>OY776111.1:95495613-98304871 GCA_963675035.1 Allygus modestus | reverse complement strand
ATTCCATCAAGTAAATACAAAGTTTACAACAAATACATAACTATAGAATTTTTCTGACCTGCATTGGTCAGCAGTTAGAATTAAAAAAAAAAAACAGCGAAAAATACAAAAATAATATTCAAGTCCAATTCAGATTAAGCTAACAGTTCTGCCTTCCGCAGCACCAACATACCATAAGTTATAACAAATAAGGTACCGTATACACAATTTATTTAAAATAAATACAAGAAAGGAAAACATTAAAAAAGTAAAATAGTATCATTTAACAAGTACAACACCTATTTATCTTTACATTCAATAACACTAACTCAGGACTTCTATTAGATAGTTGACATCTGGTTTTGAAAATAGCCATTTTGTCAACATTGCATTAAATCTCTTAGGTCTTATGCAGCACTTTATTTCAAACGGCAAATGATTAAACATCTTTGCTCCCAAATGTTGTAACGACTGTCTAAAGGTTTATTTGTTGACTTGTTATGTTCTAAAAGTTCTTTGTTCTTTGTTTATTCCCTATAAAACCAATGCTTCCCTAACAATATTTTTGGTTTCCCTTTTGGACACTCTAAAGGGAGGTATGTACAATATTTAGATAAACGTGGACGTATCATGGATACAAAGATTAACACGAACATAAATAATACAGTCACCAAATCTTTTGAATGTTAATTGAGGAAACTACAAGCGGTGTATATCATAAATTTAATTGAATGAAAGAAAACAATTCTTCTCACAAAATAAGTCAAAGTTGTGATACTTACATCCGTAAAACACTTAATTATACCTAACTGGACTTAAGTTAATTCATATATACATTGTTGATCCAGTCAACACACACTCGGAACTGTCGAGATTTCCCATAGGAGTTTAGAGGGCAAGAACCAGAGATGGCAGCCTTTTAATTACTGTCTTGTACGTCCTCTACTAACATATTAAACCGGTTGTTAACGACACCAATTTAATATAGGGTGAGAATAATAATTTCAGAATGGTGAGCCAAATATAAAATATAAGCGTTTCAAAAATTAATACTCTCTCGAATAAAAAATAGTACTCTAAATATCATAACACGTAGTGTGACTTCAACGTACAAACTCCCTTGTCAGCGTTCCTTTTTGTTTTGGAATGCAGTGAAAATTTAGCACAACAATGAAACAATTAATAAATCATAATTAAATCATATGTTTTTAAATCAGTCTAATAGTGGCAAATCGGACGTGTTGTTTCAGATGACCAAAACTGTCTTAGCTTGGTTACCGATTCAATGTCAGAGGTGTTGGTCGGAAGACGGCCCCCCACCCCCATAGGAAAATTAAATTTGAATATAATTAGATGCCGCTTCTAGTGGCGTTGCAAGTATACTCTAGTAGAAAAGAACGTTATACTTATTTATTCACTCTGGTTAATGTATTCAAGTGAATAAATACAAACCGCTGATTGTATTAAACGTAATACTGTACATCAGTTATAATACTCAAATTTGAAGTTCTTACTAAGTTAAACACTGTTAGGTTCTTAGTTTTTCTATTCTAAAGCCTCTCTGATCCAACAACTTGGAGCATAAATTTCCCATTGCCATTTGTATTGCCTCAGAGAGGAGAGTGGCGGCAGCCGCGTGGTAAGTGGCTCACAGTCGCATCTCCAAGCGGTTTATTTGTGTGGGATTTGTAAACGATAACTAATGACGTCTCCTTTCAATAATCAAAGCACTGAGAGTATCACGTGGAGAGGAAGTGCTTTACCTTTCGCGTTCAGATGTTACTTTAAAATACAATTTTTTGAACTTGTGCTAGATTTGTCTAAAACTTTTCATGTTTTTGGAATATGTTAATATTTTGTTGGTACACCAGCATTTCACTGCTTTAAATCATAGTGTAATGCCCAAAGACTACTCTCGGGCTAGTGAATAATGCTAGTGTTCATTGGGTACAACAAGTGCGGCGGAGTACCTGCTATGACAAGCTACCCATTCCCCTTATTGGAGGTACAATGTTGGCACCTCCACGTCCCTGGCTAAGCTCGGTTACCCAGTGGCGAGGGAAAACGGCACCCTCAAGGATCTGGTCCTTTCTCTACCCTGTAGTATAATTTCCTTCCAGTTGCTAATGCAAACCCACCATCCACCAGTGAATGTATCTAATGACTTTGGCGAGTATTCTTAACAAACCTGACTTTTTATTGGAAACGGGAATTTAGAATGTTTTACAAACTTATTATAACGGGTTTATAAGTTATTTGATAAATTATTACGGAACTTTTCATCGGAATGCCACTGTTGCCACTGAATGAGAAAAACAACACTTGAAAACTTGATGACAACACTTGATGAAATACCTTTACTGGTCAATATTTGATCTCCATACATCATGCAACCTTTTGTCTTGCATGTTAGGTAAAAACATTACCACATTCAACGAAGGCAATATTATTCCAATAATGAGTTACCCTTTGTTGTGTGTATTTTTGTGCGTTTATACCGATGCAAAATTTAATGAATGCAGAATAATAATGTTAGCAACGTTTGTGGCGTTGTAAGTTATATATTATATTAGTTTTAACCATGTCCGAATATAAGTATTTTACGTTAGCTTGATCATACTTTTTTACGTTAAACTAGTTAATTAATTCTCAAACCTTAATTTAACTCAGTATGGCGAACCGCGACGTTGAAGTCAGTGGAAATATAATATTTTTATTTTACTAATCTGCTTAGTTTCGCAATAGCAAATTGATTTAAGTTGATATTTGGAATTTTTGTGAGTTACTAGAACGTAGATTAGGCAAAATTGTATTTTTATGTTAGCTTTTTTTAAATGTGCATTAACTTGGTAAATAAAGATGGTTTTTGCCTATACTGCAAGTATACCAATAAATTTAATAGTAATCAATCACAAATAGAATTACTGCAATGGTGTGATAAGTTACTTTGCAAGAAAGAAAAGGTGACTGAAATATATTAATGTCATGCTTACAACAACTTAACATAAAAACTTAACTTAACTTAATATATAAAATGGTAGCCTCAGAATATTGCATGTGAATAATAAAATTGGAATCAATTTTAGGTTACGATAAACAGAAACGGAAGAACTTCGATACAATAACAAATTATAATCCATCTAGCTTTATCCTATCCGGGGTCTAATTGTTAAAAGAGATAACGTTTTTGTTATGATATTTTTATTTGATTCAAATGACGACCAATTTTGGCTAACAAACTTTTGAGGAAGAGTAAACGAGTCATGCCATGATTCAACAGAAATCAAACATTTAATTCAATTCTGTAAGTGTTACTGACTTTTATATTATTTACTTTTTTGTTTGGAAATTTCAATATTACACTAATATCATTTATGCCCAAGTCTCTTACAGATATTCAAAACATAGAACAAGATCATCCCATAAATTGGCTAAAAATTTAGAAGTAAAATTGTGTTTGGTCATAAATCGTAATTACTTTGTGTACATATTTCTAAAAACTATTATTCCGTAAGTTAAGAATATATTATCAATTTTCCAAACACTTGTTAAACAATCTACAACAAAAAAGTTGTTCTATTAGAATTTAGGTTTTAGGTCTTTGGATTACAGTTAGAGAAACATGTATGCAAATTCTACACTAAGGGGTCACACAAATGTATAATCCTACAACATTATAAAATAAAAAAGATATAAAAGAAGGCAATTATCTAGTACAATTTTAAGGAAAATCCCTTTTTCAATCTACACAATTAATTTCATTAACAATCTTTATTACTTCCAGACTATACCTGAATTGTTTTGGTAATGAGTAACTTTAATAAGTAATATGCTTCATCGCGTAACAGCACACAATAATCTGGTTATGTGCCAAGTTGCAGAGTACATTAACCAAGTTGGCCATGGTTGAGACCAGGCAGCACGGCGCACGCTCCTCAACCTCCTCACAAGGATTATTGCAATGTCTATAACACACGATCATCCATCGTTACACTATTCACGTTTGATAACAGATTAAAGGATTTCTCAATGGTCTCTTTTTAACGCCTGTTTAAAACCGAATGACTACCGAGCTGTTTACCTGAATGACTTCATGGCAGACCAGGTTAAACGCTTCTTTCGAACGACAGGCTGAACAATCACAGGTTAGGTTGAAATTCGGACACCAGTATTCTGATGGCAAACAGCCATATTTGAAGTGAATTACACTAGTCACGTCACCAGTAAGAAAATTGAGTAAACAATTTCGGAAAGTAATGTGGAGGAACCCAAAAGGCACATTAAAAGTAAAATAGCAAACACAAATATATTTTGCTACATACATGGGCAAAATAACGTACGTCGTTTATAAACGCCACAGCAGAATGTTGTAAACGTGATTTTATGTGATTAGTGGCATTATATATCAAAATAAGTGAAAACGTTGAATATAACTGTAAAATAATGTGGTCACACCTTGAACATAGTGCTTGTGACGCGTGACTTCACTTATGATGTCAAGAAGAGACGAAGTTGTATTTTATAGTTTATAATTTGTTCCAGTAGTAATTTATTGTTTAGAAACGATTAAAAACAAAAAAAACTAACAATATATTGAGTAGATACAGAGTAAAATCTGATCGTGGGTTGTTTATCACAGATGTCCATTTAAAATCATATTAATACATTTTAAAATGTAAGTTAATAGCAAACATACTGTATTACATGTTTTATTAATAACTATTGTTTGTGGTTTGTATTTGAATATACTAATAATTAAAACAAAATTATAAAAAATAGTTTATGAGATATGTAATACTAACTTACAGATTATTTCTCAACCAATTTTGTCATATCATTCGCTATAAATAAATGATTCGCTACAAGAGATTGATGTTGACAAGAGACAATTTTATTAACACGTTAACTAAGTTAAGTATGTTTAACATGTTAAGTGCACATGTTTCCATGTCAAGCAATCGCGGGAATCCCTGTCGACACTTCCTTACCCACTTGTGTCCTCCAGGGAAATCTCTCTTTAAACTAGAGGTTAGCTGCACAAGGAACTTCTTAAGAAATATTATTTCCTAATTGTTTTCCATGCAGGGAAACGTGTTTTAAAGCAGTAACATCCGTTGAACCCGATGAAAGTTACTTCATATAAGTCTCAGGGGCTCGTAGCGGTTGGTACAAGCAATTCCTTTGTCGTCGAAGGGAGCTATTTGTTGAGTAAACTGGCAATTGCTGAATGTAAGTGATTTGAATCGGACTAATCTATACCAGAAGGATTTACTATTAATTTTAATTGTTTTTCACAAACATAAGGGTTACAAAAGACAAATTCTCGTCAATATCATAAAAATGTCTTTTATCATCCAAAACAACATCCAAAGGTTTTGTATTAAGCCTGTATAACAAATTACCTTATCTTTTTTATATACTTATATCGAAATGGTAATATGTTGAATTTCTACGATTTACCTTTAAAAAGAGTATATCTGTAAAGGGGAAATTATTTATCACATTTTAATCGGGATTGTTTCAAGAGACTGGTGATATTTTACTGCCATCTAGAGAGTCATTTTAGGGAAGAAACGGGGTTTGAAGTCGTTACACGCAACACTTTATGTGAGAACAGGGTTTCGATATGTCGTATATATTTTATAGAATATGTCCCAAAGGCCGGAGCCTTGTGCCTTCACCAAATATTTAATGACTTCAAGAGATCAATGGAAACATTTTATACACATTTAAGTATAAATAAATTATTGACAACAATATTTCTGGTCTTAGTTTTTTCTCATTTTACTACTTTTATTTATTCAAGCTATAACTAACCATATGTATACAGTTTTGGGTTTTATTTATGTAACTTTCATAACTGCTACAATACACATGTATGAAAAAGTATTTTGAGAGCTATTACCGCTTTAAAATGCTGAAACACCTGCTTTTGCCAATTAAGCCAGTTTCACTGGGAGAATATCCAATTAGCTCCACACACGTCCGGCGTCTCTAGTTTCACGTTCAGAGAGCGTTCTCTGGAGTTAATTGGACAATAACATCAGCTCGCAATTGATATCACAATACACATCGCTCTTCTTTTGCTTCAATATTATTTTTAGTCAGCAAATAATGTTAACCACAATTTTGAAATCCTCGTTAATTTTCCTATTAATACTGAAAATCGAATGTTGTCTTTGTTATTTTTAACTAAGATTATGTAAATCATTACAATATTGCCTTTGTATTTGCATCTGGAATATTTTTGTTTCTACAACATTCCAACATTCAAACGAGCGAACACGTATAAAATCAAAGTTCAGTTTTTTGTGTGAAAAGAATTTGCTGTATAGCATTGTCACAATACCAACAAAAAATGCACGTCAAGTATAATTTTAAATAATTTTAATATTTTTTGGTGGAAGGGGGAGGTTTCTGCTAGAACTCAGTTACATATTTCAAAGAGTTTTAACAGTAAAGACCAGAAAGCGTTGCCGCTTTGGCCAAAAGTAAACGAATGCAAATGACCCAAGCTCGTGTAAAGCTGACTGATGCATGTTGTATTGCCCCCGGGACCGGCTTACTGCCCAAACCCAATGACGTCACATACATATTTTAGTGGACCTTTCGCTTAAGAAATCTCTTATCTGAAAATATCTTTAAAGCAATATTTGCAAAATCTTTTAAACAAATTTAGTTTACTTTATGTTTATTATCAAATTAAATATAATGGAATGGAACTTTAGGCGTTATAAAGTACGTTTATGACCTTTGCTCTTAGTATGTTTCTAATAAATAGGCAAACTTCATTCATTATCGCCCTCGATGTTTAAGTTAGCGGACATCGGTCTTACCACTGTAACAGGACTCGCTTCACTCTGTTATTGTATTGAATTCCTACACATTAAATCATATTTAGAGTAGTTATAATGTAAACTGAATTCCACGGTTTTTAAATCGCCTCGTGGAACATCTTTACACACCATGTAGTGGTTTATTTGGAGAGGGTAATGCATATATAAAAGTATTGATCCACTCTCCTCTACTATGAGCCTACTTTGTGATGAAGTAATACCCTTAACACTGGAATGGATCAAAGACATAGGTGATGGATCCGATGAGAGTATCAGTGGGGTGCCGGGTCTGTAGGGTGAGTCTCATGAGAGTGTAAGTGGGGTGCCGGGTCTGTGGGGTAAGTCTCATGAAAGTGTAAGTGGGGTGCCGGGTCTGTGGGGTAAGTCTCATGAGAGTGTAGGTGGGGTGCCGGGTCTGTGGGGTAAGTCTCATGAGAGTGTAGGTGGGGTGCCGGGTCTGTGGGGTAAGTCTCATGAGAGTGTAGGTGGGGTGCCGGGTCTGTGGGGTAAGTCTCATGAGAGTGTAAGTGGGGTGCCAGGTCTGTGGGGTAAGTCTCATGAAAGTGTAGGTGGGGTGCCGGGTCTGTGGGGTAAGTCTCATGAAAGTGTAGGTGGGGTGCCGGGTCTGTGGGATAAGTCTCATGAAAGTGTAAGTGGGGTGCCGGGTCTGTGGGGTAAGTCTCATGAGAGTGTAGGTGGGGTGCCGGGTCTGTGGGGTAAGTCTCATGAGAGTGTAAGTGGGGTGCCAGGTCTGTGGGGTAAGTCTCATGAAAGTGTAGGTGGGGTGCCGGGTCTGTGGGATAAGTCTCATGAAAGTGTAAGTGGGGTGCCGGGTCTGTGGGGTAAGTCTCATGAGAGTGTAGGTGGGGTGCCGGGTCTGTGGGGTAAGTCTCATGAGAGTGTAGGTGGGGTGCCGGGTCTGTGGGGTAAGTCTCATGAAAGTGTAGGTGGGGTGCCGGGTCTGTGGGGTAAGTCTCATGAAAGTGTAGGTGGGGTGCCGGGACCATGGGGTCAGTCTCATGAGAGTGTAAATGGGGTGCCGGGTCTGTGGGGTAAGTCTCATGAGAGTGTAAGTGGGGTGCCAGGTCTGTGGGGTAAGTCTCATGAAAGTGTAGGTGGGGTGCCGGGTCTGTGGGGTAAGTCTCATGAAAGTGTAGGTGGGGTGCCGGGACCATGGGGTCAGTCTCATGAGAGTAAAAATGGGGTGCCGGGTCTGTGGGGTAAGTCTCATGAGAGTGTAAGTGGGGTGCCAGGTCTGTGGGGTAAGTCTCATGAGAGTGTAGGTGGGGTGCCGGGTCTGTGGGGTAAGTCTCATGAGAGTGTAGGTGGGGTGCCGGGTCTGTGGGGTAAGTCTCATGAGAGTGTAGGTGGGGTGCCGGGTCTGTGGGGTAAGTCTCATGAGAGTGTAGGTGGGGTGCCGGGTCTGTGGGGTAAGTCTCATGAAAGTGTAGGTGGGGTGCCGGGTCTGTGGGGTAAGTCTCATGAAAGTGTAGGTGGGGTGCCGGGACCATGGGGTCAGTCTCATGAGAGTGTAAATGGGGTGCCGGGTCTGTGGGGTAAGTCTCATGAGAGTGTAAGTGGGGTGCCAGGTCTGTGGGGTAAGTCTCATGAGAGTGTAGGTGGGGTGCCGGGTCTGTGGGGTAAGTCTCATGAAAGTGTAGGTGGGGTGCCGGGTCTGTGGGGTAAGTCTCATGAAAGTGTAGGTGGGGTGCCGGGACCATGGGGTCAGTCTCATGAGAGTGTAGATGGGGTGCCGGGACCATGGGGTCAGTCTCATGAGAGTGTAAATGAGGTGCCGGGACCGTGGGTCAGTCACATGAGAGTGTAGATGGGGTGCCGGGACCATGGGGTCAGTCTCATGAGAGTGTAGGTGGGGTGCCGGGACCGTGGGGTCAGTCTCATAAGAGTGTAGCTGGGGTGCCGGGACCGTGGGTCAGTCTCATGAGAGTGTTGGTGGGGTGCCGGGACCGTGGGGTCAGTCTCATGAGAGTGTAGATGGGGTGCCGGGACCATGGGGTCAGTCTCATGAGAGTGTAGGTGGGGTGCCGGGTCTGTGGGGTAAGTCTCATGAGAGTGTAGGTGGGGTGCCGGGTCTGTGGGGTAAGTCTCATGAGACTGTAGGTGGGGTGACGGGTCTGTGGGGTAAGTCTCATGAGAGTGTAGTTGGGGTGCCGGGACCGTGGGTCAGTCTCAATAGAGTGTAGGTGGGGTGCCGGGACCGTGGCTCAGTCACATGAGAGTGTACGTGGGGTGCCGGGACCATGGGGTCAGTCTCATGAGAGTGTAGATGGGGTGCCGGGACCATAGGGTCAGTCTCATGAGAGTGTAGATGGGGCGCCGGGACCATGGGGTCAGTCTCATGAGAGTGTAGATGGGGTGCCGGGACCATGGGGTCAGTCTCATGAGAGTGTAGCTGGGGTGCCGGGACCGTGGGGTCAGTCTCATGAGAGTGTAGGTGGGGTGCCGGGACCGTGGGGTCAGTCTCATGAGAGTGTAGGCGGGGTGCCGGGACCGTGGGGTCAGTCTCATGAGAGTGTAGCTGGGGTGCCGGGACCGTGGGGTCAGTCTCATGAGAGTGTAGGTGGGGTGCCGGGTCTGTGGGGTAGGTCTCATGAGAGTGTAGGTGGGGTGCCGGGTCTGTGGGGTAAGTCTCATGAAAGTGTAGGTGGGGTGCCGGGTCTGTGGGGTAAGTCTCATGAGAGTGTAGGTGGGGTGCCGGGTCTGTGGGGTAAGTCTCATGAGAGTGTAGGTGGGGTGCCGGGTCTGTGGGGTAAGTCTCATGAGAGTGTAGGTGGGGTGCCGGGACCATGGGGTCAGTCTCATGAGAGTGTAGATGGGGTGCCGGGACCATGGGGTCAGTCTCATGAGAGTGTAGCTGGGGTGCCGGGACCGTGGGGTCAGTCTCATGAGAGTGTAGGTGGGGTGCCGGGACCGTGGGGTCAGTCTCATGAGAGTGTAGGCGGGGTGCCGGGACCGTGGGGTCAGTCTCATGAGAGTGTAGCTGGGGTGCCGGGACCGTGGGGTCAGTCTCATGAGAGTGTAGGTGGGGTGCCGGGTCTGTGGGGTAGGTCTCATGAGAGTGTAGGTGGGGTGCCGGGTCTGTGGGGTAAGTCTCATGAAAGTGTAGGTGGGGTGCCGGGTCTGTGGGGTAAGTCTCATGAGAGTGTAGGTGGGGTGCCGGGTCTGTGGGGTAAGTCTCATGAGAGTGTAGGTGGGGTGCCGGGTCTGTGGGGTAAGTCTCATGAGAGTGTAAATGGGGTGCCGGGTCTGTGGGGTAAGTCTCATGAAAGTGTAGGTGGGGTGCCGGGTCTGTGGGGTAAGTCTCATGAAAGTGTAGGTGGGGTGCCGGGACCATGGGGTCAGTCTCATGAGAGTGTAAGTGGGGTGCCGGGTCTGTGGGGTAAGTCTCATGAGAGTGTAGGTGGGGTGCCGGGTCTGTGGGGTAAGTCTCATGAAAGTGTAGGTGGGGTGCCGGGTCTGTGGGGTAAGTCTCATGAGAGTGTAAGTGGGGTGCCGGGTCTGTGGGGTAAGTCTCATGAGAGTGTAGGTGGGGTGCCGGGTCTGTGGGGTAAGTCTCATGAAAGTGTAGGTGGGGTGCCGGGTCTGTGGGGTAAGTCTCATGAAAGTGTAGGTGGGGTGCCGGGACCATGGGGTCAGTCTCATGAGAGTGTAGATGGGGTGCCGGGACCATGGGGTCAGTCTCATGAGAGTGTAAGTGGGGTGCCGGGTCTGTGGGGTAAGTCTCATGAGAGTGTAAGTGGGGTGCCGGGTCTGTGGGGTAAGTCTCATGAGAGTGTAGGTGGGGTGCCGGGTCTGTGGGGTAAGTCTCATGAAAGTGTAGGTGGGGTGCCGGGTCTGTGGGGTAAGTCTCATGAAAGTGTAGGTGGGGTGCCGGGACCATGGGGTCAGTCTCATGAGAGTGTAGATGGGGTGCCGGGACCATGGGGTCAGTCTCATGAGAGTGTAAATGAGGTGCCGGGACCGTGGGTCAGTCACATGAGAGTGTAGATGGGGTGCCGGGTCTGTGGGGTAAGTCTCATGAAAGTGTAGGTGGGGTGCCGGGACCATGGGGTCAGTCTCATGAGAGTGTAGATGGGGTGCCGGGACCATGGGGTCAGTCTCATGAGAGTGTAAGTGGGGTGCCGGGTCTGTGGGGTAAGTCTCATGAGAGTGTAAGTGGGGTGCCGGGTCTGTGGGGTAAGTCTCATGAGAGTGTAGGTGGGGTGCCGGGTCTGTGGGGTAAGTCTCATGAAAGTGTAGGTGGGGTGCCGGGTCTGTGGGGTAAGTCTCATGAAAGTGTAGGTGGGGTGCCGGGACCATGGGGTCAGTCTCATGAGAGTGTAGATGGGGTGCCGGGACCATGGGGTCAGTCTCATGAGAGTGTAAGTGGGGTGCCGGGTCTGTGGGGTAAGTCTCATGAGAGTGTAAGTGGGGTGCCGGGTCTGTGGGGTAAGTCTCATGAAAGTGTAGGTGGGGTGCCGGGACCATGGGGTCAGTCTCATGAGAGTGTAGATGGGGTGCCGGGACCATGGGGTCAGTCTCATGAGAGTGTAAATGAGGTGCCGGGACCGTGGGTCAGTCACATGAGAGTGTAGATGGGGTGCCGGGTCTGTGGGGTAAGTCTCATGAAAGTGTAGGTGGGGTGCCGGGACCATGGGGTCAGTCTCATGAGAGTGTAGATGGGGTGCCGGGACCATGGGGTCAGTCTCATGAGAGTGTAAGTGGGGTGCCGGGTCTGTGGGGTAAGTCTCATGAGAGTGTAAGTGGGGTGCCGGGTCTGTGGGGTAAGTCTCATGAGAGTGTAGGTGGGGTGCCGGGTCTGTGGGGTAAGTCTCATGAAAGTGTAGGTGGGGTGCCGGGTCTGTGGGGTAAGTCTCATGAAAGTGTAGGTGGGGTGCCGGGACCATGGGGTCAGTCTCATGAGAGTGTAGATGGGGTGCCGGGACCATGGGGTCAGTCTCATGAGAGTGTAAGTGGGGTGCCGGGTCTGTGGGGTAAGTCTCATGAGAGTGTAAGTGGGGTGCCGGGTCTGTGGGGTAAGTCTCATGAGAGTGTAGGTGGGGTGCCGGGTCTGTGGGGTAAGTCTCATGAAAGTGTAGGTGGGGTGCCGGGACCGTGGGGTCAGTCTCATGAGAGTGTAGGTGGGGTGCCGGGACCGTGGGGTCAGTCTCATGAGAGTGTAGGTGGGGTGCCGGGACCGTGGGGTCAGTCTCATGAGAGTGTAGCTGGGGTGCCGGGACCATGGGGTCAGTCTCATGAGAGTGTAGGTGGGGTGCCGGGACCGTGGGGTCAGTCTCATGAGAGTGTAGATGGGGTGACGGGACCGTGGGTCAGTCACATGAGAGTGTAGGTGGGGTGCCGGGACCATGGGGTCAGTCTCAATAGAGTGTAGTGAGCCGTGACTACTTTCCACCGACGAATGTCACGCCTCATTTAGTGTTTATATAGTACTAATTCTAGTGTCTGTGGTCTGACGCCCCCATTTGCACGGCAGTGTACCTAGTACGCACGGAATCCTTGGGCGTTGACTTGTGACCCCCGAGGATTATTTCCGTTGCACAATGTGCAATTTGCTCATAGATCGTGTGGCTGTCAAACGACGAGCATCTGTTGTGTTTTCTGTATTAAAGTTTTGTGATAAGTAAAGTTGTATGTTATGTTTTCGTTGAATGTTGTCATCGTAATGTTCGTCTAAACGAGCCGTCATCGTCTGATGGGGTCCCGGAGGAGCGCGACCACGTCAACACCATGAGCGTCGGCGGAGAGGGATTTTCCACCTTGGCTGCCGTCACCGGATTCTGGCCCCCTCTCCGCCCTGTTTCGTCGCCCCTCCGGTGGGCCGCTTTTGACCCGCCCAGAACCGCCTGCCGCAAGTTGCCATAGAATTTTTTTGTGTTGTTATTGTCTATATTTATTTATTTATTTATTTGATTGTTTGAAAACTGTTGCCAACATGGACTTATTATTCATATTTATATTCTGTTATCTAGTTTTAGGCACATTTTCTTGGTAAATTATTTATGCAACGTTATTTATTTAAGGGGGCCCCTACCAAACCTTTTCTTGATCTATAAAAATTAATTTAAATTTGTAATGGTAATATCTGTTGTGCTAATTGTGTCTTTGTTATTTATTGATTTGTCGAATTTTTTATTTAAATGTTAATTTATTATCCACTGTTGATTAGTTTATATACTTTTTTGAAAAGGTTGTTAAAATTTAATTTTTGAATAGGCTGTGATTTAACTCTAAACTTAAAACTTTTTGAATTTTTTTAAATAGAAATGAATACACCTTTTTTTAATTATATACAAATGGAATTGTAAGCTAGAAGGGCAGGTGAGGGAGTATTGAGGCAACTCGACATTTTTACTTTTAACTCACATGTATTGTTGTTTTGTCATTACAGTTTGTGCCCCTCAGTTGGTGTGTTTCAATGAATTTTCCTCCACGGTCATCCTTTCACATTTAGGTAGGGCTGTGAGCCGCCCCTCGCCCCGCGTCCATGGGAGCACGCTTCCAATTCTGGTTCGCTTGGGTGCGGGTGCGGGGGCGTGGTTCAGTAGGTGGGGTGCCGGGACCGTGGGTCAGTCTCATGAGAGAGTACGTGGGGTGCCGGGACCATGGGTCAGTCTCAATAGAGTGTAGCTGGGGTGCCGGGACCATGGGGTCAGTCTCATGAGAGTGTAGATGGGGTGCCGGGACCATGGGGTCAGTCTCATGAGAGTGTAGATGGGGTGCCGGGACCATGGGGTCAGTCTCATCAGAGTGTAGATGGGGTGCCGGGACCATGGGGTCAGTCTCATGAGAGTGTAGATGTGGTGCCGGGACCATGGGGTCAGTCTCATGAGAGTGTAGATGGGGTGCCGGGACCGTGGGTCAGTCACATGAGAGTGTAGGTGGGGTGCCGGGACCGTGGGTCAGTCTCATGAGAGTGTAGGTGGGGTGCCGGGACCATGGGTCAGTCTCAATAGAGTGTAGCTGGGGTGCCGGGACCATGGGGTCAGTCTCATGAGAGTGTAGGTGGGGTGCCGGGACCATGGGGTCAGTCTCATGAGAGTGTAGCTGGGGTGCCGGGACCGTGGGTCAGTCTCAATAGAGTGTAGATGGGGTGCCGGGACCGTGGGTCAGTCTCATGAGAGTGTAGGTGGGGTGCCAGGACCGTGGGGTCAGTCTCATGAGAGTGTAGGTGGGGTGCCGGGACCATGGGTCAGTCTCATAAGAGTGTAGATGGGGTGCCAGGACCATGGGGTCAGTATCATGAGAGTGTAGATGGGGTGCCGGGACCGTGGGTCAGTCTCATGAGAGTGTAGCTGGGTTGCCGGGACCGTGGGTCAGTCTCATGAGAGCGTAGGTGGGGTGCCGGGACCGTGGGGTCAGTCTCATGAGAGTGTAGCTGGGGTGCCGGGACCGTGGGTCAGTCTCATGAGAGTGTAGGTGGGGTGCCGGGACCGTGGGGTCAGTCTCATGAGAGTGTAGATGGGGTGCCGGGACCGTGGGTCAGTCACATGAGAGTGTAGGTGGGGTGCCGGGACCATGGGGACAGTCTCAATAGAGTGTAGGTGGGGTGCCGGGACCGTGGGTCAGTCTCATGAGAGTGTAGGTGGGGTGCCGGGACCATGGGTCAGTCTCAATAGAGTGTAGCTGGGGTGCCAGGACCATGGGGTCAGTCTCATGAGAGTGTAGATGGGGTGCCGGGACCATGGGGTCAGTCTAATGAGAGTGTAGATGGGGTGCCGGGACCATGGGGTCAGTCTCATGAGAGTGTAGATGGGGTGCCGGAACCATGGGGTCAGACTCATGAGAGTGTAGATGGGGTGCCGGGACCATGGGGTCAGTCTCATGAGAGTGTAGATGTGGTGCCGGGACCATGGGGTCAGTCTCATGAGAGTGTAGATGGGGTGCCGGGACCGTGGGTCAGTCTCATGAGAGTGTAGGTGGGGTGCCGGGACCATGGGTCAGTCTCAATAGAGTGTAGCTGGGGTGCCGGGACCATGGGGTCAGTCTCATGAGAGTGTAGGTGGGGTGCCGGGTCTGTGGGGTAAGTCTCATGAGAGTGTAGGTGGGGTGCCGGGTCTGTGGGGTAAGTCTCATGAGACTGTAGGTGGGGTGCCGGGTCTGTGGGGTAAGTCTCATGAGAGTGTAGTTGGGGTGCCGGGACCGTGGGTCAGTCTCAATAGAGTGTAGGTGGGGTGCCGGGACCGTGGGTCAGTCACATGAGAGTGTACGTGGGGTGCCGGGACCATGGGGTCAGTCTCATGAGAGTGTAGATGGGGTGCCGGGACCATAGGGTCAGTCTCATGAGAGTGTAGATGGGGCGCCGGGACCATGGGGTCAGTCTCATGAGAGTGTAGATGGGGTGCCGGGACCATGGGGTCAGTCTCATGAGAGTGTAGCTGGGGTGCCGGGACCGTGGGGTCAGTCTCATGAGAGTGTAGATGGGGTGACGGGACCGTGGGTCAGTCACATGAGAGTGTAGGTGGGGTGCCGGGACCGTAGGGTCAGTCTCATGAGAGTGTAGCTGGGGTGCCGGGACCGTGGGGTCAGTCTCATGAGAGTGTAGGTGGTGTGCCGGGACCGTGGGGTCAGTCTCATGAGAGTGTAGGTGGGGTGCCGGGACCGTGGGGTCAGTCTCATGAGAGTGTAGCTGGGGTGCCGGGACCGTGGGGTCAGTCTCATGAGAGTGTAGGTGGGGTGCCGGGACCGTTGGGTCAGTCTAATGAGAGTGTAGCTGGGGTGCCGGGACCGTGGGGTCAGTCTCATGAGAGTGTAGGTGGGGTGCCGGGACCGTGGGGTCAGTCTCATGAGAGTGTAGGTGGGGTGCCGGGTCTGTGGGGTAGGTCTCATGAGAGTGTAGGTGGGGTGCCGGGTCTGTGGGGTAAGTCTCATGAAAGTGTAGGTGGGGTGCCGGGTCTGTGGGGTAAGTCTCATGAGAGTGTAGGTGGGGTGCCGGGTCTGTGGGGTAAGTCTCATGAGAGTGTAGGTGGGGTGCCGGGTCTGTGGGGTAAGTCTCATGAGAGTGTAGGTGGGGTGCCGGGACCATGGGGTCAGTCTCATGAGAGTGTAGATGGGGTGCCGGGACCATGGGGTCAGTCTCATGAGAGTGTAGCTGGGGTGCCGGGACCGTGGGGTCAGTCTCATGAGAGTGTAGGTGGGGTGCCGGGACCGTGGGGTCAGTCTCATGAGAGTGTAGGCGGGGTGCCGGGACCGTGGGGTCAGTCTCATGAGAGTG
Organism: Allygus modestus; assembly: GCA_963675035.1. Lineage (NCBI taxonomy): Eukaryota > Metazoa > Arthropoda > Insecta > Hemiptera > Cicadellidae > Allygus > Allygus modestus. Next base: position 98,288,824 of record OY776111.1, on the reverse strand, counting down.
TAGCTGGGGTGCCGGGACCGTGGGGTCAGTCTCATGAGAGTGTAGGTGGGGTGCCGGGTCTGTGGGGTAGGTCTCATGAGAGTGTAGGTGGGGTGCCGGGTCTGTGGGGTAAGTCTCATGAAAGTGTAGGTGGGGTGCCGGGTCTGTGGGGTAAGTCTCATGAGAGTGTAGGTGGGGTGCCGGGTCTGTGGGGTAAGTCTCATGAGAGTGTAGGTGGGGTGCCGGGTCTGTGGGGTAAGTCTCATGAGAGTGTAAATGGGGTGCCGGGTCTGTGGGGTAAGTCTCATGAAAGTGTAGGTGGGGTGCCGGGTCTGTGGGGTAAGTCTCATGAAAGTGTAGGTGGGGTGCCGGGACCATGGGGTCAGTCTCATGAGAGTGTAAGTGGGGTGCCGGGTCTGTGGGGTAAGTCTCATGAGAGTGTAGGTGGGGTGCCGGGTCTGTGGGGTAAGTCTCATGAAAGTGTAGGTGGGGTGCCGGGTCTGTGGGGTAAGTCTCATGAGAGTGTAAGTGGGGTGCCGGGTCTGTGGGGTAAGTCTCATGAGAGTGTAGGTGGGGTGCCGGGTCTGTGGGGTAAGTCTCATGAAAGTGTAGGTGGGGTGCCGGGTCTGTGGGGTAAGTCTCATGAAAGTGTAGGTGGGGTGCCGGGACCATGGGGTCAGTCTCATGAGAGTGTAGATGGGGTGCCGGGACCATGGGGTCAGTCTCATGAGAGTGTAAGTGGGGTGCCGGGTCTGTGGGGTAAGTCTCATGAGAGTGTAAGTGGGGTGCCGGGTCTGTGGGGTAAGTCTCATGAGAGTGTAGGTGGGGTGCCGGGTCTGTGGGGTAAGTCTCATGAAAGTGTAGGTGGGGTGCCGGGTCTGTGGGGTAAGTCTCATGAAAGTGTAGGTGGGGTGCCGGGACCATGGGGTCAGTCTCATGAGAGTGTAGATGGGGTGCCGGGACCATGGGGTCAGTCTCATGAGAGTGTAAATGAGGTGCCGGGACCGTGGGTCAGTCACATGAGAGTGTAGATGGGGTGCCGGGTCTGTGGGGTAAGTCTCATGAAAGTGTAGGTGGGGTGCCGGGACCATGGGGTCAGTCTCATGAGAGTGTAGATGGGGTGCCGGGACCATGGGGTCAGTCTCATGAGAGTGTAAGTGGGGTGCCGGGTCTGTGGGGTAAGTCTCATGAGAGTGTAAGTGGGGTGCCGGGTCTGTGGGGTAAGTCTCATGAGAGTGTAGGTGGGGTGCCGGGTCTGTGGGGTAAGTCTCATGAAAGTGTAGGTGGGGTGCCGGGTCTGTGGGGTAAGTCTCATGACAGTGTAGGTGGGGTGCCGGGACCATGGGGTCAGTCTCATGAGAGTGTAGATGGGGTGCCGGGACCATGGGGTCAGTCTCATGAGAGTGTAAGTGGGGTGCCGGGTCTGTGGGGTAAGTCTCATGAGAGTGTAAGTGGGGTGCCGGGTCTGTGGGGTAAGTCTCATGAAAGTGTAGGTGGGGTGCCGGGACCATGGGGTCAGTCTCATGAGAGTGTAGATGGGGTGCCGGGACCATGGGGTCAGTCTCATGAGAGTGTAAATGAGGTGCCGGGACCGTGGGTCAGTCACATGAGAGTGTAGATGGGGTGCCGGGTCTGTGGGGTAAGTCTCATGAAAGTGTAGGTGGGGTGCCGGGACCATGGGGTCAGTCTCATGAGAGTGTAGATGGGGTGCCGGGACCATGGGGTCAGTCTCATGAGAGTGTAAGTGGGGTGCCGGGTCTGTGGGGTAAGTCTCATGAGAGTGTAAGTGGGGTGCCGGGTCTGTGGGGTAAGTCTCATGAGAGTGTAGGTGGGGTGCCGGGTCTGTGGGGTAAGTCTCATGAAAGTGTAGGTGGGGTGCCGGGTCTGTGGGGTAAGTCTCATGAAAGTGTAGGTGGGGTGCCGGGACCATGGGGTCAGTCTCATGAGAGTGTAGATGGGGTGCCGGGACCATGGGGTCAGTCTCATGAGAGTGTAAGTGGGGTGCCGGGTCTGTGGGGTAAGTCTCATGAGAGTGTAAGTGGGGTGCCGGGTCTGTGGGGTAAGTCTCATGAGAGTGTAGGTGGGGTGCCGGGTCTGTGGGGTAAGTCTCATGAAAGTGTAGGTGGGGTGCCGGGACCGTGGGGTCAGTCTCATGAGAGTGTAGGTGGGGTGCCGGGACCGTGGGGTCAGTCTCATGAGAGTGTAGGTGGGGTGCCGGGACCGTGGGGTCAGTCTCATGAGAGTGTAGCTGGGGTGCCGGGACCATGGGGTCAGTCTCATGAGAGTGTAGGTGGGGTGCCGGGACCGTGGGGTCAGTCTCATGAGAGTGTAGATGGGGTGACGGGACCGTGGGTCAGTCACATGAGAGTGTAGGTGGGGTGCCGGGACCATGGGGTCAGTCTCAATAGAGTGTAGTGAGCCGTGACTACTTTCCACCGACGAATGTCACGCCTCATTTAGTGTTTATATAGTACTAATTCTAGTGTCTGTGGTCTGACGCCCCCATTTGCACGGCAGTGTACCTAGTACGCACGGAATCCTTGGGCGTTGACTTGTGACCCCCGAGGATTATTTCCGTTGCACAATGTGCAATTTGCTCATAGATCGTGTGGCTGTCAAACGACGAGCATCTGTTGTGTTTTCTGTATTAAAGTTTTGTGATAAGTAAAGTTGTATGTTATGTTTTCGTTGAATGTTGTCATCGTAATGTTCGTCTAAACGAGCCGTCATCGTCTGATGGGGTCCCGGAGGAGCGCGACCACGTCAACACCATGAGCGTCGGCGGAGAGGGATTTTCCACCTTGGCTGCCGTCACCGGATTCTGGCCCCCTCTCCGCCCTGTTTCGTCGCCCCTCCGGTGGGCCGCTTTTGACCCGCCCAGAACCGCCTGCCGCAAGTTGCCATAGAATTTTTTTGTGTTGTTATTGTCTATATTTATTTATTTATTTATTTGATTGTTTGAAAACTGTTGCCAACATGGACTTATTATTCATATTTATATTCTGTTATCTAGTTTTAGGCACATTTTCTTGGTAAATTATTTATGCAACGTTATTTATTTAAGGGGGCCCCTACCAAACCTTTTCTTGATCTATAAAAATTAATTTAAATTTGTAATGGTAATATCTGTTGTGCTAATTGTGTCTTTGTTATTTATTGATTTGTCGAATTTTTTATTTAAATGTTAATTTATTATCCACTGTTGATTAGTTTATATACTTTTTTGAAAAGGTTGTTAAAATTTAATTTTTGAATAGGCTGTGATTTAACTCTAAACTTAAAACTTTTTGAATTTTTTTAAATAGAAATGAATACACCTTTTTTTAATTATATACAAATGGAATTGTAAGCTAGAAGGGCAGGTGAGGGAGTATTGAGGCAACTCGACATTTTTACTTTTAACTCACATGTATTGTTGTTTTGTCATTACAGTTTGTGCCCCTCAGTTGGTGTGTTTCAATGAATTTTCCTCCACGGTCATCCTTTCACATTTAGGTAGGGCTGTGAGCCGCCCCTCGCCCCGCGTCCATGGGAGCACGCTTCCAATTCTGGTTCGCTTGGGTGCGGGTGCGGGGGCGTGGTTCAGTAGGTGGGGTGCCGGGACCGTGGGTCAGTCTCATGAGAGAGTACGTGGGGTGCCGGGACCATGGGTCAGTCTCAATAGAGTGTAGCTGGGGTGCCGGGACCATGGGGTCAGTCTCATGAGAGTGTAGATGGGGTGCCGGGACCATGGGGTCAGTCTCATGAGAGTGTAGATGGGGTGCCGGGACCATGGGGTCAGTCTCATCAGAGTGTAGATGGGGTGCCGGGACCATGGGGTCAGTCTCATGAGAGTGTAGATGTGGTGCCGGGACCATGGGGTCAGTCTCATGAGAGTGTAGATGGGGTGCCGGGACCGTGGGTCAGTCACATGAGAGTGTAGGTGGGGTGCCGGGACCGTGGGTCAGTCTCATGAGAGTGTAGGTGGGGTGCCGGGACCATGGGTCAGTCTCAATAGAGTGTAGCTGGGGTGCCGGGACCATGGGGTCAGTCTCATGAGAGTGTAGGTGGGGTGCCGGGACCATGGGGTCAGTCTCATGAGAGTGTAGCTGGGGTGCCGGGACCGTGGGTCAGTCTCAATAGAGTGTAGATGGGGTGCCGGGACCGTGGGTCAGTCTCATGAGAGTGTAGGTGGGGTGCCAGGACCGTGGGGTCAGTCTCATGAGAGTGTAGGTGGGGTGCCGGGACCATGGGTCAGTCTCATAAGAGTGTAGATGGGGTGCCAGGACCATGGGGTCAGTATCATGAGAGTGTAGATGGGGTGCCGGGACCGTGGGTCAGTCTCATGAGAGTGTAGCTGGGTTGCCGGGACCGTGGGTCAGTCTCATGAGAGCGTAGGTGGGGTGCCGGGACCGTGGGGTCAGTCTCATGAGAGTGTAGCTGGGGTGCCGGGACCGTGGGTCAGTCTCATGAGAGTGTAGGTGGGGTGCCGGGACCGTGGGGTCAGTCTCATGAGAGTGTAGATGGGGTGCCGGGACCGTGGGTCAGTCACATGAGAGTGTAGGTGGGGTGCCGGGACCATGGGGACAGTCTCAATAGAGTGTAGGTGGGGTGCCGGGACCGTGGGTCAGTCTCATGAGAGTGTAGGTGGGGTGCCGGGACCATGGGTCAGTCTCAATAGAGTGTAGCTGGGGTGCCAGGACCATGGGGTCAGTCTCATGAGAGTGTAGATGGGGTGCCGGGACCATGGGGTCAGTCTAATGAGAGTGTAGATGGGGTGCCGGGACCATGGGGTCAGTCTCATGAGAGTGTAGATGGGGTGCCGGAACCATGGGGTCAGACTCATGAGAGTGTAGATGGGGTGCCGGGACCATGGGGTCAGTCTCATGAGAGTGTAGATGTGGTGCCGGGACCATGGGGTCAGTCTCATGAGAGTGTAGATGGGGTGCCGGGACCGTGGGTCAGTCTCATGAGAGTGTAGGTGGGGTGCCGGGACCATGGGTCAGTCTCAATAGAGTGTAGCTGGGGTGCCGGGACCATGGGGTCAGTCTCATGAGAGTGTAGGTGGGGTGCCGGGTCTGTGGGGTAAGTCTCATGAGAGTGTAGGTGGGGTGCCGGGTCTGTGGGGTAAGTCTCATGAGACTGTAGGTGGGGTGCCGGGTCTGTGGGGTAAGTCTCATGAGAGTGTAGTTGGGGTGCCGGGACCGTGGGTCAGTCTCAATAGAGTGTAGGTGGGGTGCCGGGACCGTGGGTCAGTCACATGAGAGTGTACGTGGGGTGCCGGGACCATGGGGTCAGTCTCATGAGAGTGTAGATGGGGTGCCGGGACCATAGGGTCAGTCTCATGAGAGTGTAGATGGGGCGCCGGGACCATGGGGTCAGTCTCATGAGAGTGTAGATGGGGTGCCGGGACCATGGGGTCAGTCTCATGAGAGTGTAGCTGGGGTGCCGGGACCGTGGGGTCAGTCTCATGAGAGTGTAGATGGGGTGACGGGACCGTGGGTCAGTCACATGAGAGTGTAGGTGGGGTGCCGGGACCGTAGGGTCAGTCTCATGAGAGTGTAGCTGGGGTGCCGGGACCGTGGGGTCAGTCTCATGAGAGTGTAGGTGGTGTGCCGGGACCGTGGGGTCAGTCTCATGAGAGTGTAGGTGGGGTGCCGGGACCGTGGGGTCAGTCTCATGAGAGTGTAGCTGGGGTGCCGGGACCGTGGGGTCAGTCTCATGAGAGTGTAGGTGGGGTGCCGGGACCGTTGGGTCAGTCTAATGAGAGTGTAGCTGGGGTGCCGGGACCGTGGGGTCAGTCTCATGAGAGTGTAGGTGGGGTGCCGGGACCGTGGGGTCAGTCTCATGAGAGTGTAGGTGGGGTGCCGGGACCGTGGGGTCAGTCTCATGAGAGTGTAGCTGGGGTGCCGGGACCGTGGGGTCAGTCTCATGAGAGTGTAGGTGGGGTGCCGGGACCGTGGGGTCAGTCTCATGAGAGTGTAGGTGGGGTGCCGGGACCGTGGGGTCAGTCTCATGAGAGTGTAGCTGGGGTGCCGGGACCATGGGGTCAGTCTCATGAGAGTGTAGGTGGGGTGCCCGGACCGTGGGTCAGTCTCATGAGAGTGTAGGTGGGGTGCCGGGACCGTGGGGTCAGTCTCATGAGAGTGTATGTGGGGTGCCGGGACCGTGGGGTCAGTCTCATGAGAGTGTAGGTGGGGTGCCGGGACCGTGGGGTCAGTCTCATGAGAGTGTAGATGGAGTGACGGGACCGTGGGTCAGTCACATGAGAGTGTAGGTGGGGTGCCGGGACCATGGGGTCAGTCTCAATAGAGTGTAGGTGGGGTGCCGGGACCGTGGGTCAGTCTCATGAGAGAGTAGGTGGGGTGCCGGGACCATGGGTCAGTCTCAATAGAGTGTAGCTGGGGTGCCGGGACCATGGGGTCAGTCTCATGAGAGTGTAGATGGGGTGCCGGGACCATGGGGTCAGTCTCATGAGAGTGTAGATGGGGTGCCGGGACCATGGGGTCAGTCTCATCAGAGTGTAGATGAGGTGCCGGAACCATGGGGTCAGTCTCATGAGAGTGTAGATGGGGTGCCGGGACCATGGGGTCAGTCTCATGAGAGTGTAGCTGGGGTGCCGGGACCATGGGGTCAGTCTCATGAGAGTGTAGATGGGGTGCCGGGACCGTGGGTCAGTCACATGAGAGTGTAGGTGGGGTGCCGGGACCGTGGGTCAGTCTCATGAGAGTGTAGGTGGGGTGCCGGGACCATGGGTCAGTCTCAATAGAGTGTAGCTGGGGTGCCGGGACCATGGGGTCAGTCTCATGAGAGTGTAGGTGGTTAGCCGGGACCATGGGGTCAGTCTCATGAGAGTGTAGCTGGGGTGCCGGGACCGTGGGTCAGTCTCAATAGAGTGTAGATGGGGTGCCGGGACCGTGGGTCAGTCTCATGAGAGTGTAGCTGGGGTGCCAGGACCGTGGGGTCAGTCTCATGAGAGTGTAGGTGGGGTGCCGGGACCGTGGGGTCAGTCTCATGAGAGTGTAGGTGGGGTGCCGGGACCGTGGGGTCAGTCTCATGAGAGCGTAGGTGGGGTGCCGGGACCGTGGGGTCAGTCTCATGAGAGTGTAGCTGGGGTGCCGGGACCGTGGGTCAGTCTCATGAGAGTGTAGGTGGGGTGCCGGGACCGTGGGGTCAGTCTCATGAGAGTGAAGATGGGGTGCCGGGACCGTGGGTCAGTCACATGAGAGTGTAGGTGGGTTGCCGGGACCATGGGGTCAGTCTCAATAGAGTGTAGGTGGGGTGCCGGGACCGTTGGTCAGTCTCATGAGAGTGTAGGTGGGGTGCCGGGACCATGGGTCAGTCTCAATAGAGTGTAGCTGGGGTGCCAGGACCATGGGGTCAGTCTCATGAGAGTGTAGATGGGGTGCCGGGACCATGGGGTCAGTCTAATGAGAGTGTAGATGGGGTGCCGGGACCATGGGGTCAGTCTCATGAGAGTGTAGATGGGGTGCCGGAACCATGGGGTCAGTCTCATGAGAGTGTAGATTGGGTGCCGGGACCATGGGGTCAGTCTCATGAGAGTGTAGATGGGGTGCCGGAACCATGGGGTCAGTCTCATGAGAGTGTAGATTGGGTGCCGGGACCGTGGGGTCAGTCTCATGAGAGTGTAGGCGGGGTGCCGGGACCGTGGGGTCAGTCTCATGAGAGTGTAGCTGGGGTGCCGGGACCGTGGGGTCAGTCTCATGAGAGTGTAGGTGGGGTGCCGGGTCTGTGGGGTAGGTCTCATGAGAGTGTAGGTGGGGTGCCGGGTCTGTGGGGTAAGTCTCATGAAAGTGTAGGTGGGGTGCCGGGTCTGTGGGATAAGTCTCATGAAAGTGTAAGTGGGGTGCCGGGTCTGTGGGGTAAGTCTCATGAGAGTGTAGGTGGGGTGCCGGGTCTGTGGGGTAAGTCTCATGAGAGTGTAGGTGGGGTGCCGGGTCTGTGGGGTAAGTCTCATGAAAGTGTAGGTGGGGTGCCGGGTCTGTGGGGTAAGTCTCATGAAAGTGTAGGTGGGGTGCCGGGACCATGGGGTCAGTCTCATGAGAGTGTAAATGGGGTGCCGGGTCTGTGGGGTAAGTCTCATGAGAGTGTAAGTGGGGTGCCAGGTCTGTGGGGTAAGTCTCATGAAAGTGTAGGTGGGGTGCCGGGTCTGTGGGGTAAGTCTCATGAAAGTGTAGGTGGGGTGCCGGGACCATGGGGTCAGTCTCATGAGAGTGTAAATGGGGTGCCGGGTCTGTGGGGTAAGTCTCATGAGAGTGTAAGTGGGGTGCCAGGTCTGTGGGGTAAGTCTCATGAGAGTGTAGGTGGGGTGCCGGGTCTGTGGGGTAAGTCTCATGAGAGTGTAGGTGGGGTGCCGGGTCTGTGGGGTAAGTCTCATGAGAGTGTAGGTGGGGTGCCGGGTCTGTGGGGTAAGTCTCATGAGAGTGTAGGTGGGGTGCCGGGTCTGTGGGGTAAGTCTCATGAAAGTGTAGGTGGGGTGCCGGGTCTGTGGGGTAAGTCTCATGAAAGTGTAGGTGGGGTGCCGGGACCATGGGGTCTGTCTCATGAGAGTGTAAATGGGGTGCCGGGTCTGTGGGGTAAGTCTCATGAGAGTGTAAGTGGGGTGCCAGGTCTGTGGGGTAAGTCTCATGAGAGTGTAGGTGGGGTGCCGGGTCTGTGGGGTAAGTCTCATGAAAGTGTAGGTGGGGTGCCGGGTCTGTGGGGTAAGTCTCATGAAAGTGTAGGTGGGGTGCCGGGACCATGGGGTCAGTCTCATGAGAGTGTAGATGGGGTGCCGGGACCATGGGGTCAGTCTCATGAGAGTGTAAATGAGGTGCCGGGACCGTGGGTCAGTCACATGAGAGTGTAGATGGGGTGCCGGGACCATGGGGTCAGTCTCATGAGAGTGTAGGTGGGGTGCCGGGACCGTGGGGTCAGTCTCATAAGAGTGTAGCTGGGGTGCCGGGACCGTGGGTCAGTCTCATGAGAGTGTTGGTGGGGTGCCGGGACCGTGGGGTCAGTCTCATGAGAGTGTAGATGGGGTGCCGGGACCATGGGGTCAGTCTCATGAGAGTGTAGGTGGGGTGCCGGGTCTGTGGGGTAAGTCTCATGAGAGTGTAGGTGGGGTGCCGGGTCTGTGGGGTAAGTCTCATGAGACTGTAGGTGGGGTGACGGGTCTGTGGGGTAAGTCTCATGAGAGTGTAGTTGGGGTGCCGGGACCGTGGGTCAGTCTCAATAGAGTGTAGGTGGGGTGCCGGGACCGTGGCTCAGTCACATGAGAGTGTACGTGGGGTGCCGGGACCATGGGGTCAGTCTCATGAGAGTGTAGATGGGGTGCCGGGACCATAGGGTCAGTCTCATGAGAGTGTAGATGGGGCGCCGGGACCATGGGGTCAGTCTCATGAGAGTGTAGATGGGGTGCCGGGACCATGGGGTCAGTCTCATGAGAGTGTAGCTGGGGTGCCGGGACCGTGGGGTCAGTCTCATGAGAGTGTAGGTGGGGTGCCGGGACCGTGGGGTCAGTCTCATGAGAGTGTAGGCGGGGTGCCGGGACCGTGGGGTCAGTCTCATGAGAGTGTAGCTGGGGTGCCGGGACCGTGGGGTCAGTCTCATGAGAGTGTAGGTGGGGTGCCGGGTCTGTGGGGTAGGTCTCATGAGAGTGTAGGTGGGGTGCCGGGTCTGTGGGGTAAGTCTCATGAAAGTGTAGGTGGGGTGCCGGGTCTGTGGGGTAAGTCTCATGAGAGTGTAGGTGGGGTGCCGGGACCATGGGGTCAGTCTCATGAGAGTGTAGATGGGGTGCCGGGACCATGGGGTCAGTCTCATGAGAGTGTAGCTGGGGTGCCGGGACCGTGGGGTCAGTCTCATGAGAGTGTAGGTGGGGTGCCGGGACCGTGGGGTCAGTCTCATGAGAGTGTAGGCGGGGTGCCGGGACCGTGGGGTCAGTCTCATGAGAGTGTAGCTGGGGTGCCGGGACCGTGGGGTCAGTCTCATGAGAGTGTAGGTGGGGTGCCGGGTCTGTGGGGTAGGTCTCATGAGAGTGTAGGTGGGGTGCCGGGTCTGTGGGGTAAGTCTCATGAAAGTGTAGGTGGGGTGACGGGTCTGTGGGGTAAGTCTCATGAGAGTGTAGGTGGGGTGCCGGGTCTGTGGGGTAAGTCTCATGAGAGTGTAGGTGGGGTGCCGGGTCTGTGGGGTAAGTCTCATGAGAGTGTAAATGGGGTGCCGGGTCTGTGGGGTAAGTCTCATGAAAGTGTAGGTGGGGTGCCGGGTCTGTGGGGTAAGTCTCATGAAAGTGTAGGTGGGGTGCCGGGACCATGGGGTCAGTCTCATGAGAGTGTAAGTGGGGTGCCGGGTCTGTGGGGTAAGTCTCATGAGAGTGTAGGTGGGGTGCCGGGTCTGTGGGGTAAGTCTCATGAAAGTGTAGGTGGGGTGCCGGGTCTGTGGGGTAAGTCTCATGAGAGTGTAAGTGGGGTGCCGGGTCTGTGGGGTAAGTCTCATGAGAGTGTAGGTGGGGTGCCGGGTCTGTGGGGTAAGTCTCATGAAAGTGTAGGTGGGGTGCCGGGTCTGTGGGGTAAGTCTCATGAAAGTGTAGGTGGGGTGCCGGGACCATGGGGTCAGTCTCATGAGAGTGTAGATGGGGTGCCGGGACCATGGGGTCAGTCTCATGAGAGTGTAAGTGGGGTGCCGGGTCTGTGGGGTAAGTCTCATGAGAGTGTAAGTGGGGTGCCGGGTCTGTGGGGTAAGTCTCATGAGAGTGTAGGTGGGGTGCCGGGTCTGTGGGGTAAGTCTCATGAAAGTGTAGGTGGGGTGCCGGGTCTGTGGGGTAAGTCTCATGAAAGTGTAGGTGGGGTGCCGGGACCATGGGGTCAGTCTCATGAGAGTGTAGATGGGGTGCCGGGACCATGGGGTCAGTCTCATGAGAGTGTAAATGAGGTGCCGGGACCGTGGGTCAGTCACATGAGAGTGTAGATGGGGTGCCGGGTCTGTGGGGTAAGTCTCATGAAAGTGTAGGTGGGGTGCCGGGACCATGGGGTCAGTCTCATGAGAGTGTAGATGGGGTGCCGGGACCATGGGGTCAGTCTCATGAGAGTGTAAGTGGGGTGCCGGGTCTGTGGGGTAAGTCTCATGAGAGTGTAAGTGGGGTGCCGGGTCTGTGGGGTAAGTCTCATGAGAGTGTAGGTGGGGTGCCGGGTCTGTGGGGTAAGTCTCATGAAAGTGTAGGTGGGGTGCCGGGTCTGTGGGGTAAGTCTCATGAAAGTGTAGGTGGGGTGCCGGGACCATGGGGTCAGTCTCATGAGAGTGTAGATGGGGTGCCGGGACCATGGGGTCAGTCTCATGAGAGTGTAAGTGGGGTGCCGGGTCTGTGGGGTAAGTCTCATGAGAGTGTAAGTGGGGTGCCGGGTCTGTGGGGTAAGTCTCATGAAAGTGTAGGTGGGGTGCCGGGACCATGGGGTCAGTCTCATGAGAGTGTAGATGGGGTGCCGGGACCATGGGGTCAGTCTCATGAGAGTGTAAATGAGGTGCCGGGACCGTGGGTCAGTCACATGAGAGTGTAGATGGGGTGCCGGGTCTGTGGGGTAAGTCTCATGAAAGTGTAGGTGGGGTGCCGGGACCATGGGGTCAGTCTCATGAGAGTGTAGATGGGGTGCCGGGACCATGGGGTCAGTCTCATGAGAGTGTAAGTGGGGTGCCGGGTCTGTGGGGTAAGTCTCATGAGAGTGTAAGTGGGGTGCCGGGTCTGTGGGGTAAGTCTCATGAGAGTGTAGGTGGGGTGCCGGGTCTGTGGGGTAAGTCTCATGAAAGTGTAGGTGGGGTGCCGGGTCTGTGGGGTAAGTCTCATGAAAGTGTAGGTGGGGTGCCGGGACCATGGGGTCAGTCTCATGAGAGTGTAGATGGGGTGCCGGGACCATGGGGTCAGTCTCATGAGAGTGTAAGTGGGGTGCCGGGTCTGTGGGGTAAGTCTCATGAGAGTGTAGGTGGGGTGCCGGGTCTGTGGGGTAAGTCTCATGAAAGTGTAGGTGGGGTGCCGGGACCGTGGGGTCAGTCTCATGAGAGTGTAGGTGGGGTGCCGGGACCGTGGGGTCAGTCTCATGAGAGTGTAGGTGGGGTGCCGGGACCGTGGGGTCAGTCTCATGAGAGTGTAGCTGGGGTGCCGGGACCATGGGGTCAGTCTCATGAGAGTGTAGGTGGGGTGCCGGGACCGTGGGGTCAGTCTCATGAGAGTGTAGATGGGGTGACGGGACCGTGGGTCAGTCACATGAGAGTGTAGGTGGGGTGCCGGGACCATGGGGTCAGTCTCAATAGAGTGTAGTGAGCCGTGACTACTTTCCACCGACGAATGTCACGCCTCATTTAGTGTTTATATAGTACTAATTCTAGTGTCTGTGGTCTGACGCCCCCATTTGCACGGCAGTGTACCTAGTACGCACGGAATCCTTGGGCGTTGACTTGTGACCCCCGAGGATTATTTCCGTTGCACAATGTGCAATTTGCTCATAGATCGTGTGGCTGTCAAACGACGAGCATCTGTTGTGTTTTCTGTATTAAAGTTTTGTGATAAGTAAAGTTGTATGTTATGTTTTCGTTGAATGTTGTCATCGTAATGTTCGTCTAAACGAGCCGTCATCGTCTGATGGGGTCCCGGAGGAGCGCGACCACGTCAACACCATGAGCGTCGGCGGAGAGGGATTTTCCACCTTGGCTGCCGTCACCGGATTCTGGCCCCCTCTCCGCCCTGTTTCGTCGCCCCTCCGGTGGGCCGCTTTTGACCCGCCCAGAACCGCCTGCCGCAAGTTGCCATAGAATTTTTTTGTGTTGTTATTGTCTATATTTATTTATTTATTTATTTGATTGTTTGAAAACTGTTGCCAACATGGACTTATTATTCATATTTATATTCTGTTATCTAGTTTTAGGCACATTTTCTTGGTAAATTATTTATGCAACGTTATTTATTTAAGGGGGCCCCTACCAAACCTTTTCTTGATCTATAAAAATTAATTTAAATTTGTAATGGTAATATCTGTTGTGCTAATTGTGTCTTTGTTATTTATTGATTTGTCGAATTTTTTATTTAAATGTTAATTTATTATCCACTGTTGATTAGTTTATATACTTTTTTGAAAAGGTTGTTAAAATTTAATTTTTGAATAGGCTGTGATTTAACTCTAAACTTAAAACTTTTTGAATTTTTTTAAATAGAAATGAATACACCTTTTTTTAATTATATACAAATGGAATTGTAAGCTAGAAGGGCAGGTGAGGGAGTATTGAGGCAACTCGACATTTTTACTTTTAACTCACATGTATTGTTGTTTTGTCATTACAGTTTGTGCCCCTCAGTTGGTGTGTTTCAATGAATTTTCCTCCACGGTCATCCTTTCACATTTAGGTAGGGCTGTGAGCCGCCCCTCGCCCCGCGTCCATGGGAGCACGCTTCCAATTCTGGTTCGCTTGGGTGCGGGTGCGGGGGCGTGGTTCAGTAGGTGGGGTGCCGGGACCGTGGGTCAGTCTCATGAGAGAGTACGTGGGGTGCCGGGACCATGGGTCAGTCTCAATAGAGTGTAGCTGGGGTGCCGGGACCATGGGGTCAGTCTCATGAGAGTGTAGATGGGGTGCCGGGACCATGGGGTCAGTCTCATGAGAGTGTAGATGGGGTGCCGGGACCATGGGGTCAGTCTCATCAGAGTGTAGATGGGGTGCCGGGACCATGGGGTCAGTCTCATGAGAGTGTAGATGTGGTGCCGGGACCATGGGGTCAGTCTCATGAGAGTGTAGATGGGGTGCCGGGACCGTGGGTCAGTCACATGAGAGTGTAGGTGGGGTGCCGGGACCGTGGGTCAGTCTCATGAGAGTGTAGGTGGGGTGCCGGGACCATGGGTCAGTCTCAATAGAGTGTAGCTGGGGTGCCGGGACCATGGGGTCAGTCTCATGAGAGTGTAGGTGGGGTGCCGGGACCATGGGGTCAGTCTCATGAGAGTGTAGCTGGGGTGCCGGGACCGTGGGTCAGTCTCAATAGAGTGTAGATGGGGTGCCGGGACCGTGGGTCAGTCTCATGAGAGTGTAGGTGGGGTGCCAGGACCGTGGGGTCAGTCTCATGAGAGTGTAGGTGGGGTGCCGGGACCATGGGTCAGTCTCATAAGAGTGTAGATGGGGTGCCAGGACCATGGGGTCAGTATCATGAGAGTGTAGATGGGGTGCCGGGACCGTGGGTCAGTCTCATGAGAGTGTAGCTGGGTTGCCGGGACCGTGGGTCAGTCTCATGAGAGCGTAGGTGGGGTGCCGGGACCGTGGGGTCAGTCTCATGAGAGTGTAGCTGGGGTGCCGGGACCGTGGGTCAGTCTCATGAGAGTGTAGGTGGGGTGCCGGGACCGTGGGGTCTGTCTCATGAGAGTGTAGATGGGGTGCCGGGACCGTGGGTCAGTCACATGAGAGTGTAGGTGGGGTGCCGGGACCATGGGGACAGTCTCAATAGAGTGTAGGTGGGGTGCCGGGACCGTGGGTCAGTCTCATGAGAGTGTAGGTGGGGTGCCGGGACCATGGGTCAGTCTCAATAGAGTGTAGCTGGGGTGCCAGGACCATGGGGTCAGTCTCATGAGAGTGTAGATGGGGTGCCGGGACCATGGGGTCAGTCTAATGAGAGTGTAGATGGGGTGCCGGGACCATGGGGTCAGTCTCATGAGAGTGTAGATGGGGTGCCGGAACCATGGGGTCAGACTCATGAGAGTGTAGATGGGGTGCCGGGACCATGGGGTCAGTCTCATGAGAGTGTAGATGTGGTGCCGGGACCATGGGGTCAGTCTCATGAGAGTGTAGATGGGGTGCCGGGACCGTGGGTCAGTCTCATGAGAGTGTAGGTGGGGTGCCGGGACCATGGGTCAGTCTCAATAGAGTGTAGCTGGGGTGCCGGGACCATGGGGTCAGTCTCATGAGAGTGTAGGTGGGGTGCCGGGTCTGTGGGGTAAGTCTCATGAGAGTGTAGGTGGGGTGCCGGGTCTGTGGGGTAAGTCTCATGAGACTGTAGGTGGGGTGCCGGGTCTGTGGGGTAAGTCTCATGAGAGTGTAGTTGGGGTGCCGGGACCGTGGGTCAGTCTCAATAGAGTGTAGGTGGGGTGCCGGGACCGTGGGTCAGTCACATGAGAGTGTACGTGGGGTGCCGGGACCATGGGGTCAGTCTCATGAGAGTGTAGATGGGGTGCCGGGACCATAGGGTCAGTCTCATGAGAGTGTAGATGGGGCGCCGGGACCATGGGGTCAGTCTCATGAGAGTGTAGATGGGGTGCCGGGACCATGGGGTCAGTCTCATGAGAGTGTAGCTGGGGTGCCGGGACCGTGGGGTCAGTCTCATGAGAGTGTAGATGGGGTGACGGGACCGTGGGTCAGTCACATGAGAGTGTAGGTGGGGTGCCGGGACCGTAGGGTCAGTCTCATGAGAGTGTAGCTGGGGTGCCGGGACCGTGGGGTCAGTCTCATGAGAGTGTAGGTGGTGTGCCGGGACCGTGGGGTCAGTCTCATGAGAGTGTAGGTGGGGTGCCGGGACCGTGGGGTCAGTCTCATGAGAGTGTAGCTGGGGTGCCGGGACCGTGGGGTCAGTCTCATGAGAGTGTAGCTGGGGTGCCGGGACCGTGGGGTCAGTCTCATGAGAGTGTAGGTGGGGTGCCGGGACCGTTGGGTCAGTCTAATGAGAGTGTAGCTGGGGTGCCGGGACCGTGGGGTCAGTCTCATGAGAGTGTAGGTGGGGTGCCGGGACCGTGGGGTCAGTCTCATGAGAGTGTAGGTGGGGTGCCGGGACCGTGGGGTCAGTCTCATGAGAGTGTAGCTGGGGTGCCGGGACCGTGGGGTCAGTCTCATGAGAGTGTAGGTGGGGTGCCGGGACCGTGGGGTCAGTCTCATGAGAGTGTAGGTGGGGTGCCGGGACCGTGGGGTCAGTCTCATGAGAGTGTAGCTGGGGTGCCGGGACCATGGGGTCAGTCTCATGAGAGTGTAGGTGGGGTGCCCGGACCGTGGGTCAGTCTCATGAGAGTGTAGGTGGGGTGCCGGGACCGTGGGGTCAGTCTCATGAGAGTGTATGTGGGGTGCCGGGACCGTGGGGTCAGTCTCATGAGAGTGTAGGTGGGGTGCCGGGACCGTGGGGTCAGTCTCATGAGAGTGTAGATGGAGTGACGGGACCGTGGGTCAGTCACATGAGAGTGTAGGTGGGGTGCCGGGACCATGGGGTCAGTCTCAATAGAGTGTAGGTGGGGTGCCGGGACCGTGGGTCAGTCTCATGAGAGAGTAGGTGGGGTGCCGGGACCATGGGTCAGTCTCAATAGAGTGTAGCTGGGGTGCCGGGACCATGGGGTCAGTCTCATGAGAGTGTAGATGGGGTGCCGGGACCATGGGGTCAGTCTCATGAGAGTGTAGATGGGGTGCCGGGACCATGGGGTCAGTCTCATCAGAGTGTAGATGAGGTGCCGGAACCATGGGGTCAGTCTCATGAGAGTGTAGATGGGGTGCCGGGACCATGGGGTCAGTCTCATGAGAGTGTAGCTGGGGTGCCGGGACCATGGGGTCAGTCTCATGAGAGTGTAGATGGGGTGCCGGGACCGTGGGTCAGTCACATGAGAGTGTAGGTGGGGTGCCGGGACCGTGGGTCAGTCTCATGAGAGTGTAGGTGGGGTGCCGGGACCATGGGTCAGTCTCAATAGAGTGTAGCTGGGGTGCCGGGACCATGGGGTCAGTCTCATGAGAGTGTAGGTGGTTAGCCGGGACCATGGGGTCAGTCTCATGAGAGTGTAGCTGGGGTGCCGGGACCGTGGGTCAGTCTCAATAGAGTGTAGATGGGGTGCCGGGACCGTGGGTCAGTCTCATGAGAGTGTAGCTGGGGTGCCAGGACCGTGGGGTCAGTCTCATGAGAGTGTAGGTGGGGTGCCGGGACCGTGGGGTCAGTCTCATGAGAGTGTAGGTGGGGTGCCGGGACCGTGGGGTCAGTCTCATGAGAGCGTAGGTGGGGTGCCGGGACCGTGGGGTCAGTCTCATGAGAGTGTAGCTGGGGTGCCGGGACCGTGGGTCAGTCTCATGAGAGTGTAGGTGGGGTGCCGGGACCGTGGGGTCAGTCTCATGAGAGTGAAGATGGGGTGCCGGGACCGTGGGTCAGTCACATGAGAGTGTAGGTGGGTTGCCGGGACCATGGGGTCAGTCTCAATAGAGTGTAGGTGGGGTGCCGGGACCGTGGGTCAGTCTCATGAGAGTGTAGGTGGGGTGCCGGGACCATGGGTCAGTCTCAATAGAGTGTAGCTGGGGTGCCAGGACCATGGGGTCAGTCTCATGAGAGTGTAGATGGGGTGCCGGGACCATGGGGTCAGTCTAATGAGAGTGTAGATGGGGTGCCGGGACCATGGGGTCAGTCTCATGAGAGTGTAGATGGGGTGCCGGAACCATGGGGTCAGTCTCATGAGAGTGTAGATTGGGTGCCGGGACCATGGGGTCAGTCTCATGAGAGTGTAGATGTGGTGCCGGGACCATGGGGTCAGTCTCATGAGAGTGTAGATGGGGTGCCGGGACCGTGGGTCAGTCTCATGAGAGTGTAGGTGGGGTGCCGGGACCATGGGTCAGTCTCAATAGAGTGTAGCTGGGGTGCCGGGACCATGGGGTCAGTCTCATGAGAGTGTAGGTGGGGTCTCGGGACCATGGGGTCAGTCTCATGAGAGTGTAGCTGGGGTGCCGGGACCGTGGGTCAGTCTCAATAGAGTGTAGGTGGGGTGCCGGGACCGTGGGTCAGTCTCATGAGAGTGTAGGTGGGGTGCCAGGACCGTAGGGTCAGTCTCATGAGAGTGTAGGTGGGGTGCCGGGACCATGGGTCAGTCTCATGAGAGTGTAGATGGGGTGCCGGGACCATGGGGTCAGTCTCATGAGAGTGTAGATGGGGTGCCGGGACCGTGGGTCAGTCTCATGAGAGTGTAGGTGGGGTGCCGGGACCGTGGGGTAAGTCTCATGAGAGTGTAGGTGGGGTGCCGGTACCGTGGACCAGTCTCATGAGAGTGTAGGTGGGGTGCCGGGACCATGGGTCAGTCTCAATAGAGTGTAGCTGGGGTGCCGGGACCATGTGGTCAGTCTTATGAGAGTGTAGGTGGGGTGCCGGGACCATGGGGTCAGTCTCATGAGAGTGTAGCTGGGGTGCCGGGACCGTGGGTCAGTCTCAATAGAGTGTAGGTGGGGTGCCGGGACCATGGGGTCAGTCTCAATAGAGTGTAGGTGGGGTGCCGGGTCTGTGGGGTCAGTCTCATGAGAGTGTAGGTGGGTGCCCGGACCGTGGGTCAGTCACAAGAGAGTGTATTTGGTGTGCCGGGACCGTGGGTCAGTCACATGAGAGTGTAGGTGGGGTGCCGGGACCATGGGGTCAGTCTCAATAGAGTGTAGGTGGGGTGCCGGGACCGTGGGTCAGTCACATGAGAGTATCAGTGGGGTGCCGGGACCGTGGGTCAGTCTCATGAGAGTGTAGGTAGGGTCCCGGGACCTTGGGTCAGTCTCATGAGAGTGTAGGTGGGGTGCCGGGACCGTGGGTCAGTCTCATGAGAGTGTAGGTGGGGTGCCGGGACCGTGGGGTCAGTCTCATGAGAGTGTAGCTGGAGTGCCGGGACCGTGGGTCAGTCTCAATAGAGTGTAGGTGGGGTGCCGGGACCGTGGGGTCAGTCTCAATAGAGTGTAGGTGGGGTGCCGGGACCGTGGGGTCAGTCTCAATAAAGTGTAGCTGGGGTGCCGGGTCTGTGGGGTAAGTCTCATGAGAGTGTAGCTGGAGTGCCGGGACCGTGGGTCAGTCTCATGAGAGTGTTGGTGGGGTGCCGGGACCGTGGGGTCAGTCTCATGAGAGTGTAGATGGGGTGCCGGGACCGTGGGTCAGTCTCAATAGAGTGTAGGTGGGGTGCCGGGACCGTGGGTCAGTCTCATGAGAGTGTAGGTGGGGTGCCGGGACCGTGGGGTCAGTCTCATGAGAGTGTAGCTGGAGTGCCGGGACTGTGGGTCAGTCTCAATAGAGTGTAGGTGGGGTGCCGGGACCGTGGGGTCAGTCTCAATAAAGTGTAGCTGGGGTGCCGGGTCTGTGGGGTAAGTCTCATGAGAGTGTAGCTGGGGTGCCGAGACCGTGGGTCAGTCTCAATAGAGTGTAGGTTAGGTGCCGGGACCATCGGGTCAGTCTCATGAGAGTGTAGCTGGAGTGCCGGGACCGTGGGTCAGTCTTAATAGAGTGTAGCTGGGGTGCCGGGTACCATGGGTCAGTCACATGAGATTGTTGGTGGGGTGCCGGGACCGTGGGTCAGTCACATGAGATTGTAGGTGGGGTGCCGGGACCGTAGGGTCAGTCTCATGAGAGTTTAGATGGGGTGCCAGGACCATGGGGTCAGTATCATGAGAGTGTAGGTGAGGTGCCGGGACCGTGGGTCAGTCTCAATAAAGTGTAGCTGCGGTGCCGGGTCTGTGGGGTAAGTCTCATGAGAGTGTAGCTGGGGTGCCGAGACCGTGGGTCAGTCTCAATAGAGTGTAGGTGGGGTGCCGGGACCATCGGGTCAGTCTCATGAGAGTGTAGCTGGAGTGCCGGGACCGTGGGTCAGTCGTAATAGAGTGTAGCTGGGGTGCCGGGTACCATGGGTCAGTCACATGAGATTGTTGGTGGGGTGCCGGGACCGTGGGTCAGTCACATGAGATTGTAGGTGGGGTGCCGGGACCGTGGGTCAGTCTCATGAGTGTGTAGGTGAGGTGCCGGGACCGTGGGTCAGTCTTAATAGAGTGTAGGTGGGGTGCCGGGACCGTGGGTCAGTCACATGAGAGTGTACGTGGGGTGCCGGGACCATGGGGTCAGTCTCATGAGAGTGTAGGTGGGGTGCCGGGACCATGGGGTCAGTCTCAATAGAGTGTAGGTGGGATGCCGGGACCGTGGGGTCGGTCTCATGAGAGTGTAGGTGGGGTGCCGGGACCGTGGGTCAATCACATGAGATTGTAGGTGGGGTGCCGGGACCGTGGGTCAGTCTCAATAGAGTGTAGCTGGGGTGCCGGGACCATGGGGTCAGTCTCAATAGAGTGTAGGTGGGGTGCCGGGACCGTTGGATCAGTCTCATGAGAGTGTAGATGGGGTGCCGGGACCATTGGGTCAGTCTCATGAGATTGTAGGTGGGGTGCCGGGAACATTGGGTCAGTCTCATGAGAGTGTAGGTGGGGTGCCGGGACCGTGGGGTCAGTCTCATGAGAGTGTAGCTGGAGTGCCGGGACCGTGGGTCAGTCTCAATAGAGTGTAGGTGGGGTGCCGGGACCGTGGGGTCAGTCTCATGAGAGTGTAGCTGGAGTGCCGGGACCGTGGGTTAGTCTCATGAGAGTGTAGGTGGGGTGCCGGGACCGTGGGGTCAGTCTCATGAGAGTGTAGATGGGGTGCCGGGACCGTGGGTCAGTCTCATGAGAGTGTAGCTGGAGTGCCGGGACCGTGGGTCAGTCTCATGAGAGTGTAGTTGGGGTGCCGGGACCGTGGGGTCAGTCTCATGAGAGTGTAGCTGGAGTGCCGGGACTGTGGGTCAGTCTCAATAGAGTGTAGGTGGGGTGCCGGAACCGTGGGGTCAGTCTCAATAAAGTGTAGCTGGGGTGCCGGGTCTGTGGGGTAAGTCTCATGAGAGTGTAGCTGGGGTGCCGAGACCGTGGGTCAGTCTCAATAGAGTGTAGGTTAGGTGCCGGGACCATCGGGTCAGTCTCATGAGAGTGTAGCTGGAGTGCCGGGACCGTGGGTCAGTCTTAATAGAGTGTAGCTGGGGTGCCGGGTACCATGGGTCAGTCACATGAGATTGTTGTTGGGGTGCCGGGACCGTGGGTCAGTCACATGAGATTGTAGGTGGGGTGCCGGGACCGTAGGGTCAGTCTCATGAGAGTGTAGATGGGGTGCCAGGACCATGGGGTCAGTATCATGAGAGTGTAGGTGAGGTGCCGGGACCGTGGGTCAGTCTCAATAGAGTGTAGGTGGGGTGCCGGGACCATCGGGTCAGTCTCATGAGAGTGTAGCTGGAGTGCCGGGACCGTGGGTCAGTCGTAATAGAGTGTAGCTGGGGTGCCGGGTACCATGGGTCAGTCACATGAGATTGTTGGTGGGGTGCCGGGACCGTGGGTCAGTCACATGAGATTGTAGGTGGGGTGCCGGGACCGTAGGGTCAGTCTCATGAGAGTGTAGATGGGGTGCCAGGACCATGGGGTCAGTATCATGAGAGTGTAGGTGAGGTGCCGGGACCGTGGGTCAGTCTCAATAAAGTGTAGCTGCGGTGCCGGGTCTGTGGGGTAAGTCTCATGAGAGTGTAGGTGAGGTGCCGGGTCCGTGGGTCAGTCTCAATAGAGTGTAGGTGGGGTGCCGGGACCATCGGGTCAGTCTCATGAGAGTGTAGCTGGAGTGCCGGGACCGTGGGTCAGTCGTAATAGAGTGTAGCTGGGGTGCCGGGTACCATGGGTCAGTCACATGAGATTGTTGGTGGGGTGCCGGGACCGTGGGTCAGTCACATGAGATTGTAGGTGGGGTGCCGGGACCGTGGGTCAGTCTCATGAGTGTGTAGGTGAGGTGCCGGGACCGTGGGTCAGTCTTAATAGAGTGTAGGTGGGGTGCCGGGACCGTGGGTCAGTCACATGAGAGTGTACGTGGGGTGCCGGGACCATGGGGTCAGTCTCATGAGAGTGTAGGTGGGGTGCCGGGACCATGGGGTCAGTCTCAATAGAGTGTAGGTGGGATGCCGGGACCGTGGGGTCGGTCTCATGAGAGTGTAGGTGGGGTGCCGGGACCGTGGGTCAATCACATGAGATTGTAGGTGGGGTGCCGGGACCGTGGGTCAGTCTCAATAGAGTGTAGCTGGGGTGCCGGGACCATTGGTTCAGTCTCAATAGAGTGTAGGTGGGGTGCCGGGACCGTGGGATCAGTCTCATGAGAGTGTAGATGGGGTGCCGGGACCATTGGGTCAGTCTCATGAGATTGTAGGTGGGGTGCCGGGAACATTGGGTCAGTCTCATGAGAGTGTAGCTGGAGTGCCGGGTCCGTGGGTCAGTCTCAATTGAGTGTAGGTGGGGTGCCGGGACCGTGGGTCAGTCACATGAGAGTGTAGATGGGGTGCCGGGACCATTGGGTCAGTCTCATGAGATTGTAGCTGGAGTGCCGGGTCCGTGGGTCAGTCTCAATTGAGTGTAGGTGGGGTGCCGGGACCGTGGGTCAGTCACATGAGAGTGTAGCTGGAGTGCCGGGTCCGTGAGTCAGTCTCAATTGAGTGTAGGTGGGGTGCCGGGACCGTGGGTCAGTCACATGAGAGTGTAGGTGGGGTGCCGGGACCGTGGGGTCTTCCTTCCGTGGTCTTTATCTAATCAACTAGTTTTATCCTAGGTTCTTGGGGTGATAAGAAGTACGGATATTTTTTGATACTTTACAGAAAATAAATAAATTCTCACATACCTAATGGTAGTTGTGGGGATTAATTTATTCGGAGAATTAGTTAAGCTAAAAACATATTGAGCGTAGCCCTAAGGGATATTTTAACTCGAATATGCCCATCCGGAACCCATATTAATGAAATGTCTGTGACATTTTAGTAATGTTGGTATTTTTGGGTTATTATTTTGAAGATTGATAATGGAGGGTATTTATAATGTACCTATTGAAGGCTATAAGATATCAAAGGATTAAATTATTCGGATAGTAAATACAAATTCTACCAATTGGAACTATTAGTACTGAATTTTGGAGTGTCTGACGTTATTTATAAATAAAGGACGGTAACATGTCTCCTTTTCCATTTGCTATTATGATGCAATATTGTTAAAAACAGCATAATAATAGTAAAAACTGCTCAGTCTGCGCAATAACGAAGTTAAGACATCACGTTCGTCATAAGGTGTAAAAGTCACATTAAAAGTAGTACCGCGTACCTGTAAACACAGCTTGTACATTTATGTTATTAGCTAGACGGAAATAGTGACAGAGCTATAACAGCTGGATTTAATAATTTTCTTTCCGTAATAAATTTCAAAATGAAACTTGTCTTGTTAAAATATTGCTCATAATTTATGCACGTGGATACAGTACAGATTTTAAAACTGATCATACATCACATTATGCCTTAGATTTTAAGCAACAACATATTATTAAATTTTTGTATAAACATGTATTTCAATGACAGTTAAAATGTTGACAGTGTTTCAAAAGGGTTATTTCAACGAATGCTGCACAAATTGGACATTTCAATAGTGAAAATGCACGTAGATGTTCCCGAAGCTATGATGGTGCATACTAAAACTAAACATGAGTTTATTTGCATATTAAAATACATAGGAGGACTATAAATTCCTCCTCACATTTACTCGGTTTGAAATGAACTAACTTTTTACACCTAGTTTTTCGTATGTTTAATTTTGTATTTGATTGTCCCGTTTTGATGAAATTTAAGATGAAGAAACATGTTATATCAGCAATTCATTTTTATTGTTGGGTTCCTCGGATCAAATCATGGTTCTCAGGTCCGCTTTTATATTCGAATTGGGAAATATTTACTTGGAAAACGAATTGGTAAATAAAAAAAAATTTTCCATGTGGTCGGCAAATATAAAAATGTGTTTTATGCTCAAAATAATATCCAAGAAGCCAATACAAAACCAATTAGTGATACGGGAGTGCGTGTGATTGCATTAAAAATGTGGGTCGTATTTTTGTTAAAGGCTCTTCGCGCGATAGTAACTTCTGATATTAACAGCTTTCTTATGACACTATTAAGGAACGTTACGTTGACTCGTAAATCCAACAACTTCATCAGCCGTCTTGAAATGACTTCTTTATAACGATTGACCTGTGTTTAGTGATCCATCTTCTTCTTTAGATAATTTAACCTTTATACATTTAATAGCTATTTAAATGTATATTATACTGAATTAATTATCTAAAATATTCAATATTATATACATTACTGTTCGTCCAAAATAAAATACATCAATAAAATAAGAAACGAGTTTGCACGCAGTATACTGACGTGAGGGAAGTGAATTTCCACATAATAAACTTTTAAATCTCAAAATCAGTATAAAAACACACATCTATACAAATTTGTACTGAAATCTAAAAACATTGATTTTTTGGCTGTTCTGATGCTTCTGGTATCATTTACCTGCAATGCTGGGAATACAATTTTGCGCATTATAAGGTTAGGAGAAAGTCCATTGAGGCTTGAAAGTAGGCGTGAGGTTGCTGGGGATGATAAAAGTACACCAACATATGAATAACAGGCTCTTATAATGTAAAATCCCCAGAAGACAACGTACTGTGTTTGGTCAATACACATTTTCTTTAATAACTCGTGCTTGGTTCCCATATTTATGCTAGAATGACGAGAGAGGTCTTAAAAGTTTCGCCTCCCTAATTCCCATCTTTTACTATGCTTTAATTGTACAAGTGGGGCTTTTCTGACCATTTTTGGGCCCAAAAACTCAAAATTTGAAAGAATAATCCCCAAAAAAGGTGTTTAGAGTTTTCCGATTGTTTTACCAACAACGGTGAGCTTGTCCAACTGATTATAGAAAGAACGTCCATACCAGATTTGAAGTAAATCGGACAAATATGCGACCGCTAGACTGCAAACACACACACACACACACACACACACACACACACACACACACACACACACACACACACACACACATATATATATATATATACCTCAGTTAGAAAATGTCTATATATACATATATATATATACAATTTTGAACGCCCCCCCAAAACGTGTTTATTAGTTTCCTTGACTGTGGTGGTCCCGGGCTTAAGTTTGACCGTGCAGGTCATGCTAATAGTTCACTTTCCATAGGAAATTCACTAAAAAGTACAAATAAGAGCCATAGCCGAAACCTATAACCGAGACAAAGCTGCAGAAGTTCCAGAGGAGCCTGACGGTAACAGCCCTCTACACAAAGGAAGTGATAACACATGCCGACAATCTATAACCGAGACAAAGCTGCAGAGGTTCCAGAGGAGCCTGACTGTAACAGCCCTCTACACAAAGGAAGTGATAACACATGCCGACAATCTATAACCGAGACAAAGCTGCAGAGGTTCCAGAGGAGCCTGACTGTAACAGCCCTCTACACAAAGGAAG
The DNA here is from genome assembly GCA_963675035.1 of Allygus modestus. Classification (NCBI taxonomy): domain Eukaryota; kingdom Metazoa; phylum Arthropoda; class Insecta; order Hemiptera; family Cicadellidae; genus Allygus; species Allygus modestus. Next base: position 98,263,751 of record OY776111.1, on the reverse strand, counting down.
TGATAACACATGCCGACAATCTATAACCGAAACAAAGCTGCAGAGGTTCCAGAGGAGCCTGACTGTAACAGCCCTCTACACAAAGAAAGTGGTAACACATGCCAACAATCTATAACCGAGACAAAGCTGCAGAGGTTCCAGAGGAGCCTGACTGTAACAGCCCTCTACACAAAGAAAGTGGTAACACATGCCAACAATCTATAACCGAGACAAAGCTGCAGAGGTTCCAGAGGAGCCTGACTGTAAAAGCCCTCTACACAAAGGAAGTGATAACACATGCCGACAATCTATAACCGAGACAAAGCTGCAGAGGTTCCAGAGGAGCCTCACTGTAACAGCCCTCTACACAAAGAAAGTGATAACACATGCCGACAATCTAAATTGACCAACCCAACAGTAACCAATACGGAGCATTGCAACACAAGGAATCCTATAACCTCGACCTTCGTCCACCGGCGAAGGACAATTGCTCAGAATGTCTAATCTCTACGAATTTAGCCTTTAAAAATCTAAGACAAAACAAATTACAAAAATGAATAATCGAATAATGCTTTCTCATAAATAACCAGCCCTCCTCCCTTCTTTGGCTGGTTGGAAAATAGTTCTATAACATATTTTGAATACCGGTATATTAAAATTAATTTGATTTGATTTGATTTTTTTCTCTCCTCAGTTATAAATTTGTTGTAACACAGTTCCTTTTGTTAGAATATGATACAATTAAACAAGTATAGTTCGTTTGAATGTTTCTTCATTGCAATAATATTGTGTTAATGTGGAAAAATAATAATAAACTAGCAGTTACCCGGCGCGCGTTGCTGCGCCCAAATTAAGTTGTTTACAGAAATAAAGCTATTGTAATAGTTTTTTAATATAATAAAAAAAGCCAATGGAATAAGTTAAAATAAAAAAGTTAATATAAATTCAAGTAACACAATTCAAAAGATAATAAACCAGCCAGTGTTTACATTTCTTTGTTTAAATTGTGTTGTTTACATTTAAACAAATGACAGTTTAAAGGAACTTTGAATTTTTTTAATTACAGCTGTTAATTTTGTAAACACTAAATTTCTAAAACCTGACACTGCACCCTTTTATGCCCTCTGGGTCGGAGCCCTTTGGACAGATTTGCACCAAACTTCACACAAACCATCCTTGAATAATGCTTAATCAACGACAATAGTATTATTTGTATTTCGTTCGCGTCTACCAGTTAAAGTTCGTCGGCCTCCTCCTCTTGGCCGTCCTGGTAAAAACTGGTGTTTTGTTGCCAGCTGTACGTTCAATAACCATTTTTCAGGGTCAGATTTTATTTGTTTAACCACCTCCTTAAATAAACAGCTGATTTCTCGATCGTTGGTTTGTAACTGCATATCATGTCTATGGGGAAAATCTCGACTTTGACCCCATATTTTCTCATGTCCACGGTGACTTTTATACATTTTTTTAATTGATGGCAAAACTACATGCTAAGACCTTTCTAACGACACCTTGGACATGGTGATCGGTAGCACCACCGCTCCAAAACAATTATGACAAAAATATGCCTAGCGTATTAAAAATATAGATATCAAAATATCGTTCAGAATTATACTATAACATTGTTTTCATACATCGATAAACAACATTTGTTTGGCAAAGTATCAATAACTTGTTTACTAAGATTCCATCGTGTTTTAAGAGCTAAGTTATGCTATGAAACTTCTTGCAACAAACAAGAGATTTTTTGTCTGAAGAAAATGTGGGTTAGTTTTAGTTTTATCAGTTTATTTTATAACCACATTAAACCCAACGGTTTAAGGATGTATATACTTAACCCAACGAACCTCGCTTTAACTATCAAGGAACAATTAATGCCTTACTAATTTTGTCTTTTGTTAATGTAATATGTTGAAGTGATGCATCTATTGAAAAAAGGACACCCACAAACTACTCTGAATCTTTTTAAGGAATAAGTAACATTAACAATAACATTATTCATACAGGAACGTTGTAGTAAATTTTACCAAAAAAACAATACAAAGACATACTTTTAAACATAGATCCCAATAAAGACTTGATAGCAATAATTGTAAATTTATTTGTTTATAGTTTAATAATTAATATTAATTCGGTCATGAAAAATAATTTAAAATATTAAAAATGTTGTAATATGATTGTTATCAATATTTGAACTTAAGTTATTTCTTACCCTCTACTTATATTGTATTATTCTATGAAATTGCAGGACAGATTTCAAAAGCAGAATAAAAATTACAATTACCTTAAAATTTCCCTAATTTTTGTATTTCTTTGTTTCAATATTAAACTTAGTGGTCGATTGTATATGTAATGAAAACACATTTGATACGGTCATGTACTGCTTTAAATAACTTCTTTAAAAGGATACAGTCTACGTTCATCAACTTCAGTCGGATGCAATTATTTTCGCCATTTAGATTTCAGATTATTTAGTTATTAATTTTCTTTGTTAGTATATTTCTAAAGCTACATAATGCAGCAGTAATGTCGAATGTTGTAAAACCTCCTGTCAAATTGCATCGTTATAATCTACAGTTTTGAAGCTACAATAGCTTTATCTGGAGCCATACAAGGTCATCCCAACTACCGTACACAGCACACTAACAGTCGGGAGAAGTAAGCTACCATGTTACCATTGGCAATTCATAAACCTTCTTCAACTGTCTATTTTATTTCGGTGCTAACCGAACCTTCGAACTTAACTGCTAATTTTAAGAATTGTTCCTGTTTTAACATTGAAAATGCCAGAAGACATTGGTTAAAAAGTAAATATATATTTGCTATCAATCTATTCAACATTATTAATACAGTAGTAATATAATACTATTTATTATGTTCGTCCACTACAAACTTTTAAAAATATGTCTCTATCTTGGTCTTTGACTTTTATAAAGAAACTAAAGACGTTTGAACTGAAAGTGGCAGTCAGAAGAAAATATATTTCACAATCTCACATTGGCTTAGTTATGAACAAATCTAAGATTCCGTATATTCGTTCATTTAAAATATTCAAATCAGCACTTGCGCATAGATTAGCCGGAAATCCAAAAGGATTTAACCCGCGACATATTTTTAAAGGAGCTCCAATCTCCTATTTAAAGAATTAAACCAGGAAATACAGCTAATATCTATTTTGTTAATCAACCTCGAGTTGATGTCCAAGGTTTGACTTCCATTTGATGGCAGACCATCAGTTTTTACCCTATAATGAACGACAGTGATCACCAGGCGGAAGATATTCTTCTCACCCGTCACTTGTTTTATTTATTAATCGAATGTCCAAAAGAACTGGTGCTAACTCACACTTGTGAGCTACCGAGCATTCACCTCTAACAATCTGAATTAAATCCTAGTGTACGCGGGCTGTTTTAATCTGTGTTTAAAGACTTTAAAGATGTCCCAAACGGCAAGCTCACTTGTAGCTCATCAGAACTAGGTGTGTCAGCAGGCGGAGTTTTGTTTCTTTCACATTACATGTACGTAAATTTATTTTTTATGAGACTTAGAATTTGTTAGAGTAAAATAATAGAATTGGTTAGTAAAATGAGTTTAGATTATGTGTATGATGTTGCTTTTGTTGAAGAAACAAAAGAACAAATTTTCTCCATGACTGATAATTGCATATTTTTGATTCTGAAGACAGCATCAGTCGTATCCGGTCTCTTGTTATGCTTAATTCCTCCTAGGGGATCCCCATATAATGTAAGATTTAAATCCAGTCCTTGAGGGATGCTTTGCGTTAAACCAGTTTATTGCGACTGTTGCAAGATCTTGCAGATATAAATCAAAGTTCAGATTAATTTTGTACTAGGGATATTTCAACCGTGTTTTTATTTATTTTATTTACCTAAATAGCGATGGATTTGAATTTATTATTGATTTATTTGGACTTTACCTATCGCTTCTAGTGTTTAGAACTACACTACGTTTCGGGAGGTAAGGAAACTCCACCCATTATCAAGTTGACTCTACTTACATCTAAATATCAAGTTTTTACACCTAACTAACCTCAATTTTTTATTTTTTAAATTTTGTTCCTATAAATTTTATTTACACAAACACAAAACTAACAAATACAGATACAAAAAACAAATACAATACACTAATACAACATGTATATATACGAACAAAAGGGAAACTGCCAATACATTACCGGTTCCGCATCGTTGCCTCCAAGCTGACCGTCAAACAGGTTAACAACAAAATATAAACAGGTAATAAAAATCTATAAAATATAAAACAGATGGGTCATAGGTAAAAATTATAGACAGGCCAAGACGTAAACCAATACTGGACTTTATACTGTAGTTATCTTAGATATAATATTTACGTTAGTTTTATTTAGTTTGATTATTGTCAAGTCTCAAGAAGAACATGGTACACACAACTATTAAAACAATTAAATATTCTAACATTACGTTCAAATTTATATTACAAGCAGCAAGTTTTGTACATTTGAACCTTGATAAATGTTCATTCAGATGACAAATTCATAATTATAACACGAGAAATCTCAACCATATAGACTTGCCACATCCAAATTAAACTTTCCAACAGAGATGCCCAGACTAGATATCAATTAAAATTTACAATCTAATTCCTTCAGAAATAAAATCTTTAAATAACCTAAGACAATTTAAAAATAAATTAAAGCAATACGTTATCGATAAATGTCCATACAAAATTGAAGAATGTTTAAATGAAAACAACAATGAAAATATAACAAATTTAAAATCAAAATGTTGTGGTTTCAAGACTGGATGAATTATTTTCTAAGATTCAAGGATTCAATTAATCAAAATTCTATCAATTATTATTTGATTTGCATTACATACTCTGTTAATTTAATGTAGTCTTGACGATGGTTTAACTATGGCAATTAAGATGTTTCCTAACCAAGAAAAATAAAAGTATTTCTTTTGTCAAGTGGTATGATATTAAAATAATTTAAATAAATCAAATATGCAAACCAATACTAAATAAATTAAATCTTTTTAACGACGATTATGACTCATAACTGCACTAACCAATAAAACCTTAATGCAAACTGAAATTAAACTGTCACGTGTTCCCAGCGAGACGTTTAATATTCATGTGTAGTTCGCCGACCCCGCATATTCATGTTAAAAGAAATTTTAAAATATCGACTTAACTCTTTGTATCTAACAAAAACAGATATTAAGAGTTTAGTCGATACAAATTATTTATTTATTGAGATGTTAAATTTAAAACTTTAGATTTTAAGTTGTTGTTTATGTTATGTTATGGTACTTTTACCATGAATAAAAACGTTCAATTTAAGAAAATTGAAAAACCAAGATATATAATTTTTGACTGAAATAAGTTAATTTTGCGTTTTGAATCCTAATCTAAGATTGTTAATACACTAATAAACAAAATGTTCAAAAATACAAACATACTTATGTAACTACTATAATTCACAGTAGCTATTAATATAACACAATAATGGGCAAGCTGTGTCCCAGGTACGTGGTATACCTTTAATGTGACTTTTACACCTTATGACAAACGTGATGTCTTAACACCACGTACTTCCCCTTCTATTTAACATTGTTTGAAAGGCTGAGCTAAAAACCCACATATTTTGAAATGTTTCACGAAAAACAAATGAAGGCAGCATTGTTTTAAAATAACGGCCAATCTATAAATATAAACAAATTATTTTTAATGAGTTTTTATCTTATTAGCTTTTGAGCTCATGAAACTCCACTTTCTCTGAATTTAATTCATTAAAAATTAAATACTTAAATCCCAGTTTAAACAATATCGACTTACTTATTACTTATTATCAACTTATAGATGTATTGTTTTTATTTTTGAGACGGCATCTACTGTAACAATTTTAATCTACAAGGTACAAACTTCTTCATGCACATATCTCGCAGTACTCGGCTTCAAGCCGTATAATTACAATGAACAGAACCAGTATACAACCAGTATATAAAGTAAAGATACCATTTATATGCAATACATCTGCATTTGAGTAGCCATTAATAGAGATAATCTTTTTGAGTTACACTATTTAGCATCATACGTGTTCTCAAAACACATTCCGTCTATAAAATGATGGAGATTTTCAATGCAGATGGTGCTGAATCACCTTGTTCGACGGATACTTTTACTTTAAACGCAGCCTATAACGTCTGTTATACTATACTACTTTTAGAGGCCTATTACCTTGATTATTGTAGTATTCTATATTATGTTTTAATTATATATTTAATTTATATTTTATGACGTCAAAATAGTTATCTCGGAGAGGAAGGCTATAACGTAGCTTGGCCCCTATGTACAAAAACATCTGTTGGATGTTTAACAGTATTCAAAATGATAGCGTCAAAAGTAGCAAGGCGTGATAACTAGAATGTAAACGTTCTGCAGCAATTTGTCCCTGACACAATCCAATTTCCCGCTTTGCTTATTACTGTGGCGACGGACTCATTTGTACGCGGCTATAAGCTTCTCGCCCGCACTTACAATTAGTCTTGGGAAGTTAATCACATAATTCAACGTCGAACCGAGATATTACTCCGTAACAAGTTATCAATTTGGGTGTCAAATTAGTAAAACTACGCCAATATCAAGCGTATTCGATATCTTGTAGGGTTTTGTGGAGCTCTTGAAAATAGTTGTAAATAGCAATAATCCTTAACGAAATAAGATAGTTAGCCTAATAAAAAGATCTCGTACAAAAACAAATTATAACGGACCTCGTTTCTAAACACTGTTAAACTTGCTACATGCCAATAACAATGTATATACAAGTTGTCAAATATAATCAAAAGAGATATAAAAGATTTTGGCCAGTTTATTTTCATATTTTAAAGTGTATTTCCTGCAAGTGAATGAAATGCATATGCCCGGCGTGTTATAAAGTGGGTGGCTCATATTCCCCGCGTGCCTGTGGTGACGCTCACAATACGTCCAAAGTTGACTTTTCAATTAATTGCTGCAGCTCGGGTAAAATATAGTAGTAACAAAATAGTAAAGTAAAATATTTGTATCTCGACCCGATCTTTACTATTCTTTTTAAGAGAATTCAGGGACATCCTGCATATTAAAAAAACCCCGATATCACTTTCTATTTATTTTTTAAAGAAATAAAATTGAGGCTGAGCAGGCTAAATCGTGGACAGCAACCAGATGAATTCTTATACCAAATTTTATTAATAGGTATATTTTTATAAATAAACGATAGGCCTATATCAAATGTGTTTTTTCTCCTTAAGAATAACATATGGGACAGCTTACTGTGTTTAACACTTTTTACGTCTTAGTTTAGTAACTGACGTATACGTAGAGCAACAATTTTCGAATACATTTTGATGTTAGATTTGAACCATATGTAAGAATGTGGATTAACAATGTGTATGCCTAATTTGGTATTGAATTAGACGTTTATAGCTTTTAAAAATTCAAAATCGTGGTCTTTTCAGTTTTTAAAGCTTGATATCTCTGCACGGGAACTTGTTATGCTCATCTTTGGGATCTTTAAATACAGATTAGTTTAAATTATAAAATTTGTGCGAAATCGAGGGGAAAGAAACAAATTGTCGGTAAAAAATAAAGAAATAATCAATGGTGTTGGTTCCTATTGTCAAAAAAATAGTTTATGTAGTTCTTTTACTTTAAAAGATAGAACAAAATTCAGCTAAAACAAAACTTCTGCACACAAATAGTAATACTTTCAGATTTTTGGTTAAAACCAAATTTTGGAGGTATGGGTCATAAGTTAAAAATTGTAAATATAACTAAGGATGCAAAGTGTGTCTTTATTTTGTTTTTATCCAACTGCAACAGTATCATCCACTTTATATATTTAGCAACGAAATGTGGTTTTAAAGTATATTTTTCAATGAAAAAGGCATTTTTCCCCCTTTATCACTTGAATATTTCGTGTATCTTAAATATTCCATCATTATCGTAAAGAAAATTAGGAAATGTACAGTCTAGTATTTCAACTATAAGACTGTCATTTTTATATTTACAGTTTGGAGCTTGATCCCAATATCTCCAAATAAAGGATGAACAATTAGTTGTAAGTAAAAATCTTAAAAATGTATTTAAGGAGAGTGCTCCTTGAACCCAAAAATATGTTTTTCGCTGTATTGACTGGACGTGGACAGACCTAAACATCACTAGCCCACACCAGTAGTGAAATATTTTATGCATATACAATACATGGTAATATGAAATTAAATTAAATTTTGATGGCAATGTTTTGTGGTAGTGCACTAAGTCTTGAACAATTGCATTGCATTGCGTTGGTATTGCGCAATTCTCCTATACCAACTACTAAAATAATAAAATAAATACATGAAAACCGTTGCAATAATGTGTGTTCTAATATAGTTGCTAATGGATAAAACTCAACGCTTACTTATAGCATCTTCCACGGATGGTTTATAATCTAAGTGCTACTGACATAGCTATTCTAACTATGAATTCAGAAACTATGCAGATATGGAACAAGATATGGACATAGTTGTAAATTGGACTATTATTTGATAATGGGACTTCTGTAGTTCTACATAGTTCCGAATTTGATAGTGCAATAATATGTATTCGGCATAAAGTAAGTCAAAGTTTAAATAAGTCAACTACCCGGGTAAAATCATGCCAAAAATAATGCCCCGTCGCAGCAAACCTCCGTCCTCAGAAAATTTCAAATGGAAGCTCACTAATACATAAAGGCACTTGACATGTGTCATCAAAACATATTCATAAATAAACTAGGAATGACATTTGATGTATTCTCTATAATAAAAACATTAGGACTGAGTACTAAGGTTCCCTGCAGTAGGAACCACAAAATTGGGTTTTATGTAAATGTCAAGGGATCAAAATCAGGTGAAGCAACCTACCAAGTTTTATCAATATGAGTTCATAAAGAAACGAGATACATCACTTATCTTATTCTCCGTAAGAGTAATATTAGAGCTGAGTAAGAAAACTTGATCCAAGGGGACCACAATGTTTTTTTTTTATTTTTTGCGAATATTAACACCAAAACTGCGTATCAAGTTTCTTCAATATATGCTCATTAACAAGCGACATACAAAATTGCACTTGTTCTCCATAAGATTAACAATGGCCAGCGTACTGTGTTTAGCACTTTCAATATCTTGGATCCCGATCAAGTAGAATAATAATTAAAAATACTAAATTCTATTTTGCTGTTTATTTAAGCTGAATCTATTGGTGCAAACCGATCCAAGTAAAACTACATAAACACTTAATTAATTTAGCTTTAGCAAAATAACAGATTATAAAACATTTTGTAAAACTTAAAGATTGTGTTTAATTTGCCACCTATCAAACCGATGTTTCAAAGTTACTATATTATAAGGAGATGAGTTACCGTAATCACACTGTAAGACACCACTGTTATCAACCTTCACATGTTTGCAATTTAAACAACATATTCTCACCTTCATTTTGTATATTCATTATAATAACCGAATACAACACTTTTCAGAGTTCAAAATTTGTTATATTGTAGATTGTGTTCATTGATCACTTCGAATAAAACAACGTAATGTACGTATAATTTTTGTCACACTGAAGTTTTTCTCATTACAAAACTGTACTTGGTATAGAGAATTATCATTACCAAGTTATTAGTTATTAGATCATATTATGATTTTGTTATTATAGTTAGAATTATCAAATCCTTCAGATGACAAAATGAATTAAATACTGTAATTTATAGGATGTGGTTGTACGTTAGTATTTTATTTTAATTAAAATTAAAGTTTTTAAAACTTATTTCACTACATACGCGAGGTTTATTAGTACATGCAGACGATGAAGGATTTTTCAAACTGTAGCAATGAAGTTATCTGTCGATGTTGACAGCGTGCGTGCGTTGTGGCTTACCGCCCGTCCCGAGTTTCTCACGTCGGGGTAACTTTCCGTGATTAGTTTTGTGACTAGATAATAACGCTCAGCTAAATTGACGGTGTACGTGAGCAAACTATTTTCATGGTGAATATAATTATATCTTATCACATCGCAAGACTTTAACTAAACCAGTTTTTATTTTGTGTTTTGTTAAAGCAAATTCAAGGACTTACTTTATTGTAATGAGGTAATAAGTTATGTTATCATAATAATTCACACCAGAATAATAACATGATTACTGATATTAATATTTTCAGAATTACACTAGAAGAAAAACTGATGCAAATGCTTGAAGTTCCAAAAATGTTTCTAAAATGGTCTGGATAAATGTATTATTTACATGAAATGTTATTGCCAGTAAAATAGTGTTCACAAAAAACTAACTACCTATGAGCACTCATATATAGTTATATATACTATAGTCATATATACTTTGGTAAGTGGATTCATTCCAACCGTAAGATACAGTACCAGTATTTCCCCTGTATATACCTAAAAGATTTAGTAATATTACAATTTTAAATTTGTTTTTAATATGTCTCTCGCTTGTCTTATCTGTTGGTAGTCTGGAAACATTTACACCATAGTGAAATGAAGTACTATATTTCACTAAGAGATATAATTCCTTTCATGATCAATTCTTTATGAAATCATCATGGACGCAGATCGGATTTGATATGAAGTTTTGTGTTATTAAATCATAAACTGAATTTTAGCATATTTTTCAAACACTTAATAAAACAAGTCTTATAGTCTTTAGCGGTTAGCTGGTATAGCTGGTTGTAAGCCTTAACGCAACGCAACCTATACCAACTTGGTAGGCGAAGGTGGGGCAAATGGAAGTGGAAGTTGGGTCTTATGGGGATTGTTCTAGTGATGAACTCTCGGGTAAAAAACCATCCGGTTGTTTGGTGTCAACCGATTTATCCACTACTTTAGTTTTCATTTGAATGAATCATCTGCAGGTTCATCATCGCAGGTGAATAAATTGTTCCTATCTATTTGGAAGACTATTCATTCCAACTGTCCGGGTATAGAAAAGTTGCCAAAAATGTATTTAACCTTTTAAGAAGAATATTTAATATTGTACTAGAGCATGAATTGAAATATTAAAGTGTATTAGTGGTGTGAAGGAATACTTTGAACATTCATCTAAAAGTTATATATTTTCTTCGTTTTATTTTTGATAGAGTTGCGTTAAATTTTAAGTGATAAAAATAATTGATTAATTATTTACGAGTAAATGGTCTTCTTTAATTAAAAGTTGAAGGAATCACAATGGTGTAGTCGGAAGTAGATTATTTTAAGTGGGAATAACTAACCAAACAAATACTGTTCAACTAGGTGTAACAGCTAGAACGTATGTTCATAATTCAACAGTCTATCCATTGAACAAATTAAGGATCAGAACTGCAGGTAGCTGCCGCAACTACCAATAAGAAACCACCGTACATTGTACATGGTATTGCTAGAGGACCATCGCTGGGACGGTTGGACCATCCTGATCCTGGCAGTTGGGCAGGCTGTTGCTAGGCAGCTCGGAAGGGTTTAGCTGAAATCGATAAAAGTGATGAAATAATCAACTTTGTTTTGTTATAGGAGGGTTCACATCCAAACAATTTATAGGGGGTTTGTTAAGGTATGTCAATATCTATTAATGATTTATACATTTGAGAATAGTGACAAGTGATGAGTACAGATACACCGACCTGCTCTTTTTTCACGGGTCGACCTGAGATCACTGTATTGTCAGAACACTGTATTTTCCGTTCACGGGTGTCTTGACTAAGAACGATTTTTCCGTGATCAGTTTTCGCTCGACATGATCCTACCCAGGTCAACTGGTCAACCTGTGACTGTAACAGAAAGAGTGATATTCTGTGATCAATTAATTTCGTTCTTACGTTATCTATTCATTCTGCTTAGTTTCTCCGACAGTAGCGCAGTGGTGAAATCACCGTTAATTATAGGTCGCCGAGATGAACAGACACGGTTTTCACTGTTCATCAAAATTGACAGGCATCACTGTAATATGGGAAATATGTATAGATTTGACATCGTAGCGCAGTAGTAAACTGTGCTAATTATAGTTTCAAATCGTGTTTTTAAGGACTTGGTCTCTAGTATTGATGCATTAGAGCTTCATTGCAACGGAAATACATTATCTGGCAACAAAACTGTGGCAAATGTGAGTCGGAAACCTCCAACAATAAACTAAAATAAACGGAAGTAGTCTTTCTCCTAAACTAATACGTGATGTTAAACCCAAACCATAGCAGGCGCTAAGTAACAGCGCAACACAACATTACAGAAGTTGTTGATTGTGAAATAATAACTAAAGCTTGCGAGACTGCAATTTATGGCAATTGCAAGATCCGTTCAAAATAATGTACATCTTAAGTTTACGTACGTTTTCATCAGTGTACATCATACAAATAAATTGCATGTGCATAGGTTACAGCCTGATTTCCTCCCATTATTTACATCCACATCAGAGGTATTTCACCAAAGTACCATGTGCGCCTAATTAGTGACAAGGCGCAAATCCTGTCCGGCATGATGAACTCTTTATCATTGATAATATCACACTGGTGGAATAAATATCTGAGAGCTCTCTCTGATGATTTTAATGCAGTCATAAACATTAAAATGGTCGTTTTAGTGATGACTTTTACATTTTAAAACATTTGTGCAGCTAACAGCATGCAAATCCAGGTAAAGGAAAATTTAAACAATTTTTAAGTTTGATTGCAAATAAGAACTACTTGCCATACCATACCATAGACTCAGGACTGCCATAGACTATGACTGTTCTTAGAAACTACTTCTGATCGAGTTCCCGAAAACCAACGGATTCATTATCCACAGTGAAAGCAGCCTTGAATTTCCAAGAGAGTCAAAGTTATGAAATTGGATGATTAATTAGCAGTTTATTTCCTTTACAGCAAAATTTAAACATATTATGTTGATTAATTAAAAACTATTTCGCCATATTTTGTTTTCTGTAATATAAATGAACTTCAGGAATAGTATATTATTGTGGCTAAGTTTAAAGTCCACACCATGCTCTAGTTTTTACACTTTCTAATTACAAGAATTTTTTAAAACGTCTTATAAATTTATTACTAGTGACCGGGTTTTGCGGCCAGTGCTAAAAATGTTACGTTGTTCACGACATTCCTTATAACCATTGCGATATGTTCTATTTGATGTTATTTTATTTCAAATTAATCTACGGTCTTCAATAATTGTTAAACCAGTCCAATAAATAATGTATTATGCAAATGGAAAAAGGTTAAAGCTGGTGTTCAACTTCAGCTGCTTGACTTATTTTATTTCCCAATAATGTACAGTTTGAGTTTTATCACAAAAAACCAGGAATAATTATGACTGAGATTGTTCGATATTATCCTACAAAAAATCAAAGCAATGGTTCAGCCCATCATTATTATTCTTTTAATCATATCGGATTTGTATTTAAACTTTTAAAATCTTAGATTTTTACACTATGGGTGACTTAAGTTGTAGAAATGTGTTTTAAAATACAAAATAAATTGAAAAAAGTTCAATCCACTGTTAATGTCGACAAACGTTGAACAAGTGGCCACGACAGGCTGTTTGTCATTTTGATTAGTCAGATCAGTGCTAATGTTTCAGTTCAGTTGGTTAATTAACCGTCAGACAGAGTATGGTTTAGAGTCAATGTTTGTGTTGAAATCTATCTTAATGTAGGTAGCTACATCATCTCAAATGTAAGAGTATAGTTTAATTTGCTAAGGAAAATCTCGTGGCATTCTGTGGCAGAAAAAAAGAACAACTAGTCCGTCACTGGTTTTTTCACCAGTGATTCTTACGTATTTATAAAGTTGTATTACACACACACAAAACGCAACTCATTGAAGATTTTTTTGGAAAGTCATAAGTATAATATAAAATAAGGGTAAGAAATCAATTGAAAATGCCATAACATCAACTAAACATTTTGAAAAACAATCAACGGTGACAGGTATAAAGTATTTTTGTAATAACCTGCCAAACCATTTCAATAACAACTTTCCATTACTTAGAAAGATAATCACCTTAAAAAAATAAGTCACCATGGCTTACAAAAGGAATCCGGAAATTTCGGGAAAATCTCAAACAACTATATTCCAAAAGAAGATACGAAAAATCAGAAAGTTTTGGAAAATACGTTAAGCAATATCAACAAATATATAATTTAGTACTTAAGTCAGCAAAAAAAGTTATTATTCTCATTTAGTAAAAACAAACATTAATAAATTAAAAAAGGTTTGGGATGTTATTAGATCTGAAGTTGGAAAGATTCAAAAGAATAAACTCGAAGAAATAATTTTAGAAGTTGGTACAATAATTACTGATTCAAATACGATTGCAAATAAAATAATTCTTTTCTTCCATTATAACGAACTTGATGAAGAATTTTAATGAATCTCAAATTATCAAAGCATGTGTTAATCATATTCATGATTAAATTTTTCACTTTCTTCAGATTAAAGAGAAAGTCATAAGTTTAATAATATCACAACTCAAAAACACATCATCATCTGGTCCTGACGGTGTGCCATTGTTTATATTGAAGCAAAGTGATTTCCTTATAGCGTCACCTAAACAATTCATTTACCACTGGCATATTTCCAGATCGATTGAAAATATTAAAAAGTAATTCCAATTATAAAAAATAAACAAGATTGACATTCAATTAACAATTTACGGCCAATAACTCTAACTTCAGTTTTCTCGAAATGTTCGAAAAGGTTAACCATGCTCAAATGACGGATTTTTATTCTTTAGTTTCTGAAAATCAATTTGGTTTTATGAGGGAAAAAGTACCACAGATGCAATACATAAATTACTTTCATCTATAACAAATGTCATGGATAAAAATATCTCTTCTTCAGCAGTTTTCTTAGATGTTGCCAAGGCATTTGATAGTGTTAATCACAAGGCCTTATTAAATAAATTGATATTTCATAGAATAAATGATAAAGCCCTTAATTGGATAGAATCATTTTTATCTAATAGACAATTTTATACTGAAATCAAGAGAAAAGACTACACAGTTATGTGTGAATTCAGCTCAGAATACTCTACTATAAATATGGAGTGCCACAAGGAACAATATTTTGACCTTTTTTCATATTATACATTGATAAATTAATTAGTGTTCCAAATGAAGGTGATATAATATTATTCGCTGATGATACAACGTTTCATAATTCAAATTGTAATAGTTCTGAATTAGAAATATCTAATTATATTCAAATTGCTAACATCCTTAGTTGGTTTAATGACAACAATTTAAAAATTAATAATACAAGAACAAAATTCATGGCATTTAATAAGGGCATCCGCAGCAGTTTTATGACATCCATACAAAATTACAAATCCATATCTATGCTAGATGAAACTGTCATCTCATCTAGTAACACTACGAAGTTTCTTGTACTTACACTCTCAAGCGATTTGTCATGGACCCTTCATATAGAAGACACATGAACTCATCTTCAAAAAAAGGTATTTTTTTACTATATTTTAAATACTGGCATGTAGCATATCAAGGTAAAGCTGAGTTCAATACGTGTAAGAAATTGGAATCAGAATAAAAATATGTCTTGTGGTTTAGCAGATAAGGATATTCCGTAAATGTTAAAATTGTTCGCAAAAATGGCCACCATTTTGAAACGGACGGATATTGCATGAGTTCTGTATTCATCAAAATGTTTGTCTGTCAAAGGGCTTTAAAATGGTGTATAACATGACGTATTTTTACATTTGAAAATTCCGAGATTCGAACTAGTGGCCCTCAGTTTTTGGTACACCCTGTATTTTAAACGAGTTAAAATTATGTTTACGTTACTCCTTGGGGTTGATTTAGTGGGGAATAATTTTATTTCATCCTTCTGGGTCAAATGGTTTGTCTGCAATCGGTTTGAGACACCTTACGTGAGACACCTGTATATTTTTCGGAGTTCCTGTTTTATACACAATAATATATCCAAATTTAAAATGAGAATGAATACTCAAAGCTATAATACAAGAACAAAGACATTAATTGACACTCCAATATGTAAAACATCAAAAAGGCCCAGCATATATGGCAAGCAAAATTTATAATAAATTACCAGACAAATTCAAGAAAATTAACGATCCAAACAAATTTAAGAAAATGTTAAAAGAAGAACTTCTTTCAAAGTGTTTATACAAAAGTTAGGACTTTTTCGCCATCTTCAGACTAATTATACATGTAATTTTAATGTTTACGTAATATTAAAAAATACGACAATATTCATGGGAATTGGGTTTTTATGCAAATAAACAAATATACTTGTTTTAATAATTCGCGGAATTTTTGAATGGTGTGCCCCTCCAAAGATATTGTCAATGTGATATTGACTACCTTTGGTCACTGTTTCACTAGCCATAGAAAAGGTTTCTACCATGATCAGACATGAGTTTATTTATAGATCTTGAAACTATAAAGGAAGCACATGCTAGCCCATTCGTGACAGTCTGCAATATAGATATTTACATAAAGTATGTCCCTAAAGACCTGGAACTGTTTAATAACTTTAAAACCAAACCGGACAAAGAAAATATATTTTATACTCGTATTTTCCAAAAAAAACCTTTTGCTGCATGTGACATATCCTCTCCTTCCCCAAATTGCGATTTTCAGGGGGTTGCCCCAAATCTTTAAATTTAAACCGCTATCGTGTGTTATGGCAACCTCCCCTAAATCGCATGTTTGGGGCAGGGGGACATATATAGCACTTATAGAAGAAAGTAGTGTTTTGTTGCCCAAATAGATGTGCATAATATCTTTATTTTTTGGTTAGTTTGAATGTTACTAAACCTTTGCTGGACTTTTGGGACACACTTTATATTTATAATATTGAACCAAAGAGTTCTCTGAAGATTTTGAGCATCGGGATGCACTTGCGGTAAATTAAAATTATAAGACTCTACTGCTTTTGCTCTACTGAAAACATGACTTATCACCTTTGGCCATCACAGATTTAAATTCCAGTTGGTATTTTATTCTGGTGAGCGCAATTATTTGATATAGTTTAAAACAATATATATCTATTGGATATAGTATGCCAATTATTCGATATAGTTGGCATTATTTTGGTTGCTGGTGTTTGCCAGTGATACACAAACATTTATGCATTCCAATAAGCAGATTTTTCAAATAAATAAGCTGGAATTTATCAAGTTAACTCTTTATTAGGTCATGCATTATCGTAAGTCATCACATAAGAAATTGTATTTTGTTTCCAAGGGGAATTAATATTTGACTCGATTTTTGATGGTGTTGCGCATGGAGATTATTTGAGCATCAAGGCATGTTCTAATGGTCTGTGTTGAATTTGATCTATTGATTGGCAGAGCATGAATAGCTCAATCTTTAGCGTAAAGCATGCTTAAGATAAACATTATTTAGTTGGTTGCATTTGTAAATCTGTATAAATGTTTATGTTAATAACGATAATGAAGAAGACATAGTGAGATAAACGGTTAATAATTTTGAGAGAAATTATTACAAAATTCTAAATATAATACGGATTAAAGCCCAAATATACGAAATTTCCACTTTATAATAGCAGCCGCAGCAAGTTAACTGAGGCGTAGGAAATTGATTTTCAAACCCGTATGAGGTCGATTTAGAAAAATGATAACTGTACCATCCACTTCAATTTCCAAAATCAGTCTTCATGGTTAAACGATTGCAATATTGTGAGTAAAGAGAAACAGCCTAATAATTTGTGTTTTTTTAAATTAAAAATATGCTACAAACTCTTACAGGGATTGTAAAGAGAATTGTATTAATATCTAAAAGAATTAAAACTATACAACTGTTTGAGGTTGAAAGTTGTAGAGGTGAATACTTTGAACTTGCTTAAACTACTTTGGGAAGGAAGAATAAAATAAATTACTTTTGGTTCTTGTAAACGTGGGTAAGGTAAACAAATAAAAGTGTTCAAGTAAAAGAATAAAAATAAAAGATTTAATTTCACGTCGCCAAATGTCAATACCACAATGACAATCACTGTGTTAAATTGCTTTTTCCATTTTGTTGCCAACAATCGATCAAAGAACGTGTTTCAGCTCTGTCAATCGGCGTTGAAATGAAAAATGGCTTTCATCATACATGACATTCGTTTAGACGTTACAAGAAATATCTAGATACATTCCAAGCGGTTTTGTGCATTGTATGCATGTACGTTTCGACTAAAAATAGGATTTGTATGTGGCAGTAAAGAAAGGCAAACATATTTCATTCAGCTTGACATTCATTTGTCAGTCAAAAGTAAATTTAAAAGAAACTACATCTAGAGTCACTAATAAAACAAGATTTTGTTTAATTTCAAACAAATATTTAGCAAACGTGCCTTGAAAATGCCAGTAATGTGGAACTGCATGTGTTTGTGGCTACGGTATGAATAAGATTTTTGTTTTATTTGTCAGTGGTAAAAGGTCATTAATTTAAATTGGCCATACCTTTTATAGGCCTTTTAGATACTATATTCGAATTAATTTTTTTACATATCAGGATTACTTAATTGTGTTACAATAGTTACTTAAAAGTGAACTCAGTATACATACACTGTATTATGTATGTAATAAACGAATTCTTCCTTAGGTTTTAAAGGTATATTGTAAGTTAAACAAAACTATTGAATAATAATTTTAAATAGTTATCATAAATAGTCGTCAGGAATAATCCCTTTATTAACACTTAAAAATTGTGAATACTTTGATATTATATTTAACCTTCCAGTCTTCTAAACAAGGTTCGTATATCGTCTTTTCTCCTTTATTTTTCATTTTGAGGTTGTGCAAACTTAATCTCAGTACGAATGGAGAGACCTATTACTTTGCTTTTCTAAAATTTGTTATTGATGACAAAACAATGTCAGCTCTACTATTGGATCCATTATTTGACCCAAGAGATATTTCTTTATGGACATCCCACTTTTATTTTTTAATTCATTAGCCAATTCAGCTCTTATTTTATGATATAGTTTATTTTGCAGTAACTATCCCTTTGGGCAGCATTCCAGGACATACCCGAGGGATTCGATCTTACTGCAGCCAGGATGTCCAGGGATCTGCCGGACACTGCTCGGACTGCGGCTCTATTGATACTCATTTTGATTAGGTTTGCCCTTGAAATGCAAAAAATAGTCATAAATGTCATGAATGCGATGATGCAGAAGATGATAGGCCAATAACGCAACCAATAAATTCCAATTGAATATCTTAAATGCTAATCCAACCAGATGATTATTTAAATACGTGTTTTAGCGGAGCCAACACTTCCCCCTTCCACCTAAGTCTAGTGACTTTGTGCGGCCGATCAACAAACACAATATATTTCATTAAACGACGTTGAAAGAACACGACCCTTCTCACATATTTTTCATCTCCTCGGAATAAAATTATAAACTAAAGAATAAGAAACCAAAAATATTAATCTGGATAAAACGGTGAAAACAAATATTCCGTTACCATCCAATTTAAAATGATTTTTTTATTATAATTACGGGATTCCGCAAAAAATCTTTTAAATGAGAGTAACAGCCGGAAGTCGGCCGCAGCGAGTCACGTGACAAAAACTATATGCAGGCCCGTAGCCGTTACAGTTTGTTGGTTGGGCACAGCGCAACAACTGTTTCAGAGCTCAAGAATTAATTCAAAAATCTAAAAGGATTTTTATGTTGTTGTGTGTACAATGTTGTGTAACCAGGATAGTAAGGAACAATCATAAGTTTTAAAACATTAGAATAGCCTGGCTTTAATAGTATGAGGTAAAAATGCAAAGTCTGTATCGAGATGAAGAGTTTAAAGTTAGCCGAGAAGGGCGGGCTATATCACTGTTGACATTGTAATCAAAGTTAACCAGCGGCTGTCTGTCAGTCTGTCTGCGGCAGTCTACCGCCCTCTGACGTGTGTCACTTTGAGACTCTCCTTACTTACTTAACGAAGCCGCCAAGTAATAACACGGCTTTGCACAGGTAACCCTCAAATTGTTGGTAGTTTAATACATGTAAATTCAACAAACAAGTTGTATACTTTAACGCTATCTTTAGTGTGGGTCCCATAGTGTAGTATCCCACAGCGTAGCAAATATGCATCTCTCTATCTGTATTTAGTAAATAGATTGATTGGAAATTTTGTAGGAAGATGGCTTATAAGCTAAAACGTAATCCTACTCCCATTCCGAAAATCTTTTGAAGTTCCGCCCCTGACGGAATTAGATACCGTTTATTGGGAGGGGGAGGGGAGGATACTCTTTTTAAGTTGTCTTTATCACTATATAAATATATATATATGTATATATATATATATATATATATATATATATATATATATATATATATATATATAAACTTGTTTTCAGCATTATAATTTCAATTTTGTATAGTTCGAATATCTTCTTATTTCTTGTCAACATCTTAGGAATTATTAGAAGATTTTACCACAATTTCAACCTTTTGAAGGTGGGGTCTCATATTATATAATCTGACTGCGTATACAAGTAAAATATGTCACACAATGTGTAACAGCGGAATTGTCCCATGGTGTAGGAAAAGGGCGGGAAAATATTAATTCTAAATCGTCCTGTGACGTAGAAATTTTTCTTAAGGGGTCCCTCAACGAAGGAATACAACCTTACAACCTTACATTTTACGTTATGGGACGGTTTACTGCTCAGTTATACGTTATGGGAAAATTTAAAAAAAGTTTATCCCATAGTGTAATACTACAGTGGATAATTTTGGCAGAAATAAAAAGTTTTATTCGTGTCCTAAGGTAAAAATAATGAGCAGTTCAGTTCGGATTGAACAGCTCCGGAAAATATCCGTTCACTCTACCGACGCTGCTACACGACACCAACGGCATACAGCGATAACAAACTACCAATTGATGAATAATATGGCCTGAAAAGTAAAGCCAGTTTTTGAGCGACTTCTCAACAATAATAAGGCCAAGGGAGTCTATTTGTAATACTGGAGACAACACTAATCATAAAAATTGCGTGCCATTTGCCACCATGCTTGGTGAGGGCAAGAACTAGTCAACAAAGTAAGGTTACCATATCACCGAATTTCCCCGCCCAGATAGCAAGGTATATTTTAGAAACGTTTTAAAAATGTTCCATCGTTTCCAAAATATTTGCAACATTTAAAGACATACAAAAATGTTTTCAAAATATTCTTGTAAAATATTTACTATTAAGGGTTGAAAAAGATTTTCTCTACATTTTAAAAATAAATTTGTTGAACAATTTTTTAGAAACATGTTTAAAATGTTTTTATCAGATTTTTTTTAAATGTGTTAATCTGGTGGAAATGTATATTTAGAAAACATTTTAACAATATTTATAGTATCATATTTCCAAGCTTTAAAAAATAAACCTTTTTAAAACCTAATTATACAAATATTTTTTACCAACGTGTGTTAAAAATGTTTTCCCTTTATATTTCAGAAAAAGATTTTTATTTTGTTTTGAGAAGATTACAAAGAAAATTTTTTTTAAGTTACAACAAAGAAACGTTTTTAAAATGCAACTATAAAAATGTTAACTTTTTTTGTTGGAACTTATTCAAAATTTTGTTTGTTTTATTATAATAACATTTTCGTTTTAAAATAAACGTTTTAAAAACAATGTTAAAAGATAAACAAAAATTTCAAATTCCTATAAATAATCGTTTATAAAAGATTTTTAAAAGTAATCATACAGATATTTTGAAAACATTGACCGGAAAATATTAAGGTCAATATTATCCGGTTCCAATAAAAAACATTTTTACACGTTTTTGAACATCTTAAAAATGTTTATTAATAAATACTTTTTTAGTAACGTGTTTGTAAAACTTGTTTCCTTTAATACTATTAAATAACTTAAATAACGTAAATACTTTTAAGACCATTTATTAAATAAAAAAATAATTAGTGGCATTCAATAAATTATTCAACTAACAAGCCATAATTAAGACACGTTAACAAATTCCCTATGGTCAACACCGGCGCGTCGCAGTATATACCTGCCCCCCTAAAAGGAGTAAGTATGTCCAAAAATTCTTCATAACTTTCTACAACATATTTAGGTTAGGCTGGCAGCTAAACCCCCACTAGCGGCAAAGAAACAAGGTGCGGGGTACCTGAAGACCAGCGTGGCCTCCCGCGGCATTCCCGGGGGCTCACCCCAACCCCCAGCAGAACAAAGGTATGGACAGCACATGGACTGACCGCCCACCCTCCTCACAATCAAGCCTGAAATTGTTGTACTCGAACAGCGCACCCTGTACAACTCAAGATTAACGAATTGTAATCTAAATTAAACTATAATAGGGTTTTCAAATCAATCGAAGCTCGACCTTGAAGCTTTGGTTATTTGGTCATTGCAATGTAAACCACATATTTTAACTTTATTTAATAAGTAACTTTCCTATTCGAACTTTACTACAGGCGAACGCCTATTGCATTACTTCAATACAATATATTTTGTGTTTTTTGTGTTGTATAAAACTTTTTTTAAACAGGATACAACTATTTAAAACACTTTTATAAGTGGCTTTAAAACGCCTGCATTGATTTTAACTGGCCAACGCTCATTCTTCCCGGAAGATGACGAATAGCGAACATTTACATTATTTGATGTTAAATATATTCAATAAATTATAGGTCCATAAATAAGTTTTTCTTTCATCAAGTAGGCCAAGTAGACCAAGTCGTATTAATAAGAAGAACTCACAGTACATATGCTGTATGACAATTCCATTTCCAATGCTAAACCCAAGGACATTGTTAATGCCAAAATGAAATTCACATAATCTGCTGAACGGATTTGTTCATAACCGAAATCGAAATATTTGTCATTGTGTTATAGAACCTGTTTTCAAAATTGAAAGGCGATCAGTATCACCTTCTTTACCCTAATCATTTTATCATTTCACACACACTCACTCACCAACTCCAATCCATAACCCAAAGTGATATGAACAATATAGGAGTCCATTCATCCATACTTTAAAGACTAAAACGTATCGTAATCATCTGACTATAAAATAAATTATATTTTATTGTTTAAGATAAAATTTATGAAGAGAGGGGTGTGAGGTTATTATATTGACGTTAATTCATACAACGCCGTTTAGTCTGTTCTCTCTTATCACGGGGTGTAACAATGATACTGTCACAGATTTTAACACATTCACTGAGGTAATATGATTAGTATAAGCGACCCATTTTCTGACAATTTTACATTAAACTCGCGATGATCGGAGGCTCGAAACTGAGCCCTGGGTTATCCGAGCTGGGTTACTAGCATCCGGAAGGTAAAATATGCAAACAAAGCTCTACAAATTCTGATGTAATCTCGGTTATAAGCGATATGTTATACGTGGCTTGCCTGGCAAATGCAACGTCGGTTGAGTCCAACAAACACAGAAAAATAATTTATGTGTTCGTTGGTTGAATCGGCAAGACTGACTTAGCTGTTGATACGTAGAGCCGGCGCCGCGTATGTGAAGTGTGAAGAAGATCAATTCTATGAACTATATATAGTATATATATAGTATTGTGACAGTACAGGTAGTACAGGATTGGCACATCAGTATTGGTATTGTTACGGTATTGTGCAGTATTGGTACAGCGTGTATTCAAATTTGAATTATAATTTTAATTCATTATTATCTCTATGAAAATTACAGAGAAATTGCGCTTTTTCGTCCATCTTCGCAAATCGGGTTTAACGCATCACCGTAACATATACCATTTCGTCAACTAAGAAAGGATAATATATAGTTTATTTCAAAATCAATCAAAGAATGTTTGCGTGCTTGTTTGTTATAATAGTTATTTTACGTTTTTCATGACAATAAACTCATTTAGTACATTATTAATTTTTGTTTCGTCCAACGATTTTAGTTCTCTTTATTATTTTACTGTACTGTATACAAATTTCTATGGTTACAAGAAGCAATATATTTTGATGTGGTTTAATAATTAAGCAATGTAGTTTCATATTTTAACCGGTGATAGGGCCTACTTAACTTTTTTAATTACCTATTTATAAATCGACCTGGAACGTTATGCAGATTTAATTTATTCTTTTAATTAATGGTTTCGAAAACCTACATTAATTATACAATAGTTTATTATTGATTTATTTGGACTATACCTATCGCTTCTAGTATTTAAAACTACACTACGTTTCGGGAGGTAAGGAAACGCCTCCCGTAATCAAATGAACCCTTCTTACATCTAAATAGTATACAGTAGTATTGTCTGTCATAGTCCTGCAAATTAAATACAATTACTGTTTAACATGTACGTTTGTGGTGACATAAACAAGGAACACTGTTCAAAACACACGATAGCTTGGCCTACTCTTAGTAGTTGGAAACTAGTTTGCTAATACCACAGAGAAACATATCTATATATTCCTTTGTCTGTGCTAATACTGAAAAGGGCGCACGCAACTCGTTTATCATACATCATCAAATTGTTATTAAAAATATTTTGCGATTATGTAAATTATTATTTTAATAATATTATAGTAGGGTGCCATAGCCGGTTCTGGACCACCTTAGCACACTGAGGAGCCGAGGAGCCCCCCCCTGTGACGTCATCCCCCCCGTCACGTGGACACCATCACGTGGACCCCCCCCCGTGACGTCACCCCCCCGTGACGTCATCCCCTCCCGTGACGTCATCCCCCCCGATGACGTCACCTGGCGTGAGGAACCACCCAATCAGCAAAGGCGTGGTGAGGATCCCCCCCCGATGACGTCACCTGGCGCGAGGATCCACCTAATCAGCAAAGGCGCGGTGAGGATCCAACTCCCCCCCCGATGACGTCACCTGGCGCGAGGATCCACCTAATCAGCAAAGGCGCGGTGAGGATCCCCCCCCCGATGACGTCACCTGGCGTAAGGATCCACCCAATCAGCAAAGGCGTGGTGAGGATCCCCCCCACCCCCCCCCCCGTCGTCTGCAACACTTTTCGTGATGACGTTGAACATGAGGAAAAAACTTTCGAAAATTAATAACTAGCCTATTTACCCACTGATTCCCACGGGTCTTTTTCCAGAGTGTAGGCCTATCCCAGAGGAAGCGAATGACGAAAGAACCCCATAGATCCACCATCAAACAAGCTCGCTATTAATTTTTAAACGCGTTTTCCTTATGGGGTCTCGGCTGTTTACCGACCGATTTTGACGAAACTTAACCACATGTCGGGCGACAACCTAAGTAAACCATCGCTTAAAGAAAATTGAAAATCCACCGTTAAACGGGCTCGCTATTAATTTTTAAACGTGTATTCCTTATGGGATCTCAGCTGTTTACCGACTGATTTTGACGAAACCTCACCACATGACGGGCCGTGGCCTAAGTAAACCATCGCTTAAAGAAAATTGAAAATCTACCGTTAAACGGGCTCGCTATTAATTTTTAAACTTGTTTTCCTTATGGGATCTCAGCTGTTTACCGACCAATTTTTATGAAACCTCACCACATGTAGGGCCGTGGCCTAAGTAAACCATCGCTTAAAGATAATTGAAAATCCACCGTTCAGCAAAGGCGCGGTGAGGATCCAACCCCCCCCCCCCCCCGAACACGTCACCTGGCGTGAGGATCCACCCAATCAGCAAAGGCGTGGTGAGGATCCCCCCCACCCCCCCGTCGTCTGCAATACTTTTCGTGATGACGTTGAACATGAGGAAAAAACTTTCGAAAATTAATAACTAGCCTATTTACCCACCGATTCCCACGGGACTTTTTCCAGAGTGTAGGCCTATCCCCAAGGAAGCGAATGACGAAAGAACCCCATAGATCCGCCATCAAACAAGACCGCTATTAATTTATAACCGCGTTTTCCTTATGGGATCTCGGCTGTTTACCGACCGATTTTGACGAAACTTCACCACATGTCGGGCGGCGGCCTAAGTAAACCATCGCTTAAAGAAAATTGAAAATCCACCGTTAAACGGGTCCGCTATTAATTTTTAAACGCGTTTTCCTTATGGGATCTCGGCTGTTTACCGACCGATTTTGACGAAAATTCACCACATGTCGGGCGGCGGTCTAAGTAAACCATCGCTTAAAGAAAATTGAAAATCCGCTGTTAAACGGGTCCGCTATTAATTTTTAAACATTTTTTTAAATAAAGTTTTATATCCTTACCCCTTTTCCATAAAAAGAAAAACTACTAATTATCTAAGTCCTAACTTTAACAGCAAAGGCACAGTGAGGATGCGAGGGATGACGTCACAGCCATGCACGACCCTCAAGCAGAGGTGTCAACAGCAGGTGAAAGCGACATTGGAAAGCGGTAATTCTTGGACTCCAGAGGTGTCAACCACCCCCGGTGCACAGTCAGTTCGAATCTTCAGTTAGTCATGGAAGGACACAACCCACTGTCCCTAGCTCAGATATCGTCTATTGTAATAAGAAAGAATGACCTCATTCTGCATCGGAGGATTGCAAAAGCACCAGTGCCTATACAACGGTACATCGCATCCTGCCTCAAGGGAGTTTGTCGGGAAGGTGTGATAATGCTTAACAACCCCGAAACAGATCCTCAGGTGATAGATTTGTATAATAAATACAAAGGCAAGAGAGTTTACCAATGCATCCACTGTGAGTACGGTGAACATTATTGCAATAGGCTTCTAAACCCCGCAAGAAATTTTACAGTGTATCGTTTTTAAGACTCTAGCAAAGAGCAGCACGCTTGTTTCTGTTGTGGCAAGTTTGCTTTTCAGGTGAATTGGTTGAGAAACAATTTTTACCTATCTCACTTGATAGCTTTAAAGGCAATGGCCCGCATGACAGCTTTTAAGGGCTCTAGACACTCCAACTACATGCTTCTTAGGTATTAAAGACTTCTTTTTACCCTTAACCTCATTCCTTTAAAATTAAAATAATAAATATTAAAACAAAATAATAAAATAAATAAAGAAAAAGGTTTATTTATGGACCTATGGCTGGCAAATAGCGAGACTTTCCCCGAATGCTGCGTTATTCCAGCAGTAAAGGGGCCTACGCCAGTAAGTAAAGTGCACCAGTGTGGAGCGTGGAGCACTCCGCTGTTTTCCCCGAGTGCTGCGTTATTCCAGCAGCAAAGGGGCATACGCCAGTAAGTAAAGTGCACCAGTGTGAAGCGTGGAACACTCCGCTGTTTTCCCCGAGTGCTGCCTTATTCCAGCAGCAAAGGGGCATACGCCAGTAAGTAATATGCCCCCGTCGCCTGTGGCACTTGTCGTGACGACCTTGAACACGAGGAAAAAAAAACTTTCAAAAATTAATAACTAGCCTATTTACCCACCGATTCCCACGGGACTTTTTCCAGAGTGTAGGCCTATCCCAGAGGAAGCGAATGACGGAAGAACCCCATAGCTCCGCCATCAAACAAGGCTGCTATTAATTTTTAAACGCGCTTTCCTTATGGGATCTCGGCTGTTTACCGACCGATTTTGACGAAACTTCACCACATGTCGGGCGGCGGCCTAAGTAAACCATCGCTTAAAGAAAATTGAAAATCCACCGTTAAATGGGCCCGCTATTAATTTTTAAACGCGTTTTCCTTATAGGATCTCAGCTGTTTACCGAGCGATATTTATGTAACTTCGCCACATGTTGTATGTCGACCTGAGCAAACCATCGCTGAAGGAAACCCTAAAATCAACCATCAAACAAGCCCGTTATTAATTTTTAAACGCGTTTTCCTTATGGGATCTCGGTTGTTCGCCAACCGAACTCGATGTGACTTCACTACATGTTGTGTGCCGGCTTGACCAAAACCAAACTGCGAGCAGCTCCGCGATGTCACGTGTCGAGGCGCGTGCTAGGGCCTACGTGACTGTCCCAGCCTGTTTACTCATCGACATAGGTGGCTTCGCTGCGATTACTTGTGCGACTGTGTGGAGCTTTCTCTTTGGATATCTTAAAATGTAAGTAACATGTAATTTACTTTTTTCATCAGCCAGTTTACCAATGCTCTAAAACCTAATTAGCTAACTTTAATATTTAACCTTTTACATATCCCAGTACACGGAGCCTTGTCGTTGTTTCTTTTCAGATGGAGATGAGTGTATCTGTAATGACCTTGGAACAGTTGTGTTTTATAACGATTAAAATTAATGAGCCAAACTTAAAAAAAAAATAGACTCACTACCACTCTTTTTTTAAATGTTTGAAGGAAATAAAAATTCGGTTTTGCTTTTCAATCGAAATTTCGAGTTCCAAGTGGAATTACAGACGAGGGTAAAATAGCCGACCTGGTACGCAGGAAGGGTGTGTTCCCCTACGACTTTGTCACGTCGTACGACACGTTGTCCTCCACCAGACAGCTTCCTCCTCGGGCCGCGTTCAAAAACAGCATGACCCTGGAGGATATCAAGGAGGAGGAGTACGAGCATGCCCTCAACGTGTGGCGAGCCTTTGACTGCAACCACCTCAAGGACTACGCTGACAAGTACCTGCGCTGTGACATCGCCCTCCTCACTGACGTGTTCGAGCAGTTCCGCGACACCTCTTTGGCTGAGTATGGACTGGACCCTGTCCACTACTACACCCTGCCCTCTTACGCCTGGGACGTCATGCTCAAGACCTGCGGCGTGGACCTGGACACGCTGCGGGACTTTGACATGTACCTCTTCGTGGAGCAAGGCAACCGAGGAGGTATCTCCCAGGCCATCACCCGCTACGCCAAGGCCAACCACGAGCGGTGCCGCCCTGAGGACCGACGCCCCGACGAGCCGACACGCCACCTCCTGTACCTGGACGCCAATAACTTGTACGGCTGGGCCATGTCCCAGTACCTGCCCACCGGAGACTTCCAGTGGCTCAGCCGTGAGGAGATTGACGCCTTGGACATCGCCTCGTTGGACGCGGAAGCCGACCGGGACTACATACTGGAGGTGGACCTCAACTACCCCGCCCGTCTCCACGAACTGCACAGGGACCTCCCCTACTGCTGTGAGACCAAGCGGCCTCCAATAGGCAAGTTCCCCAAGCTGATGACCACCCTGGACAACAAGGAGCACTACATATGCCACTACAGGATCCTGCAGCAGGCGCTGAACAACGGACTGGAGCTTGTGGCTGTGCACAGGGCCGTCTCGTACCGCCAGTCTCGATGGCTCGAGCCCTACATCCTGATGAACACCGAGCTGAGGAAGAAGGCCAAGACCAAGTTTGAGCAGGACTTTTTCAAGCTCATGAACAATGCGGTCTTCGGCAAGACCATCGAGAACGTGCGCAAGCGCCTGAACGTCAAGCTGGTCTGCACTCCGGAGAGGTTCAGCAAATACGTGGCCAAGTCCAACTTCCTGGACCGCACTTACTACACAGAGGACGTAGCCCTCATCCATCTAGCCAGGGTGAACATCGTTCTGGACAAACCCATCTACATCGGCATGTCTGTCCTGGAGCTGAGCAAGTGGCTCATGTACGAGTTCTTGCGCAAGATGAAGGACCGCTACGGTGACCGTCTGACCGTAGACTACATGGACACGGACAGCTTCGTGTTTGACATCATCTCTCAGGACATCTACAGGGAGATGATGGAACACCTGGAGGATTTTGACACCAGCGCCTACCCCAGGTCCCACCCCTGCTACAGCCCCATCAACGCTAAAGTCATCGGCAAGTTCAAGGACGAGTGCGCCGGCAGATCCCTGTTCGAGTACCTCGGGCTTCGTTCCAAGCTCTACTTCATGGACATTGAGGACCCGAGCGAGGAGACGGGATCCAAGGCTCTCAAGCGCGCCAAGGGAGTCGCCAAGGGGGTCGTCAAGAACATCCTTACCCCCGACGACTACAAGGAATGCCTGTTCAACGAGGTGTTGAAGACCACCGTCAACACCCGGTTCCAGTCCCACCTGCACCGCGTCTTCACGGTCCAGGTGGAGAAACTTTCCCTGAGCCCGAAAGATGACAAGCGCTACGTCCTGGCGGATGGGATCCACACCTTGCCTTGGGGACACAAGGACATCCCACCACTGGCTGAAGGAGGACGAGACCAACTCGTTAATCAACAGCAGCCAATGGAGGTGGATGAGGAGGAGGAGGACGTTGATGAAGAGTTCCCTGTGTAGGCTTATGTTTATATGTAAATAGTATTTTTAATTTAT
Organism: Allygus modestus; assembly: GCA_963675035.1. Taxonomy (NCBI): domain Eukaryota; kingdom Metazoa; phylum Arthropoda; class Insecta; order Hemiptera; family Cicadellidae; genus Allygus; species Allygus modestus. The sequence goes on along the minus strand of OY776111.1, from coordinate 98,233,635 downwards.
TTGTAAATAGCGTTTATAATTTATTTGTAAATAGTATTTGTAAGCAATTATATTGTAAAAGTTTTAGTTCACAGCAGATATCCGTGTTGTTATTACCTCACCCGTATTTCCTCATTATATTTTCAAAATCATCAACATGTCCAAGTTATAACTTTTTTCCAAATTAAAACAATTTAAAGATGTGATTTCTAAAATTTAATAATTAAAAAAAATTAAATAAAAAAATCGAGATATTGGACATGTACTTTTCTTAAATATTGAAGTAAAGAGACAAGCCCGTCTACGTAGGCATGACAGTCCTGGAACTGAGCAAGTGGTTCATGTACGAGTTCTTGCGGAAGATGAAGGAGCACCTGGAAGACTTTGACACCAGCGGCTACCCGAAGTCCCACCCCTGCTACAGCCCCATCAACGCCAAGGTCATCGGAAAGTTTAAGGACGAGTGTAACGGCCTATCCTTATTCGAGTACCTCGGCCTGCGGTCCAAGCTGTATTTCATGGACATCGAGGACGCAGTGACAGGCGGCAGTAAGGCTCTCAAGCGAGCCAAGGGGGGTGGCGAAGGGCGTTGTCAAGAACGTCCTCACCCCCGACGACTACAGAGAGTGCTTATTCGGGGTCCGTGAGGACATAAAGATATCCCGCTACAGCTAACCCAGGAGGAGGAGGAGGAGAGGGGAACATCCGCAGCAGATGGAGGTGGATGATGAGGAAGAGGAGGAGGGACAGCACCAGCCCGAGGACGAAGACGAGGAAGAAGAGGAATTCCCCGTCTAGTTGTATATATTAATTATAAGAAAAATTTGTAAATAGTATTTGTAAGTAATTATACGATAATAGTTTTATGTACAGCATGAACCCGAGTTGTTTATTTCCTCCCTTTGCTCACTCAAAAGTCACAAGCCGTTAGGCTCAGAAAAACTCAAGTGTGAGAGAAAGGAGTTATGGGCCGTTTGACCCGAGCCGTGCAGCTTAAAAAGCCCCCGCCAACCGGGAGCGGTTGGCGGCGCGTGTCGGGGACGGCCCTGAAGGAGTTGCCCAGCGGTCTGCTGATGTCCGAGGGGTCACCCTCGAGTTAGTCAGCGGCTTGCTGATGTCCGAGGGGTCTCGCGCCCTCTTTGGCGGCCTTCACTGCCGCTTGGCGGGGGCTCAGCCAGTGACACGCGCCGCTGGTATATAAACCTGAGGTCCAGCCCCGCTGCCTCAGTTTTGCTAATTTATTTTTGTTTATCAAAATTTAGTAAGGAGAAAGGAAAAACACAAGCTTTATCATAATGAGACATGTATTGTACAGTAATAAGGTTACATACACACACTACAAAAACCTTACAAACTAGTTTTAAGCGAATATGGAGAAGCAGTCCGCACCGGTTGTGTGATACCTTAATTACCACCAGTTGCACACTTATCACCACCGGCTTCACTGTGTGTGTCAAACCAGTGACTCTGGGGACTCCTGAATAACGGTCCACCCAAAGGTTTTCCAATCGCGTTATGATGTCCATAATCATAATGTAGATTTCACAGTCTTTATTTTCATCAAAATATAAGTTGCAACCATGTGTATGCTGACCTCTATGATGTAACTGGATGTCCAAGAACACATTACCCTGATTGGTGGGATTTTGCACCGTATGTTGATAACCGGAATCGACCCAACTGACAGTGGGTGGTGAATCGTTCGAATCTTTTTCCACAGATCTCGGTTGTGAGGAACGATTGTTTCTTCGCTTCCTTCTAACACAGAGGTGGTGCTGACGATGATGGAAACGAAGTCCATCTCGCGACGTGAACGACTCCTCGCAGTATGGACATTTCCAGGTCGCCAGCTTCGATGGTGTGGCGACTGACCGTTTCAGTGATGGTGCTGGCGGTGGTTGTTCAGGACTTCGTGGAGAAAAGTACATGGTGCTGTAGCCTTCCATCACTTCCAACTCCTTCAACAACGTCTGGACTGATTCATCCACTTCGATTGCACTAGCCATGTTTGTGTTTACTCTGCAACATCACTAGACAAACTGAAGGTGCGCGTCTGCATTTATATTCACAAAATCCATCTCAAGAAGTGTTTCTTTAATTCGACCAATCATAGGGCAGAACGTCTAATTTTAGCCACTCAGAGGGCAGGATATTTCCACCAATCACAGTACCCGCATTTGCTTACACTATTTAGGGTAGGTCAAGAGTCAGCAGACAAGTGCTCGCAGGTATAATTTAGGTTTGAGGATGCATAAACGTCGCGCGAAGCGATGACAATCACTGAAGTAACAAAGCTACGTACCGTACAGTAGAAGGCGGTGGAAAATTCTCGAAATCGCGGCAATTATCGCTAATGAGTAAACAGCCTGGGGCAGTCACGTAGGCACGGGGTGATGACGTCACCGCGGTCCACGACTACACTATTTAAGGTAGGTCAATGCGTGCGTGCGTGCGTGCGTGCACGTTTTAGTTAGGTTTACAGACGCAGGTTTAGGTTAGGTTTACAAACGCAGGTTTAGGTTAGGTTTACAGACGCAGGTTTAGGTTAGGTTTACAAACGCAGGTTTAGGTTAGGTTTACAGACGCAGGTTTAGGTTAGGTTTACAGACGCAGGTTTAAGTTAGGTTTGAATATGTATAAACGTCGCGCGCCTAAACACCCTAAATAGTGTAAGCAAATGCGGGTACTGTGATTGGTGGAAATATCCTGCCCTCTGAGTGGCTAAAATTAGACGTTCTGCCCTATGATTGGTCGAATTAAAGAAACACTTCTTGAGATGGATTTTGTGAATATAAATGCAGACGCGCACCTTCAGTTTGTCTAGTGATGTTGCAGAGTAAACACAAACATGGCTAGTGCAATCGAAGTGGATGAATCAGTCCAGACGTTGTTGAAGGAGTTGGAAGCGATGGAAGGCTACAGCACCATGTACTTTTCTCCACGAAGTCCTGAACAACCACCGCCAGCACCATCACTGAAACGGTCAGTCGCCACACCATCGAAGCTGGCGACCTGGAAATGTCCATACTGCGAGGAGTCGTTCACGTCGCGAGATGGACTTCGTCTCCATCATGTCAGCACCACCTCTGTGTTAGAAGGAAGCGAAGAAACAATCGTTCCTCACAACCGAGATCTGTGGAAAAAGATTCGAACGATTCACCACCCACTGTCAGTTGGGTCGATTCCGGTTATCAACATACGGTGCAAAATCCCGCCAATCAGGGTAATGTGTTCTTGGACATCCAGTTACATCATAGAGGTCAGCATACACATGGTTGCAACTTATATTTTGATGAAAATAAAGACTGTGAAATCTACATTATGATTATGGACATCATAACGTGATTGGAAAACCTTTGGGTGGACCGTTATTCAGGAGTCCCCAGAGTCACTGGTTTGACACACACAGTGAAGCCGGTGGTGATAAAGTGTGCAACTGGTGGTAATGAAGGTACCACACAACCGGTGCGGACTGCTTCTCCATATTCGCTTAAAACTAGTTTGTAAGGTTTTTGTAGTGTGTGTATGTAACCTTATTACTGTACAATACATGTCTCATTATGATAAAGCTTGTGTTTTTCCTTTCTCCTTACTAAATTTTGATAAACAAAAATAAATTAGCAAAACTGAGGCAGCGGGGCTGGACCTCAGGTTTATATACCAGCGGCGCGTGTCACTGGCTGAGCCCCCGCCAAGCGGCAGTGAAGGCCGCCAAAGAGGGCGCGAGACCCCTCGGACATCAGCAAGCCGCTGACTAACTCGAGGGTGACCCCTCGGACATCAGCAGACCGCTGGGCAACTCCTTCAGGGCCGTCCCCGACACGCGCCGCCAACCGCTCCCGGTTGGCGGGGGCTTTTTAAGCTGCACGGCTCGGGTCAAACGGCCCATAACTCCTTTCTCTCACACTTGAGTTTTTCTGAGCCTAACGGCTTGTGACTTTTGAGTGAGCAAAGGGAGGAAATAAACAACTCGGGTTCATGCTGTACATAAAACTATTATCGTATAATTACTTACAAATACTATTTACAAATTTTTCTTATAATTAATATATACAACTAGACGGGGAATTCCTCTTCTTCCTCGTCTTCGTCCTCGGGCTGGTGCTGTCCCTCCTCCTCTTCCTCATCATCCACCTCCATCTGCTGCGGATGTTCCCCTCTCCTCCTCCTCCTCCTGGGTTAGCTGTAGCGGGATATCTTTATGTCCTCACGGACCCCGAATAAGCACTCTCTGTAGTCCTCGGGGGTGAGGACGTTCTTGACAACGCCCTTCGCCACCCCCCTTGGCTCGCTTGAGAGCCTTACTGCCGCCTGTCGCTGCGTCCTCGATGTCCATGAAATACAGCTTGGACCGCAGGCCGAGGTACTCGAATAAGGATAGGCCGTTACACTCGTCCTTAAACTTTCCGATGACCTTGGCGTTGACGGGGCTGTAGCTGGGGTGGGACCTCGGGTAGCCGCTGGTGTCAAAGTCTTCCAGGTGCTCCTTCATCTTCCGCAGGAACTCGTACATGAACCACTTGCTCAGCTCCAGGACTGTCATGCCTACGTAGACGGGCTTGTCTCTTAACTTCAATATTTAAGAAAAGTACATGTCCAATATCTAGATTTTTTTATTTATTTTTTTTAATTATTAAATTTTAGAAATCACATCTTTAAATTGTTTTAATTTGGAAAAAAGTTATAACTTGGACATGTTGATGATTTTGAAAATATAATGAGGAAATACGGGTGAGGTAATAACAACACGGATATTTGCTGTGAACTAAAACTTTTACAATATAATTGCTTACAAATACTATTTACAAATAAATTATAAACGCTATTTACAAATAAATTAAAAAATACTATTTACATATAAACATAAGCCTACACAGGGAACTCTTCATCAACGTCCTCCTCCTCCTCATCCACCTCCATTGGCTGCTGTTGATTAACGAGTTGGTCTCGTCCTCCTTCAGCCAGTGGTGGGATGTCCTTGTGTCCCCAAGGCAAGGTGTGGATCCCATCCGCCAGGATGTAGCGCTTGTCATCTTTCGGGCTCAGGGAAAGTTTCTCCACCTGGACCGTGAAGACGCGGTGCAGGTGGGACTGGAACCGGGTGTTGACGGTGGTCTTCAACACCTCGTTGAACAGGCATTCCCTGTAGTCGTCGGGGGTAAGGATGTTCTTGACGACCCCCTTGGCGACTCCCTTGGCGCGCTTGAGAGCCTTGGATCCCGTCTCCTCGCTCGGGTCCTCAATGTCCATGAAGTAGAGCTTGGAACGAAGCCCGAGGTACTCGAACAGGGATCTGCCGGCGCACTCGTCCTTGAACTTGCCGATGACTTTAGCGTTGATGGGGCTGTAGCAGGGGTGGGACCTGGGGTAGGCGCTGGTGTCAAAATCCTCCAGGTGTTCCATCATCTCCCTGTAGATGTCCTGAGAGATGATGTCAAACACGAAGCTGTCCGTGTCCATGTAGTCTACGGTCAGACGGTCACCGTAGTGGTCCTTCATCTTGCGCAAGAACTCGTACATGAGCCACTTGCTCAGCTCCAGGACAGACATGCCGATGTAGATGGGTTTGTCCAGAACGATATTCACCCTGGCTAGATGGATGAGGGTTACGTCCTCTGTGTAGTAAGTGCGGTCCAGGAAGTTGGACTTGGCCACGTATTTGCTGAACCTCTCCGGAGTGCAGACCAGCTTGACGTTCAGGCGCTTGCGCACGTTCTCGATGGTCTTGCCGAAGACCGCATTGTTCATGAGCTTGAAAAAGTCCTGCTCAAACTTGGTCTTGGCCTTCTTCCTCAGCTCGGTGTTCATCAGGATGTAGGGCTCGAGCCATAGAGACTGGCGGAACGAGACGGCCCTGTGCACAGCCACAAGCTCCAGTCCGTTGTTCAGCGCCTGCTGCAGGATCCTGTAGTGGCATATGTAGTGCTCCTTGTTGTCCAGGGTGGTCATCAGCTTGGGGAACTTGCCTATTGGAGGCCGCTTGGTCTCACAGCAGTAGGGGAGGTCCCTGTGCAGGTCGTGGAGACGGGCGGGGTAGTTGAGGTCCACCTCCAGTATGTAGTCCCGGTCGGCTTCCGCGTCCAACGAGGCGATGTCCAAGGCGTCAATCTCCTCACGGCTGAGCCACTGGAAGTCTCCGGTGGGCAGGTACTGGGACATGGCCCAGCCGTACAAGTTATTGGCGTCCAGGTACAGGAGGTGGCGTGTCGGCTCGTCGGGGCGTCGGTCCTCAGGGTGGCACCGCTCGTGGTTGGCCTTGGCGTTGCGGGCGATGGCCTGGGAGATACCTCCTCGGATGCCTTGCTCCACGAAGAGGTACATGTCAAAGTCCCGCAGCGTGTCCAGCTCCACGCCGCAGGTCTTGAGCATGACGTCTCAGGCGTAAGAGGGCAGGGTGTAGTAGTGGACAGGGTCCAGTCCATACTCAGCCAAAGAGGTGTCGCGGAACTGCTCGAACACGTCGGTGAGGAGGGCGATGTCACAGCGCAGGTACTTGTCAGCGTAGTCCTTGAGGTGGTTGCAGTCAAAGGCTCGCCACACGTTGAGGGCATGCTCGTACTCCTCCTCCTTGATATCCTCCAGGGTCATGCTGTTTTTGAACGCGGCCCGAGGAGGAAGCTGTCTGGTGGAGTACAACGTGTCGTACGACGTGACAAAGTCGTAGGGGAACACACCCTTCCTGCGTACCAGGTCGGCTATTTTACCCTCGTCTGTAATTCCATTTGGAACTCGAAATTTCGATTGAAAAGCAAAACCGAATTTTTATTTCCTTCAAACATTTAAAAAAAAGAGTGGTAGTGAGTCTATTTTTTTTTTTTAAGTTTGGCTCATTAATTTTAATCGTTATAAAACACAACTGTTCCAAGGTCATTACACATACACTCATCTCCATCTGAAAAGAAACAACGACAAGGCTCCGTGTACTGGGATATGTAAAAGGTTAAATATTAAAGTTAGCTAATTAGGTTTTAGAGCATTGGTAAACTGGCTGATGAAAAAAGTAAATTACATGTTACTTACATTTTAAGATATCCAAAGAGAAAGCTCCACACAGTCGCACAAGTAATCGCAGCGAAGCCACCTATGTCGATGAGTAAACAGGCTGGGACAGTCACGTAGGCCCTAGCACGCGCCTCGACACGTGACATCGCGGAGCTGCTCGCAGTTTGGTTTTGGTCAAGCCGGCACACAACATGTAGTGAAGTCACATCGAGTTCGGTTGGCGAACAACCGAGATCCCATAAGGAAAACGCGTTTAAAAATTAATAACGGGCTTGTTTGATGGTTGATTTTAGGGTTTCCTTCAGCGATGGTTTGCTCAGGTCGACATACAACATGTGGCGAAGTTACATAAATATCGCTCGGTAAACAGCTGAGATCATATAAGGAAAACGCGTTTAAAAATTAATAGCGGGCCCATTTAACGGTGGATTTTCAATTTTCTTTAAGCGATGGTTTACTTAGGCCGCCGCCCGACATGTGGTAAAGTTTCGTCAAAATCGGTCGGTAAACAGCCGAGATCCCATAAGGATAGCGCGTTTAAAAATTAATAGCAGCCTTGTTTGATGGCGGAGCTATGGGGTTCTTCCGTCATTCGCTTCCTCTGGGATAGGCCTACACTCTGGAAAAAGTCCCGTCGGAATCGGTGGGTAAATAGGCTAGTTATTAATTTTTGAATGTTTTTTTTCCTCGTGTTCAAGGTCGTCACGACAAGTGCCACAGGCGACGGGGGCATATTACTTACTGGCGTATGCCCCTTTGCTGCTGGATTAAGGCAGCACTCGGGGAAAACAGCGGAGTGTTCCACGCTTCACACTGGTGCACTTTACTTACTGGCGTATGCCCCTTTGCTGCTGGAATAACGCAGCACTCGGGGAAAACAGCGGAGTGCTCCACGCTCCACACTGGTGCACTTTACTTACTGGCGTAGGCTCCTTTACTGCTGGAATAACGCAGCATTCGGGGAAAGTCTCCCTATTTGCCAGCCATAGGTCCATAAATAAACTTTTTTCTTTATTTATTTTATTATTTTGTTTTAATATTTATTATTTTAATTTTAAAGGAATGAGGTTAAGGGTAAAAAGAAGTCTTTAATACCTAAGAAGTATGTAGTTGGAGTGTCTAGAGCCCTTAAAAGCTGTCATGCGGGCCATTGCCTTTAAAGCTATCAAGTGAGATAGGTAAAAATTGTTTCTCAACCAATTCACCTGAAAAGCAAACTTGCCACAACAGAAACAAGCGTGCTGCTCTTTGCTAGAGTCTTAAAAACGATACACTGTAAAATTTCTTGCGGGGTTTAGAAGCCTATTGCAATAATGTTCACCGTACTCACAGTGGATGCATTGGTAAACTCTCTTGCCTTTGTATTTATTATACAAATCTATCACCTGAGGATCTGTTTCGGGGTTGTTAAGCATTATCACACCTTCCCGACAAACTCCCTTGAGGCAGGATGCGATGTACCGTTGTATAGGCACTGGTGCTTTTGCAATCCTCCAATGCAGAATGAGGTAATTCTTTCTTATTATAATAGACGATAGCTGAGCTAGGGACAGTGGGTTGTGTCCTTCCATGACTAACTGAAGATTCGAACTGACTGTGCACCGGGGGTTGTTGACACCTCTAGAGTCCAAGAATTACCGCTTTCCAATGTCGCTTTCACCTGCTGTTGACACCTCTGCTTGAGGGTCGTGCATGGCTGTGACGTCATCCCTCGCATCCTCACTGTGCCTTTGCTGTTAAATTTAGGACTAGATAATTAGTAGTTTTTCTTTTTATGGAAAAGGGGTAAGGATATAAAACTTTATTTTAAAAATAGTTTAAAAATTAATAGCGGACCCGTTTAACAGCGGATTTTCAATTTTCTTTAAGCGATGGTTTACTTAGACCACCGCCCGACATGTGGTGAAGTTTCGTCAAAATCGGTCGGTAAACAGCCGAGATCCCATAAGGAAAACGCGTTTAAAAATTAATAGCGGACCCGTTTAACGGTGGATTTTCAATTTTCTTTAAGCGATGGTTTACTTAGGCCGCCGCCCGACATGTGGTGAAGTTTCGTCAAAATCGGTCGGTAAACAGCCGAGATCCCATAAGGAAAACGCGGTTATAAATTAATAGCGGTCTTGTTTGATGGCGGATCTATGGGGTTCTTTCGTCATTCGCTTCCTTGGGGATAGGCCTACACTCTGGAAAAATTCCCGTGGGAATCGGTGGGTAAATAGGCTAGTTATTAATTTTCGAAAGTTTTTTCCTCATGTTCAAGGTCATCACGAGAAGTGCCACAGGTGATGGGGGGGGTGGATCCTCACCACGCCTTTGCTGATTGGGTGGATCCTCACGCCAGGTGACGTCATCGGGGGGGGGGGTTGGATCCTCACCGTGCCTTTGCTGAACGGTGGATTTTCAATTTTCTTTAAGCGATGGTTTACTTAGGCCACGGCCCTACATGTGGTGAGGTTTCATAAAAATCGGTCGGTAAACAGCTGAGATCCCATAAGGAAAACAAGTTTAAAAATTAATAGCGAGCCCGTTTAACGGTAGATTTTCAATTTTCTTTAAGCGATGGTTTACTTAGGCCACGGCCCGTCATGTGGTGAGGTTCCGTCAAAATCAGTCGGTAAACAGCTGAGATCCCATAAGAAAAACACGTTTAAAAATTAATAGCGAGCCCGTTTAACGGTGGATTTTCAATTTTCTTTAAGCGATGGTTTACTTAGGTCGCCGCCCGACATGTGGTTAAGTTTCGTCAAAATCGGTCGGTAAACAGCCGAGATCCCATAAGGAAAACGCGTTTAAAAATTAATAGCGAGCTTGTTTGATGGTGGATCTATGGGGTTCTTTCGTCATTCGCTTCCTCTGGGATAGGCCTACACTCTGGAAAAAGACCCGTGGGAATCGGTGGGTAAATAGGCTAGTTATTAATTTTCGAAAGTTTTTTCCTCATGTTCAACGTCATCACGAAAAGTATTGCAGATGACGGGGGGGGGGTGGGGGGGATCCTCACCACGCCTTTGCTGATTGGGTGGATCCTCACGCCAGGTGACGTCATCGGGGGGGGGGGTTGGATCCTCACCGCGCCTTTGCTGAACGGTGGATTTTCAATTTTCTTTAAGCGATGGTTTACTTAGGCCACGGCCCTACATGTGGTGAGGTTTCATAAAAATCGGTCGGTAAACAGCTGAGATCCCATAAGGAAAACAAGTTTAAAAATTAATAGCGAGCCCGTTTAACGGTAGATTTTCAATTTTCTTTAAGCGATGGTTTACTTAGGCCACGGCCCGTCATGTGGTGAGGTTCCGTCAAAATCAGTCGGTAAACAGCTGAGATCCCATAAGAAAAACACGTTTAAAAATTAATAGCGAGCCCGTTTAACGGTGGATTTTCAATTTTCTTTAAGCGATGGTTTACTTAGGTCGCCGCCCGACATGTGGTTAAGTTTCGTCAAAATCGGTCGGTAAACAGCCGAGATCCCATAAGGAAAACGCGTTTAAAAATTAATAGCGAGCTTGTTTGATGGTGGATCTATGGGGTTCTTTCGTCATTCGCTTCCTCTGGGATAGGCCTACACTCTGGAAAAAGACCCGTGGGAATCGGTGGGTAAATAGGCTAGTTATTAATTTTCGAAAGTTTTTTCCTCATGTTCAACGTCATCACGAAAAGTATTGCAGATGACGGGGGGGGGGTGGGGGGGATCCTCACCACGCCTTTGCTGATTGGGTGGATCCTCACGCCAGGTGACGTCATCGGGGGGGGTTGGATCCTCACCGCGCCTTTGCTGAACGGTGGATTTTCAATTTTCTTTAAGCGATGGTTTACTTAGGCCACGGCCCTACATGTGGTGAGGTTTCATAAAAATCGGTCGGTAAACAGCTGAGATCCCATAAGGAAAACAAGTTTAAAAATTAATAGCGAGCCCGTTTAACGGTAGATTTTCAATTTTCTTTAAGCGATGGTTTACTTAGGCCACGGCCCGTCATGTGGTGAGGTTCCGTCAAAATCAGTCGGTAAACAGCTGAGATCCCATAAGAAAAACACGTTTAAAAATTAATAGCGAGCCCGTTTAACGGTGGATTTTCAATTTTCTTTAAGCGATGGTTTACTTAGGTCGCCGCCCGACATGTGGTTAAGTTTCGTCAAAATCGGTCGGTAAACAGCCGAGATCCCATAAGGAAAACGCGTTTAAAAATTAATAGCGAGCTTGTTTGATGGTGGATCTATGGGGTTCTTTTGTCATTCGCTTCCTCTGGGATAGGCCTACACTCTGGAAAAGGACCCGTGGGAATCGGTGGGTAAATAGGCTAGTTATTAATTTTCGAAAGTTTTTTCCTCATGTTCAACGTCATCACGAAAAGTATTGCAGACGACGGGGGGGGTGGGGGGGATCCTCACCACGCCTTTGCTGATTGGGTGGATCCTCACGCCAGGTGACGTCATCGGGGGGGATCCTCACCGCGCCTTTGCTGATTAGGTGGATCCTCGCGCCAGGTGACGCCATCGGGGGGGGGAGTTGGATCCTCACCGCGCCTTTGCTGATTAGGTGGATCCTCGCGCCAGGTGACGTCATCGGGGGGATCCTCACCACGCCTTTGCTGATTGGGTGGATCCTCACGCCAAGTGACGTCATCGGGGGGGATGACGTCACGTGGGGGGGTCCACGTGATGGTTTCCACGTGAGGGGGGGATGACGTCACGGGGGGGGGCTCCTCGGCTCCTCAGTTTGCTAAGGTGGTCCAGAACCGGCTATGGCACCCTACTTATTATGTTAATATTAAAGTATAGTATCCCCAAAATACTCCGTTAAATTTACAATAAACATCAGGGTCGATACATCAGGAATACGAGAAAAGCATAATTTTAACACGTTTTTATTTGTTAACATGTACAGTTATCGCATTTTTCCCCAAGTACAATAACTTGATTTTTCACGTATTACCATTTAATAGCAACTACTCGAACGAAATTAACGGAAAATATCAATATATTTTTATTTGTAAACACATAAATTCACGGAATAATAGTGCTGATTTGCCTGGTAAATACCACCCAAAGTCATAATTGTCCCTAGACCTCGTAAAAACCGCAAATTGTGCAACAGACAGCAAAACACTGTTATACATATTATACTGAAAAGCAATCTTTACAAGTTATCTGATATTAGAATAAAGAACTATAGTTTCAATTACTACTAAATTTAGCTATTACAGGTTTTTTTGCTAAAAAGACAATTCTAAGGTGTATATCGCCATATCGGCATGTTTTAAACATCAATTTAAGAAATACCAAGCAAATTTGAGTAAAAAATTACTTTCTACCCTTGTTTTCTACCATCTTTGAATGTGTCCGAACAGCAATAACTAATTCATTTAAGTAATGCGTAACACATTTAATATAAGCGTTAACATCTTTAAAATATTGAAATTGAATCTGCATTGCATAGTTATACTGTTTTAACCCATGGTGGTGGTTTTTTTCATTCCACCACAGTTTTAACCAACGAGGTTAGTTAACCTCGTTGGATATCTATATAAATAAAGCAGAGTTCTTGTCTGTGTGTGGATTGCCGTACGGCTAAACTACAAGGAGTTAAGGCATTCAGTTTTCGGGGTAGGTTCCTTTAGGTTACAGCTGTTGTACCTGATTCTCAGTTTCCTCTAAATCCTCTAGGGCTACCCCCGTGGGACATCCAAAATTCCAATGTTAATCAAATGAGACCATACGGTTACAGTTTTCTGCTACAATTTAATGTTATTCAAATAAATAGCTGACATTAGTAATTTACTTTTTAGCGAATTTCCCCTATAGGGAAGAAGCTATTACCGTAGGTCTCATGGTAAGACGTAAGCCCGAGACTATGATAAATTTTTATTTTTAGGTCCCCAGATGACAAAAACACTTTTCGTTCAAATTTATATATATATGTATTAAATATATATATATATATATATATATATATATGTTTGTGTGTGTGTGTGTGTGTGTGTGTGTGTGTGTGTGTGTGTGTGTGTGTGTGTGTGTGTGTGTGTCCGTGAATGTGATAACTTGAGTAAAAAACGACCGATTTCGATGAAATTTGGCTCAAATATGTAGAGTGACATTTATGACTTTAAGTTCGAAAACCAGAAAAATCAGAATATGGGAAGGGGGGTTTATGGCGGTTTTAAATTTTCCAAAAATCAGTTTTTTTTTTCATTTTTAACCCTAACATTTTTAAAACACTTAATTTTGATTTGGACCATGTTATAGAGCGTAAAAAACAAATAATGTAGTATTTTGAATTATTAACCTAGGTTAAGTGGTTGCGGAGAAAATCCAAAAAAACCTGCTCATGAAATCTACCATGTTAATCTTATGGGTAAAAGGGTTTTGGCTTTTCCTAAGTTAATTTTAATGTAAACTTCACATTTGCTTTTACCAATCAACTCAGCTCCAAAAAACAATCATTTTGGTGTTTAAATTGTGATTCTACGCCCAACCGTTACAGAGGTATTCAAAGTGCTAAACACAGTACGTTGTTCAATGTTATTCTTATGGAGAATAATTAAAATTTGATATCTCCATTATTTATGAATGTATATTGATGAAACTTGGTATGTGGCTTCACGTAATTAATATATCGATATATGCACAAAAAATTGATTTTTGTTGATTATCCCCGTAGCAGCAAACCTGCATATTCAGCCCTAATGTTATTCTTATGGAGAATAATTAAAGTTTTATATCTCCCTTAATTATGAACATAAATTAATAAAAGTTAGTGAGTAGCACCTGGTTAAGTAATATTGATAATTGCACACAAAAAGATTTTTTCTATTTTTTTTTTGCAGCAAACCTGCGTACTCAGCCTTAATGTTATTCTTATGGAGGATTAAAAAAATTCTATAGATCACTTATCTATTGATGTATTTTTATGAAAATTGGCAAGTGGCTTTATGTGGTAGTGAGAAACATAAACATGGATCGGAAATTCGTTGAGTACGCAGGTTTGCTGTGACGGGGGTATTTAACTACATCTTATACCCGGGTGAAACCGGTATAATCAGCCAGTAACACCATAAAATCGAAACGCATAAAAAATAATTGTAGCAATAAGAATAGAAACAAAGCAGACGATTAAATCATATGGAGTGTGTAAATAGGAATCAACATTTTTTAGTCCTCACGCTTTTTTTATGGAGTTACATTTGTCTTTATTTCTGGATTTTATGAATCTAAGATTAATCGATTGAGGAACTTTTTGAACTAATTATCCCATTAAGATGTGCTAAGTTTTAAATTTGTATCCTGATGAAGGACTGCCCTAACATGTTCTTCCTTATAACTAGGAGTAAGCTCAAATATTCGCGTAATGGGATGACCGAACTCAAAAATAGTAGATAAAAGTTACTGTTGTTACGCGAGTTCTAACCGAAATTTGATCACAAATAATAGTCCTGGGAACTCCGTAGTAAAATATCTACTTTTCTCTTGGTTAATTTTAGGTTATAGGATAAATCATTCTTGTATATATTAAATTATATTATATTAGAGGTGTAAATTCTTCAACAAAATATAACACAGTAAGTTGCCTATGTAGTGAGGTACATTGGAAATTTTCTGAGTACGCAGGTTTGCTAAGACAGGGTATTTAAATATCATAAACTAACAAAAGAACACAGCTGGTAGAAGTAAATATGAAATAAATGGCTGCTGCAATCTAGCGGATAAACTATTAATTGTTCACACATTAATCACATTATAGGAGAATGTTATCTTTATTTATTAAAACTGGTATTGGTTTTTTAAATCTCAAAATTTCAAAAACATGTAATAAATTGAATAAACTCTTGTTAAGTGGACAGTACTTTATTTATTTAATCATAAGAAATATATATAGGACTTTTTTTAGTAGTGTACTGTAATTATGAAACAATATTGTATTAGTATCTCGTACTTTACAAGCAGTAATTCTTATCCAATGCTTTACCTTATGGAAATTTTACAACTTTTAAATGTTAATTCATTGAAGACGGTTTAACAAATGTGTTCCATTTTTTAAATGGAAGCGTGAAGTGTACTGAAAAGCAATTGTGTAAATCTGAAAACGATCTCTGCAGCCGTTTTCACGTTATTGCATTACGAACACACACACACACACACAAGCCCACATACTGAAGGACAACGCATCATTGTTTCTGATAATAAAAAAATTCCTTCACTTCGTTCCATCATCAATTATTTCCACTTTTATCTCAATGGGGAGTTGGCCCCCCCTTTGCTATTATTTTATCTTGATATTATTTTTAAAACGTATAGAAATACAGAACATGGAGTAAAACAATCTTGAATTGGCCAGTCTTGCCAAGCAGATTTAGAATAGTTTCTCACCCCCTTAGTCTTACGATGGGGGCTGTACACCCTACTAACAGAGACGCCATTTGGACGAAAATGAGGTAAGAATAAGTCAACCAGTCGGATCAGTAACTCCTGAAGTAATTATTTCCACTTTTATACTAATGGGGGGGCTGCGCCCCCCAACCCCCCCCCCTCATTTGCTATTATTTTATCTTGGTATTATTGTTAAAACATATAGAAATACATAAAGAACTTAGAGTAAAACAATCTTGATTTGGCCAGTCTTACCAAGCAGATTTAGAATAATTTCTCACCCCCTAAGTCTTACGATTGGGGGCCTGTACACCCTACAAACAGAGACACCATTTGGACGACGTAGAAGTAAGAATAAGTCAAGCAGTCAGATAAATAACTTCTGAAGTAATTATTTCCACTCTTATCTAAAAGGGGGTCTGACCCCCCCCCCCATTTGCTATTATTTTAAGTTGATATTATTGTTAAAACGTATAGAAATACAGAAAATGGAGTAAAACAATCTTGAGTTGGCCAGTCTTACCAAGCAGATTTGGAATAGTTTCTCACCCCCTTAGTTTTACGCTGGGGGGTTGTACACCCTGCAGAGACGCCATTTGGATGACATGAGGTAAGAATATTTCAACCAGTCAGATCAATAACTTCTGAAGTAATTATTACCACTTTTATTTCAATGGGGGGCTGCACCCCCAATCCCCCTCTCTTTTGCTATGATTTTATCTTAGTATTAATGTTAAAACATGTAGAAATACAGAACTTGGAGTATTACAATCTTGAATTGGCCAGTATTACCAAGCAGATTTAGTATAGTTTCTCACCCCCTTAGTCTTAGGATGGGGGCTGTACACCCTAAAAACAGAGACGCCATTTGGAAGACAATGAGGTAAGAATAAGTCAACCAGTCAAATCAGTAACTTCTGAAGTAATTGTTTCCACTTGTATCTCATTGTGACATTGTGGCAGAACGACTGAACGACAGAACATCCATGTTTTCGTGCTTCACAAACAATAACTCATGTTCATTGCGTCTGCAGTTGTTATACACAGTGTGTTTTATAGCCTGGTTGATATATTTGAGGTTTAAATAGTTTTATTTGATTTACGTTTTATTTGTATGGATGTTTTGAGTTCATGTAGGGTAGATACGCGTTGCAGTATATTTTAGGTTAATGCAGTTCCTTCAAGTTGCAGTTCCACTTTAGGTAAGATGTTTAATTTATTTACAGATAAAGAAAGATTAATCCTAAATTCTTACTCTTACCAGTTATGAGCCAGTTGCATGACATGAATTGCCCTTTAATAAAATTGTCTTCAAAAGTTCATGACAAATTAAATAGTGATCATTGAAAATTCTTATTTTCTATGAACCTGGTTAAGAAGGAATTATATTTCAACTTTTCAGCTAAGTTGTCAGTATTAACAATTAATAATTATTAGAAACAATTTTTAATTAACTTTTATAGAGGTGTCCATAAGCTAGGTCTACAGTACTTGTAAAAATTAGCCTGTACTTAGCTTTAGGACTTAATAAGTTCCAAACGTCAAAACAGTGTAAACCGTTAATTTAACATTTTGTTAAACGGGTAGTTTAGTACAACTAGCTGATATCTTCATCCTATAATCAAATTGGTGTCCTGATTTAAAAAGTTTTAAAACATGGGGGCTGCATTTATAGACTGTATAAAAGCCAAATAATTTACTATTTCGACTCACATTTTATTCATGTAAAATAAGGCCAGTCCTGTCGAAAAAATCTGAGGTTTTATATTTATTTTGAAATAATGGTGGCCTAACATTTTTGGCTATACTCAATTAAGCCATATAATTTAATTTAAACTTCTCATAAATTGTGGTTGCTTTCAAAGTTTTTGGGAGCATATATAATAGTCAGGGAGTTGAGCATATTTAAAAATGAATAATATGAACTAACTTAGTCAGAATAAAAAATGAGATCTTTCACTGTAGGAAGAAAAAATAGGCAAACGCATTCTAGTCTCTATGCAAATAAGAAAATCCACGCATTCGATAAAAAACCTACCATTTGGCATTTTTTTAAAACCTACCGGATAATATTTTCATTTATTTGGACTCAATATCATTAAATAACACTTAAGTATGAAATTAAATAGAATGGGTAATTTGGCATTAATTTTTTTCCAGTTTGTATTTTTCAAGCAAGACTATATTAACACAAATTTACAATTTATCATACTGCACGAAAAGTAACTGTTTTTAGGTCTGTAATTTATCTGTAAAATCACATTTTTCTGATAGGCTACCTTAAAATAGCGCACCGAAAAATCAGCTGTGGATTTTTTTCAGTGTGCTTGTTATTGTTCCTTTTTACGTTTGTGTATTTCAAAGGTAATCACATTTTGTTTGTAAATAAAATAAATGCAAATATTGTAAAGTCATCCTATCTGAACTACCAATACGATACAAATCACCTGATTTTTGGTCCAAATGTTCAACTATCAAAGGCTTAAATGGGCAGAATGATAAAACAATATGTTCATCACGTGGAGTAAAAGTGTGTTTTTGCTCCTTGTGATGAAAACTACTATTTAAGAGCAAATTCATTTGTAGATTTGATATAAAGATTTTCGCTGTTAGATATGTTGTTTTCTAGCTGCTGTGAAAACAATACACTGTTCAAATCTTGTTGGAGCGGGACGCACATAATCATTTCCATTGGGACCTGGCTGACATGAGTCTTGACAAGGCTTCAAAGGAGGTAATGTAACAGTTTTGCATTATATTTGATCAGATACGTTGATTAGAAGTTACCGTATCCTGTGGTTGGTTATAAACAGTTTTATAATCCATTTATGTAATGTGTAGACCTTAGTGAAACTTATGACATTTTATTTCTAACAGAGCTAAACTTTAATTAATAACTTTAACTGATCACATAAAATCCTCATCTTCCTAACATGATTATTGATACTTAAAACAACAGTGGAACAAAGACCTATAGGAAAGTTGTCCAGGAACTATAAGCATTAACTTATTATCAATACGTATATTTACTGTTATTAATAATGTACTAGGAGCTAATTATTAGAAATAAATTTTGAACTGTAAAATAAAAGCATCAAAATTCCAATAATAAATGTTAATTGACTGATATATATTTACTGTTAATTCTATTATAATATGATTTTAAAAATTAATGATAATACGCAATTCATCAAAGTTGTGTTGTACCGGTAACTAATGTGTATACAAAGTCAAAGTTGGTTAAGAGTAACAGTTCATGAAGTTTAAATAATAATGAAAAAATTAAACTGTTTATAAATGCATATTAAAACACTAGTTTTAAAATACATGTAATCAAATGGGAAATCCGCCGGGACAAATTTGATGGCGTTATCAGGACAAAACCTTAACATATTGCATGTCAAAATGTACATAAGAAATCTAAATGTCTCAAAATTCTGAAAATTTTCAAAATTCCCTCAGGTTTTCGCCACGTTGACCTAAAAAGTTTGAATGGCTATCTATGGTAAATAATGATTTTATTTAATCGGATGATTTTATAAACTGATGATAGTGTATGTTTTTGTTCTCTTCGTGAATCCCCCCAGGATAACTGGAATTATCAGACCTTAATTCATTATAATAAATTTAATTACAATTTGCTTGTTGGACAGGTCCTTAAATTTTTATATTGAAGTTTCTTCCTCGCACTTTATAGCAGTACAACACAATTGCTTTAACAACTCAAGCAATATTTATTTTGCATGTAGTAGAACTTAGTTTTTAGTTTTTTCCCAAGTCAATAAAGTGTTGCATGAAAACATGACACAATTATATTTTATAATTATAAAAAATAAATTTGATAATTTTACAATTTAGAAAACTATGTGCATGTTGAAATCTAACTAAACAGATTCCAGTGCTAAGCATTGGAGATGAAATCAAAAATAATATACAGGGTGTCCCCGAACTCTTTACGAAAACTTCTGGAACTTGTTTCTAGGGTCAATACAAACAATGTTATAAAAACATCGGGCATATCTCACTCTGTTACCTATTTTGAGTCTGTATGTGTTTTTTTTTAATAAATACGGCATACCGTAGGAACCGCTTGAGGTACTAACTTAAAACTCGACATTGCAATTTGTATGGGAACTTTATGGACTGCATTTGCCCTGCTAAGGGTTCAATAATATTTAAAGTCTTTATACCTTCGTTTTTGGCATACAATTTTACATTTTTAAATATGTAGATAAATTACTACAACAATTTCCTGTTTCAAGAAATTAATCTTTAAAAACTTGAAATGGCCGCCATTTTCAAACGGTTGAAACTATTAACGTATGCTAGGGTATGCTGTATGGATTAAAAAACACATATCAGACATACAAATAGGTAACGGAGTGAGATAGGCCGTATGTTTCTGTAACATTTTTTGTTGGTGTTGACCCCACAGGAACAAGTTCCAGAGGTTTTCGTTGAGAGTTAGGGGACACAGAATATTATTAATAACCACAAGCAAATATTTTGTTATAGTTTTTATTAGTTTAAATTGTGACAACATTCCAGAAGTGACCTTGAGACAGCTGCTTTTACTTCTTTACTTTATTTTATTAGTATCAACAGCTGCTGTTAAATAAAAGGAAAAGAAAATATTTGTAACTGTAGGACTTTCAAATAAAAACGCAAACCATGACTTTGGACTTAGTTTTGTTTGTAGCCTTGTAAAAAAATCGGCTTATTAATTTATTAAATAAATGATTAATAACCCAGGACATGCCAAGTATTTGTTGTTATTATGGTCTAAAGTTAAAATATAAATAGTTCTGGTAAATAGATAATAGAAATAGATCATTTTAAATATATGATAAATACACTGCCTTAAATATTTCATTGAAACAGAATTTATTCTAGATATTGGAGGTGTTGGTATATTTGTTGCCAAGGGGCCTATGTTTGAAACAGGTTGAGTGTTTTTTAGTCACTCGCTACTTTTGATTTTGTAAATTAATAGATAAAATTAAAGAATTATTCAATACATCCGTTAAATTACTTAAATGCAGTCATAATACATTACTAGTTGTTCTGTTGCTCGAATCCGAGCAAGTTTGTACCCAACAAAGGTTACTTCAGTTGTAAACAAACATAACAAAACATCTGATATTAAAACGGATGATAACATATGAGAATAATGCGGATAACGTACTTTAAATCAACATGTAGTTTATATTAGGCTTCCGCCGTCGGATAGCGCCACTGTTCCGAATATTCAGCCCTTTACTATATACGTGATGCCCTTTCTTAAAATTTTGAGACATTGGCAAAGCTACGTAAAAATACCCCCGTAGCAGCAAACTTGCATACACAGCGAATTTCCAATGCATATATCTAAATACCAAATAAAGCTACATACCAAGTTTCATCAATATACATTCATAAATAAACGATTATGATATTGTAATTATTCTCCATAAGAATAACATGGCGGCTGAGTATGCAGGTTTGGGGAACCGTTTTTGGAGTACAAAAACCCCCCAAAATACCCCTTCGGTAGGTCGATCTGTCTGGTTTTCGAAATTAAAGTCGTAAATGCTGCTTTACACGTTTATAAGAAATTTCGTCAAAATCTGATTATTTTTACGAGAGCTATCGTGCTCACGGACACACACACACACACACACACACACATATACATATATATATATATATATATATATATATATATATATATATATACACTACCTGTCCCGACAGACGTTCTCCTGTCCTAATGTCATTGAATTTGTTTTATGTTCAATATGAATATTCGTTGATTTTGAATATGAGCTCGTTCGCTACGATCACTCGCCTATCGAAAAAATAAAATAGTTTACGTCCTATTCTCAGACCTACCGAATATACACACAAAATTTCATCAGAATCGGTCTAGCCGTTTTGGAGGAGTTTTGTTACAAACACTGTGACACAAAATTTATATATTAGATATGATATATATATATATATATATATAAAATTAAATTCACATAGAAGGGCTACTATGTGATAGATGTAAAATAAGTAATATGAGTACCCTGGAGAAATCAACTTGTGGATATATATATATATATATACATACAAAACACGCATACTGCAAATGCGAATGGTGTGTTTGGCATCTGGGGACCTCAAAACGAAAAGTTATCATAGTGCCGGGCCTGGGTCTTACCATGCCGAATACGGTACTGTATTAGCTTCTTCCCTGTAGGGGAAATTCGCTAATACCTTTAATTTGATACCTCAAACGTAAAAATTCGTCCAGCCGTTTACGAGTTATGACTGTGAAGAAAACCCCCTAGAGTTTTATTATATACCCCCCGTCGCAGCAAACCTGCATACTCAGCGAATTTCCATTGCATGCATATGTTTCTTATTATCACATAAAGCCACTTACCAAGTTTCGTATAAATACATAAATAAATAAGTGATTATAGAATTTTATTTATTCTCCGTAAGAATAACATTAGGACTGAGTACGCAGGTTTGCTGCATCGAGAAAGTTAAGAAATGTGTTTTCAAACTAACAATTATCAATATAACTCAACCAGGTGAAACTTTATACACCAAGTTTTAATTTATGTTCATAATTAAGGGAGATATAAAACTTTACTTATTCTCCATAAGAATAACATTATGGCTGAGGTGCAGGTTTGCTGCTACGGGGATAATCAACAAAAAATCATTATTTTGTGCGAATTTCAATATACCAGTACTAGGTGAAGCCACATACCAAGTTTCATCAATATACGTCATAAATAATCGAGATGTCAAATTTTAAATATACTCCATAAGGATAAGATTGGACAACGTACTGTGTTTAGCACTTTGAATATCTTGGCAACGGTTGGACGTAGAATCACAATTTAAAAACCAAAATGATTGTTTTGTAGAGCTAAACTGATTGGTCAAATCAAATGTGAAGTTTACAGTAAAATTAATTGAGGAAAAGTTAAAAAAAATTTTCCCATAAGATTAACATGGGAGATTTTATGAACACGTTTTTTGGATTTTCCCCGCAACCGCTTAACCTAGGTTAATGATTCAAAATACCGTATTACTTGGTTTTTTAAGCTCTATGAAATGGTCAAAACAAAAATTGTGTGTTAAAAATGGTGAGTTATCATGGTCTCGGGCTTAAGTCTTACCATGCTAGCTACGGTACTAGCTTCTTCCCTATAGGGGAAATTCGCTAATAGTACTAGCTGGCCCGACAGACGTTGTCCTGTCCTAATGTCATTGAATTTATTTTAGTCAAATACTCGTTCATTTTCAATATGAGCTCGTTCGCTTCGCTCACTCGCCTATTTTTATATAGTGCTAACTTCGGAATTGAAAAAAGAGTTTGAGTTGCCATTCAAGTATATTTGTTATTTCCGTAATGAACATATGCTTATGCCTTTCAAGTATATTTAGATATAATCCTTGCTAACAGCTGTTTTGGGTAACTAACTGAACTTTGATCAAATCAATGGGAACTTTGAAGGCCAGTGGGACAGAGCCCTTAGGTCGGATTAAAAAATGTATTTGATAAAAACCTTGACCTGACATTAATGAACACAACAATAAAAGAAATATTCAATTTGGTGCACTCATTCTCAAATTATGGCGTGACCAAGGGAAATGGGGATTAATTTTTATATATTGAGAAGATTGGCAAATATACGTTAAAATTCGTCCAGCCGTCATCGAGTTATGACTGTGAACAAAACCCCTAGCGTATTAATATATAGGATTTCACTAAACTATTTATATTCTAAATTTGTGTATGAATTATATTTTGCACTTATCTGCTGATTCAATTACTTTTTCCCAGTTTTTTACTCACATAGTAACAGGCCGGGTAGTGAAACAAATCTTTTTAATTTTGACAAGAAATAAAGGGATTTGAATGGGTTAGCTTGTGATTTACCTTTTATTTCCTTTCAATATGAAGAAGACTTTCGCTACCCAGCCTTTTACCTCGATTGGCAAATGGTAACTGAATCAGCAAAGAAGTATAATCTACAGTTTATTAAAAAATGTAAAATATAAATAATCAACACTAAACAAACTGTGTGTTTCTCCGTGCAATTTACAAAATTCATTGCCTTATTTTTTAATTTTTTAAATCTTTTTACATCACATTAGTTACTGAAACATTGTTTACAACAATTTGTGGTTTGCAGGTCTGCTAAGAAGAACCTCACTGTAGAGGGAGACAACCACCGCCCATGAAACATGAGTCAGAAGACTCATCCATCTTCTTCTTAGAAATATAGTTGTTCTTTATGGGTGTTGTTTTAGCGAATTTCCCCTATAGGGAAGAAGCTATTACCGTAGGTGGCATGGTAAGACTTATTGGATAATTGAACGAAGTGAAAGTATCCTTATGCACAACTTTACTGCTTAGACTGGTAAGAGAATCAACTCAACTGGCGTGTCTGTGACCACAATAACTCGAGAACGCCTCCACAGTTAAACTTAAAATTTTCCAGAAAAACTTAACAGGTCAAAATCTCGGTCGAGTTCGTTATTCAGATAATTTCATTCTTTATTAATCAAATTATCTTAAAACCAAATTTATTTTTTTCTGCATAAGAATAACATTGGAAGCCATTTTAGTGGTACTTGAATCGTTAAAATTTAGCCGACGTCTATGTTTCAAACACAGAGTAACAATACTAGAGTATACTTTGTTATACTGGATAACAAAAGTTTGTTTACCAACAAAAAACACACAAGAGAGATAAAAATCGAAGTATATTTTTAAGTTGTGAGCATATATATTATTTTATAAATTATTAAGTGTACGTTTTAAAAAAAAATATCCATACAGTTGATATTCCCTTAGTACGCCTACTCTGTGTAAATATCGTCAGTCGGTCAGAGGCGAACGAGACACAGACAGACAGTGGCAGACGACAGACGACACGTGTGGCAGATCTAAAAACTCAAAATAACTTATTGATGACTGTAGATACTAAGATATTAACTTAACTTATAAAATAGTTTGTTTTACTAAATTTTCTTAGACAATTGGTAATATTGTGATTGTCATGTGTAAAAAGTATACATGCCTCAATTTGTCTAGAAAGCGTTGATGAAGTTAGTCACAGTAAGCGAACAACCTTACAATTTATTTTGTAGAACAATTATTTGCTAGGTTATATTTTCACTAAATTAATAATAAAAATGGTCTACATTACCTAAAATGCATTACCAGTAATGTAGTAGGTAACCACGATAAAAGGTATAGATTATTCTAACCAAACAGCCTTTTTCGGAAGGTTATGTTGAATGATTTGACATAGCCTAGGGTTGGATTACAGTAAGAGTAAGCCGACATTAAACTAGTAATACAACTTTTGTAAAATACTTTAAACACATATCCAGGAATGTTGTAGCGAACCAAAATAAAAGCTTTAAACTATTCTAACCAAACTAAGCCTTTTATACAGGTTATCTGAAATGATTTGACAAATCCTAGGTTTGGATTATAGTGAGCTGTTTTCATCATAAACTTGGATCTATGGCTATAAAATGTAGGCCTATACACCTATTACCTATCACCTATTGGCCTATTTTAGATGTTTCATGTACGGTCTTCG
This sequence comes from Allygus modestus, assembly GCA_963675035.1. Lineage (NCBI taxonomy): Eukaryota > Metazoa > Arthropoda > Insecta > Hemiptera > Cicadellidae > Allygus > Allygus modestus. The sequence goes on along the minus strand of OY776111.1, from coordinate 98,208,691 downwards.
ACCAACCCATGTTTATAGAATTTAATTTCATGATAGCCTAGGCTATTGAAACAATATATTGAAATATCATTTTGTAAAATACAGCTGTTGTTAAATACTTTAAACATTACCAGGAATGTTGTAGCAAACCAAAACAAAAGCTTTAATCTATTCTAACCAAACTAAGCCTTAAATACAGGTTATCTTAAATGATTTAACATATCCTAGGTTTGGATTACAGTGAGCTGTTTTCATCATAAACTTGGACCTATGGCTATAAAATGTAGGCCTATACACTTAGGCTACTTGCCATTTTAGAAGTTTCATTTACGGTCTTGGACCAAACCCATGTTTATAGAATTTAATTTCATTATAGCCTAGGCTATTGAAACAATATATTGAAATATCATTTTCTAAAATACAACTGTTGTAAAATACTTTAAACACATTACCAGGAATGTTGTAGCAAACCAAAACAAAAGCTTTAAACTATTCTAACCAAACTAAGCCTTTTGTACAGGTTATCTGAAATGATTTCACATCTCCTAGGTTTTGGATTACAGTGAGCTGTTTTCATCATAAACTTGGACCTATGACTATAAAATGTAGGCAAATACACTTAGGCTACTTGTAGAAGTTTCATGTACGGACTTGGGCCAACCCATGTTTATAGCATTTAATTTCATGATAGCCTAGGCTATTGAAACAATATATTATTTTTTCATCTAAATAACTGGACCTGACGACTTATTGTTAATCCTTAAGGATATTTTGACTTGGCCTATAGAGATTGTTAACATTTGTTCATATAGGAAACTCGCTGTTCTCTTAAAAGTTAAATTAACCACACTGCTAAAGTCACTGCTTAGCCCAAAATACTCTGTTTGTTCTAAGATAACGCACCCATGCCAATCCTAACAACAAACCATGCCTGAAATCTTCAATTTATTTTTAAAATAAATAAATTTACGTATTTATACAACATTGACTTTGATAAAAACAAGTGATAAATGTATGTATGTTTTTCTACGGATAAAATGTTAGGTCGGCGGCGGGATCCGAACCTGCGATCTTCCGCTCCAAGAGCCAGTGCGATACCTTCTCAGCTACCGCGATGATTGATTCTTACCCAAGTAGCATAAAAATTGTTGAAAACGGTCCTAAAATTGTTTTAAAACAATTTCAATATATTTTGATATAAGTTTTATATTAAAACAACTTTAATACAAACTCAAAACAACTTTAAAATTGTTTTGATATCAGTTGTAATGTCTGATATTAAAATAAATTTTAATATTAGTTTATAACAGTTTTAATGTGGTTTTGAAACAATTTTAATATCAGTTAAAAGACTTATATTAAACTTGTTTTAATACAACTTTATAATAATTTTAAAGTTGTTTTGGAACAATTTCAAAAACCGTTAAAAGACTTATATTAAACTTATTTTAATACAACTTTATAATAATTTTAAAGTTTTTTTGATACAATTTCAAAAACAGTTAAAAGACTTATATTAAACTTATTTTAATACAACTTTATAATAATTTTAAAGTTGTTTTGAGACAATTTCAAAAACCGTTAAAAGACTTTTATTAAACTTTTTTTAATACAACTTTATAATAATTTTAAAGTTGTTTTGAAACAATTTCAATAACAGTTAAAAGACTTATATTCAACTTGTTTCAATACGAGTTTATAACAATTGTAAAGTTGATTTGAAACAATTTCTGTAATAGTTAGAAGACTCATATTAAACTTTCTTGTAATAAGAGTTTTTAACAATTGTAAAGTTGAATTGAAAAAAATTTCTTTAATAGTTAAAATAGTTGCATTATTAAACTTGTTTTAAAACGTGTTTATATCAATTATAAAAAGTTGTTTTGAAACAATTTCAACAAACAGTTAAACGACTTATATTACCCTTATTTTAATACGAGTTAATTGCGATTTTAAACTTGATTATATATACATTACGATAAAAGTTAAAAAACTTATATTAAACAAGTTTGAATAGGAGTGTGTTACAATTATTGAAAGCACTTTCAGTTAAACAGCGCTCGTCGCGCTCCCCACAGATCACGTGACAGCTGACGTTTATGAAACGTATTGTTCAACTGTCAACTAACTCGTCGCCATTTGCCTTTATTTTCTAGATTTGTTGTTTAAAATGTTCTTTCGGCCGATATGAAAGTACTCAAGAAATCTGTTTTGGAAGTGTTCATAACGATGGATAAAGGTAAATACAGTAAACAGTTTTATAATAGTTATAATTAGTTTTAATACTTATTTTTATTGTCAATATTCAACTGGACCCTGCATTAGTTCACTTTTCTTTGGCTTAAACCATGTCTAGGTTATGGTTAGTTAACTTTACAACTATTTTAAAGCTTTCCAACTTGTTCTTATTTCCTAATTTCACACGGCAGTCACAAACTTAATTGAATAAAGTTATTTGAAGCTAAATATGCCCATATTCATAATTAAGAATCAAATAACTTGGCCTATTTACTACAAGTCAAGAGATATTTGTAAAATTGTATATAGGCCTAAGTTACTTTAAAACTCAAAGAACATGCAGGTAGCAATTAATTTTGGTTAATCCATAATCAGTCCATGCTTTGAAGTGCAATTATTCAGGTTTCTTTCACTACCTTAACAGTTAAGTTACTAACTTACAACTAGGACTGCCTACCGGTACGTAGTTAAAATAGGTTACTAGTTACATATCATTTTTGTGTAGTTACAACAGTTATGAATGAATACATCGAAGGGTTAATTATGGTAGGGTTTTTAATTGGTATTAATTAAGCGGTTAAATTATTTTCAACACTTTTTTTATTCTGTATTAAAACTACATTAGAATGAGTTTCAAGCCACTATTTTTTTCTATAGCCCTACCTATTTCTTATGTATCGATGTTTTTTCCTAAGAGTAAAAGGTAAGAGTACAGCAAATGATAAAATATTATTGATTTGTGTGGGCTACCACTTGTTGTACAGGGCGCTTAGGTGGTTAGGTTAAAAGTGTTAAGTATGTTACACGACTAACATAACCTTATTTTAACAGCACAGCGTGCTGTTGCATATATTTCTGTTAAAACTATAGGCCTAACAGCTTTTAACTGCTGAAAATTCATTATTGATAAAGGCTAACTAATGTAGCAATTGCCATTTTTAAACATTGTTTCGATAGTAACGTCGCATTCGGATAAAATATTTATAGTACCGGTACCAAAAAATATGGGTTGAAAATAATCAAACCCCTTATGAATCCATACCCGTTATTCAAATACTAATAATATCTAAGTTTAATACATAAATAGAGTGTTATAATACAGTAACTTACTTTATATTTATACACCTAAAACACAACTATTTCGTGAAATAACTTTTAAAACTTCAAACTATTTTTTAAAGATAAGCTTTTTTGTTGAGGAATTCTTAAGTTACACATAGTACGGTACTAACAATATGTATATATATGTATGTGTACCTAATAACTATGTATAATGTAGGCTTAGGCACATTTGAATCTACCAACAGAAACCTCAACATTTTAAACATCCGGATAAATGTACAGTTAATTACCACTTGTTTATCTATTTCAGATGAAACTTATATCGGAACACTTTCACTCGTCACAACAAGTAAGCCTGACAGACCCAGGAGCTTACCGTTGGATAATGACTGCCCAGCATCGATCAATTTGAAAGGTAAGGTACCGTATTTTGAGAAGGGGTTTAAATTTTAAGTCATGGCAGTGGGGGAGTCAGGATTATAAAAGTATCCTATATGTTTATTTTGAGTAGGCCTAATAGTCTTACCACTGTGCAATGATGATAATTTTATTTTTTTAATATTAAAATTTTACTGAATGTTCTTCACACAAATAGGAATATCTCATAAAAAAATTATGACTGAGACCTAACCATATTTTGAGAAATAAAGCAATGAATTTCAGTAAAAACGCTGCATTTGTACACGACAGTTCACTGACAAGTTAGCACACAACGGCTTGATTATATCATGAGTAAAATATATTTGAGTCTCAGTCATAATTTTTTTATGAGGTATTCCTATTTGTGTAAAGAACATTCAGTAACATTTTCACTTTATTTCATTCAGTCCCTTTTCAGATACCGGTACCGGTATTGTAAGAAAACTTACATTTTTTGTTTTCGTCCATTTTTGAAAAGCTACAGTAAATAAACGGTATCAGGAAACTGACACATACTTTCTCCCTTTAAGCCAAACTTTAATGACAAAAACATTTGTTATTTACTAAATATAGAATATGAAGTATAGATAAATGTACAGAAAATTTTATAAAATAGTTATTTTCATAAATATCCACCCAAATCCCTTTTTGGGAGGCACTATATAGAGTCCGTTGCTACACACAGTGGTTTTGAGAGGGGAAATGCCCCCTTGCCCCCCCAGGGTTAAATAGCAACACATTTCGAACATCATCTGTTGTTCAATGCTAACTTGACCTGCATATCAAATTTTAATGAAATAGATCGGTAAATAAGAGAGAAATAGTTATTTTTGTATTCCCCATAAGAATAACATTGGACAACGTACTGCGTTTACCGCTAAATGAAAATTTCAATTTTCTCCTCAACTAGCAATTGTAGAATAGTAATTTAAAATACCAATTTATTTAGTTTTTTGAGCTCTTTTTAATGGTGAATAGTAATCTTTTTTAACATTTATGATTTTTTATGAAAAATCCAAAAAACTGAATTTTGGATGTTTTAAGTCCTGTAATTTCTGAACCCGAATTTTTCCAGAAATTCGGGTGGTGTCATTTTGTTGGAAACCTAAAGTTCTACAAACCACTAAAGTTTAATCAAAATCGTTAGAGCCGTTTTTGAGAAATTTGGATTTTTCATGTTTTTTGGCGGTTTTTGGGGGATAATTACCCTTAAAAATCAAAAATTCAAAAAAATGGAAAAAAAAAACGCCTGGAGATATCGTGGATTAGTACCAACATACCAAATTTCATAAAAATCGGCCCATAGGTTAGGGCTCTACCTCTGTACACATCCACACACACACACACACACACACACACACACCACGTAAAAAACACTTTTTTGGGTTCAGGGAGCACCAAAACAAATATTTCCACTTACAACTCAAATTCGAAAATTTTTACGAAAACAATACTTTCTCCATATACTATGTATAGGGGGAGAAAGTAAAAGGAGTGCATCTCAGGACTAAAATTTATACTGCACATAGTCCTAAAAGTATTCAACACAGAAATAAAAAATTATCAGTGAGTCCCTTTTCCTTCATAAAATTTTATGGTTTTAAAAAGTAACGGTTGACGACTTTTTTCAAATCTTTTACAGAGAGAGTTTGACTAACTCTCTAGTATTAAAGAATAATTAAAGTAATGTGTACTTGAAGTCCATTGTATGCTGAACAGAGTGGTTTTTGAATTATTCTGATATCTTTTAAAATGGCTTGGCAATTAAACTTTCCGCAAACCATGTTTTTTATGAAAATTTGCTCAACCACCATTTTAAAAATGGCTGCCAAACAAAATTATGGTATAGGCCTTTGATTTATTTTAGTACTCTACATATGTAATATTCACTGAAATCTTTCAATCTCTGCTCTATACATTTTTTCATAGGTACTGTGTTTTGTGTTTATCTACCTATAAAGAACTCTTGATAGAAAAATCAGGAAAATAAAAAATGTTGAGCGACAAACTTTATTTATATTGGGTGATTTGAAATGGCCTGCATTACAGTGAAAAATATGTAAATCAATCAACTCCTTTTAAACAATTCGGGTACAGTATATATAAAAGTCACCTGGAGACAATCAGAAATTAAGCTAATAAGGTGTTTTCCGTCTTCTCTTGTGTATGAAACATCAAAATAACAAAAAATACCAAAACATATCTAATTAAAATAGGCCTACAGACAATTCTCTTGTTTTGTTTACATTTTTTGAGATTCATGTGGATTAAATGTTATGATTAGGTCAGTATTATCATAGATTAAACATATTCCTTAGTATTTATGAAGTTCATTTCCTGGTTGGTCCGTGTAGATGTCGACGAAGTTTTTGGCCGACGTTTCGGATATATTACAATATACATCGTCAGGGCGACGTGAATTATTAGCGAAAACCTACTAAACGCTCACTCATTGACTGGTGCGCTCGTCCGACTATCCTGCTTATATAGTCCCGCTTACGTGCCACGGCCGTAGGTTGTAAACAGACCTAACGTATTTTTCGTTTATAGTTGTCTTCAATCGCTGCTAGTACTTTAATATTCTCAGAGTTTATTAGGCCTAGATGTTTAATCTCATACGAATGTTTAGCTACGGCTGACATCTCGGTATCTCCATTCTTGGTGTTCCTTATGTGTTCTTTTAGTCTAGTAGAAATTACTCTGCGGCTTTCTGTAATGTAACTCATTCCACAGCTGCACTCTATATGATAAACCCCTGGTGTCTGCAAATGAATTTTATCCTTGACAGGCCGAAGAAACTGTTTTGTTTTCTTGTAAGGTTTGAATATTGTTGTGATTTATTTTTTTTAAGTACTGTGCCAATTCTATCAGTTTTACCTCTTAAATATGCTAAAACAGCGTTTTTAATATTTTTGTTGTTTTCTATTCCTATCATTTCTAGTATCAATTTGAGTTTTAAATTAATTCTTGTTTCTTAAAGGCATGTAAAATAGTCGGTAGTCGACGACCGAGATCAGGTCTGTTTACAACCTACGGCCGCGGCACCTATATAAGCGGAAGAGTCGGACGAGTGTGCCAGTCAATTAGTGAGTGTTTAGTACACTTTCGCTACTAATTCACGTCGCCAGTGATATTGTAATTATATCCGAAACATCGGCCACCAACTTCTTCGACATCTACCGGACTAACCCGGAAATTAACTTCATGACTGTATCTTCGGACCGTGGAAGCCTACACGATAAAAAATACTCCTTAGTAGCTTATCCAATGGTTGCTAAAGACTATACTATAAAGAGCTACTATATTTTGTACTTAAGCACCATATTTCAGCCGCCATCATTTTTAATGGAATTTTAAGTGTTCCTATTGTCTTGTCTTGTCTGAGTTTGGGTATGTTATAGAGAAATTTCTCATTCACAAACTCTTCCATATGCTTCTGTTGTGGTTGTGCCCAGGTTGAAGGTATATTTACCGAGAATAAGGAGAAACATCCAAAAAGCCTTGTCGCTGGTAATTTCTACAGCTTGTAAAGCCTATAAGTTTTTAACCGTTAATCCTATGACAAAATAGGAAATTTAATTATCTCCAATTATTTATCTAGGACAATTGGCTAAAACTAATAAATAAGGAAATGTGAACAAAAATCATGGAATTTCCAAATTTCACCATAAAATTTCCCCATAAGAGGCTTCCCCACCACCCGCTCACCATCCTCGCTCGTGGACTTTAAGTATGATGTGCAGAAGGGGGTAATAAACAATCCTACTAATTTTCAAAACTCTGGGATAATACATAATACGTACAGCTCAGGGGCTAAAACAGTGGATGATTATGATATTATTCCATTACTGGATATACAATGCTCCCTAAAGGGATTTACTTCCCCCTTCCCCCCCAATAATGGATATTATTCATAAAAAGTTTAGGATCTAACAGCCATCACCATTTTTATTATCCGGGTGAATGTGTTTCAACTTAACATTTTTTTATAATCTGATATAGTAGCTTTTCGATGAAAGAAAGTCAAAAATGGACGTCGCAAACGATAATTGATTTTGCGGCAAGCAGTAAGAGATTCAAAGTCCATATGCCGCTGTATTTTCTGTGACTAGTTTTTCCAAATATATTAATACGTAGAATGTACAGGCTTAAAGTTAGAAATTAAAGTACAAACATTGTTATTCTTTGGTTATGGGATTTCATTAGTTCATGGGTCATTGATGTAAGCATTGAATTACAGATAGTTACGATGCTTGGTTGAGATGTGCGGACAAAAACCATTGTTAAAAACTGTGATTGTCGTTATATTTTAGATTTATTTACTATACCACACATTTTTGTTGCAGAACAATCCATGCTGAACACATCAGTGGCGAGGAAGAAACCTAATTAGTGGAAGATAATTTTGAAAGAGGATTAAGACTGATATTATAGATTTAATAATTGTTACAATTTATATTTTTCAATAAAACGTTTAAAATTTTAATTGGATATATTTTTTATCCAGAATTCTTAGTGTATAAATATTTTACAAACAAGTTTTAATGAATTAAAATATATAAGAAAAACAGTTTAAATTTAAATTTTGTAAACTAATTTTAAACTATTTTTAAAAGTCACCTTGTTAATTTTGCACAGATAATTTAAGAATAAATCATCATTTTGAAATAATTTAAAATTGTTTTAATATTGAAAACAATACCAGGTTTGACTTATATTAAAACAGTTTCACAACAATTTTGAAATATTTTAAAACAATTTCTTTAACATTTTAAAGTTGTTTAAAACTTGTTTTAATATTGGGGAAAATACCAAGTTTGACTTCTATTAAAACAATTTCACAACAATTTTGAAACATTTTAAAACAATTTCTTTAACATTTTAAAATTGTTTTAAAACTTGTTTTAATATTGGGAAAAATACCAAGTTTGACTTCTATTAAAACAATTTCACAACAATTTTGAAACATTTTAAAATTGTTTTAAAACTTGTTTTAATATTGGGAAAAATACCAAGTTTGACTTATATTAAAACAATTTCACAACAATTTTGAAATATTTTAAAATGATTTCTTTAACATTTTAAAGTTGTTTGAAACTTCTTTTAATAATGGAAAAAATACCAAGTTTGACTAATATTAAAACAATTTTTAAACAATTTTAAAATATTTTGAAATTGTTTTTAAACAAGTTTTATGCTACTTGGGTAAGGGAGAAGTGACTAAAACTATAGCTATAGCTATAGATAGACATAAAACCCAGATTCTGGCGGCAGTTAAATGATAACGGAATGTATTCTGATGATGTTATTCAAATCAGATATTGAATTTGTTATGAGACTCGATTTAAGTTTGATCATGTGTTTCAATTATCCTTATACGCGAGGAATGAGCGTACATCTAGTATATATATATATATATATATATATATATATATATATATATATATATATATATATATATATATATATATATATATATATATATATGTGTGTGTCCGTTACCGCGATAACTTTTGAAAGAAGCGCCCGATTTTGATGAAATTTGGCACAAATGTGGAGAGTAACATTTATGACTTTATGTTCGAAAACCAGATCGATCGGTCTATGGGAAGGGGGTTTTATGGGGGTTTAAAATTTTCCAAAAATCAGTTTTTTTTACTTTTTACCCTAAAATTTTAAAAACTCTAGATTTTTGTTATAACCATTTTATAGAGCTTAAAAAAACAAACAATTTAGTATTGTGAATCATTAAGCTAGGTTTAGTGGTTCTGGAGAAAAGTCAAATAATGTGTCTATAAAATTTCCCATGTTAATCTTATGGGAATACGGTTTTTAGGTTTTCCTCTCATAATTTCACTAAAAACTCCACATTTCTTTCTACCAATCAGTTTAGCTCTACAAAACAATCATTTTGGCGTTTTAATTGTTGTTTTACGTCCAACCGTTGCAGTGATATTCAAAGTGCTAAACACAGTACGTTGTCCAATGTTATCCTTATGGAGAATAAATAAAATGTTATATTTTGATTATTTATGTATGTATATTGATGAAACTTGGTATGTGGCTTCAAATAGTTGTGGTATATTGATATTAGCGCAACAAATTTTTTTTATTTTTCCGGTGGCAGCAAACCTGCATACTCGGCCCCCATGTTATTCATATGGATAATAAGTAAAGTTTTATTATATATCCCTTAGTTATGAGCCTAAATTAATAATAATACCCCCGTCGCAGCAAACCTGCGTACTCAGCGAATTTCCTATGAATGAATATATTTCTTACTACCACATAAATCCACTTACCAAGTTTCATAAAAATACTTAAATAAATAAGTGATATATAGCATTTTATTTATTCTCTATAAGAATAACATTAGGGCTAAGAACGCAGGTTTGCTGCAACGAGAAAGATAAAAATGCGGGTTTTTTGAAATTATCAGTATACCTCAACCAGGTGAAGCTATATACCAAGTTTTAATGATTTATGATCATAATTAAGGGAGATATAAAACTTTCCGTATTCTTCATAAGAATAACATTAGGGATGAGAATGCAGGTTTGCTGCTAAGAGGATAATCAACAAAAAATCAATTTTTTGTGGAAATATAAATATACCAGTACTAGGTGAAGCCACCTACCAAGTTTCATCAATATACGTTCATAAATAATCAAGATATCAAATTTTAAATATTCTCCATAAGGATAACATTGGACAACGTACTGTGTTTAGCACTTTGAATATCACGGCAACCGTTGGACGTAGAATCACAATTTAAACACAAAAATGATTGTTTTGTAGAGCTAAACTGATTGGTAAAAGCAAATGTAAAGTTTACATAGAAATGAACCGAGGAAAAGCCAAAAACCTTTTTCCCATAAGATTAACATGGGAGATTTTATGAGCAGGTTTTTTTGGATTTTCTCCGCAACCACTTAATCTAGGTTAATAATTCAAAATACCATATTATTTGTTTTTTTAAGCTCTATAACATGGTCAAAACCAAAATTAAGTTTTTTTTTTTATTTTAGGTTGAAAAATGCAAAAAACTGATTTTTGGAAAATTTAAAACCCCCATAAACCCCCCTTCCCGTGGTCCAATATTTCTGGTTTTCGAACTTAAAGTCATGAATGTCACTTTACACATTTGAGCAAAATTTCATCGAAATCGAACGTTTTTTACTCAAGTTATCGCGGTAACGGACACACACATATATATAAAAGTGAGCCAGGTGAGTGCACATAAAAACATCACAACATGGCATAACGTGTAAATTTGTGTGATGCGGTGTATTGCAATGAAACCTTATTGATCTAATCAAATAGTAATAAGATAATAATCATATTCTCTGGGCATTATTATTTAGAAAAATTAACATTAACAAACTTGAACAACTGAAATAAGTTTATAAAACAATAAAGTACTCCCAACAACTGTTAATAACATATGTATCAGCAAGTTTATATTATCAGCGATACCAGCACATTAAGAATAGCGCTGAATAAAAATATGACAACAGAATATTTATTTAAATTTTTAATACATATTTCGTTTTATGTGCGATATAGGGCCAAAAACGAGTATTAAATACTATGTTACCTTACTTTTTATGCCTTAATCATGTTTTAAAACCAATCTCAAGTGTATTTTGAGCTTTTAGAGAAGAAAATCAACTCTTAGGGTAATTTAAGGGTAATTTACAAAAGGTTTCGGGTAATTTCACTACACATTTAGGGTAAAATTTCTTCTACCTGGTGGCAACACTGGTCAAGGCAAGGCAGTTAGACCGTTAGAGTTAGACCATTGGCTGTGTACATGAGCAGTGTTTCCACTTGAGGGATTTTTGTCCCATATATGGGATATTTTAATTGCGTGTGGGATAAAATGGGATTGTGGGATAAAGTGGGATATTTTGGAAATTGGAATTACGTCTGCTAGTTTGCTTACGACCAGACCACCTTAGCACTAGCAGTAGCACTTCCAGTCTAGTGGATTTTCTCGTCGTACCTTCAGTTGCGGAGTTTCCAATTTCCCACGTTATTATTTTACCTATTTTATTGCACCAATTATTATTTTATAAACGTCACAGAACGAAGAACGAACACTAATTCACACCAATGAATGTCGCTGGCCTGGCCATGTTGGAATTAACAAGGAAAATATTTGCTGTTATTATTACCTTTGTCGTACTCTTTAGTACTACAGTACCATTTACAAATATTATTACCTCTCACGTAACTAAATTATTTAACGTGATTAATTAGTTCACTTGCCAGCCTTATGGCATTTATATCGCATTACTGAAAATCCTTTGAGGTACTAACATGTAAAATATAGGTAGTTAGTATATCTATATAAGCTCTATCTATCATATAATATTTAAGATTAACTGTGTTACTGTGTTGTACTGTTTGAAAAATCAGTGGGAAAGTGTGGGATATTTAGAGGGATATTATAAGGTGAAGTGTGGGATAAAGTGGGATTTTATATATCAGCTCGTGGGATATTTTTTACTGCTGAGTGAAAACACTGCATGTGTCAAAGTCAGACACTGCACCTTAACCAAAAACCTAAACAAACTAGGCCTACTCTAGCATCCATTGTGTATGCTACTATGATAATTGAGAACATTGCATTTATAAAACAGAGTAATTGAACTGTGAGTAAAAAATATAATCATTGTTTAAGTGTCTTTTACCTAGGCGATTGTAAATTGTAGGGATTTTGAAGGAAGAATCAAATTAAATTGTATAGGCCTGCTTATTCCTATACAGATATATGTTAATTTGTATTATTTTACTATTAACAGGCTTATTGGGCTACAGTTCCAAATGAGGCCTGTGAAAAAGAGTCATATACAGGCCATGATGTTTGGGGTTTCGGTAACAAAAATGTTGATACAAAATTAGGTAGAGATACTAATAAGGAGAAATACACTAAGAATAAGTATGTGAATACTTTGTGAAGACAATAGATTAAGTTACCGTGAAAGATGAGAGCAGCCTCCAAAGGTGAATAATTGCTTGCTGTAGGGCCTGTACTACCCACTTATACAGGGTGATGCGGAGGTTAAGTTAGGTTTCACTTTACATTTATTGTTGAATAACAATAACAATGCCAACCAATAAATACCCCTGGCACAGCAAACCAGCATACTCAACGAATTTCCAATGGAGATATAAATGTCTCATTACTACATAAAGCCACTTACCAAGTTTCATAAAAATATTTTCAAAAATAAGCGATATATACAGTTTTCATTATTCTCCATAAGAATAACATCGGGGCTGAGTACGTAGGTTTGCTGCAACAAGGAACACAATAAATGGGTTTTACGCTAATATCAATATAACTTAACTAGGTGAAGTCGTACCAGTTTTTATTCATTTATGTTCATAATCAAGAGGAGATCGCATTTAATTATTCTCCATAAGAATAACATGGGGAGTGAGTATGCAGGTTTGCCGTACGGGAGCCTTTGGAAAAAAATGGTTTTTTTGAGCAAATATCAATAGACCACAACCAGATGAAGCCGTATACCAAGTTTCGTCAGTATACGTTCATAAATAAGCGAGATATAAAATTTGTCTTTTCCTCCATAAGAATAACATTAGACAACGTACTGTGTTTAGCACTTTCAATATTTCGGTAACCAATTTACGTAGAGGAATGATCAAAATACGAAATTGTGTGTTTTTATGAGCTGAGTCTAATGGTAAAAACTAATATTTGACTATTTCAAGAGTCATGTGTAAAAAATTAAAAAAAAAAATTTTTGGGGTACAAAACGCCCCCAAAATACTCCTTCGGATGGAGCGATCTGGCTGGTTTTCGAACTGTAGTCATAAATGTTGCTTTACACGTTTATTCCAAATATCATCAAAATCGGATCATTTTTATGAGAGTTATCGTGCTCACGGGGACACACACACACACACACACACACATATATATATATATATATATACACAGTTACAAACGAATGGTGTTTTAGGGGTCTGGGGGTCTCAAAACGAAAAGTTTTCATGGTCCCGGGCCTAGGTCTTACCATGCCAACTACGGCGGTAATAGCTTCTTCCCTGTAGGGGAAATTCGCTAAAAAATCAATACCCCCGTCGCAGCAAACCTGCGTACTCAGCGAATTTCCAATGCATAATATATGACTTAATACCACATAAAGCCGCATACCAAGTTTCATAAAAAGAAATTCACAAATAAGCGATATGTACAATTTTAATTATTCTCCATAAGAATAACATTGGGGATGAGTACATAGGTTTGCTGAAACAAGGAACATAAACAATTGGTTTCTATGCAAATATCAATATAACTCAACTAGGTGAAACTACATACCTGGTTTCATCAATATTCATTCTCATAAATAAGCGATATATTCCATTTTGATTTAATCTCTATAAGAATAACATGGGGGATGAGTACGCAGGTTTGCTACAACAAGGAATGAAAAAAATGGGTATTTAGGCAAATATCAATATAACTCAACTAGGTGAAGTCATATAAGAGGTTTTATTAATTTATGTTCATAATTAAGTGAGACATAGCAATTTAATTTTTCTCCATAAGAATAACATGGGGGCTGAGTACGCAGGTTTGCTGCTACGGGAACCTTTAGCAAAATTGTTTTTTTCGAGCAAATAACAATAGACCACAACCAGATAAAGCCGTATGCCAAGTTTCGTCAGTATACGTTCATAAATAAGCGAGATATAATTTTACCCTTATTCTCCATAAGAATAACGTTAGACAACGTACTGTGTTTAGCACTTTCAATATCTCGGTAACCAATTGACGTATATGAATGATCAAAATACCAAATTGTGTGTTTTTTAAAGCTGAATCGAATGGTAAAAATTAAAATTTGACTATTTAAAAAATTATATGTACAAAGCTCAAAAAACCCATTTTGGGGTACAAAACGCCCCCAAAATACCCCTTAAGGTAGAGCGATATGGCTGGTTTTCGAACTTAAAGTCATAAATGTTGCTTTACACGTTTGTACCAAGTTTCATCAAAATCGGACCTTTTTTACGAGAGTTATCGCACCCACGGACACACATATATGTATACAGTTTCGAACGAATGGTGTTTTTGGGGTCTGAGGACCTCAAAACGAAAAGTTATCATGGTCCCGGGCCTAGGTCTGACCATGCCGACTACGGTAACAGCTTCTTCCCTATAGGGGAAATTCGCTAAAAACAATCATAACCTTGATCTTAATGTTTAGTGTGAGTCATAGAAATTACTTTTTTAAATGGTTTCTTTCATCCTCCATTTTTATTTGATTCGATAGTTTGATTTCCGTATTTGATTGTTTCATATGCTTTATTTGGAACCGATACTTCTATGTGTCAAACGAAACAACTCAAAACATATATAAACTCTCATGATCAGAATTATTCATATACTATATAATTTCTTAAAAATGAAAATGGTTTGTAGATAATTAAAACTGCAGCCGCTTATTGCATTTCTATAAAAACCTATATTGTATCATCACAGTGAAATACTAACTATTAGGTAGAGAGTCATGAAGGTTATGTGTGAGTAAATATGTCACCTGGAAGTGTGATTCTGGCAGTCGGTGGCCAACCAACAAATGCTAGCCATCCTGCCAGTTGGAGGTGGGATAGGGCTAGTGAGGTGCTCTGTTTCAAAGAAAGCTCTTAAAAAATAGGCTAACTGGATTTCATTTCTGTGTTTATTAGACTATAGCACAATATTAACACCGCCCGAGATCTGCATCAAACATGTGATGTAGGCCTACTTTTCGAATACGAAATTAAACTACTAGAACAGAAATAAGGTATTAGAAATACCATCCGGTTTGAGACAGCTGATGGCCTAAGGCCCTAATTCTCCCAGATAGGGGGTAGCTTGGATTACTGTTTTGAATTCTGCCTTACTTAGTGGCTTTTAGGTACTGTACATCACATTCCATTTAACTCACATTATTTTTTAGTACACTTTAATTAGCGGAAAGATATGAAAAACCGAATGAAATTGAATGAATTTAAATTGTTCTGCTATGGTTTCGGTTATGTTTGGTCTCAAAAATATGGAAGGTATCATCTTGAAATTTGTCCAGGGATATCAAATGTTGATTCCACTAATATTTAAGCTTAAACATGAATTATCAGGAACAACCATTGTAAATTATCTATGAAAATTGTACTCCTTTTATGTTCTATGGCTTATCTAATAAGGTATTGAAAGAAATTATTCATGTGATAGTGGTGCCATTAACTTCACTATTCAATTTGATTTTAGAGAATGGTGTATATCCTAAAGCACTAAAACTAACAAAGGTGATACCAGTTTATAAAAAAGGCGAAAAGTTAAGCCATTCAAGCTACCGCCCAATCTCTCTAATCCCTATAATTAGTAAAATATTTGAATCATCCATTAAAATACAGCTAAACACATTTTGTAAACTAATAATTTGTTTTGTGATCAACAGTATGGTTTCACGTCAGGTAAAAATACAGTTAAGGCAGTAGAAAATATTGTAAATAGTGTTAATAAATTTTGAAAATAAACTGTTATCATCAGCATTGCTCATCGATTTAACTAAAGCTTTTGATTGTATGAAACATGAGCTCTTAGCAAAAAAGCTTTTTAGTTATGGTATAAGAGAAAAGGAACTCAATTTATTCATATCCTACTTAAATGATAAGAGAGCAAATGGTCGTTCCAGGTAATGATAAATCTGACATCAAAAAGATAAAGATGGGAGTTCCTTAAGGATCTGTCCTTGGCCCTCTTTTATTTATTATTGCTGTTAATGATTTTGCTTTTAATGTTCCTTGTACGTCAATGTTATACGCAGATGACAACACTTTTTAACTGTAACGAAAACTTGGATGAGCTAATAAGGGACGAAAGACAAGCCTTAGATATAGCATTAGACTGGTTTCAGTCAAACTTTTTTATTGTCAACGATCAAAAGACAGAACATATAGTTTTTTCACTGAATTATGACATTTATGAAAACAATAAGCCTGTTAAGTTATTAGGTATAGCCTACATCTAGATAGTATGTTAAGTTGGGACAACCATGTAGAACAACTGTGTAAAAAATTAAGTAGAGTTATCTTTTTGTTAAGAAAACTAAGAAATTGTTTAACTGAGAGTATGTTGATAAATGCCTACTATGCTTTTTTCATTCACATTTAAGGTACGGCATAACTCTGTGGGGCCACTATTGCAGTGCACAGATTGCTTTTAGATGGCAAAAAAAAAAAAAACACTGAGAGTAATCAAAAATGCAGCAGACAGAGAATCATGTGTACCTTTTTTTAAAGATCTTAAAATAATGACTCTTCCAAATATTTATACAGGGTCTCCGAAAAAGAATGACGGGATTTCGGACGGCCGTTGCTTGGGGACTATTCAAGATAACTAAACGATTTAAATGTCAAATAGAAGAGAAAAGAACTAAGTTTTTTTCATACCTTAATATGTTTCGATGTGAGCTCCATTTGTTGCTCAGTATACATCGAAGCGATATTTGATTTCTCGCCAAGTGTTGTGAAGCATCTCTGGTGTCACAGTTGCGATCGCTTCCGAAATTCGCCCACGCAGATGTGGCAAATCACGAATTTTCTCAGCATAAACAATGTTCTTTATGTAACCCCACAAAAAAAGTCCAAAGGGGTCAAATCAGGACTCCTGGGAGGCCAGGGAATAGGCGCACCCCTGCCTATCCAACTATTTGGAAACTTGTTGTTAAGTGTGTCGCACACGTAGGGTGATAGGGCCTTTCTTTTTCGCCGAAAAAACAATAAATGGCATAATTTATTTAGATATGCTAGAACAATTTTTGTTTCCTCAAATTGAAGAACAAGCCGGTGAACGAGTCATTTTGATGCAGGACGGCGCCCCGCCTCATTACCTTCGGGAAGTGCGCGACACACTTAACAACAAGTTTCCAAATGGTTGGATAGGCAGGGGTGCGCCTATTCCCTGGCCTCCCAGGAGTCCTGATTTGACCCCTTTGGACTTTTTTTGTGGGGTTACGTAAAGAACATTGTTTATGCGGAGAAAATTCGTGATTTGCCACATCTGTGTGGGCGAATTTCGGAAGCGATCGCAACTGTGACACCAGAGATGCTTCACAACACTTGGCGAGAAATCGAATATCGCTTCGATGTATGCAGAGCAACAAATGGAGCTCACATCGAAACATATTAAGGAATGAAAAAAACTTAGTTCTTTTCTATTTGACGTTTAAATCGTTTAGTTATCTTGAATAGTCCCCAAGCAACGGCCGTTCGAAATCCTGTTATTCTTTTTCGGAAACCCTGTATATTCTGCTGCCTAATGGATGTAAAGGCGTCTTTGTGTAAATATCCTGTTAGAAAAGACACCCATAGCTATTCAACCAGAAAAAATTACCTTCTTGACTTAGTTTCAGTTAGACTGGAAAAAACTAGGAATAGTCATCTCTACATGAAAATCAAATTATTTAATAAACTGCCAGAAAGTATGTGGTGTGTACCCTTAAAAAAGTTTGAAAATCTAATAAAAGTTTGGTTGAGGGAGAACGTATTTTATGCTGTAGATGAATATTTGGCCTGTGATACTAGTATGTTAAGGATTTAGATTTGTGTTTTGTTAAGTTTGATCAGTGTACTTATTGAACCAATAATTTATTACTTATATTGTTATTAACTTTTATAGTTACCATTATTGTTGGGTTTTTTGATTGTTGAAATTCACTTAATAACATCCTTTGTATTTATGTACAGTTTATAAAAGTAAAATTGTAGATTAATTTATGACTTTGTCAATTGCACAAATTTTTGTTTAAAGGCAATAAAAAGTTCTTGATTCTTGATTCTTTTTAACCTATTTCCTACAGTACCAGAAAGCTATCCTGGAACCTTTTAAATTTGTTGATTTGTTTCATTTTTTAGTTTTATGTTTGTAAATAAATTATTTTGTTATATACCGGTAATGTTTATTTCATTTTTATTTTTAGTTTAATTTAAATAGGTACAAACTTTAAAAAATAAATGTTTTGTAATAACTAACATACAGACGATAAAATGGAGGTCCAGTCGGTGGCGTTGTAATACTAAGCAAGACCATTCCAACATGACGTATAAAATATAATACATATCACCATAAGATTCATAATCTCCCATCAATGGAACTCTTTAGGGAAGTCTTCCGTGTCTTATTTAGTATACAGGATCACATTGTACGTCATTGGAAAGGCCTAACTTAGTATTATACAATGCCACAAACCAGACCTCTGAAGGGAAATTGTTTTGAAAACAATCAGAAATTACAGTTTTTGCTTACACAGTACACTCTTGGTAGTCCAACATTTACTAACTCCAAACATTTGGTAATCTGACAGATGTAGTGGCAAATGAAGCATTATCCTGTCAGTTATAAAAAAATTGTTGTGAAGCAGTTGCTTTAATTTGAAGGTACTGTAGGACAAGTTTAGTTTGAGTCTGGGTGAGCAGTTAAGGGATGAAGAAAAATTCCCGTTGGTTTTTGGCATTCGCCCTTTTTTTAAGTAGGCTAAAAAGAAAAATTTACAAATAATTCATATTTTTTTCAGGTAGTGATGGGGCATTAAGTACCAATGGAGTTAAGTTATCCCTTAGTTATGCTAATGTATCCATGATTGCAAAATTATACAGCCACGAATACAGACCAAAATAAGTCGGTAAAGCCATGAGTACAGACCAAAATAAGTCGGTAAATACCATTTGTAAAAAGGTTTGGTCTAAAAGTAATGGGACTAGAAGACATACAAGCCAAATAGACAAAGCTTGTGTACAAGAGACTCCATCTAGTGTGTGTTGTTCACCAGGTGTTATAAGTAAGAGTGACACTTTCCCCAGGAGAAGCAATGATGGTTCTGAAACTTTACTAAAAAACACGCTAGAAAACAACCTAAGTAAACCTGCAACCTTGTTTGTGGAGTCAAATGAAACAGAGTACACATTGACTAGGGATGAAATTGTTTCTCGTCGAAAATTAAAAGTCGCAGCAAGGAAAAAATTGAAAAAACTAGAGAAGATGCAGATGAATGAAAAAGTCGCTGTTGAATTAGTTGAGAAACCAGGTTTTTCTTTACAGCTAGCTTCAGAAGATTTTCCAACTTTGAATGCCCATAACACAAAAAAGCGATTCAGTACATCTCACCAAGAGACATCGATAACTGATTTTGAAAATGATTCTACTGAGCAAAGCTCTGTGATCATCGATACTAAATGTAGTAAAACTGTTGAGAAATCTTGGAAGCCTAAAGTGAAAGATCCAATACATATTGATTTGAGCCAAGTGTTACTAAATAAAAACGAGGTAAGTAATATTGTTTACCCTTTTTTTCACACAGATTCATGTAATAATCTTTAACAGGTGGATGAAATAAACAGGTTAATGGAGTTTGTTATTTAAGTATACATGCTCGAGGTCTGGATTGGTAGTTTTATGTTTGATTAGAAGAGGAAGCATATCTTAAATTACGCTAAGCCTACTCCATAGACTCAACAAAAAAAATAAAAACAGTTCATTAACAATTTGAAATATATTTATAGTCACTGACCGCTTTTTTAATTGACAGTGTTGCTCATTGTTGACGCTCTTGATTCAAGGAGGGGTGAAAGAGGTAGTTTTGAGGTAAGATGAGTGAAAAGTAGTAAAGTAATAAAGATCTGGCCCTAGGGGTGTGGGGTTCGTGCCACCGTCAGGGCCTGATAAGAGGTGTGGCGCCTGTAGGCTTGAGTTTATCTGGCGCTCCTCCCCTCTCCCGACTATTGAAATGGGTTGTGTGTTGAAAAGTCTCAATGAACGAGTGTTTAAACGCGGGATGACGTAGCATCATTTTGTGGATGCGTTAGGCCTATGCGTAAAGGGGAAACCATC
This sequence comes from Allygus modestus, assembly GCA_963675035.1. Lineage (NCBI taxonomy): Eukaryota > Metazoa > Arthropoda > Insecta > Hemiptera > Cicadellidae > Allygus > Allygus modestus. The sequence continues at coordinate 98,188,086 of OY776111.1, read as the reverse complement.
GTCAGGTATATTTGTCTCTTTTCAACATAGAGCTCCATTTTTTCCAATGAATGAGTGGTTGTCTAAACTCACGAGCACAGCTGGTATCCGCTGATCAGCCTGATCTATAGTACTTATGTGATAGGCTGCGCTGCGTTAGCGTGGCGCCTATTCACTTTCATATGCATCGTCGAACAATACTTCAACACACAGCCCCGAAATGAAGCTGCATTGGCGACGTGTCAAGACACCAATGACTTCCAGTCTTTTAAATTCACTTCCCCATCGATTAGTTACATCGTATTTCTGTAGGCATGATTGTCAATATTCGTGGGCGAGGCCGCATCAGTCAGGTAATTAGACAGATCACGAGCTAAGGAACAACTAATCTAACCTTCTATTAAAGTGTCAATCTGCAAACTGAGAATAAAGTAGGTGTGGTGGCAGGAAAGGGCGCGCGGAACTAAAATTCTCTCTTGCCGGACTAAAATTGATCATCGCACTTCCAAGATTATTTTTTAAAAAATTGAGCCCCTATGGCCCTCCTTGGCTGACTGGCATCTTAGGCTGCAGCCTAATGGTTAGTCAGGCTATCTAGATTTAAGGAAGCAGCAAATTTAGCAATGTTAACATTTAAAATAATATTTTTAACTTCAAACTGCATTGGTTTGTTGTTGATATATACTGTAACGATATATTTTTTAGAATCAATGCTGTTCATATATTGAGTGTTGTCAGATATTATGTCAGCTACTTGTAAGTCATGGTTTACATAATCAAAACCAAAGTCCACAGACGTGCCAGTACTAATATAACAGTTGATGAGCCTCATGTGTATTTAGAAGTATGGTTTCTGGAAAACTTATCTTTAGTAAATATGTTATGCACACTTTGGACATATGACCTTGTCATGAACAAGCTTTGCAGTGTAATGACAGTAGCAACATTTTGAGCAGTGTAACATTTTAAGCATAGGTTATCAATCCCAACTATGCATAATTAACCTTACATAAAGCTCTAGTTTTATGTAGTACACGATTAGAACCATTAACCTGTCTAGCTCGTGGTCGATCTCTATAACTAACACTAGATTGTTTTGAGACTTATTGATACCTACATCACAAGGTGGAATATTTGTTACCTGATATACCTGATTGTTACCTGCTTGTAGTGCTTGTAATCTTGAGATGGGTAGCTTCGAGGGTAGTTGCTTTTATTAATACATCTTTGAATAAAGTAGCATCCGTTTGAAGGAATTGCTCACTTATCAAATGATCCTTTAAGCGTAATAAAAGGATTTTGCTCACAATAAAACTGAAACTGACTGTAAACATTCACATTGGACATAAATTTGCATTCAGTGAGATCTTTCTGAAGTGATGCTTCATATTCTGGTATGCTTTAATTGTGTTTCTCTTATGTACACAAGAAAAATTCTGAAAAACTACTGAATTCCTATGTGGTGAAACTATGTCATAGAAAGATTGACATAATGATTGGAAGGCTTATTCAGGTTCTTAATGGGATTATCTGGACCAAGTAAAGCAAATAGATTGTTATAGTGCATTGATCCAATTGATACACTTAATAACTCAACCTTTTTCCCTACATCTTTAATATTTTTTACAGTAAGATAATTCACAATTCTTTATAAGTCGTTTTTAAACTTTTCTAGCTTGGGATTGAATTATTCAAAAGGTGGAATGTTACAACTGAAGTTGGTTCTGAGCGAGGAACTTTTTTTCACCACCCTCTTAACAGCACCTTTGATAATATTTTGTTGCCTCTCGGAAATTATAGCTAGTTGCATGAGTGAATAACCAGCCTGCGCATGGGGTGGGGAGGCAGCATTGATGAGGAGGAAAGAGTGGGAGTGGAAGGCTGTGCACTACTAGCCTGACTGCATACATTAAGCAGCTTGTGTAATGGTGCATTGTGCTGCTGGCCCCGCGTCACATTGTTATATGATGGCAATCCATTTGACCAAAATACTGTATTTAAAATATTTATATTATGTAACATGCCTTTAAAAATTAATAATGACACAGGGTCATTGTTTTGTATATAAATAGTTATAAATGAAATAACTTCAAATACATAACAATTAAATACCTTTATAGTAAATTCAAGAAAACTTGAATTGCATAAAGGTCTTTTGAAAGAGTAAGAAAATTGTAAAGAAACTGAAAAATACCTTTGTTAATCAAGGTTACTGTTTACATACAAAGTAATAAAGAAACATTTGATATAAATAAAAGGCAAAGAGATAATACCACATTCTCCCCTCCTTTCATTTAGGAACACAGTTCTTCAACTATGCTGGAGGTCGTGTGGTCGTGTGGTCGTGACGATCTTCGCAAAGCGATGGGGTTCGGATCTGGAACAGGCTGGACATTGTTTTAAGTGCTGTAGTCCGAATTAGGTTCAAGCCTGATATTGCATTCTGGCTGGCTGTCTTGAGGCCTTTCACTCATTTGGTCCGAGTAGTTGTTACATAGTTGAGGCTGAGTGTTAAGGGGTGATGTTATGATAGTATCTGCTGGGGCTTGAGATACCTGTAGCTGACCATCTGCTTGCCGAAGTCGGTCATCTTGCTCTGAATGTTCATCTTCTTGCTGATAGCAGGGTTCAGGTCCTCCTCCAACAGGTGCGAGGTGACGCAGGTTAACTGTAGTCTCCTTCCCATCCGGCAGTCAAACTAGGACATAGTAGGGATTAGTTTCCATTATATCTACTTCCTTTACAAGAGGATAATACTTGCTCTGTCGCATGAAATTGCGTAGTAGTACTTTTCTCGAGGCACTTAGCCACGAAGGTAGAGCTACTCCAGATGTGCATTTTCTCTTGTGGAAGAACATTCTCTCGTGAGGGGTAGTGTTGGTAGCGGTACAGAGCAATAATCTGATTGATTGTAATGATTCTGGGAGAACCTTTCCCCATTGTGATACTGGCAGGCCTTTCGAGTGCAGGACAAGATTTATTGTCTTCCAAATAATCCTGTTATACCTTTCTACCTGTCCGTTTCCACAAGTGTTATAAGGTCTATTTTGGCTTGTAGCTATCCCTTTTGAATGCAAATATCGTTCGAGTTCTCTGGAGACAAATGATGTAACACGATCTGAATGGACATAAGCAGGATATCCGAAAATGGAGAATATTTGACCCAACGCGCTCCGATCACTGTTTTAGCAGATAAGTCGTCGCAGGGGATGGCAAAAGGGTATCTTGAGTATTCGTCGACGACTGTTAAAAGATATTTGTAGCGAGTGTTAGACGGTAGGGGTCCTTTAAAATCGATGCTCAGTCTTTCGAACGCAGTTGTCGCCTTAGTAAGAGAGTTTTGTGTTCTGCAGAAGCGAGGTTTAATGGCTGCACAGGTTTTACAGGAAGATGTCACTTTCCTTACATCTCCGATAATGTATGGAATGTTTTGAATTCTGATGTAGTGATGCATACGGGTCACTCCGGGATGACACAGTGATTCATGAAAAGCTTCTAATTTATCAATGGGATGTGAAGAGCTACAGAATCTTGTCAAAGCATCGGCTACTACGTTTTCTTTCTTTTCATTCTTGATTTTTCCAGAGTGTTTCGTATCGAACATATACAAAATAGATTTCTGGTCAGTTATCAACTGGAATTTGCGACCGATTAAATAATATCTCCACTTCCGAAGCACTTCAGTTATAGCGTAGGTAGGGAATCCAATCCCGGGCTTACGGATTGGAAAAAACAATCCCAGGATCCCGGGATTGGCTGTAATTTACAAAAAGTATGGAAAAATGTGATTAAGTGTGCTTTTGTATATATTGACGATAATTACAAGTAAATGAATACTATTTTGGTAATTAAAAATACAAAACAATGATTTAAATAGCATAAATAATCAATGGTGAAAGATAAACATCTTTATTACACTATTAGTACTATTACGTTTGGTCTCACATTGGGTAGGGCTTCGGGTATGCAGTAAACTAATAAAGCAACTCAAGATTGGGTTTTAACACTATAATATGTATTTAAATTGAAAAACTCTTTCAAAAAGTATCCATGAACAAATATTTCCACGTAAAAAATAGAAGTAGAAGTACTTTTTTTAATGTAGCTGCAGCTAAATGAAATTATTAATTCATTACCTACTAAGACTATGAATAAATTAATAAATGAATAAATCCTACTCGATAAAAGAAAACTATCCTTTCAATAAACACGGTACTTTCATAATAAAATCATGAAACAATTAGTAAACGTTCTAAAATAAATTGGGTAAAAATTACTTTAAAAAATTGCAATGTTCTTATTTTAATGAATTTACTTATTATTATATTGGGAACAAAACAGACTAAATTTGTTCTTAATTAAAAGAAAAAATATCAACTCTCATAAAAAAGGAATAATTATCTGACAAACATCACTTACCCTATTCAGGTGAAATCTGTTGTTTCAAGTGACTGTAAGAAATTGGATTAAAATACAAACCAAGTTAATATATAAGTAAGAAAAAAAGGTCAAATCAAGAAGTTTTGGTTTGTAACTTTAATAAAGTGGTTTTAAAACATTACCTGTATTGCTAACTTGAGACAATTTAGCAATCCCAAAAATCCCGGGATTCTGAGTTTGAATCCCGGGATTGGGTGGGATGCGGGATTCCGGGATTGGATTCCCTAAGCGTAGGCTTCCTTCTCGACAGCTGAATGATGACATTCACCTTTAGATAGGGTCCTGGAGAAAAATGTGACCGAGCGCTTGTTCTGTGTGAGGGTTGCTGCAATGGCGACATCTGAGGCGTCAGTCTCCACACAGAAGGGAATGTTACTCTACGTTATAAACAAAAGACTCGAGGATGCATGATTGAACATCATTGAAGTCTTTTACTAGCAGAGGGTCAAGTGGAAAATTTTTGCAGTTTACTAATCTATGAATCTTATTATAGAACTGGGGTACCCATTTAGAATAATAGGGAAACATTCCTAGAGCTCGCTGTAATGACGCTTTGTTCTTAGGGAGAGGAAATTCAATTAATGGTTTGAGTCTGTCTGGATCAGGACGTAGAGTATCATTTTCAATAAGGTATCCAAGAATCTTGATGGATTGTAAATTAAACTGAGACTTTTATTTGTTACTTGTTAGATTATATTTCTTACAAGTATCCAAAAATTTGTTCAAATTTTGGTCATGTTCATTTTGGTCCTTTCCGCTGACTGTTATATCATCCAGATATATATTAACCCCTTCAAGACCATCTTTAGTTTTAATTTCATCCGTCTCCCTTTGGAAAGCTGCAACACCGTTAGTTACTCCCATCGGAATCCGTTTGTACTGCCAGAGTTTCCCAGCAGCTTCAAAAGCTGTATAAGGTCGATCTTCTTTTCGAATAGGTATTTGATAGTACACACTCTTTAAATCAATAGTACTATGGACATTGGAAGCGATTTTCTCTATTGATGGTATATGGTATGCATCGAGTAATGTGTATTTGTTAATGGTAAGGGAATAGTCCACAACCATACGTTTCTTATGTTCCCCTTTACGACAAGTACTTGTGCTTTCCATGGAGAGTTGCTTTCCTCAATGACACCGTCCTTCAGTAATTCATTAATTTGAGATTGAATAAACCTTTCATCTTCTTCTGAGTGTCTTCTTGATTTTATAGATATAGGCCTGAAGTTGGGAGCTAAGTGTTCAAACAGAATGGCTGGTTCTGCTTTGGAGCACGCGAGACTATACTGACACTAAGAGTTGGCCTACTACCGCCGAAAGATACTGACAGGTTTGAATGTTGTCTGAGAATGTCATGGCCTAATATGACATCGGCACAGCAGCCTTTCAGGATGGTCAACATTAGAGTAGGAATTATTTAGTGCTTGCAAATTAATACTACAGTAGGATTTAATGGGGACAGACAAAGAGGACGAAGCCATCGAGACAGCAGAGGTAGTAGGATAGAGCTTGAGTCTATGTTTGGATACAAAAGCATCACTAATGAAGCTTTCTGTACTTCCAGTATCAATCAGACCTTCCGCAGAAACCCCATTTATTTTCAATGGTATTATAGATTTAGCAAGGCTAGGAGGTGAAGCGACTGAGATTTTTGATGAAACGGAACAAGGACGAATAGTGGCTGTCGTTCCCCAGCTGCCTTTGTCGGGAGTGTCATCATGATTCAGAGTGGATGTCGATGTTTTCGCTTTTGATTGGCATAGCCTACTCGGGAAAAATTACCTTTTTTGTTACATTGTTTACAAAATTACTCTGTAGCTGGGCAAGATGATTGAGGATATCTCAAATGACCGCAAAAATAACATTTTTGCTGATTTATAGCTGCATTAAATAGAGAGTTAGAGGGAGATTCTGTCAGTGTTGAAACGCATTGCTCTGAAATATTCTGAGAGGAAGTAGAGGCAAGTTGGGATGACGTGTACGATTCTGAAAAGGCTCGGGCAGATTCTAAAGCACGTGCTTTTGTAAAAGCTTCATCTAATGTTAATTTGAAGTTTTCTAATAATCTTTGCCTAATGGTATTTGACGAAAGGCCATTAATAAAGGATCTCGAATGTACTCGTCTCGATAGGCATTGGCTTTGAGGTCTTGAAACTCACAGTTTGCACTAAGAACACGTAATGATTGAAGGAATTGGTCTACTGATTCTTCTGGTTGTTGTCGACGAGTCATTAACTTGTGTCGTGCAAAGATTTAATTCTTTGGCTTGATATGAAGAGTGTCTAACAGAGTAATGGCCTCCCGATATGATGTGCATTCACTTATTTGTTCAAAGATAGAGTGACTTATCTGATTGTACAGTAGATTCAACTCCTCCTCGTCTTCTGCTTCGATAGATTTGATTAATGTCTCGAATGTCCTTTTCCAATAAATCCATTTTGAAGTACTTTGGACAAATGTATGGTCTGTTTCAAATTTCTCAGGTTTTAGATATTTGTCCATTTCTTAAATAGATAATGATGTTTATTAAATTGTAATGAAACTGAAAAATACCTTTGAGTTTCTTCCCGAACTTTTTTAGCCTGCAGCACAGTATAATAAAAACAAAACAATAGCCGCGGCTAATCTGTTACACAGTATTTTACCTATTACCTCTATTTTCTCTCTGTCCCACAGCACACCTGGCCGGCCTCGTGGCACAATTTGGGAATCTCTGGTCTATACCCAAATCACAGGCACAATCATCATCACTGTCACTATCATCGTTCACGTTTATAATAAAACATTCCGTTACATTATCTAATATTCCCTCAGTTTTCATGTAGTCATCTTCAATTTTCACCACGTGTGCACAACAGCATTTCCATTCGTCTATTGTAATATTTAACTTTTCTAAGGCCAATTGTTTTACTAATTCGACTGTGAATTTCACATTTTCCTTTTTAATATAAGCCTTGTCGGTAGCCCATATAAATTCAATTGGGTTGAGGTCGAGACTGTATGGAAGCAATAGCAAAACTGTAAGATTTGATGTAGCTAGGATTTGATCTTTGGTCTTATATAAGATATACCGTGGCTGGTTTTGCTTTATTAAATCATGAAGTTCTGGTTTAAGTGATTGGCTGAGTGTGGAATATCATGCTCGGCTAACCGTTTAATCATGTCAGTTTTAATGAAGACAAAGTAGTGGCAAGGATTACTTGTTCTCTGTGGTAGGGGGCATTGTCAATGCTGTGGTAGAGCACAGCATTGGACATGTCGGGCACTATCACAGCGACGACTCCACTCAGTCCTAAAGGTTTTGCAGGGGAATTCATGGGGTTTACGCCCCCTTCCGCTACCATTACTGTACCAACAGATAATGCCCTCTGACCAAGGTTGCTTCCTCTCCGTCAGTGATGCCAACAGACATAAGCAACAGAATAAAGATACTCCTGTTAACTGGACGTGCAAATCATGGCTTGAATAACAAATTGAAATATATATATGGAAAGTAAACAATTAATTTTATACCGGACTAAAAACACATAGCACTCTTAGGTTAGATTACTCTAATTTCTGTACACAACATGATAGTTTCCGAGTGTCCCATAATTTTACGCTGGGTGCTGGAGGTTGGCAGAACTGCTGTTATGTACAGGGTGGGAATGAGGCCGTGGCTTGCTGGTATAGTACTCGCGGCTGAGGGGGGGGGCTGAGGCCAGCAATGTTAATAATACTACTGGATCGCGAACTGCCCGTAAGGCAGGCGACAATTCCCGAGCGCACGCATCTACGTGTTGCGGGCTGCATCCAAAGCCGTGCTGGCGCTGAGGTGGTAAGAAGTGGTTTCCCGCCGTTGGGGCATGGACCCCCTAAAACAAAGCTGACAAATAACAGATGATTTTCACCGCCCTCTATCTGATGTTAGCTTAGTATTTGGCGGGATATCACGTTACTTTTCCTGTGATGGCTCGTGGGTAGCTTATCTATCGTTACTGTAAATTTGTTGAGTTTGTTGTTTATTTTTAGTCATCGCTACAACAAGTGCGTGCGTTTGTGATAAATGGTCAAAAGTTGTGCGGCATACAACTGCACATCAAGATGGAAGGCAGGAAGCAATATTTCTTTCTACCCTGAATGCTTGCTTGATATCTTATACAGAGTCTCAAAGGTTGACGACCAAACTTCACAAGCATCATATTCTTCATAGTTTATGAGCTATTTACGTTTTTAATATTGTTTATAATGTTGTGAATTGCAATCTCATAAATAATTTCTAGGCGAAAAAATATGCACGTAGGATTGTAAAACTCTTACACTGTGTAAAATGAACAGTAGTTATAAATAAACGGTATCAGGAAACTGACACATACTTTCTCATTTTTAGCCCAACTTTAATGAATAGATTACTTATTATTTACTAAATATAGAATACAAAGCACGGTCAAATATACAGAAAATCTTGTAAACAATTGTTTTCAAAAATATCCACCCAAATCCCTGTTTAGGAGGCACTACAGAATCCATCGCTACACACGTGGTTTTAAGAGGGGAAATGCGCCCTAATCCCACCCCTCAGGGTTATTTAAGGGGCAACATATGTCGAATTTCCTCTGTTGGTCAATGCTAACTTGATAAGCGTATCAAGTTTGAACTAAATTGATCAATAAATAAGAGATAAATAGTAATTTTTGTATTCCCCATAAGAATAACATTGGATGGACAACGTACTGCATTCATGGAAAATGAAAATTTAAATTTTCTCCACAACCAGTAATTGTAGAATAGTAATTCAAAATACTAAATTATTTAGTTTTTTGAGCTCTTTTTCATGGTGAATATTAATATTTTTTACATTTATGTTTTTTATGAAAAATCCAAAAAACTGAATTTTTGATATTTTAAGTCTTGAAATTTCTGAAACCGAATTTTTACAGAAATGCGGTGGTGTCATTTTGTTGGAAAACTAAATTTCTACAAACGACTAAAGTTTAATCAAAATCGTTGGAGCCGTTTTTGAGAAATCTTGATTTTTCATGTTTTTTGGCGGTTTTTGGGGGATAATTACCCATAGAAATCAAAAATTCCAAAAAAGAAAAAATGCCTGGAGATATCGTGGAATATTACCTACATAGTAAATTTCATAAAAATCGGACCATTGGTTAGGGCTCTAGCTCTCTGTACACATCCATACAGACAGACAGACACACACACACAGGTATCACGTTAAACACTTTTTTGGGTTCAGGGAGCACCAAAACGAAAATTTCCACTAACAGCTCAAATTCTAAAATTTTGACGAAACAATACTTTCTCCATATACTATGTATAAAGGGGAGAAAGTAAAAATGCAGTTTTTAGGAGTTTAATCAAATGAAACAACAAAAATTGACGCAATTTAAATTTAATATTTCAAACAAACTTGTATTCGTTTAAACAGTGTGCGGCATTTCCGTCTACAGTTTCTGCCTTAGAGAGTGATCCTATATCTTAAAAACTTTCTCATTTATTGCAGATAATAATAGTAGACTTATTAAATACTAAAACATTTATTTCGCCAATTTCAGTATTGTCGTATTTTTTTAATTAACAGACCTTTACTGAAATTAGCCGTTAATTTTTTTTTAAATTAATTTGATTGATCTCCGCAAAACTTCATTTCTTTATAATTATTGTTTATTTTATACGTTGTAAAAGTTTTATGGTCCTACGTGCATATTTCGTTGCCTAAAATCTATTTATGAGATTGCAATACACAGATTATAAAATATATATTTAAAACGGCAATAGCTCGTAAACTATGAAGAATATGATAAGACAAATATTTGTCATTTTTCGTTGGAAATAATCCATATAACAAGCCTGTGAAGTTGGTCGTCGACATTAGATACAACGTGTAAATTAATTTGCTAAGGAATTTCTGTTTTGGCCCACTACGGCGTTATTTCTCAACTGATTTGGACAATCGATGCATCATTTTAAAGTTTTTACACTGCACATTAATATGAAAATGTAAAAATCAAAAATCCCGCTTTAGTTTTAAAAATATTGGTCCATGTTAATTGAATGAATTAAGGAACTCGGCCTTAGTTTGAGAATACCAGGTAACGTGTGGACATGGAATTTGTACCAATTTGAAACGTAAACATTCCGATACTCCCCAAAATTATTGTCAGGTTTATTATTGCATGCTTGTATGCATTTTCGAGGAACCTTGTTCAGAAATCATATTCCATACTTGGAATTTTCTGATGACAGCCACGAGTTAAGATTAATTAAAATGATAGGAACCCTGTTTTATAAAACAGTTTGTTTTTCGTATGATAAGATAAAAGTGAACTTGATGCCTATAATAAAAACAAATTAGATACAGACAGAAGCTGAAACAAATTTTTTTGTTCTAAAACATTTCATTTCTTTCTTGCACAGTAATATGTTTTGAGATATTTGTTGAATTAAACAATAAATTTTTTTTAAATAATACGTTGTTTTAATTCATCTTTCATTAAAAATTGTAATAAGTGTCAGTCTTTAAAGACATTTAAAAAAGGTAAACATAACGCAGTCCCTTACGGGGTACACAGCATATTATTATACCTTACAAGTCAAATCAATCACCTTAATAAATTCACATAATTGTAATTAATGTAACATATTTGATTTGTATTCAAAAATTGCATCTTCAGAATGATAACTCACAATGTGTTATATCTTAAAAGCAAATTGAAACGCTTAAAGGGGACGAAAAGGTTCTGTGGCAATGTTATAGTAAAGCGCGGCTGGAGGCTTCTGCCACCTTGGCGCCTTCAAATTCAAAAACGCAACCACTGGCGGTCAGTCCGGCTCTTGAAACTGCAGCTGCCAATCCAGTAGTATTATTCACATCGCTGGCTGAGGCGATTCTCCTGCCAAACATTTCTACTGATCGCAGTTGTTGCTGCAACAGTTCCTAACTGAGGACTTTCCATTGTCTCCAATTACCAAGACAGTGTTTGGTTGTAAATTAGGTACATTAAAAATTAATAGTGTTTAAGATGTAAATTCTAGATCTAAGTATCCCTATATCACTCGCAATATTGGCTCCGTTGGAAATGTTCTAAACTGGTATTTTTTTGCAGAAACATAAACCAGGGTTAAAGAAAGCAGATCCACCTATTCAACGTCCCTTAGCTGGTAACACATTGGACTCAGACAACCCTATAAGGAAAAAAGGAAAAGTCAGACCAGACAAAGTACAAAAGCCATCCAAGCTAAAAAGTCATATACTAATAGAAAGGAAGAAAAAGTTATCAGAAACTAAAGAAAATACTTCTGGAAACAGTAAATGTTCCCTTTATGAAACCATGGGGAATGATTGCATAAAACCATGTTGTGTGGTGGAAAAAGTAGACGACAAAAATGCATTATTTATAAGTTCTGACTTTACACATTCTGTCACAACAGTCAGTGAGGAAAAAACAATTGAAACTAACCAGAATGTGATTATTTCTGGTTTCCCCACCAACATACATTCAAGGAGGTTTAGAGAGTAAGTAAACAATAGTTGTTGTAAACAAAGCTGGTTCTCTGATCTAGAAAATCTGTAAACAAAATTAATATTGAAACTCTTATAATACTGTTGGTATTTCAAAGGCCTGCTCATATGAACCCTTTCAGTGTTATGGACCGAAATATTGTCTTTTAAATCTTTTATCAATAAACACTGTTACTGCTTCATAAGCTATTGTACCGTTAGGCGCTCAGTCTGCAGTCTGAGTCTGACATGTGGTGAAACCTGGTAGACACAAACTGAACTACCTCGTTCAGCGCCTAAGCTCTAATACCACCTGGTTCGCTACAGCTGCTAGTCTGATCAGTGACTGTGTGGTCCAAGGCGTTACCTTCCCGGTCAGGGGTAACATTTGGATCGAGGGATCGAATACCGTCACAGTCGGTGGATTTTATGTGCAACTCATGGAGAGTGCATCTGTCTGTGGTAGAGTTGAAGGGGAGGGTGGACCTTAAGCAAACGGTGGACGGCTCGGGTCCAAGCAGATGGGATGGGTGGATTCTTTGTGAGTTGCACATCTGATCAGGTGTTTTGCTACTTTTTACCTATCCTTTACTGTGTGTGCGTGTGTGTACAGCGGAAGTACGTTTTATTAATTTTAACTGTTCGGCGTTCAAGACACTTAAAAAATCAACAAAACATCACAGATTCAACTACTTCTTTCAGAAGCTTAGCACTCAAAGGGTTTAACTATTAAGTTTGAAAAAGTTGCCTTTATTGTTTAGTTGTTCTTTTAAACAGTCAGGTAATTAGGTAAACTCATAAACTACTCCTAGTTGAATGAAAAAGATTTACAATTTGCATAGAGTTTTCCTGTTGTAATGAAAACTGTGAGTTTGAATATAAAAGAATGTGTCTAGAAGTTTAAAAGAATGTTTTTTTTTTATATTCAAAATCATGTTATGTTTACTGTTGGAAATTGACACAGCGTATATGAAGTTGATTTAATTATCGATATTGAAAAAAAAAAAATGGACTCTGAATAGGCCTAGTCACATTTAAAAAATGTCTGAGGGTTTTGCAAGCCCATTTTATTGTTCTGCTGGTATCATAAAATTACAGTTAATTTAAATTTTCTTTGCAAAAGCATGTAATTAATATCATGTTTGAGTTGGGTTGGCAAGAGTCTGACAAAGAACAGTTTAAAATTAATATATTGTGTACAGTAATTATATTTTTCAAACTATTTTACATGTTAAATTTGATTCAGTTACGCATCTAGGAGGTCATCATAACTACTTTTACTAGATACAAAAATTATCTTGAGTTACCACCACAAATGTTTGAGAAAAATTATGTGTAATTTATGGGAGCTAAATTTATTAACAAATTGTCAAACCATTTGAAAACAATCAATGAAAACAAATTCAACACTGCTTTAAAAATATAAGTTAGATAGGACTCTGTATTGTGTAATCATGTTTATTATAAATGTATATTTATTTAACTCTGTTCTATGACACTATTCCTACTATACTGTGTATAGCTTTATTTAGATGAAGTTTATTTTAATTTAATTTAATTTTATATACCGGGTGTCCCATAAAGGTCCCCCCTACCCTCTTATTTTGTGAACGACTGTACATTTCCAAACAATCTTTGATAAATGTTACTAGCATAAGTCAAAGTAATTTTTTAAGTGGTTAAGGGTTTCAACCCTCACTCCCTAGGCGTTGCTGGGGGTAGTTTTTATTTTTAAAATAGCAAACCCTAACAAGTTGCATATCATTTTAAAGAGGGTAAAAAGAGAAAATGAATGCCGCAAACCCCATCTCTCTATGTTTATTTAATCTAATGTTATGGCTATCAAAAACTGTAAAGGCCTCCATTCACCTCTTGGAAAAAATAAAGAAGGTTTTCAAATGTCTTTCTTGCACTTTAAATGGTCTTTTCTCAAAGGTCTGATCAAGGGAAAGTTGGATTTTCCCACTCTGTAGGCTATGTGATTTCTGGTAAGGAGGGTTAGATTAAATAAACATAGAGAGGTGTAGTTTCCCAAAAATTAAGAGAGTGGGACCTTTATGGGACACCTGGTATAAAACTAGCTTTCTGGCTTCACTAAATATGTTTTGGAACTTAAAAAACAACACAAATTATGATTTTGGATAATCCATTTAAGAGAAAAAATGATGGTTAACAATAATTAGCATTGCTCTTATCGGGTAGTTAAAGTGTAGAGTTTTTTATGATTGAAGCTCCATCTTGACAGGAAAAGGCAGCATAACAAAGGTTCGCAGGTAAAACACTTTACTGCATCCACATAACTATATCCAACAATCAGATGTTTTGGTTTTATCTTAAAGGGGTAGGAGAGTGTAATACTCTTACGCATATGTTGTGCTTTTATATATATATTTTGAGCCTATTATATATGTACACTGAGATTTTTATAACTACTGTGGAACCCGATAACTTAAACCTCAAGGGCAACGGAAAAAATTCGAGTTATCGAATATTTCAAAATATTGAGGTTCGACTTATCAAGGGTGATTTCCACAGACTTTGACTTATTTAGGGTCATGGTAACGCAATAGATGGGCCATGGCAGCATCGAATCCTTTCATCATTTTGTTCTTTGTATCATAGATAATCATTCCTTGATAATCATTGTTAAAATTAAAAAGGATTTGAACAGTTTTAAATGTCTAAAAATAAGCCTAAACATATTTTGAAAAGCTTCTTTGGTTAACGTAGTAGAGGATGAAAAACGTCCTTCAGTGAACACGTTGTATAGTAAGGAAGTAAACAAACAGTGACTCACAGTTCGGTAATTTGGTGATGTTTTGCCCGTTTGACCACTTCCTGTTAATTTTCCAGACCTTTTTTGCTCACTTCATATTGCGCGCCTCAAACAAACCCCTCCCCCTTAGAGGCGAAGTCAGTTCTGACCAACAACGCATCAATTTCAATTTAGCTGAAAATCAGTGTACTGTAGGCTATCATCCAGAACTTCCAAACTCACACTAACCAACAACATAGGAGAAGTAGATGTAGTGGAGAGTTAGGTTTGGAATTTCCGGCAGCAAAGTCACTAGAGGTTTTGTGGAATCTGAACCAATAATGAACAACTTTGACTTATAGAGGTTCTCTAGTCAAAACTTCAACTTATAGAGGTATGGCGACTACAGATTCGAGTTATACAGGTTGTTCAGCTAAAACTTCCGCGTTGTAGAGGTGCGGCGATAGGCTAAGAATAATGCAAAATTTTGAGCTATCAAGGTGTTCCCTACTAACCCTTCGACTTATAGAGGTAAACTAACATAGCTTTAGATAGGCAAATTCAAGGGAAATGACAAAAACTTTGAGTTATCAAGGAATTTGAGTTATTGAGGTTCCACTGTATGTTCGAAACTATTTGAAAGAAAACTCAAAATGTTTACTGCAGCCACATTAGTAAACAAATTTGTTATATTGAAAAATAAAGAGTTATAAAGTATGAGATGTACTATGCTATAAAGCAGAGTATATAACCCTAACTTTGACTGTGGTACACATGTGGTTATTGTAAAGTGTAATATTGTGAACTACTGCAGACAGTGGCACATGATGAGTGGACAGAGTCTTATGATGACTACATTTATTAATATTCATCATTGATCAATTGTTTGAATAAATTAAAAAAGTTAAATGGAACCCCTCATATCAGTCGCCTATAGGACCAAGCCATGGTCGAAAGATAAAAAAGGTCAAGTAGAAGAGCGAAAAAAATGTCTTAGGAGCAAAAGATGATACTTTACATTAAAACAAATAATCTTGTTTCCACTAGGTATTGCACCAATTGCCTTACAGAGGAGGTAGTCACAAGTGTGTGTGCTCTTCTCGAGAAGCTGGCCTACTTCCAGGACCGCATGCATGCTCGGGAGCCAATCAAAGCAAGTGCCAAACGGAGATATGTTGCCGGGATCAACCAGGTCAGCAAATATCTGCAGGTCAGGAAGGTGAAGTTACTTGTCATAGCACCAGATTTGGAGAAAAACCCTGGAGAAGGTTGGTTTGTTTGTTGGTTTGGTTTGGTTGATTTGGTTTGTTAACATTTATGAAATAAAAGTACAGTCAAAAATATTGTTCTCAGTAGTAGAACCACAAATTCATTAGTTTTTTTAAGGAATAACCAAGGTGCCTGGCTCAAGTAAAACATAATTTATTCATGGTTGAAGAGCCTCCAAAGCTGATAATCAATAAAACAAGGTTATTTTATTGTAAAGTAACCTTATTTTATTATAAAACACAATTGCTCGATGTATTGCTCGATAATAAAACTAATAGGTCTAACTCACTAATTCACCATCACCACCAGGTGAATTAACAAAATAATTTAATTAATAATGTACCAGGCGCATGAATCACCTGGTACATTGAGAATTTCAACAGTTCTAAAATCAGAGGGCAAGTAAGGTGAATTGTTAAAAGTGAGTCACTCACTGGTCACAGGTGACAGTGGCATAAAAAGTATGCCCCCTCCCCCCCAGTGATTCAAGCCCTCTTCACTTAAAAGAATTTCCTATGGAGATACATACATTCGTAATAACATAAATTTAAAATTACAGGTGGACTTGATGAGAGAGTGCAATATTTTAAAATGGAAGCTGAATCTCAAGGTATTCCATGTGTTTTTGGACCAAACCGTAAACGCTTAGGAAAAGCTGTTAAAAAGAACACATTAGTAAGCTGTGTGGCTGTCCTCAGCTATGAAGGAGCAGAGGTTAGTTATTGATGTTTCTATTTTTAATTAATTATTAGTGAATTTCCTATGGAAAGTGAACTATTAGCATGAACCCGCACGGTGAAACTTAAGCCCGGGACCCCAACAGAACTTCCTAACGTGACTCCCTGAACACGTTTTGGTGGTCTTTCAAAATGATATATATATATATATATATATATATATATATACATGTGTGTGTGTGTATACACTCGAGCGGTCACATTTTTTTGTCCGATTTACTTCAAATTTGGTAGGGGCGTTCCTTTCTATAATCAGTTGGACAAGTCCGTTGGGCAAAACAATCGAAAAACTCTAAAGCCCTTTTTTGGGGATTATTCTTTCAAATTTTGAGTTTTTGGGCCCAAAAAGGGTCAGAAAAGCCCCGTATGTAAAATTAACGCATGTATTAAGATATGAATTAGTGAAGCAAAAGTTGTAATCCCTCTCGTCATTCTAGCATAAATATTTACCGAGTTATTAAAGAATATGTATATCGGCTAAACACAGTACGTTGTCTTAAGGGGTTTTTACATTAGAAAAGCATGTTATTCATTTGATGGAGTATTTGTATCATCCCCAGCAACCTCGCGCCTACTTTCAAGCCTGACTGGACCTTCTCCTAACCTAATAATGTGCAAAATTGTATTCCTGGCATTGCAGGTAAATTAAACCAGGAGCATCAGAACAGCCAAAAAATCTATGTTTTC
Organism: Allygus modestus; assembly: GCA_963675035.1. Taxonomy (NCBI): domain Eukaryota; kingdom Metazoa; phylum Arthropoda; class Insecta; order Hemiptera; family Cicadellidae; genus Allygus; species Allygus modestus. The sequence goes on along the minus strand of OY776111.1, from coordinate 98,170,724 downwards.
AGATTTCAATTAAATTGGAATAAATGTATGTTTTTACACTGGTTTTGAGTTTTAAAAGTTTTATTTGTGGAAATTCACTTCCCTCACGTCAGCGTGCTGCATGCGAACTTGTTAATACTTAGTAATGATGTTTTCTGAATCACACATTGACGAATGTAAAAAAATAATACATGCAATCTGCCTTGTGGTTCTTGCTTTATCCTATTAGTGAGTGACACGTTTTGTCGATAGTTATATCGTGATCTTATGGACTAGACAAAACTTAAAAATTGACTTAATTGACTTTAATGGTTATGGGACAGTTTTAAAATAGTACAAAACACAGAAATGAATGGTCATTCTCTGATTATGCCTGGTGATGATCAGGCCGTACTCGGGGGAGCAGGGGGAACACCTGCCCGGGCTCGCCGGTGACTAAATAGGTCACCAACTGGGATCCGGACGTCAACAAGGGTCCACACCACCAGGCTTGCCCAGGCGCCCGTGAAAGCTGAATACGGCCCTGGTGTGAACATTCAAAATTGATCGCCTTATACCACCTTTTGAGTGTTTATTGTCTTGTTTATAAAAACAGTGTAAGAGTAAATATATTTTGAAATGCAAGACAATTTGTATTTACATCCTGTCAAAGATATTCATAACAGTCTTACTTACACAGTTTGCTGCATATAATCTTTCACGGTTGCTAATTTTGTCTCCTCCAGTGTTGGCCGAGTCGTGTCACATTGAGGAGCAGGGGCTGATTTATACAACTGTTGCTTAAGAGGTGGTAGCAATCTGCTGACCCCCCCCCAAAAAAAAAAAACCTATAACACCTATCCCTTCCGATGCCCAGGTTTACCAACATCTTATGTCGAAATAAATACCTTTAATTACTTTAATACACTTAGCTAATTTTTACTCTCTTTCTTTTCCATTTTATTTTATACTTTCTGTGATTAAACTATTGTTTCACCATTACTAAACACTTTGAACACTAGATTAACGTTCATAAATGGGAGGACAATAAACTAATCCCAATCAGAAGTTTGATTAAATATTGTTATTGTTGTATGACATTGTTTTTCAAAAACTTTCTATACTGACAAGCTAAGAGTACAAGAAGGAAGACAAAAAGTAAATATAGCGATAATATAATTCTTTCCTTGACATTACAATAAGTTCCTTACAAGAAAAATTGTATAATATTATATTTAACCTAGCCAGGGGCAGATCCAGGGAGACACGTTGGGGGGGAGATGCTGGGGGTTTGGGTGGGGGGGTATGGAATACCCTTCAGGGGTGGGGGGTCCAGGAGTCCACCCCTGGAAATTTGTTAAAAATTCCATATCAATAATTTATTGGCTATAAAAAATAGCAGAACGTGTTTTATTGACCAAATTGTGTGTTGTCAGCCTAAAAAGACGACTGTTTAGAATTCATGGACCAAAATCAGAAATTTGACCTGTTATTTCGGGTAAAAAAATGACAATTTGACCGCATTTCATGGTCGCCGTAACTTTTAGACCAAAAACGACAAATGAACGTAGTTTATCGGCCAAAAATACCGCAATAGTTTATACCCAAACCGCAATTCAAAGGCCAACACGCCAGCAGAAGTATCAAAGTATGTTATCGTCGAAAACAAAGATTTTACCGAGATTAAGATCGAAACAAATGTTATCGGCTGAGATACGGCGATTTTAAAAGACACCCTAGATACATATTATCGGCCTGAAATAGCTAGATATTCCCATTTTGCCGTTTGAAACGTCAATCGGGCCGCATTTTTAGCCTGAAAACGGTCAAACTGTGTTTTTAGACAAATTTACTGACCGGGTGTGGATTATCAGCCAAAATCTATAATGTTATCGGCAATTTTACAGCAATATTACTAGCCAAACTACGACCGCAAAGTTTGTTATCGGCCGAAAATTTAGTACAAATCGTATTTTATACCGGAAATGTACTTAATCGCTCAAAATTGACAATCGGACCGCATTTTCTCGGCAATAAATAAAGCCGGGTCATGTTTTATATACAAAAATGAAGTCCGAAATGCATTTTATTGGGCAAAATCAGAGATTTGGCCATGTTTTATCGGTAAAAACATAAATTTTGCCGTAACTTGGTGGTCAAAAACACCAAAATGACTGAATTGTTTAGGTATAATAGACTGGACCACGTTATATTGGCCTCAAGTGGCAAGCGAGCTGCATATTATCCACGGAAATAGCAATATAGCCTCGTTTTGGTGCCCGAAAAAGGCAATTGACCGACAAACCCCTTTTGCGATGTATAGGGTAAAAACATGACCTCAAAAAAAAATTAAGGGCCGCATTTTATCGGCCGAAAAAGTCTGCGTTTTACTGAAAAAATTTACTGACTAAAAAATAATTTGTTAAACAAAATGGGCAATTTCACTTCAATCTATTTGCCGAAAACAACCGTTTTCCTCGCATTTTAAAGTCCGAAATCGATGGCTGCAACTTGTTTATTGACCGAAAATGACGACCGAGCCTCAATATATGCCAAAAATTACAATCTAACTATGATTTATCATAAAAATTGGCTATCGGACCACATTTCCCCAACGAAAAATAAAGCCGAATTCCGTTTTATAGGCCCGAACGACAACCGGAACGTATTTTTTACAATACAGTCGGCGATTCGACCCCGTTCTATTGCCAAAGAACGCCTATTTTTTCCGCATTGGATGGATCAAAAACAGGAATTTAGTTGCATTTAATGGCCCGAAATGACGATCGGCAACGTTTCTTATTGACTGAAAATGACAACCAAAACGTTTTTTATTGACTGGGAATGACAACCGAGCCGCATGAACAAGAACGGCCGAAAAAGACGTTTTAAAACTAAATTAACGAATTTTCGTAGAAATTCCCATAAAATTATCCGATTTTTCTGGAATTTCCGGTCTGTGAATTCTCTGTAGCAGTATTACAGGCATATAAACCTGACTGACGACGCATCAATCAGACGACAATGCGAGATGACGCTGCCGGGCAGACGTAGCGCTGGCGCTAGTTCGGGGGTGCATCCCCAATTTACCCGCCCCCCCCCCATGGATCCGCACCTGAACCTAGCTTTATCTAGGGATTTCATTTATGTTAATGTAACACAAACTATAATGTATGCAAATGAAAAATAATTACTAAATGAATTCTAACAAAATACAAATAAACATTTAAGTTGGTAGCCTTTGATAGTAAGTTTACAACAACAAAATAACTATCTTGGTGCCTTGAATTTAAAAATAAATTAATATCATCAGATTTCAAATTTGTTGCCATCTCAGATTTTATTGCCTGATTATTATATTATTTAAGACAGAGAAGGACCCTTCCACGTGGTCCATTTTATTTTTATTTTATGACGTGTTTAGGCCTACAAGTTAAATACTTGATGAAACGTGTTTTTCATCTACAGTAAAATTAAGCAATTTTTAACATGTGGTGATTGTGTACGCTAGGCCATCATACCTCTGACCAAAAACTTGTTTGTTGTTGTTTGTTTTTGGGGGCATTAGGAGGCCCCAGCATAGCCGGCTAGGCACGTCTCCCTTGGGATATTGTACAGCCACCGGAAAGAGGGAAAAGAGGGATGTGAAAGGTAGTAGGGCAGGGTCAGTCTGCATCGTTCCAGAAAGGGAGAGAGGCTTACCTAGCTCCCGGGCTCTGTGGGTGACATAACCCCAGGACGATCCACCCTCTAACCCGATGTCCCCCTAAGTCCACCAGACAGGAACCGCCATCGCACAGAGCCTCCAACCTCTCAGGGGTCAGGTGGCCCCAGGACGGTTCTTCCTCCAGCCCGGCAGACCGGAGACCATCGCGTAAGAGCCCTTCCTCCCAGGCACCCGTCCCAGGCTGTAAGGAAGATACACTACTCCCTCCAAGGACTTGGACTAGACTGGGTATCCAGGCTCAACTGGGAGTCAAGCCCCCAGAATAGACAAGGAGGAACCAAGGAAGGGAAGTTGGTCACACTGGATAGCCAAATGACGTACCAATACTGTGACAGCTTTATTTTGCTGTATCCAATGTCGACCTCTGTACTAGTATAGACCAGTCAGAGTCGTCAAGGGCCGACCAAAAACTTAGAATGTTACACAAACATGCTTCTCTATGTTAGCCTCCAGTCTCAAACAAAAAATAAATAAATAAAAATAACTCCAGTAAAAGTTTGACGTAATTAAACATTAAAAATATAGAAAAACCTAGTTCATATTTTGAATTTTACCACTATTTATAAAATCCAATGTTCTGTGCCAATGTATACTTATTTGAATAATTATCTTTTATAAGTATGTTTAAATGGCAGAATATTGTTATAAGCATACATTAAAAATGTTTACTTCTAAGCCTGATTTGTATTGGTGCCACGTTATGGTGATGATTGCTAGATAAACTCCGATAATTTTCATTATGTAATGTTTGTTTGAAAGTAAGAACATATACTGCTTTTGCTAGTATCATAATATGTTCACTCCATGGATAAATAAATAAATGGTATCAGGAAACTGACACATACTTTCTACCTTTTAGCACAACTTTAATGAATAAATTACTTTTTATTTACTAAATATAGAATATAAAGTATGGCCGAATGTATAGAAAATCTTCTAAACAAGTTGTTTTCATTCCACCCAAATTCCTTTTTTGGAGGAACTACAGAATCCTTTGCTACACACAGTGGTTTTAAGAGGGGAAATGCCCCCTCAACCCCCCAGGCTTAAGTGACAACATATTTCGTATATTCTCTGTTGGTCAATGCTAACTTAACATGCATAGCAAGTTTTAACGAAATTGATCAATAAATAAGAAAGAAATAGTAATTTTTGTATTCCCCATAAGGCATTTCTTATATATTTTCTAAGATGGTTTCCTTTGAGACAAAAATAATAGATCATAAATTAAAGGGGTTTCACAGATCCTAATTTAAGAACTACGGCCTTTAAAAACTATGGCTTAAAGCAATGCCTATTCAATTCTTAAAGCTTGAAATGTATGTAATCTGTTTCAGGACCAATATGTCCAGGTGATAGAAGCAGTACAAGAAGGTAAAACAAAGTACTTGAGGCTTATTGGATTCCATGAAGATGATGACACAAAAAATGTTCAGGACATACATTTGAAAGTAAGCTGACCACCACGATTTATTTTCTCAAACATTAATTTAATTCAAAGATATGCCCTTATACCTTTTGGAGTGTCATGCTCATTTCAGTGGTAGGAAAATTAATTATGTACTGGTTGTGTAGATTACTTAAACCAATAGAAAATAATAAAACAAAATACACAGACAGTTATAAATCTATATTGGAATTATAAACTAGTGTAGAAGAAGTTTTTAGCAAAAACAAAACGTTCAAATACATATAAAAAGGTAGGTACATGTTTAAAGTCACTTAAATAATACATTGAGTATACTATTATTTTAAATTTTTTAGTTAAATTAAAAACATTAGTCAGAAATATAATAATTTTATTCGAGGACGAGGTCTTTTGTTTACAAAGTAAACATCGGTTTATAACCTAACCATTTAGGACCTAACAATATTTACTTTGTCAATGAAAGACCTTGTCCCAAATAAAATTAATATCTTACTGATTAGATGTTTAAATTTACTTAAATAGCAGTAATAATTGTGCCTTGAAGAAATGTACTATTGTCTTCTTGAAATTTGTACCTAAATTTAAATTACTTTTTATCCACTTTTCATGCTATTACGGATTGATTTTTCTTGAATTTTTGTTTTTAATTGTATTTATTATTCACCTCTATTTTAAACGAAATAAGAATGTCGAGACGATGTCAAATATTTGATGAGATGTGTGTCTAATCAGGTGTTCAAACCTGAACATCTGATTTGAAGTTAAACCATGCCTCACACATTGCTTGAGTTTTGAGTATCACTTTTAGCAATAACATATATGTGTGGAAAATCCTAGCGATGCTCACAAAGTGTTTATGATGCGTTTAATTGTCTTAAGCTATCAAATTGCCATTGACAACCTAAAATACTGTATGTCTATTGGCTACTTGCCGAATTAAGTTTGAGACAAAAATGTGTTTGATTATCCAATTTTACAAAATCTTAATTTCTGAATTATTCTAGTTGTTTGCCAATGGTAAAATTATTAAAGTGTTAATTATTGGTTAACTTATTTTATAAATTGTCCAGCCTAAATTTAGTGATAATAGTTGAACAAACAATACACTATTTTTAAATTGAAGTACAGTCAACTCCTGATTACTTCAATTTTGTGAATTTTTAAAATTTGATTTATGACTCTTCCCATAATGTATTGGAGTGAATTTTCATATGTAGTGGTTCTGTGAATTTGATGTTGAACGATGAATTGTTTTCTAGTGCGATAATTATGATTATGTTGTCATTTTTTTACTTCGCTCCATTCATTTAAATATAATTTCAAAATTTCTATAGTATAAAGTCCAAAAATTGTTATAATTTGTGTCTTTTCAAGTTTCCGACTTGGCTCGTCGTGTTTGGCATGCATAATAATTCTTATTGCTTTTTTAAAAATTTTCTTTTGGTTCTCCTTAGATGTGCCAAACCATACAGGGAGGCAGTATAGTAATATACTTTGAAAATAAGAGTAATAAACAATTTTTAGGTTTTCAAAATTGAAGCAATTTGCTAATACTCTCAGATTAATTTGTTGATGATTTTATTTATTTGAGTATTCCAGTTTGAGTGGTTATCTAAAGTTATTCCTAATAAATTTATTTCAGAGACCTCAGAAATTTTTTAATTTTCTAATTCGATATTTAATAATTTGTCTTTAGATATTTTTTTAACTGGAAGTGAAGAATATTCGTCTTGGATTTATTCAGTAATAGACCATTTGCACTATACCAAGAATTTAACTCATTTAAAATCAATTTTAATAATATTAGAGATTGGGTTGAGTTACTGGCAACCACCAAAGATGTGTCATCTGCAAATTGAGTTGTAATTCCATTTCTTATCTTATATATATACTATACTATTATTATTCGCTAAGCCAATTTTTGTTAAGAGAACTCCTCGGCTATTTCTGAGCCGGTTTTAACAATTGAGGTACCAAAATATTCGTAGTTGTGCATAACAGTTTTCATTTTTCGATAATTTCAATCTAAAGGGCACAGGCTGCCCTGAAAGTTTGATTTTTACCCATAAGGTTAACGTGAGTAGTAATTTGATTTGAATTGCACCTGTTAATGCATTATGGACAGGTTATTAGCAATACCAGATGTTACAGGTAAGGAATCTATTTATCTATATAAATAAAATAAGTTTATTTTCTACATCGCTTTGAGCAGTAAAATGTTGTAGCCGATACGGAGGTATTTAAATTTGTTTATCCGTCTGTCTGATTATAAGCCAGATTTGTTCCATGTTAAAAAAAATTCTGTACTGAATGAAAAAGAATACGCATGTTCTGAATGGTTACGTAACACATGTTTATAATACCAGTGGTCATATTATTTTAAAGGTTGATTATATTCTATGTACCCGAAGGCCCTAACCAAGAGCAAGACGCGATCAAAATGGCGCAGTGTTTTATTACGCTCCGCTACAGCTGTGCGATTAAAATCATATTGTTAACTCTGTGGGATTGTTTGAATTTATGAATAAACGTCAGTAGAAGTAGAAACCATATCATTTTGTAATGTATGCCATCAAATTGTTAAATTTTTGATGGAAGAAGAATGCATTGACAATCCTCTTCCACCTTCTACTTCAGAAACCTTCTGTTTCAGAAGCAGATATAATAGTTTAAGTCTATTAAGTAATAGGTTAGATAGAACATGAGCTAGGCCTACGATTATTGAATAACTTATTCCTGTGAGTACAATAAGATATAAAGACTAACTTACATTTATAAAAGGATAACCTAAAATTTACTATTTACAAACAGTTGAATGAGAATGAGGCTACTGGGTTTTGGCAATTCCCAAGGCTAGGGCCTAAGTCTTTGGTTACATGGAGATTACATATTGACATATAGTCAATTATTATTATTATGGCTATTAATAAATATGGTAATAACTGCATTAGTAAACTTGTGGGCTCATCAGGCTAGTTAAACATGTTTAGTTCTCTTCCTTTACGTTATTTTTTCTCTGTGTAGACTACCTACTTTATATTTAAAGACAAATTTTTCATTACTATCAACAAGTGGTCTCAATAAATCTTTCTTTTTAGTAGCCTACTCATTTAATTATTTTCCCACTGTAGGCCTTTATCAGGGTGTCTACTGGTCACGGAAGTCACGGAAGTCCCGGAAAAGTCCCGGAATTCGGTAAACGGGCACGGATGTCACGGAAAGTCACGGATTTTAGTGCAGAAGTCACGAATTTTTAATATCACGTTATTTAATTTATTTTTCCCCCACATTACATGACGTTTTTACGGTGCATTTTGCCGAACCGATAGAGGATATTTTCGACCTCAACATTTGCTTTCTAGACTTTAAGTTTATTTATTGATGTCAGGATATGCCGATATGTCTACGCCATTTGTGGTGCAAACAGGACATGAAACAAGAACTTGTAATGTTCCATTTGTGTTACAGTGAAATGACAACTTTCCTAAACGTAATAGGTTGGCGGTTTTTGCATTATTTTATTGAAAAACTGTGACGGTAGAACGGTTGTTTCTAGAAAATAAAGTTCCATTATATTTCCTAATTTAATGTAGCTCTAAGCAATACATTTGGAACAAAAGCAGTGTGATAATTTTATCATCGTAATAGTACATAATTAATATCTGCTTGTATTAGATTAATTAAAGCTTTTTATAAAAATCTTTCATGATGTAAGTTCGATGATGGCAAAGAACTGTGATTAGAAACTGATAACTAGTTGTACAATTAACTAAGGACGCAGGACTGTTATCAGTAACTGCTATTTGGAACGGTGCAAATAACCTAGTACCACGGTGCAAGTAACTTGCGCGATCGTTGTTGACTGGCTGTGGCGCTTTTTGGACAACCAGCTACTTGGCACGGGGAATAGCTACTGACCTGTACAACTATCGAATAACAGAACAGTAACTCGCGTTTCCCTTTGGTGCGCAGTTATGAACTGCCACCAACGTAGTCGATTACGAAGGTTAAAAATAGTATCTTGCCTTGAAAGCACTAGCGATCCTAGTGGTAGGAAGCTAAATTAATCTTTAAACAAACTTGAGTGTACTAGCGAACCTGGTGGCTGGCGTTGATGTAAGTTTCATATCGTTCCCTCCAGTCGTATTGCTCCATTTAAATAAGTATGCATTGTCTATCGCTATCGCAGACATTTCGCGAACTCGCCAACCCGGTTGCCGGATGAAAGTGAGAACGTTTTACCTAGGTTAATTTGCCTTCTCGTTTAATTGTCTAGTTTTGTTTAAGACAAAGTATAAGTTTAGTATAAGACTGAAACGAAATAACCCAGGAATGATATTGTGTTTTTGTTTTGCTTTTCAGTATTAATCGTTTTAGTAGTTAACTGCAGTACGGTACTTATGGTTTAATTATTTGGTGTAGGCTTGTGTTTAAGTGTTTTACCTTTAACTAAATCTCATTCTTGAAACTAAAGTTTAAAGTAATAACCTGCCAAGATTTTTCTATTGTTTACTGACCGATGCTAAAATGCCGGGAAAGTGCAAGTTTCAAATGCCTTAGCCTGCCATATGAAAGGCAAAAAACATGTCAATTTAGAAAACTTGTTGAAAAGTGGAAAGCAACTAGGCCCTAACTTTATTCTCATTTAGGCCTATTTTATTGCATGGTAAATGGTGAAATGGTGTTTTATGTTTAATTGCAGTACTTATATAGCCTATATAAGAGTTTTATGGTAAGTTAACAGTAAATTATGGCTACATTGAGCTATGTTGTGGTACATTTTCATCTCATTAATGGCATACACTAGCTAACTAATTTCATAACAATCTGATGATACGGTTTTGTTCAGGTTTGGGCTTGTATTGTACCCTATCATTATTCTATGACTCGCTTTTCTGTAGCCTAGGCTCTAAAGTTGTTTTGCGAATGGGTCACTGATTTTTTCCAAATGTCCCCTAAAAGTCCCCGAAAAGTCCCTGATTTTTGTTTGAATGACTGAGTAGACACCCTGTTTATTTATTTAACATAGGAATAATGAATGTAGAAGAATTAAATAAAAGATGACAAATATTGAAAGTTATAAATTATTTTACATTACCATAATGAATAAAATGTTTGTTTTTTAAAATATTAATATAAATAAAGAATACATATAGGCCTAATAAAAAATGCTCAAAGCTCGAGAAATTTGAAAAAATTCTGCCCGGCGTGGCTCGAGTCAGAAAATCACTACAGGTATATTGCACATCCCTAGAGAAAATTCCCATCGAAAAAGCTCGAAGATCGAGAACTTTGAAAAAAGCTCGGCTCGAGCTAGAAATTACTATTCGCACTAATTTTAACCCATTTTATACTTAGGAGCTGGTTCCGTTCCTTAATTGTCATTTTTTAAACCTATGAATTGGAATAGAAAAGGTGTTTTTAAATGGCTTAATGGCGGATTTTAATTAAAATATTGTTTTCTTTCAGTTTAAAGAGTCACGTTGAGTCGCGTTGTGTGAGTCACACACACAGTACACATAAGTAAAAAGTAGCAAAATCAGTGTTGACTCACAAAGTGCAACTCACAAAGAATTATCCGATTTTGTCAACTTCCAAGCAAGTCTGCCACCATTTATTTCACCTGGGGCCCCCCCACCAATTTTGCCCCAGACCGGTCAACTCATTGAGTGTTGAACGACTGGTCAGTTTTGGTCGTGTGCGAGAATCAAACCCACAAACTTTATATCAACACCTTTCGAAGGTGTTTCCACGACTTAGCCAACTCGGCTACCACAACCACTGGCCTAGCGGCATTATATAGGTTTATACAGTAGATCCTCTCTTAACCGACCCTCACAGGACCAGGCCTAGGTCTGATAACCTAAAAGGTCAGTTAAAACGGGCAAATACGGAAACATGTAAAATACTGTAGAAATAAATGTATTATTGATATTATATGGATAAAAAACTCAGCTGCATAAATTAAAGCTTACTTTTGCAATTTTTTCTTATACAATATACTCAAGTAACTATGAAAAATAAAATAATAATAACACGCTGTTGATTATAAAAAAACCTCTATACTGTCATCCCACAGTACAGAACTGTACTGTACTGTGATCCGGTAGGCTGTACACACACGCAACGCTCAAGCGATACTGACGTTGAGTGACTTTCCACAATATAGTTTCCCATGTGATTCATAACAAAACTTGACCTGAACGGTACGTTTCTATGTTACTAAAGCGATAAGGATGAGAACGGAAGTCTCTCGATTCCTAGAAAAGGTCAGTTAAACCGACCAGTTTTAAAATTCAGTTTGGATAAACCGACCTCTATTTTTTTCCCGGGCAGAGGCTGTTAATCCGAGCGGCGGTTGATCTGGGGTCAGTTAATAGAGAGTCTACTGTAGTCAGTTCGCACTCCTATTGGAGAGAACCGTAGTTGCCCGCAGTCATAGTTACAGATTTTGCTACTAGAGTGCGGCACCTATCAAATCCCGTTATAGGCTATTGTGAATAGAGTATAAATACTACCTTAATGGGTTAATAATATAGAGGAAAATAACTGTATCTAGCTAATGTGGTAATTTGAATTTGACTGAAATGCTACAAAATTAAGGTAGTAACAAGAAAAGGGTTTGGATTATCTCCTTAAAAGTCATTCAGTAACTTACATTGGTGTTCACCACATCACTAGCTAAGATACAGAACTTACTCTATACCCTCGTGCGTATTTTAGGTGAGTATGGATGAGGTCAGTTAGTATGAGCGAGATGTGTAGTCTGTTATTGTTCAAAATTGATTGATTCTTAGCTAGATCCATTAATTAAGTAGTTGATAACCAACTAACTAAATAAATTGCTTTCCCACTAGCTAACCAATGGCTGTAGCCTATGGCTTAACCTATGGTTAAGTGAGGAATCTGATTTACAAATTATGCTCAAATTTAGGTGCAATTTTAATAGGATTTGGAACACTCAACTTTGGACCTAGCACATAATCTATACCTGACAGGAGAGTGTGCACCATGTAGGGACAAATGGAAGATACACAAAAAACAATTTGTACAGTAATAGGTTTTCTAATTTAAGATGAAAGTGATTATTTATCAATTTTCCAGATAGGTAGATGGAACGTTATAACATGCAGTATAACTTGAGTTCAACCAGTTTTTCTCACGTTTAGTGTTAGTCCTCAACTGATTCAGGATTATTGCAAAGTATCCATCCTTTCATTACAATTTTTGATTATATTGATATGTTTAAGGCTAAGGAAAGCTACGTGTCTACGAGTGATGTAACCTCCTCTTTGCTCGCCACATTGAGAGAAGAGCTTCCACCTGCTGATAGATTGTTGAATGCCATTCAACACAGTGGTGCTTGGGCTGAGGAGTAAACATAATATGTTGTCCATCATTGTTATGCAAATAGAGGTGAAAATGTTAATATAATAAATTAAAGGGATTTATTTTATTTTAGGGAAAGGGGTTCAAAGCTAAAATGATCATGGGAATGAACCGATTAGAATTTGTGCACAAATAATCTTGATTACCTAGTTTCCCTGAGAAGACTGAGAGAAAACAAGCTCAGTTTTCTTTCAAATGCGTCTTTGACAGTAACCATAATGGCAATCCTTTATGTTGTGGGATGTTTTGTCCATTGAGTGAAGAAACTGTGTTAAAAAAGCAAAAACTGTGATTCATCTAAGCAAAAATGATCATTGACGATAAATTAAATAATGCTCATTGACGATAAATTGTTAATATTTTATATTTAGTGAGTTAAGCTTTTTTAATAAGTAGGGGAGATTGCTGGTCAGACAAAAAAAGGGAAGGACTCAAAAATGGCTTAATTTTTTATTAGGTTCATTTGGAAAAGCTCTAGGCTGTGAGAATTTGATAAATTGGGAAAATGATAGACAGCTAACTTACCTGAAGAGAATAAAACAGGTGTAGCACAGGCGACAATAAAAAACACTTGATATTTCGTCCCTAAGGGGTTCCCTAAGGGAGGGACGAAATATCAAGTGTTTTTATGTGTCTCCTGTGCTACACCTACTTAATTTGTTTTTATCATTCGCGAATAGCCTTCAGTGGCTGAAAGTGTGAAATTTGTTACTGAGTCATCGAAAAGTTCAAATTCCCTCTCCAAGACTCGACACATACACACATGGCATTCATACAAAAAAAAAAACAAAAAAACAAGTCACCGCTACACGTAATTCCTGCACTGGCAGGTAGAATATCGCTTGCGTTCTGCACTTGAGAACCCACCTGCACTGCCAACAAGCTCTGAGCTCAACCAAAGTTGCGAGAGTCACTGTTTTTTGGTGAATTTCCTTTGGAAAGTGAACTATTAGCATGACCCGCACGGTGAAACTTAAGCCCGGGACCACCATAGAAGTTCCTAACGTGACCCCCTGAACACGTTTTGGGGAGTCGTTCAAAATTGTATATATATATATATATATATATATATATAGATATATATATGTGTGTGTGTGTGTGTGTGTGTGTGTGTGTGTGTGTGTGTGTGTGTGTGTGTGTGTTTGCACTGTAGGAATTACATTTTTTGTCCGATTAACTTAAAATTTGGTAGGGACGTAATCAGTTTCTGTAATCAGTTGGACAAGTTCGTTGGGTAAAACAGTCGGAAAACTCCAAACCCCTTTTTTGGGGATTAATCTTTCAAATTTCGAGTTGCAGGTAAATAAAACCAGGAGCGTCAGAACAGCCAAAAAATCAATTTTTTCAGATTTCAATACAAATTGGAATACATGTATGTTTTTACACTGATTTTGAGTTTTAAAAGTTTTTATGTGGAAATTCACTTCCCTCACGTCAGCGTGCTGCGTGCGAACTCGTTTTGTTTTTTTTTTGCGAAGCCATAATTATTTTGAACAGATATTTGTGGTCTTGCAGGTGTGATAGTAAGAAGGGAGAGTGGGAAGACTGTTGTGGGCCTGGGGGAGAGTAGAGATACTGCAACTGCAATACTCAGTGATTCTCGCTACTTCGGGTGGGCTCAGCAGCGCTTGCGTGTTCTTAAGTGCAGAAGGCGGAGTCTTTGAATGTTTATTGGCGTTTATTCATTGACGGATTTTGGTCTCAAAATCAAGTGGATGAATAATTATTTAAATAATTTAAGTTGTTTTTAATGATTTTATGTAATTCATTAAACTCACCGGATCTTAGTAATCACTGGATAAGGAGATAGCCACAGGCCTGTACTGATGGCTTTGTATTAGGACATTTAGTTATTAATTATAATTATATCATTATATTTACAAAACTCTTGAAATAATAAAGTTCTTTATTATTTTAACCAAGCAAAGAACTTAAACTCAGTATCAAAGGAAAGTAAGCATGAGTTTATTTGTGAAGTAGTATCGGTGTGATCATCCTAACTTTTTTTGTCAGGAAATCAAGGAGATATTTGCTATAAATGAATCGTTAAAATGGTTTTAAAATAACATTAGAAGCAGTAGTGCAAATAATAGTTATTAAAGTTGTAAATTCATGTCTTTGTTTTCTTGACAGATGTTCACATGTTGTTCTGGTGGAGTAGACAGATTCAAGGTGTCCAAGATAGATTTCGACAAGTGAATAGATAGAGGAAGCGGAAGTGCTAAGATTTGTACACATCCCCTTGAGAGATGGGGAAGGAACCTTGAGAGTATTTTGGGGATTGGCCATGTTAGAATAAAAATTGTATTAGCACTTAAATTATACTATCTAGTTTTTATCATCTGAAAGTGGTTGGCTGTGTTTATTAAAAAGGTATCTTAAAGGCAAAAATCAGTTGGCCTAAAAGACAACTTTCTTATGATTTGTATAATATCAAAAAATAAAATAAAAATTCATGATTGAAATGGAATTGATTTTGAAACCTTTGGTCAAATAGTAGACATATTTGTTATAAATATGCTTTTAAGTAAAGATATATTGGGTGGGGATTTAGGGTTCTTTATATGAACGAATCCAAACATCTCACTGGCTGTTCTCCAATACCCTTTTTAAGTGGTTATCTCTCTGTGTTGGGGAGGACTGGAAAGAGGACACATATAAGTATATAAGTTGTTGCATATGTTATTTTTATATATTTTAATTAAAAATTATAACAAAAATGTGCTTTGTTATTGAGTTTATTATTGTTATAAGCTTCTTTAGAATATAACTAGGCTTACAAGAGGACATTCTGAATGTGCCGCTTTCGACGCTGTACGGGTGATTCTCTAATTATGGAACAAAATGAGAAAAAAAATTAAAGAAATTTTTTCATATAGAAATCATTGTATTTCTTTGTTAATAGTTTCAAAATATCCTTACAAATGCAATATTAACCTAAGCATAGCTTAATTTAAATATTTACTAATTTTTTTGTTATTTTTACTGACTGAACCTACAGAATTTTGTCAGATCGCTAACGTTTCAAAATTAACTATAAAAATAGTTTCCTTCAAATCAGAGCACAGGAAATATAGTTTTAGAAAAGAACATACTTACAAAAATGTATTATACATATTATTATAATATTTATTACGTATTATGTATATATAAACGGTGTAAACAGATGAATATTAAACCAATTGTCATGGTGCTTACATTAAAATCTCAATTTTAGTTCCTTTCTTAATTTGTATTGATTCGATTTTTAACTTATATGTAAGAACAGATTAAATTACTTCATATTATTGACCTTAAATATCAAAATAAGTAATTTTTACGGGATGTTTAATTGGCGCCAACAATGGAAAGATGCGAAATTTCGTAATCGGTTAAACAATCGCAACAAACACCGAAAGACTACTTCCGATACTTCATCCAATTTCAAATTCTATGTAGAATCATATGGCACTGAATCTGAAATTATTTGAGTATCGATATATCGCACAATAACGATGTATCGCACCGTGAAGAAAAGGGTCGCGATCGTGACCGTAGCAGTATTAGTTTGGTAGCCTAATGTGATCACGATCTTTACCAGTTGAAGGGTTAAAAATAAACTTCACTAAAGTGTGGTTGCGAGGGATTGGTGAATCAAGTTTGTAACATTTTAAGAAGCAAACAGGACAAATATTTTCTAAGGTTTGTGCCTAAGCAGCCCAATTTAAAAATGAAGTTGAGTTGAGAAAACTGATCATCGTACATGCAAATTCCTTCGGCGCATGTAAGTACGTCACAAATATCTAATAACAAGTATATCCGGTAGAACCTCCGTTATCCGAAATAAAGGGGGCGGAGGGCATTTCACGTCCCACTAAAGTGTATGCCTACACACCGTAAATGTTGGTGCCTTTTCGGAACGCTATTTCGGGTAAAAATGTTTAGGCTAAGAGAGGTTTTGCTGAAAACATTGTGTAATAACATAAAAAGTTAAACTTACTGAAACAAAACATCATAACTTTAACAGTTAAACAGCTCGTTAACGATAGCAGACAGCTCGCTAACGTCAGCAGACAGCTCGCTAACGTCAGCGACACATTAAACGGATCGAAACGTTACCGAGCTGTTCTTTAGCGACCTGTGAAATTTAGTTGTCTTTGAAATTGGTGCCTTCATAAGGGCCTCTTGGCGATAAAACTAATTTTGAAGTTATGTAATGTAACTCACTACGTAGTCTTACATTACACGTTTTTGTTAATGTTGATCTGAAAAGTTAAAAGTTGTGCGTGTTAGTGAGCTGTTGCTCAGTTAACATACTGTGAAGAATTTACCTTGATATTTGATTATTGTTTCCAAACACAAAGTTTAACTTCAAGAATGGTAGGCAATTTCACTTGTCAAACAAACTCCAAGGTCACTGGTGAAGAGCGGGATTTCTTGCAAGACGCCGAATGAGTCATGGCGGCAAATTTAAAAACTGTCGATAATTCAGAGCGAGATCGCAAGACATTCAAATGTAATAAAAAAATGTGGTTTCGTATTTTCATTTTTTTAAACAACTTCGTGAATTGAATATCCATATTCGACGATTTGTTTAAAGTTGTTAAAACATTTTATTTTTTATATTCTTTAGAGAACTTCAACTAGTGATGTTGCACTTCGGGACCGTTAGCGATCTGTTTAAAACGCCGTTTAGCAATTTTTTCATGTTATTAAAAAATGTATTTACATTTTATGTGTTAATATGGTACCTTTTATGATAAGTTATTTAAGACAAACATTTTTGTTATTATTATGAAATGAAAAATGGTTGAAATATTGGTGGGACTCAATTCGTCCCACAATTCACCCATATGGGATATACGACAATGGGCAAATCCATTTGCTCTTGGTAAGAGGGACACATCTACAAGCTGCTAAAAATATATATATATATATATATTTTATATATATATATATATATATATATATATATATATACATATAAATCATTTGAAAGATCATATTCTGAACTTTCATTTTATTACATAAATGAATGTGTAGCAGCTGTATAACAATGTCAGGACGATTATAAAACGAATGAATTTTTTGCGCGACGTGATTTCTGCAGCCGACGCTCAGACAATGGAAAAACAATATATTTTTGAAATTACCCAGCTTGGGTAATTTTTGCCGCGGGAAGTTGTGGTTGGTACCAATGCACTGCTAAACAGTTGTACTATAGTTTGGTATTGATTTTTTAAACGAAATAGTTATTGGACAGATAATATGATTTTTGGAAAACAGGTGTTTTTTGGTCTCTGTAACGAATGGCCAGCTATCCGAATCGGATTGTCAGGAAAATCGGATTTAAATGCAGTGTAAGTTATAGTTACTAGTCAAATAATATGTCATTTTGAAGAGGAAGAAATGTAGAAGAATTTGGTTTTACCGATGGCAGCACTGGTTGCAATTTTTTTCTTCCCAAAAGGATTTATTTCGTCATATTTTGTCCAGGTTGTCTGTAGGCCATCTTGTATTCTTGTATTGAATATCAACGGTATGCGTTCGGTATTTATATCTGTGAATTATTACTAAATATATATTATTATTTCAGAGTTTTAGTATTAGTGAAGTGTTTGTGTGTATGTAACAGTAATCTTTATGCACTATATTATGCATAAATATTACTGAAGTATGAGAAATAGTGTTTATAAATACCCCCGTTGCAGCAAACCTGCGTACTCAGCGAATTTCCAATGTCTTAATACCACATAAAGCCGTATACCAAGTTTCATAAAAATATATTCACAAATAAGTGATAAATAAAATTTTAATTATTCGGCATAAGAATAACATTAGGGATGAGTATGCAGGTTTGCTGCAACAAGGAACACAAAATAATGGGTTTTTATGCAAATATCAATAGTACTCATCTAAGTAAAGTCACATATCAAAGGTTCATTCACATACATTTACAAATAAGTGATATATAACATTTTAGTTATTCCCTATAAGAATAACATGGGGACCGAGTTACCGAGTACCTAGGTTTGCTGCTACGGGAACCATAAGTGAAAATTTGGGTTTTTGTGCAAACAACAACAAACCACAACCAGATGAAGCCATATACCAAGTTTTGTCAGTTTATATTCATAAATAAGCGAGATATACAATTTTTATTTTTCTCCATAAGAATAGCATTAGACAACGTACTGTGTTTAGCACTTGCAATATCTCAGTAACCAACTGACGTAGAGCAATGATCAAAATATCAAATTGTTAGTTTTTTTTAGCTGAATTCAATGGTCTAATTTAAAATTTTATTTAAATCAAAATTACTTGTGAAAACCCCCAAAAAAAAACATTTTGGGGTACAAACTCCCTCCCCCAAACCCCCCTTTGGATAGTGCGATTAGCCTGGTTTTCGAACTCGTTCAAATAAATGGTACTTTACACATTTTTACCAAATTTCATTAAGATCGGACCTTTTTTACGAGAGTTATCGTGCTTACGGACACACACACACACACACACACACACACACACACACATATATATATACACATCTATACAAATTTGAACAAATGGTGTTTTTGGCATCTGAGGACCTCAAAACAAAAAGTTATCATCGTCTCGGGCTTAAGTCTTACCATGAGGCCTACGGTAATAAGCTTCATCTATAGCAGAAATTTGCTAAAAGTGTTGTGTTTTGTTTACATAACATATTGTTACATAACACACATAAACAAAATAATTTACCTAGGTGTTATACATTTTTACTTTCTCCCCTTATACATAGTATATGGAGAAAGTATCGTTTTTGTCAACATTTTTGAATTTGAGTTAGTGAAACCCTGAACCCAAAAAAGTGATTTTTACGTGATGTCTGTGTGTCTGTCTGCCTGCCTGTCTGTCTGTATGTATGTGAACAGAGCTAGAGCCCTAACCAATGGTCCGGTTTTTATGAAATTTGGTATTTAGGTACTAGTCCAGGCGTTTTTTTAATTTTTTAGATTTTTTTTATTCTTAAGGGTAATTATCCCCCAAAAACCGCTAAAAAAAATGAAAAATTGAGATTTCTCAAAAACGGCTCTAACGATTTGGATTAAACTTTAGTCGTTTGTAGAACTTTAGTTTTCCAACAAAATGACACCACCCGCATTTCTGTAAAAATTCGGGTTCAGAAATTACAAGACTTAAAATATCAAAAATTCAGTTTTTGGGATTTTTCATTAAAAAAACAAAAATATAAAAAATATTACCATCCACCATTTAAAAGAGCACAAACAAAATTTAGTATCTTGAATTACTATTCTACGATTACTGGTTGCGGAGAAAATTTAAATTTTCATTTTGCAGTAAACGCAGTACGTTGTCCAAAGTTATTCTTATGGGGAATACAAAATTACTATTTGTCTCTTATTTTTATTGATCAATTTTGTTCAAACTTGATATGCTGTCAAGTTAGCATTGACCAACAGAGGAAATTCAAAATATGTTGCCCCTTAATAACCCTGTGGGGGGGAATAGGGGGCATTTCCCCTCTTAAAACCACGTGTGTAGCGATGGATTCTGTAGTAACTCCTAAACAGGGGCACATGGGATTTGGGTGGATGTTTTAGAAAACAACTTGTTTACAGGAATTTCCGTACATTCGACCTTGCTTTGTATTCTATTTTTAGTAAATAAAAAGTAATTTATTCATTAACGTTGGGCTAAAAGGGAGAAAGTATGTGTCAGTTTTGTGATACCGTTTATTATGTAGGTAATTGAATACACTACAACATGTTTATATTGGTTTGGTGTAAAAAATTTTGTAAAAAAGTTAATATACTAAGTGATAATAATTTTTACCATCAACTTTATGACTTTTTTAGATTCCTTACTTCATTGGATTTGCAAATATGTATATATCATTAGTAATATATACATGTATTACATAACTTTTTTACAACACAAACTAACACTGTACAATTTATATATTTTTTTGTTTTAGGGGCGTAATATAATGTTATTATATTACGCCCCTAAAACTTACAAACAAAATTCCTTCCCCAACATGTTATATATTTCTATGTAGAGAATTAGATTGTCTACAAAATCTATATAATGAATTTTCCATAACAAATCTGTAGAAAAAATGTCACCTAGGCTGCTTTTTAAATTTTGAAAAAGCATTCTAATTTATTTTATTCTTTTCACTTTACCAAAAAAACTACCCTTCTAGATCTTTATTATTTTACTATTTTTAGAATCTCCTGTTCTTTCCAATGAAAATTAATATAAGGTTGGCTAGGTTTACTTATATGGTTGAATTTATACGAATTTTCAAAAAGAGGTCTGCAAATTCGCCAAATCTGCTTGGCCATTTCCCACATACACCATTGGCCACTGCTAGGGTTAATGGAAAATATTGATAAGCTGCCCCAAACACAGCTTAGTAGTTGCCTAGCAGTGCCTAAATTATATGAACAAATGCTTAGTCATGTTCAAGCAACATTCAAGTGTTTGTCGTAGTGTATCTCAAAACTGCAGGCTCTAAATAAACATTTTCATATATTTTACAGTTCTTACTTTCTATTACCGTTTTCTTAAAGCAATAATGCTAAAGTGGAATAGTAAATTGGAATTCATTTTGTTATCATAACTTTTAAGCTATTAATTGTGAACCCCCTTGCAGATGTACTCAGAAGCTGTTGAATTATAACATTTGTAAAAATTAATTCACTACACACATTTTATGCCTTAGAACACATTAGCCTGAACTGCCAATACAGGTGAACTAATGACAAGGCAGCTTTCTAATTAATTTAAAGATTGTGTTGTTTTTAGATTTACTTGTTAGTTATAGGATACTGTCTGAAAACGTATAAAGTTTTTTTTTATAATTTTGGCAGACCTCATGTTTAACAATGCCTAACAAACCACCTAGCCCTTCAAAGCAGCTACCATGGACCTTCTGTGTACAGTCTTATAACAAAAGCAAAGTATTATGGAAAGCCGACAGGTTTTGATTATGACACATCCTTTCAAGATTTAACAGTGGACTTTAAAGAATAGGTTTTCGTCACCTGATATGCTCTCCCATTTGTTGTGTCCGTGACAGGGTTGAATTGGATAAATTCATAATAAATCAAATCAAATTCCAACTTCACACAAAAGCATACGTAACCATTGTCTCTTATTATCAAGAATCATTTAGAGAATTGAGGAATGGTTTGTCTCATAGAGTTCTAAATCAGATTTATCACTTAATTAACAGTAAGACATCACCATCACCAACTTCTCAAGCCGGAAGGTCCAACTCACGGACTTCCAAGTTTACCCATACATTCGCATAGCAAATTATTTTTTATACAATATCAATAATATTAATAATACTAGTTATATACTATTTATATATGTACAGTTTTGAACAAATGGTGTTTATATATATATATATACGTATATATAACTGTATATATATATATATATATAATACCATATATGACACCACCAAACCATTAAAAGAATTGGATTTAAAAAATTTATATATATATATTGATTCTACCACAAACTGGCTTAAAATGAAGGAAACAGATAGAAATAATTTAGTATTTATTTTAATCAAATGGAAAATTTTAAATATTGTTTGTTTGTATTACGTTAGGTATATTTAGCGGCCTTAGGTTCAAACATGTCGCTAATAAAATCTTTAAAAAGAGGGTACATAGTTACTTATTTACTACCTATATTAATAATAGTAGCCCTTACATGTGAACAAATTCATAAATTGAAAATGACTAATAATATATATATATATATATTATTTTTTAAACATTATTAACAAGTAACATTATTAAAACCTGCCTATTAGACAGCATAACACCAAGCTTTATACAAGTCAAGCAATATATATATATATATATATATATATATATATATATATATATATATATGTCTGTAGGCATAACTTTCGTAAAAATGGTCCGATCTTGATGAAGTTTTGTGTAAACGTGTAAGGCATCATCTATTTTCATGAGTTCGAGAACCAGACATGTCGCTCTATTAAAGGGGGTTTTGGGGGATTTTGTACCTCAAAAATGGGTTTTTTGAACTTTTTACTCATAATTATTTTTAATCCTAAATTTTTCACCATTAAATTAAGCTTAAAAAATTTGGTATTTTGATCATCATTCTACGTCAATTGGTTTCCGAGATATTGAAAGTGCTAAACACATTATGTTGTCCAATGTTAATCTTATGGAGAATGAGTAAAATTTTATATCTCGCTTATTAATGAACATATTCTAATGAAACTTGGTATGTGGCTTCATTTGGTTGGGGTTTACTGCAATTTGCATAAAAACCCCATTTTTGGTGGTTCCCATGGTGGTCCCCATGGCAGCAAACCTGTGTACTCAGCAGCTATAATGTTATTCTTATGGACAATAAGAGACTTGTGATATCTTGCTTGTTTGAACATAAATTTGTGAAACTTGGTATGTTTCTTTATCAAGTGGTGATCCATTGGTATTTGCATAAAAATCCGATTTTTGTGGTCCTTGATGCAGCAAACCTGCATCCTCAGTCATAAGGTTTCTCTAATGGAGAATAAATAAAAATTCATATCTCGCTATTTTATGAATATGCTTTGATCAAAGTTGGTAAATAGCTTCATGACGTGGTGAAGTGCCATTTGAAATTCGCTGAGTATGCAGGTTTTATGCAACGGGGGGGGGGGGGGGATTTTACAATTAGTGCTTGATGTTGAATTAATCCTTATGTATAATATATTCTTGGGTTTTGACACCATTTTGTACATGTTTTGTATGTCATGAATAAAGAATAGTTTGATTTGATTTGAAAGTAAAGTGGTCAGTGATCAGGGAACTCTAAGGATCTCACCCAATCTACACACACATTTATAGTTTATTTATATTCATCGTAAAATATGCTCAATGTAACATTGTATGTTAGCATCTTAAAAAGTGGCACGATGAACAGTGAATTAGTGATGTGTGTTCTCGAGTACACCCCATGTACTCGTAGTACTTGATTCTTTTTCTTCAGTGCTCAAGTACGACTATTCATACTCATTCACATAGCAAGTTAATACTTTTCTGATTTACACTGAGATGTACTTTTATACTAATTTATTACACTCCTTGAACATGAGTTATGGGACTTAACTCGCTCTTGTTCTCACACTATGGAATACTGTAGCAAGTGTACAGTTGGAGAATAGAACCAATTTGTATTTAATTTTATGTTTACAACACAGAGGAATTAAGTACTCATTCTACAAGGTGTTTTTTAAGTAAGCACCGTTTTTAATCCTGCCATTGCAGAGCTGTGGTTGGCATTCCTGCATCCATTGGCAAGCCTGAGGCGCCACTACAGCAAAAATCGACCATGTTTACATTTGTTTGTGAGCGTTCAAAATGGCGCCGCCAATTGTGTACCCCGCCGTCTGTGAAGTAAGCGCTGTGATAACATTTTTTCAGTGTTAACGGTGTAATAGCGGCTGAAATTCATTGGCAGATTATCAAAGTGTATGGCAAAAACACAAAAAGCAATGGAACAAAACGAAAATGGGTTAGAACATTTAAAGATGGCCACACGAATGTTCATGGCGAGGAACGAAGTGGGCGAGCTTCAATCATCACTAAAGATTTGGTGCATAAAGTTGATCAAGACGAGAGTGAATAGACGATTTAAGATTTTTTCATTATCTTATGCTTTTTGTGGCAAGAAGGTTTTTATGTAAATATTACCGACCAAATAAATTATCAAAAGATTTGCTCATGCAGCGCAAAAATATTAACTGAGATGCACAAAACCAAGCATATGGGGAGTGCGCTGATTTTTCTTGAACGGTACAAGATGGAAAGTCATGACTTTTTAAGCTAAATAGTCACAGGCAATGGATCACTTTTTGAAGCTAGAGATGTAAAACACTTCGCTATACATTTCACTAATATGTCAATGAATTTCAGCCGCTTTCGCATCGTTAACACTTAAAAATTTAACCACAGCGCGTACTTCAGAGTCGGCGGAATACTCAATTGGCAGCGCCATTTTGAGTGCTCACAAATAAACGTAATCATAGTTGATTTTTGCCATAGTGGCGTCTCAGGCTTGTCAATGGATGCGGAAATATAGCACAGGATGCATGATTGCCAACCGCAACTCTGCAGTGGCGGAATTTAAAAACAGTACTTAGAAAACACGCCTCATATTTTAATATGATTATTTTGCTTATGATGTTTGGACTGTTAAAACTATATTTTAATGTGAATTTTTAAGTAACAATATCAAAATAAAATATAGCAATGTACCTTAATAATGTAATGTATATATTTATTTGTATAAGTGGTACTATATATGGACAGAGTCCAACTGCCAATCATCATTGATGGATTAGTATACCAAATTTTGCTCTGGTAGAAGCATGAAAATCAGCTATGACTGCTGGTTGCCCGAGTGACCGCAAGAGGGGGAGGGGGGTTGTTATACGATGTCTGTGATGTGTCTCTGAACCTCGAATGAAGCAGAACTGTATCTAGCCTTGTATGATAAAGCCCTTTGGGTGTCAAAATGGTCTTTAACCACGAGACCCTAATCTCAGATGTTAAAACAGAGCTTCACTCTAACGTGACATTTATCTCAAATAATTAGATAATTATTCTTAATTTACATGGAATTTTCCAGCTTTAAATGTTGAATCAAACAGCATGCATTACAGTTTAAAAAAAGTACTATTAATAATTTTAATAATTACAGTTAACTGTGGAATGATTTTAGTCCGGATCGGGAATGAGGTGAAAAAAATCAGTAAGCGAGGAATTATTTTTGTTTTTTGGTCAGTTAAAAAACTCAGTGAGAAATTGAAAATAACATTCTAAAGAATATTTTGTATTCAAACAATCTGTTGTAAGACTAATCATGATCGGTACAAATTGTTTTGAGGAGCGGATTTTGTCCAAGCGGGGCAACAAACTGAGCTCGAGGAGCGGAAGTTCTTGGAAAGACTGAACGATCTAGACTGTGGGATTCAACTAATGGATTGTTATTTATTTATTGTTTTTATTATTACCCTCCAATAAAAAAAATACCTAATTTTTAATACAAAAAATGTGGTGAACAATTACGTAAGCAGCAAGTATCAAAACTGAATTGATAATTTTTAAAATAACTTGTTTCACTCATTCAGTTATTTAAGTTTGATTAAACCGCTTTCTCAAAATTGAGCAAGTGGTTGGACATAATTAAATCCAATATCCTTGAAAAAATAAGAATACCTCTTGAATAATACGAATAAGTGACTGATAGAATTAACTTTTTACGTTTTGTTAAAACGTACCAACTAGAGGTGTGCGGATAATGAATTTTTAGTTGGGATCAGTTTCGGATATCGAAAAAACCCTCAATTTTTTAAAAAAGATAAAACAGAGTTTTGATTTTATTTTAGGAAGCACATTTACAGTACTAGAATTCTTAGAACTTTATCCTTTTATTCATATAAGACAGTTTTAACCGGTTAAAATATCAAGTCGCTCACAGAGTCAAAGTAATGTCACGGCGAGTCAAATGTAATTTAATTTAAAGGAAAAATAATGTTCTCATTTAATTACAACAATAATATTTATATCATTAGACTCATAGAATCTAATCTTTTATTTACGAAACTCTTAATCTATTAGTTTGTTAGTAGACGGTTGCAGTGAGTCATAATTGAAGTTAATGTTACTACGCTCGGTGAGCGGCTTGGGCCTTTTTGCCTCCCAACGGCCTCGGGGACCGGCACGATTTTCGCCCACTAAGAGCGTGATCCAGTTATACTTCATCCAAGGTCTGTACTCAATTACCTTATCAAGTATGTCATATGAGTGCATCAAAGTTTTCAATTCAGTGTATTTGGGTTGATTTACATCAAGATATACTTTCAGAAGAGATAATTGTTATAAAGGAGTATAATGTAAAACTACAAGAGAATAATGGTTTTATATAGAAAACAAAATAATTACTTAAGGGCAGTTTATTATTTTACATTAAGGTTTAGCTACAATCTTTACATTAGGCTATATTAAAACTGTAAATAAAAATATAACTTATAATAATATTTACAAAACAAATTGTACAGTATCACATGGTGATAGAGGAAATATTTATTTACACTGGAGAAAGGTAATATTAAAACGTTTTCTTGCTCCTTTGAGGAAGAATGGAGTCTTTGGCATAATTGAAAAATGTTAGCAATCCATATTTTTTGTTACGGTTTGAGAAGTAATTCGTTACGACGTCATTGTCTCTACCTGGAAAAATAAAATTATCATTAGTTCCTGGAAGGAAACCCTTCAAATAGATATGGTTCTGGTCGGAGAAAAACCTTTAAAGAAAAAACAGTATGAATCTACTAAAATTTCAATAGTATGTGTAGCATCCATAATCTAGCACACTAGGTCCTTTTTGGCAACACTTACAACTTTGCATTAACAAAAGTTGTAAGTCCACAATTTACAACTGGAGGACCAACTTGTCAGAATTTTTTCACACATACACACGAACGAAACACACATAACACAGTCTCTCACACTCCCAGTGACGTATTTAAGTATCTGCCGCCTCTAGGCAGCAAAATTTTCCGCCCCCCTCACATCTACCTTACCATCCCCGACGTCATTAAAATTACCCCAATTGTTAATGGTGATTAGACCATAAGCAAAAAATGAGACTGAAACGTGTTTTATCGGCCGTAAGCGACAACTGAGAAGTATATTATCTGCCAAAAATAATAATCTATCTCTATATATCGTCCAAAAACGGCAATCGGATCGCATTTCTCACTTATCCGGACATCGATGATCTTGAATTTTTAGACAAAATTGTTTTGTTGCAAATAAAAACTAAAAACTGAACTTCACAGTTTAGCGCATTCAGTTTTCACGTGACTATCCCGCATTACCCAAATGTCATGTAGTTTGCATTGTCATGTGAGTCCTCGCTTAGCCCAACCGTGTCGTTATCAGTGGTTTTTATTGTTTACGTATCTGGGGTGCTGCTCCGTTCAGGTCTTCCCCTGTCGATGTAAATCAGTAGATCGATGACACTTTTTATTACAGTTTACTTGGTTTATGATTAACATTGTTATATTAAATCTTTACAAATATTACGTACATTTCAATATTTTCTGATTAAACTACAGTTTTATCACTTTTTCATATAATAAATGTGTTCCTCTAATGCGCCCTATTTTGTGTTCCGATCATGCTCTTAGTCCCTTTGGTGACAGATAAACTAGGTTCTACTGTATTATGATAACTTTCATCTGGAAGCTCACTCTTGTTTTAGCACATAAAAGTAAACATATATTGTCATAATTTTTCACTATTAAAGAGGATTGATGATTCCAGCCCACCTCCGGGAAATCTGGATTTTTATAAATCCGGACAGGCCGTCCGCCACAATAGTTCGGATTTCTGAGAGTCTAATGTATCTTAATATTTAATTCTGGCAGCGAATCAGTCCCCACAAAATTTCATGAGCTAGGGAGAAGATAAGATAGCTTATGACGATTCACTTTAAAGCTAGAGGGTCAAGGTAGGAAAAGTGTCAAAAATTACCTAGGCTACTGGACTTCAAAAGATCCAGTGATTTTCTTACAGAAATATCTAGTGTTTTTATTAATAACTACAGTCAACTCCTGATTATCTGGGGTGATGACCGGTTGGAGGGTCACGGATAACCCAAAACCACGGTTAAAACAAAGGGATTCAATAAATTGAATACTACAAATATAATGAAGTTTTATTAAAAATTGTATACTACAATATTGTTTTATAATGTCATTTAAGATATATATATATGTAAATTAAATACTTGTAAAAATATTGAAATTGTGATAAAATATACAAACAATCATGATAATAATACAGTAGTTAATACTATCAATGGCTGATAGCAGTAAATACTATCCAAAACACCAAACTCTCTAAACTATCAATGGCTGATAGCAGTAAATACTATCCAAAACACCGAACTCTCTAAACTACACCGAACAGTATGCTAATTAATTTTGCACTGAGGGAAAAGCCCATGAGGGTGAACAGCGGCGGGAAGGGTGATTGTTTTGAGATGTTTCTATTTTTATATGACCTCGTCCGACCGTCTGTCTGTCCGTCCTTCTGTTGCTGAGGGTAAACAGCGGCGGGAAGGGTGATTGTTTTGAAATGTTCCTATCTTTAGACGTCCGCGTCCGAG
This sequence comes from Allygus modestus, assembly GCA_963675035.1. Classification (NCBI taxonomy): domain Eukaryota; kingdom Metazoa; phylum Arthropoda; class Insecta; order Hemiptera; family Cicadellidae; genus Allygus; species Allygus modestus. The sequence goes on along the minus strand of OY776111.1, from coordinate 98,142,018 downwards.
CATCCGTCCATCTGTCGCACTGCCTAGCCAGCTAGCCAGGTGCAGTGTCTAGAGCAGTGTCAAGGTCATCGCTCCCCATCACACGCCCACGGCTCATTAGCGAGATGACAAGACTCTGAGATTATGTTGTGTTTACTAAATTGTTTGTATAGTATTTATTCTGATAAATAAAGTAAATTAAGTACGATTCTGGAGATAATTTAGCAAAATAAATTTTTATTATTGCTCTATTTATGTTTAGAAGGGGAAAAATAAAAATAATAAAAATAACCCTTTCGTGACCCCGGTTAAACCGCAACCCGATTAACCCGCTCCCGGATAATCGGGAGTTGACTGTAGCTGCTGTGCCCGTGCTTCACAACGGGGTGAAAATTCATAGGAGACAAATTGTAAACGAAAAAGTGACAGTCGGAAGTTAAATACAATCCTTATAACAGCTATGTATTTAAATTAATTGTATTAAGAATAAAACACATGTAGCCTAACACAAACCAAATACAACTCTCCTTCATTTGAATAACATGGGGACTTTGAAGTCCCTTGGAGCAGAGTCCTGAGGACTTTCCTAACGGCAATAGGCATATGACACTTCCTAGGTTTTGGCGTGATGGACCAATAGACAGACAGACACCACCTAATTTTTATAATAGTAGTGATTAAGAAATGAACTAATGATCTCAGCTGTAGTTATTTATAATGTGATTTAAGCTTCTGTTTTGTTTATTTGTCCATACTTCCCTAAAGATTTATTTTCCTTAGCATACAAACAGTAAATTAAAATAGATTATCTCTACAAGCCACTAGTATTGGTTTAACTAATAGTAAAATTGGAACTATAAATAAAATTATATTTAATCTGATTGTTTAAATGTTTGCTCTTGCTACACTAAGAACAGACAATACCGTGCTATTTTGTGCCTCTTGTTTGAAGTTCTTGTAAGTCTCTTAAAATGGCATAAATTTCACTTTACGCATAAAACATAACCCTTTTTATATTAAGAAATAAGATTTTGCTAACAAACTAACCTAGTAAAGGTGTTGTTTCTGCCATTGTCGGAAGCACATTCTCATTCGCTGATAGTGAGACAAACAGGGCAAAGGGTACAAGCCACAGGCATAAAGTGAAGTATGCCATTACCTGCAAACAGAAAGGTTTAGCTAAACACAATATAAAACTACAATTTAAAAATCCAATCTTCGTATCGATAAAATAATTTCTTTATTAGCATGATACGTGTTGTTACAACTAAACAGGATAAATAAAATACGTCTTACAACACTAAAAAGCATATTTACACTTATACTGTACTTACATACAAGACAGTAAAATATACATAAAAGATGGTACAAGGCAATCGATTTCAACCAGTTACACCGGTCATCATCAGGCCCAATCAGAGAATCTCTCAAGCAATAGGCATAGGAATTCAATATGAATAGGTATTGACTAAAATATAGGCTATATAATAAAAATGTCTATAGAGAAGGCAGTGCTATTGCATTTATGTCAAGCTTACTAGAAGAATATTACAACTACGTAAACTAAATTTTGTTAAATGGTGACTGCCGCTTAACCTTTTGAGTGCTAATGGCCGATATATTCAAATCACAGTGGAACCCTTCACATGGTCACTGTGAATATCCCGAGGTCGGATCAGAGGGGGTTCCATTCTGTACTCAAAATCAAAGCTAATCACTGATAAGATAATCGTGCTGTTAGGGTCTACAACTGCCTAGGGTCTGCAGTAGACAAAACTAGATCAACTCGTCCAGCATCTTAAATCACAGGGTTGGACAGAACTGCTGGTTTAGTCAGTGAGTGGGGCGGGGGTATAAGCCAGGGGATAGTGCTTTAGTCAAGGTTTAGAATACACCCCCGTCTCAGTAGTTTTTATATGCAACTCATGGAGAGTTCATCACCTGTAAAAAAAGAATTGCAGAGGTTGAGCAAATAGTGAATGGTTTGGGTCCGAGCTGACGAGAAGGGTTGATTCCTTGTGAGTTGCACACTTATAAACAGTCCTGCTACTTTTTAAACAACCTAACTGTGAGTGTGTGTGTCCATTGACGACACAGTTTTCATACTTAAAATTGTTCAAAGGTTTAAAACATTTAAAAATTAACAAAATTGTATAAATACTTAAATACCACCTTATTACATTTTCATTGTTGGTTTGATTTTAATGTGTAGTTGAAAGGGTAACATAAATTCCTCTATTCCTCCCATTTCTCTTTCTAACCAATTACAACCATTAACAGCTGATCTATATTATTTCATCTGATGGTACTTGGTTTATATCATAGATTAAAACAAAGCTATTGTGTGTGTATTATATTACTGTTATAAATTCCACCTCAAGCTTTTTGTATTTAACTTGTCTTTTTGCTATTTTACAGTTAGTTGAGGTTTAAAAAATTAAATGAGTGGAAGAAGACAAGATATACAAAAACTCTGCCTATTACTACTTGCTCGTTAGCACAAAATCTTGATTAAAAACCCCAAAAACCTTATACTAAAACTGTGTGCTAGCCTAACAGCCGGCTGAAAAAATTAGGAGGGTTCGGGATGGTAAGTACCTGGGATGGGAAATCAGATGTTGACTTTTAACCACATATTAACACATTCTATGCATTAATCATGTTTAATCTTGATAGGCCTAGTTGCATTTGTTTACTTGCTAAGCAACCTCTCTAAATCCTGTGCGCTGCACTGAACACGTTACAGTGTTAAGTACTTAAGCAGAGTTTTCTGTTGTTATAAGTATTTCCGTTCAAATTTTTGTCCAAATTATAATATCTAATTATAAAGTCAATATCTTTTTGACATTTGTAATTAATGTTCATTACCCTAAACATAATTTCAGTCTTTGAAATATAATTTTTGATAAGAGCATCACTGCCCCATCCACCGAACCCCCCCCCCCCATTAGTATATAAAAAATAAATACATTTTGTTCCACATAACCTTTATATAACAGAAAAAGCTCGGAAAATGTCGCTAAGAAATATATTGTGTAATGTAAGAGAACAAAAATCATTGTTAGTTTATATCACAAATAAATACTAATTATCTTACCTCAGAAAATGAGTGGTAAATATTGTTGAAGTACTGAAATGCCAAATAATGATTGACTAGTAGCAAGATCACAGCAAATATGAAAGAAGGTGAAGAGAGGGAGACATAGGGAAATGTCTGCAGAATGAGCAAGTGAGCAACTTGCGCAAGCAAGCCGCAAATGACCATGGACGTAGGCAAATCTTCAAACAGGAAGAACCCCAGGTAGATACTAAGAGTCGTCTGAAAAAGATATCACACGTAACACCACTCCTAATAACTCCAGTGGAAGGCAAGTACACAAATTAAAAGGGATCCATTTCAATCTATTTGATCCTTAGACTTAGTTTTTTATATATTTTCCATAATCCTTATATTCAAATCACAAAATTAATTCTTTACACAGTTTGTCTGAGACGTCCACTGTACCGAATTACATGCAGTTTGTACTAAATGAAAGATAATTGTTCCTACCATTTGCAGGATTTATTTGTATTTTGAATATTTTTATGTTAAATAGTTAAAAAACAAAAATTACAATTACCTTATGGCATTTAACATGAGGTCAAATTCCACACTTTTCTAGACGTTTGCACAGATTGTCATGAGACTTCTACTTGGCCGAATTGCATTGGGTTTGTTCCAAATGGAAGAACTTTGTTCCTATATTTGCAGGTTTTATTTGTTTTAGCAAATTTCTTCTGTGGGATGAAGCTATTACCGTGGCTTAAATTGTGGAAGGGTAAAAGTTTAGTATAGCGTACCGTTGGCAATTATATAATTTTCTAATTCTAACTAATCATATTTTTATTTGTAGATTCCAAATGTAAAACTTTTTGTCTTTTTGTCGGAAAATCATATTTTACTGCACTAAAAACTATTTCATTGCATTTTTTACATGTCTTTATATAGGAAACAGAAGTTTAATTTTTTTGTGTGGATGCGATACCTTTTCAAACAAATGTCCGATTTTGATGAAATTTAGCAAACATGTGTAAAGTGACATTCAAGTTTTAAAAAATCAGAAAGATCTGACCATGGAAAGGGGGTTTTATGGGGTTTCAAATTTTCCAATAGGCCCCTAATCAGTTTTTTGCATTTTCACTCTAAAATTTGAATAACACACAATTTTGGTTCTGACCACTTTATAGAGCTTACAAAATAAACAGTATTTTTAATCATTAACTTAGGTTAGGTGGTTCTGGGGAAAATCAAAAAATGTAATTATAACATTTCCTATGTTATGGGACAAAAGTTTTTTGATTTTCTTCAGTTTGTTTTTTTATTGAAAACTTAACATTTGTTTTTACCAATAAGTTCAGCTCTAAAAATCAACCATTATGGTGTTAATATTGTAGAAACATTACTCCATATTTTCAATGTAAATTTGTTATCTTTCAGCAAATTTATTTAATACAAGATCTATCTTTATTCATCATTCAAATACATAACATATTATTGATAAAGTCAGAGTTACAGAACAAAAAATAAGATTAACTAACAAATATTAGATAACTTAGAGAGAATTTGTTGAGGTGCCGACCTTTCCCTAATTTTTTTGGGACTAGTACGGCGGAACCAATATTTTCCCCTCCTTCCCGAAAAAAACAACAAAAAAAACGCTAGGTAGTGTACAACTAAAGCAGTGGCGGATTTAGGGGGGAGGGGGGCTATAGGGGATGCAGCCCAGGGCGGCACATTTTCAGAAAAATTAAACTATATTCAAAACAAATGTTTAAATCAGAGACATTGTGTCGAAAGCGGCTGATGATGACGGTGTGCCGCCTTTTAATGGTGATAAAGGTAATAATCAGAGGTTAGTTACAATATCTCACACCGTTCTTCCTTAAAACAGTTTTAATAAATTTGACCGTACTCGTTTAGGCCGCAGAAAAAGGATTTACAGGGCGATAAAAGACAAACTCGAGTAAATTTAACTTCTCCCCTCAGCCCATCAGGGGCTGCGCCGCTATGACAAATGTACGGTCTTAATGTCCAATACATTTGCATACTATTAAATATTTTTGACACAATATCAAAAACTACTGAGGCACGCCTGATAGAGGAATGTAGCAGAATTTGAGATGGCAATGGGGTAATTTTGACTAAAATGATATTGTCGAATAGACATGATAGACAAGAATGGGAAATTTACTTATCAACACGGAATGGCTATTGCGTCGGTTACTCTCGCAGTGTTACCAGTCAGGTGTTATGACAATATTACTCTTAAATCCTCAAAATTATCTTCAAATAGGTTCGAATATCTCTTCCTAGGAATCGAAAAGTGATGTGGGAAAACTGTGAATTAAACTAAATGTTTGGTTAATTTTAAATTTTCCTTGGGGAATTTGCTGTAAAGTTTATGAGTTCTTAATTTAAACTGTAAATAAGTCTTGAGAGGGTGTTAAAATGTATAACCAGTAGTATTTTAATTATTGTACCCGGTAATAGTATGGGCAGATATTATGCCCGGACATCAACGGCATTGTGGAGTTAAAACAATAATTTAATTTATGAATTTGTTTTTGCCTAAAAAATGCATTAAGAATGTGATTGAAAAAGTAGAGAGTCTTATGAAGACTACACCAATTAATTTGATATGTTTATGATCTAAAACATGAAAATGATTCTTTGTATAAAAATATAATTGACAAACTGTTAAAAAAAAGAAAGATAACTCAGGATTAAAATAGTCTTAAAGTAGGTAGGAATTTTGAGGTCACAATTTTTTTATATTTGTATGTTATAGGAAATATTCTAATTTTCGGTATTTTATGCGTTGGTGAAAAAATTATTGTTTAGTAAAGAATAAGTAGGGATTTTTAGGCCTTTGTTGAAGGATTTTCGTGGCAGTAAAAGTAGCACTGCTTTCAACAAAAACACTTGTAGGGTTGATCATCATTGCCTAGCCTATATCATTTGGGTGAAATCATATTTCTACATTATACTACTGTTTATTAATTTTTTTTAATTAGGAAAAAACAAAAAACGGCAAATTCTTAAATTTATTCATTCAGTAAATTTTAAGCTTCCTTACATACAGTCAAATGAGATATACAAGATATGGGTAAACCTGGGTGGCTGAGAATGAAAAAGTTTATGTTATGGGGGGGAGGCGGCATATTGCTACTAGCCCTTAACACGTTAGCTGCCAAGTAGGTCCGAACGGATTTAAACATGGGGTACGTTTCGAATGACACTTAGGTCCGTTTGTACCTAAGAAGTTGCAAATGCTATGTTTTACTATACTGGTTCCTAGCGGCAAAACATTGAACTTCAAGCATACTAGATAGAACACGCCTACGGGTTCATTGGTTTAGTTCGTTGCTTCAACCAGGGCTGCAAACTGTCGTCTCAAAGTAGAAGAAAATATGTACAATTTATTAGGTCCGTTCGGACCTAATGAATAATTTCAAAATATAAGGAATAGTGTGTAAATACTAAACACTGCATTTATAAGTAATAATGTTATAATTTTTTTTTTAAATTATTAAATTGTTAAAACAGAGCATAAAATTACTGGCTTAATATAAATTTTGAGTAAGGAATAGTTAAATATACTTATTATGGGTGAAAGTATAAAAATGGTAAAAAAGATAAATATATTACATAGGTCCCTACTTTGAAATAAAATAAATATAAATGAGTAATTACGATTATAAAAAGATTATACATAGGTAATTGTAAGGAATATTGCCTTAATTATAAAGTTGATGAACAAGTCAAAGTTCCTCATGTGTTCGCAACGTTACTTGTGTAGATCTTCCGAAATTGATTGCAAATAAATTTCAGTCTTACAACACTTAAGATATATTTACACTTATACTGATTCATATACAGATGGTAAACATACATAAAAGATGGTACTAGGATATCGATTTCGACCAGTCACACCAGTCATCATCAGGCCAATGAGAGAACTCAAAACTCTGTTCTCTCATTGGCTTGATGATGACTGGTGTGACTGGTCGAAATCGATAGCCTAGTACCATATTTTATATATGTTTACCGTCTGTATGTGAATCAGTAAAAGTGTAAATATATCTTAAGTGTTGTAAGATGTATTTTATTACATCCCGTAAGTAATAAAACACGTAATATGCTAATAAAAAAGATTTTTATATTTTAAATGTTTTTTAAAAGATTTTGTAAATTAGTCCATTAGTTCCGTGTGGCAATATGGGAGGAATGTGGTGTTTTGGGCTCGGCAGCTGAGGTGTTAAGCGGCAATTGTGTAAATCTGCCACTGAGTAGAGGAATGTTTTTATGTCAAATTCTTGTCACCCATACATTTAGAAATACCAAATACCCCCGTCGCAGCAAACCTGCGGACTCAGCGAATTTCCAATGCATAATATTTGTCTGAATTCCACATAAAGCCGCAAACCACGTTTCATAAAAATATATTCACATATAAGCGATTTTAATTATTCTCCATAAGAATAACATTGGTAATGAGTATGTAAGTTTGCTGAAACAAGGAACAGAAACAATTGGTTTTTATGCAAATATAAATAGAATTTAACTAGGCGAAGCCACATACTAAGTTTCATCGATATTCAATCATAAATAAGCGATATATGACATTCTAGTTATTCTCTATAAGAATAACATGGGGGCTGAGAAAGCAGGTTTGCTGCAACAAGGAACAGAAAAATGGGTTTTTATATAATTATCAATCTAACTCAACCAAGTGAAGCTTCATACCAAGTTTTATTAATTTATGTTCATAATTAAGGGAGTCAGTACATTTTACTTATTCTCCATAAGAATAACATGGGGGCTGAGTACGGAGGTTTGCTGCTACGGGAATAATCAACAAAAAATCAATTTTTTGTGCAAATATCAATATACCAGTACTACTTGAAGCCACATACCAAGTTTCATCAACATACATTAATAAATAATCGAGATATCAAATTTTATTTATTCTCCATAAGGATAACATTGGACAACGTACTGTGTTTAGCACTTTGAATATCTCTGCAACGGTTGGGCGTAGAATCACAATTTAAACACCAAAATTATTGTTTTGTGGAACTGAACAGATTGGTAAAAGCAAATGTGAAGTTTACATTAAAATAAACTGAGGAAAAGCCAAAAACCTTTTTCCCATAAGATTAACATGGGAGATTTTATGAGCAGGTTTTTTTGGATTTTCGCAACCACTTAACCTAGGTTAATAATTCAAAATACTAAATTATTTGTTTTTTTAAGCTCTATAACATGGTCAAAACCAAAATTAAGTTTTTTAAAAAATTTTAGGGTGAAAAATGCAAAAAACTGATTTTTGGAAAATTTAAAACCCCCATAAACCCCCCTTCCCATGGTTCGATTTTTCTGGTTTTCGAACTTAGTCATGAATGTCATTTTACACATTTGAGCCAAATTTCATCAAAATCGGAGGTTTTTTACTCAAGTTATCGTGTTAACGGACACATATATATATATATATACATATATATATATATATATATATACATATATATAAATTTGAACGAATAGTGTTTTTTTGGCAACTGGGGACCTCAAAACAAAAAGTTATCATGGTCTCGGGCTTAAGTCTTACCATGAGACCTACGGTAATAGCTTCTTCCCTATAGGGGAAATTCGCTAAAATACAATTATAAACAGGAAGAGGGCAAAAACTTCATAAATCAGCAAGAACAAAAAGGCCTGCCAAAAATAATAATGATGATGAGAAAAATCAAAACTTGATGGCCTATTTAGCGAACAATTTTTTTATTCAGTGATCACACAGAGGATGAACAATAAGAGTTGTTTATGTTTTTTTACAGTTTGAATTATGTTTTGACACATCGGTTTAAAAAATGTACCAATTATAAAATGTCCTTTAGTTCTGAAAATTTGGATTGAATCCTAAATAGGTACTTTAAATTGAAATGTTAAAAAGACTCTAGGGATTGATTTGAAGAAATACCTAATTGTAAAAACGGCCTGAGATTAGAATTAACTAAAAAAGTTCAAAGTTGAATATACTTACAATTGTCATCCATCGTATTATTTTTTTTGATAACACTGTATACTCTTCAACCAGTTCCGCAATGTAGTACAGACCAGCAGCTGAAAATAACAATTAATTAAGCACAAACCTGTGTTTCACAAATCTCTCTCCCGTATAAACAGCAAAACTTTGACACAGTTGCTACAGTCTTTTTGTTTGTTATAAAACCCTTTTCTAGCAATAGGCTAATATTTAAAAATGCCACTTTTAACTAACAAGCTAATGGTATTTGAGATAACACAAGTGCAATATTTGCAAATTTCTTTTAAAGAAGACTCAAAGCACATTAAAAATGTAAATTATATCTAGTCTGAAGTGGTTGGTTGGCTGATTGTTTTTCCTTTAGTCATCAGGGTTCATTTTAAAACATACCGGTAAGCTACTTAACATTTGGGAATTTTGAGTTTCGTGGAAGTCATTGAAAAAACCAATTTGCCCATTACGTCCAAAAAGGATTAAATGAAAGTCATATTTATCTGAAAATTACTAGTAATAATAAAGGTACTAGTCCTATTATCAAGGGTTTGTGCAGCCCTACACCATGATTATGAAATTATAATCCTATTGTGAGTTTTGAGAGGCAATGTGGGGATCCTGATCCACCAAAATGTAGCTAAAAATCGTAATAAACCGAAGAATAATAAAAGTGGTAGGCCTACCTACCTCAATAGCAACGACAGACTAATGAGTGTCTTTATTTAACAACGCACAATAACTTCAACAAATATATTTAACTACAACTGGGTATTTATATAATCTTCGAGGGCGTTAACTGTAACTAAAATTGTCTACTGTATATAAGTTACAACTAGGGATGAGTCTATAACGAAATTGATCGATTCTCGATACCGATACCAGAAAAATCGATTCTCGATTCTCGATACCGATACCATCGATACCTACGATTATTCAGTACCTATAGCTGTTAAAACTATTGTTAAATACCCCCGTCGCAGCAAACCTGCGGACTCAGCGAATTTCCAATGCATAATATTTGTCCGAATTCCACATAAAGCCGCAAACCAAGTTTCATAAAAATATATTCACATATAAGCGATTTTAATTATTCTCCATAAGAATAACATTGGTAATGAGTATGTAGGTTTGCTGAAACAAGGAACAGAAACGATTGGTTTTTATGCAAATATAAATAGAATTTAACTAGGCGAAGCCACATACTAAGTTTCATCGATATTCAATCATAAACAAGCGATATATGACATTCTAGTTATTCTCCATAAGAATAACATGGGGGCTGAGTACGCAGGTTTGCTGCTACGGGAATAATCAACAAAAAATAAATTTTTTGTGCAAATATCAATATACCAGTACTACTTGAAGCCACATACCAAGTTTCATCAACATACATTCATAAATAATCGAGATATTAAATTTAATTTATTCTCCATAAGGATAACATTGGACAACGTACTGTGTTTAACACTTCGAATATCTCTGCAACGGTTGGGCGTAGAATCACAATTTAAAGACCAAAATGATTTTTTTGTGGAACTGAACAGATTGGTAAAAGTAAATGTGAAGTTTACATTAAAGTAAACTGAGGAAAAGCCAAAAACCTTTTTCCCATAAGATTAACATGGGAGATTTTATGAGCAGGTTTTTTTGGATTTTCTCCGCAACCACTTAACCTAGGTTAATAATTCAAAATACTAAATTATTTGTTTTTTTAAGCTCTATAACATGGCCAAAACCAAAATTAAGTTTTTTAAAAATTTTAGGGTGAAAAATACAAAAAACTGATTTTTGGAAAATTTAAAACCCCCATAAACCCCCCTTCCCATGGTTCGATTTTTCTGGTTTTCGAACTTAAAGTCATGAATGTCATTTTACACATTTGAGCCAAATTTCATCAAAATCGGACGTTTTTTACTCAAGTTATCGTGTTAACGGACACATATATAGATATATATATATATATATATAGATATATATAGAGATATATATATAGATATATATATACATATATAAAAATTTGAACAAATGTTGTTTTTGGCATCTGGGGACCTCAAAATAAAAAGTTATCATGGTCTCGGGCTTAAGTCTTACCATGAGACCTACGGTAATAGCTTCTTCCCTATAGGGGAAATTCGCTAAAACTTACAAATTTGTAATACCATTTAAAGTTATTTAGTAGTATTTTGTAGTTGATCATCAAACAAATTTCTCAATACAATTTTTTACATAATTTAATGTTAATTTCACTAGTATGCTATAGTAATATAGAAAACAAAAACTATTTATTAAAAATTCATAATAGGGAAAAACTTGGTTGTAAGATAATGACTCGAAGAAATAATGTTGGTCAGCTGACTGATTTATTGCTTTCAAACAGACGCCTCCCCTCCCCTCATATCCCTCTTCCTTCTTTATCTCAAAGGTAAGATTGTTGCCGCCGACCCAAACACTCCTCGTAGGTTTTTGTAGAGCGGGCAAACGGCGGGAGTATCTCTTCCCGTGCACTACGTAGCGCGGGTAAACGGCGCCGGGGGGGAGGGGGTATCGATGGTATGGGTATCGACATTGAACGAATGAATCTCGATACCGATACCTATGTCCAAGAATCGGTGGTATCGAGAATTGGTATCTAGAATCGACTCATCCCTAGTTACAACAGTACCAAATTATATGTACAAAAATACACACACACACACACACACACACACACACACACACACACACACACACACATACACACACACTTGTTATCACCTAAAAATTTGTATTAATATTTTCAAGAACAACCTTAAGAAAGTTATTGTTGAAAAAGTAATTGCATACGTTTTACATGTTATTGCATCAGCCATTTGTAACATCTCTGCAGCGGTGTATTGACCTTTTACGGACAGTGTGTCCCGAATAACATTGTTTACATCCATAACAATGCCCCCTAATTTAAAAGAAGGAAGGAAGTACACTCATACAGTACCCGCCGCAAGGACAACTTAAGACATCCCCCTACACTGGGCTCGCCCTGAGAAAGGATAGTTTTCCTATAATCGGACTGAGAATATACATCTCCTACCTAATGAATTACGTCAGTTCGAGGCAGGTGCCTTCAAGACGAGAACAAAGGCTGGGCTTTATCTCCCTGGCGCCATACCCCATAAATTAAGTTCTTGATGCAAAAAATCCTTGCTGCTTTTAACTTAAGTACAGCCACCATTTTGAAAATGTAGTATTATTTTTAGTTTGAGTTTTTTTGTTGTTTATTTGTGACTCAGTATATCTGGTTCAACCCAGGCAACAACGAAGAGCAAAATAAACAGATTGCAGAAGTAGGCTATCTAGTATACTCCTCATTCATTCGAAACAAGAGTGGTGCCAACTTCCAAATGTAGAGGAAATAGGCTTCAATGAAGATTTATATGATTGTAGTACTAACAATGTGAAATATCAACAGTAACCTGACCTTGGTAGAACAGAAAATGTTATTTTGGGGTTGGCCTATACCCACATCAGGGCAGGACAGGGTAACTTAGTCTTTAACTATCCAATATTCCATTGCAGCCAAATTAAATAACCTTGGAAAATATTTCTGATAATATATTTAATTAATAAGAAAAATCCTGGGATTACACTAGACAAACAGTTATTTGTTTATTGGCGGAGACTCATTCTTTGCCCGGTAGGACTCCTGAATCAGCATAAAAACATAACCTAACTTACCTAGAGACACAGTCACAAAAGAAATTTGCACGAGAAGAGCGATCCAACTCAGTAGAAAGAGGAACCACATATTTAATTAATGCTATTAAATCACTGGATAAATTTGATAAATTATTGCTAGATCACGACAATTTCAACCTTGACATAATGACACTTCAACCAGAATGGATTATTGACATATTAATCTTTAATTCCGTCGTCTACTAACAGGCGGTGGCAGTGTTACCGCCATGATTTACCATTTACCCCAAAAGATATTTTAAATAAAATTCCCAGTAATGACTTTTCTAACGAATTTTTTCTTATCCGCAGACGGTAAGATAAGAGCCGAGAACAATAATGATAACAAAATATAGGGCCATGACTGTTTACAAAAATACTTGACAAAACCTATCCAAATTTAAAAATATATGGAAAATTAAAATAATGTACTTTTATTTTTACAACCTAACTCTGAAAACCTCATGTTGGAAAAAAACAAATAAATAAACACATTAACAATTATCACTGTCAGAAAATTAATATCAGAATGTAAACGGTCTACGGACAAAACTCAATTTGAGAATCAGTTTATTGTATTTTTATACTGTATTATCAATATATTTGTTTCCGACTTTCCATCCACTGAAGTTCAGCTCACACAGTTACTAATGTGTAGCATCTGTAAGTGTCAGCCAAACTTCCAGAGCAGACTGTGCTCATTGGAAGTATACATACCTCCCAATTCTTCAGCATCCCATCCCATTCTATATGTTGACTCAGGAGATTTGCTCATCCACACCCATGGAATTATCGCTGGTCGTGATTGTTGGAAATTTTAACCGTAGCCAAACACCAACTGGGTTCCAGGACTTCAACACATCCAATTACCCTCGCTGCCTCATCAAATAATAGTGGAATGTATGGGGTTCCACCAGATTAATGAAGCAAAGAGAGGTGTTTTTAGCGAATTTCCCCTATAGGGAAGAAGCTATTACCGTAGGTCTCATGGTAAGACTTAAGCCCGAGACCATGATAACTTTTCATTTTGAGGTCCCCAGATGCCAAAAACACCATTCGTTCAAACTTGTATATATGTATATATATATATATATATATGGCAGCGAGGGTAATTGGATGTGTTGAAGTCCTGGAAATTAACCCAGTTGGTGTTTGGCTACGGTTAAAATTTCCAACAATCACGACCAGCGATAATTCCATGGGTGTGGATGAGCAAATCTCCTGAGTCAACATATAGAATGGGATGGGATGCTGAAGAATTGGGAGGTATGTATACTTCCAATGAGCACATATATATATATATATATATATATGTGTGTGTGTGTGTGTGTGTGTGTGTGTGTGTGTGTGTGTGTGTGTGTGTGTGTGTCCGTAAGCACGATAACTCTCGTAAAAAAGGTCCGATCTTAATGAAATTTGGTACAAATGTGTAAATTACCATTTATTTGAACGATTTCGAAAACCAGATGAATCGCACCATCCGAAGGGGGTTTTTGGGGGGTTTTGTACCCCAAAAATGTGTTTTTTGGGGTTTTCACGTGTAATTTTAATTGAAATCAAATTTTAATTCATACCATTGAATTCAGCTTAAAAAAACAAACAATTTGGTATTTTGATCATTGCTTTACGTCAATTGGTTACCGAGATATTGAAAGTGCTAAACACAGTACGTTGTCTAATGTTATTCTTATGGAGAAAAAGAAAAATTGTATATCTCGCTTATTTATGAACATAAACTGGCGAAATTTGGTATATGGCTTGATCTGGTTGTGGTTTATTGTTGTTTGCACAAAAAAACAATTTTTTGCCTATGGTTCCTGTAGCAGCAAACCTAGGTACTTGTTCCCCATGTTATTCTTATGGAAAATACTTAAAATGTTATATATCGCTTATTTATGAATGTATATGGATGAAACTTGGTATGTGACTTCACTAAGATGAGTTCTATTGATATTTGCATAAAAACCCATTATTTTATGCGCCTTGTTCCAGCAAACCTGCGTACTCATCCCCGATTTTATTCTTATGGAGAATAATTAATATTTTAAATATCGCTTGTTTGTGAATACATTTCTTATGAATCCTGTGTTAAGTGTTTTAATCTGTTATGTTATATTTTCATTGAAAATTCGCTGAGTATGCAGGTTTGCTGCGACGGGGGTATTCTAGACTTAGTTTGTTCCTTGGATCCCAGCATTAGTGTGATACACATGCTTCTGAACCTTTGTTACCTCAAGAAGACGTACATTCGGCTTTGACCTTTGACTGCTTCTCTCAGAAACCCTTGAACAAACCTGAAAAGATGCCGATGGAATATTTGGATGTGCAGCCTGGACCAAGTTTACCTCTGGCTTCATGGCTGCAGAGGCTGCCTTATATGTGATAAAGGATCATGAAAACACAGATTAGTTATTGTCTGCAAAATTCAGTAATAACTTGAGATGAGGGATTTAAGTGAAGTGAATATGTGATTATTGTTCAGAATTGCCCACTGCAGACGATGGGTCCAATAAGTTCCTTTGCCTCTTATTGGTTCTCAAAAGTGAACTGAGAATAACATTTATTAGAAACAATAAGACACTACATATGAAGTATAAGATGTCACACAATCCTGGAGTGGTGGATTTCTGATTCTCTAATTTCCAACATGTATACGCAGGCAATGCAAACGGTTGGCTATAGAGTGGCATCAGAATTATCTCTACTCAAACTCAAATTTGTTAAGGAAGCATGTAAATCTCGTAGGGGGACAGTCTCTTATTCTCCTTCGCCAAGACTTTAATCCCACAAACCGGCTACGATGATAAAGTGACTGATGAGTCTGAAACAATATGTGTGATATCTTTTTGCGGAATATTTCTCTTAGTTCTAAAGCACCATCATGTTTATTGTTGAACAATCAGTAGCGTAACTCGCTTTTTCCTGTCCAAATGTAGAAAATGTATTTGGGAGTTGATTCAGATTCAGTTTATTTAGAGTGACAACGCCGATATAGCGTTTACGGTTGTACCTTAAATTGAGGTTTTGAAAGGGTTCTATCACGAGTCATCGATTTATCATTTATCACTATCTCTTACATAATATCCTGATTTTACAGTGAATTTACATAATGCGGAATTGTCAGCGCACAGTTCAATAACTTTACTGACACTACTAACAACTGTTTTAAAATTGTTATGCAAATTGGTGAAATATTTGTTAAAATAGCTCATTTTAAAGTTTATTTTTAAAATATTTAAAATTGAGGAAAATTAAAATAATTAAACTTATTATACAGTTTTAAAGTGTGTCATTTAAACACTAAGCACAACGAATGAATGATATTATTACTAGGCTAAAATTAATTAATTCTTAAAACGTTTACTAACAACATTATTGTTTTTTTTTTAATTAAATATAACAACTTCATCCCACTACTATGCGGGCCCGCCAGAGCTTTTACCTCGGCCCGTGGACCCCACCGCCTCGGCTTGCGCCCCCCCCCCCCCGCAACACCACTGTGAATAATGTTCCTGTGTTCTCCTTTGGCAGCAGCATAGCTTTGAGTTCTACTCAGTTATCTGCCACTGAAATGGAGAGTAAAGCTAAATGCACTTGAAGGTTCAATGAGTAGTCTATGGTAATAGAACAGATGGGATATACCGGCTTATCTTTATATATAATTCCAAAAGCGAAATTTGTAAGTCCAAACTGTGGGAGTTTGGAAAATTGCAGGATAATAGGAGAGGGCTCAAATTAAAAGTATCAATCCCAGGGACTCGGGAAAAATAACGGCATTTATAACAAGTTACCAGCAAACGAGAAACAACCTAAAACATTGCCCATATAAGAAAGGTATGGGGATTTTAAAACGTCTGTTTTGTTCACATTAAACCATGTAATATCCTACGTATATAATATTCTATTTTCCCCAGCATGAAAATCAGTTGAGACAGAGTATTGGAGAAAGGTTGGCCCCTTCAAAACACTAGTACAGTATTCTAAAGTTCTGCAGTGAAATGATTGCCCCACATTTGACTATATTTTTCAATCCCCTACTTAGAGGAGGACTCTTTTCTGTGATGCCGAACAGTGGCTTCTTAATCCCGTTTCAAAAGTCAAGCTATATTTTTTATAATTCCAAAAATTATCGTCCAGTGGTCATTCAGTCAGCCTTTGCAAAATTGTTTTTGAGTGCCTCGTCAGAGCCGGATTTAGGAGCTGTGGGCCCCCACCAGTGGTGCAGGCCCTTGTTGCCACCTAGTATCGCCTAGGTCTATGTGTGGTGTGGGCCCCCCTTGTGCGACTATACTTAAATCCTGTGCCTCGTCTTGGACCACCTGTCTTAAACATTCAAAAACACGATTGTATTTGAACAGTACATATTTCGACATAGAAGACCAACGATATACAATTTTTTTATAGTATTTGTCAACAGGGATAATGTCACCATTCTCCAATGGCAATCAGCTTGATTGTGTCTACCTGGAATATTCAAAATCGTTTGATAGGATCAATTATGAGCTTCCTCTGGTTAAACTCGAAGGTTATGGAATCACTGGGTCTCACTCCTACAATATGGCTTTGAAGTTATCTCATGGGGCGAACCCTTCAAGATACATGGGGGTACGTTCATGACATCTTTTTGGGAAATCTCAGGAGTTCTCAGGGGCCCCATCTGAGGCCTCACATATTATGCATATTACGTCAATGACATGGAAAACATCTCGGTCGTAACTTTCTGCTGTTTTTTAGAGAGGTTTCACTTCCAGTTAGTTTTGAGAATCATATGTCAAATATTAAGCGAGGTATCATCCGTAATTAAACATAGATCATTACCACTACCATCACTATCAGTAACATTCAGAAAGAGTAAAAACAGGATCGGTACAAGTATCCCCTGAGGAATACCCCACTGAGTTCTCAGAGAACATTAGATTTTACAATTGCATTTAAAACGATTGGGTGGAGAAGCAGGCTTATTTGTCATCAACAAAGAGTATTTTTACAGATGGACTCCTTTAATTAGATATAATTTTAAATGCACATATTACCTCTGATTTCATAGTGTGTTGTATATTTTGTTTAATATACGTTATTGGTTATAATTATATCAAACAGATTTGGTAAAATATTTTCTTTTTTATATTGGGAGATAGGAATGCATCCATACGGACACCCCAAAAATATTAAAATCTTAATTAAGAAACTCTCAAAAATATGTTGATGATTGTCTATATAAAGTCTTTGAAATGCTGGGTATGAAGCTAAATATGGCATTGCTAGTGGAAATAATTGTCTTGAAACCACGTTCGAATGTTCTTGCTTATTAAAAAGAACATCGTTTAAAACTAAAAATAGGGGATGTAATAAAAGACGTCTTACAACACTTAAGATATATTTACATTTATACTGATTCACATACAGACGGTAAACATATATAAAAGATGGTACTAGGCGATTTCGACCAGTCACACCAGTCATCATCAGGCCAATGAGAGAACTGACCTACCTATGTCAGTTCTCTCATTGGCCTGATGATGACTGGTGTGACTGGTCGAAATCGATAGCCTAGTACCATCTTTTATATATGTTTACCGTCTGTATGTGAATCAGTATAAATGTAAATATATCTTAAGTGTTGTAAGACGTCTTTTATTATACATCCCGTAAGTAATAACAACACGTAATATGCTAATAAAAAGTTGTTTAACTAAAAATAGAAAGAGGTGGACCATAAAATATTTTCTGAGATTCAGTGAATATAGTTTTTATAGAAATCGGTCTAAAGCCGATTATATATATATATATATATATATATATATATATATATATATATTATTAAGTTCACTGCATAGGGATATTATTATAATTATTATTTTTAAAAGAAAATTACCAGAGTACCCTTCAAAATTCATTTTTAATTCACTGACACGTGTTTCGAGGTTTACCTCATGATCACAGTGCAGCTAATAACCTTAAACTTAAAATTAAATAACCTGTAAATAAACAAAACAATATGATAATTTTGTTAACATATGCTAAATTATCTATCTATATATGATTAATTACTTTTGATTTTTTTGATTGTTTCAAAGATTGGATTTTTTTGTTGCGCCTGCATTATATTTAGTATATTAGTTTTGTCTTCTGAATAATTCATGTAAATGTGAAGCTCTTCTTTTGCATTCATTTTGTCACCTTTCTTTTCAATAGACAAAACTTCTAAACTTTCTTGCAGTGTACCAAAATTGTGATCTGTAGTTAAAATATGTTCGGCAAATTTTGATTTTTGTGTAGTTTGGTTATTTGATTTTATAGCTTGAATATGGTCTTTATATCTACATTTAAAATTACGTCCAGTTTGCCCAACGTAATATTTTGGGCATTCCTTGCATGTCAATTTATATATTCCTGATCGGTCAAAAATGTCGGCGTTTTGATTATGTGAGCCGTTTGAAAATTTTGTTATCAAATGAAATGTATTATTCCTGGTTTTATAGCTGACTTTTAAGTTTGTATTTACGAAGGTTTTTCTCATAGCTTTGTTCAACACAGAACTATAAGGCATACAGATAAACTCTATCTTGTTTTGTCCATCAAAATTTTGTGAAGTTTTATTTTTAATTTTTCTTATGATAGTATCAATTATTTTAGATTTGTATCCATTTCTTATAGCTATCGATTTGATTGTACTTCTTTCTTCCTCAAAATGTTTTTCTGTCATCGGTATATTTAAAAGCCTATGTATCAATGAATAAAAACTAGACATTTTTTGTTGCCATGGGTGGTTGGAACTTTGTGGAATTATTAGGTCAGTTTGAGTGGGCTTTCTATATATTTTGAAACCGTGTTTGGTTCTTTCCTTAAATATAGTCAGGTCCATGAAGTTGATTTGTTCTTTTTGGGTTTCTATTGTGAATTTAATTTTTTCAGATAAGGAATTTAAATATTGCAATAAATCGTTACACTTGTTTTCATCACCATTAAAAAGACAAATAACGTCATCAACATATCTAAACCAATATATTATGTCGTTTTTAAATGGGTTGTTTTCATTAATAATTTTTGATGTTTCTAAATGATTCATGAATAAGTTTGCAAGCATTCCTGATAATGGTGATCCCATAGCAAGTCCGTCATCTTGTTTATAGTATTTTGAGTTGTATTCAAAATAATTTTGGTTTAAAGTTGTTTTTTTTTTTTTTGTTAATTTTAATAAATCTTTTACTTCGTTTTTGGGAATTTTATTTTTGTTTAGGTTGTTTTTGAGAATTTCAAGCGTTTCATTAGTTGGTATGTTTGAATACATATTTGAGACATCAAATGATATAAACATTGAGTTTGTTGGAATTTCTACATTTGTTATTTTTTCTATTAAGTCTAAGCTGTTTTTTACACTATAGTCTTGTTCAAAATTCAATTTATTTTTGAGTTTGCTATTAAGAAACTTACATAGTTTGTAAGTAGGTGCATTTATGAAATTCACTACAGGTCTTATTGGTATTCCATCTTTGTGTAGCTTTGGCTGGCCTTTTAGTTTAGGAGCTTTAGGATTTATACTTTTTAATTTTATTTTCTCAATATTGGATAATGTTTTGCACTTAGATATTGAATTGTTGGTGTTTTTTTATATATACAAGACTAAACTAAAAGGCCAGCCAAAGCTACACAAAGATGGAATACCAATAAGACCTGTAGTGAATTTCATAAATGCACCTACTTACAAACTGTAAAAAAAAAAAATGTAAAACTTGGTGGCTTAATTTCCCCCTTACAACGGGTTATGAAAAACCAGACATGATAAATAAATGAGTGGCTTAAATTAAACATACCTGGGGTAACTTAAACCATACACAGGGCTGAAATAAACAATATTTATGTCTACACAAATTGAATTTAATGAAAAATCTTATTTAATAACATGTTTTAAGGTTTGTTAAGATCAAACAATCAGTTTAGCTCGTAATAAAAAGTGTGGTGCCCACGCTTTACATGGGTTGGCTAAACAAGTGTAACAATTATTTGTGATATTTACATCCATTTCATCTGCAATGTAAGGAAATACATAAACACTGCCATCAGTCTTCGTAGCTTTTCTTAAGAAACTAACTGTCACTTCATCTGTTCCTGGTGATGTATTTATCACTTTGGCATAAAATTGCTTCACACAGCTTCTTTTTTGGTTCCTTCATCAAATAGCAGTTCAAAAATTGCAAATAAATCTGCATTACCATTAATGTCCTCCATGTTCACTGTAGTCCTCTTGGCTTTCTTGTTGACGTTGTTAGGTTCAGGTGCTTCAAAATCGTCGTCAGTAAAATCACTTAAAACAAGTTCAGCATCTGAATCTTATTGTAGGGAGATTACTTCGTCATTATTGTCACTAGAATCAGAACTCTGTCCTCTCTGGCTCTTTTTGTAACACAGGTTTTCTTTTGAGCTTGCTTTGAAGTGCCTGGCTGTGGCTCTGCAGGGTCATCAATGGAGGCATCTTCCTCCAAATCATCTGGCTGTACACCTTACACCTGGAGGTACATTGATTTTTTTCTTCCTTTCTTTGGCTGTTTGTGTAGTATCTTCAATTCTGCTTTTTTCAAGGTAGGATTGTATAGTTGCAGCCCAAGTGTTTCCAGAGTCGTTAAGGGTTTCTCTTTCGCTCTCCTTGGATCCACTAGGAAGCCTCTGAAGTACTTGCTCCCTATCAAGAGGATAAATTCCTGATCCTCTAAAACCACTGATCAAGTTTCTTGCAATGTTTTCTTCGCCCATATGTCATCAAGACACTTCTTCAATAGTCTCGGAAATCTATCCTTAGGTATTGTACCACGATTATTCTCCTTCCACTCACTTAATAAGTTTGGTGCCACTTTATTTTGAGTGGTCTAAAAAATGCCACATCAAGAGGCTGAATATATTGGGTACTGTTTGGTGGCAGTAGCACAAACTTAACGTTGTTCAACTTGCATTCATTTATAATGTCTAGGGATGTGGCTTGACAGGTTGTCCCCAATTATTAGTTTAACAGCATCTTTGTCAAACTTCTTGAAGTAGGGTATGGCCACTTTTCTGAACCAGTCTTCAAAAATTTCTAGTGTGAACCATCCACTTTTAGACCTATTGTAAACAGCTCCCTTAGGACCATTCTCTGTCCACGAGTCGTATAGATTTACCACCTTGTACGTGATGTATGGTGGAAGTAATGTTCCATCTGCACTCCCCGAAAACATTACAGACGTACTTGCCTTTGAAGAATCTACAATTCGCTCAGGATGGGGTGTCCCTCTTCTAAATATAACTTTTTTCTGCCCGGATCATCTGTTATATTAATCTCGTCATAGTTCACAATCATACTGGGTTCAACTCCTTGAAGTGATGTTGTTAGCTCGTCAAAATAACGGTTGGTTACGTCTGCGTCGACGGCTGCTCTAGTTCGTTTTATATCTTGGCAAAGACTATTACAAAGTTCCTTGTCATGTCTTTTTATAAATGATTATACAAAGTCTATTCCAGGTAAGTTGTTTTGAAGCCTCTTTTCCGTTCTCCCACTTCGGTCCAGAAATCCTTTAACTATAAGTCTAATATCGAAGGAGGTTAAGGGGAATCCCCATATCCCAGCCAAGGTAACACATTCCACGAGCTGGTTTTATTCCACAGGACTTAAAATGCTTGGTCTACCTACCTTATTGGGCTAAACCCCCTCAATATACAATCTTAGCAAATTATATAATCCCCTCATCCACCTTCGGATAGGTCGATCTGTCTGGTTTACGAACTTAAAGTAATAAATGTTGCTTTACACGTTTGTACCAAATTTCATCAAAATCGAACCATTTTTACGAGTTATCGTGCTCACGGACACATATATATATATACAATATATATATATAATATATATATATACAGTTTTGAACGAATGGTGTTTTTAGCATCTGGGGACCTCAAAACGAAAAGTTATCATGGTCCAGGGCCAAGGTCTTACCATGCCGACTATGGTAATAGCTTCTTCCCAATAGGGGAAATCGCTAAAACATCAAATCTCACACACATGTATTATTTACAGAGTTGTGCTGACTGGGCAACCACAATACGACTACTATATAATACATCACAATAATTCATTTATCTTTAAAAGAATAGATATATTTAGACCTCGTGCAAATCTTCGTGAAGCCTGGGTGTTATTGATAAAAGTAGTTTAAACCATTTTTTTTTTTAGGGTGGGGTTGAGCGATTGACATCTGTTTAGTCTGTTGACAAAAAATCGCTTGTGAGAATCATCTGTTACGTGCCAAACCAAAAACATTGCAACTGCGAAGTGATTGTTATGCGCAGATCTTATAGGGTAAGACTGTCCCACACATCTTGCGAACAGGCCTGAACATTCGGCCGAATATCCTCCCGAATGTTCACTGAACATTCCGCCCTGTATTCTTGCTACCAGTACACTATGGCCCAACAAAGGCGAAGTGTGCACGTGTATGTTCGGGATAGTTCGCATCACCATGATTCGTGTTCACCTGTGCTCCGTTTTTGTCGGGTTTTTGGCACGAATAAAAGGAGACGAGTTGAAGTGAATGGGTGAGCATGGTATTGGGCGAGCGTGTACTTGATTAGATTGTTGTACACATTCGGTTGATTTGGTGCAAGACTCGTTCCGAATATTCGGTGGGACATTCGAGAGAATCATTGGCAATAGTGTACTGGTACCAAAAAGTTTGTGCAGCTCCCACACTTCTCGCGACTACTCCGAACTGTATGATCGGGCGTATTCGCGAGAAGTGTGGGACAGCCTTTATTGATTAGGCCTAACACAAATTATTTTAATTTACCTTCAACCTAGCGAGTTCGCTGCGCCCATATGTTAAAAATTAGTTTTATAGGAAAACAAATATTTAAATTACAAATCAGCAAAAGCAAATAAACTTTAAGAGTAAAAAACAGCTGATCGTACAAGAACAAATATTCCAAATATACTGCTTACAATAGTGAAACAGTTCAATGACTTGTGTTGACCATTCCATTTGAAAAGAAAACCAAGAAACCTAATGTAATAATTTAGAAGACATAATTTAAAATACAATACTCAAAAATATAAATGGTATATTGTCAATTATGGTTTGAATACCATCCTCATGTTTATAAAGACTACTATAAAAACTGAATTACCATACGTTCACCCAGTAAAATATACTTAATATACAGAGTAGCCAAATGTTTTCCGCAGGGATAGTATTATGACACATGGTATTGTGAACTTCCCTCCAACGCTGTTCTGCCCCACTCTTCTGCTGGCCCCCCCTACTCGGGCTTCACGAAGATCTGCATGAGGTCTACATTATTATGTCCACAGCTATTTTGGGATTTTTACACACTCTTTTACACACACTTGAAATTTTTAAAGTAATTAACAAAAATGTGTGCTATATTTTTTTGGCAAAAATATTATAGTATTGTATATTTTGCATTATTTTTGTGAATCTTTTAAGTCTTATTTTGTTATGAAATAATTTCAATGAAATATTCGTTTTATCGATACCTTTTACTTTACCCTCTGATCTTATAGTGACAAAGTAACTAACGTGTGAGTTATGAGAATCCCTCTAAAATGTAATGAGGTAAATGTATTTTGCTTGAGAAAAGAAATGTAAAACAGTTTAAAATAAATGTAATTTTAATAAAAATGTTGACAATGGTAATGACAGATTCGGTATTTAAAAGATAAAGTTTACATTTTGATGTATTATTTGTATAGGTACGCTGTACAATTTGTACAGGTACTCTTTGGCAAGCAATTAAATTAATTTGCAATAATCTATTCAGAACTTACTATGTCCTCCAATATCGTTTGTACATATTTTACAAAGTTTTCATGTAGTGTAATAATAATAAGTAGATAAAATAATAGAATATATACCAAACAAAATAATAAAACCGAATTAATCAAGATTATAAGGGAGAAATTATGAAACTTAAGTGTTTAAAAATTAGTAAAATTACAGTTTATTTGTCTAATTTTCTATCAGTCTCACTCTCTTTTTCAGCGATCTTATACAGATTAATTTATAATCAAACCAATGAACACAAAAATAATGGAAAATAAGATCGATAAAAGAGGTCTATCCATCAAACTGGCGCTTGAAGGGGAGCATTTTGTCATCGAAGGAACAGATCTTTCATAATTTTTGGGACGAGACTCAGCTTTTTTTAGAAAATCATCTGTTTGTTCCAAAAATTGTTTTGTTTCTGTCATCTCAGTTGAATCCTGAAAAATAAATATTAGCATCAACTTTATTTCTTGATTTATTTGGACTTTACCTATCGCTTCTAGTGTTTAAAACTACACTACGTTTCGGGAGGTAAGGAAACTCCTCCCGTTATAAACTCCTTCCTTACCTCCCGAAACGTAGTGTAGTTTTAAACACTAGAAGTGATAGGTAAAGTCCAAATAAATCAAGAAATAAATTCAAATCTATCGCTATTATGAGTTTCAAAAATACAGCATCAACTTATTATTGAGCAGTTCACACATTTTGGGGGGAGGGCCCAAGGAAATCAGTTTTGCCACCGCTCAGAACTGTGCCCATTTTTGTTATGTTCATATTATTTATCAGCCATGGTCTATGTTGTTAGTCTAAAGTCCTTGCAAATCTGCAAAAGACGATACAACTACTTAAAAGCTCATGCAACTTGTAGCTGAGTGATGGCAGTTTTTTTTTAATACAAGCATGCAAATTTTGTATGAAAATCACAGTTAACATTATTTAATTTAGAAAAAGCAACAAACTTGGGTTAAGGGCTGTGTGTTATTTAAAATATTTTAATCATTTTTTTACAGTATACAATTTTCAACTTTCTCCATAACGAGATAATTTTTTAAAATTTGCTATTTTAAGATTTTTAGCTTTGCAAAATTGAATTGGCTGCTATTTTGAAAGAATAAAAGGTAAGAACATAAAATTCAATGACAAATCGTCTTTAAACCAAATTAGACACATGGCAAGTTTCAAGTCAAAATCTCAAGATTGGTTCCTAAATATTATGTATTAAAAAGAACAAAAAAACAGACGGCAGACAAAAAAAAAAAACACAGACCGACAGACATAAAACAAAGTATTTTAGGGCAAGTGTGTATAAGAACTATTTTTACTTACATTGATCCATGAAATCATTTCCCAAGTTTTCAAACTGATTTTATAAGCACCCTACACACTTACCAATGCATCAAAAAGGGTGTTGCTTGGTGCAAACATGTTGAATGTCCTTGTGGAAGGAGTGTTGTAATGTCCAAACAAATTATTGAGACCTGTAAACAAAGCTATGACATCTTCTTTTTGAGCAGGTGGGATTTTTTCATGTACCAGAACCTGTAATACAACCAAAAGCATAGGGTAAATATATAAAAGTTTGTGAAAAATTTATTGATTTAAAAATGCATCTTATCAATTCTCTTCCCAACAAAATGAAATTATGTTGAACTTCTCAACCAATCAAGTTTAAAAACCAAAATATACAAATAAAATACTTTGGTTTAATCAGAAGCACTGAATTATTTGATTATTACCGGGAAAATTTGCTCCACTCATTCACCTTCCTCTTCAAGATGGATAAAATCCGGGTGGTTTGGAAACATATTTTTATTTTGAATATATATAGTTTTATTTATAGGTACACCAAAAGTAAATGATAAAGTTGTTTAGAAACATGTTATTTTCTCATAATCAAAATTATAAAAACCTGTAATTTGTTCATATTTAAGATCTTGTTTACTACATTGAAAAAGAAAACAAATCATAAGGAACAAAAAAATCAGAGAGGAAATGAATACCATGTTGTGCAAAATCAAGGGCGTAGCCAGGATTTTATTTTGGGGGTGCTGAACCAGAAGGAAAGGTTTATAAGGATGTAACAGATAGTAACTAAATTCAAATTAATAAGGAAAAAACACGCAAGTCTCACTCGTTCGATAAACTAACCAGCAAGGTAGCAACACTGAGGTTTATTAAGGAGGTTAAAGAAACCTCTGATAATCATTGTTAAAATCCTAGGACCACCCTTGGCAGGATATCCTGCCAATGCATGTGTGCGCTGGACGGCCTATGGCAGGAATCCTGCCAATTGGGTAATTTTTTTCAATTGCTTATTACGCATTGAAAATTATCCTGCAACGTAATAATATTGATATCATTAAGAGGTGTTTCTAAACTTTAATTTTCATATATAAACAAACCTCGTAGCAGTAACAGATTAATATAATTGCTATTATAGTTTGAACAAAATTTAGCGCGCGAAACATTTTCGACTCGCGAACGGCGAAATCTTGTGAAACACGTGTTCATATTTCTCTCTCTATAAATATTATTTTTCAGAAATATATAATATATTTAATATAATTATATGTACTATTTATTATATTATAATAAAGTACAAAAATTACATATAGCTTCGTATAACTAATTTTGGCTTTCGGCGAAACTCAAATTTTGTTTTTCAACTCATATTAAGTCATAAAAACATTTATTACTTTTTGTACTAAAGTGCATTATTTCCAATAATTGTATTGTTACCTTCAATAATATAACAGTTTTAGTATATTACTTTGATACTTTTTATTTTATTTTTATTTTTCAAATGTACAGTAAAGTTTGTCGATTTTCCCCGGTTTCCGTATTTCTTTCCGTAGTTCGGGTAAACAATATTTTAAAAATAAATCAAACCCATTTTAAAGCAGGGAAATAAATTGCCTATATTTTGTATATCTTAGATTGTCTATAAAAAATTAGTGTCAAAAAGCTAGGACTCTACTTTTGAAAATTATTTCAAAAATGTTTGTACTGTTTTAGTTTTTCAAATTTTGCAAAAAACCACCATTAGGGACTCGTTTTATATTACTCATAATCTTAATTCTTCTTTTTCTGATCAAAACGAGTATAAATATGACTAGGTTATCAAAAGTAGTTTAGGCACTGTGAATTGTTAATCAGGCAAACAGTCCTAGGGTTAAAGACGTAATTTGATGAAAATTTTGGGGGGTGCTGGAGCACCTTCAGCACGCCCCTTGGCTACGCCCTTGTGCAAAATGAATGTCTAGTGGGGGCCCCAGTGAAGGCACCGCAGCTCTGGATGATCACCTGGCTATTACAATTATACCACTTCTACAACTATACCATAGTGCAAAATTCTTCTGTAAAAGTGTGTAATTTGATCATTATTTTTCTACAATATAAATTAACATTTATCTTCTACAACTATTTATTTATTTTCATTACTCCATTAGCATCGGAACAGTTTGTAAACCAAACATCTGTAATACGAGAATATTACATGAAATGCTTCATCCATAGCTAACCTGGCTGTAACTGGCCCAGCTGAGGTAACAATCTTGGCTCTGCACCTCTCCTTCACACACAGCTCTGAAACTGTCAACTGACAGTCCTTCTGCATCTGGGTTGTTCTTCAGCTCTTCTGCAAAAAATAAATATTCAATTTAATTAACATGTAAATAGTGTGATACGGTTAACATTCTCTGCATTGGTGATTCACAAAGCCCTTGCACTTAGGGAGCCCCAGTACCTGAGTGAGAGACACTGCAGTATCGCAATGAGGTCTTACAGTGTGCCACCCGTGACCGAAAGCTGGGCCAAATAAGCGTTTCCTTTTTCAGTCCAGAATCATGTAACAATCACCCTGGGGGGTACTTGTTCTTTTGGTAGCTTTAACCATTGACTAGTATATATAGTCAATGATTTAACCCTCTTGATGATCGTCATCAGTAAAAATATCAGGTATATTGCTTCTTTTTTTATTTAAGCATCTGAATTTAATGGTTAAAAATTTTTAACAGGGTTGTGATGAACATTGTATAATCATAAAAATAGAGTAATATTTAAGAAATTTCAAAGGAATAATGGCAGGATTACAAATGTCACAGAACTTATCAAGAGAAACTCTGTTGCCCAGATTTTGATGCACACTTCATGTTTGTAAGTTAATTTTTTTTACTTGAGTTGTCCTTGAAAGCAGTTTGTAATTATTGAAGAATGCTTCAAAATAACAAAATTTTTAATTATTTATTATTTTATGTAAATAAAAAATCAGCAAACAAATCAGGGGTGGATCCACAGGTCATGTTTAGGGGCGGTCACCAAAAGTTACCCCTGCCCCTTCCCTGTGGATGGTCCCTGGCACCCCCATTATTGTTTTTAACTATATGAAATCATACCACAAATGAAATTAAGTTAACATAATATGTCAATAACCTTGTACTCAAGAAAAAAACAATCTTAACTTTTCAAACAAGCTAAACAAAAATTAACTTTAGTTCTTCTGCGCCCGACCGTAAATAAAAATAAAATATTTAGGTATTACACTTTTTCTACATCATCTGTAGGCGTCTAAGAACAAGTAAGATGCCTAAATAAACGATTTATTTTAGTTTTACCTACGCGAAAAACTATTTACAAAACGTATTTGAAATCTGTAATACTGAACTATAATATGCGAAGATGCAATTAGGAATGAGGCTGACAGCCAAGGTCAACCACTCGAAAAATGAAAATGTGGTACCACATTTTTACAAAATAAAATACTTGGCGTATGAGCTTCTGTTTGCACACAATTTAATCTTTGTTTCCTCTTATTTCATTACATATAATTTGAGGCACTTTTTGCTTCTAGCCAAGCTACTGGATATTTATTGCCTAGCAACGGATTTCGCGGTTTTAAACAAAAATCAAACTTAACCTGTAAACAAAACACCGCTGATAGCAAACAACGGTAGGCGAGCGAAATACAGTAAAAAAATATCACCGAATACAATTGTAGCAACTTTTGCTGCTAAAATTTACCTCCAAGACTTTACTTGAATTTACCTTGAAAACACTGCATTTTCGGTCTGCCAACTGGCAAAACTGCAACAACTTCGCGATACTCGGGAATATCCATGTTTATTTTGTAAGACGCGTTTAGGTTAAATACATGGATCTTAGTAATGTGTTGTATGCTAAAATAGAAAATTAAAATTTCACCTTTCTAATGGTGTGTATTTTATTTCATTTAACGAACGTTTAGGTTCGTTAGTTTGAATTTTAATGTAATCTTGTAGCCGGGAGTGGCAAAATTTGACTCTCGGAACCGAACGTATGCCTGAATAATAAAATAAAATAAAACACACAAATTCTTAGGTTTAGGGTGGCGACTGCCCCTACCACCCCCCCCTTGGATCCGCCCTTGAAACAAATCTGAATCAATTTGACTGTTGATCAATTGCTGTATTATAACTGTATTTGTACAATACAGTTGTACCATTGAACAAATGTACATCATTTCTTTAGTAGCATGATACGTGTTGTTATAAC
Organism: Allygus modestus; assembly: GCA_963675035.1. Classification (NCBI taxonomy): domain Eukaryota; kingdom Metazoa; phylum Arthropoda; class Insecta; order Hemiptera; family Cicadellidae; genus Allygus; species Allygus modestus. The sequence goes on along the minus strand of OY776111.1, from coordinate 98,111,912 downwards.
TAAACAGGATGAATAAAATACAACACTTACAAAGTACATTTACAACACTTACACACCTTACAACACTACCAAGCATATTTACACTTATACTGTACTTACATACAAGACGTTAAAATATACACAAAAGATGGTATAACAAGGCGATTGATTTCATCCAGTCACACCGGTCATCATCAGGCCCAATCAGAGAATTTACATAGTAATTTTAATAAGTAATATAAGAAGGATATTATATTTATTTATATTTATTTAGCAAAAAAGCAGTTAATTAGGTGTGAATAGCACTATCGTAAGTGAGTCAAAATGGATGTTACTTACTTAAGTATTTTGGAATGGAATCTTTAGAAATAAATGCTACATCTCCACCACCAATAGCAAGGCATTGAAATGCAACACCTTCATTCTCATAGTGTGAATCACCAAACTCTCCTTGATCAAACCACTTGTCGGTGTTGTCTGAAAACAAATACAATAACTTTAAAGCTTCTTTCAGTGCCTTGTAATGCCACAGCTGACTTTTTGGGGCTATATGATCTATATTTTCATCGGTGATATGATAGTATCATTCAACTTGCAACATTTATCTTCCCCCAAGGTACTTTATTTAAAGTACTTGTTCAATAATGCTCCTCTTCTGATTTTTACTACCTCTAGAATAATTGGCTGCAGAGCACCACGAAAGCTGTGTGAGCTGTGCAACAGTAACGTAACTGATTTTTTTCAGGCCCCCCTTATTTATCATAATTGTACAGTTTTACCCTATTCTTACCCATTATTCTAGATTCTGGGATAAGGTTGCATGACCAGACGTTTCCGAATGTCCAAATACATAACTTCAGTTTCAGCCTCCAGCAATGTATAATTCTAGTGATTTAATAACGCCCAATGGTTCTTATTTGGGTTAGCTATAACGTGTTTAATAGATTCGTAACGCCAATGTAGCATAAAATACCTAAGAATTAGGTCGAAAAGTGCCATCATAACGTGAAGACTCATAACGTCCAGATCCCAGGTCAGCAATTCGTTGTATTACCTACAATCAAAATGTGAAAAAGGTATGTGGAGTGGATACCTACAGATTCAGTTTGGAGTGAAATGGCCGCTATAGCTTTTACGGTTGTACCTTTAGGTTTTGAAAAGGATATTATCATGAGCCCCTGATGTATCATTCATCACTATCCTAATGCTGATTTACCCTCAAAAGACAGTTCAAAAACTTTACTGACACTGCTAACAACTGTTTTAAAATTAGTATGCAAGATGATGAAATATTTGTTAAAATAGCTCACTTTAAAGTTTAAAGTTTACTTTTAAAGTAATTAGAATTTAGGAAAATTAAAATAATAAAACCTATTGCAGTTTCAAAGTGTGTCATATTTATAAAACACTTAGCACAACAAATGAAAGATCTATTACAAGGCCAAAAATAAATTAATTCTTAAAGTTTTACTAACAACATTACTGCTATTTTAAAATGTTTTGAAAATTAAATATAACAATTTAAACCCATTATGCAAGCCCGCCAGAGCTTTTTACCTCGGCCCGCAGGCCCTGCCGCCTCGGCTTGCGGGCCCCTAGGGCCGGCAGTTACGCCACTGCTGTGCAACACTGATCCAAAAGCACAATCTAAAGGATAGCATCTGTGCAATTATTTCAATAACAGGTTAGGTATAAAATCATTTGCTTCAAAATAATTTTGTATGTGGTTTTTTAAATTTTGAAATTGTACAACCTTTAAGTTTTAGCATAGCATTAACCTGTTCTTCTCAATAAACTATTGTTTTACTTGTCCTGGTTTATTATACATAATTCTAATGGCGGAACCAACATACTGCTTGCTAAAAAGATAATTCTTGTATTAGTTAACTGGATGGTATAGTGGTTAGAGTGTGTGCTTCATAATCTGAAGTTCTCCATGTACTAATGTGTAACAATCAGCTAACAAAGACAAAAATGATTCTCTCAGTCCAATTTAAAAACCCTTAATAAGACAGTTTACTTTGCCCATATACAACCTATAATTTATTTTGTGGGCCAAGAATTTATAATATGTTCTAAAATTTATATTAATATATAAAAATATAAAATATATTATTTATAATACAAATTACAATTTTACTTGATATACACAAATAAGCTGAAGTTACCACTGTATACATTAATTTTTTCTACAAAAGGACAACCAAAAAGTGGAACTAATATTTTAATGAAATACCAATACACAATTAAAACAGATAAATATAAAAACTTCCTTCTAAATATATTTGTTATGTAGTCCACTCTGTACAACAGGCCTTAATCTCAACAAACTAATCAGTCAATGAGTATTTAATGTAAATAATTTAATACTTTATGCAATACAGTAGCTTGATTATTATGTTCATTTGTACTTCTGTTTAATAATTTTATGACACTGTTCATAGTGGATGCTGTATAGCTGTTTTGAATATGTTATGTTTTTATTTTAATTTAATTTCAACGAGAAAACTCAATGGTGAGGGTAGCTTCCCTGAATAATGTTCCTCTAAATTGCAACCAATTCATTTCTGAGGAGTAATTATTATAAACAATTACTTTCTGTCTATTAGTATCTTTATCATTTCTACCTCATATTGTGAATACATCATAAATCTCAATAATGACAAGAGACTTTGTATCAACAAATTATTATTATATAACAAGACCTTTAACATATTCAGCCGTTCTCTTTCGTTCAGTTGATACTTACACTCCGAGGAGCATACTTTGATGTTGGAGTACTGCGCCACAGAAGAACTAGGCTCAGAGATGCAGATTTCAGAGAAAAATTGTGATATTGCTTTTGTGTACGGACACACTTTATTATTTTTCAAATACATTACAAAAGATGTCCACCCTGAAAAAGAAGACAACTATATTCACTATCAGTGCAATATGGGTTGTTTATTTAATTTTCCCCATAAATATAAAAAGATAATATATAGACAAATTAACGGTACCAGAATTTATAAACACTAATTTCGTGGGGAAATCTTTTAACCAGGCAAAGTAGAGCCAAGTCCTCTCCTCCCTTTACTGGCGGGGTTCGGCCCTTTTTGAGATGAGAAGCCGTACAAACTCATCTCAGAATGGTTCTGGGATAAAACCCGAGAACTTCTGAATGTGAGGTTTAATTTCAGTAACTTGCTACCTAACTCGGTTTCATTTTAATACTTTTTTACATTTTATTATATCGCTTATATAGTCTTCATACACTGATTATTTAGATTAGTTTTTATTTGTGTTCTTTTTCAAAAAATGTAATTCTAGTTTCTTCTCGATGGCACAAATATTTTGAAAATTTTACACAAAAATACTTGTTTAATTACTTGCAAGAAGTTATTAATTTGAATCATTTCCTTAATTGATCAAAAATAAAACTGCTTATATCTCCTTAATTTTCTTTCAATCGTTTTTTTATTTGTTTTTTTTCCTTCCCAATATAACTTTGGCTTGTCTTCAAATTTTTAACTCTGTTATCAGGGCCTACTTTACTGTTTTTTTATCTCGTTCCTGCTATCAATTTTACTCTTTCCTAAAACATGCTCATTAAGTCTTCAAATTATGATGGAATTTATAACTATTTTTTTGATAAACTTGACAAGAACTCGTGGAGCTTGTGGCTGCTTCCTAGCAAGCATTTGAAATCCTTCCTGTATGTTAAGTTCATATCTATATTAAAAATTATAATTTGTTAATGTATTTTTTAATGTATAGTAATCAAATAGGAAATCCGCTGTACCAAATTCAATGGGGTTATCGTTAAAATCCTGTCTTATTAGTTCATTAGTTCATTAGTCTAACATATTAGTTCATTTACGTGTCAAAATTCAAAATATTTTAAGATCTCTTTGGGCTTATCCCATTTGGCCTTGGAATGTTTAACAATCTGATTTTGCAAAACGATTATTTAACCATATTTTTATACCCTCTTGGTGTAACTGGGATTTTAAGGTCTAGTTTATTATAATTATTATTATATAAGAAGTACTGGACAGTGGCCAATCTGTGTCCAGTCCAGTAATTTAGTGATCAAATTTAAATTATATTATACAATCTTTGTATAGGTGTTTTTAAGAAATGATTTAGAAGTCCACAAATTTCTATGAATAGTTAAATAAAATTGGGCAAATTGCCTTCTAATTATATTAAAAATAAAATTGTAGAGGGCACTTGGGAAAGAAAAACGTGGGGCCGCACACAGAGGTTTCTTTCAGGTTTACACATTAGGCTATTTTTGATACCAAATGTAACTTTCATTTTATAAAAATATAAAGTATCATAATTATTTTTACAGCTTTCAAAATAAATACAGAGGAAGAAAGCTTAAGTCAACAAAAAAATCAAATCGGTCAGCAGAAGAATCAAAACTGAAAAATGGATTATTCAACAAAGCCTTAAATAATAATAAAAGACTTTATATCTAATAACAAGTACGACTTTGACAAATTAACAGATATATTCATAGTAATAAAACATAAATGTTACAATATTTGAATCCATACTAAAATTGTTAATAGGTTTTCCTAACTAGCATTAAATTAAAATGAAAACTTGTTGTGAATTTATAATAATTAGTGGGGAGAGGATGAGTGGGGCATTGGTATGTAGTATGTCTCGGTAAAGTGTGCATGAGATCTAGGTATGCCCATATGGCTGTCGGCCAAAGAGTATATGGAATATTTAACAAAAAAATCACCATCCCAGATGAAACCATTTACTAACTGTAAACTCTAAACTCTTTCTACTTTTGCTGGGAAAGACAGTTACACTAATCAATTTCACAGGTTGAGGGGGGTTTTAATGTCTAGTAACCAACTGAAATTTCTTACCTACACCATCCACACTGGAGAAGCAGGCCTTTTTTCCTTCCAAATCGGACAGTGTTTTGATCTTTGAACTTGATTTTACTATTGCCGAGATTGTCTTAGCTTTCTTGAGTTGCTTAGGTAGGTGTACAAGCAGTGATTGCAAATTGTTATCTCTAGAAAAAATACCTCAATTAACAATTGTTGAACTTACTTAAAATTGGATGAAAAACCATAATTATTATCGGTCCATAGAATGTATGAACTAGTCAGATGTATTTTGTCTTAAGGTAAAATTTAGTTATTCATATGTGTACAGTAAACCTCAAGACCCGAATCATCCGGATCCTGGATTAACTGGACTAGGTTGCCTGAAATAAAATTGTAAATTACAGTAAAATCGTAATTTTCCTCCTGCACTAGCACCTTCTAAGTCCCAGACGGAGCCGCAATACGTTAATTGCGGTTAAATATGTACAAAGAGGCTAAATATGTCTAGAGGTCTCATCTCATGTAAAATAGTATAGCCTAAATGGTTAACCACCATTTGCCGCTCTGTCAACTCTGTTTCCATGGTAATTAACATCAAATCCTCTCTTCACGAGTTATATGACAGTCAGGTCACAAAATTTAACCTGTGAAGAGAGGATTTGATTGGTTACCTTAGGAAAATGGCGTTCGACCATTTAGGCTTCACTTTTTTACCCCAGAAGAGACTTCTAGATATATTTAACCTTGTTGGTTGACCGTTTACTAACCACAACTTGTGATGTTGTGTTGCGTTTGGAGCTGTGATTGGATTATGTGTTACGATAGTCAAACAAAGGCTGTGTATATTCTGTTTTACAGTCTTTCCACGCAATTTTCAACATCAATATTGCAGATGCTAGAGTCCCTATCGTTATTTATGCGATGTTATATAATAGCTTTAGATTTATCATATTTTTCGCTAGCCGGCACATTAATCCGAAGGTTTACTGTATGCAAGTAACTTCAATCAAACTATTTATAACACCAGTAAATCCAGTATTTAAACTCTGGGGTTTCTCTACGGTGACAACATTCTTATAACAGACCTTATAATCTTTATATCTTATCTTGTATCTTTTTATTTTTCAGTAGGCTCTCAGAAATCCGGACTATTTTGTGGTAGACAACCGGTCCAGATTTCCCGGAGGTGGGCAAGAATCATCAATTCCTCATTTATGGTGAACAATTATGGCAATATTTGTTTACTTTTATGTGTTAATACACGACTGAAAGTTATAAACACTCCGTAATACAGTAGAACAATATTAATCCGTCACCAACGGGACCGAGAGCATGTCGGAACACAAAAAAGGTCGGATTATCAGAGGACCACACTTATTAATGAAAACATGATAAAATTGTTGTTAAAGCAGAATATTAAATATTTAGTAAACATTGAAAATCATTGATAAAGTGTACTGTGCAAAAAACTGTCACTGGTCTACTGATTTACATCCATCAACAGTAGAAGACCCAAACGGAGCATCGCACTGGATATGTAAACAATAGTAACACCATAATATGGCACTGTTGGGCCAAGCAAGGACTCGTCTGACGATGCAAACTACATGACATTTGTGTAATACGGGATTATAGCATGAAAACTGACGGCACTAAACCGTGAAGTTACGTATTTTTTTGTTTTTATTTGAAATGTTTTTGTTATTTAAGATTGTCGGTCCGGACTTCTGAGAGCCTACTGTATGTAATTCTGTAAGCAAAATTCTTAAGTCAAAATTGTGGGAGTTTGGCAAATTGCAGAATGATGGGAGACAGCTCAAATTTGAGGGATTGATCCCAGGGACTCGGGGAAAAATAGCAATATTTCTAAAAAGTTATCAGCAAACGAGAAATAATGTAAAACATCCCCCATAAGAAGAACATGAGATTTAAAAACATCTGCTTTGTTTACATTAAATCATGTGGTTAAGGGTCTTGTTTGTCTACGAACTGACATATGTTTCTATACTTATATATTTGTTATTTTCCTCAGCATGTATAGAGTCAAAACAATCAGATGAGGCAGAGTATTGGAGGCAGTGGCCCTTCAAGCAACTAGTAAAGTTATAATTATTTTGAATTCACCCTATGTAAAAATGATTATAGAGTATTGAATACAACCAAAAATAGTAGTATTGTAAAATATTATTTACAGTATTATTGAGTACAAATAATATGCAATGCGTAAATTTGACAATGATACTTGAAATTACTATAGGAAGTATCATTAAAAGTATTATTAAATTCTATAATACTCAATAATACAATAATTTAAATTTTAATAATACTTAATGATACAAAATATAAAATCTATAATAATGAACTTTATTTTTTAAATTTTAATGGTTATTTTAGTTTCAAATAGTATGATTTTTCAATTAAATTGCTTGATAAGCCAATAATATAAATTTAAAAAGGATTTAACTTGCAAAAATGTTATGACCAGGTCAGGTTTCGTAGATACAATCTTTGAATTACTGTCCACACGCCTTAACCCCCGCAGCTGTTCCAACTCATGGGAACACTAGGATGAAGTGGGATATACAAATTACCAAATAGTCTACACCTACACGATTCGGGCAATACTTTAGTTTCATTTTTCTAATCGAATCTGCTCGTGCACCTCACTGAAATAAAAGTAATAAAAGATGGAACAAATTTATTTTGTTCATTTGTTTTATGTATCTATTCTTGCCATGTAATATGATAAACTGCTCGAGGCTATCTAGGTCGCCACCTGCGACCATGAAGTCTGGAAAGGCACCAGTTGGGGGTTCATCAACTTCACCTCCAACTGCACCACCTGCAGTGCTTAGTGGCGACCTGGACGAGGACCAGGAAGAAGATAAGCGGGCGACGATTCAGCCGAAACCCTTTGGTCCAACTAAGGTTCAGGTGAAGACTCCACCGAACCCGTTTCGAAAAGATGATAAGAAGAAGTCAACGAAAGAGGACGGCTCAATGACTCCGAGGAGAGACGGTGGCGGTCTCAGTCACCTCAGGAGTCAGATCGACGATGCCAACGTGGCTGAGGGAGAACAGCTAGACCTTATTGCCATCGCTCTAGGCGAGCTGGAGACCCTTTTCCAGAACAACCACCGTGTTCCTAAAGGGGTAAAGGATGGCGTGAGGAAAATCGGCGACTGTTTTTTCCAGCTGCAGTCGATCCGGAAACTTCGGCTGGCGTCGACTGCGTCCGAGCACAAGGTGTGGGAACAGTACTCTTCTCCGGTGGTGACGGAAGGAGGGAAGAGGAAACGGGCAAAGCCGGAGCCTGCCCCCGTCGTAATTTCATCTGCCAGTTCCCCCACGATTGCCAGCGGAGAAAGCGCGAGTAGGCAGTTAGAATTCCCAACTCCCCGAGAAGAGAACTCTCAGCAACCGCTGACGTCAACGCAGGTAGTAAAGGACACCCGCTCCCAAGAAACTCCTTGGCAGGTGCAAAGGGATGCCAAGAGAAAGAAGAAGACAAAAGAAAAACAGGCTGCGAAAGCTGAAACCAAGAAAGCGGAGACGGGTAAGGAGCAGGTGAAAGCGCTGTCGTCCAAGCCAAAGTTCACAGCGCGAAGCAGGAAGCCGCGACCCGACGCAATCCTCATACGTCCGACCTCTGGAAAGTCGTATGCGGATTTGCTGAAGGAAATCCGGGGTGGGGTGAAGCCGGAAGAGTCGGGTGCCGAAATCAGTGCGATTCGGCAAACGCGCACCGGTGGAGTCCTTGTGGAACTTGGTGCAAAGACCACAAACAGAGACGAGTTCAGTTCTGCACTGAAGAGAGCCGTTGGCGAAAATGGAACTGTCAAGAACCTAGAACCGAGAGTTTCTCTGGAAATTAGGGACCTTGATAGTTTCACCTCCGAAAATGAAGTCAAGGAGGCCATCGAGAGAGATCTTGGAGCGCGAGCGGGGGAGGTTAAAGTATCTTTGACCCGACCCAACAGCAGAGAGCAGAAGCTCGCGATTGTCTCTCTGTCAGAACGCGGAGCGAATGAACTCCTGAAAACAGCGAGGATAAAGGTGGGCTGGGTCAATGCCAGGATTCGTCGGAGGGTGGAAGTAACCAAGTGCTTCAAGTGTTTTGGTTACGGTCATCTTCAGGCCGATTGCAAAGGCCCAGACCGTCGGGCCATGAATCTGTGCCTGAAGTGCGGTGCGAGTGGCCACAAGCGAGACGCTTGTACTGCCAATGCCAAGTGTTGTCTGTGCGCCGCCCTTGTTTCAGAGCAGGCAGACACTGAACACCTGCCAGGAGCAAGAGCATGTCTCGTTTTCCGGCAGGCTCTTGACAGTGCCACAGCCAGTCTAAAAAAGAAATGAGAGTCCTCCAAGTAAATACTCAGCACTGTAGGGTAGCGAATGATCTTCTGTCCCAGATAGTCCTGGAAAGGAAGATCGATCTGCTTATTATTAGCGAGCAGTACCGTGACAGGGATGGACCCAATTGGTACCCGGACACAGTCGGGACCGCTGCCATTTGGATCCCAAATACAAATGTATTTGTCAGAAGTCACGGTAGGAGGAACGGTCTCGTTTGGGTGACTACCAGCGAAGCAAATTTTGTTAGCTGCTACTTCTCACCCAACGAGAATGCGGCAGATTTCCAGGCCCGTCTGGACAGACTAGAGGACCTTCTTCGCTCCCTCAGTGGAGCCCTGATCGTAGCCGGCGATTTCAATGCTAGGGCTATAGATTGGGGTATGCCAAGAACAGACCCAAGAGGACGGAAAATTTTGGAGATGGCGGCAAGGATTGGACTGGCTGTGGCGAACGTGGGAGACTCGCCCACCTTCAGGCGTCCAGGTTATGGATCAACCATACCGGATGTGACATTTACGTCAGAAAACGTTTCGAGACGGATCGCAGACTGGGGAGTGATCGAAGACTATACTGGCTCCGATCACCAGTACATCACCTTCAGTCTTGCTACAAACAGCTTTGAGCCAAGGAACCTTAATTGGACGCCAGGCTGGAACGTTTCAAGGCTCGTTTCGGTGGCATTGTCCTCGGCGATTGACGAGGGGAAGACCGCTGTTTTAGAATCTTCGGGAACCACGGGGGAGATCGTGGAGGCCACAATGAGGCTCATCGAGCGTAGTTGTGATGCTGCCATGCCCCGAAAAGTGCAACCAAGAAGAAACAGAAGATCGGCATTCTGGTGGACGGAGGACATTGCTGTACGGCGGAGAGAGTGCCTTAAACTCAGACGAAAGGTCACCCGCAGTAGGAGAAGGGGTGGCGTGGTGCCTGAAACACTTATGCAGGAGTTCAGGGCGGCCAGACAAGAACTGAAGCGCGCTATCTCCGCAAGTAAAGCCTCCAAATGGAAAGCTCTAACGGAGGACCTCAACAACGATCCTTGGGGATTGGGTTACCGAGTAGTTATGCGACGGCTCGGTGCCCAATCAGCTAACCCTAGCTTGAGCTCCGTCCAGTTGGAGGCTATCGTGGATGTTTTGTTTCCGGCCCACCAGATCAGGCCGAATGAAGAGGTTGCTGTGGTTCCCGAACAAATACCTTTGTTCAGCGAACAAGAGCTGTCAAGTGCCATTGGCTCTTTGCGCTGCCGAAAGGCTCCTGGTCCCGATGGAATTCCAACGGAAGTGCTAAAGGTAGTAGGTCTGGACTTTCCAGGCCTGCTGCTGAACATGTACAACCGCTGTTTGTTGGAAGGCTTGTTTCCTCTGCGATGGAAAGTTCAACGCCTCGTGTTGATCGGCAAAGGCAAGGGAGATCCTGAAACCCCGTCTGCATACAGACCTCTGTGTATGCTAGACACGGCAGGGAAGCTTTTTGAGCGACTCCTGAAGCCGAGGCTCACACAGGCAGTAGAAGCGGCAGGTGGACTCTCCGATCGTCAGTACGGCTTTCGGTCGGGCCGATCAACGATTGGAGCTGTTGGTGAAGTGATCAGGACTTTTGAGGCTGTTCAGCAGGTGAACCACAGATCACGAAGGCTAGTCATGTTGGCTACGCTGGATGTGAGAAATGCGTTCAACTCAGCCAGGTGGGCTGACATGCTGGGCGCATTGAAGACGGATTTTGTAATTCCCCCGTATCTGTTAAGGATGCTGCAGAGCTACTTACAGGATCGGAAGTTGGTTTTCAACACGCCGGATGGACCGCGGCGGAGAGATGTAACAGCGGGTGCCGCTCAGGGCTCGATTCTTGGACCGGACCTCTGGAACATCGCCTACGATGGGATCCTCCGAATGGAAATGCCTCGGGAGACTTTCCTCGTCGGTTATGCGGACGATATCGCCGTAATTATAACTGCGCGGGATGTCGATGAGCTGCAGAGGCTGTTGACCATGGCCATGGGCCAAGTGATGAGGTGGATGGGTGACCACGGCCTGTCCTTGGCGACGGAGAAGACCGAGATCGTGCTTCTCACCAGACGGAGGATTAATCCCATTGTGCAGCTCGCGGTCGACCGGGAAGTGATTGTCACTAAACCCGTTGTCAAGTACCTGGGTATGAGACTGGATGTTCGGCTCACATTCCGGGATCAGATCACATTTGCGACGGAGAAAGCTGAAAAGATTGTGGCCAACTTGAGCAGACTGATGAAGAATGTCGGGGGACCGATTGGTAGCAAGCGGCGGGTGCTGATGTCTGTGGTTCACTCCGTTCTTCTTTTTGGGTGTGAGGCATGGGCAGAGGCCCTCCGGAAAAAACGACTGAGGGGAAAGATGGCAGCGGTCCAGAGGAGAGGCGCTCTTCGGATCGCTTCGGCGTACCGCACAGTGTCGGAGCCGGCCGTCCTCGTAGTTGCTGGGGTAATTCCCATCGATCTTCTTGCTTTCGAGCGGAAGCGGATCTTCGATGGGAACGGTGCTTTGAGCCGTGCCGAAGCCCGAGAACGCACTATGGAGGATTGGCGAAACCGCTGGGAGGGGGACGAACGGGGAAGATGGACGGCGAGACTCATTGGGGATCTCCGAGAGTGGGTTGAGCGGGGGTACGGGGAGGTAGATTTTTATCTCACCCAGTTCCTCACCGGACACGGTTGTTTCGGGGCCTACCTTCACAAGATGGGGAAGTCAGCGAGCCCGGAATGTCAGTACGGTGACTCCGACTACGACGATGTACTGCACACCTTCTTCCATTGCGTGAGGTGGGAAGCGGACAGAAGGGACCTCGAAGGGGCCGTTGGCCCGATCTCGCCGGACACACTCGTTCGTCGAATGTTGTCCAGTCCCGAATCGTGGAGCTCTGTTTCTGCATTCTCCAGGAGGGTGCTGAAAGAAAAGAGAACGGAACAGCTGTGATGCATCGACGCAGCTAAACCTGGTGGAGCATCGCGGTTGAAATGCCATCTTTGGCGTAGGAAGGCACCCTCTTGAAGTATTGCGAACAGCGTTTCCGAGAGGGCTTCCATTGCCTCGAACGATAGGTTTTTAGTGGGTGAGAGTCCTACACACCGGGGGAAACACCAAACCCTGACGGTGCATAATGCATTTTCCTATCGTAAAAAAAAAAAAAAAAAAAATATGATAAACTGGGAGCAAATTAATATATATTTAATATAATTCTAATAATAATATAATTAAGATAATTAATACTAAAATAATTATAACACTGTACCCTTTATAATATAATGTTAATATAATTCATACAACCATTAACCAACCTTGGTCCAACAATATGGACAGTATTAAAAGACTATTGTACCACAGATTATGACTGTTTCGAGGATTAAATTCCGTCCCAAAATAATTCCAAGGTAAGAAAAATCCTACCCAAAAATTCCCGAAATTTTGGTAATTATGAGCTAAGGAACAACTAAACTAACTTTCTACCAAACTTAGGGCACGCAGAAATAAAATTCCCTCTAGCCAATTGATCACCGCAGTTCTAAGATTATTTAAAAACATCGAGTTCCTTGGTTGACTGGGACCCTAAGCTGCAGCCTAGTCAGCCTAAAGGTTAACCAGGCCCTGGTTTTCACTTGTGCAACACACTGTATTTCATTGTCTTATAAGTTTGATAGTAACCCTCTAAAATAAACAATTGTTTATTAAAAATTACTATCTTCCTCCTATTAATTATCATACTAACTAATTAACTATCTGTAGAGCTATTTCATTACTAATTCCCAATTACATGATTTAAAGAAGGTTTAATGATATGTACTACACTAAATCTCACCCTGTATAATTCAAACTATAATTTAGTATTATAGCTTCAATGATGCATATAACATTAAATAATACTCTTTATAATACCAACTATCATATAATAATAGGACGGCAATAATACATATTTCACTCAATAATATTGTATGATTCAGTTTACTGGTATTATAACAATTTCCTATAGTACTTTCATGTTTGTAATACCCAATAATATATACCTTCAATGACACATAATTATTCATTTAATAATACTGTATAATACAGTTGACTGGTATTATACAATTCTCAATAATACTAAATTTGTTATTATAGCCAATAGTACAGTACTATTACTTCTCACAGATATCATAGACCATATTATTGAATTTTATAAAGTATCATATTAATGTATTAGTAATACTCAATAACCCTTTTTGCATAGGACAGTTAGAGACTATCCATAAACTCATGATTGGAGTGAGTCAGGAGTAATGAAATAATGAAAAACTTTATACAGAGGAGAGGAAAAGAATATAATTTTGGCTTGCACAGTTAGTGGGTGTCCCTCTCATATATTTGAACAACTTTAGCAGTTGTAATTATTTACTTACTGTATAAATGTTTTTTATCATAGAACGAGAAGTGATTCAGATATTTTGAAAATTGTACTAACTATGGGAATCAAGAAACAAATCAATACCCATTAGAGTAGCAATGTAACTTTGTAGACTCGTGGAATAGAGTCCTTGGAGCATTTTAAAGTGTGGTAGTCCCATATATGTAGCTCATACAATTTAGCTAAATCAATATACAATATTTCAGCTCAATCGGTTCATTATAGTTATTGGATCACAATGGAACTTAAGTTACGACAGACTGACACCACCTTCCTTTTTGAACCAGCAGGTTCAAAGCATACAAAGAGATGCTGGTTTTATGCATGTACAAAGAGATAGTTGTAAAATTTTGAATTTCCGAATAAAAAGGGTTTGGATTGTTCTATTTCAAAAGGTAAAAAACACTGTCATATGCAACAAACATAAAATAAAACAGGTATTTAAGTTTTATTGTTACATTTTGTAATTAATGTCCGCTATGTACTCATTAATAACCTCCTCCTTTTTTAAAGTTGGTTAAAAATAGTCTAAAGATATTTAGGAGGTGTTTGTGACAAGCATTGACAGTATTTAAATAATTTTTTGCTATTGCTAAGATAATTTTGTACAGTAGGGATACCGAAGCCAAACTTTAATACAGTAAGCCGTTATTTTGTTCAAACTTTTATGTATAGCATACATAAGCACCAGGGAAAGGTTACAAGCCTACATACATTACCTGATTGCAGGCAGCAGTTTGTCTGTGGTGGTGATGGTGACATCAGCTGACTTGTTGGCTACAGACACCAGACAGTTGGCTCCATATATACAGTTGACAGTGGGCTGAAGACCATACACTCTGGCTACAGCAGCCAGCCAGTCACACTGCGCCCCACACAACGAAAGTTTGAAATATAGTTTATACTTTTAAAATTCAGGTTAGGGGTTGCCATTAATATTTTTTGATCCACCCCCAACATTAGAGCCAAACGTTTGTGTATTGATTGAGTCCCCTTACAAATAACAGCAAATTGAATATTTATGTTTTAGTCATCTTTAATTAGTGACAATCTTAATTAAATTTAGGCTAAAAGCTAAAAAGTAGAATACCTAACTAAACCATGAATTATCACATTTTGACAACAGAACTACTAAAGAACTGTCAAAAATTATTATGAGGTAAAATAATTTAAAAATAAAGGATTCCTATGTGTTTGTGTACATGCATGTTTTTAAATTATTAATAACATCGATTCGACCAAAAAAAGTCATTTCAGCTTGACAGAGACTACCTATACTTGCAGAAACAAATCAACAATACCCATATGGTTGAAATCGGTTTGTAATTTTCTTTTTAATAACTCAAAGTGACAAAAACTCAAGAGACAAAAAGGCATTTTAAAACACGTTCAAAAAGATTAGCCTATTTGAGATTATACCGGGTGTCTCAGCTAAAGTGAACCAATAGCTAACTTTGTAATTATAAATATGACATCCAAGTTCTTATGGGGGACTCCCCTTGATTTTTTAAGATGTTTTTCGGGATGAGTTTGAATTTGTAAAATATGGCCACCATTTTCCAATATGGCAGACAACTTTAATATTTCTTATGAAACACCCTATATTTTATGATGTTTTTAGGTAGAACATGTGATTTAAGACGTTGTTGTTCTTGGTAATTTGTACCTAAACATGACCGTTTACGTACTAGAGCCAATAGTTTTCGCAAAAATTACTTAAGTTTAGTGGATCAGTCGCATGGCCTCCGAGGTCACCTGATCTGACACCTCTAGATTTTTTTCCTTTGGGGCAATCAAGGATAAAGTATACCAAACTCGACCAACAAGACCTGAGGATATGCAGCGGAGGATCCGAGCTGCTTGCAACGCTGTTAGTGACGCAACAATAACACTTGCACAACGAGCACACAGAGAACGACTGGAAATGTGCATAGAACAACAAGGAAATGTTTTTGAGCATTTGTTGTAAACAGTTCTTGTTACTTGAGGTATCAAAGCACACTGTTCTGTATGTGTGGGAATGTATTTTATTATCACTGTTATACTTGTAAAATACATTTTTATTTGTCTTTTTGAATGATGACATTTTCTTGAAGCATTGTAGCACTAAACTTGAGTAATTTTTGCGAAAACTATTGGCTCTAGCACGTAAACGGTCACATTTAGGTAAAAATTACCAAGAACAGAAAAGTCTTAAAATCACATGTTCTACCTAAAAACATCATAAAATATAAGGTGTTCCATAAGAAATATTAAAGTTGTCCGCCATATTGGAAAATGGTGGCCATATTTAATAAATTCGAAACCATCCCGAAAAACATCTTAAAAAATCAAGGGGAGTCCCCCATAAGAACTTGGATGTCATATTTATAATTACAAAGTTAGCTATTGGTTCACTTTAGCTGAGACACCCGGTATATAGTCACACACACACATCCTGCTTCATATATTGAGATTGTAAATATTTATTAACCCTTATTTTGTTATAATATTTAAATATATAATTGTTGCACTAAACCTTTATCTTTTCCTCTAGTGAGCCAACACAGAGATTGACTGCTCGACTGTCCTGTCCACATGTTGACATAGAATTGGCACTCAAATATCCAGGGGCTGAAACAAGCCAGAATAATTTTGTTATGTTATGGAGTCTGTTATCATAACAAGTTCATGAGATACCTGGACATTTTCCTGGTCAATTTTAAAACTGTAAAATTATTAAACTTGTGTTTTATAATATCCAGTAAATGTTAGATTATAGTATTATTCTCATTATTTTTACTGTGCAGCAGAAAAAACGAAACATTGACTGTGTTATCTATCTTTTTAATCCAATTAAGGTGTATAATGATGTAATTAAAAAAATTCACATAGCGAAAGATTATATTTTAGGATGGGTTATATCTTTTAATGATGTGGGATAAATACTTTTGTTGCAATATGACATTTAATGTTCTTTGATCAAACAAAATTCGAAATGAAACTGCTGTATTGATGGTTTGAAATTTATAAACGTTATTTTCATTCATCTGTAAATGGTTTGATACAATAAAAAGTTTTTGAATTAATCTTCATCGGATCTATTATTTAATACAGGATAGATCACTTTAGTTTATGCTATTCTACCATTAACCGTTAACGTTCGTGGCTAATATTAACCACTCTTCAGTATAAATATATTTCTCTTACAAGTAAAACACATTGCAGCACCTCAATAATTTTAAAAACTCATCTAATGGATAAAACAATGTGGGTGCTGGCATTACGACCGAGGAAATCAACCGGTTATTATTGTATTGCTCTGAGGATATATCATTGGATTGAGGATATAACCAATTGTCCATTTAATTTTAAATATGACAAATTTATTGACTGGTTTCAGAATTATCTCAGCGTTTGTTTTCCTGACAATTGTAGACAATGTAGACAATTAACTAGTGATAATAAATGGATAAATCCAGTAATAGTTGAAGAAATACTCTATAAATATATGGTTGATTTTGAAGTGGTACAAAAAGAAAATATCACTCAGAACCCTCAACCTAAACCACAATAAAATAATTAAACCTAAGCAACAAATTCTTACCCCTACTACTGTTTCTGGACAAAGAATCTAAAGTATAATTAGTTTTTTAATAATAAGTTATATACAAGTTTAATAATAATAGCTAATTTTAAACATTGGAAAAGGGAGACCAAGGTCGAGAAGTACCTGCATTCAACGATAATCAATGAGTGGATTTGTGAGAAGACTATTCTATTTTACAAAACGATTTTCAAAACAATGTATTTATAAAATAAAGACTGTATGGTAAATAAATGTATGGGAGGAATTGTGTGAGGTAGCAAAATAAAATTAATACCACGAAAAGAACATATATTTCTTGGTAGAAGTAGACAGTTTAAGTGAAAGGATTATAGTTAGGCCGGAGCTACTATAGATTGACGAATGATTTTACAAACAGTGATAACGAACTCACTAGAGACTGTTGAAGAAAATACTAGGCTTTTTAACTAAGCCGTTTTCCATGAATCTGCTTTAAAAACAGCCCATACGGAAAATGTCCATAGTTAAATCTTCATATCTACTTATTTTGTCGTAGTTTATTTTCCTTTATTAATATGTTGTAGGCCAGTCATTTTATAACTTACTAATAGCTGTAACTTACTAACATAGCTGCTAATCCCGTGCTTCGCAACGGGGAAAAAAATTCAGTGTAGAACAAATAAGCAGTTATATGTGCTGCATTCTGTGGATAGCCCGTGGAACTAGTACGAATCAAGATCAGCTGTTTGTCTTTCCATCAGCTCAAACAAAAATTAATATCCATAAGGAATACATGGGAACTTTGAATTCCCGTGGGGAAAAGCGCTGTAGAATTTTCAAAATAACCCCGTCGTAGCAAACCTGCGTACTCAGCGAATTTCCAATGCATTTATATGTTTCTTACTCCTACATAAAGCCACTTACCAAGTTTCACAAAAATACATTTATAAATAAGTGAGTTTTAATATTTCATTTATTCACCATAAGAATAACATTAGGACTGAGTACGTAGGTTTGCTGCAACGAGGAAGATAAAAAATTAGTTTTTTTGCAATTATCAATATAACTGAACCAGGTGAAGCTACATTACCAAGTTTTATTAATTTATGTTCATAATTAAGGGAGATATAAAACTTCACATATTCTCCATAAGAATAACATTAGGGCTGAGTATGCAGGTTAGCTAGTACGGGGACAATCAACAACAAATTTATTTGTTGTGCAAATATCAATATACCAGTACAACATGAAGCCACATACAGTACCAAGTTTCTTCAATATACATTCATAAATAATCAAGATATCAAATTTTATTTATTCTCCATAAGGATAACATTGGACAATGTACTGTGTTTAGCACTTTGAATATCTCTGCAACGGTTGGACGTAGAATCACAATTTAAACACCAAAATTATTGTTTTGTGGAGCTGAAGTGATTGGTAAAAGCAAATGTTAAGATTAAAGTAAAATTAACTGAGGAAAAACCAAAAACCTTTTTCCCATAAGATTAACATGAGATTAACAGGAGATTTTATGAGCAGGTTTTTTGGATTTTTTTCGCTACCACTTAACCTAGGTTAATAATTTAGAATACCATATTATTTGTTTTTTTAAGCTCTATAACATGGTCAAAACCAAAATTAAGTGTTTTAAAAATTTTAGGGTGAGAACTGCTGAAGAAGAAACGGAAGAAGGTGGACGCAATAAGAAACCAAGTAACAAAGTTTGCAGCTTCGAAAGACCTGAGCTACTGGCGTGGTAGCAAAAAAACAGAAAAATTTATGCACATTTTCCAGTTTTTGCTAAATATCTCCGAAAGTATGCCTCTGACAGGATATGTTGCCCAATCCTTTCTTAAACTGGATACAATTTTCTAAAGTTTGAGATGATAACGACTTCAATAAGACCATTATTTACTAAGATATGATACTTTAAAAACTCAGCCCCCATTAATTATTCTCTATAAGAATAATATTAGGGCTGAGTACACAGGTTTGCTGTGACCAGGAATAAAAAAAGTGGGGTTTTATGCAAATATTAATAGAACTCAACTAGGTGAAGCCCCTTACCAAGTTTTATTAATTTTTTTTCATAATTAAGGGAGACATAACATTGTAAATATTATCTATAAGAATGGCATGGAGGTTGATTGCCCAGGTTTGCTGCAACGAAAACCATCGGCAAAAATTTGTATTTTGAGCAAAAACCGATTAACTAAAAC
This sequence comes from Allygus modestus, assembly GCA_963675035.1. Lineage (NCBI taxonomy): Eukaryota > Metazoa > Arthropoda > Insecta > Hemiptera > Cicadellidae > Allygus > Allygus modestus. The sequence continues at coordinate 98,092,557 of OY776111.1, read as the reverse complement.
CAGATGAAGCCATATCCCAAGTTGAGTCAGTATATGTTTATAAATAAGCGAGATATCCAATTTTTATTTTTTTATAATATAAAACTCACAAAAAATAGACCAAAATGAAAATATTTAATTTTTTTCAAATTTTTTAAGTATTGTATCTTTACTAAATAATGGATGTACTGAAGTCGTTATGGTGTCAAACTTTAGAAAATTGTGTCCATAGTTTAAAAAAGGATTGGACAACATATTCTGTCAGAGGTATACTTTCAGAAATATTTAGAAAAAAGTGCCAAAAATTTTACTGTTTTTGAGTACTACGCCACAAGCACAGGTCTCTATCCCGCCTCTAACTCACAAATAAATGTCTCTATGTCATACATTACACCGCACCGTGTTGAACCCAACCAGGCAATGTATGCGAAGTGAGCTGCCGCCTGCTGCGCACGGTGAAAACGATACGTGTAGAATGGCTGGGCGGGATTCCCGTCGCGGGATTGACAGCTCCTCCGCGCTCCCGCCTCCTACCACGACGGAAATCCCCCTCTTGTAGACACGCCAATCTAACACAATGGTTTCTGTCGAGCGTGCGGCTCCGACGCGGGAACCCCGTCGCGGGTGTGGAATAGGCCTAATGGAATTTTGTTGCCCGCAGAATCAACCTAAATTTGAAAGTTTTAAGATTATGGAACAAGATCTTGAAGTATTCACTGAAACAAAATTTTTGGGATTGAATATTAACAGCCATCTGAACTGGAATTTTCATATAGAAAAGATTTACCACAAAATATCTTCTGGTTCTTTTTTTTAGAAAAATTCAAAATATAGTTTGAATAAAGATGATTTGGTAATAAAGAAGCACAGAACAGAGTTTTTTAAAAGACACCAACATATAAAGGAACACAATTTTACAGTGCATTGCCTCAACAAATTAAAAGTATTGACAAGTTTAAAACTTTTTGAAGTGAAGTATAAGAATTGGTAACTTCTAAAGTATTGTATTCTTTCAAGCAATTCAATAACTAGTCACTGAAAATAATTAAAATGGTTTTGGGGCTGAGAGTAAGGTTGTGTAGTGGAGATAGGTTTACATCAATTGTAAAAATAATTATATCCAGGAATGTTCACTTAACTTTATAATTAATATGATTTATTCTTATTACGACACCATTCATTGTACCATGTTGTACTGTTTGAATAAAGAGATTATTGCTTGATTGATTGAAACAAGTAAGTGGCCTGGACACAGCCAAAGTTGCTTATTTTTCACTTTTTGAACCCCATCTGAGATTCAACTGCCATGGGGAGGGCAACCAACACCAATCTGGAACTGGCTCTAATACAACAAAAAGAGCAATTAGATGCCTAGCAGGAGTACACTACCAAGCCAAGAGAGCTGTAGAGGATTATTCAAGCAGCGGTAGGATTAATCCAAACAGTAGTCTCACTGTACATCCATGAAACAATCCTACAAGCAGTCTCCACAAAACAGCGAAGACACCAGGACATACTCCAATACAATGCAAGACATGCTACAAACTTTGCTCTGCCACCTCATCATTTAAGCCCTTTAGGAAAAGAGCCCTCATACAAAGAAGTGCTGTACTACAGCTTCCTGCTCGAGCTGTTGAAAAACCAACCTCAACACTTGAAGAACAAACTGACTATATGACTCCAAGAACGGCCCTACTACAAAGAAACCGAATTCCTGAAAAGTTCTATTGTATGACTTCCTTTGATTACCTAGTAACTCTTTGATTAGGTATATTCTCCATGAATATGTAATAAAGCATATTGTCTATTGTTTATAACCAAAAGTAATTTGGTTTATTTTAAATCATGATTCTTATTTAGTGATAAGCTTGTTTTTATCAAATGACGTTTGATTTTTTAAATACTGTGATTAAAGTAGCTCCAGAGTCTATGACAGAAGTAACAAAAGACAATGAGAAAAAGTCTTCGAATTAGTAAATCACAACCTCAAGGAAATAAACTTGAAGAAGAGTAAGTTTATGGTCATTACTCATACCACTTTTAATCCTCAATAAACAATGGTGACCCAAAGAAATATTGTTGATTGGTAAATGTGGCCATAAAAAGAGGTAGGTTATGCCTACGTCAAGGTTATAGACTTACTTATTACTCAGACGTTTAAATCATACCAATTTATTTTGACCAGTCTTGGAAAATATGTATGTCTAACTATTATTTTGTAATAAATATAATTTAATTGTTATAATATATTGTATTTGGTAAATTTAGGGTGCATTCAATTATTTAAAAGGCTTCTCCATCTCACACCCAGTCTAAAAACAAAAAAAGCTTAAGTTTATTCAAACATAAATGGAAAGTATTCTAATAGGTACACTTTGGTTTGCATTTTTAGCGAACTTTCTATTTCCACAAAAATAGCACAGTGTGTTTGTTTAGACCAGCTATTTGATATGCTGTCTTTTTATTGCGGAAATTTGCTCCCTTCAAGTCAGTGTGCTGTGTGCGAACTTTTTTACTTTACAATTACTTTAACAGAAATAATTTGCTTAAATATAGTAACCATATTTTGGTGAACTTGCATAGCTTATAAGTAGGTTGCTGTCAGGAATAATAGGTAAATTTATTTTTCATTTACAAAACCTGGTAGAGCTTGAACCCCAAACCATAAATATACAATAGTTCCCCTCAGTAATAAAATCTATGATTCATATATAAATACACTGAAATATGATCCAAAGTTTTGAAAGGGTAGTAGTTTGTTTGTTTATATCTTCCTCCAACTCTAACAGCCTTGACTACCAACCTGTAGCTAAGTAGTCGTCTGGAGTGATGCTGGGCTTGAGCTGCAGAGGCGGAGTGAAAATGTTAGACTCCAGGAGGTGGATAAAGTCATCAGGTGTGTCTGCTCTTACAAGAGTTTCTTTCAACTTCTTTTGAATCTCCTCGGCTTTCGTCCTAACCATCAACAGACCAACATTCATAAATCCCTCTTTATAGAATGGGAAGTACAAACAGTAATTAATTTGTATGCATATTACCTCATGATGTAGATTTTGAGAAACCCAGATTATTTAGTTTTCAACAATCTTGGTTATTATACACAAAACAAAATTAATATTTTATCATCTTAGTAAAACATCTAATAGCCACATAATTTTATCTATAAAAGTTTATAATGTTTTAGATAGATTTATTAATACTTATTCTTTAAAAGATTTTAAACACAAGTTTTGTTAATGGTTATTTTTTACACTTTTTGCAGTCTGGATAATTTTTAAATTTTGAAAATATTCAGCTGTAAGAGATAATTTTTATTCTGTTATATAATTCCCTCATATTATTCTATTTGTAATATATACAATCCTTTACTTTAATGAACGTGTTATACAGTTTTGTTTATATATTAAACATTAATTTTCTAATAAGTCAAGAATAGTTGAGGCTTTTTAATAATTGTATACTTATCTGTATTTCTTCATTTTCTTGTTAGTGAATTTCCTTTGAAAAGTGAACTATTAGCATGATTTAATTTTGTCTTAAACTATTTAAATTTGGCAGTGTGCTGAAACTCTGACTATGTCAATGTCATGTTTATATCCTTTAAACAAACAACGATTTATTATTTATTAATAGTTGATAATCTCTATCGATTGTATTATAAATCAGAGTTATTGGTAATAGGACGCCTGCTTGTAAAATTATTGTAAACAGTATATCAGGAAATTTATTTAATTAATTTTTCTTCATATCAATGTAAAAAAACTTAAACATAATTCTTCCTAATGATGAACTGTTTTAATGTTTATATTTTGACAAAATCTGTAATGAATTACGGACGTTTTTAGGTGACAGGATCAATTTTGAACTGTTTGGACGGAAAAGGTATGTAAACCTGGTTTTAATTTCTAAACAACAGTTCAGGAGGCATTTTCAAAATTAATAAATAATTCTTTCCATTGAAAAGTCATAATTTGTGTGGTTCAATTAGTGGATAGTCATTTGATACATCATTTCACATTGTATTTGCATTGACATCAACTAAATAAATAACATTTTCACATCATTATTAACAAACATAATCCGTTGAGCAACTATTGCTAATTATAATGCCTTTTTGCGACCATCCAAACAAGAATCGAAAACATAATCAACTACTGCATAGGCACCCCGGCTCTCGGGCTATAAACAATTCCTGAGGCCTGTCTGATGCCAGTGGTCACACAAATAGTCCCATTGTTAAAAGCTTTCAGGTAAACACATATTAGAACTCACCTCCTGGCAGCAATGACAGGCACGGGCCTGGTGACCCATACACAAGGATCTGTGGAGTTGAGAGGCATAGTAGAGTCATCAGGGCACAGCAGACTGACATCCTCACACACCGATACATCCGCACTCTAGAAACATTTTGATATTTAAGCTCAAATCTAGGGAGAAAGGGGCCTGGTCACCCATATACAGGGATCTTTGAAGTTGAGGGACACAGTAGAGCCATCCGGGACATCAATGTATGAGACATCTTTGCTCACACTGATAAAAACCTGTAAATTATCAAGAGCTTCCAAAACATCACCACCAGCTACATTCAGGGTATTTCCCCGCAATTCAGATAAGGAAATAGTTGCAATCCCCTCAGTATTCTATTCTAATCCTAATACAAATCAGTTGTTTATAAGAGCAAGATCTGTAATTATCTGTATTAATCTGTAATTAAAAAATGTAGTATCTCACAGTTAACCCTTTGCGATCGGAAGGCCAGCAGGAGTGGCCACAACGCAGTCGGCAGCCAGTCAGAATTCTTTCCGTACTAACTTGGTTCCGATGGTCGGACGGCCAGCTGTACTGGCCACGTCCCACTACGCGTCACCTCGGCATTTATCATGGCGGCTCGCTCCTCGCAGCTCGGAATTATTTTCACTGAAAACCTTCAATGTTAGCATAGGGGATTTGAATTTTAATAAAACGTCTCTCAATTCGTCTTATCTTTAACGATCGTTCATTATTACTTAGTTAAATATACGGGGATGAAAAAAAATAACCCCATTCTTACTAATAAATGTTTATACGAGATAAAACAATTTTATTGTAGGCCTAATTATAATATAAGTGTAGGCCTATACGTAAACGTACAAGTGTTCTTATAATCATGTACATTAAAACTTAAAACTTAATTAAAAATACAAATAAACACAAATCCCTCGAGAAAATCACTAAAACACAGTTAAAATCACATAAAACTGAACCAAAACAATGATGATTATGACAGCACTTGTGCCAGAACAACAGGTGTTTATTTTAGTTGTTTACACCACAATTCTTACGATATAATGTTGCAAGCCTGCTGATCGTTTAGTTTAACAATTCCTCACTAGGTTGCAGCACTCTACAGGCATTATACCACAGTTGGAATATTACAAACGAAAACATTGTTGTCGGCCAGTCCTGCTGGACGCCCGAGCGTTCGTTGGATTTCATGTTGGCCAGCACCGCTGGCCGTCCGATCACAAAGGACAACTGCTGTGGAAAAAAATCCGACTTCCGCGCGCTAATGGCGGCGGCCAGTAGAGCTGGCCGCGCGACCGCTGAGGAATAGCGGCAAATATGCATTTCGATCGCAAAGGGTTAATATATTTATTCATGCTGTTTGCCTCCTGTATTGATTGTATGACTTAAAAAATAAGGTTACATACCTTGTCGTCATCAATCCAGTGGATTGATGACGACAAGGTATGTAACCTTATTTTTTAAGTCAGTTAATATATCTCCTTATATCATGACTTTTTCATTGAAAATCTAAAGAAAGACAATAAAAGAGAGAAATCCACATTGATTATAGAACATTAGATTGAAATTTGTGATAGTAATATAGTTTAGTTGAAAACTGTTTAAGTTGTAATCCTCCCTGGATAAATTCAAACACCTAACTGTACTAAGGTAAAGATGCCTTTCAGGAACTCAGAGCAGAACACTTCTTCAAATTAAAAATGGCAACTGAATCTAAATGTATGTGTTTTTAAAGAGAAGTGAAGCATAGTCTCTGTACTCACCCTGAAGTGTAGCCTAGCGTCTTTGAGCATGGACCAGGCTACATCTCCCATACAGTCAGACAGGCAGTAAAGAGCACCCTGACGACCCCAGTACTTGTCTCTCTGGGAGCACAGACTTGGCACATCACATAGTCCACACAGCTTGGCATACTTGTGTTCTGTACAAAAAAGGATCTCCTCATTCATTACGTTAGTACTAGTATTATTATTTTACTATTTCTTAATTCCTAATTTATGTATGGTGTGTTTAGTAAGTAACAAAAGCAAACACATCATTAATCTATCAAGGTTAAGTTTTAATTGAATTATCTTTTCCTTATTTAATATCCTCCTTGATAAGATTGCCTGGCATATCTCGGGGGCCTCGATTTTGATTGGTTGTGCTTGGCAGTTTGAGATCCCAATCTCACACGATTGCCACAAAAGACCAAAATTGTCACCGTATTGGAATGACCGTTTGGCTATAATAAAGAGACTAACTTCACTTTTCTAAGGCTGTTTAGGATCTCCAGTTTAGCCTGGATACCTAGTGATTTATTAACTGAAGTTTGAGCTCTTAACGAGCATAGGAGATATTTTTATGTCCAAGCCAGAGCATTTGATCACAAACGTTGTTAGAAGCCAACGATCCAATCATTTGGGCACCTCAGAAATCGACTTCATGACTTCCTGCACTGGAATCCAAGATGCTAACCATTAAGCTTGCGAGGCAACTACTCCTTGCTTCTCTGATGTCACCTGGGAGCCCAGAATGGAGTTTCCTTACTTAACAACAAGTCTTGAGGAGCAAACATACCAGTGAAAGAATTCTTAATAGATTTGAAAGCAAGTTGGGTTGATCTCTCATTATGTATACTCATTGCAACAACCTGTAAATAGTAGTCAAAACCATAAATAATTATATTATGTTAATTAAATTAATTGTGTTATAATATTACTGTAAATAACCAGAAAAATAAAGATTGCTTGAGAACAAAATCTACACTTCTACCATAATGGCTTCTTTGTCGCTACTTTTATCCATAGTATTTTAGATTGTATAACATTAACTCAAACACAATACACACAATTTTACTAACAAAAATGAGATCTTCATCTCTATCTAATCACAACTCAATTTCAGTTGTTTCAGTGTGCGAATGTTTAGCAACACATCTACAACCAATATCGCATCTCAATAACTAAGTTGCAAAACACTATTTTATTATTTCTTTATTGGTAAACATCTTCACTGTCATAATTAAATTATGGTTAAGACTACATTAAATTAACAGAGTATCTAATGCCATTAATAATTGATAGAATTTAGATTAATTAAATCCTTGAATCTTACAAAATAATCTTCATCCAATCTTGAAACCACTTCATTTTTATTTTAAATTTATGTTATATTTTCATTGTTGTTTTCATTTAAAAACAGTCTCCCCCTGTGCAGTGCGCCTTACTGATCCAAGTGGTCAGTTGTGTAGTTTGGTAATAGAATTTGAAAAAGTTTTTTTATAAATACAAGGCCCTCTATTTAAAAATCAACACGGAATAGTGAAAGTGTTAAAACATAGGTTGCATTCTCAATTCCCAAGTGCAGGTAAAACGATCATTCATGTACTGTACATATGCAAGAAGTATAACGTTCATTAGAAGAGAGAAGCAAATAGAAACCAATGTAGTAAAATAAAACAAACAAACAAAGCTACTAAATGGGCGTAAAAATATGAAAAACTGGACTGGCTGTGTTATTGCTCATTTTGCCTTGTCTAAAAACAAGGTTTTAGTATTTAATTAAAGCCTTATTTATTGACTGTAATATATGTATAATATCAAAGAGGCTGCCTCGGTTATTAAGTACTAAATACATGCTGCCAGCTAATACAAAGCAGTGGTGGTGATATGGCAGTGGCAGTGGCAGCATGAGAGACAACCCTGTGACGTCACAGCGTAGAATCAGCTGGCAGTAGGTATCGAGGGGGATTGGCTGAGCCCTTACTAGCTACTCTCGTCAGCCCTGAGCATCGTGTGAACCGCTCCCTATGCCATGAAGATATCACTGCGTTGAAAAAAACGTGTCATAACTGTCGCAAAACGGATATCAGTATGTTAATTTATATTGTGATTTAGTTATAGCTATTACAAAAATTGAGTAATTAAAGTTGCAAGATAGTAATATGAAAAACAACTTACTGAGTTTGATGTCAAACTCTGGATCAGATGCCCATAATCCAGCTTTACAAGACTCTCCAAAGAAACCTGCTAGAGCCTTGACTCGATTTTCCTCAATTGAAATGTCTTTATCACAGTTCTGAGGAGCAACTCGGTTCTCAAAATACTAGGAAAACACAACAATCAGTTACTTTACAAAAACAAACTAGTTTAAATTTTTGAATAGAAACTAATATTCAATTTTCAACCTTTCATAACTGTGTCATAAATATGGTGCGAGAGATTATTCTCAGAAATCATAACACCTCTGACTCTCTGATCCAAAAACTGATCACGGATAACAAATGGTGTTAATGCCACTGAGCAAATCGAGGAATGACTGTTAAACGCATACACAGTACTATGGAAATATTCCTGAAAATTAATTTATTGCTGTGTATGTATTTGATGGTATTACTGTCCTTAAAACCTTGAATTCCGTTAGCTTGGTAAATGCACCAAGTTTCCTGTTTTTACTGACGGTACAGTAAAATGTAAAATTAGTAGTACCATGCAAAATTTTTAATTCTCTTAAATTACACATCAAAGCAGTTGCAGTAATCCTATGTCACTTCAATCACCTACAGAGTGTTCTCTACCACCTGTTGTATCTGAGCACAGTCATTTGGGGGAATCACTCCAGCACTTTTCTTAGTATAAAGAGAATCCTTACAAATTCAACTCGGATTGGTCGGTCTGGAATTCAAACCTGGGACCTCGGAATGAGGGACGCAAGTGTTAACAGTCAATGTTCACCTACTTACATATTGCTTTTAATTCTTCTTGAAAATAAGTATTTTATTTTATTCATGTTGAAGCCTTCTGGAATTGTTTTATCGATATAAACAGGTTAACATACCTTGACGTCAGCAATTCCTTATACTAATAAAATGTTGACTATAGTTTCGGCTAGCACGTAGCGATTTTTAAATAAGAACGTTATTCCATTCTTCTGAATGTCGTCAATTTATAAAAATACACTGAACACACACTAACAAATGACACATAACATTGAAAACAGTTCACCGGCCGGCGCACGTCACTGAACTACAATAGTAGGTTCAGTAGGTTGTAGATTCAGTGACGTGCGCCGGCCGGTGAACTGTTTTCAGTGTTATGTGTCATTTGTTAGTTTGTGTTCAGTGCATTTTTTATAAATTGACGACATTCAGAAGAATGGAATAACGTTCTTATTTAAAGTTTTGATAATGGCTTCGTGCTAGCCGAAACTATAGTCAACATTTTGTTACTATAAGGAATTTCTGACGTTAAGGTATGTTAACCTTTTTATATTGAAGTATTTTATTTTACTTTCACCTAAGCATATATGATATTAATGTATCTGAAAGTGATCTGAAGTCAGAATTGCAATTGATTATAAATAGATACCGCAAACTCTTGGGGTATTCATAAGGTATATTGTTTTTAAAAGTTAAGAATAGTTTAGCCCTTATTTATAAAATAATTCAAGTAATGTTAATATTTGTAAAAGAATAAATATATTTTATTGTCTGGAAATGATTAATGTTACATACAAATCAAAACTTCATTACATCATCCAAGTTCTTTGTCATAGAGCCTGTTCTTCTCTTTATTAGTAAAGACAACTAAACAACTAATGACTTCACTCAGTTGGAATTCACTGTACAAGGACTCAGAGTTAATGCAACCTTAATAGACTCTGACTGTTATTTATTTTACTTGTTTAGGGTCAGCAACGCATTGGAATATCTTTCACAATCTATATAATTGATCTATTTCCTATGTGCATGAATCCCTGTACTATTTCTATAAATATAAGTTAATATTTTTCAAAAATAAAATAATTGTATTCCTTCTTTTGGTGATATTTTTCTAATAACATGAGACATGGATTTTGAGAAAAAGAGAAAGAATTCAATAAACAGTTTGGACAGGATGTAACACGTTGTCATCAAGGAATATTTACTGAATGAGTAATTGATAAATATATTATAGACCAACCTCATAGGAAATACCTGGATTTTTCATCATTGCATATGTATGAATGTTTCTCAATACAACTTGCACATTTTACCTTATACTTGCTATTAATGCCTTTTGATAAGTACTTACCAAGGAAAAAACCTCACTCCAGTCGTATTTGGCAGCAAAAGGGTCATTTCCAGGATGGCAAAGTTTCTTGTTCTTCAGGTCAGACAACTTTGAAATCTTTGCTTTACTGGACACCAGAGCCACAACAGCAAATTCCCACTTTTCTGTAAAAGTTGTAATAGAATTAGAATCATAGAACAGTTAAATTAAAAGTTACTTATACATTTACATATAGAATAAAATATGTTAGTTGAAGTGTGAAGCCTTATTGTATCTGTTTGGTTTGTTGTGATATTGAATTAGTTGTTTGAAAGCCCATCAAGCATACATCTGGCAGTATACATTTTTTCTAAGAATCCATACTTAAGTATACTCTAAGAACAGCAATATCAAACATCTTAATCTGTAGAACCTTAGTCATCAACGAATAGCTTAATTGTTTCTTCATTTATAAAGTATGTTTGTTTGGGAGGATTAGGAGGCTCCGGCATAGCTGACTAGGCATGTCTTCCTTTGGGATATTATGCAGCCGCCGGAAAGACGGGATTTTCAGGGACGGAAAAGGTTCTGAGGTGAGGTCAGTCTGCCTCGCTCCAGAAAGGGAGAGAGAACCATACCTAGCTCCCGGGCTCTATGGGTGACAGAATCCCAGGACTAGTCACCTCTAACCTGACGCCCCCCAAGTCCACCAGACAGGGACTGCCATCGCACAGAGCTTCCAACCTCTCCGGGGTCAGGGGGCCCCAGGATGGTTCGTCCCCAGCCCGGCAGACCGGAGACCATCCGGTAAGGGTCCTTCCTCCCAGGCAGACAAGGAAGATCCACTACTTCCTCCAAGGACTCTGGCTAGACTGAGTATCGAAGCTCAAGTGGGAGTCAAGCCCCCAGAAGAGACAAGGAGAAACCAAGACATGGTAATTGGCTTCATATGGTGGTAAGGTGTATATATACCCTATATATTTATAAATATATACATTAGAAATTTGCTGAGTACGCAGGTTTGCTGCGACGGGGTATTTTTTTGTACGGGGAATAGAAATAAATGAAGTATTGAAGTCTTTTACAATTCTCAGTCAACCTGATAATTTGCAGTGCAAGATAACCTGCCATTGTACCAAAAAAAAAGAATAATTCCAATATATTGACACCTAATTATATATATCTGTTTGTCACTAAAGTTAGCCACCAACTAGTAAACATAACAAAATATATTAAGAGTAATGGTAACCTATACAAATAAAAGCTGTTTCATCAACATGAAAGTAAAACCTGTTTTTATAGTATTTTTAAGTATTAAAATGTAACTTAGGAGATTATGATTTTGATCATTGGAAGGGACTATGGAAAGCAAACCCATACATATTTTCATTTATCTCCTGTTTTATGTTACTTACTATCTTCAGTAGCATGTATCCTGTGAGTTATCAGGATGTCAGAAAGGTGCTTGTTGTTTGCAGCAATCAGGAGGTCTTCAGCTTCAAAGACAGCAAAATCTGCTTCCCCAGAAATAATTTTATTCATACAACCAAGCCTGAAAAAGTATGGGATTCAGCATTTCAAAATATTCATCAAAGAATTCAGTTTTTATCTCATAATTCTATTGAATAATGATGCTATTCTATTGAATAATGATTTTATTCTATTGAATAACCTGTGCATTTCGTCAAACATCTGTCATACACCATAGTAAAAGGTTCAATGTGACCCCTGCCCTGGAATAATACAAATCCTGAAAATATATGAACACTCATCCGGGCTTCCCCATTGATCTTAACTGTTGTAATGTCTAATATAATTAAATGTTTTTTATTTTATAAGATGATTTTCAACACATACTAACTATGGGGAACTCATGATTTCTGTCACAGAAATGAGTTTGACCACAATAACACGTTTAAATTCCTAAAGGTGAATGCTTTACTCGCCCTACTTCTAAGGAAAGGAAAATACGTTTTCTACAGAAAGCAAATTTAAAATTTTCCTGGTATAACCAGGATTATTAAACCCAAACCAAGCACCATGTCAATATACTTTAAGCACAGACTGGGAGTCAAGGGCTGGCAATGCAATATTTGATAGCAGGCATAATGCGAAAAAATTTATCAGGAAATGGAGTCCAACAACACTTGAAGGAATGGGTGTCTGACTGAGGGTGAGGGGTGCAGGAACGTCTGGCTTAGGGGCTTGAAATGAAATGGCTTGTAGTGCAGCTCAGCTACAATTACTAGGCTAGATATATCGCCATAGATCTTGCATAGTGGAGTAAGACACAACAAGTAGATATTGAGGATTACAATATTTTGAGGCTATTATAGTAGGATGGTATGATTATGGATCACTTAAAATCTTATATAGTGAGAGATGGCGGGGGAGGGGGGTTACCATAAGACTTTATTCACAGTCTAATTTATATTCGTTTTAGTTGGCAGACAAAAGTGAATTAGCAAATAAAGGAATTCATAAAGAGAAGAAAAGTACAACAGAGCATACATACGCCAATATTTGTTGTAGGAGATGAGATTTAAAATTGGAGCAAGTATGCTCTGTTCATTTTCTGATCCTCCTCTTCATTAGAAATACAGTATATACAGAATAGGCAAACAATAAAATAGGAAAAAACTAAGGTATTTAATTGTATATCAATATATACCTCATACCTGTCCACAGCAGTGACACATCTGAATGGAGTTGACTGTAGCTTGTCACACACCAGGGACGAGGAGTAGTAACTGGGCGACCGAGGCAGCACACACAGTTTGTCTGTAACAAGGGGCATATCAATACCTGTACACATCAAATGCAGTGGCACATCTGAATGGAGTTGACCGTAGCTTGTCACACCACAGGGCCGAGGAGAAGTAACTGGGCGACCGAGGCAGCACACACAGCTTGTCTGAAACAAGGGGCATATCAATACATGTACACATCAGTGGCACATCTGGATGGAGTTGACTGTAGCTTGTTACACCAGGACCGAGGAGAAGTAACTGGGCGACCGAGGCAGCACACACAGCTTGTCTGTAACAAGGGGCATCAATACATGTACACATCAGTGGCACATCTGGTTGGAGTTGACTGTAGCTTGCCACACCAGGCCCGAGGAGAAGTAACTGGGCGACCGAGGCAGCACACACAGCTTGTCTGTAACAAGGGGCATATCAATACCTGTACACATCAGTGGCACATCTGGTTGGTGTTGACTGTAGCTTGTCACACACCAGGGCCGAGGAGAAGTAACTGGGCGACCAAGGCAGCACACACAGTTTGTCTGTAACAAGGGGCATATCAATACCTGTACACATCAGTGGCACATCTGGATGGAGTTGACTGTAGCTTGTCACACCAGGGCCGAGGAGAAGTAACTGGGCGACCAAGGCAGCACACACAGTTTGTCTGTAACAAGGGGCATATCAATACCTGTACACATCAGTGGCACATCTGGATGGAGTTGACTGTAGCTTGTCACACCACAGGGCCGAGGAGAAGTAACTGGGCGACCGAGGCAGCACACACAGCTTGTCTGTAACAAGGGGCATATCAATACCTGTACACATCAGTGGCACATCTGGATGGAGTTGACTGTAGCTTGTCACACCACAGGGCCGAGGAGAAGTAACTGGGCGACCGAGGCAGCACACACAGTTTGTCTGTAACAAGGGGCATATCAATACCTGTACACATCAGTGGCACATCTGGATGGAGTTGACTGTAGCTTGTCACACCACAGGGCCGAGGAGAAGTAACTGGGCGACCGAGGCAGCACACACAGTTTGTCTGTAACAAGGGGCATATCAATACCTGTAAACATCAGTGGCACATCTGGATGGAGTTGACTGTAGCTTGTCACACCAGGGCCGAGGAGAAGTAACTGGGCGACCAAGGCAGCACACACAGCTTGTCTGTAACAAGGGGCATATCAATACCTGTACACATCAGTGGCACATCTGGATGGAGTTGACTGTAGCTTGTCACACCAGGGCCGAGGAGAAGTAACTGGGCGACCAAGGCAGCACACACAGCTTGTCTGTAACAAGGGGCATATCAATACCTGTACGCATCAGTGGCACATCTGGATGGAGTTGACTGTAGCTTGTCACACCACAGGGCCGAGGAGAAGTAACTGGGCGACCAAGGCAGCACACACAGTTTGTCTGTAACAAGGGGCATATCAATACCTGTAAACATCAGTGGCACATCTGGATGGAGTTGACTGTAGCTTGTCACACCAGGGCCGAGGAGAAGTAACTGGGCGACCAAGGCAGCACACACAGCTTGTCTGTAACAAGGGGCATATCAATACCTGTACGCATCAGTGGCACATCTGGATGGAGTTGACTGTAGCTTGTCACACCACAGGGCCGAGGAGAAGTAACTGGGCGACCGAGGCAGCACACACAGCTTGTCTGTAACAAGGGGCATATCAATACCTGTACACATCAGTGGCACATCTGGATGGAGTTGACTGTAGCTTGTCACACCACAGGGCCGAGGAGAAGTAACTGGGCGACCGAGGCAGCACACACAGTTTGTCTGTAACAAGGGGCATATCAATACCTGTACACATCAGTGGCACATCTGGATGGAGTTGACTGTAGCTTGTCACACCACAGGGCCGAGGAGAAGTAACTGGGCGACCGAGGCAGCACACACAGTTTGTCTGTAACAAGGGGCATATCAATACCTGTAAACATCAGTGGCACATCTGGATGGAGTTGACTGTAGCTTGTCACACCAGGGCCGAGGAGAAGTAACTGGGCGACCAAGGCAGCACACACAGCTTGTCTGTAACAAGGGGCATATCAATACCTGTACACATCAGTGGCACATCTGGATGGAGTTGACTGTAGCTTGTCACACCACAGGGCCGAGGAGAATTAACTGGGCGACCGAGGCAGCACACACAGCTTGTCTGTAACAAGGGGCATATCAATACCTGTACACATCAGTGGCACATCTGGATGGAGTTGACTGTAGCTTGTCACACCAGGGCCGAAGAGAAGTAACTGGGCGACCAAGGCAGCACACACAGCTTGTCTGTAACAAGGGGCATATCAATACCTGTACACATCAGTGGCACATCTGGATGGAGTTGACTGTAGCTTGTCACACCAGGGCCAAGGAGAAGTAACTGGGCAACTGAGGCAGCACACACAGCTTGTCTGTAACAAGGGGCATATCAGTACCTGTACACATCAGTGGCACATCTGGATGGAGTTGACTGTAGCTTGTCACACCACAGGGCCGAGGAGAAGTAACTGGGCGACCAAGGCAGCACACACAGTTTGTCTGTAACAAGGGGCATATCAATACCTGTAAACATCAGTGGCACATCTGGATGGAGTTGACTGTAGCTTGTCACACCAGGGCCGAGGAGAAGTAACTGGGCGACCAAGGCAGCACACACAGCTTGTCTGTAACAAGGGGCATATCAATACCTGTACGCATCAGTGGCACATCTGGATGGAGTTGACTGTAGCTTGTCACACCACAGGGCCGAGGAGAAGTAACTGGGCGACCGAGGCAGCACACACAGTTTGTCTGTAACAAGGGGCATATCAATACCTGTACACATCAGTGGCACATCTGGATGGAGTTGACTGTAGCTTGTCACACCACAGGGCCGAGGAGAAGTAACTGGGCGACCGAGGCAGCACACACAGTTTGTCTGTAACAAGGGGCATATCAATACCTGTACACATCAGTGGCACATCTGGATGGAGTTGACTGTAGCTTGTCACACCACAGGGCCGAGGAGAAGTAACTGGGCGACCGAGGCAGCACACACAGCTTGTCTGTAACAAGGGGCATATCAATACCTGTAAACATCAGTGGCACATCTGGTTGGAGTTGACTGTAGCTTGTCACAGACCAGGGCCGAGGAGTCAGGCCTGCCCAGAGAAATTTCGGGCTCCTGGAAAATTAGAGTATGGGCCCTCTTTCACGGGCCCTTGTTGCGGCCGAATTCAAGCTGGTGACCTTTTTGCCCAGGGCAAAAATTAAGTACGAGTGTACTTATTTTAAATAAACAACTTTATTATAAAAACTGTTTGATTATACAGCATACGTGAAAGAGGATATTGAGTAAAACAAGTGTGTACATTAATTTTAAAATGGATCTTTAATAAAAATTGTGGAATATATTGCAAAATAATAATTATTAGGTAATACAAACTTTTGTAACAAAATCATAACGATAAAGAATAAGTAGAAATGGAGAAATTATTACCTGGTTTTAGAATATTTATTAGGCATAATTTCCATAGTAATTAATTAATTACTAAATACAAAAATATTGGAAAATAAAATAACAGAGAATCTAATAACAGGGCAGCGGCTGATTCTTGAAGATTGCAATATCAATGTCGTATTTATAACTTACAACATACCAAGGATATTTTTACTTACTTACTTAACATACTTGCTTATTTATTGGGAAATGCAACAATGAATGATATACCTCTGAAAGAACCGTTTAACACATTCAGAGTAATTGAAACATCTCACAATTCAGGAGCCTCGATGATTTTTACCTTCTCCCCCTTATACGAGTATATAGTATATGGAGAAAGTTTTATTTTTGTAAACATTTTTGTTTAAGTTATTAGTGGAAATATTCATTTCAATGGTCCCTGATTGAAAAAATGGTTTTCAGAGTGATGTCTGTGTGTCTGAATGTCTGTCTGTCTGGATGTATACGGAGCTGAAGACTGCACCCGTGGTCCGATTTTGATGAAATTTGGCATGTACATCCACAATATTTCCAGTTTTTTATTTAATTTTTAAAATTTCTTTAAATTCCTAAGGTTAATTATCCCCCAAAAACCGCTAAAGACCTGAAAAAATCCAAATTTATCAAGAACGGCTCTAACGATTTTGATTGAAATTTAGTGGTTTGTTGAGCTTTAGGTTTCAATCAAAATGATACCACCCGCATTTCTCAATTCGGGTTCAGAAATTACAAGGCTTAATTTCTAAAATTCAGTTTTTTTATATTTTTCATGAAAAGATTAAGTACTGTATAAAATTTACTTGTCACCATTAAAGAAAGCTTAAAAAATAAACAATTTAGTATTTTGAATTATTATTCTACGATTACTGGTTGTGGAGAAAATTGAAACTTTCAATTAGCGGTAAACACAGTACGTTGTCCAATGTTATTTTTATGGGGAATACAAAATACCCTTGTCGCAGCAAACCTGCGAACTCAGCGCATTTCTAATGCATAATATATGTACATAAAGCTGCATACCAAGATTCATAAAAATGATTATTCACCATAAAAATAAGATTGGGGAAGAGTACCGTTGGTTTGCTAAAACAAGAAACACAAAAAATTGTTGTTTATGCAAATATAAATAGAATTCAACTAGGTGAAGCCACATATACTAAGTTTCATCCAATATACATTCATAAATAAGCGATATATACCATTTTGATTATTCACCATAAGAATAACGACAGAGGGTGAGTACGCAGGTTTGCTGCAACAAGGAACACAACCAATGTGTTTTTATGCAAATATAAATATAACTCAACAAGGTGAAGCCACATACCAAGTTATATTAATTTATGTTCATAATTAAGGGATCCATTTTTTACATTTAATTTTACTTATTCTCCTTAAGAATAACATCGGGGCTGAGTACACAGGTTTGCTGCGGCGGGAATAATCGGTAAAAATTGCTTTTATTGTACAAATAACAATAGACCACAACCAGACGAAGCCCTATACCAAGTTTCGTTAGTATATACGTTCATAAATAAGCGAGATAAAATTTGTATTATCCTCCATAAGAATAACATCGGACAACGTACTGTGTTTAGCACTTTCAATATCTTTGTAACTAATTGACGTAGAGAAATGATAAAAACACCAAATTGTGTGTTTTTTAAAGCTGACTCTAATGCTGAAAACTAAAATTTTACTTTTTTAAAATTACATGTATTAACTTAAAAAAAAAACATTTTTGGGGTACAAAAACCCCCCAAAATACCACTTTGAATTAGTTGATCTGTCTGGTTTTCGGTCTATATGTTTGTACCAAATTTCATCAAAATTGGATCATTTTACGAGAGTTATCGCACCCACGGACACATATATATACATCAAGTTTCGAACGAATAGTGTTTTTGGGGTCTGGGACCTCTAAACGAAAAGTTATCATGGTCCCGGACCTAGGTTTTACCATGCCGACTACGGTAATAGCTTCTTCCCCATAGGGGAAATTTGCTAAAAATGGCAATTTCTCTCTTAATTAATGATCAATTTAATTGAAATTGTATATGCAGGTCAAGTTAGCATTAACCAAAAGAGGATATTTAAAATATGAATCCCCTAACACTTGGGGGGATAAGGGGGCGATTCCCCTCTTAAAACCACTGTGTGTAGCAAAGGATTTAGTAGTGACTCCAAAAATGGGATTTGGGTGAACATTCCTGAAAAAAAGGTTTTTAGTAGATTTTCTGTGCTTTATATCGTACTTGATATTATATAGTTAGTAAACAAATTTGAGTCATTAAAGTTGAGCTAAAAGGGAGAAAGTATGTGTCAGTTTCCTGATACCATTAATTTTAAATCTTTTGCTTACCACTATTGTTTAGTTTGAATTAAAACACAGGGAATATAAAAATATTCCTTAAATATGTAAATCAAATATCTTTGAAGCTTTAAAATGTAACTAGAAACATTTCTTATGCATTTTTGTAGACACCGGTAGCGGTAGGCACTGTGGTGCTTTATCTGGTGATTTCAGAGCATACAAACAAACTACATAACTAACTCCGGTGTTATGGTTGAGTAAGGAGTTGCAAGGACCGAGGGGAAAGCGATCGAGGAAGTTTGTGAAACCTAGTGTGAAGAAAATCAGTTCCACATGATAGATCTGGATTAAGTAAACTCAGTACTGTAGAAATTACTACTGATAGCACAAACCGGCCACTTACATAATAATACAGTATGGGCTGTTTAAAGTGACGAATGATTAGATTTCTCGTCCTTCAACTTTGAATGGATATTTATGTTTTTGACGGGTTGATAGCGTATCTTTCTACGTGTTTTAACTATTTCATTAGCATAGTCTTTAAAAACTTTATAATAGTTCTACGTATCTCGTGATCGTACATATTGGACCAAAGCATACTGTACAGCCGATTTTTAGATTAATTCCAAAACATTCTTGATCCAAAGATTAAGATCCAAGAGTTAAATTGTATAAATACCGTTACAGTATTTATATTTGCTTTCCATGTAGGTAGGGTTTAACGGTATTAGTTTGAAATTATCTTGGGGCCTGTGTTCCTAGAAATAAATAGACATTTTTAACAAATTTGTAAATGATGTGACTCATATAACGACTGTGTCTTTTTATAATTTTATGGTTACACATAAATCAAAAATAAAATCGATTTTATTATCATTTACTGTCATGCAAACGTAAGCTTAGTGCATACACTCCCAAATGAGGAACGTAAAGATTAAAGTTCTTGTACCTTTTTATCTTATTTGGTCCAGAATTTTTAGCGTGATCAATTTAAGCATAGAGATAAATCAAAACAGACAGACACGTCCTCCCTCTTATAATATAGCATAGATGAAGCAAACTTCTTAAAACATCTATGTGAATTAAATTAATTTCAAGCAATGTTTTTTAAAAGTATAAAGTTGTCTAAAATCCCCATCAGCATTCCTTCAAACCCAAATACAAGTTCGTATATAGTCTCTTCATGGATATCATCTGCTGGCAACATTTATTTCCAGAATGATTGTAAATTGGTTTCGATCCTTCAACAGATAGTTGGAATAACTGTGTTTTTCAGTAAAACACAATGGAAACATCGCGACAAAAATCAGATCGAGATTCACAGAGGCATGTCAGACCGATGTCTATTGTCCCGTGCCGAGGCGCGACGCGGCCATTGTATCCGCGACCTTGGCCGACGAAGGAACTACGGAAACCTACAGGAACCATAGTTTAAGATGATAATGCTTAAAACCTCAAGACCGTTTGAAAATAACTCAAGTCTTCCTTTCCCGTCCTCATTTCTACTATTAAGGCTCATGTTATGACAAGAATTGTAATTTCGACGATTAAGTACGTCCAAAACTGTTTAAACAATATTTTTTATAGTTTTAATCTTATACCCAATTTGATAGCTTGGTTTTTGATAGAGTGGTAATAATACCGGTCTTCTGACAAGGCCAGCTATACCTCCAGGTAGTATTAACCAATGACCTAGTATATACTTACAATTATGCAACTCCCTTATGTTAAGAACACCACAGGTTTCAGATGCTACTGTATTTGCAATCGTAGTTTAAACATTTATTTGCAATTCTAAGCAGTGCTTATACCACTATCCAAACCAATTATCTTCCAATAACGGACTACATTTTATATGCAATAGCTTCGTTCACACATGCCACTTCAAACGTAGGTATTATTACACGAGGTGTCACATAACATTTAAACCAAACTTAACTGTGTCTTTTATAAGATTAAAGTTTGATGTGTACGTGAGCTATGTCTCCATTAGTTTTGTATTTGTGTGTATGTAACTAGATTTTATTTTGTTTAGAAAAACTATAAAAGAAATCAACTTTAATTCATGAAATTGAGAAAACGTTATGAAATAACAAACGGAGCATATAAAATATGAAGCAATTAAAAAAATCATATATATATATTTTTTCAACGATTTTCAAAATATGTAGGAACAAAACAAATGTACAGCTTTTTATGTAATTGAGGGCTTAGTTCCGAAGTATATCCGAATAAAAAAACAGAACACTCATTAAAAGCGAGTAGTAGCAATGATCTAAAATAGTTACATTGCGTACAACGTTTTACAGCAACATAAAGTTAATGAATAGTGTTGCACACACAATTATTAATTCTATGTTGGAGACTTGTTTTGCTAAGTCTTATAACTGCTGTAATTTTAGGTTTACTGATACTCTCCACGGTACGCGACTACACGGTCGAGTTTCGCATTTTCCTCATCGCCTCCTAGCAGCGTGCCTTGCGTGCGGCCATCTCGAGGCCATCTCACTCTGCTGGTATCAACACGTTGAGCAATATCCCTCCCTGATACTCTCACATCATTATCATAACGCCGAGGATTTTACCTGATAATAGTTACCTGTTTGCTTGGAAAATTTACAAAAGTTAAAATCTAATTTGCCACACTAGAATAAAATACCCCCGTCGCAGTAAACCTGCATACTCAGCGAATTTCCAGTGGAGATAAAAATGTCTTAATACTACATAAATCCAAGTTTCATAAAAATATATTCAGAAATAAGCGATATATACAATTTTAATTATTCTCCATAAGAATAACATTAGGGCTAAGTACGCAGGTTTGCTGCAACAAGGAATACAAAAAATGGGTTTTTATGCTAATATCAATAGAACTCAACTAGGTGAAGTCGTATTCCAGTTTTTATTCATTTATGTTCATAATTAAGGGAGACAGAGCATTTCATTCTTCTCCATAAGAATAACATGGGGGCTGAGTATGCAGGTTTGCTGCTACGGGAGACTTTGGCAACAAATATTTGTTTGAGCAAATATCAATAGACCACCACGATATGAAGCTGTATACCAATTTTCGTCAGTATACGTTCATAAATAAGCGAGATATAAAAATTTTCTTTTCCTCCATAAGAATAACATTAGACAACGTACTGTGTTTAGCACTTTCAATAACTCGGTAACCAATTGACGTAGAGAAATGATCAAAATACCAAATTGTGTGTTTTTTTAAGCTGAATCCAATGGTGCAAACTAAAATTTGACGATTTCAAAAATTATATGTAAAAAATTCAAAAAACCCATTTTTGGGGTACAAAACCCCCCCAAAGTACCCCTTCGGAGTGGTCGATATGTCTGGTTTTCGAACTTAAAGTCATAAATGCTGCTTTACACGTTTATACCAAATTTCATCAAAATCGGATAATTTTTACGAGAGTTATCGTGCTCACGGATACATATATATATATATATATACAGTTTCGAACGAATGGTGTTTTTGGGGTCTGGGGACCTCAAAACGAAAAGTTATCATGGTCCCGGGCCTAGGTCTTACCATGCCGACCACGGTAATAGCTTCTTCCCTATAGGGGAAATTCGCTAAAAGTTGGAATATGATGTCAATACCCTTAAATATATTCGTAAAATATTGTTGTTATTGGTGTCAAAGTTACCACAGAGTAATTCCCCTGAAAGCCCCAGAGTTATTCAGTCGTCAAGTTTGCACACAATGGCGGTAAATGATTGTTTATGGCAGAGCCATTACAGCAACAAGCAGCAGGAGAGCTTCAGTAGCCGTAAAACTATTGCATTAAAGCTCTTGCAACATTATGCGGGTAGTTACCATATTGTATAACTGGATTTATAACTAGAATTGAGTTTGTTTATAGCCATAGTGATCATCAACAATTCTATTGTGAAAATATATCGTGTACTTTAAGTTTATCTACCTTAAGTCATTCAACGATTAAATATAATCTTGTTTGAGACTTGCCATACTTAATAACGCATTCTCTTGGAAATCAAAAAATAAAGTTCAATTAGTATTACGAGGTACGGAACCGACCTACGCTGTTATCTTCGAATGTTACATTTTTTATTTTAAATGCAGTTCGTTATATAAAGTGTAAGATATCTAAATCTGTGTTTAAAGTTGCCCTATAACTCAGCCTTTGGCTCGTTCTATTTTCACGAGGTAAAAGAAAATTGGATTCCGGCCTCGAAATCATAATGAGAAGCTTTTGAAATCAGTATTTGCTTTTTAAGCTGATTTTATTTGCATAAACAGCAGCTTTTATATGTACAAGGAAGCCCAAGCAAAGTTTTGTATAGCAACGTTACATCTTAATATATAAAATAAAGTGGTGTTAGTTAAAATTTTATAACTCAAGAACAGCTGAACGGATTTAAATGAAATTTTGTATACGGATAGTTTATTACCTGGAAGTTAAACATAGGATACTTTTTACCCCGGACAATTTGAAGGCCTCTGCCCCTTTGGCTTTTAAAGTTTACATGTTATTCCTTATGGAAACATGTGTTTATCATTTTCTGCTTTTAATTAATACGCAGATAATGTTTTGATAAAACAGCTGTTTTTGTAAACAGTGTATTAGTCCAAACATGGCATTTAAAAAATTACACTATCAAAGTTTTCTATTAGGAGTATATCTAAACATACTTGAAAGGCACAAATATATGTTCATTATGGAAATAAAAAAAACTACTTGAATGACAAATCAAACTCTTTTTTCGGTAGGCGACTGAGCGAAGCGAACGAGCTCATATTGTAAATGAACGAGGATTTGACATAAAACAAATTCAATGACATTAGTACAGGACAACGTCTGTCGGGCCAGCTAGTTTAATATAAACAAATCCACACGCAATATTTATTCTAATCTTAGGACTCGGCCTTAGCCCTCAAAACTGTTTCAGTAGGCTAAGTAAAGTCACCTTACCCGTTTATCGCTTCAGGATTCCCGTGGGAATTTTAACCCCCAATACCAAAAGCTCCAAGGGGGATTTCCCTTGGGTCTCGGTACAGATTATGTTGTAATTTATGTAGTTTGTTCTGGCAACATTCTCTGTGCATTTCCTGTATTGCTAACAAACTGTATTTTACAACATGACCCGGGGCATGCAATTAGACAAATATTATTTTAAGGACGTAATCGAACTTTTGGTGCGGCCCGTGACCATTAATAAAAAAATTTCTAAAACTGAAATCCGTCTAATAATAAGGAAAAGTTATTGTATTTTAAAACGTCCAAGAGGATTAACAGGCTTCAGTATTTGGCACGATCTCTGTAACTTCGTACGAAAATATGCTAAACTCGATCATGATGAGTTAAGTTAAACTCTGGAAACGGAAAAACCTTAGTTGGGACAACCTAGAAGGCTGTTTAAACTCTGGAAACGGAAAAACCTTAGTTGGGACAACCTAGGAGGCTGTTTAAACGCTGGAAACGGGAAAACCTTAGTTGGGACAACCTAGAAGGCTGTTTAAACGCTGAAAACGGGAAAACCTTAGTTGGGACAACCTAGAAGGCTGTTTAAACGCTGAAAACGGGAAAACTTTAGTTGGGATAACCTAGAAGGCTGTTTAAACTCTGGAAACGGGAAAACCTTAGTTGGGACAACCTAGAAGGCTGTTTAAACGCTGGAAACGGGAAAACCTTAGTTGGGACAACCTAGAAGGCTGTTTAAACGCTGGAAACGGGAAAACCTTAGTTGGGACAACCTAGAAGGCTGTTTAAACTCTGGAAACGGGAAAACCTTAGTTGGGACAACCTAGAAGGCTGTTTAAACGCTGGAAACGGGAAAACCTTAGTTGGGAACACCTAGAAGGCTGTTTAAACTCTGGAAACGGAAAAACCTTAGTTGGGACAACCTAGAAGGCTGTTTAAACTCTGGAAACGGGAAAACCTTAGTTGGGACAACCTAGAAGGCTGTTTAAACTCTGGAAACGGGAAAACCTTAGTTGGGACAACCTAGAAGGCTGTTTAAACTCTGGAAACGGGAAAACCTTAGTTGGGACAACCTAGAAGGCTGTTTAAACGCTGGAAACGGGAAAACCTTAGTTGGGACAACCTAGAAGGCTGTTTAAACGCTGCATCTAATAAAAGTAGTATTGTAATGAGCGTAAGTACAGCATATGTTAACCAAATATTAAAACACTAAATAACAAAATATGTTATGAGAAATTATTAAACGGTAGCTTAGGCTTAGAAAAACAGTTATGGCAGAAGATGTAATTTCGACCCTGATCTGGATCTCTATAAAATGTTATCGTTTGAAACATAATCACTACCGTTCATTGTCGTTTAACATTATCCTAAGATAGGTCTAGGATAGTGCAAATTACTTTTTGAGCAAGACCAACTACGGAACCCCGTAGGTCGCGGCGCGGCAGAGGAAGGAAGGATCAATGAACCAGCACCAGTTCTGACAGAGAAGGTCGCCCTAGACACCAGAGCCGCGCTATCAGCGAGTCCAAGGTCGCCACCGGTCTGGGCCACTCCTGGGCCCCGTTCCTGCTAATAATTGCATGACCGAGAATATGGGCCTTCCCTATTTGTATCATAGTTAATAATCCTAATTTGATAAAGTATATGATCGATACATAATATTTATTTTATAATTTGTATAAAAATGCTACCTTTTGTTATTTTACAGTTTTAATTTTCTCTATTATTAATAAGTTTAGTCATATTTCAGTGCTAGTGTTACTTTTTCAGTTCCAGTCATGGAAATTACTTTTATGGCTCAATAAATTGTATAAATACGTTATTTGTTTAATAAGTGTAGCTATTTAGATATCAGTGTAAACCAATACATGTTGCAGTATCCTTTTTAAAATTTCACCGCAGCTTCACTTACTTTTCTACTCGCAGACTTAGCTGTTACAAAGCAGATATTTTCAGAGAATTGGCAAGAGATAAAACAAGGAGATTTGAAAGTTTGAACCATTTGTATAGAAAACAATTTTGTAACTTTTAAACTATTAAAGGTATTTATTTACAATTTATAAGTCTGTCATACTTTTTTACTACTAACTATTCAAAATTAATCAAGATTTCAATATCTCTGTAACCAATTGACGTAGAAAAATTATCAAAACACCAAATTGTGTGTTTAAGCTGAATCCAATGGTGAAAACTTCAAAATTTTACATGGAAAACTTCAAAAACCCATTTTGGGGTATAAAACCCCCCAAAATACCACTTAGGATGGGTCGATATGGCTGGGTTTCGAACTTAAAGTAATAAATAATGCTTTACACGTTTGTACCAAATTGTATTATCAAAATCGGATAATTTTTACGAGTTATCGCACCCACGGACACACACATATATATATGTAACAGTTCGTACAGTTTCGAACGAATGGTATTTTTGGGGTCTGGGGACCTCAAAACGAAAAGTTATCATGGTCCCGGGCCTAGATCTCACCATGCCGACTACCGTAATAGCTTCTTCCCTGTATGGGAAATTCGCTAAAAAATATTATTATTCACCATTAAAAAAAGCTCAAAAACTGAATAATTTAGTAATTTTAATTACCATTCTACGATTGCTGGTTGCGGAGAAAATTTAAATTTTCATTTTGTAGTAAACTCAGTACGTTGTCCAATGTTATTCTTATGGAGAATACAGAAATTAGTATTTCTCTCTTATTTACTGATCAATTTCGTTCAAACTTGATATGCTTGTCAAGTTATCATTGACCAACAGAAGAAATTCGAAAAATGTTGCCCCTTAATAACCCTGTGGGGTAATAGTGGGCATTTCTCCTCTTAAAACCACGTGTGTAGCAATGGAATCTGTAGCGCCTCCAAAACAGCGATTTGGGAGGATGTTTTTGAAAACAACTTGTTTACAAGATTTTCTGTACATTCGACCGTTTTTTACTTTCTCCCTCTATACATAGTATATGGAGAAAGTATTGTTTTCGTCAAATTTTCGAATTTGAGTTGTTAGTGGAAATATTCGTTTTGGTGCTCCCTGAACCCAAAAAAGTGGTTTTTACGTGGTGTGTGTGTGTGTGTGTGTGTGTGTGTGTGTGTGTGTGTGTGTGTGTGTGTGTGTGTGTGTGTGTGTGTGTCTGTGTCTGTGTCTGTGTGGATGGATGTGTACAGAGCTAGAGCCTTAACCAATGGGTCGATTTTTATGAAATTTGGTATGTAATCCAAATTACATTATTATTTTGTTTTGTTTGTAATCCACGATATCTCCAGGCGTTTTTTTCATTATTTTGAATTTTTGATTTTTAAGGGTAATTATCCCCCAAAAACCGCCAAAAAACATGAAAAACCAATATTTCTCAAAAACGGCTCTAACGATTTTGATTAAACTTTTGTCGTTTGTAGAACTTTAGGTTTTCCAACAAAATGACACCACCCGCATTCCTGTAAAAATTTGGGTTCAGAAATTACAGGACTTAAAACATCAAAAATTCAGTTTTTTGGATTTTTCATAAAAAATATAAATATTAAAAAATATTACTATTCACCCTTAAAAAGAGCTCAAAAAACTAAATTATTTAGTATTTTGAATTAGTATTCTACGATTGCTGGTTTCGGAGAAAATTTAAATTTTCATTTTGCGGTAAACGCAGTACGTTGCCCAATGTTATTCTTATGGGGAATAAAAAAATTACTATTTCTCTCTTATTTACTGATCAATTTCATTCAAACTTGATATGCTTGTCAAGTTATCATTGACCAACAGAAGAAATTCGAAAAATGTTGCCCCTTAATAACCCTGTGGGGGGAATAGGGGCATTTCTCCTCTTAAAACCACGTGTGTAGCAATGGAATCCGTAGCGCCTCCAAAACAGCGATTTGGGAGGATGTTTTTGAAAACAACTTGTTTACAAGATTTTCTGTATATTCGACCGTGCTTTGTATTCTATATTTAATAAAAATTAATTAATTTCTTTAAAGTTGGGCTAAAAGAGAGCATTTATCGGTCAGTTTTCTGATACCGTTTATTGTCTCAATAGTAGTTTCGAACAATTTCGAACAAGTCCAACAGTCAATTTCTATGTTACTTGCAACAAGTTATTCCTTCACAATATTTTGCTGTGTTGACATTTTCAAACAAATTATAGTGATTTTTTAACCAGGTAGGTAAGGTAAGGTAAGAGTCTTATATTTCCCTTGGTGGGGGGACGGGCCTTCTTAACACGTTAGTCTTTTTTAGCGAATTTCCTTTATAGGGAAACAAGCTATTATCGTGGGTTGCATAGGTGTATAGTCCATGGTTGCGTCGTGGAAGGGTAAAAATAGAGTATAGGGTATCGTTGACAAACATTCATCATTATTCTCGTAGCAGCAAACCTGCATACTCAACCCTAATGTTATTGTTATGGAGAATAACTAAAGTTGTATATCTCCCTTAGTTATGAACATAAATTAATACAACTTGGTATGTAGATTCACCTGGTTGAGTTATATTGACAATTCCATACAAACACATTTCTTATCTTCCTTCTGGCAGCAAACCTGCATACTCAGCCCTAATGTTATTCTTATGGAGAACAAATAAAATGCTATTTATCACTTTAATTAAATATGTATTTTTATGAAACTTGGTACGTGGCTTTATGTTGTAGCGAGAAACATATGCATGCATTGGAAATTCGCTAAGTAAGCAGATTTGCTGCGACGGGGCTATTTTCCTTTTCTGTGTGGCATTTTTAAAGTTGTTGATACATTACCAGTTTTTTCAGCACGGCAAACCTTTGTATATCTATGAAAAATAGTTAGAACTACTCAAAAGTTGACGAAGTTAGAGGAAAAAATATAAAAAAGTTCATTCGCGGCGCTTCAACCCTTTAATATGAAATGAAAGATGAATTCGGGATGGTGAGTCATTCTTTCAGGTCAATCCTCTTTTAATTGTAACAATTACATCATTACGACAATTGCTTAGTGTTGCATGTGAATAGTCGGTGAACTAAACATAGTCATGAATTAATCCATTAATATTTTTCTTAATTTTGGCACAATGTGGTTCAGTAAGCTATGTTGGTTTTCTTTTTCGAAAAAACTCGTCCGCAACCTTGAGGGGGTTTATTGTCTCTATGAATGGCGTATATTTTGAATGTTACAGGTACAAGCCAAAATTATTATTCGGTATTGTAATACATGTGACAAAACTACAAAATATTGTACAAAAACGCACTCGCAATGGACTTAATGACGATCTTAACATAACAAATATTCAATATTAACGCTTTTACAGTAAAAACTCGATCAACCGTCACTCTCTGTTATTCGTCGTCCGTCTATGAGAATATTACTGTTTGTTAGAATCAGGGTTTGCGCCGTACGGCAGTGTCTGAGCGTCTGTATGAGCTATTATATTATTTTAAACAACATAAATATGTATGTAGTGGGGAGTATTATCCTTTTGTACACAGTTTATTTTAATTTCTCTGCCAAACATTTTAAAATTTAGTTACTGTACACATTTACATTATGATGTTTCTATTATCCGTCTATTCAGTTATCCGTCACAGTCCCGGTCCCGAAGGTGACGGTTAATAGAGGTTCCACTTTGTTAATAACAAAGATTTTGCGGGAAAATATGTTTTGCTTTACTATTTATTTTGTGTAACCCCAGTTTGCTGAAACCAATTTAAAGTAAAAATGGGTGCATAAATAAAGAAGGCAATTTAAAATAAAATAATTTTGCAAATTTCTCTGGACTAAATAGTTTTTACAAACGTATTACATGTTTTGATAATGCTCCGTCTTGTACACATGTTACATGTTTTGGTTTTGACAATGCTCCGTCTCGTACTAGCGAAATGTTAGAGAGGGGTGATCAACAGTGTACCTGTGGCCTTGTCCCTATAACGTCATGATGCCTAATGTGTTGCTTTCCCCGAGCCCGGGCTAGGTCATTACCGCCTGGCCGTGGCTGTTAGGTAAGCTATTTTCATCTTCGCTTCTGCGGTATTCGCACACCTCATAACGATATGGCCCAAAATGGAAACTAAAACGAAGAAATTACCCCTGGTCAATAACACAGTACAACTATATAACTCATTAATTCAGGTAGTTATAATTTTGCCAAGATTATTCGAAAAGTGCATGAGATATTTTAAGAGGAACTGATTTATTAATATTTACTAACAACATGCTAGAGCATAAATTTGTATGTTGATACAATTTCTTATAAACTATAAAATATACTTATTAGGATTAAATTTTCAATAATTTTGAAATTCTTATTGATCTATCTTCTTCATCTTTATAATTTGCCTTATGATTCCTGTAAAAACTCTTCAAGGTTATAAAATGGGTTTTATTAAATACATCTTGAGCATTTTTTTCAATTTCATCATGTTTGTATATTCTCTTATATTTTTTTGAATTTTCCTAAAAAAAATCCCATATAAGTAGTTTTTTCTTAAAAATTACTTTGAAATGCCTTTCAATATTTATTTTGTTTCTTCTATTATATTTGTGATCAATTTTATATTTTGTGCTGAATTTTAATGTTACCATAATTGCTTCAAAAATATACATATTATGGACTGTTAATATTCCAAGTTCTTTAAAATAATTTCAAACAGTTTAATTCTTTCTTAAATTTAGAATTATTCTTATCGATGTTTTTCAGTTTTAAAAATGTATAAACATAAAATATTATAATGTGTTTTAAAATATTTCTTGGATAAGGGACCGCCGTTGACGTATCAGTTGAGAGAGGGGATCAGGAAAGCGTTACTAAAGTGATGACAGGCGTGCCGCTCTTTTCTTTCGCGGTGTATTACACAGTAATAGTTTGATATTATTCTCACTGAATTTACAGAAAAGTGAAAATATTTTCAAGGAAACAGTTGTAAAAAGAACATTTACACACCCATCTGCATTACATATTTAACCATTAAACTATAATTTTGTTGGCGATTTTGGTATTGCCTATAATAGGTTCTTATTGTATCTTTTTTGGGTTGTAAAATATCAGATAAGGGATATCAGTAAGGGATCAGATCCGTACACTTTCAAGTTAAAGATGCAACGTTATTCTTGTGGAGTTATTGTTTTGTAATCTTCTGATTATTCGTACTCGTGTTTTGTATATAATTATCCTCGTAAGCTCCGCACAGAATACAGAGTATATTTTTTGTCAAACGAAACAAAAGCTAATGACACATTATTGACCATATGGATTTTTTTACCTACTGCAGCTATCAAACCTTTCCTCTAGAAATAACTAACTGAAAGACTTGGTCTCAAAGGCCTGTAAAATTCCAACGTTGATCTCTAAAGCAATTTTATTCAACCAGCTGGTTGACTGAAATTGTGTTTGTAAATAAAATGTTTCATAAGTTTAGAGTATGTTTAAAAACTTATTATTACAACAACAAAATAATGCAATCATCAAATTTGTAGTCTTCAGATATGTTTTTATTCTAGATGTACTCGTACAAATAAAAATAGTATGAGGTAATAAAGAACTTGATGTAAGAAACCAGTGACTAGTGACTGATATGAGCTGTAATTGATTGTAACCTCTCGCTCGCGAGTGTTACACCACGTGTTGTAAAATAAACTGAGCAGCCGCTAGTAACACGTGTTTCAATTTAATCACAACAGACGTTTTAAACCGCAATTTCCTTATGGTGACGATTTATGTTATTGTCTTTTCAAAGATATATTAAGAGAACTATTTGCAAGGCCCATTTGGCCAAGACTCTTCATTCCAGCAAACTTCCATTATCCTAAAACTTGCCAAACGTTCATTATTAGTGAATTTCCTATGGAAAAGTGAACTATTAGCATGACTCGCACGGTGAAACATAAGCCCGGGACCACCATAGAAGTTCCTAACGTGATCCCCTGAACACGTTTTGGGGTCTTTCAAAATTATATATATATATATGTGTGTGTGTGTGTGTGTGTGTGTGTGTGTGTGTGTGTGTGTGTGTGTGTGTGTTTGCACTCTAGCGGTGAT
Organism: Allygus modestus; assembly: GCA_963675035.1. Classification (NCBI taxonomy): domain Eukaryota; kingdom Metazoa; phylum Arthropoda; class Insecta; order Hemiptera; family Cicadellidae; genus Allygus; species Allygus modestus. The sequence goes on along the minus strand of OY776111.1, from coordinate 98,060,757 downwards.
TTTTGTTTTTACTTCAAATTTGGTAGGGACATTCCTTTCTGTAATTAGTTGGACAAGTTCGTTGGGCAAAACAATCGGAAAACGCTAACCCTCTTTTTTGGGATTTTAAATTTTGAATTTTGAGTTTTTGGGCCCAAAAGGGTCAGAAAAGCCCCTAATGCTTATTAAGTTATAAGAATTAAAACCAATTCAAAACAAATTCTTGCACCAATTATTTCTTTACTCAGTTATTAAAGAAAATAAAGATTGAGTAAACAGTACGTTGTCTCATGTTGATTTTACATTGGAAAAGACTATTTTTCATATCTTGATGTAGTTTTATCACTCTAAATACCCCATACCTATTTTTGATCCTGATGGTACCTTCTCGTAAGCTCAGTACATAATGCACAACATTGCCATCCCAATACCGGATTTAAATAGAACCAGGTGTATCGGAACAGTCAAAAATCTAATATTTTCCATTTTGCTAAAAATGACATAATTCATTGTTTAAACCCATTATTTGATTTTTTAAGTTTTTAATGCGGAAATTCACTTCCCTAACGTCAGCGTGCTGCGTGCAAACACGTTTATCTTTTAAAATATCGCTATTACCTTATACTTGTTGTTCTATGGATATAATTCTCCAATTAATATTGTATAAAATTAATACTGTACGTACAGTAAAAAAAGATAAAGCAACTTAAATAGAGAACAAACATCGCAATTGCCGAAATATTTGAGTAAAAATTGAATTTTATGGACACTATAATCTCTTTAGTGACAATGCCTTGAGGTACTCTGGGGTTTCAGTGGTTTCCACAGTTTGTCTGCTGTTTATCCGCCTCTCTGATTGTTATAGAGGCTGTTTGTTATAGTGGACTCGTCATTCAATTGAAAATTCTCTCAATACATACAAATATGTTCACTTAAGCATTACTACTTAAAATATTCTCTTTATGTAAATAAAAAACAAAATGTTAAGGTAATTCATAGTATTGAAAAGAATCAGTTCTGCTTTTTGTATTGTGTTTTTTTCGAACAACTTATAAAGCTAATTGGAATTATTTTATTTTTGGGATTCCTTAATTTTAATCACTTGTTTCACATGAAATGTTTGATTTTTCCCTAGACCTACCCTATTAAAACTAACGATCTCCTAGAGTGGATATCATGGGCAATGTAGAACTTGGAGAACAATGAGGTCTGAAATAAATCAGTCAGTTCATGCGAGTTTAAAGTATATAATTAGGATGTGCAATCTTTAAAGGAAAAAGTATGAGTCAGTCTGATGATTCGAAACGTTGGTGTGCCTTAAGAACTTTGCGATGATTTTCTTTTAAATAGAGGATACCATTTGCATACTTGGCTGCGGATGTATAAAATAATAAATACTGTATCGTTTTTAATATTAAACTTCGTCCACATTAAACATACTGACAATACATTTGATCAATATCATTAATACTGTACACATATTTATCTTCTGTCGGATGATGATGATGCAACGACAGGTTGGTTGGTACTCACATGTCTGCTGGGCAGAGGCCAGAGCGGCAAGTAACGCCAGCGCTGTACACCACAAGAACCCCATGGCGATGTCTCCTGGCGGGCCGTACTGTCTGCACTAACACTAAACACCAACTACCCCACTCCCCCCACTACCATCGGGGTTCCCGCAGACAAGGCCGGACTGACTCACTGATCCTACATTTTGGTGGAACATGTTCGACCACTTGTCCTCTGACCGGCGAGGTCTGACGTCATGAGGAGGAAACATTCCGTATTAATGTTACTGGTTTTAGTTTCATAATGTTCGGTCTAGGTATATGGTTCGGTTTGGCTCTGGTAGCACGGTTGACCTCTACCCAAAGGTCGTAAATAAATTCCACAACTGCAGATTATCAGATAATATACTACATTATTAGTGTATAGGCCTTTTCTGATAATTTGTATTGCAATTAGTAATTGGTTGGTGGGTTTTTATTGAATAAACAAACATATAATGCCCCATGAAACTGTTTAAATTTATTAATACTTGTAATATTACATCCTACTTTAGAATAAGAATCTTCAAAACAATTCCTGTTCGTCTAATAAAGTTGTTGCTTGAACTACGATAGTAGTTGCTCTGAGTATATTTATTATTTTTTCAATTTAAGGATTAATATAAGGTCAATTGCTCACTATTTAAAAAGACCTTGAAATATCTTGAATCGCAGATTTAACATTATTATTTGATTTAATTACGAGCTGGGTACGGGTACCTAGACCATTAATATTACGACGCTCTATACGTTGGCCTGTGACCTGCACTTTAATTTACATTGAAAACAAAATGCAAATACCACTACTGATAATATTGTTACTTACTATATGAACAACAAGTATTAATTCAGCCATAAGATTGGTAGAACGGCTAAACTCTTTCTTTTTTTCGTTTATGGCCATTTTTGTATTATATTTGTACTACGGACGACTTATAAAAGTTAACCATTATCAGTACTGGTACAAGTTAAAGTTTTATCTTAACAGCCGTGTATACTGATCATTTAGTTATTGGAAATAAGGATTATATAAGACTTAGTGTTTTCTTTCCTCTGTTCCTTTTTTTATTAATTGTTTGTTTGAATTAAATTTATCTAATCATTAATGTTTCGATTGCTGTTTACCTGAACTTAAAACAATAAATACGACGATATGATTGTTATGATTGTTCATTACGTCTTCTCAAAATATCTTGATGAAAGGCTTCTTCTATATTTTATCGCCCGATACGTCCTGATGAGTTGACCACTCTTATAACTATACTTTACTTAAAGTAATGTATATTTCTACGAGCGATTCAGCAGTCAATATGTCTATGTATACAATGCAATGGCTGATCACTAGAATGTGGTTTCTCTGGTTAGTTGCGAAATTATCCAGGCTAACGATTAGATCTTTATCATTGAGATTTACTTCAGTATTTTAAAGTGTTGTTTATCTACTGCAATACGCTGTATGTTTTACGAGTATAATAACAAATTATGCTTATTACGGGGATATTATAGCCTCTGAACCGATAAATAAACTGTATTACTTAAGCCTAATCGGATCGTAAGGTTATCCTGGATAAGAATAATTAATCAGTGGTTTCTAATTTTTTTGGTGTTATAAACTTTGGAAACACTCCTCCGAAATATGTATGATTTAATATTATCTTAAAACCGTTTATTATTTTTGGTTAGCTTTATTACATACCCAATAACAAATATATATAAATAGTCAAGTATAAAAACTCTCTGATGAAAACTAAGTTTATACTTTATCGAATAGATCCATTTTATATCTACAACTTTGATGACTGGGAGAATAGAGTACTCTACGGTATCGAGTACGATTACGAGTACACCATTGTAATCGGGTACTGTAGACTACTCGAAACTTCGCCTATGCGTGTTGTGGCTGGCTGTGGACGACGCGTCGTCAACAGCTGATAAGCTGGTTTTTCGATGGCTTGAAATAAATACATTAATTTTGTGTGCAGAGCTTTGGTTTCATTAATTCCAACTCCTTTACTACAGTTATACTTACTGACGAAATTCATTCAAAATATTAACATTTTAAACAAATGTTTACATAACGTAAAAAATTACAAATACAAATAATAATAATTTAATTTAGCATACAATAATATAATTTAACATCAAAATTTAGGATTTTGTAAATTAAATAATTCATTGGAACCTTAACTATTCCAATATGCACGTAATGGTTTCTGATTTTATATGGTTTGCGTATTAAGGTTCTCGATTAAACTATAGATGTTCATCCGTAGGTTATATAATTTTAAGAATTCAGTCCTAGCAGAAAATAATTAACGACATTATCAAAAATTAAAATAATAAAACTAATCAATTTTACTCTTAATTATCACGATACAACTAACATTAGTCGCTTTTATTTGTTTAGTTTAGAGTAAATGAGTATCAGCCCACACTAGCCAGTACTGGTGGAAGTAATAGCGAGTACAGGACTGCAGTGAGTGCCCAGCATATTCTGGCCCGCAGCTGCACTGCACGGTACTCGAGAACAGGGCAGCAGCGGGAACGCAGCATACTCTGGCCCGCAGCTGCACTGCACGGTACTCGAGAACAGGGCAGCAGCGGGAACGCAGCATACTCTGGCCCGCAGCTGCACTGCACGGTACTCGAGAACAGGGCAGCAGCGGGAACGCAGCATACTCTGACCCGCAGCTGCACTGCACGGTACTCGAGAACAGGGCAGCAGCGGGAACGCAGCATACTCGGGCCCGCAGCTGCACTGCACGGTACTCGAGAACAGGGCAGCAGCGGGAACGCAGCATACTCTGGCCCGCAGCTGCACTGCACGGTACTCGAGAACAGGACAGCAGCGGGAACGCAGCGAGACGATGGAATTGGAAAAGTCCGGAACTCCCGCAGCGCAGTAAAAATGTTTCGCGGGGAACTGGCGCTGTCCCCCACCCTGCAGCCGCGAGTACTACACCAGGGAGCCACGCCCTCGTTCCCGCTCCATACCTAACAATAGCAGTTCTGCCAACTTCCAGCATCCAACGTAAAATTGTGGGGCCCTCGGAAAATGTCGTGTTGAGTACGGCTAATCTAAAAATTATCAAATTGCGTGTTATACTTCCTGCTGCACTTGAGGGTATAATTATGTAATTATTTTTTGTTTCCCAGGCACGTTTTCCGACGTAGTTTGTGGTCGAGCGCCGAAGACCAAGAGGCGGTACAGGTGATAATTTAGTCTTGAGTTAAAAATAAAAATTTTAAGTATATATTTTCAGATGGAGTTTTTGCGTATTTAACTACCAGGGGTCCGAAAAAACAGGTGTTGCATAAAGCAGTAGTGTTATTAATTAAAACCTATGTTTTAAAATGCATTCATTTACAAATTGTTATAACTTTATTACACCGATATACATATATATATATATAGTGATTTAATCTTACTAGCATCTATATATTAATACGCTAGGGTTTTTTCTTCACACTCTTAACTCGATAACGGCTGGACAGATTTTAACTTTTGAGGTGCCAAATTAAAGGTATTTTTACGTAAATTTGCCAATACGTCTCAGAATTTTAAGAAAGGGTATCTCTTAAACACAGTAAAGGGCTGAATTTTTGGAATAGTGGAACCATCCGACGGCGGAAGTCTAAACTTCGTGTTGATTAAAAGTACGTTGTTATCATCCGTTTTAATATCAGATGTTTTGTTATGTTTGTATATAACTGAAGTAACCTTTCGTTGGGTACAAACTTGCTCGGATTCGAGCAACAAGACAACTAGTAATTTATAAATGTTGTTTATCTATAGGCATAATATTAGGACTACATATCTTTTATATAAATAAAACTAGTGTTTTGTCTGAACATTGCTTGGAATTATGAAATATTTGCATATTTTCACGTTTTACACCCTAGAAAAGCCAAAACTTGTTTCAACTCAATTTTTGGCTGTCTGTCTGCCAGTCGGTAACATTAAAATACGGGTTTTTCTTCGCTTTTCACGTGAAAACGTGTGCACTGACTTTGGTGAGAATTTTTTTGTTTGTTCTATACATGCGTGAGAAGGTTTTAGGCTAATTGGATTTTTTAAATCACCTTAGGACTCTGCCTCACGGGGATTTAAAGATCCTATGTTATTCTTATGGACAAATAATTTATTTATATTGAACCAAATGATGACTTAAGAATTTTTATTCTACAAACAGATGTTTTAGTTATTATTTAAAACATTGAGTGAAGATTGGTAATAAATAACATGAGTATACAGAGATGATGTGCCTTAAGAATATTTATTCCATAAACAGCTGTTGCAGTTCTTATTTAAAACTTTGAGTGAAGATTGATAATAAATAACAAGTATACAAAGTGGATTTATGACTAAATCGATATTTGTCAGACTCATGCACTCACTGACATAGTGAGCACGTTATCTAAAAAAAGACAATATTTTGAAGAGAAATCTTGCATGGTGGTTCCCCTTATGCTGCTGATGTACAATAACAATACGTTTAAAAATATCCTATAGGGTTCTGCCCTAATGTACTTTGATGGCAATCTTATCAGTATTAGTATTTACAGAACCTTTTTAGTATGACTTAGGTAGGGACATAACTAATACATCAGAACAAAACGCAAGCCTATATTCCCGTTACGAAAAGTTTAAGGGTTTCACCCCCCGGAAGTTCAAAATACAATTATTTAACAATCTTGCACCTTCTACTGGACTGGTGGTGCTGAAATTTTTGAGGAATTAAGGGCTCTGGCCCACTGGTCTTTAATATAAGCATGTTAATCCTCATACACCAATTACTCAACCAATAGAGCTTAAAATTGGAACTTTAAAGGACATAAGAAACAACATCATGACTGTAATGAGGAGTCTCGGTGTTGTTCTCTGAAGATTTCACACAGAAACTTGGTCGTGCTTAAGACATGGGTGAACGAGATCTACGCCTCTCTAAAAGTATATTTAATGTAGCTTACCACTGAGGTCTGAACTTAACAGTAAATACGGAAATGTATTTTGGAGAAGATTAAGGGGTTGAGGAGTTTTCTTATGCCCTTTTAAAAGTTGGGCACTTGGGCACCTTTAAAAAAAAAGGTAGGTCACTAGCAGAGTGAGGAACGAACATGTTCAATTTGTATGTAACATCGTTCTTTTAACCATGACCACGCCTTTCTCTAGCCGACAGAGGTCTTCGACTTGGCAGCAGTACCAAAACTATCTGCCAGTATATTTCTTTAACTTTTCTTTAATTGCATATCAAACATGTACAATATAATTTTAAGGGTGCGCCGTACCTCCCTTCCGCACGCTCAAGTAAGGGGTTTGCATCTCCCTCATTGTAGGCTAAATTGTTAACCAATTAAAAATAATTTGATGTTATTTAATTCAATAAATGTTCATCTAGAGATCATACGATTTAAAAATTGTGATTTTAATTCAAAATAAGCGGTAGGCCATGAGTAATGTTCTCAAATTAAGCGTTTTTCTAAAGATTCCTAACGTATGGAGAAAAATTATTTTGGATAAAAGGAACCGTATGATCCCTAGATTGGAATCTGAAAAGTGTGAAACTGCAAATAGTTTGGTAGAAATCTGTAAAATAACAGTGCGATCGAGGAGAACAAAATGGTCTTCAAGCGTAAATATGCATGGCCCTGCTTGTTGGCGGCGCCGGCGCGGCGCTAACCAACAATGAATTCAATCTGGGTAGGGCGCACCCTTAAAATTATATGGGTGTTTATTTTCTTCTGCTAATCTATTATTTATACATACAACCCGTGCGTAGGACGTGGGTAAACAGCTAGTATATAAATATAATTGTAGTTTTGATTCCAATTTTACCATTTTCAAGTAAACCTTAAATAGTTGACCGCTAAGTTATTTAAATTCGCTTAGTTACTGAGCCTGTCAATAAAATAACATCAAACTTTGAATGGATATATAATTTTCACTTTTACTTAAATATTTCATGAAATAATATTCAAAATACAATCAAACCATAGGAAACCATTATTAACCTATAATTTTGTATAAATCTCTCAATTATGCATTTAACTACATAAAATTTACATACGGTACTTAATTTATATAATATAAATTTTAAACATACATTTTTATACAAAATTAAGGTGAGATTATTGCACCTGAATAGTATTTGTTATGGCGGGTCCTGTTCCGATGAGCGAATCCGCTATACCTTCATTATTATTATTTTTACCACCCATCTTCTTACTAATATCTGTTTAATAAGTCAGTATTTTGTGCTTAGTGATCTAGCAAAAACACAAAATTATTGATAAAAATTACAAAGACTAGCTAGACAAACTTAGCTTAATCAAATACCATGTTGCAGGGACTTGTGTTCCGTATCCAATGTTTCACTAAAGTATTGTTATTTTATATGGTTTGGGGTGCTGATATTCAGTAAAGCATTTATGTTTCGTCTGACCTTTGGAAAAGCTTATTAGCTGTCTAAATAGTCATGAGAACAAAATAACGCACTATGTGGTGAAATGCTGAGCAACTGATACGGGTACAACATCAGTGTTGGATCATTTACTAACGGCTTAACCGTAATTACGGGATTTGAAATTTAAAAAAGCCTACATGTTTCCTTTTCCATGCACCGCTCTAAGGTCACGGGGGGTGGCAAGCTTGGTCTTTGCACGGGCGCTGAAAAACTGACGGGCTGCCCCTGCGTCCCCCCCATGTCCCAAGCACACAGAGTGTCTGTATGAAATCTCTAGAGAACAAAACCATGACTCCCCATTATGGGCCATGTTGTTGTTGCTGATGTTCCAAATTTCAGCTCTATTGGTTGAGTAGTTTGCGATGGTTATATTAAAGGTCAGTGAGAAATAATAGTCAATAGTGTTGGGGCAGAGCTCTTAAGTATTTTTTATCAGCTTTTTTTTGCTACCAAATTCTCCATCAGTCCAGTAGCAGGTGCAGGATTTTAAAAATAAGTATTCTGAAGGTTCGGGGTTGGGGCCCTAAAACACGTTCTTCACGGGAATAGGCTTGTTCTAATATATTAGGTAAGTTCCTACGGAATTTCAACTTAAAATGTCCAAACTAATGCTCAAAAGAATGCCAGAAATAAAAGTAAATTCGGGCAGAGCTAGGTAGGATTTTGTTTTAAACCTAGCCTTATTGTACATCTGCAGCATAAGGGGAACCACTATGCAAAATTTCACCTTCTTAGACATTGTCGTTTTTTAGTTTCAGTGATCACAATGTGAGCGAGTGAATGTGTCTCAAAAATATAGATTTAGATAATATGTCCACTCTGTATACTTCTGCTATTTATTACCAATCTTCACTCAACATTTTAAATGAGAACTTCAACAGCTGATTATGGAATAAATATTCTTAAGTCATCAACTGGTTCATTATAAATAAATGCTTTGTCCATAACAATTATATGGTATATTGAAAATCCCGCGAGGTGTATCCCTGAGGGGAATTAAAAATTTAGAAGTCGCTTATAATCGTCTAACGTAAGTAGGACTATAGAACATAGGAAAAAGATTTAATCTAAATCAGTTCGCCCGCTTCCCTGGGAAAAGTGAACAAACACGATCAAAACCGCGCGAAAGCACGTTTTTGAGCGGCCGCCGTTATTTTTCCAAACGGCGTAAAACAGACGGACAGATAAACAAATGTTAACACACATTTACATACCTCCGCTGCACACAAAATTTCACTGCTCAAAGCGATGTAGAAACAAAACTGATTTGATTTATATAGATAAAGACATTCCTTACCTGGAACGTCTGGTATTGCTAATAACCTATCCATAATGTGTTAACAGCTGCAATTCAAATAACTGTATTCCCCATGTTATTCATATGTACAAAAAACTAACTTTGACGGCAGCCCTTGCCCTTGCGAATTGAAATATTGAAAATTAAAACCCTTATTGCAAAACTACGAACTGAGACGTATTTTGTGACACTTCAAACATTAAAATTGGTCAAGAAATAAGGGAGGAGCTGCTTATTAAATTACGTCATTATTGTGATTTTTTATGAATACAGTTTATTGTTTGTTATTTATTATATTGTAAAAGACAACTGGAATATCTTAGGTACCTCAATCGTTAAAATCGGTTCAGAAATAACGGAGGAGTTCTCCTAACAAAAATCGTCTTAGCGTAATAAAATATAAGATTATGGAAATGACAGGATTCGTAGTTTGAAATTGTCGTATTTTAAGAGTATACGACAATTCTGATGTTTATGTCAGTTGGCAGAACTGTTGTTGTAATGTATGGAGTGGGAGCGAGGGCGTGGCTTCCTGTTGTAGTACTCGCGGTTGCGAGGTGGGGGGACTATGCCAGTTCCCCACGAAACATTTTTACTGCGCGAGGTCGGCGCTGCGGGAGGTCCGGATTGGTCCAATTCCGCGCTCCCAACGCAGCATACTCGGGCCCACAGTTGCACTGCACAGTACGCGAGTACAGGACTGCAGCAGGTACGCAGCATACTCGGACCCGCAGCAGCACTGCACGGTACTCAAGAACAGGACAGCAGCGGGAACACAACATACTCGGGCCCACAGCTGCACTGCACAGTACGCGAGTACAGGACTGCAGTGGGTACCCTGCATACTCGGGCCCGCATCTGCACTGCACGGTACTCGAGAACAGGGCAGCAGCGGGAACGCAGCATACTCTGGCCCGCAGCTGCACTGCACGGTACTCGATAACGGGGCAGCAGCGGGAACGCAGCATACTCGCGCTCGCAGCTGCACTGCACGGAACTCGAGAACAGGGCAGCAGCGGGAACGCAGCATACTCGGACCCGCAGCTGCACTGCACGGTACTCGAGAACAGGACAGCAGCGGGAACGCAGCATACTCGGGCCCGCAGCTGCACTGCACAGTACGCGAGTACAGGACTGCAGCAGGTACGCAGCATACTCGGGCCCACAGCTACACTGCACAGTACGCGAGTCCAGGACTGCAGTGGATACGCAACATACTCTGGCCCGCAGCTGCACTGCACATTACTCGTGTACAGGACTGCAGTGGGTACACAACATACTCGGGCTCGCAGCTGCACTGCACAGTACTGGAGAACAGGACTGCAGCGGATACGCAGCATACTCGGGCCCGCAGCTGCACTGCACAGTACTCGAGAACAGGACTGCAGCGAGTACGCAACATACTCGGGCCCGCAGCTGCACTGCATAGTACTCTAGTATTGGACTGCAGTGGGTACCCAGCATACTCGGGCCCGCAGTTGCACTGCATAGTACTCTAGTATTGGACTGCAGTGGGTACCCAGCATACTCGGGTCCGTAACCCCCCATGAAAATGTTTTTATCAGACTTGATCAAAATTGATCAAATTTGAACAGAGTCAAAATGTCAGGTCTAATCAATTCACTGATCAAATTTGATCTGAAAAGGTCCCATAATCCATATAAATCTGATGAAGTTTGATCAAGCATTGTTCAGGTTCTGATATTTTTTTATCAAATCTGACATGGTTTTTTAATGTAGGGCTGCACTGCATAGTACTCGAGAACAGGACTGCAGCGAGTACGAAACATACTCGGGCCCACAGCTGCACTGCACAGTACTCGAGTACAGGACTGCAGTGGGTACGCAGCATACTCGGGCCCGCAGCTGCACTGTACTCGGACTCGGACTGCGAGTGAGTACCGTAGAATCGGGCACAAGGGGTGTAAGTCATGGCGGAAGGAAACAAATAGGTGTGCTACTGCAGTGTCTAAGATAGGTCAATTCCGCACGTCTACGTCACACAGGATACAAGCTCCTATTCGCTGACATACATTTTTTTCTACAATCAGCTGACAGTTGGTGCTTACCTGATGTACCGACTTGCATCCCGAATGACGTTACAAATCTGCGCAACAGCACACCTATTTGTTTCTTCCACCATGGGTGTAAGTACGCACATCACTAATTCTTGGAATAGTTTTGCAAACCGTGGTCTACTGTTCAATCCAGTCAACTCAGATCAGACTTCTGCGTTGTTACCCATTTTGTTATTTATTTATTTTTGGAGGAGCACACAAGTTATGCTGACCTTTTTTCAAAAGCAGCATGCTTGTGGCTGAGGTTTCCACAATTGTCTTCACACATTGAAGGTTCGATATTGCTTTGGAATCTATCTCTAAATAAAATTTAGTATCTTATTAATTAGAACTGAGTCAAAATGTTTAGGGTAGGTAGTATTGTGACTTATATAAATACGTAAATAAAAAATAAGGAATAATACGAGGTTTTAGAGGGAATTGGGGTTATCGACCCAAGTAATGAACCATGTTTAAAGAATTGTATGTGCAATGTCTACTATAGCGCCTTCGATGTAATTATACCATAATATATACACGCCTGCCTAGATACTGTCGTTGTATCTCTTACAGTGCATTTATTTCACATATCTTAACCGTCCTAAAGAATGATACAAATGTCCATAGTTTCATCAACAACTTTTAATTATACAAATTGACTTGATTTTACTTTGCATGAACATCGGAAATATAACATTTTTGTGAATATGCACCTTTGAAATGCACTCTTTTTGTGTCGTATGACTTCATTTTGCGAAGTCAGCGTTAACCTTAAAATTTCCGATGTTAAAATTATAAATCAAGAATAAAGCAATACATGTTGGTTGGTTATTTGAGTATGAACATATAACCAATCATTTGGCATAAAAATTAAGCGTTTGATCACTATTTTGTACAGCTTTATGAATTTAATCTTTGTTTGCGTGTATTTATTTAAAAAATTCAGTTACGACATACCTCTGATAGAAAAAGCATTAAGTATAAATATGCTCAAACAAAAATTAAATTCCTAGATGTAGCATCTATGTAAAACTATTTTATAACTTTTAATTTCTTTTTGGTCATTTTGTACTCGTATTTTATCCTCCAAATTATTTTATCTTGTTCTGTTTAGTGTAAATAATTAAATAATTAGTGCGTGCCCATCATTTTCGTTTTCACAATTATCTTTAGGCACTAATGCGTCCATCAGCAATTCAATAGTTTCCGTGTTAGTTGTGGTTTGAGAGTCACCTTTCCTAAGCGTTGTGAAGACTTCTTTTGTTTTCAGCTTGCCATCCCCTAGACGATAGGCCAAGCTGTATGGATCTTCATTCATTGAATCTTTGACAAACATTTGCCAGCTTGTAGTCTTGGCCTCCTTGATCAAATTTGTATATCTTCTATTTTCCCGTCTCATTATGGCCATTTTAACAAGTTTTTCCCGACATGGACAACGTTGGTAATTTATTCTTACCCTTTTTAACTTTGCTCGCTGATTGGTTAATTCCGGTGTCCACCACGGAACAGCCCGGTTTCTTTGCTTAAACAAAGGAATGGCCTTGTCGCATGCTCTCTGCACCAAGTCCCTGACTTGTCTTTCTAAGTCTTCAACCTACCTGTCTGCCTACCTGTTGTCTTGTCTGTTCATGAATTCCTATATTGACTAGTCTTAACAGCCCCCCTTCAATGTCATTGTTCAGGTTGTTGTAGTTTGCTTTGTTTATGTTGTATTTTTTCGTAATAACTGTATCTCTTGTTTGTTCCAGATCAATTTCCATCGTGATCAGCCTGTGGTCACTAAGGCTAGTGCCATCATGGACAGTCCATCCACCGACAAGGTTCACCAGGCCCCTTGAGCACAAGGTAATATCTATATTTGTTCCACTTGTGTGGGTTGATGGCTGGAATTCCTGATTCAAAATTGTTAGATCGTTCCTAATTATAAAATTGCTCATTAACTGCCCTCTTTCATCCTCATATTCGGAGAACCAATCAATCGAGTGCGCATTGGCATCAGTACCAATAACCACCATCCGTCCTTGTAAGCTGTCCAATATAGTTTGCATTAGGTCTATATATGGTTCAATAGCGTCCAAAAACTGTAAGTAGGCTGAGATGAACGTAATTGGTCCTTTAGTAGTGTTAATCTTTGCAGTTGAGAAGTGCGTTGTTTGATAAAGCAATATCTCCAATGGATCATTCTTTGCTTTGCTGATAGTGACAGCCATTGGTCTTTGGTTATCTGATCTATTTCCAAGAATGATATTAGTCGATGATAAACTAAAGCCCCTAACTTGGCCCATAACAATATATGGTTCCTGGCCTAGCATGAAATCCATATCATATTCCTCCAGTAGTTTCCTAGTTTCAGCTGTCACTCTTGCCGAATTCTGCATGTTTAATTGGCCCAACTTAATATACTTAGTTCTTAAGTTATTTCCTTCCATGTTGTTTATTGGTTCCCTATTTCGCATATTATAGTTTTTGAGGTCTATAATCAGTTAGTGATTGTATTCGTACTCCTTCTTTGAGATAAGATGGGCAAGTTATTGAGTTTACATTGTGATCATGCTTGAGTTTTGCCCTACGGCAATTGGAAAATCTGTAGTTCCATTCTCTATCAGGGTAGTCCTTAAATGCATGGCCCTCCTTGGAGCAATGACTACATGTATCAGTCGTGGCAAGGCATTCTTTTGCTATATGCCCGAAACGTTAACATTTGAAACATCTTGTTACGATAACGTAATCCACGACTTTGCATGACCTCCAGCCAAGATACAATCTTCCTGATTCACACATCCTGTTCCTTAAGACCTTACTTGTTTCAACTAACTATCCATTGCGTAGTTGATTGGTCCCTAGGGCCCGTTTTAAAAATAAGATTAAATTGGTCCTCGAACTCTTGTTGTGTCATGTCATTGAGATTTTGCTGTCTGAGTTCCTCTTTGACTTGTTCTGCGTCTACATCGTTAGGTATGCCATACACCTTTATCTTTGGCTTTTTAAGTACCGGGTCTCTTGTTTGAAAGTCATCTTGTACCTGATTTTTAACTGTTTGAACTTGTGACTCAGATACCTGTAGGGCAACGCCCCCATTCCTAATCTTAGTGACTCTATCGATCTTCAGACCAAGTAGACCGGGCTTAAGCTTCCTTTGGACAGATGCTCTTGTCTCTTCAGATATTTGATTTTTGTTGTCGTCTTTTGGATTGATTAATATGACTTTAGATTTATTCCCTGTTTTCGTAGATGCGTTTATTGAACTTCTTGTAACAGCCGCTTGAGAATAACTTTGCATGCTAGAATTTGTTGTTATTGTTGCATGACCTTGCATGTTAAGTGTATTTGTAGTTTGTATTGCTTTGACATTATCAGATATTTTCTTAAGCATGCTGTCTTGGTCACCTTTTATGTTTAATATAATCTTTTTTGTTATTGCTTGTTCCTTGTATCTGCCAGATCAATTTTCATATTTAATTTGTAGAGCATGGTAGTCTCTCTTAATTTTAAGAGAATACTCCGCCAGAGCCTGTGCCTCAACACCCGTAACCGTTCTCTTTTTTAATCGCTTCCATAGTTTCATTTAGGTCTGATTCCTTAGATTCTGGTCCCTCTCCAACAGTATTATCCTCTTTGGTACACATGCTTGTTTGGTCTTCTTGTTCGTCTTCTACTTCAGGTTCCATGATGCTTGACGCATTATCACCCTGAACAGTAACAGGTTCTATGTGATTGACTTTAGTTACTGGTCTACGGTCAGATAGGTCTGTTGGAGGGACTTGCACATTGGCCTTAGTTGCTGGTCTTCGGTAGGATACCTCAGCTGCTGGGACTTGTCACAAACTACTACTCCTTGAAGGAGGAGAGCGTTCCAACGATTTAGTACGCCATGCTTTGTATCTTTGTCTTCATTCATTATTTGGTGTTTAAGCCGGTGTTTTGTCTTGATCAATTGAATTCGAGAGCCTCTGTCTCCCAACTACACAAATTTTAAGGACTAACTAAATAAATTAGATTGCTAAGGTCATATAACATATATATATATATATTTTAAACTTTAACTGTCCATCGCCTTAGGCCAAGAGGCCTGTGCGGCGATCAAAAGACAGCTAGGTACCGTTAACCGCAATAATCACATGGGCAAGCCCGCTTGTGAAGAATTATCACTGCAGTCAGCCGGGATCGAACCTCCGCTACCTCTGAGCTACCACGTCCGAGTCTTGATATAACTATATATCAAGCGATCAGAGGCATACAATGAATAATGGTTATCACTGACTTTTCCCCAAAAGTGAACCGTCATCGGTTTGCAGTTGTTTTATTCTGACGGAAGTTGCAGCATATGATTATGTAATAAAACAATAAAGTAAGGGTTGTAGTGTTGTAATCACACTATGGCAAAGATATCATATTTAAACTAAGAAACCTTCATAGTGGTAGCTTTCTATACTCTATTTTCGAGCTGGATCAATGACAATCCTGGCTCAGATTAATATCCAATCTAAGCTAGCAATCTAAAGCTTTGTTCCATCGGCTTGGGTATCACGGTGCCTCTGCGCTGTTCACATGACTTTTGATATTCCAGCAGGATACTTCGATACATAAGAATGTTCAATACTTACGATATAATGTACACTCAAAAACTACTAGACTTCTATCTTGTCGCCTAAAGTATACGGAATATATTTTTCCAAATGCATTACTACTATTTACTCCTGAATTTAGCATTTCAACTTTTCTGTTCCATTAGTTAAGAAAGTCATAACATCATTTATATAATGTATGATTCACGTTTAAAATACTGTATCATAAAATTAGTAAAGTTTAAACTAAATTTTAACAGAAATAAATCGTCAAAGGAACTTTTATAAATTACTACTGGAAGTTTTGTAGCCGATACTGTTATTTTTTACTTTGTGAAAGATTTTACTTCTCCACGCGTAACTTCATACTTACAAGCATTTGACCGACTTTACACGTTCCATCCCAACAATGTCATCGAGCAATTTTAGTAGTTTGATTCTAAAATCATGTTTCATTTGTTATTTGATAATCCACTCATTGTTTGTTAGTCACCTATTTCATTTTACAAATAGCATTTTTCAATTTAAAAAAACTTAGAGCGACAGAATATTGCAAAGGTTTCATTGTGCCTACGATCTTGAGGCTTACGTTATTTGTAATTGTTCATGCCACAGATCGTAAACGTGGGAAGGTTTGGTTTATTTATCTTAGTTTTTCCAGCCGTAGCATTTATATAGTGTTTAATTTTTATTCAGCCAATAAAAGTATTTTAAAAGAGGTCAACATTTTTAAAATCACGAAAATATGGCTAGTTTTTAAAAAGAAAAAACACATTGTTAACTATTCATAAAGAAATCGTTTCTAAGGAAACAAAATTCATAAAATTTTTGAAAGCCGGACCAAACGTACCTACTTTTTAAATCCTCCATCCAAAAACACGTTTAAGTTGTTCTGCAATATTCCAAAATGAAAACCATCCCGTTGCGCAAAATTTTGCTTGAAGACAAATTAATCCGGCCCAATCTGACCAAGATAGTGAAGCGGTACGAGTCGTACACGTGCGGCATCCCGCCCCTGCCCCAGAGGCTGAGGGAGCCGCCGCCGCCGCCGCACAAGTTCCCGGACGATCTGGTGCGACCTCCTTGCTACCCGGGCCAGACCGTCGCCAGAGTCGGTCCCTGCGGCGCCTCCATGGCGGGATACTACTGCCCCTCGGACCGCACCAAGTACACCTACCCTCCCTTCTCAGAGAACATCGACTTCATCCCGGGCACCTCTGATTGCTGGTGGGCCGTTCAGCCCCGGTGTGACCTGAACATTGACGACGAGAAACTGCCGTTCCGTCCGCAGTGAGCGAGGGCAGTGGGCGAGGAAGACGACTTATTGAAGGAAGGGAACATCCCATCCTCAAGAGTAAATTTGATTGTGAGAATAATTTATGTTGAGATCGAACTGAAATAACTGCGGAAATTTAAAATAATAAATGAAATATATTTTACTGAGTTTAACAATATATTTTATGTAAGATTATCGATTAACACATTTAATGTAATATAACGGGGAGATAATATCCTCAAGTTTCGATTAGTTTTAATCAATATGCACTAATAAAAACAGATAAAAAAATTTGTATTAGTCAAGACTATTTTTACGTTTTAAATTAACTTAAACAATTTTTTTAACATTTAACTCTCTTTTATTATCAGTACCGGGGGACCGAGCCATGCTCGGTGTTTCATTCCGCAGGAGAGGCATTGAATTTGTTTTATTTCAAATACTCGTTCATTAGTGAATTTCCTATGGAAAGTGAACTATTAGCATGACCTGCACGGTGAAACTTAAGCCCGGGACCTCCTAACGTGACCCCTTGAAAACGTTTTGGTGGGTCGTTCAAAATTGTAATTATATTTATATATATATTTATATATATATTTATATATATATTTCATATATAGGCATATGTATAATATATGTGTTTGCACTCTAGCGGTCGCATTTTTTGTCGGATCTACTTCAAATTTGGTAGGGACATTCCTTTCTGTAATCAGTTGGACAAGTTTGTTGGGCAAAACAATCGGAAAACGCTAACCCCCTTTTTTGGGATTTTAAATTTTTAAATTGGGGTTTTGGGGCCCAAAAATGGTCAGAATATCCCTAAATGTAAGATTAATGGATAATAGATTATAGAACGTAAAAAGGCAAAAATTTTAAGCCCTCTCTCAACATTCTAGCACTAATATTTACCGAGTTATTAAAGGAAATGAAAATTGAGTAAACACAGTACGTTGTCTTATGGGGATTTTACATTGGAAAATACTGTTTTTCATATCTTGATGTAGTTGTATCACTCCTAATACCCCGATAACGATTTTTGATCATGATTACACATCACAATGCACAACATTGCCATCCCAATACTGCATTTAAATAGAACCAGGTACATCAGAACAGCAAAAAAAAACTGAAAATTTTCCATTTTGCTAAAAATGTCACAAATTTTAGTTTAAACCCGTTATTTGATTTTTTAAAGTTTTTATTGGGGAAATTCACTTCCCTAACGTCAGCGTGCTGCGTGCGAACTCGTTTTCAATATGAGCTCGTTCGCTAAGCTCACTCGCCTATCGAAAAAAGAGTTTGAGTTGCCATTCAAGTAGTTTTCTATTTCCATTATGAGAGTTGCCATTCAAGTAGGTTTTAGCGAATTCCTCCTATAGGGAAGAAGCTATTACCGTAGGTCTCATGGTAAGACTTAAGCCCGAGACCATGATAACTTTTCGGTTTGAGGTCCCCAGATGCCAAAAACAGCATTCGTTCAAATTTGTATATACGTAAATATATATTGTGTGTGTGTGTGTGTGTGTGTGTGTGTGTGTGTGTGTGTGTGTGTGTGTGTGTGTGTGTGTGTGTGTGTGGTGTGTGTGTGTGTGTGTGTGTGTGTGTGTGTGTGTGTGTGTGTGTACGTAAGCACGATAAATCTCGTAAAAAAGGTCCGATCTTAATGAAATTTGATACAAATATGTAAAGTACCATTTATTTAAACAAGTTCGAAAACCAGACAAATCGTACCATCCTAAGGGGGGATTTTGGGGGGTTTTGTACACAAAAAATATGTTTTTCGGTGTTTTCGCATGTAATTGTTATTGAAATCAAATTTTAATTTATACCATTGAATTCAGCTTAAAAAACAAACAATTTTGTATTTTGATCATTGTTCTACGTCAATTGGTTACTGAGATAATGAAAGTGCTAAACGCAGTACGTTGTCCAATCTTATTCTTATGGAGAAAAAGACAAATTTTATATCTCGGTTATTTATGAACATAAACTGACGAAACTTGGTATGTATATCGCTTCATCTGGTTGTGGTTTATGTTGTTTGTACAAAAAATCAATTTTTCGCCTATGGTTCCCGTAGCAGGAAACCTAGGTACTCGGTCCCCATGTTATTCTTATGGAGAGTAATACAAATGTTATATATCGCTTATTTATGAATGTATATGGATGAAACTTGGTACGTGACTTCACTTAGATTAGTTCTATTGATATTTGCATAAAAACCCATTATTTTGTGTTCCTCGTTGCAGCAAACCTGCGTACTCATCCCTAATGTTATTCTTATGGAGAATAATGACTATTTTAAATATCGCTTATTTATGAATATATTTCTTATGGATCCTGGTAAGAGGCTTAATGTATTAATAAGACATGGTATATTCATTGGAAATTAGCTGAGTACGCAGGTTTGCTGCAACGGGGGGGGGGGGGTATTTTATTTCCATAATGATAAACAGCTGTTTACAATATTCTAATTTATAGAAGCTGATTTAATGGTTTGTTTTTGTTATTCATAGTAACCGGTGTTATGATTTTAAACTCCATAAGCCCAATGTTAAAATTTTCAATTTTCAAACGAGTTGTTTAAAAAATACTAGTTTTCCTGAGGTAGAGGTTTTCACCAATCGATTTTTTAGACCCAAAAGCCCCTAATCCCAAACTTTCAGCAAAATCCTTCCGCTGGATCTCGAGATAAATTTTGCAAACAAACAAACAGACATATCTCGTATTAGAATATAGGATAGGATTTATTTAGTTTTATATTTTATTTATTTAGTTAAATGTTGTAAAATAGTTTTAAAATTATTTATTTTTTTGTTCAGTCAATGGTGAGTACTAGTTGTATTTTTTTTTTTGCTTCCCCAGTGATTAGGCCTACTGCCTGTTGGGGCGGCATTTGCAGAAATGTTTAAAGTTAAAAGGATATAGTACATGTATTTTCCTGCAATAACTAATTTATTGATTTATTCATGTTTTTTTGTTAATCTTGTTCGTGACATGTCTTCCAACAAAGTAAACTGTTAGCCCAATTAATTGCTTTTACTTTTATTTCTGGCTAGCTGATACCCGACGCAGCTTCCTTCGCGTGGGTTTTCTTGCCTACGATTGATTCCTGTTTCTTACAAGACTGTACAGAGATGAAACAGCACCCCCTCTCCGTCATACCCCAGTGTTGCCAGACTGGGTTTGCTATTTTACCCGCAAACTACCTATAAAATCCCCGCTTTTACCCGGTCATCCTGTAGTAATCCCCACAAAATCCCCGCACGAGCTTCAAATACCCGAAAACCGGGTAATTTCTTGGAAATTTCCAGATGATTACCCGAAAATTAACTAGTATACCCAAAATAATGTCAGTTTTAGTAATCTTAGCGCTTAATCAAGGCCGGATTTAGGAGCCATGAGCCCCAAGGCTCAAACGATGGTGCGGGCCCTTGTGTACAGTTCCCTTTTTTCTTGCTTGTATCAGGGGTTTTAAAAGGGTTCTGTGTGGTGCGGGCCCCTAGACGCACGCCTAAGTAGCCTATGTTAAATTCCAGCCCTGCGCTTAGTTTTAACCGAGGCCAATTGCTTTTCGGGGCCGCGCATATATTACGTCATGCCTACCCGTGGGGGAGGGGGTTCAGCACATAGTGACAAACCGTGACACGTGTGAGGGGGGGTTACGGGTTGCGTGACGCATCACGATTAATGGAGTTAAGCCTGCGAAATCGTCAGTTACAGAATGATAAAATACCGTACCAACAATCAAATACTTAATAATTAATTAGTGTGACGTGACATATGGTGAAGGGGGAGGTATGAGCAGTGTAACTGAGCGTTAAAAAGGAAGGGGGAGGGGTCAAAAAGTGCTAAATATAGCATGGCGTAATTTATGCACGGCCCCTTACTGGAGACGACTCTCTTCAAACATAATGCGCTAGATTTCCTACAAGTTAAAAGTTGGTACACTGGTCAGAGGATGACAAACCGAACGATGAATAAAAAAATCGTACGATCATACTGTAGTTAGTTTGTGGTATGATTAAACTATGTTGTTGCAGTCATCTGGCATTCAGTTATTCGTTTATAATCATAGATTAATCATTTGTTATCGGGCTATTTTCACCATAAAAGTATGTTTGAAAATACAAACCGGCTGTACCTGAACAAATGTTAACCGGATCAAAATAGTTGTATAGATTCAACGAGTTTAAGGGTGTTTGGTCAAAAAATCAAATTGTAATATATTATTTTTTTCACACCAGGATAAAAATTAGGAAACAAAATAGATATATATTAAATAATTCGCATTACTATTAAGGAAGTTATGGGTCTTAAAAGTAGAGATTTTGACAAATGTTGGGAGAAGGTCAGTAAGAAAACCGTTGGTCCGATTTCAATGAAAATTTGCAGTTGTGTGGGATAAATTCAGGTTATTATTACTAATATAATGTCATTTAAAAATAAAGAAAATCAGAAATATATTTTTACTTTAAAACTATATTAAAAATATATTAATTCAATTTTGTGGTATAAATAATAGATTAAGTTGTGCGAGTCAGTATGATATACATGTTAGAATTTGTTTGAAGTTTATATCTTTTTTCGTTTGGTCTATGACCTGCTCCTTTGGTTCTTGGAAATTGCCTTCCGGGGTGGAGTAGGCCAGCCGCACTACACCTCACTAACACAAACTCACACGCACAGCGCCACCACGCGCGCACCCCACGCACGAGCGCGTAGTCCAATGTCGCGCCGCCCCCTACACTCCCTCCAGCCACACCCTCCACGAATCCCACCACTCGCTCAACACGAGCACCGCGTGCCAGCGTTTTTCAGTTTTCAGAGTATTATGGTATTACTGTAACCGTAGCAATTAATGCCTTGTAAGAAATATAGGCATACAAGAATTAGAAAAGCAATTGCGAGTAAAACATAACATTGTGTGAAACAAGTTATAGGCTAGGGTCTACCTGTCATGTAACTGAAGATCCAGCTTCTTCTGAAGATGTATTTAACTAAGTGATAGCAAAGTGTAAATTTACGATTTAATTCAAATTTCGTGGAGACATTCTTTTCTATAACCAGTTGGACAAGTTAATTTTGCAAAGCAATCAGAAAGACTCTAACTTCCATTTTTGGAGGATATAAAAATTACAAATGCTGTTTTTTTAGCTCCCAAAAACGGTAAAAGGAAATCGGGATGTAAAATTAATGCATATTACATTATATAACATAAAAAGTCAGAAAATGTAGGCCTAAACCCTCTCCCATAATTTTAGCACAAATATTTATAGCCAGATATTTAATTTAATACATAAATTCTACAGTGTTCAGTTATGAGAGTATTGTTCAGCTTTGACACGCGGCTTCTAAATTGCGGATAAAGATTTGCTTGTGTAGCCAGGTAGTAGAGTGGTTACACAAGCCCACCACCACTTGTTGTTTTAGTGAATTTCCTATCGAAAGTGAACTATTACCATGACCCGCACGGTGAAACTTAAGCCCGGGATCAGCATAGAAGTTCCTAACGTGACCCCCTGAACACGTTTTGGGGGCTCCTTCAAAATTGTATATATATATATATATATATGTGTGTGTGTGTGTGTGTGTGTGTGTGTGTGTGTGTGTGTGTGTGTGTGTGTGTGTGTGTGTGTGTATGCACTCTAGCAGTCGCATTTTTGTCCGATTTACTTCAAATTTGGTAGGGACGTTCCTTCCTATAAACAGTTGGACAAGTTTGTTGGGCAAAACAATCGGAAAACTCTAAACCCCTTTCTAGGGAATTATTCTTTCAAATTTCGGGTTTTTGGGCCCAAAAAGGGTCAGACAAGCCCCGGTCGTAAAAGTAATGCATGTATTAAGATGGGAATTAGTGAAGCGAAAGTTGTAAGCCCTCTCTCGTCATTCTAGCATAAATATTTACCGAGTTATTAAAGAAAATGTATATCGGCTAAATACAGCACGTTGTCTTATGGGGGTTTTACATTAGAAACGCCTGTTATTCATTTGTTGGTGTACTATCATCCCCAGCAACCTCACACCTACTTTAAAGCCTGACTGGACCTTCTCCCAACCTTATAATGCTCAAAATTGTATTCCTAGCATTGCAGGTAAATGAAACCAGGAACATCAGAACAGACAAAAAATCAATGTTTTCAGATTGAAATAAAACTGGAATAAATGTATGTTTTTACATCGGTTTTGTGTTTTAAAAGTTTTGTATGTGGAAATTCACTTCCCTCACGTCAGCGTGCTGCGTGCGAACTCGTTTTGTATTGCTATAAAGTAAGCATTTCCAATTCCATCTCAATTCAGTTTGGAGTAGCAAAGATAAAATCTAAGGATTTTTCACTGAAAATGTACTATATTCAAATCTATTAATCAACCAAATTAATAACAGAGAAGACTTGAACAGACATAGTAAATTCTTTAACTACTGATATTGAAACATATTTCCTGAAGCCTTACTGATAACTTTTTAATATATTTTATAAATAAATAAAGAGAACCATACAATCCATTTATTTTCTAAGCATTGTATATTATTTTTGATTTGAGTGTATATGTTTTTAAATCAGTAAATAGTAAAAATAGGTGCTCATTGGTGATAAAACGGGGTCGAATCGCCGATTGTATTCGTAAAATATACGTTCCGGTAGTCCTTCGGGCCTATAAAACGGGATTGGGCTTCATTTTTCGCTGGGAAAATGAGGTCCGATTGTCAATTGTTACGATTAATCACGGTTAGATTGTGAATGTTGGCATATATTGAGGCTCTGTCATCATTTTCGGTTAATAAACTCCACGTTGGGGCCGTCGATTTCGGACTTTAGAATGCGAGAAACGGTTGTTTTTGGCAAATATAATGCTGTGAAATTGCCTATTTTCTTTTGCTATTTCCGTGGATAATATGCTGTTTGCTTGCCGCTTCAGGCCAATAAAACGTGGTCTACTATACCAAAAAATTCAGTCATTTTGGTGTTTTTAAACACCATGTTGTGGCAAAATTTAAACACGGCCTAAAATACGTTTCGGACGTCGTTTTTGGTATATAAAACACGACCCGGCTTTATATATTACCGAGAAAATGCGGTCCGATTGCCGTTTTTGAGCGATTAAATACATTTCCGGCATAAAATACGGTTTGTACTCAATTTTTGGCCGAAAACAAAATTTGTGGTCGTGTTTATGACTCATGTATATAGTCAATGGTAATATGCTGTAAATTTATGGCAAAAATTACCGATTTTGGCTGATAACTACACACAACCGGTCGGTAAATTTCTCTAAAAACCCAGTTTGACCGTTTTCAGGCAAAAATGCGGCTCGATTGACGTTTTAGACGGCAAAATGAGAATATATTGCTATTTTAGGCCGATAAAATGTGTTTCGATCTTAGTTTTGGTAAAATCTTCGACTTAGAAAATTACATACTGTGATACTTCCGCTGGCGTGTTAGCCTTTAAGACGGCCACACACTACCGGACTTTTTCCCGAACAAAACATCGGACCGAGCAGGATTTGGGGTCGAAGGGAGAAAATCCTGTAGTTAATGGGGCCTCCGAACCAGACATCGAAGAATACTTCGGACCAGACATCAGACCGAGAAAATAGTAAGCAACCCAACACTACTCAACCAGTTGAGTCGCGGGCCGAGCCATGCGCCCCGGACCGAAGAAGAACGAGTAGACGGAAAGACAGTACTGCGTGGGAGGAGGGGGAGAAATGAGGAGAACACGCTCCTCTCTCCCCCCAGCCAGATCACACACTCACAGCACTGCCCGAGTTGTCTTCCTAGCGGTGCGCGGTGGTGACTTTTAGAACTACTGCTCCTCACCGCTAGACTAGCCTAGCGGCCAAACACCCTTAATGTATCTAGAGGTCTTGTATGGGTATAAAGGTGAACCCTTCATTTTGGCAGTCATTTTCTTCAGGTACACTAGCTAGGCCGCCTTCCCACTAGCTCGCTGACAATGCGTTGCAGCTACCCGTCAGCTACTGAGTTGACCTGTTGAAATTTCATTTAGCCTTATGGAACCCTTCACACTATTGGGTTGCAGCTACCCACCTCGGTAGCAATCAAATCGTCTATTTCTAGTAAGCTAATAAATTTGTAACTTGTGATGAGGGGGATTTGATTGGTTTACATGGGAGCAGAGTTTACAGAGGGGCAAAATGGCGATTGACCACGAAGGCTACACTATTTTACACGAAACAAGACTTCTAGATATATTAACCATTAATCTCGTTGGGGTCATCAGATATGTCCTCTTAACCATAGACTAAATTCTCTAACACCTCCCTCATCCAGAAATGTTCCCATTAGAAGAGCCTTTTTAATTATCTATAAACAATGATCGTAATATAGAGCGTATGCAACACGTTAATTTCCTAAGACAAAGTGAAGCATGTAAGGGGGCCGCCATTTTCTGGAATATTCACAAACAATACCCTATACCTCAATGCAGGGCCGGATTTAAGCATATGCTACATAGGTGAACGCCTAAGGTCAAGATTTGTAAAAGAATATCATAATCTAACTTAAGTGCAATCATAATAACATTACAATTATTTATTTATCAATGAACAAGTAATGTACTAAAACAATACATATCCTTTGACAACAACAAATGCAACACAACATTTATGTCAAAGATACTGTTGACTATATTTTTATTATGATCCAGTTTGTGTGAAATTGCTTGACCACTGTCGTTTATATCAACTGTCACACGATAATCTTATTTTATTTTATTTTTTTTTTTACAACATTTATTTCCGGCTCAACAACTTATGTTATACACAGAATTATTAACAATAAATAAGTTATAAGTAACATTAAAAAAAAACATATCGGGCTCGCTCTAATCAGAGTCACCCATTAGCTGAATTGCGTTACAGTTCACAGCGAAAAAAAACTAATAAAAACCATGTAAATAAAATTTAGAATCTGGCTAGAAAAATATTCAATTTTCAATGTTTGGCAAAATGTCTTGAAAAAGTCTTGCTTTTAATCGTCTATCTTGTAGCGGCAGTCCAATTCCAAAATGTTCTGCTCCAGGTACAAATATTAACCTATGAGAAAACTTCAGTGTCGTTTTTCTGATGTATTCACTGATTGTTTCTATTCCAAGTTCCCTATGTATTTGCGAATTTCGTACGTACCATGGTGAGTTTACAGCAATTCTTAAGACCTTGTTTTGAAAGATTTGAATTTTCGAAAGCTTTTTACATGAAATTGAAAGCCCCCACACTTGACAGGCATACAGAACAAGAGGTCGGAGAATAGTTTTATAAATGAGAATAGTGTATGAAGACTTTAGAGTCGGCTTTCTATTGACAATAGGAAATAGGATGGACAGTCGAGAGTACGCTTGATTTAATTTTGAATTTACATGTAGATTGAAATTTAACTTTTTGTCTAATAACACACCTAAATACTTAACTGCTTGATCTGGTGGATTCTAATTGATATTTGAATTGTTAATGACGATTTCAGGGGGAATTTGCGGTCTTCTTAAGGTGAATATCTTAGCTTCCGATTTATTTGGATTTAAGCATAAATTCCATTTGTTGAACCATTGCACCACTTCATCAGCCGCATTTTGAAGTTGTTGGTAAGCTTGCAGAATTTCGGTGCTTTGAGTGATGATTGTGGTGTCGTCTGCATATAGCGCTAAAGTGGAATCTTGCGGAATTGGAATGTCAGACATGAAAATATTGAAAAGTAAAGGTCCCAAAATTGACCCTTGTGGTACCCCAACAGAAATTGGGCGATAGTTAGAAGTAGAAGAATTTATTTTTACACAGAAGTGTCTGTTACATAGAAAGGATTTTACTATTTTTTTCAGGTAAAGTGGAAATCCAAGAAGTTCAATTTTGTGAAGAAGGCCCTCATGCCACACCTTATAAAAAGCCTGTGAAACGTCAAGAAATATCGCAGCTGAGTGTTCCTTCCGTTCAAATCCTTTCACAATCGTTTCAACAATCCGCTGAACTTGGTGAGTGGTGGAATGTTTGGGTCGAAATCCGAACTGGTGTGGTGGAATTGCGCTCGATTCTTCAAGAAAAGAGTTTATCCTTCTTTGGATAATCTTCTCCAGCAATTTCGATAGACATGACAAAAGACTTATTGGTCTGTAGCTGGAAGTAGAGAATTTGGGCTTATTGGGTTTGTGGAAAACTATAATTTCGGCCTTTTTACACGTGTCAGGGAAGAAGCTTTGATAAATACATGCATTAAAAATCGAAGTTAAAACTGACACTGCTTTTTTGGTGAGATTTTTAAGAACAATATTTGGAATAAGGTCGGGTCCAGGTGTTTTACGTAAAGGAAGTTTCTTGATCAGTTGCTTTATTTCTACTGTTGAAACAAATTTTATGGGAAGCTCTACTGTTGATGATGCATTTGTCATGGTACTGTTGACAAGACCAGCAGTATGTTCATCGGTCACATTGTTCGGTGAGAACGCCTCCTCGAAGAAGTCAGCAAGAATGTTACATTTATCAAGATCACTTTCATATACATTATCTTCGTGCCTGAGAGGCGGAATTACAGTTGGGGTGCGTAAAATCCGTTTGGTTGCTTTCCAGAGGCTGGAATCATTTGGATTTATGTCACTGACGTAAGTTTTATAACACATAATTTTATATTCTTCGATTTCCAGCCTTACTTGACGTATAAGCTGGTTCAGTCTCCGCCGCATGTGAGGTTGCCTGTGTCTAATCCACTGACGTCGAGCTTCATGTTTAGCTTTTAGTAAATTAATGATTCTTAAAGGTGGAGTGAGAAAGCTATTGGTCTTATTAGGAAATTTTTTATAAGTTGCAAGTTTGGTAGCTTTTTGAAGACACCCAGTGAAATGTTCAATAGCCTTGTTAATGCCATCAATAGAGCTCAGGTGTTGGGGAAACTGAAGAAATCCATCTAACTTTACACCAAAGGTATGCCAGTCAACTCTTCCCGATATTAACCTAGGGGGAGGTGTGCTATTGTCAGTTTGTAGAAAGAAACTGATTAAAACGGGGAGGTGATCGGAGTCCAATTCTGGTACGACTTTGTGTTGGATGGGAGCTGCAAAATTACGATAAAGAACAGTATTCAAAATGTCTGGTTCACAGTTCAATTGAAATGGATAAAACGTGGGCTCATCTGGTGCGGACACGTTTATCCCTTCGTCTGTGATAAATTGAAAAAGACGTGCACCATTTGGGTTAGTAACTCTACAGCCCCAGTTTTGATTTTTACAGTTTAAGTCACCAACGATTAGCGTGGGAGAATGTCCAGTAAATAGGTTCATAAAGTCGTTTAAGTAGAGCCTTCGATTAGGGGATTTATAAGCCGCTATGATATTTACAGAACTACCATCTTCCAACATAACTTTTACAGAAGTAGCTTCAATTGACAGAGGTAAAAACAAAGTGTTGTGTTGTATGGATCTTTTAATAAAAATAGCTACACCACCTGAGGCAACAGGGGCAGCCCGGTCTTCTCTATAGACATTGTACCCACATACTTTAAAATTTGGATTATCAACTAAATGAGTTTCTGAGACACAAGCTATGTCAACATTGTGACGCACTAAAAAAGCAGAAAAGATCGCTTTTTGTTTGTTCAAACCATTTGCGTTCCAATTTAGGATTTTTAAATTTTGAAACGCAACTCTATTAGGGGGAGGCATGTTTAAGAAAAGAACTTATAACGTTAGTCAAAATTTAAAAATCTTAAATACCCGGTATTTCGGGTAAATCCCCGCAACTACAGTCCAAAATCCCCGGTTTTACCCGGTTTTTTCTTAATCCCCGCAAAATCCCCGCACGGCCATCAAAATACCCGAAAACCGGGTAATTACCCGGTTTCTGGCAACACAGGTCATACCCGAACGTTCACGAATATAGACGATGACACCCGAACGAAGAGCCCTCAATATTTTCATGTTTTGACGTATTTACGGCGTTTTAAGTTTAAAAAAGTAATTTCGCAACATAATGTCATGCTTAAAATAATTAAATAAATAATCTAGCATGTTACTATTTTGGTTCAATTAGTTGAAACACTACAATTAACAATATTTCGTCTTCAAAGAGATAACCATAATTTACAGTTTTGAACTGGGAGCCTTCACCGTACCATATTCTCACCTTAACCACTGAGCCATTTCGCCATGTCGGATGGTATTAAATTTGTTCCAAATGAAGTGATAGCACTGACCCTAAACCACAGCTGTTTATGACGTTACAAGGCTAGAGTGGGAGGTGCAATTTCCTTTCTGTAGTCTTTTCTGTTACTTTTCCCTTTGGTAAAAATATTGTTACCATGGAAACTTAAATTAAATAATTACTCTAAAAGGTTGATAATAATAATTTCAAAATCCAGTGGGGCGAAACCCTAAAGTCCTAGGACTTTGATTAGTGGCGATAAACCCTTCTAAGATAAACCTAAAAAAATAACTTGCAAAGTTTCATCGCAAACGGATGAGTGTATATGAGCGCATAAAGGATAAACAAACATTGATCTTTATATACATAAAGATTAGGACAGAATACTATGAATGGGTTGAGGAGATAGTTTTGTGGGATATATATTGATATTAAAAGTTAGGATATATATGTATTCATCCGAAAATGTATCCACTAAAGCCAAATTTTAGAAGTACTGGCTTTTTCTTAAGTGTGTAATTAAACTCCTACGGCAATAAACTTCACAAAACCGATTATATTTTAAGCTTATCATCCATCGACCATTTGTCAACGTACACACTTTTGAGATTAATTAGAAAAGATTCCTATTGGTTAAAATTAGTGTGGGTAAGATATTTACAAGTACTCTATCCTCAACTTCTACCTATATATACTTCTTCTATCGATGTATAAATGAATGTTTCTTTGTCCCTTATGCATTGCATTAGTATTAATCCGATTATGATTAACTTGGTGATTCAAGGTTAACCATATGGAGGTTACAATTCATTAACCGACGTCCTAAACCTTCGAGCTCTGCCCTTCTGGAATTTAAAGTTACCAGTGTTAACTTGATTTTATTTTGGTTTCCAAACCAACAAATATTGTTAGAAATAGGTAAACTGGTGATTACGAAAACTACAGATCAAAGTGATTTAAAGTAAATACATGGTTTATAAACTAATTATATTTAATCAGAGGAGAAAGGTAGTGCTTGTTCGTGCACAGTGCAGAATGCAATCGCCTGATTGCACGCCATATGCGATTACTACACTGGCTCTCAGTGTTTCGCTAATGTTATCTTTTTGTTCGAGCTCTATGTGGAACCAAAAACCGCTTATCGAATCTCATAGCAACAGTAAGTGTCACACATCATCTTATTAAATTAATCCGTTATCAATTACTTTATTTCAAGTTCGTATTAATTATGTCGTCATTTTTAACTCCGATTTATTTAAGGATCGTTTACTTTCTAAAAATATGAACTCGTTTTATATTACACGCTGAATAGCACCAATGAATTTACCTACTGTTTGTTGTAAAATGTATAATGTGTGTATATATATGTGTGTTTTTAGCGAATTTCCCCTATAGGGAAGAAGCTATTACCGTAGTCGGCATGGTAAGACCTAGGCCCGGGACCATGATAACTTTTCGTTTTGAGGTCCCCAGACCCCAAAAACACCATTCGTTCGAAACTGTATATATATATATATATATATATATATATGTGTGTGTCCGTGAGCACGATAACTCTCGTAAAAATGATCCGATTTTGATGAAATTTGGTATAAATGTGTAAAGCAACATTTATGACTTTAAGTTCGAAAACCAGCCAGATCGCTCTATCCGAAGGGGTATTTTGGGGGGGTTTTGTACCCCAAAAATGGGTTTTTTGAATTTTTTACATATAATTTTGGAAAAAGTCAAATTTTAGTTTTTTCCATTGGATTCAGCTTAAAAAAACACACAATTTTGTATTTTGATCATTTCTCTAAGTCAATTGGTTACCGAGATATTGAAAGTGCTAAACACAGTACGTTGTCTAATGTTATTCTTATGGAGGAAAATGAAAATTTTATATATCGCTTATTTATGAACGTATACTGACGAAACTTGGTATACGGCTTCATCTGGTTGTGGACCATTGATATTTGCTCAAAAAACAATCTTTTACCAAAGGCTCCCGTAGCAGCAAACCTGCGTACTCAGCCCCATGTTATTCTTATGGAGAATAAGTAACGTGTTATCTCCCTTCATTATGAAAATAAATTAATGAAATTTTGTATGTGGCTTTACCTACATGAGTTATATTGATATTTGTATAAAACCCCATTGTTTGTGTTCCTTGCTTCAGCAAACCTGCATACTCAGCCGCCATGTTATTCTTATGGAGAATAATTAAAATGTCATAAATCGTTTATTTATGAATGTGTATTGATGAAACTTGTTATGTGCCTTTATGTGGTATTAAGATACATATATATGCATTGGAAATTCGCTGAGTACGCAGGTTTGCTGCTACGGGGGTATTTTAGATATATATGTGTGTTTTTTTAGATTTAAATTTAGATTATTTATTAGTAACAACACTGTGTTACAGCTCAACTTTTAAAATAGGTAACAAGACAAAAATACTTTAAATAAAAATGTCATAATACGACAATATTGTTATAGAAACCAAAGTTTGAGCCCACTTCTTTAAGGGCCTTAGCTTTAAAAAAAATAGGTATAAATCCACATACATATCTTTCAGAGGTCAAAAGACACTCAAAAGATACTTCTGTTATTATTGGTGAGATCAGTAGCTCTCCATAAAATTGACTGCACTAAGTTTATGGAACCTATATGAACAAAGTGCTCACCTGGAACCAGCATTCAGGTTATGTTTGCAGGCGAGTTTCATCAAATACCTTTGCATTGAGAAACTTGTCCAAATTCCTCCAGAAACCAACTCTGAAAATGGCCTATTGTGTCCTGATAAATCGAATACGACATCGTCCGTCCTAGGAGAAAAATGTTCAAATGTGGTTATCAATAGATTATTTGTGCTTCAAAGGAAATCGGTCGGAATCATAAACAGATTAAATAATGTAGATTCGTGCAGAGAATTCTTCAGGGAGCTCAAATTTATGCCTGTGCCGAGTTTGTACATATTTGAAACGATCATGTTTTGTCGTTTGAAGTGTACACTCACTCAAGGCAGTGACATTAATGCCTATGAACCTAGAGTCCAGGAAACTACAGAGTAGCTCAACACAGACACCATCTCAAACATCAACATTCACCATCTCAAATAGACGTGAGTTTTTTCAATAAAATCCCCGAAAACATTAAAGTAATTAGGAATCCAAATCTTCTTTAAGCACGACATATTCTTTGTAAATATGTATGTCAAATGTATTTTCCACATAGGCGAGTTCGTGGTCACAGATAACAATTAATTAATAAATAACTGTATAGAACTTTTTCATAACAGTTTGTTTTTATCTTTTAGGCAATTCCATACTCAGTTACAAGCATATCCTAGAAGAATAATTAACGCTTATCATGAAACTTGTTTTGTTTTCGGCAATAAATATTTATTTATCTATGGTTTCTCCCATAACGTAATATAATGTTTTAATTATATTTGTATTACAACTTAAATTTAAAATGTCGGTTGGAAAACCATGTATCAACATAGAGTAGTTTTCCCAGTAACACTGTGTGCTACTTTTTAAAATTAAATAATACTTTTGATATTTTAATTTAAGTTGGTAACGAAATACATGTATATTTAAATACCCCCGTAGCAGCAAACCTGCGTACTTAGCGAACTTCCAATGCATATATATTTATCTTAATGCCACATAAAGCTACATACCAAGTTTCATCAATATACATTCATAAATAAACAATTTATGACATTTTAATTATTCTCCATAAGAATAACATGGCGGCTGAGTATGCAGGTTTGCTGAAGCAAGGAACATAAAAAATGGGGTTTTATGCTAATATCAATATAACTCAACTAGGTGAAGTCACTTACCAAATTTCATTAATTTATTTTCATAATTAAGGGAGATAACACGTTACTTATTCTCCATAAGAATAACATGGGGCTGAGTACGCAGGTTTGCTGCCACGGGAGCCTTTGTTAAAAAATTGTTTTTTGAGGAAATATCAATGGTCCACAACCAGATAAAGCCGTATACCAAGTTTCGCCAGTATATGGTCATAAATAAGCGAGATATAAAATTTTTATATTCCTCCATAAGAATAACATTAGACAACGTACTGTGTTTAGCACTTTCAATATCTCGGTAACCAATTGACGTATAGAAATGATCAAAATACCAAATTGTGTGTTTTTTTAAGCTGAATCCAATGGAAAAAATAAAATTTGACTATTTCCAAAATTATATGTAAAAAATTCAAAAAACCCATTTTTGGGGTACAAAACCCCCCCAAAATACCCCTTCGGATAGAGCGATCTGGCTGGTTTTCGAACTTAAAGTCATAAATGTTGTTTTACACGTTTATACCAAATTTCATCAAAATCGGATAATTTTTACGAGAGTTATCGTGCTCACGGACACACACACATATATATATATATATATATATATATATATATATATATATATATATATATATATATATACAGTTTCGAACGAATGGTGTTTTTGGGGTCTGGGGACCTCAAAACGAAAAGTTATCATGGTCCCGGGCCTAGGTCTTACCATGCCGACTACGGTAATAGCTTCTTCCCTATAGGGGAAATTCGCTAATCCCTATAGGGGAAATTCGCTAAAAGCCAATTTAAAATTAGTCTATGTATATGATTATCGAAAACAACCTTTTTTGTATGTTTCCTCTGTCTCATAGTTATGATCATGTTTTTCTATTGTAATTGTTTAGAAAAACCTAAATATTAAAGAATATAAATGGAAAATATGGTTAAACTATTATTTCCTCAAATATACCATTACATCATGTTATAGGATTTCAGTATGTTATAATCCGTAAACACTTTTCTCTAATTTAAAATACAGCCTCCATGTATGAACTATCTCCCCCTAACTCAATTCCTTACTTATGTTAATGAAGCAAATCCTGTAACATAACATGGTACTTATAGTGTGCATATTGTGTTAGCATTTACATTTTAAAAACGCATTTTTACTTAATTTGCTAATATGCCCATATCGGTTTCTCAATTAATATCAACCATATCGGTTTCTCAATGGTTTTAATTTATCATCCAATAAAGGGTTACATAACCAACAAAGGGATTTTATTGAAAATTAGCTTAAGTTGTAATTACCGACTGCGAGCAGCTTTAATGGCAATTATATGAGTTTTATTATTGGTTTGGTTTATTTTAAGGATATTACTTTGTGATCAATATTTAAATATGGATGGTTAATATCTTATGACCAAATAAAGTCTTATTCCCAAATTTCATGATTGGAATTAAAAATTGTATTGAAAAAGTAATAAATCAATCATAAACAAAAACAAAAATATTTAAATAGATAAAAACAACCAACATGTGATATTAAATGCCAATCAACATTTAAATATGGATGATTAATATCTTAAGACCAAATAAAGCCATCATTGTAAATAAAACTTGAATATAAAAAGTAAGAAATCAATCATGAAAAAACCATTTAAACAGATAAAAAAACAACAAACATGTGATTACAAATTATGGTAAAGACTTAAGTGGTAAAGTTTTTGTAGCCCCCCTCCCCCACAGCGTCAACCAGGTGAGAAACACATTGGAGAGCGAACACAGCGATCTGATCTAGTCTTTCTGAACACTAACGTTTTTTGAGTCTCATCTTTTAGATGACAGATGATCGGCTCAAAATTATTTTTATCGTCGTCAACCAGGGAGTCATTCAGGAGGGAAGCTGGTTTCAGTATGTCTATAACAACAGTTTTAGGTCCTCGAGGAGTAAGAATATTGAACCATTTTTCGCTTCGAGAAACAACTTGATATGGTCCAGCATAGAAAGGTTGTAAAGGTTTACGGGTTGCATCATGACGAATGAAAACATGGGTAGATGTTCGTAAATCCGGATTATCGAAAGTCTTCTTTGCAGACTGGTATTTGGACTCTTAACGATTTCAGTTGATTCATTTTTCTTTTTAAATTATACATTAGGTTGGGAACGTTAGATTTTTTTGTGGAATGGAAAATGTCACATGGTAACCTAATGGGCTTACCCACTGCCATATCTGCTGCAGTGACGTTATATTCTGGAATTATGTAGGATCGCAAGCCTAGAAGTACCACAGGTAATTGTCGTGTCCAATCAGAACTAAGCTGAGCTGTTAGTGCGGATTTCAAGTGTTGGTGCCACCTATCAATCTTGCCATTATCTGCTGGATTATAGGCTGTATTTTTGATGTGGTGTATTCCTAGATTTTTGGTCAACATTGGCCTAGATTTTTGGTTAGACATTTGCCCCTTCATTTTTTGAGATACAACCCGCAACATTTTGGTTAAGACTTTTCATATGGGTAGATACCCCCTGGAGTGCCTACTATCCGTAGTAGGCAGTTTTTTGGGGTCAAAACTGTCGTAGGACTTACCGTTTTTGAGATATTAGCAATTTTAAGAAAATTAGACTCGAAAATAGAAGAAGAAGAAAGAAGGAGTGGTGAGGGGAGAGGGGAAGGTGAGGGGAGTGACAGTAACAGAACACACAAGACAAATAAATAAAACCGAGTAAAGAATGGGTGAGGTGGAGAAAAGAAGAACACGCAAGTGCTAACAGAAGTGATCAGCAGGGTGGACGAGAGATTGGGCTCTAACATGGGAATAATGTTTGATGTAAAAGTAATGTAAGTGTCCATGGTAATGTTTTTTTTATGTATGGTGGTTTTTATGTCATGGTCTTTTATATATGTTCATTTGTTTGGTCACGTTAGCGTGACGTAATTTAAGTTTGTCAGGAAAGGGTTGGTAACACTGACCCTTTGCCCATGATCTTTTATGTATATTCATTTTACATGAGCTTGGTCACGTTAGCGTGACGTAATTTAAGTTGCCAACAGGTATTTTGTTTTTTGAATTGGTACCACAGGTATGTAGGTGTTGGTTTTTGTTTTGGGATTTTCTTAAGTTAGCAACACTGGCGGAAAAATCTGGCGGGAAAATTTTGCGGGAAGAAAAGTGAGGTTAGGAAATCTGGCGGGAGAAAAGTGAGGTTAGGAAATTTGGCGGGAAAACAAGTGAAGCCGACATGGGCACCGCCATCTTGGGGCGGAGCCTAATGACGTCACAAGTCACGTGACCAAAATGCTGGCTTCTTATTGGCTTGCTATATCAATGGTACCCCTACTAGAAATTATCAGTTACCTGCGTTCCCGCCAAGGTCCTCATTTCACGTAGAAGAGTGGATGGCTTTTTATCTCCAAGAAAAGTTTCGTTTGTCAGTTGTTTTACTTTGACGTGTTCCGAGACCTCATATTCTGAACATAATCTTTGCTTCAAGTCCAAGTAAGGGGATGAGGATAGAGGTTTTGCCATGAAATCGGAGAGAAGGCTAGCAACTTCACTATCCAGGGAACTCTTACATAGTTGTATTTGGTGGTTTCCTTTGAAATACCATGTATGGAAAACTGACATTCAATTTGATGGAACCATAATAAAACATTTTTAGCCCAGAAAGGTGGTATTGTCATTTGAATTCTTGATATATGTGATTCTTCTGAAGAATTAGGTTCTGTGTTTGCATACAAATACAGATTAAAATAATTTTTTTGTGGTGAGTTGTTGATGTAAATAAGATGATATAGCCTAATCAATAATTATATTTTATGTAATTAATTTGTTATACATATTGGGATTGAACATGGTAAATTACGTGATTTTATTTGAAAAATATAATCCAAATAAAAATAAAATATGTTTCTACTTTTAAACATGATTTTTACGATAAAAACTTATATTATCTAGATTTTACTCTCTAGTATAAAAAATAAAATATTGAATCAAACTCAACCTCATAAGTTAACTGCTCTAATAATTTGCGTGACCATAATTAAATAAAATATAATGCACCTTTATTTGAAGTCAGCAGAAAATTTAATTATAACATTGCCTTATTTTACCTTTTACATTAGTAAATTTTACTATAAAGCACAATCTCTAATTTAGACAGAAACTAAATCAAAACGGCGCGGGGTATATTAAACGAAATTCCACATTACGAGCACTTGGTGAACATAGCGAATTGTACTTGATTAGTTAAATGCATTCCTGAAGCTAATAACTATTGAATAAAATTGCAATAACATTAGTCAGTGATAAGTTTATATTTGGGCATTATTACGCTTTATTTCTACATGATATTAGTCCGATCGCTTCGATAAATAAATTCAGCAACAACATAAAAAGGTTAGAAAATGTGTATGCTATCTTTATACAGCAGTTTAACCGGTCGGCTGTTGCTGCGCCGTCATGATTATGTCGCTACCACCACATTTTTGGGAAGCAGACTTTATTACTCATTTTTTTTAATTTGAGAAATTTACCAATTTATTTGAGAATAGGTAGAAGGCGTTTCTCTATTGTTTCCAGTCCCCCACTCGTCAAGCGATCACATCGCTTCTGATTGGCTGCACGGCCGAAGTAACGTGATTGCTGACTACACATAAGCGGTCCACAGCGCGTGGCCGGGCTCGCATATAGAAAACTTATAAGTAAAATACAACTAACATTTTATTGATTTTGAATAAAGATTTGATTCAAAAATTACCTGAGTCGTGACGAGAGCGGGACCGTAACATCGGTATGGTAGATTTTCTCCACAAAGTTAAGGAATATAATTAATGCAGACGTCACTCGACGTCACGTCAACGAGAATATCAATCGGGGTTTGTCCGGTTTAGTGAGCTGCGATATACGGGCTGTTCAGGTATTACGCTACGTATTACAATAAACGAAGCTTCTTGAATCTCACATCAAACGGAATATCGTTACCGGGTGTTGTCCGGCATTAGTGAGCTTCGTTACACTGGATGTGCATGCATTACGCTTCACTTATTACAATAAGCATCGCTGCGTGGATGTCACATCAAACAGAATAATGCCAACATGTGTTGCCCAGCTTTAGTGAGTTGCAAAATACGCGGTGTGCTGGTATTACGCTAAACATATTACAGTAAACGTATCAGTTTTAATGTCACATAAAAAATAACGTTACAAGGTGTTGTCAGGCAATATTGAGCTGCGATATACATTGCGCTGGTATTACGCTACATATATTACAATAAACGTATCTTTTTGAACACCACATTCAACAGAATATCTGCCGGGTGTTGTCTGGCATTAGTGAACTGCGATATACAGGGTGTGCTGGTATTGAACTACACATATTGCAACATGACTGTTTTAATGCCATATCAACCGGAACATCGCTACCAGGTGTTCTCCGGCATGATTGAGTTGCATTATGCAGGTTGAGGAAGTATTACGAGACATATTACACATATTACAAGACAAATTGCTGCTTGAACGTTATGTCTAATAGCATATCGCTACCGAGTGTTATGTCATTAGAGACATAGTCATTGAGCTTTATAATTTGTGTTCGAGTGTTAGACTTAAAATATATTATGCACATAGCTAGTTCAGTATCTAATCGAATGACAAACTATTGCCAACATTTCGTATAGCTTTAGCGACCTCAAAATAACTGTCTTTGCACATTGGTTGAAAATATTCTGTCAAACACAATTTTATTATTATTGAATACTTATTATGATATTATTTATTTGTCAATATACAATATTTCTTTTTAATATTCAATTCTTTAGATGATTTTTCTGACCCCCTGGTCCTGCAAAACCGGTAGTTAATTATTGCTCAAATCCCTTTGGTTAAGCAGTCAATTGTGCCCTTTGATAATGCATTACATTATCAAGAAATATTCGTTAGTTTGGTGGATGTATTTGTAAATATCCCAAAGGCCAGGATCTACACAATAACTAGATATTGTAAAATACCTAAGATATATGCGTTACGATTTCACAACGGTAGTAAAACTGGTTCAAAACATTTTCGAAGGAATTGTTATTTCCAGCTCAGGCTCCACAGAAAATGTTGTAACTTGTATATAAGTAACGTTGTTAGCGAACTTCCCTATAGGGAAAAGCTATTACCGTAGGTGGCATGGTAAGACCTAGGCCCGGGTCCATGATAACTTTTCGTTTTGAGGTCTCCAGATTCCAAAAACACCATTCGTTCAAAACTGTATATATGTATTTATGACTTTTAGTTCGAAAACCAGACAGATCGACCCATCCGAAGGGGTATTTTGGGGTGGTTTTGTAACCAAAGAATGTTTTTTTTAAGTTTTTGCATCTAATATTTTAAAAAGTCAGATTTTAGTTTTCACCATCGGATTCAGCTTTAAAAAAACACAATTTGGTGTTTTGATAATTTCTCTACATCAATTGGTTACAGAGATAATGAAAGTGCTAAACACAGCACGTTGTCCAATGTTATTCTTATAGAGAATATGACAATTTTTATATCTCTCTTATTTATTCTAACGAAACTTGGTATACGGCTTCATCTGGTTGTGATCTATTGTTATTTGTACAAAAAAGCAATTTTACCGTTTATTACCGTAGCAGCAAACCTGCTTACTCAGGCCCCATGTTATTCTTATGGAGAATAAGTAAAATCTTATGTCTACCTTAATTATGAAAATAAATTACTAAAACTTGGTATGTGGTGTTACCCAGTTGAGGTCTATTGATATTTTCATAAAACCCCATATTTTGTGTTCCTTTTTGCAGCAAACCTGCTTACTCAGCCCCATGTTAAATTATTGATCTGTGTTGGACTTGCATTACCTTTTGAACTATTATTTTGGCTTCTGAACTTCATTTCTCATGTCTCTGCAAATTCAAATGGCAAGGTGCGTCCCATCGAGAATCAGTCTCGCATTTCCTTCAGTGAGATGAGAAACTAAAGAGGAATCAACTCAGAATATTTCAAGAACCCTCAGGGATGTGAGCCAAGGACAAGTTGCAAATGCCACTCACTAAAAAGTAAAAGTTTTATCCCGCGCCAAAGGTGCTCTCGGTTGCCCCATTAATCCGAAGGATGAAGTGAACTATCGCACTATGTTATGAATTTAAAATTGTTTATGCTGTAGTAGTTTGTGCTTCCATTTAATTTTTACAATGATAAACTTAATATATTTATGTGAGGGTAATATTTCAGTACTGCGCGGTTAATAATGCACCTGTGGTATTAATATATAACAAGCTTTTAAATTATGAGCCTTATTTATCTCATGGTGCTCAAGGAAAAGTCTTAACTATTTATCATGTACAAGACCGAAGCTATTTAAATATAATTATATTATATATATTCTAAATTTTATTATAAATAAACTATTAATTCAAATTTTCTTCAAAATAACACAATAGTAAAGCAAGTAGTAGAAATGTATAAAACTCGCTCTATATTTATGTTGGTTTGTAATAAATATAAATAACATGAAATAAATAGAGTTGAATACAAGAATTTTAAATATAATACAAAAATGCATCATAAACTAAAAGTGATCATGATAAACAAAGATTGTTTTACGCAACAGCACTATGATGTATGAGCATTATTTGCCGGGTAAGCGTACAAGTTTTATCGCCATTAAAGTTAGTGCCCACTGGGGCGAGAATTTCAGCTATGTTTAAAGGCGAACTCCGGTCGGGACGTTTGGGCCATTAAAACTTCACTTGACGGAAAACACGTTTCTCGGTCTCTGCGTGGTTGCTATTTTCACTCTATAGCCCATAAACTTATTACAAATTGTGTTTAAGGAATACGTAACTTATTTATAAAATAAACATGGATTAACGATTAACCAGATTTTCGCTTTTCCTAGGCGAAAAATTCAGTACTATTTACATGAACTCCGTTGAATAAAACTCTGGGTTATAATATTAAAACTACAATATAACTCCAAATCCGACAATAATCATAACCTTAGTCAAACGTTGAACGTATAAATTGTTAACGTACATGCGTCAGTTTATAATTTTGAACGTATAAATTGTTAAACAGCAAACTTCGATGCTTAAAGTAAAGGTTCACTAATTAATAAAATTTTTCAAATTAAAAATAGCAACAAAATGAGTTCATGAAATAAGACTATGAAATTAAAGTCAATGAAATGGGTAAAGTATTATTTTCAAACAACCACAATGGCCTAAAGGTATTGTCCTAAAAATAACTGTAATGTTTTCAATTATACTCAAAATATGTATAAAAATATTAAATTCGATACCATATTTTACATATTTTATACCATACCATACCATATTTTACCATATTTTATTGTAAAAAAATCATAATTTATAAACTTTAGGAACTATACTCGTTTGATACATAATTATTCAATAACAAAAGTCATTGTGTGGTTAACCACCAAATTACTTATTAATTAAATCTATACCGTGTGTTCTAAAGTCCCACTCCCATTATTTTTTTAACGACTCCATATAACGAGATTATCTTCCGGGGAAGTCTTAGTGACCCAAAAAGGAAACTTTAGAAGAGTCCAAATTTTCAACCCCCCCCCCCCCAAAAATAGGGGGTTTGGGGATAGGTCAAAAAGCTTAAATGCTAACCCCCCTTGAGTGATGTATCATTTCAAAGGGCGTAAAAAATAAGAAGAATGGCGCGAGTTAGGGGTTTCTAGCTATGTTCTATCAAATACAGCGTTCAATTGAATTTTTGAATTTTAGAACATCATTTTGCTTTATTTTTGCATAGCAGCCATTTAAATGCACCAAAAACGTTTCGAAATAATACGATTTTTCGATTGGAACGTTTAAGTAACCAAGCCGTGAATCTTTTAGAGAGTGAACAAGTTTGGCCCATCCCCCAAAATAGCGTTTTTTGGGGGATAAGTCCAAAATGTTAAATAACAACCCTTACTGAGTGACACCTCTTTTTAAAGGTCTTAATTAAAGAAGATGAATGGTACAAACTAGAGGTCTCTAAGATGATCCTCTAAATCATAACAGCTTTTTAAATATCATTGTAAAATTTGATATTTAATAAGCTGCCATGTTTTACGAGAGGATCATCGTAGAGACCTCTAGTTTGCACCATTATTTTTTTTACTAAGACCTTTAATAAGAGGTATCACTCAGTAAGGGTTCCTATTTAACATTTTGACTTAGCCCCAAAAACCCCTATTTTGGGGGATGGGGCCAAACCTGTTCACTCACCAAAAGATAAATGGCTTGGTTACTTAAACGTTCCCATCGAAAAATCGTATTCTATCAAAACGGTTTTAGTAAATTTAAATGACTGTTATGGAAAAATAATGCAAAATAACGTTTTAAAATTCAAAACTTCAATTGAACGCTGTGTTTGATGGAA
The DNA here is from genome assembly GCA_963675035.1 of Allygus modestus. NCBI lineage: Eukaryota > Metazoa > Arthropoda > Insecta > Hemiptera > Cicadellidae > Allygus > Allygus modestus. The sequence continues at coordinate 98,018,215 of OY776111.1, read as the reverse complement.
CAGAGCTAGAAATCCCTAACTTGTACCATTCTTCTTTTTATACGCTCTTTAAAATAATACATCTCTCAAGGGGGGTTACCATTTAAATTGTTTGGTTTACCCCCCAAAACCCCTATTTTGGGGGAGGGGGTTGAAAATTTGGTGATTACCATAGATATCCCTAATACCCTGGTCACTAAGACTTCCCAGGTAGATAATCTCGTTATATGAAGTCGTTAAAAAAATAATAGGGGGGGGGACTTTTGGGACACACGGGTATATAAATGTTAGTATTGACTTAACAGAGAACATCAAATAAAATATTTGACCAAAACGTTATATATTTAAAGTAATCTAAATTTCATATTTGATTCGAAACATGATGCGTATGATCAAATTATTATAATTTGTTTTACACAATTTTACAGTGGAAGTTTTATGCCCCAGTAAAACTCACTAGCTAGTAACTTTGACTTCTACATTCAAGGGCCCGAGAAACCCAATATTTGTATATTCTCATTTATTTTATTTAAGCATCGTCGTACATCTTTGTGTGATGATACTGAGCAAATACATTAGGATACCCGCTCCGTATGGCTCTCCTGATCATTCAGTTTAGAGAGTTAGTTTTTATAGTCGTTACTACGGCAATTACGGAATGAATAAGGATGAATGGGTCATGTATAGGACGTGACAGCGGATACAACAAATCCTTAGGTAACCGAGGACGTATTTTGAAGCCTGTTACCATTCGTTAAAATTGTTAACTAATATGGCTACCAAATTGAACATAATATTTTAAAGTGTAATTTATTATCTATTATCCCAGTCTCATGGCATCCTACCAATATTCCTGTCATTGTCGTGACAACGATATAGCAGTAATGACAAAGTAATATAATAGCCACACAAGACGAATCATTTATAATAACTTTTAACCGATACAATAGTATTTATTTATAATCTTCTACGATTACAATGGTTCCTTTAACTCGAAAATTCGTCACGCTACCTTAGACCCGCAGGAATGTTTGGTATTAGGAAACAATTAGTTTCCTTTAGAGATGTGTCTTTTAGGAATTTAAAAGATATCAGCATTAATGAACTACACCACTGACTTTCTATGACGCTTAGTTGTTTTTATTTTTATTCCAATTTCCAACTAATATTTTGTACAATTCGATTTCTATATTTTAAGTTACTTATAAACAAATGCATATTAAAATAAGTACTTCAACTACACTACAGCTATAATTTGTTAATAGTCAACAGGAAAGTAAAATCAACAATTTACCAACAAATTAGTACACTGAGTGTACTAATTTGGATGTGCTATTTGCTTATAGGCAGTTGTACAATGCACAGAAACAATTGCTGATGGATTAAACAATATCAACCCAGTAACCATAATAATTATTTCAACAATTTGTTATTACTTCAAATTTAAATAAAACACTTCATTAAATTTTCATTACTTCATTTGGTGTATTGCGTCTGGTTACTGCTAGTTAAAAAACAATTAAAAATGTTGAATTTCTATACTGTATAAACAAAAGGGAACATATAAAATGCAAAGGTCTTCCGAAAAAAAGAAGAAAACAAACTAAATTTAAACGACATTGGATTCAATTCATCAAGAGTTGTTAGTTCTTAACCTTGCCGCAGTAAAGTGGTGATAAAACAAGCAACGGTACATGGAGAGCGCGGACTTGAGTTATAGCGGGCTTTATGACATATTTTGGTTTGAATAGTTGGTCGCCGCAGCGCCCCAACTTGTTGCTCTTGTGATAACGACGCAACTTGCGCCTAACTTGGCGGAACTCTCAAACGCGGTTGTGCGGGATCGAGAAGGTTGACAGAGATAAATGATCACACGTTGTGCTCGGTAATTCCTGCACTACTTTATACCTTCCAATATTAAGTACTTAACCTTTGTTTGTGAAAAACAAAGTCGTTATTAAATTGCAATTTGTGGTAGAGTAATGTAAGCATTATTTGTAATCATACAATTGCTTCTCTAAGAATTGTTAAACTTAAACAACACTACCATAATCTGTATCCGCATAATCTGTATCTGTTTATATGAGGATAGAGTAGACCAATGTTTCTACACATCACAACATCATCTTGAATGAGGCAAACCACTTCCAAAGAGTGTCCATATATACTTTCCCCAAGATAATGTTAATTAATTTATATTAGTTCAAGTAATATGATACTGTTTAGGTACTAACCAAATTGTTCCGGGCATGATGGTGGTGGGTGGGAGGGGAGGTGCAGCGCCTAATGCAGGAATGTAATCAGCGGTGTTCCACTGCATTGTGTGTAATTGCATTGCTGCACTTAGGCTCTGCACTGGCTACAGGATAACATTATTGTTAACTGACTCTTTGCGAAATATTGTCATTTAAGAGGGATTCCAATCAGGAGAACTATGCGTTTCTCCCCGCTTACATTTTAAGACCAACGTTAACTGGTAAAAAAAGTCAGCGGAATGTCACCCAGAATAGGTTGACGTGTGACTATTTTGAGAGGAAGCTACCAGTGAGCCCTGGAAGTAGACTTCCAGGATATAAACAAAAATATCATAATATTGAATATTTGGGAATTTCGCCAAACTATTAGGGTCTAGTATTTGTGCTTTGAACGTTGGAAAACCTACTTTGCAAATAATACAAAAGAATAAAATCGTAAGTTGAACTCAGAGACAGTTGAGTTCTGGATGTGGAAAGGGGTCAACAGATAAAAACTGTGAATCTAGAAGACGGGTTTATGATCACTTTTTTAATCTTATACAACTTAATGAACATTTGCATCTTCATTTCAGACACCCAAATGTTTACTAGAGATATTTTATTTTATTCAGACTGTAAAATCCGTTATTTTAAACCCTAATGTTGTTTTAGTATGTTGTTTATCGGTGACACAACAAATCAAGGCGAAATAAATAATGATTACGTCAAGAGTAAATTAATCAAATTACCTGTGGTATAATGATTATCAAAGTTATTTCGCATGGGTTGCCTACATAAGCAACCAGATATTTAACTAACTTAACCGTCGTAAAATTATCCCCTGATCTGATTTGAAATGGAGAATTATGTAATTTTACTATCCATGGAAAGCTGGTGTGTTCAGAAGTTATGTATTGCCAAATGAAATCAACTGTGATGGTATTTTTGCCAAAGTTATAGTTAGTATTGGCATTGTTATAGTTTAATGTCATTTCAAGAAACAAAGTCCCTATTTTTTCTTATGTCGGAAATATTTTTGTAAAAGTAAAAAGACATAAAACAATTAAATAGGTAGACTTAATTTGTTTACAATAAAACAATTATGTACACTTTACAATTATTTTTCATACTCATAAACACATATATTATCATATAAATTGTCACGATACAATTGCGCCACTCTTTTTTGAACACGAAGTATAGTGCGTTGTTGTCATTATATATAAGCCAGTCATATATGGTTGTTGTCATTATATGGCAGTAAGTCACAATGTGGACAAATAATATATATTTCCATTTACTGCACCTTTATTTCTTTCAAAATAAAACATTTTACCGGAGAGGAGCGCTTTTCCCGGACACTTGATTAAAAAGGTTGTGTTTGCTGGCGGTAATTGCATTCTTGTCAACTTGTTCTTCCCGAGCTTCAGCAGTGGCTTACAACCAACTGCATATTTTTTATAATTCACTAAATCACGTTTTCTAATTGAACAAATAATTCACCATTAATATGTATTAATATTATTAACTGATTTTACTACTCATTGGACACGATATTTTTGAGTATTTTATATAGGTTCTTTGTATATAACATATTTCAAATTTTGGTTGTGTATTGTTTATTTATTTACTTCAGGCTCATGCATAATAATCCATCAATTCCAACTGATACTTTTTAGGACGAGTTTAAAATATCTACGATTGAAATATTATGTCCGTTAAATAGATACATAAATCCCGATTTCGCTTTGTTCCTCGTATTACGAATTTCATATACTTCTGCGGGGAATAAAGAGTATTTTATGAATGGAGTTCGTAAAGGGAACCGAAACGTTCAATAATAGAACCTAAAACTTTCAACTTGTTACTTAAAAAAATGTAAATGATACTTTAAATATTGTAATCCATCTTATCAATGTTCTCATGAGTAACTGCCATCACTGATAAGATGGCATGTATTTCCATCTTTGGATTGTTGTTATTTGTGTTTTTATTTTTTCTTATCTTTAATGTGTAGACTAATTAAATATAAATATATATTATGGTACCAAATGATAACAAGTTAAATGTTAAAACATTAAATTTAAACTAAATAAAACAATATGTAATATTTATAATGTTATTATCCAACAAAATTACACAACAAACAGTAAATAGTTATTATTTTTCGAGGATTAATTCAAGTGTAATAAACTATAGACTAATGTTGATGCCGTCTATTTGGCGGGATGCGGAGGAAAGTTGCAAATGGTCCGCCAAGGCTCGGCCGGAAACATCGCCCACGCCCCGGTCCTGATAACGGCGCTTAAGTAAAAAGAATCGTTTACTGGGAGCAGGCTATATTTTCATCTTAAAATACCGCCTGGCTTCCTACTGTTCGCAAGAAAAATGCACATTTAAGTTTTACATTTAATTTGATATATTTAAAAAATATTTTTTCTTTATATCAAAGAAAAATGTTGGCAGCGATTCTAAAAATGAATAATAATAATAATAATACATTTTTATTTTTATTCATACCATAAATTATACTAATATAAGTTCTATATATAAGGAAATAGCAAATAGATTGCTATTTCAGCATTTTTTTTTTATTTATGTTTTTGACAATGGTCCATTTTCTTGAAAGGATTTAGAGTAAGTAATCTGTACCAATATTTGTTATGATTTAACATGAATTAAACCTCCTAAGCCCCTGAATCCTAATAGGTTAATCGTAAGACTAACATTATTGTCTGTAGTGGATTTTGTTATAATGATACACACGGGTTATTTTAAAATAGTCTTACATAACTTTAAAAATATATTTACAATTGCATTGTATTTACATAATACACGGAAGAAAAGGGAACCGAAAAGATAACGTGTAGAAGGAAACCTCAGCATCCTTAAGAATCGTAAGAAAGGAAATGTAATGAATGCTTTGCTGGGAATAATTGTGTATCTACAAGTACAATTGTAAATGGAGGGATAATTTGATAAATGAACATGTTAACTGTGTTGGCACCTTTAGGAAATTGTATCCGGATCTTCCGGTAGCCAATACGATATAAGTAGGCACGCCATTTTTATTCTATCATTCTTTCATTGTACTTGATTACGACCGGTATCACTGTCCGCAATCGGGAGCCTTGTGCCGTATCTAAAATATATACAGCCGCATGTGTAACTCACTGACTGACTGACTGACTGAGGTATACGAATTCTAGACCACTTCTAGAGGAGCTAGAAACCTGAAATTCGGCATGCAGGTAGCTTTTACCTTGAAACCCCCAGGAAAATCTTTAAAACTTACAATTTCATATTTGAAACTCCGTAAAAATAAATATAAATATATTAGTTCTCGTTTTTTGAGGTTAACTGATGTCGGTAATTCAGTATGCAGCTCAATTGGTATGTTGTACTATGTTACCGACATGCATTATTATGTATTTCAATTTTACAAAATACAAAAATCTACTTGTGTTTTTGCGTATAAGAGTTGTGTGGCAATCCAGTCACAATAAATGTCTTCCCTATTAAATATTTATAATTTTAAACTTAATTAAATATTCTTTCATGATCTCATAATTGCATCGACTAATTAACCTGTTATTTATTCCATAACATCGAAAAATATAATTTTAGGTTCTCACTGGTAAGAAAACTCATTGTTTTAACCACCCTTTTGATGATTCGAACTAACTATAATCTTTCGGTGATGAATTACTGTCAAATAGATTACGTAATATTTGTAGCCATGACATTTCCATGCGGTACCCGATTTTTGATTTATATTTGAACACAATTTTTAATTAGTTATAAAACAAATCTATGAGTTACGTAAACTACGTTGTTGACATGCATTATTTAGATTTCAAAATCTTACCGGGACTATAGTGAATGTAGTAAGCAGCTTTTGCTGTAATACAAATTTAACTATTTTTCTATTAAATCAATATACAGGGTGTTTATAAAAGAACTCCTTGGTTTCAAGCATTTATGTTACAGCATTAGACATTAAAAACAGTTTAAATACTTATATATTATGAAAGAGTACTTTCTTAAGTTTTTTTTTGTATTCAGTACATTTCAATATGTGCTCCATTCGTTGCTCTCGTCACGTCCAAACGATAATCGATCTCTTCCCATGTACTCAGTAACATGTCGGGTGTGATGGCTGCTATGGCTGCGATGATCCTCTCCCTCAGATGTCCAATGTCACGAATTTTCTGAGAGTACACAGTGTTCTTAACATGCCCCCACAGAAAAAAGTCTAGTGGCGTCATATCTGGGCTTCTGGGTGGCCATGCGATTGGCCCGCGTCGTCCGATCCACCTGTTTGGAAAACGCAAGTCTAATGCATACGGACACGGTTGCTGTAGTGCGGTGGGGCGCCGTCTTGCTGGAAGAAAATCAATCCTTTTTCTTTTTCGATATCATCTATCTGATATTAAATTTCCCCATTAATTGTTCTTTCTGTAAAGATGAATGGGCCGACAATACGGTCGTGCATCAGTCCGCACCAAACATTGACTTTGGGGGAGTCACGTTGATGTTCAATCAATTCATACGGTGGCTCAGACCCCATATCCTACAGTTGTGTCAATTTACTGACCCACTAACGTGGAAAGTTGCTTCATCTGAAAACATAACGTTTTCCAGAACATTTTCATTTTCTTCAATGTTGTTGAGGATTAGGGATGCAAACTCGACTCTTTCATTCTGTCATTGGGTTTGATTTCATGTAAAAGTTGTATCTTGTGTGTGCGGGCTAAGGTCATGCAGGGATGCCAACTGCCAACCTAATATCCCCGCTATAAAACATAACAATGTAGCGAACACAATTGTGAAAACCGCATGCTTTTCTGAAGTTCCGTTATTTAATTATGATTTTTTGAAACCAAGGAGTTCTTTTATAAACACCCTGTATTTTAAACGCATTTTTAAGGAATTGGTAGTTACCCTACTACGATATATAACCTAAGGGTTTGTCTCGAGGGTAATAATATTTTCAAAATTCTGTAGGCAAGTACCCTTGAGGAACTATGTATTTCATTTTGTTCAAGGTTGTATGACGGTTTTATTATCACTTAAATTTACTACTTAAGACTTAATATTTGGCACACAATATCTTCGGAATTTATCTTCAAGAAGCGGTAGTTAAACTATATAATTTTACTATTCAAACCCCTCAAACAAATTAAAAGAACCTAATTGTTTTATAACTTAACAATATGCTTTACCGACTTCTTCACGTAATGCATTTTTAATATGGCTCTAGCAGCCAAAGGAATGGTCCTAACGAACACAAAACAGACCACCACGTGCCACGGATTTCAGACGATCTACAACTTTGTTCTTATGACCTTTTGCAGTATCTCGCCCCCTTCACCCTTGGGTAGCGCCAGATTTTTTTTCAAATTTCAGCTATTTTTCAAGATTAATTCGTGGTTATAGTTTGTCACTCTAATGGAGAACTTAATGACCTAATATTTGGCACACAGTCTTATTAAATTACATTAAAAAGTAGCAGCAGTCAGAATCCCATATCTGACCATTTAAACACCCAAACAAATTAAACCCTTTGAACTTTTATATGTTTGTTCGTGTTCTTTGGGTATATTTTGAATTTTGCGCTCTGCCAAGGGTAAAAACCCTCATAAACTATGCTCTATTTGTTGCAGAAGGCTTGTAGTTACCCAAATACATTAAACGTCTTATAAAGTTTATATTACAATATCAGGGCAGGGTTTTACTTTTTTACAAGCACTTACGTTATACATACCATGCCACGTAGTATTCAGCATCAGGCATACGACTAGTTTTGATTATTTAAACCCCTTAATACAGTATAATAAAAGCCTTCGAATCTTTTGGGTATTTAGGTCGTAACTTGAATTTGGCCCAAGATAGATCCTTGAGGGACTCTATATTTCATTTGTTGAAGATTGAATTCCATTATTTCTATAAGAGCATTATTTAATGGTTTCTGGTTTTATTTCCACGTATTCTTAGGATGAGCAGTAGTAATATGTCTGCTGATTTATCTGCTTTCTCAAGATGATGCCACTTCTACGAGAGCTAGGAATGAGAGGTTTAGCATGCATGTTCCTTGTACTCTCAAATCTCCATAAACATTTCCTAAACCTACTATTTCAACGTACTTACAGGCTTTATATTCTGCACAAAACATGTCTACACGAATATTATCTTCACGTATCAGTAGATAAACAAACTTATTTTAAATTTAATGAATTTGAAGTATTTAAAACCAAATAATTAGCACATAAGTAGATTTGTTGGTCTATTGGTTGGTTTTTGTTTTACATAATTTGTGGGGAAAACCCTTCATAAATTAGGTTAAATATGTTACAGATGACTTTTATTCGCTACAAACATAATATGTTACTGTTGTAACTTTTATTGATGGAAGTCTAATCCATTTAAAAATACAAGTTGTCAAACGGTACAGTCAACAGCATAGGGAAAAACGAGAAAAAGCGGTATGCACAGAAGGGGGCTGCAGTATTATGTGATTCAGCAGTCCTTTTGTAAAAGAATTTAAACGCCTGAAAAAAACATGACATGTTATTATTTGTTGCTTAATGTTATTGTATTTTAGGCCCACTTAAAGGATTAAAAGCATTGTTATTTAGGAAACATTAACAACAGAACTAAGCTACCATATTTGTTATGTTTATGTTGTGATGATTTAAATATTTTCAAATTAAAAAAACTTCACATTTAAAAAATATATATTTGTTGTACGGATGTAAATTATTTCTTTACCATGAAATGATACATGGAGGATTGTATTTTGCCTCATACTATTTATTTCTTAGTTCATCGCATCAAAACTCATAATTGTGATTGAATTATTCTTGTAATAAAAGCTTCTCGCGAACGCCACTGTATTCTAGACGATCTACAACGGGGGTTCCCATACAAAATCAGATACACATTTTGATGGCTTATGTATAAAAAGCAGTTTCATAAAGATTTTACTTAAAAAAAAAATACGCTAGAAGCCTTGTAATCAGAAAACAGCCGCATGTGTAACTGACTCACTCATTCACAAATTTTAGGCAATTTCGACGGTTATTTTCGTGGTTTTTAATTTCCTATCATTTTAATTTAGTATATAAATGCTTGATATTTGGCACTCAATATTTTTATACATTACTCTTTACGAAACACTCGATAAACTAACATGTTTTAATAAGTAAAAACCTCAAAAAATTAAAAACCCTAATTGTTTCATAAATGACAAACTGCATTATCGACTTACTCAGGTTATTCTAGACAAGCTATAAACGTGGAATTAGGCCTACATGTAGCTTGTCCATTAAAACCTCCAGAAAAATTGCAACAAGGCATAATTTTTAATCAGAACCACATACAAAAAATTAAAAATGGAGGAAAATTTGAATATGTCCAAAATAGTGCTTTGTTATTTTAGCTCTAACGGACGAACGGATAGTCCTATCGATAAACAGAATACCTCCACTTGCCAAGGAATTTAGACGAGCTAAAACTTTGACTTTTGTCGTATCTCGTATCCTTCACCATTAGATAGCGCTAGATTTTTCAAATTTCAAAATTTGTTCAAGGTATTGTGGTGTTTTTGCATTTTTTTATCACGTGAACAGATTTTATGATTAACACCAATCGATCTAGGGGCGAAGCCTCCCACAATGGTCTAGGGGTTGGGGAAGTGGGTTGGTAGGGGAGGTGTAAGAGGGGAGAGGGTTGCAAATTATCTGTTTGGGTATATGAGATATAGCATGCATGTGCCTTGAAACCTCAAATATCCTTAAACATTTCCAAACTCTACTATTTCAATTTTAACCCCCTCATATTTAAATAACTGCTGATTTGTCTATTTTTTGTATAAGTAGTAGTATAATGTCGGTTCTAGGTCCTTAATATGACACCACTTTCACTTGAGCTAGGTACCCGGGCCACTGCCACGGGAACTAAGCACCCGAAAACTACCTGGGGGCGAAGCCCCCCACAGGGGTCTGGGGGCGGAGCCCCCAGCGAGCGAAGCGAGTCTAACATATATACAGCCGCTTGTGTAACTGACTGACTCACTGAGGTATACGAATTCTAGACCACTTCTAGATGAGCTATCGACGTGAAATTTTGCATGCAGGTAGATTTAACCTTGTAACCCCCAGAAAAATTACCAAAACTCACAATTTTTAATTATTAAATCTTTTAAAAAATAGTTTAAAATATATTAGATTTATAAACTACGTTATCGACATGATTTGCAGAATGTACCTTGTTAGAATGTCGGTAACGCAGTACGATTCATATCCATTATGATAAAAATTTGGCAATATAAAGTTTTAATATGTTTGTTATTTATTATGATATAATTAATTTTTTTCAATTTATTCTCATAATTCTGCTGGTTACACTTACACTACATACCTGAGTTGTTTTTTGCTTGACAATTTATTACACATTCCTTATATCAACACATTTTTTGGAGGAGGTTCTCGTTCATAAGAAAATTATCTATTTTAGCCACACCCTTGGCTGAACCTAAATCAAAATCGTACTGTCATGAACCATTAGGTAATTAATTGACTAGATTCGGACGTATGTTGCGGAGCTATGAGCTTGATTTGTGTTGCCCGAGGTTCTTTTCACCAAGGTGATCCTCGATTTACTTCGTTTAGTAATAACGCTTAGTGCTCTACATGCGCTCTGACTTGGCTCACCCTCGGGGGTGAGTTTGCTACACCCACCATAGACGGGATTCTGATAGCTGGCGATCGCTTCCATGCGAAATCTACTGGCTTCTGGAATATCACAAACGGATCCCAGCGAGCAGAGCTCATCAGAGCTGCACAGCTCATTGTTTTTGTTGAGGCCCCAATGGCACATCGATTCATTTTTGAGATTCTTGACATATCACTGCGAGATCTCGTGAATTCCTGTGTGCCATTCGGCGGTAATATCTTTCTTTGCTCAGGGGATTTTCGTCAGATCGCGCCCGTAGTTGTAAATGCTCGCACGCCAGCCGACGTTGCTTGCGTCTCACTTCGGGCGCCCCGTCTTTGACGATATTTCAAAGTATTTGCTCTGACGACACCTCATCGAACAAGTGGTTCCAATATCTATTCCGGATTCCTTATTGGAGTAGGTAATGGAACGATTCGTTCGGAATCTATCCTTATTGGAGTAGGTAATGGAACGATTCGTTCGGAATCTATTGGGGAGAGGCGGGATGGTCAAAGTCTGATTCCACTACATGGGGTTAGACATGTGACGTCTTTGACTGATTTGATCCATTCCGTCTTTCCTGCAAGTGACCTGCTAGATCCTGATCTGTGTTCGCGCCGGGCCATTCTCTCGACTTTAATCGTGAACGTCAAAGAAATCAATGATCACATCTTGAATTCTTTCGACGGTCACCTTTACGAGCTGAGGAGCGCCGACACTGTGGACAGGGAGAACGATGACGGGCTGGATGTCGATGTTCAGCTACTGAACCAAGCTACTGGCAAAGGTGTTCCAGACCACGTCCTGTGACTGAAGATCGGTTCTGTGTGCCTTGTAATGAGGAATCTCAACATCGCTGAAGGACTCGTAAACGGTACTAAGTCATTACTAAGTCAACGGGACTGCAATTAGCAACCGTTTGATTACAGTTAAGACTTCCAGGACAAACGCAACCGATATGTATTCCTCGAATCATATACACGTTCGCGTTTGTCGAGGGTTCGCCGCTTTGGGTCCGTCGACGTCAGTTTCCGCTGATGTTGGCCTATTGTATGACCGGGCACAAGAGCCAATAGAATCAGTTGGTGTTGATCTTCGCACGGACTGTTTCACGCATGGGCAGCTGTACGTCCTGCTAAGTAGAGTCAGACATCCAGACCACATCGTTGTTCTTGTCCGTCCCGAGAGGGTCCACGAAGGAGTCGCATATGCAAAGAACATTGTGTATGACGATCTCCTTCGTTAATTCTGATTTGGACATAAGCAGTAGGCTAGGGGATCTGCTTTAACAAAACTCCCCGTCGGGATATGACAATTAAGGCAGTACGATAGGGGGTCTGCCTCATCAAAAGTCCCCAGTGTTGTATATATGTGTATTTTTTCGTAATTTTCTTAGTTTTAAGATTTTGTTGACGGCAGAGGCGAGGAGAACTGCTGTAAAAAACTCTCCGGTGTGTTAATTTTTAGCATTCGTTCTTTTTAATAGTTGTAAGATTTGTGTTTGCGGCAGAGGCAAGGGGGCCTGCCTCAAACAAACTCCCCATTTCATATTTTTACCTTAGTTACTTTTCCTTATTTTAAAAGTCCCCGTAGTTGGATCTTGTACATACGCAGTAGGTTAGGGGATCTGCGATATCAAAACTCCCTGGTGTTGTATATATTTGTATTTTTTCGTAATTTTCTTAGTTTTAAGATTTTTTGACGGCAGAGGCGAGGAGAACTGCCTAAAAACTCTCCGGTGTGATCATGTTTGGCAATTGTCCTTTTTAATAGTTGTAAGATTTGTGTTTGCGGCAGAGGCAAGGGGGCCAACCTCCCCATTCCATATTTTTATTAGCTTAGTTAATTTAGTTTTATGTTTGTAAATAGATGGTTCCTACGTTTCCCGGCCTCCCCGTTGGCGGAATTGGATATGCCAAGCTGCAACATTATGCACTGGCTAACTAACAGGGAAACACCATTAACTCAAACATTATAAACGCTTTTCACCCTGAAAAATCTATACTTTTCATATACAAAACATACTACGTACATATACTATACATCTACTACATATCCTGTAGCATTGTTTTACTAAAATGCGACAACCATAAACCATACTACATAATTACTTTTACATTGATTACACTGTACATCCAAATTTACCTTTAGACTTAAATAAATATCAACACTTAAATGAATTTAGTATTAAACTATATTATACATTCATTCCACTGTCCATCCAAATTTACCTTTAGACTTTATTAAATTTCAACAGATAAATGAATTGGCATTAAACCTACTACTACATTTTTAATAATAACTGTCAACGCTACTTCTCAATAAAACTTTAAGTTATATTTTTCTTAGCTTCGATAGAATTCATACTTTCTTTGTAATAGTGAGCGAAGCGAACAAGGGGGTCTGGGGGCGGAGCCCCCAGCGAGCGAAGCGAGTTATATATATATATATAATACGACTGCGACTGCCGATTGCGGACAGTGACACCGGTCATAATCAAGTACAATGAAAGAATGACAGAATAAAATAAACGGTATCAGGAAACTGACACATACTTTCTCCCTTGAGCCCAACTTTAATGAATAAATTACTTTTTGTTTACTAAATATAGAATACAAAGCACGTTGGGATGTACAGAAAATCTTGTATACAAGTTTTTTTCCAAAAAACAATACATTGCTACACATGTGGTTTTAAGGGGGAAATGCCCTCTATCCCCCCCTCAGGGTTATTAAGGGGCAACATATTTCGAATTTCCTCTGTTGGTCAATGCTAACTTGACAAGCATATCAAGTTTGAACGAAATTGATCAGTAAACAAGAGATAAATAGTAATGTTTGTATTCCCCATAAGAATAACATTGGACAACGTACTGCGTTTACTGTAAAATGAAATGTAAATTTTCTCTGCAACCAGAAATCGTAGAATCGTAATTCAAGATACTAAATTATTTAGGTTTTTGAGCTCTTTTTAATGGTGAATAGTAATTTTTATTATATTTATGTTTTTTATGAATAATCCAAAATACTGAATTTTTTATGTTTTAAGTTCTGTAATTTCTGAACCCGAATTTTTACAGAAATGCGGGTGGTGTCATTTTTTTCGGAAAAAAGATCTACAAACAAATAAAGTTTAATCAAAATCGTTATAGCATTCTTTGAGAAATTTTGATTTTTCATGTTTTTTTGGAAGATAAATACCCTTAAAAATCAAAAATTCAAAAAATGAAAAAACGCCTGGAGATATCGTGAATTAGGACCTACATACCAAATTTCATAAAAATCGGACCATTGGTTAGGGCTCTAGCTCTGTACACATCCACACAGACACACACACACACACACACACACACACACACACACACACACACACACACACACACACACACACACACACACACACACACACAAAGACAGACAGACATAACATAAAAACCACTTTTTTGGGTTCAGGGAGCACCAAAACGAATATTTCCACTAACAACTCAAATTCGAAAATTTTGACGAAAATATACTACGTATAGGGGGAGAAAGTAAAAAGCGAACCTACTTATATCGTATTGGCTACCGGAAGTTCCGGATACAATTTCCTAAAGGTTCCAACACAGTTAACATGTTCGTTTATCAAATTATCCCTACATTTACAATTGTACTTGTAGATACACAATTATTCCCAGCAAAGCATTCATTACATTTCCTTTCTTACGATTCTTAAGGATGCTGAGGTTTCCTTCTACACGTTATCTTTTCGGTTCCCTTTTCTTCCAAGCTGATACATAGTTCTTAAATCTGTTAATAAAATTAACAGTTTGACCAATAGAAGAAATGAACCCATTGGAAGATTTTTTTTAATTGGATGGATAGGAATGATTTTAAACATGAAGATGCTAACTTTGACACTGGTAGCAAATTTAGGAACTTGTTTCCAGAACCTCACGTAGCAAATTGGATAAAGGTAATATAGGTAACTGCAAATAACCTGCGTAATTTGACCTTAAGAAGGGACATTCACTTCAATGGAGATGCTATTAATTATGACTTTTGTATGAGTAGGGGGCATCAGAGCGTTCAAAACCAGCACAGGCGAAGTGAGGATGCGAGGATGCTCCCCCCCCCGGATGACCTTGACCTTGACCCCAAGGTCACCCCCGAGGGCAACCCCCCCCGGATGACCTTGACCCCAAGGTCACCCCCGAGGGCACCCCCGAGGGCAACCCCCCCCCCCGTGACCTGGCGGAAACCTAACATAGGCTGGCGAGCACAGGCAAAGTGAGGATGCGAGGACCCCCCCCCCGTCACGTGACCTGGCGGAAACCTAAGATAGGCTGGCGAGCACAGGCGTGTGAGGAGGAATGAGGACCTCCCCCCCCCGGTCGTCCGCAGCACTTTTCGTGATGTGAAAAAAACTTCCGAAAATGAATAACTAGCCTATTTACCCACCGATTCCCACGGGACTTTGTCCAGAGTGTAGACCTATCCTAGAGGAAGCGAATGACGTAAGAACCCCATAGATCCGCCATTAAACAAGGCCGCTATTAATTTTTAAACGCGTTTTCCTTATGGGATCTCAGCTGTTTACCGACCGATTTTGATGAAACTTCACCACATGTCGGGCGACGGCCTAAGTAAACCATCCCTTAAAGAAAATTGAAATCAACCGTTAAACAGGCCCGCTATTAATTTTTAAACGCGTTTTCCTTATGGTATCTCAGCTGTTTACCGACCAATTTTGATGAAATTTCACCACATGTCAGGCGGCAGCCTAAGTAAACCATCCCTTAAAGAAAATTGAGAATCCACCGTTAAACAGGCCCACCATTAATTTTTAAACACGTTTTCCTCATGGGATCTTGGCTGTTTTCCAGACACCTCACGATGGTTCAACACTAGCAAAGGCGCGGTGAGGATGTAAGTCCCCCCCCCGTGAGCGGCTCCGCGGAGTCACGTGTCGAGGCGCGTGCTAGGGCCTACGTGACCGCCCGGGGTTGTTTACTCATCAGCGGCCTTCCAGACCTCTCACTCCTGCTATTTATGAGCACGTCCTCAAGGGTTTCGTCAGTTTGTGTTTGGAGCTCTTACTGTGCGGACGAAGTATTGCTGTCTCTGCGATACACCTACACAACCTGCTGTTCATTGCCTTTGGATTCCCGTAAAAGTCAACGTAAGTAACAACATATTTATTAATTAGCGTTTCTATTTTAATTATTCGTTATTTTAAATTTTCGTTACTATCGCGGTGATTACTTATGCAACTGTTACGACTTTCTCTTTGAATATCTTAAAATGTAAGTAACATATAATTTACTTTTTCATCAGCAAGTTTACCAATGCTCTAAAATCTTATTAGCTAACATTAATAATTAATCTTTTACATATCCCAGTACACTGAGCCTTGTCGTTGTTTCTTTTTCCGACGAAGATGAGTGGAATTGTAATGACCTTGAAACAGTTGTGTTTTATAACGATTAAAATTAATGAATCAAAATTAAAAAGCAAAATAGATTCACTACCACTCTTTAAAAAAAAAAAATGTTTAAGCGAAATGAAATTAGGTTTTGCTTTTCAATCAGATGGCTGTTCCTCGTATGTGTGAGGTCTGCGGTCGCGTCTTCGCGAACGCTGGAAACCTGGCTCGTCACGCTGCATCCGCCCACAACGACCGCCATTACGACTGCCATGTCTGCGGTAGACACTTCGGACGAAGTGACAACCTGCAACGCCACCTCACCACAGTTCATCCTCCTACTCCTCACGACCAAGCGCCAGGTACAGTTTTAGGTTAAATAAGAAACCGCCAGTAGATTTATTAAGTATGCTTTCTTCTCCAGTATCCTCACCCACGACGTCACTGCGCGCCCGCGAACTTTGATAACTAATGACCTGTTTTTATGAGAGAGTAAACGGTCCTGATTGGGTAAACTGACAATTAAGACAAGAAAACAGACTCGAGAGGTAAACAAGAGGTTGTCAGCCCTCTGTATAGTTCCTCACCGCCACCTCCTCACCCTTGTATAATAGGCTTGGGTAACTGGCGATCGTGATGAGGAAACAGACTCTAGGGGAAAACAAGAGGTTGATAACTAATGACTTGTTTTTATGAGAGAGAGTAAACGGCCTTGACTGGGTAAATCGGCAATTAAGACGAGAAAACAGACTCGAGAGGTAAACAAGAGGTTGTCAGCCCTCTGTATAGTTCCTCACCGCCACCTCCTCACCCTTCTATTTAACAGGCTTGGGTAACTGGCGATCGAGATGAGGAAACAGACTCTAGGGGAAAAACAAGAGGTTGTCAGTCTTCTGTATAGTTCCTCATCCTCGTGTTTATAGGGTAACTAATAGGACTTGTTTTCCTGTTCACAGGCTGTCCGTGTCCATTGTGCTCCGTTGTCCTGGCGAGTCCTGAGGATCTGCGCCATCACATGGAAGCGGTCCACGGTGCGAGCCCGTCAGCTTCGACCTCCTCCTCTTCCTCCGCAACGCCACCCGTCAGAGACCCACGGCCCGAGTGCGACGCGTGCGGGCGGCGATTCGCCCGCGAGGATCTGCTCCGGCGCCACGTGCAGCTGGTGCACGCCAACGGGGTCCGCTGTCCCGAGTGCGGCGCCCTTTTCCGCAGGGCCGCTTATCTCCAGCAGCACGTGGCGAACGCCCACCGCGGCATGAGGTTCGCGTGCGCCTACTGCGACCAAGGCTTCACCCGGCGCTACAACCGAGACCAGTACGAGGCCCACAACTGCCCTGTCGTGAGGAACCTCGTTGTGGACGAGATGCCGCACCTGCCCGTCCTGTCACCCGAGCCCCGACCCGGCCGCGAGCCCCAGCCCGGACCCAGCCACGAGCCCCAGCCCGGACCCAGCCGCGAGCCCCAGCCCGGACCCAGCCGCGAGCCCCAGCCCGGTCCCAGCACGGCACCCGACGGGATGGTGGGTGGTGGCGGCGACGGCGGATTGCCCACGTTCCGCGCCATCCAACGGGGTTTCCGCGGACGGCTCCTGACCTTCGGCCTGTCCCGGCCCATGGAGGACTTCTTGACCGTGGAGGACGCGCTGGTGCTGCTGTTCGACAGCGTCCTGAACCTGTTGACTGACGTCAGGACCCGACACCCGAACATCAAGGTCAACATGTTCCTGGAATGCGAATTTGCCAACGTTCACGGAGCCACCTGTCTGCGAGCCTTCAAGACAAAGAACGTGCCTCTCACCGCCGCGTCCAACTTGGAGGACTTCCTGTCGGCGTCCTTCCACAAGCTGGAGGAAGAGAAGGAGCAGTGTCTGCTAGTGGGCAGCGGGTGGAGCTATCTCCGGATACGCGACTTGGAGATCCGCGTCAACCTCTACACCCCGTTGGGAGAACGCGGAGCTCGGTTTGTCCAGCTTCCCAGGACCATCTGCGACACGCGCGCCGTTATCAACGTGCAAAACGTCGATGACATGTGCTTCGCGTACGCTGTCCTGGCCAAGTTCGTCGCGCGACACCCGGAGAGGCCTGCATCGTACACACCGGACGTCATGGCACGCTACGATTGGACCGGCCTACGCTTCCCCGTGGCTGTGAAGGACATCAAGGTCTTTGAGAGGAAGAACGCCATCAGCGTCAACGTGTACGGGATCGAGCGCGCCATGGTGGGGAGACGCTCCGACGGATCACCAAAGTTCCAGGACCGCGTGTTCCCGCTGAAGATATGCAAGCGGGAGTTGGAGGATCACCGGGACCTGCTGTACGTGACCACCGGCGGGAACAGTCACTACGCCTACATCGCAAATATGAGTAGGCTAGTGCGACCTCAACTGACGTCCCGCAACGGCGCTATCCACGTGTGTAAGCGATGCTTCGCTTACTTTGACAACCAGCCCAACAAGCTGCAGCTGTCCGGTGCCGAGCGTCTGGAGGAGCACATGCGATACTGCACCGCCAAGGCCCCCCTCCGCTTGGACATGTCGAAGAAGCAGCAGATCCGCTTCACCCACCCCGAGTACACTAGGCGGGAGAGGTTCTGCATCTACGCGGACTTTGAGTGTGCTCTGCAGCCCGTCGCTGTTGACCCGGTGGAAGCGCCGCCCGGCACGAGGCCCCTGCAACTGCACGTCCCGTACGCCTTCGCCTACCAGATCGTGGACTCGCTCGGCCTGGAGGAGTTTGAGCCCCGCGTCTACTTCGGGGCTGACGCGTCCAAGGTCTTCATGGAGAGGCTCAAGATGGACGTGCTGGCGCTGTGGGAGTTCCTGTTCAGCACGAGAGCTCTGCACCCTTCTCTGACCCGGCAGGAGATGGATGAGTACCTGGTGGCGACTCACTACTACCTCTGCGGGAAGGAGTTCACGGACCAGGACGTCAAGGTGCGGGACCACAACCACGCCCCGCCCTACGAGTTCCGAGGAGCCGCCCACCGCTCGTGCAATCTGCGGTACCGGGAGCAGTGGCACATCAACTGCTACTTCCACAACCTGTCCAACTACGACGCCCACTTCATAGTGCGGGAGCTGGCCATCGACCCCGGCGATGTGGACGTGCTGGCGCACACCGAAGAGCGCTACATCGCCTTCACCAAGCGGTTTCACTTTGGTCAGCCCGGGGACAACCAACGACAGAGCAGTTTCGCGGTGCGGTTCCTCGACACCTACAGGTTCTTGTCCATGGGCCTGGCCAGCCTGGCAGCGGGACTGCCCACTGACAAGATGCGCGAGACGAGGAAGCGCTTCCCCGACGACCGGCTGTTCGACCTGGTGCGCAGGAAGGGCGTGTTCCCCTACGACTTTGTCACGTCGTACGACACGTTGTACTCCACCAGGGAGCTGCCTCCCAAGGAGGCGTTCAGGAACTCCATGACCCTGGAGGATATCAAGGAGGAGGAGTACGAGCACGCCCTCAACGTGTGGCGAGCCTTTGACTGCAACCACCTCAAGGACTACGCGGACAAGTACCTGCGATGTGACATCGCCCTGCTCACCGATGTCTTTGAGCAGTTCCGTGATACGTCGCTAGCAGAGTACGGGCTGGATCCTGCCCACTACTACACCCTGCTGTCCTACGCCTGGGACGTGATGCTCAAGACCTGCGGTGTGGAGCTGGACACGCTGCAGGACTTTGACATGTACCTGTTCGTGGAGCAGGGGATCCGGGGAGGCATCTCTCAGGCCATCACCCGCTACGCCAAGGCCAACCACGACAGGTGCCCGGACTACCGCCCGAACGAGCCCACGCGCTTCCTCCTGTACCTAGACGCAAACAACCTGTACGGCTGGGCCATGTCCCAGTGCCTGCCGACCGGAGACTTCGAGTGGCTCAGCCGTGAGGAAATCCAGGCGTTGGACGTCGCGGCGCTGGACGCAGAGGCTGATCGAGGCTACATCTTGGAGGTGGACCTCCACTACCCCGCGCGCCTACACGACCTGCACAAGGACCTTCCCTACTGCTGCGAGACGAAGCGTCCGCCAACAGGGAAGTTCCCCAAACTGTTGACGACCCTGGATGACAAGACGCACTACATCTGTCACTACAGGGTCTTGCAGCAGGCGCTGCAAAACGGGTTGGAGCTGGTCGCGGTGCATCGGGCGATCTCCTTTCGCCAGTCGCGGTGGTTGGAACCGTACATCCTGATGAACACCGAGCTGCGGAAGAAGGCCAAAACGAAGTTTGAACAGGACTTCTTCAAGCTCATGAACAACGCGGTCTTCGGCAAGACCATCGAGAATGTACGGAAGCGCCTCAACGTGAAGCTGGTGTGCACCCCGGAGAGGTTTTCCAAGTACGTCGCCAGATCCAACTTCCTAGACCGGACGTACTACACGGAGGACGTGGCCCCGGTGCATCTGTCCAAGGTTAACATCGTGTTAGACAAGCCCGTCTACGTAGGCATGTCAGTCCTGGAGCTGAGCAAGTGGCTCATGTACGAGTTCCTGCGCAAGATGAAGGAGCGCTACGGTGACCGCCTCACCGTGGACTACATGGACACGGACAGCTTCGTCTTTGACATCGTGTCCCAGGACGTCTACGCCGAGATGAAGGAACACCTGGACGACTTCGACACCAGCGGCTATCCGAGGTCCCATTCCTGCTACAGCCCCGTCAACGCCAAGGCCATCGGAAAGTTTAAGGACGAGTGCAACGGCCTGTCCTTATACGAGTACCTCGGCCTGCGGTCCAAGCTGTACTTTATGGACATCGAGGACGCGGCGACAGGCGGCAGCAAGGCTCTCAAGCGGGCCAAGGGGGTGGCGAAGGGCGTTGTCAAGAACGTCCTCACCCCCGACGACTACAGAGAGTGCCTGTTTGACGGGGTCCGGAAGCACACCACCAACGTCCGGTTCCAGTCCCACTTGCACCGGGTCTACACCGTGGAAGTGAACAAGCTGAGCCTCAGCCCGACCGACGACAAGCGGTGCGTCCTCCCCGACGGCATCCACACTCTGCCGTGGGGACACAAGGACGTCCCGCCGCTACCGCCAGCCAGGAGAGGAGGAGAAGATCCGCAGCGGATGGAAGTGGACGGTGAGGAGGAGGAGGAGGGACAGCGCCAGGACGAAGACGAGGAAGAAGAGGAATTCCCCGTCTAGTTGTATATATTAGTTATAAGAGAAAAAATTGTAAATAGTATTTGTAAGAAAATATAATAGCTTTATGTACAGCATGAACCCGAGTTGTTTATTTCCTCCCTTTGCTCACTCAAAAGTCACAAGCCGTTAGGCTCGGAAAGGCGTTATGGGCCGTTTGGCCCGAGCCGTGCAGCTTAAAAAGCCCCCGCCAACCGGGAGCGATAGGCGGCGTGTGTCGGGGACGGCCCTGAAGGAGTTGCCCAGGAAGGAGTTGCTAAGTGGTTTGCTGACGCTCAAGGTTGCACCCTCGAATTACTCAGCGGTTTGCTGATGTCCGAGTGGTCTCGTGACGCGCCCTCTTTGGCAGCCTTCACTGCCGCTTGGCGGGGGCTCAGCCAGTGACACGCGCCGCTGGTATATAAACCTGAGGTCCAACCCCGCTGCCTCAGTTTTGCTATTTTTTTTTAAATTTAGTAAGGAGAAAGGAGAAATGAAAAACACAAGCTTTATCATTATGAGGCATGTATTGTACAGTAATAAGGTTACATACACATACTACAAAAAACCTTACAAACTAGTTTTAAGCGAATATGGAGTGGAAGAGCCTGCGGACGAGAGCGTCGTTGGCGGCGGGAGCGGCAGGGTCGAAGAGCTGGACGTAGTCGTTGAGTGACGTGCGGAGAACAGCCCGGCAGTACAGGTAAGTGAGGCAGTAGTAACCGCAAACAGAGGTATCGTAGCCCTGGAGTCGATACCTATTGTAGACGTAGTGGCGGTGATGAGGATTGCGCCTCAGGAACATTTGAAAGTCGGCCTGGTATGGCGGCCTTCCGTAGCTGTCCAGGTACTCGAGTCTGTCCTCTTCCAAGCAGTAAAACGCCACCCAGTGTTCGCCTCCCTCGGTGTGTGCTACCGTGTTGGACACGATGGCGGTGAGAGGCTTGACCGGCACGTCCGGTAGTTGGTCAGAGGCGTAGACCGCAACGTTCCTCAGTCCGGGGATCCTCACCAGGCATTCTCTGATCTGGACGGTATTCATCGTGGGCGGAAGCAGCACAGGCAGCTTGAGACGGACGGGTCTGGACTGTCGTTAGACACGAGCCAGTCCCGCAATACTATGCAGTTATGAAGGGCGCAACGGTTGTGGGAGCTCTTATGGTGGCGACAGCGCAGGGTCCGGTAGGTGGGCGGACCGTTGAGCGACCCACAGCCCAGATCCTCCATGTCCTGAGCGGTGGGGGCGGCGGGCTCAGTTATGAGGTGGCGTTGTACAAAGTCCCTCTTCTGCGATCCTTTGACGTAGACCAAGGGGCGGTGGATGAGGCAGGAGCGCAGCTTGTCCAGCAGGGCGATGTATGCGATGTCCCCCTGGTCCCACTCCAAGCCGTGGCAGTGGCGAGTGATCCAGACGCTCTCGCGCTGTTTCTCGGGAGTCAGGAGGTCCTTACTGAAGGGTGGGCGGGCGATGTGATGTAGGAGCAGCGTGCCGGTAGTCACGTCCACCACGCAAACCTCTTTCAGTAGAAAGTCATTATCACTGTCTTTAAAACACTGCATATCCATCACCACGCTTCCGTGATGACAGCGCGCTGGTGGCGGCTCGTTATAGATCGGTGGCGGCACGTCCATCCCGTACGGCTGACTGAACTCGACTGAGCGCTGGCGGGAGCGCGCCTAGCGGGATAACCTTGGGTGCGCGCGCCGCCATCACCTAACGGTCCGCGGTGACCTTGAGCGCGCGGCAACTCGTTTACCCGCCAAAGTCGACTGTGACGTTGCGATGACGGTCCACCTCCACGACGTTGTCCAACTCGGCGTACACTATGCAGTTGAACGCCTCCGCCAAGGCTTCGGAGAACCCAATCTCTATGCGCAGGTTACCGTTGCGCACCAGGTTCCAGTGGCTGGATTGAGAGGCCGCCATATCGGGTGTCAGATCAAACGCCATCAGGCAGTATCCGTAGGGGTATTCGTTGCGACTGACTTCGTTACCACAGTCTGAGAAATTGATGCCGGTGCCAGTGTACAGCGTGTGGTAGGCGAGCACGCACAACTCCTGACCGAACGTGTAATCCGGTTGAAGCGGCTTACATGGCACTTGCTCACCATCTATGTACAGCGCGAAGAAGTTCACGTGGCTGTGGGTGAAGTTGAACGGGTTCTTCTTGTAGTCCCCGTTGAACGCCTGATTGCTGACCAGGCCAACTATAACGCGTTTCGGCAGTTGACCCAGAAACACACTGTCCAGAGTCTTGCTGCTGATACCGGAGGGTAGCGTGAAGGATTTGACTTCCACGCGCGTAATGGGATATTTGGCTGTACCCGACTCCAGCGTCCTGCTGTGAGCCAACAGCACGCTCGGGTTGATCTTACAGCGGCGCATAAACAGGTTGACTTCGGCAATGTCCACTTTGTAGTCTGTCACGGTTTTGGACATGATGGAGAATGAGTTCTTTGACCTGATCAAGCGAAAGCGCATCTCCACGCCGTTCCTCGTCTCAATCGCCAGTTTACCCGAGCCCGATAAATACAAGGGTGAGGAGGTGGCGGTGAGGACCTTCACAGAGGGCTGACAACCTCTTGTTTATCCCTCGAGTCTTTTTCCTCGTCTCAATCGCCAGTTTACCCGAGCCCGATAAATACAAGGGTGAGGAGGTGGCGGTGAGGACCTTCACAGAGGGCTGACAACCTCTTGTTTATCCCTCGAGTCTTTTTCCTCATCTCAATCGCCAGTTTACCCGAGCCCGATAAATACAAGGGTGAGGAGGTGGCGGTGAGGACCTACACAGAGGGCTGGGAACCTCTTGTTTACCCGTCGAGTCTGTTTCCTCGTCTCAATCGCCAGTTTACCCGACCAAGCAGGGGTGATGTCATCGGTTGTTTTCCCTTGGAACCTGGCTTCTTCCCACCCAAGGCCGTTTTACTCTCATAAAAATAAATCGTTAGTTACCAAAGTCCACGGGCGCGCCGTGACGTCATGGGTGAGGGCACCGGAGAAGAAAGCATACTTAACAAATCTACTGGCGGTTTCTTATCTATCATAAAACTGTACCTGGCGCTTGGTCGTGAGGAGTAGGAGGATGAACTGCGGTGTTCAAGGTCGTCACGACAAGAGGACCTACACAGAGGGCTGGGAACCTCTTGTTTACCCGTCGAGTCTGTTTCCTCGTCTCAATCGCCAGTTTACCCGACCAAGCAGGGGTGATGTCATCGGTTGTTTTCCCTTGGAACCTGGCTTCTTCCCATCCAAGGCCGTTTTACTCCCATAAACATAAATCGTTAGTTACCAAAGTCCACGGGCGCGCCGTGACGTCATGGGCGAAGGCACCGGAGAAGAAAGCATACTTAACAAATCTACTGGCGGTTTCTTATCTATCATAAATCTGTACCTGGCGCTTGGTCGTGAGGAGTAGGAGGATGAACTGTGGTGTTCAAGGTCGTCACGACAAGTGCCACAGGTGACGGGGGCATATTACTTACTGGCGTATGGCCCTTTGCTGCTGGAATAAGGCAGCACTCGGGGAAAACAGCGGAGTGTTTCACGCTCCACACTGGCGCACTTTACTTACTGGCGTATGCCCCTTTGCTGCTGGAATAACGCAGCACTCGGGGAAAACAGCGGAGTGCTCCACGCTCCACACTGGTGCACTTTACTTACTGGTGTAGGCCCCTTTGCTGCTGGAATAACGCAGCATTCGGGGAAAGTCTCGCTATTTGCCAGTCATAGGTCCATAAATAAACTTTTTTCTTTATTTATTTTATTATTTTGTTTTAATATTTATTATTTTAATTTTAAAGGAATGAGGTTAAGGGTAAAAAGAAGTCTTTAATACCTAAGAAGCATGTAGTTGGAGTGTCTAGAGCCCTTAAAAGCTGTCATGTGGGCCATTGCCTTTAAAGCTATCAAGTGAGATAGGTAAAAATTGTTTCTCAACCAATTCACCTGAAAAGCAAACTTGCCACAACAGAAACAAGCGTGCTGCTCTTTGCTAGAGTCTGAAAAACGATACACTGTAACATTTCTTGCGGGATTTAGAAGCCTATTGCAATAATGTTCACCGTACTCACAGTGGGTGCATTGGTAAACTCTCTTGCCTTTGTATTTATTATACAAATCTATCACCTGAGGATCTGTTTCGGGGTTGTTAAGCATTATCACACCTTCCCGACAAACTCCCTTGAGGCAGGATGCGGTGTACCGTTGTATAGGCACTGGTGCTTTTGCAATCCTCCGATGCAGAATGAGGTAATTCTTTCTTATTACAATAGACGATAGCTGAGCTAGGGACAGTGGGTTGTGTCCTTCCATGGCTAACTGAAGATTCGGACTGACTGTGCACCGGGGGTTGTTGACACCTCTGGAGTCCAAGAATTACCGCTTTCCAATGTCGCTTTCACCTGCTGTTGACACCTCTGCTTGAGGGTCGTGCATGGCTGTGACGTCATCCCTCGCATCCTCACTGTGCCTTTGCTGTTAAAGTTAGGACTTAAATAATTAGTAGTTTTTCTTTTTATGGAAAAGGGGTAAGGATATAAAACTTTATTTTAAAAATAGTTTAAAAATTAATAGCGGACCCGTTTAACAGCGGATTTTCAATTTTCTTTAAGCGATGGTTTACTTAGACCGCTGCCCGACATGTGGTGAAGTTTCGTCAAAATCGGTCGGTAAACAGCCGAGATCCCATAAGGAAAACGCGGTTATAAATTAATAGCGGTCTTTTTTGATAGCGGATCTATGGGGTTCTTTTGTCATTCGCTTCCTTGGGGATAGGCCTACACTCTGGAAAAAGTCCCGTAGGAATCGGTGGGTAAATAGGCTAGTTATTAATTTTCGAAAGTTTTTTCCTCATGTTCAAGGTCATCACGAGAAGTGCCACAGGTGATGGGGGGGGGATCAGGTATATCCTCACGCCAGGCTATGTTGTGAGGCAGGTATATCCTCACACCAGTTGATGTCGGGGGGGGGGTCCTCATGTTCAAGTTTATAAGTAAACTTTTTATTTTTATTTCTTTTTAAGGAATGAGGTTAAGGGTAAAAGAAGTCTTTATTACCGGAAAAAACATGTATTGGGTTATTGTCCAGGCCTTCTATAGTTTTCCTGGACGTCCAACACCGCCATGCCGCCTTGGTTCAGAGTTAACTGCAGCACTTGCAGAACCTCGTTCCACTGCGCCGGGTCCCCCGGGTCGTAACGACGAGAGGACATCACGGGACTGGCTGAACTCCACCACCCCGGCCTGAGGAAGACGTGACCACCTCTCCTCATCGCCTCCTCGACCCGAGTCCTTGTGGGAGTAAGGTACTCCGGTCCGAGCAGGAGGTACCGGCTGATTTTGGGAACGTTGACAAAGACTTCCACAGTAAGGGCGTCCATTATGGAAGCGGCTCTGGTCAAGACTGACTCAAACACCGCTTTCACCCGCTGTCGCCCTCCGGAGGAGCTTCGCAGTGGAATGTAAGCGGTAAACAGTTCCCGGAACCGCTGATGAGTAAACAGCCCCGGGCGGTCACGTAGGCCCTAGCACGCGCCTCGACACGTGACTCCGCGGAGCCGCTCACGGGGGGGGGGAGACTTACATCCTCACCGCGCCTTTGCTAGTTTTGAACCATCGTGAGGTGTCTGGAAAACAGCCAAGATCCCATGAGGAAAACGCGTTTAAAAATTAATAGTGGGCCTGTTTAACTGTGGATTCTCAATTTTCTTTAAGGGATGGTTTACTTAGGCTGCCGCCTGACATGTGGTGAAATTTCATCAAAATCGGTCGGTAAACAGCTGAGATACCATAAGGAAAACGCGTTTAAAAATTAATAGCGGGCCCGTTTAACGGTTGATTTTCAATTTTCTTTAAGGGATGGTTTACTTAGGCCGTCGCCCGACATGTGGTGAAGTTTCATCAAAATCGGTCGGTAAACAGCTGAGATCCCATAAGGAAAACGCGTTTAAAAATTAATAACAGCCTTGTTTAATGGCGGATCTATGGGGTTCTTACGTCATTCGCTTTCTCTAGGATAGGCCTACACTCTGGAAAAAGTCCCGTGGGAATCGGTGGGTAAATAGGCTAGTTATTCATTTTCGGGAGTTTTTCCTCATCACGAAAAGTGCTGCGGACGACCGGGGGGGGGGTCCTCATTCCTCCTCACACGCCTGTGCTCGCCAGCCTATGTTAGGTTTCCGCCAGGTCACGTGACGGGGGGGGGTCCTCATTCCTCCTCACACGCCTGTGCTCGCCAGCCTATGTTAGGTTTCCGCCAGGTCACGTGACGGGGGGGGCATCCTCGCTTTGCCTGTGCTCGCCAGCCTATGTTAGGTTTCCGCCAGGTCACGTGACGGGGGGGGGATGACGTCATGGGGGGGGCATCCTCGCATCCTCACTTTGCCTGTACTCGCCAGCCTATGTTAGGTTTCCGCCAGGTCACGTGACGGGGGGGGGCATCCTCGCATCCTCACTTTGCCTGTGCTCGCCAGCCTATGTTAGGTTTCCGCCAGGTCACGTGACGGGGGGGGATGACGTCATGGGGGGGGCATCCTCGCATCCTCACTTTGCCTGTGCTCGCCAGCCTATGTTAGGTTTCCGCCAGGTCACGTGACGGGGGGGGGGCATCCTCGCATCCTCACTTTGCCTGTGCTCGCCAGCCTATGTTAGGTTTCCGCCATGTCACGTGACGGGGGGGGGGATGACGTCATGGGGGGGGGCATCCTCGCATCCTCACTTTGCCTGTGCTCGCCAGCCTATGTTAGGTTTCCGCCAGGTCACGTGACGGGGGGGGGGCATCCTCGCATCCTCACTTCGCCTGTGCTCGCCAGCCTATGTTAGGTTTCCGCCAGGTCACGTGACGGGGGGGGGGGGCATCCTCGCATCCTCACTTCGCCTGTGCTCGCCAGCCTATGTTAGGTTTCCGCCAGGTCACGTGACGGGGGGGGGGGCTTCCTCGCATTCTCACGCCAGGTGCCAGGTTTAAGTTAGGTTAATGGGTCACGTGACGGGGGGGGGTTGCCCTCGGGGGTGTCCTCGGGGGTGACCTTGGGGTCAAGGTCAAGGTCATCCGGGGGGGGGGGTCATCCTCGCATCCTCACTTCGCCTGTGCTGGTTTTGAACGCTCTAATGCCCCCTACTTGTATGTTAAGTAAGACGCTTTGTAGTGATAGTGATTTAGGATTACGGGTGTACAACGAAATAAGATTTATAGTTAAAAAGATTCACCTTTAAAACCGTTGTTAGATAAATTAATTATAATTGACTTGGTATGGACCGTGACTATGACTTTGTATGCAAGGGCATTACAAATTGATTAGATTTGTTTATTTTTCCGCACTAATGACAGTTTTTTTTGTTTTATAGATTAACTGGAAACAATTAGTTCAGCTCAAAAATATTTACAACACACTCTACGAAACTAAAAAAGTTTAAAAACTGAAATATTGGAACGTATTCTAAGCCATTTTGACTTTCATTTGATTTATTTCAACGTTATTTCATTCGAGCTAAAGGAAAATATGTTAGTTTGTATTTATATGAATCTCAAAAGGACTTTTGTACATGATTTATTATTAAATTTTAGCAAATAATTTTGATACTCATGTTTTCTCGATTTTTGATTATTTGTTCCCTATTTAATAATATTGCTAAAGATTCTCTATATAACTAATGAGCAACAAAGCCTTGTCCTTGAAAAGTTACTCCGTAAATTTTAAACAGATTCGTAAACCAACAACTAGACATCTTAATTAAGCAAAAGTTCTAACCTGGGACAAATTAAATATTTGACTAAAATAACGGCGTCTCTCGAGAGGGCTTGATTAAAAGATCCAGTTAGGCTGGGTAATTACTTTCTTTGTAGACAATTTTTCCAACTTGTGAAACAAGCTTTCATTTGTTACTTTTATTTTTAACATTGAAATATTCATAGTTATTTTAAGCCCCGGCTTAATACTTATGACAGCAATTATATGATATTGTACAAAAATTAAAACAATCAAAATGTTTCTGATGTAGTTCTCTAACCTCTGTGTATGTGAAACCTCTTTTAAGGGATAAATTACTCTCTTTTTTAGAAATAATAAGGGGAATCAGAATAATCCTTATATGATCTAACACGGAAAGCGAGGACACCAACGAAAGTTTCGTATATAAAGTCAATTTTAATTATCATCAACCTTTCCTCTACCTATCAGGTATTTCATTGCGGGCTGCTGGTAATTTATTCAATAGCAAACAAGAATAAAAATGCTAATGCGGTCGCTGTGTCATCTCTCATGAATCCATTTTTCCATGTTCCCTACTGGTCCTTAATGTAAAGTGCTTTATGTAGTTATCGGATGTATTTATTTCCTCTGGATTTTTGTGCCTACTTACCCACTTTTTTATTTAATGACTGTTTCTTACGACTGACGTATCAAGACGAATATTTCATTTGGATGACTTTACATCCCGGACGCAGCAAACCTGTAAACTCGGCGAATTTTAATGGTACCTCAATACTATACGAAACCTTCAAAACAAATAAGCAATATATGACATTTATTTATTATCCATAAGAATAACAGTAGGACTGAATACGCAGTTTGCTGTAACAGGGGCCACTAAAAGGGGGTTGTTATGCAAATATTTATAAAACACGACCAGATAAAGCAACATACTAAGATTTAGCAAAATATGATAATAAGTAAGCAAGATGTTAAATATTTATTTCTGTCTTTAAAAATAACATTAAAGCTGAGTATGCAGGTTTGCTTAACTCAATGTTGTTTTAACGCTCTTTCTGTTTCACGGCTCGGTTTGAGTTCTTTTTTTTACTTGCTTGCTTTTTTGCTTTCTGTAAATCTGTAGTTTTCCTGTTTGTTAACCACTTCATATTTTTGATCTCTTTTCATATTTTCATCTTTTTTTAATTGAATGTATTGGAACAAACTAAAATGAATTATATACCAATACTTAGAAATAACTGTTTTTCAGTATTTATAATACATATTCCAAAGTCCAAGAAATATAGTTCCAATATAAGTCCAAGTTAATATGAAAAATATTACTTGGGCGGAAAAATGCGGGAACTTTTTTATGTATAAAATATAATACTCCTAAAGATATTATTATGTCGCATCGTTTTTTTCATCCTCAGTTTATTCAAACATACCAATAGTTCCTTACAACGGAAATAACAAAACTAAAGAACAGAAGTTGGCAGTATAGTGACTTTGTACAGATACACTGTCACTATAAAGCGTTTAATATGACTTTTCACATTGGTTTACCCAACAGCTTCGCTTGTCCACCTGATCTCAGTTTTATTTCCAAATTAAATCAAACAGCTGGCAAAATTCAAATATTTTAAAATGTGTTTCAACTTGAGACTTCAATTTATGGCCTTAATGTTGGGAAGTCATAATCTTTCTCCGAGTTTCTCATGGAAACGTTTTACTCAAGTATACTGTTCAGACTGTCAGACTTGTGGTTTTCTCAAAGGTTCCTGGGATGTTTTGGTTTTTTATATAGCTTCATATTGGTGTTGTTTTTCCGCATCACGTAGACGAATGTAATAAAGGACACGACCGATTGTTAGTTTTATTTTTGTATGTAGATCTTGTCTATGGTAGTAGAGCAAACAGTTAATAATAGACAGCAAAATCAAAAACAGATGTATATTCAATCTTATTGGTCGATGCCAAATGATTATTTTACCAAGAAAAAAAGGCACCTAATCAAACACCGATACATAATCATGAGTTTTTTGTTCGCGAAGCCGCAGTAAAACCGTCCTCATATGGTTTTATGTGTGTAAATTATAAGTTTGAAACTCCTTACTGAGCCGAGAAAATCACACCATTAAACAAAACTGAATTTTAAGTCTTTGTCTCCAGACGTCTTAATCCAAACTGAAAGAACAGCTGACTAATCGTCATTCAAATTTGTTTACACATGTTTTATTTTATGAATATTTACAATTCATTTTTCGTTTCAAGAATTACAAAAAAATTTAACAAAATGGTTGAATTTGTTTCATTTTAATTTATTCCGGATTTACAACCCGTTTTTCAATTACATCAACGCCAAACACCAAATATATTTATTTAAAATACAATCAAGTTTGAATTAATCTGTTAAATAGAACCATGCACGAAACAGTAGTTTACGCTAGTTTAGGAGTACTTTTAAAATAAAGCAATCATGTCCATTTATAATTGTTAACCTATTAAAATTATATATTATATAATATATAGTGTAAATATAGTGTGTATATATATATATCGCATTATATATATATATATATATATGTATATCCGATCATATTTATCTTATTATAATAATGCAGAACTGTAATTGTTTGTTAAATGTGATATTTGCAGTGATTTTTAAGTTTTAAAAGGGTATTGCAGGTTTTTTTTAATACTTATAAATACTTTCAAGAAAAATATAGTTTTAAGCTAAAGAACAATATATCATTAGATATTGTTTTGAAGCTTTCCTAATATAAATTAGGGGAACAAAACCTTACGCCACGGAGGCAGCAGTGTAAATCTGAGAACATTGTGGAACACTAAGGCATAAGTTATAGCAGGAACTTATGAAATACTTTGCTCTGAGTGTTATGTCCCCACGGGTTACTCAAACAGTTGTTTTTGAAAGCTGTAACATCTTAAAACAGCTACATAAATCAGTGACACGAATTACAAGAGCTTACCATAATATCAAATTGATCTTGAAAGTCTGAAGCCTTCTATGGATGAATACAACTTAAATTCGACTGCTTGATATAGCAATGTAACATAAAATATGGACTTATATCCACAATCAATTTTATCTGGAATAAAATGTGGCAATCCACCCACCAATGCAGTAGGCTAAGCCGATTACATTTCTCATTAATTCATTCAGATGTTAGTGCGTTACTGAGCAACATGCAAGTTTACGTTTTAATTAGTAATATTGTCCGTGCAGGAAAACGCATTTGCTCTGCCAAACTTTTAAATTCATACATTTACAGTTCGAATTAATGGAATACTAGTGGCGGTATGGTGAAAAGATATTACCGCAACATCAACCACGTATTTACCATCGATAGTTTTCTGTAGATAGTTAAATTAAACTGGGATCCTTAAATTAAGCAATTAAAATACGCACTCTAATCGCATTTGAAAGCTAATATTAAACTGGAGATCGTTAGGGTCATTAAAAGTTCAGCCGAGCGGAAATCACGACTCTCGGTTCTCTGTTACTTCTCCTATCTGGAAAACGAAACTGCCGAGAGCAGTGTGTGAAAGTACTTAAGGCTTAGCCTGAACTGATATGTCAATTTAAATTTCAGTGAAACTATAAACCCCAAATGAAGTTATAAAGTGGTGAATAATGTTTCCCACGACGTATTTAAAATTGGGTTGGTATAATATAATCGGTTTAGAAATGAGATGAGAACGTGCTAGTGATTAGTTTATATTTACCTCTATTTGTTTTAATACCGTCTCGAAATTTATATTTATACTACTAACATTATTTGTTTATAAAATCTTTAAAAAATATATTTGTAATTATTTTTATAAACTTTGCTTATTGCTTATCTTCTTCTTATGCTGAAAAATCTAAATTATAATAATAAATCTACTTATTGCCAAAAAACTTGTATGCTTCAAAAGTTCCAGCATTGTTTAGCTTTCAAGAACTTGTTTAAGCCGTCCTCTGATAGACCATCAAATGGTACTTTCCCGAGAAAAATTTCCGGAAGTTTTGTTCTCAATGGTTCTGTATGTTTTTTGGGGTTCTGAATCCGAATTTCATGTTTGCCACCTCGAGAAAGGACGGCTTCACTGAGAAAATTGTAAAAAACATGAAATATTTTGCACTTTCTTAGTTTTTGACGTATATCTTGAAAACCAAACGTTTGATCGAAAGAATTGTCCTATCCAAAAAGATAGAAAACAACTATTCCTACAAGACTCATGTGTCAACCATATATTTATGATACGGACTTAGATGATAGAGTGCTTTGAAAAACGGCGATTTTTAGGGCTATCTGGCTTTAAAGAGTTTACAGTAGATAAATGACCATCAAGAATGAAAGTGTTCGTTATTAAACTATAATGCAGGGAAAATTAAAGAAAAAACTAATTTTTGACTAGGTTCTGTAATAATGTTTAGGCGTTCATTATGTTTTATATCACATATACTTATGACACTTGTGCTACAATATGGACGTAAATCGGGTGTTAAACCTAAACTTGCTAAATAGTGAATGAATGAAAAATGTGTTTATTCCAAAACAACATCAAACTGGTATAAGTCGCAATAATATCATGAAAATATTTTAAATCTATAAATAGCCCACCATGCAAAATGGGGCAAACATGCATAAATCAATAAAAAAATTAATAAAAAACAAAATCTATATGCATTTTTATAGTTCTAGATGCCAGATATCAGGAATAGGCCTACATGGGCAGGAGCCAGTGCGTAGGCCTGAATGATACTTAAGGTAAAAGCAATGATATTGCGAAATATTGAAGGGAGTAAAACTGTGTCAAAAGTGCTCAAACCTAAAAAAATTAAACACACCAGAAACATAGAGTGCAATTCCAGTAACACAAACCAGCGCAATTGATACAGCGAACGCAATTTCATTTTCAGTGACAAATTCAATATCAATAAAACTCAAGGCACTCAACCCACTAGTACTGAACATTTATCTAGAATAATACAGCTATTTCTCTCCAACAACTAAGTCATAACGATTTCAGAGCCATTAATTTTTCATTTCTCTAAGTAATGTAGTGTTGGTTAAAGTTTTAATTGACATGAATGAACCCTGACTTCTTAAATTTACTAATTAAAATATCTATCCGTATGAGTACCGTAAATCTTAATCCTTTTCGTATAAAAGAAGATTTTAAACAATTATAACCTTAAAATTACAAGCACATTAATTAAATAACAAAATATTTCTCGTACTAGTTTTTCATAGCTGGGAAATACCGTTGGGTCACTTACTAATCAGATAATCAAAAATGAACAAGATAATTTACTACTTGTTGACCCATTCAGTTCATCCTACTAACCTGAGGGAGTATTTAACAAGACATGAACTGCATTTGTGTTGTAGCAGTTTTTTTTACACTTAATGGCTTCTTCTTCTCTTTCTAATTAAATTATAATAAAATTGAACTGCTACATTTTAAATTTAGCCAGGGTTTGAAAAAAATTGCCTTCCTTTTTAAAATACCTTTTTATTATCAAAAAATAAACTTATAACTTCCACTACAACTTACAGTTCTGAGTCAGATTTTTCTTAAACCCGGGAGAGTTTTGTACCCTATAACAATATTCACCTTGAAATTAGGAAACATGTATTTTTACTGATTTAATTTAATCTATACAAAAGGTCAAAGTTATTACTTTACATTTGAAAACAAAATGTTTAAAATCTTCTAAAATTAAAACAGTTTGACGCATTTATTAATTTATACAAATATTTGAAATTTAAAAATTAAAAAAGGAACATTTGTAACTAAATAGTTCAAGTTTCTTACGTACCCATTTCTCCAGGGGTGCACTGTGATCCCAGTTAAAACAAACAAGACTGCTGAAATCTCATTCTCAGCTTATATACTAAGCAACTAAACTCCTCCCACAATGACCTATGATTGGTTGAAACTTGAACTATCTAGTAAGAATTTCTGTCCTACTTATACAATCTCTAACATGTGTTAAATACTCCTGTGGCTTCTATTCTTAATATTTTATGATTTTTATATTTTTTTTATATAATTACAAAATTGCTACACTGTGAAGGTAAACAACCCTCGTGATAGAAGACTTAAAAACACTCCAAGAAATGTAATTCACAAACTATAAAACAGTCTTTATCAGTAACTCAGAATTGATCAAAGTTGCAAAAATTATTTCATTTTCTCAAATTTGTGATACTTAACATCACTTTCGTTCGAGTTAAGTACAAATCAAGTGCTGTCATATCTGTTAGATGGGTACCCTGATGAGCGTAATGGTACGAAGACAATGGAGCGTTTAAGAAGATCTATAAGGAAACACTCAGTAGAAATCCACTTCATCGACAGGGTTGTGCCATCAGGAAAAACTTTCTCTCAAATGATAAAAACAAAGACAGATTCATCAACATGCTAATGTCAAAGTGCAATGAGGCCGGAATCATATTCAAGCAAGCAAGCAACCAACTGCCCATGATAGATACACCCTGCCCTGGATGTACTAACAACTAATAGTACGAACCACTGAAACTCTTTCATCAGGACATAAAAGTGTTGCAGTGGTAGGAGAGGATAATATCTTTCTGTAATAATGATGGGTATCAAAACCTTTCCTAACATATGTTTCCTCAAACCAGGGAAGGATAAAGTCCCTCAACTGCTTTACCATCCTGCAAGTGAAGTGGAGAAGAGACTTGCTGACAATATGTTGTTCCTCCACGCGATGAGTGGTTGTGATTCCACTTCAGCCGTATTTAACCAAGGCAAGGTAAAATTACTTAAAACCCTGATTAAAAATCCTGACCTTGTACATTAAATCAAGAAATTCACAGACCTTTCTGCCCATCTAGAGGATATTACTAGTGCTGGGGGGAAATTTCTGATTGCTCTGTACCAACACAGTCTGAGGGCTTTCAACCAGATGCAGCAGTGGATTGGAAATTATTTGAATTCTGAGCAGTGGTGTTGGAAATTGACTAGAAATGAGCGGATCCCCGTGACCACTCTCAAGTCCCCAGCTCCGGACAAACTGCTTCAAATTGTCTCCTGTAAATGCAAGAAGGACTGCCGAGGAAGTTGTGAATGTAGACGAGTAGGTTTCTTCTGCACGCGACTTTGTATTAATTGTGAAGGGGCATGTTTAAATATTGATAACAATTTGAACTGGAAGATGAAGACGAACAATACGAACACGCAGTTGCAGTGCCATCATCTGACGCTGCTATGATTACATCAGGTACGTTGTCATGCTATAGTAAAATCTAAAACAAATATCAAATCATACCTTCACTACTATTCACATTTAAGTATAATAATTTATTTTCTAATTGAGGAACACACTCCCCCACACTCTCCACACTCCCCCAAGTAGACCGACCGGGACCTTCTACGAAATGCCTCTCCTCCCAGCCTGGACCATCCAAATCCAAGCCCAAACAAAGAAGATTTGAGTAATAATGTATCGTTAAATATAGGCTTTCTTATAGAGGGAATTGTGTTTAAATCTTATTGAATTTCACCTTTACTCCTAAATGAATTTTTGAATAATGTAAGAGTAATAGGATAAACTTTAGTGTTTTAAAAATTCATGTTATACTTCTCAGTTTTAAAATTAGTATATTTAATATGCAATTAATTCGTTAAATATTGGCGTATTAAAACTAGAACGCTATCACTAAAGAGGACCGAGAGAGAAGGAGTTTTTATCCATCCAGATAGCCCTAAAAATCGCTTTTTTCAAAGTACTCTATCACCTAAGTCAATTGTCATACAAATATGGTTGACCCATGAATCCTGTAGGAAATTTTGTTTTCTAAATTTTTATATAGGACAAAGCTTTTGATCAAACGTATAGTTTTCAAGATATACGTCAAAAACTAAAAACGTGCAAAAGATTTCGGTTTTTTTCTCAGTAAAGCCGTCCTTTCTCGAGGTGGCAAACATTAAATTCGGATTCAGCACCCCGAAAAACATACAGAACAATTGAGAAAAATCTTCCGTAATTCTTTCCTGTATTAAGCTATTTTAAACACGATTTGACTCGACTATGAGACTTCCTAATTTTAATAGGGTCGCATCCCAATTCACCAACAAGTCAAGGGTCGTTTTTGATATTCAAATTAATCTATTTTAAAGCAGGTAAATAAAGTAGGGTGAGGGCATATTCAAATTCATTAATTCCCTGGCCCGCGGTAAGGTATCTCGCCCTGCTTTTTCACCTCCTTCCGTACCAATTTCAAAGAATAGTGAAACAAATCAATGAGCTCGTATGCTTGATAAATTTAACTTTGTGAATAATGGTTGCTAAGCGCGGAGTTGAGTGGACGTGCGAAGGGACTTCACAATACACACCATTGGACAGACTAGTACCCTCGCGTAGTTGTGTAATCCAGGCACGAGGAGAACTTCTCATTATATGGTTGGAAAAGTATTGTTGGTGATAGTTTTATTGGACCAGTGTTTATACCTTTGAGATTAAACTGAATTAGTTATTTACATATTCGTAATCATGACTTAAATAATTGAATGCCCCTTGTTAAAAGTAACACTTATGGCTTATTCACAATGACGCAAATTCTAGCTTCAGTAATGCTTAAGATTATTCTTGAATGACGTAACATAAGAGCTGTCACCTTATCCAGAACATGACGAAAGTAGGATGTGAGGTGTGCTGATCTTTGTCCGAACGGCGGCCGACCTCTGATGTGATTTGGAGTGAAGAGGGTAGGATGACGCTGTACAGAAGTTAAAATATTGGTCAATTGAGCTATTCCTTATAAATTACTGTTTTAATGTTCGACTTTGATTGAAATGATCATAAGTTATTTGTCGCAATTCTGAATACCTATTAAATCATTGCGAGTTTTTTCTTCGCTCTTTTGCTTTATTTTGAGCATCTTGGGTAAATTCTAAATTCCTGATAGTTTTTGAATGCCTTTTCTTGAAGTGTATTTTATGTTAATTAAGTGATGGGCCATTAGGAGATTAAATGAGAAAATACGTTATTAACAAATAAACTAACTTTAATTGACCAAGGATAGGTTCATAACAAAACTGCAACTTTCTACAAGAACATATCTTATTTTTTTGCCTAGCAACCTTCATGTAAACATTAAAAAAAGCAAACATCTGATTTTATAAAAAAAACTATTTACAATTCAAGAATTGCCAACATCAACATTCCCCCTTAATTCTTGAATACCAGGTATGTTTTCTTCCTTTGATGAAAAGACATGGATCCGCTATAGATCTGCAAAATCCAACACTGATAAGAAAGTTACTTAGTTTGCTGTACCAACACTTAGGCGCTTCTTTTAATCCATAAAGATCCTTCTTTATTTTACAAACCATCCATGTTCAACATTAAGACCTTCAGGAGGCAACATGTACATTGGCGAGTTTAAGATTCCATTCAAAAAGTCTGATAATATATCAAGCTGACCAATTTCTAAATTATTCATATTTTCAGTTTTCTCTCAAAAATCCCATTTTGAATCAATTAGCATGGCATATTCTGGCGAATCCACTATATCCCAAGTTTCATTCTTTTTAGTTGCATTTAATTCCACTTCAATAGCTTCTTTCCGATCTTGACCTAACTCTATTGTTTCTTTATAACTTTTCGGTCCATCGTTAATTAAATTTCCTGTATAAAGTGCTGTCAATATGTTTGTTTCATAGTCATCTAGCCACTTTGGAGGTATTCGTTCTCGTTGAACTCTTTGTAAACAATCAGCTGACTTTTAACTTTCATGAAGATCTTTGTCATCTGTTTTACTGTCTTCAACAAGTTCCTCTTTATTTGGTTCAACAATTTTCTCATATTCTGGCCGTTTTTTGAGTGACGTTCTAGTTTGTTTTGCCTTTACACAAACCTCACATGATATACTAAAGGTCGGGACCAACCCGGTTGGGAACGGCCATACACGATCGAACATGGTCCGTCTAGACCGCGTTGGGAACAGGTTGGGAGACGTTTACGGCCGAGTCTCCCAACAAATGTAGGGAGAATTTGGTCCGTCCCAACAATTGTTGGGAACTGTCGTCGCCATACACGCTCCAACCGCAGCCCAACTCGGTCGGGCTCCCGGCCGGGTTGGGAAGAACTCCCAGCCGGGTTGGATCGTGTATGGCGAAGCACACTTCCCAAATTTGTCCGTCCTAACTTGGTTGGGAATCGATCTCCCAACCGGGTTGGATCGTGTATGGCGAAGCACACTTCCCAACATTTGTCCGTCCCAACTTGGTTGGGAATCGATCTCCCAACCGGGTTGGATCGTGTATGGCGAAGCACACTTCCCAACATTTGTCCGTCCCAACTTGGTTGGGAATCGATCTCCCAACCGGGTTGGATCGTGTAAGGCGAAGCCCACTTCCCAACATTTGTCCATCCCAACATCCTCCCAACTTGGTTGGGAAACGTTTTCCCAAACGGATTGGATCGTGTATGGGCCCCTTAAGGGAGTAGGCAGAGGAATGACCCATTCTTAAGTCACAATTTGTTGAAACAAAAACATTACTTGACCTAAAATACTTTTTTACTTCATACAAATTCCCTACATTAGTACCTTCTAGCAAAACAAAACCATTCTTTTTTAAAAATTTGATTGTTTGCAAAATTAACGGAAATTCCCTTTCCCTCTACTTGTTTAACAGAAAGCAAGTTTTTCGTAAAACCTGGTCATTCATACAAATTTTCAATAGTGACATTGGTACCATTTGGTAAAGTTACCTTTAAGTTACCACATCTATTTGATATAATAGGTTCTTCTTTCTTAGCAACATTTATTTTCAGATTAACCTCAGAAACATTTTCAAGGCATTTACCAGTTTCTTTGTCAACAAGGTGATGCATAGTACCCGAATCAACAACAATTGAAACCAAATTAGTATTTTTCTCTGTAGAAACAAACTCATCGTAAACTAATGACATGAACGAAATGTCTTTATCAGCTATATTTGATTTAGACTGTAGGTTTACTCTTTTGTTTAGGACAATCAACCCTTTTACGACCCTTTTCTCCACATACATAGCATTTCAATTTGAAAACGTTATTCCTATCTACATTTGACTCATTATAGTTAACATTTGTATGCTCCCTATAGCAATTAAATTTTGACTTTTTCCTGTGACTTGAATACATTGCCACGTCTGAAAAATTGGAAGATACTTGATTTGGAAATCAACTCAGAATTGCCTAGATTCTTCCATTACCAATCTATCTATTCTTTACTAAGTCTAATGTCACAATTTCAGGATTACTACACAACCAGCTAAAAGACACACGAGCCGCTGGAAGAGGAGACATTTCCTACGTGAGCGCTACCAGGTTTAAAACTTTGAAATCATACCGAGCGCTACCCGTGGAAAGTTTTAAAATCAAAGCGGCGTCTACTGCTTGATGAATTGTAACTTTTACTTAGTTCGATACGCTATGGTAGTCTAAAGAATATGACATTGGATTCAAGATCATGCGGTCCCAGGTTCAACCCTACCTTTTCGTGTTTACTTTTTGAGGTACTAATTTTTGTTATATTTTACACAAACCCAATTTTGTAATATGTTACAAAGGAAAAAGCCACCATACAGCGCTCTGCGGAGTTAGGTTAGGTTATTTTACTATCATTTTTTCGTAAATGTAGCGTAATTTGTATGGGCTTTTTATGATCTGTTTGAATACACTTGCGGCCTAAGAGTTTTTTTTCTTGCAATATTGTCTTTATTAGGAGGAATTGTAAACTCGGTGCTCGTGATTTTACGGTTATAATTGTTTAACATCTTCGTTTTACACGAATAGGATTAAGATGTACTTATACAGATAGGTATTTTAATTAATACATTTAAGAACTAAGGATTTATGTAAATTAAAACTTTAACCAACACTAAATTACTGAGAGAAATGAAAAATTAATGGCTCTGAAATCGTTATGACTTACTTGTTGGAGGGAAATAGCTGTAATATTCTAGATAAATGTTGAGTACTAGTGGGTATTGGCCTTGAGCTTTATTGATATTGAATATGTCACTGAAAAAGGAAATTGCGTTCGCTGTATCAATTGCACTGGTTTTTGTTGCTGGAATTGCACTCTATGTTTCTGGTGTATTTTTTTAGGTTTCAGCGTTTTCGATACTATTTTCCTCCTAACAAAACTTCACAATATTGTTGCTTTTAACTAAAGTGTTACTATTTAGCAAATTTAGGTTTAACACCCAGTTTAAGTCCATATTGTAGCATTACTGTGGAATAAATATTTAATTCCATTATTTATTCCACAGAAATTAAGATTCGTATTTTCTTTTTCACTATAAATTTATATTTGTTTTAAATGATAACATTATTTTGTAAAACCAGCCTTAGCCTATTAAACTGCTGATTCCCCTTTTATTTGAATTTCAGATAATGTTTTTAACAATGCTCAAAAACATGTTTGAGCAAAATTGTTAATGGAAATTGATTTAGATTCTTTATATAATACTGCTAAAACAAAAAATAAATAAAGCAAACAACAATTTATTTACATCAAAAAGTTTACAATCATTTACTATACTTTCTTAAACTTCCAGTACATAATTTGAATATTAATTCATTTAATTTCACTATTTTTTTGTTGCAGTCACTGGATCCAATCAAATACGACTGATGGAGAAAACCAATTCAATGCTCCATAATCTGTAACAGAAATCAATCAGTTTTGTATTGCTATGAACCGAAAATCGGATTGATTTCAGAGTTTGGGAAAGAATTGGACACTATGATTGAATTGTCAGCGGAACATTCGTTGCGCCATCTCGGTCCCCTCAGGCGATATATCAGCGGTCATGATGTCGATAGCCAGTTTCATTTCCACAGTTCCCCTTGTTGTACGGAGGCTTTATAGGCGTGCAATCAATACCAATAACATGTTTAAGAACAGAGGTTTTTAAACATACATTAAAACGAATTAAATTATTTTATTAGTTTTATTGCAAACTAAGATGTCCAGACATAATTTGAAATGTTGAACTACTAGTACGCAAAGATAATAATGCTATAAATATGAATCTGTGTTTATATTATACTAACATATTAAAAATAATGAGTCTCATTTAGTACTGCTAGCAAAAGGTACTTACAAACACAGTACTTGCACATCTAATATTGTGTCCACCCAAAACTAAGTCCTCAATTATTCAATAAAAAGAAAAAGCCCCTAAAACAACTCCATGAGCTAAAGACGAAGCTGAACATTAATAATTATTCCGTTTCTCGATTTTCGTCATTATATATTTAGGGATATGAACCCTTAATTAGTGAATTTCCTTTGGAAAGTGAACTATTAGCATTACCCGCACGGTGAAACTTAAGCCCGGGACCACCATAGAAGTTCCTAACGTGACCCCCTGAATACGTTTTGGGGGGTCGTTCAAAATTGTATATATATATATAGACATATATATATATATAGACATATATATATATAGACATATATATATATATATATATATATATATATATATATATATATATATACATGTGTATGCACTCTAGCGGTCGCATTTTTTGCCCGATTTACTTCAAATTTGGTAGGGACCTTCCTTTCTATAATCTGTTGGACAAGTTCGTTGGGCAAAACAATCGGAAAACTCTAAACCCATTTTTTGGGGATTAATCTTTCAAATTTCGGGTTTTTGGGCCCAAAAAGGGTCAGAAAAGCCCCAGATGTAAAATTAATGCATATAAAAAGATGGGAATTAGAAAGGCGAAAGTGTTAAGCCCTCTCTCGTCATTCTAGCATAAATATGTACCGAGTTATTAAAGAAAATGTCTATCGGCTAAACACAGTACGTTGTCTTATGGGGGTTTTACACTAGAAAAGCCTGTTATTCCTTTGTAAGAGTACTTTTATTACCCCCAGCAACCTCACGCCTACTTTCAAGCCTGTATGGACCTTCTCCTAACCTTAAAATGCGCAAAATTGTATTCCCAGCTTTGCAAGTAAATGAAACCAGGAGTATCAGAACAGCCAAAAAATTGAAGTTTTTCAGATTTCGATAACAATTGGACAAATGTATGTTTTTACACTGATTTTTAGTTTTAAAAGTTTTTATGTGAAAATTCACTTCCCTCACGTCAGCGTGCTGCGTGCAAACTCGTTTACAATTTTAATACTTATTTACGCTATTCTAAGCTCATAAACTAAGGTTCTTTCAGAATTGAACTGATGTTCTTTATTATTAATCTCCTCAATCTTCAATTTTACGACTTTACACTGCCGTCTTGTACCATGCCTTATTCCATAACTCACCTCTTATAATTTAGTAGATTACAAACTTAAAACTATTTTTCCCGAGGGAATATGTGTTTAAAGACTCTATGGATACCTAACAAGCACAAACTAGGAAAACTACTTTGGAGGAACGAACCTTTTATCTCGCCACAATAAAATAAATCGATAAGAAAAATAACATATAACATAGAAAGCATGGGATTTTGAATTGGAAATTATATATTATATTATATTCTACCCTGAAAGGCCAAGTAAAACATTAATTTATTCATGTAATCCGAATACAATACTTAAATGATAGTTTTAAACCAAAATTATATGTTAGCGTCATACGCAAAAACAGTATTAGAAGTTCACTAGCCTGGTACTAGTTTATGAAAAGAATTCAAAATTCCCAAGTTTTTGATTACTATTTATATTATTATATAACATCAAACAAAATGCTATATTTTCGATCGGCGATTGTTGGCCTATAATAAAACAATTGATTCTCTTGTATGCTTGATATCAATAGAAATACGTTCTTACAATCTGTATGTGCCTTTTAGGAGATTAAAAAATGTCCCCCGTCTGAGCTCAACACTATGAGCATTCTAGGTTCCAATGTTATAATTGTGGGGTTAATTTAGTCACCTTATTAAGATATAACATTTTCAAAACATCTGGCGGTGTGTATGCGATACCGCCGTGCAAAGAACCCCGGCTAGTTGTGTTTCAATTAGATTGTTTGATTAT
Organism: Allygus modestus; assembly: GCA_963675035.1. Lineage (NCBI taxonomy): Eukaryota > Metazoa > Arthropoda > Insecta > Hemiptera > Cicadellidae > Allygus > Allygus modestus. The sequence continues at coordinate 97,974,041 of OY776111.1, read as the reverse complement.
ATTTAAGAAAATCGATACCCCCAAAACCTTTGTTGCCTTTTCAAGTGTAAACAATTAATATTGTAATAGTTAAATTGCGTTATATTAAATACTATTTTATATGATTTAGCTGGGCCGGAGTTATAGATCTTACCGTGATAAATAAATAATTATTACTATTGTTACTATTATTTTTACTGGAAATTAACGAAAAGTATTTAGTTAAATGAGATTTAAAAAACCGTGGTAAAACAACATACATCGACTTCTATAAAACCACGGTTAATAAAAAAAAAACGAGTAAAATACATTACCGCTGCAATAATTTAAACTAAACGACATTTACTATACCATCTAGCGTTTATCAGGTATGAAATGACACATTCGTTTGTTGCTGAAGAGGGAATTGCAAATAGTTAACGGCAATCAGAATAGCTTTAGATAAAGCCTTTAGATCATTGCCAATCAAGAAAGAAGTTTTAATTTTAATTTTGGGAGAGAATCATAAATCGCCAGAAGGTCGGATTACAGCGTCAATGGCGCAGAAGTAATTAATGTCCCTGATCAAATGGATATGTTGCCCCACGAGCGCGGCTTTGCGAGCCGCTCCTGATGAGCTCTCTATTGAAATTCTGTAAAATACTATGATTTAGCCTTTCCAGGCACTGCCTTTGGCAAACATATTGTTACTGTAGATAATAGTTTTCTAGAAAGTGGATAAACGTATTACCGTATTGACTAAGGGTTGAGGTTTTTATATACAAAATTTAAAAAATCTTTTGTCTATAGTACTCAATTTTGCCAGTAAGATTCATCTTAATTTTCGCTTTTTTATGTAATTTAATTTAGGTGAACCAATTAGTGCCTGAAAATAGTTGTAAATTGCCTTCACCTGTTCTCTTTAGGTCATAAATTAGAAGTAAATTAGATAAAAGAGAGATTTAAGGTGAGGTCTATTTACTTTTTGCTATGGGCATCACTGACCTAAGCTGAAAAAACTGGAGAAGAGACTGGTCTTGTAAACTTTACAAGAAGTTAACATCATATCTCATGACAAAAGTGACACAAAAACACGAATAACACAAATAACCAACAGATCTCAACAAATCCTATAGTAATTGTGTTCTGTGTGAAATTACGTAACCTACTTGACCAGTTTGGAAAACTAGCCTCCAGTTTAACTGATGCGAGTGATACCCAAGAAACAAGCAAACAAACATGTAGTATTACAATAATATTGTAAAAATTGAATAAATGCTTTCGAAGCAATTTGATCTCTTAAGAAATCTTATGTTAAAGTAATGGGTATTAAAAAACTATGATAAATCAAATATTAAAGCCTGCATACTACGTTAGTCAATTATGGTCAGGACCCTTCTATTTTAATATTTAATTTACTCGAATATTACAGACTCTTATTCTTGATTTTCCATAACAGCTATGCCGAATTTTAATAATGTAAGTTCTTCTCAATTGCCTTCTTAATTTAAGGAATTTTCCAGCACTTAAACAAGAACAGACAAAAAGACCCAATAAATTATTAACTGTATATAGCAGTATAGGTTTCTCTGTCAGTGGTCAGTGGTGTATGGTGGTGGGTGATCAAGAGTTCGAACCCTATTTTTTTGTAATTGAAAATATGAATTAATAATTACATTTCATTTCTGTAACCTTTAATTATTACGAAACCTTTCTAATACGATGTACGATCAAGTTCCCGAACAACTAATTGTAGGTTACTAATAGAATGTAAAAAAAACACATATTTAACAACTAGGAAATATGTAAATTAATCACAGCTCGTAAAAAAAAACTAAAATATTTTTATTGCTTGAGAACCTAATGATGAATACATTGTACTCCGAAGTGCCACTTGCAGAAATAAAATGTTATTATTGATTGATGTGTTTTCAATTACAAATTTATAATAAATAAGAATTGCACATTCAATATATTTCACAAAATGTTTCTTTTTGATGATACGGCAACTATTCATTAACTAAGCTGATACAATCAATGAGATATTACTAATTCAAAGAGACGAATTCAAATAGAGAGTAACGCTGCCCCTGTAATCCCGCAGTGTCAACCCGGCGCCAATAGAGTACCCAATTGAGCAAGTTTCATCCTGAAATATTCTTGGAAAGTGAGTTATCACTTTCTCTCGACACAACGAAGCCATTGCAGGAAGTTTGAATGTGGCAAGTTTGCGTTTGGAGACTGAAACTTTTGAGTGCCTGGTCGTGAGAATCTTCCCTCAGGCCTTTTAGTAAATAATTTTCTTTTACGCGTAAGATGAATTAGCGGACCAAAATAATTGCATTTCTAAGTTTTTCAATAAAAGGAAAGGCAATGCGCGAGAAAAGACTCGCTCAAGCCTATGGTATATTTTACTTCTTCGTAATTTAATTTATTAAAGCTAAATCTTAAAATGTTTGGTCCATATAGTAGCAATAAAAAAGTATTATTCAAATAAACTTGATCATTTGTGAAAATACCACAATGTTGATAAACGAGTTCGCACGCAGCACGCTGACTTGAGGGAAGTGAATTTCCAAATACAAAACTTTAAAAACTCAAAACCAGTGTAAACACATACATTTAATTTATTCCAATTTTATTGAAATCTGAAAAAATGGATTTTTTGGCTGTTCTGATGCTTCTGGTTTCATTTACCTGCAATGCTATGGATACAATTTTGCGCATTATAAGGTTAGGAGAAGGTCCAGTCAGGATTGAAAGTAGGCGCGAGGTTGCTGGGGATGATACAAATACACCAACAAATGAATAACATGCTTTTCTTATGTAAAAACCCAATAAGACAACGTACTTTGGGTAGCCGATATACATTTTCTTTAATAACTTGGTAAGTATTTATGCTATAATGACGAGAGAGTGCTTACAACTTTTCCTTCACTAATTCCCATTTTAATACATGCATTAATTTTACGTCCGGGACGCATTTCTGACCCTTTTTGAGCTCAAAAACTCGAAATTTGAAAGAATAATCCCCAAAAAAGGGGTTTAGAGTTTTCCGATTGTTTTGCCCAACGAACTTGTCCAACTTAAATAGAAAGAATAGAATCCTTTTACGTACCTACCAAATTTGAAGTAAATCGGACAAAATAGCGACCGCTAGAGTGAATACATACACAATGAATGTATGAATGTATATATATCATTTTGAACGACCCCCCAAAATGTGTTCAGGGGGTCACGTTAGGAACTTCTATGGTGGTCCCGGGCTTAAGTTTCACCGTGCGGGTCATGCTAATACTTCACTTTCCATAGGAAATTCACTAATAACTTAAACGTATTTAGTAATTAGATTTTCTCGCTTTTTCTACATTTTTTTAACTCAATGCTCTGGAAAGAACGACCGAACCAAAATGCACCGCATTTAGTAGCGCTTAACACCTACGGACTTTAGTTGCAACAACTAAATAAAATAAAAATCATGATATCTGTTTCACTTATGCTGTACAAGTATGAAATCTCGTATACATTTTGTAATAGAGATACTTTTTGTAACAGAAACCACATGCACTTGGGATCATAAAACTTCCGATGACTCCACGAGATGGAACAAATATATCTGCTGTATCATTATATTTTATCAGATGATATCAGATTATAAGTGGTAACCTCATTATGCTACCATTACCAAAACTGCAATAAACATTTAGAGGTTTAAATTATGAAATTTGCTATGCTAAATTTTATCTTTTCATATAATTTTCAAAAAATCTAATGAAAAACTGTACAGTTAACAATTTTAATTGACATGTGACAGTGCACTAGTTATAGGCGTATATTCTTCTTTCGTGGTTAACTGGAAACTGAAACCAACACAATTTCTTAAAGTCCAATGAAAACAAGTAACACAACATACTAAAACAAACAAGTAAAAATGTTTGCAGTTGATATCGGCAGTTAACTTTTGTATCACTTTGTTTTAGTGGCATGAAGTCATTTACTATATAAACAAGATAATCACCGCCTCCTCAGCAATACAAAGCCACTAATTGAACAACTGATTAGCTCAATTAGCCAGGTCGTTATAGGCCACTTCCGGGATGTAACGCAGTGATGAGTGAATATTGTTGCTCAAAACTTATAAGAAATATGTACCGTCGTACTTACTATACTTTATATTGATTGAATATTATCTAACTATATGGTACAACAATTTGAACTTGTACTAGAAAGCCAAATTGGTTCTATTTTATCCAGCAAAATTATCAGAGAATTGTATGTTATTCCATTATTTGTTGACGACTGTTATACGGGAATGCATTTTAAATTTGTAATGTGAAACTAATTACTTGATAACTGATGTAAGGCTTTTAAATCATAATATTTTTGTGATGATTCAAAATGTGCGTTATATCAATTTACCATTATTAAGGTTACGGTTAATAAAGTATATTTTTACGCTTACTGTGTTACAGTAATATCTATTTAAGGAAAGTTAAATTTATAAACATTTACCAACAACTGTAGCAGCTCCTTATGACTGTCCTGTACTTTTGACTGGGTGGCTCATGTGTTATTCAAGTTAAAAGATTACGATCTTTAGACTGTTTTAGCTTGGTTTTTGAATGCAATGGTTACATTTAAAATAAAATTTAACTTTAAAATATAAGCTTGTATTGAATGCGTTAGTTAAATTCGTAACGACCAATTTTCATAGCGTTATGAATTTGATGACTTAACTCAAGTAACAACTCAACGAGCGGGACTACAATCAGAATTCCCTGACTATATCACTAAGTTATCGCATTAACATATTTATCTAATACAAAATACAAAACGATACACGACCTTCATAAACATTTACGGTATTATTTTCCTCCAGAGCATTCTCAAAGTGAGGAAAAGTATTTTCTTTCTTATTCTCATTTACTCGCATGATAACCGTGTTAGCAAAAAGGTATCTCATATTGCTAGATTATTCATAAAGGTCAGTTAATATGTCTTTGATTGTGAATATCTTGACAAATAATTTTTGATACTATGATAATTATGCAAAAACTATTTGAGCTATTAACCATTCTTCAAAGTTGAGGGTCTACTACAACAATTATACAATGTTTTTTATCTCTTAGGTTTTTAAAAAGAAGTCGTATACAAGGTTATGAAATCAAGATCCCAAAGGAAAGTATTCAGTAAAATCATTTCCTTAGTATTACCCACTGCTGCCCTTACCCCAGGTTTACCAGGAAATGGTTGTATCGTTCTTTACCGGAAGTATGACGATTCGATAATATTATATTTAAGGCCCTTTCAAAAGGATGACACACAATTCATGGCAAAGAGAGCTCCTTGTATTCAGTAGCAATGAAATTAGATTTTACGTTTCTTCCTTTTCCCCCTGACACTTGCAAGGAAATCGTATGGAATGTCTCTTGTAAGCATTGATAAAGATTACAAAGTATTATACAAACACGCGCATGGGCATAACGACAGTTAAAAGAACGGGAGAAAAGAAGCAAACAGCCTTTAGACAGTGGCGTAACCTAAAATTTGAACTTTGAACCAGTGAGCAGGAATAAACGATTGTATTTCTGAATTATTAGTTATAATATTCCTGATGAAACAAATGGATTTATTGCAACGCCTTCAAATAACCACAAATTGGGCTAACAAACTTTAAAAATATTATTATAAATTAACTCGGTTATATGTAAACTGCTACTGTTACACTGCTTTGGCTTTGGCTTTGGCTTTTGCTAAATAATGTGAAGGTAACAGAACTATATTCGGCCTTCATAGTATCGAGTGGTCAGTGTATTCATGTTCGTTTTAGTGACGTGTTTACAGCTTGAAAAATAACAAAAGAGATTCCATAAGGTATTTATGATAAATTTATATATTAAAACTACTAGGCCTTATCTTCCAGAACGAAAGTATTGTGAACGAAGATTAAACAATACAAATCAATACCCTTGCCGTTACCGTGCTTTGACGATACTGCATTTTACACCCACTGCTTACAACTTTTAGTTCTTATATCCTTAAATAGTAAGACTGTCTCCGTTCATATTATCAATGACACTGCGTATTCTCGTATATTCTATGCCAATACACATGTGGAGTACATCGGCGGGCTTTAAAATGCAAGATACTGTATTTAAAATATTTTTATAGCTATAACATTGAAAAATCTTCCTTTCCTTACTTTTCTGTTCTATTTTATAGATTTTTTAAAAATTTATTTAATTAATGTATTGATTTATTTTTTATCGCTATTTAACAAGAATCGTATTAACTGAAGTTTAATTTTCATTCACTTTACCTGTAAGTTTTCTGAATAAATTCTTATAATAGGCTCAAACAAAAGGTCCTTTACGTAGTTGGATAACTTTTTTTAAATTCTTATTATGATTGTGTGCCAACATGCAACAAATACGTTTTCCTAATAAGCAGTATGCAGTAATTATAGTTGTAACATCAACTGGAAACCATATAGAGCCTATAAGTTCCGCGAAGAATTGAAAAATGTAATTGGATTGTCAGCGGCATCTTCCTGGACCCCCTGTCGATACATCAGTGGTCGTCGCGTCTCGATTACAGCCAGATTTGACAAGACTGCTACAACAGATCTGAACCAACAGCGCAAAATGAAGCCGGTTGGCATTGCGTAATAATGCATATTTTCAGCAGTAACATTACTTTTTACATACTATACATGTTATTATATCTTGACACTATCTTTAAATGACTATCTTTAAATTGGTTATCTTTAGTTTTACTTTTATTGCTAATGAAATTTACTACACTATTTTACTGTTTGTTTATTCAAAAATATTAGCACATGGTTTTTATACCCTTTCCGAGTTAACATATGCTGGCCAAATTGCATTTCTAAGTGTTAGGCACGTACACTCACAAAACACCAGAAGAGCAACAGACATCACACGACCCAGTAGGCATACGACAAAAAGCTATTATACGCAGGACGCAAAATATATTCCCTGCCACAGCACGTGAAAACTCTCAGTGGATAAATTTCAAAGGAAGTCTTCATAACTGGCTAACAGGGCGACCTCCGTACATGACGATGTTCTTTGAGCAACCAAACATTAAAACAAACCACGCGAAAATCAACCGAATTGTAACTTTTGACGCTCTTACGTTTCTTCAAGAATATGTAAATAAATAATTTCTGATTTTTTAAATAACTTAGTTGTTTATTGTTTTGTTAGTTAGTTCAGGTTATTTTATTGCGTGTACATTAAAGTATTCCATTATATTAAATTACTTACTAATGTTTATTTTTATTTACATTTGTAAAAGGAAATTACAAGTGTAACTGGATTAAAGAATAATTTGGTATTAGAGCTGTATAGAAGTAAACTAGTTTAGTTGATTACCTAGGATCTTAAAAGACACCTTGTGAGTGAGGTATTATAATAGTGACGACATCAACATTTCTGGGACCTGACTTTCTAAAAGAATGGAGAATATTTTTATAGAAAAAGAAATACAGGGTACATGAGGGGAATAGAGGGGGGGAGGTTACAGGGTTAGGATCCTCGAACAAATCGAGATAACCAATAAGGGTAAGAGGATTACAGAGCCTGCTGATGTGTATTTTTTTACCAGCTGAGTGGTTTCTTGATTGCTTTTTATATCTCGGCTCGAAACAATATTACATAATCAGATTAAATAAATTGAATGTAAAGCCGAATCTTTAAGCTCAAACTGCACACCACTCCAAAGCCTAACTTATTATTAAGGTTTTCTACAGCGATACACAAACTAAATCTAACAGATGCAACATTTGAATTACAATATAATATTCAGCACTTGCCTGTATAAAAACAAACAAAAACAAGATAAATACGAGGTATAAACCCAAGGTCTTATAGATATGGTATACTTAAAATGTTTAGTTATGTAGATCAATTAACATGCCATTTTCTGCAATCTTAAAATTATTATATATAAAAGAAAATACTCACTCTTAAACTTTCTTCTTAATTAAGAAAAATATATAATTTGTATAACTGACAGTTTGTTCCGTAGTAGTGTTTGTAGTAGTTATGGTTAACAATTAAGTAGGCTTTTTACATGGGCACCATTATTTCCATGTGATGGTGAACTTGTTATATTTACAGAAATTGTATGTACATTACAACCCTCATATACAACTTCTTGCCAAATTAAAAAAAAGTCGCAATAACAACGGAGGTATTTCATAAATATAAAATCATACATTATACAACGTTTTTGCTGTAATCGGACAAAAGTATCTGAGTTGTTAATAATTCTGAGTTCAACCAAAAATACTATATTTATATTATTATCACTGCGTAATTACTTTCTAAGACGCCAACACAGTCGTATTTGCTTATTAGTGAATTTCCAATGGAAAAGTGAACTATTAGCATGACTCGCACTGTGAAACTTAAGCCCGGGACCACCATAGAAGTTCCTAACGTGACCCCCTGAAAACGTTTTGGGGGGTCGTTTAAAATTGTATATATATATATATATATATATATATATATATGAGTGTGTGTGTGTATGATATGTGATGGATATAAATTATAAAAAATAAGTTTTTTGCGAATTTTCGTTAATAATACATTTATTTACATATATGTGTTTGCACTCTAGCGGTCGCATTTTTTGTCCGATTTACTTCAAATTTGGTAGGGACATTCCTTTCTGTAATCAGTTGGGCAAGTTCATTGGGCAAAACAATCTGAAAACACTAACCCTCTTTTTTTGGATTTTAAATTTTGAATTTTGAGTTCTTGGGCCCATCAAGGATTATAAAAGCCCCTTATGTAAAAGTAAGCCATATTAAGTTATAGGGATTAAAGATGTGGAAATTTTAAGCCCTCTCTCATCATTTTAGCACCAATATTTACTGAGTTATAAAGAAAATAAACATTGAGTTAACACAGTACGTTGTCTTATGGGAATTTTACATTGGAAAAGGCTGTTTTTCATATCTTGATGTAGATATATCACTCCTAATACCCCATACCGATTTTTGATCCTGATGGTACTTCCTTCTAAGCTTATAATGCACAACATTGGCATCCCAATACTGGATTTAAATAGAACCAGGTGTATCAGAACAGCAAATATATCTAATATTTTCCATTTTGCTAAAAATCACACAAATTGCTGTTTAAACCCGTTATTTGATTGTTACAAGTTTTTAATGCGGAAATTCACTTCCCTAACGTCAGCGTGCTGCGTGCGAACTTGTTTCACAAAGGAAGGATCAAACCAAATATTGTATCGTGTCATTTAATAACTCAGTCCACTTTGTTTCGGTCGAGGCAAACAAAGTTTCTTTTGATTTGTCTTAAGAAATTCCACTTTTTTATCTCTTTTTATTTAAATGATTTTCATGATATTTGACAACTATCTTTTCTAGATCGCCGTCATCTTAAAACAGCATAGTTTAAAAAAAACGAGTTCGCACGCAGTACGCTGACGTGAGGGAAGTGAAGCAGTACGCTGACGTGAGGGAAGTGAATTTCCACATAACAAACTTTAAAAACTCAAAATGAGTGTAAAAGCATACCTTTACTCCAATTTCTATTGAAGTCTGAAAATATTGATTTTTTGGCTGTTCCGATGCTCCTGGTTTCATTTACCTGCAATGCTGGGAATACAATTTTGCACATTATAAGGTTAGGATAAGGTTCAGTCAGGCTTAAAAGTAGGTGTGAGGTTGTTGGGGATGTTAAAAGTACACCGACAAATGAATAACATTACTAAGGCTTACTAATTACTAATTTTGCCTTACTAATTCCCATCTTCTCCTATGCATTAATTGTACATCCAGGCCTTTTCTGGCCCCTTTTGGGCCCAAAAACACGAAATTTGAAAGATTAATCCCCAAAAAGGGGGTTTAGAGTTTCCGATTGTTTTGCCCAACGAACTTGTCCAACTGATTATAGAAAGGAACGTCCCTACCAAATCGGAAATCGTAAATCGGACAAAAAAATAAATATATAAATTTTGAACGATCCCCCAAGACGTGTTCAGGGGGTCACGTTAGGAACTTCTATAGTGGTTTCGGGCTTAATTGTCACCGTGCGAGTGATGCTAATAGTTCACTTTCATAGGAAATTCACTAAAAATTGTACACACTTACGTCTGAGATGAAGATTTATGCTGAGATTAAATCTTTGGGTTATTATTTTGAGTTATGAATTAATATGTAAAGGTCATATTCAGAGTAATACAAACTAAACCAGAAATTTTGGACTTAAATTTTATATTGTATTTGGTTTGTCTTGACTCAAGACAAAGCACAAGGCCCACGGAACAAATCTAAAAAGCGGGTAGCAAGAGTTTGGATACTCTCCGTGTGTATTTATACTAATGGACCTAAACTGATCGCATTATAAGTTATAATAAACCTCTTGAATATACCACAACTGTGTATTCACTCGTAAAAGTTAACACTTTTCGAAATTTAGCGAACAATTATCGGGAGTACTTTTGATTAGGCCTGTTTAAGAACCTTTCAATATTTTGGTAATTTTTAGTGTAATAATCCAGAAAAAGACAAACCAATGTCTCATTGCCTCCTGAAACCAACAACTCATAGGGACGTATTCAGTAAAATCATATCCCTAACTTTACCCTCTGGCTCCCTTACACAGGTTTACCAGTATAAGCGTTGAATCGTTCTTTGACGATTTGGTAATATTTTATTTAAGGCCCTTTCAAAAGGATGACACACAATTCATGGCAAAGAGAGCTCCGGAAATTGATCAGGTAATGTTAAAATCTCCTGTGTTTTACCAGGTGAATTTTCAATCTATGATTCTTTATTTTACACCATTATTTTGTATTAGACATTGTTTATCATATTTCGTGGTGCTAAAGCAAATCCCTCGACAGAGTTTTTGTGTAATATTCGAGGTCTATGAAGTATATTTATAAAAATCAACTTTCTATACAAATGTTATAAAGTATCAACTTACCATAATCTTAATAAGTTGTTACTTAAGAGTTGTTAATCGCTTACGTTCAATTGGTGCGAATTCGCACGGTGTTTGAGAGAGTCACAGTGGAAATTAAGGCTGGATTACTAGACCGCTCCAACAGTGAATATTTAATTCCATTATTTTATCGTAGTCCTCAAAAATAAATTAAGCTGAAAAGTAAATTATAATTTTCTCTCGGCTCACCGTAGCGATTGGAGGAAGTTTGAATGTATCAAGTTTGCTTATGGAGATTGAAAGTTTTGAGTGCTCTGTGATCATTTTAGTCCACTTGATGAATTGATTCCTAATGTTTAACGGTCCAAGTTGTTTTAGAGACAAAATGCCGATTATTTCACGTAATATCTCACGCTTATGCACTGTAGAGCGGAATTCTATCTGTTTCTAAATAACTCCCCAGAGAAGAAAAAATTATTTTTTTCCCTGTGATAACTCACAATTTCCTATATAACTTACTTTATAAGGTATATTCTTGTGATAAAATATTACAACAAAATATGAGGTATTTGTTATTGCATGAAATTGCTGAAATTCAGTGAGATTCTCTTATAGGTTATTAAATATTTGCTAGAAGTTAACATCTGTTGGACTTGAATTTGATTAAATATAAAGTGAAAACCTTTTAATATTGACGTATAATTAATTAACAGTTGGCATAATAATAATGATAATATGGATATTGATTGTTTACTAATCATTTTTAAATATTCTGACGTTTTATTAAAATAAGTTTGTATAGTTTCAACTCTCGGAATGTTCTTCAACTGAGAAGCAGAATGTTTCTTCAGTTTATTCTTAAATTATTTTATAGTTTATCGTTTCAAATATTTACTAACATCATGAAAAGGTTTGTCAGATAGGCATACAGTTGTAAAATAATTTAAGTATGTTTGCGTGATTAAATTCCCAGGCAACAAATATTACCTTAGGGCAGTTTAAAAAATGTCAATGGATAGTGGCGGATCCACTTAAACAAAAAAAATTGAAATTTTAAAGTTTTAATATTCAACTCCTAGTAATCAACTAACCAAAAGCGTAAGAACATGGTTATACTGTACGTAGAGAACAAAATAAATACAGCATAGCTACAATATGAGATAGAATTATAGCAAACATTGTTTGAAATTGGGAACGTATCTGTAAAAGTTCACTGACTAAACGATGTTGGTTATTTGAACAAATCGTGTTTACTTGTAATTAGTTTTACCTGATGGTTTGTTTACTAAATGAGACCGGTATCGTTGATTGTCACACATGACCTGAAGTTTTTACGACCTTATAAATTGTGTTTCTTTCTGTTTAGAATGTAAACAGCAATGCAGGACAATTGGAGCTTGAAACAGAATACAAATCACTTAACATATTAAAACTAAATACTTGTAACCTAATGGCTTGAATATTTATATGTGTCCATGGTAAAGCGAATAAAACTAGTTACGGTCCGGACGGAACAGAAAATTATAAAGGTTTAGGCAGATTGCCCATTATAACCACGACTCGTCACGATGAATATTCATGTAGTTTAAGTTTCTTGCGTATTTGTATTATGCTGCTTATTCCTTATTTATCTTTATCTTTTACTATTTATATTCTCTGTTTAAAATAAATAAATAATGAGGTTTTTTGTGATTATAGTCTAAAGTTGTATATGCAAAGTTGTATTATTGAATAAAATAAAATAATTGGATGAACGAAGTGAGTCCCTATACTAAACAGAATTATTCAAATGTTTTTGTGTCTTGGTCGAGTAACTGAAGTATATTTCTGTTCAATTTGGCACACGAATTCATTTCTTTGATTTTTCGGTCGTTTTCGTTAATTGCCACACACCCTTTCCGTATAGTAGACCTTTGAAGTCGGTTAAAACATATAACTCAGTTACCGTAGGTCCGATTGAAAATACATTAGAATATAGTAACTTTTTCGGGTTTCTCTTAAGTATCAGGAGAGCATCTAGTGCTAGGCACTCTTCTTACTGTTCTTACTGAATGAACAATCAGGTATATTATATTACTGGATGAAAACATGAGTTCTTATCCTTAACATAAAGTCATTCTATTAACTATTGTCTTTGGATATCACAATTTGGTTTATCGCAAAATTCTAAATTAGAATTAGAATTATACATTTTAAACCACTTTCATATCACTCCCTGCTACCGCAATTATAGAAAAAAAATAAATACCGCACTTCATGTTTTTTGTTGTTGTAATTTTGAAAGGACTTAATTATTTAAAGGATTTCACTGAAATGTGAAGGGTACAGGAAATAAATGGGCTTAGTCACATTTTCATAAATTTGCAGAATCTCGTATTTTAGATTCAAAACGCTACCACAATACACGGATTGGGTGATTTCGAAAGCTTTATTATTCCAAAACCGAATAAAGCGTTAGATTCAGCATCAAAAACACTAACAGTTACCGTTGATAACTAAAAAAATTGTTTTGGACTTATCCCCTTTATTCCCAAATATAATGTAATGGAATTATTGGCTCATTATTACGTGTCAATGTAATGTCTTGTCTACCCCTGCTATTCGGCTCAGAGCAAGTATTTGCAAGAAATATATTTATGATTGGTTTATAACCCTAAGAAATAAAGTTAAGATATTACAGTAAGTAAGAAAGATATTGCCTGTTCTTAGGAAATTAATGAATGAAATACATTCACACATTTTTCAGCTTTCTTTGTCAGTTTACAATATAACAAAAATTATAATTATTTAGATATGTTGTATAATATCCTGGTATAAATATTTGTTGACCCATTGTTAAAGTGTATGGTTAAAAACGTGTATTTTAACAAAGCTATATACATAAAATATCTATTGAAATATATCTTTAAAAATTCAATCTTCGTTCATCCTCTTACGGGAGAAATGACAAAATATTTTTGCTGAAGTTTTCTGAGGGACAGGGGCATATGATTATGAACTAATGACCACCCGCACAGAGTCTCATATTTAATTACAATTTTGTGTTTTGTTTAGGAATTTAAAGCCTTGTGTAATCAATAAGTTATGTTGATGGACTTTGGCCCTGGCAAAGTGAAGTGACTATTTATATATCTATCTGGCTTAATAGGTTTAATTAATTTGTATTCTGTACTTACAATTAAATTTAGTGTGTGATATACAATGGTTTATAGTACAAAGGATTCTGGTTTGAGTTATAAAGTAAGAATATGTTTAAGGGACAATGATTTATTGTTTACCAAAGTGAATGATATTTACTTGATTATTTATGTATTAAAGGGTTATATTTTGGTACAAACTCTTATGTATGTTTCAATTAATTTCCTGGGTATCATCTCACTAAGCTAAGTGAGTAATCATTCAAAATTCTAAGAGAGGGTAAAGTAGTTTAAAATATGTATTCCCCATAGTAACCCACAAAGCCTTGCACTTTACAATGCATCGATCCAAATGAACAGATTTAAATTTTCTTGCACTTGTCCTAAGCCAAAGGATATCCCAGTTTTATTTTTCACAGCCTTTTTATTTGTTCTATTTATTACAAGGTTTAAACGGTAAACTCTGAGTTATTCTATCACCGATTGTGATGGTTAAAAATATTACTGTACTAACATTTGCATTGCAATCTCCGGCTGAAAGTGCAATTCGAGCGACGTCATCTGCATTGTCATGAGCAGATTGAATTTTCTTTTTATGCAAGCTGCTTGAAATTACTACATATGCAATACTGCTCTTTCGACTATAATTTCTTCCCTTTAGAGTTTTTTCCTATCTTGTAGCACTTTTAATTTTCCTAGTAAGAGGTAAACCCCTTATTACACGGATTGTATATACTACATCTCCTTGCCTAAAGTCCACCGACAGAAAAATCGTTGGTAGGTAAATATTCTCTTGTGCAACATTTTACCCATTCACTACCTCTCTCCTCATCCATAGGAAATCGGTAAAAGGGCAAATTTGATGATCCCAGTATTATTACTACACTTTAAAATACTGCATTTGTTTATATACCTTGCTTTGGTAAAGATTAACGTTTATATGTAAATAATAAAATCACATCAAATTGACATTCAAATTTATCTGAATGATTTTGTTTATTGCTGTCTTTTAATTAAAAATAGTACATAGAAAATTGTAGTTAAAACAATATTATTAAAACATATTAGTTTATATAACTTAAATCAAACCTAATCATAAAAGTGGTAGAAACTTATACAGGCAGGACTATAACTATAATACCAATGTACTATTGTGTTTTTGTAAGCGATTTATAATGGGAAATTACAGAAAATTATATTGTAGATCTCAGAACGCAAATGTATTGAAATATAAGCGCAAATAAAGTACTGAGGTTTTAGTAATCGATCCTAGATCAAAAAATATTAATCAGTTGCAGGGAGGGAGATTAGATTGCCAATATTTCCAAATGTAAACAATCAACTCGAAGCTGATATGCCGTCAGCTGGGTCTCGGGTGAGTGAAATGAATTATTTAAAGGATTTCACTGACATGTATAATGTAATGGAATGGGAGGCCCTGAATGTCAACAAAACGCGAATACTAACAGGGCAATGAATTTAATAAAATCTAAGTTCTTTAGCCTATTTAAGAATCAGGTAGGTAGTTTAAAGAGAATTTCGTTTCACTATAGTGGAAATACCTCTTCAGTCATTATACCTCTGGTCAGTCTATTGTCAGTCCATTGCCTTCAGTTTCAGTCATGTATTTCTTTCCACTCGTTTGTATTGTTACATATCTAAAAGGAACCAGAAATTTGAATAACCCTCGGTATATCTGCGAATCTTCAGCTGAGAATGTCTGGATTTTTGTGAAGGTCAATAAGAGCCCAAGAAGGTTTAGTGGAAAACGACGGACCGTTGAGCATAAACAACGTTTATTCCAGTAGTTGCGAATTTAGTTTGAAGGATACCTTAACCCCTGAGTTTATTTTTTAACTCACTGGTTTTAATGTGCATAATTCAAAAGTGAGACATAATTTCAAGAAAAGGATTTACATATTCAAAATGCAATACTTTTTAAATTTTACTATTATATTTTTACTAAAATAAAAACTGTTAAAACTTATTCAGAATTTACAATTGTTATATGTCAATTCGTAATACTTTCTAAATTTGTATTTAGATTTTTTTCTAGGGATTTTATTTTATCAAACATTTGTCTCATTCCCTGAAAAATTCGATCGCAAAAGGAATTTCAGAGCCATTCCTCAGTAGGCAAGATATCAAGATTTTAGCCATATCAATAATATCCCAAAACTGGACCCTCACTCTGTTAGATGTGTAGGGTTACATCTCTACAATAACTTCCCTTTGATGATTATACTAAATTGGTATCTGCCAATCGGAGTTATAAACACACCAAAATACAGAGGTTGTAAACATTTTCAGAACATGAAGCAAAAAGAAAGTAATCTTAAAAATCATTCCACAATAAATTCTGTGGTATTACAAAAACAAACAAAATCAAGCCAAACGTCCGCAAAATCTTCGACAAGCTCAGCCCAATCTTCCGTCTTCTCTTACCCAAATTTCCTTATAATACTATAATAGTACAGTAAACTTAAAAGTTTAGAAGTAATGTATATCATTTGAGTGGAAAGAATTATAATTTAAGCCAAAAGTAGCCGGAAATAAACATTCCTACAAATTGCAATGATGCATTTTTGAGAAATAAAAACCATTAAACTTAATAAAAAGAAGACTAAAAGTAGAGTTTATTACCACTTCATGAAATTCACTAGCCGTTACCTGTCGCGGCTTCGCCCGCGTTCACCACATAGCGTCATGTTAACTGACGCGTCGTTTTCCAAGGCAGCAATTTCAACGACGCCCCACGTTTTTCTGGGTAACGATTGCCGCCATTGGGCATAGCTCTTACAGCAATAGCTCGTCTGCGAGCTTCAGCTTCCTCAACAGTTTCCGTAGATCACTGCTCTGCTATAGTGTCATGTCAGTTGCTCTTAAACTGGCCGGCGGCTGAGCTTGCTCTTCACCGTGAAGTTGCTGTTCTGCAGTTTCATCTGCTCTGTGTGCTGCCTGCCGCAGAGCTTGTTGAAAGATTCTAATTTCCATTTGTGTTGAACTTTACTGATATCCATCCACTTTATTAAATCGGGCTTTTACGAACTTTTAGACAAATTTGATTAACGTTTCACATTATTGTGATGCAGGTTCCTTATTAAATATGTTATTAAACGTGCAAAAAAGTGTAAAACAAAATATAGACAAATGAATAAACTCAAAATCTTGTTAAAAATATGAAATGCAGAACACCTGTTTTAGTTATCATCTAATCCAGTAAATGTTAGTATCCATAATTTTTTAACATGGGGAGTTTAGAGGCAACTGCGACAACACCCTGAAGAAATTTTAAAACGAGAATAGGTATATATGTTACTTTAGGATATTGATTGAATATAAACAAGTAACTAACTTTCAGAATCAATTTTATATGTGCGCTTTCAGAGGTTTCCATGACGCGTCATACATTACAACTTAGTCCGGTAGAAATTTACATTTATAAGTACAACGATTTAACTTTCTCATTTGTAAAAAACTGTTCAAATTTCAAATGCATTCATAATGGGGAACTTTTTTATTTTTTACCTCATTAATGATACATTTCATCATTATTTTAAAATTTGCATAGATATATGGTTCTAATGACGCATAAATTATTGAAATCGGGCCAATTGGAAAAAATTAATTGATCATATTATTTATAGTATATTAGTGTGATGTGAATAGTTTATTAACAAAGCTGTATTTAATTTACAGAAAACAGGTATATCGTACACTATTACATGTTCCAATCAAGAACATGTACTTTAAATAATGTATTAAAATGTAAATAACTCTGGTTTGAGTTTTAACATTCTCGTTTGTATTTTCAAGGTTAATTGCTCTTCTATCCGCAGTAAAGAGCGACAATCTCCCCAATAATGTTGTTGCTAGGACTAAAACTGCAGCCATTTCCTGAATTTATTGCTTAACTATTGGAATTGACATCGTCGTTATTGCTTTGTCATTGTTCAGAACAACCATATTGTTTTTGCCCTCTGGCGATTTGAACAATTCATTGTTCAGTGAATGATTTTTTTACAAATAACAACTTTTGTTCTGTTCATCATTTAACTTTGGAGGTTTATATCAAATTTTAATTCTTAACATCACCTTTAATGTTCATTATGAAATCATTATTGTAAAGCGCTTAGTTATAATTTTGGCATTATAATATACGCAGAACTAAAATTAAATCGAGATTAACTATGGGTTGTATTTTAGTTGGATGAAAAATACTTTATTAGGTATTTAATCACTTAAGAAAATACATTTTTATAAACCACTTAGCCATGTTCCAAAAGTCGGGGCTTAATTTAAAATTGTAGCAAGTTAAATATCATGTTGAAAAAGACCGGTTTCATTTCTATTACCATTAAACCATTTAAAAAAGATTAAGATTCGGGAAAACTGAAACTTACGGAAAAATGTGTCGTATTACGGGTTTTAAACGAAAATATGTTCACGAATTAAAACACCTCACAAACTGACATAGAATGTTCCTGATCGTCTCCTATTGTGTGTGTGACTTGAGCCAGAGTCAGACTCCAACTGCCATGCGACGAAGTTTCGCATTCAAATTCCAACTTTAGATAATAACTTTTATCCTGTACTGTTATTCTTTAATGCCTTTCCACATAAATGATGTCCTTAAATAAAAACGTTATAAATTGTGAAATTCTGACCATAAAAATTGGGATGTAATTTTTAACAAATTTTTACAACACGTAAAACTATATTTACAATCACGCTTTTTTATAATCAAGACGGTAATATACAGTAAATAACGTACGAATATAAATACATGGCCAACACATTATCCCTGATAGACAGTCCCAAAGATATCGGGTATTGGAGTCTTTCTGCTCATATTATTCTGAGTCTTTCAGTTAATGTGATCAGGGGCTAGCTGTCTGATGATCGATTAAAAAAATCTTTCCCAGCTATAGAAAACGAGGCGATGACCGATAAATTTGACTTCCAAGCCGAAATCAGCCAGTCAGGAGGAAAGATGGAATTATGGACGGGGAAGAAGAGGACTGCGATTGTGAGCTGAGGAGATTAGGTGTATGTGTGTGTTTTGGTGCTTCGGCAACTTGGATATTCCATTTTTATCGTTAGGAATACAAATAATTTATTCTAATTTGAAATACAGTGTAATTATGTATGTGAGTACTAATATTTTATTCAGTTTTACACTTATTTCATTTTCAGTATGTAACTTCTAAACCATTTATTTCAGAAGAATTACATAAAACTAAATTTTATTACACGTTTTGGTTTTAAAAGGGGCAAATTTTAACTTCCACTTTCACTATTTAATCGAAAAATATAATATTTGGATTTTTTTCACTCTATTTCTGTGTTTGTTGGGATTTTTTATTAACTTTGTCTTTTCATTATTTTTTTATAACAGGCTTTTGTGTACTTCCACCCTCCCAATCTACGCCAAGCGTCCCTTTGAACACAATAGAGGCACATGACTAGCAATGCATAAAAAATGGTACAGCATGTAGTGGAATCATTTTATGAGAAAATATGGCCTAACCCCAAAAAAATTGCAACACAAGCAATTTGAAAAAAATGATAGCTAAGAGTTCCCTAAATCACCCCTCAAAAATCGCCATCAATCGTACTTTGGCAACATGCCGAAAAATTCAAAATGGCCGCCAAGATGGTGGCCAAAATATATATTTTGGCTTATATCTCGAGAACGGTTAGTTTTATCGAACAACTTTATTTCAAAAAAATTGTAGCTCTTTTAATGCTGATGAATTTTTATACCTACATTTCTTCTGTAGGTCGTACGGTATGGCTGCAATTTGCCAAGCCGTATTTGATTAAAATCTGTATTTTTCCAAAAAGGTCGAAATTTTCAATTTCGACAAAACGAAAAATCATAGATAAACCATGAGGCCATGTGGTTTCTAATTATTTTCAGTTTTAACCCTTTTAGTGCTACAGAGTGGCTGACAGCAACGATGTATTTTTCTCCTAAAGTGCGAGCGTCGCTATATGTGACTCCTAGCATGTATTGCATGTGTCAATACCATATACCTATTGGCTGATTAATGCGTCAATACAATCCAATGGCTCCAAACTATCAATCGCCAGGGCATTTTGCAAGTAATTAAAGCAAGAAATTTAGAATCAAAAGAGGATCTGAAGCTCATAGGTGATATGTTGAAATCAACACAAAGTCGATTAAGGGAAACTTCAAAGACAAGCTTACTTTGGCTTGAGTATCAGTGTGCTGTTAGTACTCTCCGTAAGCTAATAACTGCAGATCGTGTTGGTTCTTTTTCTTTACTAATTGAAGCATTGCAAGAAGCACTTCCGATTTTTGCAGCTTCTGGTCACAGAAATTATACAAAATCTGTCTACTTACATCTTCAAAATCTGTTGGAACTCCACAGCACCCATCCAAACGTCCACGCAATATTTGAGAATGGCGGTCATGTGATTAGGCGATCTGATGGAAACTGGGCTGGCCTGGCTCCTGACATGATCATAGAACAATGTCTAATGAGATCATTAAAAACCAATGGAGGACTGACAAACGGTAGTGGGATGACTGAAATCCAGAGAATGATGTGGTTATTATCGATGCCAGTATACTCTGAATATAACCAAGCAATGGAAAGTTTTACAAATGTTTCGTATGAAAGCAGTGATCAACACAGGGATTTGGCTCCTTCAATGGTAAAACGTGACAAAGAAGATGCAGAAAAAATTTACAACATTTTAAAACCCATTTCACCCTTCAGCTGAGAACTAGAGTTGCAGAACATAGTCACAGGTGTGACTGCAGCAGAAGACATTAATGTTGAAAATTTCCGCGCCATTGGTACACAAATATTAGAAAATATGGAGGGAGAAGAAGTATTTTCATTCAAGATGAAGGTTAAGGACAAAGCGAAAACTATCAATTCATGTAATTACATCGAGTTACCAAAAGAGGAGGGAACTGTTGACCCAGCCTTGTTGTTTCAACGATTATACGCCCTATCATCTTCAAGAGATATTGACTTGTGCGATGTTATGAATTATGAACTGTGCGCCTTTCCTCCTGCGTTATTTGAAAGTGCATCGATTATGTAGAAAGCCGATAAGCCCCAACTAGCAAAAGCAATCCTCACATATATGTCTGATAAAGATCAAGATCTGCAGCCTCTACAACAAGAAAGAATTAAGTATGTAGTGGATGGTGGCAAAACTCCTTGTAATTCAATGAGATTTGTGTGTAAAGCGAATGGATTCGACTGCACTATTTCCTGTGGTCATTGTTTAGAAAACGGTTGTGAAAACTGTCTCCAGTTTTCGTTGGACAAAGAAGATGGCGATGAGAAAACTACTTTTGAAAACGTTGACTAAACTTTGAAAGCCTTGGGCTACACATTTACATAAAAGTATGTTAATCTACATTTTGTACATATTGTGTGTAGTGGTCCTTTTGTTTTGTAGTATTAAATACAATTTTATGATTTAATAACATACCTACATTTTTTATTGCATTTCCATATTGTGGCCACTTACTTATCCTTTAAAATTTTAGATTACTTAAATCATGCCAAAAACATTGAACATGATCATAAAAAGAACAAGTAAAACTAAAAACAAGGAGGAAACGACATTTCAATCAACTTAAATATGTGATGTTTTGCCGAAAAATTTGTATTTTCAAAAATAGTCATCCAAAATTGAAAATTTCGACCTTTTTGGAAAAATACAGATTTTAATCAATTACGGCTCGGAAAATTGCAGCCATACCGTATGACCTACAGAAGAAATGTAGGTATAAAAATTCATCAGCATTAAAAGAGCTACAATTTTTTTGAAATAAAGTTGTTCGATAAAACTAACCGTTCTCGAGATATAAGCCAAAATATATATATTGGCCGCCATCTTGGCGGCCATTTTGAATTTTTCGACATTTTGCCAAAGTACGATTGATGGCGATTTTTGAGGGATGATTAAGGGTACTATTACCTATCTTTTAAAAAATAAATCGCTTGTGTTGCAATTTTTTTGGGGTTCACAACTAAAATGATTCCACTAATGATATTAGTACAGTTTGTTATGGTGCATTGAACCACCTTTGATGTATACTTACCGCATTTTTATGGTTGCAATACAAGTGTAAATAAAGTTTGAATTGTTTTAAGAAATGTTATTCGATTTCACGAATTATAAAAACACTTGCTGTGTTAATAAAAAAGTTGTTTCAACAATATAAACTTGCATAATGGAAATATTTTGGGTAAAAATTGCCCGAACACTTAACATTAGTTTACTTTTTGCGTACGAATAATTAATTACTATACAGTGTACAGTATAAATCCAGCCTTGATCTTTCTTTTGTCCTTTGGGTTTTTATTTTAAAGCGAGAATTTATCCGAAAAAGTTCTGTGAGATAAAAAAGTGAAACCAATCGTGTTTGCTTGTGATTAGTTTTATCTGATGTTTGGTTTACAAAATGAGGCCGTTATCGTTGATTGTCACACATGACCCGATGTTTTTACGACCTCGTAAATTCTGTTTCTGTTTAGAATGTAAACAGCAACGCAAGAAAAATTGGACATGAAACAGAATCACTTATATTACCGAACACATTGTATTATTAATTGAAAAACAAACCCTAGTAGTAAAAATACTTACTTTTTACCGAAAACGAATAAAACTAGTTTTACGATCAGTACGCAACACAAACTTTAAGTTTCAGGTATATTACTCGATATGACCAGGACCAATCACAAAAGAGATTCATGTACCATTTCTAAAGCACTCCATTTTTTTTTTGGGGGGGGGGGTTAGATAAGTTTCCCCAATAGTTTATCACAAAGAAACGAATTGTTACACATTATTATAGTTTTCCTCTTCTTTTTTCTTCTTCTTTCACATAATTACCGCTGAATTATTGAGAGCAGGTTTCACAAACCAATTTCTTTCTACCAATTTAATATTAGTTATTAAATCTGAGTTGTGAACAACATACATAACGCAAACAAAAGATCGTATACATCAAACAAATGGCAAATTTAGTTAATGATATTATTATTGTATGATCTTTTTATTTGTTACAAGCACCCGGCGCAACATGGTTCGCCTGATCTGCCTTGATTTCAGTTTGATTTCGCGCTGGTAAAAATATTGTTGCCATGGAATCTAAAAGGAAATCATTAGCCCATAAGGTTAACACTGATACTTTGGATACATTCAAAAATGATAAATGTTAGTAGGGCGGAGCCCCAACAGATATTCAGAACGGTTATGAACGTTCGATTCTCATGTACCAAAATTCTATCTTCCTACCAAAATTTGGCTCTATAATTTCAGTATTGTAAACATACTAACTATAAATTCCAGTGGGGTGGATGACTTTTGGAACGAAAGAAGGACAATGTTTGATTCTAATTTCAGCTTCATCCGTCCTGTAGTTGGTTGTGATAGTTAACATGGGAATACTAAACGCCAGCGGGGCGGAGCCCTAAATAATATTTTGTTCAGTAGGTCTGTGTCTGTTTTGACTGTAGCTACATTCCTTCCGAACTTCAGATCCATCAGTCCATTGGGTGCGAGATGGTAAACATAACTTTAAATACATCAGTGGGGTGGAGCCCCAAAGGGTCTTTGGATTGAGGGAACGTCTATTTTGATACTTGTGTATTATCTATTTTCCTACCTAATTCCAGCTCCATCGGTTCAGTCGTTGCGTTGATGTGTGATTATGAACATGGGTGTATTAAAGTCCAGTGAGGCAAAGGGCTAAAATATAATATTACGAGTAGTAGGCATGTGTCTGCATGGAGCTATCAGCTATATTTATACTGAATTTCAGCTCCATCAGTCAAGTAGTAGGTAAAATATGGTTGGAATGAGTATTTTGAAGGTCAAGAGGGCAGAGCCATAAAACATTTGTGAAACGGGAGTAAGGAATATGCTTTGTTTGACTCTGATAGATTAGTTACGTTGAGACCGAATTCAAGCTGAAAAGGACCACTGATGCATATAAGATTCTCAGGCGAGTCCAGTGGGGCGGATCCCTAAGGTTTAGGACTTGATTGATGGTTAGAAACCTTCCTAGGTATTACCAGGCAATGTTATGTCGCAATCGGAAGTACATTATAGGAACATATAAAGGACAAAGAAACAACGATTAATGTATACTGTATAAAGAGATTACATCTTCCAATATTTGATTTGTTGGGTGGAATTTCAAATAATTTGTATTTTAATGTTGACTGACAAAAGAACATATGAGTTATATAAATAAATAAACAGCTGTTTACAATATTTTTAACCAAGCCAGCTGACAAAATCATAACAAATATTTCCATAATGAGAGTAACAAAAGTCCAGTGGGACGAAGCATTAAAGTTCTAGGACTTGATTAATGGCTGGAAACCTTCCTAGGGTTTAGCTGATTGGCCATGCAACGTTTTACAGCAATCGGATGCATGGTATAGGATAACATAAATGATAAACAGACAAACATTGATTTGTTTATATAAAGATGTTTAATTTTTTTTTAATTATGACAGTTACCAAGGCCAAAAATGTATAATTCAAATTCATGGCTTTGTACATTTAGAGATTCAAGCACTTCATCCACTAAAGAGTTTTCGCCATCTCAAATGCTGACTCGTATTAAAACCGTTGATTATTATTACGACATTTCATTGCAGAACTTTAATATTATATTTAACAGTACATTAAGTTCTTAAGCTTATAACATTTTTAACCTTAGTTTAACTTGCTTCTTTGAATCAATTGGTAGGTATACATTACTTTTATATAATAAAATCCCACCAAATCTACATTTACATTAATCAGAGTATAGCTTTTTGTTACTTTTTACATAATTATAATAAAAATTACTACAGCACAAAATAATAATTTATTTGTATAACTCAATCACACCTAATCCTAAAGATTAGCAGTAAAGACTAATAGCACCCATCACTGTTATCGATGGACTTATATTATTTTATATGTTATTTTCAGTAGTTAATACAGTCAATTACATATTTTTGAGATTTACTGCGTTAAAATACAATAAAAAATTAAATATTGAATGTTTGTAATTCAATTAACGTTATCATAACGTTTTTACTAACTATGGGTAGTACGAGTTAGTAATAACGTGTGGCGAAAGTGGTTAGCAATCAATCCCAAGAATAATAAACTGCAGGTAGGGAGATTAGATCGCCAATATTTGCAACTAAAAACAATCAACGGGTTAATAACTGTCCCTAAACCAAGCTAAAATGCCGTTAGTTGGGTATCGCATGAGTTTAACAATGTATTTAATGGGCTGTCACTAGAGAGTATTGAGAAGTTTCCAAGAGTCAAAAAAACTCGAGTTATAACCTTGATTTCTAAAAAAGTCACAGTATATGTTAACCTAAAAGTTTTAACCACTCACCCGTATAAGAGAAATCACGAAGTTGGAACCAATGCGATCTGGTTCTGTGCAATGCCATTAAATCTAACATATTCACTGAATTACTTAGTCACATTCTATTGTCCTGTGTACACTTTTCCCCTAGCATGCTATGGCTGTTTGATTTCATAGGTTTAAGTATTAGCAGATTTCAACAGAGGCACACTGGCTACTGAGACGTCTAATTAATATTACGTCTCATGGGAGTAATTTAGTAACAGAGAAGGTCCTAAACTGTAGCAGGTATCTCGTACACTATTATTTGTAACAGTCAACAAAAATAAAATTACAAAGAATGTATGACAGTTAATCAAGTCAATTATCGTATTTAGCTTGGATTTTCCCGAGCTTATTTTTATTCTCAAGTTAATTATTATTTACACATCTGTCTGTAGTACCAAGATAAATAAATAAATAAATATAATATAAATAAATATAAATGTTCCCTTAATGTTGTTGCTGGGACTCAAGCCGCTACAGTTTCCTGAATGTACTGCTAAACTATTGGAATTCACACCGTCCTTATTGCTTTGTCAGTGTTAAGAAGAACCATATTTGTTATACCCTGTGGTGATTTTGGATATTTTAAAATGGATGGTTATTTTACAGGGAACCGCTTTTTTCTGTTTTTCATTTTACTACAGGGTCTTTTCCCCAATCCAAATGAAGCCAATGAATATTATGGCAGCTTATTAAAAGAGTCAAAATAAGCCTTTTGAGGAGTCACTTGAAATTTAAACTTGGGATGATTTTTCCACGGATTACATTGCAAAGGGGATGACATGACATGTTACAATAAAGAAACGAAAAAATGCCTTATTAAAATTCGAGTTACCAAGACTCCTTGGTTAAAACTTATATATTAAAATACGTGTCTACTAAATAATCAGACATTTAACAACAATTGGGGCAAACTTAATTAGAAATTATTAAAAATTATTAAGGAGTAGACCGGTTTCATATTCATTAATACTAGTCCCTACTAGTAAAAGAAGACAAGATTCAAGAGAACAGTAAACATTTTTAGGTCATATTATGGAATTCTAAGGACAAGTTAAAACACTTCACAAACTGTCATAGAATATTCCTGATCGTCTTCTAATGCTTTGGTCACTTGGATCAGAACCAGACTCCATCGGCAATTAAGAGAAGTCATTCAAATCTTAGCGGGTGTTTTGGTTTAGGAAATGTGAGTTGGTTTTGCGTGTTCAGATTTTGGGAGAGTGTCTCCACATCAATTAGTTTGTTATCTGTCAGCTGCTGCTTATTATGTCGATCGCTGCATAAAGTGTTAATACAACATAAAGCATTTGATAGAAGAATATCGTATCAAAATGTGATAATATTTAAATATTTGTAAAAGTATGCTTTCCCCAACTGTTACTGTGTTGCCTGCGTTTCCACATCATATGTATAATAATGAACGTTTTTTGTTACGCTTTAATTAGTCACGCCATTGATATCAATTGATAAAACATTGTTTTATAATGCCTACATAAAGTATCTAATAAGTTCGATGACAGTCAAACCAAAATGATTTTGTTAGCTTACAGACACATGTTTTGTAAATGCAGTCACACGATCATTGTAAATAACAACCCTTTGCCGTATTACCATATCTGTCGATGCAATTAGGCTTGATTACCTCTTGTTATTTTGCTGCATTTTGGGGTTAGCCCAATGCAATTTTCTGGTTAAAGAATTTAAATCAATAACTAATCAAATAAACTCTTCATGTCAATTATGTTAACATTGAAACTTTAAAATCAAATAGGATGGAGTACGAATATGTTTTAATTATTAATTGATTATGATACATATTGAAGCCAGTTTAGCTTAGTAACACAAATAAATAAATAAAATAACATAATGAAAATAATAGCGTTCCTTTTTAATTTACTGTATAAGTCATGTTATTACGAATAAATAAATCTTAATTATTCCCAGCCAATTATCAAGGAACTTATGTTTATAAGGACAGTGTTAATTAAAGGAACACTGAAGATTTCTTTATAAACAAAGTTTATTAAATTTTAATGAAGCGTCATGAGTCCACTTGTCCAAGACATCGCCTCTTGACTTTATGTCGCTCCGGACTGTGCAAATTATGTAAAAGTGGGTCTCATTAAAAATATAAGTTAAAAAGCAGGAGCGGTGTGCATAAGTAATACTTAAACATACTCGAGGTAAACTTGAGGATTATTAAATAAGGTTAGAACACTGTATCTTAGAATAGTCTGACATAAAATTCTAAGTTTGGAAGGCAAAATACTTCGCAGTAAAAATGTCAAATTTCTTCACACAATCGTGTTAATATTATAAAGATGAATAGAAAGTTTGTGTTCTTGTTTGTGCGTGCCAAACTTTGGGCCGATTAAACTGACATGTCGTAAGGAGATACACAGGCAGATTCCGGTTATGAAAACGGGAATAGCCCTGAAAGGTTACTGACCTTCAAATGTCACTTGTTACTTTGGGAATTAAGTTTGATTAGATTTCACATTACTTGTACAGGTGTTTTTTTTAGGAAGTTCAATTTATCCATCTTAGGGTTCAGCGCACACACAACTGGTGTAAAACTACTGAAAGGCGAATGACCAAAGTACCTGACAAAATATTCCAGGCAAGCCGAGAACTACAGATGGTTTAACATTTCTTTAACATGTGTATATTTCTTTAACATGTGCTTGGTCGTTGACATGTTTGTTTTATCCCTGAGTTTTAAAATAAGTCTCTGAGGTACTTCGAATAGTCTATTTTACTATTATTTTGTAATATCAAGGTAAAAACTTATTTATTTTATTTATTATGTATTTATTTTATTTTTTTGGTAGATAGTTGATAAAAATGCAAATGTTAACTAAGTTACCGATTCTTTTGTTGTTGGCATGACAAACGGTAGTAATAATTAAGTATCGTAATAATTACTAATTAGTTATATACATGTTACTATATAGTTAGATGTTTAATTTATTTTGTTTCTAACTATCAGTATGCATGATATTGTTGGTTTTTTTTTGCATTTTTGTTACATTTGGTTTTGTTGTGGAAGCTAATTTTTTTTATAGTTTGTGTATTGATGGTGAAAGGTATCACAGAAGATGTGGTGAACATGAACTATGCCAACCAATCAGACGGTTTTATAACCCTTGTTTGATGTGATTTTGACATTTTGTATCTGGTAACAAGCATATGAGCATTTGTAATGTAAATCAAGCGTATTTTCATTTAATTTGATTTAAAAACGAAAATCTTGAACGAGTGGTTCATATGGTTGCTACCTGCTGTAGCCTCGGACCTACATAATCACCTGAATGTTGTGATCTATTAACTGTATATGTGGAACCATTTACCTATAACCATTTTGTTTAAGTTCATTTTTCACTGACCAAAAATGATACTAATTGCTTTTTCTGAGTGGCAAAACTAAAATTAGATTCTTAAACAATACAATAACAAGGCTTATAAGAGGATACATTCAAATCAGTATTTAAACAAGACAATTTTCCAAAGTCAATATTACTTATCAACAAGGAATCAAGGAATATTGCTTATCACAATTGGTTCTTGTAATAATTTAAATATTGAACAAAAGTCTTCAAAAATTCTTAGCAGTATTGTTATAGTTCTGTACGGAATGAGATTATTAAAACATTTTCCAAAACATTAGTTATAATTTCCGTTATAATTTGTATTATAAATTGTATGTACAACTGGAAGTCATACTGAAATCATATTCTTACATTTATATATTACATTTTACATAGATTCAAATTTAACGTAAAACTAAGTGAATAAACTTCGAAAACTTAACGCAGTGAAATGCTTCGTACTTCATATTTTTTTTACAAATACAACCGATCAATTTAAGACAATTTTTAAACTATTTATGCCGTTGAAAAGATAAAAATATGCTTAATAAATCAATAATTTTGTGCTTTACATTCAGTTTGAGCTTTAAACTAATAAACGGTATCAGGAAACTGACACATACTTTCTCCCTTTTAGCCCAACTTTAATGAATAAATTACTTTTTATCTACTAAATATAGAATACAAAGCACGGTCAAATGTACAGAAAATCTTGTAAACAAGTTGTTTTAAAAATCAACCACCCAAATCCCTGCTTTGGAGGCCCTACAGAATCCATTGATACACTCGTGGTTTTAAGATGGGAAATGCCCCCTATCCCCCCCCCCAGGGTTTAAGGGGCAACATATTTCGAATTTTCTCTGTTGGTCAATGCTAACTTGACAAGCACGTCAAGTTTGAATGAAATTGATCAGTAAATAAGAGAGAAATAGTAATTTTTGTATTCCCCATGAGAATAACATTGGACAACGTACTGTGTTTACCGCAAAATTAAAATTTCAATTTTATCCGCAACCAGCAATCGTAGAATAGTAATTCAAAGTACTAAATTATTTATTTTTTAGTTATTTTTAATGGTAAATATTAATATCTATTTATATTTATGTTTTTCTATGAAAAATAAAAAAAACTGAATATTTGATGTTTTAAGTCCTGTAATTTCTGAACCCGAATTTTTACAGAAATGCGACTGGTGTCATTTTGTTGGAGAGCTAAAGTTATACAAACGATTAAAGTTTAATCAAAATCGTTAGAGCCGTTTTTGAGAAATTTTAATTTTTCATGTTTTTGGCGGTTTTTGGGGGATAATTACCCTTAAAAATCAAAAATTTAAAAAAATGAAAAAATACCTGGAGATATCGTGGATTAGTACCTACATATCAAATTTCAACAAAATCGGCCTATTGGTTAGGGCTCTATCTCTATACACATCCACACAGACACAGACACACACACACACACACACACACACACACACACACACACACACACACACACACATCACGTAAAAACCACTTTTTTGGGTTCAGGGAGCACCAAAAGGAATATTTCCACTAACAACTCAAATTCGAAAATTTTGACGAAAACAATACTTTCTCCAGTAAAAATTAATATAATAATAGTACAAATATTTATTTAAGTACATTTTCTTTAGAAAACTTGATATGTGAATGTGAAAATGATTACTATTCCGGTTTTTTAAGAACTGCTGCTTCTTGTTCATTACATGATTTTGATAAGTGTTAGGTCGGTTGGGTTTGCAATAAAATTACAAATTGTCTAACCAGAAACTATACAACAATCCGAGGCTATTAATAAATATTTTACACTTGAGCAATGGATATATCCAAGCGAGTATTTGTTGTATGTTTGAGTTTTCCCGGTCAAATTCGAGCCTCTAAATAAACTAAAGCTTGTAAATATTTAACCGCCAATAAGCGGTTTGACTGATAACATATTCGGCTGTTGAAACAACTGGATGAAACCACAACGAAATATTTTCCGAAAAATTGCATGAGATAATTGTATAATGAATTGTAATAGTAATTACTCACGCAAACGTACAAAAATACGTTTGGTTACAATTTAATAACAAATTACGGCCATATATTTATACCAATTATTGTTTTGATTATTAACTTCTAAATTAAGCTTAAAAACGTGTTGTGAGATCATTATTACATCCTAATAAAACCGACCTAATAACGTCTTTTAACCCTAGTTCAATATAACCCATCACTGCAAGTGTATGGGATGCTAACCCGATATATTTACATATTTAACAACAAATTGATTCAAAATCCGTTTTTATTTAAAAGAGATCAAATAGTACCTTAATGGCATGGTATATAAGTAAATTAATATTTACTAAGATTTAAGATATTTTTTATTAAGATTTAAGTAGTTGTACGATTTAAATAATTTATTTATAAGCACGATATGTGTTGTTGAAACTAATCAGGATGAATAAAATACGTCTTACAGCACTATAAAGTATATTTACACTTATACTGTACTTACATGCAAGACGGTAAAATATACACAAAAGATGGTACAAGGCGATCGATTTCAACCAGTTACACCGGCCATCATCAGGCAATAAGATTCTCTGATTAGTCCAACATTTTAATCTAAATTTTGAGAAACTACCAAGACAATAATTTGTTATTAAAACTGAAATCGTTTAATTTAATTTCTTATTTAACAGATTATTTCAACATTTATTCCAGAAGGTTCCATATAAGGCAGCTGGTTTTATCGAATCCTCGGTTTTGTAATTACTGGTTACGTAAAAGTGACCAAAGCCAAAACATTCTACCAGAGTTCCCATCAAAGTTAGTATGTCGGCGTTGAAACCAGCTCAGCACTTGTTCTGTACCCGTACCGACACTAATAACACTTCATCTCTTCTCCAAGGTCATGACATCATACCACCCGTCACCGTGTCATGATATCACACCCACGCGTCGTACATACGTCACTTTTACGTATCCTGTGTTTAAAAACCGACGATTCAACAAATATCCAGCTGCCTTATTTGGAACCTACTTATTCCAAACATTTAATGTGTATAAACTTTGCAATTCATACATCCCTCGCACAAAAAAAGCCAACAGAGGCATTAATAGCATAATTTTTTCCGTAATAAACCAAGACTTCGGTCTTTTGTAAAACAGCCTTAACTGTTTAAATTCCATCTGAATATACCGTAGCCATAGACCAGGACTTTCCTATCAAGGAATTTGCGGTAAAACGATTAAAATGGCATAGGCAACACACAAGACGGTAAATATCTGGAACATGTAAATCGATTCCCTTGTACCAAATATTTTGCACTTTTCGCGAATCATCAACAATATAACATGTAACATAAATATGTCATGTTATATATTTGTAAAAACACGTATCATGCTAGACAAGAAATTGTTTTATAAAATATAATGTAGTTTGAGGATATTATTTTGCAAATGGGATAATCAACTAAAAATAATCTGATCCGTGTCAATTTGCCTAATAAATGTCGGATCAAACCTCGCTGGTTCAAACAGCAAACTTCAGTTTATTGATAAACGATATTGGTTCTGATATCCAATTTAGCGTTGCTACAAAACATTATACTGACTACTACTGACTACAAAGTGAATTGAATCTGTTAAGATATTTCTTAAAATAAGTAAAATCCAAAATAAATAAGTATCATTAAATATTATTTCTTGATTAAGTATGCATTTTATATTTTGTTGGAATTATTTGTTGTAGACGTTTGTAGTATAAATCTTATAAAACACATATTTTTCAATGTTAATGGTTTTTTACGTTGGTATACCATCGAAGTACTCATTTTGGATTCTTAGATTTTAATCCTGGCCATAACCATTTTTAATAACAATTATTTTTATAATGTGTCATGATCATCAACAATTTGAAATGTTTAGAGGATACAAGTTTGATAAGTTTATCTTAGGTGTTTACAAGTAAACGTCGTATTTTGTAAGTTTGTAAGTGCCTAAACGTAATTTTAACAAATCTCAATGTATTTCAGGTTTGTTGATAGCCTTAAAAATGATACTTAAAGCATATACTGTAAGAGTTTAATTGAAAGAGAACATTGCTGAGTATAACAGAGACCCGCGGTATACTTCCCCCGCTTTGTTTGGCTACAGTAAGTACTCTAACGCAGTTGGCCTAAACATAGTTTCTTACCAACTCTGAGATCCGCAATTTTGTTCAGTTCCACAATTTTGCATTCTTGAAAACATATACATTGTCCTAGGTCGAAAAATATCATCAAATAATACTTTTGATCCAAAAAGTAAAACGAACAACTTTAGCATCTCAATGCATGTATATGTTATATATTTAAGTAGTTTTATGAACTAAGGATCAAATGTTATACTACACTTCTTCTTTCATCAAAAATGATGGCGAAAATAGTGGATATGTGACCACTTTATCTTATCTCATTGAGAAAGGATTTATCGTTTCGAATGTATTGGTTCTACCGACTTCCCTAATCTTGCGATTGCCTACATGAATAAAATGGTCATCTAATTAGCTGTTGCATTTTTCTGTGGCAGGTGTAACTTTTAAAATATGTGGTGAGGGTTATTAAAATATAATAGTTTGATTGGGGCTGTAGAGTAAATAATTTATTATTTCAACACTTATTGTGGTTTTGCTTCAATTTAAAACAGTTGCCTGTTCCCTAAAAACGCATTAGGGAAATAGCAGCTTTATTTGGAGGACCATTTGTAAAATTACAGACACACATACTAAAGTCACCATAAAGTAAAACCATACTACTTACTTAACATTGTCTTTTAACAAGCTTTAATATTTAGAAAATTATAATTATGTTTCGTAGTAGCAAAATGACGCTTTAATGAAATGTGATGAATATGGTGATCTAAATCGGATCATTCACGAATGTTACTTGCAGTAATCAGAAGCTCTTCAGGGCGGCCCAGAGCCAGGCCCGTGGCTAAGTGGGATCAAAACGCGCTGTAATGATTCATTAGTTGAATTCAATCGGATGAATCTGTCCATCACATTACATTTCTTGGTAAACTGATACTGCGTTTGGTTTGGTTAGTTACTAAATTAAATTTCATCAATTGGTACTTTACTATTGACTGAATAATTCGTTAAAAATATCATCATATGCATTCCTAAAAACTTAAAAATGTATTCTGATACCAAAAAATAGCAAAAGTGTAAAATTATAGAAATTTTTATACTTATTGAAAAAATTATAGATGGAATTTCAAAAAAGAAAATCCAATAAGTACTGTTTAATTGTTTTATGTTTGGCCTTCAATTACTTTTAATCCAAAACAAATATACAATTCTCGAATAATATAATGAATTTCCTAAAAATCCGTGGATATTTTAGTAACATCCTAGCATGATTACACGCTTAAGTGTGAAATTTAACTATGAGGTAATAATCAAAAAGATAAACCTTCACTATAGTAAAAGTGCATATCTTTCCAAACCTACGTATAATTTAAACATTTCAAAGCTGGGATGTTTACCTATGATTCAATTCTTATATCTACAAGTAGTGGAAATAGGCCGGTTTTGGGCCACTTTCGCCACCTTTTCCCATATTATACTTATGGGGATCGGTTTTTGGACCGACCCCCGATCCCGCCATATAGAAATTTCCTCTTTAGCCTATACTGGTGTCCAACTAGTGTCCCTATTAAATCAATTTTTCCAAACCCAATCCGTCCCATATATTTTTAAAAATTGTCAAAATCAGGCAAAAAAGTGGTAATATAATGGTTTAAAGCCACTTCCGGCACGTTTTCCCTGCTGTTTATATAGATTGCTTGGATTGCATGATACATATTCAAAAGTACCATACTCAACAATAATCAATCATAACACGTCCTTATTATATCAAATGTATAGTAAAGTAAATCCACTATTTTTATGTAGGCGGCGGCGGAGGATTGACACTTATATCCACAAATATTTAATAAGTATATTGGCCCAGTGTTTGCTGATGACTTAATCAGGGTTATAATAAGTTGTTTGGAAATTGAAAGTGTAAATATATCCGATCTACAATTTTTTTAAGTGTAGTAGATAAGTTAAGTGTTAATGATGGTTTTTTGGAACTTCGTCTGGGACACTTGCCCTTATTTTCTCCCCGCGTCGACTCCTTTGTCTTTCAGTGTTCGCTAAGATCTCACAGTGTGCGGAAGTTGCTTAGTTTTAAAACGTCTAACTTAACTTCCTATGTATTTAATGACAAACCCGTTGTTGTACAGTTTGACAGTAGTAACAATCCCTGGTTCAAGGGTAAAGCTGTAGCTAAAATCCTGGGTTATTCCAATCTCAATAAGGCTTTACAAGTGCATGTTGGAGATCGTTATAAGAGATGTATATCAGATATAATTGTGGCCCAAATTGGGTCACAACCTACTTCATAGCATGAAGGTAAAATAGTATATATATCCGAGCCGGGTTTATACGAGTTGATTTTTCCCCCAAACTACCAGTTGCTAAAGTATTTAAATATTGGGTTTTTGAAGAATTATTTCCTTCTATACGTAAGTGGGGAGAGTGTACACTAAGAACTGAGCAGCATCAGTTGATATCAGCTCTAAATCAATCTTTGGAAACTAACCTTCAAATTATAAAAGTTAATCAACAGCTTGTAACCAGTCACTCTCAATTAAAAGTAGAGCATATGGAATTGGAAAGAGAAAAGCAATCTATAAATCAAACGTTGACAGAACAGACGCCTAAAGTGGCAGTGTTGCCTGAAGTTTCAAATCAAAAAAATTTATTTTGTGTGCTTATTAAAGACAATTTGTTGGAGAAGTACGAAGTCCGTGAGTACAAATGTATTCTTACTCAAAAAAGAACATTTAACCAAGCCTTAAATAAAGCAAAGAAAGAAGGATTTGAAATGCGCTACTTTATAGAAAATGTTCCAAACGGTATAAATATTGTAAATAAAGCTAAGGAAATAATAAAGAGTTACGGCATGCACATTGACTCCAGATACAACAACATCCTAACCTCTCAAAATTTCTTTAATATAGTTGAACATATCTTGGACAATGCATTATTCCACATTTCGACTTCTTCCAGTTGTTGGTCAAACTTTAAACCGTGTGAAGTGTTCATAACGAATGAGGGACCGGCTTACACTCCTTCCTTATTTATATAAAAAATATGTTGCATTACTATGAGAATGTTACAAGAATTAAATCCACAAACCACCTTCAAATATTAACGATGAATAAAATGGTACTCTCTTTTAAAGATGGCAAGAGGTTTATTCTGGATGGCATCAAAACTATGCCCTTAGTCACTATAAAATTTGTCAAACATAAATCTGTATTTGCCATTATTCTTTGGTCTTTCCTTGACTATTACGAAAAAGCCGTATTTAGACCTATCCCAGCATTGATATCAGAGATTTCTAAATTCTTTAAATGAAATGTTTCCGAAGTGATTGTTATATAAATGTTTTAAATTTAAATCATCTTGTTTAGATAATATTAGGATGTGTATGTTATCTCTTAAATGTTTGTGTGATTTACTGTAAGATTGACACAAATGAAAACTATTAATATTTTTGGGTCTGCCCATTGAGAAAAATGGTGTAATATTAGGACTGTTAATATCGTCAAATACAACAATTAACTGTTTTTCTACGACATTTGGTGTAATTTCACAGTCAGAAAATGTGTGTAGTTTAACTTCATCACACATTTGAAAAATTCCAAATATTCTTTTATATTTCTTGTTCTAAAGATTTTGATTTTATATATAAATTCATACATTTGAATGCTTCCGCTTTTAAAATTAAATTACAAATTACATCCGTCTTCCCGGATCCACATATAGCCATCGAATATTATTGAGAAATAGACCCAACTTATTTGGCCTATTTTCTTTATGTTCAACTTTAAATTTGTTCTTTTGTTGAGTAAATGACATTTTGTATACAATAAAAAAGGCAAAGTAAAAGTGTGGTAAAGAATTATTCTTAAAGCCATATAGAGGCCGTGGCTTGTTAAATACTCTAATAAACAACCCTCCCTTCCCATTACACATACCATCCTATTCGATTGTAGTCCTGGGACTAAGATATGTGAAAATTTAGCCAAATATATACCTCCAAAAAGTAAGCTAGACTCTTATTGTAAAGAGCATGACATATTTTACATGAATAATCTTGATACTACTGATCGAAACAAAGCAGATATGAGATTAGCAGAGCAAGCTTAGACTAGGGTTACTGCAAAAGTTGCAAATTTGGCTGAAAGGCAGCGGCTTATGCAGTGTCAAATTTGATGAAAACTAAGGCAAAATTGTGAATGGGATTAAAATTTAGTAATAAATACCCCCGTCGCAGCAAACATGCATACTCAGCGAATTTCCAATTAATTACAACATAACACATTAAGCCACTTAACAAGATTCATAAGAAATATATTCAAAAACAAGCGATAGTTAAAATATTAATTATTCTCCATAAGAATAACATTGGGTATGAGTACGCAGGTTTGCTGCAACAAGGAACACAAAATAATGAGTTTTTATGCAAATATTAATAGAACTCAGCTAAGTGAAGTCACCTACCAAGTTTCATCCATATACATTCATAAATAAGCGATATATAAAATTTTAATTATTTTCCATAAGAATAACATGGGGACCGAGTACCTAGGTTTGCTGCTACGGGAACCATAGGCAAAAAATTTTTTTTGTGCAAACAACAATAAACCACAACCAGATGAAGCCATATACCAAATTTTGTCAGTTTATGTTCATAAATAAGCGAGATATACAATTTTTCTTTTTCTCCATAAGAATAACATTAGACAACGTACTGTGTTTAGCACTTTCAATATCTCAGTAACCAATCGACGTAGAGCAATGATCAAGATACCAAATTGTTTGTTTTTTTTATGCTGAATTCAATGGTGAAAATTAAAATTTGATTTTAATAAAAGTTACATGTGGAAACCCCAAAAAACCCATTTTTGGGGTACAAAACCCCCCTTTGGATGGTGCGATTCGTCTGGTTTTCGAACTCGTTCAAATAAATGGTACTTTACACGTTTGTACCAAATTTCATTAAGATCGGACCTTTTTTACGAGAGTTATCGTGCCTACGGACACAAATATATATATATATATATATATATATATATATATATATATATAAATTTGAACGAATGGTGTTTTTGGCATCTGGGGACCTCAAAATGAAAAGTTATCATGGTCTCGGGCTTAAGTCTTACCATGAGACCTACGGTAATAGCTTCTTCCCTATAGGGGAAATTCGCTAAAAAGATGGACAAATTTCAGCTGATAGAGGCATCAAAAGATGTGTCCTACTTTCGGGGAGTGTACCTAAAAAACGAGCTAAAAAAACCAGAAACAGGATAAATGAAATACGTTTACAACACTACAAAGTATATTTACACTTATACTGCTCTTACATACAATTCAGTAAAATATACACAAAATATGGTACAAGGGATTTCTGCCATTCTCTGATTGGGATGATGGCCGGTGTAACTGGTTGAAATCGATACCTTGTACCATCTTTTGTGTATATTTTACCGTCTTGAATATAAGTGCAGTATAAGTGTAAATATACATTTAGTATTGTTAGACTATTATATTTATCCTGTTTAGTTGTAACAACACACACAATGCTACTAAATACATTATTTAAAAACAGAAACCAAAAGTAAGAGTATGCGGAATAGTTAATTAAGACGGTGACAATGGTACACATTGGACAGCACATCGTAAAAATAAATATATTGTAATTTATTTTGGGCCATTCAGAATAAAACCTCCAAAAGATGTAATTGAATATTTTGTACGGTCCAAAATTTACTGTAAAACTGATCAAATACAAGATTTAAATACTTTCATTTTTGGAATTTTATGTTTATCATTTATAAAAAATTTAATTTTATAAAATTTGATTCATTTACTATAACACTTTCGGGTATGAATCCAGAGTTAAATTTGGTGCTCTTTCGTCCTATAGCACTAAATAGTGTTTATGTAATCGGCTTGGTAGATTTTCAAAGCTATAATTCTATATTTAATGTTAAAAAACCTCTAAATACTTTGACATATTACAAAGTAGAGCAAATAACAACACCAAAATAGGAGGTCACAATTGATGCATTAAACCAAGCATTTGACCAGAAAGTTGATTATATTTTTATAGCAATAAAATACAAAATAAACATCATTAATTAGTACTAAAGTAAAACTTATATTTTATAAAGGGCTAATTCCAAAATTAAATAATCTTAAAGACACCTAATTAACTATAGACGAGGGTGAGCATGTGTTTTATTAAGATCTCAAAGATCCAAATACAATAGAAATTTCTGAAGGGACATATCAGGATTTTGAGCTTGCGAAGGAAATTCAAAAGCAACTCCCAGACTTTTGACTTATAGGCAACAGTAAAACTTGAAAACGACATTACATTCTAGCCATGTGTTTGATTTTACAAAACCCTGTGTAGTGTCATTTTATTGGGATTCCACGGTATGTCTACTCCCGATGTTCCGTTAAAATCATTAAATAAAATTAACATAAATGATGAAAACATAATAATGTGATTAGAGTAAAATGTAATATTGCATATGGGTATTTTTTTAAATGGTGATAAATCACACACCATACACAGTTTTTATCCAGAAGCCCCTCCCGGCTACAAAATTATTGAGTCCCAAGAAATATAATCTATTTACCTGTAAATAAGAGAAGTTTAAATCTTGTTAGCATTACATTTGCAGATCAACACGTTAAGCCAATTGACTTTAATGGAGAAGAAACTACAACTTCTTGTCATGTAAAAAAGATATGAGAATTTACAAGAACGGATTGAGTGTGCAAAACGCCAGGTTTCTACGATCAATAGGACTGAACTTAAAATTTTGTATTAATAAAAATGGAAGATTTTCTAGACGTTACAGGGAAATCCTAATTCAAAGATAGTGTGGTTATAATTACAAATCACTCTTATGTTCCCCACAACACTTTGGCAATAAATAATTCTAATGAAATTCGAATATGTATAAATAATCAAGATTTACTAACACTCCCATGTAGGAGTTATCTGTATATTAAAGGAGAAATGGAAAATCATGATAAAGGACACTTAATAAATAAGGCGTTTTCATTCTTATTTGACGAAATTAGATACGAAGTCGCTGGTAAATGAATAAATATTGTAATAAATCCGGGAATTTCTACTCTTATGAAAATATTGTGGTCTTACAATAACACAGCTAAATGGTAAAATACCGCATTTTATTCTGAGACAAATTTAAAAGCGTTCCATAAAAGTGGCAAGTTTAGTACTTGTTTAGAGCTGTTGATGGGTGTGTTTGAGGATTTTAATAAGGTATTAGTAAATGTCAAACAAGAGTTGGTGTTGAAAAGATCAAAAACGACAGGTGCGGCAATGTCACGTAATTATCACTCTAAATATGTTAACATAATTAAACCTCTGTTTAAGACTGTTGGTGAAGGTTTGAGGCAGTTAACTGGTAATAAAATAGACTATGTTTATTGGGACGATCCTAATGAACTTGTAGATAGGTTAAGACTGCTTTGGCTAAGTCATGAAGCTGGAAATTCTGGAGTGGAAAATGAAATAGATTATATTATAGAAGAATTGAGAGAAAGTGGAATTACGTATTAAATAAAAATATGTTTATAGATAAATTTTATCGCGTGTATAACCCATTTACTAAAATAGAACCTAGAGTGTCTAAGAAAACTATTTAAAATTAAAAGATAATAGTTGGATGCTTTAAATTTAAATTGTAAAATTGGTAGTGTTAAATATGGGAAGTTTATTGATGATGTATCGACTTTGAGCCAGACATTAACCAGAAAAGATTATGCCTTTGTACAAGTTAAAACTAAATATGAATTTTTAGAATCCTATAGTAATAAGTGGAACGCCAAAAGACGAAAGATTGAGAATGTTAAGAGTGCCAAAAATTTAGACGAAGTCCCAATATTACAACATACTTTAATAAGAAAAGATGGTGCCTTTGTACAAGACAAAAATTAATATGAATATTTAGAATCGGAGAATAATATTTGGATTGCCAAAAATCAAAAGATTGGGAACGTTAAGAGTGCTGAAAATTTAGGCGAAGTCTCATTATTACAACAGACTTTAATAAGAAAATATAGTGCCTTTGTAGAGGGTGATAATAAATATCAATTTTTAGAACTAAAAGAAAATAATTGGGATGCTAAACACCTTACTATTAGTAACCTAGGAGAAGGCAAAGAAAGTGGTGATGCTGTAAATGTTTTTCAAATACCAACGAAGGGTAAAGGATTTTGGGATTTCAATGATAAAAGGCTAGTTCGTGTTAAACCTGCTATTAATGAGAATTATTGCGTTACAAAACTTCAAACTATAACATTAGACGGTCTTAAATTCGATGGTAAAAACAAACAATAACAAATATCTTACCTGAAACTTTGTAAGATAAGATATTACAATATGACGGTGGCGTGTTAAAACGGGTTGATAGTAAATACGAATTTTTTTAATCAAAAGAAAACAATTGGGATAGCACAAAGCATAAAATTGTAAATTTAGTTGAGGGTACGGGTAATGGTGATGCTGTATGTGTCTCTCAAATATCAAAAACAAGTAAAGATGAGTGGGATTTTAACAATAAAAGGTTAACTAATGTTAAACGTGCCACTAATTCTAATGATTGTGTTATCAAAAGTCAAACCATAACAATGTTGAAAGATTGTTTTAATGGGGGTTACACAAAAATATAAAATATTTCACGAGGTGTGGGTCAATCAGACGTAGTAGTGCTCAGTCAAGTATTACCAAAGGGTGAGAAAATCATAATAAAACAGGGGTCAAACAGTATAATGTACTGACAATAGATAAGGATGAATGGGATGCAGAAGAAAGATTTGTAAGGAATGCACCTAAGTGGAAATATGATACTGATATTTGTTTAATGACACAGGCTTTGAGGTTTGATGATAAAAGTAAAAAAAAATAAACATGACACTTGTGAATTTTATTTTTTGTATAAAAAGGACGATTCTAAATTGTTGGTGGCCGACTCTACATCTGTAAGCAGATTTAAGACTTTATATAGACAGGAATACCTACCAGAAAACTATGTATATAAAAGAATGAGTGATAATGTATTAATTGATGCTGATGGTAAAATGTTTAAAACAGAAAGTGGTGATAATATTGTAAAAAATAAAGAATGAAAATGGAAAAGATTGCATAAGAGAGTTTTGTGCACAAGAAAATTTTGTCCACAAATGGTGTGATTTACTTTCAAAGTTAATAAGGATACATAATAATAAAGTACATAGATCAATAGGGCTGAAACCAACCAAGTAAATGCTAAAAACTCTAAAGATGTACACAAAAGGTTGACATCTAACGTACAAGTTAAAAAGCCAAGATATAAGGTCGGGGATAGTGCAACTATTTCCAACTATAAACATGTATTTAGTAAAGGCTAAACCCTTTACTGGACAGGGGAGCTTTTTACAATAGCAGAAGTTAAGAAAACAAAGCCAGTGGCTTATAATTTAAAAGATGTGAATGGCAATATAATTAAAGGGGAGGTTTTATGAACAAGAGTTATTATAGACTAAATATAAAGACATGTATTGGGCTGAGAAGGTAACTAGGAGGAGGTGTAATTTATTATATGTCGAATTTCTCGGGTTCCCTAGTAGCCAGAACTCGTGGATTTCTGCAAATGTATTGAAATTAATTTTTGGTGTTTACATATACACTAGCCTAGAGCAATAACAAATCTAAAAGTTTTTCATTTTTTTATTTTTTACTTATATGTATATGTTGACATTTTGGAATGGGTAATAATACATATACACATACTAGAGATATACATACTAAGATATAAAAGAGTAGACAAAAGGAGGTGGAAAGTATTGATTCTCAGCCACCGCCTATATAAAAACAGTGGATTTACACTACTATACATTTGATATAATGAGGGCACGTTGTGATTGATTATTGTTGATTATGGTAATTTTTACCATGACACATGCAATTTTAGCAATATACAGGGTGTTTCACGGGAACCCTGACAAACTTAAGGAAATAGGTACTTGGGTCAAAAGAAGAAAACAATGTCCTATAAACATGGGACCTAATCTCATTCGTTTTCAATTTATAAGTGAAAATATGTTTTTTTCGGTTTTCAGTGTATCTTTTGAACATTTTGACCTCAAAATTGAAAAATTGATCAAACATTATGATTAAATTTTCATAGATGGATAGAATATTAAATTTAAAAGAGATTTAATTTCTATTTTTTGCAAAAGGTTTGAATGTGGCTGAGAAAAACGAGTTAAAAATTATTATTTGTTCTGAAAAATCAAGATGCAAAAAATATTTCTTTTTTGACAGCCTTTTATAATATTTCAGCCTATTTATAATTCACGCATTTAGTTTGCAACTTTCCCAAAGGTTTTAAAGTTCTATGGAGAATAAGAAAATACCAATTTGTGTATGGGGATTATTTTGCTTAAAACATAAAATATTGTAAGATAGCAAAATTTTGTTTCAACTTAAAGTAAATGTGAAAGTCCATTTACCTTTAAATAAGTAAAACCTTAAAAACAAGTGACAGGCGAACCTCGTTAATCCGAATATTTGTTTGTTCAAGGCGTTTCGGATTATCGAAATGTTCCGGTTACTGACGGTGTTTTAAACAAAGACTACAAACTCAGTAGAAGCGATTGTAAT
Organism: Allygus modestus; assembly: GCA_963675035.1. Lineage (NCBI taxonomy): Eukaryota > Metazoa > Arthropoda > Insecta > Hemiptera > Cicadellidae > Allygus > Allygus modestus. The sequence continues at coordinate 97,930,410 of OY776111.1, read as the reverse complement.
TACAACAAAATTACATTATAGTAACAAATATTATGACAGGAAACAATCTGTATCTAAGAACAACAGATGATATTATAACTAAAGTCAATAAAATCAGGAATTACACTAACTTGGATTCTCTGTTGAAACATGAAGAATCTAAATATATACCCTCTGAAGCTCGTCGGATTACAGGGGTGTTCGGATGACAGGGCATTCGGACTATCGTGGTTCGTTAGTAAATTTGTAATTAATTAAATTGTAAAGTGAGTGACTAAACTTCACGCGGAATATCTTTAGCTGTGGCTCACTCCACTGCCGGAGTGACTGAGATAACCAGCTGGGCTACTGAACATGGCTTCTGTTGATGTAGAAAATGACATTTTAAACTCTGTACATCGCAAAGCCCAGGATCAAGCGTGAGAAATCTTTTAAGAAAGCATCTGGTATCCATCTCTAAAACATGGAGAATTTTAAATAAACAAATATTATATCCTTATCATTTAAGGAAATTTCAGGCGCTTCACCTTGGCGATGACGAAAGAAGGTCTCACTTTTATCGCTATGTAGTGGCGAATCATCCCCAGATCAGTTTATACTCTTCGTCGACGAGGATAAAATGTCCACATACGGGCTGAAGAAAATCCACATGCCACAGTGGAGACAAACTTTCAACAAAGGTTTTAGTGAATATTTGGTGCGGTTTTTAAATAACATAGTTATAGGACCTTATATTTTTAACGGACCTCAAAATGGTGTCAGTTATCTGCAGTTCTTAGATGACATTCTGCCAGAACTTCTCGAAGATGTTCCCATCCAGTCATTATAAGGGATGTTTTTAAAAGTAACGGAGTTCCGCTGTACAGGACACAAAATGTGGTTTAACCGTTAAAAAACTGTTTCAAGAGAAAAGTGATTGCTCATCGAAGTCCAGTAAATTGGCCCCCTAAGTCGCCGGACCTCACTCCGCTGGATTACTTTCTATGGGGCCATATGAAGTAAGAAGTGTACCGAATCAAGCCTCAAATAGAGAGGAGTTGGTAGAGAAGATCCTCAGCGTACCTCAAACAATAAAAAACACCTAAACATGGGCATAAGAGAAGTTATATCATCCCTGCTAAGACGAGCTAGACTGTGTCTGTCTCGAAATGGAGGACATTTCATTAGTTAAATGAACTTTTCTTGAAAGGAAACACTTTTGATGTTGTAGTATTTATAGTTAATGTGGAACATGATAGTAAAATTTAAATTAATTAATTAATTTGTGTTTTTTATCAGGCCGATAGTGTCATTCAGCGCAACCCCTGGATTTTCATTTAAAATTTGTGTTACCTTACAATACTTTATGTTTTAAACAAAATAATCCTATACAAAGTGTACATAAATTGATGTTTTCTTATTCTTCATAGAATTATACAACCTTTGGTAAAGTTGCAAGCTGAATACTTGAATGGTTGTATTATAAAAAGCTGTCAAAAAAGAGAAATATTTTTTGGATCTTGATTTTTTCAGAAAAAAATATAGTTTAATTCGTTTTTCTCAGCCACTCTCAAACCTTTTGCACAAAATACCAATGAAATCTCTTTTAAAATTAATATTCTATCTATCTATGGAAATTTAATTATAATGTTTTATCAATTTTTCAATATAGAGATCAAAATGTTCATCAGGTACACTGAAAACTGAGCAAAAATATTTTCACTTATAAACAGAAAACGAATGGGATTAGGTCCTATATTTATAGGACATTTTTGTCCTCTTTTGACCCAAGGATCCCTTTCCTTAATTTAGTCAGGGTTCCCGTGAAACGCCCTGCTTATATACAGCAGGGAAAACGTGCCGAAAGTGGCTTTAAATCATTATATTACCACTCTTTGCCTGATTTTGACAATTAATTGTTTTTAAATATAGGGGGCGGATTACGTTTGGACAAATTTATTTAATATGGGCAAGGGTTGGACACTAGTATGGGCTAAAGAGGAAGTTTCTATAGGGCGGGATTGGGAGTCGGTCTAAAAACTGACCCCCATAAGAATACATGGGAAAAAGTGCAGAAAGTGGCCCAAAAACGGCCTCGTTTCCACTACTAAATACTAAATATAAGCAAATGCAACAAAATTAGAATTAAATGTACAGTAACTATTCCTATTTTTCCTAATTGTTTTTAAGGGGTTTAGAAAAAAGTTTAATTTTAGCATCAGCGAATTGTTGTTCTCTCTTCCGCGTCTCCTGGCGTTAACGCAGATTAGAAGGCGGCTCGGTCGCCGGTAACGGCGCTATCGCGTGACGGCCCCGACTATCGGGGGCGGTGATCGCGGGCAGTAGCGCGCCAGTCGGCCTCACACTCAACCTACAAATTTAGTTTTCTATAACAAATATTACTTATTTTTTGAAATTGTCCTCCTTTAAAGCCCGATTATTATTCAAATACCCCCGTAGCAGCAAACCTGCGAATTTCCAATGCATAGGTGTCTCACTACTACATAAAGCCACTTACCAAGTTTCACAAAAATAGATTCATAAATAAGTCATACTATCATTACTTTATGAATAAGAATAACACTAGGGCTGAGTACGCAAGTTTGCTGCAACGAGGAAGATAAGCAATGTGTTAATTTTCAATTATCAATATAACTCAACCAGGTGAAGCTACATACCAAGTTTTATTCATTTAGGTTCATATAACTAAGGTAAATGTCAAACTTTACTTATTCTCCATATTAATAACATGGGGACCGTGTATGCAGGTTAGCTGCTACGGAATTGTTGTGCAAATATCAATATACCACAACTAGTTGAAGCCACACACCGAGTTTCATCAATATAAATTCATAAATAATCGAGATTCAAATTGAATTTATCCTCCATAAGGATAACATTGGACAACGTACTGTGTTTAGCACTTTGAATATCTCTGCAATGGTTGTACGTAGAACAACAACTAAAACACCCAAAATGATTGTTTTTTAGAGCTAAACCTATTGGTAAAAATAAATTTGAAGTTTTTAGTAAAATTATATAAGGAAAATCTAAAAACCTTATTCCCATAAGATTACCATGGGATGTTTTATGGACAGGTTTTTTACTTTTTCCCACAACCGCTTAACCTAGGTTAATGATTCAAAATACTAAGTTATTTTGGTTTTTAAGCTTTATAAAATTGCTATAACCAAAATTAAGTCTTTTTTATATTTAAGGATGAAAAATAAAAAAATGATTATTGAAAAATTGTAAACCCCCATAAAAATCCCTTCCCATGGTTCGATAAATTTGGTTTTCGAACTTAAAGTCTAAATGTTACTCTCCACATTTGTGCCGAATTCCATAAAAATCGAGCGTTTCTTTCAATAGTTATGAAGGTAACGGACACACACACACACACACACACAAACACACACACACACACACACACACACACACACATATATATATATATATATATATCATGCATATATATACATACATATATGTATGTACATACGTATAAATTTGAACGAATAGGGTTTTTAGCATCTGGGGACCTCAAAACAAAAAGTTATCATGGTCTCGGGCTTAGTCTTACCATGACACCTACGGTAATTAACTTCTTTCCTATAGGGGAAATTCGCTCAACAAATTGCTCAAATTATTGGCCATAGCTAAGCTCCTTAGCTAGGATAGTTTATAATAATTATTGTAATTATTTTGTCATTATTTCCTTTTAATAAATTATTTGTTTCTATTACAAATGCGAATAATCGAGTTTCAATGTCAGCTGTCACATCCGTTGTTGCTGGTTGTATCAAAAAGCACAGTTTTATTTAATGGGAGTGTTATATGTATATATGTTTCATCACTAGGACCAAAAGTGAAACTTTTCGATACAAGCTCAAGTTCAACGACCGAGCGAGGATCAAAAAGCCTCTTCTGGTCTAACTGATGGACTACACATTTGTCGTGATATTGCAAACAATATTGAAATAACAATTAATTTTACAAAAACTAAACTTTGTTCAGTTGTTTACCATTGAAACTTGTCTTCCATCTTGATCCTATGCTATCCTAAACAATCAGCTGCTAAACAAATTTTGATTGTTTACAAGTTGAATAATTCTTTCAACTCACATGTAACAACTGATGACCTCGACCGAAAAGTGCAATTTAAATTATGTTTTTGTTCTAGGTCGCGAGTTATAAGAACAGGCTGATGCAAGTGGCTACGGTCAAGTAGATAAGGTTGTCATTTTTGCTAGTGATATTTTCATAATTATTACTATTTTGAGTTTTTTCTTCTTGTGAACTTGTTACCAACACTTTTCTAACATGTTAAAGTTAATTTTGTAAGATAAAATTTGAGTAATTGCTCCATTAAATAAAAAACCTTCTTTGTTCAAACATAAATCTAACCTCAAAACAACATTGAATCAGAAGATTACAATATGTTCACCCGTTAAACCTAAATATACTAGTTCAGCCATGTTCTTTACCAACGAAGATCTCTGTGATGAACATCCAAGTAATATGGAGCAACAGCATGAAGATGGCGAACCATTCGTCTCTCCAAAACGTAAAATAGCTTAAGGTAGCGCTTCAATTCCTACCACACCAAAGGTACATCTTGGATCCCTCACAACTATGCAAACAACATCAGCTCAATGTACATCAGCTTTCCGATCGTAGTTATGCTTCATATAGTAAAATTGATTCATCCGAAAATAGTCCTGAACATCAGAGGAGCTTTCAAAATAAAATTCCACCTAATTTCTTCATGAAGTAAATAATCGTCAAGAAATTGTTAAGGACATTAAAAATAACGTGTCTCACGAGTTTTCAACTACAGTTAAAGGAAAGTCTCTTAAAATAAACCTGGCAGATATCACAGATTTTCGGACTTAACTATCCTTTTACGAATAGTCTCATGTTAAATTTCATACATTTTAATCTGTTCTTGATAAAAAACTAGAAGTTGTAATCAGAAACGTTCCTTGCTTATTAACTGAGGACGAAATCAAATCTGATCTTCTCAGTATGAAGTTCCGGGTGTGTAGGGTAACTAGCCTGCTTAATAAACAGAAATATGTTACACCCTTGTGCGTTATCGAGCTAGAGAATAACGACGACGGACAAGAAATCTTTAAACTTGACAAGTTATGTCGCGCTCTAGTATCTGTTCAGCCAAAGCGAAAACATAAGGACATTCCTCAATGTACTCGCTGCCAACGATATGGCTATACCAAAAACTGTTATCATCTCGACCCCAGGTAGGTTCGCTGCACCGACAATCATCACTACTCTGAATGTCCCTTCTCTAAAGATGTGACACCGAAATGTGTCAACTGTTGTGAAAGTCACACCGCTAATTTCAAAGGTTTTACACATTATCAAAGCCTCTTGTCTAAAAGCAAAAATTCAAAACAACCAAAACCTAAACAATTAAACTCTAACCCATCCATAGAGGTTATAAGAAATAATTCCGGGACTAAAATGAATCCCCAATCAACTGAGAAAGCCCGACCTCAAATTCACGAAACCTCCTACGCTGACGTCGTAAATGGTGAACTTAATTTACATAAAATACCCCTGAGAATCCGCTCTCCCTCTTCAAATGTTAATAAATTATAAGATGACTCAAATAAGTCTGATAATATCGAACAGTCGAGCACAAATAATCTGGGAACTCTTATAGTATAACTTGTTAAATCCTTAATCCCAATGATCAAAACTATTCTGACCAACGTAATCTCGTCTTTTACTAACAATGGCTCAATTTAATAGGATTATTTAAAAATATTTAAAAATCCTCAACTGGAACGCAAATGGGTTAAAGAAGCAAAACTCAGTATTTTCTACCTTTTTGGTTCGTCATTAACATTGCTTGTATGTCGGAAACTCACTTAATAAATAATGAGGCATTTAAGGTGAGCGGCTATAATGTTATAGGGAAGACAGAGTGGCACCTTTTGCCTATTTTTATCAAAACCTCCATAAATCACTGCAGTTTATTTTTACTCGACCTTGTATCTATTGAAACCACTGCTATAAAATTGTACTTGGATGACGGTAGTTTTGTAAATATTACATCTGATTATAAATCGCCGAATCGAAGACTTAATTTAAATGATATGGCAAATCTATTTACTGCGCAGTCCCCTACATTACTTATTGGTGATATAAACTGTAAACCCTGAAATTGTAGAAATTGTACTAACCCAAATGGCGTACGTCTCGTCCAATTTATCACGGATGAAATTATGCTCCTGATGAACCCACTTTTTATCAATTAAACTGTGAACCTGACATTCTAGATATTGTTTTGTTTGAACATTTTACATCCCCCATTCTACACAATGTTGTTTCTGAACTGGACTCTGATCACCAACCCGTTATAATTAGTTTTCTTTTCCAACCTCAAAATAGTACACCTGCCAGTAGGCTAATAACAAAGGATGTGAATTTGAGCATTTTGCATTTGTGCATTGAGCGAAACTTTTGGTGTAAAATTAGACGAATGTCTTCAGTTGCATGAAAACCTTGATTCATTTGCTGGTACCGACACGGCTATCCAACATTTCACAAAATATCTCCAAAAAGCAACGCAACTGGCTACTTATAAGCAGTTTACCAAGAAAAACAATAATTTACTAACCCCTCCTGTACGTACAGTATTATTAATTTAATTCAAACTAAGCATGAAGTTCGACGTCAATGTATGAGACACAGACAACCTCACATGCGGATGAGACTCAACCAACTTATTCGACAAGTAAAACGGGAAATCGACGAGTACAAACTTATGTCTTACAAAGCTTATTTCAGTGATATCAATCCAAGTGACAATAGTCTCTGGCAAGCTACTAAACGGATACTTAACACTTCCACCGCGATTCCACCACTAAGACATAACAACAATGTTTATGAAAGTGATATTGGGAAGTGTAACGTTCTTGCTGATTTCTTCGAAGAATCATTCTCTCCTATTAACTAAGTGATGATGATACTGAGGCCCTCGTCAACGAAAACATTACAAATGAAACCTTAACAGTTGAGCTGCCCATCAAGTACGTCGCCCCATCTGAGATAAAGGAGCTAATAAAGAAGCTTCCCTTGCGAAAATCACCTGGATCTGATCTTATCCCAAATATTGTTCTAAAAAACCTCACTTCCAAAGCAATATCGGCTTTAACCTATATTTTTAATCCCCCTCTAAATTGTGAGGAAACTGTATACATAAATGATATATCCCTGACTCTTGAAAAAATTAGAAATTATTGTTTTTCACAAACCAAACAAACCAAAATATTCTACATCCAGTTACAGACCAATAAGTCTTCTATCCTGTCTATCAAAACTGTTCGAGAAGGTTATCCAGAGGAGATTAAACAAATTCATTGAAGACACTGATGCAATCTCATCAGTTTGGATTTAGACCCCAACACTGAACCGCTCACCAAGTTCAGCGTATAACAGAAACTGTTGTACAAGGATTCGAAGAAAAGAAAATTCTGCTACAATTTTCCTAGACGTCTCACAAGCCTTCGACAAGGTATGGCATGCAGGTATAATTTACAACTTGATTTCTTAGGATTCCCATTGTATTTAAAACGTTTATTAACATCATTTCTGATTAACAGACAGTTGTTTGTAAAAATTAATTCCTCGTCGTCCAAATATTGCTGAATTTCTGCAGGTGTGCCCCAAGGATCAATTTTGGGACCATTAATTTTTAACATCTTCATGTATGATATTCCTATTCCACTAGGCGCTACTCTGGCCATGTACGCAGACGACACTGCGATTATCACTCATAGCAAAGACATTCTCGAAGCACTTCAAGCTTCAACTGATGATATTGTTCAATGGTTCAACAGGTGGAATCCATGCTTAAATCCTACAAAATCCGAAGCAAAAATCTTCACATTAAGAACATTTCAAATGCCACCGGAAATTTTTATTAACAACAGTACAATAAATTGGAACCCTTCAGACCAGGCAGTAAAATACTTGGGAGTTCTATTGGACCAAAACTAAATCTCAACCTTCATGTAAATTCAAAATTAAACCAAGCATATTCTCGACTATCCATACTTTACCCTCTTATTAACAGAAGATCTTCTCTTAAACCTTTCAGTACCATTTTAATATACAAAAGTCTTCCCCGGCCCCTTATACTATACGCCTGTCAGGTATGGGGACTCACTATTTCTTCAAGCAAACTTTCTAAAATTCAAGTATTTCAGAACAAAGTGCTGCGAATTGCTGTAAATTCGCCTTGGTACATCTGAAACATTCAATTACACCGGGAACTTGGAGTCGACTTTATAACGGAATACGTCAAGAAGGTTACAACAAAGTTTTCACACTGTCTGCCTAATGTACCGGGAGCTAGACATTTTGGAATTTGATTGAAACTAGTAAACAGAAGACTGAAACCTAGATTGCGCCAAGATATTTTGCCAAACGTGTAATCCTTGTTTTTATTTAGTTTATTTAGTTTAAACCCTTTTCTTCTTCTCTTTTTTCAAAAGAAACATTTTTATTAAGTTCATTTTTGTTTTCAAAATAGTCTCAAGTGTCTGATTAGGGCGAACCTACTGTGTTATTATTAATATTTTCCATCCTTCCTAATTATTAACTGTGTGTAAATACGTTGAACTAGAAATAAATTATGTACAACAACAACAAAAGTCCTAGGTCGAAAAATATTATCAAAACAATACTTTTTATCCAAGGAGTAAAACGAACAACTTTAGAATCTCAATGCATGTATTGCAAACAGCTGTGTTTGAAACAGTATGACGAAAAAAGTATTACATGCGTACAGGTCTGTTCACGGTGCCTGGCAGGTAGGGGAGGTAACGTGAGAGAGATGGTGAAACACCCCCACAACTATCAATGAATACAAACCTTATATTCATTACATACTGTAAAAATGTTTGCTTAAATTGAATTTCCCATTGTTACTAAAAATTATTTTTCCTATTTATATTGTATACTAAATTTGGAGGTACAAACTATAAACAAAACTGATATATTTTAGACCCTATAAAATACTTAAAATAAATAAATGTCTGTATTTAGCATGGTAAATTATACATCAAATTTAAAAACTTTTACTAACAGGCAAACTTCTTTGCCATGTTTAAAGTGATGTATTGCAATTAATAAACACTTACCACAAATTAAATCCAGAAAGATTATTTTAAGAATCAAGTTAATCGTTTTAAATCGTAGACAGACTTTATCCCTAAATTGTTTATGGCAAATTTTAATATCTAATATACGGAATTCATTGTAAAATAAAACCAATAGTTCGATCAATTTAAATTACGTTGCCTGTTGAATGTATTTTTGAGATAAATTGAGATTTTGTAATTCAATGCCATAAACATTCATTTTGTAACTATCACCAGTCTAAAATATCAACAAAGCTGGTGCAGATCCCTTAGAGGATGTAAATGTTCAATGAGCAAGTTTTGTGTTCTCACATCACAAAACAACTTGCACCACGAATAAGGTAATGGCTCCTTAACCACTAAGCGCCAACCACACCGCTTCGTAATACAAAGCCACTAATTGAGCAGCCGATTAGGCCAATTTGCCCCAGTACCGAGGCTCTGCATAATACTAGCAGCAGTGCCAACACTGGCGTTTACTGCCGAGATATGAAATCATGAGGAAATATTAGTCTGTAAGATATTTATCTTTATCCAAAGTGTATAATGGATGAAAATGATACATGGTCGTTGGTGCATTGAGAGTTAACCAAGTGTTTACTAAACTTGAAGGTCACATTACTATTAGTGTCAGTGCTTGGAAAATACTAACATACTAAAGCATTTTAAATATGTAAGTGTGTACAATTAATTTAAAATTTTACCTTTTTAAAATGATTCAAATACATCAACTATTTTGCTTCTAGTATAATAAGATACGGGATCGAGTATGAGGTATTTTACAATGTTGTTAATTTAGTGAGGAATAAAAAGGGAAAGATGCAAAAGCTTACTGTGTTTGTTAGTTTGAATTTAGTTGATGTCCAGTTCTCGTACGGAGATCTCGCCGTCATAAAACCCTGATATTGAAAGTAGAAACTAAATATCACCCTGATCCTCACCTCTATTTTTCGAGTGCCACTTTTTTTGCGCCGCTTAGTAATCCTTAACCTGTTGAACAATCAGTTCGCGGATTAGTTGATTGCTTGCTAGTCTTGCTGTCTCAAGATCGATCCAGGATTGCATTCTTACTTTTGAAGTGTAATACTTTATTGTGAACTTAGCTTTGATTATTTTTGAACATATCATTTTAAACAAATGCAATTAGTTAATTTAGGCTCTTTAAAACCATATACTAGAAAGGGTGGTTTTGCGTAATTAGAACGGAAACGCCCACCATGTAACCAACAGAAAATACTTTATTTTGCCTTTTACGCGTTGGATACGATTAGGAATATTTTGTAAATATTCCATACCAAATAATGTTACAATGCTACCCAATAAACGAATAAATATAACAAAATAATAACACAGAAAGTACTAAAATTTGTATATGAAGTCCTAAGAAATTATCGGTAATGATAACGTTGTACTGAATTTTGATGATAAATTTCATTATTTTAGAAGTAACATTATTTTAGGTAGAATAAATTCAAATCAAATTCAAATGTATAATTAAATTCATATAACTGCTTCATTATTATTTAATTAGTTACAAGAATTTAATTTTACCTGTTGGTAGCACTGAAGTAACAGTTGTTGTGATTGTAATTAAACTCAGTTAGAATAAATTAGTTCATTAGATGGCTGATTCCCAACATGAAACAATTCTCGTTGACATAGTAAGTTTCAAACTTAAATTATTATACTTAAATTAATTTGTATGTATTTGTATGTAAATCAATTCATTGACAGATATATTATTATTGTTTTGAATAATCAATCGCTGCTACTTTCATATTAATAATGTTGCAAATGTAAAATAACCAATTGTGAATATTCCTGTCACTTTCATGGATAATTTTGCTCAAAAAGCACATTGTTGCTAGATTTGTATAACTTCAATATTTAATGTTAAAATTATTTTAAATGCAACTAAAGATGTTTCAATATGTAAAATAATTAGTTTATCAGATATCATTTAGTTTGGATTTGTTACAAACGAGTTCAAGTAGTACCCGAGTTCTATTATCACCGGATGGGAATCAGGCCAATAATCATCAAACCGTAAGAATTAGAATAATACTGATATAATATTAATATATTAAAGTGTATAATTTCAAAAGGAAATATATATTTTTTCAATTAATTAAACAGGATCTTATAACGGCAATGAACGTCTACTCTACTTAGTTGCCCTATTACCATGTTTGTAGTGTTGCATAACATCTGTGGACCATTTGATAGGCTATTAAAATAGTGCAGTTATCTAAATTAAATATATAAGTGCAGCGTTCCTGAAATCGGCCATACTGTGTAGGGAGTGTTATACAAATTGAAGTGCGCAACTCTGCTTATAACTGCTAATAACTGCTGATAACTGCTAATAACTGCTAGTAACCACCATCTCTACTACTAACTGCCGAAATAGACTATTTTAGTGCTCAGAACAACATTAACCTAAATCATATGCATTCTATTTTCAATTACTTATTTTCAGTTAAGCCTACTATTTTTAGCCTATACAAATTCAAGTGCAACTTACATTAAGCAATCAACAGCAACAATTAGCTTTAAATACAACAATTAGCTTTTAATAAATTGCTAGAAATGAAATATTTCAATCTCAATTTGAGCTAAACTAATGGTAATTCAACTCCAACTGGAATCAAATTAATAATTTTCCGACCATGAAAAATGTAATTTAAATTATTTGACAAAAGACGAACTTCAATACGAGTTATTGTCAAGAGGGATTGATCCAACTCAAAACATCGTTGAAAATCTTAGGAAACAATTAAGAACCGTCATCAACATTTCACCCATTGTTACAAATATCGCTGGTAAGTTATCGTTAAGCGATGAAGTCAGATAAATACAAACCAAAACAGATTCGTTAGAAATTATGATGGATCAATCTAGCCTTGATCCTAGTAATCTGCAGATAGCTAAAATAAATGCTAAATTAACGCAATCTACAGCTAAGGATTACAAACCTAACCTCATGTAAACTAGATCCTAACAATGTTAAAATTCTTGACAAACTAAAAGCTAAGCTAACTGAACTACTAACTAAATTCGAAGAAACAAAATCTAAAATATCTATGGAAGAACTAGAACAATTTGAAGACCTAAATAAATAATTGGTTGATGATGAAAACTTGGCAGAAAAATTGTAAATCAATCTTAAAAATGTCAACAAACCTAACCTAACCTCAACGTAAAACCAACTGAAGAAAAATCAGCTGAATCTTTAGCTACAGTAAGAATTAGTGAGCCCATACCAAAAACTGAAACTCAAATTCAGCCTATTTTGCACCTAACCTCGACTTCACTTGAAAATCAAAACCCGTCACACATTGTAAATATTTTTAACAAACTTTCACATCCTGCTGAAGTTTATCTAAGCAAATTCACAATCTGCAATGGTTTAGAAATTAATCCCTTGATTGCCTTCTTGAAAGATTTAATTACAATCAAAACTGAAACAAATCTGACTGACATACAACTGTATGAAATTTTGCCTAGCTATGGTAAACCGCCACTGTCTACAAAAATTCTCCAAGGAAAAATTCAAGGTTTATCACTAGACAAATTGCATGAAAATATTATGGCCACATTCATTCCCGTCACACTAAAGGAAAACTCAAACAAGATATGATTTATCACCCAGAGTATCCCACAGAACCTTTATCGCTTTACATAAATGAAGTTAAGACAAACAATTAAATCTTAAAGGCAAATTTATCAGAACCAGATCTGATATCTTTCATCAAAAATGGACTTAAGCCAGAAATTAGTAATCAAATCATATTTGAAAAGAACCCACTCACCTTCCAAGATTTAGATGAACTCTGTAACGATTATCTGCGTGACAAAATGTATTCAAGTCACAAACCACAACACAATTTTCAGCACCATAGTGAACTTCAAAACCTCACAGCAACCAACCCTAGGCCTAATTTAAACAAGCATACTGAAGCCCATTATTCAAATCAACGCCCGAACTATCATAAAACACCACATACCTTCGCTTCAACTTCAAGAAACCAAAATCCACAGATAAAACTTGTTTTACTTGCAACCGCAAAAACCACATTGCAAAACACTGTAACCATAACAAAAAAAAACTTCTAACAACCCAAAAAATACTTGTACTCCCAAGGAACAAAAATCAACTGCTGTACACAATCATTCCCCTGGATATAAAAAGAAATTTAGAAATTTAGTTAAGAGCTGGAATAAATTTAAAAAGGTTAAACAGATCGAAATCAAGATCAAAATGAATAATAGGTTACCTTTTATACAAACTTGTATCCACAAAAATTTGACCACACAAAGTTTATTGGATACCGGTTCAAGCCAGAACTTCATTACAAATAGCCTATAAGCAACTCAAAAATCTAAAGGTGATAAAATCTATCCTACCATGGCAAGGCACAATGTTAGCGGCAAACGACAGTCAGATCAATGTACTTGGTAAATGCAAATTTAAAATTAAAATAGATAATTTTACTTGGAATGTAAATTTTCAAATTATGGAAAACGACCCATATGATGTGATATTAGGCATACCATTCATAGCAGCTACCGGATTAATTATGAATTTAGAGCAAAGTGTTTGTTACTTTAAATTCAAACCACAGAATAAATTTAATGTTACCACAACATAGGAAGAAATCGATTCATCACTAAATTAAATAATAATTGGATGCACTGATATGCAACAGGAAGTGAATAAATTAATAGCTAATTACCCCAACGTACTCACAGATAAAATTGGATCAGCAATAAATTTAGAGGTTACAGACAAAACGCCAGAATGCATTAGGCCATATTATTTATCTCCACCAAACATTAAGAAAATGAAAGAAATCATAGATAATCTTTTAGAACAAGACATAATTGAATTTCCCACAAGCCAATATTCTTCGCCAGCATTTCTCACTAAGAAAGATCGATTAGTAATTAACTACACCGAGCTAAACAAAAAACTAGTTAAGATGGACTACCCCATAGGTAACTTAAATGATCTATACCAACACTTACAAGGAGCTCAATATTTTTAATAATAGACCTAAATAAAGCTTTTCTCCAATGCCCGTTAACGAAGGACAGCCGTCATTAACTGCATTTTGTACCACATTTGGTAAATACTAGTACAAAAGAGTTAGTTTTGGACTACAAATTGGCAGTAATGTTCTATCCAGCTATCTTGACAACATATTTCATGTCATTAATTTTGAATATTTAATAAAATTTCTGGACCATATAGTTATCTACAGTAAAGATAAAGAATCTCACCTAAAGCATTTAAATTAAGTCATAGGCCGTTCAGGTAAACATAAACTAACTGTGAACCCAGAAAAGGCAAGATTCTTCTGCGAAGAAATTAGTCTCTTAGGCCATAAAATCAAGAACAACACAATTACTATTGATCCCGACAGAACTACAACCATTAATAATTTTCCCGTGCCTACAACCTTAAAACAAGTCAGACGATTTGTTGGCATGACTGGTTATTGGAATAAATACATACCCAAATACTCTGAAATCTGTACACCTTTGCATAACCTCAAGAAATAAGGAGTAAAATTTAAATGGACACCTGAATGTCAAAAAGCTTTTGAACTTCTAAAAAATTCAATAATCAATCCCCCAGTATTACAACTTGCCAATTTCAACCAAGAATTCGTCCTTCAAACCGTTGCATCAACAATTGCAGCCGGAGCAATTTTATTGCAGCAGAATCAATATCAAGAGTTATTACCTATAGCCTATTTTTCAAGAAAATTCACCGAAGCCGAAGTCAAGTGTTCTATTTATGAAAAGGAAGCTTTAAGCACTATTTTGGCTATGGAACATTTCCGTCAATACCTGGAAGTCAAACCATTTAAGCTAATTACCGATAACAGGTCGTTGAGCTATGTTCTGAATGCGCGGAAACGCTTTGGACGATTAGCTCGTTGGACTGAACGATTGATTGATCTAGACTACACTGTAGAACATAAAAGATCTGCCGAAAATGTATTAGCCGACTGCTTATCGAGGTTATACCATGAAAATGAAGAAAACGTGACAGAAAAGATTGAAAATCAAGAAAATTCAGAGAATAAAATAAATGAGATTATTACCGAGTGTAAGAAAGGTGAAAATGTACATAAGCAAGCTACATCATTTAAAAACAAAAATGTAAATATAAATATTAAGGATCAGCACCAGTCAATTGAACCACGCCCCCGCACCCGCACCCAAGCGAACAAGAACCTGGAGGCGTGCTCCCATGGACGCGGGGTGAGGGGCGGCTCACAGTCCTACCTAAAAATAATAGGAAGATCGTGGAGGAAAGTAGAAAAAAAACTCACCGCTTGAGTGGCACCAACTGTATTATAAACAAAAACAACAACAATAATACTGGTGAATCTAACCAAGAAACATCATGAAACCCCCACCTGGCCTTCTAGCTTACATTTTTCCATTGGGTTATTTAATCAAAATAATCACACCTTTATTTTCTTCTCCCCAAAAATTTTTTAAATACATAAATACTTAATAAATAAATAAATAACAATAACAATGATGCTGCAGGTTCAGATAATAGGGGCCCCCTCACATAAATAACAATTATTTAAAAAACTGTGCCTACAACTAAATAACAGTGATATATATATATATATATATATATATATATATATATATATATATATATATATATAAACATTCCATGGTGGCAACAGTTTTAACACGATTCAATAAATAAATATACATATATAACAATAAACCAATTCTTGTAACTTGCGGACAGGCGGTTCTGGGCGGGTCAAGGCGGCCCACCGGAGGGACGACGAAACAGGGTGGAGAGGGGGGCCAGGATCCGATGACGGCAGCCAAGTTGGAGAAATCCCTCTCCGCCGACGCTCATGATGTTGAGGTGGTCACGCTCCTCCGGGACCCTGGATAAAACAACCCAGAACCCCGTAGAAATAGTCCACCTTCAAAGTTTTCCCCAAAGTTAAAAAAAATCACTCACTAAACAGTTGGTAACAATTTACAGGGTAAAATAATAATTAGGAAAACATTTACCATGAAAGAAACAATAAACAAATTTTTGGGTCAGAAGTTCCAAACTCCCCTACTAATGCAACATTTCATTAAAATTTTTAAAAGTTCAAAAAAAGTTTAACAATTTATAATCAAAGAAACAATTTTGATCAAGAAAAAGTTAAGACTTTAAGGCAAACAGAAACTTATTAAAGACAAAAGAAACATTTAAATTGAGGTTAATTTACCAGCAGGTCAGGTGAGGAGATAAGTTCATTAAAATTAAAAATTTTAAAGCAAAAGCCTTAGATAAACTGGTCCAGAAGGGCAAAAGGAAACAATAAACACTAAAACATTCACAGAAAACCATTAACAAATACTTCAAAAAACAGGTTTTTAACAATTTATAAAATTTTTGGCTAGCCAGACATTCACAAGTATTTCTGTTAATAATTTAAGTATTTACTGGCAGAATCCGCCCGAAATAGTCTTAAACGCTGGGGCAAATGTGCCCGCAGCTTTCCAAGACTAGACCAAGCCTTAACCACAAGCCTGAGGCCTATTGGCCTACAAGTTACCCAAGTGTCACGCCTTACAGAAAATATGTCAATCAAAAAAAACTTATTATTCAATCAATTCTGAACAGAATTGACTAAAACTTACAGGGAACATTCATGAGCATGAGTAACAACTAATTATAACCAAACTTGCCATTAGGAAAGGCCTAAGGCCAACTTAAATAACAAAACCAAATGAAACCCTATGGCCTAACTTTACCAGCCACAAAAAACAATTACACTTAACCAAAATGAATGATTGACCTCGGCAAGCTATAGGCCAACACAAGAATACAACCTAAAGTTATTTGGAGGCCTTAGGCCTAATATTACACAAACAGTGGACAAAAATCAAACTGGGCTGGACCTCTCAAACAGTGGTATTCAAAGTCTTATATCTCGGGCAATTTCTGCCCTAGGACCTCGGGAATGGTCTTAAACTAAACACAGCAATAAAGACTACAAAACAATGAGATAACATCTGGTCTGACGCCCACCACGCCTTGGCCTAAGGCCGGTGAAAAGCGAGAAAACGCCCAAGTTCAACTGAGCAAGAAACATGGAAAAAACATTTAAATCCTGCTCAGTGCTTTAATCTGAGGCACAGAATGGTGTTAAACATTTAACAGAACCCATGGAACCTCCATAAATCCTACTGTGAGACTCGGCCTAAGGCCGAGTAATAATCCAAAGTTTTAACCTATAATTTACAGAAATCAAAAAAACTCTTACCCATCAGGCGGAATTAGCTGGCTTAGCTAGTCATGTTTTCCGACAGAACAACGATTAAACAACAATTAAAAAATTTACAACTAACAACTTGAACAAAAAATAACAACACGGAAAACACAGACTTCACTCTTTGACAGTCACGGAGCCTATGCCGAGGCACCTCGTTGTGCAACGGAAATTGCACAAGGGTTCACGGACCTCAATGCACGGATGTCACGCTATTTTGGGCGTCAGACCAACACCACTGAGCACTATAACAAAACACTAAACTAAATGAGACGTGACATTCGTCGATGGAAAGTAGTCACGGCTCACAATCAAGGAAAATCAATATTTCTGTAATTTAATAATGAAATTCCGCTAGCTTTAACGCAGCTGAATAATCAGCAAGAAATGGACGATGAATGCAAGAATATAATGGACAGTATAAACAAAGGTGATAACAATATAAGTTTCTTAATGAAAAATGACACACTAATGTATCGAAATTCAAAGGGGAAAACCAAAATTTATTTACCTGAGAAACTTTTCAACTTAATTTTCACATTTTATCACAATACCATTTTTGGAGGCCATTTTGACTGAAGGATTTCATTAAAAACAGAGTAAAAGCATGTAAAACTTGCATGATGAGCAAGAGCACTCAGCGCAAATTTGAGGGCAAATTAATCTCAACACCAGTTGAAAAAGCCATGAACACTATATATTTGGATCTACTTGGTCCATTACCACGATCAAAAAAAGGCAATGTATATATTTTAGGTGTACTGGACGCTTACACAAGATATACCTGGTTATATCCTTTAAAGGAAAGTACTTCAAAGGCAATAATAGAAATGTTAAAGGACATATTCGCAAACTTTTCCATACGTACCACCATAGTGACGGATAACGCAAATTATTTTATTTCAGAACAATTCAAGACATATATATTCCGAAATTACATTACTCTAAGGACTACTCCAGCTTATCGAAGCAGTGGGAATCGCACAGAGTGAATTTTCTGTGATTTAGGTGCATTGTTAAGAAGTTTTTATCATAATCAACAAACAGAATGGGACAGTGAACTGGACATGATTCAAATTAGCATGAACCCTGCATTTAACTCTTCAATTAAAACGAGTAGCTTTAAGCTAATGTTCAACCATCAACCTAGCTGCACATTATCAGATTTATGGGACCTAAATATTTTAATATCACCGGAAGTTACAATCCAAGAAAGACAAGTAAATCTGAGAAAATCTATAAATAACGCCAGAAGAAGTATTCAGCAAAATCAAAACCGATATAGATATTCCGAAGCAAGAAGCAAACATCCATTCAAATTAAATTCCTTGGTATTCGTCAAAACCCACTACCTAAGCAAGAAAGTGAACAAGTTTTTAAAGAAGTTAGCCCCAAGATATATTGGAACCTACAAGATTATTTATCAGCTAAACGATGTAACCTGCCTTGTACAACGGACAACCCAGTGATGTGAGAAAAGTGCATATTATCGACTTGAAGTTATATCAACCCCCTTAAACAACAATCAAGACCAGAAGATATGTACTCTGTAAATAATTTTCAAATGTTCATATTATTTAAAGTTATATTATTGGATAGGTTATGTGACTCTTAATGTAAACTTTTGCAGGAAACAACTTGAGTAAAATATGCATGCAAAAACTTGAGATTTTGAGCCTAGCCTGCAACCGAAAGAAATGAATTTATGATTTAGTTATATTAAATAAAAATGTATATACAGGAATTGATTATTTTTTGGAAAGATTTGTTAATTTAGAAAAGTGATGTTGAAAGGGAAATTCAGATTCCACCAAAAACACAAAACAGTATGATTGAATCGTATGATTGTACTATGCGAGACGATTGTATGGGAAACGCAAGGTGTACGATTGATTTGGATGCGAGGCGAATTAATTTTAGTTATAAGGAACACGACACACTGCACGGCAGACATAAATTAACACTTTAAAAGACATTAAACACCACAAAAACAACACTAGGAACAATTTAACACCACACGAACACACGAAGGAAAAACTAGAACAAAATGGTGGAAATTTTGAGAAAGGCAAGATAAGACAAAATCACTTTGAACAATGCAAATAGAAGATTTTTTGTTTGAAAAGAGTTGTATGTCATTATAACAGTTTTTTTTCTATGTTAGCATAAAAACATATCAGGTAACGAACTGTCAATTTAATTTGAGTGTATTGTTAGTTATAGAAATCCATTTCAGTTATTATGTAATCAAATTTCATGATAAATGTCAAATGTAAATAGATAGAATGTCACAAATTTTAATTTACGAGGTTGGCTATTCAAAAAGCAAGTTCTCTTGAACGTGCTAAACTCAGGTGGCAAAAATTAATACCACGACGCCACTTCGGCTGCCACAGTACTATTGTAACGCGCTAAAATTAAATTAACAGTTTGTAAAATTTGAAAATGTATTGTAGG
Source organism: Allygus modestus (assembly GCA_963675035.1). Lineage (NCBI taxonomy): Eukaryota > Metazoa > Arthropoda > Insecta > Hemiptera > Cicadellidae > Allygus > Allygus modestus. The sequence goes on along the minus strand of OY776111.1, from coordinate 97,910,507 downwards.
AAATTGTAAATTGAATTTTCTTTGAATGTAGATGTTTAAAACAAGTGAAATTTTAAAGACACTAGTATATTTTGTACTGATTTTTGATGATAAATTTCATTATTTTAGAAGTAACATTATTTTAGAAATCAAATTCAAATGTATAACTAAATTCATATAACTGCTTCATTATTAGTTAATTAGGTATAAGTATTTCATTTTACCTGTTGGCAGCACTGAAGTAACAGTTGTTGTGATTGTAATTAAACTCAGTTAGAATAAATTAGTTCATTAGATGGCTAATTCCCAACATAAAACAATTCTCGTTGACATAGTAAGTTTCAAACTTAAATTATTATATTTAAATTAATTTGTATGTAAATAATTTCATTGACAGATATATTATTATTGTTTTGTATAATCAATCTTTGCTAATTTCAGAATAATAATGTTGTAAATGTAAAATAACCAATTGTGAATATTCCTGTCACTTTCATGTATAATTTTACTCAAAAAGCACATTGTTGCTAGATTTGTATAACTTCAATATTTAATGTTAAAATTATTTTAAATGCAACTAAATATGTTTCAATATGTAAAATAATTAGTTTACTAGAAATTATTTAGTTTGGATTTGTTACAAACGAGTTCAAGTAGTACCCGAGTTCTATTATCACCGGATGGGAATCAGGCCAATAATCATCAAACCGTAAGAATTAGAATAATACTGATATAATATTAATATATTAAAGTGTATAATTTCAAAAGGAAATATATATTTTTTCAATTAATTAAACAGGATCTTATAACGGCAATGAACTCTACTTAGTTGCCCTATTACCATGTTTGTAGTGTTGCATAACATCTGTGGACCATTTGATAGGCTATTAAAATAGTGCAGTTATCTAAATTAAATATATAAGTGCAGCGCTCCTGAAATCATCCATACTGTGTAGGGGGTGTTGTACAACGTAAAATAGAAAGTTAAATCATTTCAGTTTGTATGCAGCAAGAGAAGTCATACTGTTTTTAATTAACAACATAGTATAGTTAGTTAAATAACCACATAATTAGTGTAATCCGTTTCTTATGCAACTATTTTCTTAGTTCGTGATAAATTAAACTATGTTATTCTTTAAGAATACATAGTATAATTTCAATCAAAATTGAAGGAAATAACATTTTGTATAACATGTTATGTCTACAAATACACTAATTTCGTCTGAGTTAAATTGATATAAACGATGGACTTGTGATGAAAACTTCCTAAGTTTAAGTGTGCATTACCTGCAATGAATTACTTGTAGTTTCATTCACCATTATTATTCTTACACATCACACATTTATGACATGTACACTCATTTATTTTAGTAGTTAAGTAGTTATTTAGTAGTAGTAGTAGTAGTAGATATTTATCTGTATATGCATTATTTTACATATGCTAATTTAATTAATGTTACTAACGGAATGATAGGATTATACAAACAAATAAATATTATTATAAACCAGTAATATCTCCTCAATAAAAATTACAAAGTATATCTATTTGATTTTCATTCGAATATCAATAAAAAACTATTATCTTTGACAAAGCAACTTCAATTTATATTTTTTGTAAAATCTTCTGAATTCACAGTAAATAAAAAATAATAATATTGGTTCTGGTTTGAAATTCAATTAAAGTGATGAGTTAGGGGAGTATAGCTGGAGTGAGGGCAGAGGGGTCCAGTAACTGGGACTGGGGCAGTAAAGTAATGAGTTAGTGGAGCGTAGCCGTAGTGAGGGCAGAGGAGTCCCGTAACTGGGACTGGAACAGTAGAGTAACAGTGATGAGTTAGTGGAACGTAGCCGGAGTGAGGGCAGAGGGGTCCCGTAACTGGGACTGGGGCAGTATAGTAACAGTGATGAGTTAGTGGAGCGTAGCCGGAGTGAGGGCAGAGGGGTCCCGTAACTGGGACTGGGACAGTAGAGTAACAGTGATGAGTTAGTGGAGCGTAGCCGGAGTGAGGGCAGAGGGGTCCCGTAACTGGGATTGGGAAAGTAGAGTAACAGTGATGAGTTAGTGGAGCGTAGCCGGAGTGAGGGCAGAGGGGTCCCGTAACTGGGACTGGAGTAGAGACAAACCCACAAAGAGAAGCCACAATCGGGGTTTTTTCCCATGTTATTCTTATGGGGATCAGTTTTTGCGCCGACACCAGCTCCCGCCTTACACAAGTTTCCTGTACTAGTACCCTTGCCTTAAATTTATTTTCCCCATCCTCTATATTTAAAAAAAAAACTTTGGATTTGTCTGAAATTTATCTAATGCATTAATAAATCCCAAATTAACTATTACGGTCGAATTAAAACTGCCAACTTACTGATTAATTAAAACACACACCAACGATCCACAATGACCATGACGCCAAGGCCTGAGATTCTCCACGCGTGCCTACACACGCAACGATCCACACCGCTGCCCACTAACACACTGACACACTGACGCCAAGGTCGGTCGTGTGCAAGCATGGAAACACACAGTATGCACACCAAATACCAATGAAACAACCGAAAGAAATGAATTTATGAATACACCCAAACGCACTAACAGTTAGCAGCGTTTAGCAGTTAGATGTTTGTGATCTCTGTTCATGTTGGTTTGAAGTATGATTTGCGTTTTTTTTTTGTGTGCTGTTCTGGGTTTGACCAGAATTAGCTATGAGGTAATTTCCTGGTTAAATTGAAAATCCAGCCTCTCGATGTGTATATAAGGACCGACAGCACACAGCTCTATTGTTCTACAAGACCTCTCAGCAGTGACACGACCTCGAGGCGGCGAGTGACATTGGATGACGTCACCACGCAGTGGCACTGGACTATGGCGTCACGGCTCACCTCACCAACATCACCGGACCCAACGTCTCGCACCTAGGACTCCGACTATGTTAGCTGATAATGAGGGAGTGTTAGCGACTGTAGTTAGTTGTAGCTAAAGTGTAGATGGTGTCTTCAGCGGAGGACAATCACAACTGACTGTTAATCCATCATTTTTTTATAATCGCTCCGAAAATTGTGAAATAGCTTTCCTAATATTTGTAAATCATATTTCGAATGTAACAGCCACATTTCCAAATTAAATTTTAAAATAGATTTCCATATTTAAATATCCATTTGTAAATCATATTTCGAATGTGACTGCATTTCCAAATTAAATTTGAAAATAGATTTCCATATTTAAATATCCATTTTTAAATCATATTTCAAATGTAACAGCTGCATTTCCAAATTAAATTTTAAAATAGATTTTCATATTTAAATTCTCATTTGTAAATCATACTTCCAATTCACCATTTCCAAATTAAATTTTAAAATAGATTTCCATATTTAAATATCCATTTGTAAATCATATTTCGAATGTGACTGCATTTCCAAATTAAATTTGAAAATAGATTTCCATATTTAAATATCCATTTATAAATCATATTTCAAATGTAACAGCTGCATTTCCAAATTAAATTTTAAAATAGATTTTCATATTTAAAATTCTCATTTGTAAATCATACTTCCAATTCACCATTTACTAATTTAATTCTCCATTTCAAAACCGTAATCGTAAAACATAAATATTGAATTGGGAGATACAAAATTACTAGTGATCTAATAGTCACTCCCATCACCAAATGATCCTCTTAGGATGCTTTAAGGATATTAGGGCGCAACAATTATCTTACACTTCAAAGTTAAATGTGTTTTGAAAATTATTTGTACTTTGATCAAACTAAATATTAAAGTAAAATATGTTTTGAATTTTAGACTTTAAATATTAAATTATCTGTTCTAATTGAATATGTAGATTGATAGTTTAAAAATGGCAGTTTTATTTATAAAATGATATTGTACAGTGTGAATACGTATCCAGTCCAAACAGTTCAGCCGCACTGACGCTGGTTTCACACATCTTTAACTTCGTGTTTTAAATTAAACTTGTTAAAGTATATAATTTAAAACCAATGTTAAATGATTTTGTCTAATTTAAAATTAAAATGGTAATTTTTGAACTCTCATATTCGTAAATTAAACTTGTTAAAGTATATAATTTAAAACAAATGTTAAATGATTTTGTCTAATTTAACATTAAAAATGGTAATTTTTGAACTCTCATATTCGTAAATTAAACTTGTTAAAGTATATAATTTAAAACCGCCGTTAAACAATTTTTGTCTAATTTAACATTAAAAAATGGTAATTTTTGTTTATAAAAAACAGAGTAATGTCATCTCAAAATTTATTTACATCGAACATGTTGTCCTGTGCAATCTGCTCCGTGCCCTGCTCCAACAGAAGCAATTTAATCAGACACCATCGTAACATTCACAAAGTTATTCCTAAAATTTGTAAAAAATGCCATCAAATATTTGACAATAGCAATTTTAAAATGCATATGCTAGAGAACCACAATACTTGTAATGTGTGTAAGAGAGTCATCACCCGTGACAAGAAACGCCACCACCTACGATGTGACAAGCGACCCTATAATGTGTTTAAGTTTCAAGGTGAGTCCGTGGATATATTAAACACCCTTCAATCATGTCCTTTACCAATAAAATGGATTCTTATTAGGAGAGTGAAATTTATCAAACACACAGTTAGTAAGAATGGTGAATTATTAATTGATAAAGAAACTATTGCTAACTTTCGAAGTTTAACTAATTTATCAATTGAGAAAGCACAATTAAAGACACAAATTGAAAATTCACTTTTAAAAATCGACACATCTTTACACAAATTTCAATCAGAAGGCAGTGGATGGATATATGACCATACTAAATACTGGCAGCTGCATGTTTACAAGTATAAACCCCTAACTCCCAAGTCATACATCCCAAACCAGAAAATATAAAATCAAAACACGCTGTTTTAAATATTAAAAATAGTGATAATAAATGTTTTTTGTGGAGTATTTTAGCAAGCTTAAAACCAAGGAATTGTATAAATGAACATGCAAATCGAGTATTTTACTACGAACCCCATGAAGGTCAGTTAAATATGACAAATATAAAATATCCCGTAAAAATATCCGACATTGATAAATTTGAAAAACAAAATAATATAAGTGTTAATGTATATGGAATTGAAGGACAATTAATATATCCATTGAGAATAACTAAACTAAATAGTAATACGCACGCAAACCTGCTGCTTTTACAACAAGGCCGCAAATCACATTACTGTTTAATTCGTGATTTTGATAAGTTAATGTTTGATTCTACAAAACACAATAATAAGAAATATTTTTGCAAGTTCTGTGTGCAACATTTTTACACTAAAGATATATTGGAACGTCACATAACATATTGTAAAACCTTTGTTGCCCAAAGAGTACAAATGTCTAAAAAAGATACATTACAATTTACGAATTACAAATATCAACTTAAAGCTCCCTTTGTGATTTATGCAGATTTCGAATGTTTTATAAACTCTAACAAACACACTGCTTCTGGATTTGCTTATGTTGTAGTGAGAGATTCTAAAATTATTTACGAAGAGTTGTACAGTGGTGAAAATGTAATGGATGTGTTTTTCGAAAAATTATTTAAAACTTATGACTTTATTAAAAGTCAGATGGGAGTATATGTTCCCCTTGTAATGACTCCAGAGCAAGAGACGTTATTTCAAAACTCTACACGCTGCCACATATGCCGCCAGCCGTTACTGTGTGATAAAGTGCGCGACCATTGTCACTTAACAGGTGAGTTCAGAGGGCCCTCCCATAACTCTTGTAATTTAAACTATAAAGTAACCAAGAAAATTCCAGTATTCTTCCACAATCTTAAAAACTATGATGGACATTTAATAATGCAAAACTTAGGAAAATTTAATCGCAAATTGAATTGCATAGCCAAAGATATGGAAAAGTATATTTCATTCTCTGTTGATGATTTAGTATTTTTGGATTCCTACAACTTTCTGTCCCTTCCCTTAAGCAAATTAGCTTCCAATTTAAATACATTTAGATTTATAGACAATCCACTACTACAACGTAAGGGCGAATTTCCGTACGAATACATGACAGGACCAGAAAAGTTTTTAGAGCCTCTCCCACCCATAGAGGCATTTTACAGTAGTCTAACTAAAGAATGTATATCTCCTGCACAATATGAACATGCTAAAACGTATGGAATCATTTTAATATTAATAATTTAAAAGAATATCACGATTTATACCTTAAAACAGATGTGTTGTTATTGGCTGATGTGTTTGAGACATTTAGGGACTTATGTTTAAAGGATTATAAACTCAACCCTGTTCATATGTACTCACTGCCTGGACTAACATGGGAGGCATGTCTTAGAATGACCGGCATAAAATTACAATTATTTCGTGACATTGACATGCATTTGTTTATAGAACATGCTATTAGAGGCGGTGTAAGTATGATTTCCACGCGCTATGCTAAAGCCAATAATAAGTACATGGGCGAATATTATGACCCAAATCAAGAAAGCACATATCTTGTATACTTAGACTGTAACTCGCTATATTCTACAGCAATGTGCGAGTCGTTGCCCATCGATGGCTTTAGATGGACAAATGAGAAAGATTATAAATACAATCAAAATGAAAACTTTGGATTTATTTTGGAAGTTGATTTAAAACACGATAAAAGTTTACACGATTTGCATAATGACTACCCGCTCGCACCAGAAAAAATGAATGGAAAATTAATACCAAATTTAAATGACAAAACTAAATATATTTTACATTATAATGCACTAAAAAAATACGAAGAACTGGGTTTGGTAGTTACAAAATACCACAGAATTTTAAAATTTAGACAGTCGAAATGGCTTGCACCCTATATTAATTTTAATATTGAAAAGCGACAAAAAGCTAAACATGATTTTGAAAAAGACTTTTACAAACTGTTAAATAACAGTCTCTTTGGTCGAACAATTATGAACCAACGTAAGTTTCGTGATATACATCTTGTAGACGAGTCTAAGTTAACAAAGTACGTTACAAAGCCAAGGTTTGACTGTAGCAAAATGTTCGATAACAATTTGCATGCTGTACATTTAAATAAATTAATTGTAAATTTTGATAAACCAATATATTTAGGAATGACCATTTTGGATATCAGTAAAGTAATAATGTATGATTTCCACTATAATTATATGTCAAAATTTAAGAATAAAAAGTTCTTAACGACAGACACAGACAGCCTTCTTTATTCTATAGTAACAGAGGACTTTTACAAGGAAATACAATGTGACTTGGACTGTTTCGACACCTCTGCATATAGTAAAGACCATTTCTTATACTCTGATAAAAATAAAAAAGTTACGGGCAAGTTTAAAGACGAATTAAATGGTCAAATTATGTATGAATATTGTGGTTTAAGGCCAAAATTATACTCTTTCATTCCTTTACAATGGTTATACGAAAAAGAAAAGCAAAATGAGCTAGAGGTTAAAAAGGCAAAGGGGGCTGACAATGCTACAGTTAAACATCTCTTAAGACACCAACATTACTTAAACTGTCTTGCAACCGGGGAAGATTACTATGAGAATGTTACAAGAATTAAATCCACAAACCACCATCTTCAAACATTAACGATGAACAAAAAGGTACTCTCTTTTGATGACGACAAGAGGTTTATTCTGGATGGCATTAACACTCTTGCCCTCGGTCATTATAAAATTGGTCAAACATAAATCTATATTTCCCATTATTCTTTGGCCTTTCCTTGTCTATTACAAAAAAGCCATATTTAGACCTGTCCCAGCATTGATGGCAGAGATTTCTAAATTGGTTAAATGAAAAATCATTTCCCACATGATTGTTATACACATGTTTTAAATTTAAATCGTCTTGTTTAAATAATATTAGAAAATTAACATTGTCACGTAAATGTTTGTTTACTTTACTGTAAGATTGACACAAGTAAAAACTGTTAATATTTTTGTATCTGCCCATTGAGAAAAATTGTGTGATATTTGGACTATTTATGTCGTCAAATACAACTATTGAGTGTGATTCTACATCATTTGGTGTGATTTCACAGTTTGAATATGTGTGTAATTTAACTTCATCAAACAGACGGAATATTTCAATTATTTTTTTATATTTTTCTTGTTCTAAAGATTTGGATATTATATATAAATTTGTAAACTTTAATCCTTGCTTTTTTACAATTAAGTTATAAATTACAACGGTCTTCCCCGAACCGCTAGGCCCTATTATAAGACAGCGAATATTATTAGGAAATAGACCCAACTTCTTTGGTGTATTTTCTTTATGTGCTATTTTAAATTTGTTCTTTTGTTGAATAAATGACAGTTTTTATATAATAAAAATGGCAAATAGAAAGTGTAAAAAGGTCCAAGGTAAGGGATTATTCTTAAAGCCATATAGAGGCCGTGGCTTGTTAAATACCCTTATAAACAACCTTCCTTTCCCCCTCCACATACCGTCGTATACATATTGTGGTCCTGGAACTAAGATACGTGAAAATTTAGCCAGAAATGTACCTCCAAAAAATAAGCTAGACTCTTATTGTAAAGAGCACGACATATTCTACATGAATAATCCTGATACAGCCGCCCGGAACAAGGCAGATATGAGATTAGCGGACCAGGCTTGGACTAGGGTTTCGGCAAAGGACGCCAGTCTGGCCGAAAAAGCAGCAGCTTATGCAGTGACAAATTTGATGAAGGCCAAGGCAAAAATGGGAATGGGATTAAAATTTAATAAAAAAGATGGACAACTTTCAGCTGTTAGAGGCCGCAAGAGACGTGCCTCACTTTCGAGGAGTGTACCTAAAAAACGAGCTAAGAAAACAGAGACCAAAAGTAAGAGAATGTGGAATTATTAATTTAGACAGTGACAGGGGCACACATTGGACAGAATATCGTAAAAATAAAGATATTGTAATATATTTTGACCCATTCGGAATACAGCCTCCAAAAGAGGTAATTGAATATTTTGTACCATCTAAAATTTACTATACAACTGATCAAATACAAGATTTAAACAGTTCCATTTGTGGAATTTTATGTTTATCATTTCTGAAAAATTTTAGTTTATAAAAATGGATTCATTTACTATAACATTTACGGGTACAGAGCCAGAGTTGAAGTCGGTGTTCTTTCCTCCTATAGAATTAAATGGTGATTATGTAATTGGACTGGTAGATTTTCAAAGTTATAATTCTATATTTAATGTTAAAAAACCTCTAAATACTTTGACATATTACAAAATGCACATAATTACAACCCCAAAAGGGGAGGTCACAATTGACGAATTAAACCGGGCATTAGATGGCAAAGTTGAAGTTATTATACAAAATAAAGTAGCATTAATTAATACAAAAGTCAAACTTATATTTTACAAAGGGCTAGTTCCAAAATTAAATAACCTTAAAGACACAAAATTAACTATAGACGAGGGTGAGGATGTGTATTATTACGATCACAAAGCTCCAAATGTAATTGAAATTGCTGAAGGTACATACGAAGTGTTTGAGCTTGCGAAGGATATTCAAAAGCAACTCCCAGATTTTGTACTTATAGCCGATAATAAAACTATGAAAGCCACATTGCATTCTAGCCATGTGTTTGATTTTACAAAACCGTGTTTAGGGTCTGAATTATTGGGATTTAAAGGATTTTCTACTCCAGATATTGCGTTTAAATCCGTAAATAAAATCAACATAAATAATGTAAATGTGATTAGAGTAAAATGTAATATTGCGAATGGGTCTTATTTAAATGGTGACAAATCACACACCATACACAGTTTTTACCCAGAAGCTCCTCCCGGCTACAAAATTATTGAGGTCCCCAGAAAAATTATATACTTGCCTGTAAATAAGAGAAGTTTAGATGTTGTTAGCATTACATTTGCAGATCAACACGACAAGCCAATTGACTTTAATAAAGAAGAAACTACAATTACTTGTCATATAAAAAAGATATGAGAATTTACAAGAACGGACTGAGTGTGCAAAATGCCAGGTTTCTGCGATCAATTGGGTTGAAGTTAAAATTTTCTATTAATAAAAATGGAAGATTTTCTAGACGTTACAGGAAAATTCCAATACGACGATAGCGTGGTTAAAATTACAAATCACTCCTATGTTCCACACAACACTTTAGCAATAAATAATTCCGATGAAATTCGAATATGCATAAATAATCAAGATTTACTAACACTCCCATGTAGGAGTTATCTGTATATTAAAGGAGAAATAGAGAATCATGATAAAGGACATTTTATAAATAATGCATTTGCATTCTTATTTGACGAAATTAGATACGAAGTTGCTGGTAAAGAAATAGATATTGTAAGAAATCCGGGAATTTCCAGTCTTATGAAAATATTGTGCTCTTACAATAAAACAACTAAATTGTCAAATGTAGCATTTGATTCTGATGAAAATTTAAAGGATTTCCATAAAAGCGGCAAGTTTAGTACTTGTGTCCCGTTAGAGCTGTTAATGGGTGTGTTTGAGGATTTTAATAAGATTTTAGTAAATGTTAAACAAGAATTGGTGTTGAAAAGATCCAAAAACGACTTAAATTGTATATTAACAACATCTAATGCTCCAACTGGTGTCGATCCTATTCCTAAAATTACACTTAAATCGATTCAGTGGGTGATCCCGCATGTGGTGCCATCTGATGGGGAGAAGCTTCAATTACAAAAGATGTTATTGCAAAATAAAAATTTGCAAATTGCATTTAGAAGTTTGGAGCTACACGAACTCCCATCATACCCCGAAACCAAGAGACATACATGGTCAGTTAAGACGTCTTCGAGTTTGGAGAAGCCCAGGTATATTATATTTGGTTTCCAAACTGGTAGGGACAACAGTGCACGAAAAAGAACTGATGAATTTGATCACTGTAAATTGAAAAATCTCAAAGTGTTTTTAAACTCTGAATATTATCCTTATAGTGATTTAAATCTCAACTTTGAAAATGGAGATGCCTCTAAAGCTTATGAGATGTTTGTGAGGTTTAGGGAGAGTTACTACAACACCGTCCCCGATCCTATGTTTAACAGAGCTGACTTTATAAAGAAATATCCTCCAATTGTAATAGATTGTTCTAGGCAGAATGAATCAATAAAAGAGGGGGTTGTAGATATTAAATTAGAAATTGAAACTGCAGAAAATGTCCCTTCAAACACATCTGCATATTGCCTAATAATACACGATAAAGTGTTTGAGTATAATCCTTTGACAAATGAGATAAATAAAATGTAAATAAAATGAAAACAAATATTCAACAAGAATTGGTAGAGTCTGCAAAACAAATAAGAGAAAAATATAGGGCGTTAAAACGTGGTAAATTTCTAGAGGCTGAAGAGAGGTTCCAAACATTCCAACCGTTAATAGAGCCTTTGTAAGAATTAAAAAATTTAGCCACAAAAACAGAGAGGCCAGTTCTCCCAATGATTTTAGAAAAGACCCCGTCTAGAATACCAAGAATAACCCAGATAACACCGCACAAATTAGATTTTGGTCTTTTAGCATCAGACTATTTAGGAAATTACCTTAGTAGAAGTAGTATGACAGACACCACATATGGTATTAGGCGAGAAGGAAATAAATGTTTTATTGGGAATCAGGAAGTTCAAATTGCCAATGATGATGTTACAGTTGGAGAAACAATTTATAAAGGGACAAAGGGATTGTGGGAATTGTTAACTTTAAAAGAACCCGTAAACTATAGTCAGGTTGATTTGCAAAATTATAAAGAGATTTTGGAAGCTACAAATGCACATTTAAAGGGTTATAAACCAGGTGCGGCGATGTCAAGTAATAAACACACTAAATATCTTAATATAATTAAACCCCTGTTTAAGACTGTTGGTGAAGGTTTAAGGCAGGTAACTGGTAATAAAATAGACTATGTTTATTGGGACGATCCTAATGAGCTTGTAGATAGGTTAAGACTGCTTTGGTTAAGCCGATTGGCGGGAAATTCTGGAGTGGATAATGAGATAGATTCTATCATAGAAGAATTGAGGGAAAGTGGAATTGTTTATTAAATAAAAAGATGATAGATAAATTTTATCGCGTATATAACCCGTATAGTAAACCAGAAGCTAGAAGTTTTAAAGAAACTACTTTAAATCTAAAAGATGATGGTTGGAATGCTTTAAATTATAAAATTAGTAGTGTTAAAGGTGGGGAGTTTACTGACGATGTATCGACTTAGGGGCAGACGTTAACCAGAAAAGGTGATGCTTTTGTACAAGGTAATACTAAATATAAGTTTTTAGAATCCAAGAGTAATAATTGGAACGCTAATAAACGCATAATTACTAATGTTAAACGAGGTGAAAGCTCAACCGATGTACCCACATTAGAGCAAACTTTAATAAGAAAAGATGGTGTCTTTGTACAAGACAAAAATAATTATGAATTTTTGGAATCGGAGAATGGTATTTGGAATGCCAAAAAGCGAAAAATAAGTAATTTGTTGGCTGGTAAAGAAAGCGATGATGTTGTAAACGTCTCTCAAATACCAAAAATGGATCTAAACTTTTGGGATTTTAATAATAAAAGGCTAGTTCGTGTTAAACCCGCTGTTGATGAGAACGATTGTGTTACAAAACATCAGACTGTGACTTTAGACGGTCTTAAATTTGATGGTAAAAATAAGCAATTAACAAACATTTTACCTAGAACATTGCCAAATGATGTGGCTGTTGTTAATCAAATATTAACAAAAGGTGAGAAAAGCATAATAAAACAGGGGGATAAAAATTATAATGTATTAACATTAGATAGAGATATGTGGGATGCAGAGGACAAATTAATAAAGAATGTACCTGAAGGCAAAGATAGGAGTGATATTTGTTTAATGTCACAGGTTTTGAGGTATGACGATAATATTAAAACTTTTAGACAAGACAATATTAAATTTGATATTTGTTTAAAATCACATGCATTAAGGTTTAACAATAAAACTAATAAATTTATGCAAGACAATAATGAAATCGATTTGATGATGTACAATCCTAAATTGTTGGTTGCAGACCCTACATCTTTAAGCGGATTTAAGACTTTAGATGGAGAGGCATATTTGCCAAAAAACTATGTATATCAAAGAATGAGTGATGGTATGTTAATTGGTAGCAATGGAGGTGTTTTTGAAACGACAGAGACTGGCAGATACGTTAACATTAAAAATAAAGAATAAAAAATGGAAAAAATTGCTTACGAATTGCATAAGCCCGCGAGAAAGAACTTTGTTAGAAGGTCTTTTAAGGTGTTGGGTATAAACGAAACTGTTCAAATAGATTTAATAGATATGCGGAATTATGCTAGAGAGAATTCTGGGAATAAATATATTTTAACTTTAATAGACACATTTTCTAAAAAAGCTTATGCTGCTCCACTAAAGAATAAAACTGGATTAGTAGTCACAGAAGCTATAAAAACTATTCTCCCAAAGGGAGTTAAAAATATTCAATCTGATAACGGAAAAGAATTTTTTAATGAACATTTTACCAAACTAATGAAAGTTCTAAATATTAATCACTACCACACTTACTCTACAACTAAGGCGGCTATTGTGGAAAGGTTCCAGAGAACTTTAAAGAATTGGTTGTATAGAGAGTTTAGTGCACAAGGGAGTTACAAGTGGTTGGATTTACTTCCAAAGTTAATAAGGATATATAATAATAAAGTACATAGATCCATAGGGATGAAGCCTAACCAAGTAAGTGCTAAGAACTCTAAAGATGTACATGAAAGGTTAGCATCTAAAGTACAAGTTAAAAAGCCAAGATATAAGGTGGGGGATAGTGTAAGGATATCTAAATATAAACATGTATTTAGTAAAGGATATACCCCTAACTGGACGGGAGAGCTTTTTACAATAGCAGAAGTTAAGAAAACAAAAGTAGGGTGCTATGGCCGGTTCTGGACCACTTTAGCAAACTGAGGAGCCGAGGAGCCCCCCCCCCCGTGACGTCATCCCCCCCCCCGTGACGTCCCCCCCCCGTGACGTCATCCCCCCCCCCGTGACGTCACACCCCCCCCCCCATCACGTGACCTGGTGGAAACCTAACATAGGCTGGCGAGCACAGGCGTGTGAGGAGGAATGAGGACCCCCCCCCCCCCCCCGTCACGTGGCCTGGTGGAAACCTAACATAGGCTGGCGACCACACCCACCTTTATTTTAACCTTGTTTACTCCTCTCTTGTCTTCAGTTAACGGTCGAGAGTCGCAGCACCATGTCCTCTGACAGCAGCAGCGATACTGAGCGAGTTGAAGTGAGTGTTGGTGAGGAGGGAAAGACTGTGAAAGTTAGGCGAGTGAGATACCAGTCTGCGTGGAGACCATTTGAACCTCGGTACGAGTGGAGGAAGCGTGTTCGACGTATTGACAAGAAGTTTACGGCAGAGTGCGTTCCGAGGATCCATTACGACTTGGAACAGTATGAGAGCGACCTGCTGTGGAGAGCGGAGCGGTACAAGAATATCCATACCTTTCCGCGTGATGATTATGAGATGTGGGTGGTAGAGGAGGGCAGAAGGTACCTCGCGGAGGACTATCCATTCGAGAAGGAGTACTGGGAATGGATCCGGTATGAACAGCAGTATTTACTATTGGTGAATGATTGGAACAGATACGGGGAACAGTTTGCAGTAAATCCTTTTTTGTAAAATTTATAAGAACTAAAATGAATATTAATTGAAGTAAATAGTTACACAAAGCCCTCCTCCACATGATGTCGCCATCCCCGTTATACCTCGAGGCAAGCGCTTGTTTACTTGTGGTTTTCCTATGTTATTTAATGAGCGGTGCCTAATGATCCTCCTCAGTTTATCTGTGAATGTACTTGAGTGCTCATTTGTATGCTCCTAACCAGTGACTTCTTCCTGCTTCGATTACCTTCATTAATTAAACGTAAGTAGAAATATTTTTATTAACTAAACCATTTTAAATTTTATTTCGGACGTACTCTCAACACTTTATTTACTAATGAAATTTAATTAAACCCTGTTTTAAAACAGCTCTTTATTAAATGTATTATGCCTTTCCAACGAATGATAATTTCCAGTTAACTGATTTCGAACCTGACATTACAATGTTTGAGGCATACATAAATCAGTGAAGCTATTCTGAGCGTATCATGGTTGTTTCTTTTTAATATTTTATTTTTCATTCCTCTAGAACGTTATTAAGTATCCTTTGTTGTTGTAGATGAACAACCAACATTTGTGTGAGGTCTGTGGTCACACCTTCAGCCTTTTCAAAAACCTGAGGAGGCATGCAGAGTCTACCCACAACGACAGACGCCATGACTGTAACGTTTGTGGTAGACGATTTACAAGAAGGGACAACCTCAATCGGCACATTACTACTGCCCACCAACAGCCTGTGGAGGAGCTCCAAGGTTAGTAACTATAATCATGGCTACCTTTTTATAAAATGCTTCTCATAATTAATATTTAAAGAAATTGAAATTTTTAATTTTAAATTGGAATTTAAAAATTTACATAATAAACTGTGATAAGTGTTCATGCTTCACATAAGTGCCCCCCCCCCCTTCATGCTTCCTCTATCCTAACCTAACCAACCTAACCAACCAAGCAGCAGCCCCCCCCCCCCATGCTTCCTATATCCTAACCTGACCAACCTAACCAACCAAGCAGCCCCCCCCCCCCTTCATGCTTCCTCTATCCTAACCTAACCAACCAAGCAGGCCCCCCCCCCCCTCATGCTTCCTCTATCCTAACCTAACCAACCTAACCAACCAAGCAGCCCCCCCCCCACCCCCCCCCCCGTCGTTTTATAAGTGTAGTAACTCTCGTTATATGTTGTAGACGGAGGAGCAGAGTTGGAGGCTCGGGCAGCCAGGTTCCGCTGCGCCTTCTGCGACAGGGACTTCATGCGCCGTCATAACCGGGACCGCCACCAGACGCGCAGCTGCCCTATCGCGTTGAACCTCATCCGAGACCACTTCGAGCCACCACCATCACCCATCGCGGAGCCACGGGAGCCTCAACCCGGACCGAGCGGGGAGCCTCAACCGGGACCCAGCAGGGAGCCACAACCGGGGCCCAGCAGGGAGCCGCAACCGGGGCCCAGCAGGGAGCCGCAACCGGGGCCCAGCAGGGAGCCACAACTGGGGTCTAGTGAGGAAGAGGAGGAGCCGATGGAGGGTGCCGGTCTCCCAGCGTTCCAGCTCGTGCATCGAGCCTTCCGCAGACGCCTCCTCACCTTTCGACTGTCCCAACCGATGGACGCCCTGCTGACAGTTGAGGAAGCGCTCGTCTTCCTGTTCCATGAGGTCTTTGATCTTTTGACTGACGTGAGGAGCAGGCATCCCAGCATCAAGGTAAACATGGTCCTGGAATGTGAGTTCACCAACATCCATGGGGCCACCTGCCTGCGCTCCTTCAACACGAAGAACGTCCCGCTGACCGAGGCCTCTGACTTGGGGGATTTCCTCTCCGCGACGTTCGACACGATCAAGAATAAGAAGGAGCAGTGCGAGTTGGTGGGCAGTGGATGGACCTACCTGCGCATACGTGACCTGGAGATCCGCGTGAATGAGTACATACCGCTCGGAGGCAGGGCGTTTATTCCGCTGCCAAAGGACATTGACGCCACGCACGCAGTCATCAATGTCCAAAACAACGATGACATGTGCTTCATGTACGCGATCCTGGGCGCCTTCGTCCCGGAGCATCAGCAGAGACCCACAAGGTACACCTTGGACATCATCGCCCGGTACGACTGGACCGACCTGCGCTTCCCCGTCACACTGAAGGACATCAAGGCTTTTGAGCGCAAGAACGCCATCAGCGTGAACGTGTATGGGATAGAGCGCGCGATGGTGGGGAGACGGCCTGGTGGAACACCTGAGTTCAAGAACAGGGTATACCCGTTGAAGATATGTAGGCGGGAGCTCCAAGACCATCGCGACCTGCTGTACGTGACAACTGAGGGTAACAGCCATTACGCGTTCATCAGGAACTTGAGCCGACTGGTCCGCCCTCAGCTCACCACTCATGACCACAGGATCTACATCTGCAAGAGGTGTTTTGCCTACTTTGACAACCGGCCCAACAAGCTCGGGTTGACGGGTGCTCAGCGCTTGGAGGAGCACAGGCGTTACTGTTACGCTAAGGCTCCTCTCCGCTTGGACATGCCAAAAAAGGAGAAGATCCGGTTCGCGCATCCCGAGTACACCCGGCGAGAGAGGTTCTGCATCTACGCGGACTTTGAGTGCTCCCTTCAGCCCGTCGCTGACGACCCTGCGGAACCACCACCCGGGACCAGACCTATGCGCATGCACGTCCCATACGCCTTTGCATACCAGATCATGGACTCGTTGGGGCTGGAGGAGTTTGAACCCCGGGTCTACTTCGGGGTCGACGCGTCCAAGGTGTTTATGGAGAGGCTCAAGATGGACGTGTTGATGCTGTGGGAGTTCCTGTTCAGCATGAGAGCTCTGCACCCTTCTCTGACCCGGCAGGAGATGGAAGAGTACCTGGCGGCGACTCGCTGCTACCTCTGCGGTGAGGAGTTCACCGAGCAGGACGTCAAGGTGCGGGACCACAACCACGCCCCACCTTACGAGTTCCGAGGAGCGGCGCACCGCTCGTGCAACCTACGGTACAGGGAGCAGCGGGTCATCAACTGCTATTTCCACAACCTGTCCAACTATGACGCTCACTTCATAGTGCGGGAGTTGGCCATTGACCCCGGCGATGTGGACGTGCTGGCGCACACGGAGGAGCGCTACATCGCTTTCACCAAGCGGTTCCACTTTGGCCAGCCCGGGGACAACCAACGACAGTCATCTTTCGCGGTGCGGTTCCTGGACACCTACAGGTTCTTGTCCATGAGCCTGGCCAACCTGGCGGCGGGGCTTCCCACGGATAAGATGCGTGAGACCAGGAAGCGGTTCCCCGACAACCGGCTCTTCGACCTGGTGCGCAGGAAGGGCGTGTTCCCCTACGACTTTGTCACGTCGTACGACACGTTGTACTCCACCAGACAGCTTCCTCCTCAGGCCGCGTTCAAAAACAGCATGACCCTGGAGGATATCAAGGAGGAGGAGTACGAGCACGCCCTCAACGTGTGGCGAGTCTTTGACTGCAACCACCTCAAGGACTATGCCGACAAGTACCTGCGCTGTGACATCGCCCTCCTCACCGATGTGTTCGAGCAGTTCCGCGACACCTCTTTGGCTGAGTATGGACTGGACCCTGCACACTACTACACCCTGCCCTCTTACGCCTGGGACGTCATGCTCAAGACCTGTGGCGTGGAGCTGGACACGCTACGGGACTTTGACATGTACCTCTTCGTGGAGCAAGGCATCAGAGGAGGTATCTCCCAGGCCATCACCCGCTACGCCAAGGCCAACCACGAGCGATGTCGCCCTGAGGACAGACGCCTCGACGAGCCGACACGCCACCTCCTGTACCTGGATGCCAATAACTTGTACGGCTGGGCCATGTCCCAGTACCTACCCACCGGAGACTTCCAGTGGCTCAGCCGTGAGGAGATTGACGCCTTGGACATCGCCTCGTTGGACGCGGAAGCCGACCGGGGCTACATACTGGAGGTGGACCTCAACTACCCCGCCCGTCTCCACGACCTGCACAGGGACCTCCCCTACTGCTGTGAGACCAAGCGGCCTCCAATAGGCAAGTTCCCCAAGCTGGTGACCACCCTGGACAACAAGGAGCACTACATCTGCCACTACAGGATCCTGCAGCAGGCGCTGAACAACGGACTGGAGCTTGTGTCTGTGCACAGGGCCGTCTCGTTCCACCAGTCTCAATGGCTCGAGCCCTACATCCTGATGAACACCGAGCTGAGGAAGAAGGCCAAGACCAAGTTTGAGCAGGACTTTTTCAAGCTCATGAACAATGCGGTCTTCGGCAAGACCATCGAGAACGTGCGCAAGCGCCTGAACGTCAAGCTGGTCTGCACTCCGGAGAGGTTCAGCAAATACGTGGCCAAGTCCAACTTCCTGGACCGCACTTACTACACAGAGGACATAGCCCTCATCCATCTAGCCAGGGTGAACATCGTTCTGGACAAACCCATCTACATCGGCATGTCTGTCCTGGAGCTGAGCAAGTGGCTCATGTATGAGTTCTTGCGCAAGATGAAGGACCGCTACGGTGACCGCCTGACCGTAGACTACATGGACACGGACAGCTTCGTGTTTGACATCATCTCTCAGGACATCTACAGGGAGATGATGGAACACCTGGAGGACTTTGACACCAGCGCCTACCCCAGGTCCCACCCCTGCTACAGCCCCATCAACGCTAAAGTCATCGGCAAGTTCAAGGATGAGTGCGCTGGCAGATCCCTGTTTGAGTACCTCGGGCTTCGTTCCAAGCTTTACTTCATGGACATCGAGGACCCGAGCGAGGAGACGGGATCCAAGGCTCTCAAGCGCGCCAAGGGAGTCGCCAAGGGGGTCGTCAAGAACATCCTTACCCCCGACGACTACAGGGAATGCCTGTTCAACGAGGTGTTGAAGACCACCGTCAACACCCGGTTCCAGTCCCACCTGCACCGCGTCTTCACAGTCCAGGTGGAGAAACTTTCCCTGAGCCCGAAAGATGACAAGCGCTATGTCCTGGCGGATGGGATCCACACCTTGCCTTGGGGACACAAGGACATCCCACCACTGGCTGGAGGAGGACGAGACCACCTCAATAACCAACAGCAACAGCAGCCAATGGAGGTGGATGAGGAGGAGGACGTTGATGAAGAGTTTCCTGTGTAGGCTTATGTTTATATGTAAATAGTATTTTTTAATTTATTTGTAAATAGCGTTTATAATTTATTTGTAAATAGTATTTGTAAGCAATTATATTGTAAAAGTTTTAGTTCACAGCAGATATCTGTGTTGTTATTACCTCACCCGTATTTCCTCATTATATTTTCAAAATCATCAACATGTCCAAGTTATAACTTTTTTCAAATTAAAATAATTTAAAATGTAATTTATAAAATTTAATAATTTAAAATGTAATTTATAAAATTTAATAATTTAAAAAAATTTTAAATAAAAAAAAAAAATCGAGATATTGGACATGTACTTTTCTTAAATATTGAAGTAAGGACAAATGAACAACAAGTGATTGCAATATATCGTATTTATTTCAAAAACATAATAAGAATATACAAACACACAATTAAAAAGAATACAATAAAGTATCAGTAACGTAGTGGTGAGAAGATGGAGTGGAAGAGCCTGCGGACCAGAGCGTCGTTGACCGTGGGGGACGCCAGATCGAAGAGCTGCACGTAGTCACCAAGCGCCATACCGAGGACCGCCCGGCAGTACAGGTAGGTGAGACAGTAGTGGCCGCAAACGGAAGTACCATAGCCCTGGAGTCGATACCTGTTGTAGACATAGCGGCGGCGCGAGTTGCGCCTCAGGAACCTCTGGTAGTCCGCCTGGTATGGGGACCTGCCGTAGCTGTCGAAGTATTCCAGCCGGTCCTCAGAGCAGTAGAATGCCACCCAGTGGTCTCCTCTCTCAGTGTGTGACATGGTGTTGGCCACTATGGCGGTCTGGGGTTGAACGGGTGAGTGAGGCAGACGGTCAGAGGCGCAGACCAGAACGCTCCTCAGTCCGGGGACTTGCACCAGGCTCCTCTCGATCTGTGTGGTGTTCATCGTGGGCGGAAGCAGCAGCAACACTCTAGGGCTGACGAGTCCGACCTGTCATTGGCCATCAGCCAATCACGCAGGACGATACAGTTGTGCAGAGCGCAACGGTTGAGGGCGCTCTTATGGTGGCTGCAGCGCAGGGTCCGGCAGGAGGGTGGTCCGTTGAGGGACCCGCAACCCAGGTCGTCCATGTCCTGCACGGTGGTGGCGGCAGGCTCGACGATCAGGTGCCGCTGAACGAAAGTCCTTTTCTGCGACCCCTTGACGTAGACGATGGGGCGGTGGATGAAGCAGGCCCGCAGCTTGTCCAGCAGGGCGACATAGGCGATATCGCCCTGGTCCCACTCGAGCCCATGGCAGTGACGCGTGAGCCAGCCGCTCTCGCGCAGTTTCTCGCTGGTCAGGAGGTCTCGATTGAAGGGCGGACGAGCGATGTGATGCATGATTAGCGTGCCGGTAGTCACGTCCACCACGCAGACCTCCTTCAGCAAATAGTCGTTGTCGCTGTCCTTGAAGCACTGCATGTCCATCACCACGCTTCCATGATGGCAGCGCACTAGGCCGGTGGCGGTGGCGGTAGGCTCGTTGTAGATTGGTGGCGGCACGTCCATCTCGCGAGGTCGGCTGAACTGAGAGCGAGCGCGCACTGCCTCGGCCTTAAGTAGGTGGGAGGGCGGCGGCGGCAGCGGCGGAGGAGATAACCCGTTTTACCCTCCAAAGTCCACAGTCACGTTGCGGTGACGGTCCACCTCCACGACGTTGTCCAACTCAGCATACACTATGCAGTTGAACGCCTCCGCCAAGGCTTCGGAGAACCCAATCTCTATGCGCAGGTTACCGTTGCGCACCAGGTTCCAGTGGCTGGATTGAGAGGCCGCCATATCGGGTGTCAGATCAAACGCCATCAGGCAGTATCCGTAGGGGTACTCGTTGCGACTGACTTCGTTACCACAGTCTGAGAAATTGATGCCGGTACCAGTGTACAGCGTGTGGTAGGCGAGCACGCACAACTCCTTACCGAACGTGTAATCCGGTTGAAGCGGCTTACATGGTACTTGCTCACCATCTATGTACAGCGCGAAGAAGTTCACGTGGCTGTGGGTGAAGTTGAACGGGTTCTTCTTGTAGTCCCCGTTGAACGCCTGATTGCTGACCAGGCCAACTATAATGCGTTTTGGCAGTTGACCCAGAAACACACTGTCCAGAGTCTTGCTGCTGATACCGGAGGGTAGCGTGAAGGATTTGACTTCCACGCGCGTAATGGGATATTTGGCTGTGCCCGACTCCAGCGTCCTGCTGTGAGCCAACAGCACGCTCGGGTTGATCTTACAGCGGCGCATAAACAGGTTGACTTCGGCGATGTCCACTTTGTAGTCTGTCACGGTTTTAGACATGATGGAGAATGAGTTCTTTGACCTGATCAGACGAAAGCGCATCTCCACACCGTTTAACATGAACTTCTCCTGGTTGCACAGGTCAACGTGCAGATGTCCGACCATGTCCACGTACCGGCTTCCCTTGATAAACTCTCTCCTTTTCTTGAGCCCGGTATAATTATCCTCCTCAGTATTGTCCATGTACCCGGCATAGTCCTCAAAGAACATCTCCGCGGTGAGGTGCGATGTCTTGGCATCACCACCATAGGACAACAGGTTCTCCAGGTAGGCGCGATAGGCGTACGTGTTGTTCTGAGGAGACACCAGTTTGTTGTTCAGGTACAGGTCCACTTGACTGAACAGCGAGTGCAGCCAGTTGTTAATCGGACCCACCTCTTTTATCGCTTGGTCACCCGTTACAGCGCCTCCATCAGCCGTTCTAATGGTAGCCTTCACATGCAGTAGCGTCTGTGACAGATCCGTGTACTCGTCCCCATGACCCGGAACTATGAACTCAACGGGTGAGTCGTCTGTCAGGGAGGAGATGGGCTTGTACTGCACCCATTTACCACTCTCTATACTGGTCTGCGTGGGCGGTAGCGAGAACAGGTCCAACTCGGTCTTGACACACTCGCACGACTTCTGATGTAGAAACGCCATTATCCAAAAATGTCCCTCACGGTACTCCTGTTCTTCTTACGTCGCACAACGGTCTTGCTCCTCCTCTTCTTAGCGACACGTTTTGCAGGCTTCCTTTTTCTCTTGGGCGCAGCGCGCTTCTTCTTCCTAACTCCGAGGAGTTTAGCCAGAGACTGAGGGGTCACTCGCTGTACACGCCTCCTCTTATAGGTGCCACCACCACCACCGCTCAGCACGCGATCCAGTTTTTCATCAGCCTTACGTTTCAGCGACCCGGTAAACTGCCTGAGTCGGGCGTTGGCTGCGACTCGGGGGTTGGCTGTGCCCGCCGCCACGTCGCCCAAGAAGCCCACACCGGACCTCAGCGCCTCCTTGCCCAGCGCCGATGCGCCGGATCTGATCAACGGGACCACTGTACGCATCAGCCCGCCTAGGAAACTGCCGATGCCATGACCGCGTTGGAAAGCGGCTCCTCTGAATACCGTGGACACTCCATGTCCAGACTGCTGTTGGCGGTAGTACGCCAGATAGGGGTCGTTCAGGTTCATTGCTGCTGCTACTCTCTGCGCAGGTGAAGCTTCATGCACGTAGTCCCGAAGTGGAATGGCAGATGGCGTCCAACGCTGTCCCTTAAATCGATTTCCACACTATCGAAGGAGCTCTTCATCAGCGGCACGTAGTGAGGGTCGGTGAAATGCACGGTGATACTCGCACCGTAGATGTAGTTTTTTGCGTCGATGTTCACAATCTTTAACAAGGGCGCAACAGTGTCACCTACTAGCTGAGGTTCCACCAGGTCACAATACACGTACATGTGCGAAGGGATCCCGGCCAGTAAGTTGGGCGGTCTTATAGCTTTTCTATGTTTGATCAAATCCACATTGTGCACGTCATATCCCAACTGTAACGCTAGAGTGGGGCTAAATTCCAGTTGCTCCACAGTCTGGTCTATCGAGATCAATTCCACCTTCCCAATCTCTTTGTCATACTCAAACTGGCATTGGTATAAGTCCAATTTTGGAATGGCGTTGATGGCGTTGACCAGTTCATCGATGTCTTTATAGTTTCCAGCTTCCACCTTTACAGCGGTCAGTTCAGGCTTGTCGGTGTCATCCTTAGTGTAGAGATATACGCGAGCGTCCTCCCCCACTGTCACAAACGAGCATGGGTAATGGACCTCGACTAAAGCGACTTCCCATTCACCATCGCCACCCAATCGCACGACTGATGGTAGATGGGTGATGTAGTTAGCCACGGTGTTGTTTGGATAATAGTCCATTGAGCTGTTGCTGGGCAACGTCAGGTACAGCTGCCTGCGCTTTGTCGTCATAGCAGCTGTTGCACTTCAGATGCAGGTACCCACGAGTTGAAGTCCTCTCCGTAACCGACCCACTTGATCAAGTAGCGCTTACTGCGGCCTCGCCCTTTAGTGTCCAGTATTTTATCTATTTGGTACATACGGTCCGGGGCAACCGTTACCTTTTGCATCTCATGCTCGTAGAAGCGCCCTTCCAGCGGCGTCCCGTTCAGGTCTCGCAGCACGTACAATGGTAGAGGATGCGACCCGTATACGTGATCCACCACAAACAGCTCCTTACTCCAGTTGGTCTCGTAACCTTTGGCGAACGTGCCCTTCTCCTTGGCTATACGCACCGTGGCACCAGGCTCGAACCTGGGCTTGCGTCGCGGGATCGCCTTTCCATACATGTGACGCCACACCTTATACACCGTTTTTCCATCGCCGCTGTCCACGTCCACAGGTCGCAGACCACCACCCAGGCTCTTGTGCGGGCTGCGGTTGTAGGCATCCACAAGCCTGTCCAACACGTCGATGTAGCGATACGTGTTTTTGTAGGTTAGGTAGCGCCACATGCGGTTCTTGAGCGTGCGGTTGACTCGCTCCACCACCGCCGCCTTCACATCGGGGTTCTGCGTGGTGACGTATGTGACACCGTGACTCTTGAACACTCGCTTGGTAGCGGCCCCGGTGAACTCCGTCCCCTTGTCAGTCTGTAGACAGCGAGGAGTCGCCTCGGAGAATATCCTCTCGAACGCTGCCGCCACCTCTTGCCCGCTTTTCCTCCTCAGTGGTACCGCAAACAACCGCTTACTGAATACATCGATCACAGTCAGCAGGTAGTTGACCCCGTCGTTGTGCTGGCTGAGACCGCGCATGTCGTTCAGGTCCGCCTGCCACAGCTCCTGAGGCCCAAAAACGGCGTAGCGGTTGCGGGGAAACCGCTTGCGCGCAGGCTTGTGCAGCGTGTAGGTGTCCTGGGCACGCAGCCATTCCACCGCTCTGCGTTTCGGGAGGCGCGCGGCTCTGGCCAGAGCAGCCACCCCGCCGAGGGAACCGGGCTGGCTCGGGTCATAGTACAGCTTCTCCATTACGGTGAGAACGGCTCCCAGTTGTCCAATGACGATTCCTGGTCAGGTTCCTCGGTTATTATCCTTCTCCTGGCTGCCGGAAGTCGCGGTCTCAGGCGGTCTAGCATTGGTGTCAACCTCGGTGACAGGGGTGATGAGGAGGCCGTCGTGTCTCCCCAGGGGCTCGATGCAGTGTCCAGCCCCCCGTTTAGGTAACGCAACGCCGTGGGATTGCTCATGTATTCTTTAGGCACGTTCATGTTTTTCAAGGCGGTCATCACTTGTTGCCAACCGGTAGGCAATCGGTCCGCCCTTCGCGCTCTCACTATGCTGTGCGCGATGTCCACTATATTGGAATTGGGGACCTTCTCGTTGTTCACATACACCACCCCACTGGCGTCCCAGGCGATGGGGCTGCCTTGCTGGGTCATGAACCGCAACAAGTTGCGCGCCACCGACTTGTAGATTTTTGGGAATGATGCCAACACCCCCTCCTCCTCCGAGGTGCTAGACTCACGTTTCACGTGACTCGGACCTGCCTCTCCCTCCTCCTCCCCCTCGATGATTGACAGGCCTATGGGTTGACGTTTAGCCGCGGAAAAGTGCAGGAACCGCTGTAACACCTGTTGATATTGTTTCCATTTTTCCGTATCGTTCAGCCGCTTGTCGCTCAGTATGCGATGCATCTCAGCGTCCAGGCCGGCTGGCTTATTGGTACTGCCTGCTCCTCCTCCTCCTCTTGGTCCTGGTCCTTCTCGCAATCTCTCGATGAGCTCCTGCGGTACAACTACCATTTTCTTAGCGTGCTCCATTTTTTCAAATTACTTTCTGCATCAACACAGGTAACACCGCACTCAAAAGCAAGGGCAGGAGGATCCCACCGCCCCGTTGTACAAGGTAGCGTCGCTTCTTGACCCAACCCTCACCGCGTTTCACCAGCCGTCTGAGCGCCTGTTTGTGCTTTCTCAACTTTCGTTTATGACAGGTGGTGAGCGGTACGTTCCCGCGTAACACGTTGTACGCACACTCACACACTGACCTGATACGGCTATTCTCGCACGCTTTTAACAGGGCCTTGCGTTCCTTGGGTGTAGCGTGCACCAGAGCAGTCAGCAGGGCTGTGTCTTTCTTCACGCGGTGTGACATGATGACTGACACTGGCGCGCGCTCAGCCTATTTATCACTTTTTCTTAGGCAGGTACACGTAGTTAACTGGATCGTCTGGGAAAACGGCTGAACGTACCCGCATCTCCTCGGGTGTAGACTGTTTCAAGTCTATCAGCAGATAGGCGTGAGGATCGCGCGTGGCGTCCGCATAAGCCTCCTCCACAAATTTGGGGTTCTCTGGATATACTTGGCGAGCCAAGTGTTTGATCTGAGCGCGGTCCCGGGGATTCTTGAAACACACTATGTAATGAGCGTTCAGCGATATGTCGCGCTGGCCCCTACCCTGATGAAACAGGTTTTGTGTGATGAAGAACACGCTCATGTTGCGGTGATGGGAGCCCTTGGTGAACAGGTCCGCCACGCCGGGGCCAGCCTCACGCATCATGTCATCGACGATAACCAGGGAGGGCTCGCTACCATCGTAGTCGTCCAGGTCGGGCAGGCCGGCTACGTAGCGCACAGTAGGGTCATCGGCTCCTCCTCCACCGCCGCTACCGCAGTGCCAGGTGATACGGGCGAAGCGCGTATCGCACATGCGGTCGGTATGCCCTATGAAGCGAGCCACAAAGTGCGACTTGCCGCTGCCCGAAGGTCCAGCTACGATGGCGGTGAACGGGTGTTTCCACCTCAAGTCCATGGTGGCTACTAACACAGCCACGCACCGCCTCGACTCTTATAATTAATTGAGTTTTTATATTTATTTTTTATTTTTATATTTATTTTTTTTATTTTAAATTAATAAGGATAAAGGAATAAGGATAAAGGAATAAAGTTTTTTTTTTTATTTATTCAAACAAATTCCAGAAGAGCTCCTTTGCTGCCGGGGGGACCGCTCCTCTTGACCAAACTCATCCTCGACCCCACACCCACGTTGTACTGGCCGATGACATGGTCTCCCAAGACGGCCAAGTATCTACGAGGCATGTAGATCCTCAGCGGGTCGTCACCAGTTAGCCCCTCCAAAGTGGCCATTATCGCCTCACCATAAGGAGTATCCACCCGCTCAAATGACCGGATGGGGTAAATTATGTTGTCCCGTAGATCGGCTATGCGGGTATAACCCCCCGCCTTGCAGCTGTTGAGGGCTGACTTGAGGTCTCCTGTTTGGTCCATGCTGCTCGTTGAGTGTCTTGATGTGGAATGGTTGTGGCTCACCACCGAGTCGTATTATATAGGCTCACTGCGTCAACAAGTTGTTTACGTCATTGTGTGTGTTTTTCCGGGTCGTTGTGGTGTTTACTTCTTGCGCTTTGGGATGACGCAATTGCCTCCAGCCTTACGTTTTCCCTCGCAAACTGTTGTGCAATCGCGGGTCTTACGCCAGGCGGGTAGTGGAGTCACGATCCTACTAACTCCGTTAATTTTAGGCACTCCGGTATCGCTATTAATCCACATATTTTCTAGTCTCGTTAACAGGTCCGTGAGGCATATGCAAATTTCATCGTCTCTATCCTCGTCCAAGTATAGGCCGCAACTATGCGTAGGGCGTCCGCCTTTGAATACTGACATCTTCAATAAAACGTTTCCTAAGTTGGTAGGGTTCTTTACTGTATATTGACATTCAGCATCGCTCCAACTGCATGATGGAGAATCGGTAGGTGTATTCCTGTCCACTGTCCATCCAACAACGGGCTTCTTGCTCCTCTTCTTAGTTATGGTAGGCGGTCTAGCATTCTCATCCATGGCATCAAGCTCCTCCATCAGAGAGTGAATGGTTCGATCCACCTCGGTTGCACTGTTGCTGCTGCTCATGGCGTCTCGGGCAAAACTGAGGCCGCGGTAGTGGACCTCAGGTTTATATACCGGCAGCGCGCGCAACCGGGTATGTCCCCGCCGAGCGGTGGCGGCCAAAGAGGGCGCGTCATGACAGCAAGCCGCTGAGCAATTCAAGGGTGCAACCTTGAGCGTCAGCAAACCGCTGAGTAATTCCTTCCTGGGCAACTCCTTCAGGACCGTCTCCCGACACGCGCCGCCAACCGCTCCCGGTCGGCGGGGGCTTTTTAAGCCGCATGTAGACCAACGGGGGGGGGGGGGGGGACCTTACATCCTCGCATCCTCACTGCGCCTTTGCTGGTTTTGAATCTACCGGGGGGGGGGGGGGGGGGCATATAGTTTTTCATAAAAAAAAATATCGTTTATTTTTATAGTTTTTTTTTTTTTATAAAGGAAATTTTGTTTATTTATATTTATTCATTATTTACAACTTTTTTTATTATAATCTTTACCTAACCCCCGTTTACAATAACCTTTGCAAAGACCTGGTCGGATTCTAAAAGAAGTAAATTAATCACGCGTTGACAAGCAACATGCGGTTTATTGATGCCATCCAAAGCAGCTTGAACTTGTAGGCGTTTTTGTTCAGGCAACCGCTTCTTAATCCACATCCTGATGGACAATTCGGCAAAGTGACCCGTTGTGTAATACTTCACCGTCTGTAGGAATATCTCCGCATCGATTGACTCAATGTCTTCAATTGTAGATCTAACTGTAAATGGTTTTGTATGAAAATATTCACCTTCCAGTGACACATCAATTCCAACATTAAACATTTTGTTAGGTCTAGTCAGTGTAGGAGCTTGTGAGCAAATGATTCTAACATAAATAACTGGAGAACTCTCACTAATGAGATAACCTCAGGCAGTCACGTAGTCCTTACCAAAACATGTAATACTAGAAAATGATGGGGAAGGGAGTATTTTATTTATGTTTTTTTTTTTTTCCTTTTATTTTTTATTTTTTATTTTTTATTTATTGAAAGAAGAAAAAGAATTTAGAGTGACTAGAGCCATCCCAAACTGTTTTTATGGTCATTGACTTTAAAATCACCAAAGTAGATAGGTAATCATTGTTTTGTGGCCAGTCCGCTTCCCAAGCACTCTTACCACAGCAAAAACAAGTGTGCTGCAAATTATTAGAGTCTGAAAAGCGATACACTTTAACAATTCTTGCAGGATACAGAACTCTATTACAATAATGCTCAGTGTACTGGCAGTAGCGGCATTGATAGACTCTCTTGCCATTGTTTCTATTATACAAGTCTAACACTTGAGGATCCGTTTCGGGGTTGTTAAGCACTAACACATGTTCCCGAACATACCCCTTGAGGCAAGATGCAACGTATCGCTGTATAGGCACTGGCAATTGTGCAATCCCCTGACACAGAATGTATTTATTCTTTCTTATTACAATACACGATTGCTGAGCTAGTGACAGTGGGTTGTTTGCTTCCATGACTAACTCAAGATTCAGACTGGTCAAGCACTTAGCTTGAGGAGTCTAGTAAGTAAACAAGTTATATAATGAGGGGTTTTCCTCCGTGAACATCAAGTCCACTAATGAGTAAACAAATTATTTAATGAAGGATTTTTCCTCCGTGAACAACAAGTCCACTAATGAGTAAACAGATTGAGTTTCTCTAAGTTTCAGTTTAAGTCAGAGAGTCAAACTATTGCCATCAATATGAACACTGATAATGTATGGGAGAGCAGTATTCCTGATGAGGACCTCATCAAGATCGTTGAGGGAATTGAAGAAAAGTATGCTAATAGCGTATGTGAAGGTAATATCCCTGATAAAGAACTCCTCGCTACCGTTGAGGTGATAGAAGAGGAATATGCTCTCCAACTGCGAAGGGAATATGAAACAATGTGGGAACGGATAACTACGTGTTGGTGCTCCCAACCTACATGTGATGAAGAATGGGAA
Organism: Allygus modestus; assembly: GCA_963675035.1. Lineage (NCBI taxonomy): Eukaryota > Metazoa > Arthropoda > Insecta > Hemiptera > Cicadellidae > Allygus > Allygus modestus. Next base: position 97,880,615 of record OY776111.1, on the reverse strand, counting down.
CAATATAATGCAGACTGGGAGAGTCTTCGTGCTCTTGAGATTGCAATGGAGGAGTTTCAAGCGAAAGAGAGGGCTGAGACTTCTTCACAAAAGTAATTTTAAGTTTTTAATTTATAATAAAGATGAAGAAAATAAAATTATAATTCATAAAAAATAATAAAATAACATAAATAATGGAATGAGCGGGGGGGGGGGGGCTTGGTTGGTTAGGTTAGGATAGAGGAATCATGGGGGGGGGGGGGGGTCGGCACGGGGCTGATCCTCTCAATCCTCAACTAAACTTTGTCACTTTGTTTTTGTTTGTTGTGTAATTATTTTCTTTATTTATTTTGGATAAGGAAAAAGGAAATAGGTTTTTTTTTTTTTATTTAATCTGAATCCGAGGAGTTTATATATACAACGTGGGGCCTCGGTTCCCCACTTGGTCCCGCCTCTGGCTCGGGCTCTGGCTCGGGCCTCGGTTCTCCACTCGGCCCCGCCTCTGGTTCGGGCTGCTGCTGCGGCTGCTGCTGCGGCTGCGGCTGCTGCTGCTGCGGCTGCTGTGGTCTGCGCCGGAGCTGGGGTCTTGGGCGAGGCCGGTACTGTTGGAGGATCAACCCCCGGCGAATCTCGTGGTGGACCCTATTGGCCTCTGCCTCCTCCCGCCGCCGCTGTTGCTCGGCGAACTCTGGGGTCCACCATCCCCTCGGTACGGCTGACGGCTTGACGATAACTGTAAATAACGAACCAACATTAATATTCTTTTTTTTTTTTTTATGAGATTTATTGATATTATAATAATGAGATTTATTGATATTATAACAATGAGAAACTGAGGATTGCTACTCACCAACTGGTTTTCCCTCCTGTGTCCTGGGGATAGGAATCTGGGTGGGCGTCTGAGTGGCGGCATCACCACATCGCCTCGGGCCAGGGGCAGCCAGGGTGGAGGCGCATGTCTGGGTGGAGGCGCACCTCGTGGCAGCTGGAGCATTAGGAGCAGCAGGAGCAGCAGGAGCAGCTGGAGCAGCGGCCGGGGCATTAGCGGGGGCAGCTGGAGCAGCTGCTGGGGCATATCGGTGGGTGGCAAGGTGCCGGGCCACCTTGTCTTTTCTGCCGAATTGCTTTCCGCAAATTCGGCAAGGGTACAGTGGCGAATCCACATGCGTCAGCATGTGCCGGCGCAAATGGTCGCTACGCGAGTAACGCTTGTCGCAATACATACAAGTGTACTCCATCGCGGCTGTAGTAAGAATGATTAAGACCTGGAGAAACCGGCGGGTGAAAGCGGAGGCGCGCGCGGTAAACATCACGTAGGCGATAAACAAGGAAAGCAAACGGCATGTATTGGAAAAATAGGGGGGGGGTCCGGGTGGGTGGGTGGGGGGGGGGTCTTGGTCGGGTCGGGGGGGGGGGGGTCCGGGTCGGGTCGGGGGGGGGGGGTGTCCAAATGTGTTTACTAGGGAAGTTCCCCAACAATAACAAGTCCGATTTATCTCCTACACAAACAGGCTCTCGCTCAGTCGTTAAGCATGGCTGCTCCGTGGGAGGATGATATGACAGACTATGACTACGAGTTTGCACTTGAAAATGCAAATTTCGTAGATGAGTTGGAGCAAGAGGCTCTATTAGAACAAACATTTGCGCAGCAAATACGGGATCTGGAGCGGCCTCCTCCATCGCCTCAGCCTGGGCCTAGCGGGCTGCAGCGGCCTCCTCCTCCATCGCCTCAGCCCACACCGTCTCCATCACCACCTCCATCACCGCCTCCATCGCCTCAGTCCGACTCGTCTGAGGACCCACCACCACCACCGAGGACTGCGAGACAAGTGTACCTGGAGCGACAGGCGCTTCAGGACGACGTTGACCGAGTGTGGGTGGTTGAGCCGCAGCACGAAACACATTGGCGATGGTACATGGCCGACATGGCCAGGCTGCGTGAACTAGATGAGGAATTGGACCGCTTGGAGGAACAAGAGGAGGCGGCCGATAACGAGGAATAGTTATAAGTTTTTGTTGATAAATAAATGATTCCTTTGTCCAAAAAAAAAAAACAAAAAAAAAAAACAAAAAAACAAACAAAAATAAAACAAAAATAAAATGCAATAAACAAAATGATAAAACCGGGATGATGGGGGTCGGGGGGGGGGGGGGGGTCGGGGGGGGGGGGGTCGGGTCGGGGGGGGGGGGGGGGGGTCGGGTCGGGGGGGGGGGGGCGACACAGGGCTGGTCCTCTCAATCATCAGCTTGCTAAACTTGTCACTTTGTTTTTGTTTGTTTGTTTTTTTTTTTTTTTGTTTTTTTTTATAATTTATTTCATTGATACAATACAATAAATGTGATGCTTAAATCTAAGATGATTCATGAATGTTATACAATATATGAAGAATGAAAACTTACAATACAATAAATGTGATGCTTAAATCTAAGATGATTCATGAATGTTATACAATATATGAAGAATGAAAAACTTACAATACAATGATAAGCTTAAACTAAAGGAATAACTTTAACCCAGAGGAGGGCCACCTCCTCATTTGCAATCAAGTTGTGGAGGCGTTGCTGCACCTCCTCCAGGTGACCGGGTTGATTGGCGACGTATCGCCGCCTCATAAAATGATGGCGCCCGTCCGGGCCCAGGCACCCCCATCTCAAAATGACCAAGTGGTCCATGGCTGAAATCTCCACCAGGCCAATCACGTCCTGGATGACCTGGTGGTTCCACAAGGTGTACGTTGCAGTCGACATTCTGCTTGTGGAATGAGCGTTAACGTGCGGAGGAGCAGTAAACATCCCGTAATGGGGAAAAAACCGGTGACAAACAAGGAAAGTAAACAACCCGGGGGGGGGGTCGGGGGGGGGGGTCGGGGGGGGGTCGGGGGGGGGGGGGGGTGACGTCACCGGGGGGGGGGGCTCCTCGGCTCCTCAGTTTGCTAAAGTGGTCCAGAACCGGCCATAGCACCCTACTAACAAAGCCTGTGACTTATATTTTGAAAGATGAAAATGGCAATATAATCAAAGGAGGATTTTATACAGAAGAATTGTTAAAGACTAAATATAAAGACATGTATTTGGTAGAGAAGGTAATTAGGAGGAAGGGTGATTTATTATATGTCAAATGGCTCGGGTTCCCAAGTAGCCAGAACTCGTGGATTTCTGCAAAGGATGTATTAAAATGAATGCAAATTTTAAAAATATAGGGGAAAAGTATGGCAAGAGTCAAAACGGAAATTAGGGCGGGTGCAAAAATCAGTAAGTTGGCAGTTTTAATTCGACCGTAATAGTTAATTTGGGATTTATTAATGCATTAGATAAATTTCAGACAAATCCAAAGTTTTTTTTTTAAATATAGAGGATGGGGAAAATAAATTTAAGGCAAGGGTACTAGTACAGGAAACTTGTGTAAGGCGGGAGCTGGTGTCGGCGCAAAAACTGATCCCCATAAGAATAACATGGGAAAAAAGCGCCGATTGTGGCTTCTCTTTGTGGGTTTGTCTCTACTGACTGGGACAGTAGAGTAACAGTGATGAGTTAGTGGAGCGTAGCCGGAGTGAGGGCAGAGGGGTCCCTAACTGGGACTGGGACAGTAGAGTAACAGTGATGAGTTATTGGAGCGTAGCTGGAGTGAGGGCATAGGGATACCGTAACTGGGACTGGGACAGTAGAGTAACAGTGATGAGTTGGTGGAGCGTAGCCGGAGTGAGGGCAGAGGGGTCCCGTAACTGGGACTGGGACAGTAGAGTAACAGTGATGAGTTAGTGGAGCGTAGCCGGAGTGAGGGCAGAGGGGTCCCGTAACTGGGACTGGGACTGTAGAGTAACAGTGATGAGTTATTTGAGCCGGAGTGAGGGCAGAGGGGTCCCGTAACTGGGACTGGAAAAGTAGAGTAACAGTGATGAGTTAGTGGAGCGTAGCCGGAGTGAGGGCAGAGGGGTCCCGTAACTGGGACTGGGACAGTAGATTAACAGTGATGAGTTAGTGGAGCGTAGCCGGAGTGAGGGCAGAGGGGTCCCGTAACTGCGACAGTAGAGTGATTGTCATTACCTCAGCGGGTTATGGAAATATTGTTAATAGTGTAGTTGCAGAGCTTTTTTTACTAACACAGTTTTATCGATGTGCTGGGAAAATAGTATATTTCATCACTATGGCCGAAAGTGACGCTTTTCGATACGAGCTCAAGATTAACGACCGAGGCGAAGCCGAGGTCGGAAAATGAGCGAGGATCGAAAAGCCACTTGTGGCCCATCTGATGAACTATATTTTTCGTCTTACAGCACAATATATTAAGATTTAGCTGGTAATAAGCGTTCTTTAATATCTTGGGCTTTTTGTAACGTATCTTTATTTCCCTTCTCATTCATCTTGTCAGACTGAAACGCAACAAACATACTTAAACCGAAAACAACGCAACAATGAATTACAATCGATAAAATAATTGATTACAACACTCGATTCAATCGATTACTTATAATCGACGTGCACAAGTTTTCAGATTCACTACATTGATATTTATAAATGACAGAAATGGAACAGCTAATGACCTCGACACCAGCTGATTCTTTTCCGTCCTAGGACTGAAAAGAACTACTTTCGCCCCGCAACGCATGTATTAAAAACAGCCGTTTTCCAAGCAGTATGACGAAATAGTATATTTCGTACCAAGGGCCGAAAGTGGGGTTTTGCTGGCCCGAGATAGTGTTTGATGACCGAGACGAAGTCGAGGCCATAAATCGTTCGAGGGCTATGCAAAACCCTTTCGGCAGAGGTGTGAACGCTATTTTTCACCATACTACAATTATTAACGGGTTAAATGTGATCGGTCATAAAACATGAGCGGCCTCAGCAATCTCGGACTAAAAAAAGTTAACCAATAAACAAATCATCGATAGTACAATGTTTTGAATTTGATTGTTATTTGTTCCAGTGTTTCAACCAAAGAACACAAAATAGTATGCATGTATTAACCAGGTAACGTCGTGTACGCTTGAAAACAAGTTGGCAACACTGACTAAATAGATCAGCTGACTTTCGGCCCTAGGGCCGAAAATTGTCGGCCCTTGGGACGAAAAACTCTACTTTCGGTATTCAAATGACGTTCTGAAAACCGGTGATTACAGTGTAGTGTGGTGAAAAAACTATTTACTTGTAGACAGTGTATTGAGGGAACCACAAAATCTATTCCAAGGATTTACAGAATACCAACAAGGAGGTGTAGTGTACAGAATATCATCACCACATTTTGAACTTTACTTTAAATAAAAACATACATTTTAAAATTATTTTAGATACAGAGCCGACGCCAACTTTTCAAGTTATGTTCTTTTGAATGCATTAGCTAAGACAAATTTATTACTAGGTATTTTGTATGTATTGCCTATTATTTTAAAAGTAAGAGCGGTATATAGGTGAATAAGAGTAGCCTAACGCGTGATAGTTTAGTTTTATACTTTAATGTTCTCCAATTAAATTCACGTATTTAAATACCAAACAAGTAATTCATTGTTTAACTAACATATACCGTACAGTTTCGAATTTTTTATAGTTAAGAAGGGAACTGCAACATATCATGATGGTCTAGCGAGCATACCACCTATTACCACATAATATTAATTGTATTTCAAACAGGTTTGGGGGAAAATATTTTCTAACGCTTGAATTATTAAGGGCAGCAAACTATCTTGAAAATTAACATACTAACAAAAGAGGTAAGTTATTCACAAGCCGCATTATCCCAGTCAGTTGCCTTAACAAGCACGGCAGCTGTAATCTTCTCCGACTTGCCGAGCTTGCGTGTGCTCTGAATATAAATGTACTAATTTCCGACACACTGCCAAGCCACTTGAAACATCACCAGTAACGTGAATTGTAACGTTTGACTATTGTAGAGGGATGCATAAAAACATGTATACATATAGGTTTAATAAATTAACAAACTGCGTTATGGCCACAGATAAATATCAATTGGTTTCTTGTTCACCGGATTGAATGAGTAAAATCCCAGATATAATTATAAACTTGACTTATAATAGCGAACAAATAAATTGGTAGTTGGACTGTAGCCGATAGCATGGCTGTTCGCTGTCACTGCTGCTATTTGTCCATCGAAAAATATCACTCGAGTGTTATTTAGATCAGCTGGTGAGTTTTGGCAATGAAGCACGTCTACTATTGGCTGATCTTGGTTGATAACCCGGCAAACCACGCTCTCAACTGGCAATGTAAATGTCCTCTAATAATAATAATAACACACTTTCACTAATGAAAAACTTAGGAATGACCTCTACCGTTATATGCTACAATCTTAATAGGTTAAATTACTACGGATAATTTTTAAAGTACATAATGAAGAATATTGAAATTACACATATTGTTGAACAGGGTTAGTTAGTTTTAACAGTTTATTCCGAGAAACAGTTGGTATGAAACAGATAAATCACCCAAGGGAGAGGATTATAGGCGCTGTTCAATTTGAACGGGATTATGAGACGTTTTTGCTGGAGTAAATTGAAACTGATTGTCCTCTTCGATCACTTTACAGTGCATTACGAGCAACGAAATTAAAAAATAGAATAATATCACCATTTTTAATTAACATTAGTCTGTTCATTTGTTTTATGTATGAGATGTTTTTTAATTTAATGCTAGTTGTAATTCTCACTGTATTGAGTAATAGTATCAGACAAAGTTAGATACAGGAAAAATTAGTCATAGAATTTTGTGTGAACTCACTGGTTCTATGTTCTTTAATCTTAATAAATTTATACATCCTCCACTATAAAACAAATTAAAATATTGTTTTCATTTTATATCTGATATTTTATTAACAAAGAAAACTTGTTTGCAGAGTGTCTTATTTGAAATACTATGTGTAAGTCTTTCTTGGCTAACTTTTATTTTATTATAAAATATATTAAGACACAGGTATCCAAAAACTAGGACATCATTTTAACAACAAAAATGCATACAATATATAATTTAGAGGAATACTATAAATAAAAACATAAATAAAACAATTAGAGGCTAGGCAATCCAAATGACTGAAGTTATGCAGTATTTATAGTTCCCTAGCTCATGAAAATTATTGCTTTCTTTTTCTTACACTTGTGGACTACACTTTATCAGTATTATGCGGGTAATATATTTTGTTAACAGACCCACAAATACTAAATAAAACAAAATCAACAACTTTGTTCAAAAATGAATCTCCGATTAACCTGTTGGAGCGTTACTAACACTGTAAAGTAAGCTTATTTCTGTTGAATATTGACAACACCAATAGTAAAAAAACATACCTCAAACCTAATTTTAAAAGTTCTGCGGTTGTATAGACCATTTACCAATGCACTATGGTGCGCCTCTAAAGCAAGGTTTATTGTACATCATGTCTGTAAAGTATTGTTATTTTCGAGAAAATCTTACATATTCACACAATTAAAATGTATCCCCTTTTGGCGCCCTTATTCGTTTTAAACGGTATTAGTAGCCATCAGGGTCTTATTATTAGATTTAGTTTTAAGGTTTTAAGGAAATGAACTACTCAATCAACTAGAGTATGGTTATCCTAATTCTCAAATGTAAGAAGTTGTTTTTTTATTTATTAAGGTGACCATTTATTTGTTATAACTGAGTAAAAAGTAACAATGCAAATCTGAGGTAAATATCTTGCTCTAGATAAAAGTTACGACAACATTATAATGTAGTAAAGGGTTAGTCACATACAAAATTTAATTCAGTCACTGGAGACTTGTTATGACAACAACATAAACAAAGATTGACTGATATAAAATGGTAATACATTTTAACCAACAGTACTTAACAACATTGAGTAACCGTACTACTCATTGAACAGACTGCCGTTTCGAACAGGTGAAACATATCGACCTTGGGTTTATGCTGGTATGAATTTTTCGTGTAGAATTTAACTCACTTAATGCGAGTTAACATTTTACAATTTGGGGTGTCCAACATAATCGTTTAGACAGAAACAGTAATTATTTTACAAACTATGATTTTCTAGCCTAGTTTAGTTTCAGAATTATTGAACCGTTCCCGGGCTTTTAAAACACACTTTAAAGTAAGCTAACCCAATAAAGTAGTTTATTGTCTTGGTAAACCAATAAGTTATACATCTTTTAAAATCTAAAATTCTATCAAAACTACACAATTTACTCTTCATGAAGTGTTTAATTGCACAATGTGCCCACGAAATGAATTACAGTACATTTATTTTCATGCAGTAACTAAATCGTCTTATGTATTATTATTTACCTTCAGTGGTAAACCAATTTATTTAGTCATATTCAGTTTTCATGAAGTAAAAACTCTAACAAATAGAATAGTTTAAGATAGCAGTTCCTTGATGTTATGATAAGTATAAGTAGCTTAACATTCTTAGTCTAAGTTTACATTAAACGCTTCATTGCTAGCCGGTGTTCCAGGGAATTTAATGAGACTATTTATATTAATGATGACGTGATCGTAAGATAAAGGTGGTCCTCGGAGCGCTGACCTTACTGCATCTGAATATTTCAGCGTGTTTGAAGAGCTCTACACTTGTCCTATGGATTACTAGTCCGTCACAGAATGATATAATTTGTAATTTTCAAACATTGTCTACAACCGGTCTAGTTTTAGCGAATTTCCCCTATAGGGAAGAAGCTATTACCGTAGTCGGCATGGTAAGACCTAGGCCCGGGACCATGATAACTTTTCGTTTTGAGGTCCCCAGACCCCAAAAATACCATTCGTTCGAAACTGTATATATATATATATATATGTGTCCGTGAGCACGATAACTCTCGTAAAAATTATCCGATTTTGATGAAATTTGGTATAAACGTGTAAAGCAACATTTATGACTTTAAGTTCGAAAACCAGCCAGATCGCTCTATCCAAAGGGGTATTTTGGGGGGGTTTTGTACCCCAAAAATGGGTTTTTTGAATTTTTTACATATAATTTTGGAAATAGTCAGATTTTATTTTTTCCCATTGGATTCAGCTTAAAAAAACACACAATTTGGTATTTTGATCATTTCTCTACGTCAATTGATTACCGAGATATTGAAAGTGCTAAACACAGTACGTTGTCTAATGTTATTCTTATGGAGGAAAAGAAAACTCGCTTATTTATGAACATATACTGACAAAACTTGGTATACGGCTTCATCTGGTTGTGGACCATTGATATTTCCTCAAAAAAACAATTTTTTGACAAAGGCTCCCATAGCAGCAAACCTGCGTACTCAGCCCATGTTATCCTTATGGAGAATAAGTAACGTGTTATCTCCCTTAATTATGAAAATAAATTAATGAAATTTGGTAAGTGACTTCACCTAGTTGAGTTATATTAATATAAGCATAAAACCCCATTTTTTGTGTTCCTTGCTTCAGCAAACCTGCATACTCAGCCGCCATGTTATTCTTATGGAGAATAATTAAAATGTCATAAATTGTTTATTTATGAATGTATATTGATGAAACTTGGTATGTAGCTTTATGTGGCATTAAGATAAATATATATGCATTGGAAATTCGCTAAGTATGCAGGTTTGCTGCTACGGGGGTATTTTACTTTTATTATCAATCAGTTATTTGGTAAGTTTTGTAAAGTAACGATATGGAGTCGCGAAAACTGAGCCTCATGTCTATAATACTAGAAGAAAATTTGAAATGATTAGAAATCACCACAGATTAGAATTATATAAACAAAAATCATCTTATATGGGAAATAAGTTTCTGGGTAAACTACCAAGCTTATTAAAGAATGAACCAAACCAGACCACTTTTAAAATAAAATTAAAACAATACATTATGGGATTGAGGCTGTACTCCATTGAGGAATATTTAAGCATGTAAATACTCTGGAATAATGGAGTGGAATTGGAATTGGTGTATTTGCTATGTAGTGTGTTATTTTATTTAAACAATACTTGTTATAGGACCTACATAATATACTGTACTGACGCTATTCAATGTATTTATGTACATAAAAGATGAATAAAGATATTTTGAATTGAATTGAATTGAAAATACTTCTCAGTTAGAATTTTTTTCAAGCCCCAAAAGTATCCTTTCCTTGCTGAATTCATATAATTAACTTAGCCGTAAATTCTGAAGTTACTTAACATTTGTGAATTAACTGCGTTTCGAAACATCTTCAAAGAATATATAGCTGATTAAATCAAGTTTGGTTGAATTAGTGAAATTTATTTAGTATGAAGAGATGTTGATAAGGATTCTATGTCATATTTTTTTAATTGAATAATTATTAAAAGTTGAAAGTATTATGTTAGTATTTGCAATACATATTAGTATTAACAGAATTAGATGTAATAAGCCAATAAAAAAATATTGATAATTTTAAGCTCTCTGCTTCCTTTTAGCGAATTTCCCCCATAGGGAAGAAGCTATTACCGTAGGTCTCATGGTAATACTTAAGCCCGAGACCATGATAACTTTTCATTTTGAGGTCCCCAGATGCCAAAAACACCATTCGTTCAAATCTTTACATATATATATATATATATATATATATACATATATGTGTTCGTAAGCACGAAAACGCTCGTAAAAAAGGTCCGATCTAAATGAAATTTGGTACAAATGTGTAAAGTACCTTTTATTTGAACAAGTTCGAAAACCAGACGAATCGTACTATCCGACGGGGGTTTTATGGGGGTTTTGTACCCCAAAAATGGGGTTTTTGGGGTTTCACATGTAATTTTTATTTAAATTTAATTTTAATTTTTACCATTGAATTCAGAATAAAAAAATTTGGTATTTTGATCATTGCTCTACGTCAATTGGTTACTGAGATATTGAAAGTCCTAACACAGTACGTTGTCTTATGTTATTCTTATGGAGAAAAAGTAAAATTGTATATCATGCTTATTTATGAACATAAAACTGACGAAATTTGGTATATGGCTTCATCTGGTTATGGTTTATTGTTTTTAGCACAAAAAATCTTTTCACCTATGGTTCCCATAGCAGCAAACCTAGGTACCTAGGTACTCGATCCCCATGTTATTCTTATGAAAAATAATTAAAATATTATATATCGCTTCTTTATGAATGTATATGGATGAAACTTGCTTCGCTCGCTGGGGGCTCCGCCCCCAGACCCCCTTGTTCGCTTCGCTCACTATTACAAAGAAAGTATGAATTCTATCGAAGCTAAGAAAAATGTAACTTAGATAAAGTTTGATTGAGAAAGTAGCGTTGACAATTATTATTAAAAATGTAGTAGTAGGTTTAATGCCAATTCATTTATGTGTTGAAATTTATTGAAATCTAAAGGTAAATTTGGATGGACAGTGGAATCAATGTATAATATAGTTTAATACTAAATTCATTTAAGTGTTGATATTTATTTAACTCTAAAGGTAAATTTGGATGTACAGTGTATACAATGTAAAAGTAATTATGTAGTATGGTTTATGGTTGTCACATTTTTGTAAAACAATGCTACAGGATATGTAGTAGATGTATAGTATATGTATATGTACGTAGTATGTTTTGTATATGAAAGGTATAGATTTTTCAGGGTGAAAAGCGTTTATAATGTTTGAGTGAATGGTGTTTCCCTGTTAGTTAGCCACTGCATAATGTTGCAGCTTGGCATATCCAGTTCCGCCAACGGGGAGGCCGGGAAACGTAGGAACCATCTATTTATAAACATAAAACTAAACTAATAAAAATATGGAATGGGGAGTTTGTTTGAGGCAGGCCCCCTTGCCTCTGCCGCAAACACAAATCTTGCAACAATTAAAAAGAACAATTGCCAAACATGAACACACCAGAGAGTTTTTTAGGCAGCTCTCCTCGCCTCTGCCGTCAAAAAAGATTAAAACTAAGAAAATTACGAAAAAATACAACACCAGGGAGTTTTGATATCGCAGATCCCCTAGCCTACTGCGTATGTACAACATCCAACACCGGGGACTTTTGATGAGGCAGACCCCCTATCGTACTGCCTTAATTGTCATATCCCGACGGGGAGTTTTGTTAAAGCAGATCCCCTAGCCTACTGCTTGTGTCCAAATCAGTATTAACGAAGGAGATCGTCATACACAATGTTCTTTGCATATGCGACTCCTTCGTGGACCCTCTCGGGACGGACAAGAACAACGATGTGGTCTGGATGCCAGACTCTACTTAGCAAGACGTACAGCTGTCCATGCGTGAAACAGTCCGTGCGAAGATCAACACCAACTGATTCTATTGTCTGACCTTGGCTCTTGTGCCCGGTCATACAATAGGCCAACATCAGCGGAAACTGACGTCGATGGACCCGAAGCGGCGAACCCTCGACAAACGCGAACGTGAATATGATTCTAGGAATACATATCGGTTGCGTTTGTCCTGGAAGTCTAACTGTAATCAAGCGGTTGCTAATTTCAGTCACAATGACTTTAGTGCCGTTTACGAGTCCTTCAGCGATGTTGAGATTCCTCATTACGAGGCACACAGAACCGATCTTCAGTCGCAGGACATGGTCTGGAACACCTTTGCCAGTAGCTTGGTTCAGTAGCTGAACATCGACATCCAGCCCGTCATCGTTCTCCCTGTCCACAGTGTCGGCGCTCCTCAGCTCGTAAAGGTGACCGTCGAAAGAACTCAAGATGTGATCGTTGATTTCTTTGACGTTCACGATTAAAGTTGAGAGAATGGCACGCCGAGAACACAGATCAGGATCTAGCAGGTCAGTTGCAGGAAAGACGGAATGGATCAAATCAGTCAAAGACGTCACATGACCTAACCCCGTGCAGTGGAATCCGACTTTGACCATGCCGCCCCTCCCCAATAGAATTCGAACGAGTCGTTCCATTACCTACACTAAGAAGGAATTCGGAATAGATATTGGAACCACTTGTCCGATGAGGTGTCGTCAGAGCAAAGACTTTGAAATATCGCCAAAGATGTGACGCCCGAAGTGAGACGCAAGCAACGTCGGCTGGCGTGCGAACATTTACAACTACGGGCGCGATCTGACGGAAATCCCCTGAACAGAGGAAGATTTTACCGCTGAATGGCACACAGGAATTCATGAGATCTCGCAGTGATCTGTCAAGAATCTCAAAAATAAATCGATGTGCCATTGGGGCCTCATCAAAAACAATGAGCTGTGCAGCACTGATGAGTTCTGCTCGCTGGGATCCGTTGGTGATATTCCAGAAGCCAGTACCATCTCCGAGATCGAGTGGTAGCCGAAACATGCTGTGTGCTGTAGTACCACCCGGGATGTTTCCAGCAGCAATCCCAGAGCTTGCCACGGCAAGAGCCACCTGACGACAACTTCTCACGTACGCAAGGATGACCCGTATGAGTGAGGTCTTCCCATAGCCTCCCAGCCCATCTAGAAAAATGATTCTCGATGACCTACAATCACCGCGGCTATGAAGAAGAGCTCGAACGTACTCAAATACGCTTTTTTGATCATCAGAGAGCTTAGTGGCCCACTCCTCCACCAACACTCTCTGTTGATTTTCACCGTAGATGAGCAGTTCTCTACCCAACTCAGTCGTGTCATCCTGTACATCGGGGAGGCCGTGATCGCCCAAGCTAGATCCCTGCCGACGTAGACTTCGATCAATTTCGATTAAAGCAAGTTTGTAGGCCAGTTCTGTATCATGAGGATTTCGTTCTATGTGATCCTCGCAAAGGGAGTCTCGGAACGTATCCCACAAAATAGCTGCGGGAGCTCCCATGTTGCAGAGGATCACAAAGAAAGAACGGAGTCTCGGGCCTGTCATGAACTGTGCGGCCTCACGCAGCGCGTAGTGGTACTCTTCTTTGTCTTCTACTAGACCGAGTTTACGTGCAACCTCCTGGAAAGTGCGGCAGTTGGGTCCACCACGGGACAAAAGATCGTCGTAACCACGGCAAGGAACAAACATAAGAAGAATACGAAGGTAGTACTGTTCGCTTCGGCTGGGAGAAACCCAAAACAGTCTACATACCTTCTCACCACGCTGGCGAGCCGTGATGAAATGCTGTTTGTCCGGATGGTCGTAAAACTCCGCATTAATGGGACGTTTTGTGTGTACCATGAACTTTTCATAAAAAGTTTGGTAAGTCACATTGTCAAATATTGAATCATGAGGTCGGTCGAAATAAACAATAAGCTTGGAGCTTGCTCTGGTGGTTGCGTTTGCCAAGTCGCCGGGACGAAAACAGACAGACTGTTTCCCCTCCAGATGTACGGGAAGACACTCAACGCTGGGCTCTGATTTAGAGATCGGAAAATCTAACAGCCTCCAGCAAGCGTCGCTGGCACCCACCATTCTTTTCGTCACGTAATGATCTACCTCGTCATCTGGCTTACTGAAGGGAGTAACTGTTACGTTCTGGAGAGAACCTCCCTTCATAAGATATTTGAAGAGGTATTTAATTACACGTCGAGTAGAAGCAAGCTCCAAGTTTATATGTGCCTCATATTTCAAAATCAATGCGGAGTTGTACGGCACGACCCATCCGTCATGGACAGTGACTGTCTTGCGCCTTGATGTTATAGTCCCATGGTTTGAATAATCACGTCTGTACTGGACGAACCCCCTTTCATCGACATGGGTGGTTTCGCAGGCAGGCTTAGGGAAGAACTTGGTACAGTAACCCTTTGCAGAGTCCCAGCAAGGAAAGTCGGTTCTGTGATCTGTACCACAAGGGCCGTGAACCATGTGTTTCAGAACCAACTTCCTAAGTCGACCTCCGGCCTCTTCTTCCGAGGGAATATCCGCACGGATAATAGAGTCAATGTCGGACGCCTGGACAGGACCGTTTCCGTCGATCTTAAATACAATGTGAGCATGAGGAAGGCCCCTCATTTGCATCTCGATGACGTACACTATGTAGACTGAACGACCGAACATTGCTCCACTCCGCAGATCTCGAAGAAGTTCCAGGTGTTTTATCTGAACGACTCTGCAAGCTGTACCAGGGTCACTTCGCCCTCCTCCTCGGGGGCAAGCCTTCATATTTTCCTCCCAAGTTGCACTATACGTAAAAGTAAGAAAGAATGTAGGGGATCCCAGGCGAGACACGAGTGCCATTGCGTTCTCGTAATGGACTTTCATATACCTAGGTCCCCCAGTAAAGGAACTTGGGAGGTAAATCTTACCGGGTTGCGCCCCACCGTCACCTTGGATGGTCTCATCATTGACGATGTCGACCCGGACCTGCCTACCCTGTTGCGCCTCCAGGAGTTCGTCCATTGGCCCTATCCGCATGGCATTTCCAGTTGGCTTTGTTTGCGAAAATTTTATATAACGCAGTTTCTCTTCCTCATACCTCGCAAACATCTCAACCTTCCAGGCTTGAGACAGACGGCCGATGTGAGAGAAGCGAGGATCAGAAAGTAGTAGACATCGCGAATAATTATACTGTGTCAGTTTGTTGCCTCTATTATCAAGACGGCCAACATGCCAGCCCAAAGTGCCTTGCGGACAGAGCAACGGATATTGGAACGGTTCCATCAGTGGACTAAGAAGGTCCATGGAAGTGGGTCTGTCAGAACCAGTCTTCCATATCGTTAGTCTACGGGGTTCATTTACAGCCTCATCTGTACTGAGCACGGCGTGCACCTCAACACCAGTTTGCTTGTCACCAAGAACAGGGCGTGGGTAGATCTACTTGTGACTTGAAAATCAAAGTGGGCGTTTACAGACGGTTCATTACTTAGTCGTCGATGATTGACAAAAGGATTTTCTTGAGAAAGAAAAAGAGTAATAGCTGAACAAGTGATCAGTGATTTCGCCATCAAGTAATCTACCCTCAGCAATGTTCCGACGTTCTTCGCCATCGTCGATGTACAGGCGGGACCGGTTTACAAACTGTTCGTCCCCAGTAGAAGTCTTAAACCTTTGACCAGGAGCGTTCAGATTATAAACTTGATGATACATCCTACCTTCAATCTTGAAAAAAGAAAGACCGCTAGGATGCCGGTACCCGCCAGACACCTTGAGTGCACAAAAGGCAAACAGGTCGTTGTAAGCACGAGCTCTTTCGAGGAATTGACGATTAGAGTAAAATGGTTCCTGAAGAGGAGACAAATCGAGAACGTTGTAGGCTCCTTCTCCACAACACCATTTTTTCCTATTCTTCTCTTCCTCGAAGAGCCTGGCAGAACAATAAGGACATCTGTAAATGTCATCACCCCAAAGACCCCCCCCAACATGCCATAGGTCCGTGATTAACTACAAGCCGAGCAAGTGAGACAGGAAAATGCCTAAGTTCTGAAAGCTTTGGATTTTTCAATCGAAAAATTTGAACCCTCTGCCCTGAGGCCAGAGGTTGACGCTGGCTGTATTGTCGAACAGCCTCCCTGTTTACTTCTGGATGCTGTTGAGTATACCGATCAACAGCAGCTCTATGAATTTCAGGGTTCAGTTAGAGTGTACTGCTCAACAGCAGCCCAGTGAACTACAGGGTTCTGTTGAGTGTACCGCTCAACAGCAGCCCTGTGAACTTCAGGGTTCTGTTGAGTGTACCGCTCAACAGCAGCCCTGTGAACTTCAGGGTTCTGATGAGTGTACCGCTCAACAGCAGCCCTGTGAACTTCAGGGTGCTGCTCGGTGTATCGGTTAACAGCCGCCCTGTGGACGTCAGGGTGCTGCTGACTGTACCGCTTAGAATCCTCCCTGTGCTTCTCAGGATGAAAAGCAGCGTACCCCTTTTTTGCCTCTTTCACTTGCTCTTCACGTGTAGTATTGAGGGTCTTAGGTCGCCCACGCTTAATTTTTTTAGGTCTTCCTGGACGTTTCTTTGACTCTGTAGAATCATCAAGCGTAATTTGTTTAGAGGGAGACATACTGACTACAGGTTCAATGTATTTAATTCTCTGTCAGATACGAGAGATGGCAAAGGGACGACATCCTGAATAGAATGAGATTGATCAATTAGGGAGAGCCTTAATTCAGAAATGCTGAACTGTCTCTCAACTCCATCCAGAACTGCGTTAATCAATAAAAAATTAGCCAGTGAGGAGAAGCTTTCACACATGAAAAGGCAAGCCTTATTTTTGTCAGAGTTAGGATCTCTTAGGCGCTCCTCGTTGACGGCGTGTGAATCAAAAAGGTACAGCCACCCTTGAAAACGCCAAAAGGCGACTGTTACAAGTTGACCAGTAAACAGGAAGCCACCGTTCACAGTGTCTTCTGGCATTATTGCCTTCAAGACCCTAGACAAATTACCAACAGCATCATCTAGATTATTTCTGGTTGCAGGGTAAAGCCCATTGCAAACATACGAGATTTCCTCAATTATGACTGTTTGGTTGGAAATGATAATCTCGAGAAAGGTACTCAGGGAAGAGAAACACAACCACGAGTCACTCAAATCACAATCACACTCTCGACTGTGACTGTGATTCGACTGTGACTGTGATTCGACTGTGACTGTGATTATCTGATACTGAGTCTGAGCGTCTAGCGAGGACGGGTTACTCAAATCACAATCACACTCTCGACTGTGATTATCTGATACTGAGTCTGAGCGTCTTTAGCGAGGACGGGTCACTCAAATCACAATCACACTCTCGACTGTGACTGTGATTCGACTGTGACTGTGATTCGACTGTGACTGTGATTATCTGATACTGAGTCTGAGCGTCTAGCGAGGACGGGTCAACCTGTTTATTGTTAATTATGTTTTGTATGTTATTTTAATTTGATGTTGATATTATGGTTGGACTTTTTAATTGTAATTATGTTTACAATTATTATTGTAAACAAACCTATTATTATTATGTATTATTGTATTGTGTTATTGTATATATGTAATCGAACATGTAGCTATTTTTACTTTCTCCCCTTATACATAGTATATGGAGAAATTATTTTTTCGTCCAAATTTTCGAATTTGATTTGTTAGTGAAAATATTCGTTTTAGTGTTCCCTGAACCCAAAAAAGTTATTTTTACGTGATGTCTGTCTGTTATATGTCTAGATGTGTACAGAGCTAGAGCCCTAACCAATGGTCCGATTTTTATGAAATTTGGTATTTAGGTACTAATCCACGATATCTCCAGGAGTTTTTATTTTTTTAGAATTTTTGATTTTTAAGGGTAATTATCCCCCAAAAACCGCCAAAAAACATGAAAAGCAACATTCTCAAAAACGGCTCTAACGATTTTAATTAAACTTTAGTCATTTGTAGAGCTTTATTTTTCCAACAAAATTACACCACCCGCATTTCTATAAAAATTCGGGTTCATAAATTACAGGACTTAAAACATTAGCAATTCAGTTTTTTGGACTTTCATAAAAAAAACTAAATACAAAAAATATTACTATTCACCATTAAAAAGAGCTCAAAAAACTAAATAATTTATTATTCTGAATTACTATTCTACGATTGCTGGTTGAGGAGAAAATTTAAATTTTCATTTTGCGTAAACACAGTACGTTGTCCAATGTTATTCTTATGAGGAATACAAAAATTACTATTTCTCTCTTATTTACTGATCAATTTCGTTCAAACTTGATATTCTTGTCAAGGTAACATTGATCAACAGAGGAAATTCGAAATATGTTGCCCCTTAATAACCCTTAGGGGGAATAGGGGGCATTTCCCCTCTTAAAAACACATTTGTAGCAAAATGGATTCTGTAGTGCCTCCAAAACATGGATTTGGGTAGACGTTTTTGAAAACAACTTGTTTACAAGATTTTCTGTACATTCAACCGTGCTTTGTATTCTATATTTATTAAATAAAAAGAAATGTATTCATTTAAGTTGGGCTAAAAGGGAGAAAGTACGTGTCAGTTTCCTGATACCGTTTATTGTTCATACATCCAATAAATAACTATTTTTTATTTGACTAAGTGTTATTTTCTCAAACCCTTCATAAGTAGTCACGAATATTAATACTTTGCTAAGAAAACAATATAAAATTGTAACTCAATTATTACATAAACGTATTCACTTATCCCTAACTGTAGGATCGCATTAACCTAATCAATATACTAAAAAACTCCTTGTAATGACACGGGTAGCACAACAACCTGAGCAACCACCCGTTCACAGTTCACAAATCATTTCGCAAGCTCCCACCCAACACAAAAGCTGATGAAAATCACAATCACAGTTATAAAAATCACAATCACAGTTAAAAATCACAGTAATTTGTTAGTAGCAATCACAGTTTGACCTGTGAGTGTAAAATCACTGCTAGTCACATCACAAATCAAGAAATTGCACTAGTAAAGATATTTTATTTAAATACTGCAAAGTTAAGGTATTTGGCGAGAGGCAGTCTCTAAAATAAACATTTTCTTCTATACGTTTTTGTTTTTTGTCAGAGATAATCTGCGATATTACAAGATAAATATTTGTGCTCCTGTAAAAAGCCAAAGTAATTTCAAAAATTTAAAAATTAATAATTGTAATTAAACAATAACCAATTACAACGACACCCCATTAAGTAAACTGAACGTATAAAATGCATACTACATTACCGACAGTTTAATGAATACAAAATGTGAGTTTTGACAATTTTCCCGATGTTTTCTAGTTACAAGCTATAAGCTTGCCAAATTTCACGTTCCTAGCTATTCTAGAAATTTGGCAATATAAAAACCCTTCTTATGCTATATTTGTTTCAGAAGAATTGTAGCATTGCAAAGATGTTTTTTTTACAGGATCATAACTTAAAAACATGAAACAATGTTTAACCTATTTTTTGAGGGGTTGAAACAATTGAAATTGTTAATTCTACTATAGTTTTGTAAAGGTCATAGTATTCCGAAATTAGATGCTAAATTATAAGACTCTAGGTATAGTTTAGGAAAAGTGGCCCTGGAATGGAAATATCGTGTGACAATTATTAGGCCATCAGATAATATCTAAGTGCGTAGAATAAATTAATATCCAAAAGAAAATATGTAAGTTTAACGCTTATATAACAACTTGTATTTTTAAATGGCTTATACTACCTTCAAAAACTATTTCAACCATAAAATATTATGTTTTTAGCAACTAAACAATGTTGATTATTACCTAAAATAATCCACATAGTACAACCAGTACAACATACCAATTGATCTTCATACAGTAGACGCTCTTTTATCCGGCATTCTATGAACCGGCACATTCTATTAACCGGCACCAGGCAACCCGGGTTTTTCCAGGTATTTTCGGTCGTTTCCGTTTCGTACTGCGACTGCGCTGGACTGTTCCCGCCTTTTTCTTAGTCACCTGTTGTTTGTTTACGTCTCAAGCAGTAACGTTCAGTGATGTTCGTAAACTTTGCTCAGTACACTACTGTATTCAACCTATTTTTAGACGCCAACTTCCGCCCGGCTGTCTGTCCGCCCGTCTGTCTGTCTGTCTGTCTGTCTGTCTATCCGTCCACAAATGCAGGTGTTCCGGAGCAGTGTCAAGGTCAACCAACGCACGCGACCACAGCTCATTACTGTAGCGAGATGACAGACTCTCAGATTACTGTATTCCCATTAATAACTAAAAAGTTCTATTATCCGGAAAAATCGATTTACCGGCATGGGCGTGGTCCCGAACATGCCGGATAAAAGAGCGTCTACTGTACTGCATAACCGACATCAGTTAACCTCAAAAACTAAATTATTTATTTCAATTGTTAAGGGAAATGTAATATAAAATTGGAAATGTTGTGAATTTTCCTAGAGGTTTCAAACATTAAGCTATGTGCATGCCAAATTTCAAGACCCTAGCAAATCTAGAAGTGGGATAGAATTCGTATACCTCAGTCAGTCAGTCAGTCAGTCAGTCAGTTAGACTTGGTTCGTGACTTCACTAAGATGAGTTCTATTGATATTTGCATAAAACCCATTATTTTGTGTTCCTTGTTGCAGCAGACCTGCGAACTCATCCCCAACGTTATTCTTATGGAGAATAATTAATATTTTAAATATCGCTTGTTTGTGAATATATTTCTTATGAATCCTGTTAAATGTTTTAATTTGTTATGTCATATATTCGTTGGAAATTCGCTGAGTATGCAGGTTTGCTGCAACAGGGGTATTTCCACTATGTGATGTCAAAAAAATTAACTGTAATGGACGTCTTGCAGAATAGCTTAAGTTTAAATATCCCATTGGGGTGGTGTATTGTACAACCCTGCCGCGGCGCCGCGCGTCTCGCACTCCCCTGTAGAATGTAAATGCCAAGGAGCCGACGAGACTTGCATGTAAAGCGACTTGTTTTACTCCTTAATACTCTCTCGCGTACCTCTGACATCGAGCTGATATTTCGTTCTGTGCTGTAATGATGGCTATAACGTTTAATTTCTTAATAAAACACGAACGATACAATTTTAAAATTAATTTTTTATAAGATATGAAAATAGAGACTGATGTATCTCAAACGATCTCATGAACATGGCATATTTGACATCATATCTGAACATAAAAATACTGTCACGTGGTCTAAGTAGTTAGGGTGGCCACCTTGGGTCCAGCATGGGCTCTTATGGAGGATAAAATAACATGGGCTCTTATGGAGGAATAGAATAACATGGGTTCTTATAGAGAATAGAATTGGGGTGTAATTACTACCTTCTGCGGCAATTATCTTTCTTTTTCTACCCTCTGTGGCAATTATCTATCTTTTTCTACCCTATGTGGCAACTATCTATCTTTTGCTACCCTCTATGTTTAATTATTTAACCTACGTTTCCTTCTACGTATCTAACATTCGCGTCCTTCTATACATCTAACCTTTACCCCCTTCTGCGTTGTACTTCACTCATTAATTTAGTGAATATTTAATGGCGAATAAATCTTGAATCTTGAATCTGAATCGTGCGTATCTAACTACAGCTTCTTGTCTTTTAGTGTACTGTAGCTGACGAGTCGTAACCAGTTAAAATACTACACTGTGATTGATCGGAACAAGCTCGCACGCCACTGGCTGTAATTAGGTGTTCTGCGCTCTGATTGGTCAAGACTTTCAACACTTTATTAGCAAGCGTTAACATCACTTTGCTCCAAGCATTTGCACTGGTCAGAGGTCCCTGCACTACTTGACATAACATAACCACACCTCCGTTTAACATAACTTCACCTTGTATTATAGTAATTTTAGTTCTCTTGTATTATAGTAATTTTGCGTGCTTGGTGACTTGTCTGTTTTAAGTGCGTTGTTTTTAACTGCATGACCTGTTAGCGCACAGCAACCTCAGTTTCTTGTTTGACTTTGCATGACAAGTTTTGGGTGTTGTATTTAGTTGTTTGACTTGGCTAGAGAAGTGTTGTGCGTTGTATTTAATTATTTGACCTGGCTAGAATAGTGTCGTACTTGTATGTTGACTAACATAACCTTACACCAGTAATCTCACTTTCTATTCTTGTAATTTAATTCAGTAGAATATGTCGTTAGAGCAGTTCTCAGCTAGAGTATTGTTTTCTACCTTCATTAGAGTTTTTCTGACTTTCGGAAACCTCATAAATTAACTTGTAGCTCTGCTTTGACTTGCGTGGTTTATGCATTGGTGTTTTCTGACTTGCGTAGCTATACAGGCGTACTGTGCTGTCCTACATAGACCCCCTATGCACCTCTATCGGCTCCGTTATCTCAGTCTGACTTCAGTCGTTACACTGATCAGGCGTGTTTTGTGCTACTTCTGCGTAATCGTTAAGTGTTCTCTTGCACAGATTATGATATGAAAAGATATGAAAATAGAGACTGATGTAGCACAAACTACCTGATACTTGACATGAATATGACATATTTGACATCATATCTGAACATAAAAATACTAGAATATTTACTACAAGATTTGTTTGGATTTACTCAAATTAATAAATTTTAATTATTTTTTTTCTTAATGGGATCTTACTGACCTTTCTGCATTTTTTGTTGTGTCTATCTACACCAGTGGCATTTTTTACATTTTGATAGGGAACGGTCCAAGCCCTGGTCTTGTTACTATCTCAGGTCGAGTTGTTCTTAGAAAGCATCATTTTAATAACCTTTTTCCCGATAATCAGTGGTACTAAAAAATTAACGGGTACAGCTTGTATCAGATCGCCAAGGTATTAGCATGATACACAGTGAGTTCTAAATTTCCCCAATTGAAATCGCCTTGGATATCATTATTTGTTGCACACCACCATAGCTAAATGTGTCCAGCAGCTTAGTAATACGGAGGCAATGCTTGGTTTTAGATACAATATTAGCGTTAACATTGAAACTACATCAGTCCGTTAAAAGTAAAAATGTATTCATTTCAGGCGGACAAGTAATTGCCACGAATAACTAATATTTATTTGTTAGCATTATAAAAATAAAAGTGTACAGAATAAAAAAATGCAACATAATATTGGAAATAGACAGTGTTTGGTTAACAATATAGTTTGACCAAACGATAGAGAGATTAATGCTCTCTATATTTGTGGAAATAAGAGGAGAATGCAGGTCAATGCAGGAGGAGGCTCGGTGCAGTCGGCAACTGCAGTGATGCATTTGTCTCTCAGTTCTCCGTAGCACTCAACTGTGTCAAGCAATTCTTCTTGTCACGAGTCTTGAGCTGAACGCATGCATCAATAGTTTATATCAAACATGAACCGTAGCAACTATTCGGGTTTTAACAATTAGAATTATAGACAACATACATGATGTTACTGATCTACTGATTTTATTTCATCGCATAGTCAGTATTATCCTAGCGATAATCATGATGATTTCAACAGTGACTTTTTGTATTTTTTAGCTGTAGGTGCAAATTATTTGGATTGTTTAACTATATCACTAATAATAAATTAATCACCTTTTGACAACTTTTACTTAATCCTCAAGATTGTCAAATGTAAAATTTTGTTTTCAATACAGGGTGATTTAGCGAAAATTGCCTTATACTAACTAGCACATAAATTGGAACTAATGAAAAATATTTTTCATTATTTTTTTATTTAGTACCAGGAGGCAAAGCGAATTTTATCCGCCACGAACACTGCCTGTAAACATAAACTCTTTGAGAATGATGGGCGTACTTGTGTGTGAGGAAATTATAGTTATTATATCTTATATAATAGTTATATATCTTATATAATAGTTAGTTATTATAGTTATTTAAAAATAGTTTCAATACATTTGCTTAAGAAAGATTATATAAGATTAGATCAAAAACGGGAATGCGTTAGTATAATCTGCTGTCTAAATTAAAAGTTTCACAATAAAAACATTTAAAATGAAAGAATTTAAATTTTGTGGATTTCCATTTTGAGAATTTAAAGAAATTCTTGATTTTTCTTATTTATAAAATTGTATTAAAATTCAGGATTCTACTTCCTTGTAAAATGTTAACTTACAAAAACCTTACATCTCTGGATGGTATATATTTATTAACATAAAGAGAAAAAGAGAAAAAAATTTCAAGAATTATAATTTTGTTTTTTGCTAACCCAACAAGTACGTTTAAATACATTTATTTATGCCCTTCCACTGGACATTTTTAGAGTAAAGCTACAAAATTTAAAAGTTAAAAGTCCTAGTGAGCCTATTTAAAATGGTCAGAGGAGAGTATTTTAGCCCTTCTTTTGTATTATATAATTTTTTACTACATAATATACGAAATTATGCTGGGTAAGAAGTAATATCTTTAAAATGTAAGTTAAAATATTTGAGATGTTAAAATTACTAAGGCTTGACTTGATGTCCACGGTTACACTGAGAAATTGTGTATTCAGTTGCAAGTTATCCAGTGGAAAATCAGGTATGAATATTGCAATCTGATGCGAGCCAAAGAGACTTCACAGCCAATGATCATGTATAAAAAAAATCGTGTTATCAAATTAAAAACTTAGCTTTATACTCACGGAAACATAAAAGACAAACGAGGCCTTATGTAATATGGTGTAATATACGATATAGTTTGGTCACGATAGCCCTTCACATTTGGTACTAATTTTCCACGTTAGATTAAATGCATTTTAAAAGTAGCATTTGTAAATTTATATTTACGGCAACGTTTACTCTTTACAACGAGCCAATTACAACGAGTTCGTTAATCTCATGCCGATGCCAACATAGAGGTGGCCAAAGTGGCGGTTGCTCATATTACAGAGATGGTGGCTCTAACACTCCACCCTTTACCAACATTTTACCAACAACTACAGCTAAACTCCTTACTCTCTCAAAGAACTCAACTCAGTTTGAAAGCTAATAACAAGTTGGAGATCGTTAGGGTCATTAAAAGTTCAGTCTAGCGGAAATCACGACTCTCGGTTTCTCTGTTACTTTTGCTTTACTTGCCCGGTAAAGAATTGCCTCGCTTGAACGAGGGTAAGGCATTTCGTTATGAGTTAGTCATATCAATTTTCACTAGAATATTTGGTAAGAAATAAGATCACAAACATTAAAAACAATCTGATAAGTTAACAACATGATGGTTAATTAGTTTTACGTTTGCAGTTAGAATTTACGCTTATTGGTTAATTTTTAATTGCAAAGATTACTGTGAAAATCCGCTTAACATGTTATACTACTGAGAACAGTGTTCTAGCTCCAAATGAAGCCCGTGTGTCAAAGGATTTAAACCAAACACACCAAGTCGTTGGTTTAAAAAATAACCTTCATTAACATAATAAATGCTGAAACTATACTATAACATTCACATTTATGTTATAAATCAACTGTTAATATAAAAACATTTCCAAGGGTTTAGAAGATAACAGAATGGACTCCATATTACCCTAAATAATAGGAGAGGGAACCCCCAGCAAACCGATTACCAATGAGCGAGTTTTTAAGTACGTTAAAGTGAACTATAAATCAGTCGTGAAGCGCGCGTGTGTGTGACAAGTGACGTCACTTTGTCAGCCCCTCCCCCACTCATCCCCTACTCACCCCTTCCACCACACACCATCACACCTTTATATTGATGAGGCGAATTGCATATGGCGTGTATTATGATGTAACATGTTGGTAAAGTTTAAATTACAAACTTTTACAGGAGATTTACTTTTTAATCCATTTGGATATAGAACAAAAATAAAATAAAAAATAACAACATTTATAAAATTACTTTAGCCTTAATTTTGTACTTGGAAAAATGTCACTGAAAATAGTAATCTTGCTAATGTTTAGTAATAATGCCCAGTAACAACATTTACCAAATCGGCACTCGTCATACGACAGCGATCTTGGAAAATAGTGGATATTTTCCTTTTTAGCGAATTTCCCCTATAGGGAAGAAGCTATTACCGTAGTCGGCATGGTAAGACCTAGGCCCGGGACCATGACAACTTTTCGTTTTGAGGTCCCCAGACCCCAAAAACACCATTCGTTCGAAACTGTATATATATATATATATATATATATATATATATATATATGTGTCCGTGAGCACGATAACTCTCGTAAAAATTATCCGATTTTGATGAAATTTGGTATAAACGTGTAAAGCAACATTTATGACTTTAAGTTCGAAAACCAGCCAGATCGCTCTATCCGAAGGGGTATTTTGGGGGGGTTTTGTACCCCAAAAATGGGTTTTTCGAATTTTTTACATGTAATTTTGGAAATAGTCAAATTTTAGTTTTTCCCAATCGATTCAGCTTAAAAAAACACAAAATTTGGTGTTTTGATAATTTCTCTACGTCAATTTGTTACCGAGATATTGAAAGTGCTAAACACAGTACGTTGTCTAATGTTATTCTTATGGAGGAAAATAAAAATTTTATATCTCGCTTATTTATGAACGTATACTGACGAAAGTTGGTATACGACTTCATCTGGTTGTGGACCATTGATATTTGCTCAAAAAAACAATTTTTTACCAATGGCTCCCGTAGCAGCAAACCTGCGTACTCAGCCCCATGTTATTCTTATGGAGAATAAGTAACGTGTTATCTCCCTTCATTATGAAAATAAATTAATGAAATTTGGTATGTGGCTTTACCTACATGAGTTATATTGATATTTGTATAAGACCCCGTTTGTTGTGCTCCTTGCTTCAGCAAACCTGCATACTCAGCCGCCATGTTATTCTTATGGGGAATAATTAAAATGTCATAAATCGTTTATTTATGAATGTATATTGATGAAAATTGGTATATGGCTTTATGTGGTATTAAGATACATATATATGCATTGGAAATTCGCTGAGTACGCAGGTTTGCTGCTACGGGGTATCTTTTCCTTAATATTTTTGTATATAGCTTTTACCACAGGACTTGCCCCAATCGATGCAGAGGATCGTGTTCATTAAAAGTTAATGGTCTATCTGCTACATAACTTGGGGAAAGTCCGCATCGTTAAATGTGTTTCGATTTATGGCACGATATCGGTTCCGAGAAACCACGTTTTTTTGCAGTGATGGTGTTTGTAAGTGCAGTTTTAAATATCCCAGGAGTGCCAGAGATAGTAACTATTTTACTTTGATTGATAATCCAATCGTTCTATCGTCCACTATCTTTACTCTGGATAATATAACCTATAAAATAGGTTACATAGTTAAATAGAAACTGTATGAACTTACTCACCTATTAACATTCAGTATAATAGGTTATAACTTTTATAAAAACCTATTTATATCAGATTTCCACTCAAACACTAAAGGAACATTTTCTTGTCACAAAAAAAACCAAAAAACTACACTTTAGATCCCATTATCAAAAATAACTGCCCGTTGTCACTGAAACCTCATAAGGAGCTGCGACGTTATATTTAGCTAAAACCACCCTCTAGAGCCTGCGCATGGGGTAGTAATACGGTTTGTATCAACCTAAATTACTCTGTTAAATTATCATAACCAGAAAGCCCAGAGTAAAATATACAACTAAACTGCAAGAATAAAATCATTAAGTATTGTTCAATATAAGGTCACAGAAAACCCGACTTCGAATTCAAAGAGTAAATAAATATTTAAAATCAACAAATTAAGAGATAAATTTATTCAAACTTAATAAGTAATCAATGAAATATTACTTACACTATCAACCGATAGCCTTTACCTTTACCCTACCCTTCATAAACAGTAAGCTTAAATCTGGAGATAAAATGTTATAAACATAACTTACAGAGTAAAGATTAATGTGTGTTTTTATAAACTTAAATTTCACTAAATGTACTGGATATTTCCAAGAAAAGTATTTAAAAAAGGTTACAATGCACATTGTACTACTTCAATAAAGACAATCAAATTTAAAATAAGTAAAATAGAATGTGCAGTGATATTAATGCTGTAAAAATCATTTCAGATAAATCACATTCCAAACATAACAGGAATCAATCACATATGCATTGCTATCAACCGGAAATCAGATATATTCGAGAAGAATTGAAAGCCATAATTGAACTGTCGGCGGAACATTCATTGCCTCGCTTGGTCCTCCCTGTCAGTACATCTGTGGTTGTGTTGTTGATGGCAAGATACATTTCCAACGACACGAAGCGAATGAAATGACAAACAACAATAGAGCATATGAACAAACGCCATGGTCATTACAGTTTAATATTTTGCCTAATTAATTATAGTTTCAACTTCATATAATAAATAATAATACGAATCCTTAAAATTGAAGTGTTGAAATTTTCAAGACCCATTAACTACCGTATAATATATTCATAAAAAATAACAATACTACTGATATTTTACCAAAATATTTACTTAAATAAACAGCCTTTAGATGTCAAATGTGTAGCTTTTGTTTTCACGCTGTTGTGTGTGTGAGTGTAAATCTACAACCATGGAAAAATGTTTTTTTTAAGGTCTTCGACCGCTGCTGAAGATGGACGGTAATTCGTCCAGAACATGTTCAGCGTGAAAAAAAGCTACACATTTGAAATATAAAGGCTGTTTACGTAAGTAAATATTTTGGAAAAATACCGATTATCTCAGGTGTCAAGGCTATTTATGTATTGAATATTGTTGAATAAGGTATTCACTGATACATTTAGATACATAATACATGTAGATGTATAATTTTTGGCGTTACGCTTTTTGGCATTAAATTAAATTTTTTTAATATGCAGATCAAATTCTTAATAATTTGCCGTTTTCAAGATATTAACCAAGTTTTAAATCAGTATCTCTAGCGGTTTCTAAGATATTCTGCATTGATTAAAATCACATAGTCTACACAGGCAGACGGGAGTAGTGGGGGTTTGCGGGTGCTGGCTCACTTGATTTATGGCTTCCGGTCACGTGACCGGAAGCGCTGAGTGATAAAATACGTTATCTGAGGCTGAGCCAGTGACGTAGGCGGTTTTGTGACGAAATGAGTTAAAGTTCAAAGTTCAAGGTTACGGGGAGGTAATTTTAAAAAAGTACTACCTCGCACGCGTAAAATCCGATTGTGATTCGATAGTTTTAATTCGATAAAATATCGAATGAAAATTATCGAATGAAGCAATCGAATGATACGAGTGCGAGGTAGAACAATTACAAATATTACTTTATTTTATTTACAATAATTCATATTACAAATATTACTTTATTTACAATAATTTATGTTTACAATAGTTCCCCGTTGTTGGTTGTCATCGATGTTGTTGATCCGGACGAGTTGCGGCCATCACTTTGTTTTCTGAAGAAAGACGGTAGATACTTCGATCCCTGCGCAGAGTCCATGTTGTGTTTTTGACACCTATCTGTTCTGTTAGGTGTTTGCATTTCATTGCTGTCAGGAGGAAATAATACGTGACGGCAATGAAATAGAAACATCTATCAGACCTTGAGTGAAATGATATTGTTATTTTGTGAAGAGCGTCTCGGAGAGCTCGATGTTCACCGGTCGAGAGCCGGAGGTGTACTGACTATTCGCTAGCTAGCGTTCTGGTATCAAACAAAATGGTGGGGGTAAAAGTGTAGTAGAACGAAGCAGATGGTTGGTGGCAGGTGGCAAGTGTGCGGCAGATGGTAGTCCCCCCCCCCCACTACACCAGTCCCCCACTACACCAGTCTCCCCACCGAGTTTTACATCGCACAATAACTAGTTTACATGTGTTAGTTAGGGTTTAGCTCTTAGACTGTCAAGACCTTAGCTCCGTAACTAAAAACTTCAATAATGTTTGCGCTTCAACGCTGTATAAGTATAACAGCTACTATGATCTAAACCGGTGCATGTATTCATATGGTTCTTTTTGCGAAGCAAACAACTAGCTAAAAGTGTTTCAACCTCAATTATTCTTCGACGAAACCGCTCATTGTCCACTAAAAGTGTAGACCTTCTGTCTTCATTGTCAGGGAAGTAGAAAGTAGTGTCAAGGGGACTACTGAAGGTCACCTTCCTCATGTTCCTGTAAAACTGCGACATTTTTCAGACTCTCTAGGTAGATGTTCATCCGTCAAGAGCTGGAAGAATAATGATGGAGCGTTATCATGTATGATAGGCACCTAACCCCCACCACAACGTTACCTTGTCCTTCAAACCATCGTTTTTACGCTACAGATGCTATACTGTTGGTTAGATTTAAATTTAAATTGCACCTTCTTGTTTGTCTTGGCAAGCCGCGTAATTGAAGTATCCACATGTTATACTTTGAACCAAAAACAAAGAAGTTATTTAGGTTTGTCCTTGAAAATAGGTATTTTTTCGCTGTTGCTGCTATACCCGTTGTCGGATCTGAATTCTGTTTGCACCAACTTGTTCGTCTGATCAATCCGCGTAATTTGAGTACCCACTTAATATACTTTAAACCGTAAATAAAGAAGTTATTTAGGTTTATCCTTGAAAATAGTAGTTTTTTCGCTGTTGCTTCTATACCCTTTGTCGGATCTGAATTCTGTTTGCACCAACTTGTTCGTCCGATCAATCCGCGTAATTTGAGTACCCACATGACATACTTTGCACAAACTTTATACCCCCCCCCCCCTTGGGTCATGGTCATGGTCAAGGTCAAGGACCTTGGGACTTCGAAATTTTTACAAAGTGGGCTGCACACAAACATAAGACTAACAGTCTCCTGCCTATATACAGACCAAGTCCCTAACTTGAAATGCTTAGGGTGGTCCTGAAAAGGACCGTTTTTGATGCCATGAAGAGGAGTCCTGAAGGAGTTGCGGTTAGTCGAGGTGGAGGAAATGGACAAGGGCTGTGACAATTTATTTAATTAACCAATGCGCCTTGCCCTCTTGTCTGACGAAAAACAGTTCCTTTTTGGATGGGATTCTAGGCGGTTGCGGCAGGGAATGAGGCAGTTGGACCTTGAAGTGAAAATCTTCATGTTGTAAAATATAGCTGTTTCCGCTGAGCCTTGCCACAAACTTGTATTTGATATTTGTTTTTAGTTTTCTAAATTTAAGTGATTTGAAGTTTAGAGGAGTGACTAATTCTTCTTCCTTCAACACCCTCGTCCGCTCCATCACCTCATCCACGGTGAGAGGTGGAGTTGAAGGTCGAGGCTGACTTGTAGTCGAAGTCGAAGGTCGATGCTCAGATGACGGATGTTGGTTGAAGTAGAGCGGATGGTTCTTAAAATTTCTTCTTATTGTGGCCTTGAAAGAAGTTGGTCTCTTAAAACCACTTCTTCTCTCAACCGTCTCCTTCAGGGATTCCTTCAGACGTCGCAGTTTCTCAAGGTTCACAGGGGAAGTCATCGTAGCGCTGCTGATCGGCACGTAGTTTTAGTTCGAGAGACAAAGCTGGAATGAGTCCTAATATCTTGACTTTTGAAGGGTCAGACGGTTTATCTCGTTGATTAGGTTTTTGGCGGCTTGCCAAGTGTAACCTTGACACTTCCATATACGGGTAGAAAGCTAAGAACCGGTTCCCCTTCCCTTCATGTCCCCCCCCCCAATTTGGGTCATGTCCCCCCCCCCCAATTTGGGTCATGCCCCCCCCCCATTTGGGTCATGTCCCCCCCCCCATTTGGGTCATCCCCCCCCCTGACGTCACGGGGCGGAGTCACCTCCCACCACTGACCGCCGCCTTTATAAGCGGGAGCAGTCCGCAGTCTCTTCGCAGTAGGCTGCCGCCCGTTCGTGATCTACGTCCGTCCGGGTTGCATTCTGCTGCAGCGTAGGTCTTTTAAGTGTGCGTTGGGCCCGACGCGCAATTAAGAGATCCGCGCCTTTGCATGTGCATGGTAGTTTGTTAAGCATGGTAGTTTGTTTGTTAGATTATTGCTTGTAGATTGCTGCTAATTAATGTAGTTAGTTTAATGAATGTTGGTGTTGGTTTTAAGTGTTTTATTTAATGATGAAATATGTACCTTTCTTACAGATCCTTATCCCTGGGTAAAGTCTTTATATCCGTGGGGTTTGTTATCAAAGTAATTTAAATGCCGGTCTTTGTAAATATTTAATGATGAAATATGTACCTTTCTTACAGATCCTTATCCTTGGGTAAAGTCTTTATATCCGTGGGGTTTGTTATCAAAGTAATTTAAATGCCGGTCTTTGTAAATATTTAATGATGAAATATGTACCTTTCTTACAGATCCTTATCCTTGGGTAAAGTCTTTATATCCGTGGGGTTTGTTATCAAAGTAATTTAAATGCCGGTCTTTGTAAACTACCTTGGTCAAAACATTGGTTCGCAGTAGCCTGACGCCCGTTCGTTGATCTACGTCCGTCCGGGTTTCAGTGTTGCTGTTGTGACCTTGTTAAACTGACCGCAGTATCCTGACGCCCGTTCGTGATCTACGTCCGTCCGGGTTTCAGTGATACTGATTGTTCTTTGTAAAATTAACGTTAACTCTAACTGACCAGTTTGTTTCAAAGTAATGTAATTTGTTTCTCATCCCTTTCCTAACCCCCTGACAATAAGTTTCGGCCCTGAAAACCGGACTTGTCAATACGGCCATGTAAACCGGTTGACATTACCTTTCTTAGCCTGAGAAACTGTTGTGATTTTCCTTTTTTTTTGGGGTTTTTTTCTTTATTTTTTGTTATTAAAATCATTGCTTGTAATTCCCTGTCCCCTAATACAGAGCGGGGAATAGAGCACCAATTTGTGCTCTACCGGACTTGTCAATACGGCCATGTAAACCGGTTGACATTACCTTTCTTAGCCTGAGAAACTGTTGTGATTTTCCTTTTTTTTGGGGGGTTTTTTTTTCTTTATTTTTTGTTATTAAAATCATTGCTTGTAATTCCCTGTCCCCTAATACAGAGCGGGGAATAGAGCACCAATTTGTGCTCTATTCCCCGCTTTGGCAACAAGTTCAGATGACCTTGACCCACTGACAGGACTTATAAAACCTCTGTCTGGTTACATATAGGAAAATTAATATTTTAAACCATAGCCTATCCCCCTTCCCCTTTCCCCTTTCCCCTTCCACTTATATTGGGTATAAAAGAGGCTTCCCATTACTGGTAAGATCATTCTGCTGCTTGTGCTTGCTCAACTCAGAACTATGGAGTCACACCCGATATCACTACCGACTTCTGCATCACCCTCTACTTCTACATCACCCTCGACTTCTGCATCACCCTCGACTTCTGCATCACCCTCGACTTCTGCATCACCCTTGACTTCGGCTGCTGGTTCAATTCTTCGTCAGGCTCTTTTAATGTCTCTTATCATCCCTGAGAAGACAACTTCACCACCCATTATGGATCGACCAACTTCTCCTTCACCATCATCCTCGAGATCAAGGTTTTCGTCAAGCTCCTCCTCCTCATCATCTACCTCGAGATCAAGGTCTTCTTCGAGCTCCTCATCATCCACCTCAAGATCAAGCTCCACCTCGAGATCAAGCTCTAAAATATCTACAAAACCCCCAATTGAAATTTCACCTTCCACTAGTTCAACCAGACCTTCAGTAATTTGCACAAATATTCAATCTCCTTCAGAGAAATTTAATCAATTAAAGTCATTGCATAGAAGGTGCATACGTCCTGCACAACTATGTAATTATATCTTCAAAAAAGGTGCAAAGAAAGGCGAACGCTGTGCAAAACAGTGTACTTTAAATGAAGAACTGTGCAATCTTCATTTAAAAAATACCGCTTCTCCTTCTTCACCACATCCAACAGTGAAACCGGCTAAGACTCGGATTAATAGGCTAGCTAAAAACAAACAATACGTCTTTGTAAAAATAATGGGATTCCTGAAGGTCATGTTAAAATGTGAAGACCGCCTTTACATTTTAAGATTACCTAAAGGCATGCGTCATCCCAAAAACCCTACAAAAAAGCACTATCTAATCCGAGCCGATTCAGGAACCACTGTGTGGAATAAATTGTAAAAAAAAAAAAAAAGAAAAAAAAAAAAAAAAACATTCTTTCCAAATTAAATAAAGTTTTTCCAAATTAAAAAAAAAAAGTGTGGACAACCTATTTACAAATTGTAGCATATGCTGCAAAGTGTAAATAGGTTGTCCACACTTTTTTTTACAATGTTACAACGACCTTGACCTAGATAACGGACTTAGATATTTTACACTAAGACAAAGATAAACGTAAAAGGAAAAAGGAGAAATATTATACTAAAGATATTATTCAACAGTGAAGAAGGGAGGGGGTAAGCGGGTATTTAAGCAAGCGATTCGGAATATAATTATTAGTTGTATCATCATGAGCGTCAACAGCAACACATGGGGAAAGGAAATTAGCGAAGAGGAGTTGTACGCGATTGCTGAGGCTGCTGAAATTACCGAGGTTTCTAAGATTGATAAGGTTGCGGAGAATGATGCCCAGTCACAACCGCAACAAACTACATCATCGATGCGGTCTACAACGCAGCAACCAAGACCCTATCATGTTATCCTGGAGGAGTATAATGAGGCAATGAGGTACGCCTTTACAAAGTGGTGTGGACAACCGCGTTCTCCTGAACAATGGGAGGAGCACGATGCAGACTTTCGCCTGGTTGCAGACTTAGAACTTGAGCTTCAAAGAGCAAAGGCTGCTCAATAGTGTGAAGATTTATTGTTTACTTTAAGAAATACAGAGCGGGGAATAGATCAGTTTGAGATCCAAGTGAGAACCACTTACTGCTCTATTCCCCGTTTTGGCAATTTGTTCAGATGACCTTGGGACTTAGAAAATTTTGTTTGGTAAAAAAAAAAAAAATATTGAAATATATATTTCTTACAAAAACATCCCCTCCCTAAAACTTGCACTCCCACCACTTCCATTGGGTATAAAAGAGACACCTTATCGATGGTAAAATTAGTCTGCTGCTTGTATTCGCCCACCTCAGACACCATGGAGCACATCAGAAAACCAACTTCTGACGCCTCTTCTTGTACTGTTTCATCTTCTGCTGCCCCATCGATACTTGTCCAGGCTATGATTCTATCCAACATTTTTCCAGAGACTAGTAATACTTCGCCAAACTTAAACTCGAGATCTCTCAAAACCGAGAGAAACAATGCTAGTTCTCGAAAAATGAGAACAAGGATCGCTGATTGTTATAAAGTATTAAGACGCATATTACCATCTTCCAATCCGTATGATTCTAAATTAACCACTATACAAAAGTCAATAAAATACATTTCAAACCTTCAGTCGCAGCTTCAAGAACCGTCCTTAATTCACAAAGAAGATTTACACAACCCTCCACCTTTTGAAGCTGTTTTTCTTAAAGAGGATTAGTTAGCGGACCAACATTTCTTCGCTGAAGAACCTTCAGCTTACAAACAAATCTTCCTCATGGATGAAGATCAGGACGAGTAACTATCTTAAAAAAACTAAAGTCCTTTGAAATACAAAGCGGGGAATAGATCAGTTTGAGGTCAAAGTGAGAACCTCTTATTGCTCTATTCCCCGTTTTGGCAACTGGTGTAAATGACCTTGGGACTTAGAAAATATTCGTTTGATAAAAAATAATGAAAGATCTTCTTATTTCTCACAACAACAATATCTTTTCCTAACCCCCACCACTACCTAAACTAAGTATAAAGGAGGTTCTCCATCGCTGGTAAAAATTAGTACTCTGCTGAAAATGAATGCATCCACTACTTCTATCTCTGCAGCAACTATAATAGTTAGCAGACGGGTCGAAAACATTGATCAGTTGCTTGCTGTAAGGAGATTACTGCTACGGTATCTTGATATAGAGGTTAGTTGTCAATTGTGCATGTGGAGACCAACAGGTGAAGTTTATAGTAGTGAAAATGAAGCATTTGAAATAAACTACAGTAGAAAGTTATATAAAATCTTTGGTAATATGGTAAGGTTAGTCAATAATGGATGGAACATTAATATAACATTTTATATTGTTCCAAACCTGTAATTAAAGCAAAAAACAAAAAAAACGATGGGTATATAAGCCCGATGTTACAGAGACAATTATCACTTTGGTTCTGAATTGCGTCAAGAGAGCACCTACCATGGTATACCTCCACTATATTGACTCTACTGCTAAAGCGGATACTTTTATCCAGCGTGTTTACCAACTGTTAACGGAGTACCATCATGTTCAGGTCAAAGGATTGGGTATTCGTGGAACAGAAGAAGTAAAAATAGATGTAAAACCAATCCCTTTGAAGAAAAAAATTGACCAATTATTACAAGAAGGCTACACACTGTGCCTTTATTACACAACCTCATAAACTAAATAAAACGCCAAAGGGGGGGGGGAATACAGAACGGGGAATAGATCAGTTTGAGGTTTGAATAAGAATCTCTTACTGCTCTATTCCCCGTTCTGGTAATAGGATAAGGTGACCTTGACCCACTTACAGGACTTAATCATTTGTGTTACAATAATACCTCTTCCCTATCACTTTTCCCTACCACTTGCACTTTCAACACTTACCCCCACCACCACCGAAATCAGGTATAAAAGGTGGTTTCGTATTAGTAGTAAATCAGTCTGCTACTTGGAATCATGTCGCCCAGAGATAACATTTTCCCTTCTAAGAAGACTATACTAGAATTGATTAAAAATATTCCATTAAATTTAAACGAAGATGAAGACGAAGACGATTCAGAGATGGAAGGTGAACTATTTAGTGAAGGTGAACTATTTAGTGATCTTGAACTACTGAGTGAGTTTGCTAGCAGTGAACCATATCTTGGAGAGATGGAGCTGTTGACTGACGACGACGATGTCGATAATAATGAACCGGAATTTTATCATCAGTTGCTTTGCTTGGAGGAAATGGACCTTGTTGATAGTGAAACCCCTCCAAGCAGTATTAATATCGATGATGTAGTTCTAGATCCAGTCACAGGGAACTTTTGTGTTCGTCGTCGCTTATTTAGTGATACGAGCTCATCATCATCATTATCATCGGAAGAATCTGAATAAGTTTTTGTTGTCTTCAAATAGTTTACTTTAAATACAAAGCGGGGAATAGATCAGTTTGTGGTTATAGTGAGAATCACTTACTGCTCTATTCCCCGTTTTGATAATATCGTTGTATAACCTTGACCCATTTACATGATTAAAAAAGTGGGGTAACTTATACATTTAATGGTGGGGGAACGTCTATTTAAAGACGATGCAACAGTGTATATTTATCATATAGGCATGATGAACCCACCAGGAAACTCCGTTTGCTACAGCTTTCCCCTCATCGATATCGATGATGTGATAAAACTTACATCAATAACAAAACGGTTTGAACTCGAAAGGCGACTCATAAAAGTCGACGTAATTCCACAAGATCTTCGTTCGGCAATGTTGACTATTGAATATGTTAAAGATGAATCTACAACTGAAGATCCCTATTGTTTTATGAAATTTTTAGTTGATCAAGATGCAATGTGTACAATCCAACTTCACATCCGAGTTTAAAATTTATCAAATGTTTTTGTTGGAGAAAATTGTCTTAGTTAAATACAGAGCGGGGAATAGATCAGTTTATGGTTTAAAATGAAATCATTTACTGCTCTATTCCCCGTTTTGGCAAATATGCTCAATGTCCTTGACCCAAATACAGAATTTTGTAGCCTCCAGCTACAAACTTAAACTTAACCTAAAACGTACCCCCACCACTTTTTCTAGGGTATAAATAGAGGTGCATTTGCAGTGTTTTTTCATTATTGCGTTGAGCCTTGTGAAGAGCACGCCTACATTATGAATCGCTGCGATATTTGTAAAGCTTCTTTCAGAGATGAATGGCTTTTAACCATTCATAAAGAATTGAAACATAACACCAATACAAATACTGAAGAACCAAATGAAGAAGAATTAGATTCAATCAACCAACAATTAGCAAAACATCAAGAAGAACAAAATGAAGAAAAACACAACGAAGAAAAAGAAGAAAATGAAGAAAAAGAAGTTTCAAGACCAAGTGTCATTCATTATGCGCCTGGACCATCAGTAAATGTGGAACTACACGCCCGAGCACTTCCGGGTAATGTTGTAACCCACTTTAAAATTGACAATACAAAATTGAAACTTGAAGAATTTTTAAACAACGCAAAAGGATTGGTTAGCAAAACTCTGAAAAATGAATTAAAAAGATTAAATTTTATTAAATTTGGACTATTACTGGATGCTTTATTTACAAACATTCAAAATGAAACCTCACCGAGAGGTTTCTTAACAAAAAACCGAACTATTATGTTTTCCTCAGATATTGATTCAATCGTATCTGAATGTTTCGAAGAGCTAATGACAAAAATACAAGAACACGAAGGAAGAGGATCTGGATGGAGTTTGTTAAGCATCACAGGGCTAGACTTAAGAGTACACAAACACGGTTATGGAATTCGTGGCAGTAGCTATATCCCTTTACCAAAAAAGATTAGTGATACCAAATCCTGCATCAATGTGCAAAATCAAGATACTGAATGTTTTAAATATGCTATGTTGGTCAAATATGTAACAGACAATCCGATAAGACCAAGTCACAAATATGAAGAAGTACAACATAGATATAATTTTCAAAGGATGACTTACCCTGTTGCTATAACAGACGTTTTGAAATTTGAAAAACAAAATCCTTCAGCTTCTGTCAACCTATTCGGATTGGATTCGTCAAACAATGTGTACCCCTTGCGTATAACACCAAATGAGCGCAGAGATCATACCGATTTGTTATTAATTACTAAAGGTGATATTTCACACTTTGTGTATATCAAAAAATTTGAAAGTCTTGTTTCTAATCAATTATCTAAGCATAAAAGAAAGATGACAATTTGCAAAAGATGTTTTTGTCACGTGAACAAAGAACTTAGAAGGGGAGGGTCAGATTGGCTAGTAGAACACCAACGGCTATGTAATGGAAACTATGAAGTAAGAATTAAATTGCCGCATCCTAGCAGAGCACAGATAAAATTTGATAAAGTAATACAACAATATCGTTTACCTGTTGTTGTGTATGCTGATTTTGAGGCGTCTTTACTTCCGCTCGAACATCAAGAAGAAAACGTAACAAGAAGAAGCAAATACCAGCAGCACACACCAAACAGCTACTGTTTGATGATAAAATCAACACTGTCTGAAGAACATTTGCGAAGATATGAATTAACCACAACACCGAAGATATATCGCGGTGAAGAAGCAGCTCGAAACTTCGTCGATGACTTATATACCATAGCTGCGAAAGTTGAAGAAATGTACAGAAATGTGGTACCGATGATTCCTATGAATGAAAATGAAATTCAACGACACGACTCAGCAACAACATGTTATTTGTGTATTAACACTTTTACACTGACCAACAGTAAAGTGCGAGACCATGACCATCTAACAGGAGCTTACAGAGGTGCAGCCTGTAACTCTTGCAATCTAAACTACAAACTTCCAAACTTTATCCCCGTTGTTTTACATAATCTTAGTGGATACGACTCCCACTTTATAATCCCAGAATTGGGCAGAGATAATGGAGAAATAGATGTATTGGCAACAACCATGGAAAAATTTATAAGCTTCTCTAAAAAAGTTGGTAAAATAAAACTAAGATTTGTTGATTCATTCAGATTTATGCCTTTTAGCCTTGCAAATTAACTAAAAATTTAAGAAGACAAGATTTGATTGAAACAAGCAAAATTGTGCCTAATGATAAAATGGATTTAGCTCTTCGAAAAGGAGTCTTCCCCTATGATTACATTGACGGACTGCATAGATTTGATGAAACATCACTTCCTACACCAGATAAATTCAAAAACAAACTTAATGATGAAGAAATAAAACCTGAAGATTATCAACATGCACTTCGAGTATGGAACGAGATGAATATGGAGACCTTAGGGGATTACTCAGACTTTTATGTCAAACTAGATGTGACCCTTCTTTGTGATGTGATTGAAGAATTTCGAAACACCTGTTTTGTCGCATATGGATTGGACCCTTTACATTCGTATACTTCTCCAGGATTAGCTTGGCAAGCCATGTTAAAAGAAACAAAATGCAAACTCCAACTTTTAACAGATATTGACATGGTTTTAATGATTGAAGCAGGTGTAAGAGGTGGATTGGTTCAAAGTGTTACCAGGCATGTTAAAGCCAACAACAAATACCTTCCTAATTACGACGAAACTAAACCAACAACCTATTTGGGATATTTCGATGCAAACAACTTATACGGATGGGCTATGTCAAACCCACTTCCATATGATAATTTCAAATGGATTAACCCCGACTCTATTGACGATATTTCACAAATTCCAAAACATGGTGACACTGGATATATTTTAGATTGCGATTTTGAATACCCGGAGCATTTACACGATCTCCATTACGACCTCCCACTCCTCGCTAAAACAGAAGTTTCTCCAACTGGAAAACACCCTAAATTAATGATGACTCTAAATAATAAACAACGCTACGTGGCTCACTTTTGGGTAGTCCAACAAGCCATCGAATTAGGACTACGTATTACAAAAATTAATAGAGTTTTGGAATTTTCTCAGTCATGTTGGTTAAAACCTTACATTGATTCAAACACCACCAGAAGAGCAGCCGCTACATCAGAATTTCAAAAAGACTTTTTTAAATTAATGAATAATGCGATATTTGGAAAAACATTGGAAAACAAAAGAAGACACAAAAATGTTAAACTTGTTACTGACGCAAAAAAGCTACAGAAACTCGTACAGCAGCCAAACTTTGGATCATCTATAATTATTAATGAAAGACTTGTAGCAGTGTCTATGAAGAAGACGAGTGTGAAGATGGATCGTCCTTTATATATAGGCATGTCAATCTTGGACATCTCAAAAACACACATGTACGATTTTCATTATAACAAAATGGTTGCCTTCTATGGAAGAGAGAACATCGGCATTAGCTACATGGATACAGACGCTTTTGTGTATTGGATTATTACAAATGATATGTATCAAGATCTTCGTACATTTGTTCACAAAAATGAATTCGATTTTTCTGACTACCCAAAAACCCATCCTAACTACGATCAAGACAAAAACAAAAAAGTACTGGGCAAATTTAAAGATGAAGCAAATGGAGTTCTACTTGAAGAGATTGTTGCACTTATGTCAAAACTGTATTCTTTGAAACTATATGATGAAAAAGAAGACGAGAAGAATAGCTATATTAAAAAAGCTAAAGGTGTAAAGAAATTATATTTAGAAAAGAAAGTTATTTTTGATCAATACAAGCAATGTTTATTTGAAGATAAAGTTATTACAGCTAAATTCAATACAATTAGAAGTTTTAACCATCAGATATACAGCCTAACAGAAGTTAAAAAAGCACTTTCTTCCAATGACGATAAACGACACATTCTTCCAGACAACATCCACACTTTACCATTCGGCCACTACTCCCTCAACCCTATTGACGAGTAACCTTTTCATCGTCCTAGATCCTTTATCCTTTTCCTTTCCGTAAAAAAGGGGAAACACAGCAATGTTAAGCTGTGTTTCCCCTTTTTTACACAAGGTTTGAATGACCTTGAACTATATGTGTATATATATATATATATATATATATATATATATATATATAAGGAGATTTATACCAAAGAATATTTAATACCATATCAGCTGCCTTCGTGAAACCATCATGTCAGACCTGAAGGAGAAGATTATTAATGAACTACACAAACCTGCAAGAATAAAGTTTCCAAGAAGAAATACTGTTATAAAAGGGATAAATGATCTATATCAAGCGGATTTAATTGAAATGCGACCGCATAGCAGAATAAACAAAGGATTTAAATATATACTCACTATTATTAATTGTTTTACAAAAGTTGCAGACGCTTTACCTCTAAAGGACAAGACTGGTAAAAGCGTAACAGAAGCCATGGAAATAGCCATAAAAAGAGATAAAAACAAAATTAAACATTTACAAACTGATGATGGAACAGAATACTTTAATACAAACTTTGCACAGTTAATGAATAAATATAAAATAAATCATTATTCTACAAATTCAGAGAAAAAAGCAGCTATTGTAGAAAGATTCAATAGAACCTTAAAAGGAGCACTATATAAACAATTTTCAAAAAGAGGTTCTTACGTATGGTATGATGTTTTACCACAATTAATAAATGAATATAATAACAGGTTTCATAGAACTATTGGTATGAAACCTAACAAAGTAAATAGAA
The DNA here is from genome assembly GCA_963675035.1 of Allygus modestus. NCBI lineage: Eukaryota > Metazoa > Arthropoda > Insecta > Hemiptera > Cicadellidae > Allygus > Allygus modestus. The sequence goes on along the minus strand of OY776111.1, from coordinate 97,838,295 downwards.
GAAATGCAAAAGATGTATTAAAACGCATAAAGAAAAATACAAAGCCAAAAGTAGAAAAAATGCAGCCAAGAAAATTTAATGTAAGTGATAAAGTACGGATTAGTAAATATAAGGGAGTGTTTACCAAGAAATACCTTCCCAATTGGACGAATGAAGTTTTTACAGTGTATAAAGTGCAACCGACTGTACCTGAAACGTATATCTTAAAAGATAACAAAGGAGATTTGTTGCAAGGTGCATTTTATGGACATGAAATGTTAAAGTCAACAGTAGGTGATGTATATCTTGTTGAAAAAGTGTTACAAAGAAAAAAGGACGCAGTTAAAGTGCGGTGGTTAGGGTTTAACAAAACTGAGGATTCATGGATACCTATAAAAGATTTGATTTAATGCAAGCAACTCATTTCATCGTTAACCTTTGAGCAGGATGGAGATTATTCACCATAAAGATCGATTCAATATTAATAACATAGATGATTTAACTGTGGATAACGTTAAAATCAACAATGGTAAACACGGTAGTTTACTTCCAAACACTGTTCGATGTATAGTAAGTGGACCCTCAAACTGTGGAAAAACCAATGTTGTCTTTAATTTGATCACTAATCCGCAGGGATTAAGGTTTAATAACCTATATATTTTTTCAAAGTCCCTACAACAACCAAAGTATCAATTGCTAGATAAAATCCTATCTGATGTGCCCGATGTTAATTTTTACAAATTTAACGCTAGTGATAGCATTATACAACCAAACGAAGCGATACCGTATTCTGTATTTATATTTGACGATGTATCTTGTGAAAATCAGGATACTATTAGAAACTACTTTGCCATGGGAAGACATAATAACATCGATAGCATATATATAGGACAAACTTATAGAAAAATCCCGAAACAACTTATCAGAGATAATGCAAATGTTTTAATTGTATTTAAACAAGATGATACTAACCTAAAACATATATATAACGATCATGTGAATGCTGATATGGCATTTGAAAAGTTTAAAGAGCTTTGCGGAAAAGCATGGGCGGAAAAGTATGGATTTCTGGTTATTATGAAAGATCAAGCTATAAAAGACGGCCGTTATAGAATAGGTTTTGATAAATTTGTTTTACTACACTGATTAGCAGTATTACTATACAAGTCGTCAAGGTGTGAAGATGGTTAACCAGGAAAAGCTACTAAAAGAAATAAAATCACTTAGTGATTCTATTAGACAAAAAAACCGAGCTTTAAAATCAGGTATAAATGAAAGAGAGCAATTTTTAGAAACAACATTCAAACCTGTTACTGAACCTTTAAAGCGATTAGCACAAAATATGGAAAAACCTTCAATTCGCTTCGAAGGAGACAAAATGCTACCAATTTCCAAATATGAAGAAGAATTTCAGAATGATGAAAGTTTTGACCAGTTACAAACATCTGAAGAAAGCGACGAGTATGAAGAAAGTGGAGATATAGGAGATTTAAGGGAAAAGAACATTGAAGGAGATACAAGTACAGAAGATACAAGTGCGGAAGATACAAGAGCAGAAGAAGAGGATATCAACCCATCCAACTTAAGCAAATTAGGCACAGATATTATGTTTAAAGGAACACTTGGAAGAAAATATACATTAAAAATGTTACATGGCACACATGCTAATCGAAATTATCATACATATGGAGCTAGAATAGAGGATAAAGGATTAATGATTGGAGATAGAAAGTTAGATATAAACGAAAATGATGATATAGTTATTGGTGATAAGAAATATAAAGGTACAACAGGTTTGTTTGAACTCATCTTTAAAAATAATCCTGGTAAATATACTAAAAAGGATTTACAATTGTTTAAAAATATACTAGAGTATACAAATGCACATAGAAAAAAATATTCCAAAGAAAAACCTATTCATAGAAACAGGTCAATAAAATACACAAACATTATATCTAGTCTTTTCCCCTCGAAATCAAATAAAGCTTCAATTAAAAGAAGAGCTTTATCTTCTGCTGAATTAAATGTTTTGCATAAAAAAAGAAAAACAACTGATCCTACTACATCTGGAAGGGGATTATTAAAAAATTTGTATAAAACCAATATAATATATTACAACGATATAAATAAGTTAGTTGATCGAATGAGGTTATTACATGAAGCTATGGAAGCCGGGCACACTGGTTTAGAAAACGAATGGGTAGCTTTGGTTGATGAACTGCGAAAACGAGAAATAATTGTTCAGTAGACGTATATATATATATATATATATATATATATATATATATATATATATATATAGTAAGAACCTAAACGATAGCGATTCAGTTACATCATGAGTGTGGACAAGTTCGGACGGTATTCCGAGTTTGGAGTAAAATCTGGATATAGTGAAAAAAGAGCTGGGTTTCCATTAACACCTGATGGTAATTATAATTTTGAAGGAAAAGTAATTCAAAATGTTGGTGATCCGCTTTTGTCTTCTGATGCGGTTACGGTACAATACATGGATAAAAGAACCCCAACTGTACACGAAGATCATTGGGGGTTTTCCGGTAAAAGGTTAAGTAATATACAACATCCCGTTTATGATGGCGAAGCAGTAAATTTAGCTACTCTAAAATTGTTGACGATTTACCAAAGGAATGAAACTGACACAAGCTATGATGTAAAAAAATTAAAATTATCAAATGTAGGTGATTGTGAGCAGGATGGAGACGCTGTAAATAAGAAAATGTTTGATATTGTACACAAGAAATGGACTACGGAATATGAAAAACATTTGGAAAGGTTTGGTGCAGCTCTATTTCATTATATCCATCGGGCTTCAGGAAGAGCTGCAGCTTCAGATGTTGACAGCTACAATTATTTAGACTGGAAAAATATACACAATCCAGAGAAACCTAATCAACGAGATAAACCGTCTGAGCCTTCTAAAGTCAAGACATTAGGAAAGGATGATAAAGTGAATGTGATTAATGAACCAACAGAAAACAATGAAGATTACATAAGAGAAAAAAGAATTTAAAATACCCATGATAAGGGACAAAGCATCAGTCATATTCGAGAGATGATACAGAGAGGATGATGGAATCCAATATTACTGCGTGGAGTTTAATATCTCAAGAGCCGAGATTTCCCCAAGGAGTGTTGACAGATGGTTTTGTTCAACGGTTTGATAGATATATGGATTGGGAACAACTTTCCATACACTACCTCTTTACAATGACTATGTTAAGAATTTATTTTCACAGAGTTAACTGGATCCATATTTTACAAAGACAACAGTTTTCAGAAGACTTCCTCGTAGAGATGACATCAAATTTTAATAACTGTTGGGAAGTAATAAGTAAATATCAAAATCTCTCTGAGAATTACATTGACAATTTTAAAGATAAACTAGACTGGGATGTGTTATTCAATTACCAACGATTAAGCGGCAAGTTTCTAAGGGAACATGACAACTATTTAAAGTTTATTCATTTTACCGAAGACAACGATACCATCACCAGCGGAGAAACATCTGGAACATCTTCATTTACACCTTATTTCCATTTTTACTACTTTTATTTAATATGTATACATTTAATTAATAAATCCATTTCTATATAATAAATGGATTTTAAACAGTATATAATACAAGAAACCAAAACTGATATTACATTCATTGTGAAATATTTATAGAGTGCACCTACTGATTGTAGGTTTTGCTATAAATAGTCATGTCGAGGGTTAAACGCATCAGTCATAATCGAGAGAGATTACGGAGAGGAAGGGGAATAGCATCAACAGCATTTTCTCTATTGAGTAAACCGGTTGGAGCTATAGTTAACAAGGCGATTGATTTATTACCTGTGGAATTACATTTACCTGGAGGATATCAATATTGTGGTCCTGGAACCAAATTAAAGAAACGACTTGCTAGAGGAGATCCTGGAATAAATAAGCTCGATCAGGCTTGTAAACAGCACGATATAGCGTATTCCAAATTTGGTGATACTAAAAATAGATCAATAGCGGATAAAGCACTTGCTGAGAAAGCTTGGCAAAGAGTAAAATCTAGTGACGCAGGTATTGGTGAAAAAGCAGCGTCTTTAGCAGTAACAGCAGCAATGAAAGCAAAAACTACGTTTGGAGGAGGAAAGAGAAGAAGGCGTGGGAAAAAACCCGCTAAGAAACAAGGAGGTAATATCAGAAGAAAACGTCGATCTACCAGTGGTAAAGCTAAAAAGAAACCAACAATATGGTCAATGATAAAAAAGGGAGGAGGATTATACCTAAGGCCGTATCGTGTGTATTAAATAAGAAAGAGCAATTAATAATTAAAAACAAAGAATTGACCAATGAAGAACTGATTACATATGCTTCTTGTTTGAAAATCCCATTTTTTAGAGGAGTATTTATGAAAGATGAATTACCGGTTAAAATGTGGAAAAATGAGACTGGTATTGTAAATTTGGATAATAGTGAAGGATTAGGCACTCATTGGGTGTGTTACAAGAAACTTGGTAAAACCATTTATTATTTCGACAGTTTTGGAGACCTTCCACCACCGAAAGAACTTCAACAATACTTTCGTGCGGCAGAAAACGTTTTTTACAATCATACAAGAAAACAACCTGATGATACATCCATTTGCGGTCATTTATGTTTAGACTTTTTAGCTAAAAGTGTTAGTCAACTTTAAGATGTCTTCGTATACAGTGTCATTAACCGGTAACTCATGTACTTTGCGCAGTATTCTGTTTCCAGCGCTACGTTTGTAAAAAGGAAGACTATGGGAAGCCGCATTATTGGATTTAACAACATATAACTCTATTCCAAACGTTAGTGAAGGAATTAATAACAAAATACATTATTACAAGACAAAAGATGATAAAGGAAAGTATTCAGCTTTGGAAGAATTCAGTTTACCAACAGGAGCTTATGAAATTGATAATATAAATGAAGTTATACAAAAACATATGGGAAAAGAAAATATAACGATAAAAGGCAATAACAATACAATGAAAGCCGAAATTACGTCTAAGTATTATATTGATTTTAGTCAAGAACATTCAATTGGTAGTTTATTAGGGTTTTCTAAGGAAACAAAAGTTTTAGAACCTAATAAAACTCATTCTGGGAATAAAACTGTGACGATCATCAAAGTTAATAGCATAGACATTACATGTAACATTATACAAGGATCCTACAGAGATGGAGAAAATCGTCATATATTACACACATTCTACCCATCAGTTGCACCAGGTTTCAAGATAGTAGAAAAGCCTCAAAACCTTGTGTACCTACCGTTAAACACCAGTTTCATTTCAGACATCGTGCTGAACATAGTGGATCAAGACGGAAACCTTATTGACTTTAGAGGAGAAGCTATTACTGTAAGAATACATATAAAATCATCCGCTTAGACAATGGGGTTATCATTTAAAAAGAGAGAGCCATCCAGCAAAGAGGTCAGTAGCTCATCAGCTGTAGAAGGATTAACAAGTGACAACATTCGTTTTCTAGAAGAAATTGGATTAAAGGTCATTAACAATGGATATACTGGATATAGCGCAGGGTCCAACATTCGACGAGACCTTATGGGAAAAGGAATATCACACGCACAACCCTTACGCTTCGTCCAAATTAAACAATAACGATGAAATTAGGATTCCTATACAACAACAAGACATTTATACTCTTCCATGCGAAAGTTATTTATATATTGAAGGAAAAGTAACAAAAACTGATGGTACTGCTGGAACCACTGTTCCGTTCATAAATAATCCTATGGCATTTTTGTTTGACGAGATTAGATATGAAATTTCGGGAGTTACAGTCGATTCAACAAAAAAGGTTGGAATTTCCAGTACAATGAAAGGATTAGCGTCTTTAACACCAAATGAGAAGAATCTGTTAGCTGTTGCAGGATGGGTTGCACCAGACAAAAGTACATTCGCTCCTGACTCTTCGGGAAACTTTGATTTCTACGTACCTTTAAGATTACTCCTAGGATTTGCTGAAGACTACAGAAGAATAATAATAAATGTAAAACAAGAACTAGTTTTATTAAGATCATCAAACGATAATGATATTATTAAAGCAGCTGCTGGAACAACTGATGCCAATTTAGACTGGAAATTAACATTAGACAAGATTGTTTGGAGAGTACCACATGTGCGACTAAATGATGAACACAGGATTACATTATTAAGAAAGTTAAAATCAGATCGAGACATTGTAATGCCATTCAGAAGCTGGGAGTTTCATGAATACCCCGTTTTACCTACAACACAACGGCATACATGGACTGTAAAAACTTCTACTCATTTGGAAAAAGCGAGATATGTAATATTTGGATTACAAACGAAGAAGAAAAGTATAATAACTGAAAATGCTGGTGAATTTGACCATTGTAAATTAACAAACTGTAAAGTGTTCCTGAATTCACAATTCTTTCCCTACGACAACTTTAATATTTCTTTTGATAAAAAAAGATACAGTGTTTTATACGACATGTACGCTAGGTTCCAAAATTCATATTACGGCAAAACAAATACACCTCTACTATCTCCCGTACAGTTTGAATCGAAAGCTCCGATTGTTGTAATTGATTGTTCCAAACAAAATGAATCTGTAAAATCGTCTAGTGTTGATATAAAAATAGAAATGGAATTTCAAGAAAACGTACCTGCAAATACATCTGCGTATTGTTTAATTTTGCACGATAAAATTGTTACATACACACCGTTGACCGGTATTGTAAAGACAGTATTGTAAAACGTTGTACCACCACCGGCACCGCCACTGTCGCTAACCTATAAATAGCGGAGCAACAATGCAGGTCTTCAGTTGATCGTCTATCGTCGCATGGGTAACATCTTCTACAAAATGAGTTCTCCATCTGTTGTACAAGGTGATGCAGAGGTAGCACCGTTATTGGAACGTGATAATACTAGTGAAACAGAAATCATCAAGGAAATAACTGCATTTTTAAAGTTTGGTAAAAGAGATAGAGAGGAGGAAATTAATGCAGACCCATCAAAGGTAGTACCAAAGAGGAAGAAGAAAGTTGAAGAGAATATTCCTCCTCACATTTTAACTGAAGTTTTTCTGCGAATCTTTTACCCCATCTCAGCATGCATCAGTAAAAGTGTATCAGTTGGATTGATGAAATCATTGGATTATTCCCCTACAGTAATACTACACCATGGAACAAAAAAGGTTTTATTTTCGCAAAATGCTTGGGAGTCATTTTTGAAACATGTACATTTAATAGAATGTTATTTAACTAACAGTTTGTGTGGAAGGAAAACACATATTCGACTTTTGGATTGTGACAATGAAATCGATATTGTTAAACATCGTGGACAACTACAAGTGCGAATTAGAGACTTGACTCAACATGAAAATAAGATTCTACTGTCACGTGAAGAATTCTACGTTTTAAACTACGCAACAGAACCTATTACAAGGTACATGAGACAGTTGGTATTTGCAAGCGCTATTATTAAAGAATATTTGGTCGATACTTTGGAAAAACAACCTGATAGCACCATCGTGTACGGACCTGTGGATACATCTATTTTTAATAGAATACCTCATGAAGTTTGCATGTGGAGAAAGTTAAAGGATTTTGAACCACTTGTAGAAATCGCTACAGAAGCTACAGAAGAAACAACACAGGAAGAAGAAACGGAGAAACAAGAAGAAGAAGAAAACGAAACACAAGAAGAAGAAGAAGTTAAAAAAGACTAAAGTTTGACTTTGTAAAGAAGAACACACGTGGGGTAGGCCTATTGGGGACGGTGCCCACGTTAAATATACACCAACGCGCCTGCAACTGTACGGCCTGGTATTTAACCTACCGTGGTGTGGAAAACAGTTTAGTTGATCGCTAGGTGCCATGATGAGCGGAGGGGATGAAGAAGTGAGTGTAAAGCCTTGTGTAATAGAATTTCAAGCATTTCGAAATAATGATGATAGGTTTATTATCAAGGAATTAGTAATTTTAGACTTGCTTACATTTGTAGCCTACCCATTCACGTTTGAAGCTCCTTTTTCTTTTAACAAACTTAACACCAAAGCGAAAAGTACAAACAAATGGATAACAAACTACTTTCATCACATACATTGGTATGAAGGATTTATAAGCTACAGTAATCTGCACAGTATTATGTTTAACTTTTGCAAACAATATTCACATATATACACAAGAGGATTAGAAAAAAAGAACTGGATACAAAAGTACACGCACGGTGATGTTTTCGATATAACTATCAGTAAGGACTTTAACATTAATCTCGGTAATATTTGTGTCGCTGCAAAAGATCTTAAACACGGTCAAACAAACTGTGCATTGTACAACGCATATCGTTTGGCTGCTTATTTGAAACAAACGCAGGAATGTGGTGGGGGTAGCGGAGAACAGAAATGTGGTGGGGGTAGTGGGGCCTATAAATACGAGGAGGCAGCACCGCTCCAGCACGAGTATTATTCGAGACTCCGAAGAGGCAACACCACAACCACCACTGACGAAGATGACATCACAACAGTTTCTACAAACACTGGTTGATCAATTCAACACTCATTCAAAATCCGACCTTCTGCTAACTAAAAAGTGTTCAGAACTAAAAGAACAAAAACACTACATTATTCATAACATCAAGAAAGTGGAAACCACACATGGAGAAGCAATTCTAGTTTCATTGAGCGAAGGACCTTTCACTCCAGGAGATGAGCCGAAGTTTCAAGTATTTCTTCCAAAACGATTTGTTCAACTGTTACAAAATGAAGATTTGCGAGATATTCAACCGGGGACGTTGTATTTGGTATCACACGGTGTAAGCGGCAACAACTCGACGGAACTCACTCTGCACATCACGCATCCTTGTACATAATGTCTTTGTTTGTATTTTTCTGTTTGTATTTCTAGGCATCAATGTTAGACTTAAGCTTATTGTATTGTAAAATGTTTGTTTAATAAAGAAAATATAAAAAAATAAAAAAAAAATAAAAACAGCAACACAGCAGTATATTATTTTATATACTGCTGTGTTGCTTTTTTTTTAAATTCAAATGGATGACCTTGAACTTTCATTCAGGGTTAACTTATGAAGAGGTATAAAAGAGAGGGAGCAGTGAAGTTAGTCTCAGTCTTGTCTAACACACGCTGCAGCTAACATGTCGGTGTCACCTATGAAAAATTTATTTTTCGATAACAATTTGAAGACATATTGTTGCGAGTTACAATGTTTTAAAATACCAGGCGATCAAGTTGACGGGAAAGCTTGTCGTAAGTGCAAGTGTTTCAGCTATTGCATATGTAGATGTAAAACGTATCAAATGAACCGACAAGATAAACTACAAGAATTACGCCGAAGGATTGCATTACTGTGGCGGCGAATGTAGTAGCAACCAGCTGCCACCTGCCGCCTGCCATCTGCTGTCCGCCATCTTCTCCGCCCCACCACACTTTTACCCCCACCATTTTGTTTGATACCAGAACGCTAGCTAGCGAATAGTCAGTACACCTCCGGCTCTCGACTGGTGAACATCGAGTGCTCTTCACAAACGTAAAACATTGTATTAAAATGTCCATTAAAATTAGGTGTATTCATTATGACTCTATTCATCTGGCGACTTTCCAAGACCTCGAGGTTTTTAATGAAGAGTTAAGACTTCTCATTGCGTCCGGTTACGATTTATCTTTGAAACTTTACGCATCAAAAAACAACATGGACTCTGCGCAGGGATCGAAGTATCTACCGTCTTTCTTCAGAAAACAAAGTGATGGCCGCAACTCGTCCGGATCAACAACATCGATGACAACCAACAACGGGGAACTATTGTAAACATGAATTATTGTAAATAAAGTAATATTTGTAATATGAATTATTGTAAATAAAATAAAGTAATATTTGTAATTGTTCTACCTCGCACTCGTATCATTCGATTGCTTCATTCGATAATTTTCATTCGATATTTTATCGAATTAAAACTATCGAATCACAATCGGATTTTACGCGTGCGAGGTAGTACTTTTTTAAAATTACCTCCCCGTAACCTTGAACTTTGAACTTTAACTCATTTCGTCACAAAACCGCCTACGTCACTGGCTCAGCCTCAGATAACGTATTTTATCACTCAGCGCTTCCGGTCACGTGACCGGAAGCCATAAATCAAGTGAGCCAGCACCCGCAAACCCCCACTACTGACGGGAAACGAAAGCGATTTAGGAGAGAGTGTATACGTAGTGTTTTGCTCCTTATAATGAGTGTTGTATACCAAATCCTGCATTTTTGTACCATACTCTAACGGGACACCTGTATAGCCCTCCCATTTAATATTACAAATGTAGTTTTTTTTAGTTATCAGTTTTGAGTCAAATGAAACCATTACATTTAATCTGCTTAAAACAAAATAATACAGGGATTTCATAAAATAATAGTACGGTTGTGACATTAAATTCCAAACGAACCAAAAAGGGGTGTGAACAAATATTTATTTCATTGGTGTCCTCATAAAAAACATACTAGCATAGTTGACTAGTGACTTACAATTTGTCCGCCATTTTTAGCTCTGCAGACATCCAAACGACTGTGTAAGTCAATCCATACACGGTGCAACATGTCCCTTTTTACTGAGGATACTGCCTCATATACTACTATTCTTGTGTTTCCCTTAAATGAGGGAAATTAAGATTTGTTTGTGATTGTCCTATGTTTTTCACAAATCCTCACAAAACAATCACATAGAGTCAAGTATGGGCTTCTAGGAGACCAGGATGTAGGACCACTTCTACTCATCCACCTTGAAACATGACTTGAAGCTGAAACCTAAACTAACCAAACTTTTGTTAAAAAAACATGATTTTAACAATCAAACAGATATTTTTACAAATAATAATAAAAATAATATATTTGAGCTGAATAATCCAGGGTTACCATCCTATATTTTATAATGTGCATAGGATTAATTATATAAGCAGTCAAAAACGCACTATTCTTTTATGAAAACGCTGTATAGATAAACCGGTAACTTTTAGAAATACTGAAGCATGATTCCGGTAAACACTAAATAAAATTACCCAAATAAAATAAAATCAGTTTTATTTACAACCATTAATAAAAGAAATTACAGGTATTTATTACATTCTTTAATAATATACCTATATTATTCAATTATATCTTGACATACAATATTACTTATTGTGCTAATCAGAAACGTCTTTCCCGATTTCTTCCCAGACCCGATCCTTGTTCCTTTTATTTTTGTAATCCTTGTTGCTAAGACCATTCAACACATCAGGGTACGTGTACCCTGATACATAGGGTACTATTTCTAGAACGTGTTCAGTTACAAACGAAATGTTGCAAGCACGGGGTGCCGGGCTAGTTTATCCATTGAGAACACAGACGCCTATCGCTCGATAAACGCTGCATGCCCACTATAGGTATGACCGTGCTCATATCCCGCCATGGTTCATGTTGCCCGCGCCGGGAATTCCGGGAAAGAAAATCTCTCCCGAGCCCGCTCCCGATTTCGTCCCGCGCCGCTGTGGACGGGGCGAAACGGTCCGACGACAAAGCCTGAAAAAAATTAATTTACAGAAACAAATGGTGTTTACTTATAAGTAGATGTGTTTATTGGATGCTAACCGTATCGAGGATTATCCCAGGTGATGCAAATGCTATGGAATGATCGGAAACTGTTAATGTTGACTGCAGGGTCCGCTGTAATGAGACATGTTTTAGCTTTACTACGAAATTACATTGTAAATGCTATTTATCTTCAAATTCGATTTGGTGGATATACATATTAACAAATGTGTTTTAGTACCTAACCGATGATGATTTGTAACCTGATTTGTGTTTAGTATGAAACTGTTTACGCTTTTTGCTCAATATTAAACAAGGCTTACCAATATTGAAAAAGATCTTTTTCTCTCTCTTTCTTTCGTCAAACACAACATAAGATTTGTTCCTAATTATTACAGACTTTTCCTACTGAATTCATCTTCACATTGTATATTTTATGTGAATCCATTTGACAGTGCAGAATTTAGCAGGCATTTTATCAGGTATCCATTGCCTGCATCCATTTTAGGCATCAAAGGGATCCATTTTAGCAGCACTGTCTAATTAATTTTTTAAAATAGTTTATTTTAACATATTATTGAACATGGACAAGTTGAATAATGTGAGTATTTGGTCCAATAAATAGTATTTGATAAAATATTAAGAGACATTTAATCCATTAAATATTTACGACTAAGGTTAAAATTTTTGATTTTAGTCAGTCAGCTTATAATTTAGAATTGACGTAGGTAGCTGGTAATAAATTGCAAAGCAGCATGGAGTAATATATTTTATAAAGAGAGATTACATCCCCAATATTCCAGAACTGATTAATGTTCCTGATCGCGCAGTTGTGTTGTCAGCTAGCTATCAGATTATTGCAATAATGTTGTGTTATTTTAGAGTTGTACAGTTGATGGACGAGTAGGAAAGTTGATGTTACAGCAGAAGGCATGGTAATACAAATACAGATTTAGCTGTTCCTGGGATCATTAAAGAGTTTAATTTTAATCCCTTATTAAAGGTTTATTGTGTATAGCGTAATACACATTTTGCATATTTTCATGACATTTTATGTATTGGAGACGAGTTTCGATTACTCACTATATAATTACCAACCGATATATTTTAGTTCGAACAACTATCTAACTTTTAATTAGGTTATATTATCGTTTTTCCTGTGGTTTGGTGACCTATTGAATAAGTTTAATTCTGCATGTTTGACGTATACTCATAACTCATGCTATATATTTTTTAATTGAGCGAGACTTCGTTATTCATAGCTTTTAAGTATGCTCCATGTGGTTTTTCGATATCAGCCATTCCATTGTTAGGTCGGGACAGCAGGACGGAACTAACTGGCAATTTTAAAGCTGCTAGCACCGAAAAAAGAAAGCAAACTCTTACCCCAGAACTGTTGTCTGGTCCCACTCCTACCCACAGTAGCTAAGAATCTTTAGAGAACAGTTTGTGAGAGATTATTTAATTATTTTAGATATTTTAGAATTCAAGTACTTGGTTCTATGCATTTTGGTTATAAACAAAATAAACTAACAAAGCCCTCATTGACTGATGAGCAAATGCATTGATGCCTTGGAGGTGGCGGTTCTGCAGTTAGCTGCTTTATCAACCTCTCCATGGCGTTGACCGCGCTTATCACGCTGTTTGATAAAACAGTTTGCAAATTTAGGCATGAAACACAAGGTGCTAGGCTGGATGTAGTCCTGTTTTAGTAATCTTATTATATAATCACCAGTATTTTTTTGTCCGATGTCCGTATCAAAATTTCTCTGTAACCAGAAGTGTCCCAGGTACAAGATTTGAAACATAAATACCATAAACATACGTTTGTAGGTCGTAGGGGTGCAGGAATATATTTAAAAGTTCATTTTCTAAGGCCCCGTAGGGAAAAATATTAACTAAAGTTCGGAATTTCGCCATTAAGAATAACAAGAGACATATGTTTTTCATGGCAAATTCGTTAGTTGGTTGTAAAACACAATTACGTCTATCTATATCTAGGAATATATGTTCCGTTTAAAGAAAACAACTGATTTGTGTAGTAAAAAGTTAAAAGCCGTAAACTTTACATTAACCATATGGTTTTCAGTTTTAAACTGGCCAGTATATCATTTCAAATTTTACTATATGTTTATGATGACAAGATTGAAGCGTATTTAATAACAACCGGCTTAAATTAGTTGGTTGATATAAGTACACAATAGACATATCCTTATTATAAGTTAACAATTAGACTATACTTATGACAGTTTAGGATTCGAACTACTGTTTAAAACAATCTTATTTTATAATCACCAGTTTTGAAAAATGTCCGATGTCCGGATAAAAGTTCCTCAGAAACCAGAAATGCCCCAGTTACAATATTTAAAACATAAATAGTCTTTAGGGCGTACATTTTCAGCGTTGGTAGGTAGACCGCAAACACTGAGCTCTAACTAAATATTGGAGGCAATATGTATCAAGAAAACTGTGTGCCGGTCGTCATTTTTTGGTGAGGATAATGAACATGGTGGACAAATATAGTCGCCAAACTCAACCTAATAAACCATTATTTAAACATAACATTAGGTTACATTCATTTTTCGTAATTTTATTATATTGTATAGAATAATAAATACACAAAAATCACAAATATAACAAATTAGTTAGTTTTAGTTATTTTAATGTTATAAATTCACTTAGATTCGATAAGCTAATTACTGTAACAGAAAGAGAAGTAATCATCACTGGCGGACCAGCCTTCCAGTCAACGGCCCGGCATTAAAACGTGAATCATGCGGAAGTTTTGGGGTGTTGCATGCAGTATTTAGTTATATCCCAGTGGTTGCAAAGAAATAAATATTAAGTAAACAAATTTCATATGTTTTGTAGAATGAATCAGCTGATCGTAGCAATAACAAGGGAAGTGATCAACCATAGTTTTGGTGATCTATTAAGATCGTTCTTAGGATTTTTGAATTTTTTTCGAAAGAACTAAGAGGTTGCGGTGCTTTAAATCATGATAACTCTTTTGGATTTGAAATTTACCAATTTGACAACGTCCTTTACCCTATAACTGGTTACATTGTTGTAGAAGAATACAGTTATCTCCTGTCTGCTTGAAATTGCAAGTACTTATTGGTAGTCTTTTGTTGTTCGGAGTTTTTTCCTATAATTTACAATAGAATACTTATAGAGTTAAGTGGTCGTTTCAAATACAAATATGGTACCTTAACCTATAGGTTGTGTAAAGACTGTTCTATAAATAAAGTCAATTGCACGTCTATTTCAGATTAATTTGGATGATGACACCGAATTCATAAATTAGGTCTACACATTTATTTATAAAACTGCCGTGCAAAATCGCGGCTGCATCTGAGAGAAAGAGTATTTCCAAAATCTACGATTTCAAGCTCTACCAAAAGTAAAAAATAAACTATTCTGCTAAATAAGGGGTTATTTTTGACCTATTGACCCATTTAAAAATTTGCATTATGATTTTCTATTTTAGAATGGACATAATTATTAATCAAGTGAGCCTATATTTTATTTGCTATTTAAGGTTAGAAGTTGTTTTCAAAGGAAATAATAATCAATCGCTTCCAAACTCAAAAGTATGATTATTATATAGAATGCAATAAAAATCATGCTTAATGACGGAAAACGTGAGATTACAACATTATAAAAACGAAGTTCTTCACACTTGTTTTCACTGAGTTCAACTGGAAATTAACAGGTCACGGCTAAATTAAAACAAATACCGGTAATCATATGTTTACAGGCAACGCCCATGATTATTTTTTCAGAACGGTCAATAATCATAATAATTGCCATTGATTTTTCAACAGGTGTTACGCTAGTTTAAGATAACAGACAGCATTAAATGTCACTTTCAATTCGGGTTACAAAAAAAACAGGTTTTTTTCTCTGATTGCCAATAGCACGACAGGAGTCCCCCAATAAATGAAGAGCCCAGGGTTCTATTCTAGGCCTTGGTATTTTCATTGCATATATAAACGAAATCTCAAATTTTTTTACTCAGGAATCATTAAAAACGTTGAATTATGACACCTACTTGTTCATTCACGTTAAGCACGTTTCAGAATTAGAAATATAGACATTTGGCCAGCTTGGTGCAATTTCTTAGTACGTTTCAGAAATCAACTTTAATATTAACTCCAAGAAAACCATTCAAGTATACATGTTCAATTCTACCAGTCAGAGGAATAGAACAGACAGTCTGGAGAGGGCTGGCGTACAGATTCCAATAGTTTTACTTAATGATGAGATCCCTGATGAGTCTGCTTCTTTGATTATTTGGGAGTCAGATTGGATGATGGCTTCAGGTGGTCTGACCACATTGGTAAACTAGCATCTACTTTGTCCGTTGTTTTTGTTATTAGAAATATATTCAACAATATAGCTTTTGTAAATTAGTTTATACATACAACTATCACATAATAACCCAATATTTAAAAACAATATCGTGAGTTCATTGTTTTTAATACTAAAAATGTTTAGTATGATATAAAGTTATTTAAGATAGTCAACAGTGCTTGAGAGCTTGGTAAAGTAAATCAAATTTGAAAATAGTCTTTTTTGTACAAGAAAACCCTTTAGATCTATCTGTAGGGTACGACCTATGGATTATTACAAAGAAAATTTCAGGGAATTGCAGTTAGTTTTTATGTTTCAAGATATCTCATATGTAAAAGATAAATAGCTTGATACAGACCCATTAACACCCATATTTTACAGGAGACATAAATGAAAAACCAACTGATCAAAATAACTTAAAGCTCCTCAAAACGAAAGCTAGGTATGCAGATATAAAATATTTCTCAAAATTACCTACAACAGTTCATTAATGATGCAAACAAGTTTAAGAGAATGCTCAAACAATATCTTTTGGTTGAGTGTTATTTTTTCTGCCATATCTTTCCTGATTCTTCCTGTATTCTTCCCTATTTTCCAAGCACTGCCAACCAACTACCTACACCTGACTGGACAATGTCAGCTAAGCGACAGCGATGATTGATAACAAGGATCGACGGGTCACATGCCACTTGGTCTTCACGGGACGGAGCTAAAAGGTGAAAGCCTTATCTTTTGATACGGCTCTTGTATTAGGCCTTCATCAATGAAGTCTACTAAGTTTTGATTCGATCGTCAAATGTCATATCCCACAGTTCAGTTAGTGTGTATTCTGAAATCACACTTATTCCACTACCAGTGCTGGCAGGGTAGCATGTTGATTCTCGGAAGTAGTATTTAGATTGTATATCAGTTATTGCTTTGACAGTTTTCCGTTGGTCCTCTAACACTTATTTAATTTATTGATTTAACTAAAATCGACAACAAATCTCTTGTTTGTATTTAACCTAAATATCTTAATTGTTTTAAGTCAACAAGCGTAAAATTCTTCAGTAGAAGATGCCATCTTAGACCTGTTTTCACTTTATCCCACACGCATCTCTTTACAGTGCCCCCTCCACCATCCACTGTCCCGTTTCAATGGGACATTACAAACAACAACAAAAAACACACAATTCTTATATTCTATAATTTATAATAGTAATTATCTGTTTCAATATGGGCCAAATTGGACAGATTTTGTCTGGTTTTAAATTGTCTATCTGAGACAGGTGATGCATCTATCTGAGAATATGGACACCTCTTCAATTGTCTTTAAGGAAACCAATTATCTTCTTTACAAAAACCCATACTGAATATGTGTTATGTGATAAGTCGTTATTTGATCGACTTGTATATCAGCTTATCCTTCTCACAGATTACTTTTCTTATTTTCAAAATATTTACTCTGTGTATTCTTATCGAAGCAGTTAACTTTGAATTTTCTAAACATATTGTCTAGTGATATTATTATAGTCTCTTCAATGGTGCCCTCTATTCAAGTGAGTGTAGGACGTCCGGTAACGTCAAACCACTGTTTATGAATTATCTCATCTACCAGAGACCTCTGAAATCAGCTGATAACATATTAAATATAGTTTTGGACGAGCAGTCTTCTCTTTGCCCAGTCATACACTTTTCACTTATCACTCTTTACGTTAGACCATATTTTGTTATTATTTAAAATATAGTATTTTTTTCAAATTTCTATGAAAAATAAATAAATTCTCAAACCAAACAAGATCAATTAACATGATTGTATATCTTGATCTCCAGCTTTCCTTGATAACCGTTTGGAAAGTAATACTAATAGTTAGTAAGAGGTGAAATAGTTTACTTGATGAATGGGGAATAAATTCAGTGAGATTACAAATTCCAATCCCTTGTTGCAGCGCAACTGAAGGTAAAGTTGTGGCGCTTTCGAATTAAATTAAAGGATTTAACTTATTAGGGGCTTTATATCATGGGCCATGGGGCTTAAAATTTTGTAAAATGGTCAATGAATCCGACAAACTCGCGAATATCAATTCATTCTTGAATTTAATATTACATGTTAAAAAAATGGATAATGTTAGTGTCTTTACAATATTTAATTTTTATAATCTTAATAATGAGTTAGTTGCATAGTCTTCATTAGCAAAACGAATAACAAATTAAAATTGTCTTGTAAATTTGCTTCAAAGAATGACTATGACAAGTGTATAAATACTAGTCAAGATAGATACATTTGTTTATTTATGCTGTTGATAATATATATTTTCTTCATTACAGTATTTTTTTCAAGGATAGTAAGACACGTATAGGTATGTTTGATTACACATTTGATATGAAACATGTCATTGTCGATGTTAGTTCGAAGTCAACACTCCAGTTTAGTGCAGAGTAAATGATGAAGTTCAATACAAGTGGTAGTAAAAGTTAAATTACAACTCCACTGGACTCGTAAATCTTTATTATTTAAATGCATAAGTTTAATAGAGTAAAGTTGATTTTTTCAACCAATATTCAATATACGAGCTAATTATCCATGGTTTTAGCCTCTGAGATGTAAATATTACACCTCAGGGCCTGTAACGTCTACGCCCTAGGCTAGTCTGTCCCCTGCCCATGCTGTTATCATGTCCGTGTTGGCAGGCATGTCTAGGATCGTCGTGTACGTGTAAATGCACTGTATTGTGTTTTTAATTCATTGTGTTTCTTTTTCGTGTGAACTTCTTTCATGAGAAACGACATTTAATACAAATTATAATTTACTAAGCGCAGCTTGCGCATCACGTGTAAATAGTTAAATAGTAAACAAAACGTCTGTAAACACAGTCTGTAGTTATATATAATCATTATAACAGCTGTTCATTGAATTGAATTGAATTAAGAAAATACACATGTGAATAAACCAAATAAACCTCTCCTCCATTTAAATAACATGGGAACTTAGAAGTCCCGTAGGGCAGAGCCCTAAGGCCTATATCAAAAATCTAAAGCCAGTTTGCACATCTGCACACCTAGACGCACGTTTTAGTGTACAATATTTGGGGGTAAATCTTGAAACAAAAAAGCCTTATTGTTTACAAAGTTTGCATGTAGCGTATTAATAATATAGATTTGTGGTTGCAGTTTCATGTGTTTTATTTTTTAAACTGGTTTAGATACGGACAAACCGTCACAAAATAATCATAAATGGGATTTACAATACAAAACTTATTGATGTTTTTGTTTTTGTTGATTGGTTAAAGGTCATCGCTTTAAAATGCTGATTTAATCTCATTCTTCAGAAAAATATTTGAATTAAAACATTATGAGATGATAACCAACCAAGGAATTGTTTATAAATGTAAATATGTGACTTAAGCCAATTATCAGAAATCCAATGAATTTATTCAGTGGATTGCTGGTAATTGACGGTAAGTCACATATTTACAAATTAAAACATTATGATTCAATAAAGTTACTTTATAAAAAATAGATAATAATAATTTAATTCCCCATACAGAGTTCAAGTAAATCAGGAGACAGAAGTGTATTAATCACTCTGCCTAGTTGTTCTCACAGCAAGAGCCTCCTCAGTTATCACATTCGGTCTACTATGTGATAGTGTCAAAACCTTCTTATGTACTTGCCTGCCTGAAATGAACTAAATTTGTTTTCAAAACTCATTAAGAAAATGATGACCACCTAAATACATGCTTTTGGACATGCCTAATCCTGGGAGGACATGGGATAAAATTAATTGTGTATTTCTGATACACTTATACATATTTATTATGTTTATCATAGTTTTAATTTCTAAAAAGTTTTGTGAGGGTTGCAAAGCTACTATCGAACAAGAGGCATAGTTTTAATCTCGAATTCAATTGTAGTTAAGAGCGATAAGGTATCGCCAATAATGTTATTGTTGTGGTCACAGGCGCAGTCGTTTTGACAATTTACGGTCCAAGTAATGGCATTGACGTTGCCGTTATTGCCTCGTCAGTATTCGGTGGAATATTACTGCATTCGTGGGATTTTAAAATGTCAGTCAATAAAATTGTTCACTCATCAAATATGTTTTTAGGAAGACATCATTCTTTTACTTCATTCCAATATCTGTCTTGAAGTTACAGAATCTTAACCTACACTCTGACTTGATTTAGTTCGATAACACGACTTTAAAAGTATAGATGTGGAAATGCAGACGATAATAAAACATTTCACCGCCATTTACTAACTGGCTCAATATATTACAGCCAAATTATAGACGTTAGCGGTTTGGAGACGTTAGCCTTCTAGTCACTTTGGGGAATTTATAATTGAAATCAACTTTTCCCTTTAATTTTCTTTCTTAGTCTCTTGAAAGTTGTTGTAGCTTTTCAATAAAGTTGGGAATAAGACTGTTGTCGGAAATAATTCCAGGGGAGTTGCATTTTTTCTATAATTGCATTTTGCCTATAATTTAGGCAAATATATACATTTTTTGTAATCGGTGAAACAAAAGCAGTCGACTTTTTAATCAGGACATATAAATAAGATAAATATGCGCGGAATTGGTTTTAAATCAACGCGCTTTCAAAGATACCATAGTCTAGAATGGAACAAAATACCTTGTTTTGGCGAATTTCACCTGAATAAGCTATTACCGTAGTCGGCATGGTAAGACCTAGGCCCGGGACCATGATAACGTTTCGTTTTGAGGTCCACAGACCCCAAAAACACCATTCGTTCGAAACTGTATATATATACTGTCCCGGAACATTTATCTCTGGAACATTTCATACAAAATTGTTTCTTAGGTCGAGAAAAACATTTTTCACAATATAAACATGGGTGAATCGTCTATATTATTTTCATAAGATAAAACATGATGTTTCAGCCCAGAAATGACAAAAATCATGTTTTAACTTGTAAAAATCACAACAACTCAGTTATTATCCTATTCTATATTATATACTATTCTCAGTTATTATGTCTATCCTAACTTATCATACAGTTAATATCTTCATATCATTACGATTAGGACAAAATGTCGCAACTTTTTAATTCGCACAGGGTTTTCATACATTTTACGGTTTTTAAGATATTAAGCTTCGAAAAACAAAAATGGCCGCAATTTTGAAATGGTACAAAGTAGAAACTTGATATTTCATACCAAATTGGGTATCTTATTAGATGTAATACATGTACCAAGTTTGAAGACAATATCTTTAGATATAACGAAGATAAAACGAATTAAGTATAAAACACATACAGACCAACAGACGGAAAACTAGTCACCAGAGACCCATGTTTACATTGTGTCTTATGTTTAAATATGTTTCTCTCGACCTAAGGAACAATTGTTTATGAAATTTTGCAGAGAGTCCCCGGACACCCTGTATATATATATATATATATATTGTATAAAAATTGTTCCTTAGGTCGAGGTAAACATATTTCACAATGTAAACATGGGTCTCTGGTGACTAGTTTTCCGTCTGTTGGTCTGTATATATATATATATATATGTGTGTGTGTGTGTGTGTGTGTGTGTGTGTGTGTGTGTGTGTGTGTGTGTGTGTGTCCGTGGATGTGATAACTCTTGCAAAAAAGGTCCGATTTTGATAAAATTTGGTACAAATGTGTAAAGCAACATTAATGACTTTAAGTTCAAAAACCAGACAGATCGACCCATTCCAAGTGACATTTTGGGGGGGGGGTTTGTACCCCAAAAATGGATTGTTTGAAGTTTTTAAACGTAATATTTTAAAAAGTCAAACTTTTTCTGTTTTCTGTTTTTACCATTGAATCCAGCCTTAAAAAACACATAATTTGGTATTTTGATCATTTCTCTACGTCTATTGGTTACAGAGATATTGAAAATGGTAAACACAGTACGTTGTCCAATGCTATTCTTATAGAGGATAAGAAAAAAATTATATCTCGCTTATTTATGAATGTATACTAACGAAATTTCTATACTGCTTCATCTGGTTGTGGTCTATTGTTATTTTCACAACAAACAAAATTTTACCGATAATTCCCGTAGCACCAAACCTGCGTACTCAGCCCCCATGTTATTCTTATGGAGAATAAGTAAAATGTAATGTCTCCCTTAATTATGAACATAAATTAATAAAACTTGATATGTGGCTTCACCTGGTTGAGTTATATGGATATTTGCATAAAACCCATTTTTGTGTTCCTTGTTGCAGCAAACCTGTGTACTCATCCCCCATGTTATTCATATAGAGAATAATTAAAATGGTATATATCGCTTATTTATGAATGTATATTGATGAAACTTGGTATGTGGCTTCACCTTGTTGAGTAACATTTATATTTACAAGAAAACCCATATTTTTTTAGCGAATTTCCCCTATAGGGAAGAAGCTATTACCGTAGTCGGCATGGTAAGACCTAGGCCCGGGACCATGATAACTTTTCGTTTTGAGGTCCCCAGACCCCAAAAACACCATTCTTTCGAAACTGTATATATATATATATATATATATGTGTGTGTCCGTGAGCACGATAACTCTCGTAAAAATTATCCGATTTTGATGAAATTTGGTATAAACGTGTAAAGCAACATTGTAAAGCAACATGACTTTAAGTTCGAAAACCAGCCAGATCGCTCTATCCAAAGGGGTATTTTGGGGGGTTTTGTACCCCAAATATGGGTTTTTTGAATTTTTTACATATAATTTTGGATATAGTCAAATTTTAGTTTTTTCCATTGGATTCAGCTTAAAAAACACACAATTTGGTATTTTGATAATTTCTCTACGTCAATTGGTTACCGATATATTGAAAGTACTAAACACAGTACGTTGTCTAATGTTATTCTTATGGAGGAAAATACAAATTTTATATCTCGCTTATTTATGAACATATACTGACGAAACTTGGTATACGGCTTCATCTGGTTGTGAACCATTGATATTTGCTCAAAAAAAATTTTGCCAAAGGCTCCCGTAGCAACAAATCTGCGCACTCAGCCCCATGTTATTCTTATGGAGAATAAGTAACGTGTTATCTCCCTTAATTATGAAAATAAATTAATGAAATTTGGTATGTGACTTCACCTAGTTGAGTCATATTGATATTAGCATAAAACCCCATTTTTTGTGATCCTTGCTTCAGCAAACCTGCATAATCTGCCGCCATGTTATTCTTATGGAGAATAATTAAAATGTCATAAATTGTTTATTTATGAATGTATACAGATGAAACTTGGGATGTAGCTTTATGTGGTATTATGATAAATATATATGCATTGGAAATTCGCTAAGTACGCAGGTTTGCTGCTACGGGGGTATTGTTCCTTGTTGCATCAAACCAGCATACTCATTCCCAATGTTATTCTTATGGAGAATAATTCAAATCGTATATACTGCTTATTTGTGAATATATTTTTATGAAATTTGGTATGCGGCTTTATGTGGTATTAAGACATATTATGCATTGAAAATTCGCTGAGTACGCAGGTTTTCTTCGTCTGGGATATTTTTTATTGTATGAGCGTAGTAATCATCTTATTAAAAAAACGAAATTGCGCGCAGCACACTGACGTGAGGAAAGTGGATTTCCACATAATCAAATTTTAAAATTCAATATCAGTGTAAAACCATACATTTATTCCTTTTTTTATTGAAATCTGAAAACATTGATTTTTTGGTTGTTCTGATGCTCCTGGTTTCATTTACCTACAATGCTGGGAGTACAATTTTGCGAAGTATAAGGTTAGGAGAAGGTCCAGCCAGGCTTGAAAGTAGGCGTGAGGTTGCGGGGGATGATAAAAGTCCACCAAAATATTAATAATAGGCATTTCCAATGTAAAAGCCCCATGAGACAACGTACTGTGTTTGCTTGATACACATTTTCTTTAATGTATATATATATATATATATATATATATAATTTTTAACGACCCCCCCCCCAAAACGTGTTCAGAGGTTCACCTTAGGACCTTCTATGGTGGTCCCGGGCTTAAGTTTCACCGTGATAATATTTCACCTTCCTTAGGAAATTCACTAATAAGCTGAATTTTGTGAGCAGGCTACTGGCAAAACTACTGTCTTAAATTATGGTTTAAGTCTTATTTGAAAGCCCTTAACGTCTTTGCCTTTTGGAAAAACGTCCACCTTCACGTTCTTGTTCCCTGGGCTTTAAATGTTCCAATGTTAATGCTATGGAAGAATAGAAATCAATTCCATTGAGCATTGGACAGCTCTTACAAACACAATACATAATCAAGATAAGCCGTTTTATGCTTAATTCTGGAAAGGCATCCAATATAAGCTAACATGAGCTGGGCAAACAGAAAATAAAATATTTGCTCGAATTCGAGCAACAAAGTTAAGTTTTTTTGGTTTCAAGAGAGTTATTAAACAGACTTCCTTCTATTCAAACTTTGATTTATAAAAATTGCCTCAAACTTGAGAATCGGCCGGCCACCATCAACCTCTTCGGAGTCTAAGTTGTTTTGAGGGCAGACACGTCCCGTGATTATAGTTCTATATACAAAAAAAATAAAGTTTATGATAATTGGGAAAAGATCCTAAGACCAATACTGAGTATGGACGAAAATATACTATCGAATCTCATTATACATGGTATTTCAGAATTCGTGTCGGATACTTGAGGTTGTTGTTCCTGGATTATTAAATGAAAAGTAAATAGTAGTAACAGTGGTAAATTAATTACACAAGCGAGAGTAACTTAGGTATTTATTAACCGATTGGGGTAAAATTCATTTTTTATAAGGTAAAATACAATTTAAAAAAAATGTTATCTTCTTAAGTTTTTGTCAAATAAACAGTTTAAAGATATTCGAGTTTGAAAACTTAACCAGGCCGCCATTAAATTTTGAAAAGTTAGAATAAAAAAATACATTAATTTAAATTTTTAAGTTTAATCCATACCGAGTTTCAAAGCTTTATCTTAAACATATTTTAAATTAACAATTATTTTATTTCAAACATATATACAGACGAACATACAACCACTTATGCATATTAAAAAAAATCTTATTTATGAGTTTACTAAGCCTCTAAGAACAACACCCTAAAGTATACAACACGAATTCTGAAACACCCTATATTATAGTGCGGGAAAAGTTTGTCCAATTGAAGAGTATATACGTTATTTTTGTATTCTGTTAGTTTAATGTGTGTTTGTGGTGGACATGGGAACGATACAAATATATTCCATTTCCAACAATATTAGCAACAGCCTTATGTCGAATTATATTTCACTGTTGCACATTACGGGGTCGCGGTGCAGTACAAAAACCTATAAAAGTTTTGGGGGATATGGTATGTAAGAACATTTATTGTATAAATAACAAATAATTTACAAGTCATGTTTTGTTGTGTTGTATTACTCATATAACAAACAAAAATGTAGGTTAGCCTTTACTGTACTCGTTTTGGAGTTATAGCTGATTTTCTGAGACTAAAAATTAACTATAAAGGGCTGTTAGACGGGAATCAAAAGAGGGAGAATCGGGGGCTTCAAATGATGGGTGTATGAGATTTATATATTTGCTTTAATGTATTACATCTAGCCACGGACTGTATTCTAACTATACATGTTGACAATAACAGTACGGTACATTAAATCGCACAGCTTTACTAACCTGTCTTGTCCGTTTATTCAAATAGTCTGTTTCCCATTGATTTGGTTTTACGACAACCTTTTTGGAATGGAAATGATTGATGACAAACATTAAATTCTGACGTTATTCAGTTTATTAATTTATCTTTAACCTTTCTTGAGGATACATTAAAGGACACGTGTCATATTCTTTGTTTGCAATTCATTGTTTGTGATGGTGAGTGTATACTGTTAAAGAGAACGTTGTCTGCAGTAATTTGGTAGTTATATGGTATTTATTTATTGTACTAGATTTCCTTGGTTATTTACATGATATATGGTATTTGCTTTGTTTACCTGATAACAATACCATGAGTTTTGATGCCGTCGAAACTGGGCACACAGTATGGATGTGAGTTGTGGGTCATGAGGAGGTTTTGCGAATGTCTCTTGATCTGATAAGGTAGTAAATATTTTTCCTGAAATACCACGCCTCGACGTTCAAGTTTACAGAGTAAGTTTTTCAACAATAATGTTTTTAAATACAAATTTATCTAAATACAAAATGTTTATGGTCCATATCACAATAACGTTTATATTTCTACAGATTTTAATTGAAATATTATTGTACACCGATACAATTTCAATTAAATTACGAATATGAATAGAAGGAGTTTATTAGTTAATAAAATGGAAATTACACTGCAAATATAAATTGTCTTCTCAATACCACTTAACATTTAAAAACTGATCAAGATAACTGAGCTACGTTTCGACCAAAAGATAGATGCTTCGTAACATATGCTTACATTTGTAAATTCCAAGATTCGCACGGTTGCCCCTCAGTTTTCAAAACAACATGCGTGTAAAATGTTCAGATACACTTTATTATTCTCGGGGTTAATTTAATAATAAATAATTCCGTATCAACCTCATAGGTCAATCAGATCAGTTGTAATATATCAGGTGTACCTTATATGAGCCACCCTGGGTAGCGAATATTTTGGACTTAAAATATTAACCTTCTTTTGTATATTGTATCATTTAGAACTTTTGAGAAGAAATTGGAGTTTTCGTACCGTATTAAACATGCGAATAAACTTATAAAATAGTAGTATTTTAATAATGGAATGTTTTTTTTAAACAAAATATGTTTCCCGTTTACTTTGAATAACAAATAACAGCGACCTTTAATACTTTATAAAGGAAGAAGACCCGTTCTCCCCGGCCTACAGATTAACGAGCGAGTCTTTGTTGAGTAATGGACCGTTCCTCGTCTAATCATCCATCATCACAATTGTTTCTTTTGAAAACCTTGACATTTCTTATTTCATTTTCATTAAACACATAATTGTTTTCATCCGCCAATCTTTTGTTTCTGAATTTATAAATTTTAAAATTATTATTTTTAGACTACTAAATGTTTTAGTATGTTCAACAATTACGCCGAGATTTACCTGAGTTTTTTTTATGTCATATCAATATTTTTTGTAAAGTGAAGATATACGGCCAGTAATAAATAGAGTCATACGTATTGGTCTAATTCATAGGTATTTTGGTGTAAAATGATACAGTCTTTATGTGATGCAAGGACCAAGATCGAGGAAGGAAGAAATGATGAAACAAAACATATTTATTTTAAAACTAATAAATTTGAATTTTAAAGATAATAATTAATTATCAGAACACATCTCCATTGTTATAAATAATAGTCACGTCAAATACATTATTTTTTTAAAGTAAATTCATAGTTGTTATTCTAGTTTGTAACATAGTTCACAAAAATCACAAAAATATGTGTTAGAGTTTTTTTTTGTTTTAAATTATGTTGACCACTGTTTTGATACATCACAGTCCTGCACTAGTAACAAAGTTACAATGTGCTGCCTATTGCTTTTCGGATTAGCTGTAAGTATAACATATGCACTTAATGGCTTTACAATGACAGTTCGATAATTTATCATTGGCAATCAGTGGATTACACCATACTGTAGATTTCTCAGTAGAAAATACCGTGCTCAAATCAGTCTTGAACATTGTTCTTCTATCAACTCTGTTAAATGAATGACTGCAAAGCTTTACAATTGCCTTTATACTGAAGATCAACAGTTATTCTTATAACAGTGGAGTTATTTTTGCAAAATATTTGTTTTTGTCAAACCTTTCAATAATTCCTAAAATTATTCCTGAAAATGCGAGGATATTCGAACCGTACACAAGTCAAATCATAACGCTGAAAACAAGTCATACATTTACATACAAGTCTACCTTTATACAGTGATAAGGAAATCTTGAAAAGTGTTCCTACCCAACAAACAACCCCTAACTCCGTCCATGACATGTAAGAGTGTATTATGCGTGTTTCCACAATTCGTGCAATGTTCGCAGAGTAATTGCATGACATTTATTAGTTCATTTAATTTATCGGTTCCAAATGACATTACAAATAGGCCTTCTTTGGTGATCAATAATAACAATAAATAAATAAATAATAAAAAGGTATATATAATAAAACACTAAATTATGAAAAATATGTTTTTTGATAAATCGTAACCTAATTTTATAAGTATAATTAAACAAACGATGATAATGCTAATCCCATCATAAAAAGACCTAAATATTCAAAAACGTGTGGTTTGCTTCAGAAAATATCCTTCTGTAGTAATATAAACTGGGAGCTAGCGGCTACAACCACAGCACTGTTCCCGATGGAAATATATCGTCTTGAATAAACTGCATAATTAAATTAGATTTTATTTAGATATGTTCAAGTAACAAGTTACTCTGTTCTTTTAAGAACTTCCATTCCTCAGCTTATAATCATTTAGTATTTTAATGGTACGTCTAAAATCATAAAATACTGAAAAATATATTTAAATCGTAATTGATCATAATAATATTATAAATACTTACATTATTCTGCTTATGAAACAAAATCCTTAACTTGCAGTTCCCTAAAAATACAATACAACATGAATAAATTAAACATTGGTGTTAATAATCTTTAATTAATTGTAAATAGAAAACTTAATTTTATACATTAAAGTTAAATACCTAGTTTTTATGAGTCCATTAATGCAATTTTCGAAGAATAAATCAAGGATCTTAATATACTTCTAACAGTTTTTTTTCTCTGGTGTAACATTAAAAAAAATACCTATAATGCTCAAAAAAAAATCATAATGAAGAGGCTACAAATTGCATTTAAATAAATACACATAAATGAATAACTTGTTGATTTCTCGTCGTTTGATTCTCCGTTTAACTTACACCGCCCTATTAGTCACCTTGAATTAAGCTGTTACCCGTATCACAAGATGTAAATTGTAAAATGGTCTAAACCGTATAAGAATAAATAAATTTAGAATTTACTTTACCTATTTGATTTTTTAACTCAATCCGCCCCTCCTTATTTTTACAAAATTCAGCCTGTCACCCCAATCATCTTCAATTACTTTCAGTTCATATCCGCCTAGTTTCCAAGCCCAGTCAAACCCGAAGAACGTCGCCCATTTGGCGGAGGGTGGAGAGATGAAGCCGCAGTCGACGGCACGGTGGTGGGGGATGTCCAGGGAAGGGTATGTAGGCGTCGATGGCAGAAATGCAGAGGAGTGGTGGTGTTGAAACTATGACTCGCGAACAATTTCCCACTATTAATAATTAAATATTTTAAACTATAACAAAACAATAATAAGCCGAGCATAACCGAACCGCTGAACCATTTTTATTCAGCCCTAGTCTTTGCTTTCAACAATGATATGGAAAGCTATGTTAGCTAAATATTTTAAAATTAAAAAAGTTTCGAAGCTTGCGCATTTTAAAGTGACGTGAAAACTGTGTTTTATTCCATTAAGAATTCAGTGGTATTTTGGATGCAAAATGTAACATTAGAATCTATCAGAGTAAGCAAACATTGCTACTGAACTATATAAATATTTGTCAAGCTACATTAGCCTACAACTTAACCCGTTCAATGCGTTAATCTTGTTTAATCAAGATAATTGCATTTGTTTTCTTGCTAAGCAACCGCCGGAAATCTCACGCCGCATCGAACGTGTTAAACTTTGATAAACAACTCACTCACAACAAATCTGGTGTTCAAAATGCCTCCTCAAGCGAACCCTTGAGGTTACAAGCACACACATAACGAAATAAATAACAACAAACTAATCATAAAGGGTCGCAACATAACTCACAAAGCTCTCGGCACATAAACTCTATCTAGATTTTCCAAACTTCATAGATTACCAACGATACAGTGAAACTATATGGAACAACTAGTAGCGAAATTAACTTTGCAGTTACTGAGAGTAATGTAAATACAAACATTTAACAAAGTGAGTGAGAAAGCAAGGTCTGAAAAATAGCTACAACTTTCAGATAATGAAGTAACTTACTCATAGAGGTCTTAAACTAAATTTAAAGAAAAACTTTCTTGACGCGTCAGGGCCTAAGGCTCAATTTTTAATAACGTCTTATTTCAATTTAAGTTTAAACAAATATATTACTGTAAAGAAGTTTAAAACATTTTCAACACAATAACAACCATTTCATGAAATTACATAATACATGCAGATTTCTTACACTCTTTAAACAAAACAATGTTATAGATATATAATGTAAACATAACTCACGTGTCCTTTAAAATTGGATGATTCCTTAATTATATAATCGACTATTGCCTTTACAGGAGATACATATGGTGTATGCGTTGTGTATTCTGCCAGAACACCTGTTTAGTTTTACAGCAAAAGGTAAATGGTAAAATATCAGGTGGATGGTATAAAATTAGAATATTTAACACAAAAGTAAAGTTAAAACTAGCGATTAATCAACCGAATTAAACAATGAAATGAGCCCAACTATAATAAACTGACATATAAATATCGGTAAAATTGCAAAACCCCTCCATACAAATTGAACTCTTTATAAACCTGTCATTAGTTCAATATTTAATATCTAAAGTCTAATTGTTGTTGTTGTTGTTATTGGCGGATTAGGAAACCCCAGCTTTGCTGCTAGTCAACTCTTCCACAAGCGGGAATATTGCGAAGGTTACCGGAAAGATAGGATATAGCAGGAAAGGAAAGGGTGAGAAGGGACGGCAGCCAAATCAACCCCTCAGAGGGGTACAACATCCATGTACAAACAAATCCATGTACAACATCCAGGGACCATTCATTCTCAGGTTGGCAGGAGGGACCAAACCCGGAGACTCTGTCCCTAGCCGCTGCAAATGGAGGGACCAAAGGTGAAAGGGAAGTTAGTCATAATGGACAGCCAAAAGACTTACCATATGTAATGACAACTTCATTTGCTGTACCCAATGTCAGCCTCTAAACTGGTATAGACCAGTCTTAAGGTAGTTCTGGGACAGTCTAATTGGTTATTCACGAACTTAGTTAAATATGTGTATTTGTTTGCAGCATCATAATAAATAATCAGTTCATAGCAACATAATATATTACAGATTTATCGCAACGAAATTGGCTCTGAAATTACTCTCGTTGTACGCAAAGATCACTTTGTACACATTGCTTTTTATTTAATGCTTCCTGCAAGTCTAACATTAGTTTGTAATTCTGTTTCAGGCATAATAATTCGATATTAAGATAAACTTTCACAACATTATTATTCCACTATACAACATAACGTCATTGCAAACTGGAAATATCTAAATGTATTTAAAATGTTTATGCGTATTCTATACTCCGCGTTTTTATTAATACTGTTATTGACAAACGTTAAGGTCATGTTAACGTATAAGGTGGCTTCATAGTTTATTTCGAAACTAAGGAACTATGAAAATCTATGCCAAAATTACTAAAATTTTTAGGAAAACTGATTCAAAAAATATTAAAATGGGGTCGTAAAACGTTTAAAATATACAATGAAAACAGTTTAATTGAGCTAGTATCGAATAAACTAATGAAGTTTCGGTATAATCTGAATAATCTTTCACAATGGCTGATAGGATTGCGATGTGGTCAATGCAATAACCAGCTATAATTATCTTTTGAATGGATTAATTGAGGTTAAAATTCAATAATTCCCATTGTTTGTTTTGTTTTCTGATAACAAGTCTAAACTGGGTGCCACCAACGAGCTTACTACGAGTTCTCGTCTGAGGTAAAAAAGTGAAGCCTACATGGTCGCCACCACTTTTCCTTTATAACAAAATATATATAGAATCCGAGAGAGTGGTGGGATTGGTAACCATGGAACGAAGGGTTTTATATATGCTTTTGTTCATAAATAGAGGGGACATGGCGGCCAACATGTAGGCTTTACTTTTTCTTAGAGCTTAACATATATTAAGCTCGTTGGGTCCACGCAAAAGGTGCACTTACTGCATACTTTCATGCATGTATTTTCCACTTTCTCTAAATACTCACTCGCATGATCCACGTTAGGTGACTATCACAAAATGTACAGGCTGTGAACCTTTTACGTGACGCCCGGTATATTATACTCCCGCAAACTATTTGTTAAGTAGTCAAAAATAACCACTAAAATATTGTTATGTATTATTACCAATTAATTAATATGTTTATTTAATTAACATTTTATTTACCAAGAGATTTGTTCTTGGTAATAATACTCTTTTGAAAATAGAGGTTCAAGAAACCAATTTTATACTCTATGGTGCAGAATAACGAAACACCTAAAACACACCTTAAGTTTTAAATATGTAGCAAAAGCAATTACATTAGAAAAATGGTAATAATTTATTCATAAAAAAATAATAATTTGTGTTTGTGTCCATAATACTGAATCTATCTAGAGGTGGCAATTTAGTTATCAACACTAATAGCGCTGTAGTTTGTACAGCTGTACAACACAAATTCCGAATTAACTGATTTCCTTTCAATATTGAAATGTTACCAAACGTGTTTACTACTTTTATGATTTCATTCTGAATGAGGAGTCATTATAAAGAATAAGTCAAACATTTCATAGCATTTAGTTTATAACCCAAGTCAGCAATTCAATTCATAAGTTTAATCACAGTTTGAGCAACAGCATGTAGTTTTAAAATATTAGATTCCACTTGAAAACATCGCAGATCATAAGGCAGTTAGGGGTAGTAACGGCGCGATAGCGTGACGGGACCACTGTGCTCATGGCTGGTAACGAGATGTTTCAGTTTCAGTTGCGCGTTTGATTAATAAATGGTATCATTTCCCACCAGCAAGAAATATTTTT
The DNA here is from genome assembly GCA_963675035.1 of Allygus modestus. Classification (NCBI taxonomy): domain Eukaryota; kingdom Metazoa; phylum Arthropoda; class Insecta; order Hemiptera; family Cicadellidae; genus Allygus; species Allygus modestus. The sequence continues at coordinate 97,805,584 of OY776111.1, read as the reverse complement.
AGTTCATCTAACAAATAAATGAAATAAAAATAAGTAATAGAAATACCTTAATATTCATGACTTACAATTTAAAAAAAGTTAAACTAGCTGCTAAATGTATGCAGCCCACACTACACACAGACGATTTTAGATGAAACTACGTTAATATGATCAAGCCACTGAATAAACAGTCCAACATTTAATTTTTAAAAGCCCTACACATACTTAGGAATAAAATAATACCTCCGTAGTAGCAAACCTGCGTACTCAGCGAATTTACATTGCATAGGTATGTATCTTAAATTCACATAAAGCCACATACCAAGTTTCATCAATATACATTCATAAATAAACGATTAATGGCATTTTAATTATTCTCCATAAGAATAACGTGGCGGCTGAGAATGCAGGTTTGCTTAAGCAAGGAACACAAAAAATGGTGATTTATACAAATATCAATATAACTCAACTAAGTAAAGCCACATAACAAATTTTATTAATTTATGTTCATAATTAAGGGAGATAACACGTTACTTATTCTCCATAAGAATAACATGGGGGCTGAGTACGCAGTTTTGCTGCTACGGGAACTATCGGCCAAAAAATGTTTTTTAGTGCAAATATCAATAGACTACAACGATATGAAGCAGTATACCAAGTTTCATCGGGATAAGTTGATAAATAAGCGACATATACAATTTTTCTTATTCTCAATAAGAATAACATTGGACAACGTACTGTGTTTAGCACTTTCAATATCTCTGTAACCATTTGACGTAGAGCAATTATTATCAAAACACCAAATTGTGCGTCTTTTTAAGTTAATTCCAATGAAAAAAAAAACTAAAATTTGGCTTTTTTAAAAATTATATGTAAAAAACTCAAAAAACCCATTTTTGGGGTACAAAACCCCCCGAAAATACCCCTTCGAATAGGTCGAACTGTCTGGTTTTCGAACCTAAAGTCATAAATGCTGCTTTACACGTTTATAACAAATTTCGTCAAAATCGGATTATTTATACGAGAGTTATCGTGCTCACGGACACACACACACACACACACACACACACACACACATATATATATATATACAGTTTTGGACGAATGGTGTTGTTGGGGACTGGGGACCTCAAAACAAAAAGTTATCATGGTCCCGGGCCTAGGTCTTACCATGCCGACTACGGTAATAGCTTCTTCCCTATAGAGGAAATTCGCTAAAATAAACAACATGTGATCTAAAAATGGTAGAATTTGTATAAAAGGTATGTTGAAGTGTGTATGCATCTAAAAAGCTTTAATTGTTTGGTGATATAAATATCCGAAGTCGCCATCACAGTCATCACATGGCCAGTTAGCATGTCACTGACTGGCTACACATCACGTTACCATCGTATACCGGTGAAAAGATTACTGTCTCGCCGCCTTGATCCACTTAATCTGATCTGAACGTTGCGACGTCTGGCCTGGGCGCGTGCAGCGTGAGAGAAACAGCTGTTTTCTGGTTGGATTGGTGTGCTCGCTAACCTAAAGACTAAGATACTAGTGGCTACGATAGGTCTTAGCGGCGCCGGTGGACATTAGAGAGCGGTTCACTAACGCCTGGTCAGGTTAAATAACTTGTGTACTGTTGCTAACTTTTAATATAAGTACTGTTCAATATATCACGGGATTAGTGTAGCCGGAATTTTCACATAAGGGTAGCTTGGCTCTACCTAAAAGCATTATGCTGAGTCCCGCTCATCACCCTAACGGGGGAAATGAAGCACGTTGATGGAGCAGAAGTTCACTCGCAAACACAGATTTAGAATCATCTGAACGTTTGAACTATTAAAGTCAATCCAGCAGGACTTATAATTTAAAAACTACCAATTAAACCCATTTAGATTTCAATGAGTGGATGTAAGTAATCAAGCAGCTACACCGGCCAAACTTAAGCTGGCACTTGGCTGCTAGTTAGAAAACCTGTATTCGTGGTTCTGAAAACGCGAAACCCGATTTTGTCTGGGGATACCGGGGTGTGAACTGCTCAAACATGTGGCTATCATCCCCGAGAGTCACCGGAAGTACGAGGGTAAATGTATTCCAAAAGTATTTACACCTGCACTTCCACCCTCCCTTACCTTAGTCCGTCGCCTGGGCTCGCCAAGCTCCAGTGCCGGATTATGTTTGGCGGGCTTTAATTGTTAACGCTCTCACTGTAGACAGCCTCGAGGCTCATTAGCCACCAAAGTCCCACCGCTCGTATCGAACCCAGTTTAATTTTGTTCAGTTTATTTCTAGTTTGGATTGGGCTTAATAAGATTATAATGGCTGTTCATAATTTAAAAGAGAGTGTTATAGCATTCATAGGAGCTTATGGATGTTTGTCATTCGTTCTAAAAAAAAAATTAAAACTAACTGATAACATAACAGCTAAAACAGCTAAATCATTTACAGTGAACAAAACTTATATTGCACAGAGAAAATGTAATTTTATCGTTTGTAATTTGTCGCTGGGTAATTAATTACGAGGCAAAATTGTGGAAATCTCCCTCGTGCAGGAGCTTATATTTCATGTGGAGCAGCAAATATGAGCCGTCAGCTGTCACACACATTGTTGCTGTAGCGTTGATTGCTGGATATGAATTGCCTCACTTTTACCCTTCTCTCGATGTCAATGTCAGGGGAACTGATTTACTGGAGGAAAGTTGCGTTTCTGTCTTCGATCTTTGCATTAGCCAAAGAGAAAGAACGCGGACAGGTTCAGAAAGTATGTATTGCTGTCATTGTAAGTTAGAATTATTATTCCATATTAATACCTTAAAAATACCCAATATAAAAGAATATTCCAATACTAACTTAATTAAAACGTCTTAAATAAACTAACATTCGGAGTACGTTAAATTACTTACATCACAAAACAACATTATTTTGATCAAAAAGATAGAATATATTATAAAACTGTATATAATAGATGGAAGAACTAATTAAAGTAATCCTTACTAAAATACATTTCGTGTTTCGTGTTCCGAACACATTCGCCTACAGTCATCAGCTAGTAAGATTCTGGATGATTGTTGACGTTAAAACATTTCATTACGCTCCTAGTAACCTGTGTATGACTTATTTTATATACTTCACCAATTTTAATTAATTATTTCAATGTATAAGTTAAAATATTGAAATAACAAATAAATATCTGATCGAATTTAGTGGTTAATAAAACGAGAATTGCCAAGTTATCGTTACAATTCCTTTGAAGGTTGAATAAAAAAGCAAAATGAACAAATTCATGAGTATTTTTGTAATTCAAATGTTTCATTTACATGGCAAACGCAGAATATTCTAGTAGCCTTCCATTATACATTGCTACTTTTATCGGAAAAAAACATTTTTAATTGCAAATCAACTATACTGGGAACAATATTATTAGTTTAAAGGAATTAATCAACTCATAATTAAACATTCTGTAACTAAATACGGGAAACATCTAGAATCAAAATCATTAATTAAAAGGTGATTTAGTAATACAATTAAAAAATCTTTTCATAAAAAATAACGTTTATAGTATAAATTATGAATATTATGATACGTTATATTACATTTTAATATTTTGAAAAATAAACAAAAATTAATGTTTGTATATTTTAATAAAATTTGTCTGGGGATCCCAAAAATGTATATACATAATTTTGTTAAGGTCCCAAAATGGATGTTTCAAAAAGGTAATACTTATAATTTTACAATAAATGCAAGCAGTTTAAAGTTCGTGTGCATATTTTGTTATATGTAAATAAAATATAAATATAATTACATTTTTACATTTTTAAAATCATACGTTCAAACTTTGTCCCTTTCCAGTCACATAGAATTATTTAAACCATTTTTGTTTAATACTTACTTTACTAACTGTGAAATTCTCTCATTGTAGTGAATATCTTTATTCCCAATCGTTAATGATTTAGGTTGAGAAATATAGTTTGGCCGTATTTGAGATAGTTCTACGTATTGGTTCATGCTGTGTGGTGTAACTAACTTGTGAAACACCTATTAGTGGGAACAAATATGAACATCTCAAGACACGTTTGTTTAGTCAGCTTGCAACCTATAGTGATTTATCTTTGAATAACTTCTAACGCCAATATACATTAAAGTAAACTTCACTTAATTCTTGATAACTGTCTATAAAAGCTTTTGTCTATAAATTTTGTGGTTTAAGCACAGACTTTCAGAACTCCTGTAGCCAAACCTTCATCTACTGGTTTAATACAAATCAGAGCAATACGATAACCTTGCTGTCAAGAGAATGTGGAAGAAGTCGACTTTAGTAAAACATATTATAGCAGAAATTATCTAAATATTTACGTTTATAATCAGACTATTACTGACTAAAGACATCAAGAGACTTAGCCACTGAATGGTCAATTTGGCTGCCTGTCCCATCCCACCCTTTCCTTTCCTGCTATATCCTATCCTTCCGGTAACCTGCGAAAAATTCCCGCTTGTAGAAAACGTGCCCAGCAGCTATGCTTGGGTTTCCTAATAAAGCAACAATGAATTAATGAATGAGACTTAAGAGAGATTTAGTGGTTAAATCCTGATCTGTTGATAGCGAAATTTGACTTATGTTTAAAGGTGAAAAAAAACCTTATTGAACCTCTTAGCTATTCGAGCTACAGACAGGCGTCGTTTAAAAATTATATGTTTTCACAAATAAAATAAAATGTTAATGAAGTCTAGGTATGAGTTGGGCAACTAAAACTAAACCAAAAGAACAATATGAGGCTCAATGTAAAAGAAAATATAAATATCAAAAGTAAAGGAGATTGTAAAAACAAGTTTAAGGGTTAAACAAGTATAATAGAATGAGGAGAAATTTAACGTCTGCCTCATTTTACCCGAAACAGGTGTTTCACTAACATCTAACTTCATAAAGCGATTTATTCTGCAGAAGGAAGATAGGCGTTTTAAATCTCGCCGTATTCAATATGGATTTAAAAGAATAGTTTTATACAGGATAAATGGGAAGGTCCCAGAGAAAGTAATGACATTGCAACATTATGAAGAACATGGATTAAAATATTTGACAATTATTTTATGATAGATGTCCTCGGCAATAATAACAACTCCGTTATTCAGACTATCCTGATGTAATTAGTGTCCAACTGTAAATCAGTGGTAAACGATAGAAACTGACAGGCTAAGGTTTACCGCCTCAAAATAAAGTGGATAAAGGGACAGACCGGAGGGGGAGAAATAAAGGGGATATTGTCTCAGTGCAATATATTATGCTGTCCAGATGTCTGATGACATGTTCCCTCGCAGCTATATCTGCCGACTTGCTCGGCGCAAAAGACTCAAACCATGTTAATTTGATTCCCTAATTTAAAGAAGTTCTCAGAGGACTGAAAATATTACAGGCAAGAAAGGTCGAAGACGTTGAAGGTTGTGCAGTACGCAATGTCTAGCGGTTCGTAGATGGCAAAGTTGAAAGTTAATAGAAATAATCCAAATACAGGCTAAAACTAGCCTTTTGGAGCTGACCTAAGTAAAACAACTCCCTAAGCGACAGATGTGACAAACTTACAAAAATTACGAAAGGTTCAACAAAAAGAAGATCATGATGCCAACCACTGTGTCAGGGCAAAACTCCAGTTATGGTATTCGTTACCTTCAAATACCAGAGGCTCAATTAAATCCACGCTTATAAAGTCTCTATGACTTGACAACTAGAATTGTGTAACCTTTTGAAGAAACATAGCCTTTAGTGGGGCACATTTTGCACCGGACCTATATTTGCATTATGGACTCTCAATTTAGGTCTCCCAACGTTTTATTAGTGAATTTCCTATGGAAAAGTGAACTATTATCATGACACGCACGGTGAAATTCAAGCCCGGGACCACCATAGAAGTTCCTAACGTGACTCCCTGAACAATTTTTTTTTTTTTTGGGGGGGATCGTTCAGAATTATATATATTCATATGTGTGTGTGCGTGTGTTTAGACTTTAGCGGTCGCATTTTTGTCCGAATTATTTCAAATTTGGTAGGGGCATTCCTTTCTATAATCAGTTGGAGAAGTTTCTCTAACCACCTTTCCTGAGGATTTATCTTTCAAATTTCGAGTTTTTGGGCCCAAAAAGGGTCAGAAAAGCTCCGGATGTAAAATTATGCTTTTAAAAAGATGTAAATTAGTGATGCGAAATTGTTAAGCCCTCTTTTACCATTCTAGCACACATATTTACCGAGTTATTAAAGAAAATATATATCGACTTAACACAGTACGTTGTCTTAGGGGGGTATAATTAGAGAGCCTGTTATTCATTTGTTGGTGTATTTTTATCATCCCCAGCAACCTCATGCCTATTTTCAATCTTGACTGGACCTTCTCCTAACCTTATAAAGCCCAATATTGTATTCCCAGCATTGCAGGTAACCAGGAGCATCAGAAGAGCAAACCAAAATTTTTTAGATTTCGATAAACATTGGAATAAATGTATAGCTTAACACTGATTTTAGTTTTAAAAGTTTTTTATGTGGAAATTCACTTCCCTCACGTCAGCATGCTGCGTGCGAACTCGTTGATGGTTTCTATTGAGCCACCGTTGAAAGGCGTGGTCCCTCAATTTGTTTTCATACCAGAAAGCGAAGACCTTCTAGGGATGGTTCAGTATTACTTTCTTGATTACTAATTGTGTTTAAAATTAAATTGGAAACCGGTTGAAGTATGATAAACTTTGTAAACTAGGATCACTAATATACATTTTATATATAAAATGAACAAAATTATGTATAATCTAAACATCAAGCAATCGACCTAATTTATTAAACTTTTTATTTTCAATTTTTAACTTTTTTGTGGTAACCAAATCATGGAAAACAACTTTTAATCCAAATTCATAAGATTTACGTAAATATTTACTAAATATTTCAAATGAAACATAGCGATTTTAAACAAAGGAAGACAAACTGAGTAGGGCGATTTTAATTTAACATAGTTTTAATTTTAGTTAAAATTATAAAAATTAAAACCACAGTGTTAAGCAAAATTAATTAATCTTTTAGTACTTTCCTAATATTTTTACACTAAAACATGAACTCATAAACACACAGTTTACATGTTATGTTAATCTTACCATCTTAGGTCCAATTAAAACGATGGAGATAATTTATAAGAACTGAATGTTAAATGGCAATTACAGTATACTGTCATTAGGCTCTTGATTGCCAATGAATCTATCATAACACTAACAACATAGAATATTAATACATGTATGAAAACAGCTGGTTAACATCCAAACGTCGTTTTATGTTTGCCCTCAGGGCCTCCCGGAGGGATAACAAATGTTGAGCTTTTACCAAACAAAGTAAATGTAGCAATTAGGGATCATTGCATCAGGATTATCTAACTAATTATCTGGCTGGTTATAACTCTAAAGATTAACTGCACGTACAGGAGTAAAATATTAAAATTTAGATGTCCTCGGCTGTGGGGACATACACATCTAACATTGATATGATATTTATTTGTATATAAATATCATTAGATCACGTCAAAATGAAGTGACATACGTGCAATATAATCAATGAGTTATAAATGAGTTCAGATAAATGAGTGAGATATAAAATTCACTTATTCTCAAAGAAATTAAATTGGCCAACGTAATGTGTTTAGCACTTTCATAATTTTAGTAACCAATTGATTAAGATCAATAATACAAAAATATTACACTGTTTACTTTTGTATGCTGAATCCAATAGTGCAAACTAAAATACAATTGTTCTTTAATTTATGCAACAAAATGTAACAGATTTATTGTTTTCATAAATTGCGGACTTTAGAGAACAAAAATCGATTGTAAATGTTTGTTAGCTGAACGACTGCATCATTATTTTAATGGTCTTTCTGTAAACAAACGAGTTGCTTTGTTTTGATTTAAAGCTTGTTTATATATCCTATTGTATAACTGAGTTGTTACGAATAACATTTAATCATTTTACACATATCACTTCGTCGTTAAACAAAATTGTCAAAGCTAGAAATACTGAAAAGTAGGATTATATATAATAATGTGCAACAAATTAATTCAATATCTTAAGTGGTTCCCGTTGTTCCTATCTCAGCAACGCGACCCGCACTGAACTGTCGGAAATATAACGCATGAAAAACGTCGTGGTAGACTGATATATGGAATTTTCTCTTATTTCGACCTGGGTATAGTAAAGTTTTGTATTTTCATTTCGGAAAAAACTGCAAAGCCGTTTTCACCACACGTTGTGTTACCGTCGATAAAATTGTTTTCAATTATTTAAGGAAGTTATAACGTGTTTTTGTTCCAATCTCTAATGTTCTGTTCCAATTAAATGTTCATTTCAATTTTACTTATCTTGTATCAGATGTTTTACAAAAATCAGCTTCGTTCGATTTTATAGTTTTGAAAATTGTATCTTTTTAATAAAATGTTTTAACTTTTTTCGAGTTATTCAGTATACAAAAATAGAATGAATAAATTGAAAAGAAGACGATGTGAACTTATCTGAGTGGGAAGGTGAGGAGAATTATCTAAACTAATAGTCTGTCCCAATCACATGTTTATTTCAAATCCATTTATCTTGTGTCAGATGTGTTATAAAAAGTCAGTTTTGTTAGTAATAATTTTATAGTAGTGGGCATTTGGGGCTGCTAGACCGGAAGTGACGTCATCCGGTCACGTGACCGGATGCGCTGAGTCATGAAAGACGTCATCTGAGGCTGAGCCAGTGACGTAGGCGGTTTTGTGACGTAATGAGGGAAAGTTTAAAGGTCAAGGTCACGGGGAGGTAATTTTAAAAAAGTACTACCTCGCACGCGTAAAATCCGATTGTGATTCGATAGTTTTCATTCGATAAAAATATCGAATGAAAACAATCGAATGGAGCAATCGAATGATACGAGTGCGAGGTAGTACTATTTCATTTAACTTTATTTTTACTTTTCTTTTTATTTACAATAAGTTATGTTTACAATAATTTATGTTTACAATAGTTCCCCGTTGTTTGTCATCATCGATGTTGTTGATCCGGAGTCGCGACCATCACTTCGCTTTCTGATGAAAGACGGTAGATACTTCGATTCCTGCGCAGAGTCCATGTTGTTTTTTGATGCGTAAAGTTCCAAAGATAAATCGTCACCGGACGCAATGAGAAGTCTTAACTCTTTAAAAACCTCGAGGTCTTGGAAAGTCGCCAGATGAATAGAGTCATAATGAATACACCTAATTTTGATGGACATTTTAACAGAGAGCTCGAAGTACACTGGTCAAGAGCCGGAGGTGTACTGACTATTCGCTAGCTAGCGTTTTGGTATCAAACAAAATGGTGGGGGTAAAAGTGTGGTGGGGTGGAGCAGATGGCGGACGGCAGATGGCAGGCGGCAGGTGGCAGCTGGTGCGAGGCAGATGGTTGCTACTACATCCACCATCATTAGTCAAACCCTATTAGGGATGTCATTATTGCTTCTGCATCAGAAGATATTGTGCTAGAAACTTCATGTACTTGTATTTCATCATTTGTATTGTCAGCTTGCTCAATATTAAAAGAAGAACATGTGGAAGAAACAGTAGTGCCTTGTATTTGCGAATCCATGTGAACTATGCAAGAGCCGCAGGTATACTGAAGTGATACAAGCATGTAGGATAGACACTCGCCTTTACCCCCCACCACACCAGTTTCCCCCACCAAGTTTTCACATCGCACAATAACTACGGGACATGCATTAGTTAGGGTCTAGCTCTGGCTCTGTGAGGATCGGAGCTCCGTAACTGAAAACATTAACAATTCTTGCTCGACACTGTTTTTACGCAATCATAACAGTCACTGTGATCTAATTTATTGCATGTACTCATATGATGCATCTTGCGTAGCAGACAACTTGATAAGAATGTTTCAGCATGGAGTATTCTACGGCGAAATCGCTCACAATCCACTAACAGCGTAGACCTTCTATCTTCACAGTCGGAGAAGTAGAAGGTGGTGGCAGGCGGACTGTTGAAGGACACCTTCGTCATATTTCTGTAAAACTGTGACATCTTTAGAATAACACAAACTCTATAGGTAGATGTTAATCCTGCAAGAGCTGAAAGTATAATGATATAGCGCTAGCGTGTATGATACCCACCCGACCTACCCGCACCACAACGTTACCTCGGTATACTTTAAACTATAAATAACTTGTCGTAGTTTGATCCATAAACAAAGTATTTATTTATGTCAGACCTTGAAAGTGTTGTTTTCGCGCTATTTCTTCCCTACTCTTAGTCGAATCTGAATTCTATTCGCACCATCTTGTTCGTCTGATTAACCCGCGTAATTTGAGTACCCACTCGCTATACTTTAACCCAATAATAAAGAAGTTATTATTATGTAACCTTGAAAACATTGGTTTTTTCGCTATTTCTGCTATACCGTTGGTCGGATCTGAACTCTGTTTGCACCATCTTGTTCGTCTGATTAACCCGCGTAATTTGAGTACCCACTCGCTATACTTTAACCCAATAATAAAGAAGCTATTAGTATGTAACCTTGAAAACATTGGTTTTTTCGCTATTTCTGCTATACCGTTGGTCGGATCTGAATTCTGTTAGCACCATCTTGTTTGTCTGATCAATTCGCGTAATTTGAGTACCCACATGACATACTTTGGACAAACTTTGTAGTTTTTTCGCTTCTGCTACTATACCCTTGGCCGGATCAAAATTCTGTTTGCACCTCCTTGTTCGTCTGATCAATTCGCGTAATTTGAGTACCCACATGACATACTTTGGAAAAACTTTGTACCCCCCCCCAACATGGGTCATGTTCAAGGTCAAGGTCAAGGTCAAGGACTTTGGGACTTAGAAATTTTCACAAAGTGGGCTGCACAAACAAAATCTCCTGCCTATGTACAGGCCAAGTCCCTAACTTGAAATGCTTAGGGTGGTCCTGAAAAGGACCGTTTGAGTGCTGAAAGGTGGTCGGGACAGGGATGGTCGGGATCAGGATCGGTTCAAACTTTATTCTTCAAAACCCACTTTACCCTCCCATCTTTTCTGGTTAAGAATAACTCCTGTGTGTCGGGTATCAGAGGGGGTGGCGGTGGGAGAGACTGCGGCAGACGCACCTCGATGTAGTGGACGGTGTGTTGAAACAGGAACACGTGGTCCCCGTTGGTTGCCACATATTTATACTCCGTCATCCGCTTCAGATTTCGAAACTCGACCTTGGAGACTTCAAACGGCGTCACCAAGTCGTTCAGCCCCATCACCCTTGTCCGTTGCATCACCTCATCGACAGTCGGTGTCGGAGACGAAGGTTGAGCCGCCGATGTAGAAGGCCGAGGCTGAGCCGATGTAGAAGGTCGAGGCTGAGTCGAGGGTCGTTGTTCAAAATACAGCAGATGACCATGGAGATTCCGTTTGAGAGACTTCAAAGTTGAAGGTCTCTTAAACCCGCTCCTTCTTTCCGTCGACCTCTTCAAAGATTCCTTTAAGCGCTGGAGTTTTTCGGGAGTCAGAGGAGAAGACATGGTGTAAATAGGATGGAAGAGAAAATGGATAAGATAGAGTTGGATAGAGCACGTGTGTACTGGTTGCAAGCCAAAGCCAGAATGAGGCGGCAGACAGAGTGAAGCAGGTCGTAAAGTGAAACCTTGCCCTATCCATACATGGGTAGAAAGCTGAGGACTGGTTTAGAACCGGTTACGTCACCCCCCCCTCGAGCTCCCTCGAGCCCCCCCCCTCGAGCACCCCCCCTCGAGACCCCCCCCTCGAGACCCCCCCCCATTTGGGTCATGTTCAAGGTCAAGGTCAAGGTCGAGGGAAAAATGTTCTTGGAAGTGTGGGATAAAATCCCGCAACGAAGCAGGGTTATCCCTTATCCCGCTTTCCCCTTAATATCCCGATTTCCCATTCTCCGTCTATATAACCCGAGATTTCGAGCGTCTCTTCGCAGTAGCCTGCCGCCCGTTGCGATGAACGTCCCACTGGGTTGCAGTGCCTGCTGCAGCGTAGGTCTGTTAAGTGTGCGTTGGGCCCGACGCGCAATTAAGAGATCCGCGCCCTTGCATGTTTAGTTAGTTTGTTTAAGCATGTTAGATAACGCTTGTAGTTTGCTGCTAGGTAATGTAGTTAGTCTATTATATATGTTAGTGTTTGGTATTGGTTTGAAGTGTTTTATTTACTAATAACATATGTACTCCCGGCCCTACAGGTCCCTCAACAACCTTGGTCAAAACTTGGGTTCACAGCAGCCTGACGCCGGGTGTTTGGGTCTACGTCCCACCGGGTTTCAGTGATACTGTTTACCTTTGCAAAACCGACCTCGGCTGTTTTTGTAAAAATAACGTTAACTGATTAATTTGTTTCTTTTACATAGTTGCTGGTAAAGTCTTTATTTTCAAAGTAATGTATCTTGTTTCTCATCCTTTTCCTAACCCCCTGACAATAAGGTTCGGCCCTGAAAACCGGCCTTGTCAATAAGATCAATACGGCCATGCAAACCGGTTGACACCACCTATCTCACCCATGAGAAACGTTAAAATCAGTCTCTTGTTTAAAATCAGTCTCTTGTTTGTTGTCTTGTGTCCCCTTCCCCAATACAGAGCGGGGAATAGAGCAGTATGTTGTGCTCTATTCCCCGCTTTGGCATTATGTCAGATGACCTTGACCTACTGACGGGACTTAGAAAAACCGTCGTTTGATCAAATATTGGAAGAAATGTGGACTTAGAGATATTTCATGCGGACAAGGTTGACACAAAAATGTTGTATTAAAAATAAAAACTGGAGGGGGAAATGTTTTATATACTGCAACAGCGTGGTAAAAATCATCATATCGCTATGGAAGCTGTAGGTGTAAACACTTGGCTTGTTCCTTCCGAGCTTGCTATTTCAGAAGCCTTTCTGTCCATCCTTACTTATGAGTTCCGAGGCATTAAATTAAAAGTAAAAATAGAGCTGAGACCGTTGCATAGAAATGATATGCATTGTATTTTGGTGGAATGGGAATCGCCCTCCGGCATTAATCTTTTCCATTTTATCAAAAGATCGTGCAAGGAGTTTTATGTAAAACGGATAATAGTCTCCCTTGTTTAAAAGTAGTACAGCTTGCTTCCAAAGTAAAATAGCAAAGGTAACACCTTTGCTATTTTACAAAATATTTTAACGTGTCCTTGACCCAGTTACCGGACTTGGAGCAATTCAGAGTATGTGATACAGTGTTGGAACAAACTACTGTCGAAGTCCTTGCCCCCCCCTGATATATTCCTATAAAAGCGGGAGCAGCCCGCAGAGGGTTCGCAGTCGCAGGTCGACAGCCTAGCTAGCTGTTTGCCCGCGCTGTCCGCAATAGTATCTCTAGTATAGAGTTGGTACCACTGTATATTAGAGATGCTACCTTAGCTTAAGGCATGTCTGTTTATTATTAAGCATGTTAGAATAACGCTTGTAGTTTGCTGCTAGTAAATGCAGTTAGTTTAACTGTAGTTAGTTTGGTGTTGGTTTTAAAGTGTCTTTGAAGTGTTTTTATTTACTAATGAAATATGTACTTTTCTTTCACGCTCCCATTCAAAAAGGTATGGCACGAAAACCGACCTTATGTCTTTAAATATCTCAGGGGGGATTATGTTTCTCAAATAAACACCTTTCCTAACCCCTTACAAAAAGGTACGGCACGAAAACCGACCTTGATTCATTACGGCATGAAAACCGGATGACTTTTTTTACCTATCTTAGCCCTCACTCACGAGAAACAGATTCAGTTAGTTTGCTTATCTTGGTTAAATCTAAAGGGATCTTGGTTAAATATTTGTAAAATTTAAGGGAATCTTGTTTAAATATCTGTAAAATTTAAGGGGATCTTGGTCAGGTGATTATTGTACTTCGGTTCGTAGTACTCTGGCGCCTACACAGTGATGAACGTCCTTGCGGTTTCAGAGTACGCGACTGTTGTAAACTGGCCATATTGCTTATCTTGGGGGATACATCTTCGGGGAAATAAACTTAAGGGGACCTTGGTCAGGTATTATTGTACTTCGGTTCGCAAAACTCTGACGCCTACACAGTGATGAACGTCCTTGCGGTTTCAGAGTGCGCGACTGTTGTTAACTGACCATTTTGCTTATCTTGGGGGATACATCTTCGGGGAAATAAACTTAAGGGGACCTTGGTCAGGTATTATTGTACTTCGCTTCGTAGTACTCTGGCGCCTACACAGTGATGAACGTCCTTGTGGTTTCAGAGTGCGCGACTGTTGTAAACTGACCATATCGTTTGTTTGTTGGGTGAATAATTTTTCGGGGGAGAGGTTAGTGTTCCGTTATCAGGTTTATTGCCTATAATTGCGAGCTTTAAACTAGTCCTCTTCTCCTAATACAGAGCGGGGAATAGAGCAGTTTGTGGTCCAAGTGAGAATCACTTACTGCTCTATTCCCCGTTTTGGCAACATGTTCAGATGACCTTGACCCACTTCGGGACTTAGAAAATTTATGTTTGGTAAGATATTGGAAGATATATTTATTTCCTACAATAAAACTAGGGTCACATAGGCTAGAGGTCATCAACGCAGTTTTCAACTTATGAGTTCCGAGGCATTAAATTAAAAGTAAAGGTAGAGCTGAGACCGTTGCATAGAAATGATATGCATTGTATTTTGATGGAATGGGAATCGCCCTCCGGCATTAATCTTTTCCATTTTATCAAAAGATCGTGCAAGGAGTTTTATGTAAAACGGATAATAGTCTCCCTTGTTTAAACGTAGTACAGCTTGCTTCCAAAGTAAAATGGCAAAGGTAACACCTTTGGTATTTTACAAAATATTTTAACGTGTCCTTGACCCAGTTACCGGACTTGGAGCAATTCAGAGTATGTGATACAGTGTTGGAACAAACTACTGTCGAAGTCCTTGCCCCCCCCCTGATATATTCCTATAAAAGCGGGAGCAGCCCGCAGAGGGTTCGCAGTCGCAGGTCGACAGCCTAGCTAGCTGTTTGCCCGCGCTGTCCGCAATAGTATCTCTAGTATAGAGTTGGTACCACTGTATATTAGAGATGCTACCTTAGCTTAAGGCATGTCTGTTTATTATTAAGCATGTTAGAATAACGCTTGTAGTTTGCTGCTAGTAAATGTAGTTAGTTTAACTGTAGTTAGTTTGGTGTTGGTTTTAAAGTGTCTTTGAAGTGTTTTTATTTACTAATGAAATATGTACTTTTCTTTCACGCTTTAAAACTGATCTTGGTCAAAACTTTGGTTCGCAGTTGCCTGGCGCCCGTTACTGACCAACGTCCGACTGGGTTTCAGGATGTTGTAGACCTTTGTAAAACCGACCTTGGTTGGTATGTCATTTTCTTACACGCTATAACTAACCTTGGTCAAAACTTTGTTTCACAGTTGCCTGGCGCCCGTTACTGACCAACGTCCGACTGGGTTTCAGGATGCTGTTGACCTTTGTAAAACCGACCTTGGTTGGTCTTTGTAAAATTAACTTTAACTGATCAGTATGTTTCTCATCCTTTTCCTAACCCCTTACAAAAAGGTATGGCACGAAAACCGACCTTTGTCAATATGGCACGAAAACCGATTGACATTACCCATCTTACCCTCGAGAAACTTTTGAAAATACTCCCTGCAAACCATTTGTAACTTCCTTTTGTTTGGATAAATTAATAAAAGGTTCTGTTATCAGGTTTATTGCCTATAACTGTGACCTTTCTTCAAAATTCACTTCCCTAATACAGAGCGGGGAATAGAGCAGTTTGTGGTCCAAGTGGGAATCACTTACTGCTCTATTCCCCGTTTTGGCAACATGTTCAGATGACCTTGACCCACTTCGGGACTTAGAAAATCTTTGTTTGGTAAGATATTGGAAGATGTATTTATTTCTTACAACAAAACACCCCCCCCCTCAAGGTCAGAACCATTTGGGTGGGGGCTCAACTGGTTTGGCTGACTAGCTTTCAATTTTCCTTTGTTTGTTTTGAAAAAGTGGGGGTAACTTATACATTTAATAGTGGGGGAACGTCTATTTAATGTCGATGCAACAGTGTATATTTATCATATCGGCATTATGAACCCACCAGCAAACTCCGTTTGTTACAGCTTTCCCCTCATCGATATCGATGATGTGATAAAACTTACATCAATAACAAAACGGTTTGAAATGGAAAGGCGACTAATAAAAGTCGACGTGATTCCACAAGATCTTCGTTCGGCAATGTTGATCATCGAATATGTTAAAGATGAATCTACAACTGAAGATCCCTATTGTTTTATGAAATTTTTAGTTGATCGAGATGCAATGTGTACAATCCGATTTCACATCCGAGTTTAAAATATATTAAATTTTCCTGTTGGAGAAAATTGTCCTTGTTAAATACAAAGCGGGGAATAGATCAGTTTATGGTTTAAAATGAAATCATTTACTGCTCTATTCCCCGTTTTGGCAAATATGCTCAATGTCCTTGACCCAAATACAGAATTTTGTAGCCTCCAGCTACAAACTTAAACTTAACCTAAAACGTACCCCCACCACTTTTTCTAGGGTATAAATAGAGGTGCATTTGCAGTGTTTTTCATTATTGCGTTGACCCTTGTGAAGAGCACGTCTACATTATGAATCGCTGCGATATTTGTAAAGCTTCTTTCAGAGATGAATGGCTTTTAACCATTCATAAAGAATTGAAACATAACACCAATACAAATACAGAAGAACCAAATGAAGAAGAATTAGATTCAATCGACCAACAACTAGCAAAACATCAAGAAGAACAAAATGAAGAAGAACACAACGAAGAAAAAGAAGAAAATGAAGAAAAAGAAGAAAATGAAGTTTCAAGACCAAGTGTCATTCATTATGCACAATCAACGCCATCAACATCGACTTCTACGCCTGCTATGTCTACACTTCACCATCCTTCAACATCAACACCATCAACATCGACTTCAACGCTTGCTATGTCTACACTTCACCGTCCTTCAATATCAACAGCTGCTATGTCTACACTTCACCGACCCTCAACATCAGCAGCAGTAGATGTGGAACTACACGCTCAAGCACTACCTGGTAAGGTAGTAACACATTTTAAAATTGACAACGTAAAATTACAACTTGAAAACTTTTTACATAACGCCAAAGAATTAGTAACCAAAACACTAAAGAATGAACAAAAAAGATTGAATTTTATCAAATTTGGACTGTTGCTAGATGCCATATTTACTAACATTCAAAACGAAACATCGCCAAGAGGTTTTATGACAAAAAACCGAACCATCATAGCTGCGTCAGATATTGAAAAGATCGTAACAGAATGTTTTGAGGAACTTTTGACGAAAATACAAGAGCATGAAGGAAGAGGATCTGGATGGACTTTATTAAGTATAACAAGTCTGGATGTTAGAGTTCATAAACACGGTTACGGAATGAGAGGAAGTAGTTACATTCCTCTTCCGAAAAAAGTAAGTGATACCAAATCCTGTATTAATGTGCAAAATGAAGATAATGAATGTTTTAAATATGCTATGTTGGCCAAATATGTAAAACATCATGTGTGTAGACCTAATAGAGAATATGAAGAAGTTCAACATAAGTATAATTTCCAAGGAATGACTTACCCTGTTGCAATTACTGATATATCTAAATTTGAAAAGCAAAATCCGTCAGCTTCAGTCAACATATTTGGTTTGGGTTCATCAAATAATGTGTATCCCTTGCGCATAACATCGAAAGAGCGCAACAATCATACTGACTTGTTATTAATCAATAAAGGAGAGATATCACATTACGTGTATATAAAAGATTTTGAAGGGCTCGTATGTAAACAGTTAACAAAACATAAAAGTAAAATCACAACATGTAAGAGATGCTTTTGCCACGTGAGCAAACCATTAAGAAGAGGAGGTACAGAATGGCTAGTAGAACATCAAAGGTTATGTAGTGGAAACTATGAGGTAAGAATTAAATTGCCACATCCCAGCAGAGCGCAGATAAAATTTGATAAAGTAAATCACCAATACCCTGTTCCATTTGTTGTGTACGCGGATTTCGAAGCATCCTTACTTCCAATTGAACAACAAGAAGAGGATATCACAAAAAGAAGCAAATATCAAAAACATGCACCAAACCGTTATTGTATACTAACAAAATCCACGTTGTCTGAAGAACATCTTCAAGAATATGGACTATCATCTGCTCCGAAGATATATCGTGGTGAACAAGCAGCGAAACACTTTGTAGATGAGTTGTATTACATTGCCTCCAAGGTGGAAGAAATCTACAAAATTAAAATACCGATGCAGCCTATGGATGAACACCAACTTCAACATCACAATTTGGCAACAACATGTTATCTGTGTAATAACCTATTTACACCAGATAACGTTAAAGTGCGTGATCACGACCATCTTACAGGAGCCTACAGAGGTGCAGCCTGTAACGCTTGCAACTTAAATTAAAAAGTACCATCTTTTGTACCCGTTGTTCTACATAACCTTAGTGGATATGACTCTCATTTCATCATCCCGGAGTTAGGAAGAGATGATGGAGCAATAGATGTTTTGGCAACAACAATGGAAAAATTTATAAGCTTCTCTAAAAAGGTTGGCAAAATAAAACTTAGGTTTATTGATTCGTTTAGATTTATGCCTTCTAGCCTAATGAAATTAACTGAGAATTTAAAAAGAGAAGATCTGATAGAAACAAGCAAAATTGTAGCCAGTAGTAAAATGGATCTGGTTCTTAGAAAAGGAGTCTTCCCCTACGATTACATCGATGGACTGCATAGATTTAATGAAACATCACTTCCTCCACCAGAACAATTTAACAACAAACTCAATGAATCGGAAATTTCACTTGAAGACTATCAACATGCATGTCGAGTATGGAACGAGTTGGATATGAAGACTTTGGGAGAATACTCAGACTTTTATGTAAAACTTGACGTGACTCTTCTCTGCGATGTTATGGAAGAATTCCGAAGAACCTGTTTTGCAGCATACGGTTTGGACCCTCTACATTCGTATACATCTCCAGGACTAGCTTGGCAAGCAATGCTAAAAGAAACAAAATGTAAACTCCAGCTGTTAACAGATATAGATATGGTTTTAATGGTTGAGTCGGGTGTTAGAGGTGGATTAACTCAAAGCGTGACGAGACATGTTAAAGCCAACAACAAATATCTACCTGACCATGATCAAGAGAAACCTTCAACGTACTTGGGATATTTCGACGCAAATAATCTGTATGGATGGGCCATGTCGAACCCACTTCCATTTGACAACTTTAAATGGGTTGATCCCGACTGTATTGGCGATATTTCACAAATTCCAAAACATGGAGATACCGGATATATTTTGGATTGTGACTTTGAATATCCAGAACATTTACACGATCTTCATTATGACCTTCCACTCCTTGCAAGAACAGAAATTTCACCAACTGGAAAACACCCCAAATTAATGATGACCCTTAACAATAAACAACGATACGTAGCTCATTGTTGGGTTGTTCAACAAGCTATCGAATTAGGTTTACGTCTTACTAAAATTAATAGAGCTGTGGAATTTTCCCAATCATGCTGGTTGAAACCGTACATAGACTCGAATACTACCAGAAGAGCAGCTGCTACATCAGCCTTTCAAAAAGACTTTTTTAAATTAATGAACAATGCGATATTCGGTAAAACGTTAGAAAACAAAAGAAGACATAAAAACGTTAAACTTGTTACAGATCCGAACAAACTACAGAAACTCGTACAACAGCCGAACTTTAATACATCTATAATTATTAATGAAAATCTTGTAGCTGTATCGATGAAGAAAACAAGTGTGAAGATGGATCGTCCTTTGTATATAGGAATGTCAATCCTGGATATCTCCAAGACTCATATGTACGATTTTCATTACAAAAAGATAGTCACCTTTTATGGACGGGAAAACATCGGCATCTCCTACATGGATACAGACGCTTTTATATATTGGATAATTACTAACGATATGTATGAAGATCTTCGGACATTTGATTACAAAAACGACTTTGACTTTTCCGACTATCCAAAAGATCATCCAAACTACGACAATGACAGAAACAAAAAAGTGCTTGGCAAATTTAAAGATGAAGCCAATGGTGTTATACTTCAAGAAATTGTTGCACTAATGTCAAAATTATATTCTTTACAACTAAATGAAAACCAAGTCATTAAGAAAGCTAAAGGAGTAAAAAATTTGTATTTAAAGAAGAATGTGCATTTTAATCACTATAAGAAATGTTTATTTGAAGATCAAGATATAACAGCAAAATTCAACACAATCAGAAGTTTCAACCATAAGCTGTACAGCGTGACGGAAGTAAAAAAAGCTCTCTCTTCAAATGATGATAAACGACACATCCTTGCAGACAACATCCACACTCTACCATTCGGCCACTATTCCCTCAACCCTATTGACGAGTAACCCTTTCATCGTCCTACATCCCTTTTCCTTTTCCTTTCCGTATAAAAGGGGGAACACAGCAGTATTTGCTGTGTTCCCCCTTTTATACATTAGTTTAGAATGACCTTGACCTATATAAGCAGATTTATACAAAAGAATATTTAATACCATATCAGCTGTCTTCGTGAAACCATCATGTCAGACCTGAAGGAGAAGATTATTAATGAACTACACAAACCTGCAAGAATAAGGTTTCCAAGAAGAAATACTGTTATAAAAGGGATAAATGATCTATATCAAGCGGATTTAATTGAAATGCGACCGCATAGCAGAATAAACAAAGGATTTAAATATATACTCACAATTATTAATTGTTTTACAAAAGTTGCAGACGCTTTGCCTCTAAAGGACAAGACTGGTAAAAGCGTAACAGAAGCCATGGAAATAGCCATAAAAAGAGATAAAAACAAAATTAAACATTTACAAACTGATGATGGAACAGAATACTTTAATACAAACTTTGCACAGTTAATGAATAAATATAAAATAAATCATTATTCTACAAATTCAGAGAAAAAAACAGCTATTGTAGAAAGATTCAATAGAACCTTAAAAGGAGCACTGTATAAAAAATTTTCAAAAAGAGGTTCTTACGTATGGTATGATGTTTTACCACAATTAATAAATGATTATAACAACAGGTTTCATAGAACTATTGGTATGAAACCTAACAAAGTAAATAGAAGAAATGCAAAGGATGTATTAAAACGCATAAAGAAAAATACAAAGCCTAAAGTAGAAAAAATGCAGCCAATAAAATTTAATGTAAGTGATAAAGTACGGATTAGTAAATATAAGGGAGTGTTTACCAAGAAATACCTTCCCAATTGGACGAATGAAGTTTTTACAGTGTATAAAGTGCAACCGACTGTACCTGAAACGTATATCTTAAAAGATAACAAAGGAGATTTGTTGCAAGGTGCATTTTATGGACATGAAATGTTAAAGTCAACAGTAGGTGATGTATATCTTGTTGAAAAAGTGTTACAAAGAAAAAAGGACGCAGTTAAAGTGCGGTGGTTAGGGTTTAACAAAACTGAGGATTCATGGATACCTATAAAGGACTTGGTGTAATGCAAGCAGCTCATTTCATCGTTAACCTTTGAGCAGGATGGAGATTATTCACCATAAAGATCGATTCAATATTAATAACATAGATGATTTATCTGTGGATAACGTTAAAATCAACAAT
The DNA here is from genome assembly GCA_963675035.1 of Allygus modestus. NCBI lineage: Eukaryota > Metazoa > Arthropoda > Insecta > Hemiptera > Cicadellidae > Allygus > Allygus modestus. Next base: position 97,783,939 of record OY776111.1, on the reverse strand, counting down.
GGTAAACACGGTAGTTTACTTCCAAACACTGTTCGATGTATAGTAAGTGGCCCCTCAAACTGTGGAAAGACCAATGTCGTCTTTAATTTGATCACTAATCCACAGGGATTAAGGTTTAATAACCTATATATTTTTTCAAAGTCTCTACATCAACCAAAGTATAAATTGCTGGATAAAATCCTATCTGATGTGTCTGATGTTAATTTTTACAAATTTAACGCTAGTGATAGCATTATGCAACCAAACGAAGCGAAACCTTATTCTGTATTTATATTTGACGATGTATCTTGTGAAAATCAGGATACTATTAGAAACTACTTTGCCATGGGAAGACATAATAACATAGACAGCATATATATAGGACAAACTTATAGCAAAATCCCAAAACAACTTATCAGAGATAATGCAAATATTCTAATTGTATTCAAACAAGATGATACTAACCTAAAACATATATATAACGATCATGTGAATGCGGATATGTCATTTGAAAAGTTTAAAGAGCTTTGCGGAAAAGCATGGGCGGAAAAGTATGGATTTTTGGTTATTATGAAAGATCATGCTATAAAAGATGGTCGTTATAGAATAGGTTTTGATAAATTCGTTTTAATACACTGATTAGCGGTATTACTGTACAAGTCGTCAAGGTGTGAAGATGGTTAACCAGGAAAAGCTATTAAAGGAAATAAAATCACTTAGTGATTCTATTAGACAAAAAAACCGAGCTTTAAAATCAGGTATAAATGAAAGAGAGCAATTTTTAGAAACAACATTCAAACCTGTCACTGAACCTTTAAAGCGATTAGCACAAAATATGGAAAAACCTTCAATTCGCTTCGAAGGAGACAAAATGCTACCAATTTCCAAATATGAAGAAGAATTTCCCAATGATGAAAGTTTTGGCCAGTTACAAACATCTGAAGAAAGCGACGAGTATGAAGAAAGCGGAGATATAGAGGATTTAAAGGAAAAGGACATCGCAGAAGATACAAGTACAGAAGATACAAGTGTAGAAGATACAAGAGCAGAAGAAGAGGATATTAACCCATCCAACTTAAGCAAATTAGGCACGGATATTATGTTTAAAGGAACACTTGGAAGAACATATACGTTAAAAATGTTACACGCCGCACATGCTAATCGAAATTATCATACCTATGGAGCTAGAATAGAGGATAAAGGATTAATGATTGGAGATAGCAAGTTAGATATAAACGAAAATGATGATATAGTTATTGGAGATAAGAAATATAAAGGTACAAAAGGTTTGTTTGAACTTATCTTTAAAAATAATCCTGGTAAATATACTAAAAGGGATTTACAATTGTTTAAACATATATTAGAGTATACAAATGCACATAGAAAAAAGTATTCCAAAGACCTACCTATTCATAGAAATCGGTCAATAAAATATACAAGTATTATATCTAGTCTTTTCCCCTCAAAATCAAAAAAAGCTCAAATTAAAAGAAGAGCTTTATCTTCTGCTGAATTAAATGTTTTGCATAAAAAGAGAAAAACAACTGACCCTACCACATCTGGAAGGGGATTATTGAAAAACTTGTATAAAACTAATATAATATATTACAACGATATAAATAAGTTAGTTGATCGAATGAGGTTATTACATGAAGCTATGGAAGCCGGGCACACTGGTTTAGAAAACGAATGGGTAGCTTTGGTTGATGAACTGCGAAAACAAGGAATAATTGTTCAGTAGACGCATATATATATATATATATATATATATATATATATATATATATAATAAGAACCTAAACGATAGCGATTCAGTTACATCATGAGTGTGGACAAGTTTGGACGGTATTCCGAGTTTGGAGTAAAATCTGGATATAGTGAAAAAAAAGCTGGGTTTCCGTTAACACCTGACGGCAACTATAATTTTAAAGGAAAAGTAATTCAAAATGTTGGTGATCCGCTTATGTCGTCTGATGCGGTTACAGTACAGTACATGAAAAAAAGAACCCCAACTGTACACGAAGATCATTGGGGGTTTTCCGGTAAAAGGTTAAGCGATATACAATATCCCATTTATGATGGTGAAGCAGTAAATTTAGCTACTCTAAAATTGTTAACGATTTACAAAAGGAATAAAACTGACACAAGCTATGATGTAAAAAAATTAAAATTATCAAATGTAGGTGATTGTGAGCAGGATGGAGACGCTGTAAATAAGAAAATGTTTGATATTGTACACAAGAAATGGACTTGGGAATATGAAAAACATTTGGAAAGGTTTGGTGCAGCTCTATTCCATTATATCCATCGGGCTTCAGGAAGAGATGCAGCTTCAGATGTTGACAGTCACAATTATTTAGACTGGAAAAATATACACAATCCAGAGAAACCTAATCAACGAGATAAACCGTCTAAGCCTTCTAAAGTCAAGACATTAGGAAAGGAGGATAAAGTGAATGTGATTAATGAACCAACAGAAAACAATGAAGATTACATAAGAGAAAAAAGAATTTAAAATACCCCCATGATAAGGGATAAAGCATCAGTCATATTCGAGAGACGATACAGAGAGGATGATGGAATCCAATATTACTGCGTGGAGTTTAATATCTCAAGAGCCGAGATTTCCCCAAGGAGTGTTGACAGATGGTTTTGTTCAACGGTTTGATAGATATATGGATTGGGAACAACTTTCCATACATTACCTCTTTACAATGACTATGTTAAGAATTTATTTTCACAGAGTTAACTGGATCCATATTTTACAAAGACAACAGTTTTCAGAAGACTTTCTCGTAGAGATGACATCGAATTTTAATAACTGTTGGGAAGTAATAAGTAAATATCAAAATCTCTCTGAGAATTACATTGACAATTTTAAAGATAAACTAGACTGGGATGTGTTATTCAATTATCAACGATTAAGTGGCAAGTTTCTAAGGGAACATGACAAATATTTAAAGTTTATTCATTTTACCGAAGACAACGATACCATCACCAGCGGAGAAACATCTGGAACATCTTCAATTACACCTTATTTCTATTTTTACTACTTTTATTTAATATGTCTACATTTAATTAATAAATCCATTTCGATATAATAAATGGATTTTAAACAGTATATAATACAAGAAACCAAAACTGATATTACATTCATTGTAAAACATTTATAGAGTGCACCTACTGATTGTAAGTTTTGCTATAAATAGCCATGTCCAGGGTTAAACGCATCAGTCATAATCGAGAGAGATTACAGAGAGGAAGGGGAATAGCATCAACAGCATTTTCTCTATTGAGTAAACCGGTTGGAGCTATAGTTAACAAGGCGATTGATTTATTACCTGTGGAATTACATTTACCTGGAGGATATCAATATTGTGGTCCTGGAACCAAATTAGAGAAACGTCTTGCTAGAGGAGATCCTGGAATAAATAAGCTCGATCAGGCTTGTAAACAGCACGATATAGCGTATTCCAAATTTGGTGATACTAAAAATAGATCAATAGCGGATAAAGCACTTGCTGAGAAAGCTTGGCAAAGAGTAAAATCTAGTGACGCGAGTATTGGTGAAAAAGCAGCGTCTTTAGCAGTAACAGCAGCAATGAAAGCAAAAACTACGTTTGGAGGAGGAAAGAGAAGAAGGCGTGGGAAAAAACCCGCTAAAAAACAAGGAGGTAATATCAGAAGAAAACGTCGATCTACCAGTGGTAAAGCTAAAAAGAAACCAACAATATGGTCAATGATAAAAAAGGGAGGAGGATTATACCTAAGACCGTATCGTGTGTATTAAATAAGAAAGAGCAATTAATAATTAAAAACAAAGAATTGACCAATGAAGAACTGATTACATATGCTTCTTGTTTGAAAATCCCATTTTTTAGAGGAGTATTTATGAAAGATGAGTTACCGGTTAAAATGTGGAAAAATGAGACTGGTATTGTAAATTTGGATAATAGTGAAGGATTAGGCACTCATTGGGTGTGTTACAAGAAACTTGGTAAAACCATTTATTATTTCGACAGTTTTGGAGACCTTCCACCACCGAAAGAACTTCAACAATACTTTCGTGCGGCAGAAAATGTTTTTTACAATCATACAAGAAAACAACCTGATGATACATCCATTTGCGGTCATTTATGTTTAGACTTTTTAGCTAAAAGTGTTAGTCAACTTTAAGATGTCCTCGTATACAGTGTCATTAACCGGTAACTCATGTACTTTGCGCAGTATTCTGTTTCCAGCGCTACGTTTGCAAAAAGGAAGACTATGGGAAGCCGCATTATTGGATTTAACAACATATAACTCTATTCCAAACGTTAGTGAAGGAATTAATAACAAAATACATTATTACAAGACAAAAGATGATAAAGGAAAGTATTCAGCTTTGGAAGAATTCAGTTTACCAACAGGAGCTTATGAAATTGATAATATAAATGAAGTTATACAAAAACATATGGGAAAAGAAAATATAACGATAAAAGGCAATAACAATACAATGAAAGCCGAAATTACGTCTAAGTATTATATTGATTTTAGTCAAGAACATTCAATTGGTAGTTTATTGGGGTTTTCTAAGGAAACAAAAGTATTAGAACCTAATAAAACTCATTCTGGGAATAAAACTGTGACGATCATCAAAGTTAATAGCATAGACATTACATGTAACATTATACAAGGATCCTACAGAGATGGAGAGAATCGTCATATATTACACACATTCTACCCATCAGTTGCACCGGGTTTCAAGATAGTAGAAAAGCCTCAAAACCTTGTGTACCTACCGTTAAACACCAGTTTCATTTCAGACATCGTGCTGAACATAGTGGATCAAGACGGAAACCTTATTGACTTTAGAGGAGAAGCTATTACTGTAAGAATACATATAAAATCATCCGCTTAGACAATGGGGTTATCATTTAAAAAGAGAGAGCCAACAAGCAAAGAGGTCAGTAGCTCATCAGCTGTAGAAGGGTTAACAAGTGACAACATTCGTTTTCTAGAAGAAATTGGATTAAAAGTCATTAACAATGGATATACTGGATATAGCGCAGGGTCCAACATTCGACGAGACCTTATGGGAAAAGGAATATCACACGCACAACCCTTACGCTTCGTCCAAATTAAACAATAACGATGAAATTAGGATTCCTATACAACAACAAGACATTTATACTCTTCCATGCGAAAGTTATTTATATATTGAAGGAAAAGTAACAAAAAATGATGGTACTGCTGGAACCACTGTTCCGTTCATAAATAATCCTATGGCATTTTTGTTTGACGAGATTAGATATGAAATTTCAGGAGTTACAGTCGATTCAACAAAAAAGTTTGGAATTTCCAGTACATTGAAAGGATTAGCGTCTTTAACACCAAATGAGAAGAACCTGTTAGCTGTTGCAGGATGGGTTGCACCAGACAAAAGTACAATCGCTCCTGACTCTTCGGGAAACTTTGATTTCTACGTACCTTTAAGATTACTCCTAGGATTTGCTGAAGACTACAGAAGAATAATAATAAATGTAAAACAAGAACTAGTTTTATTAAGATCATCAAACGATAAAGATATTATTAAAGCAGCTACTGGAACAACTGATGCCAATTTAGACTGGAAACTAACATTAGACAAGATTGTTTGGAGAGTACCACATGTGCGACTAAATGATGAACACAGGATTACATTATTAAGAAAGTTAAAATCAGATCGAGACATTGTAATGCCATTCAGAAGCTGGGAGTTTCATGAATACCCCGTTTTACCTACAACACAACGACATACATGGACTGTAAAAACTTCTACTCATTTGGAAAAAGCGAGATATGTAATATTTGGATTACAAACGAAGAAGAAAAGTATAATAACTGAAAATGCTGGTGAATTTGACCATTGTAAATTAACAAACTGTAAAGTGTTCCTGAATTCACAATTCTTTCCCTACGACAACTTTAATATTTCTTTTGATAAGAAAAGATACAGTGTTTTATACGACATGTACGCTAGGTTCCAAAATTCATATTACGGCAAAACAAATACACCTCTACTATCTCCCGTTCAGTTTGAATCGAAAGCTCCGATTGTTGTAATTGATTGTTCCAAACAAAATGAATCTGTAAAATCGTCTAGTGTTCATATAAAAATAGAAATGGAATTTCAAGAAAACGTACCTGCAAATACATCTGCGTATTGTTTAATTTTGCACGATAAAATTGTTACATACACACCGTTGACCGGTATTGTAAAGACAGCATTGTAAAACGTTGTACCACCACCGGCACCGCCACTGTCGCTAACCTATAAATAGCGGAGCAGCAATGCAGGTCTTCAGTTGATCGTCTATCGGTGCATGGGTAACATCTTCTACAAAATGAGTTCTCCATCTGTTGTACAAGGTGATGCAGAGGTAGCACCGTTATTGGAACGTGATAATACTAGTGAAGCAGAAATCATCAAGGAAATAACTGCATTTTTAAAGTTTGGTAAAAGAGATAGAGAGGAGGAAATTAATGCAGACCCATCAAAGGTAGTACCAAAGAGGAAGAAGAAAGTTGAAGAAAATATTCCTCCTCACATTTTAACTGAAGTTTTTCTGCGAATCTTTTACCCCATCTCAGCATGCATCAGTAAAAGTGTATCAGTTGGATTGATGAAATCATTGGATTATTCCCCTACAGTAATACTACACCATGGAACAAAAAAGGTTTTATTTTCGCAAAATGCTTGGGAGTCATTTTTGAAACATGTACATTTAATAGAATGTTATTTAACTAACAGTTTGTGTGGAAGGAAAACACATATTCGACTTTTGGATTGTGACAATGAAATCGATATTGTTAAACATCGCGGACAACTACAAGTGCGAATTAGAGACTTGACTCAACATGAAAATAAGATTCTACTGTCACGTGAAGAATTCTACGTTTTAAACTACGCAACAGAACCTATTACAAGGTACATGAGACAGTTGGTATTTGCAAGCGCTATTATTAAAGAATATTCGGTCGATACTTTGGAAAAACAACCTGATAGCACCATCGTGTACGGACCTGTGGATACATCTATTTTTAATAGAATACCTCATGAAGTTTGCATGTGGAGAAAGTTAAAGGATTTTGAACCACTTGTAGAAATCGCTACAGAAGCTACAGAAGAAACAACACAGGAAGAAGAAGAAACGGAGAAACAAGAAGAAGAAGAAAACGAAACACAAGAAGAAGAAGTTAAAAAAGACTAAAGTTTGACTTAGTAAAGAAGAACACACGTGGGGTAGGCCTATTGGGGACGGTGCCCACGTTAAATATACACCAACGCGCCTGCAACTGTACGGCCTGGTATTTAACCTACCGTGGTGTGGAAAACAGTTTAGTTGATCGCTAGGTGCCATGATGAGCGGAGGGGATGAAGAAGTGAGTGTAAAGCCTTGTGTAATAGAATTTCAAGCATTTCGAAATAATGACGATAGGTTTATTATCAAGGAATTAGTAATTTTAGACTTGCTTACATTTGTAGCCTACCCATTCACGTTTGAAGCTCCTTTTTCTTTTAACAAACTTAACACCAAAGCGAAAAGTACAAACAAATGGATAACAAACTACTTTCATCACATACATTGGTATGAAGGATTTATAAGCTACAGTAATCTGCACAGTATTATGTTTAACTTTTGCAAACAATATTCACATATATACACAAGAGGATTAGAAAAAAAGAACTGGATACAAAAGTACACGCACGGTAATGTTTTCGATATAACTATCAGCAAGGACTTTAACATTAATCTCGGTAATATTTTTGTCGCTGCAAAAGATCTTAAACACGGACAAACAAACTGTGCATTATACAACGCATTTCGTTTGGCTGCTTACTTGAAACAAACGCAGGAATGTGGTGGGGGTAGCGGAGAACAGAAATGTGGTGGGGGTAGCGGGGCCTATAAATACGAGGAGACAACACCGCTCCAGCACGAGTATTATTCGAGACTCCGAAGAGGCAACATCACAGAAGACACCACCCCTGACGAAGATGGCATCACAACAATATCTACAAACATTGGTTGATCAATTCAACACTCACTCAAAATCGAACCTTCTGTTAACTAAAAAATGTTCAGAACTAAAAGAACAAAGACATTACATTATTCATAGCATCAAGAAAGTGGAAACCACACATGGAGAAGCAATTCTAGTATCATTGTGCGAAGGACCTATGACTCCAGGAGATGAGCCGAAGTTTCAGTATTTCTTCCAAAACGATTTGTTCAACTGCTACAAAATGAAGACTTGATATTCAACCGGGGACGTTGTATTTGGTATCACACGGTGTAAGCGGCAACAACTCGACGGAACTCACTCTGCACATCATGCATCATTGTACATAATGTCTCTATTTGTATTTCTCTGTTTGTATTTCTAGTCATCAATGTTAGACTTAAGCTTATTGTATTGTAAAATGTTTGTTTAATAAAGGAAAAAAAACAAAAAAAAAACAGCAACATAGCAGTATATTATTTTATATACTGCTGTGTTGCTTTTTTTAAAATTCAAATGGATGACCTTGAACTTTCATTCAGGGTTATGAAGGGGTATAAAAGAGAGGGAGCAGTGAAGTCAGTCTCAGTCTTGTCTAACACACGCTGCAGCTAACATGTCGGTGCCACCGATGAACAATTTATTTTTCGATAACAATTTGAAGACATATTGTTGCGAGTTGCAATGTTTTAAAATACCAGGCGATCAAGTTGACGGGAAAGCTTGTCGTAAGTGCAGGTGTTTCAGCTATTGCATATGTAGATGTAAAACATATCAAATGAACCGCCAAGATAAAATACAAGAATTACGGCGACGGCTTGCATTACTTTGGCGGCGAATGGAGTAGCAACCATCTGCCGCGCACTTGCCACCTGCCGCCTACCATCTGCCGCCTGCCATCTGCCGCCTGCCATCTGCCGTCCGCCATCTGCTCCGCCCCACCACACTTTTACCCCCACCATTTAGTACGATTACAACGCTAGCTTGTGAATAGCTAGTACACCTCCGGCTCTCGACCGGTGAACATCGAGCTCTCCGAGACGCTCTTCACAAAATAACAATATCGCTCGTCCCGACTATGTGTTCCCTGCGGTCATATAAATAGGCAAGGAACACACAGTCGGGATGGGCCGATTGGACAAACAAGCGCAACACTTGAAAACTGCTATTGTAAACATAAATTATTGTAAACATAACTTATTGTAAATAAAAAGAAATGTAAACATTAAAGTAATAAATGAAATAGTACTACCTCGCACTCGTATCATTCGATTGCTCCATTCGATTGTTTTCATTCGATATTTTTATCGAATGAAAACTATCGAATCACAATCGGATTTTACGCGTGCGAGGTAGTACTTTTTTAAAATTACCTCCCCGTGACCTTGACCTTTAAACTTTCCCTCATTACGTCACAAAACCACCTACGTCACTGGCTCAGCCTCAGATGACGTCTTTCATGACTCAGCGCATCCGGTCACGTGACCGGATGACGTCACTTCCGGTCTAGCAGCCCCAAATGCCCACTACTTTTTATGATTTTGAAAATGGTATTTTTGGAATAAAATGTTTTGAAGTTCTTACGAGTTATTCAATATACAAAAGCCACTTATGAGACGTCAGTTAAGATGTATTTTGGATTCGGTTTGCGCTCAGAAAGAGGATAAAGATAAGGAGCATGAACTAACTTTAACAGCCCGAATGAAATATTTCAAATTAAATGAACCAATATTCTGGTCAGAAATTAAAATTGGAATTTTTCTATGGAAGGCAAGTAAAATATTAAAAAGGTTGGGAAAAAACATGTGGAAGATAGAAGCCGATGGAAGAACACTCAAAAAGCATGCTGACCAGCTTAAACACAGGCAGAATGAATAAAGTCAATAGAAGAAGAATTTGAACTTATCTCAGTGGAAAGGCGAAGAGTATTCTCTAATGCTATGTTCCAATCACATGTTTATTTCAATGTCACTTATCTTTAAACAGATGTTTACCAAAAATCAAATTTATTTATGTTTCTGTTAGTAGTGATTTTCTTTTTTTGAAAATGATATTATTTGAATAAAATGTTTTAAGTTTTTATGAGTTATTCAATATACACAAGTTTTAATATAAACAGAGCAGCTATTAGCGAATTTCCCCTATAGGGAAGAAGCTATTACCGTAGTCGGCATGGTAAGACCTAGGCCCGGGACCATAACTTTTCGTTTTGAGGTCCCCAGACCCCAAAAACACCATTCGTTCGAAGCTGTATATATATGTGTGTGTGTGTGTGTGTGTGTGTGTGTGTGTGTGTGTGTGTGTGTGTGTGTGTGTGTGTGTGTGTGTGTGTGTGTGTGTGTGTGTGTGTGTGTGTGTGTGTCCGTGGGTGCGATAACTCTCGTAAAAATAATTCTATTTTGACTAAATTTGGTATAAGCGTGTAAAGCAGCATTTATGACTTTAAGTTCGAAAACCAGACAGATCGGACGATCCGAAGGGGTATTTTGGGGGGGTTTTGTACCCCAAAAATGGGTTTTTGGAGTTTTCTACATATCATTTTTGAAAAAGTCAAATTTTAGTTTCTTCCATTGGAATCAGCTTAAAAAGACGCACAATTAGTTGTTTTGATCATTGCTCTACGTCAAATGGTTACAGAGATATTGAAAGTGCTAAACACAGTACGTTGTCCAATGCTATTCTTATGGAGAATAAGAAAAAAATTATAGCTCGCTTATTTATGAACGTATTCTAACAAAACTTCGTATATGGTTTCATCTGGTTGTGGTCTATTGTTATTTTCACAAAAACCCGATTTTTACCAATAATTCCCGTAGCAGCAAACCTGCGTCCTCAGCCCCCATGTTATTCTTATGGAGAATAAGTAAAATGTAATGTAAACCTTAATTATGAACATAAATTAATAAAACTTGGAATGTTGGTTCACCTAGTTGAGTTCTATTGATATTTGCATAAAAACCCATTTTTTGTGTTCCTTATTGCAGCAAACCTGCGTACTCATCTCCCATGTTATTCTTATGGAGAATAATCAAAATGGAATATATCGCTTATTTCTGAATTTATACTGATGAAACTTGGTATGTGGCTTCACCTAGTTGAGTAATATTGATATTTACAAGAAACCCTATGTTTGTTGTTTTTTGTATCAGCAAACCTGCGTACTCATCCCCAATGTTATTGTTATGGAGAATAATTCAAATTTGATATATCGCTTATTTTTGAATATATTTTTATGAAACTTGGTATGTGGCTTTATGTGGTATTAAGACTAATATTTTGCATTGGAAATTCGCTGAGTACGCAGGTTTGCTGCGACGGGGTATTTTTAAATTCCCTTGCTATTAAATGGGAATTATTTTACTCCGTAACAAATTTTCGGTACGTAATTAAGAAAAATTAATAATTTTGTCCATAATCCTTATATCCAGATAATCCTTATAATCCAGATTTTAAGTACGACAAATTATTGTTTACTTCCACCAATTTATTTCCTTTTACTATACAATACATTCTTTCTGTTTCGTATGGCTGTAAATAAGCAACCCAAATAAATATTTACTATGACGTTGATAACTGGATTAAACAACAAGGTGGTCAAAATAAACTATTTGAGTATAGTTTAGAATAAATTTTAACATTACAGATAGTTGAGGAGGATTGACACAATACAGACAACAACGGAATACTCAGCGCTGATTGACCTCATTAACCCTACAGTGGGCATCTACTGACGATACTACCTCGAACTGTAGCGTGGGCCAGAAGGTTTGTCACTCACGAATTGGTTTGTTCTAAAACATACAAGTAACATAAGATATTTCTAAAAGAAAAGTGTCTATTTAAAGACGATTTCAAAAAATTCAAATAACTTGTAATATAACACGTACATTCTAAAACCAAAATTTCGTAAAATACAAGATTTATTTTAGGATTTAATATTATTAGTACAATTATAAGTATTAATCATTTATTAGTACAATTGTATTATCACGATATAGTAATTGGCTTAGTATTTACTAGTTAGTTTAACCATAAATTAGTATTTAAAATACTCTAATATATCAATTCTAACTGAAAATAAAGAAAAGAAAATTATGTAGTAATAATCGGTATCAGGAAACTGACACATACTTTCTCTCTTTTAGCCTAAATTTAATGAATCAATTACTGTTATTTACTAATAAATATTTAAGTGTGGTCGATTGTACAGAAAATGTTATAAAAATTTGTTTTCAGAAATATTTACCCAAATCCCTAATTTGGGTGCACTACAGAATCCTTTGCTACAAGCAGTGGTTTTATGAGGGGAAATTCCCCCTCATCACACCGCAATGGTTTAAGTGGAAACATTTTTCGAATATCCTCTTTTGGGCAGTGCTAACTTGACCTGCATATCAAGTTGTTTCGAAATTAATCAATAAATAAGAGAGAAATGGTAATTTTTGTATTCCCATAAGAATAACATTGGAAAACATAACTGCGTTTACCTCAAAATGAAAATTTCAATTTTCTCCGCAACCAGTAACCGTAGAATAATAGTTAAAAATACTTAAGTGTTTAGTTTTTTATGTTCCTTTTAATGATAATTTAAAGTTTTTTTTATCAAAAATAAAAACGGAATTTTTAATGTTTTAAGTCCTGTAATTTCTAAACCCGAATTTTGTCCTTAAATGCGGGTGGTGTCATTTTAATGTAAACCTAAAGCTCCAAAAACCACTAAATTCTAATCAAAATCGTTGGAGCCGTTTTAGAGAAATTTGGATTTTTTATGTTTTTTAGGGGGTTTTGGAGGGTAATTACCCTTAAAAATCAAAAATTAAAAAAATAACTGGAGATATCGTGGATTAGTACCTACATACCAAATTTCGTGAAAATCGGACCACTTGTGTTGTTTCTAACTCTGTACACACACACACACACACACACACACACACACACACACACACACACACACACACACACACACACACACACACACACACACGCGCGCGCGCGCAGAAAACACTTTTTTGGGTTCAGGGAGCACTAAAACGAATATTTCCACCAACAACTCAAATTCGAAAATTTTGACGAATACAATACTTTCTTCATATTATACTATGTATAGGAGGAGAAAGTAAAAAGGGAAAAAGATGTAGTGGAATTTTCGATGTCTAACTTAAAAACAAATTAACTAACAGTAGTTTAGTAAATAAAAAAGGATGGGCATATTACCAGTTTACCTTCGAGTCAATCAAAATAATTAATTAAATAACAAAATACTGCCCAGTAATGTTGTTAATCGAGTCCGACTCAAAATGTAACCGTAAAAATGTTCAGCCGTGTGGGTCGTGCGGTATAGCTACATTCCTATCATATTTCATGTAATATTAATTTTCATTCCTTCATAATAATCACAAAATATATGGTGTTTATTTTTCAGATGCTTTCAGTATGTTAAATATTATAAAATAATGTTGGTTCTGTGTAGCTGTAATTTAAATAAAACGTAATAAAATGTCATTATAAATGCTATAGTCAGTGTTAGTGAGTTTTTCTAACTCATAAATTTAAATATGTACAACAGGTTACGTATGAGTACTTGCGTTTCCTTTCATCAGAGGTTTGCGCACTGAAATTTTAAATTTTGCTTAATCCTGACCGAAGTATGGTTTTTATGACTTACACAAATGTTAAGGTGGTTAAGTTAAGTTAAGATTGTTGGGATTTTGTATTATTTGCGGTATGTAATGGCACGACGAGTAAAACTGACACAGTTGGGCACAAATAGAAAGGTTTTCAATTAATGGAAAACTAGTTCACGATTTAGAGAACACCAGGTAAGGATACCTTGGGGACGATTATTATGTTGCAATAGAGAATGAGGTAGTTGATATCGCCTACTTCTTACCTGTAAATGTTATATTGCAGTGAATAGCTTGTAGGCAATTAAGTTATACCTCATCATTATAACGAGAAGAGAGAAAGCCACCTATTTCTTAGTTCTAACCTAAATGGGTGGGTAATGTGGATGGGAAGGTGTAACTTTAGCTGCTTTCATTAGCTGTCATCGATGTTTTCCGTTTGTATTTATAATGTTTGATTTAAATCCATTTTATTACCAGTGTCTGACGCTTGAACTTCTTTGCGGGGCAAAATTATTTTAAAATAATCAGTAAATTATTTGCACGAGGGGTTGTTATGATGCCCTCAATGTTGACTTATATAACCAAAACGATATTCTAAAAGGTGTCCACAGAATTTGCCAGAACTATTTCCTGACATATTAAAAAATAAATCATGACAGTTTAGGAAGGTGGGATTTACAAAACGCTTATATCAGTCACCCAGTATACGTCCAAATTATTTCGTCTCAATATGTAACAAAACAAAAAATAGGATTGATTTAATGTTTGTTTTTTTGTTAAGCTTTTTTCAAGAAAGGATTTTTAGGGAGGAAAGTCTTTAACAATAGAGCTTCGCGCGATCACGGATATTACGATCCTTGCAGAGGCAGTGAAGCTTTAGTGCACAGCTCCTTGGCTAATTGGCCTGGCGAGTTGTGGAATTGGTGGCTTAGTATTATGGTGGCTTTTGAGTTCGCGCTCATTACTTACCACTCATTACTTGTATTTTAATGTAGCATTTAAAATCTTACATTTCGTTTAAACATCCTCATATCGAAAAACGAGAGAAAATGTCCCAACTAACTAACATTCATCCAAGAAGAACTTATAAATGACTTATAAATAAAAAGTATGACTGATCTCTTTTGTATGAAATACTGAAATATATCAATACAGAATTATAACAATAGGTAATAACAACATATTTATTTTATTTTCTGATATCAAAGCTAAATTATTAGTAAACAAGAATTTCAGTAAAATTTTTTTTGTTACGCGTTTCTGTGGCCTGATTTTCTACATTAGTATTTTTTATAATTAAATTCACTTACATCGATGGAACTATTTTTACCGGTTTTCACTGAACTATCGTTAAAACAGCTTTTTCATGCTGTTTTAAATTTTCCTTCATATCTACTGCAGTCTAAAAAATCATTAGTTTCTTAGCTACGTTAAGTGATTGTATTTTAAAATAGTAATAATTTTTCAATCAAACAAATCTACCGGATACTGCTTTTTATAATCAGTCTTTATATTTGTTATAACAAACTACTTATCATTTAAAAATGTAAATACGTAAAAAAGACAGTTATGATCCACTAGTTAGATCGAATAGTGTTATAAATACAAGAGTAAGTTTGTAATCCTTAGTGAGAAATTGATTCTTTATGGAAATATTAATCCCAGCACGTCCAGTGTGCGAAATCTCGCTAATCCTCTTTGTCTGTTTGCTTTAGTTTAAACGCACATCCTCATATGGTAAAAACGCCCGTTATTGCCAATTATAAATCTGTTCCGAGATTTCAAACTAAATATATGTGTGACAACAAACATTTGTTCATTCTAGAAATGATGGGCTTGTGTCCCAAAACATGTAGTTAAATAATTAAATAAAATTAGTTCCGAAATAGACAAATCCTTTATTTCCGGTAATTATTCTACAAGTTCTACATTCCAGGAGCTCACAGAGCTCGTGTGGAAATTACAATAAAAACCAAAAAACTATTATTATTGTTGATGCAGTCCGACCGATTTCATATTAAAATTATTTAGTCCAATTCTTCCTTGATCAGCACATCCTTAATCCTAGATAGTTTAATCTCTTCAAAACAAGTTTATTCATTATGTACAAACGACATTTTCGAGGAAAATAAATCTTTAGTATAACATCACAATTTCTTAAGATAACATCTTTAAAAGCCGTCCAAAAGCGTATTTAGTTGAAATGTTTCATGCAATAATTATTTGTTTAGCCCTAAAAAATTGATGTAATATAAATGGCCAATGTGACAGAGCCTATAATTGTTTTTGAAAAATGCATAATCCCAAGTGCTACTAAAGCTCTTATCATGAGATTTCCGCCCAATCGGTCCTGCAGCTTGGGTGTGATGTACATTAGCCAACATAAAGGCCGCATGACGTATTAGGAGAGTTTAAACTTGACATTTTTACTAGTAAAACAGAAAAGTTTTTGTAGGCAATAGAAGGCAAAACGACTGAAATTTTTAGCCTGAGTAAAAGTTCGGAATCACGTAGTTGGTTTTAAATCAATCTGATAGCGTTTCTTCTTGAAATATTTGTGAAAACGAAGAGTAAAACAATATAAAAATCTCCGAGATCAAAACAATATAGCTTTTAAAAATAAAAATCTTTCTGTTTCTCAGCGTGTCACTTTACGAAAATCAATCATTATTTGTCCACGAAACTAGTCAATCTTCTGCCCGTAAAACTCAAGCAAAAATAAAATATTGGACAATTTATAAATCGGTTCAAACATCTTCTCATAAACATTTTAAAGAATACCAAGGTTTTTTCTAGTTTTTAAGTAGTTATTTATTTACTCGCTATTATTACTGCTTAGAGTTTAATTTAGTTTTTCAGTAACAACGTCGTTATATGTAGGGAGTAAATACATTTATTAATGTGAATGTTATTTAACTACCTATTGACACAGTGGTGACGACGATACATTTTCCGATTTGTTAATTAGGGTCCACAATTCGAATTCTGCATTATAGTCCTGATTGGCTTCCCTGTGTTCAAAGTGCCGGTGTGACGGCCCAAAATCCCTAGTCTGTTTAAAGCCATTAATACGACACTGTAATTAAATAATTACAATTTACCGTTCCTAATAATTAAATTTCTACCGTCACTAAAACCTATAATTGGAAGGAGGAACGGTGCTCTAAACATTAATTTCATTATTTCATTCATTATTTCATTTTGAAGAGTTGGCTGGTACAAAATATAAAATAAACCACCAGACACTAGGATATTTGCTCCAAGCTAATCTCAACTTAGACGCTCCCACGGGCCCGGCCGGGCGTTGATATCAGCAAGAATGCGTGGCGTCAGCAACTTGACGCTCTTCATTGGCCTCAGTGCACGATTCCCGTGCCTCTTAGTTTGAGTAACGGCGTGAGTGATCGTTTGGCTGCAGCACTTGTCAATGAAGTGTTCCCGTGACGTCACGTGCGAAACTGTTTCTGATTGGATGGGCAGCTTCAGCATCGGCGAAGGAGACAAGAGCGGCGTCGCAGTCCCTAAGATGTGACGACGTAATTAACACGCGTCGCGCCGCCTCTCCCTGCTAAATTATTAATTGGTGTTTTCTTTCTAAATTCAATGTAACCTTAATTATTGTATTTTTAACCGCGGATTTACCTATTGTTAAAGAAGTTTAAGTTGGTTTTTAAATCAGTTGCTGTAAAGTTGTAAAGTTTAATAAATAGTAATTTTGTTTCCCAACCGGCATTATTATTATTATTTCAACTCCCGAAATCGGCCTCGGTGTTACAATTGGTGTCAGTGTGTGGTGTGTTGCAAGAAAACACCACTTGAAGAATCCCACGGACGGAGAATGGATTTTGGTAAGTAAATTTATTTTAATTAATTGGTGCAATCTTGTTTAATTTTATATATGTCGTTTTAGCAGGAGGTAACCGCTTAATCTTGTAAAGCAATAAATTAAACTCATTTTAGCTCAACTCCCGTAAAGAAATATGCATTTTTCGAATTATTAGAGAATTTCAAAGTAATTATGATAATTATGACGAAGATTTGAGGCGGCCATTAACCACGTTGTCATAGCGTTACTTCCCCTTCCACTTCCATCATTCAACGCGCATTCTCTGTGAGTCATTGTGACAACGCCCTCATTCATACCACCGCCATCTTGATTCCTTGTTTGTATGCATGCCAAGTGCCGTTATTGTTTGAGGAGGCGTAGTAAATCGAAATTTTTGGGCTATCAGAGTTTCTTTTAAGCTCTAGTGATAATAGATATTGATAAATAATAAGGGTAGAGATGATTTTAAGTATTACCTGTGACTAAGGAGGTTTATTTTAAAAGTAAAATGACTTGGAATATTAATCGTGGAAGGAAGCTTGGAGCCGCCATTTGCAATCTTGGCAAATCGTCTCTGTTGCGTTCGGATTAATCCGCCATCTTTGATTTGCCAATTCGGTTTGATTGAAGTGCAAATGCGTGAACTTGGTTGCAACTTATCGTGGAAAAGGGAGAGGACGACATTAAAATGAAATTATAACTTATTTGGGAATTAAATTGAAGAAATATTATATTGTAATTAATCCGAATTGTCTGAAGCGGGACTTAGGCAACAATTGTTGAAACTGAGTTATGACGTCACAGGATGGCTGTGGCTTAGTGACGCCGTAATTGGGAAGGCATTAATGGTTGTCTGTGTTTGTAAACAGATGTCTGAATAGATTAATCTAAACGGAGTCCCACACTTGTTGCAGTTAGTAGATGTAATAATCATTCCTGAAGTGTTAGATTTTTATTTAGTGGTTTAACATTGTTTTGTTTAAGAACGAGTGTTTGTAGGAGTTATTAATTATATTAACCTTAGAATAAATGCTTTCTAAATTAACCTAAGTTTATTTGCATGTGTGATTAACTCTGGGTTATATATTTAAGTGGTAAATTTATAAATGCATTGGAAAAAATCTGGGCGTCATTGGAAATAGGCCAATAATTTAAAATCAAGTGATTGAAAAAAAAAATTATTGTTACAAATTAATAAAAATTAATGATCTGACACTTATAAACTGTGTCAATTTTCTGGCCTATCTCCATTGTCAGGTCAAAGGATACCAGTACATTTTTTTATTTACCAAAGAAATTAAGTAAATCAGAACTTTGAAAATTTTCGACAAAACAAAGCGTTAGTAGTGGGGAAATATGAGTTCTGTGACATTTCATTGAAATAAATCGGGACTTAGAAATAATCGACGTGGACCATCATAGTAGTGGGGAAATGGGCGTTCGACAGTAATTTTCAAAATTTATTGTGTATTTTGAGCTAAGGACTTAGCCGGATTTTTCAAAATTTCACTGAATACTACAAACGACTTGTGATCTTTTGGAAATTAAATTGGTGATTTTAATTGAGTAATTCACCGTGTTGGGACTTAGAGTAATCGCGTTCTGGGGTTTTAGTGTACTTTATTGAACTTTAAGTTGGGACTTTGAATTTTTCTAAAAAATTTCTTAGAAACAAAACAACGTGTGGACTTAGGCCTGTGAGCCTCTGATGACTGCTTCAGTAAAGTATTGGAAATTATAAATGGGACTGGGTGAATTTTATTTATTTCAGAAGCTCTCATCAGTAGGGGGTTATTGAGGGTTCTACACCTGTGGAACCAGTAATTTTAATGTTGAGAGAATTAACGGGCAGTAACCTTCGGTAACGGTTGTGAAGGGGTAATAAATAAATTATTTAACCTTTTGTTTGCAGTTTTGAAAAAAAGGCTGTTTTGCTCTCCTTCAAAATTATGTGAGACAAAATAGCATGGAGGAGAAAATAAAATCGCTGTTTGGTTGCTGTATTGATTTTTGAGAACTGGGCTATACTGTGCTCATTGTTTAGCTCTGGTTCCTGGTTTGGGCCAACTGAACATGACAGTCAGTAGAGCAGTGGTACTGTTTGTTTGTGGTACTGGACTTTGTTTTTTTTTATGTAAGTTAATCAGCAACGTGAAGATATTTAGTACATCTCTTTGTGTGTGATTGAATTTAATTAGCATCCATTAAAGGAGTAGGTTTAAAAAAATTATTAATTCAAATTGGAACTAATAAAGCTTTGAGTTGAAGCCAGTAAATTTGATGCGTATTTGTGTTCAGTTTTAGGATCTGCAGATAGCTTTAAATACTGTTGCAGATCGGTGATTCGTTAACAATGATCGCATTTTTTTGACAGTTTGAAATCGTGAGTGTCAATTGCCTAGTTTGATAGGTTGAGAAATTTAATTTTTTTTAGCATGCGGGCTATCAATTAATTTGAATGTCTATGGGCCCACTTGGGGCGATGAAAGTGTGTTAATTTGTTGTGGTTCACAAATAACTATTCTCTGGTTCCAAAATACTACTTTAGGAAATAAAGAGTCTGTAAAATAGTGTTCACAATTTGCATATAACTAACTGGCAAATCTCATATACTTTCTAGATATAAACTTTATAGTCGAGTCAAGTAATTCTAAAATATTCTAAATTAAAACAGAAAGATATAGTATAGTTTCAGACAGCATGTCGGTACAATGCACCACCAATCCTGAGGGTTGAGGTGGTCTGTTCCTTAAATTGCATGGCTGCATCTGTTTTAATATCAGTACTCCGAAAATGAACAGAAATTATTTACTGATGTATTATTTAAAATGTCTAATACTTTTACCTCCTCATATGGGACTGTGCATTGTGAAGCCAGAGTTCTCATTTGCGATGTGATGAATTAGATAATGAACCAGAGATTAGGAGTAAATACGTTGATTTATGATTTAGTCCATTTATACTTAATTCCAAATTTACAAAAGGAGTCCAGTTAGCTTCCCTTATATTTAAAATATAAGGCCGGTGAAGTTAGTAATAAGTGATTTTTCGTAGGAATTTTGTTGTTATTAATGCTTTGTGCTCTAACTTTGATAACATGTGTTCACTGGATAACCTGTTCCGTTTGTTATACAGGAAAGTTCTAATTCCAGGCCATTCTTGTGCTGTCCCTGTGGATTGGGACACCGGAGGGTCTTCCTCGCTGTGGAGTTGCCGAGGGAGTGCATCGTAACCATTACTGAATGGATTATGCTGATGTGGACAAGTGTTATCACCTAAGTATACTGATGTACTAGTGTTTAGGAATCACATTATGGTTATTCGTTTTTTTTAAATATAATTTTAAAATGTGTGCTCTGCTCCAGGAATATGCTTGCTAACTCATGCTATTCTTGGCCAGACCGTGAAGAGAACGAAAAATTAATCAAAGCAAACGGGAATGGGGGAGTAAATAATGTTCGGTGTGCTATGGCAAGCTGTTCGGTAGAAAGCCCAGCCTGTGCAGCGCAATTCGCCTGTACAGCCGGCAAAGCGGAGGTTGATGGTTGTGTGTTTACTAAAGGGTTGATACGAGTAAACCAGTCGATGGTCTTCTGGGTCTGTTTTTGTAGTCTGTTTGAGTTTTGTTTTGGGGAAAATTCCCCATTGAAATTATAACGTTGAATGGGCCTCCCTCAAGAAAAATAAATAAATAAAATGTGTTTTTTTGTAGCCACTGATGAGTTCAATATTGCCTGCCCCTGCAAATAGCAGCAGTATACTCGTGTTGGACCGGAATGTGAAGTTGTGATTTCTGACTTTTCTAAGTCATATGCTCTCTGTTGAAGAGACTGAAGTGATCGGTGTGATTCGATCACTGGCGGATCGGGTGCCTGCCCGATTTATCGGTAGCTCCTTGTATTCCAGCGTTTGTGGAAAAATGGTTTTTTTTCTGAGGTTGATGGGTGCATAGTGCTTCAGAGCCCTGTAAGGTAACTCTGAACTGTTATAAGAATGGCGAAAAGATCAACCTGACCACCATGAAGTTGAGTGGAGTTGGAGTGATCTCCGAGGTGTAATAACATGCGACGTTATTAGTGATGAGTTTAAGGTGCCTGCCCGTACACACGGCAGCAACACTCATGTCGGTCAGATGAGTAAAGTTTTTATCTTGATTTGAGGTCGATGCTCTCTGACGAAGAGACCAAGTTGATGAATATTGATGTGAGTGCCACCTTGAAGGTCCTGCAGGGACTAGGTGATCAGCTTGGCACCTAAGCGTAAAGGGGTATTCTTTGGAGAGTACTTTCCAGCACCATAGAGTCCATTATGCTGGCGCCCGCATGGTTGAGTAGGACATGTGGGGCGGCCGTTCGGTTATTGTGATAATCACAGTTGTCTTTGTAGGTTTGAGATGGAGAGTTCGAGTTGCTGACCTGCTCCGTGCCGCCCTGGGAGGCCGCGATCAGCGCCCGCAGGCTGCGCAGACAGAGTCTCCGCTCCAGAGTCACGGGGAGGTAGTACCTCGTGCTGAGCCAGTAATAGAGTCTACGCAGTACACAGGACACAATTCCACGAGCACAGCTAGTGTCGAGCTGACTGCGCGGTAAACTGTGACGAGGAGTGAGTTACGGGCCTGGAACACTTTGAGTAAGTGATGTATAATTAAGAAACATAGACTTTCGACCGCGATCAAGAAGTCGCGTACTACGCTGTGAAGAAGCGAGCACCTCTGGACTTGTCTCCGCGAGGACGCGATGGCGAAAGGACTGGGGATCCCCCTCTGATTGTTGTGCGATTGTCTATTTGTGTATTATGTATTTGTATATGTAAATTAATTAAATAATTACAATTTACCGTTCCTAATAATTAAATTTCTACCGTCACTAAAACCTATAATTGGAAGGAGGAACGGTGCTCTAAACATTAATTTCATTATTTCATTCATTATTTCATTTTGAAGAGTTGGCTGGTACAAAATATAAAATAAACCACCAGACGCTAGGATATTTGCTCCAAGCTAATCTCAACTTAGACGCTCCCACGGGCCCGGCCGGGCGTTGATATCAGCAAGAATGCGTGGCGTCAGCAACTTGACGCTCTTCATTGGCCTCAGTGCACGATTCCCGTGCCTCTTAGTTTGAGTAACGGCGTTAGTGATCGTTTGGCTGCAGCACTTGTCAATGAAGTGTTCCCGTGACGTCACGTGCGAAACTGTTTCTGATTGGATGGGCAGCTTCAGTATCGGCGAAGGAGACAAGAGCCGCGTCCCAGTCCCTAAGATGTGACGATGTAATTAACACGCGTCGCGCCGCCTCTCCCTGCTAAATTATTAATTGGTGTTTTCTTTCCAAATTCAATGTAACCTTAATTATTGTATTTTTAACCTCGGATTTACCTATTGTTAAAGAAGTTTAAGTTGGTTTTTAAATCAGTTGCTGTAAAGTTGTAAAGTTTAATAAATAGTAATTTTGTTTTCCAACCGGCATTATTATTATTATTGAACTCCCGAAATATCGTCAGTGCTGTTACACCGGCAATTCTAGAAGTTGTAAAACTCGATTTAAATATCTACATTTTATTAATACAAAGAGACGCCTATTAACCAAAACCTAATCTCTAAGTGAAAGAAAACCTTTTCGTGTAATTAACAAAGAAGTTCACCGAAAACCTTTATTTGGAGCGATAAAATACTAATGGCTAAAACTACACTTCCATTTAGGTTTAACACTCACATTCACACAGGCAGCATATTGCGAAACAGCACATATTGCAGTGGTCTCTACATTCTCTGTTTACGGTATTCATTTACATGTATATTAAACGCTATTTAAACATTCTGAATTCAGCCCAAATTTAATGATTAACCATTTTTATTAAATTAGATAAATATAAATGTTACCCAAAGTAATGATTTAAAATTACGCTATCAACCAAACAGTCATGTGTGTTTAATTCTTGTTAAAAGTCAATTTTGTATAAACTTTCTCAATTCAACAATGAAATTAGATTGTGTTTGTGCACTTTAAAATGTTTGATGGATGAAAAAAGGATACGACTTTAGATACAACCCCTAGATATTAAATAAATAAATTATATAAAATTAGGGAATTCATAATACATGTTTTTTTTTAACAAGTTATTATAATATAATGTTATTCAGCAATACTTGTTGCCTCAAGTAAATCTTAGTTTCTATTTTTAATGAATAGTTTTTTCGGTATAATGGTAGGCTGTATTAAATATTTCAAGGGACAGTCACATATTAGGCCTATGAACGGATATTTGAAGAAAATATATGTTTTAAGATATATTCTTCAGAATATATAGTAATTATTCAATTATGAATAAATTACTATTCATTTTGCATGATATTATTCCAATATTTTGTGACTAACTGTTAACGGTTATAGATATTATGTTAAGTTCACGAAGGGAATATTTATATAATGTTTTGAATATAAATGAATTTATGTATATAAATTATTTATTAAATATTAAATTAATTATTAATTAAATTAAATTTAATTAAATAAAATTATATATTTATATTAAAATAAAATTTAAATAAAATTAATTTAAATTAAATAAAATTAATTAATTTATTATTTATTAAATATATTTATGTATATAAATGAATTTAATTGAGATTTTCTACATACATGTATTTACTCAGAGAATGTGTTTTACCAAACCTAAACAAGAAGAGACTTTGTATAAAGCTTTTGGCCAAATACTTCAAGGAAATACAAATTTAGCTTTATATGAATAATATATAGGCTACGAAAAATAGTTTTTATATAAATATCGTTTACTTGTTTTTGGCATCATGGAGAAACATATTGTTGTCACAGTTTGAACTGTTGTATTTGTAAATATCATTATCATCATTACTGTGCACTACATTTAGAATTATTATTATACCAATTTGTGGTTATAATCTGTTATCATTGCACTATTGTTGTTATGTTTTGTTATTGTACCGTTGTTAAATGTTGTTTATTGTTACATATTTTAATGCTGTTTATTACTGTAATATTTTGTTATTTTTGACTGGTTTATTCACCTATTTATATATTAAAATCAATTATCATTTATATTTAGTGGCCAGTAAGCATCTCTATTCTCAACTAGATTATTGTTAACTTAGCATAAGAAAACTAATTTTATATATACATATATATATATATATATATATATATATATATATGAATATGCCCAAGATTTAATGGTTGATCCGTTGGAAATAAATGAAAATGAAAATGTAAAGCATGATGAGATCGCACTGCTCCAAACCATTCTTTGTAAACGTCTGCTTGGAAATTACTGACTTTGGAAACTTTCGTTTAGTAATATTACCAAAATGTTAAAATGTTATTATTACCATCCATAAAACTTTCATTTGGAGGAATAACACGTCAAAGTATTAGTTATGGTGACCAATAGACGGCTGCAAATTATAATACCCCAATCGCAGCAAACCTGCGTACTCAGCGAATTTACAATGCATGCATATGTTTCTCACTACCACAAAAAGCCAATTACCAAGTTTCATAAAAATACATAAATAAATAAGTGATCTATAGCATTTGATTTATTCTCCATAAGAATAACATAGGGCTGAGTACGTAGGTTTGCTGCAACAAGGAACACAAAATATGTGTTTTTAGCAAATTTCCCCTATAGGGAAGAAGCTATTACCGTAGGTCTCATGGTAAGACTTAAGCCCGAGACCATGATAACTTTTTGTTTTGAGGTCTCCAGATGCCAAAACACTATTCGTTCAAATTATATATATATATATATATATATATATATATATATATATATATATGTGTGTGTGTGTGTGTGTGTGTGTGTGTGTGTGTGTCCGTTAACACGATAACTTGAGTAAAAAAGTCCGATTATGATGAAATTTGGCTCAAACGTGTAAAATGACCTTCATGACTTTAAGGTCGAAAACCAGAAAAATCGGACCATGGGAAGGGGGGTTTATGGGGGTTTTAAATTTTCCAAACATCAGTTTTTTGCATTTTTTAACCTAAAATTTAAAAAAAACTTAATTTTGGTTTTGACTATGTTATAGAGCTTAAGAAAACAAATAATATGGTATTTTGAATTATTAACCTAGGTTAAGTAGTTGCGGAGAAAATCCAAAAACCCTACTTATAAAATCTCCCATGTTAATCTTATGGGAAAAATGTTTTTGGCTTTTCCTCAGTTTATTTTATTGTAAAATTCACATTTGCTTTTACCAATCTGTTCAGTTCCACAAAACAATCATTTTGGTGTTTAAATTGTGATTCTACGCCCAATCATTGCAGAGATATTCAAAGTGCTAAACACAGTACGTTGTCCAATGTTATCCTTATGGAGAATAAATAAAATTGATATCTCGATTATTTATGAATGTATGTTGATGAAATTTGGTATGTGGCTTCACGTAGTACTGGTATATTGATATTTGCACAAAAAATTGATTTTTTTTTTATTCCCGTAGCAGCAAACCTGTGTACTCAGCCCCCATGTAATTCTTATGGAGGAGAATAAGTGAAATGTAATGACTCCCTTAATTATGAACATAAATTAATAAAACTTGGTATGTAGCTTCACTTGGTTGAGTTATATTGATAATTATATAAAAACCCATTTTTTCCTTGTTGCAGCAAACCTGCTTTCTCAGCCCTCATGTTATTCTTATAGAGTTTAACTAGAATGTTATAAAGCGCTTATTTATGATTGAATATTGATGGAACTTGGTATGTGGCTTCGCCTAGTTAAATTATATTTATATTCATAAAAACCAATGGTTTGTGTTCCTTGTTTCAGCAAACCTACGTACTCATTACCAATGTTATTCTTATGGAGAATAATTAAAATCGCTTATATGTGTGTGTGTTATATTTTTATGAAACGTGGTATGCGGCTTTATATGGTATTAAGACATATATTATGCATTGGAAAATCGCTGAGTACGCAGGTTTGATGCGACTTGGCCATTATACAATTATCAATGTAACTCAACCAGTTGAAGCTACATACTAAGTTTTATTAATTTATGTTCTTAATTAAGGGAGATATAAAACTTTACTTATTCTCCATAACAATAACATTAGGGCTGCGTAAGCAGGTTTGCTGCTACTGGGATAGTCAACAAAAAGTAAATTGTTTGTGCAAATTTGTGCAAATACCAGTACTACGTGGAGCCACATACCAAGTTTCATCAATCTAGATTCATAAATAATCGAGATATCAGATTCTATTTATTCTCCATAAGGATAACATTGGACCACGTACTGTGTTTAGACCTTTGAATATCTCTGCAACGGTTGGACGTAGAATCACAATTTAAACACCAAAATGATTGTTTTGTAGAGCTGAATTGATTAGTATAAGCAAATATGAAGTTTACATTAAAATGAACTGAGGAAAAGCCAAAAACCTTTTTCCCATAAGATTAACATGGTAGATTTTATGAGCAGTTTTTTTGGATTTTCTCCGAAACAACTTAACCTAGGTTAATAATACATTATTTGTTTTTTTAAGCTCTATAAAATGCTCAAAACCAAAATTGAGTGTTTTAAAAATTTTAGGTTGAAAAGTGCAAAATACTGATTTTTGGAAAATTTAAAATCCCCATAAACCCCCCTTCTTCCCATGGTCCGATTTTTCTGGTTTTCGAACTTATTCATGAATGTCGCTTTACATATTTGAGCCAAATTTAATCGAATCGGACGTTATTTACTCAAGTTACCGTGTTAACGGGCACACACACGCGCGCGCACACACACACACACACACACACACACACACACACACACACACACACACACACACACACACACACACACACACACACACACAAACACACACATATATGTGTATATATATATATATTTGAACAAATAGTTTTTTTGGCATTTGGGGACCTCAAAACAAAAAGTTATCATGGTCTCGGGCTTAAGTCTGTTTCTTAATTAATAATAGGCCTGACAATCACGGCCTGTTAAGCACGTGACCTAATTCCTAATTCTTTCCCTTCTCAACACCACGACTGGTAATAATTTTAACAAAAATTAAAAGGATTTTGTTCCCCACTTAGGTTACAGCATGGAAACAGGCGAGTCCTGCGTAGGGTCAAACCTTTCTCCCCTTCCTTTCCTGGTGTGAAAACTGATAAAGAAAGGATTGCCATAGAGTGAAACGTACTCCTCTGTATCTATAAGGCATGAAACTAGGCAAAAGTCCTACATTAATGTCAAACCCCACCCGAACAACCCTATTCGAGAGCTGAAAAGGGTCTAAACGCTCTGTAGCAGCTGCTTATTTAACTCGTAACTTTGTAACTTAACTGTATTCATCCCAACCGTAATCACAACTTTTTTCACAATATAAGACAGTACATCAACTCATCAATAAGGCTTATATATCTGTGACAAGCTATTGTAAATATAATCACTGCTTAGTGATCTTAATAAAAACGTCAGTGTGCAACTAGTAACGAATAACAGTTACAGGTAGACTGTTAATAAACAAGTAACACTGTGGTAAATAACAATAAGTAACAATAAATATCAACAGTAATTGACAGTAATGGACTTATAACGAATAATAACAATATGATATAGATTTTAGACAGTAAATTACAATAAAATATTTAATAAATCTAGACCTCAATAACAACAATAATATGATATAACAACACTTACAAAAAAGTTGGTCAGCTGTTGTGGGCCAGGGTATTTGCTGCCCCGTGTTGTTCCCCGTATCTTAATGAATGAGTAATAATCAAACAAAATAATCAAACAAAAACCAAATAATAAAATTAAGATGCAGCTGGAGATGAAAATACTAAATATATTGTTAAGTTGCAATCCACATACACACTATTCCATTCAAACATTTAGGAGTAGTTTGAATTAGCCCTTTATATATTTTTCAAGGAAATTATTTTTAATATTAGTTCTTTCGCCAAGTCGATGAGTTTAAAACGTTAAAATCAATCGTAGGTAAAGATCATAACAATTATATACTATTATTGGTATTATTATTATCATTATTTTGTGCCCAATATTGGAACACTTTAGTCAATGTTATGAATTAGGTTCTTCTTCTGCGTTTTGATGACCTGATACTTCTTCACTCTTTCATATCGTACTTTTATTTCCTCGTCCGAAATATCATGGAATATTAAACTGTTCTTTATCCACGTTCAGAAGTAAATACATACCTACCTTTATGGAGTGACGCCTAACATCCATCATGTTTAAGAACACGTAATGCTATCAAATAAATCATAATGGAAAGGGTTTAGTGGCTAAGAACGATACTGGAAAGGACTTCGAGACTGAGTACCAAGCTGTATACTCATAACGGTTTAAAACACTTCTTGCCTTGGTTAATATTTTAAAAATAAATGAATTTGTTGTATCAACTACAGCAAAAAGCCAAAACCAGCTGATTCAACGTTATACATCCTATAAATAAGGCTTGTTTATTTTGTCTTGCTATTGCGAATGTGTTATCGTAAGAATAATTAAGAATAGTAAAATAGGAACATAGAATAAAAATGTTAGTTTTAAAATAGACAGGACAAGTTATTTTATATGTCATTTACAATAGTTTTAAAATTTTAGTTAAACTCTTTTGACTATTTTTTTTATTTTACGTTAACTTATAAGTCTGGTTCAAACTAATCAGAAGAAAAAATAAACTATACGATATATTTTATTGATAATAAAGTAGTTTATTTTTCCAATATTTTTAAATAATGGCAAAAATATAAATAGTATTCAGAAGTAAAAATTACATTATACATAAACAAGTTTCTTTATTAAGAAGAAATTCACAAATCCAGGGGATATCCTCGGCGAAAGCGGGTGGATTACAAGTGTTAAGGTATTTAGTGTAAATACAAACCAGGTTTTGAAACTCTCTCAAAGCAACCGACTAAACAAGTTACTTTTGTTATAACGTTCTTTACATTTTAATGTATAATTGACAGCTTTCGAAAGTACCTAAACTTGTTAAGGTACTATCATGAAGCCAATTGACAGGCAAAGGGTACATAACAATAATATCGATGTATAACTGATTTATTTTAAATAATTCCAATGGAAATTTACATTTAGAATATATCTTTGGATTTTAGCACGTGTTTTATCTAAACTAGTTTGGTATAAATATTTTATAGAGCTAAAACACATTTTTAAAGTCACTTTTAAGAATTTTGTTTTTATAAAGAAAAGGAAAGTTGAGCGTTATTTTAGCCTGGTAAAATATTTTTATTTATAAATTGGAGTTCCAGTAGTTATTTTAAACATAGCAGATAACATCTTTGCTAATTTTCATGATTTGCTACTCAGAAGAAATCAGGTCTTGTATGCAGTATTTTAAAATTGTTATAAGTTTAAATGGAAGCATGTCATACAGAAAGTTGATACACGAACAAAAGAGCTAAAGCTAAGCTATTCACGAGCCGCATTATCTCAGTCAGTTGCCTTAACGTTCGAAGCTGCAATCTTCTTTTACTTGCAAAGCTTGCGTGTGCGCTGAATATTAATCCTGTATTGTGCTGATATGTTATGCGTTATAACAGAAATATAAATATATGTGTAGTATATTTTGGCATCAGTGCTCCAGAAACATTAAAAAATTGTATCTACATATTACATGTCGGACGGCAAATTGATATGCTACTAGCTTCTAATCATAATGTTTAACTTTGATGGTTTCTATCTGATTTTCCTTAACCCTAAGTGAACTAAAATACCCACCACAAAATATATCAAAATGTTCTATTAAGGGTAAAAGTAAATCACCCCCAAGATTAAGGGTAATCTTAAGCGTGATGCGAAAACTAAAATGTGTACTTGCTTGTTCTATAATAATTCAAAGGAAGATTCTTGAGACTAATTAACAACCCTTAAAAGTTGTGAAATTCTGCAAAAACTTAACTTGAAATCATCTTCTCCTCCAACGCTTATCTAAAATGTAAATTCAACATTAAGTAAAGTGGTCTTTAATCTATTGGAAGGGAAGAAGACTGTAATTAACGACACCACTTGTCCTTGCTTACAATTAATAATTATCACCTAAAAAGAGGACTTGCAATTTTAATACGGTTGTCATGATATTTAATTGGTGTGTTAGATATTATACGTTAACTATATATCGTTTAAAAAAATCTTTAAGCAAGCCTTTAGCACCCTTTTAGGTGTTTTTATTTATTTCGAAAAATACACAAATTATATCGTTGGTAAATGTTATTAGCGTAAGTAAAAGCACCTTTCTAGGTGGTTAAGGGTTTCAACCCTCACGCCTATGAAGGGGTTGTTTGGGGTAGCTTTTATTTTTCAAATAGTCACCCCTAAAATGTTCCATATTAAACCCATAATACAAGAAAATACAAAAACTTATGAGAAAAAGTTAGAAACACTGTTTGAAACTCAGAAAACTAATGTCTGAATGTCTTTTGAAAATTTAAAACCGTGTTCAGTCCAGTCTTAAAAATCTTACTACAATAAACTTGACAAATGAAGAAACCTCTTTACTAAATAAGGCGATAGAATACAACATAAATCTTGATGAAAAGAAAAATATAATCCAAGAAGATCTCAACTACTTTGAACCTGCTGTTGGAATGAAAGATTGGAACATACAAGACTCTGAAATAGTTTTGTTCATGAATTTAACAAGTTGCAATCAACAACACCTAAACCCAATATTAAAAGAAAGTCTGAAGAAGATATGGAACTAGTACATCCCATTTCAAACAAATTAAGAGAACACAGTTCCACTATAAGAAAATCAGACAAAAGTAACTCTAAAGTAGTTGTGAATAAAGAAGAAAATTATTTAAAAATAAAAACCTTCGTAAACAATGACAATTTTGATGCTATAAGCTAAGATCCAAGAAATTAACTTTTAAACTCAACTAATAACTTAATAATTAAATTAAACAAAGAGAGAAAAGATTGAACTGAAAAAATGGGCAAGTCTAAACCACTGGTATACTTCGTGGCCAACCAAAATCAGATGAAGAAGGTCAGTAGTACATTTTTAAAATGCTCCACGTTACTAATTATTTAATTATATAACAAAGAATAAATTTACTTCCGAAAAAGTATTTCATGCTGTATTTCAAACAGCAAAATCAAATATACAGCGATCTTCTTATTATTATCTTTTGACAAAAGCAGAATGTATACAAATATACCCATAAAATAAACATTAAATATAATTAAACCAAAATTGATAATAAATATTTAAAAAGTAATTAAATTGAAGATTTAGTTAACAAGACAAAAACCATTAGAACAAAATACATTGGATACTATTCTTCTTTGGACATATAAAAAGATGGGTTATCAATCGGTTCCCTCTTTCGGCATTATTAGCCGACATTTACATTAATAATTCAAGAAAATGTACGATCTATACAAATTTAAGCACATAATGAAAGAAGAACATCTTTCAAAGTGTTTATAAAAAATAGAGAACCATTCAAAGCTCCTGAATAACTTAAATTAGATGATTAACATATAATTTTTATATTTATTTAATATTACAAAAGACTAACCATATTCATGGCAATTGGATTGTTATGCAAATTAACAAATAAAAACAATATTTAGAACAAAAGAAAATGATGAATGAAAATAATACTTTATGAAACAAAATAAACTACTGGTTTGGATATGTTTAGATATTAAGTGTCTCTTTGAAGGCAACGAAAAGAGATACAAGAACTTCTAACATATCTCAAATACGTTAAACAAAATCAAATTTACATGTGAATTACAAATGAATGAAATAATATTTTGGGATATAAGTATTAAAAATTAAAATGGCCAACATAAGATCCCATAAGTAACTTAAGTGGCTTAAGGTTACATAATTTATGGATATATAGAAAACCAACGACGATCAAGAAGTTTATTTGCCATTAAATAAACAAGTTACAATATGCATCGTCATACCAAAAATAAAAATAAAAACAGATTATTCATATTAAAGTTCATACATTTAAAATGTCTTATATACCTCTGCGGTTCAAGTATGCTTCCGTGGTGTATAAGGCTTTGCATTTAAGCTACTAGGCAGTAGCATTACAATATTTTTTTGATGGTAGCAATTTAACAGAATGTGGTAGTTTATTAATAATTAACACTTCACGGTAACTACGGCTTGGTCAATCTTATACTAGGTCTTATTAAATTATCTTTCATGTTATGACTATGAATGGAGAGTTATCTTGAAAAGGCCCAATATTATTCTTTAAAAAATGAGATTATAATAAAAATTAAAACACGAGAAAGTCCTTATATTAAGCCTGGAAAAACACAAGTTTACAAGGTTCATCTAAACGTAGTCCACTTATTGCTCTAACTGCCTTTTTTTGCAAATAAACGCTTCTTTGGCCGAAGGTTAGTTACCCCACAATCTTATTCCGTAAATAAGATGAGATTGAAAAAGTCCAAAGAAGCTCATAATAAGAACATGACTAACACGATTTTAATTTTCTTAAGAGAAAGGTCAAACAAGGAAGGAGGAAGGTAGTTCTTACTTCCTGGCAAGTTTTTTGCATAAGTTGTTAACATGATGATCCCAATAGAGCTTACTGTCTAAATATCAATCAATCAATCAATCAAATCTTCTTTATTCAATAAGTAACACATTACATGTTTTGAATAGGGTCACAAATTATGATTATAAAATAAACTTATAAATTAAATTAAATCAAACAATGTCAACGAGTTCTTACAATGTCCAAAATAGTAAATTTTCAATTTGCAAATCTTAAGTCTGAAAAATTTCCAACTAAGAAAAAAATAACATTTAAATTGCAACTTAAACATATTGCAAATTATTAAATTAATAAGAAAATAAACTTCTAGTACAAAGGTCAATTCTCAGACATATCTGTAACTGTCACTTGTTGGGATGCTTATGAAAAGGTTACAGCAGGATGGAATTCAAAACATCAGCGTTTGGTATTTATAAATTCTTGAATTGAATAGGAGGGGTTATTTATTAATAAATCTTTTATTATTAAATACATACCAAGACGTTTTACAGGTTTCAGCAAATCATCATCTTCATCTATACGGTTTCTTAACGAAAAAGGTATATTATTTATTTTATTTTCATTAAAAGCTAGGCTATTGGCTGAAAAAAAATACTTTGGCCTCTTTGAAAGCTATGTTGAGTTGTGTCTGAACATTAAGCAAATTTACATCAGAATGAACCAAATTGGTGACATCTGCACACAATAAAGGGACAACAGAAACATTATAATTAAAATCATTGACTCACATCAAGAATAAAAATGGGCCAAGGAATGAGCCTTGTGGAACCCCTGCAGTTACATATAAGAATTCAGAATTCACATTGTTGAAGCTAACCATTTGTTTTCTGATTTCAAGGTTATTTTTAATTAACTTTTCTTCTACAATTCCAGTTTGTCAGTCAATTATACCAGTAGACTCGAACTACCTGTGGCAGCACAAAATTGATGCCTTTCATTCAATAATTTCTAGACTGTTAAATGTACCGATGGGAGGAAAATATACAAAATTTATAAACTATAAATGCCTGGCAATATGCTGCATATAAGCCAACAATGATCGATAGTATTGTAAAAAAAAACAGGAAAACTGAAAAAGGTATAAAATACAATAATAAAAAAACTAGATTGCGAATATATTTTTGTTTACCACCTAATACTCCAATAAACAAGGCACTTCGTCAAACATTCAAGAATTAAGAGATAAAAATAGCCTACAAGACATAAAATAAATCCTTGAAAATGATAAATTACAAAGCTAAAAAAATGACAACAGCAAATCAGAAATGTACCAAATTAATGTCAGTAGTTGTTAGACCTTTTACATAGGATAGACAAAAAGAGGTTTTAATCTAAGATTTTAGGATAATTTTCAAGCATATACGTCAAGAACTTGAACAATGAAATCCAACTATACAGACTATATTTTAAAATCAAATCACAGTTACACCAATATAGAAGATTATTTGAAAATAATAGAATATCAAACAATAAAGAAAAACCAAACATATAAAATAAGATTATGTTTATATTTTAATAATAACAAATTTCCACAAAAACTATTAAACACAACTCACTTGAGTAACTATGAGTTACTACTCTAAGGTATGTAAAAGGTGATGCCTATGATAGTTTTAGTTTACTTCTTATGTTTAAGTTTTGAAGGTTATTGGTATTTGGACTTGCCCTCACGGGTTTCCCTCTTCCCCCTCTCTCACCCCCCTCTCTAATTGGGTCTGCCCCCACCATTAGCCTACTCTATTCAAATCCGCCCCCCCACCGTTCCTACACCACAGTCCCTACTCCTTCTGCCTAAAAGGTGAGGGCCGCGGGACTCACAGCTTATTTTCTTATTTCTTCTTTTTTTCCTGCACACTTGCTTATTTATTTCTTCCTTCCTTAAGTTGTTCTTTCTTGTATTTCCTTTTTTCTTTCTGTGTATTATTCTTTGCGATATGACTTCGCACACTGTGTGTGCTCTCCACAATATCCATCGTTGGCCCATTGCACGTCATGAAGGTTTACACCATCGAGGTCCCCGCCACAATTTGCGAAATGGTAACTTCCCGTGGACAACCGTGCAATGAAAATCGTAGTTTTCGGGAATGTTTGTATTACAAAGCAACTATTTAAAATCATATTTAAGCTCGAGGCTTAGTACTCATGGTATATTGCGGTGGTAAATCCCTCCTATGAGGGTGTGAGGGTGATCCTGCTACTGAAATATCGCGTCTTGAGAGCGAGGTTGCGGCGTCAGTTTTGTTCTTAGATCTCAACCTGGAACTCGCCGGCATGTGGGACAACGGATATAAATGTGACACAATTAACAGTCACAAAATGAGCACCGATATAAAAATCTTTCTGTTCAACGTTGTAAAGCTGTTTATTATAATTTCTTCGAATTAATAAGTTTATATTCGGTTTGGTTTTAAAGCTATGTTTCCTTTTTATTGCTGTTATTAAAAATGCCAGACTACAATATTGGTTTTACGTGTTTTTGTGTTCTTTATTTTAGGGAATTGTGCTTTAGATGCTAAGTTATTTGCTAAGATATTAGGACTATTAAGGTTTACAAGTTTGATTATAGTTTCCAGCATTCAATATATTTATTTTAAAAATCTTTTTTGTTTGTTAATTGAGTGCGACGTACACCTCACTACGCCATGAAGCTATTAACCAAGTTACCAACACTATATTCATAAATGAGCGATATATACAATTTTAATTCCCCTCAATGAGAATAAAATTAGGGTCGAATGCGCATGTTTTCTGCATCTGAGTCCACAGAAAATGGGTTCATAACAAAGTATTTATGGAGCATAGCTGGATGAAGCCACCAAGCCTCCAAATTTATGGATATGTATTCATAAATAAATACGATATAACATAGTAACTATCCTCCATGAGAATAACATGAAGGACTAAGTACTCAGGTGTAAAGTAAAATAACATTTGAAAAATATGAAATTTAGACTTTACATTCTGAAATAAAAATAATCTTGCATTCTTTTACATATATATTTATTTAGGGACAAATTATTGAATATAGCAACTAGAAAAATGTTATAAGAATAATTAAAAATAACTTAAACAATGCAACTGTTTTATCACAGCTGCAAGAAAGATGAAATCTAGAATGCACACAATGCAATAAATCCAAAGTAGAGGCAATATGGGGAGACTGGGACAGCTGAAAAATAATTGTTTTTTAATCAGAAGTGACGTTTGAGTGACGTGGTGATGACGTATGTGTGACGAGAGGGTGTGATGAGTCACGGCGATGACGTATTGGTGTGACGATACACATACGTCATTGGATGTGAGGTAATGTGAAAACGGGTGGATTTATATTCGTTAAGAAACTGTTTAAAGTCGAGAGAGAGGTTTGAAAATGAATTTGGTGGTTGCTGAGTGTCAAACGATTGAACAAACTGGTGGCCTGTAAAAAGGCCGTTTGTTACATGTATTTAAAATCTTTTGGTGTGACGAACGACATACGTTATTGGATGTGGGGTAAAGTGAAAACGGATGGATTAATATTTGTTCCTAAACTGATAGAAGTCGTGGGAGTGATTTGAAAATGAATTTGGCGGTTGCTGAGTGTCAAACGAATGAAACATCTGGTGGCCTTGAAAAAGGCCGTTTGTCACATGTCCTTAAAATCTGTAATTTACACAAATATTGCATAAATCTCAGTTGATAGACCTCTTCTGTTGATCTCAGCCTTCAGCGCAGCGAGATATTCCATCCGCCGAGATATCGCCGGCCACTGCTCTGGAAGCATCGTCGGTTGGGCAATGTATGACATGATCGCCTTTATCTCATTGAAGTGATTTTCTTGTAGTTCGTCCTCAGACATAGTTGAAATTGCTCTCATTCTCTCCCCATGATCCGCAATCAGGGTGATCTCCACCAACTCTTCGTCGCCGATGTCTTTGGACCACAGAGTAGATGCAGACATGTTGGCGGATCGGTGTCAGACGAGAGGATGGTAGTGAGGATCAGACAGACATGATTTTATTACTTGTTTCTGCTTAGTCATCACGAAACACTGACAAGTAATTGGCTAAAAATTATCCAATTAAATGTAACCATTTTATAGAAAAAAACCTAGAGTCATTGTTACTCCCAAGTGGGTGGGTGGTTACGGACATGTAGAAACAAGTTCAAGGTCGAAAGTGGTTTTTAAAAAAAGATTTGATAATTTATTTGTCAAAAATTACAAAGATTTAATCAAGGTTTACATAACTTATCTTTACAGCAAACTAGGTATATTGTATTAAACATTATTTCCTTCTTTGTACTTTGGAGGTTCTTGTGGTTGGCTTTCTTCTTCGTACTTTGGAGGTTCTTGTGGTTTGGTTTCTTCTGTATTTTCGGATGTGGCATTTGGAGACCATTCAGTGGGTGATTCAGTCGTCTCCGAATCGCAGAAGGTTGTGCTGTCGAATTCAACAGTAATCTTCATTACCATCGGAGGATGTTCCGTCATCAAATGCAGGAGTGTTTCGTGAAGTATTCCCAAATCCACTTCGTCTTGCATCACCAGATGAAACTTCATTATGTTGATGGGTTAAGTTCGTTCTTGACGGTACGAGAGCTGATGGAGAAATGATAGCTGATCACTAGTACGGGTTCTATTTATGTCAGAATAAAATGGTGGGGGTAAGTCCGACACTTTCAAAACTATGTCAAGGTCACAGTGATGAGTTTTTTAAAAATATAATTACATAATACCTAAGTAAAAATAATACATAATTAAAAAGGTAAAATAATCAGAGATTACAATGGAATTTTACGCTATGTACAAAACTATTTTACAAAGTATTGTTAACATGGATTGTTATTTCTGTAGAGTTGTTTCCAGAAGGTCCATGGGAAACTAAATACAATACGCCGGGCTTGACAGAATCCAAATCTTCGTTCATAAGAACATTAACAAATCTTTTCGGGAGGTAAACTTGGAATTTAGGTTTATCTTCTTCTTTGTAGGGTGAATCTCCAAGAACAGCTATAACTGCTTCACCAACTGATTTATCCAACTTTTTCATCGAATGCACAGCATAATGTTTTTTCTCTTGAAGTTCGCTACATCTTTTTGTTGCTAGGAGATCGGATTTTGAATGTTGGTTGAATTTTTCTGCAAGAGATTGTAGTGGAGAAGGTGATGCCATTGTGGAGAAGCTGATATGATTATTTTGCTAGGTGTTGTATTCTGTAAGAGATCTTGTGTCCAACTGATATTACGGAGGTACGTGCATGGGTATATGTGGATCTCCCCCTCCACCGGATATAAATCGGCCTACTCTGTATGCTCGTGACAATGCACAATTTGCAGTTTTATGCTGAGGGCTTTTTACTCCGATGCAAAGACCATTTAATTCCGTTGCAAATTCCTTATCCAACACAATATCCGTCACATTTGAAGTACTGTACATTCTGATCCACTTTGATTTTTCATCCCCAGTAGTGTAGATTTCGTCATACTGTTGACAATAATGGTACATTATGCTATCCAGCTATTTGTATTGTGTAAATCCTTCGTCCCAGGTGATGTGATGAAGATACTTCATTAACCATTTATTGGTTCTAGAGCTTTTGCTATTTAACTTCTTAAAAGGAAAAGGCGGCTTAAAAAGAAAATAGTTAATGACATTAGTAGATATGTCAAAAAAAAGCTAGTTCTTTTATGATATATTTGTCTTGGTTGTTCCTGAAAGCTTGAAATTCTACTACGCACTTTTTGGACATTCTAATATTATAATTAAAACAAATTGGTTTGTCCATTCCGTATCAATGTAATTTTGGTTCTATGAAACATTTCTCACTGCAGCAGTATGTATTTATTTTTGCAACTGTTAACTGATGGGAAGCTTGCAATCAACTGCATTCATATAGCCCCAATATTGCCATATATATATATACGGTGAAAATAAGAATAACATGTGGAAACCTGAATTGTTTCAAGGTCACGTAAATTAGTTTTTAAAAATGTTTAAGTGCTCCCAGCATGAGCACTTTGTTGATGCAATCTACCGTATAAACAGTCAGAGTTTGCTAACATTCATTCGCATTTAGTGTATCTCTCTTCTACACATGTACCGTTACATTTCATACATTGATATTTCAATTGTAGCGTTGACGTGTTGACTTGAAAAGATTCATGTAGAACTTTTTGTTCGTAGTCCGCAAATTCATTTTTGTTATCCTCGTAACACTTTCGACAAATCCTAAGACTATCTTTTTCATAGAAACATATTAAAGCCGTCGCACAATTTTTATAATGTTCATTCATAATTTCTTCAGCTATACTTTTTGGTAGTTGGCTTACAATTTTTTTTAAATCATTCGTATCCTGATATTCTTTGAGTAACGCTTGTTTCCACAGGTTATACTCCTCCATTTTGTGTTGAATCTACGAGAGCGCATGAAGTTGGTTTTCACTGGGCAAGAGCTGGAGTTGTTCTGAGATGGGGTGGGTGGTGTGACAGCTATTTATACTAATGCACACCTTCATTTCCTAAAAATTAACACTCTATTGCAGTAACCATAGCATTCACATATTCTACATGCTATTCCGTCTTGTTATTACTTTTGACTCTACTTCTATATCCACATCCCAACTCTTCCTGTTTGCACAATATTGTAGTAGACATTCACAAGACCTTTGCGACATTTGTTACAATATTTTATTATATCGCTATACAGTCCAAATTTCACACACATTTTAGGACAACATGTATAACAGTGTTGGGATTTGTACAATGTGAACGTTTCTCGTGTTGGAGTTGGAAGTTTATATGTTTTACATCGACATTTATAAATACCATAACTTTCACATATTTCACAGGCTAATCCGTCTACCTCTAGTTTCGGTCGCACAAAACACTTGTTTTCACAACAGTATCTTTCCATTTTATGAAGTTTACTTAAGCATGTAATAAACAAGACTGAGTAGGATAGGTACTGTTTGGAAGCTTGGAATCAACTGCACTCACACAGCGTGAGTATTTTCATATGTATATAGTCAGCGAAAAGAAGAATAACATATGCAAACCTGAACTGTTTCAAGGTCACGTAAATCTTTTTTTAAAAAGTTTTAGTGCTCCCAACATGAGCACTTGCTTGACGCAATCATTCAAATAATTTTACACTTTTTGTTTATTTGAAATATTCTCCGGCAATTCCTTTGTTGGAGAAACTTTAATTTTGGTTCCTTCACTTCGAAGTTTATTAAAAAAGAATCTGGTCCTTCTGTAGAACGACACCTCTTGAGGCAATCTGTTGTATATAGAATGATCTATCGGGCCATAGATCAGTGGTAAAACTGGATGTGTGTTCACCGAACTGTTGAGGTAATCAAAAATAAGTGGAGCATATGTGACGAGTTGCTGAATGTATCTGATTATTACTGGTGTTAGATTCGACAGGACTTGAAATTCTTCCAAAGTTAAAAGGATTTTCTTATTGTGTTTAGAAAGATCTCTAAATCTCACAAATTGAGTACCTCGAAGTCTGATGTTGTCGATTTCTAAATCAGATTCGTTAAATCAAATTGCAGTTTTTCGTCCTGTCAAGTTGTTGTATAAGTAGGCTTCAATGATAGATACGTGTTTAGTAAATTTATCCCACATGTCTATCGTAAGCAGCAATGAGGCTTTCCCGCAATGGTTAATTAGCACAGCAGGATTAAAGTTCAAAGATTTGAAAACACCAACAGTAACAGTTTTATCCATGTTTAAATCCAATGGATACATTGCGCGTAAAAATGCATCAAATATCACATCCATATTTTGTTCATCATATTCATTTTCACATCTTTTCCTTTTCCTCTGATCATTTCCTTCGAAAGTTAGAAATCCTGAGAGTCCAGCCTTAATCTCCTCAGTAGTTGTTGTGTCCTTTTCTGCGGACTCTTCTACATTTTCAGCTGGTGTTGTATTTGTTTTAACATCATCATTATTATTATTATAAGGTGGAATTGTGTCTTTGACAATCGGAAAAGAAGTGGTTTCCGTTGTTTTTACAGAGTCCTCACTAGGATTACCAGGTGGAATTGTGTTTTTGTCAATTGGAAAAGAAGTAGTTTCCGTTGTTTTTGCAGAGTCCTCACTAGGTTTTGTGTTTTCAGGTAAGTCTTGATTCGACGTTTTAGATGCAGCTGTCACCTCTGTTGATGCAGACTCGAGCGTTACATCTTCAAGAAAATTAGATGTCATACTGTCCATTTTAACTATCAATGTTGTCTTGCTGTCTGCAGGTGGTATACTGATGTCCTCTCGCAGAAGAATCTCCCTTTTATAAACTTGTGGCGGGGGTAAATATATGTAGGTGCTGAATAATGTGGTAAAAACATCTATATTATTCTTCTAACCACGCCTGTTAGAGGGGTGTACGTTACGATTGTATCATGTAGTATCAAACAATACGCTGTTGTTTGGTCTGGAATATTCTCTTCCAACTCAAACTCGATGCGAATATCTACTGTTGATGATTTAATTGATTCGTTTTGTTTTGAACAGTCTATGACTGCAATTGGTGCGAGACTCTTGAATGTTTCAGGGTTGAGGAGAGGCGAGTTCGTCCTTCCATAGTATGACGATTGAAACCTAGCATACATATCGTATAAAATACCATATCTGTCCTTAGAAAACATTACATTAAGACTGTCTTAGGGAAATAATTGTGAGTTTAAAAACAACTTAATTTTTGAAAGTTTACAATGATCAAACCTACTGGCATTAGCAGTAATATTAGATCTTTTATTTGTTTGCAGAGCAAAAATAACATATCTAGGCTTTTCTAAATTACTCGAAGTCTTCACAGCCCACGTTTGACGTTGAGTTTTAGGCAAGACAAGCCATTCATGCATTTCCCAGCTTCTAAAAGGAACCACAATATCCCTATCAGAGTCCAGAATCCGTAATAGACTTACTCGTCGTTCATCGGCCAACCGTACATGAGGTACTCTCCAAACTATTTTATCTAACTTCAATTTCCATTCAAGTGTTGTGGGAGTTGTTCCGCTATCAGCTTGTATAATATCCACATCAGAGGATGATCGCAGTAAAACCAATTCTTGTTTGACATTAATTATTATTCTTCTGTAGTCTTCAGCGAATCCTAGTAAGAGCCGCAACGGAACGCAAAAGTCGAAATAACCACTTGAATTAGGTACTATTTTGGTCGTAGTTGGTAATATCCATCCGGCTGTTTTTAAAGCGTTCGTTTCATTAGGTGATAAAGAAACCAACCCTTTAAGCGTACTGCTTATACCGACTTTTTTAGTCGAATCTACTACAATGCCAGATATTTCGTACCGGATTTCTTCAAACAAAAAGGCCATTGGATTATTTATGAATGGTACTTTTGATGTTGTAT
Source organism: Allygus modestus (assembly GCA_963675035.1). Taxonomy (NCBI): domain Eukaryota; kingdom Metazoa; phylum Arthropoda; class Insecta; order Hemiptera; family Cicadellidae; genus Allygus; species Allygus modestus. The sequence goes on along the minus strand of OY776111.1, from coordinate 97,741,554 downwards.
TTTCATCTTTTTCCAAAACCCTTCCTTCAATATAAATATAGCTTTCAGACGGTAAAGTATATGCATCTTGATGTTGTATTGGAATTCGGATCTCATCATTATTTCCTAATTTCGATGAAGCGTAAGGGTTGTGAGTGTGAAGCTCCTTCTCCCACAACGTTTCGTCGAAAACCGGTCCATGTTTTATATCCAGTATGTCCATTATCATTGACTCTGAAACCAAGTCCTTCTAAAAATTTAATGTTCTCTCTAGTTAACCTCTCTACGTTAGGAGATATACTAGAATTGTCTGATGTTTGTTTAGTGTTATATGTAAATTCAAGTCCCATCGTTCTTTTACGGTGCCTGTCTAATGTGTAAACGTACAGTAATAATTTCTCCTCTGAAATCCACGATGTCACCGTCTTGATCTAGTACGTTCAATACGATGTCTGAAATATGAGTGGAGTTTAATGGAAGATATATCAGATTATGAGGTTTTTCAATTATCTTAAATCCAGGTGGAACGGTTGGATAAAACGAATGTAAAATATGTTGGTTCGATCGATCTTTATAAGCCCCTTGAACTATGTTACACGTGATATTTATAGTATTAACTTTAATTATGTTCACAGTTTTTGGACTTGTATGGTAGATATTTGGTTCAAGAACCGACTTGTATAATGGGAAACCAAGTAAAGGACCAATCGATGCTGGTAGAGTGAAATCCATATAAAACTTGCATTTTATTTCACTTCTTAAATTGTTATTATTCGCTCTTAGTTCAATTACATCCTTTCCTAACTTATTTTGAAGTTCTCTGTTTATGTCAGCTATTTCATAAGCACCAGTTTTAATCTCAACAAATTCACGTACATCAGCCAGACCTTCAGTATTTTTCTTTCTCACGTAGTGAAATTTATTATTAACACCTTCTATTATGTTTGGGATTGAGTTGTAAGTAGTAAAATCCAAAAGTGCAATTTCCCACTGTCTATCATCTCTCAGGTGTAATGGTGGAAATAATGTACTTCGTAAAGTTGATGTTGAACCACTAACTGTTACAGTACAAGACGACATCTTACAGTTGACTGACACTTGTGGCTAGAAATTCCAAACATAAATGTCCACATACTGACGTGTCTTCTCTTTGTTTTCTATCATAATTGAAAACTACGTTTGGTACTGCACCGAAATACACTTGTAACTCTTTAGGAGGTGGAAGATTCCCAAAACTGTCGAAATAAAAACCAGAATCAAATATTTTCTTATAACAAACCCAATGTGTCCCAGCACCATTAGCATAATCAAGGTTTACAATTGCGGCTTCATTTTTCCAGATTTTTCTTGGCAATCCGTTTCGCATGAACACCCCTCTGAAAAAAGGGATTTTTAAACATGATGCATACCGTTCAAGTTCCTCGTTGTTCAAAGGTTTAATCGGCAAAATTAATTTGTTTTTATTTAATATGCACGGTATGGTCTTAGGTATAATCCTCTTCCGTTTACCTTTTTTTGAACATTTTGAACACTTTTTTCGCTTACGATTAACTCTCTTATTAGTATTCCTTCTTTTACTAGTGCCCCCACCGGAAATATTTCTTCTGCGACGTGTGTTTGTTTTTCTTCTCCTCGATCCTCCTCCAACTGCTGTTTTGGCTTTCATGGCTGCAGTTACTGCTAATGCAGCTGCTCGTTCACCAACACTTGCGTCACTTGATTTTACTCTCTGCCAAGCTTTTTCAGCAAGAGCTCTATCTGCAATTGATCTTCTTTCCGAATCTGAGTAATTTGAATATGCAATATCGTGTGCTCTGCAAGCTTCGTCCAATTTGTTTATTCCAGGATCTCCTCGTACCAAACGCTTTCGCAATTTCGTACCTGGACCACAATATTGATAACCTCCAGGCAAATGTAGCTCAATTGGAAGTGCGTCAACAGCTGTGTTTATTAATGCACCTGTAGGTAAAGTGGAAAATGCTTTTTTAAAAAGAGACACTGTGCTACTAGTGAGTCCTCGTCCTCTTTTCATGAGTGATAGTTCACTACTGAACGTCTTCCTTCCATGTATGATAATTTATTTTTGTTTTAACACGTTGCTTCATTAGATTACTCAAACGTCTGGCAGTGATAACGACTCTTCTGCATCACTGTTTGTATCATATATTGCGTTTACACTGTTTGAAGGTGTTCCCCGACTTTCCTTCTTCGAAGAGGTGAAAAGAATCACCATAGACTGTAATTTGTCGATTTTTTGGTAAATATCTTGTTTTAATTGCTTTATTTCTTCCAAAACAAATCGCCTATTCACAGCATCTGTATCTTTTTCTGCAATTGCCACATGTATAATTCTTTTATATTTAGCATCAAACATGGTGTCATTTGTCTCGCAATTTAATGTAAATGTACGAATTGTTCCAAGGTTTACTGCTTCATCTTTGTTAATAGGATCTGCAATATTGCACAAACGTTTCCTTCTTAGATCATAGTTTCCGTCTCGAGTCAACTGAAAACCTTCTCCAGGTGGACCTCTCAAAACCTCTCGAACCAAAGAGCTCTCATGACGACCGAACTTATCAACACTCATCTTTAGACTGAATACTTAAGCTATGTATCCCCGACCTTTTAACTCTTCCGTTAAAGCAATCATTTCGTTATCCAATCCGTTATGCCCAGCCTGTATAGATTCATATATTAATCGCATTCTGTCACCCAGCTTATTCACATTATTATAGTATATAATATTTGTATCATACACCGATTTCATCGACATTCCTTTACCCTTAGCCTTCGGACGTTTTCCTCTAATACTAGAAAACAGCTTTGAAATAACTTCTCTATACTTCTCCGATCTATTTCTATGAATAGGTGTATTATGTGAATAACCGTTTCTATGGGAGTTGGTTAAAATACATATGTTTTTAAAATCATTCAAATCCTTCTTAGTATATTTTTTTGGAGAGGGTTTAAAGATCAATTCAAACAGTCTAGCGGTACCCTTAAAAGTTTGGTCTTTAACTGTTATATTATCTTTGTCATCTATCTCTAGCATACTATCCCCCATACGAAGACCGTCTTTTTCCAAGCGTGCTCCATACACGTGGTATTTACTCGATTTATGTGCACCATGTAGCATTTTTAGTATATAATTTCGTGAAAGAGGTCCTTTTTTGCCAATTTCTTTACTTAAAATACTAATATTTGTGGGGGATTCTGTTGGTTCTAAAGGATCTGTTTCACCTTCAATGTCGGATTTACTTTCTTCTTCATCTTCTTTATCTTCTTCTTCTTCTTCTTCTTCTTCTTCTCCTGAACGACTCGTTCTGCTAAATGATTCTGACCCAGATTCTGATCCGTATGTTCCTGAAGTTTCATCTTGTTTAACGATCTTTTTATCTCGTTCTTTTACTTCTTGATTTAGTAGAGTCGATTTGCTCATTTTATCATTTATTTTATTCAGGGGTTCGACAATGGGCTTGAAGGTTTCCTCCAAATATTTATTTCTAGCCATCAATCCTTCTTTTAGTAGCAGGTTTTTCTTCCGTATTGAGTCACTTAGGACTTTTATTTCACTAAGCAACTCCTCCTGGTTCGACATTATTAGTTCTGACTGTTCTCAACGCCTTCATCACAAATACTGAATTTGTTTTAGGCAGAAGTCAATGTAATAAAACAAATCCATCGAACCCTATTCTGTAACGACCATTTGTCATAGATCTTTCTTTATCTATAACTAAAAACCCATATTTTTCTTTCCAAGCTTTCCCACACACATCTCGAAATTTTTCAAATGACATATCTGCACCAACATGATCGTTGTATATATATTTGAGATTTTTTTCATCCTGCTTGAAAACAATTAAAAAGTTTACGTTGTCTCTAATTAATTGTTTCGGGATTTTACTATATGTTTGACCTATGTAAATAAAGTCAATATGATTATGTCTACCCATAGAGAAGTATGTTCTTATCCTATCATGATTTTCAGAGGAAACATCGTCAAAAATAAAAACTGAATACGGTTCAGCATTGTTAGGCTCTATAATCTCACTACTTGCTTCAAATTTATGCAATGAAACATCGGGTACATCATGCAAAATCTTTTCCAATAATAAATATTTTGGTTGATTCAGAGATTTGGAAAAAATATAAACATTATTGAAGCTTAAGCCGTTTGGTTTTGTTATTAAATTAAAAACAACGTTGGTTTTTCCACAGTTTGAAGGCCCACTAATAATACACCTCATTGTGTTAGGCAATAAACAGCCATGTTTACTTACCTCATTATCAAAAATATCCGGTGTCAAACAATCAATATTGTTAATATCAAGTCTTTCATTCTGGCAGATAATTTCCATAATTTATTTACTGCATAAACAGTCTTCTCAAATGCTGTCCCGTTACTGATTTTTTATTTCAAAGTAGGTCCTTTTTGTCTATCCAAGTATCTTCGCTCTTGTCAAATCCCAACCATCTCACTAAAAGTTTATTACCTCTTTTTCTTAATATCTTTTCAACCAAATAAACATTGCCAGTCTTGGATTTTAACAACTCATGTCCGTAAAACCCTCCCTGCAGTATCTCTCCTTTAACATCCTTTAAAATATAAGTTTCAGGAATAGTAGGCTGTACTCGATGCACTGTGAAAACCTCGTTTGTCCAATTCGGAAGGTAACCTTTGGTAAAGATCTGTTTATATTTACATATCCTCACATTGTCTCCTATTGCAAATTTTTTGGGTGGTTTCTTATCTAATATTGGTTTGGTACTTTTCTTTATGCGTTTCAAAACTTTAGATTCATTTGCTTTATTCACCTGATTTGGTTTCATACCTATTGTACGATGTTTTTTATCATTGTAATCTGTTATTAAAGTAGGAAGAATAGCATACCATACATAGGTGCCTCTTTCTGAAAATTTCTTGTACATTGAAGTTTTCAAAGTGCGATTGAAACGTTCCACAATAGCGGCTTTCTTTTCACTATAAGTTGAATAATGATTTATTTTATTTTTCCTCATTAGATCAGAAAAATCTTTGTTAAAAAATTCTGTACCATCGTCTGTCTGCAGATTTTTTATACGTATCCCTATCGCCTGAAGTACTTCTTTCATTGCTTCTGTAATAGATGATCCACTTTTGTTTTTCAGTGGAATTGCACTGGCTACTTTTGTAAAACAATCAATAACCGTTAAAATGTACCTAAAACCTTTATCCTACTGTACGGTTTCATTTCTACAAGGTCCGCTTGATATAGGTCATGAATGCCTTTCACGACCGTTGATCTTCTAGGAAGATTTCTTCGAACTGGTTTGTGAATTTCTTCAACGATGGATTTTCTCTCGTCCATCGGTTCGCTTTATCCTCCAATCGTTTAGTAACTGAACTATAAAACTGTTTCATTTATTAAAAAAGGCTAAATGTTAAATAAGTAATGTAGTTTTTGCTAATTTAAAAAATTGCTTATTCTGAACACACGAAAACTGGGTCAACGCCACTGAAGTGGCTTTTTAAAAACTTTATTTAACATATACTTAATTAATTAGCATTTTATAGATCTTCCACCAGTTTACTTCTCAGGATGATGATGCACTTAATCAATTTATGTTAATGAATAATGTCCATAAGGAAGTGTGTGGATGTTGTTTTGAAGGATCACACGTTTGTCGTCTTTGTCTGCCAATGAGTTCTTTTTCACAGTTATACTATATAAATTATGATTGAAGCTCCGGATTGTGTTAAAAGATGCACTGTACCCAACTCTTCTGAATAAACAGTTGTAGTAATGTTCAAATTTCATTTTTTTCATTATGTACATCTTTTTTATTCCTTTTGCCTTCTTGATAATCCCTGCTTCATCCTCATCCGCTGCGACTGTTGATGTGACGTTCTCTGTTCTATCTGTCATTAATTTTAACGCGTACATCTTCGACATGAGGGCGACAATTTCTTCAAGTGGTACTCCGCAAGTTTCATCCTTGAACTTTCCTAAAACCTTCTTGTTAACAGAGTTGTCATATGTCGGATGGTTGACTGGGTAGTCGGAGAAGTCAAAATCATTCCTGTGAGGAAACACTCTAAGGTCATCATACATGTCAAGTGTCTTGATCCAATACACGATCCCGTCAGTTTCCATGTAGCTAATTCCAATTCGATCTCGTCCATAAAAAGCAACCATCTTGTTGTAGTGGAAGTCGTACATATGGGTCTTTGAAATATCAAGTATACACATTCCTACATAAAGAGGTCGATCCATGACAACATTTGTTTTGTTCATGCATACAGCTACAAGATTTTCGTTTATTATGATAGATATTTTGAAGTTAGGCTTTTGAACTAATTTTAACATTTTCTTTTCATCAGAAACAAGTTTCAAATTCATGTGATTCCTTTTGTTTTCAAGACATTTCCCATAGACGGCGTTATTCATCAGTTTGTAAAATTCTTTGTGAAAACTTGATGTGGAAGCTGCTCTTCTTGAAGTATTCGATTCTATATACGGTTTTAGCCAGGTCTTTTGTGTAAATTGAAGCACTCGGTTGATTTTAACAATTTTGATTCCTAGTTCAATTGCTTGCTGTACAATCCAATAATGTGCAATGTAATTAGATTTATTTTCAAGTGTTGTCATCAACTTTGAATATTTGCCTCCTGGAGGAACCTCGGACCTTGGTAATAGAGGAAGGTCATAATGATGGTCGTGAAGGTGCTGAGGATACTGGAAGTCAAAGTCCAATATGTATCCGATATCGCTGAACTTCGGGATGCTCATAATGTCTCCTAAAACATTAGAATCAACCCAGAAAATTCCGCCAAAAGGTAATGGCATTGACATGGCGTATCCATAAAGGTTATTGGCGTCGAAGTAGCCTAGGTAGACTGATTCTTTAGTGGAGTTATAATTTTGAAGATGTTTGTTATTGGCTTTGACATATCGTGTGACCGATTGTGTGAGCCCTCCTCTAACACCAGCTTCAACCATAAGAACCATGTCAATATCAGTTAAAAGTTGGAGTTCGCATTTAGTTTCCTTCATCATAGCTTGCCAAGCCAGCCCCGGAGATGTGAAGTAATAGAAACAATCCAGTCCGTAAGCTAACAAACAGGAATTTCTAAATTCCTCCATTACATCACAAAGGAGAGTTACATCAAGTTTCACATAAAAATCATTATAATCTCCGAGCGTAGACATATTAAGTTCCTTCCATACCTTGACAGCATGCTCATAATCTTCTGGATCTACTGGAGATTCATTGAGTTTACTGTAAAACATTTCTGGTGGAGGTAACGCAGTCTCGTCAAATCGAGCAAGGGAATCTATGTAGTCGTACGGGAACACTCCTTTTCTTAATACGAGCTCCATCTTATCTTCTGGAACCAGCTTTCTCGTTTCAATTAAGTCATATCTTTCCAGATTCTTAGAGAGTGTCATCAAACTGAATGGCATAAACCTTAAGGAATCTATAAACCTTAATTTTATATTTTTTACTTTCTTTGAAAAACTAATAAATTTTTCTGTCGTTTGAGCCAATACGTCAACTTGTCCTTTGTCTCGTCCAAGTTCTGGAATAATAAAGTGTGCGTCGTATCCACTTAAATTGTGTAATACAACCGGTATAAAGTTAGGTAGCTTAAAGTTGATATTGCAGGCGTTACAAGCTGCTCCTCTATAGGCTCCTGTCAAATGATCATGGTCACGCACTTTGATGTTGTCCTCAGAAAACTCCTGTTTACACAAGTAACAAATGTCCTCCATTTGATGACATAGTTCTTGAAGGTCAGTGAGATTTTCCATAGGAACAATATCATATAGCAATATCATATAGATCATCAACAAATCGTGTTGCAGCTTGCTCCCCACGGTAAAGCTTTGGCTCCGTTGGAATATCGTAGTGCCGAAGATGCTCGTATGAAAGTGTTGATTTTACCAAAAGACAATAGCTGTTTGGCTTGTGTTTTTGGTATTTCCTACTGTCTGCTGCGTCAGGATCCACATTTTCCACTGGTATCAATGACGACTCAAAATCTGCGTAAATTACAATTGGGATGCGATACTGGTGATGGATATTCCTAAACTTTAGAATAGAACTATTCAGAGTTGGAAGGATAACTTTTGCTGCTGCATGATCTTCACAAAGTTTAGAGTGTTCCGTCAGCCAACTACGACCTCCTCTATTTATAGAGATATTTTTAAAACAGAAACATCTTTTACACACTGTTATTGGTGACTTTCTTTTGGTGATAGTGAATGAGCTTAGTGAAATCTTTTATGTACACATAATGTGAAACAGTTTCATCTTTTAGTAACAGTAAATCAGTATGGTCAGTCAATTCACGTGGTACCACTTTTAACGGGTACACATTGTTTCTTCTGTCCAGTCCAAACACGTTAACAGATACACCTGCATTACGTTTTTCAAAACTTCTTATATCAGACAATGACACTGGGTAGTTTAATCCACTAAATTTATATCTACCATTTAGTTCTTGATATCTTCTATTCGGTCGTTCAGGATGTTGGACACCTTCATGAACAAGAAATTTCGCCAACATGGAATATCTGAAACATTCATTGTCATCGTTTTGAACATTAATACATGATTTATTATATTTAATCTTTGCTGGCAATGGAATAAAACTGCTGCCACGATAACCGTATCCACGTTTATGAACTCGTAAATCCAGGTTTTTTACATTGAGCAAGGACCATCCGGATCCACGAGCTTCATGTTCAGTTATTTTAAGCACCAATTCTTGTAAACATTCATCAACTATTTCATCTAAATTTGACGTCTCCATGATAGTTCGGTTTCTAGAAAGAAACCCTCTGTTGGATATTTCTCCTTCTACATTATTAAATGTTGTGTCCAATAGTAATCCAAATTTAATGAAATTCAAACGGTTAATCTCATAATTTAATTTTGCAATTATAACATCTTTAACGAGGGTCAGAAATATTTGTAGTTCAAGTGTATTGATGTTATTTATTCTGTAATGTCGAACGACAGATCTGTCAAACGCCTCCACTAAAATGTTGACTCCCAACGTTGCATCTTCGTTCGCAGTCCCTCTAGAAGTAGAGAGTGAGGATTCATCTTCAGGATCCACTGAGTTTTGTTTGCTAGGAGGTGCATATGCAATTACGCTTGGTCTGCTCTGCCGTGTAGTGTTCAGTGTCAGCAAGGAAGTGTAAGAAATCGGGATGGTCTTCACAATCGGATAATGCAATATTAGTAGCATTATGGTAAATTTCACAGTGATATATATATAAATCCTCATTTATGAAATCTTCATTACAACGTTGACAATAGTACATTGTGATTGAATAAATTTCTCAGTGTGTTATAGACTGCTCCAAAAGTAGTATTGAGAGCCATTTTTCACATGTTCTAGTTTTATAGCAAATGCTGACCTCAGCATTGAATTACTATTGGTTTATATTTTTGCTAACATCATCACTTTCATTGCCATTGGTTCATTCATTTAAAAAGTAAACATAAATGAAATTATAAATTAGTATTGCTATAAGCTTACTAACCACAACATAATTATGGAGCAGCCTATACAGGTCCCAGATATATCCTCCACAACACCACCTTTTCAATTATCATTTACACCCACGGAAAGACAAGAAAGTGATGATCAACCAGTACAGGTTAACGTTGTATCAAGCAGAACAACTATCCAATCCAGAGAAGTAATGGCTGCATTAGAAAGATTAGTAGGGGCAGATTATCTATCAGATGATGACATCATTGTTGAACAATAAACCCTTTATACAGTTGTAAAACACATCCAAACAACCGTTTTAACGGCTACCATTTTTCATTCGTTTATTATACTCTGCTTGTGGCTTTTTTAGTTTAAGGAAAAAAAACATTGCGAATTCGGCTGAGTTTTAAAACGATTGAAACAATTGGTGGCCTTGAAAAAGGCCGTTTGAAACAGACTTCTCTAATTAGTCGCTCAGGTATGCAACGCCGTCATCGTCTTCCTCACCACTGGAACTATCGAATAGTCTCCGCCTTGCATCGGGAACATCACGTAGGACAGGAGTCCTGTTGTCATCCTCATCTTCGGACAGGAGATAAAATTCAATACTGTCGGCGACTGACTCCGGATAATCCTCGTGAAGAACAAATGCTATTACATCTTCTATGTCAGAGACATCTAGTGATGATGTGTTGTCATCGGAGTTGGTCAGGTCTTCGGAGTCGCTAGTATCTTCAATCTCCTCCACATCTTCCTGTAAGACATTTTCAATTATTTCTCCAATTTGCTTCCAGTGGTGAGGGATGTCTAGTGGTGCCATGGTGGTAGATAGGATATGAATGACCGGTGACTACTATTTACCTTTATTTATAGGGGAATTTTGTGATGAGCAAGCAAAAATAAACAACGAATAAGAGCATTAGGTTTTAGTCAGTAAAAAAAGTGCTAAGTTATGGTAGAAAAACCGTAAACATAGGTTTTGATCTCAAAAAATGTATATATATATATATATATATATATATAGAGAGAGAGAGAGAGAGAGAAATAGATACACTTGTGCATACTTAATATCATAAATTGCAATTGTTAGTTGAGGTAAAATTAAGAAACCACCATGTGTTTTGTACAACTAAAAATTTTAAAAACCATGTGTTGGTAATTATTAATTTCATTATTAGTAGAAACATTAATAATCGAAAAGAAAAATAATTGGTATGGTTCAAAAAAGACGCTTAGCTTAGTTAAAACGAGTGAAATTCATGGTGGCCTTGAAAAAGGCCGTTTGTAGTTGCCCTCAGAAGGTGGAGTTTGAGATGGCGTTGTGGGTCTGCAGGATACGTCCTCAAGAAACGATGACGGTGAGAGTCACCCTTTGGCCAAGCCGCAGCAAACGCTTCAGGTCTTTGATGACGTTGGTCTTGAAGGGTAAGTCATCTTCCAGAGGAGTAGGCGCCATCCAGAACCCTACGTCGGACGTTGTCAATTTAATAGTAGTCGCTCGGCAGTCGGCCCTGATACTGTCTAGAGCCTCAGAAACTCTCCACAAGTCGCATTCTTGAGTTATCTCCGTCGTCCAATAAATCGGAACACGGAGGTAGAATGTTTTCAGCCACAGAGGAGAGCGTTTAACCCTTCTCGCTGTTTGGTGGTGAACTATCTCGTAGACCATGTTGCCAGGTAAACGTCGCAGATGGATGTGATCAACTCTACAGAACGCCTCTATTTATAGTAATAACTACTGCATATTCAGCAGTATCTTATCTTAACTGCTGACAATGCTTTTCAGCAGTCTCTTATCTTAACTGCTGACAATGCTTTTCAGCAGTCTCTTATCTTAACTGCTGACAATGCTTTTATTATTTTCAAGGTCAACCTAACAAACAAACAAACAAAATCTTTTTTGAATGCAAAGAATCGATGAAACTAGAGTTGTAAATATTAATTCAGGCTGCAGGTTGTATTATCGGTTCATTTCATCTTATAATATAATTCGTTTGTGAAAGGCAACACAGTTAGCTCAATTTGAGTACTAAAACGAGAGATGTAAATATTAATTCAGTCTGCAGCTTGCATTATCAGTTTATTTCATCTCATAATATACTTTGTTTGTGAAAGACAACAGAGTTAGCACACTGTGAGTACTATAACGAGTGAATCAATTGCTGGCCTTTAACAAGGCCGTATTTGAATTCTCCGCCAAGGTTTACGACTGGTCTCGACCGTTGTTGACTGTAAGAAAAGCTACGCAATGTAGGTTAATTATGCTGTAGGATTGTGCATAATATACTTTGTTTGTGAAATACAACAGAGTTAGCACACTGTGAGTACTATAACGAGTGAATCAATTTTTGGCCTTGAAAAAGACCGTTTCTGAGCTGCTGATCCAATCTAGACGCACTCCCACATCGCCTTTGCCAGTTCGCCTTTGCCCGCCCTTTGAAATATTAAGTATGACCCAGTCTTGGGTATTGGTTGCAAATATCCAGGCAGTCTTACCTTTAGGATTCTTCCGCTGTTTTCCAAAATTACTTTGCGATCTTTAATTTGTAGGAGTTTATATTTTTTGGAAACTTTCAATCTTCGGAATTTTCCCTCCTGAGCTATAGTTTCAAAGTCAAAACTAGATGCTGGCGGCTTTTTCTCTGCAGGTTTGTGTTTAGCGCAGAACTTTTCTCCTATTTTGCAGAAGACTGCACACACTTCACCCTTCTTCGGCCCTCTCTTAAATTGGTGGGTACACTTGGGCGCATTTCTTACCCGTGGTGTCTTCTTCAATGATATTCTTGGTGTGCTGGAGGATGAAGTTGCCTTCGGTACGAAGGGGTCATGTTTTGAAATGAATTTCCTATTATCTTCATCCGATGACTCTGCTGTCGGTGCTCCAAAGTGCAGGGGACTTGGCGGCGAAACCACGCTTGTGGATGTAGAAGGTGCGTCCGGCGGATCGAAGATAGACTTCACCTTGTTCTCAGCCAGGATGGATTCTACAGCTGCAGAAGTCTCAGAAGAGTCCATGACTTGGTGATCAGATCAGCAATCAGCTCAGTGGAGGAATGAGGAAACATCGCACTACTCTCTCATTATATAGGCGTTGCTGACACAGCACTCTTCTCCTATTGGTCAGTTGAATTTAAGTACTAAAAATGGTGGCCTTGATAAAGGCCGTTTTTATGTTCCAATCTTGGACCGACTGTGTCTCTATGTTAGAAACTTGCAAATGTTTGTGTTTGAAAGCAATTTTATGTTTTACTCAAAGCTATGACTCTTAAGCACCATAACATTTGTTTTTAGGTACATTAAACAAACTGTGTTGACTGAATAACGAACAAAAGTCTCGGTCAAAATATATTATTTAGAGTCGGCAACTACGTATCTCCAATCTTAGCCCGACTGTAACTCTATGTTAGAAACGTGGAATTGTTTGTGTTTGCAAACACAACTCATTTTATTCTTTACTCCAAGCTATGGTTGTTAAGCCCCATAACATTTATTTTAAGCGCATTAAATAAACTGTGTTGACCGAATAATGAACAAAGTTCTCGGTCAAAATATATTATTTAGAGTCGGCAACTACGTACCGTACAGATTACCAATACCCAGTATGTCATGGGACTTATAATAAAACTTTGCAAATGCATGAGTTCAAAAACGATTGAAAAATGTGGTGGCCTTTAAAAAGGCCGTTTTTTGAGATGATCTAGCGACGGACCCATTCGGCCTTCCCTCTGGGATACGAAAGGTCCTCCCCCGGCCCGTGAATCTTCAGATGCGTCGACTTCCACGGCCACTCCATTCTCCTTGGCAGGCGAACTCTCGTCAGCTCCAAGGAACCAACCTCCCGCAGAGTAGCCTCACCATCCTGGCGTACGAAAAATAGCAATTCGTACAGACCGGGTTTCATCCGCCACAACCATCGATTCTGCTCGCCATGGCGTAGTTGCCCAAGTGGAGTGTAGAAGCGCCGCTCCAGTCTCTGAAGCTTTCGCCTTGGAGTAGCCGCAACACAATCCATTACAGTGACAGGATTGCTCCTTGGCACTGGTCTCGGAGCTGGACAGTCCAACGCGAAGCGAACACGCCTCTGCGAGGCTCCTGGACGTTGACGAGGCGGCCGGAGTGAGGATATCGGTGCTAGTGGAGCCCGTCGCTCAATCATCTCAGCGAAGATTTCTTCCACCATAGTTTCCATCTTCTCTCCTCAGCGCAAGCAGGATGTCCTGAGCTCCACTAATCATTGGTCTCTAAGGTGCGACGCTACGTACCGTATAGGATCCGCTGCAGGTCTCCTGTTGGTGCGCACTAATAACACTGACTCAGCGTTTTATTTAGTGGCCTTGAGAAAGGCTATTTTAATTATTTAATGTCCCAGTCCAAGCGCTTACCCCTTTGAACAAACTATGTTAACAGAGGAACGATTAAAATTCTCGGTCAAACCATATTTGTTGAAGTCGGTAACTAAGTACCGTACCGTACAAAATACCAACAAACTTTATTGAAACCTCATGGGACTTATAATAAAACTTCGCTACAGCAGGAGTAAGACTGGGGGCAAAACAAAATATATGTTTTACGCTACTGAGTGTCAAACGATTGAAATTTTTGGTGGCCTTTAAAAAGGCCGTTTTTATTAGTGTCATTGTTTACATGTACACCCATTGGACGGTGACACGCCGACGTCGTTGCCCATCTTCTGGCTTCCCGACCTCCAAGTAGGTCTTTAATGTCTCGTACGGTGGCTCAATCACTCCATTCGGCAGTTAACTTCTAAAGACAAAGTTGCGGTGGCGCAACAAAAGCTCCCGCGAAGGCTTGTCCCATCCAAGCAGACAATAAAGTCCCGGCTGCAGTTTCCACAGGCGGTGGAGCTTGAACCCAGGGAATGCCGGTTCGAAGCTCGGCCGACGAATCTCCCTCGGCTCATCGATAACAGGGATCTGGGCCGTATTGTTCTTCTCAGGTTCCAGATCCCTCGTCTTGTCCGAGAGAATTTCTCTAAGTAAAGAGAACGGTTCCCGGGCACAAGTCGATATGTTTACCCGTCGAGGCATTACATCGACGGGTCTACTCTTTGACGCTGGTGTCAGAGCCGGGCGTTGACGAGGCTGCCCTGTCACGGACTCGCTCTTTGGGGCTGGGATTGGAGCTGGACGTTGACGAGGCTGCCGGAGTGATGACCGAGGTGTGACACTGTGGGGCCTGGAGCTGGAAAGCTGGAACGATGGTTCCCGACGAGGCATGTCAACCATCTTAGGCCGGGTCTGCTTCCTGAACATGATGCAGTTGCGTCCGTAACGAAAGGGTGAGCAAAAGTGATTCGCTTAAGAACAGTGGTATACTCACTAGCACAAGCCGGCTTCTCATTGGTCAAACAGTTCAACCAATGAGGTGAGGTTATTTTCTGCTGACTCAGCGGAAAAGTTCATAAAACCGGGACGCTCATTCCACTCGAAACATTCGGCATGCAGACATGGGACCAGTCCAGAGCAGCTCCAGAGAAGCGGGACACAGCGGAGATCATCGGAGAGAAGCTGAACATCCACGGAGGTCTCCTAGTACCGCAATCCCTGCAGTGGTACCCCGGGTTTGGAACTTCTGTGATATAGCGAGCACCACATATGTAGGTCTCACTTGCTATCGGCCGGCATCTCTACGCTGATCTCCGCCGGGTCCCGAGGCGGAGTCAACACCTTCTGCGTCGCACAAGGCCTGAGACAAGTCCCCCTGTGTGGTCAGCACTGCTCCGGGCGTTGGGTGAACAGTGCGGTGGGCAATGGATCTGGCCCGTGTCATTCGTTTAACTCAGCGCCGATCTCTTATTCTTCTCTGTACAATCCTTTTCTGTCTTGCATGGCTTCGCTGGTTTCCCACTAACACTAACACAATTTGTTGATTTGTACAAGTTAAACTCTGTCCCTTACCCTATTCGCATCACAACCCCAAAAACAAACCCGGGTGGTTCGCGCAGTGTGGATTTCTTTGGTCTACCCATACCCTAAGCAGTTCAATCGGTCGGCATGGGCAAACCGCCACGAATGAACTGACCCTTCTTGACTGGTCGGCAGGGCAATCCGCCACAGTCAAGATCCTTTTTTTTAAGTATTAAAATGACCTTGAACACGTTTGAACATGTTTGGAGAATATAAATTATAATTATTTAAAGTCCCCTAAAACATTTATAGCGACAACTGAATAACTATTCTTTGTTACCGCGAAAGTTGGAAAATTGAGACTTATTAAAACGGCCTTTATAAAGGCCACTAAACTGAAGTTGGATAAATGACAAAGTCCAGAAAATGTTGAATACTCCTCCTGTAAAACAAGTAACAAGATGTGAGGCTGAGACTTGTAAAGTAATCGTCTAAGACTGTGAAAGTTAAAATAATTGAGACTTGTAAAAATGGCCTTTGTGAAGGCCACCAAAATGATTGATGTTAAATGACTAAGTCCTGAGAATCTGGATTGAAATGTACGCAATGTAGGTTTAATATGTTGTATGATTGCTAGGCTGATTCACAACGAATGATATAAGTGGTGGCCTTGATAAAGGCCGTTTATAGAAGGAGTGGAGTCCTGGATTTAGTGTGGGGGGATGGAAGCGACGACCCGAAGAATTTGTCTTAGTTGTAGTTGTCGGTGTAGGCTAGCGTCGACTGTGTCCAAGTGTTGATGTTGGATGATGAGGTGGAAGTCATTTCCGCTACTAACTTCGATGATCATCTGATCGGCAAGGTGTCGGTAGCGGTCCAAGCTGTCCATGAGTTGGTTGATCTGTCGGTAAGTGAAGATGTCTCGCTTTATTTGAATCGTCGCTCTCCCCACAGGAGTAGTTGCAGCCGTCGGTCTAGTTTGGCAGAACTTGAACTCTTTCCTGCGACGTCTGTGATCCTCTTCGTCCGAATAGTCCTCGTCAGAAGAGTCAGCAGGGCGTTTCATCGGTTGTAAGTTGCGAGCCATGGTTGCGTTGTGGCTAAGATCTGGAGTGTGAATGGATCGTAACGCGCGATTCTGTGTTAAGCTGTAAATGTGGCGGGGGTGATTAGTGGAGGGGGATTCTAGGGCGTGGGATGGGGAGGGAAGCAATTGCGGGGGACAGGGAGCGGAGCCCCCAGCAATTTCGGGGGTCTGGGGATAAGATACAATTTTTTATCTTATCTAAGATCTAGATCTAAGATAAGATAAGATAAGATAACACAAACCGACTTAAATGGACGGTTGGCCATTATAACACAAACCGACTTAAATGGACGGTTGGCCATTTCAAGTCGGAAACCGACGTAACTAAACCGTTTCTTAACGAATATAAATCCACCCGTTTTCACATTACCTCACATCCAATGACGTATGTGTATCGTCACACCAATACGTCATCGCCGTGACGTCATCACACCCTCTCGTCACACATACGTCATCACCACGTCAGTCAAACGTCACTTCTGATTAAAAAACAATTATTTTTCAGCTGTCCCAGACTCCCCATATTGCCTCTACTATCCAAGTGTGAAAGACTATAGTATCATTTTCACAAAAAATGGTAAATAAAATTTAACCATAAGTTTTCAAAACGAAATTATAGCTTTAAATTAACAAAAATATCCTCTCAGCAAATAATTAAAACATAATAAATTAATCATGACAGATGTCTAAAAATAGTGGGTTCAGAAAAACCCCCTACATTAATTTAGATTATGATTGTACAAACTACAACAAACATCCTCAATTCCACGGATATCTGTTCGTATTTTATTTTCAATTAATAATATTGTTACGATAAAAGGTGAAGTTTTAAAACAAAAACTAAAATAAGATAACATTACATGACATGTAAGACATAATAAAGTCTTATTTATTATGTCTTCTAGTTGCTGCAATGCTGGAGGTAATCAGGTCAGCCTCTGGAGGAAGGGGTTTCACCAGCGGTTAACGATTTTGGTGCTGTGGAACTCAATGAGTTATACTACATGAGTTATTTCGATTTATATATATTCCTTATAGTTATTTAAAACAACTTCTTTTGCAAACTGTAATTATTAAAAAAGTATAAATAAATTACCAGTTTATCAAAATATCTTATGTTACCAAACTGTGGTTAGAGACCTGAGCGAATTCTTGGGGTATCACAATGTAATCCGACTAAACCGGCCAAAAGTGACTAGCGCCATATCTCTATTGTTTCAGCTCCTCTTAGATATCATTACAAAGCAATTTATCGAAGTCACTCCTTATCGGGACATGTTTTAGTTTATACTTGCGACAGTATTATTTTTATTTCTTCAAAACACTTAGCAACTTTAATTATGGAAGACACCTATTTAGTTTTTGTAACTTAAATTAAAGTTTAATTATTTTAATAGTCAATTTAACTGATGTTTGAGGTTTCAGTAATAGAACACATGTATGTAATGCATTTCACAGAAATGTATGCCTAATACGTTACGTCTCAGTTTTAGATTGTGCATAAATAATCTTAATGGGCACTTTCATGCGGGCTTTACATTAAAAGCATAAAGATATATCCAAGATTCGTGATTTTTCTATTACAACTATTATAAAGCTTATGGCTGATATAAATGAGTTTTGGGGCTGAATTTGTCGTCGTCATCATTAGATAGCAGTATTACAAAAGGCGGATTAGCCATAGACTTCCTTTAAAATGAATTCGTTTTATTGGACGGAATTATATTAGAAAAAATATTTTTCCATTTTTCAATTGTTATATATTATATAACATAATTGCCTGTTAATGCATAGATTTGAAAGATATTGAATAATTTCATGTTGTGATATTCTCTGAAAATTATTATAACTTGACTGCGGAAAATCATTTATTTTAAAATAGATGATTTTTCGCAGTCTTTTTAATAATCGAAATATCATCGTAGAACGTGCTGTAAATAAATATGATAACTCATATAATATGTCCTTATATACAAAAGCCAAAACACTGGGTTTTTTATCACTAATTTCTTTTCTCGATTTGCTGAATAGATTACATTTGGTACATTGATTATTAAGGTCTAAAATGGGAAAAGAAAACTGTTTTGATTCCGACATTACCTTTGGCTTCGCCCCAAGGGTCTTCAAAGGCCCAATGTGATTCTTATGGACATTGTTTGATTCGACCAGAACATATCACAAACAAATGTTCATTGCTCTAAATGTTTAAAAAGGTTAACCACAGATTGCAGCTGTTGTATTTTAAAGGTAAAACCGGGTACTCTAGCGCCTAGTTATAAATATGAAAATAAGACAGAAATAATGCCATACGAAAATACTACTGCGATATGATAATTCTACAATAAAACTCTACAATAAAAAACGTACTCATGTTGATTAAGTGGTTTGAAAATATCTTAAAAACTATATCTATCATAGACCTAACCATGAAGATTGTAATTTTATAAATCCAGGTGAATTGTAAGAACCTTTTATCAGAATATTTTAATGAGTAAGATTAAATAATATTTATTTTTTATATTTTATTTTTCTAAAGTAATCCCCCGTTTCTCGTACACCTTGGCGGAACTTTAGTTCCATTGTTTAATGTTTTCTCGAACCCGGGAAAGAACCCTCTTAATAATTCAGTTGATAGTCCCGGCTAAACGTTGAAACAGAACTTGGAAACTTCTTTAGTCGCCTCTCTGGCCTTACATTTAGGTATTACTATTTACTAAAATGTTATCCCAACCAAAAGTATTCATTATACTCATTTACCCAAGTCCGTCGATTTCACGAAATGTGTGATATGTATTCAGCCTGTATCAATCCATTTGTAAGAATAATAAAATTAAAACTCTAAAAGTAATATACTAGATTCTTGGTTCTGTTTCAGGGTCATTCCTGAAAAACGTGTGGGAAAACAACTTGACGCTTAAAACACATGTTGAAAATAAAGAAAATCATGCATTTGACATTACCCGTCATTTGTTTAAGGGGACGATTTGTTATTATTACTCGCTTGTTTGTATACGAATTACTATATACCCTGATAAATTTATCGGACCGACACCTTTCACTATATTCTTTTCCATTATCCTGTTATCAGCGATATGTCTGTAATTTATCCTTAAAACCTTCGCTTACAGAGTGATATACACCATAAACATATAAAAAGATATTAATTTGGTTAAATAAGAAATTATAGCGGACATATGCTATCAGTGATCAGAGATAAACAAAGCTTAGCCAAAGAAAAACTTTAATCTGTTTTCTCTAATCAGCAATGGCAATAATATTTTTAACAACATAAAATCACCGTCAAAAACAAAGAATATTTTTTGAGTGGAGTAAAAATTAATGGTTTCAATGTGAAAGTGCATCGAAAATGACAAGAAATCAGTTGAAAACTGAGGTGAATGATTGTCAAGAATTCTCTTTCTGTAAAGAAAGGCTGGGAGTGAACCCGCCGCCAGACAGTGATAGAACAAAAGCTATGCAGGAAGGGGCCTGTTATGATCAGAAAGGTTATTTATGCATTTTTTCTGGGAATATTCAAATGCCTTCTCAAATGTAAAATGATCTGCACCATATTATAGAAAACTATCATAACTGGCTTCCAAAACTTCTACAATTAATCATCACTTATAAAACCTCATTGTTTTTAATAACAACACAAGTTCGTCAGGAAGAAAATATTACCTCCTAAAAGGAACTTGTTATATTAACACTGCTTCTAAAACCTTGTAACTTTCAAACACCTATAAACTTTCCCTCAAAACTTGCCGCAGTGTTTATTGAATACATAATGTTTGAGGAAAGAAGGCCGTAAAAGTTTCCTAACTTTAAAATAGTTGCAGCATTTTCCTTAAGGCGGAGAAACATATTTTCATTCTTTACTTCTTACGGTACCTGTTATTATGAAATATAACTTCGAAATTCTGGTGAATATTAAAAACTTATTAAGACTTTTATTGTTCAACACGGATACTGTTCTGACGTAAAGAAGTAAATAGTCACACGCGGCTGGTAAGCTTTTATTAAGTAAAGAGGTTAGCTAATTGAGTGCGCTGCCAAGTCCAGTGGAACACTGTTAAAGATATGAATGATGTTAACGAAATGGTATGGAAATGGTTAATGATGTTAACGGAAATATATAATCAGATTGCTCCATTAGTAAGAAAAAGAGTCACTAGAAACAAAACTCCTTGGAGAAATGAAATCATTATTAACCTCACTAAGGAAAATAATTATTGAAGCTGACTTCTAAAAGTGACAGCAACAAGGACCTTGAAAAGCCCTGAACAGTGCGTCTAGGAAAGCCAAGCAAATTTACTTTCAAAATGAACTGGCAGGATGCACAAATTCTAAAGAATTCTGGGCTACAGTTAAGAAAAGCTGTGCGACCAATGAAAATAATGATGAGCTTCCTAAATTTCTTCAAAAATCTGATGAAATTAACACAAATTTTTCTAAAATGGGTACTGGTTGTCAGGTCCAAAAAACAGGGTAAATTGTAGAAAGGGCCTAATAAATATTTGTTACTGATAAAAAACAAAACATAAAAGATACTGCAATTTTAACCTCAACAGCAAAACACTACTGACCGGCCATTATTCACGAACGCGCTGAAGGCGTCATGTGGTCAGACACAATCACCTGTTTCCTAATTAAAGACTAGAATAAAACCGAAGGTAAAATATTTCACTTTAAACTATTCTTTTCGGAAGGGCATTGTATGTTCAAAAGTACTTTCTGAAAGGGTCCTAAATAAATGTTCTGTTGAAAATTCAATTATCCTCTCCTTACCTGTGACAGCGTGACTTAGTTGCAGTGAGGGCGATACGCAACTTTTCCAATTTCCAGAAAGCGTGTAATTCACGTAAATGTTTTCTACTGACGATAAATCAATATCCCCGTTTGAGTAGGTTGCCTTATTTATCCTGCATTTTGTTTAACAGCGGTTGTAAAATATATAAACAAAGATCAAATGAGTTAGAATTATATCAAGCTCAACATGGACAATATAAATTGTACTTTTTATCACTCTAAAATGTTTAAATAAAACAATGTTATACAGAGACATATTGTGCGATTATATCTGAACATGAAGTCAGTCTTGGTACATTAATTTGTAGAAATTTTTACATTTATTTCATTCACTCACAGATCGGTGTGACACATAATGCATGCGTTAATCCGATTCGGCGTGATAATACCACGTTAAAGTGCGGTTCCACTAATATTATACAGAACCAATTAGGATGGTCCCTGACGTCAGGAATATTACATTTGGCCTGTTGGTTTTCCTCTAGTAATATACAACTAAATTTAAGATATAAGATTCCTGAATCGATTTAATCCTCTCCACTCATTATAGTTTAAATTATAAAAATTATAATTCTTGTTGCATTTACAAAACTGCAGTTATCGACGCATACTAACCTTTTTTAATCTAAAATTTATGCAATTCGTTATTTAACTTAAAAAATTTCGCTTTACATTCATGGGAACGGACCTACTCGCATAATAAAATGTAACAATACTTGCCAATAAATTTAGTCTAATAAGTTTAGAAAAGCATAAACCTCACCTAGACTTCTAAGAAAAATATAACTAGAGATCTAGAGAAGTTACTTTCCTAAACACTTTGTATCTTGTATTCAGTTTAAGGCATTTAAAGCTTATCTATGAAATAAGTTAACTGACTTTTGACCAGAATGTTTGACCAGGAATCCTGTTTCCTGGTGAGTAGGATACCCCCCACTATAGCAAGCCAATCAGAAGCCAGCATTTTGGTCACGTGACTCGTGACGTCATTAGGCCCCGCCCCCAAGATGGCGGCGCCCATGTTTCCCGCCAAATTCCCTAACCTCACTTTTCCCGCCAAATTTTCTAACCTCACTTTTCTCCCTCCATATTGTGCAGTGTTGCCAACCTATGGCTATTATATACAGTATTATATATATGCTCTATGCTATTATACTCTATAGGTACACCATCATACGCTACCAACCTAGCAGAACTAAATAAGGTAAGTAAAATAAGTCAGATTGTTATGCAATAGGTTTAATATATAAAAAGAATATGACAATAATAAAAATTATACATGATTATATATATATATATATATATATATATATAAAAGAGTACTATATAAAACAGTATACATGATAATTTAAAAAAAACAAAGAGTATATATAAAGAAGTTAAAAAGGGTAACAATAACTAATATACATGATTATATATGTTAGCAGTCCACTGCATCCTCGTCTGTGTCCTCATCCTCCCTGAAACAGAAAAACCCGAGGATTAGACTAGTTATAACCGGTTAAAATACAGCTCTGTGATTGGTCGGAATAAGCTCACACCCCATTGGTCGTCTTAGGCGTTCTGATCGCTGATTGGTCCATCCATACACCTTTACCACTGGCGGCTTACCTCGTTCACTCTGTTCCAGGCTTTTGTGTTGGTCAGAGGTCTCTGCGCTGCTCCATTCTTTGATATTGTGGTATAGTGAGTTTGTGATAGTATTGTGCAATTGCAGTAAGTGCTAGCTATAATTTACCGTTAGTATTTAACGCGTATTATATTTGAGACCTAACCTCAAATTTATTGCATAACATAACCCTACTTTTGCGTGTATAACATAACCTCACTTTATTATTTTAATTTTCTAGCCCTAGTGTTGTATTTGAGTAGAAGAGGTTGCTGGAGATAGAGACGGATGGAGGCGCTGTGTTGCTGAGGCCAAGTACCGACTGGGGTACAGATGGCCATGGCAGTAAGTAAGTAAGTGTTGTATTTACTCAAGTCGAGGTTTTACATAACCTCACGTTTTGTTATCATAACCTCACTTTTGAGAGTAAACGTAACCCTAATTTTGCGTGTATAACCTCACTTTATTATTTTATTTTCTAGCCCTAGTGTTGTATTTACTCAAGTCGAGGTTTTACATAACCTCACTTTTTCCCTAACCTCACTTTATTGTTTTGATTTATTATTTAAATTTTATTTTGACTTAAGTAGTAATGGCTAGTGTTGTTGAGCCTGTCGAAGTCCTCAGTGACGAGCAGGCGTATGTAAAGAAATTTCGATTGTACGGTACTAAAACTATTTTCAAATTTTCTAACCCTCCTCCCGATACTAGTGAGATAGATTGGCTCAGACAAGGTTTCGCCAAAATTGTGAATGAGATGAAAGGCCAAGCCCATGAAAACGATCAGCTCGGCTTTACTTTGCAGAGTCTTAACCTAAAAGGTAGAGATCCGGGTTTGTTGCTTTTCGACCCGCTGGTGAAATTGAGGAAGACATCCTTTGGAAAATTTTTGGGGGAATAGTACAGTCAAATTCTGAATCCGTAAAGTCCACTGACACTTTTAAAGTAGAATGTACCCGAGTTAATCTCCCTTTAGGTTCTGGGAGGGTAAGACCCGGCTTGTATAATTCGTTTGAAGAGGAGTGTAAGGCGAGGAAGGGAATCGTAGTTATTAAAAATAAAGACAACCTGTGTCTTCCCAGGGCTTTGGTGGTGGCTATCGCTCATGCTACAAAATATCCTCAATACAGAGCGATTCGGCAGGATGATAAAAAAAGGTAAACCGTTAGGGCTCAGGAACTTATTCGGCGGGCTAGGGTGGAGATGTCCGAGGATGGCGCTGGAATCCCCGAACTTGAAAAGTTTCAACTTGAAAAGTTTCAAGACTTGCTGAAAGAGTTCAAAATTACCGTGTTCAACTATGACAATAAAGGCCGGCACGTTTATTTTGAGGTACGTGTTGAAAATTCAAAATTTCAAATCAACCTGTTGTTTAATAATGACCACTACAACGTAATCACTAGTCTGACTGCTGCTTTTGTTTGTAAATATGTTTGCGAAGCGTTCCACGTCCCTTACGATCACAAGGGTGAGCACCGATGTTCAAACATCTGTTCTCAGTGTCAGACCATCTCACCTCCCTGCAAAGAGGAGCATGGGGGAATAGTTTGTCCAAAATGTCACATGACTTTGAGGAATCAGCGGTGTTTCACTGCTCACCAAGTCAATAGATGTAAAGCTGTTAAAAAGTGCCTTGACTGCGGTAAATTATTTTGGATTAGAGACAGATGCACACCCCACAAGTGCGGTGAAGTCTATTGCAAACCTTGCGGCTCCTTCCAAGATCCTAATCATAATGTTTCATGCAGCGAGACGAGGGTAAGCCTAAACGCAAGGACTACCTATTCATTTTCTTTGACCTGGAGATTCGTCAAGACGAGTCACTCCTCTCTGACCCCGAGCAAAAATTACATAAAATAAACTTGTGCGTTTCTCAACAGTTTTGCTTTAATTGTATAGAGTCTAGATTTTGTATGACATGTAAAAACTGTACGAGAGTCTCTGACCCGGTTAAAGATTTCATGGAATATGTCATGGAAGTTAGGAAACAGTTCAAAAATGTCTGTGTGATCGCCCACAACGGCCAAGGCTTTGATTTTCAGTTTTTGTTAGAGTATGTGTTGGAACAAACTAAATTCACACCAGATCTGGTCATGAGGGGAACCAAAATTATTCTCATGAGAATGGACAACGTGAGGTTTGTGGACTCACTCAACTATTTCCCCATGGCCTTCGCTGCGATCCCTAACGCCTTCGATCTGCCTCCCGAGAGAAAGAAGGGCTACTTTCCCCACTTGTTTAACACTCTGGCAAACCAAGATTATGTAGTCCCTATGCCCGTCAAAAAGTTCTATTGCCCCGAGTCAATGTTTGAAAAACCACACAAGGTTTTTGAAAGCTGGTACGATGCGAGAGTGGATGAAAACTATGCCTTTGACTTTAAAAACGAAATCTTAGAGTACTGCATCTCTAATGTGGAGATCCTAGCTCAGGCCTGTCAGATCGATATTCCTCCAAGAGTGTAATGTTGAACCTTTCCTAGAGGCTGTAACGATCACTAGTGCTTGTAACTTGGCCTTCCGCCGCAAATTTTTGAAACCAAACACGATCGGCCTCATCCCAAAGAACGGTTACCGTTTAGTGGATAACCAGTCAGCTATCGCCATTCAGTGGCTCAGCTGGGAAGAAGAGAACGCCGAGTGAGGATCGAGCATGCGGGGCGGGGTTAAGAGGTAAACAATAACGGGCTGAAAGTAGATGGGTTTGACGGGGAAAACATCTATGAGTTTCACGGGTGCTACTGACAGGGATGCCTCAAATGCTTCCCTTACAATCGAGAGGCGCCTCTGAAGGAGGATCCCTCAGACTCACTTCACCTGAGGTCTGAGAGAACCAAGTCCAAAATAGCTAAGTTTAATGACTACGAAGTAGTCGAGATGTGGGAGTGTGAGTTTCGTAAAGTAAAGAAAGTACAAAAGCTCACACACTTGGACTCTCTCCCCATATTGAACACCCTTCCTCTAGACCCTAGACAAGCTCTCTTTGAGGGCAGAACGGGCAACTCCAAGACTTGCCACAAATATGAAGGGGAGAACAAATCGAGTATGTGGACGTGTGCTCTCTCTATCCGTATGTGTGTAAGTACGGTAAGTATCCCCTTAGTCATCCTACGATTTGCGTGGGTGACAGGGAGTGCAGACAGAGAGAGCTTGGTGTAGATGGTTTGCTCAATTGTAAAGTCCTGCCGCCTCGGGATCTCTACCACCCGATACTCCCAGCTAGGATGAACAAGAAACTCATGTTTGCCTTGCGTAGGACTTGCGGGGAAACTCAGAATCAGGTGGAGTGCAATCATGAGAGTGAGGAAAGGGTATTGGTAGGGACTTGGACGTTGGACGAGGTGATGAAGGCTATAGAGAAAGGTTACGTTGTGTTGGACATGTACGAGTTGTGGGAGTACGAGGTAGCCACTTATGAAAAAGGGGGGCTTTTCACAGATTTTATCAATATTTTTTTTAAAAATGAAGCAGGAAGCCTCAGGCTATCCTAGCTGGTGTGAAACTGAGGAAGACAAAGACCGGTACGTGCGGGACTACTTCACTCATGAAAGAATTAAATTAGAGAAAAACAAAATTGTTAAGAACGGGGGTTTGAGACAATTGGCTAAATTAATGTTAAAGTCATTTTGGGGAAAATTCGGGCAGCGGGAGAACCAAACCAAGGCCATGATTGTCAGAGACTCAAAGACTCTCTTTGAAATGCTGACAAGTCCAGAAATACAAGTAAACCGAATTCAGACTGTTAATGAGGAGGTAGTAGTAGTTAGCTGGGAGTACCTGGAGGAAGTCGGTGAGCCCAAACGAAACGTAAATGTTGTGATTGCTGCCTACACTACAGCCCAAGCGAGACTTAAGCTCTATGAACATCTGGAGGCCCTGGGAGGTCAGGTCCTCTACTACGACACCGACTCGGTTCTCTACATTTATAAGGGAAGTTTGTATAAGGTTCCTACGGGAGATTACCTCGGGGAAATGACAGATGAATTGGCTGATGATTACGGGCCTGGCTCTTTCATCGTAGAGTTCGTTTCTGGGGGGCCAAAAACTTACACGTACCTTGTCTGGTCAACCAAAGAACAATGTCTGAAAACCGTTCGTAAAATCAAGGGCCTCACCCTCAATATGAAGACTTCCGAAACTTTAAACTTTGAAGCTCTGAAACAAATGGTCCTTAGTGAAAGTGTACAAAAACTGAAAATTAACGAATATAGAATCAGGAGGACTAAAGACCGCGATATTGTAACTGTAAGCGGAACTAAGGTTTTCCAAATTACTGGACCAAAATGGAAGCTCGAAGGTGAGTACGATACCCTGCCTTACGGCTACAAAATTCAAAGACTAGAGGAAAACAACACCGGAAGTGCATGGGGGAGCAAAAATCTCCCCCTAACCCATAATGAATCATACTTCCCCCCTCCCGCGGATCGCTCTGCCTCGGTTCCTCGGTCGGAGGAAGTTTGGGAACAAAATATCGGTTGGATCTTTATAAATCTATTTTAAGGATTCTCTAAAGAAAGGATTATAAAAAAGTATCTAAATTCTCCAAGTACGATGAATTAGAATATAACATTTATTTTGACAGCGGTGAAAAAACCCTAGGATGTCTGACTGACTCGTTTGTGTTAGATGACGAGTGGGGCAACCCGGAAGACCGCCCATGCATTGACCTTACGATTTATGATGAATTTTTTAAAGAACACGTGCACCACATGTTAATTAAGTTTAAAAAACCTGACAACTAGTTGTAACCGGTTTAAATACAGCTCTGTGATTGGTCGGAATAAACTCGCACCCCATTGGTTGTAATTAGGGGTTCTGATTGCTGTTTGTTTGATACTTTTAGCGCTCTTTATTCTCAAACGTTAATTTCACTCTGACTCGGTCACTTTTGCTGCTGCTTCTGCCGAGGTAAGACGTGTCCCTACGTAGCTCTGATCTGTACTATTGCACAATACTTGACAGAATGTCTCACTTAACTTCTTATATATTTAACGATCAACCCGTTGCTGTACTGTTTGACGGTGAAAATAATCCTTGGTTCAATGGAAAAGAAGTGGCTCAAATCCTGGGCTACTCTAACCCTAAAAAAGCTCTTCTAGCACATATCAGTGAAATATACAAATCAACTCAACCGGAAGTAGTTGGGACCCAAGATGGGTCCCAACTCAATTATAATGATTCTAAAGTAGTTTTTATATTAGAACCGGGTTTAT
Source organism: Allygus modestus (assembly GCA_963675035.1). NCBI lineage: Eukaryota > Metazoa > Arthropoda > Insecta > Hemiptera > Cicadellidae > Allygus > Allygus modestus. The sequence continues at coordinate 97,713,501 of OY776111.1, read as the reverse complement.
ACGAGTTGATTTTTTCCTCCAAACTACCAGTTGCTAAAGCATTTAAATACTGGGTTTTTGAAGAAGTCCTGCCTTCCATTAGAAAGTATGAAGTGTATCAAATCAAACAGGAGAATAATCAGTTAAAAAATCAAAACTCTCAACTCTTGGCTGGAATTACAAGGTCTCTGGAGAACAACTAAAAGCTAGCTCAAATTAACCCAGAATTTAAAACTACAAACGACATAATGTGTAAAGAAAACCAGTCACTTAATGAGTTGTTGACTGAACAGGCACCAAAGGTGGCTGTTATGTCAGACGACGATGAACTTAAACATGTTTTATGTGTTCTTTATAAAAAAACTCCTTGGAACAGTCCGTACGGTGGGGACTTGTAAAATTAAAAATTAAAATACAAAAAGAAAAACGGGGGAGGCAGCTAGTTTACTTTCGGAAGGCCTCCACGGGCCATGGCGGGCCATGGTATCTTTAAAAAATACTCTATCCTTTTTTTGCTAAAAAAGGAGACGACATTAGTTCGTTCTGGGCTACAACCAGGTAATCTGATTGGCTCACGCACGGAATAATGTTAAACCTGGGTGAACATGCACGGGTGGTCTCAAACCCCACTCAAGCAAACAGATACTTACTTATTCCGAGTATACGGGGTTCATCACGGCGTACACCAGGTTTCTAGGTGGTAGCGGTAGTGGCACTAAAACTTGCGGCTCTATCTCGGAGTAAACGTCCTACACCACTCTACGAAAGACAACCTTAGGTGTTGGAGGTGGAGGGGGTGGCCGCCTGTGGAACGACACTACATATCCGAAGCACAGCAGTATGCAGGACATTTTAATCAGTACTGACCGAGCGTTACTGCGATAAGTGTTATCAAGAGGAAGTTGCAGAGGAAGTATGGCGTGGTGTCTGATAAGCGTTTTAGCGGACAAGCTATTTGTCTTTGTTATATTTGTTACGAGCTTGATATTTATTTATATAATGAGAATCACTGATGTAAGTATAAAACTAGTGTCCCATGTAAAATGGTCGGTAAGACAGCTATAGCTGAGGAGCTGCACAGACCAGCCAGGATCAATAACTCCAGGCGTAAAGTCAACCTTAAGGGGCTAAACGATCTGTATCAGGCTGATTTCATTGAAATGCAGCCTTATGCGAAAACTAACAAAGGCTACAAATATATTCTTACCATGATTAACTGTTTTGTAAAAACTAGCTTTTGCCGTACCTCTAAAAGACAAGTCAGGGCCAGAAGTCGCTAAAGCCTTAGAACCTATCTTAGCTAAACATAAAATGAAAAAAAACTTTCACACAGACCAGGGTACAGAGTGGTTCAACAAACATGTAAACACATTAATGAAGAAATACAAAATCAACCATTACGATACCTATTCTGAACTAAAGGCTAGTATTGTAGAAAGACTGAACAGAACGATTAAGACAAAAATGTACAAGTTATTTACTGCCAGAGGTAGTTATGAGTGGGTAAGTCTATTGCCAGTAATCAAAAAATCTTACAACAACACTAAACATGGAACAATAGGTATGAAACCCAAGGATGTAAAACAAAAACATGTCAAAGACATTCTAAAGAGAATAAATAAAGTTAAAAACCCCAAACATAAAGTCCTTAAACAAAAATTGAAAATTAGGTGACAGTGTTAGAATCAGTAAAGCTAAAAGAGTGTTTAAAAAAGGCTATTTACCAAATTGGACAAATGAGACGTTTACAGTATACGCCATTAAACCGACAAGACCAGTAACATACATATTGCAAGACAACAAAGGGGAAATACTTAAAGGTGGGTTCTACGCTGAGAAAATTAGCAAGTCAAAAACCGGTAACGTTTATTTAGTTGAAAGAGTTTTAAAAAGGAAAGGAGACAGACTCTTTGTACGCTGGAAGGTATATGATAGCAGCCATGACAGTTGGATTGACTCAGTTGGATTTGGTGTGATAGCGGCATCCGGGAAGTATATATCAGTTGTAATCAGTAGTGAGTAATCAGTCAGGATGCGGGTTGAGAAGTAGGAAGTCGAGCATTCCGTTCAAAACTTTGACCAATATATCGGGTCGGGCATAGTTAAAAAGAACAAACACGGTATTTTATTACCTGATTCAATACGCTGTATTATATGTGGGCCAAGTTCCTCTGGGAAGACCAATGTTTCATTTAATTTGCTATTTGATCCGAACGGCCTGAGGTTTGAAAATGTCTATGTTTGTTCAAAGTCCCTCTATCAGCCAAAGTACGGATTTCTAAAGAAGGTAATGCCTAAGGAGGTCGGTTATTTTGCGTATGATGACAATAGTCTAGTTGTACACCCAAACGAAGCTAAACCAAACTCTACAATGATCTCTGACGATATTTCCTGCGAAAAACATGACAATATTCACAGTTATTTCACTACGAGTAGACATAAAAATATAGATACATTTTATTTAGGGCAGACATACAGTGCTATACCCAAGCAGATGGTAAGGGACAACTGTAAGTTTGTTATTTTATTCAAACAAGACGAAAGGAACCTAAGACATGTGTACAACGATCATGTCACTACCGACATGTCCTTTGACAAATTTAAAGAGTTGTGCGCTCAAGCGTGGAGAGACAACTTTGGGTTTCTGGTGATTGACAAGACTCTAGACCCTTATAAGGTAAGTTACAGAGTAGGCATGGACGGTTTCGTGACAGAGCTATAATGGTACGCATCTACACGTACAACGATTTAAGAGGCTTTAACGCTAAACTCAATAATGTCAAGTTAAACTTGTGCTCTTTTTATTACAAGGACAAGAATAAATTATGTGGAAACTACTGCAGTAAGAAACCCCCTCATGGGTACGAGTTTAACAAAAGATGCTGGAGACATAAAAAACTAAAAAGATCCGCTGTGATTCCGCCTGTAGGTAGTTTTATTAATTATATCTGCGAGTGAGAGAACTTATAACCGAGATACATTGCTTAGTTTTATAAACAAATGCGAAGAAAAAAACGTACCGTTGGAACTTGTAATATATCACAACTGTACCGTGTGAGACCCACAAAATATGATATCTAGATTCAGGCCGTTCCCCGAGTTTTTTGGACAAGTATTGCCTTTACGGAACTTGCATGGAAGTGTTAATTTTACACAGATCTGCATTGAAATGCTGCAATATGGATGGAAGTTCCCATTTGCTTCACGGTGTATACTTCTGACAGAACGCAGTATCCCCATAATATCACCAATGACAGTCTATAAAAAAAATTCAAGCTTAAAATGTCACATCGATATTAGTTATAATATCGGATACACGAATGTGCCTCCTAGTATCCCTAGATGCAACAGGAATAAACCGTTTAACGGTGTTAATAATTTGTGCCAGGGATTGTATACTACAGAGTTTCTCAAACTGGCCCTGCCCACACTACCAGTACAGTGCGAGAGATTCGGTATAAGTCTAAACAATGGCGTGTACAGTGTAACAAACAGAGTGCTATTTGACCAGTGGAGAGCGTTCACAGGAGCGAACTCGAGCGAATTCTGGCTTTTAAATTCTTTTTTACTGCAAGACCTCAACGAACCTAGGCCTATGGCGTTACTCAGACGATTCATGCAAAACACAATTGAAAGTGATAAGTACACCGTAGCAGAGTACCTCAATGGAGAGACGGGTGGAAGCGTTCTTTTGTATTCAGGAGTTTTACCGATTGTTATGTGATCCCCAGGTTCGATGCGAGAGAACACAGGTACTACAGAGGTATGGACTTTAGCGCTGGTGTTTCACTGTTGGATATTATCGAGTACATACGGAGGCATAAGAGGCGTGCCTTGTTTTTCAGGCAAGTCGAAATGCCTTAAATCTAGATGCGCTGATTGAAATCTATCATTTATGACTATGAAGCGAAGCAGTAAACAGCAACTGACAAACCGACTCATAGAGCTACGTAATGCTATTAAGAGAAAGTATAAAATGTTTAAGGAAGGATCCGAGGAAAGTGATATTATGCTTGAGAAACAGTATAAACCAATTATTCAAGAACTTATAAAAACAACCACAGCTACCCTGACATAAAAACTGAACCCGAAACCTTTAAAGAAGAACCAATGGACTACAATACGACAGATGATGATGATGAAGGAGAAGCTGAATTTATTCCGCAGAGTGTATCAACACCTGAAAGCAGCGGGTTAAAGCAAATTGTATCGACCCCTTCGGGACTGGAAACAGCGTCCCAATATATGGAAGGTCAGTTTAGTAACCCCATGACGGTGAGGTATATGACACTTCTTTTAAAAGATGCTAGCGGTAAGGTCCGAGTTATTGATCATGACTACGGCCCTAGATACGAAGGCACTACTTTAATGATGGGAGATAAGGTGTTAGACTTTGAGAACGATGGAACTATTCTAATAAACAACACAAGATATAAACCTACTGAGACTTTGACAACGATGGAACTATTCCAATAAACAACACAAGGTATAAACCTACTGAAGGCTTGTATGAGCTCATATTTAAGAGAACCCCTGACGAGGATATATACGAGCTTTACCTACAGACCCCAGCGATGCATTGACAAAGGTATACGTGGAAAACACTTGTGAATCAAAGCTTGGACCTATAACCACTAGCCTAGACCAATTGCGATCGGATTTAACGAGTATTAAGACCCGACTGGTGAAGTGTGAAGGTCTAATAAGTAGCAATAAAGATGTTCACGATAAACAGTTGAGGAAATTTGGTACCATGGTCTTTAATTATACAAACAGAAAACAAACTGGGAGGTCTGCCACGCCGAATGAAAACGATTCCTTAAACTGGGAAGAGCTGTTCAAATTACCAGATGAAGAGGAAGAGGAATATGAGGAAGAAATCGTGGAAGATGATACTGTTCCTTTCCCCAATTTCCTCACGACGAACGATGAATATGACAAAGATAACCCACTAGCTAACTCCGAGCCAGTTTAGGTATAAAAGGAAAAGTTTTCTTTATAACTGACATAAATGTGTTGGAGTGCAACGAAATTACAACGGATAATATTAGCGCTTGCAATAAATGGCTAACACAAGAAGGAAACCTCTCAGACGTAAGCTAGCAGTTGTGCGAGGCGGAGGTATTGTTTCATCTGTTCTTAATAAGGCTATAGACTTACTACCTGTTGAATTACATCTTCCCGGTTATCAGTACTGCGGACCTGGCACGAGGTTAAAAGAGAGATTGGCTAGAGGTGACAAAGGAATAAACGGGCCAGATGCGGCCTGTAAGGTCCATGATATAGCATACTCTCGTTACAAAGATTCAGAAAGGTGAAGGCAAGCGGACAAGGAGTTGGCGGAACGCGCTTGGCAGTAAAATAATGGAATTACCGAGGAATGTCATTTATTTACCTGGGATCAGCCAGAGGATCAACAACTTGACAGTGTCTCTAAAAGACCAGGACGGTAATCTTGTTAACTTCTGTGGAGGAAGGATCTCAGTTAGACTGCATCTCAGGTGCAGTAATGGGGCTACTATTTAGGCATTTACCAGGAGGGCAAAAAGTCAGTAGTGGTCATAAAGCCAAGGGGTTAACTTGTAAAAGCATAACGTTTCTTCGTTCTCTCGGTTTTAAAGTAATAAAGAATGGCTCTATTAGAGATTGACAGCCACGCTGAGTATGATGACTTGACAACAGGTATGTAGTTGCACTCACATCAGCCATATGCAAGTACAACTTACAATAATAACGAGGAAATAAGAATACCGATATTACAGCAGGATATAATAACCGTTCCTTTTGAAAGTTTTATCGTGATTCACGGCAAGACCAACAATACAAAGGCCAACGGGACTCCTCAAGATGTTTCCTTTATTAATAATGCTATATCTTTCTTGTTTGAAGAAATCCGCTACGAGATTTGTGGCAAGGAAATTGACTGGACAAAAAATGTCGGTATAACTACTACTTTAAAACATATTTTATTCATTCGCGAGGAGGAGAAAAATACTTTAAAGAATGCCTGTTGGAACGGTCCTGGTAGTTCGGTAACAGTAACAGACTTTGTATATTCAATCCCTCTAAAACTCTTGCTAGCTTTCGCTGAAGACTTCAGGCGGGTGTTGGTAAATGTGAAACAGGAACTGATGCTATTACGTTCGGCTACAGATACAAACGCTGTAAAATTGAGGGAGGCCGGGACTTTAACACTAACAATTGACAAAATCTACTGGCGAGTACCTCACGTTACAGTGAACGACGCTCAGAAGTTAAAATTGTACGAGTTTATTGAGAAAGACCCCACAATACATGTTCCCTTCCGGCAGTGGGAAATGATTGAATACCCGAACCTGCCGAGTACAGGCTAACTTAAAACATCTAACCAAACAGAAAAACCCCACATAGACCGTTCAAAGGAGTAGCCTGGGTGTTGGCCATGCGCCTCAATCTACTAAACCCCATTTCAGATTTACGGGGCTTTTCTTCACCCACGCCAGGGACCTTCATTCACACACACACACACACACACACACACACACACACACACACACACACACACACACACACACACACACACATGCATACAGTGGGAACTTATGCATTGTCCAAGACATGCTCAACTATATTTACAAAATTGTGAGAAGTTAGGATGTTGTTGTATGCTGAGTCAAAGTGCATACCATAACTCTTCATTACTTCTTTTGCTTTGTTAAGTACATTAATCCCGTTAGGAAAAACACAACGTAACCTTTCTCTATAGCCTTCCTCACCTCGTCCAACGTCCCTACCAATACCCTTTCCTCACCCTCATGATTGCACTCCACCTGATTCTGAGTTTCCCCGCAAGTCCTACACAAGGCAAACATGAGTTTCTTGTTCATCCTAGCTCTGAGTACCGGGTGGTAGAGATCCCGAGGCGGCAGGACTTTACACTTGAGCAAACCATCTACACCAAGCCCTCTCTGTCTGCACTCCCTGTCACCCACGTACATCTTAGGATGACCAAGGGGATAATTACCGTACTTACACACATACAGATAGAGAGAGCACAGTCCACATACTCGATTTGTTCTCCCCTTCACATTTGTGATAAGTCTTGGAGTTGCCCGTTCTGCCCCCAAAGAAAGCTTGTCTAGGGTCTAGAGGAAGGGTGTTCAATGTGGCGAGAGAGTCCAAGTGTGTGAGCTTTTGTACTTTCTTTACTTTACGAAACTCACACTCCACATCTCGACTACTTCGTAGTCATTAAACTTAGCTATTTTGGACTTGGTTCTCTCATACCTCAGGTGAATTGAGTCTGAGGGATCCTCCTTCAGAGGCGCCTCTCGATTGTAAGGAAAGCATTTGGGGCATCCCTGCCAGTAGCACCCGTGAAACTCATAGATGTTTTCCCCGTCAAACCCATCTACTTTCAGCCCGTTAATGTTTACTTCTTTATGCCGCCCCGCATGCTCGATCCTCACTCCGCGTTTCTCTTTTTCCCAGCTGAACCACTGAATGGCGATTGCTGACTGGTTAACCACTAAACGGTAACCGTTCTTTGGGATGAGGTCGATCGTGTTTGGTGTCAAAAATTTGCGGCGGAAGGCCAAGTTGCAAGCACTAGCGATCGTTACAGCCTCTAGGAAAGGGTTGACATTACACTCTTGGAGGAATATCGATCTAAACTTAAGACAGGCCTGAGCTAGGATCTCCACATCAGAGATGCAGTACTCTAAGATTTCCTTTTTAAAGTCAAAGACATAGTTTTCAGCCACTCTCGCATCGTACCAGCTTTCAAAGGCCTTGTGTGGTTTCTCAAACATTGACTCGGGGCAATAGAACTTTTTGTCGGGCATAGGGCCTACATAATCTTGGTATGCCAGAGTGTTAAACAAGTGGGGAAAATAGCCCTTCTTTCTCTCGGGAGGCAGATCCAAGGCGTTAGGGAGCGCAGCGAGGGCCATGGGAAATAATTGAGTGAGTCCACAAACCTTACGTTGTCCATTTCCATGCGAATAATTTTGGTTCCCCTCATGACCAGATCTGGTGTGAATTTAGTTTGTCCAACACATACTCTAACAAAAACTGAAAATCAAAGCCTTGGCCATTGTGGGCGATCACACAGACATTTTTGGACCTTTTTTTTGTATGCGAATACATTTGTACTCAGAGACTCAGTACAACTCCAGAAGGGTTTCTTTAATAAGAACACATTAAACATGTTTAAATTCATCGTCGTCTGACATCACAGCAACCTTCGGTGCCTGTTCAGTCAACTACTCATTAAGTGACAGGTTTTCTTTACACATTATGTCGTTTGTAGTTTTAAATTCTGAGTTAATTTGAGCTAGCTTTTGGTTGTTTTCCAGAGACCTTGTAATTCCAGCCAAGAGTTGAGAGTTTTGATTTTTTAACTGATTATTCTCTTGTTTGATTTAATACACTCCATACTTTCTAATGGCAGGACTTCTTCAAAACCCAGTATTTAAATGCTTTAGCAACTGGTAGTTTGGAGGAAAAAATCAACTCGTATAAACCCGGTTCTGATATAAAAACTACTTTAGAATCATTATAATTGAGTTGGGACCCATCTTGGGTCCCAACTACTTCCGGTTGAGTTGATTTGTATATTTTACTGAAATGTGTTAGAATAGCCTATTTTAGGGTTAGAGTAGCCTAGGATTTGAGCCCCTTCTTTTCCATTGAACCAAGGATTATTTTCACTGTCAAACAGTACAGCAACGGGTTGATCGTTAAATATATAAGAAGTTAAGTGAGACATTTTGTCAAGTATTGTGCAATAGTACAGATCAGAGCTACGTAAGGACACGCCTTACCTCGGCAGGAGCAGCGGCAAAAGTGACCGAGGCAGAGTGAAGTTAACGTTTGAGAATAAAGAGCGCTAAAAGTATCGACCAACCAGCGATCAGAACCCCTAATTACAACCAATGGGGTGCGAGCTTATTCCGACCAATCACAGAGCTGTATTTTAACCGGTTACAACTAGTTGTCAGGTTTTTTTAATTTAATTACACGTGGTGCACGTGTTCTTTATTAAATTCATCATAAATCGTAAGGTCAATGCATGGGCGGTCTTCCGTGTTGCCCCACTCGTCATCTAACACAAACGAGTCAGTCAGACATCCTAGGGTTTTTTCACCGCTGTCAAAATAAATGTTATATTCTAATTCATCGTACTTGGAGAATTTAGATACTTTTTTATAATCCTTTCCTTAGAGAATCCGCTATTTAGCATAGCCTTACCGCTCAAAAATTCAAATTCTATTCTGTCAAAGTCTGCATTTGATTTTACTTCCAATTTTAATGGCTTTCCTTCAAATTTTATTTTTCGAACAGGTCTTCCGTCATAAAATAGATTTATAAAGATCCAACCAATATTTTGTTCCCAAACTTCCTCTCCCTCCATTACAACAGGTACAGCAAACAAATTGCAATAGCACAGATTAGAGCTACGTAAGGACACGTCTTACCTCGGCAGGAGCAGCGGCAAAAGTGACCGAGGCAGAGCGATCCGCGGGAGGGGGAAAGTATGATTCATTATGGGTTAGGGGGAGATTTTCGCTCCCCCTTGCACTTCCGGGGTTGTTTTACTCAAGTCTTTGAATTTTTTAGCCGTAAGGCAGGGTATCGTACTCACCCTCGAGCTTCCTTTTTGGTCCAGTAATTTTGAAAACTTTAGTTCCGCTTACAGTTACAATATCGCGGTCTTTAGTCCTCCTGATTCTAGTTTCGTTAATTTTAAGTTTTTGTACACTTTCACTAAGGACCATTTGTTTCAGAGCTTCAAAGTTTAAAGTTTTGGAAGTCTTCACACTGAGGGTGAGGCCCTTGATTTTACAAACGGTTTTCAGACATTGTTCTTTGGTTGACCAGACAAGGTACGCGTAAGTTTTTGGCCCCCCCAGAACCGAACTCTACGATGTAAGAGTCAGGCCCGTAATCATCAGCCAATTCATCTGTCATTTCCCCGAGGTAATCTCCCGTAGGAACCTTATACAAACCTCCCTTATAAATGTAGAGAACCGAGTCGGTGTTGTAGTAGAGGACCTGACCTCCCAGGGCCTCCAGATGTTCATAGAGCTTAAGTCTCGCTTGGGCTGTAGTGTAGGCAGCGATCACAACATTTACGTTTCGTTTGGGCTCACCGACTTCCTCCAGGTACTCCAAGCTAACTACTACTACCTCCTCATTAACAGTCTGAATTCGGTTTACTTGTATTTCTGGACTTGTCAGCATTTCAAAGAGAGTCTTTGAGTCTCTGACAATCATGGCCTTGGTTTGGTTCTCCCGCTGCCCGAATTTCCCCTAAAATGAATTTAACATTAATTTAGCCAATTGTCTCAAACCCCCGTTCTTAACAATTTTGTTTTTCTCTAATTTAATTCCTTCATGAGTGAAGTAGTCCCGCACGTACCGGTCTTTGTCTTCCTCAGTTTCACACCAGCTAGGATAGCCTGAGGCTTCCTGCTTCATTTAAAAAAAATTATTGATACAATCTGTGAAAATCCCCCCTTTTTCATACGTGGCTACTTCATACTCCCACAACTCGTACATGTCCAACACAACGTAACCTTTCTCTATAGCCTTCCTCACCTCGTCCAACGTCCAAGTCCCTACCAATACCCTTTCCTCACTCTCATGATTGCACTCCCCCTGATTCTGAGTGTCCCCGTAAGTCCTACACAAGGCAAACATGAGTTTCTTGTTGATCCTAGCTGGTAGTACCCGGTGGTAGAGATCCCGAGGCGGCAGGACTTTACACTTGAGCAAACCATCTACATCAAGCCCTCTCTGTCTGCACTCCTTGTCACACACCTAAATCGTAGGATGACTAAGGGGATACTTACCGTACTTACACACATACGGATAGAGAGAGCACACGTCCACATACTCGATTTGTACGCGTTAAACTCGATCCAACCAATATCTCAAATTCACGCAATTTACTCAAGTCTTTAAATTTTGTAGCCGTAAGGCAGGGTATCGTACTCACCCTCGAGCTACCTTTTTGGTCCAGTAATTTTCCTCGCCTCGCTGCATGACACATTTATGATTAGGATCTTGGAAGGAGCCGCAAGGTTTGCAATAGACTTCACCGCACTTGTGGGTTGTGGATCTGTCTCTGTTACCGCAGTCGTTGCCCTTCACATTTGTGGCAAGTCTTGGAGTTGCCCGTTCTGCCCTCAAAGAAAGCTTGTCTAGGGTCTGGAGAAGGGTGTTCAATATGGGGAGAGAGTCCAAGTGTGTGAGCTTTTGTACTTTCTTTACTTTACGAAACTCACACTCCCACATCCCGACTACTTCGTAGTCATTAAACTTAGCTATTTTGGACTTGGTTCTCTCATACCTCAGGTGAAGTGAGTCTGAGGGATCCTCCTTCAGAGGCGCCTCTCGATTGTAAGGGAAGAATTTGGGGCATCCGTGCCAGTAGCACCCGTGAAACTCATAGATGTTTTCCCCGTCAAACCCATCTACTTTCAGCCCGTTATTGTTTACCTCTTAACCCCGCCCGCATGCTCGATCCTCACTCTGCGTTCTCTTCTTCCCAGCTGAGCCACTGAATGGTGATAGCTGACTGGTTATCCACTAAACGGTAACCGTTCTTTGGGATGAGACCGATCGTGTTTGGTTTCAAAAATTTGCGGCGGAAGGCCAAGTTGCAAGCACTAGAGATCGTTACAGCCTCTAGGAAAGGGTCGACATTACACTCGTGGAGGAATATCGATAAGACAGGCCTGAGCTAGGATCTCCACATCAGAGATGCAGTACTCTATGATTTCCTTTTTAAAGTCAAAGACATAGTTTTCAGCCACTCTCGCATCGTACCAGCTTTCAAAGGCCTTGTGTGGGTTTTCAAACATTGACTCGGGGCAATAGAACTTTTTGTCGGGCATAGGGCCTACATAATCTTGGTATGCCAGAGTGTTAAACAAGTGGGGAAAGTAGCCCTTCTTTCTCTAGGGAGGCAGATCGAAGGCGTTAGGGAGCGCAGCGAGGGCCATGGGGAAATAGTTGAGTGAGTCCACAAACCTCACGTTGTCCATTTCCATGAGAATAATTTTGGTTCCCCTCATGACCAGATCTGGTGTGCATTTAGTTTGTTCCAACACATACTTTAACAAAAACTGAAAATCAAAGCCTTGGCCGTTGTGGGCGATCACACAGACATTTTTGAACTGTTTCCTGACTTCCATGACATATTCCATGAAATCTTTAACCGGGTCAGAGTTGAAGACTCTCGTACGGTTTCTACTTGTCATACAAAATCTAGACTCTATACAATTAAAGCAAAACTGTTGGAAACGCACAAGTTTACTTTATGTAATTTTTGCTCGGGGTCAGAGGGGAGAGACTCGTCTTGATGAGTCTCCAGGTCAAAGGAAATGAATAGGTAGTCCTCGCGTTTAGGCTTACCCTCGTCTCGCTGCATGAAACAATTATGATTAGGATCTTGGAAGGAACCGCAAGGTTTGCAATAGACTTCACCGCACTTGTGGGGTGTGGATCCGTCTCTAATCCAAAATAATTTACCGCAGTCAAGGCACGTTTTAACAGCTTTACATCTATTGACTTGGTGAGCAGTGAAACGCCGCTGATTCCTTAAAGTCACGTGACATTTTGGACAAACTATTCCCCCATGCTCCTCTTTGCAGGGAGGTGAGATGGTCTGACACTGATAACAGATGTTTGAACATCGGTGCTCGCCCTTTTGATCGTAAGGGACGTGGCACGCTTCGCAAAAATATTTACAAACAAAAGCAGCAGTCAGACTCGTGATTACGTTATAGTGGCCATTATTAAACAACAGGTTGATTTGAAATTTTGAAATTTTCAACACGTCCCTCAAAATAAACGTCCCGGCCTTTATTGTCATAGTTGAACACGGTAATTTTGAACTCTTTCAGCAAGTCTTGAAACATTCAAGTTCGGGGATTCCAGCGCCATCCTCGGACATCTCCACCCTAGCCCGCCGAATAAGTTCCTGAGCCCTAACGGTTTGCCTTTTTTTATCATCCTGCCGAATCGCTTTGTATTGAGGATCTTTTGTAGCATGAGCGATAGCCACCACTAAAGCCCTGGGAAGACACAGGTTGTCTTTATTTTTAATAACTACGATTCCCTTCCTCGCCTTACACTCCTCTTCAAACGAATTATACAAGCCGGGTCTTACCCTCCCAGAACCTAAAGGGAGATTAACTCGGGTACATTCTACTTTAAAAGTGTCAGTGGACTTTACGGATTCAGAATTTGACTGTACTATTCCCCCAAAAATTTTCCAAAGGATGTCTTCCTCAATTTCACCAGCGGGTCGAAAAGCAACAAACCCGGATCTCTACCTTTTAGGTTAAGACTCTGCAAAGTAAAGCCGAGCTGATCGTTTTCATGGGCTTGGCCTTTCATCTCATTCACAATTTTGGCGAAACCTTGTCTGAGCCAATCTATCTCACTAGTATCGGGAGGAGGGTTAGAAAATTTGAAAATAGTTTTAGTACCGTACAATCGAAATTTCTTTACATACGCCTGCTCGTCACTGAGGACTTCGACAGGCTCAACAACACTAGCCATTACTACTTAAGTCAAAATAAAATTTAAATAATAAATCAAAACAATAAAGTGAGGTTAGGGAAAAAGTGAGGTTATGTAAAACCTCGACTTGAGTAAATACAACACTAGGGCTAGAAATTAAAATAATAAAGTGAGGTTATACACGCAATATTAGGGTTATATTTACTCTCAAAAATAAGGTTATGATAACAAAAAGTGAGGTCATGTAAAACCTCGATTTGAGTAAATACAACACTTACTTACGTACTGCCATGGCCATCTGTACCCCAGTCGGTACTTGGACTCAGCAACACAGCGCCTCCATCCGTCTCTATCTCCAGCAACCTCTTCTACTCCTAGGACAACACTAGGGCTAGAAAAATTAAAATAATAAAGTGAGGTTATGTTATACACGCAAAAGTAGGGTTATGTTATGCAATAAATTTGAGGTTAGGTCTCAAATATAATACGCGTTAAATACTAACGGTAAATTATAGCTAGCACTTACTGCAATTGCACAATACTATCACAAACTCACTATACCACAATATCAAAGACTGGAGCAGCGCAGAGACCTCTGACCAAAACAAAAGCCTGGAACAGAGTGAACGAGGTAATCCGCCAGCGGTACAGGTGTATGGATGGACCAATCAGCGATCATAACGCCTAAGACGACCAATGGGGTGCGAGCTTATTCCGACCAATCACAGAGCTGTATTTTAACCGGTTATAACTAGTCTAACCCTCGGGTTTTTCTGTTTCAGGGAGGATGAGGACACAGACGAGGATGCAGTGGACCGCTAACATATATAATCATGTATATTAGTTATTGTTACCCTTTTTAACTTCTTTATATATACTCTTTGTTTTTTTTTCAATTATCATGTATACTGTTTTATATAGTACTCTTTTATATATATATATATATGATTATATATATGATATGATTATATATATATATATATATATATATATATATATAATCATGTATAATTTTTATTATTGTCATATTCTTTTTATATGTTAAACCTATTGCATAACGATCTGACTTATTTTATTTACCTTATTTAGCTCCAATAGGTTGGTAGCGTATGATGGTGTACCTATAGAGTATAATAGCATAGAGCATATATATAATACTGTATATAATAGCCATAGGTTGGCAACACTGCACAATATGGAGGGAGAAAAGTGAGGTTAGAAAATTTGGCGGGAAAAGTGAGGTTAGGGAATTTGGCGGGAAACATGGGCGCCGCCATCTTGGGGGCGGGGCCTAATGACGTCACGAGTCACGTGACCAAAATGCTGGCTTCTGATTGGCTTGCTATAGTGGGGGGTATCCTACTCTGGTGTAGTCAGAGTTGTTCTCGTTACTAAATAGGAAGTACCGCTGATATCTTTCCAGCAGATAAATTAATTTGTTTAAGTCCTCCAGCTTATCAAAGCCTAAACTAAAATCTAACTTTTAGAAGTTATCTTAACGTTTTAACTTTAAAAACTTAAATCGTACTAAATATATGGTTAGTTAAGAACTCAAATTCAGCTGTTATCGTTTATGGAAAATTTAAAGTATTAGCTAATGCAAAATAACTGTTTTATGAATAATGACTAAACCGGTAAAAAGCATGGGTTGGGAATAAGTTTACATCAATCGAGAGAAATAAAATAAAAGCGGAAAATACCCCTTTATTCAAGTGTATCGCTGAAGCGAGCATTTCAAAAGCCCGTGCCGGAAGCTACATCGGAGGTATTTTAAGATAATCTTTCAATTTATTGAGGGATGTCCATAATCCATCAGACTGCTAGCCTTTCGCGAGCTTTATGATGATACTGCGGCCTTATTAAACCACCTACATACATTCCAAATTGGCCTACATTATTTATGTAAATATTGGGTTATTTCTTCTGCAATTTGAGACCAATTTAAATTAATTTACGAGCAGTTATTTAAATATGCGTTGAATACTCGAAGACAATAGCCGTTTAACAAAAACATTCCGAGCTAATGAAGTAAACAATGTCTACAAGCAGGTATTATTCACTGTTATACTGTTGTTTACTGTTACTCTTCGAGTAACCCAAAAATTGAATTTTCCACCAGTATTGTATTTAACATGAAGATTGTTTTGTGCATTGTTTTTGTTGATTAGAATACATTTAGAAAGATTTTCATTCGTCCCCCATTTCTGGTAACATTGTAACTTCCACATTTGTTATGTTGTCTCTCCTCTTCTCTAAGATACATGCTTCCACATGTGTAACTCACTCACTGAGGTGTACAAATTATAACCCTCAAGTGTAAATCATTCACTCAATTACTCAATTATCTTTACAAATTCTAATCTACTTCTAGATAAGCTAGGTACGTGAAATTTGGCACGTTGCAAGTAACTTGAACCTTACAACCCCCCGGGCAGTTTCCAAAAGATACAATTTTCAATTTTCAACCCCACGATAAAAATAAAAAAGCATAAATTCCATCATTTTATAAATATTGTCTTTGTATTTGTCCTCTAGCGGCCAAGTTTTTATTTCGTTGTATTTATTTTTTGCCACTTGGATCTGTTGGATCTAGTCTACCTTTACACAACAACAAAAATAAATTAAATTTGGGAAACATATTTGACATTACATTTAATTATAAATAATATACATTATCAGTCTAATGTCGAACATTATCTTTTTATGGTTAATATTAATAGTCGGAATTATTTAAATATTAAATTTACCAAAATATAAATATTAAAGTTTAGTCATTCATTTATTAGACGATATTTAAGAACAAGTTGACTGTATTAACTGTAAAATAATAAACTATTGTGTTATTTTATTAAATATCAATTTTAGATACCGGTTATGTTGAAAACAAATATATATATAAGTTTTATTTTGACAAAGTTTCTTGTGATTTATGTTGTTACAAAGATTGACGAACGCAATATCTCAATACAAGAAAGAATAGATCAAAATATATTGTTTAGGTTTTTGGGATCCAGTCTATTTCTTTGGTCGTTTGTTTCGAGACCACCAGCAGAAAAGATTCTACCAGAAGAGGCGGATGTCGCTGGTAGGGATAAATGTTTTTCTGTACCTTGAAAATATCCGGAAGTACTTCCTTGTGTTTTTCACAGAAAGGTAGCGGGTTCTTCCATTTATGGTTGGGGGAACAGCTGACGATGTTAGTATTTTTTTTTATTTTCTTCGACCACAGTATCGACCCACTTCCACAGTTTCTTTCGTGCCAGGTCTTTTCTCTTCATGTTTTGTCGTTAGATGTCGATTTGAAGCTTCTGCGACGTCAATATTTTGAGTTTTTTTCATAAACTCGAGTTCGTCATTGACATATTCTTCTGCGGTTTCAGGAATGTTAAAGAATACATGTCTAAATGCAGTCTTCATAAAACGAGGATCTATGAATGTAGCCTTGGCTACAAGTGTATTGGTTTCCCAACCACTGAATCTTCTCGAAATAATTCCAATTAATTAAGTCTTAAAAAATAGCCCTATATTAGTGTTGATTTTAGTAGTTTTTAGGGCATGCTGGATGCTCTTCAGTAAAGGTATTACCATCGACAGAGTGGGGTACTTTTGCCCAGACATTTACTCTGTCATAGTGTGAAGAGGTTCAAGAACGTCGACACAGTTTTAAGGTACAGCCATTCTGATGCATATAGAGGTTCAGGAGCGTTCGGTAGGTATGACATGGCGACTGATAGAGGTTCTCTTAACTATAGTAATCTATCAATCATAATAAAACTATTATCCCACCTAGTTATCACTTCTTGTTTTACTTTTAAGTTATAGTTAAGTTCATTTAAGTTTGTACTTATTTAGTTTATCTGATGCCAAATTGCTACTTTTAAAATGTGTTACAATTGTTTTGTGCTTTTTAAACACTCTTTGAAAAAATCATTTGCTTCAATTGAATCATACACGAAGATTTAAGGTATACACAAGGTATATGGCTCTTTTTAATATATCATTAACAGCCTTTTTAACATTAGATCCATTGTTAGTAATAATGGCCGTTACCTTATCAGAGATATTCCAATTATCAAAAGCCAATGGACGCTTCCTGCTATGGCGTCTGCAGTATGACTGCCAGGAATCTCTTTAGTGTCTAGAACAACATTTCCAGCTCATTGTTAGTATTAATGAAATGGCATGTCACCGATATGAAAGATTTGTTTGACTCGGACGACCAGATGCCTGTTGTAATCCCGACGTTTTCCGTTTGGTTAAGCATATTTCTAATTTTTTGAGAAATTGCATTGCATATTTCTGGGTGAAGGTTTTTTATTTTGAAATCAACCTTATTTGAATACAACTCAAAATACTATAAACAAGATGACCGACTTGCTATAGGATAAAAATTATCAGGAATGCTTGCAAATTCGTTCTTGAATAATTTACAAACATCAAAAATAATTAACGAAGACAACTCATTTCAATAGATACTAAGAATAATGCAAGTGCAACATACAAATCCAATCTTTGAACAAAATCAAAGAAATAAATATTAAAAAATTGTAATTACATAGTTCAATATAAGATACCACAATTATCATATTGTGTTTAGTAGTTTATCTACAGATTATTTTTAGTTTTAAGTTTAAGGTCATTAGCTGCAATGTGATCATGAGGCAAACCTCCAAACAGGAGGTTTCAGTGTATACAAAATTAATTTTGAAGAGTACTCTTATAAATATGTGTACGTAATGGACGTTGTTAGACGAAACCCATGGCTATAAATGTCCGACAATGCACGCCACGTCACGTCACGCCAATGCCGAGCACAACTCCCCCACCACCACGACTGCGGCAGTAAAAGTGCGAGTCACCGAACAACACTGCGGATCTCATATTTGGCAGGATTTTTGATTGACGGTGCCATTTTTAATCGCTGTAAAAACAAGACACGTGATCGTTCAGCAACGAGACTCGGCTCATAGAATTATTACATTCATTAAAACATACATCCAACAAAGCTGAAAACAGTGTTCGTACACGTCAACTACTGTGGCGGGGAGATGAGTGGACTTCCACTTTCGCAGTCAGGGTGGTGAGGAATTTTAGCAATGCGCAAACGTTATTTACTTTCTAGATGACCCTCGTAATATAATACAATTAATCTTAGACCCTTTTTTCCTTTAATTATGGCGGATGTCCCTGGTGAAGTATAGAAACGTCTAATACTCAAAAGGTGAGGTGCAATGTATAGTGGTGAGGGGAGAGACATCAGGTGTAGTGGCCCATTGTGTGGTTGTTTACCGTCTCCAAACTTCACAAAAGCCTCGATATCATTGTATGTATCTGTGAACGCGATAACTTTGAATAAAACGTCTGATTTCGATCAAATTTGGCATTGATGTGTAAAGTGGCATTCGTGAATCTAAGTTCGAAAACTAGAATAATATGATCATGGTAAGGGATTTTATGGGGGTTAAGATTATCAAAAAATCAGCTTTTTGTAATTTTTACCCTAAAATTTTAAAAACACTCAATTTGTTACCAATTTATAGGGCTTAAAAACAAATAATTTAGTTTGTTGAATCAACCTAGGTTAAGTGGTTGCGGAGAAAATTCACAAAATCATTTGCTTCAATTGAATCATACACGAAGATTTAAGGTATACACAAGGTATATGGCTCTTTTTAATATATCATTAACAGCCTTTTTAACATTAGATCCATTGTTAGTAATAATGGCCGTTACCTTATCAGAGATATTCCAATTATCAAAAGCCAATGGACGCTTCCTGCTATGGCGTCTGCAGTATGACTGCCAGGAATCTCTTTAGTGTCTAGAACAACATTTCCAGCTCATTGTTAGTATTAATGAAATGGCATGTCACCGATATGAAAGATTTGTTTGACTCGGACGACCAGATGCCTGTTGTAATCCCGACGTTTTCCGTTTGGTTAAGCATATTTCTAATTTTTTGAGAAATTGCATTGCATATTTCTGGGTGAAGGTTTTTTATTTTGAAATCAACCTTATTTGAATACAACTCAAAATACTATAAACAAGATGACCGACTTGCTATAGGATAAAAATTATCAGGAATGCTTGCAAATTCGTTCTTGAATAATTTACAAACATCAAAAATAATTAACGAAGACAACTCATTTCAATAGATACTAAGAATAATGCAAGTGCAACATACAAATCCAATCTTTGAACAAAATCAAAGAAATAAATATTAAAAAATTGTAATTATATAGTTCAATATAAGATACCACAATTATCATATTGTGTTTAGTAGTTTATCTACAGATTATTTTTAGTTTTAAGTTTAAGGTCATTAGCTGCAATGTGATCATGAGGCAAACCTCCAAACAGGAGGTTTCAGTGTATACAAAATTAATTTTGAAGAGTACTCTTATAAATATGTGTACGTAATGGACGTTGTTAGACGAAACCCATGGCTATAAATGTCCGACAATGCACGCCACGTCACGTCACGCCAATGCACGTCACGTCAATGCACGTCATGCCAATGCACGTCACGCCACGTAACGTCAATGTAGTCACGCCAATTCACGTCACGTCAATGCACGTCACGCCAATGCAAGTCACGTCACGGTATTCTCTTCAGAGCATTCAACAATTTTCCGGTAGTGACGTGACGTGACGTGACGTGACAGAGTTGTATAGCAGCTTCCATTTGATTACTCGGGGAGCTTACCTCTAGAAAATGGATGTGACGGATATATAGCGCAGTACCTTAATCACTCACTTCGAAAATTTCCCAATTATTTTAATAATAAAAAAAACTCAGACAAAGCTGTTATATTCTGCTAAAACATATGTCCTTATTCACACAAATAACATCGGGATATCCATAGTATTCCATATAATAACGTTTAACGTCTACTTATGTATCATTAAGTAAAGCAACGTAATTATTGTTAATATATCTAGTATTCAATAAGGTAATACCATTTTAAATATTCAAGTTTAAAATAAGACCTGATGACATACTGTACTGTTTTCTTAACAAATTTACACAAACTAAAACTAACTATTCAGTACACATAAGCAGCCCTGCCATATATTATGCATGTCTTCACTATTCAAGCGCGATACGTCTTCTGGATGTAATATATTTCGTATATTCGTCTTATTCAACTGCGGATCTAAATTTCCGTCCTAGCTTGCACAATCTGACTGACGAGTACAGGTACAGGGATGTACGTTTAAAGTATTTTATTTTCAACACATTTATACGATTTAAGAACTATTACGTATTATTATACGAATTCTATTTATGCCATTCGGTTTTTACACCGAGGCCCCCTTATACCTAATAAAATTACTGAAATTTAAGTTTAAACAATATTTAAACTAAACGAAATGCGTGGCACAGTTTATTGGAAAAATACTTCAAGTAATGTTTCACAGTTCTTAGAAAATGATTTATAAAAAATATTCTTCTACATTTGTTGCTTACTGATAATGTACATTTGATAATTACAAACTCTGACAGAATTGAGATCAAGAATGCTCTTTGAGAATCGATTTAAATCACCACATTCAATAAATAAACCCTTTAATGTACGAGGGTTGTCTAGAAAGTAAATAACGTTTGCTCACTACGCCGAACACAACTCCCCCACCACCACGACTGCGGCAGTAAAAGTGCGAGTCACCGAACAACACTGCGGATCTCATATTTGGCAGGATTTTTGATTGACGGTGCCATTTTTAATCGCTGTAAAAACAAGACACGTGATCGTTCAGCAACGAGACTCGGCTCATAGAATTATTACATTCATTAAAACATACATCCAACAAAGCTGAAAACAGTGTTCGTACACGTCAACTACTGTGGCGGGGAGATGAGTGGACTTCCACTTTCGCAGTCAGGGTGGTGAGGAATTTTAGCAATGCGCAAACGTTATTTACTTTCTAGATGACCCTCGTAATATAATACAATTAATCTTAGACCCTTTTTTCCTTTAATTATGGCGGATGTCCCTGGTGAAGTATAGAAACGTCTAATACTCAAAAGGTGAGGTGCAATGTATAGTGGTGAGGGGAGAGCCATCAGGTGTAGTGGCCCATTGTGTGGTTGTTTACCGTCTCCAAACTTCACAAAAGCCTCGATATCATTGTATGTGTCTGTGAACGCGATAATTTTGAATAAAACGTCTGATTTCGATCAAATTTGGCATTGATGTGTAAAGTGGCATTCGTGAATCTAAGTTCGAAAACTAGAATAATATGATCATGGTAAGGGATTTTATGGGGGTTAAGATTATCAAAAAATCAGCTTTTTGCAATTTTTACCCTAAAATTTTAAAAACACTCAATTTGTTACCAATTTATAGGGCTTAAAAACAAATAATCTAGTTTGTTGAATCAACCTAGGTTAAGTGGTTGCGGAGAAAATTCACAAAACGTATTTATTTACTCAAAACTTCACATTTTTTTCAATAAGTTCAGCTCTAAAAAAACAATTATTTTAACTGACCAAAATGTCTCTTTTAATTATACCTTTAAAATTATGTATAATATGTCCTATGTCATAATAAAATATTGAGATTCGAACCATTTTGATGAAAATATTTTTAATAAATTGTCCATTTGCATTTTATTTGGGAATAATTGTTGTATTTTTATGTATTTTATACCAAACCCTTCTCCTGTCATACATGCTGGACGGATATGGGTGGTCTGACTCGACCATAACACAACGAAACCTTTCAACCCCCAGGTAAAATCTCTATAACTATAAACATTGAATTTAGCATGAACAGTAATTAACCCAACCACTACGAAGAGATTTAAATTTGTTTTGACAAGACTCCGACCCACGGTCATTCAAATTTCCCATGTGAGTTCGTAATTTTCTATTTGATCACATATTTTTAACACATGTTAATTATTCAAAATAAATCCAAAAGATTATCACAGGATATAGCGCGTGACAGCTATATTAACCGGGTGAGGCCAGGTTCTACATCAACTAGAATAAACATAAAAGTGGGGTTCAGTTACCCTTACACTATAAAATATATTATTCAGTCAAGTTATTTATTACTTAACATTTTGTATTACTCTCCCAGATAAATTGCTGAATTATATGTATTAAACTGCGTTAAATATGAAGAACTTAGGATTGTTGTTGTTGTGTTATAATATAGGAAAATACAACTATGTTAAAGTTGTTGTGTTTTAAAGATACAACAATGAAATTCCTTGATGCTTTTTGCTTAACCTAAATTAGTGTTATTATCCAGGCGGTCTTATAAAATGTTAAACTCCAAAGACTTATCGGCAAAGGTTTTACTTTCATCCACCTTGCTCCAAAATTTTGCTAATGGTTTCATAGCGTATTTGTTATTTTACTAATGTATTCATTTCAGTATGTTAGCACCAGTAAAACATTACTAATGGATTTAGGTTGTGCTAATAGTAATACTCTGCGTCCAATTAATTTAGGGACAATAAATCTTGAAAGCCTGCGGGCACCAGCAATGCATGGCAAACAAAATATTTACTAACGCACATATGAAAGCATTCTAATGGAGTTGGTATTGCTCATTCGACTGCCTTTGATAACTGGAGTGGCTTTATTAGGGCATTAATTTGTTGTTCACATGATCGGTGCGGTTTGTTTAATGCATGTCACGGATTAATGAATGTCATATTTTACTATTTACATGTTATGAGCAAACATTATGCTCTAAGATTGTCATATACTTGGTTAGACTCCAATATACTTGCATGTTCAGTGTTGTCATATTCTTAAGCTGTATTGCGGTAGTTTATCCTGAAAAAGTTTGTAAGTAAATAAAATATAATAACACGTTTTTATGTTTAAGGAATTCACTCGAAAATTATTTCTTAAAATTTCTCAGACGTCTATAACTGTATATGTTTAAACTAGCCCATCAATGCAAAAATATGAATCTGTTCAGGATTTAGCTTAAGTTAATAAATGAAACTAAAGTGTCTACGTATTACTTGGTATCTTTGATTTTTAGTTGTTTTAAGGTCTTATGCATCGTGAGGTCGCAAAGTGCGAAACATAGTTGTATAAAATATTTCCCATTATTATGAAGAGACGTGTAAAAGTATCCAACTATGCCACACCATGGTCCGTCAGGGCGTAGTCCCACACCTTGTAAGCTCGAATGTTAATCTAACAAAATAATTTTCTCGGTGTTCCACAAGCGCTCCAATGCTTTATTTTGCGTTATTTATTTAGCCACGTGTGACTACATCCAATATATACCCATCATTAATTCATACTCCCTTAAAATACCCCCTAGTTAGTCAGAAAATTAAAGAGATGTTAATATATATTAAGAATCCCCGTTCAGTTTCGTACTAATGTAGTGACAAAAGGAGAAAGAAATACCAAAAACCCACTTTTGGAAAAATTTTGGACGAGAAAACTCATTGATTTCCAACTAAAAACAAACTCCGAAGGATTAGTTTTTGCGCACTTGCTAGATCCCTATATCAATTGTGTAGTAGTATATATTCGGGGGGGGGGGAGTCGGCGGGGATTTTGATGACTTTTCCCAGAATTTTTTCAGAACAAATTTAGGGTTTTAGGATTTAAAAAAAATTGTATATAAAATAATTTTTAGTATTGGATATAGGCCGGTTTAACATAAAAAACCCACATCCGAAAAAAATGAGAAAACCGATTTTCCGCTAACTAAAAAACCCTGAAGAATTTTTTTATTCCTGCCGTTTGCTTAAATTACATGTTACATAGTCGAAAGTACCATAATAAACAATAATTAATCACAACATGTCCTTATTTCACTAACTTTATAGTAGTGTAAATCCACCATTTTCATGGAGGCGGCTGAGGAGGATCGGCACTTTTTTATATTTTCAGTGTGTATACAGTATATCTAGTATGTGTATGTGTATTAATACCCAAAATATGTATATATGTGATATGTAAAAAATAATAATTTTTCAGATTTGCTCTAGGCTATTGTAAACACCAAAAAACTAACTTTGGTGTTTATGGATTTGTCTTCAATTTGGTAATTGTACTAAGCTAATGTGTAAGTAAACACCGCCTAACATTTTCAAATTTAATATTTTGTAAATTACTGCCAAATGCCAAATTTCTTTATTTACTGTCCAATTTAATTTTCGGATATGTCATAGCCTCTTTATATCTAAATTTACCGAATATTATTTCCAATAACCCTCTGATGCTGTCGATATTTTGTTTGTTCATTTTGTCGTAACCATGCAAAAACTAACTTTGATGTATATAGATTTGTCTGCAATTTGTTTACTATCCTAGGCTATTGCATAAGTTAATACCCCATATAATTCCCAAATTCAATATTACGGTAAAATAAAAAAAAATAAACATAAACTACAATAGGGTCAAATGCCAGCTTATTTACCATCCGATTTGGCTGTCATAGTGTAATTGCCATACTTCCAATTCCAATACTTTTTATGATTTGTATATAATAAATCCACAAAATACTAACTTTCGTCTTTATAGCCCGAATAAATAGATATTAGGATATGTTACTTTCCTAAGCCCATGTATAGGTAGATACCACCTATGATCACTAAAATTCAATTTAAACAATAGTTTTAAAATTGCTATAGTCCGATTTGATTTCCGGATATGTTATAGCCCATGTTTTATCCCCATTTTTATACTATGTAACTGTAGTTTTGCAAAATACTACTAACTTTAGATGATTTAATTGATTATTACATATGTTGTTGCCCTAGGCTAAAATGTATGTAATTATCTCCCGATTCCATTATTTAAAATTTAAATTAGACCAGGTTCTTTATTTTTCCATATGGTTTTATCGATTGTCAAGTATGTTATAGCCCACAACCATTGTCATGTCCCAACTTGGGCTACACCTCCTCAACAACTACCTCTTGGTTATGTTGTTCGCAAAATACTTAGGTGTTTATTAGTCAATGTAATTAGTTAAAGATTATGTTGTTGTACTATGCCAACGGATGTGTAATTACATATAATTGTGCCCATAATTCTTATCTTAAATTGCCAGTTTATTTATTTTGAAGATAATATTTGGAAATCTTATAGTCCTTAACCATTTACCAAGTATTATCCCTGATTTAATACTGTGTAGTAATCAAAACAATTTAACAATCCTAAACTTCTTTGTTTACCGTCAGATATAATTTTAGAGCAGTTATCACCTTGGATATTATGTATGTCTCTATAGTTAGTACAGGTAATAAATATAAGTCCCAAAAGCCTAGTTTTGTGTTTTGTGGATATTTAGAGTTAGTTATCTTCCTAGACTAATATACCTGTAATACCTATTTTTTACAAATAATTACAGGTTTGCAATAATTACACCACCCCACTATATATTAAATTATATAATTTAAACATTAATATTTATAAATTTATGAAATCTTGTGTAGTATTCAAATATGACCCGGACGGACTTTTTAATGTCAATTGGCAGAACCTGTGAAATTGTTGTAAAATGTCTGTAAAACAACACATATCGTTTGGCAGAAAAATGGTGACAATTGACAGAACCTGTGAATATTTTGTCAAATTTCTGTTAACTTTATTGTTTTATTTTACACAAATGTTACAGGCAGGCATTTGGCCCTATTGATTGTAGTTTATGTTTTGTTTTGTTTTTATTTGACTGTAATATTGAATTTGGAAATTAAATGGGGTATTAATTAACGTATGCAATAGCCTAGGATAGTAACCAAATTGCAGACAAATCTATAAACACCAAAGTTAGTTTTTGCATGGTTATGACAAAATAAACAAACAAAATATCGACAGTGTTTAAGGGTTATTGGAAATAATATACGGTAAATTGATAGATAAGGGGGCCATAACATATCCGAAAATTAAATTGGAAAGTAAATAAAGAAGTTGGCATTTGGCAGTAATTTACAAAATATTAGATTTGGAAATTGTAGACGGTATTTACTTATGCATTAGCTTAGGACAACAACCAAATTGCAGACAATTCCATAAACACGATAGTTAGTTTTTGGTTGATGGCAACAAAATAATAAATTAAAAAACCAAATCTGACAGTATTATAGGGGGTAACGGAAATTATATTAGTGTGGTTAATCTTTGCTGTAAGAGGGTTAAATCATATCAACAAATTAACCAAATCGAACAGTAAATAAATAAGTTGGCCATTGGCAGTATTTTGTTGTTTTACCGTAATATTAAATTTGGGAAATGTAGGTGGAATTTATTAATGCATTAGCTTAAGACAGTAACATATCCAAAAGTCAGTCAAATCGGACCACAAACACCAAAGTTAGTTTTTTGGTGTTTACAATAGCCTAGAGCAAATCTGAAAATTATTATTTTTTACATATCACATATATACACATTTTGGGTATTAATACACATACACATACTAGATATATACACACTAAAGATATAAAAGGGTATCAAAAGGAGGTGACAAGTGCCAAAAGGGGTCAGGGATTGGCTCACCCTGTAGAATGAGGGGGGATTTGGAAGTTAAAAGGTTGGGGTGAGTTGGGCCACCCTTATATACACATACACACTAAAGATAAAAAAGTGCCGATCCACATCAGTCGCCTCCATAAAAATGGTGGATTTACACTACTATAAATTTAATGAAATAAGGACATGTTGTGATTAATTATTGTTTATTATGGTACTTTCGACTATGTAACATGTAATATAAGCAAACAGCAGAAATAAAAAAAATTCTTCGGTGTTTTTTAGTTGGCGAAAATCGGTTTTCTCATTTTTTTCGGATGTGGGTTTTTATGTTAAACCGGCCTATATCCACTACAAAAATTATTTTAAATAAAATTATTTTAAAATCCTAAAACCCTAAAATTTTCCTGGAAAAATGCTGGGAAAAGTCTTCATCATCCCCGCCGACTCCACCTCCCCCCTCCCCCCCGAATATATACTACTACACAATAGATATATTTACAACATATTATGGTTGGTAATAGGGCTTGTGATTATTCAATAGGCAGGGATCTAGTAAGTGCGTAAAAACTGATCCTTCGGAGTTTGTTTTTTGTTGGCGGGAAATCGGTGGGTTTTCTCGGCTAACAATTTTCCGAAAGTGGGTTTTGTGGCGTTTTGTTCTCCTTTTACCACTACTTACTAATCTGGAATTCTTACCAATACTTTGATAATATATACATAAAGAAAGTCTTTATTATTATTATTTCGTAGTGGTGTTTATTGCAGTTTAATTAGCAAAAAAACATCCCCGGTTTAATAATTATTTCACATTTTATAATATTTACAGTTTTCAATTTACTTGTTCGTCTTTCATTCGTGAAATGCTAGAATTTTCCTTACAAGAAAAAGGTTTATACATTTTTCAATCAGGAATTACATTCAATTAGGAAGTTTAATTTGTGCTTCTGGGATGACATGTTCCACTTGTTCGGGGTTGCTTGTTTTACAAGTGCAAATTGAAGTGCTGGCATCGCCATGGCGACAGATCAATTAGTCTCTACAGGTCCAATTACTACTGGGGTTCCTGCTGCACTGCGTTCGCACACTGCTGTTTATAGCTTGCCGGTGCGGCGAGCCGCTGAGTAGGCCCCAGCCGACTGCCCGATCACACTCTTACTATAATGTATCAACAAACTAGTAAGACGTGTTTATTGATGGTGAATTAATTTACGTTACGTTATATTGTTATATTTTCCAGGCAACAAACATCATCCTCATGACTATTTTAGAAGTTATTAATTTTAATAAAAAAATTAGCTTAATCTGAATTAAAGTTATATTTATATGTGTCAGAGTTCATATAAATTGTCACGTTATATGAACTTCAATTAAAAAATAAATTTTACATTAAGTAGCAATTTAAAAAGTATATGGCCAAACCACGTTAATCGTGTCAATTGCGTTAGTTTCAGAACTCATCGACTCATCCTTTGCCAGTGTATGTGTAATTGAAGGAAACTCACACAAATTGTATTACAAGTTGTATGCAGTTGGAGCACACTTCCAATCATCTGAAACAATTTTGAGATTCGGTTGTTTTTGGAATCTGAACGAGTTGTTTATGCAGGAACTCGTATTATTATATATATATATATATATATATAACATCAAGATTAAAAAAATCTTGAATTCATGGAACTAAACGCAAGAATCTCTAAGAAAGGACAAAGAACGGTGAAAATTGCAAACACTCACGTATTCATTGATGAACACGTGTACGGTACATCAAATCCGTTTTTCCCCAGGTATTTCCCAGTATCGATTCGCATGATTCAAGTTCAGGCAGTTGTATTTCAGATGATTAGACTTCTACAGAAGACAATAAAAATCTTTGTTGAAAAAATATTCAATTGCCAAATTGAATCGAATCGAATAAAAATAGTTTTCATCACTCTGTATTCCCATTACCATGCAGCTGAGATCTACGAAAATTATCTATTTCCTTGCAACAAAACAACAAATGATCAGCTGACTTTGCCAGTAGATAAGAACTGAGAAAGAGGGGCCACTTTCGGCGCTTTTTTCCCATGTTATTCTTATGGGGATCAGTTTTTGCGCCGACGCCCGATCCCGCCTTACACAAGTTTCCTTGTTAGCCTGTACTAATGTCCAACCCTTGCCTATATTAAATATATTTTCCCAATCCCCATCCCTCCTCTATATTTTTTAAAATTAATTTTCAAATTCAGGCTAAAAAACTATCTTTAGTGTTTATGGTCCGATTTGTCTTCAATTTGGATATGATATTGTCCTAGGCAAGTGTTTTAATAAATTCCACTTACATTTCCCAAATTCACTATAACGGTCAAATTAAAAAATATTTTTTGAAAAATACTATAGTGCCAATTGCCACCTTCTTTATTAACTGTCCGATTTGTCTGCAATTTGGATATGTTATTGTCCTAGGCAAGTGTTTTAATAAATTCCACTTACATTTCCCAAATTCACTATAACGGTCAAATTAAAAAATATTTTTTGAAAAATACTATAGTGCCAATTGCCACCTTCTTTATTAACTGTCCGATTTGTCTGCAATTTGGATATGTTATTGTCCTAGGCAAGTGTTTTAATAAATTCCACTTACATTTCCCAAATTCACTATAACGGTCAAATTAAAAAATATTTTTTGAAAAATACTATAGTGCCAATTGCCACCTTCTTTATTAACTGTCCGATTTGTCTGCAATTTGGATATGTTATTGTCCTAGGCAAGTGTTTTAATAAATTCCACTTACATTTCCCAAATTCACTATAACGGTCAAATTAAAAAATATTTTTTGAAAAATACTATAGTGCCAATTGCCACCTTCTTTATTAACTGTCCGATTTGTCTGCAATTTGGATATGTTATTGTCCTAGGCAAGTGTTTTAATAAATTCCACTTACATATCCCAAATTCACTATTACGGTAAAATTAAAAAATATTTTTGAAAAATACTGCCAATTGCCAACTTCTTTATTTACTGTCCGATTTATTTAAAATTTGGATATGCTATTAACCTAGGCAAGTGTTTTAATAAATTCCACTTACATATCCCAAATTCACTATTACGGTAAAATTAAAAAATATTTTTGAAAAATACTGCCAATTGCCAACTTCTTTATTTACTGTCCGATTTGTTTAAAATTTAGATATGTTATTGTTATAGGCAAGTGTTTTAATAAATTAGCCTTACATTTCCCAAATTTACTATTACAGTCAAATTAAAAAATATTTTTGAAAAATACTGCCAATTGCCAACTTCTTTATTTACTGTCCGATTTGTTTAAAATTTGGATATGTTATTGTTGTAGGCTAGTGTATATGCACCATCCACATTTTACAAATATTGCGGTTAAATTTTAAAAAATTTGGAAAAATACTGCCAATTGGCAACTTCTTTATTTATGGTCTGATTTGTTTAAAATTTATATATGTCATTATTCTAGGCTAGTGTATATGTACCATCCACATTTGACAAATTAACTATAATGGTCAAATTTAAAAAATATTTTGAAAAATATACTAACAATTTCAAACTTCTTTATTTACTGTCTGATTTATTTTCGGATATGTTATAGCTCTTATATAGGTAACAAGACCACACTATCACACGCTCCATTACCCCCTACAATACAGTATTTTGTCTTTTTTGTTTGTTTATTTTGCTGTAATCCCAAAACTGACTTTGCTGTTTATTGTCCGATTTGCCTACACTTTGGATATTGTCCTAAGCATTTATTGTCTGATTTATTTTTGGATATGTTATAGCCCCCAACTATTATATCTAAAATTACAATATTATTTCCACCTATAATACAGTTGATGTGTTGTTTGTTTTGCCGCAACCTAAAAACTAACATTGGTATTTGTGTTTTTACAAATTCAATATTACGGTTGGATTAAAAAAAATAAATGCAAGCTTATTATATTTGCCACAAGCTTATTATATACATCCAGCTGTTATATTTGCCACATTTCCAATATTGTTGTGACCCTCTCAACTACCTCTCATTGTAATATAATAAGTAATATATATCCACAATTATGGTCAGAACTGCCTAAATTTTGGATATGTTTTAAGCCAATGCGATAGCAAAAAATAAATTTTTAAAACCCAAAACAACTAAACACAAAACACTAATCTTTCTTTGTGCTTGTTTGGAGTAGTCTTTATTTTATCCAACTTAATTTTAATTTTGTAGTTAAAATCAAACTTCCCACATTCTAGCTCCCTTTCCAGCCAGTGGTTGGAGACATAAAGGTTACGAATATTTTCAAACTGTACAATATATCTTTTTCTACCCCTATGTTGGACTTGTTTAATAGCGCTTATTAATAATTCCGCACCATATTCCAAATCCTCCAGTCTACTACATTCTTTAAATTTAACATTGCCTTTAATATCTTGCATCTCTATGTCTTCTTGTCCAACATCATCCCACTCATTGTTACGGAAACTTAGGTTTTCTATTTTTGGAAAGGAATTGCCATAAAATGTTGCGGTTCCGTTAGTGTTAAAGCTTGCAAGGGGCTCGTTGGTAGGTAGATAAATAATGTCAAAATCACCACTGTATGGCAACACGCTATAACCTTGCCTATTCTTATTTATCTCTATAAATACAGTTTTACAGACACCTTTAACATAGTATACACCCCTCCGTCCATCCTTTTCTGCCAACACTCCCACAAACTTGTTGTTTACTACAAACGCATACACTATATAATGTCCATAATGCTCTAGATCCTCCCAACGTCGCAGGAAGTAATCTTTTAATTTATCCTCTCTTTCCCTTCTTTCTTGTTCTTTAGCCAACTGTGCTTTGTATTCCTCTGCAACAGTATTTTCCACATATTCCAATTTACGCTTATTACTGTCAATGTCTTCTAATTCCAATTTCCTCTTTTTGGAACAACTCTCTAAGAAAGGCTTGGAAAGTGGCTCTATTTCTTTAATAGTGTATGGGTACAGTTTATTGGTCCGGCTTCTTAAAACGTAGGGAGTAAGGTTAGGACTTTCCACCAAGCCTAATTCTTCTAAATTGATGTGTTTAGGTATAGTGGAGAAAGGTGTATTTGATTTTGTAAAACATGTGCCCCCAGATTTGATGTAACACTTATGCTTTACACTTATGGCATCAGGAAACTCCTCTATTACCTCTACATAGTTAGTTGGTAAACAGTTAAAGCTAAATGCAGATAGAGCATACTTTATTAACTTTTCCCTTTGTGTACTATCTTTTGGCAGTTTTAGTTGTACTCCAGTTATCTTCTTCGTATTACTATTACCCCAATATGCGTATTGTAATAAATCGTTAAACACTAAACAACAACTGTTTTGTAATTGATTGGCAACTTTCACCCACATCTTATGCAGAGGTACAGCATAGAATGGAGCATTTTGAAAGTACCGTTTGTTGTCTTCTATTAGACTTAAACAATCTCTTAAAGGTTCAAACCCTTTACCAAAACCTCTACAATAGTTATAGATTGTTGCCTCTAACCTTGTTATTCCATTCTCTCTAGCTAGTTTAGACGAGAACGTTTCTTTTAGTCTCGCATCTGGACAGTTTACAAAGTTTATTATATGGTTTCCTATACTTTTAATTACTCCAGGGCTTGTAATCTGGCATATAAATTTATTATATATTTTTACCCTGCTATTTACATTAAACCATGTTAAACAGTCTTTACTAACATTATCTACAATAACATTATATCCATTCTTGTACGCCCCTTGGTAGCAAAAGTTAAAGTTTTCTGTAAGATATTGGCACATTTCCTCTTTATTAAATATTCCAGCCAAATCTAGTGTTATATCGAAATCCATAAGATAGTACATTTCTTTTTCCAGATCTTGCAGTATCTTTGGAAGATCTTCCAACAAATCCTTAATTTTAACATTTGCAAGCTCTATTTTATAGGGAATTGCTATAGGATCATCATACTTTTGTTTAATTTGGTCAATATCTTTCTTTATTATTTGTAACACACCCTCGCTTTGGGAGAATGGTAGTTTGGCCACAACACCATGTCGAGCTAAAGAGAACTTTTTAAATATTCCTCGTAAGTAGCTATTAAACGAGCCACATATTTCCTTCTTAACTTTAAATTTATTCCGAACGTCCCCATCACAATCCGTAACATTGGTTATCTTAACTAACATTATGTTATCACAAAACGCATCCGTTATAGATGTTAAGTTATTTAATTTTGGTTCGCCCTCACAATAGTTTATATTACCTATGTCTGTAAGAAGGTTATTATTACGTAGATTTTCTAATAAAAACCATATACCGAATCTTTCGTTAGTAGGTTTAATACAATTTCCCAATAAATGGCTAACAGAGTACATTTCTTTTATACAAAAAAAGTAGCGGAAACATGTAAACAGGACAGATTACACCATAGGCATATAGAGGTTGTAAATATATGGATATTGTATATAAACACAGGCGAGCGGCAAGTGTAACATGTAAGTGGACACCCACATGCAAATATGGAATACCCACTATTAATATAATTCCAAATTCGACTAAATAAGTTTATAGTCTCAATATAATTAACATATTAACTAACGGCGCCATCCCCCATTAGTACCCAAAATTGTCGAAATTCTATAATTCTATTCTTAGTCCTTGTATTAGGTTTTGTACTATTAAACCCAACACCCCGTGCAGTAGAGTAATATATGTATTTAATGCAGATACGCACATTCTACAAGACCCACACATCTGTTGTATAAGCAGCAGAATAGACGTCTCACCCATTGTGTTGTTGTAAAGTAAAACATAAATGTAAATTGTGCTGGATACAACCGGCCAGATATTAGACAGGAAATGTGTTGGAAGTGTATTGCCAAAGACAAACACCACATAGTGCAGCATGTAATCAATCCATTACTATTTAGACAGTGTTGGTACAACATCCGATATATTAGCCAAACCCACAATCAAACTTGGAAAACAAACAGTAAAAGATAAATATTATAGTAACAGAAATAGTAAGAGTATAAGGACATAGTAATATTTAAAGTTTATAAAACAACACAAATGCAGAGACACAACACACTCCAACACATTTGGACACAGGCACAGATACTGGTTTACATCCATTTAACACAACTTTACACGTTCTGTCAACCGACACAAAAATAGTTTGTAAATTGTGTAAGAAATATATGTAATATAAACAAATTTAACACAATCATAACATTGTCCACAATGTTATGATTGTGTTAAATTTGTTTATATTACATATATTTCTTACACAATTTACAAACTATTTTTGTGTCGGTTGACAGAACGTGTAAAGTTGTGTTAAATGGATGTAAACCAGTATCTGTGCCTGTGTCCAAATGTGTTGGAGTGTGTTGTGTCTCTGCATTTGTGTTGTTTTATAAACTTTAAATATTACTATGTCCTTATACTCTTACTATTTCTGTTACTATAATATTTATCTTTTACTGTTTGTTTTCCAAGTTTGATTGTGGGTTTGGCTAATATATCGGATGTTGTACCAACACTGTCTAAATAGTAATGGATTGATTACATGCTGCACTATGTGGTGTTTGTCTTTGGCAATACACTTCCAACACATTTCCTGTCTAATATCTGGCCGGTTGTATCCAGCACAATTTACATTTATGTTTTACTTTACAACAACACAATGGGTGAGACGTCTATTCTGCTGCTTATACAACAGATGTGTGGGTCTTGTAGAATGTGCGTATCTGCATTAAATACATATATTACTCTACTGCACGGGGTGTTGGGTTTAATAGTACAAAACCTAATACAAGGACTAAGAATAGAATTATAGAATTTCGACAATTTTGGGTACTAATGGGGGATGGCGCCGTTAGTTAATATGTTAATTATATTGAGACTATAAACTTATTTAGTCGAATTTGGAATTATATTAATAGTGGGTATTCCATATTTGCATGTGGGTGTCCACTTACATGTTACACTTGCCGCTCGCCTGTGTTTATATACAATATCCATATATTTACAACCTCTATATGCCTATGGTGTAATCTGTCCTGTTTACATGTTTCCGCTACTTTTTTTGTATAAAAGAAATGTACTCTGTTAGCCATTTATTGGGAAATTGTATTAAACCTACTAACGAAAGATTCGGTATATGGTTTTTATTAGAAAATCTACGTAATAATAACCTTCTTACAGACATAGGTAATATAAACTATTGTGAGGGCGAACCAAAATTAAATAACTTAACATCTATAACGGATGCGTTTTGTGATAACATAATGTTAGTTAAGATAACCAATGTTACGGATTGTGATGGGGACGTTCGGAATAAATTTAAAGTTAAGAAGGAAATATGTGGCTCGTTTAATAGCTACTTACGAGGAATATTTAAAAAGTTCTCTTTAGCTCGACATGGTGTTGTGGCCAAACTACCATTCTCCCAAAGCGAGGGTGTGTTACAAATAATAAAGAAAGATATTGACCAAATTAAACAAAAGTATGATGATCCTATAGCAATTCCCTATAAAATAGAGCTTGCAAATGTTAAAATTAAGGATTTGTTGGAAGATCTTCCAAAGATACTGCAAGATCTGGAAAAAGAAATGTACTATCTTATGGATTTCGATATAACACTAGATTTGGCTGGAATATTTAATAAAGAGGAAATGTGCCAATATCTTACAGAAAACTTTAACTTTTGCTACCAAGGGGCGTACAAGAATGGATATAATGTTATTGTAGATAATGTTAGTAAAGACTGTTTAACATGGTTTAATGTAAATAGCAGGGTAAAAATATATAATAAATTTATATGCCAGATTACAAGCCCTGGAGTAATTAAAAGTATAGGAAACCATATAATAAACTTTGTAAACTGTCCAGATGCGAGACTAAAAGAAACGTTCTCGTCTAAACTAGCTAGAGAGAATGGAATAACAAGGTTAGAGGCAACAATCTATAACTATTGTAGAGGTTTTGGTAAAGGGTTTGAACCTTTAAGAGATTGTTTAAGTCTAATAGAAGACAACAAACGGTACTTTCAAAATGCTCCATTCTATGCTGTACCTCTGCATAAGATGTGGGTGAAAGTTGCCAATCAATTACAAAACAGTTGTTGTTTAGTGTTTAACGATTTATTACAATACGCATATTGGGGTAATAGTAATACGAAGAAGATAACTGGAGTACAACTAAAACTGCCAAAAGATAGTACACAAAGGGAAAAGTTAATAAAGTATGCTCTATCTGCATTTAGCTTTAACTGTTTACCAACTAACTATGTAGAGGTAATAGAGGAGTTTCCTGATGCCATAAGTGTAAAGCATAAGTGTTACATCAAATCTGGGGGCACATGTTTTACAAAATCAAATACACCTTTCTCCACTATACCTAAACACATCAATTTAGAAGAATTAGGCTTGGTGGAAAGTCCTAACCTTACTCCCTACGTTTTAAGAAGCCGGACCAATAAACTGTACCCATACACTATTAAAGAAATAGAGCCACTTTCCAAGCCTTTCTTAGAGAGTTGTTCCAAAAAGAGGAAATTGGAATTAGAAGACATTGACAGTAATAAGCGTAAATTGGAATATGTGGAAAATACTGTTGCAGAGGAATACAAAGCACAGTTGGCTAAAGAACAAGAAAGAAGGGAAAGAGAGGATAAATTAAAAGATTACTTCCTGCGACGTTGGGAGGATCTAGAGCATTATGGACATTATATAGTGTATGCGTTTGTAGTAAACAACAAGTTTGTGGGAGTGTTGGCAGAAAAGGATGGACGGAGGGGTGTATACTATGTTAAAGGTGTCTGTAAAACTGTATTTATAGAGATAAATAAGAATAGGCAAGGTTATAGCGTGTTGCCATACAGTGGTGATTTTGACATTATTTATCTACCTACCAACGAGCCCCTTGCAAGCTTTAACACTAACGGAACCGCAACATTTTATGGCAATTCCTTTCCAAAAATAGAAAACCTAAGTTTCCGTAACAATGAGTGGGATGATGTTGGACAAGAAGACATAGAGATGCAAGATATTAAAGGCAATGTTAAATTTAAAGAATGTAGTAGACTGGAGGATTTGGAATATGGTGCGGAATTATTAATAAGCGCTATTAAACAAGTCCAACATAGGGGTAGAAAAAGATATATTGTACAGTTTGAAAATATTCGTAACCTTTATGTCTCCAACCACTGGCTGGAAAGGGAGCTAGAATGTGGGAAGTTTGATTTTAACTACAAAATTAAAATTAAGTTGGATAAAATAAAGACTACTCCAAACAAGCACAAAGAAAGATTAGTGTTTTGTGTTTAGTTGTTTTGGGTTTTAAAAATTTATTTTTTGCTATCGCATTGGCTTAAAACATATCCAAAATTTAGGCAGTTCTGACCATAATTGTGGATATATATTACTTATTATATTACAATGAGAGGTAGTTGAGAGGGTCACAACAATATTGGAAATGTGGCAAATATAACAGCTGGATGTATATAATAAGCTTGTGGCAAATATAATAAGCTTGCATTTATTTTTTTTAATCCAACCGTAATATTGAATTTGTAAAAACACAAATACCAATGTTAGTTTTTAGGTTGCGGCAAAACAAACAACACATCAACTGTATTATAGGTGGAAATAATATTGTAATTTTAGATATAATAGTTGGGGGCTATAACATATCCAAAAATAAATCAGACAATAAATGCTTAGGACAATATCCAAAGTGTAGGCAAATCGGACAATAAACAGCAAAGTCAGTTTTGGGATTACAGCAAAATAAACAAACAAAAAAGACAAAATACTGTATTGTAGGGGGTAATGGAGCGTGTGATAGTGTGGTCTTGTTACCTATATAAGAGCTATAACATATCCGAAAATAAATCAGACAGTAAATAAAGAAGTTTGAAATTGTTAGTATATTTTTCAAAATATTTTTTAAATTTGACCATTATAGTTAATTTGTCAAATGTGGATGGTACATATACACTAGCCTAGAATAATGACATATATAAATTTTAAACAAATCAGACCATAAATAAAGAAGTTGCCAATTGGCAGTATTTTTCCAAATTTTTTAAAATTTAACCGCAATATTTGTAAAATGTGGATGGTGCATATACACTAGCCTACAACAATAACATATCCAAATTTTAAACAAATCGGACAGTAAATAAAGAAGTTGGCAATTGGCAGTATTTTTCAAAAATATTTTTTAATTTGACTGTAATAGTAAATTTGGGAAATGTAAGGCTAATTTATTAAAACACTTGCCTATAACAATAACATATCTAAATTTTAAACAAATCGGACAGTAAATAAAGAAGTTGGCAATTGGCAGTATTTTTCAAAAATATTTTTTAATTTGACCGTAATAGTGAATTTGGGATATGTAAGTGGAATTTATTAAAACACTTGCCTAGGTTAATAGCATATCCAAATTTTAAATAAATCGGACAGTAAATAAAGAAGTTGGCAATTGGCAGTATTTTTCAAAAATATTTTTTAATTTTACCGTAATAGTGAATTTGGGATATGTAAGTGGAATTTATTAAAACACTTGCCTAGGACAATAACATATCCAAATTGCAGACAAATCGGACAGTTAATAAAGAAGGTGGCAATTGGCACTATAGTATTTTTCAAAAAATATTTTTTAATTTGACCGTAATAGTGAATTTGGGATATGTAAGTGGAATTTATTAAAACACTTGCCTAGGACAATAACATATCCAAATTGCAGACAAATCGGACAGTTAATAAAGAAGGTGGCAATTGGCACTATAGTATTTTTCAAAAAATATTTTTTAATTTGACCGTTATAGTGAATTTGGGAAATGTAAGTGGAATTTATTAAAACACTTGCCTAGGACAATAACATATCCAAATTGCAGACAAATCGGACAGTTAATAAAGAAGGTGGCAATTGGCACTATAGTATTTTTCAAAAAATATTTTTTAATTTGACCGTTATAGTGAATTTGGGAAATGTAAGTGGAATTTATTAAAACACTTGCCTAGGACAATAACATATCCAAATTGCAGACAAATCGGACAGTTAATAAAGAAGGTGGCAATTGGCACTATAGTATTTTTCAAAAAATATATTTTAATTTGACCGTTATAGTGAATTTGGGAAATGTAAGTGGAATTTATTAAAACACTTGCCTAGGACAATATCATATCCAAATTGAAGACAAATCGGACCATAAACACTAAAGATAGTTTTTTAGCCTGAATTTGAAAATTAATTTTAAAAAATATAGAGGAGGGATGGGGATTGGGAAAATATATTTAATATAGGCAAGGGTTGGACATTAGTACAGGCTAACAAGGAAACTTGTGTAAGGCGGGATCGGGCGTCGGCGCAAAAACTGATCCCCATAAGAATAACATGGGAAAAAAGCGCCGAAAGTGGCCCCTCTTTCTCAGTTCTTATCTACTAATGTCCTAAACATTACTTTTCCTGTCCCAAAAAATACTTTGCCTGTCCCAAACAAAACTTTTCGTGTCCTAAACAATTGAAGTTCCCGTTTTGCTCAACAGGAGCACCAGTGTGATTTCCTTATTTGTTTTGACAATCCAGTGTTCAAACAGCTGACTTTAACACTAAAATGAATTGTAAAACCGTTTTGTGCTTACTTATGGAAAATTAACATCAGATTATTTTGTTTAAAGTTTAGGGCGGTTATTTGCATTGTGATGAAAAGTATCGTTCACTACTCGTCACAAAAATCCTATTTCGGGGCTCGATATTATTTTCCACGCTCGGCTTCGCCTCGCGAGTAAAATTCTACCTTGTCCCAAAATAGGTCACTTTCGTGACTAGTGAAATATACTATTTATGACCGACGACCTAACTGTAAAAAGGTTGAGCACATTAAAAATGAAATTCATTTTGAAGTTGTTCTAGGCGTTTTACCAATAGTCACTAACATCGAATATCAAAAATGCCATAAGAATGTAGCTTCCAACTTTCTAATAGTTAACATAGTATTTTACAATCTTAAAAAGTAACTTTATCAAATAGCTGAAATTGAGGCAATATTAATAACTGGAATTTCTTTTGCTTGTTAGAAACCGGAATTTTATATTGTAAACTTGTCAAAATAATGTTCGTTATATGTTATCAAGGGTATGGATAACGCGATATCAGTCAGGCTCTGTATGTTGTTTGCATGATGTAGATCTACCATGAAGGTTTTCTCCTGTCAAACCATTCTAGTTTAGTTGAAACATTTTAATTGAAAACTCTTCCTTGAATTACACAGTCTCTTGAGATTGAAAAAGTTGAGTATCGCCCTCACTGCAACTAAGTCACGCTGCGCCATCACAGGTAAGGAGAGGATAATTGAATTTTCAACTAGACGTTTATTCTGGGCCCCTCCTCGCAACTCTTTCTGAAATGTTCGAATTTTGCAAGGTTACGCTAAGAAACCAGTAAATATAGCGAATTGTGCATTCAAGAAGTCGCTTACAACTTTCTCGCCTTATCTATTTCTATAGACATACATTTGTGTTAAATTATATCCTAATATTCTGTAATGATCTTTTTTGTAGATTATGTATTCTATTTTATATTCGATAATATACTGTCCTTGAAAATCATATATATATATATTTAAGTATTGCATTTTCTTTTTGTTTGGAGGTTGTTTCATTCTATTGAAATATTAGTGTATTTTAAATTCTAACACACATAATACCCGTATAACTGTTGCTATGTAATGTGTTTGCAACTATTGTGTGTTGGACAATATTAGATCATATTTTATTAATTCCTTTGAATTTGCATCCTATTTGATCTCCTTTTTCCACTTCTTATTTCTACCTGTATGAAATATTCTGCGAAAATCTCCTGTTACACTAAACCTAAACATTTAAAACAGTAAATTAGGCTTCTGTCTTACTTTCAACGTGCATTACTTCTAGTACAATACACGCAACAAACTAGGCAAAATTATAATTCTACGAAAAATTTACGAACAAGTAGTCGAGCTTCACTTTTCACATTTAAACTTTCTCCCTTTATACAAAGTATTAATTTTGTAAACATTTTCGAAGCTAGGCTGTTGGCGGAAATATATGTTTTATGCTCCCTGGACCCTCTGATAGTGGATGTGTACAAACCTAGAAACCATAATAATGGTCCAATATCAATACATTTTATCTTATTCAGGATTTCCCAACCTTTTTGTGGATTTTAATGTACATTTGTAAAACAGTCAATCGCTCATTTTTAAACATAAGCTAATTTCGATTAGATTATATAAATATGAATAAATAATTATACATATTACTCTGGTGCACTTCATCCGGGAATTCAACAATTGTGTGTGCTGCATTATGTGGTTAACGTTTTAACCCTCTTCAAATAATGTCATTAATTATTCTTAATCTGTTTACTTATCATTTGGTAAAAAAATCAGTGTCCTGAAAATTTGACACTTCGAAGACCAGTGAGCATTTTGTAAAACAATTTCTTAGCGCCAAAAGGGAACGTAGGTGCTAAAATTAACTCTCTGTCTTATATAAATGTAGATTTTGTGATGAATCAGTGAAAAGTATTATAGCGAATGTCCACAAAGTTTCTTTACAACTTTAAACGTGTGCAGTACGTAGAATAATTACAATTTTTTAGTGGGTTTTGATTGTTTGTCAAACACATGTTCGAAAGTTAGTTTTCTTCATATTTTCATAGTCTTTACTTATTTATATCATTCCATAACTATCCTATTTAAACAATTTTCTTCAGAATAAAGGTGAGTTGTGTTTGATATTAATTACAACATCTGATTAGTGGAATCATTTTGGTTGTGAACCCCAAAAAAATTGCAACACAAGCGATTTCCTTTTTAAATTATAGCTAAGAACTTCCTTAATCACCGCTCAAAAATCGCCAAGATGGCGGCCAAAATGAATATTTTGGCTAATATTTCAAGAAGGATTAGTTTTATCAAAAAACTTACCTAAACAAACATGTAGCTCTTTAATTGCTAATTATTTTGTGTACAAACATTTTGTCTATCATATATATATGGCATGGCTTCAATTTGTCGAGCCGTATTAGGTTAAAATCTGCATTTTCTCAAAAAAAGCATAAATGTCCAATTAGCCCAGTAAATGTGTTGATAAACCTCAAAATAACGGTAGTACAAATTAAAGTTATGGCATTATATCAGGAAAAATGTCCTCAACATCATGCTAAAAATTGGAAAAAATCGGAGTGGCGGAAAGCCGCCGTTTTGGAAAAACTTCCGCCATATTGGATTTAGGTAAGCTTTTCGTCCAATGGTAATACAATTACACCTAATTGATCTAATCTGATAGATGTTCGAGTTCGAAGAAATTTTGGAACGTTATGCATCAGGGAACTTCTCTTTAGGTCCACTATTTGGTATCGGAACAAGAAATTTATGGACACATGAAGTATACTCAACCAAATGAAATAGTTCTTGTGAAATCGAGACACATTTATCGAAATATTTGTCAACGTGTTAAATAAAGAACTTCAACTTGAACATACCTCCATTCAGGAGAAAACACTTTTTTAAATATGATAGTAACGAAATTAAAATGGTGTAACATGATGAAAATGTAAACAAAGAAACTTTAGAACACGCGTTTCACAAAAATATCACTTTTATTTTACTTACCAAACACATTTTAAATTGTAAAGGTAATTTATAAACACCCGGTATAGCTAAATTCGACAAGCGAATTCCCTCTCTCCGCACTAGGGCCGAACGGTAGCGTTTTTATATGTGAGAAAGTATTGGTGAGTTTCGGATACTATTGTTATTCGTAAAAATTAAAGAATATTCAAAATGCTTAAATGGTTTACGAATTTATGGAAGTTTGATGTTTTATTCAATACCATAATTTGTACAGTGATATGACTAACGTATGCAAATTGTATAGCTTTAGTAATTGAAATATCATAAAAATAACTTCATAAAAGTCCAAATTACCGTAACTATTGATCTAACTGATGAGGAAATAGGATAAAAACGATTCCATGAATCATCA
Organism: Allygus modestus; assembly: GCA_963675035.1. Classification (NCBI taxonomy): domain Eukaryota; kingdom Metazoa; phylum Arthropoda; class Insecta; order Hemiptera; family Cicadellidae; genus Allygus; species Allygus modestus. Next base: position 97,670,499 of record OY776111.1, on the reverse strand, counting down.
GAGTTATTTTTTCTAAAAAGGTTACCATCCCGCCTGATCAAATGCATGTTTTTTCATGTTAATGTTTCTTTGTAATTTAAACCCAATCACGTGAAGCGATATTCTTATCAGCGTTATTTGGAATTATGGATTCGATTGAATTGTGAGATATATTAATTTGGACGATTTGACCCAAACCTACTTAGCATCAGGAGTTAAAAATATTAACGGATAGTTCTTTCAATTATAATAGTAAATTTTTAAGAAGCCAAAACAAATTAATATTTATGAAACTAATATTTTATATCACGAAATGCATCGAGTAGGGTAAATTGTCGAATAAATTTAATAAAAGACCATGAGTGGTTCGTTATTTAAATTCCGATGGAAGAAATAATTTGTAAATGTCTATTATCAGTGACTGAAAACTCTAATATTCGATACTATTATAATCTTATAATAGGTGGAAGAAAGCAATCGCGGCCAAGTACTAACAGGTGTGTCAGCCGCACTCGGTGCTCGAGAGGTGATTTGCGGCTGATCCTAACAGCCATATTGGGGTACAACAACTGAGGTTCCTTGTATTTTGAAATTCATTTAATTATTGCTCTATCGAGTTCTTTTCCTCCTAGAATACATCCATCGAGTAATATGCCTGATAAAATTTAGTAATATTACATAAATAATGAAAAATTTGATGAATGCTGTTTTTATCAAATGGACAAAGTTATCGGCCCAGACTTACAACACAAGCCTTATGGTAATAGCCTCTTCCCTGAGGGAAATACGCTAGTGAAATAATTTATACCCACTACTCTTTTACATCATATAATCATAACTTACTAAAGAATAATCTAAAACGTGATAAATGGATTACTCTTTTACATCATATAATCATAACTTACTAAAGAATAATCTAAAACGTGATAAATGGATTACTCTTTTACATCATATAATCATAACTTACGAACGAATAATCTAAAACGTGATAAATGGATTACTCTTTTACATCATATAATCATAACTTACTAAAGAATAATCTAAAACGTGATAAATGGATTACTCTTTTACATCATATAATCATATCTTACTAAAGACTTATCTAAAACGTGATAAATGGATTTTATAAATGAACGCATATTTTTTTTAGTATACTGATGCGAATTAATGTTGTCATTGGCATGAAAAGTCAGCCAAATTGATACTTAAAAAGTCTAATTTTTTCGTAAGGTTCTATAATTTGTTCATATAATTGTGGTGCTACTTAACATTTGGTTACAATAAAGATTAATTTGAGAAAAAGCCTGATATGGAATGTCAACAAAATTATAATAAAGGATAAAAAATACAAATTATAATAAAATATAGTGATTTTGATTAAATATTTTTGGAAAGGAACAGGGAGAGAACGTCACTCGCATCACCACAGCAGGTTTGTACTATACAGTGTATAACTCATCTTGGACATTCCCACATTCAGCGTCACTCCTTGACAACTTGGATTTAGCTATGGAGGTGGAAATGCTGAAAGCTAGGATCAGTTTTTTGGACAAGTCTTCTGCTAGTTGTGCAATGGGCCTAGTCATAAATTCATGACCACCTGTTCTGGGTAATGGGGTTCCCTGCCTGTCCGGTGAGGATGGGTTGTTTTCCCCGTTGGTTGGTCCAGAGTGTCATGGGGCTAAGCGGAACGTCCCTGTACCTGCATCGCAGGACTACAAACCATCTCTGTGTCAAAATAAAAATACAAATTACCCTCAACAGGAGTTAGTGAAGCCTATGCCGACAGTGTCCTCAAAATTGAGTAGACCTAAGACAAAAGTTCGACTGGTTGCAGACAGCCACGGTCGTACATGCGGTGCAAAGCTTAAGAATGATTTGGGTAACAAGTTTGAGGTCCAGGCGGAGGTGCTCCTCTTAAGAGAATTATTGAAATGGCTGTATCGGAGGGGAAACCCAGGTGGGACTGGACTGTGTTCCTCGGAGATACTAATGACATTATTTCTAACACTACACCCTCGGATGCGCTTAACCTAGCCTACCCAGAAGGATCTTTGAACGATCTTAAGAATATTGGTAGTAAGTCCAAGCTAGTGTTCGTTGAAACGCCTATTAGATATGATAAACAGGCATTAGACACCAATCTTAATGAGATAATCACAATACATAACACCAGCCTACGGGAGTTATGTTGCAGGAATGGATGGGCTTTCTTGTCAATAAATTAAGTCTTAAACCGCCCTTTTTTCACCGCAAACAGTTTACACCTGTCGAATGATGGTAAATTAATGGTTCAGTCATTGGAAATTATATTATAAACAGTTCTGCCCTGGAAAATCGTTCTAATAAGAATTTTTTAGAAGATCACTAACCGCAGGTTCCATGACCTACCCTCAGTTCCAGTTGCCGTGCCTACAAACATCCGGATACTCAAACGAAGTTGAAACTTATACATTTGAACTTGAACGGCCTTGGCAATAAGAGGGACCTGCTTGAGTTTTTTATATCTGAAGATAATCCAGATTTTGTTCTTCTTTCTGAGACTGCCTTAAAGAATGAGAATCTCGAGATTCTGAATTTTGGTAGTTACGAACTTGTCAATTATCTTTATCGCAATACATTTATGAAAGGCTAGGTTGCAGTTTTGAAGAGAAAGGGTCTATTTCTGGATAACCTTAAAATTCTTAAGATTGGATCCAGAATATTCGTCGAAAAGGAGCTGTAAGCTACTGAAATTCTTATTAAGTGGGGAACTGAAAAACTTGTGATCTCGGCTATTTACAGGAGTCCTGCGGGGATTAATCAGACTTTCTTAGAGCTTTTTGATCAATATTTGGAAAATCTTTTGGGTCTCATATATCTGCCATTTCTTTGTCCAAGAATGTAGAAGTCGGCGGGGACTTAAACGTTCACTTTGACGACAATTCAACTTTTACAATCGATGTTAAGAATACAATAGACATACATGGACTCTCTATTGAAATTAATGAGCCTACTAGGATTAGTCACATTTCTGAGAGCTGAATTGATAATTTCATAACCTCCGCATCAAGTTTCTCAACTTCAAAGATCGAGCCTATTATTTTAGATCACACAGCACAGGAAATTACATTTTGTCTGGCTGGTCAGCAGCCAGTTTTCCTACCATTTCTCAGAAGACAACTCAGAATGTTCAACCTTACTGAATTCAAAACTAGGCTCAGATTGGAGGAATGGACTGACTTTCCGAGCGCTACTGGCACCAACAGTATTGCATCTGAATTTATGCTGACCCTCAAACATAACTTTGAAAAATCATACCCTTTACAGGTGGCTAAGGCAAAGAGGGTTAGGAAAGACAAGGTATGCATTAACGACAAATTACTTGCACTAAAGGAACAGGTCTTGCTACTATACAACATATGGTGCAGGTCCAAACATCCTGACGACTGGGAGACCTAAAAAATGCTAAGAAAATAAATAGGAAAGCCATTGTGGACTGTAAGTCTAACCAGATTTTTGACATAATAAACTCTCCAATAATAGGTCTGCTGAATCCTGGAAGATGTTAAGGGGATGTCATGAGGTTAAGGGGACTCGCACCAAAAGGGATAATATCACCATGTTTCATCGGGAGGTTCGGGTCTCTGAACCAGAGCAGGTGGCCGATTTGATGAACATTTTTTCTTTTTCAAATGTGGCTTCTGATTTGATGGAGAATGTTTGTTCCAAACAGTTTTCAGGTTTTCAGCTTAAAACAGCTTCTGAGTTTTCCAAGTTTTCCAGACTCTCTGAGAGTGAAATTAGCAACATCATATCCAACATAAAACCTAAGAATTCACGCGGGATCGACGGCATTTCCATGAAAATTTCAAAATTTTGTAAAGATGAGCTGCTAGCTCTGATAATCCACCTTGTCAATTGCTCTTTGAATGAAGGTGTTTTTCCTGATGAGTTTAAAGTCTCAAAAGTAATTCCCATTTTCAAGAAAGGTGACAATGAATCCATGTCTAATTACCGCCCAGTTGCGCTCCTCCCTGCAGTTTCTAAAATTCTGGAAAACGTTTTTTTTTTCAATCAGGTTTATAATCACATTCAAGAAAATAATCTATTTTTGCAGAACCAGTTCAGTTTCCGGAAGAATTTCTCTACCAAGTTAGCCCTCATAAAGTATGTTAGTGACTGTATCGATGCGATGGACCGGGGCGATTCGCCGGTCAGATGCTTTGCCTATTTGTCCAAGGCATTCGACTGCGTTGACCCCGCCCTTCTGGTCGAGAAGCTCGCCGCCTTGGACATTGTTGACCGGGCTCTGAATTGGATTGTTACGTACCTGTCGGACAGACACTGAGGTCACTGAGGTGCACTTCTCCCACAGCAATGGGTCCAGTTTTTCATGTAGATCTGCATCAGCTTCTGTAATTTTCAGTGTGCCGCTGGAGTCCATACTTGATCCCCTGCTGTTTCTTCTGTATGTTAACGACGTTTACGATTTCATTCCTGTTGACAATGTCATTCTCTATGCAGATGACACCACAATTCTTGTCAAAGGTAGGAACGCCCCTCAGTTAGAATTAGATAGTTTCTACCTGGTGAACAATTTAACCCAATTCTTCAATGACAATGGGCTGGTCCTAAATCCTTCCAAAACAAATATCACGCAATTTCAGACTAGACAACGGGGATTTAAACACATTAAATTTTCCATTGATGACACTGAGCTTGATGAGGTTCAAAACTCAAAGTTTATGGGTGTTGTCCTGGACAGCTGTTTAGATTGGAATTCCCACATTGACCAATTGTCATCCAATCTACCCAAGGGTCTTTTTGTTTTGAAAACAAATTCTAAATATAGAAACAGGAATCTCTCAAAGGTAGTTTACTTCAGTCTTTTTGAGTCCCAAGTCACCTATTCAATTGTTCTGTGGGGCGCTTCAAGCAAGCAGAACCTGGATAGGATTTTCAAGTTGCAAAAGCGTGCAGTGAGGTATATTGCGGGCCCAAAGGGTCGGGATAATTGTTTAGAGGCTTTTCGGCACCTTGGTATTCTCACCGTGCCCGGTCTATTTATCTTTGAAACCATCTTGTTTTCAAGATCCTCAAATCAGTTGACATTTCAGGTGTCGCATAACCATAACACTAGATTTCGGGATGCTCGTAGATCGACTCAACACAACCTAACCCTCTTCGAGAAAAACCCTAGTTACCAGGGAGCCAAATTTTTCCAACGCTTGCCTTGTGGAATCAAAGCAATAAATGCTTTTCCTCTGATTTAGAAAACTTGAAAAGTTATCTGATTCACAAGTGCTTTTACACCTTAGAGGAATTCTTCACTGATTAGCATCCGTTGTTGTTGTTTTTGTGAGGTTCCAGTGGGCGGGAAAGTCCCTGGCCCACTGAGGCTGCTTTACGGCGCTTGGGCCCTCTTCAGCCGTCGGATAGGTTTGGTCGGTGAGGGGGAGATTGACACACTGCAACAGGACTTTTTTTATTATTTTTTTTCGCCTGCTACAGTGGCCAGGGGATGCTTTGGGGGTTGGGAAGGTGAACACGCTGCAACAGGACTTTTTTTGCCTGCTACAGTGGCCAGGGGATGGTTTGGGGGGAGGAGAGATGAACGCACTGCGACAGGACTTTTTTTATTTTTATAACGAGTGCCTGTCACAGTGGCCATGAGTGGGAGCTAGGCGAGGTTTACATGGGGTTTAGTGGTGGGGGTTATGGTTTGGGCTGCTGGTCTAGGTCGGCAAGGTGGTGGATCGTGAGGCTGGGGCGGTCAGTGAAGTAGGGTTGGAAGTAAGGTTGGAGGATGTCGGAGGTGCGGGCTTTCTCGAGGTAGGTGATGTTGAGGTGGTGGAGGAAGTCTTTGAGTCTGGGGATTGAGTGGGCTTCGTAAGCCGTGTGGTTACGGGCCCAGGGCGGGAGGTGGGAGGCAAGGTGGAGGGCGCGTCTCTCAGTGGCCTCGAAGCTTGAAAGGAAGCTGTTCGGGCGGATAGAAGGAGAGGGTGGGCGTAGGTTAAAACAGGACGGATGACTGAGGAGTACAGGCGGGCAAGAGTGGGTTTGGAGCAGCCACGGCTGCGGTGGTTGAGGATACGGAGGGCACGGAGGCGGGTGGTAGCTCTCTTTTTGGCTTCGTGGAGATGAGGGACGAAGGAAAGTCGGGAGTCAAGGGTGACACCTAGGTAGGTGCAGGGTGTTTTGAGGGGGAGTAGGACGTTGTTAAGGAAAATGGGATCTCTCTTGGTGCGGGAGAAGCGGCGGGCGTGGAAATTGAAGAAACAAAGTTGGGTTTTGGTTGCTTTGAGGAGGATGCACCATTTGTTGCAGAAGGAAAGTTAATTCTGGATGGTTTGGGACGTTTTTCGGATAAGGGTGTCGTGGTATCTTTCGAATATCCAGATGGTGGTGTCATCAGCAAATTGAGCAAGGCCACAGGAGGTGTCGGTGGGATCGCGTGGAATAGGGGCAGGGAGGTCACAGACATAAATGATGTAGAAGAGGGGGCTGATGGCGGAGCCTTGGGGGACGCCGGCACGCAAGGTGAAGGGAGAGGAGAGGGAGCCACGGAATCGGACCTGGGCCATTCGGCCGTCGAGGAAGTGGGATATCCACCTGATGATAGGAGCGGGGAGTTGGAGGTCCAGTAGCTTGACATGAAGGCCGTTATGCCAGACGGTATCGAAAGCTTTCTGGACATCCATGAGGGCAAGGATTGAGGGACGGTGGAGGGCGTTGTTGGTCTGGAGGCATGTAACGACCCGCAGAAGCTGGTCGTACATGTTGACTCCGGGACGGAAACCGGCTTGGGTGATGGGGAGGAGGCCGAGTGTGTTGAGGTGGAGGTGGATCCTGGAGGCGAGGACTTTCTCGAAGAGTTTCGAGAAGGTGGAAGTGAGGCTGATGGGGCAGTAGTTGTTGGGATTCCAGGGATCTTTGTGGGGCTTGGCAAAGAGGATGACATGGGCGTGCTTCCAGGATCTCGGGGAGAAGCCCAGAAGGAGGACGGAGGTGTAGAGGGTGGCAAGAAGAGTCACAAGAAGTGGGGGAGCTTGTTTGAGGAGGAGGTTTGAAATGCCGTCAGGACCAGGGGCAGTGTTCCGGAGGTGCTTGCGCTTGAGGTTGATTTCCTGGGTGGTGATTGGGAGAAGGAGGTCATGGCGAGGGATGTCTGGCACGATGGAATCAAGTGGGTTGAAGGTGGCAGGTTGTTGGGTGACTTGGGCGTTCACCTGGTTGAAGTGGGCCTCATCAAAGTCAGGATGGGACGGGACAGAGTGAATGGAGGACAGCGTATCTCGGAAAGCCTCGGACATGCCTTGACTATCGGAGATAATGGTGTCGTTGACAAGGAGGGGAGTAGAGGGGGTTGATGGATTGTTGTAGTGCCTGACGAGGCACCAGAAACTACGGGGGTTGTTGGAGAAGTTTTCTTGTCTTCCAGAAGGGACCGTACCTGGTCCTTCTATGTTTCCGAATTCCTTATTTATTTCCATTGCTAAATCACATATCAACAACAACAAAAAGTTAACAAACCTTCATACTAACTACTCCATGTCTCTGTTTAACATTCTCCATCAATAGCCTATTACCGTAATTCATAGCCTAGCCTTGCATCCTAAGTGTATCCCCGACGACAACCTCCATTCGAGGAAGAGAACCATTTTCGTACTTTGACCGGTCCTATGCTGTACGTCAGCAGTCACTCAGGACTACGTGGGATTTGTATGTATGTTCCTGTTTAATAGGGAGAGTGCGAGACACGCATCACAACAGCAGGTTTGTACTATACAGTGTACAACCCATCTTGGACATTCCCACATTCAGCGTCATTCCTATTTAATAGGGAGAGTGCGAGACCCGCATCACAACAGCAGGTTTGTACTATGCCATGTACAAATCCTCTTGGATATTCGCTCATTACGCGTGATTTCTGTTTCTTATGGTAATAGCCTCTTCCCTGAGCGAAATACGCTAGCGAAATAATTAATACCCACTTCTCTTTTACATAGTATATAAAGATGCCAAAGACTAATCAAAAACCAAAGACTAATCCTACCAAAGACCATCACCAAAGACTATCACCAAAGACTAATCTAAAACGTGATAAATGTTTTTAGAAACGAAAGCATATTTATTTAGTGTACTGATGACATTTTTGCTGTCATTGCCATGAAAATCCACCAAATTAAAGGTCAAATGTTTTCGTGAGGTTCTATAATTTGTTAATATTATTGTGGTGCTATTTAACATTTGGCTACAATAAAGATTAATTTGACAAATACCCTGTATACGTATAAATTTAGCCTGATACGGAATATCAACAAATTTAAAATAAAGGATGAACAATACAAATTAGAATCCTATACAATAATAGCGTGTACAAGTCAACGTGTAACCACCTATTCCAAGTAAACTACCAAACGTAGAGAGGCCAGGTTGGTGTCAAAAGATTTCCCTTATGCCAAGGATGATGAAAAAATACTATATCTTACATTTATTTAGTTATAAGTTTGTAATTCGCAAAAAGCACTGTTTTTTGGCCTTTTTCCGACATCCCGATGTATAAGGAACATGTAACCACCTATTCAGATCAAACTACTGAACGTAGAGAAGCCAGGTTGGTGTCAAAAGATATCCTTTAGTCCCAGGATGATGAAAAAATACGATATCCTGCATTTATTTAGTTATAAGTTTGTAATTCGCTAAAAACACTGTTTCTTTTGGCCATATTTCATTTGCAATCATTTTGTTTACCATGTGTTCCCTACTTTGCATCCAAATTCAATACAACAGGTGACTAAAGTTAAGGTTGTTTTTGTAAACATTGCAGACAATTATTCCTAACTAAATTTACAAGGGTTTTGGGTTTAAATTTACAAGCAGTAAGGAGCAAAAATTCCATGAGGAATGGGAATAGAGTTTATAATACTGTATAAAAGTGTCAACAAAATTCAATTCAGATTTATGTATTCTATATTTACTATTTATATTTCAGTTTTGGTTTACTTTTACTCTTGCGGTGAAATTTGGTTTGATCACTGTTAATGGAACCAGAAGTAGATTATTTTCCTTTGATAAATCCTGGTGTCAGAAAATATGACAGCAGGGCGGCATTCTAGTGGTTCACTGCTGGTATTGTAGTTGTTTAGGTAGTTTTTAAAGTTGTGTGTAAAACTGAATCAAAAGCTTTTTTAAACATTGATGATAGCCATTATAATCCCTAAAGTAGTATAGCGATTTGTGTATGAGTATACAAAAAACATGACTAAGATACAAATACAGTTAAAAATAGGAGGTAAAAATGCGAAGGTAAAATTAACCACATAAGGTTTTGGAGGGTTAAGACGATATAATCCAGTAAACTATATTTCAGTTACATATTTCAAGTTTAAAATTCCGATTCAGTTTTTTATCTAAAAATTTAGTTCGATTTTGATTTTACGTGCTGTATAATGGATGAAATTGGGTGAAATTGGATGAAACTCTGGTAAGAAATCTAATTCAATGGATAAGAAAACTAAGGACTATTGACCTATCCTATTAGGATTGAATGCAATGTGAAATATTTTTTCATTCAGTTTATAGCTCACTATAATTTACTGTGTGCAGATTGCGCATCCCGTTTTGAGAAGTGAAAATATTAATTAAATAGTCAAATAGTTGAAACAAAACAATGACAGTCTGTAGTTATAGGTAAATCCTTATTACAGTTGTTTATTTAATTTAATTAAGAAACAACACATGTGGTATAAACCAAATAAAACTCTCATCCGTATGAATAGCATGGGGACTTAGAAGTTCCATAGGACAGAGCCCTGAGGCCTAAATCGAAAATCTAAAGTCAGTCATCTGCACACCTAGACTCGCGTTTTAGTGAATAATGTGTGGGAGTAAATCATAACACAAAAAAGTCTTATTGTTTTTTAGTTTATTTAAGCCCGTAATTTTTGACGGGCTGGTAACAGCTAGTAAAATATAGTGATATTGATGAAATATTTTTGGAAGGGAACAGGGAGAGAACGTCACTCGCATCACCACAGCAGGTTTGTACTACACAGTGTACAACACTGTCACCGACTATGGTAGACGCAAGGTCAGTCGTAGTGGGACGTAGGCAGATTTCTCGATAGTGGAAGGGCGCCACCTCATTAGCTGGTCAAAATTATTCCAGTGATAATGAGGAATCAAAGAGAATAGCAGGAATAGCTATTTGTTTTCCAGTGTCAAATGTGAGGAATCATCAAGAATTTAATTTAAAAGACAAAAAAAACTAATATGCCAAAAATGGTTATGTTTTACAATAAAAGTAGATCTGAGTGATTCCTCAAGTTGAAATTTTGAAATCAGATCAAGATATGAATTGCAAAACAACTAAATTATTAATTAATTGATTTGGCTAACGTTAAATCAGTAAATAAGTCAAAAGTTAAGTTGTGTAAATATAAAATGTATTTAAAGTTAAATTTAAAAGACAAATTTACTGGCTAACAGAAAATTGTTAGTATTTCCACTGATGCTAGGCCTAAAACTACATGGTGAAAGAATTGCATTAGTTTTGTCACAAACAATATTTACTTTCATATAACTGACTCACTTGAGATTTAATCAGACAAATCACTGTTAATGCTGTATCACCTTTCACCTGCTATAATCACCTTTGCTAGGCCCTAGCCTAATGTTGACAAAACATATCAGAAGGTGGCTACCCTGAATAACAAATAACATAAAACTAATACACCAGCATTTCCTTTTTTCCACTCCAGCGTTACGGTTGATTGAAAAGATGAATTTGGAAACGTTTAACAGTAAGAAAAGTTGAATGCATTTAAGAGAACTGAAAACAAATGACTGGTTTTAACTCTAAGATGGAATTTCCTCTCTCTCACATAAATTTCTGCTCTGATCCACCAATTCATGGAAGTTGAGTGCGATATAGTCTTCATACGGCAACCATCAACGAAAGCCCAGAATTTCTCCAGTCAGTATTTTCTTCTCGGAGAATGGTGGGAGGAAGAAAACGGCTTGACCAATCGGCAGGGATACCAATATTATTGTCTAAATCAAAATTTTTCTATTTGGCAAAGGCCACCGTAATTCAACATTACGTAATGTTTCTTCCAGTTAATTCTGTGCTAATGGCAGACCGCACGCCCGCCATGCATCTGTTTAGATATGAGCCGGTTTGATCAGACCCAGACCGTTAAAGTGCCGAAAGAAACATTGGAACGTTACAACCCATCATGGACATTCCCACATTCTGGGTCATTCCTATTTAATAAGGAGATTGCGAGACCCGCATCACAACAGCAGGTTTTTACTATACAATGTACAACCCATCTTGGACATTCCCACATTCAGCGTCATTCCTGTTTAATAGGGAGAGTGCGAGACCCGCATCACAACAGAAGGTTTTTACTATACAGTGTACCACTCATCTTGGACATTCCCACATTCAGCGTCATTAATATTTAATAGGGAGAGTGCGAGACCCGCATCACAACAGCAGGTTTGTCCTATACAGTGTACAACCCATAATGGACATTCCCACATTCAGCGTCATTCCTATTTAATAGGGAGAGTGCGAGACCCGCATCACAACAGAAGGTTTTTACTATACAGTGTACCACTCATCTTGGACATTCCCACATTCAGCGTCATTAATATTTAATAGGGAGAGTGCGAGACCCGCATCACAACAGCAGGTTTGTCCTATACAGTGTACAACCCATCTTGGACATTCCCACATTCAGCGTCATTCCTATTTAATAGGGAGAGTGCGAGACCCGCATCACAACAGAAGGTTAGTACTATTCAGTGTACCACCCATCTTGGACATTCCCACATTCAGCGTCATTCCTATTTATTAGGGAGAGTGCGAGACCCGCATCACAACAGAAGGTTAGTACTATTCAGTGTACCACCCATCTTGGACACTCCCACATTCAGCGTCATTCCTATTTAATAGGGAGAGTGCGAGACCCGCATCACAACAGAAGGTTAGTACTATTCAATGTACCACCCATCTTGGACATTCCCACATTCAGCGTCATTCCTGTTTAATAGGGAGAGTGCGAGACCCGCATCACAACAGAAGGTTTTTACTATACAGTGTACAACCCATCTTGGACATTCCCAGATTCAGCGTCATTCCTATGTAATAGGGAGAGTGCGAGACCCGCATCACAAAAGAAGATTAGTACTATACAGTGTACCACCCATCTTGGACATTCCCACATTCAGAGTCATTGCTATCTAATAGGGAGAGTGCGAGACCCGTATCACAACAGAAGGTTAGTACTATACACTGTACAACCCATCTTGGACATTCCCACATTCAGCGTCATTCCTATTTAATAGGGAGAGTGCGAGACCCGCATCACAACAGCAGGTTTTTACCATACGTGTATAACCCATCTTGTACACTTCCAAATTCAGCGTCATTCCTATTTAAAAGGGAGAGTGCGAGACCCGCATCACAACAGCAGGTTTTAGCGAATTTCCCCTATAGGGAAGAAGCTATTACCGTAGGTCTCATGGTAAGACTTAAGCCCGAGACCATGATAACTTTTTGTTTTGAGGTCCCCAGATGTCCAAAACACTATTCGTTCAAATTTATATATATGTATATATATATATATATATATATATATATATATATGTGTCCGTGAATGCGATAACTTGAGTAAAAAACGACCGATTTTGATGAAATTTGGCTCAAATGTGTAAACTGACATTTATGACTTTAAGTTCGAAAACCAGAAAAATCGGACCATGGGAAGGGGGGTTTATGGGGGTTTTAAATTTTCCAAAAATCAGTTTTTTGCATTTTTCACCCTAAAATTTTTAAAACACTTAATTTTGGTTTTGACCATGTTATAGAGCTTAAAAAAACAAATAATATGGTATTTTGAATTATTAACCTAGGTTAAGTGGTTGCGGAAAAAATCCAAAAAACATGCTCATAAAATCTCCCATGTTAATCTTATGGGAAAAAGGTTTTTGGCTTTTCCTCAGTTAATTTTACTTTAAACTTGAGATTTTATTTTACCAATCACTTCAGCTCCACAAAACAATCATTTTGGTGTTTAAATTGTGATTCTACGTCAAACCGTTGCAGAGATATTCAAAGTGCTAAACACAGTACGTTGTCCAATGTTATCCTTATGGAGAATAAATAAAATTTGATATCTTGATTATTTATGAATGTATTTTGATGAAATTTGGTATGTGGCTTCATGTTGTACTGGTATATTGATATTTGCCCAAAAAATAAATTTGTTGTTGGTTGTCCCCGTAGCAGCTAACCTGCATACTCAGCCCTAATGTTATTCTTATGGAGAATAAGTGAAGTTTTATATCTCCCTTAATTATGAAGATAAATTAATAAAACATGGTAAGTAGCTTCACCTGGTTCAGTTATATTGATAATTGCATAAAAACCCATTTCTTATCTTCCTCGTTGCAGCAAACCTGCGTACTCAGTCCTAATGTTATTCTTATTGGGAACAAATAAAATGTTATAAATCACTTATTTATGAATGTATTTTTGTCAAACTTGGTGAGTGGCTTTATGTACTAGTGAGAAACATATAAATGCATTGTAAATTCGCTGAGTACGCAGGTTTGCTGCGACGGGGGGTATTTACTATACAATGTACAACCCATCTTGGACATTCCCACATTCTGCGTCATTCCTATTTCATAGGGAGAGTGCGAGACCCGCATCACAACAGCATGATTTACTATACAATGTACAACCCATCTTGGACATTCCCACATTCAGCGTCATTCCTATTTAATAGGGAGAGTGCGAGACCCGCATCACAACAGAAGGTTTTTACTATACAGTGTACCACTCATCTTGGACATTCCCACATTCAGCGTCATTAATATTTAATAGGGAGAGTGCGAGACCCGCATCACAACAGCAGGTTTGTCCTATACAGTGTACAACCCATCTTGGACATTCCCACATTCAGCGTCATTCCTATTTAATAGGGAGAGTGCGAGACCCGCATCACAACAGAAGGTTAGTACTATTCAGTGTACCACCCATCTTGGACATTCCCACATTCAGCGTCATTCCTATTTATTAGGGAGAGTGCGAGACCCGCATCACAACAGAAGGTTAGTACTATTCAGTGTACCACCCATCTTGGACACTCCCACATTCAGCGTCATTCCTATTTAATAGGGAGAGTGCGAGACCCGCATCACAACAGAAGGTTAGTACTATTCAATGTACCACCCATCTTGGACATTCCCACATTCAGCGTCATTCCTGTTTAATAGGGAGAGTGCGAGACCCGCATCACAACAGAAGGTTTTTACTATACAGTGTACAACCCATCTTGGACATTCCCAGATTCAGCGTCATTCCTATGTAATAGGGAGAGTGCGAGACCCGCATCACAAAAGAAGATTAGTACTATACAGTGTACCACCCATCTTGGACATTCCCACATTCAGAGTCATTGCTATCTAATAGGGAGAGTGCGAGACCCGTATCACAACAGAAGGTTAGTACTATACACTGTACAACCCATCTTGGACATTCCCACATTCAGCGTCATTCCTATTTAATAGGGAGAGTGCGAGACCCGCATCACAACAGCAGGTTTTTACCATACGTGTATAACCCATCTTGTACACTTCCAAATTCAGCGTCATTCCTATTTAATAGGGAGAGTGCGAGACCCGCATCACAACAGCAGGTTTTAGCGAATTTCCCCTATAGGGAAGAAGCTATTACCGTAGGTCTCATGGTAAGACTTAAGCCCGAGACCATGATAACTTTTTGTTTTGAGGTCCCCAGATGTCCAAAACACTATTCGTTCAAATTTATATATATGTATATATATATATATATATATATATATATATATATATATATATATATATATATATATATATATGTGTCCGTGAATGCGATAACTTGAGTAAAAAACGACCGATTTTGATGAAATTTGGCTCAAATGTGTAAACTGACATTTATGACTTTAAGTTCGAAAACCAGAAAAATCGGACCATGGGAAGGGGGGTTTATGGGGGTTTTAAATTTTCCAAAAATCAGTTTTTTGCATTTTTCACCCTAAAATTTTTAAAACACTTAATTTTGGTTTTGACCATGTTATAGAGCTTAAAAAAACAAATAATATGGTATTTTGAATTATTAACCTAGGTTAAGTGGTTGCGGAAAAAATCCAAAAAACATGCTCATAAAATCTCCCATGTTAATCTTATGGGAAAAAGGTTTTTGGCTTTTCCTCAGTTAATTTTACTTTAAACTTGAGATTTTATTTTACCAATCACTTCAGCTCCACAAAACAATCATTTTGGTGTTTAAATTGTGATTCTACGTCAAACCGTTGCAGAGATATTCAAAGTGCTAAACACAGTACGTTGTCCAATGTTATCCTTATGGAGAATAAATAAAATTTGATATCTTGATTATTTATGAATGTATTTTGATGAAATTTGGTATGTGGCTTCATGTTGTACTGGTATATTGATATTTGCCCAAAAAATAAATTTGTTGTTGGTTGTCCCCGTAGCAGCTAACCTGCATACTCAGCCCT
Source organism: Allygus modestus (assembly GCA_963675035.1). Taxonomy (NCBI): domain Eukaryota; kingdom Metazoa; phylum Arthropoda; class Insecta; order Hemiptera; family Cicadellidae; genus Allygus; species Allygus modestus. The sequence continues at coordinate 97,654,960 of OY776111.1, read as the reverse complement.
AATGTTATTCTTATGGAGAATAAGTGAAGTTTTATATCTCCCTTAATTATGAAGATAAATTAATAAAACATGGTAAGTAGCTTCACCTGGTTCAGTTATATTGATAATTGCATAAAAACCCATTTCTTATCTTCCTCGTTGCAGCAAACCTGCGTACTCAGTCCTAATGTTATTCTTATTGGGAACAAATAAAATGTTATAAATCACTTATTTATGAATGTATTTTTGTCAAACTTGGTGAGTGGCTTTATGTACTAGTGAGAAACATATAAATGCATTGTAAATTCGCTGAGTACGCAGGTTTGCTGCGACGGGGGGTATTTACTATACAATGTACAACCCATCTTGGACATTCCCACATTCTGCGTCATTCCTATTTCATAGGGAGAGTGCGAGACCCGCATCACAACAGCATGATTTACTATACAATGTACAACCCATCTTGGACATTCCCACATTCAGCGTCATTCCTATTTAATAGGGAGAGTGCGAGACCCGCATCACAACAGAAGGTTTTTACTATACAGTGTACCACTCATCTTGGACATTCCCACATTCAGCGTCATTAATATTTAATAGGGAGAGTGCGAGACCCGCATCACAACAGCAGGTTTGTCCTATACAGTGTACAACCCATCTTGGACATTCCCACATTCAGCGTCATTCCTATTTAATAGGGAGAGTGCGAGACCCGCATCACAACAGAAGGTTAGTACTATTCAGTGTACCACCCATCTTGGACATTCCCACATTCAGCGTCATTCCTATTTATTAGGGAGAGTGCGAGACCCGCATCACAACAGAAGGTTAGTACTATTCAGTGTACCACCCATCTTGGACACTCCCACATTCAGCGTCATTCCTATTTAATAGGGAGAGTGCGAGACCCGCATCACAACAGAAGGTTAGTACTATTCAATGTACCACCCATCTTGGACATTCCCACATTCAGCGTCATTCCTGTTTAATAGGGAGAGTGCGAGACCCGCATCACAACAGAAGGTTTTTACTATACAGTGTACAACCCATCTTGGACATTCCCAGATTCAGCGTCATTCCTATGTAATAGGGAGAGTGCGAGACCCGCATCACAAAAGAAGATTAGTACTATACAGTGTACCACCCATCTTGGACATTCCCACATTCAGAGTCATTGCTATCTAATAGGGAGAGTGCGAGACCCGTATCACAACAGAAGGTTAGTACTATACACTGTACAACCCATCTTGGACATTCCCACATTCAGCGTCATTCCTATTTAATAGGGAGAGTGCGAGACCCGCATCACAACAGCAGGTTTTTACCATACGTGTATAACCCATCTTGTACACTTCCAAATTCAGCGTCATTCCTATTTAAAAGGGAGAGTGCGAGACCCGCATCACAACAGCAGGTTTTAGCGAATTTCCCCTATAGGGAAGAAGCTATTACCGTAGGTCTCATGGTAAGACTTAAGCCCGAGACCATGATAACTTTTTGTTTTGAGGTCCCCAGATGTCCAAAACACTATTCGTTCAAATTTATATATATGTATATATATATATATATATATATATATGTGTCCGTGAATGCGATAACTTGAGTAAAAAACGACCGATTTTGATGAAATTTGGCTCAAATGTGTAAACTGACATTTATGACTTTAAGTTCGAAAACCAGAAAAATCGGACCATGGGAAGGGGGGTTTATGGGGGTTTTAAATTTTCCAAAAATCAGTTTTTTGCATTTTTCACCCTAAAATTTTTAAAACACTTAATTTTGGTTTTGACCATGTTATAGAGCTTAAAAAAACAAATAATATGGTATTTTGAATTATTAACCTAGGTTAAGTGGTTGCGGAAAAAATCCAAAAAACATGCTCATAAAATCTCCCATGTTAATCTTATGGGAAAAAGGTTTTTGGCTTTTCCTCAGTTAATTTTACTTTAAACTTGAGATTTTATTTTACCAATCACTTCAGCTCCACAAAACAATCATTTTGGTGTTTAAATTGTGATTCTACGTCAAACCGTTGCAGAGATATTCAAAGTGCTAAACACAGTACGTTGTCCAATGTTATCCTTATGGAGAATAAATAAAATTTGATATCTTGATTATTTATGAATGTATTTTGATGAAATTTGGTATGTGGCTTCATGTTGTACTGGTATATTGATATTTGCCCAAAAAATAAATTTGTTGTTGGTTGTCCCCGTAGCAGCTAACCTGCATACTCAGCCCTAATGTTATTCTTATGGAGAATAAGTGAAGTTTTATATCTCCCTTAATTATGAAGATAAATTAATAAAACATGGTAAGTAGCTTCACCTGGTTCAGTTATATTGATAATTGCATAAAAACCCATTTCTTATCTTCCTCGTTGCAGCAAACCTGCGTACTCAGTCCTAATGTTATTCTTATTGGGAACAAATAAAATGTTATAAATCACTTATTTATGAATGTATTTTTGTCAAACTTGGTGAGTGGCTTTATGTACTAGTGAGAAACATATAAATGCATTGTAAATTCGCTGAGTACGCAGGTTTGCTGCGACGGGGGGTATTTACTATACAATGTACAACCCATCTTGGACATTCCCACATTCTGCGTCATTCCTATTTCATAGGGAGAGTGCGAGACCCGCATCACAACAGCATGATTTACTATACAATGTACAACCCATCTTGGACATTCCCACATTCAGCGTCATTCCTATTTAATAGGGAGAGTGCGAGACCCGCATCACAACAGAAGGTTTTTACTATACAGTGTACCACTCATCTTGGACATTCCCACATTCAGCGTCATTAATATTTAATAGGGAGAGTGCGAGACCCGCATCACAACAGCAGGTTTGTCCTATACAGTGTACAACCCATCTTGGACATTCCCACATTCAGCGTCATTCCTATTTAATAGGGAGAGTGCGAGACCCGCATCACAACAGAAGGTTAGTACTATTCAGTGTACCACCCATCTTGGACATTCCCACATTCAGCGTCATTCCTATTTATTAGGGAGAGTGCGAGACCCGCATCACAACAGAAGGTTAGTACTATTCAGTGTACCACCCATCTTGGACACTCCCACATTCAGCGTCATTCCTATTTAATAGGGAGAGTGCGAGACCCGCATCACAACAGAAGGTTAGTACTATTCAATGTACCACCCATCTTGGACATTCCCACATTCAGCGTCATTCCTGTTTAATAGGGAGAGTGCGAGACCCGCATCACAACAGAAGGTTTTTACTATACAGTGTACAACCCATCTTGGACATTCCCAGATTCAGCGTCATTCCTATGTAATAGGGAGAGTGCGAGACCCGCATCACAAAAGAAGATTAGTACTATACAGTGTACCACCCATCTTGGACATTCCCACATTCAGAGTCATTGCTATCTAATAGGGAGAGTGCGAGACCCGTATCACAACAGAAGGTTAGTACTATACACTGTACAACCCATCTTGGACATTCCCACATTCAGCGTCATTCCTATTTAATAGGGAGAGTGCGAGACCCGCATCACAACAGCAGGTTTTTACCATACGTGTATAACCCATCTTGTACACTTCCAAATTCAGCGTCATTCCTATTTAATAGGGAGAGTGCGAGACCCGCATCACAACAGCAGGTTTTAGCGAATTTCCCCTATAGGGAAGAAGCTATTACCGTAGGTCTCATGGTAAGACTTAAGCCCGAGACCATGATAACTTTTTGTTTTGAGGTCCCCAGATGTCCAAAACACTATTCGTTCAAATTTATATATATGTATATATATATATATATATATATATATATATATATATATATATATATATATATATATATGTGTCCGTGAATGCGATAACTTGAGTAAAAAACGACCGATTTTGATGAAATTTGGCTCAAATGTGTAAACTGACATTTATGACTTTAAGTTCGAAAACCAGAAAAATCGGACCATGGGAAGGGGGGTTTATGGGGGTTTTAAATTTTCCAAAAATCAGTTTTTTGCATTTTTCACCCTAAAATTTTTAAAACACTTAATTTTGGTTTTGACCATGTTATAGAGCTTAAAAAAACAAATAATATGGTATTTTGAATTATTAACCTAGGTTAAGTGGTTGCGGAAAAAATCCAAAAAACATGCTCATAAAATCTCCCATGTTAATCTTATGGGAAAAAGGTTTTTGGCTTTTCCTCAGTTAATTTTACTTTAAACTTGAGATTTTATTTTACCAATCACTTCAGCTCCACAAAACAATCATTTTGGTGTTTAAATTGTGATTCTACGTCAAACCGTTGCAGAGATATTCAAAGTGCTAAACACAGTACGTTGTCCAATGTTATCCTTATGGAGAATAAATAAAATTTGATATCTTGATTATTTATGAATGTATTTTGATGAAATTTGGTATGTGGCTTCATGTTGTACTGGTATATTGATATTTGCCCAAAAAATAAATTTGTTGTTGGTTGTCCCCGTAGCAGCTAACCTGCATACTCAGCCCTAATGTTATTCTTATGGAGAATAAGTGAAGTTTTATATCTCCCTTAATTATGAAGATAAATTAATAAAACATGGTAAGTAGCTTCACCTGGTTCAGTTATATTGATAATTGCATAAAAAACCATTTCTTATCTTCCTCGTTGCAGCAAACCTGCGTACTCAGTCCTAATGTTATTCTTATTGGGAACAAATAAAATGTTATAAATCACTTATTTATGAATGTATTTTTGTCAAACTTGGTGAGTGGCTTTATGTACTAGTGAGAAACATATAAATGCATTGTAAATTCGCTGAGTACGCAGGTTTGCTGCGACGGGGGGTATTTACTATACAATGTACAACCCATCTTGGACATTCCCACATTCTGCGTCATTCCTATTTCATAGGGAGAGTGCGAGACCCGCATCACAACAGCATGATTTACTATACAATGTACAACCCATCTTGGACATTCCCACATTCTGCGTCATTCCTGTTTAATAGGGAGAGTGCGAGACCCGCATCACAACAGCATGATTTACTATACAATGTACAACCCATCTTGGACATTCCCACATTCTGCGTCATTCCTATTTAATAGGGAGATTGCGAGACCCGCATCACAACAGCAGGTTTTTACTATACAATGTACAACCCATCTTGGACATTCCCACATTCAGCATCATTCCTATTTAATAGGGAGAGGACGAGACCCGCATCACAACAGCAGGTTTTTACTATACAATGTACAACCCATCTTGGACATTCCCACATTCAGCGTCATTCCTATTTAATAGGGAGAGTGCGAGACCCGCATCACAACAGCAGGTTTTTACTATACAATGTACCACCCATCTTGGACATTCCCACATTCAGCGTCATTCCTATTGAATAGGGAGATTGCGAGACCCGCATCACAACAGCAGGTTTTTACTATACAATGTACAACCCATCTTGGACATTCCCACATTCAGCGTCATTCCTATTGAATAGGGAGATTGCGAGACCCGGATCACAACAGCAGGTTTTTACTATACAATGTACAACCCATCTTGGACATTCCCACATTCAGCGTCATTCCTATTTAATAGGGAGAGTGCGAGACCCACATCACAACAGCAGGTTTTTACTATACAATGTACAACCCATCTTGGACATTCCCACATTCAGCGTCATTCCTATTTAATAGGGAGAGTGCGAGACCCGCATCACAACAGCAGGTTTTTACTATACAATGTACTACCCATCTTGGACATTCCCACATTCAGCGTCATTCCTATTTAATAGGGAGATTGCGAGACCCGCATCACAACAGCAGGTTTTAACTATACAATGTACCACCCATCTTGAAAATTCCCACATTCAGCGTCATTCCTATTTAATAGGGGGAGGGCGAGACCCGCATCACAACAGCAGGTTATTACTATACAATGTACAACCCATCTTGGACATTCCCACATTCAGCGTCATTCCTATTTAATAGGGAGAGTGCGAGACCCGCATCACAACAGCAGGTTTTTACTATACAATGTACCACCCATCTTGGACATTCCCACATTCAGCGTCATTCCTATTTAATAGGGAGAGTGCGAGACCCACATCACAACAGCAGGTTTTTACTATACAATGTACAACCCATCTTGGACATTCCCACATTCAGCGTCATTCCTATTTAATAGGGAGAGTGCGAGACCCGCATCACAACAGCAGGTTTTTACTATACAATGTACTACCCATCTTGGACATTCCCACATTCAGCGTCATTCCTATTTAATAGGGAGATTGCGAGACCCGCATCACAACAGCAGGTTTTAACTATACAATGTACCACCCATCTTGGACATTCCCACATTCTGCGTCATTCCTATTTCATAGGGAGAGTGCGAGACCCGCATCACAACAGCATGATTTACTATACAATGTACAACCCATCTTGGACATTCCCACATTCTGCGTCATTCCTGTTTAATAGGGAGAGTGCGAGACCCGCATCACAACAGCATGATTTACTATACAATGTACAACCCATCTTGGACATTCCCACATTCTGCGTCATTCCTATTTAATAGGGAGATTGCGAGACCCGCATCACAACAGCAGGTTTTTACTATACAATGTACAACCCATCTTGGACATTCCCACATTCAGCATCATTCCTATTTAATAGGGAGAGGACGAGACCCGCATCACAACAGCAGGTTTTTACTATACAATGTACAACCCATCTTGGACATTCCCACATTCAGCGTCATTCCTATTTAATAGGGAGAGTGCGAGACCCGCATCACAACAGCAGGTTTTTACTATACAATGTACCACCCATCTTGGACATTCCCACATTCAGCGTCATTCCTATTGAATAGGGAGATTGCGAGACCCGCATCACAACAGCAGGTTTTTACTATACAATGTACAACCCATCTTGGACATTCCCACATTCAGCGTCATTCCTATTGAATAGGGAGATTGCGAGACCCGGATCACAACAGCAGGTTTTTACTATACAATGTACAACCCATCTTGGACATTCCCACATTCAGCGTCATTCCTATTTAATAGGGAGAGTGCGAGACCCACATCACAACAGCAGGTTTTTACTATACAATGTACAACCCATCTTGGACATTCCCACATTCAGCGTCATTCCTATTTAATAGGGAGAGTGCGAGACCCGCATCACAACAGCAGGTTTTTACTATACAATGTACTACCCATCTTGGACATTCCCACATTCAGCGTCATTCCTATTTAATAGGGAGATTGCGAGACCCGCATCACAACAGCAGGTTTTAACTATACAATGTACCACCCATCTTGAAAATTCCCACATTCAGCGTCATTCCTATTTAATAGGGGGAGGGCGAGACCCGCATCACAACAGCAGGTTTTTACTATACAATGTACAACCCATCTTGGACATTCCCACATTCAGCGTCATTCCTATTTAATAGGGAGAGTGCGAGACCCGCATCACAACAGCAGGTTTTTACTATACAATGTACCACCCATCTTGGACATTCCCACATTCAGCGTCATTCCTATTTAATAGGGAGAGTGCGAGACCCACATCACAACAGCAGGTTTTTACTATACAATGTACAACCCATCTTGGACATTCCCACATTCAGCGTCATTCCTATTTAATAGGGAGAGTGCGAGACCCGCATCACAACAGCAGGTTTTTACTATACAATGTACTACCCATCTTGGACATTCCCACATTCAGCGTCATTCCTATTTAATAGGGAGATTGCGAGACCCGCATCACAACAGCAGGTTTTAACTATACAATGTACCACCCATCTTGAAAATTCCCACATTCAGCGTCATTCCTATTTAATAGGGGGAGGGCGAGACCCGCATCACAACAGCAGGTTTTTACTATACAATGTACAACCCATCTTGGACATTCCCACATTCAGCGTCATTCCTATTTAATAGGGAGAGTGCGAGACCCGCATCACAACAGCAGGTTTTTACTATACAATGTACCACCCATCTTGGACATTCCCACATTCAGCGTCATTCCTATTTAATAGGGAGAGTGCGAGACCCACATCACAGCAGCAGGTTTTTACTATACAATGTACAACCCATCTTGGACATTCCCACATTATGCGTCATTCCTATTTAATAGGGAGAGTGCGAGACCCACATCACAACAGCAGGTTTTTACTATACAATGTACCACCCATCTTGGACATTCCCACATTCAGCGTCATTCCTATTGAATAGGGAGATTGCGAGACCCGCATCACAACAGCAGGTCTTTACTATACAATGTACAACCCATCTTGGACATTCCCACATTCAGCGTCATTCCTATTTAATAGGGAGAGTGCGAGACCCGCATCACAACAGCAGGTTTTTACTATACAATGTACAACCCATCTTGGACATTCCCACATTCAGCGTCATTCCTATTTAATAGGGAGAGTGCGAGACCCGCATCACAACAGCAGGTTTTTACTATACAATGTACCACCCATCTTGAAAATTCCCACATTCAGCGTCATTCCTATTTAATAGGGAGAGTGCGAGACCCACATCACAACAGCAGGTTTTTACTATACAATGTACAACCCATCTTGGACATTCCCACATTATGCGTCATTCCTATTTAATAGGGAGAGTGCGAGACCCACATCACAACAGCAGGTTTTTACTATACAATGTACAACCCATCTTGGACATTCCCACATTCAGCGTCATTCCTATTTAATAGGGAGATTGCGAGACCCGCATCACAACAGCAGGTTTTTACTATACAATGTACAACCCATCTTGGACATTCCCACATTCAGCATCATTCCTATTTAATAGGGAGAGGGCGAGACCCGCATCACAACAGCAGGTTTTTACGATACAATGTACAACCCATCTTGGACATTCCCACATTCAGCGTCATTCCTATTTAATAGGGAGAGTGCGAGACCCGCATCACAACAGCAGGTTTTTACGATACAATGTACCACCCATCTTGGACATTCACACATTCAGCGTCATTCCTATTGAATAGGGAGATTGCGAGACCCGCATCACAACAGCAGGTTTTTACTATACAATGTACAACCCATCTTGGACATTCCCACATTCAGCGTCATTCCTATTTAATAGGGAGAGTGCGAGACCCACATCACAACAGCAGGTTTTTACTATACAATGTACAACCCATCTTGGACATTCCCACATTCAGCGTCATTCCTATTTAATAGGGAGAGTGCGAGACCCGCATCACAACAGCAGGTTTTTACTATACAATGTACTACCCATCTTGGACATTTCCACATTCAGCGTCATTCCTATTTAATAGTGAGATTGCGAGACCCGCATCACAACAGCAGGTTTTTACTATACAATGTACCACCCATCTTGAAAATTCCCACATTCAGCGTCATTCCTATTTAATAGGGAGAGTGCGAGACCCACATCACAACAGCAGGTTTTTACTATACAATCTACAACCCATCTTGGACATTCCCACATTCAGCGTCATTCCTATTTAATAGGGAGAGTGCGAGACCCGCATCACAACAGCAGGTTTTTACTATACAATGTACCACCCATCTTGGACATTCCCACATTCAGCGTCATTCCTATTGAATAGGACGATTGCGAGATCCGCATCACAACAACAGGTTTTTACTATACAATGTACAACCCATCTTGGACATTCCCACATTCAGCGTCATTCCAATTTAATAGGGAGAGTGCGAGACCCACATCACAACAGCAGGTTTTTACTATACAATGTACAACCCATCTTGGACATTCCCACATTCAGCGTCATTCCTATTTAATAGGGAGAGTGCGAGACCCGCATCACAACAGCAGGTTTTTACTTTACAATGTACTACCCATCTTGGACATTCCCACATTCAGCGTCATTCCTATTTAATAGGTATATTGCGAGACCCGCATCACAACAGCAGGTTTTTACTATACAATGTACAACCCATCTTGGACATTCCCACATTCAGCGTCATTCCTATTTAATAGGGAGATTGCGAGACCCGCATTACAAAAGCAGGTTTTTACTATACAATGTACAACCCATCTTGGACATTCCCACATTTAGCATCATTCCTATTTAATAGGGAGAGGGCGAGACCCGCATCACAACAGCAGGTTTTTACTATACAATGTACAACCCATCTTGGACATTCCCACATTCAGCGTCATTCCTATTTAATAGGGAGAGTGCGAGACCCGCATCACAACAGCAGGTTTTTACTATACAATGTACCACCCATCTTGGACATTCCCACATTCAGCGTCATTCCTATTGAATAGGGAGATTGCGAGACCCGCATCACAACAACAGGTTTTTACTATACAATGTACAACCCATCTTGGACATTCCCACATTCAGCGTCATTCCTATTTAATAGGGAGAGTGCGAGACCCACATCACAACAGCAGGTTTTTACTATACAATGTACAACCCATCTTGGACATTCCCACATTCAGCGTCATTCCTATTTAATAGGGAGAGTGCGAGACCCGCATCACAACAGCAGGTTTTTACTATACAATGTACTACCCATCTTGGACATTCCCACATTCAGCGTCATTCCTATTTAATAGGGAGATTGCGAGACCCGCATCACAACAGCAGATTTTTACTATACAATGTACCACCCATCTTGGACATTCCCACATTCAGCGTCATTCCTATTTAATAGGGAGAGTGCGAGACCCACATCACAACAGCAGGTTTTTACTATACAATGTATAACCCATCTTGGACATTCCCACATTCAGCGTCATTCCTATTTAATAGGGAGAGTGCGAGACCCGCATCACAACAGCAGGTTTTTACCATACAATGTACAACCCATCTTGGACATTCCCACATTCAGCGTCATTCCTATTGAATAGGGAGATTGCGAGACCCGCATCACAACAACAGGTTTTTACTATACAATGTACAACCCATCTTGGACATTCCCACATTCAGCGTCATTCCTATTTAATAGGGAGAGTGCGAGACCCACATCACAACAGCAGGTTTTTACTATACAATGTATAACCCATCTTGGACATTCCCACATTCAGCGTCATTCCTATTTAATAGGGAGAGTGCGAGACCCGCATCACAACAGCAGGTTTTTACCATACAATGTACTACCCATCTTGGACATTCCCACATTCAGCGTCATTCCTATTTAATAGGGAGATTGCGAGACCCGCATCACAACAGCAGGTTTTTACTATACAATGTACAACCCATCTTGGACATTCCCACATTCAGCGTCATTCCTATTTAATAGGGAGATTGCGAGACCCGCATCACAACAGCAGGTTTTTACTATACAATGTACAACCCATCTTGGACATTCCCACATTCAGCGTTATTCCTATTTAATAGGGAGATTGCGAGACCCGCATCACAACAGCAGGTTTTTACTATACAATGTACAACCCATCTTGGACATTCCCACATTTAGCGTCATTCCTGTTTATCAGGGAAAGTACGAGACCCGCATCACCACAGCAGGTTAGTACTATACAGTGTACAACCCATCTTGGACATTCCCACATTTAGCGTCATTCCTGTTTATCAGGGAAAGTACGAGACCCGCATCACCACAGCAGGTTAGTACTATACAGTGTACAGCCCCTCTTGGATATTCCCACGGGCGTTTTGCATGTTTTGGCAAACGAACAGAGAAATACCTGGCATTAGTTCAGGTGATTTTGGAGGCCAAGACAGAACTGCTGGGACATCATTCACGATGCTTTCCATCCCATTAATTTACATGTTCTTTGAAAAACCCTTTAATGTTTGTGTTTAAATGAGACTGGGTCCCATCCTGTTGCGGTTTTTATTAAAAATTACGGACCTTCTTTTTCAAATACTAATACGTCATACCGATGCAGTTTATAAAATATTGAGTTATAATAAGTTTATTATTTAAAATTAACCTCTACTATTGATATATGATTATATTCATTTATTTACAAGTATAATGTTTATAAACCGTTTATTTGTACGTTATTTCTTTCTAATTAATTATTTATTCGAATATAAAAATTCATCACTCTTTATAATTTTATAAATATATGAAATGATTTCATAATATTTGGTAACACGTAACTTTTATACCTTCATACTCTATATATTGTAGTTGTACTACATTTTACTTATGTTTTGAATAAACATTTTAGCCTATTGGAAGTTTTAACAAAATACCTTTTTTGACATATACAGATTACTGTAGAATTAAAGTAGTCTATGAGACTACTTGATAAATGTAGACTATCCAGATATATTTAATGTATAAACAATTGTTTGCCAGAAAATCAGTTTAAATTTACTGTAACTAAAAGTCTCATAATCCCAGCAGCATATAGCTCCCAGCAGTGTCTGTAATCCATCACCGTTGTTTTCAATAAACTGGTTTAAAATAAAAAAATAACTTTTCTTTGCTTCTTAGTGTCTTGGCATTTCGTTTAAAGTAAAATCTATTAGAAAAATGTTTTATCTATGATTGTTTATAGCCAGATATCTCATCAAATATATTTTATACAATTGAAATGAAGGCCCTTGGGTGAACAGACAGCCTTGCTTAGTTGAGTTACTGATTAAGACTGACTTAGCTTAGCTAGGAACATTAATTAAAAGGCTAAAGTCCAATGGGGCAGCTGGACTCAGTTTCAAACATTCAAGTAATTTATTCTAGTTGACTCGGTACAAACTTCAAATTGTGAAGCGAGCACTCTAACCACAAAATCTCCAAGTTAATAAATTCTTAATGTTCAAAATTTATCATAAGTAAAACTAGAAGTAAGTGACATAACAGATGAGTTTTCAATAATAACTTAAAATACATTTTTGAATTAATACTTAATGATCCATATTGCTTTTTGATCTTGAAATAACGGGTCTTACAAAATTAACTGAACAACTTTGTTACAGCAAAATCTGTATCTATAAAAATCTATGAATGTATACTTTCCTTAAGGACTCTGAAACCACATAACTGAAATAAATGTAAGGCCATTCAGGTTGCCCCTACGAAGGCTTAAATCCGTTATTCAAAATCCTTGGACTAAGGGATTCTCCCCACTAGACTTCAAAGTTACCATATAACTCTTATAGAGGAAATACCTGTTATCATTTTATCAGATAACAAATTTAAATAATGCAAACAGGTGTTATTTATTTTTGTAGCGAGTTGTAGTGTAAATATTATGAGTGAAGATTCGACATAATTATTGGTCGCAGCAACGCGCGCCAGGAACTGCTAGTGGTAAATACAATTTGTTAACTAAATTCATTGTTACTTTCAATGCCCATTTATTTGAAATAATAGTTGCTTATGATTGTTTATAAACATTCTGTTTCCTTTTAATTCTTATTAATACTTATCAAAATTATTTGGCAAAATAATTTATAGTACATGAAAATAATTTGAATATGAATATGAAAGTGCGATATTGTATCTCGTTACCACAACAAGTATTTCATAAATGAGTATTTTTCATAAAAGAGTATCTATTGTAAAAATAGGCAGGTTCTTTTATTTGCAACATGAGTATCATATTTTTTGGGCAGTTGACTGTTCGCTGAAACGAAGGGTGTAGGAAGATCTCAGGTTGGCTTAAGACCGCAATGCACGACTGAGGTCTCGGAGTTTCCACAACTTGCATCGCCCTCAGCGTCCGATGTATACAAAACAGAACTTCGGCCGAAAATATTCGTGACATCCAGAAAAATAATATGCGAATTTTAACGTCCAGCCATTCCCACGGTATAATATTTTCAAAGTTTTACATCAAAGGTAAAACAGTTTTTGGAACTGTATTCTCTGAATACCTTTAAAACCAAGTAATTATTATTATTGTGGCCTGGTAAATATATTTTAAAACCACAATGCTAATAATCTTTAAGAATAAATGTTATCATTGTTCGTAAAAGCGTTATACAAACTTGGATATTGTAACAACAAGACGTCTTTCCCTTGGACACGATTATCCACTTTCAGCAGCGTGTTATTCTTGATAAAACATCCGCTGAAACGGGTAAACTTACCGTGCATCAAACTTTGCGGAACCACGGTTCTCTCAAGTAAATAATAGATTTAGTTCAGACATTTACTAAAGATTATGGTTCTTTAAAAATATATATTGAATATCATACACTTTTTTAAAACTTGTATTGGCTTACTTTAAAACTAACTAGGATTTTGATCGCTATTACATTGAGAAATCTCCTGTTCCATACACAATTTCCCTGTGAAAAAACCTTCATGTTATGAATACTGCGATTTGTGGTGATCGAGAGAATCGGTTACAGCTAATAAACATTCGATTATATGTCACCGGCACACCTGAACAAGAAACTCCTTGCCGTGATTTCAGTTGAATGTTTTACTTTATAATTAATCGCATGCACTAGTTATCTAAACAATAAAAATATTATATAATGTAATCTGAAGTTAGTCCCGAGAGAGTAAAATAGAATAAATTACTTGAAGGTTTGAAACTGAGTCCAGCTGCCCCATTGTACTTTGGCCTTTTAATTAATGTTCCTAGCTAAGCGAAGTCAGTCTTAATCGGTAACTCCACTAAGCAAGGCTGACTGTCATTTCATATATTATTTGATAAATAAACATTGAAACTAAAAGTCAAATGGGCTGCGCCCTGAACAGTACGTTGGGCACACTCAAAGGCACTTATGGATTTGCGTTTACACTTTATGTGGTAATTTTTCATGACAAAAGGTAATTTTTCAGGTAAGGAGACACTTGGAAATCTATGCAGGACATTGAAATAGTGGCTTTTATTGAAATTATAAATCTTGCCATAGCTCGATTAATAGGTGTCCGATTTCTGTATACTTGGTTTTATTTAAAAGGTATTTTAAATATAAGCTTTTTATCTAGAACTTTTGCGAAAAAACCACAGTTTTTCAGTTTTTGGTGGATTATTTATTTGTTTATCAAATTTAGATATCAATTATACAATACAGTAGCTATAAACGGCTTACAACAATTTAATTGTGTACGACGATTGATTAGGTTGTTGTAAGTTAAATAAATAACTAAATCTTCCAAATGACAATTGTCAGTTAATAATAACTAATTAAGTAGACACATGATCATAAATTTAACTGTCGCACATTTTAAAAATGTTTGAAAACTCATTATCAAGTAGATTTAATGTGAATTCAAGAAACAGTCTTGAAAGGGATACTTATGTTGGCTTTCTCCTTATTTATGGAATTAAATAGGAACTAGTAGACCCGTTGCTCGAAATTGAGCATATTTTTCGCCTTGATGAGCAATAATTTGGTCAATATTATCATCTGTATCGCTAATTCAGTTCTTCTTGGCTCAGAATAATAATAGATTGTCATGTGGCAGCTCAAGTTTTTGGAATTCCGATTGTGTATAAATGTGCCGAATCTTTTCCAAATGTCTTCCAATCTTCCAAATAACTCATTCTTTTCCAAACCCCTTTTTAATTCTTTTTACTTCATAAGTTCCAACTCTCTAAGTTGTAGGTTTTGAACAATTTTAACACATTTTGGTTGAAATTACATTGTGAATAAGGAAGGTTTAAGGACACTTTGCACAAAATGTTGATACAAATTATTTGGAGACTCTGACAATAAGGTTTGGATAATTTAGTGTCTTCCCAGACGTTAATTCTGATTCTCAATTTGTTACATCTGACTGAAATATTCTGATAAAGACCTGCTTGAAGCTGATTTTGCTGACTTTCCAATAATCTAATCTAATTACCTTACTCTAACATAACAATCAAAAACCTAATTACGAATCAGTTGTTTTTATTTGTTTTCGTGATCGATGGCTTCCCCATCCCCCGTTATTTGGGATTATGTAGTCCGAAATAATTTGTATTCCCGCGTTCCGCAAATGTTTTAGGGCTCTGCCCTCTTGACCTTCAAAATACTTATTTCAACCATCTTGCTGTAACCTGCCGGCTGTTGCTGCGCCGTCATGATTAAGTCGCTGCCACCACTGCTCAATTTTTGGGGAGCAGACCCGAAGTTCATGAAGGAATGTAAATTTAAATTAACACATGCTTTTGAACATTTTAAATTTCCTAATTTATTTGAGAATAGATGAACACATTGATAAACAGTAAAGTGAACTAAATACAAAGATTAACTAAAATATGAATAATTTTTAAAACATTCGGAGCAAGAGGTGTTAACACACTACTACTAAAAGGCGTTTCTCTATTGTTTCCAGTCCCCCACTCGTCAAGCGATCACCTCGATTCTGATTGGCTGCACGGCCGAAGTGACGTGATTGCTGACTAGACATAAGCGGTCCGCGGCGCGTGGCCAGGCTCGCATCCAGACAACTTTAAAGTAAATTACAACTAACATATTATTGATTTAAAAAAATAATTGTTTTACAAAGTTACTTGATTCGTGAATAGAGCGGGACCGTAACAATGCACCTACTCCTTGACTGACGAAGTTAAAATTCAGTTGAAAGATAGATGTTAGCTCAAGGCAGATACAGGCCTACCCCTGGTAAAATTATACTTTAGGACTTCGCCCCACTGGCTTTTAATATACCCAAGTTAATCATTATACACCAAGAGTGAAACGATGGAGCTGAAGTTTGGTAGGGAAATAAATAATACACCATAATCAAAGTAGACGTTCTCTCAATCCAAAGATCCTTTTGGACCCCACCCCACTGGCATATAAAGTTATGTTTACCATTTCGCACCTACTACTTGACTGATAGGGCTGAGGATCGGTAGTAAGATGGCCAATTAACTCAAATCAGAATAGGCCTACGACGGATCAAAATACTGTTTAGGCCTTCGCACCGCAGAATTTTATTATTCCCATGTTAACGATTGCACACCCAAATTCTGAACAGATAAAACTAAAGTTTGGAAAAGAGACCACACTTTAGAATCAAATGATATACAAATCCCGTTCTAAAACTCATATGGGGCTCCACCCCACTGGCTTTTAAAATCAAGCTGGTTTATAAACCTCGCACCTACTACTGGACTTAATTCTGGATCTGAAGTTCTGGTGTGGAAGGTAGCTAACAGTGGCGGATTTAGGGGGGGCTTTTAGGAGCGGTACAATATAGAGCTGTAGGGGCTTTTAGGCGCGTCAAATTTACAGAAAATGAATAAGTTGTTTACAAAAGAAATGTTGAAACCGAAACATTTTGACGAAAGCGGATGACAATGTCGGTGTGCCGCCCTTTTAAAGGTAAAGGTAGTAATCAGAGACTAATGTATTACGCTTGCAGTCCCTCACACTGAAGTTCCTCAAAACAGTCATAGTGCATTTGTAATTCATCCGTACTAGCGACAAGATGATTATGCTACAGAGAAAGGGCGGCAAGCCACGTAAGTTAATTCAACTTCTCCCCTCCGCTCATCAGGCACTGCGCCACTACGACTACGTCCAATTCATGGACTTCCAAGTTTACCCGTACATTCTCATAGCATTACAATTATTCTTTACACAATATCAATAATGACTAAGGCACACGGCTGAGAAATGTCGCAACAATCGAATTTCAGATGACAATAACAAAATTTAGACTACAAAGATATTGTCGATTCATTTTCAAACTCAAGGTAACAAAGAAAGTTATTTCAGTCGTCGTATATTTAACATCAAAGGCTACCACACATAATCGTTCATTCTGGAGGATAATTTTGCTAACAAAACATCTGACCAAAGACAAATAAAGACTATCGTAGAGAGGATTTGATTGGTTGTTGCCATGGGAGCATAGTTGACAGAGGGTCAAAAAGGTGGGCAGCATTGTAGGCAGCAATAAGTATAGATTCACTGTTCCATAAGGCATACATTGGTGTCAGAGAACCAACACTAAGTGTTTCATTTTTGTGACGTATGGATACAAATACAAATGTGACTTTTCACTGAATAAAATTATTCTCGTAATTTAATTTCCAATATTGTAAAGGTTAATATTTTTTCCTATATTAAAGTCTTTCAATTTAACTCAAAATTCGTACAAGTATACAATGTCCGGTTGGTTTATCATGTATGCTAGACTTTTATGTATTATTATCATAAGTCTCATTTGTGAAGTTGTTATAGCAATACAAACTTTTATGTGTTATTTTTGTACTTTATTGTATTGTATAACATTGTAATTGTATTGTATAACACTACTTTATTGTATTGTATATTACAGTTGTTATTATGCATAAATGTACAATATAAATTGGTTTTACGTAAGTTAACATGTGTTTAAATCTTACATAAATAATTCCTAACTTCGTGATACACAGTGAGTATATCGGGCAACTTTTAAGGGCCAGTTGCAAAACATAGATTCAGGAAAGGTAAATGAAACATTTGTATATAAGAGATTTTATTTCTTAGTAGTACAAAATTAATACTCTAAATCAAGTACATAAATGTATTTTTATTTTTATTCGTGTGTCAACAAGTCAAAATAATTTCCCAAGTTCTGATTTTCTATGGATTCAATATATTCCTTTTTAGACAGTGAATTTCCATTAAATAATATTGAGGGGAAATAACATGAAATTGTACTTTCCAGGATGTTTATTGAATCCGCATTGAAATGTCTTTAAAACAAGATGCTTTTAAATATTTTACAACTTTCTGTGTTTATAAAAGTGTCTAATATATCAGTGTTCCAATTAAATTATTGAGCTTGTAAATAATTATTACTATTGATCTATAACTTGACTTATTGACGATTCATTTCTCCGTTTGACATTAAACAAGTCAATGAATTATCGTAAAAAATGTGTCCGATGTAACTATCATAGTGTAAATGTGTATGCTATTTTAAGCTAATGTATCCATCACATTGATATGAACACATAAATATTTAGAAACAACTTTTTTTGTAAAAAGTCTAAACACAAAAATGTTTTTATTTAAAAATACCTTGTAAACAAACTCAAGTTAATCGGCACCTGTTATGACAGAATTTATAATTTCAACAGCAGCCAACTTTAATGGCCGTCATTTTGGTGTAATGCTCGGATTTTCAAGTGGCTCCTTTCTGAAAGGTTACCTGTTAGCATTACCAACGCACGTCCCAATAAATAAATGCCGCTTTTTGGGTGTATCAGCCTTGTACCCAGGTACTAAAAAGGGGTTCATGATAGTTTCTTAATTTTTAACCGTGTAAGAATCATAACAAATGGCGGAAAACAAAACTAATCACAAATAAACACAATTCCTCTAAACAATATACAACAACTAACAATGTATTAAAGTTGTATTAAACTGCAAATGGTGTATAATAATTAAGAACAGTCTAGTCGTGGTTGGGCCTGAAGAGCGGCGTCATTTGCAACTCAATCGCGGGCGTGACGCTACGTCGCTACAGCGGTTTAGGTCGCGGCTCCAGGTCGAGTATAGGCCGGCCCCTGTATACTGTACTCGTCATTACGGCTGTTTCGGGAGAAATATCCTTCTGATGACATACGGGGCCAACTGTAAAGATAGTTTCCGAGGCTCTAAACTAGTAACATTTATGTCTAAAAAAACTGTATATTTTTGTATTTAAACATTTTATCTTATGAAAGCAGTTAACACTATTTTACAGGACAAATACTAAAATAGAGAACCATAAAAGTGTTCATATTATCCGATGAGCTAAATAAAGCGACTACTGAACTCAAATTGTATTTTATACATTTCTTGATAACAATAACATGTCAGTGTTTGCTCCAAAACAATATAAACACTTTCAGGGAGTATTGTAGTATTGGTAGAAGTAAACTTAGGCGAAGTGAAATTTCCAAAGTAATGCTAATATTCAAGGCAGTATTACTGTCAATAGTTGTTCAAAACTTACTTTAGAATTACTTTGTTTTGCTTCCGCCTCAAATCCATTTTATCTAGAAAATTCAATGGTACAGCATGTTTGCTGCATATTGAGAAACATAGTTTAGGAAATAAAGGGATCATTAATGTAAATTTGTGTTTGACATATTAATTGTGTAAGAATAAGTAGTATTATTTAATAAAAATAAAAAGCTGTGTTACGAAACAGAACGTAATTTAACATTTTACCAAGCGGTAATGTATGATTCCTTTCAATTTCAAATTTGGGGTTTCGAATAAAAGAAATACTTAATTTTTACTTAAATATTAAATTATTTTTTACTTGTTTATATTACTTAATTTGTATTATCTTTGTTTGCCTAATAAATAGAAAAATAAATGTAAAAGTACCTTAAACAGATACATTTAAGTAGTGGTGATCTGTATTAATTTTATCTTAAAAGAACTATCCATAATTGTATTTTATAATGTTTTGACATCACAAAAAATAATACTTTAGAGCCCGTTGAATTTTCTAACGCAAAGAACTTTAAATAGAAGAAAATACTGAATAATACGCAGGTGTTATTCAATACCTACCATTCCGCGTTCATTGAAACGTATTTTCATCTGCACCTTAGTTCTTACTACAATAGGGATGCAAGTAACAATAACTTAAACCATGAATAAGTATAGAAAAACAAAAAACGAAATTGTGCATTAAGAAGTATTTCATTTCTACCTATATGAAGCTTATTCAACAAAACTGAATTTATAAGAAGAGTTTGTTTAATAAAACCTTTATTAAAACAGTAAAAGAGAAACGTGTACAATAAAGACCACTGCACGTTGTGTCACTGACCTCGTATATGTAAAATGCGAAATGAAGCATTTTACCTCCTCGTAAAAGCGAAATGAAGCATTTTACCTCCTCGTAAAAGCGAAATGAAGCTGAGTTTGTATCCATTAGCAATTATAGCTTGAATATTAATTTTAACTTTTGTTTAATTACAATATCCTAGCTGATTCTTTATTCTTAAGCTAACGAAAGCTATATGTTGCTGATAATATGCAAACAAAAATTACAGAATTAAATCGAAATATATATTTCCCTAAATTATATAATTGTTTGCATAAATATCTAGTGTTTCTTTTACAAAAATAAATCACATGTTTATTAAATATCTTGATTTCATATTTTAAACCTGTCACATGTAAGTCTTGTTTTAGATTCGGATTTCAATTTGTTCAACTACTCCAGTTTTAAATTTACGGTAATTTTATGCTCGAATTGTTCAACATATCTTCTACATAACTAAAAAACTATATAACCATATACACTATAAGTAAAAAATAACAAAACTACACTTACACGGAAAAATTACACACAAAATTAAAAAACGGAAAAATTACTTACACGGAAGAGACGGAAAAATTGAATGTTCAATGACATGAAGATTTTTAAGATAACCCAATGAACAATTAGTCCCCTCAGTGTATTATGGTCATCCTTTGCACTCTAAAAAATTACTTTATAAAGAAATCTTTTGTCTTGCAAAATGTGTAAAAAGTTTAGCTTTCGTGATATTATGATAGCCGAAATTCATAAATGACCACTATTTACCACACCATATGAAAAGATCGAAATTTGAATCCAATTACAATCCTGTGGCCTGGGCCATATGTTTGGAACTTGTGTACCCCCCAATAAATTGCGGTTTTTATTGTATGACCTAAATAACTAATAGACTCTTGTAAATTTACTTTGCCTCTTGGTAATGTGTAAGTTGTTTCTCTTAAACGTCATTGTTCGTAGTTTTATTTCTTCAACGATTCTTCCTTGTACTACGCTGTAATATATCATCGAAGGAAATTGAGGAATAGGATAGTGATAGTTTTGTAATTGAGAATTGATAGTACACTTATAGTCTGCTCAAATTCTTACTGAAACATCTCCTTTCAAAATCGGTACTATGGTTTGCTCCCCATTCTGTGTCGGCAACCTTAGAAAAAATAGCCTTTTCTTCAAGCAAGTGCAATTCTTCTTCTATTTTAGTCTTCAAGTCACCGGATCGTATACGGTGTTAGTACAATCCTTTCTCAAAGCAGTTCGAAAATGAGGTATAACCTGCACTTCAGTTACAAATCTCTCTTCATTGTAAATAAAGATTCATACATATTTAATGAATATTACTTGATTAGGAGGATCTTTTATTTTATGGTTCTGATTGTAACCAGCATATTCTGTAGATTTCATGAACAAACATCAAAGTTACGAATCCATTCACGGCCAAATATTCTATCAATATTGTTGTGTACAACAAAAAGCCGACCTTTCATCAATCTGTAAATTGAATTTACACATCACTTTTACTCGAGTACCTAATTAGTTTTTTTGAGATACAATGTCTTTCTGGAGACCTCTTTTTTGTTCATTTGACTAACTTCAAACAAACAGCAGCAGTATGACCCTTTACATTACATCATTTACGTAACATCTAAAACAAGTACCATTACGTAATTTACAATCGTTTACCTTACGATTTGACTTACCACACCTAAAGCATTTTCCTTTCAAATCCTCTAATGATAGAGGGTCATTAGTATTTTGTTTGCCGTTAAATGATTTACTTACTTTATTCACAGTAGCAGGTGAAAATATTTCGATCCTACTCTATAAAGATGCTTCCATGGCTAACGCTAATTCATAAACTTTTTGTAGTGGTAATGCATCTTCCTACAGGAAGGAGCCTTTTTCGTTTTCTATTATTTGTATCCCCTAACTAACTGGGTACTTAAGTGTATGTCAATTGTGTTAGAGCTGCATTTTGAATAAGAACAATTACAGTATGTCACACTACGAAGTTCCTTCATGTTTCATGCAGATATAGATTCTTCGGTTGTTGTACACTAGTATAAGTCTTATGTTGCTCAGCAACTTCATTTGGAGATGGGCACAGGTAGTATTTGAGAAGCTTAATCAGTTCATCAAGGTTCCAGTCTTTGTAAGGAAACATATTTGTTGGGTTCTTTTGTTGAAACCATGTTTTATTGTAAAAACAATAACGAGGATTGGTTAGTTTATTTTTGACCCAATGCCGTTATTATTAATTAAACTTCTAACATTTAAGAACAATTATGTATGTAACTATAACTCATTAACATTGAAAGGGTTTTTTATATCTGAAGTAAATAATAATATTTAAAAACAACTTTGATTGTGAGCCCTGTTTTATAATGTGTTATATATACTATGTTTAATTTTGTTAATCAAACAAAACTGTATTAGTAGCTTAAACTAAATTAATTTGTATTCGATCAAAGGCAGATGGTTTTAGAGTTACCTCAGGGCGAGGTTACTTGTTTGTAGACCTACTTAGGTACACATAACATGTTTCAACAAATTCTTTTTTTTCTGCCAGTTATGTGGCAAGCTTATTATTTATTTATCTCTGTGTGTGCGCAGCGATGCATGCCTGAGCATCAGTAATAAGTGAAGGAACATAGGGGGAGGGGCCCCATTGCATGTTGAGGGCCAACTGGGCAACTGGCAAGTCCACACAGGAGTCCTCTCCAAAGGACCGAACCAAGTCAACCGCCCCGTCACCTATTTCTACATGATGACGGATGTCAGAGAAGCCTCGACAACGGGCTGTTCAACGAAATGAGAAGAAAATTCATAAAACTGATTACAGGGTTATTTTAGAATAAGTATACACTTCCTGTTGGCTGTGCAATATATGCCTCACACGTGATACACGCGGCAGATTCCAATCCGACATTCGATCTTAATTCAGATTCCTTTGAAAAGTGTTTCTCATCAGCATATCCTACTGATGTTGTTATTAATTTTATCAGTCCCATAATAGCTAAATTAAGAGAAGGAAATTACACTTTATCCTTTACTTATTGTTATCGTAATCGCAATAATTAAAAAGTGGTCGGAAATGCTTATAAACTGGTCCGCAATATAATTAATGTCTTAAAACCGTCCGCAATAATTAAAAAGTGGTCCGCAATGCTTGTAAGCTGGTCCGCAATATGAATAATGTCTTAAAACCGGTCCTCAATAATTAAAAAGTGGTCCGCAATGTTTGTAAACTGGTCCGCAATATAAATAATGTCTAAAAACCGGTTCGCAATAATTAAAAAGTGGTCCGCAATGCTTGTAAACTGGTCCGCAATATAAATAATGTCTTAAAACCGGTCCGCAATGATTAAAAAGTGGTCCGCAATGCTTGTAAGCTGGTCCGCAATATAAATAATGTCTTAAAACCGGTCCTCAATAATTGAAAAGTGGTCCGCAATGCTTGTAAACTGGTCCGCAATATAAATAATGTCTTAAAACCGGTCCTCAATAATTAAAAGTGGTCCGCAATGTTTGTAAACTGGTCCGCAATATAAATAATGTCTAAAAACCGGTCCGCAATAATTAAAAAGTGGTCCGCAATGCTTGTAATCTGGTCCGCAATATAAATAATGTCTTAAAATCGGTCCACAAAAATTAAAATTGGTCCGCAATGTGAACAATATCTTAAAACCAGTCCGCAATCCTTTCAAACTGGTCCTCAATGTAGACACTATCTTAAAACCGGTCCGCAATGATTAAAAAGTGGTCCGCAATGCTTGTAAACTGGTCCGCAATATAAATAATGTCTTAAAACTGGTCCGCAATAATTAAAAAGTGGTCCGCAATACTTTTAAACTGGTTCGAAATATAAATAAGTTCTTAAAACGTCCGCGATAGTTCAAAAGTGGTCCGAAATGCTTTCAAACTGATCTGAAATGTAAACAATGTCTTAAAACCGGTCCGCAATGATTAAAACGTGGTCCGCAATGCTTGTAACCTGGTCAGCAATGTAAACAATGTCTTAAGTTTTCAGATCGGGTTTTCAAGACCGTCGTAAAATGACATGTTTTCACCAGATGCGCGACCAACCTAGCGTTAGGGACGATTGTCAGTCACATAATTCCTTCCATGGCTGACAAACATTCGATAATATACTGATAAATGAAGAAATACTCGAATTCACTGCATCTGATTTGCACCTACGTACTATGAAAACAGGCATATTATCTTCCTCCACCTACTTTATAACAGAGAGTATTGGTTGCAAGTGAAGTATAGTAATTAAATTCCTCCTTAAGATGTTGATTTGGTCCTTTAATGGTTTGGTACCCATAAAACTGAAAGTTTCCCCTATACGACAGGAGTAATGTCGTTCGCCAACATTACGAGCACAAACCAACGCGACGACTGAGCACTTGGGTAGTAACAAACCATTCTGAAAATACTCTATTCGTTTATACCGTATATGTAACCGTGTATATGCTTCCGTACTCGGTTCATTAGTTGAGACGAGTCATAAAAGCAGATTTCGTTAAGCTGCTTTGAGGGAAAAGTGCACCATCTTTTCAAACACACTTTTATTTATCATGTTTTACATCGACTTAGCTCTGATCTTAAACATAAGAATGATCCACTCACAAAGGATAAATGTATATAAAAATAATCCAATATTATCGACGGTTGATTTTGATAATACTTTGAAGCGATAATTATAATCACCAAAGACCTTCAAAGTTGGTCAATTGTTAATTGAGACGGCTTTCGCGATTAGTTCCAGCCGATGGGCCCGCTAAACTTTGCCGCGTTTCTCTGTAATTTTAGCTGAATTACTTTCAAATGTTTTAATATCTAGAGTAACGCAGATACTTATTGTAAAACTAGTATTAAAATGAATACCGTTTTTCGTAAGAGATTACCATTTAAGAACTGTCAAATTTTTCTTGTACGAAACGAGTACAACGAGTAAACATTAAAGCTGTGAACCATTAATGTACTAATATAACATAATGCACGGAAACTGTTCTCTTGTCTAAAAATTCGATAAGTAGTAAAGACATACAGAGACAATTTATAGTGTATAACTGTTTTACACGTTTAGTTTCGTTGGAACGCACATACTAATGAGTGGCATAACAAAATTAAAACGTGGTGTTATTTAATTATTTACTCAATAACTTCTGGTTTTGATAGTTTATTAAATATAAAAGCCTTCAAAAAGAAAACATTCGAGTATAATAGGGTATGTGTAGTCGAATTCCAAACTAATTTCGCCCAAACTAAGGGTCGCTTTCCCAAAATAAAGTTTAATCTAAACCTAGGGCTATTTTAAACTTGAGATTAAGGCGCAATTCGTTTTCCCAAAACCTGATCCAGCCATAATCCATGAAATATCAAGTTGGCAACATTTTAATATGATTTCGTTTGTTTGTTTACCCTCACGAAAAACTGAAAACAAATATATATAACACAGGATTTAAGATTATGTTATCATAGAATAAAATAATCAAACCGTGTTCTCTTTAGATTTAACAAAAACCAGATTTAAACTACCCATAAAGCATTGGGAAAGCGATATTTCTCATAAACTTAGGTTTAAACCAAAGTTTAGTTAAACTGAACTTGGAGAAAGCGGCCATAAGACGCGTCTTTGTAAATAATTTTAACTTTATTTTTAAGTGGCCTACTATTAAAATATAATATTTCCGTTTCTAAGATAATTACTAACTGTTGTAAAATAATGCCTAAAATTAATGGGGTTCGTATCCAACAACACCGCTCCAGGAACAACAAGCGAGAGACCTTGCAAAGCAGTGAAGGGGGTCGAATTCACGACTGGCACTGACAATGATCACCTCCGATAGGCGTGTTCACCCTCACGCGATCGTGCCCTTACAACGGCATTACCGGTCCTAACCGCCTTCTAATCTGAGCTGTTTAAAGATAATATATATCAGATAATATATATCAGTCTCAGTCTAAAAATATTCAGACGGTTAAACGTTAACAGCTACTGTATTAATACAAGTGTCAATTGTTGACACTAACTTGCTTTGACGGTAACAAAATGGGGGATGAATGAACTTTCGATTAAACATTGAAAAGTTGCGAGTAGGTAGGATAGGTTTACGAAACAATATTTTAATTACAGGTGGAATAGAAACAATTATATTTAACCTTTAACACAAGAGGAACAAATATTAACAGAATACTTGAAGGATATAACATATCTGGTAAATCGCACTATGAATAAAAGTAGGAAAAGAATTAGCGTGAGGACATTGAAAATCCTCCCAAGTGATTTCCTTGACGCGTTATTCTTTGTAATAACACTCTAATTAAAATTAAAATTAATTAAAATGGGAATTTTATTTTATTCAGGTGCCATTAAAATGAAAGTAACCCATCCATGAGGTAAATTTGTTTTAGGTAATTTAGTCCGCTTCATCAGGTAAACAAGTTATTACGGAATATACAAACCAATATATCCTGTGTGATAGAGACTATTGACGTCGCGCGGGTAAACGGGATTTATGAGATGTTTTGTTGGTGCATATTGTACCAGAGTCTATTTTGATGAATACACCAGGACCAGTTATATAACATTTTTACATGAATTCATATATTCAATTATAAGTCACTGTTATGGATTTAAGAGCAACATTTTTTTGTTTTTTTTTATAGGATTTTTCATTTTTTTAGGATTCAAATTATTTTCTTTATAATTTCAAGGTACATCGATCTGTTTTTATTTTAGTTTACTTTAATAATTTCACAATTTGACAGGACGCCACGGTCAAAACTCAGAAGGGCGTTAAGTGGCAAAATTGCGTTTTCGAGTTTTCATCATTCTTTTATGTGGTACTTTCTTGTCAGAAACACACGTAACTAAATTCAAACTCGTTTTCGAAATATTAACTTTTTTTGTTTGGCGTAAGTGCATTCGGAGATATTTTTAACATAAACTAGCGTAAGTGTACTTGCACCGGTTTGTGTTATTTCTGTACTGTTATAGAGATTATAAACACGACAAATACGTAATAGATGGGTTGCTTGAGAAATAATCTAGCTTCCAAAGGTCAAATAATAAATGAAATGTAATAATCTCACAGAGGAAATGAAACTTTATATTTTTAACCAATACTACAGTTTATGTATTTTAACCCTACTTAGAGAGTATACAGCAACACACATATTCATGAAAATAAATCCAATGTCACGAAATTGACACTTTAATGAGTTAAAATACCGTCAATTTATTTTTACCATTTTGGGAATCAGTGGATAGTTTGAAAGGTTATATATTTTATGTTCTTAGTGTTGATGAAAATTCAGAACCATTCTTGAAAAGCTAAAGCCTACCGGAATTGAATAACTAGAAAAAAGAGTTGGTTGACATTATTCAATGATTGGAAAAGATAAAGAACAAACTGAAGGCATGGCAAATCATATAAACAGATCTGATAGAGTCGCACTACGTAAGAGTAGGTGCAAGATAGAAGTACTGCATGCCAATTTTAACTTCAATCATGTATAACATTTACTGTGCCGAAAATGAAGAAAAAGAAAATAGGCAGATGTGCATAATATTAATGATTCATTTCAAGATGTGCATGGGAAAATACAGTGCAGTTTGCATTCTATGATATTGAGATTTCAACACCCAAAGAAAGATAAATGCAGCCTGTATACAGAGAGGATTATTTAGTTCGGCGAAATAAAACGTATACAAAATACAATCAAGACATCAATGATCAAGAGGATGTACGAAATATTAAAGGTAAGTGTAAACAAGATCTAGAAGAAACATAATCATGCTGCTGCCGTGTTTGATCTCCAGAAAGTTATTAATTTATTAAAAAGTAATGTAAGTGTCTACTTTACAAAATACGGCTATCGGTTTACTAATTTACCATTTAAAGACTTGGTGAGGAAGACTGCTGCTATTGTTACACCTGGAATGAGATCATGAGAAAACGTGGAACCTCGGAAACTGCATCTTGCGTCTTCAACTATTTAGAAAATAGAGACATAAAAGAAAAGTGGTTTTTTTTTGTAATGATTGCTCGGAAAAATTAAAAACCCAATCATGGTCGCAATGTTTATTTATCACGATCAGAGTGATGGAGATTCTACCCACAGCGCAACTGGCTTACCGTCACAACTAGTAATAAACTAGCTCTCAGCAATGGAACCCACCTTTGGCAGATCCAATAATCTTTACAATGCAACAGGTGGAAAGTGAAGATTGTCTTGATTTTAAAAATCTATCTTAAGGAGTTATGAATACTAGTAGTATGTTGTATGAAGTATTTACCTTTGTTATTAAAACTACATGGCTTTTTGCACGGAAAGGTGTTTATTTTGTCTGGAGTATAGCGATCGCCCAGATTTCGAAGTTTGACCAAAAATAATTCTACGTAAACCCAAAGCGGCAAATACAAATAATGGCTGTTTGCGCGAATTTTTGACCCTTCCTGCAGTTAAATATAACGCATTTGAACCAGTGTCCTTATGCTGGACTTCACGAATAACTTCTCTTCTAAGCCCCCTCTGCCCGCCCGCGCCCCAGAACCTAACCTGGAAACGTGCTACCATGAGCGCGGGACAGGAAGAGGGCTCACCATCTTATGCTAAGAGCAATGGCAAAACGAAATTAACCATGGAGACTGCCAAAGTTAAATTTTATTGGAAAAAATAACAAGGAATGCAATGGTTGGGTTACACCCCAAGCTTGGCACAAATACAACAAGAAATAAACTCTGGCAAAACATAACAAAACAATTTACAATAACAAGTTTGTACCGGATCCGGTGATACATAAATAAATCCTGTTATCAGAGTTCTGTTATTATGTTTAGGGACAAGAAATGCTGGACTGGCAAAACTTGAGCGTGAAGGCTCAATTACTCCGATCTCAAGAAGCTCATTAATGATGCCCCTAAGTGTATCCATCTTGGGTGAAGCCAGCTTGTATGGATGTTAACGAACTGGGCGGGTGTCGGTCAATCGTATCTCATACTCTAAAAGGTTAGTGACCCCAACTTTGGTTTAAAAACTTCAGGAAAACGACCACAAACATTCTTAATCGCTTCAGCCTCAGTTGGTGTCAGATGCCCTAATGGATCTATCTACCTTAGGCTTACTGTCTGCCTCAGGATCAACAGCAGCACCCTGTGCGATTTCATCAACAAAAGGAATCCACACCCACCATAAAAACCTAAAGAAACACTCACCTCTACCCAAATCTAAAATCAGCCCAGTCTTCCTTATAAATTCCGCTCCC
The DNA here is from genome assembly GCA_963675035.1 of Allygus modestus. Classification (NCBI taxonomy): domain Eukaryota; kingdom Metazoa; phylum Arthropoda; class Insecta; order Hemiptera; family Cicadellidae; genus Allygus; species Allygus modestus. The sequence continues at coordinate 97,625,078 of OY776111.1, read as the reverse complement.
AAAATGACTGGAAAACAAAAATCCTTTGCTACTAAGAAGCTCCACACCCAAGAGAAATGTTCAATTTTCAGTTTGAAACGGGCTTTGTAGATAATGAGTAATGGTGAAAGCGATGCAGTCGAGCACATAGAAACGCTTCGCTCAACCTGTGTAATTAGCCCGGAAGCGTTTAAGGAATCAATTAAACGCAGCGAGATTAGACTACGGGCCGACCCAGAATACACTAGGGCCTTTTCGACCGAGTCCCCAATTAAGATGTTCAATCGAGGACAGGTTGAGCACACCTCGATGGCCAGTTACTCCTCACAGCAGAGGATAAGCATTAACTACTTTCGCAGAAGCAAGATTCATGTTTTCAATGACGAAATCTTTTCTTTTACAATGCACTTTATTCTTTGATATTGGTTGGCCCCTGTAACTTGACGAAGTGTCACGAGGAGATGTGGGCTAAACCTCCCGTGAACTATCTAGTTTTTTGGACCAGAAAATCCACTTCCTCTTTGAAAACAGTCTCGCCTCACATGACCAGGTTGCCCGCACCCAAAAAAAAATTGGCCTTGCCTCTGCTTGGAGGTCCCATGGCCTACCGGATAGGTGCAAAGGCGGGATGAAAAGGGGGTTGGGGAGGATGCCCTATGACCCCACCCCTCTGGAAATTTGCGTCCTGGACACTCCGAGAAAGAACTGAGAGTCTGTCCAGGACCGCAAAAGAATCAGGTCTCGGAGCGAACACCAAACGAGATCTCTCATATGGTTTGAGGCCCTGTAGGATGGTGTCCACCAACTGGCTCTTGGATAGTCTCAAGCGCGAAACCTGACCCACCGTCACCGGCATATTGGCTGAGGGGTTCACTGTGAGCCTGGGGCCTAAAAACTCTTTCAACCCAAAGTCGCTCCATCACCCGGGTGTGAATGACAAAATTCAGCACCTCATTATGAAAACCATCAAAGGACAAACCTCTCCGCAAGCAATCAAACAGTCTGTCTCTGAGGGTTTTAGTGCAAAAGGGGGCAATGAGCTCCATGAGAGTCCTATCTGTCATTCAGGGGAATTCTCTCATCCTAATTACTTTCTCCAGAAATTCAAAGAGCACATTGACATCAAATCCATCCACCTGAGTGAGACTGCCCAGAGCAGAGCTCAGTGGATGGGGCAGCTTAGCGAAAGAATGCAAACTACCACCACTCACTGTTCCCTCAGTACATGACGACACAGGATCTGTGGCCTGCGACATCAGCGGTACCCTCAGTGTGGTCAGATCACGACTCACAGAAGGTACTTCTGAAACAAAACTGTTTTGGGCAGGAGGCACCGCTGTTGACATCTCCTCCAAGGTCTTGGCAGTTTGAAACGTAGGACTAGTTTGCCCGGTGCCATCAGTCGAATTAGAACCTTCGGCCTTGTTCTCAAACATGTCAACAGTTTCTTTTACTGACCTGCTCACATTCAAAACCTCCAGGGCCCGTTCAAATTCCTGAACGCTAGCTTTCGCCCACTTTTCATCCAGAGGGGAAATGCCCGGGGCTTGACTGAACAAAATCAGTCTGGCACGCCAATGCAGCGATTATGTGCCCAACGCAGTTTTGGCATTACCTAAAGGAGCGGCTGTCAGCTCCACCAACTCTCCACTCAGTTCCTCTACTCTTTCCTGGCATTCCTCCAATTCACTCAAAGTGTCAAAAGTGGGTTGCAAAGCCCGGTCAACAGTTAAAAATTTCCTCAGTTGTGACCATAAACCACGGACATCCCCAGCAGGTGTCTCCCCTCTGGAACACACCTCGAAAACCAATTCAGGTTTCCTTAGATATTCCGGAACCAAAGAAGTCATGCTGCCTTCAGCCAAACTCACTAACAAACAGAGACAACTTAACAACAATTTACACAGAACATAACTCTACTAAAGGATCTCAACTGTGAAAATAACCTCGCCTAGAGGGGTCCAAAGTAAGAAGAAAATCCTGCCACATCCCTGAGACATACACACACGAGCATACATACGCACACACATGCATACACCCTACACAATAACCAATATCCTGGAAACTGAGTACTGCCTAACTATCAGAAATTAAAAATACTCAACCACCAGGAAACAAAGCTGCAACCCCCCAAAGACTGTCAACCACGCTCTGCTACAATCTGAGCCCCCACTGCCCGCCCGCGCCCCAGAACCTAACCTGGAAACGTGCTACCATGAGCGCGGGACAGGAAGAGGGCTCACCATCTTATGCTACGAGCAATGGCAAAAAAAATTAACCATGGAGACTGCCAAAGTTAAGTTTTATTGAACAAAAATAACAAGGAATGCAATGGTTGGAATCCTCATAAGAATGTTACGTTTCTTGTAAGAAATAAACTCTGTCAAAACGTAACAAAACAAATTACAATAACAAGTTTGTACCTGATCCGGTGATAGATAAATAGTCCTGTTATCAGAGTTCTCCTGAATAGGTACAGAGATATACAACTATAAAGAATCAAAGTTAATTTAAAAATTAAATTTGGATTGCCATAATTTAGAAAAATTGGGCCAACTGACACCCGGAAAACCTTCCGCCAAGGGCGGGCTCCGAATCTGAAACCTGGACAGAAAAAATAACTTAAAACTAATCAGCAGTCATAAATAAATCCTCTGGAACAATAATAACACAACAATTCACAGCCACAGTTCCCAAGTATCACAGGTGCGAAGTCAAACCTTCATGATTATTCCATCAGGTTGACGTCTTCCCCGGTTCAAAGGTGAGTGATGACGGGGGAAGTCTGCACAGCAGGATGTTACTTAATGCATTTGGTGGGGAGGAAAACACTTCACTTGGACCCCTCAGACGAGGGGGCTAAAGCTTAGTTCATCAGTTTGATAATGAATAGCCAGATAAAACAAACGATGTTGGCAAAATTAAACGATACAAATTCAATAAACAAAACAATGTCATAACCTATTCACAGCCCCTGTCCTTATGTAAAAACGAGGCTTAGCGTTGACGTTTCCGACAAACAACTGACCAACCGGAAAAGCAGTTGCAGTTGGTTCGCCCCTCCCGCGATAAACAAAATGACAAAACGAATACTGTACTTAGGGAGACGTGACAATGTAGCGGGTCAGTCACGGCTCACTTCCTCTCTCTTTTCCCCTTCCCCTCCACCACTATCACCCCTCCCCCCCTCAAACGCAGGTTAATTTTTTTATGTGGAGTTCAAATGGATAAGAGAAGGGTGTTACCATTCCAGTAGTCAGTAGTATTTTTGTATTTACATTAGTCCTGAAACATCTGATCTTACTGTTGTGCTAGTTGTGTTGTACTGTTGCGCCTTTGTTATAATATCAGCTGTCAAATATACAATTCAATTGATTACCGCTCTTCTATAAGATTAACATGAAAACTTTGAAGGCCTGTGGGGCGTAGCCCTGAGGGCTGATGTAAATTATAAGGGGTTTCTGCATATTTACATAGCAATTCCTTTCTAACGGTATGCGTGAATTTCTCCTACGATGCACACACGTGGAGAAAAAAGGAGTTTTGTGCTTGCCTATTAATTGGATAATTGAACGAAGTGAAATTTATCCTTATACACAACTTTACTCCTTAGACTGGTAAGAGAATCAACTCAACTGGCGTGTCTGTGCCCAAAATAACTCGAGAACGCCTCCACAGTTAAACTTAAATTACCCAGATAAACTTATCAGGTCAAAATCTCGGTCGAGTTCGTTATTCAGATAATTTCGTTCAGTATTAATAAAATTATCTTAAAACAAAATTTATTTTTTTCTCCATAAGAATAACATTGGAAGCCATTTTAGTGGTACTTGAATCGTTAAAATTTAGCCGACGTCTATGTTTCAACCACAGAGTAGCAATAGTTAGTTTACTAGAGTATACTTTGTTATACTGGATAACAAAAGGTTTTTGCCAGCAAAAAAACACAGAAGAGAGATAAATCGAAGTATATTTTTAAGTTGTGAGCATATTTATAATTTTATAAAATTATTAAGTGTACGTTTTAAAAAATATATCCATACAGTTAATATTCCCGTAGTATGCCTACTCTGTGTAAATATCGTCAGTCGTCGGAGGTGACGATTGTAACAGTGGCAGACGACGCGTGTGGCAGATCGAAAAACACAAAATAACTTTTCAAAATAGATAACTGGAAATACTAAGATATTAACTTAACTTATAAAATAGTTTGATTTATTAAATTTTCTTAGACAATTGGTAATATTGTGATTGTCATGTGTAAATAGTATACAAAGCCTCAATTTGTCTAGAAAACTTTGATGAAGTTAGTCACAGTAAGCGAACAACCTTAAAATTTATTTTGTAGGACAATTATTTGATAGGTTATATTTTCACTAAATTAATAATACAAATTGTCAACATTACCTAAAATACATTACCAGTAATGTAGTAGGTAACCACAATAAAAGCTATAGATTATTCTAATATTCTAACCAAACTAATACAGGTTATCTGAAATGATTTGACATATCCTAGGTTTGTATTATAAAAACAGGTGAGCTGTTGTCATCATAAACTTGGACCTATGGCTATAAAATGTAGGCCTATACACTTATGCTACTTGCCATTTCAGAAGTTTCATGTACGGTCTTGGACCAACCCATGTTTATAGAATTTAATTTAATGATAGCCTAGGCTACTGAAACAATATATTGAAATCTCATTTTGTCATCTAAATAACTGGACCTGACGACTTATTGTTAATCCTTAAGGATATTTTGACTTGGCCTATAGAAATTGTTAACATTGGTTCATTTAGGAAACTCGCTGTTCTCTTAAAAGTTAAATTAACCACACTGCTAAAGTCACTGCTTAGCTCGAAATACTCGGTTTGTTCTAAGATAACGCACCCATGCCAATCCTAACAACAAACCATGCCTAAAATCTTCAATTTATTTTAAAAATAAATAAATTTACGGATTTATACAACATCTACTTTGATAAAAACAAGTGATAACTGTATGAATGTTTTTCTATGGATAAAATGATAGGCCGGCGAAGGGATCCGAACCTGCAACCTTACGCTCCAAGAGTCAGTGCGATACCCACTCTGCTACCGCGATAAGTGATAAACTATAGCTATACAGATATAAAACCCGGATTCTGGCGGCAGTTAAATGATAATGTATTCTGATGATGTTACTCAAATCAGATATTGAATTTTTTATGAGACTCGATTTAAGTTTGATCATGTGTTTCAATTATCCTTATACGCGAGGAATGAGCGTACACCTAGTATAGTAAGTTTGTGAAGACAATCAAAGTAGAGCTTCAATTTATAACTTGTCAGAGGTGGTTTAAATTAAAGTTAAGAAGATCAACTTTTAAATGATTCTTCAAAACCTCACATCTTGAAAAGTGGTCTATACTATTACACTGGAAGGATTGCCTGTTGGTCCGTTTACGAACCTGTGAACAAACTCATTGAAACACTTACAATGGTCTCAGATGATATGTGTAAATACTTCATCACTTTGCCAAGGAACGACATGGGTTGTGAGAAATCAGAATATGTACATTATTACACATACCTCACTTCTGAAACAAAATTTACTGACAAAGCCTCTGAGCTTTGACAGGATATGTATTAAAAAGTGTTCTATAGTAGTATCATGAGGGTGAGTTGAAGTTAGTTTTAAACTAGCTGTGTACTCGTCCTTCGTACGGGTTGTATGTCGAAATAAAAAAGTAAATTTGGGCTTCTATAGGATTTTTTAAACGTATTATTATTATCCATCTGTAGCGAAAGGGAACCACCATGCAAACTTTAATCTTCATAGGCATTATCATTTTTAGATCAAATAATCACTATGTCAGTGAGTGAAAAATATATAATTAGGTAATATATCCACTCTGTATACTTACGTTATTTATTTACCAATCTTCGACGAGAGGTATGATGATGTATGATGTACGAGGCCAATGGTCAAGGTCGCGGTTCAAATAGGAGCGTAGTGCGATGTCTGACAACTGCCGTGGCGGCACAGCGGCTAGCGTCTCGGCTTCCCCATCCCAGTGGCACGGGTTCGAGCCCCGGTTCCGACATTCAGATTTTTATTTCAAAATCTCCTTCATTTATTGTTCCCCCGACTTAGCGTCCTTTACCGGGCATTTTTTAACCTCACATAAACTAGTCCCATTCCAGGACCGATGTATGAAAAAAATAAATTATATTTTTCATTCTTTTAAGATCGATATTTACAAAACTGATTAAATAAATTATATTTTTCATTCTTTTAAGATCGATATTTACAAAACTGATTAAATAAATTATATTTTTAATTCTTTTAAGATCAATATTTACAAAACTGATTAAATAAATTATATTTCTCATTCTTTTAAAAATAAATATTTTCAAATTTACTTTTCACAAATAATAAGATCTCCCTCATTAGTCTATTCATCTGCAAGATTGTCTTTAGTCTCTGAATTTTCATTTGAATCATCTAATTCACCAATATCGATTAAAGCGTCAAACAAAAAATCATCAGTTCCTACTACTCTAACTGACTTCGGATCATTAGCGTTGAATTTGGTACCTTCGGCTATAATTAATTCACCGATCGACTTTGAAATGGCCAGCTCATGAATTTTATGTAATTCTGTTAAATACGTCTCATCTACAAGGTTTTTTTTGCCCGCCTCTTCGGGACGATTTCTTTTTAACTTGCGTTTATAACAGATTTTTGGAGTCGTCCACAAGTACAAGGTAATATCTTTTAAAGTGCCCTCATCAAATGCCACCTTACGCGGATCGACATATGAATTACTTAGATCATTTAAAATTTGTATCTCGGCAGGAGTCATAAAATTTTTCATCTTCTCATTAAAAATATTCTTTACACTGAACGCAGAACGTTCTTTGATCACTATATAACCCTTCTTCGCATATTCCACGGCTCTCCTATCACACTCTGTCATATACATTAATGCGTTAACTTGAAACGTGAACGCCCACCTCTCGATGTCTTTATACAAGAGACCCAATAAATTAGTTCCATGAAAATCAACCCACGCCCCGAGCGGCTCTTGTATGTGCACTGTTTTAAACCCCAGTTTTTTTAAATTGTCCAAACAGGCCTCGGGCAAAAGTAGTTTTTCCCGCACCGATATTTCCTTCCAAAGTAATAATCATGTTAGGAGTCACCATTATATTCGTCTATATAGTACATCACATAAATTCCGACCGATTTTTTACCAAACAGATTTGCAAAAATATATTTCAAAAGTATAATCAGCTCCTTCAACAAATTCGTGTTACATGAATACGTGCATTACTTATTGTTCACTATTGGTTTTGTGGATAAACATAAGTGGTTCGATAAAATAATTTGGTTGCATACCTTAATTAACTACCAAGCATGTGATGCTTTATTAATTATAAAGCTTTCCATATTTTTAACGATACTGTTACTTAAAATTATATTGAATTTTAAATAATTTATTCATTGTTCTAATGAATGCACATTCTTTTAACAATATTTGTTGTGAACAGGTAATCTTTCATGGTTTACAGTAAAACAATAACTAAACATTAGTTGTATTAGTGAATTTCCCCTATAGGGAAGAAGCTATTACCATAGGTCTCATGGTAAGACTTAAGCCCGAAACCATGATACATTTTTGTTTTGAGGTCCCCAGATGCCAAAAACACTACTCTTTCAAATTTAGTGCCCGTGAATATGTGTCCTATATGTGTCCGTGAATGCGATAACTTGAGTAAAAAACGTCCGATTTCGATGAAATTTGGCTCAATTTTTTAAAACAACATTCATGACTTTAAGTTCGAAAACCAGAAAAATCGGACCATGGGAAGGGGGTTTTATGGGGGTTTTAAATTGTCCAAAAATCAGTTTTTTGCATTTTTCACCCTAATATTAAAAAAAAACTTAATTTTGGTTTTGACCATGTTATAGAGCTTAAAAAACAAATAATATAGTATCTGTAATTATTAACCTAGGTTAAGTGGTTGCAGATAAAATCTAAAAACCTACTCATAAAATCTCCCATGTTAAACTTATGGGCAAAAGGTTTTTTGGCTTTTCCTCAGTTTATTTTAATGTAAATTTACATTTGCTTTTACCAATCTGTTCAGTTCCACAAAAAAATCATTTTGGTGTTTAAATTGTGATTCTACGCCCAATCGTTGCAGAGATATACAAAGTTCTAAACACAGTACGTTGTCCAATGTTATCCTTATGGAGAATAAATAAAATTTGATATCTCGATTATTTATGAATGTATAATGATGAAACTTGCTACGTGGCTTCACGTAGTACAAATATATTGATATTTGCACAAAAAATTGATTTTTTTATTATTCCCGTAGCAGCAAACCTGCGTACTCAGCCCCCATGTTATTCTTGTGGGAAATAAGTAAAATGTAATGACTCCCTTAATTATGAACATAAATGAATGAAACTTGGTATGTAGCTTCACTTGGTTGAGTTATATTGATAATTGCGTATAAACCCATATTTTTGGTCCTTGCTGCAGCAAACCTGCTTACTGAGCCCCCATGTTATTCTTGTGGAGAATAACTAAAATGTTACATTGCACTTATTTATGATTGAATATTGATGAAACTTGGTATGTGGCTTCGCCTAGTTAAATTCTATTTATATTTGCATAAAAATAATTGTTTTGTTCCTTGTTTCAGCAAACCTACGTACTCGTTACTAATGTTATTCTTATGGATAAAATTAAAATCGCTTATATGTGAATATAATTTTATGAAAATTGGTATGCGGCTTTATGTGGTTTTAAGACATATATTATGCATTGGAAATTCGCTGAGTACGCAGGTTTTCTGCAACGGGGGTATTTTATTATTTGTTTCAATGCCAGAGCGGTAGTATACAAGCGGATTCTCTTGTATCTCTCTTTGTGGGACAGTGTTTGTTTCGTGAAAAGGACGGCTCTGACAAATGTCAAGGGAATCCCTAGTGATAAATTCGGATTTGAGCCCCTGGTCACAAAGATGCTCCAACAACACACGTGGAAGTATATTGTTACAATATTATAGTGTACTGAAAACTAATAAAGTTGTTATGCACATTTATGTTTTACTCGTAATAATGGCCCTCAGAGTACTTTTATTTATTATCTTAAGATATTTCAGTGGCATGAACTCGAGCAAATTTGTTTCTTTTTTGTTTACCTAGCCCATACATGGTTTTATTAGTTTATAATGTGATTCGTTTCCAGAAGCTTTACACTGTTGTCCTGGCTTCTGTGATGTGTCTCGTTAGTGTCAATAAATGTTAAATGTTCAATAATTCTTTATTGAGACCAGTAACAATTCAATATTAATATTGCATTGGTTTTGTCAAAACAGCTAGTTCACAAAAATCAAATTTTCTGCACATTTCCACTTACAAAGGTACATAAAATAACTTTAAACTACATTTTTATATGCACATATATGTCCATTGTATAAATATAAATAGATAAATATATATATATATATATATATATATATATATATATATAGGAACTTCCTAATATAGTTAATATAAAATACGCGAATCGAAATTCGATTTATTTTCTTAGTCTTTGCAAAATAATTGATTCATGTTTATCGTTCAAGTCAACAGAATTCTAACAGAAGGTCTCTGTAAAGCTATGCACACTGTAAAAGGCTATTCCTACCAATAGTTTTTTTCCTTAAACTTTGTTATATCACTTTCTGACTTTAGTGAAGATGGCGAATTGTAAAAATAAAAACCCAATGGCCGAATAAAGAAGTTGCCTTTTGAAAGATGTGGTGGAATGTTTTGGATTGTTCATTTTATCTTTATTTCTTGTATTATATTTATGAGACGAAACAAACTTTTGAACATCAATAACATTTTTTATAACAAAAATTAAGATGCACAAAATATAAGTTGAAAGAAAGGTCAGAATTATTTGGACTATGAAATATTGTTTGCATGATATGTGTTCTCTTATCTTAAATATAACCCTAATAGTTCGTTTCTGCAGTTTAAAAAGAGAGACAGTCCGACCACATTCCGAACGGACACGCCTTAAGATAAAAATGGGAACAGCATAAGCCATCAGACAAGTTTTGACTTCATCAAGTAAAGACAAATTCCGTAGTACATAAGTACAATAAATTTAATAAATTACATAGTACATCCTTGCTCATCTCGTCGATATAGGCATTAAAGCGAAGGTTGGAGTCCAGCATCAACCCAATACATTTGGTTTAATCAGAATAATTAGCAACTTCATCCCCGGGTAAAATGCTGTTTATAAATATTGTTTCAACTGCATGTTACATAGTCAAAAGTACTATAATCAATAATAATCAATCACAACATGTCCTTATTACATCAAATGTATAGTAGTGTAAATTCACTATTTTTATGGAGGAGGCGGTAGTACGACACTTTTCACCCCCTTTTGTCTGCCCTTTTATATCTTTAGTATGCATATCTATGTGTATGTGTATTAATACCCATTCCAAAATGTGTATATATGTCAAAAATATTTTTTTTTCAGATTGGTTATTGCTCTAGGCTTGTGACACACAAAAACTAACTTTTGCGTTTATGGCCTTTAATTTAATTTTAAAGGTCTTACATCATTAAAAAATGTCACATACTGGACCCAAAAAGGACGGCTGTGACAGATATAATAGCATTTTTGAAAATAGCACATGTTAAAGGAAGGTTTGAACGGCTACCATGTTTGTCTCACTGGTCCATTTGAGGACGGATTTCCGGCATTGTCGTTTGCTAGTTAAGATATACTCTAAATTAATGTTGAGTAAATAACAGTTAGAATTGAGTTTTTATGCAAGAATTTATACTTACCCCTTGGAGACCGTCAAACAATTTAAAGAAAAATTGATAACCCATTTTTGTAAATGTTGCTATAACTATTCAGGTACGTTCTTGCCAGTAATAAACAACCTAACGTCCAACCAATAATGTCCTAACAATAATGTTAAAGTTATATTTGTCCTTATCCTTATTAGTCTTTCTACTGGCGAAATCCCGGGAGTAGAAAGTAATACTAGTATACTTTTCAAATTAATAATGTACTAGAACTTGTAGCTGTATTAACAACAACTTTGTTATGACCAAATCTGTAATAAAGAAAGAATCACGATGCAAGTCTAGCAGTTTCGAGATATTATAGGTAATACAAATAAGATTCACGGTTTCACACGTATGACTTTAGCTAAAGTAAAGCAACCTCTAATTTTTGTTTTCTGAGCTGTTACAGAAACCGTTAATTCATTAACTAATATTTAAAAAAATTATTCATAAGCGCAAATATTGTGCTATTTTTCTATAGGGAATGTCAATGTTTTTGCAATGGTTATCACTAACCTTTAACAATCATCTAAGTAAAAATAGTTTAAGTGTTCAATGTAGTTTGATTAAATATTCAATGTATTGCCTAATTTTTCAACAATAAGTGTAACCTCGCAACTTTGCACTATACTGACATGTCGTTTTATACAAAATATTTAATTACATATAATTATGTTAAAGGTATTAAAACCAAGAGAGTAATTTTATTTTAGTATAGTGGTATGGTGGCAACACTGTCATTTCAAACGCTTAGACTTTAAAATACGTTAGAGTTGGTGTGGCCATATAACTGGAATGACGTAGAGAATTGTAAGTTGTATTTAATTATTATTTAAACATTGACACCTTGAATTTGTATAACTTTTGACTGTTAAAAATGTAAAAAACTAATATTGTTTCACCTTAAAGTAAAGACAAATGTTGAAGAGTTCCATAAAATAGGAAATAGTCAAATTAAATCAAACTTGCATTTTTCAACAGGAAAACCTCATATTGTAACGTAATATCCATATGCATTTTATTTTATTTCATTTTAATTTGTATTATATAATTTAACCTTACCTGATTGTAATTCCATTGTTTTACTTTCTGTACAGACGTAGATCATTCCATCCCAGTTGGCCAGATACACCAAAGTAAAGTAAGATCCACACCATTATATCTTATTAGACAGTAGCTGATATAGCTAAGGGTCATTTTATTTATAATTTGTACATTTTGAAACGCACCGTCAGTAAACCATATTAAGTTACAACGATGTCAGATTGTTTTTATTAATTCCTGGAGTAAAGTATCTCAATTGGTTGGTTATGTATTCCCAAAATTTAAACAATGTTTATACCTAATTGGCATCCTCGGTATAGCACTTGATCCACAACACATTTTAAGGTAACTACGTTTTGAAACGGAGTGAACTTGATTTTGCCTTTCCAAAGTCGCAAGGCCTCATTCCTATTTTTTAAGAATACCACAATCACCTCACATTTCTCGCCGTAATCATAGAACACAATCCTAACTATCAGTCGTGTGGTTGTATCTTTGACTTAAATTATAATTAAATATTGATTCATAGATCACAGGCATTTACGATCGAAATTTCAATAGAGGCAATCAAGCCCTGGAGCTTGTAAACACAATATTGTAACATAAAAGCTGCTAATGAAGTTTGCTCCGCTCGTTTGATTGCCTTTGGTGATTACCTGTACTGAAATGCTTATATTAGGAGTTTAATCAGCTCCTTCAACAAATTCGTGTTACATGAATACGTGCATTACTTATTGTTCACTGTTGGTTTTGTGGATAAACATAAGTGGTTCGATAAAATAATTTGGTTGCATACCTTAATTAACTACCAAGCATGTGATGCTTTATTAATTATAAAGCTTTCCATATTTTTAACGATACTGATACTTAAAATTATATTGAATTTTAAATAATTTATTCATTGTTCTAATGAATGCACATTCTTTTAACAATATTTGTTGTGAACAGGTAATCTTTCCTGGTTTACAGTAAAACAATAACTAAACATTAGTTGTATTAGTGAATTTCCCCTATAGGGAAGAAGCTATTACCATAGGTCTCATGGTAAGACTTAAGCCCGAAACCATGATACATTTTTGTTTTGAGGTCCCCAGATGCCAAAAACACTATTCTTTCAAATTTAGTGCCCGTGAATATGTGTCCTATATGTGTCCGTGAATGCGATAACTTGAGTAAAAAACGTCCGATTTCGATGAAATTTGGCTCAATTTTTTTAAAATAACATTCATGACTTTAAGCTCGAAAACCAGAAAAATCGGACCATGGGAAGGGGGTTTTATGGGGGTTTTAAATTGTCCAAAAATCAGTTTTTTGCATTTTTCACCCTAATATAAAAAAAAAACTTAATTTTGGTTTTGACCATGTTATAGAGCTTAAAAAACAAATAATATAGTATCTGTAATTATTAACCTAGGTTAAGTGGTTGCAGATAAAATCTAAAAAACCTACTCATAAAATCTCCCATGTTAAACTTATGGGCAAAAGGTTTTTTGGCTTTTCCTCAGTTTATTTTAATGTAAATTTACATTTGCTTTTACCAATCTGTTCAATTCCACAAAAAAATCATTTTGGTGTTTAAATTGTGATTCTACGCCCAATCGTTGCAGAGATATACAAAGTGCTAAACACAGTACGTTGTCCAATGTTATCCTTATGGAGAATAAATAAAATTTGATATCTCGATTATTTATGAATGTATAATGATGAAACTTGCTACGTGGCTTCACGTAGTACAAACATATTGATATTTGCACAAAAAATTGTTTTTTTTTTTATTATTCCCGTAGCAGCAAACCTGCGTACTCAGCCCCATGTTATTCTTGTGGGAAATAAGTAAAATATAATTACTCCCTTAATTATGAACATAAATGAATAAAACTTGGTATGTAGCTTCACTTGGTTGAGTTATATTGATAATTGCGTAAAAACCCATATTTTTGGTCCTTGCTGCAGCAAACCTGCTTACTCAGCCCCCATGTTATTCTTATGGAGAATAACTAAAATGTTACATTGCACTTATTTATGATTGAATATTGATGAAACTTGGTATGTGGCTTCGCCTAGTTAAATTCTATTTATATTTGCATAAAAATAATTGTTTTGTTCCTTGTTTCAGCAAACCTACGTACTCGTTACTAATGTTATTCTTATGGATAAAATTAAAATCGCTTATATGTGAATATAATTTTATGAAAATTGGTATGCGGCTTTATGTGGTTTTAAGACATATATTATGCATTGGAAATTCGCTGAGTACACAGGTTTTCTGCAACGGGGGTATTTTATTATTTGTTTCAATGCCAGAGCGGTAGTATACAAGCGGATTCTCTTATATCTCTCTTTGTGGGACAGTGTTTGTTTCGTGAAAAGGACAGCTCTGACAAATGTCAAGGGAATCCCTAGTGATAAATTCGGATTTGAGCCCCTGGTCACAAAGATGCTCCAACAACACACGTGGAAGTATATTGTTACAATATTATAGTGTACTGAAAACTAATAAAGTTGTTATGCACATTTATGTTTTACTCGTAATAATGGCTCTCAGAGTACTTTTATTTATTATCTTAAGATATTTCAGTTGCATGAACTCGAGCAAATGTGTTTCTTTTTTATTTACCCAGCCCATACATGGTTTTATTAGTTTATAATGTGATTCCTTTCCAGAAGCTTTACACTGTTGTCCTGGCTTCTGTGATGTGTCTCGTTAGTGTCAATAAATGTTAAATGTTCAATAATTCTTTATTGAGACCAGTAACATTTCAATATTAATATTGCATTGGTTTTGTCAAAACAGCTAGTTCACAAAAATCAAATTGTCTGCACATTTCCACTTACAAAGGTACTTAAAAATAACTTTAAACTACATTCGTATATGTACATATATGTCCATTTTATATATATATATATATATATATATATGAACTTGCTAATATAGTTAATATAAAATACGCGAATCGAAATTCGATCTATTTTCTTAGTCTTTGCAAAATAATTGATTCATGTTTATCGTTCAAGTCAACAGAATTCTAACAGAAGGTCTCTGTAAAGCTATGCACACTGTAAAAGGCTATTCCTACCAATGTTTTTTTCCTTAAACTTTGTTATATCACTTTCTGACTTTAGTGAAGATGGCGAATTGTAAAAATAAAAACCCAATGGCCGAATAAAGAAGTTGCCTTTTGAAAGATGTGTTGGAATGTATTGGATTGTTAATTTTATCTTTATTTCTTGTATTATATTTATGAGACGAAAAAAACTTTTGAACATCAATAACATTTTTTATAACAAAAATTAAGATGCACAAAATATAAGTTGAAAGAAAGGTCAGAATTATTTGGACTATGAAATATTGTTTGCATGATACGTGTTCTCTTATCTTAAATATAACCCTAATAGTTCGTTTCTGCAGTTTAAAAAGAGAGACAGTCCGACCACATTCCGAACGGACACGCCGTAAGATAAAAATGGGAACACCATAAGCCATCAGACAAGTTTTGACTTCATCAAGTAAAGACAAATTCCATAGTACATAAGTACAATAAATGTAATAAATTACATAGTACATCCTTGCTCATCTCTTCGATATATGCATTAAAGCGAAGGTTGGAGTCCAGCATCAACCCAATACATTTGGTTTAATCAGAATAATTAGCAACTTCATCCCCGGGTAAAATGCTGTTTATAAATATTGCTTCAACTGCATGTTACATAGTCAAAAGTACTACAATCAATAATAATCAATCACAACATGTCCTTATTACATCAAATGTATAGTAGTGTAAATTCACTATTTTTATGGAGGAGGCGGTAGTACGACACTTTTCACCCCCTTTTGTCTGCCCTTTTATATCTTTAGTATGCATATTTATGTGTATGTGTATTAATACCCATTCCAAAATGTGTATATATGTAAAAAATATTTTTTTCGATTGGTTATTTCTCTAGGCTAGTGACACACAAAAACTAACTTTGGCGTTTATGGTCCGATTTGTCTGCAATTTAGATATATTATTGTCCAAAGCTAATGCATAAGTAAATACCACCTATAATTTCCAAATTATATATTACTGTCAAATTAAACAATATTTTGTAAATTACTGCCAAAGTAAACCTGTGAACTTCTTTATATAATTTGTGATATGTCTGCAAATTGGATACGTTACTGTCCTAGGCTATTGCTTAGGTAAATACAACCAATAATTTGCAAATTTAATATAAACAATATTTTGTAAATACTACACTGCCAATTGGAAACTTCTTTATTTACTGTCCGTTTTGATTTATATTTGGATACGTTTTACTCCCCCCCCATACAAAAATATATTATAAATAAAATTACCACACATTACTTCCAAATGCAATACTTTGTAAAATTGATATATAATATAACTAAAAAATACTAATCTTGGTGTTTATGGTCCGATTTGTTTGTATCTTGGATATGTTACTGGCCTAGGGTACTGCATAAGTAAATATAACCTATAATTTCCAATATTTTGTAAATTACTGCCAAATGCCAACTTCTTTATTGACCATTTAACTGGTTTTTGGTTTAGCCCCCAACTCTCATATGTAAAACTACCATATATTATTCCCAATACTTTGTATAGTTTATATATAATACATCCAAAAACTAACTTTTGTGTTAATGGTCCGATTGTCTATAATTTGGTTATGTTATTGTCCAAAGCTAATGCATTAGGAAACTCTACTCACAATCCCCAAATTTAATTTAAACATAATTTTGTGCCAGTTTCAGATTTCTTTATTTACCATTCAATTTAACTGATTTTCTAATGTTTTAGCCCTCAAATATGTACAATTTACCGTTCCAAATTCGATTCTTTGTATAATTTATATGTAGCATATCCACAACTAACTTTTGTGTTTATGGTCCGATTTGCCTACAATTTGGTTATGTTATTATCTTAAGCTAATGCATTAGTAAATACCACTTATAATTTCCAAATATTATTTTACAAATATTTTGTAAATTACTGCCAATTGCCAACTGCTTTATTTAGTGTCCGATTTAACTTAATTTTGAATGTTTTAGCCACCAACCATTATATGTAAATTACCATATATTATTTCCAAATTCGATACTATGTATAATGTTGTATAAATAAATTAATCCGCGTTTTTGGTTCGATTTGTTTGTAACTTAACTTGGATATGTTACTACCCTAAGCTATTGCATAAGTAAATATCCCATATAATTTTCATATTTAATATTAAGGACAAATAAAAAAAAAAATTAAATTACAATAGTGCCAAATGCCAGCTTATTTATTTACCATCCGATTTGGATTCGGATATGTTATCGTGTAAAGGCCATATCATATTTCCAATTCCAACACTTTGTATGATTTATAATATATCCACAAAATGCTAACTTTGGAGTTTATGGTCCAAATCAATAGATATTCAAATATGCTACTTTGCTAAGCCCATGCATAGGTAGATACCACCTACAATCAGTAAAATTCAATTTAAACAATATTTTGAAAATTACTATAGTGCCATCCGATTTGATTGATTTTCGGATAGTTTTATAGCCCATATTTTATCCCCATTTCGATACAATGTAACTGTATTTTTTGCAAAATACTACTAACTTTAGACGATTTAATTGTTTCTTACATACGTTGTTGACCTAGGTTAAAATGCATATAATTATCTCCTAATTCCATTATTTTAAATATAAATTACTATAGGACCAGCTTCTTTATTTTGCCATATGATTTTATCGATTGTCAAGTATGTTATAGCCCACAACTATTGTATGTATAATTAGCTCATATTCCGACTTCGGTGTTTATTAGCCAATATCACTACCTCTTGGATATTTTGTTGTACTATACTAATTTAGGTATAAATAAAACATACGACAACGAATTATTATAGTGCAGATTACCAGATCCTGGATATGTTGGAAATGTTGACTTTTAGGATAGAATATTAACAACACAATGTTATTATATACTCTGCAGAGTTAAAACGTATTATATACTATTATTTTAGTTTGTAACTGTTAACTTCTTAATATCATATCACCCAAGGACACGTACTATCACCATCATCAAACTTTGTTGTTATTGCCTAAGACTAAATGTACACAACATAATTGTGATATTTGGTAACTTCTTTATTTACAAGTCCAAATGGGTGTTATTGTCCACAATGTCATCTTACTTTTATTGTGAAAATTTGTTGTTAGTAAAGACCCACTATACCTGAAATATATATGAAATGAATATATATATATATATATATATATATATATATATATATATATATATATATATATGAAATACCCCCGTAGCAGCAAACCTGCGTACTCAGCGAATTTACAATGCATATATATGTATCTTAATACCACATAAAACCAAATACCAAGTTTCATCAATATACATTCATAAATAAACGATTTATGGCATTTTTAATTATTCTCCATAAGAATAACATAGCGGCTGAGTATGCAGGTTTGCTGAAGGAAGGAACACAAAAAATGGGGTTTTATACAAATATCAATATAACTCAAGTAGGTGAAGCCACATACCAAATTTTATTAATTTATGTTCATAATTAAGGGAGATAACACGTTACTTATTCTCCATAAGAATAACATGGGGGCTGAGTCCGCTAAAAAACACAAAATTATTAAGGGGTTTATTTGATTCCCCAATTGGTGATTCTTAGACCTCTTCAATACCTTGGGAATTATAAGTTTAATATGCTTGTTGTATATGTTATAGAACTTGGCTAGTATAAAACACATATTTTATTTGTTATCTAACCAATTGTGTGTTTATAAATTGTAAGTAGTTGTTCTTGACCGACGCATAGGAGGATAGTCTATAATCTATTCCAGTTATTTGCTGCGACATGTCTCTTATTTACAATCCTAATGTTGTTGATTCTGTCCGAAGTTAAAGATTCTAGTATATATTATTAATTCTACATCTATAACATATAAGAATAAACTCTCTTGGGTATATTATTTTGACAGATTATTAGACACGGTGTATACTGTTTATTAAGTTTTCTGTCCCATATGTGTCTAAATGTGTAGTACAATAATGGAATCCCCCTCTGGATATTGCTATAATATTGGTTTTTGGATATTACTATAATTACAAATTCGATGACATGTCTAAATAAGTCTAAATAACTGCTATAGTCTATATATAATTAACATTTGATATTATAAACTAACGGTGCCATCAATCCCGCATTTGTACCTAAAATCACCCACAAATCCTTCTATAATATTTTACTGTCAAAACTATAATTCCTTAGTCCTTTTATACTTAGTGTTGGGTTTTTTACTAATAATTAAACCCTGTTTTCTTATATGTATCCAATCCTGTGTAATAATAGAGTAATTTATGCATGTATTATAATATAAACTGTTATAAATATGCTAACTTCTAATTATATAGTTCTACAGATACGTCCATGCTATTCTATAATGTACATAATCTGTTGTATAAGTACCGGAGTTGGCAGGATATGTAATTGTTATGTTAAATTTGTTGTAAATTAAAGTAATTACCAATCCTACATCTTCTAACACACTTACACCTTTATGTTATTAAATACAGATACCCATTTTCTAAAAGACTGGAACCTTAACGCAGATCTAATTTGTTGTATAAGCACGAGAATAGGCGCTTCAATTGACCTTTTGTTTGTCTGTTAAATGTGTGCTGTAAAGTAAAACATAAATGACAATTGTTCAACTGTGCTAAGACTATATTATTGGAATATAGCGATTACATAATTTATAAATGACACAAAATAAAGAGATGGCCAGACCCAAATACACATTACATAGTCAGATTACAGTAAGAAATGATAATTATATATCAATATCAATGTCACTGCTGGATGATTCTGACAAAAGTATTCCTTTTTCGGTCCTTAAATGATAGTAAAAACGCGTTTCTTCTCCGATCCCCCTTTCAATTCCCCTCAAAACCCAGTTTCCTTTCGCTCTTCGGTCTCTGTTGAACTTCCGTTTCCTGAATTTCGCCCAGATCTTTTAAAGTATTTTCCTAAAAACTGTTTCATTTTAACTGATAACTTTCCTAATGTGTCGGAGGCTCAGTCGGCTTGTGCGCGAAGTTCGTCAGCTCGATGCCAACCGACTGCGCTTCAAAGTTAGCCATACTTCAAAAATAATACTACACTGCGCCTACAGACCAAACATTGGAACATAAGAAAGGTGTGACAAACTTCCCCTTGATTACCAAAAGCGATACGATATTTAATTTAATCTCATAGGTCACAAATAAATATGTAACTATATTTTATAACAAATAATTTTAAAAAGTAGGTTATATTAGCCAATGAGCCATATTACTTACTACGATACAATTTTTTTAGGTCCGTTCTAAATAACTTCACACATATCGAGGTCGTAACGCTATTTTGTTTGTGTTGAGTGTGCTTCTCCCTACCAGTAGACATTTAGAACATATAGATTGGGAGCCGTTTAAACCCTGGTCTTGATATCACCTTGTTCCGATATTGATATTGTCACCCTCACACACCGGACTCCTCCACCACACTCATTGATCTAGTTGAGGTATGTAGCAAGCTGGAGTCCCAAAGAGCATAGCATTAACGAAACTAGTTATATAAGTGGGGAAAATATTAAAAAAATATCAATTACCTTTCTTATTTACTATTTTATTTTAAATATATGACTGTTGCGAAGTAAAAGAACATTATTTCGTGACACGTAATGTAGTAGTTATAAATATATACATTATGTATACAATTGAAATTATAATTAGTTACGAATTGATGTATTGCAAAGATTAAGTTTCTTTAATCACTCAAAGTTCTGATATTTAGAAATATTATCCTGTAGGAGTCGCATTACTTATAAAGTAAGAGTTTACACTGATGTAGGTAAAACATTTAGCTTAATGGAATGATATTGTCCCTCAAAACGATGTCTGCAGGAAGGGCAAAAAGATAAGAGGCAAAATGACCTCCGCTCCTGACCAAACTATGAACAGGGCAAGTGTCTGATATCAGCTTAGAACTAATACATGAATTCACTTAGCCTACTCTCTTTTCGTTGAAAGAAATATTTTAAATTATACTACTTGTAACTACAGTTTCATAAAACTTATAATTGTCAACACTGTAAAATTAACTAACGATCAGCAGTAATTATTCATTTCATTTCTGTATTATCCTTATATTAGGTCTAAAGTGTAAACTACATTAGATTGAATACATACAGAAGTAAACGGAAGAGAGATTATTATACATCCGTTAGTATAATAGATCATTGGAAATTGAAAGGTATTAAATATATCTTCGGTTTTTCAGAATGTTCCCTTTTTAATTACTTATATTCCCCTCTTATTAAATTTACGCGTTCTGATTTTACATATTTTATTATATTAATTTTTAATAAAATTGAAACTTATTTTATGAAATGTTTTCTCACGACTAATCACAGTATGTCGAGTTTTACTTTTATTTTGTATTTTCAGGTAAAATCAAGTACGTAACGCAATATTGTATATACCATTCTCGTAATTTCTCTGTCTGTGAGTTCGGATGTATATTTTACATCATAAAATAATAGAATATTATATCACACGAACCTCCTAAAAATAAACATAAATTACCATGAAAATAAATTAAAAATTAAGTACAAGCCATAAGGGAATTTGTATTCTAAACAATATGATGCGCTTTCTTTCTGTTTTGAAGACGTTGTACACTTGTGTCTGAGCTTCGTTGAAAATTGGAGTTACTTCTCTAAGGTCTACGAAGACTTTACTGTCGGTGATACCATGTTGTTTACAGCTTCATGTACTTAAAAGTACACCCATGCCCATTCAAAAAACTATTTTTTGTTAAGATAATTTTTATATCATAATAAAGTTAATATTTCACAAAATCTGTTAAATAGCTTTTTAAAGTATACATTGCATTTTTCATAGGTTCCAACTACATCTAGGCTTTTTTAAGCGGTAGGTCCCGTTAATCTTAAACAATATAAAGCGTTGCACT
Organism: Allygus modestus; assembly: GCA_963675035.1. Taxonomy (NCBI): domain Eukaryota; kingdom Metazoa; phylum Arthropoda; class Insecta; order Hemiptera; family Cicadellidae; genus Allygus; species Allygus modestus. Next base: position 97,603,143 of record OY776111.1, on the reverse strand, counting down.
GTAAAATTGTGCCCGGGTAGAAGAATCCTTTTCTTTGGTGGTTCATTTCGAATTGCAATTTTGAATTTTGAATAATCATACATTAGCGGTCATGGCAATCTCATCGTGCGTATGCAAATGCACGAGTTTGTGGGTCCTAATTTAATAACTCGACTCAATTAATTCCAGTGGCAATAAGCTTTGCATACCGCACTAACTGGGTCTGTTTTCATAGCGAGCTTAATCTGTTCATTAAAAATGTATAAACAACTTTAATTTCAGGGCGGAATTCATTCGCATTTAAAGATAATTTTGTAAATGAATGCGGTACAATTAGACGATCGAAGCTTTTCTGATTATTAATAGCGTTCACGAGTCATCTTCTAATTTGTCTAGGCTCTTGCAAGTCGTGAGGCACTGAGAGGGCACATCACGATACGCGCCTTCAATCAATAAACTGCTAATCTTCGCCGAGTGCTTCTGTAAAATATTCTTGAATTCATATTAATATTGTTTTATGCAAGTGATACATAGTATTCATTTTTACTGAATGACAATTGTTACCTGCATTTTATATTAAAATATAAGATGCAGTTGACATCTTTATTTTTAATTCGAATTGGTTCTTTCTATTTGATTTTACTTTCACGCATGTAAAAAAAAGACGCAAATTAAGACGACGTTTAATAAATATTTGTCAAGATTTCATATTTGAAATATCGAAACGTAACTGAATTAAATACATAACAATTTTTATACAGGTCGTCTCAAACAGTTTTCAAAAGATCTATTTGACCAATAAGTGCGGAGTATTTTTTGTTCAACTTTTTAGGTCATGGCGTCTGTAACCTTTTTGAGACAGCTTACGACAGACCCAACTGTTTTCAGATTAAATTATGTTTTAATTATTTCCATACACTTATAACAGCGAGAAAATGGGCTCACGCCACCTTATTTCACTAAGTTAAGAAGAATATACCTAAAAATATAACGAATAAATGTCTAAAAATTAAATCTAAAATATATAACAAATAAAATAACAAATCAAAACTGGGGATTTACATTTAAAATGTCAACGTTGGCCGCAACTTTGAATTTAAAATTATCTACTCATGTTTTTAATGGGCCCGTATAGTGCCGAATAGATCAAGGTGATTGGAAAATATGGGCAAATCAAATCGAATCTAAAAAATATTATATATTTGATTGCATTTTGTAAATATAATATAAACCTTAAGCACGTGAATTGGCAAAATTAATCATATATATAGTAAACATATTGTATTAATAGAAATTGTGTTAATTATAAACCTGGACACATTACATACTTCAGCAATAGAGAATTGATTGTAAACTTGTTAAATATCGCCTAATAGCCTGAATAGTATAAAGATACTTATTTTTCCCGTAAGTTTGCAAGTTACTGGTCATCGCAGTAGCCAAAGATATACGGTCTTAGCGAGTCACAGGTCTGGAGCTAACATTCATCTTGCTGTCTGACCCAGCTTCTCTGTTTTGGTGTTTAACTGGATGAATAACCTTTCGTTAAAATATATGTGATAAGTGTCACGCAAAAATGCTTCATATGATTTGGAGGGAGTTCATAGTTAATTTATTACCTCCAGATCTCTGTATTGCTAATTTATTGAAATGTATAATACAAATTTGACATTAAATTGTAAATGTTGGGATTTAACAATCCAAAAAAGTAAACTTAACAGCACAAAAGTATAGTTCAGTTCTATAATTACGAGATATATAATGGTGCAGTCGCTCACTACGCCTTATTGTAACAAACATGGTAACTAATATGCACATACTGTAGCAGCTTGAAGAACATTCTTCAAATAAATTATGTTTGGGTTGTAATATTAATCACGAATATAATTTTATTAATTTAAAAGATTGCGTAGTCGGTTGATGACGAGTGAACAATTTCAATAAATGTCAGACCCCTAGACCACTTTATTTTCAACCCAACGGGCTGGACTATATTGAAGATGCGTTTGAAAAGGCTGAATTAAACGAAACATGAAACAGGTAAGTGACAAGTGGAAATGCTGGTTTACCGTACCGGATAAAAAGAGGAGCACGGGTTGGAGACGTTCGATCTAAATTAATCATATATATTCCTTTACTATGAAATTTTAACACTTTTTTATATAAAAGTAGGGTATATTGGACACTCCGAGGCCAGGAGGGACAGGAGGGACGCCCCCCCCCCGAGGTCTCGTCTGTGACACTTTGCGAATTTTTTTTTTGCGAACTTTTTTGCAAACTTTTTTTGCGAATTTTTTTTTTGCGATTTTTTTTTGCAATTTTTTTTTTGCGAATTTTTTTTGCGAATTTTTTTTTGCGAATTTTTTTTTTTGCGAAGGTTTTTTTTTGCGAATTTTTGTTGTTGCGAATACTAACCTAACCTAACCTAACCTAACCTAACCTAACGTAACGTAACCTAACCTAACCTAACCTAACCTAACCTAACCTAACGTAACCTAACCTAACCTAACCTAACCTAACCTAACCTAACCTCGGATCAGATTTCTGATTGCAGATTCTTGTTCGTCTAGTCGAGCCGAGTCATTTGAGTACCCACATCGTACACTTTGGATGATGTTTACAAAAAAGGGGCCCGCACCACACTTTTGACCTTTTTTTTGCATTTTTGGAATCTCCTCGTCAAGCCGAGTATTCTCAGTACCCACATGACATACTTTGGATAATTAATACAAGAGTTGATCAGGGTAACGCTACAACCAACAGAGCTATCCCATCAGCGCTTGCGGTCAATTGAACTACCAGTGAATGCAAATTTTGAGGAGAATATAATTGCAATGCTTTGAACATATACTGCAAAGGGGGGTGTATCGATACACCCCCCTTCAAGTACTCTGCACCTAGGCAGACGTTCACACAAATAAGCGTCGTGTCCAGTCTCCTGTCTGGGAATGCGGATGTTGTAATTTAATACCTCGACTGGAGGGTGCAGGTGTTCACACAAAAAACCGACAAGTTGAGACCTGTCTGGGAATGCGGATGCTGTAATTTGATACCTCGACGGGAAGACGGCTGACCCTTCTAGGAACCCATAATAGACCGCTCATAACGAGTTCCATTAGAGCAGGGTGGTCTTTACCCAAGACAGCGGTTGAGAGTTTTTGCCCCGACCTTCTCCGAAATCCATTAGTGGGGAGAGTCACCCACATCACCAACCCTCCTTAAGTTCAGTTCGAGAGTTCAGTGCGTGAAGACGTGTTAGTCCGATCCTGTTCCGTTCTACGCGATTTGTGTTAGTTGTTGATTGTCATCATTTGCGATTTGCGTAAAGCACCTTTGAACTATTTAAAACGTACGTGTTGTGCTGTATTGTTTGTGATTATCAAAACTTATAATCCATATTAAAGATGAACACCACACACGTTTGTACCATTTGTGGTTGTATTTTCGTGCGTAGAAACAATTTGGTGCAACACCACATCAGATTCCACGGCTTGAGACCACAACTACTACCACCAACACCAACGCAGCAAGGTACGTTTTTTGCGTTGCATTATTGTTTTAATCAGACCTAAATGTTAGTAATATAGGAATACGCTATGCAATATAACCGCAGAGTGATACAATTATAATTATTTAACTAGGTACCTGAAGAAGAATGAGACCGTGACAACTGGTGTACTATTGATTTAATTACTAGGGGGGAGATTTTCGCTCCCCCTAAAACATAATGCTTCTTTAGGGTTGGAGCAGCTCAATATTGCAGCTACATCCTTAGCTGTGAACCCAGGTTCATCAATGTAGACACACAGTACAGAAGATTACATTCCCTGTTTCAAAATTGATATTTTGATTTAACAAACTTAACTTTGAAATGTGATTCTCGAGAGAGGGGAATTTGTATCTTTAGTTATCCTAATTTGTTTTTATTTTTATTTTCAGATGAAGGTCCGGGTCCTGGCCACCACACCTGCCATGAATGCGGTCGCCGTTTCCGTCGTGAAATACACCTGCGTCGACATGTGGATTCGGTACACAGCAGAGTCCGCAGGTTCATATGCGGCACATGCGGCGCCGAATTCAAGAGGGAAGACAACCTGCGTCGACACACCATGCAATTTCACGGCGATGGTCAAGAACGAAGATTCCCTTGCGCATACTGCGGTCAGGAGTTCAACCAGCTGTTCAACAAGGACCATCATGAGCGGTTCTCTTGCCCGATCATGAAGGACCTGATCCTGAACCAAGTGGCTATGATACAGGACGAACCCCAGCCAGGTCCGAGCACGGAGCCACAACCTGGAACGAGCACACACCCACAACCCGATGATGTTGAGATGACTGGAGCAGGACAGTCAAGCCCCGTATTCTCACTCATTCAACGGGGTTTCCGCAACCGCCTCCTAACCTACCGTCTGCAGCGACCGATGGGGAATCTCGTCACAATCGGAGAAGTGATGGCGATGTTGATTGTGAGCCTTACGGAGTTGCTTGAGATCACCTTGGCGAAACACCGCAGCATTAAGGTCAACTTGAAGCTGGAGTGTGAATTCCAAAATATTCACAACAACACCTGCCTGCGCAACTTCAAGACGAAGATGACTCCGCTGACGACGACCTCGGACCTGAACCATTACATTTCAACAGCTTTTGCGAAGCTTATCAGAGAGAAGGCTGAGTGTGATCATATCGGCTCCGGGTGGACATACCTTCGCGTTCGTGATTTGGAGGTCGGCATCAACGAATACACTCCTCTAGGTGAAGATGGTCGAGCTTGGCTCCCACTGCCTACGTCTCTGGAGAACACCCAAGCAGTCGTCAACGTATCGAACGCCGATGAGCGGTGTTTTATGTATGCAGTCCTGGGAAAGTTTGTTCAAGATCACCCTAAAAGACCGGCATCGTACACCGACGACATCATCGCCCGATACGATTGGACCGGCCTTCAATTCCCCGTTGCTCTGAAGAGTATCAAGACGTTTGAGCGGACAAACAACATCAGCATCAACGTCTATGGTATTGATCACACGTGCGTGGGTAAGAAACCTGACGGACGACCAAAGTATCAGGACACCGTCTTCCCCTTGAAGATTTGTAGGCAGGAGCGTGAAGACCATTGCGACCTTTTGTACGTGACAACGGACGGTGATAGTCACTACGCCTACATCAAAGACCTTGGCCGACTGATCCGTCCCCAACTCACAGCACATATGGGCAGGATATTCATCTGTAAGCGGTGCTTCGCGCACTTTGATAACCGTCCGAACAAGCTTGGTCTGACGGGTGCACAGCGTCTTGAGGAGCATAGGCGATACTGCTCCGCTTCAGCCCCTATTCGCATGGATACGCCGAAGAAGACAGAAATCAAATTCAGCCATCCAGAGTTCACCCGACGCGAGCGTTTCACCATCTACGCGGACTTTGAGTGTGCTCTACTGCCGACCGCGGAGATGGATGAACAAGTCGATGAACCGCACGGAGGAGTAGCCACCCACATCCACATCCCATACGCCTTTGCGTACCAGATCATCGACTCGTACGGACTTGAGGAGTTTGAGCCTCGAGTCTACTTCGGAGATGATGCGTCAAAGACATTTATGGAGATGTTGAAAACTGATGTTGAGCGATTGTGGAACTTCCTGTACGAAGCAAGAAATCTGCGCCCTGTCCTGACCCCAGCCGAAACGATGCAGTACAACTCGACAGCGAATTGCTACCTCTGCGGATCGGCATTTTCAAGCGAAGACCCAAAGGATCGTGATCACAACCACGCGCCGCCCTACGAGTTCCGTGGCGCTGCGCATAGATCATGTAACCTACGCTACAGGGAGCAGCGAGTAGTCAACTGCTACTTTCACAACCTCTCCAACTACGACGCTCACTTCATAGTGCGGGAGTTGGCGGTCGACCCCGGTGATGTTGAGGTGTTGGCTCACACGGAAGAGCGGTACATCGCTTTCGCAAAGCGGTTCCTGTTCGACCGAGCAGCGGCACCGGTTGGGATGCCAGGGCGTGGAAAAAGACAGCCAGGATTCAGAGTCAGGTTCCTCGACACCTACAGGTTCCTGGCTTTGAGCCTCGCCAGCCTCGCAGCCGCGCTTCCGCCAGCTCAACTCTTGGAGACGAGGAAGAGATTCCCCGAAGACCACCTCTTCGATCTAGTCCGTAGGAAAGGCGTGTTCCCGTACAACTTTGTAACGTCGAACGCCGTATTGGAAGATACTACGGAACTGCCTCTGCAGCGAGATTTTCACAACGACCTGACCCTGGAGGACATAACGGATGCAGACTACGAGCATGCTCGCAACGTGTGGGAAACCTTCGGTTGTAGGAACCTCAAGGACTACGCTGAGAAGTACCTGCGCTGTGACATTGCGCTGTTGACTGACGTCTTTGAACGCTTCAGGGACACATCGATGGCTGAATACGAACTAGACCCTGCGCACTACTACACCCTACCGTCATACGCCTGGGATGTCATGTTGAGGACCTGTCGAGTGGAGCTTGATACGATACAGGACTTTGACATGTACCTCTTCTTCGAGCAAGGCATCAGAGGAGGTATTTCCCAGGCGATCACCAGACACGCCAAGGCCAACCATGATGGATGTCGCCCTGAAGATCGACGACCTGAAGAGCCAACGCATCACCTGCTATACTTGGACGCCAACAACCTTTACGGTTGGGCCATGTCCCAGTGTCTTTCACAGGGAGACTTCCAATGGCTCAGCCGCGAGGAGATCACGTCCCTGGACATTGCAGCGTTGGACCCCGAAGGACCCACGGGCTATGTCTTGGAAGTTGACCTTCGCTACCCCGCCCACCTGCACGACCTTCACAAGGATCTCCCCTACTGCTGCGAGACCAAACGTCCGCCAGGAGGGAAATTCAAGAAGCTCGTTGCGACTCTGGATGACAAGAAGAACTACATCTGGCATTACAGAATCCTGCAACAGGCGCTGGAAAACGGAGTGGAGCTTGTGAACGTGCATCGCGTCATCTCGTTCCGTCAGTCTCGGTGGTTGGAGAGCTACATCCTAATGAACACCGAACTGAGGAAGAAGGCCAAGACCAAGTTTGAGCAAGACTTTTTTAAGCTTATGAACAATGCGGTCTTTGGCAAGACGATCGAGAATGTTCGCAAGCGAATGAACTCTAAACTGGTGTGTACGCCGGAGATGTTCAGGAAGTACGTGGCCAAGTCAAACTTCCTGGACCGAACCTACTTCAACGATGACGTCGCCATTGTCCATATGTCGAAAGTCAATATCGTCCTGGACAAACCGCTCTACATCGGAATGTGTGTCCTCGATCTGAGCAAGTGGCTCATGTACGACTTCCTTCGAAAGATGAAGAACCGCTACGGCGATCGTCTGAAGGTTGACTACATGGACACTGACAGCTTCGTGTTCGACATCTAGACTGAAGATGTTTATAAGGACATGTTGGAGCATCTGGATGATTTCGACACCAGTGCGTACCCCCAAAACCATCCCTGCTACAGCCCCATAAACGCCAAAGTCATCGGAAAGTTTAAGGATGAAGCGAACGGACTTCCGCTGCTCGAGTACCTCGGTCTTCGCTCGAAACTATACTTCATGGATATAGTCGAGTTCGAGGAGAGGACTGAAGATGACGAGTTGCAGGTCATGACGGTGAAGCGCGCCAAGGGAGTCGCTAGAGGTGTTGTAAAACACAATCTAACCTCTGACGACGAATGCCTCTTCAACGGCGTGTTGAAGAGAACCATCAACACCAGGTTCCAGTCCCGAAACCACCGTGTCTTCACAATTCAAGTCGACAACAAGCTATCCTTGAGCTGTAACGACGACAAACGTTACATCCTTCCGGACGGTGTAAATACACTGCCTTGGGGGCATATTGACGTTCCACCTCAGCCCGAAGACATCCCGCAAGACGATGAAGAGGCGGAGGATGAGGAGCGTTGAGTGGTTGTGTCATATTACCAAAGACCCTGACTTGACTTGTATATTATTTTGAAAAATCTAGTCAGTAGTTTGTATCGAGTCTCGTAAAACTTCGAAATGTGCTCCTTTTTCTAGTCATTAGTTTGTGTCGAGTCTCATTTTTGCTAGCCAAACACAAATGTTCAGGAGCACATACTCGATGTAAAATATCTATAAGGTGTGTAAATAAATAGCCAAATTGTTCGTATATACATTCGTCTTATTTTTTCTCCCCTCACATAGTCTTAAGATACTAAAGTAAAAAAAAATTATTCAGGAATATGTTAATTCATATAAACCAGGTTCAGATATGAATGTTACTTTACAATCATTGTATGATAGGTCTGTCCCAATTTTGGGCAGACCTATAATTGTACGTTAGGTCTACCCCAAAAGTGGGATAGACCTATGAGACCTCAGGTGGTTGACAACTGTTGTTCAATTGATTTAATTACCAGGGGGGAGATTTTCGCTCCCCCTAACACATAATGGCTTAGGGGGGAGATTTTCGCTCCCCCATACTACAGGAATTGTTGAAGACTAGAATGCACCTGCTAATGTCATTGTATGATTGATCTGCCCCACTGTGGGGTAAAGGAGGCGAGGATGGTAAATAATAAGAATGTTTCTTTTTTTATTCTGATTACATAACTAGTTTATTGATAAAAAACAAATGCAAAATTTCAAAACTCAATTGGTATACATTTGTGCAAAGAGTCTTCTGATCAGTGCGTCGTTGTGGCCGACAGAAGAGTGTTCAAAGAGCTGCACAAAGTCCTTCATCTTCATGCCGTAGTGGGTGCGACAGTACAGGAATACAAGGCAGTATTGACCGCAGACCAGAGTGTTGTCACTTTGAAGGCGATGTTCGTTGTACAGGTAGCGACGAGCGTTGCGTCTCAGGAATCCTTGGTAGAATTGAAGATGTGGCGGTTGACCGTAGCTGTCAAAGAATTCAATTATTCCTCCTCCTTTGTTAAGGTAGAATGCGACCCAGTGAGTGCCGTCTTCATTGTGTGGATCAGTGTTCACAATCATAGCAGTAGATGGTGAAATATAATGGGGCAATTGATCCGCAGCATAGACACCAACATTCTGTACGGGCAGTTTAGCCATACACTTTTGTATCTCTAAGGTATTCATTCTACTGTGTCGACGCCACAGTCAGTAGTAGGAGTAGTAGTGCTAGTAGCAAAACAAAAGCAGGAACTGGTATCACTCTCACCATCGTCGGCGTAATCATCAGCGTCAGCGATATTTGTACTTAGATGTAACCAACTGCGTAATGTGATGCAATTGGCTAGAGCGCATCGTGTGTGAGCTGTTCTGTGGTGGCAACATCGCACTGCGTTTGTTGATAGTAGACTGTTGATTGACGATAGTGATCCGCAGCCAATATCGTTGATATCCATGACATTAGTAGTACAGTGATCCGTGATGAAATTGTATCGTACAAACTCTTTTTTCTCAGCACCTTTGACGTAGACAATCGGTCGTTTGGCGATACATGAGCGTAACTCTTCCTCTAGCACATGATACCAGATATCACCTTGGTCCCATTCCAATCCGTGACAGTGTTTTGTGAGCCAATAGCTTTCACGCAGTTTCTCTTGTGATAGGAAATCTCGACTGAATGGTGGTTTGGCGATATGATGCATTAGCAGTGTTCCACTGACCAATTCCAAGACGCACACTTCCTTCAGAATGTAGTCATTTGCGTTGTCCTTGAAACATTGAAAATCCACAATAATTGGAGATGCGGAATTTTTACGCGGTACTCTGCATAAACGATCCATCTTGTGCGAATGTTGGTTGTAGACTGAGGAGGAGGACGATGACGCCACCACCGACGATCTAACCGCCAAAGTCCACAGACACGTTGCGTTAGGTAACGATAGGTTAAGTCATGCTCTGTTAAGTTAGGTTTGTTGCTGATTATACACAAAAAAATCTGTACCTTAATGTCGGCGTGCGCATTATGATTATACCATTTTTAAATTGCGCGCGCCGACATTAAGGTACAGATTTTTTTGTGTATAATCAGCAACAAACCTAACTTAACAGAGCATGACTTAACCTATCGTTACCTAACGCAACGTGTCTGTGGACTTTGGCGGTTAGATCGTCGGTGGTGGCGTCATCGTCCTCCTCCTCAGTCTACAACCAACATTCGCACAAGATGGATCGTTTATGCAGAGTACCGCGTAAAAATTCCGCATCTCCAATTATTGTGGATTTTCAATGTTTCAAGGACAACGCAAATGACTACATTCTGAAGGAAGTGTGCGTCTTGGAATTGGTCAGTGGAACACTGCTAATGCATCATATCGCCAAACCACCATTCAGTCGAGATTTCCTATCACAAGAGAAACTGCGTGAAAGCTATTGGCTCACAAAACACTGTCACGGATTGGAATGGGACCAAGGTGATATCTGGTATCATGTGCTAGAGGAAGAGTTACGCTCATGTATCGCCAAACGACCGATTGTCTACGTCAAAGGTGCTGAGAAAAAAGAGTTTGTACGATACAATTTCATCACGGATCACTGTACTACTAATGTCATGGATATCAACGATATTGGCTGCGGATCACTATCGTCAATCAACAGTCTACTATCAACAAACGCAGTGCGATGTTGCCACCACAGAACAGCTCACACACGATGCGCTCTAGCCAATTGCATCACATTACGCAGTTGGTTACATCTAAGTACAAATATCGCTGACGCTGATGATTACGCCGACGATGGTGAGAGTGATACCAGTTCCTGCTTTTGTTTTGCTACTAGCACTACTACTCCTACTACTGACTGTGGCGTCGACACAGTAGAATGAATACCTTAGAGATACAAAAGTGTATGGCTAAACTGCCCGTACAGAATGTTGGTGTCTATGCTGCGGATCAATTGCCCCATTATATTTCACCATCTACTGCTATGATTGTGAACACTGATCCACACAATGAAGACGGCACTCACTGGGTCGCATTCTACCTTAACAAAGGAGGAGGAATAATTGAATTCTTTGACAGCTACGGTCAACCGCCACATCTTCAATTCTACCAAGGATTCCTGAGACGCAACGCTCGTCGCTACCTGTACAACGAACATCGCCTTCAAAGTGACAACACTCTGGTCTGCGGTCAATACTGCCTTGTATTCCTGTACTGTCGCACCCACTACGGCATGAAGATGAAGGACTTTGTGCAGCTCTTTGAACACTCTTCTGTCGGCCACAACGACGCACTGATCAGAAGACTCTTTGCACAAATGTATACCAATTGAGTTTTGAAATTTTGCATTTGTTTTTTATCAATAAACTAGTTATGTAATCAGAATAAAAAAAGAAACATTCTTATTATTTACCATCCTCGCCTCCTTTACCCCACAGTGGGGCAGATCAATCATACAATGACATTAGCAGGTGCATTCTAGTCTTCAACAATTCCTGTAGTATGGGGGAGCGAAAATCTCCCCCCTAAGCCATTATGTGTTAGGGGGAGCGAAAATCTCCCCCCTGGTAATTAAATCAATTGAACAACAGTTGTCAACCACCTGAGGTCTCATAGGTCTATCCCACTTTTGGGGTAGACCTAACGTACAATTATAGGTCTGCCCAAAATTGGGACAGACCTATCATACAATGATTGTAAAGTAACATTCATATCTGAACCTGGTTTATATGAATTAACATATTCCTGAATAATTTTTTTTTACTTTAGTATCTTAAGACTATGTGAGGGGAGAAAAAATAAGACGAATGTATATACGAACAATTTGGCTATTTATTTACACACCTTATAGATATTTTACATCGAGTATGTGCTCCTGAACATTTGTGTTTGGCTAGCAAAAATGAGACTCGACACAAACTAATGACTAGAAAAAGGAGCACATTTCGAAGTTTTACGAGACTCGATACAAACTACTGACTAGATTTTTCAAAATAATATACAAGTCAAGTCAGGGTCTTTGGTAATATGACACAACTACTCAACGCTCCTCATCCTCCGCCTCTTCATCGTCTTGCGGGATGTCTTCGGGCTGAGGTGGAACGTCAATATGCCCCCAAGGCAGTGTATTTACACCGTCCGGAAGGATGTAACGTTTGTCGTCGTTACAGCTCAAGGATAGCTTGTTGTCGACTTGAATTGTGAAGACACGGTGGTTTCGGGACTGGAACCTGGTGTTGATGGTTCTCTTCAACACGCCGTTGAAGAGGCATTCGTCGTCAGAGGTTAGATTGTGTTTTACAACACCTCTAGCGACTCCCTTGGCGCGCTTCACCGTCATGACCTGCAACTCGTCATCTTCAGTCCTCTCCTCGAACTCGACTATATCCATGAAGTATAGTTTCGAGCGAAGACCGAGGTACTCGAGCAGCGGAAGTCCGTTCGCTTCATCCTTAAACTTTCCGATGACTTTGGCGTTTATGGGGCTGTAGCAGGGATGGTTTTGGGGGTACGCACTGGTGTCGAAATCATCCAGATGCTCCAACATGTCCTTATAAACATCTTCAGTCTAGATGTCGAACACGAAGCTGTCAGTGTCCATGTAGTCAACCTTCAGACGATCGCCGTAGCGGTTCTTCATCTTTCGAAGGAAGTCGTACATGAGCCACTTGCTCAGATCGAGGACACACATTCCGATGTAGAGCGGTTTGTCCAGGACGATATTGACTTTCGACATATGGACAATGGCGACGTCATCGTTGAAGTAGGTTCGGTCCAGGAAGTTTGACTTGGCCACGTACTTCCTGAACATCTCCGGCGTACACACCAGTTTAGAGTTCATTCGCTTGCGAACATTCTCGATCGTCTTGCCAAAGACCGCATTGTTCATAAGCTTAAAAAAGTCTTGCTCAAACTTGGTCTTGGCCTTCTTCCTCAGTTCGGTGTTCATTAGGATGTAGCTCTCCAACCACCGAGACTGACGGAACGAGATGACGCGATGCACGTTCACAAGCTCCACTCCGTTTTCCAGCGCCTGTTGCAGGATTCTGTAATGACAGATGTAGTTCTTCTTGTCATCCAGAGTCGCAACGAGCTTCTTGAATTTCCCTCCTGGCGGACGTTTGGTCTCGCAGCAGTAGGGGAGATCCTTGTGAAGGTCGTGCAGGTGGGCGGGGTAGCGAAGGTCAACTTCCAAGACATAGCCCGTGGGTCCTTCGGGGTCCAACGCTGCAATGTCCAGGGACGTGATCTCCTCGCGGCTGAGCCATTGGAAGTCTCCCTGTGAAAGACACTGGGACATGGCCCAACCGTAAAGGTTGTTGGCGTCCAAGTATAGCAGGTGATGCGTTGGCTCTTCAGGTCGTCGATCTTCAGGGCGACATCCATCATGGTTGGCCTTGGCGTGTCTGGTGATCGCCTGGGAAATACCTCCTCTGATGCCTTGCTCGAAGAAGAGGTACATGTCAAAGTCCTGTATCGTATCAAGCTCCACTCGACAGGTCCTCAACATGACATCCCAGGCGTATGACGGTAGGGTGTAGTAGTGCGCAGGGTCTAGTTCGTATTCAGCCATCGATGTGTCCCTGAAGCGTTCAAAGACGTCAGTCAACAGCGCAATGTCACAGCGCAGGTACTTCTCAGCGTAGTCCTTGAGGTTCCTACAACCGAAGGTTTCCCACACGTTGCGAGCATGCTCGTAGTCTGCATCCGTTATGTCCTCCAGGGTCAGGTCGTTGTGAAAATCTCGCTGCAGAGGCAGTTCCGTAGTATCTTCCAATACGGCGTTCGACGTTACAAAGTTGTACGGGAACACGCCTTTCCTACGGACTAGATCGAAGAGGTGGTCTTCGGGGAATCTCTTCCTCGTCTCCAAGAGTTGAGCTGGCGGAAGCGCGGCTGCGAGGCTGGCGAGGCTCAAAGCCAGGAACCTGTAGGTGTCGAGGAACCTGACTCTGAATCCTGGCTGTCTTTTTCCACGCCCTGGCATCCCAACCGGTGCCGCTGCTCGGTCGAACAGGAACCGCTTTGCGAAAGCGATGTACCGCTCTTCCGTGTGAGCCAACACCTCAACATCACCGGGGTCGACCGCCAACTCCCGCACTATGAAGTGAGCGTCGTAGTTGGAGAGGTTGTGAAAGTAGCAGTTGACTACTCGCTGCTCCCTGTAGCGTAGGTTACATGATCTATGCGCAGCGCCACGGAACTCGTAGGGCGGCGCGTGGTTGTGATCACGATCCTTTGGGTCTTCGCTTGAAAATGCCGATCCGCAGAGGTAGCAATTCGCTGTCGAGTTGTACTGCATCGTTTCGGCTGGGGTCAGGACAGGGCGCAGATTTCTTGCTTCGTACAGGAAGTTCCACAATCGCTCAACATCAGTTTTCAACATCTCCATAAATGTCTTTGACGCATCATCTCCGAAGTAGACTCGAGGCTCAAACTCCTCAAGTCCGTACGAGTCGATGATCTGGTACGCAAAGGCGTATGGGATGTGGATGTGGGTGGCTACTCCTCCGTGCGGTTCATCGACTTGTTCATCCATCTCCGCGGTCGGCAGTAGAGCACACTCAAAGTCCGCGTAGATGGTGAAACGCTCGCGTCGGGTGAACTCTGGATGGCTGAATTTGATTTCTGTCTTCTTCGGCGTATCCATGCGAATAGGGGCTGAAGCGGAGCAGTATCGCCTATGCTCCTCAAGACGCTGTGCACCCGTCAGACCAAGCTTGTTCGGACGGTTATCAAAGTGCGCGAAGCACCGCTTACAGATGAATATCCTGCCCATATGTGCTGTGAGTTGGGGACGGATCAGTCGGCCAAGGTCTTTGATGTAGGCGTAGTGACTATCACCGTCCGTTGTCACGTACAAAAGGTCGCAATGGTCTTCACGCTCCTGCCTACAAATCTTCAAGGGGAAGACGGTGTCCTGATACTTTGGTCGTCCGTCAGGTTTCTTACCCACGCACGTGTGATCAATACCATAGACGTTGATGCTGATGTTGTTTGTCCGCTCAAACGTCTTGATACTCTTCAGAGCAACGGGGAATTGAAGGCCGGTCCAATCGTATCGGGCGATGATGTCGTCGGTGTACGATGCCGGTCTTTTAGGGTGATCTTGAACAAACTTTCCCAGGACTGCATACATAAAACACCGCTCATCGGCGTTCGATAAGTTGACGACTGCTTGGGTGTTCTCCAGAGACGTAGGCAGTGGGAGCCAAGCTCGACCATCTTCACCTAGAGGAGTGTATTCGTTGATGCCGACCTCCAAATCACGAACGCGAAGGTATGTCCACCCGGAGCCGATATGATCACACTCAGCCTTCTCTCTGATAAGCTTCGCAAAAGCTGTTGAAATGTAATGGTTCAGGTCCGAGGTCGTCGTCAGCGGAGTCATCTTCGTCTTGAAGTTGCGCAGGCAGGTGTTGTTGTGAATATTTTGGAATTCACACTCCAGCTTCAAGTTGACCTTAATGCTGCGGTGTTTCGCCAAGGTGATCTCAAGCAACTCCGTAAGGCTCACAATCAACAACGCCATCACTTCTCCGATTGTGACGAGATTCTCCATCGGTCGCTGCAGACGGTAGGTTAGGAGGCGGTTGCGGAAACCCCGTTGAATGAGTGAGAATACGGGGCTTGACTGTCCTGCTCCAGTCATCTCAACATCATCGGGTTGTGGGTGTGTGCTCGTTCCAGGTTGTGGCTCCGTGCTCGGACCTGGCTGGGGTTCGTCCTGTATCATAGCCACTTGGTTCAGGATCAGGTCCTTCATGATCGGGCAAGAGAACCGCTCATGATGGTCCTTGTTGAACAGCTGGTTGAACTCCTGACCGCAGTATGCGCAAGGGAATCTTCGTTCTTGACCATCGCCGTGAAATTGCATGGTGTGTCGACGCAGGTTGTCTTCCCTCTTGAATTCGGCGCCGCATGTGCCGCATATGAACCTGCGGACTCTGCTGTGTACCGAATCCACATGTCGACGCAGGTGTATTTCACGACGGAAACGGCGACCGCATTCATGGCAGGTGTGGTGGCCAGGACCCGGACCTTCATCTGAAAATAAAAATAAAAACAAATTAGGATAACTAAAGATACAAATTCCCCTCTCTCGAGAATCGCATTTCAAAGTTAAGTTTGTTAAATCAAAATATCAATTTTGAAACAGGGAATGTAATCTTCTGTACTGTGTGTCTACATTGATGAACCTGGGTTTACAGCTAAGGATGTAGCTGCAATATTGAGCTGCTCCAACCCTAAAGAAGCATTATGTTTTAGGGGGAGCGAAAATCTCCCCCCTAGTAATTAAATCAATAGTACACCAGTTGTCACGGTCTCATTCTTCTTCAGGTACCTAGTTAAATAATTATAATTGTATCACTCTGCGGTTATATTGCATAGCGTATTCCTATATTACTAACATTTAGGTCTGATTAAAACAATAATGCAACGCAAAAAACGTACCTTGCTGCGTTGGTGTTGGTGGTAGTAGTTGTGGTCTCAAGCCGTGGAATCTGATGTGGTGTTGCACCAAATTGTTTCTACGCACGAAAATACAACCACAAATGGTACAAACGTGTGTGGTGTTCATCTTTAATATGGATTATAAGTTTTGATAACCACAAACAATACAGCACAACACGTACGTTTTAAATAGTTCAAAGGTGCTTTACGCAAATCGCAAATGATGACAATCAACAACTAACACAAATCGCGTAGAACGGAACAGGATCGGACTAACACGTCTTCACGCACTGAACTCTCAAACTGAACTGAAGGAGGGTTGGTGATGTGGGTGACTCTCCCCACTAATGGATTTCGGAGAAGGTCGGGGCAAAAACTCTCAACCGCTGTCTTGGGTAAAGACCACCCTGCTCTAATGGAACTCGTTATGAGCGGTCTATTATGGGTTCCTAGAAGGGTCAGCCGTCTTCCCGTCGAGGTATCAAATTACAGCATCTGCATTCCCAGACAGGTCTCAACTTGTCGGTTTTTTGTGTGAACACCTGCACCCTCCAGTCGAGGTATCAAATTACAACATCCGCATTCCCAGACAGGAGACTGGACACGACGCTTATTTGTGTGAACGTCTGCCTAGGTGCAGAGTACTTGAAGGGGGGTGTATCGATACACCCCCCTTTGCAGTATATGTTCAAAGCATTGCAATTATATTCTCCTCAAAATTTGCATTCACTGGTAGTTCAATTGACCGCAAGCGCTGATGGGCTAGCTCTGTTGGTTGTAGCGTTACCCTGATCAACTCTTGTATTAATTATCCAAAGTATGTCATGTGGGTACTGAGAATACTCGGCTTGACGAGGAGATTCCAAAAATGCAAAAAAAAGGTCAAAAGTGTGGTGCGGGCCCCTTTTTTGTAAACATCATCCAAAGTGTACGATGTGGGTACTCAAATGACTCGGCTCGACTAGACGAACAAGAATCTGCAATCAGAAATCTGATCCGAGGTTAGGTTAGGTTAGGTTAGGTTAGGTTAGGTTAGGTTAGGTTAGGTTACGTTAGGTTAGGTTACGTTAGGTTAGGTTAGGTTACGTTACGTTACGTTAGGTTAGGTTAGGTTAGGTTAGTATTCGCAACAACAAAAATTCGCAAAAAAAAAATTCGCAAAAAAAACTTTGCAAATCGCAAAAAAAAATTCGCAAAAAAAAATTCGAAAAAAAAATTTGCAAAAAAATTCGCAAAAAAGTTTGCAAAAAAGTTCGCAAAAAATTTCGCAAAAAAATTCCGCAAAGTGTCACAGACGAGACCTCGGGGGGGGCGTCCCTCCTGTCCCTCCTGGCCTCGGAGTGTCCAATATACCCTACTTATAAATAATCTTATATTTGAACGGATTTAGGGTCTTAAACGTAAGCGGATTACAACAAAAATGCAGAAAACGTTATTGCTGCACTCTATTAATATTCATGCAAACAATTTTGAGTAAGGACAGAACAAATAATTTTAATGGTACTAATGATTGAAATACGCAACGAAACACGAGTTAGTTTGAAGTCTTTGCTGACTTAAATTAGAAGGTGACTTTAAATTAGAAACAACCATTAATACAGTTCATATAAAAATCAGGAGAGCAACAACAAGAATTAAACTTCTCAGAAGTAGATTCTGGCAGAAAATTAAATTCTTCGTCTTTTAATTCCAGGACTAACTATACTACCAATACCGAACATAGTTAGGTTATTAGGTTATTAACATAGTTACAGACCTAATTACAATACAAAATAAAAACCCTAACCCTTATTTTTGTATTAACTTCTCCACATCACAGGACCGTGTGATCTTCTAAGAACCATAGATGTGAAAAGTGTGGAAATAGTTGTGCAACCACTCAAAGGAAATAAGTAATGTTGAATCTTCTTTAATTCTTAAACATGTGTTGGTCATTTAACACACAACTCGTCCCAATCATATAGCGGTTCTGAGACATAAACCTTGTATATCAGTGAGAGTGATCCCATTATATTGTTTCAAAATGTACACAGGGGGAGATGAAATTGTTTTAATATCCTTTAATTAATTAGAATAAAAAGATAAAGTTTAAACAAACCGTTAGCAGACCGAAAGACCTATTGATTTTAGTGAAGGCTACAGCCAAACTCTCTTACAAAAATCATTCATGCTAAAGGACTATCTACATTTAGAAGGGTGTTCTAGTTTATCTCTGAGGAAAATCAGCAATTGAAAAGCGTCAACTTATAAATATAATAATTAAATAAAATGAATGGTAATAATTATTAGTGTGGTAAATATCATAATCCTTTTAATGGCTTTGGGTCTGGAAGAGAGAAATACAGAATTAGTTAAAGATTATGTCAACCCTTACGCTAATAATCCTCCTCACCGAATACCTTTACCACTCTGGGAGGCTACGAAGCTGTGAACTTCAAAACGTAATTTCAATAGGGTCATTGTTGAAGAGCGCCTTGCCACCGATTGGTGCACCCCAATGGTTATCGTTAAAGTCATTGTTGAAGAGCTCCTTGCACCGATTGGTGCACCCCAACGGTTATCGTTAAATACCCCCGTCGCAGCAAACCTGCGTACTCAGCGAATTTCCAATGAATATATATGTTTCTCACTACACATAAAGGCACTTACCAAGTTTTATAAAAATAAATTAATAACTAAATGATCTATAGCATTTTATTTATTCTCCATAAGAATAACATAGGACTGAGTATGCAGGTTTGCTGCAACAAGGAGCACAAAATATGTGTTTTTATGCAATTATCAATTTAACTCAACCAGGTGAAGCTACATACTAAGTTTTATTAATTTATGTTAATAATTAAGGGAGATATAAAACTTTACTTATTCTCCATAAGAATAACATTAGGGCTGAGTATGCAGGTTAGCTGCTACGGGGACAACCAACAAAATATTTGTTTTTTGTTCAAATATCAATATACCAGTACAACATGAAGCCACATACCAAGTTTCATCAATATACATTCATAAATAATCGAGATATCAAATTTTATTTATTCTCCATAAGGATAACATTGGACAACGTACTGTGTTTAGTACTTTGAATATCTCTGCAACGGTTGGACGTAGAATCACAATTTAAACACCAAAATGATTGTTTTCTGGAGCTGAAGTGATTGGTAAAAGCAAATGTGAAGTTTAAAGTAAAACTAACTGAGGAAAAGCCAAAAACCTTTTTCCCATAAGATTAACATGGGAGATTTTATGAGCATGTTTTTTTGGATTTTTTCCGCAACCACTTAACCTAGGTTAATAATTCAAAATACCATATTATTTGTTTTTTTAAGCTCTATAACATGGTCAAAACCAAAATTAACTGTTTCAAAAATTTTAGGGTGAAAAATGCAAAAAACTGATTTTTGGAAAATTTAAAACCCCCATAAACCCCCCTTCCCATAGTCCGATTTTTCTGGTTTTCGAACTTAAAGTCATAAATGTCACTTTACACATTTGAGCCAAATTTCATCAAAATCGGACGTTTTTTACTCAAGTTATCGCATTCACGGACACACATATATATATATATATATATATATAGATATATATATATATATATATATATATATATATATATATATATATATATATATATATATATATAGATATAGATATATATATACATATATATAAATTTGAACAAATAGTGTTTTAGTCATCTTGGGACCTTAAAAAAAAAATTTGTCATGGTCTCGGGCTTAAGTCTTACCATGAGACCTACGGTAATAGCTTCTTCCCTATAGGGGAAATTCGCTAAAAACACTAATACAGATTGTATATGCGTGAACTTATCTTCAATACTATATTCAAAACTAGGTACAAACCATGGATCATGTCAGATCAGTCTGGATGGGGAGTCACAGGTCTAACTACTTTCTTAATGCCATTTGGCCGGTTCAAGTCTTTGAAACTTACTTTCGGTAATAGCACCGCTCCAGGAACTTTCAAACAGTGAGTGAAGAGGACCCTAAACAGGCAAAAATATGCAGTCGCTCACATGGATGACAACCGTTTGGGGGAAATTCAACAAGAACATGATTTTGATCTAGAGGACGTACTCTATAATCCTTAAAATGCAGGTTTTTCGCTTAGTAAGGAAAAAAGTCTGTTTTCACAAAAGTCTGTTATATTCTTTGGTTATTATTTATCTGCAGACGAATTCAAAACTGGTGAATCAAAGGTGAAGCTATAATAAATTTACTGCCTCAATATTACTTTTACTTAAACATTCTTTTAAAATTTGCAAATTATAGAGAGATACAGTAACAAGAGTGTCTCAAAAGTCTAAATGTTCTCACATAATCCCAGATAATCCACGGCTTTGGTGTAAACAAAGGTATTTTATAAACAAAGGTGCAAAGGTGTGGAGTTGAAAACGTTATTTTTTAATTAAAAAATAGCTTATTTGTATTATGACTAATTACTTAAACCTATTATTATTTAAGATTAATCGATTACATAATTATAAACTATTTTTGATAAAACGATGATTTTGTACAATACAATGAGACATGTGAATGATATACATAATAAAACAGTGAAATGAAAATCAGCAAAATTAACTTCTCTAATTAACTTTGTAACATATGTTGCACCAAGTACGCAAACAATCAAATGACAGTTGTAGTAGGATTTAAACCTACTTAGTTACTTAAAGTTTATAACTATTAAAAAAAGAATAGATTTTTGCAATGTACATGAATAAAGTAGTTGCATCTAAATGCTAATTGTAAACTAAGTATACTTATTATGTAAGAATATCTTCTCTAGAACATTTTCAGTTTATCGAATCATTTTCAATTTCATGTTCTTAAAGGTGGAAAATTATATGACTGCTAGAAAGATATAAATAAAATAATATGATTTTTAAATAATATTAATAGTTATTACTTTCAAAAAACTGTTGGAGATGAATGAATTCAGCGAATTTCCCCTATAGGGAAAAATCCATTACCGTAGTCGCCATGATAAGACCTAGGCCCGGGACGATAATAACTTTTCGTTTTGAGGTCCCCAGAAGCCAATAAACCCATTCGTTCAAAACTGTATATATATAAATATGTATATGTGTATATATATATATATATATATATGTGTGTGTGTGTGTGTGTGTGAGTGTGTGTGTGTGTGTGTGTGTGTGTGTGTGTGTGTGTCCGTGGGTGCGAAACCCTCCCCCGAGATATTGAAAGTGCTAAACACAATACGTTGTCCAATGTCATTCTTATGGAGAATAAGAAAAATTGTATATCTCGCTTATTTATCAACTTACCCTGATAAAACTTGGTATATTGCTTTATATTGTTGTGGTCTATTGATATTTACACAAAACACAATTTTTTTGCCGATAGTTCCGATCGCAGCAAACCTGCGTACTCAGCCCCCATTTTATTCTTATGGAGAATAAGAAAAATGTTATCTCCCTTAATTATGAACATAATTTAATAAAACTTGGTATGTGGCTTTATCTAGTTGATTTATATTGATATTTGTATGAAAACCCATTTTTTGTGTTCCTTGTTTCAGAAAACCTGCATACTCAGCCGCCATATTATTCTGATGAAGAAAAATTAAACATGTGATAAATCGTTTATTTATGAATGTATATTGATGAAACTTGGTATGTGGCTTTACGTGTCATTATTATACATGTATATGCATTGGAAATTCACTGAGTACGCAGGTTTGCTGCTACGGGGTATTTTTCCTTAATTTTTTACATTTATTTCATTAATTCAGTTTAGTTTATTAAATACAAATATTTATTAGGTTTATAACACATGTATAGGGTAACATTTAGTATACATGATTACTGACAGTTAACATTTGACATTGTATTAACATTTATTTATTATTGATATTTTATAAATGATTAGTTAGATGGCGTATCTTGTTCTCGATTAGCTTAGTCAGGGTCGTGTGCTGTAAGCGAGGCGGCTCATCTGATTAAACGATCCTCGGTGATTAGTGACAGTCTAATGGCCACTTTGAGTCATTACATAATACTGAGTTGATACGGAACACACTGCTCAGTGAGCACATCAGGATTATTTAGTTAAATAAGCTATTACTTAACAAATTAAGAATAAGGAACTGGCATTATTTTCAGTGTTCAAAAATTAGATAAAACTGAATTTATTATTTATTAGATTCAAATTTGTAATTTACATAACCATCTCGTTCATTACTATGCTAGCGTTGAAGTAATTCTGCTTATCAAATAACCAAGATTAATTAAATGAATTTCGACGTCGACTTGTCTATTTAAAATTATTCTACTTATTTAACAAACTTTAATTTAATATTTAATTTTTACAATTTTCATTATTAAAAGTTTTAAATACAGCAACTACATTATTAAATAAAATGAAATACAACTAAATTACCATTAATGTGATTTTATCTTTAAAGACATTTTTGTTGGGTGATTATTAGCGAATTTCCCCTATATGGAAGAAGCTATACCGTAGTCGGCATGGTAAGACCTAGGCCCGGGACCATGATAAATTTTCGTTTTGAGGTCCCCAAGCTCCAAAAACACCATTCGTTCGAAACTGTATATAGAATGTTCCTTTTAACATGTTAGCGACTGCAATTACCTATATGGAATTTTTAATTTTTATAGACCATCAACGCAACTCTCCCGATAGACTTCAAAGGCATATTTGCTTTAGTGGCCCATTTTTATTCAAAAGCAAATTTTTGATCTATGGCCTATTTTAAAGCCCTGATTTATTTGTATCGGTCTAGAGAGACATCTGATGCACATTTGAATTGCTTGGTCTGTGGGTGTGACGACTGGTGACTTCACACCGCACCGCAGTTGGCAAAATGGTTGTTGACATTGTAATTTCTGCTTCATCACTGTGTAACTGCCCACTTGGCTAACCTTACAGTTTTTGCACGTTCTTTAGGGTAGTTTGCTTTTTGTGCAGACTATTAACAGTGAAACATGGCATAGGCCACAAGGCCTAAAAGGCGTTATTGTGTACCGGTACCAACAGTAAAATCGATCGGGTGACCAGTAACGAAAATTATTGTGATTATCAACTGGATTCTTTATTTTCTCAGATAGAGGCTGTGAAACTAGCCTAAATGAGCAAATTTACAATGACATAATTGCGTCGCTTGGTCTATCTTTTCAAATCAAAATACAACCTTTTTTACTATTTTCCATTAGCCTATATAGACCGGCCGACGCATATAGCCTAAGTGACATTTGGACATTTAAAAAATTCTCAAAATTAAAAATAAATCTAGTAGGCCCTACTTATTTAAAAAAAAATGCAGTTTAGGTTTTTGTAAATAATGTTACTTTGATATTTTGTACTCAAACCCTAATTAGGATAGGTTTGGTTGGGTTATCGTAGCTAAATATGACTTTCGGTCGGATATTTATTTCGTTTTAATTCATAGCAACACACCAATTTTAAATTATGCTACTTGTCTTAAATTGTGCTACTTGTACACTTAAATTTCCCTGGTTTTCCCTAAGGCCTCTTTCGCAAGAGAAACTTATTTCTGCAGCTGTTTTTTCTCATACGATTTTTCTTTTCAAATTTACTTTTGTAAACGACTCTTTTTCTAGTCGGCGATTTAAATATTCGGCTCGAACTTCGAGCTTTTTTGCAAATCTCGAGCCGAGCCGAATATTACATTATTCGAATACTGTAATATTCGGCTCGAAAAAGCTCGAAGCTCGAATACTCGCACATGCCTACAAAAAAGCATTTGTTAACTTATAAAAATCACAATTTTATTCATGATGTTATAGTTTTATTATTTGAACACTGAGGATACATTAATAGAATATTAATTTATCTGCTCCTTTGTAATGCTGGTAAAGTAGGGCTAACTATCCATTCAAATATCAAGTTTTTAATCTTTAATTGATAATGATTGTTTTGCTGCTGCAGTTTCCGAATGCTTTTAGAATATGATGCGAAGTTCCTGATTTTCTTCACTAGTTATTATTGTCACTGGTACGCTTGCCAATTTATTTAGGACAATATAATTTAAATGTCAATTTTTATATTCTAAATTAATTTAAATACGTACGATTCTGATATACTTGTCCTCTTGGCAGCAACCTTATCAAAGACATTACTCGTTTTATTAGGTGTTTCATTGTCTTAATTTCCTACCCTAAAACTATATTAATGACATTTTATGTTGAATATATGTAGTTATCTAATGTATAGTTTCTTTGCGAGAACTTGCTTGACCGTAATATTAATGAACCGGTTATTTTCCCTTTTTCTGTATCCAGTTAATACAATTTTCCAAACAATTGCATGCTCCCCGTGTGTCACGGAGTTGTCTGCGGGAAGCCGCTCCTCCCAGACTAATGCGCAGCCGGCGGCCACCCATCCATCACTTCCGACAATCCCTGATTTATGATCCACAAACCTTCATGCCGACCTCACTTCGATTTTAACACTATAACACGATTTTCCTCTTTTCAACTTTCTAATTCAGTTTTTGTTACTAACATTGTTTCATATGTAATCATAATTTTACGAGCACATGAAACAACTTTACTGTGATTAATCTTACTAAATTTAAGGATGGCAAAACGCCAGGGACACTATTTTGCATAATCAATCAAGTTTTTCAGTAATATTCGCCATTATAACCGATAATTAGACTATTTTTTTGATTTAGCAGGTGTGAGTACAACCCACTTACAAGTTTTCAACATTTCCGTTTTAAAAACACCGATCATTCCCATAACCTGTTCTCCTGGCTCTCAGGCTCTCCGGACCTTGGCCAGCGAGCGGGCTTCTTTAGGCCATATCAATTATCAAGTGTTCATCCCCTTCTACCTGCGATTATCCTGGTTCAGTCTATAGTAAAATTGGTTATATTACAGCTAAAACATATTAATCTGGTTTTAGAATTCATTACTTGGCAGCAAATGTATTATGGCATGGAGTGTTTCCACCGCCGTTAGTCTCAGCACATCCGCGCCATCTCGGCATCGCTAACCACCACCGTTAGTCTCAGCACATCCGCGCCATCTCGGCATCGCTATCCACCACCGTTAGTCTCAGCACATCCGCGCCATCTCGGCATCGCTATCCACCACCGTTAGTCTCAGCACGTCCGCGCCATCTCGGCATCGCTACAGTCTCTCTTGTGCTGGTTCAATACATTTTAGTACAGTATTATTATATGTATTTTTTCATTCCTTTTTTAGCGAATAGGCTTACACCCTATTTATTTGTGCGTCATTACTTAGAATCTCTAAATAAAAATGCACTTTATTAACAATGAAATTTATATAGCTCTTAATTGCAAATGAAGGAGTTATCTTAATGTCTAATAAATCTATTATGTTTGACACTTTTATGTAATGTAATGTAGAGTGCAGTTGTGGTCTAATAACAGCTGCGGTCGACGTTTTGGATGCGTTCCAAGAGTCCATCATCAGGCAAAGACGCAGATTGGCTGAAACCTTGCATTAACCAGCACGAGTAAATGTTGATTTTGATTTAGAGTTACTAATATCCTTCCTTAAATAAATACATGGCCAACGCATTGCCTCTGCTATATCTCGGTTATTGAAGCTTTCTGTTCACATTACTCCGAGTCATTCAGTTAGTGCTGCATGATGATAAAAGGTGTACAAACATCTTTCTAGGCTGGCGAGAGCTAGGCGATGTCCGGTAGGGTTAACATCCAAAAATCGCTACAACAACCTCTAAGCCACACAACTCATCGGAAATCAGCCAATGAGGAGAAACGTTTGAGGGATTGAGGGGAAGAAGAGGACCACATATCGGAGATGACAGGATTTGAGGAATCTCCGGTTAAATTGGTTTTTTTTTGTGCCTCAGTTATTTGGAGGTTTCAAATTGTAAAGTAGACGGTTTACAATATGTATTCCTATTTGTAATCAAGTTTAATTCTATAAAATTGTATTATAATTTCACAGTCTTGAGTTAGTAATTTCCAAACATATAAATTCATTACGATGACGGTAAAACTTAATATTAATCCATACAATTCTTAATATCTTTGTTTTATATAAAAAAGACAGATTGTAGCTCATACATTCACTCTTGAATCTTAAAATATTGTTGGTATTCCGTAATGTTTCTGTTTTTATTTAGTTTTGTTTCAGTTAGGTTTTTCCTTAAGTACAATTTTGTATAGCAGTTATTGTCTCTTTTTATTTCGCCCCTTTCGTTCTATAACAAGCGTCCAAGAAAAAGCATTAGAGGCACGGTATTCGCATTGTGGATGCACCAGGTTCCTCTTGCAATATAATACAAGTTACACTGTTCCTTACATAATAATGAGGGAATGTCTGCTTCATTGGTAAAGTAGAATATTTATATTTCTACATTGAAAGCTGGTTTATTAAAAAGTATGTAGCCACCCAACCTCCTGCTGGTATATTACAAGAGAGATTCGTGTAACGGCCAGATGGCGTGCTGATAAAAATAGCGATCTGCGATGATAGTGTTAGGGGCAAACCATGACGATCTGATGGCTCTGCTGTTTTGCTATGATTATGTAAACGTAGAGTTATTACTTAACCGTGAATACTGGACTAAACCCAACTGCAGTTTATATTTACCTTCTGCAAATAGTTTAAACTCATTGCAACTTACTGTAAAATCATTTGATTTGAAAATTGTCAAACCAAATGCAAGATAAATTGTGCAATTACATTTATAGTGATCCTAACGATTTGAAAAATAACACTTTTGCTGTAAACTCAATAAATTAATCACCGTATGCAAGGTGTTAAAAAGACCTTTAGGACTTTGGGATATCATTCCTCATGTAAAAAGAAAGAAACAAATTAATTTGAATGTATGTTTTAAAACGCTTAGTTTCCGTCTATATGTCAGTATGTGTTTTTTACTTAATACGTTATATCTTAAAAATATCTGAATAATATATCAACTTAAAACTTTGTACATATATTAACATCTTATAAGACTCATTTTGGTATGAAGGATCAAGTTTCTACTTTTTACCATTTTAAAATGGCGGCAATTTTAGTTATTAAAAGCTAAATATCTTAAAACTCGTAATATTTAGGTAAAACTGTTAGAATCAAAAAAGTTGTGTCATTTTATCACAAAAAAATTATACTCCATTTATATACAAGTATATTTACCGTCTTCTATGTACGTACAGTATAAGTGTAAATAATGTATTTTGTCGTGTTGTGAGACTTAGTTTATCTATCCTGTTTTAAAAATGAAAACTTTGAGCCCTCGATTTACCAATTATACGGTCAAGTATAAAGAACAGCTTAGATTTGTATTATACATTTTATTATAAATGTATAGTAAGAATATAATAACACAACACTATAATGGATGTATGGTTACAATGGATGGTTACATAATGGATGGAAAACACAACACTAAAACGATTAATAAAAACTGAATCTTTGGGTTAAAAGCGTAACATTTAAGCCACGGTGAAGCATCGGAACTTTTATCTGTAAGATCCAAGCGCTAAATCATAGAATAATAATTATACCATGGCTAGTATTATTGATATGGTTTTAGTGTTTAATTTGAAATGATTCAAGTATTATTTAAGGTAAAACGTAATTTGTTCAATCAGGGAAAATTTCAGCTAAAACAAACCATCAGCTCAGTTTGAACAGCCAAAACGGTACTTAAAAATTGTGAAAAAACAAAAAGTAATCTGTTTTACAATAGCAAAACAGGAAAACATTCCAAGAATGCGTAAATTGCATAACATTGAACCGCCTAGGCCATTACCGAATGTCCTGGACGTTAAAAGCAGACAACAACGGATATTAAGCGCTTTCCTGAGTTTGTTAAACTGACAGAGTAATCAACGGGCCTCAGGAATCTCACATGTTTGTTGCATGTGATAGTCCTCGCTCCGTTGAGGGTTGTCTGGATTTTTCATTAAATAAACTCTATTTTGAGATGTATAAAATAAATGTATTCGAAAATGTTTTTAGTTAAACTAATTTTAAATGTTTATCCGCTATTTCGAGATTTATAACTTTCGCCGTTTCAATAGAGCGGTCAGTTGTTTTCATAAAATAACGTTTAAAAACCTGTTAATGGTATGAATAAATATAAAAGCCCGAAAAGTGGTAGTTTATATTCCAAACACAATGGTGTAAAGATTCTCGATGACGAGTCATAATAACTGAATGATCAATTTGAATCAAAATCAAAATGCCCCTGACTTAATGCAAAAATACATTTGTATCTCGTTAGATATATTTCAAATTAAATTAAGACTTTACGGTTACATTCAAGTTAGTGATACATTTAAAAAGTGAATGCTACTCAGTTACTCTATTATATACCGGGTGTCTCACGAAGAGGTTGCTATTTTAAAATTGAAAAGCCAGACATTTCGAACACGCTACAATCTGGAATCTCTACAATTATAATAAATAGATATGTTAAAAGTACCCTCGAGTTTAATTTGATTATGAATAATTAAATTAAAAAGGTGGAATAAAAAAAATTGTGCGTTTTCGTTTAAGTAATTTTATCAGCATAACCATTTCAAATTGGTGAACTGATACAATGTTACTTCAGTAATAAAATTAAAGAGATGAAAGTGATAAATTATAAATTAACACTTTTTTTTCATTAACATTTATTCGAACTGATGTCCACCAACAGCTATGCACTGATGACAACAAAACAAAACTGAGTCATACGAGTTTTTGAAAAATTTCCGAGTTATCAACAACAGTTATCTTCAATCAACCTCATTAATTCATCCTCTGACGCAATGTTTTGAGAGTTTTTCCTTCAAAAAGCCCCATAGGAAAAAATCGCAAATAGTCCAGTCTGGCGATCTTGGAGGCCAGTCCATGAAGTCGCTGCCACGACCTATCCAACGGTCCGGAAGATTTTGGTCTAAAACTGCTTTGGCCACATTAGCATAATGTGTAGGAGCTCCATCCTGCTGGAAAAAAGTCCCTCATCTCCGGCTGAGTAAGATGAGGAACTACGTGATTAGTTAAAATTGATGCGTATCTGTCTCCAGTCATTGTCTGATGGGATCTGGCATACGATAAAACACCATCCTAGATTGTTGTTAGTTTTTATTGTTATTCTGTTATTCCGCCATTTTAATTTCATTAATCATAAGCAAATTACACTTGAGGTTACTTTGTTTTCATAGCTTATTATAACTGTAGAGTTTCCAGTTTATAGCGTAATCGAAACGTCTGGCATATTAATTTAAAAATAGCAACCTCTTCGTGGGACACCCGGTACATTACATTTACGTCAGTAGACCCGTTGGGCAAACATAATTCTTGTAATATAATTTGATTATTACAGTTACAGTGAATAATCATGTGTACTGGAAGCAATACTCCACAGTTACAAACTGATGCACTCGCCGCGAGCACTGTAACCAAACGATGCAATACAAATAATAGATAACAACCGTTGTTTGTTGGTCCGCGACAAAGTGACCGGAATGAAAAGCTTCAACAAAATGTTTTGAACGAAAATAATTCTAACTCATTCCACACACAAATTTTAAGATAAGAGTAAAAACTTTTGAATTTATACTACTCAACAAATAAAATCTTTTTGAGTATTAAATTATTTACGTCAAATTCTTTCACTGCTTCTGACTTAAGACGTTTAATATAAGTAAAGACTCTCTCAAAGTAGACTATATAACATCACACTGACTACATGATTCAAGGTTCACAAGTTTGGTTTGTAATAGATATAACTATTGTATATCAATATACAGGTGTCTCGAACTGATTACAAACATACTATTTGACCTAGAAGAAGTAAAACAATTCTCTACCACATTGACCCTAAGCAATAACGAAAACATCCCTTTAGCGTTAACTGAACGTTATTAATTCCCGTTAAAGCCTAAAACTTCAGTTGTTACAAATATTATTCTAATGACTTTTCATGCCATTTTCAAGGGTTTCGTACCATCATGTCTGTGCGGTTATTGTACTTGAGCTGGATACGTATTCCTTCTCAATCAGCTATGAAATCAATGTAAATAAATAAAGCGATTTATTTGCATTAGGAGGACATGGTTCGATCAATGTGTAATCGCATTATTTTTACATTTAAATTGTGTTTGGTTCACGTTACACAGTATTAAGTAAATACTAAGACCCAATGTAAATTTACGTTGGCAGCTGGCTAAGACAATGGTGTTGGCCTGTGACTTGCGAGGTAGCGGTGACAATTTGAAACTTTAGTGTCGCATACAAAGTACCTGATTTCAGACTTTTATATCTTCTCAGTACCTACTTTGCAATGCCAGCTTAGTTGATATTCATTGACATCAATCTTATTTTCTCCTGTTAGATTTGGTTATATCTCTTTATTTTCTGTAAATTGCCGTTAAAGCTATTAGTGAAGTTGATCCAACGAATATAGCAGATTTCCGTAGAATTGGAGGAATTACGATGCTTTACTTTTCCTAGTTCGATTCCTACTTTACTTTGACCGTAGTTTAAGGTCAAAATCTGACCTTAAATAACAAAATAATTTAAAGTTATACCGAAAGTTGAATGAGAAGATGCTTAATTTATCCTTTTTCGTATATGGAAATGAAATACTGCACTAAGACTGAATAAGCAAACTAGCTTTCATGATATGTTTTCTGCACGGGTAGTCAATTGGTTACATCAAAGCAAACAAACCCGTGGTAATAACAGGATGGCATGGCGTGTCACTATAAATAGTAACCTGCAAACAACGCTTGTTAGAGTGCTGTGTCGCACACGCATCTCGGCAAATCATTTCCAGTAATACATATGAACTAGTAAAATATGTTTTTAATATATTAAATGAGTAATTTTCATTTATAAGAAAATCATGGACTACGGATACAATATATAAATTAAATTCATCATTTACTCGTGATGTAAATACAAATGCCCCATTTTCAGTGGTTTTCGTAGGCTTTGCCAAGGCATTTGATAGTGCCAATCACAAGGTCATTAGAAATTAATTAATGTTTCATGCAATAAGTAGTAAGGCTCTGGATTGATAGGAAAAATTATATCCAGTTGGTTAGATTACATGGGATAGCTCAAAACAGAATAGCCGACCCGTTGCAGCTTCGCACGCGTAAACTATGATAGTTGTTTTTGCTTCAATGTGCCCGCAGCCCGCGTATTAGTTTACGCGTGCGAAGCTGCAACGGGTCAGCTATTCTGTTTTGAGCTCTCCCATGTAATCTAACCCACTGGATATAATTTTTCCTATCAATCCAGAGCCTTACTACTTATTGCATGAAACATTAATTTATTTATGCCAAACCTTGTGATTGGCATTATCAAATGCCTTGGCAAAGCCTACGAAACCACTGAAAATGGGGCATTTGTATTTACATCACGACTAAATGATGAATTTAATTTATATATTGTATCCGTAGTCCATGATTTTCTTATAAATGAAAATTACTCATTTAATATATTAAAAACATATTTTACTAGTTCATATATATTACTGGAAATGATTTGCCGAGATGCGTGTGCGACACAGCACTCTAACAAGCGTTGTTTGCAGGTTACTATTTATAGTGACACGCCATGCCATCCTGTTATTACCACGGGTTTGTTTGCTTTGATGTAACCAATTGACTACCCGTGCAGAAAACATATCATGAAAGGTAGTTTGCTTATTCAGTCTTGGTGCAGTATTTCATTTCCATATACAAAAAAGAATAAATTAGCCTAAGCATCTTCTCATTGAACATTCCGTATAACTTTAAATTATTTTGTTATTTAAGGTCAGATTTTGACAGCAGGAATCGAACTAGGAATACACTGGCCACCTAGGTCCCCAGACCTTACTTCAGTGGACTTCTTTATGTGGGGAGACATGCAAACGGAGGTGTACAAAACCGAACCGCAAACTATAAAGGAGCTATAAAAATATACATTGATGTTGCTAAATCAATCAAAGTAAACTCTAACATGATAAGAGCAGCAACGTTTTCCCGGAAAAAGCAAGACAGACTTTGTCAAGATCACAACGGGTACATTTCGAGAACCATCTTGTTTATTTTATTTAGCTTCAACAACGACTAATCGATACTGTAGGTAACGTTATTCATTGTTTATATACAAATGCAAGTGTAAATTATATTGTAAGTTACCTTCCAGAATTCAGGATATTACATTAATTTAAGCTTTGGGCTATAGCGAACCCTCAATTAATATAGCGGTTAAAAATAATCAAGGAGCTAGCACAGAAGTAATGGAATTACATTTGTTGATAATATCTATTTATTTACAATAAAACATAGTAAGCAGTTTGTTAGTGATTTTGAAATCATGATTATGTAAAGTCAACACAGTTCAGCTGAATTAAGTTGCATAGTATTTTTATTATATAATAATAGATTCAAAAGAATTACCCTAGCTGTTTTAAAGATTATATTGTTTATATTCATGTATTATTCATGTATTATTGTTATATTCTGTATAGAATATGTGCTGCCAGTTGCTACTGTAACTCTTTTAGTAGTTAAAAGTTACAAGTATTATTCGACTTACAGAACCTAACTTTCGTAACATTTCCCTTGCGGATGATTTCATAAAAGTTAAACTAAGCGGTAACTTGAAGACACATCAAGGGGAAAGCAGCCACCGAGTTTCGTTCACACCAATCCAAGCAGTCATCAGATTTTTATCAATCATTAATAATCCAGCTTGATACGTCGACTCTAGCCTAATAAGCGAAACCTTCCCAGAATAACTTTTTAATTTGTACCGAAGTATTAAAATCAATCTTACTCAGTTGAATATACGGGAAAAAGTTTCCGATCAATGTTACTACGGTGGTGAGCTTATGTTTTTAAGAAATTATTGCGGGAAATTTCCATCACTGATTAGATCAAAGCAATTGTCACTGTTTCAGCAATAAGTTCTAACTACACAAAATATTGTTAAAACTGTGATATAAAACTGCATATTTTAACACTTTACGTGCAAACACCCAGTGTTTGAAGGACATTAAACATTGATGTGGTCTCAATGAGATAATATTGTTTGTAGTGTTCTTTTCAATATGTCATCGAATATAAACGTTTATTTAAGAAGACTAGAGGCAATCTAAAATACATTTTTATCGTCTAAAATAAATGTTTATCGTTTTAATAAGACGCAGTGTGTTTGATATTAATATAATACTTATAATGAGGTTGTCATGTCAAAGTTACATAACACGCTTTGTACTTCCAAAGTTTTAGGAAATTAAAGATTGCCCACTACGAATTGACATAATAGCTACTTAAAATGTCAGAATACGTGATAGAATAGCTGGAGGTTAAGTCGACAAACATAACTCCACGGTGCGCGATCCATTGTGTAATACGTGATAGAATAGCTGGAGGTTAAGTCGACAAACATAACTCCACGGTGCGCGATCCATTGTGTAATACGTGATAGAATAGCTGGAGGTTAAGTCGACAAACATAACTCCACGGTGCGCGATCCATTGTGTAATACGTGATAGAATAGCTGGAGGTTAAGTCGACAAACATAACTCCACGGTGCGCGATCCATTGTGTAATACGTGATAGAATAGCTGGAGGTTAAGTCGACAAACATAACTCCACGGTGCGCGATCCATCGACAAACATAACTCCACGGTGCGCGATCCATCGACAAACATAACTCCACGGTGCGCGATCCATCGACAAACATAACTCCACGGTGCGCGATCCATCGACAAACATAACTCCACGGTGCGCGATCCATCGACAAACATAACTCCACGGCGCGCGATCCATCGACAAACATAACTCCACGGTGCGCGATCCATCGACAAACATAACTCCACGGTGCGCGATCCATCGACAAACATAACTCCACGGTGCGCGATCCATCGACAAACATAACTCCACGGTGCGCGATCCATCGACAAACATAACTCCACGGTGCGCGATCCATCGACAAACATAACTCCACGGTGCGCGATCCATCGACAAACATAACTCCACGGTGCGCGATCCATCGACAAACATAACTCCACGGTGCGCGATCCATCGACAAACATAACTCCACGGTGCGCGATCCATCGACAAACATAACTCCACGGTGCGCGATCCATTGTGTTTTTCTCCGACGTTTCCGTGTAAGCCGCTATCAGGCAGCTGCAGGGAATATCCTCGTTTTTAAGCCGATTACTGCCTTGTCCTGTTACTTACCGTTCTATTTATCTGTTATCTGTTTTATTAAGAGTATTTACCTTTTCTTTACTTGTTTCACTATGCTGTATTATCACTTCAAGTATTACATCTTTAGGTTCAAGTTCACATAATTAATCCTTACAACTAGTCTAACAGTCGAATTTTTGTCAGATACATTTCAAATTTACACTTTCTATTTTGAAACAATTAGTCTAATTCGATGGACAAGGTAAAAGGAAACGTAAACATTTAGCTTGCTTTAAAATTGAAAATTTTAGTTACTGAGCTCAAAAAGGGTAATCATATGTCCAGGTTGAAAATAAATTAATGTAATTGCATAAAACTGTGAGTAACTAATTGAGAGCTTCCACTGCACAATTTAACAACAATAACATTTTATGAATGAACAGAACCAGGTATCTCAGGTCAGGCACTTCTGACCACGCATCCAATAACCAGGGAAATTGGCTCTCATTTAAACATAATATAGTTAGTTCAATCCCCTCACATCAGCGAAAAAACAAACAAAAAGATTCTGTAATGTTTATATTTGATCCTAGCAACCAATGGTGTATATATGTTTTACGTTGTGTAAACGATTTTAGAGAATATAGTGAGATATACTTTATCGGCATGTGTAAATATTACTGAATTTATTTCGATGTATTACCAACTTTAAGTTTTATAATTATAGAATAAAGTACTAAAGCACAGCCTTTTTTTAAATTGATGAATAATTAATTTTAAAAAACGAATCAACCTTTAAAGGGAATATATACTACAATTATATTTGTGTTTAAGTTTCATTAATTGAATACTTTTTTATAAAAATATCAAACATAACATTTGCAGCACATAGGCTATACGTTTTTTTGTTTCTTCTACATTTCGTAAAATGCATATTATTTGCGTTTTGAGAATATCGAGCGTCACTGTTATGAATATGGTAACAAAACTTAGATGTAAATATTTAATACATAGTTTGGAAACTATCAGCGACTCTGTGTAAAAATCAAACGTACGTTTGCTAACACATTTACGTTTACACGCAGCCCGTGGAACTAATACGAATCAAGATCAGCTGTTTGAATTTTCGTCAGCTCAAACCAAAGTGAATGTCCATAAGGAATACAAGGTAACTTTGGGACCCAGCGGGAGGAACACAGGGGGGATTTCGTAGTACTGTTTCTTAGCAAGCACCTAGGGCCAAAGAGGAACCTATATGTCAAATTTCAACTCCGTAGGCTTTATAGTTATGGAGATTTCGAGATAGGTCAGTCAGTCAGTGGTATTTGTATTTTATACAATATTAAGATTATGAAATAGGATAAACAATTTCAAGAACAATAAATAAATAAAAACTAACAATAAATTGTATAACAAACATAGTATGACTATACAAAATCACTCACATAAACCTAATATGAACATAATAAAATTATCCAATCATTTAAAAATAAAGTTTACGAGATTTGATCTCCCTCTCATTGCCCTAACCAAGAGGCAATACTACCGTATCGCTTTCAAATAAAAAAACTGCATTTTTATATTTAAACATATGATTGTTTTATTTAATATTACCTTCTAAATAAGAAACCTCTTGTTTTGCTGGTTACAATTATGATTACAGGTTTAAAGAAGGGCATTAAAGTAATAAGACAAAATTATGCAAGGCCATGTTTCTAATTATGAGTAAATTACTTCCCCTTGTATAATTTTCACTTTCTCTTCACCCTTGGGACATTGTTTCATGGAAAACATTGATCCTCTTTTACATCTTTGTTATTTTATTGAGGTTTATGAATAGCAGTTTTAATAACGTTATCAAATTCAAATGCGTAATGTTACTTGTAATACTGATAAAACAAAATTGTGTGTGTTAGCAAACGTACGTTTGATTTTTACACAGAGTCGCTGATAGTTTCCAAACTACTGTATGTATTAAATATTTACATCTGTGTTTTGTTACCATATTCATAACAGTGACGCTCGATATTCTCAAAACGCAAATAATATGCATTTTACGAAATGTAGAAGAAACAAAAAAACGTATAGCCTATGTGCTGCAAATGTTATGTTTGATATTTTTATAAAAAAGTATTCAATTAATGAAACTTAAACACAAATATAATTGTAGTATATATTCCCTTTAAAGGTTGATTCGTTTTTAGCGAATTTCCCCTATAGGGAAGAAGCTATTACCGTAGGTCTCATGGTAAGACTTAAGCCCGAGACCATGATAACTTTTCATTTTGAGGTCCCCAGATGCCAAAAACACCATTCGTTAAAATTTTTATATATGTTTATATATATATTTAAATATATATATATATATATATATATATATATATATATTTAAATATATATATATGTGTCCGTAAGCACGATAACTCTCGTAAAAAAGGTCCGATCTTAATGAAATTTGGTACAAATGTGTAAAGTACCATTTATTTGAACGAGTTCGAAAACCAGATGTATCGCACTATCCGAAGGGGGTTTTTTGGGGGGTTTTGTACCCCAAAAATGTGTTTTTTGGGGTTTTCACATGTAATTTTAATTTAAATCAAATTTTAATTTATACTATTAAATTCAGCTTAGAAAAACAAACAATTTGGTATTTTGATCATTGCTCTACGTCAATTGGTTACCGAGATATTGAAAGTGCTAAACACAGTACGTTGTCTAATGTTATTCTTATGGAGAAAAAGACAAATTGTATATCTCTCTTATTTATGAACATAAACTGGCGAAATTTGGTATATGGCTTGATCTGGTTGTGGTTTATTGTTCTTTGCACAACAAAATTTTTCGCCTATGGTTCCTGTAGCAGCAAACCTAGGTACTTGGTCCCCATGTTATTCTTATGGAAAATACTTAAAATGTTATACATCGGTTATTTATGAATGTATATGGATGAAACTTGGTATGTGACTTTCCTTAGATGAGTTCTAATGATATTTGCATAAAAACCCATTATTTTGTGTTTCTTGTTGCAGCAAACCTGCATACTCATCTCCAATGTTATTCTTATGGAGAATAATTAATATTTTTAATATCGCTAGTTTGTGAATATATTTCTTATGAATCCCGTTAAGTGTTAATGTGTTATGTTACATATCCATTGGAAATTCGCTGAGTATGCAGGTTTGCTGCGACGGGGGTATTTAAAATTAATTATTCATCAATTTAAAAAAAGGCTGTGCTTTAGTACTTTATTCTATAATTATAAAACTTAAAGTTGGTAATACATCGAAATAAATTCAGTAATATTTACACATACCGATAAAGTATATCTCACTATATTCTCTAAAATCGTTTACACAACGTAAAACATATATACACCATTGGTTGCTAGGATCAAATATAAACATTACAGAATCTGTTTGTTTTTTCGCTGATGTGAGGGGATTGAACTAACTATATTATGTTTAAATGAGAGCCAATTTCCCTGGTTATTGGATGCGTGGTCAGAAGTGCCTGACCTGAGATACCTGGTTCTGTTCATTCATAAAATGTTATTGTTGTTAAATTGTGCAGTGGAAGCTCTCAATTAGTTACTCACAGTTTTATGCAATTACATTCATTTATTTTCAACCTGGACATATGATTACCTTTTTTGAGCTCAGTAACTAAAATTTTCAATTTTAAAGCAAGCTAAATGTTTACGTTTCCTTTTACCTTGTCCATCGAATTAGACTGTTTCAAAATAGAAAGTGTAAATTTGAAATGTATCTGACAAAAATTCGACTGTTAGACTAGTTGTAAGGATTAATTATGTGAACTTGAACCTAAAGATGTAATACTTGAAGTGATAATACAGCATAGTGAAACAAGTAAAGAAAAGGTAAATACTCTTAATAAAACAGATAACAGATAAATAGAACGGTAAGTAACAGGACAAGGCAGTAATCGGCTTAAAACGAGGATATTCCCTGCAGCTGCCTGATAGCGGCTTACACGGAAACGTCGCAGAAAAACACAATGGATCGCGCACCGTGGAGTTATGTTTGTCGATGGATCGCGCACCGTGGAGTTATGTTTGTCGATGGATCGCGCACCGTGGAGTTATGTTTGTCGATGGATCGCGCACCGTGGAGTTATGTTTGTCGATGGATCGCGCACCGTGGAGTTATGTTTGTCGATGGATCGCGCACCGTGCGAGTTATGTTTGTCGATGGATCGCGCACCGTGGAGTTATGTTTGTCGATGGATCGCGCACCGTGCGAGTTATGTTTGTCGATGGATCGCGCACCGTGGAGTTATGTTTGTCGATGGATCGCGCACCGTGGAGTTATGTTTGTCGATGGATCGCGCACCGTGCGAGTTATGTTTGTCGATGGATCGCGCACCGTGGAGTTATGTTTGTCGATGGATCGCGCACCGTGGAGTTATGTTTGTCGATGGATCGCGCACCGTGCGAGTTATGTTTGTCGATGGATCGCGCACCGTGGAGTTATGTTTGTCGACTTAACCTCCAGCTATTCTATCACGTATTACACAATGGATCGCGCACCGTGGAGTTATCTTTGTCGACTTAACCTCCAGCTATTCTATCACGTATTACACAATGGATCGCGCACCGTGGAGTTATGTTTGTCGACTTAACCTCCAGCTATTCTATCACGTATTCTGACATTTTAAGTAGCTATTATGTCAATTCGTATTGGGCAATCTTTAATTTCCTAAAACTTTGGAAGTACAAAGCGTGTTATGTAACTTTGACATGACAACCTCATTATAAGTATTATATTAATATCAAACACACTGCGTCTTATTAAAACGATAAACATTTATTTTAGACGATAAAAATGTATTTTAGATTGCCTCTAGTCTTCTTAAATAAACGTTCATATTCGATGGCATATTGAAAAGAACACGACAAACAATATTATCTCAAAGAGACCACATCAGTGTTTAATGTCCTTCAAACACTGGGTGTTTGCACGTAAAGTGTTAAAATATGCAGCTTTATATCACAGTTTTAACAATATTTTGTGTAGTTAGAACTTGTTGCTAAAACAGTGACAATTGTTTTGATCTAATCAGTGATGGAAAATACCCGCAATAATTTCTTAAAAACGTACGCTCACCATCGTAGTAACATTGATCGGAAACGTTTTCCCGTATATTCAACTGAGTAAG
The DNA here is from genome assembly GCA_963675035.1 of Allygus modestus. Lineage (NCBI taxonomy): Eukaryota > Metazoa > Arthropoda > Insecta > Hemiptera > Cicadellidae > Allygus > Allygus modestus. The sequence continues at coordinate 97,563,455 of OY776111.1, read as the reverse complement.
ATTGATTTTAATACTTCGGTACAAATTAAAAAGTTATTCTGGGAAGGTTTCGCTTATTAGGCTAGAGTCGGCGTTTCAAGCTGGATTATTAATGATTAAAAAGCTGATGATTGCTTCGATTGGTGTGAACGAAACACGGTGGCTGCTTTCCCCTTGATGGTGTCTTCAAGTTTAACTTAGTTTAACTTTTATGAAATCATCCGCAAGGGAAATGTTACGAAAGTTAGGTTCTGTAAGTCGAATAATACTTGTAACTTTTAACTACTAAAAGAGTTACAGTAGCAACTGGCAGCACATATTCTATTCAGAATATAACAAAAATACAAGAATAACTATTAACAATATAATCATTAAAACAGCTAGGGTATTTCTTTTGAATCTAATATTATATAGTAAAAAATACTGTGCAACCTAATTCAGCTTAACTGTGTTGACTTAACATAATCATGATTTAAAAATCACTAACAAACTGCTTACTATGTTTTATTGTAAATAAATAGAAATTATCAACAAATGTAATTCCATTATTTGCGTGCTAGCTCCTTGATTTTTTTAATCGCTATATTAATTGAGGGTTCACCATAGCCCAAAGCATAAATTAATGTAATATCCTGAATTCTGGAAGGTAACTTACAATATATTTACATTTGCATTTGTACATAAACAATGAACAACGGTGCCTAGATACAGTATCGATTAGTCGTTGTTGAAGCTAAATAAAATAAACAAGATGGTTCTCGAAATGTCCCCGTTGTGATCTTGGCAAAGTCTGTCTAGCTTTTTCAGGGAAAACGTTGCTGCTCTTATCATGTTAGAGTTGTCTTTGATTGGTTTAGCAACATCAATGTATATTTTTATAGCTCCTTTATAGTTTGAGGTTCGGGTTTGTATGTCTCCCCATATAAAGAAGTCCACTGGAGTAAGGTCTGGGGACCTAGATGGCCAGTGTACTGGTCCATGATGCGTAATCACGTTTATACCAAAGCTGTTAACTTGATAAGCGATTCACATTAAGTGTCCTGTGCGAAGTTGCTGTATCATGTTGGCAAAACATTGCTTGTCTTGTTTGGATAGGGCTCGTAGAGTGTCTTGTAAGAACTGGAAATAGCTTGCACCATTCAGTGTTCCATTTAAAGTGTAAGGTCCTATAAGTTTCTCATTAATAATGCCGCACCACTCATTCAATGTCAATCTTCGCTGAAAGTTCGTATCTACTGTGGCATTCGGATTATCGTTAGTCCAAATGTGTTAATACCATTCCGAGTGAACTGGGCCTCGTCTGTGGACAGTATTAACTTAACCAGTTGACGCGCGACCATTTGCTGCAACCCAACAACGACTCCTTCCCATCAACGACAACAGTAGGATACCCCCCACTATAGCAAGCCAATCAGAAGCCAGCATTTTGGTCACGTGACTCGTGACGTCATCAGGCCCCGCCCCCAAGATGGCGGCGCCCATGTTTCCTGCCAAATTCCCTAACCTCACTTTTCTCCCTCCAGATTTTCCCGCCAAATTTTCTAACCTCACTTTTCTCCCTCCATATTGTGCAGTGTTGCCAACCTATGGCTATTATATGCAGTATTATATATATGCTCTATGCTATTATACTCTATAGGTACACCATCATACGCTACCAACCTAGCGGAACTAAATAAGGTAAGTAAAATAAGTCAGATTGTAATGCAATAGGTTTAATATATAAAAAGAATATGACAATAATAAAAATTATACATGATTATATATATATATATATAATTATATATATATATATATATATAAGAGTACTATATAAAAAATTATACATGATAATTTAAAAAAAAACAAAGAGTATATATAAAGAAGTTAAGAAGGGTAACAATAACTAATATACATGATTATATATGTTAGCGGTCCACTGCATCCTCGTCTGTGTCCTCATCCTCCCTGAAACAGAAAAACCCGAGGATTAGACTAGTTATCACCGGTTAAAATACAGCTCTGTGATTGGTCGGAATAAGCTCGCACCCCATTGGTGGACTTAGGCGTTCTGATCGCTGATTGGTCCATCCATACACCTGTACCACTGGCGGCTTACCTAGTTCACTCTGTTCCAGGCTTTTGTGTTGGTCAGAGGTCTCTGCGCTGCTCCATTCTTTGATATTGTATAGTGAGTTTGTGATAGTATTGTGCAATTGCAGTAAGTGCTAGCTATAATTTACCGTTAGTATTTAACGCGTATTATATTTGAGACCTAACCTCAAATTTATTGCATAACATAACCCTACTTTTGCGTGTATAACATAACCTCACTTTATTATTTTAATTTTCTAGCCCTAGTGTTGTATTTGAGTAGGAGAGGTTGCTGGAGAAGGAGACGGATGGAGGCGCTGTGTTGCTGAGGCCAAGTACCGACTGGGGTACAGATGGCCATAGCAGTAAGTAAGTAAGTGTTGTATTTACTCAAGTCGAGGTTTTACATAACCTCACGTTTTGTTATCATAACCTCACTTTTGAGAGTAAACATAACCCTAATTTTGTGTGTATAACCTCACTTTATTATTTTATTTTCTAGCCCTAGTGTTGTATTTACTCAAGTCGAGGTTCCTAATTTTGCGTGTATAACCTCACTTTATTATTTTATTTTCTAGCCCTAGTGTTGTATTTACTCAAGTCGAGGTTTTGCATAACCTCACTTTTTCCCTAACCTCACTTTATTGTTTTGATTTATTATTTAAATTTTATTTTGACTTAAGTAGTAATGGCTAGTGTTGTTGAGCCTGTCAAAGTCCTCAGTGACGAGCTAACCATCTTTTCTAACCCTCCTCCAGATACTAGTGAGATAGATTGGCTCAGACAAGATTTCGCCAAAATTGTGAATGAGATGAGAGGCCAAGCCCATGAAAACGATCAGCTCGGCTTTACTTTGCAGAGTCTTAACCTAAAAGGTAGAGATCCGGGGTTTGTTGTTTTTCGGCCCACTGGTGAAATTGAGGAAGACATCCTTTGGCAAATGTTTGGGGGAATAGTACAGTCAAATTCTGAATTCATAAAGTCCACTGACACTTTTAAAGTAGAATGTACCCGAGTTAATCTCCCTGCAGGTTCTGGGAGGGTAAGACCCGGCTTGTATAATACGTTTGAAGAGGAGTGTAAGGCGAGGAAGGGAATCGTAGTTATTAAAAATAAAGACAACCTGTGTCTTCCCAGGGCTTTGGTGGTGGCTATCGCTCATGCTACAAAATATCCTCAATACAAAGCGATTCGGCAGGATGATAAAAAAAGGTAAACCGTTAGGGCTCAGGAACTTATTCGGCGGGCTAGGGTGGAGATGTCCGAGGATGGCGCTGGAATCCCCGAACTTGAGAAGTTTCAAGACTTGCTGAAAGAGTTCAAAATTACCGTGTTCAACTATGACAATAACGGCCGGCACGTTTATTTTGAGGGACGTGTTGAAAATTCAAAATTTCAAATCAACCTGTTGTTTAATAATGGCCACTATAACGTAATCACTAGTCTGACTGCTGTTTTTGTTTGTAAATATGTTTTCGAAGCGTTCCACGTCCCTTACGATCACAAGGGTGAGCACCGATGTTCAAACATCTGTCCTCATTGTCAGACCATTTCACCTCCCTGCAAAGAGGAGCATGGGGGAATAGTTTGTCCAAAATGTCACATGACTTTGAGGAATCAGCGGTGTTTCACTGCTCACCAAGTCAATAGATGTAAAGCTGTTAAAAAGTGCCTTGACTGCGGTAAATTATTTTGGATTAGAGACAGATGCACACCTCACAAGTGCGGTGAAGTCTATTGCAAACCTTGCGGCTCCTTCCAAGATCCTAATCATAAATGTTTCATAAAGCGAGACGAGGGTAAGCCTAAACGCAAGGACTACCTATTCATTTTCTTTGACCTAGAGACTCGTCAAGACGAGTCTCTCCCCTCTGACCCCGAGCAAAAATTACATAAAATAAACTTGTGCGTTTCTCAACAGTTTTGCTTTAATTGTATAGAGTCTAGATTTTGTATGAAATGTAGAAACCGTACGAGAGTCTCTGACCCGGTTAAAGATTTCATGGAATATGTCATGGAAGTTAGGAAACAGTTCAAAAATGTCTGTGTGATCGCCCACAACGGCCAAGGCTTTGATTTTCAGTTTTTGTTAAAGTATGTGTTGGAACAAACTAAATTCACACCAGATCTGGTCATGAGGGGAACCAAAATTATTCTCATGGAAATGGACAACGTGAGGTTTGTGGACTCACTCAACTATTTCCCCATGGCCCTCGCTGCGATCCCTAACGCCTTCGATCTGCCTCCCGAGAGAAAGAAGGGCTACTTTCCCCACTTGTTTAACACTCTGGCAAACCAAGATTATGTAGGCCCTATGCCCGACAAAAAGTTCTATTGCCCCGAGTCAATGTTTGAAAAACCACACAAGGCTTTTGAAAGCTGGTACGATGCGAGAGTGGATGAAATCTATGTCTTTGACTTTAAAAACGAAATCTTAGAGTACTGCATCTCTAATGTGGAGATCCTAGCACAGGCCTGTCAGATCGATATTCCTCCAAGAGTGTAATGTCGACCCTTTCCTAGAGGCTGTAACGATCACTAGTGCTTGCAACTTGGCCTTCCGCCGCAAATTTTTGAAACCAAACACGATCGGCCTCATCCCAAAGAACGGTTACTGTTTAGTGGATAACCAGTCAGCTATCGCCATTCAGTGGCTCAGCTGGGAAGAAGAGAACGCCGAGTGAGGATCGAGCATGCGGGGCGGGGTAAAGAAGTAAACATTAACGGGCTGAAAGTAGATGGGTTTGACGGGGAAAACATCTATGAGTTTCACGGGTGCTACTGGCACAGATGCCCCAAATGCTTCCCTTACAATCGAGAGGCGCCTCTGAAGGAGGATCCCTCAGACTCACTTCACCTGAGGTATTAGAGAACCAAGTCCAAAATAGCTAAGTTTAATGACTACGAAGTAGTCGAGATGTGGGAGTGTGAGTTTCGTAAAGTAAAGAAAGTACAAAAGCTCACACACTTGGACTCTCTCCCCATATTGAACACCCTTCCTCTAGACCCTAGAAAAGCTTTCTTTGAGGGCAGAACGGGCAACTCCAAGACTTGCCAGAAATATGAAGGGGAGAACAAATCGAGTATGTGGACGTGTGCTCTCTCTATCCGTATGTGTGTAAGTATCCCCTTGGTCATCCTACGATTTGCGTGGGTGACAGGGAGTGCAGACAGAGAGGGCTTGGTGTAGATGGTTTGCTCAAGTGTAAAGTCCTGCCGCCTCGGGATCTCTACCACCCGGTACTCCCAGCTAGGATGAACAAGAAACTCATGTTTGCCTTGCGTAGGACTTGCGGGGAAACTCAGAATCAGGTGGAGTGCAATCATGAGAGTGAGGAAAGGGCATTGGTAGGGACTTGGACGTTGGACGAGGTGAGGAAGGCTATAGGGAAAGGTTACGTTGTGTTGGACATGTACGAGCTGTGGGAGTACGAGGTAGCCACTTATGAAAAAGGGGGGCTTTTCACAGATTTTATCAATATTTTTTTAAATGAAACAGGAAGCCTCAGGCTATCCTAGCTGGTGTGAAACTGAGGAAGACAAAGACCGGTACGTGCGGGTCTACTTCACTCATGAAAGAATCAAATAAGAGAAAAACAAAATTGTTAAGAACGGGGGTTTGAGACAATTGGCTAAATTAATGTTAAAGTCATCTTGGGGAAAATTCGGGCAGCGGGAGAACCAAACCACGGCCATGATTGTCAGAGACTCAAAGTCTCTCTTTGAAATGCTGACAAGTCCAGAAATACAAGTAAACCGAATTCAGACTGTTAATGAGGAGGTAGTAGTAGTTAGCTGGGAGTACCTGGAAGAAGTCGGTGAGCCCAAACGAAACGTAAATGTTGTGATCGCTGCCTACACTACAGCCCAAGCGAGACTTGAGCTCTATGAACATCAGGAGGCCCTGGGAGGTGAGGTCCTCTACTACGACACCGACTCGGTTCTCTACATTTATAAGGGAAGTTTGTATAAGGTTCCTACGGGAGATTACCTCGGGGAAATGACAGATGAATTGGCTGATGATTACGGGCCTGGCTCTTTCATCGTAGAGTTCGTTTCTGGGGGCCAAAAACTTACGCGTACCTTGTCTGGTCAACCAAAGAACAATGTCTGAAAACCGTTCGTAAAATCAAGGGCCTCACCCTATATATGAAAACTTCCGAAACTTTAAATTTTGAAGCTCTGAAACAAATGGTCCTTAGTGAAAGTGTACAAAAACTGAAAATTAACGAATCTAGAATCAGGAGGATTAAAGACCGCGATATTGTAACTGTAAGCGGAACTAAAGTTTTCAAAATTACTGGACCAAAAAGGAAGCTCTAGGGTGAGTACGATACCCTGCCTTACGGCTACAAAATTCAAAGACTTGAGTAAAACAACACCGGAAGTGCAAGGGGGAGCAAAAATCTCCCCCTAACCCAAAATGAATCATACTTCCCCCCTCCCGCGGATCGCTCTACCTCGGTCACTTTTGCCGCTGCTCCTGCCGAGGTAAGACGTGTCCTTACGTAGCTCTGATCTGTGCTATTGCAATTTGTTTGCTGTACCTGTTGAAATAGAGGGGAAGGAAGTTTGGGAACAAAATATCGGTTGGATCTTTATAAATCTATTTTAAGGATTCTCTAAAGAAAGGATTATAAAAAAGTATCTAAATTCTCCAAGTACGATGAATTAGAATATAACATTTATTTTGACAGCGGTGAAAAAACCCTAGGATGTCTGACTGACTCGTTTGTGTTAGATGACGAGTGGGGCAACCCGGAAGACCGCCCATGCATTGACCTTACGATTTATGATGAATTTTTTAAAGAACACGTGCACCACGTGTTAATTAAGTTTAAAAAACCTGACAACTAGTCTTAACCGGTTAAAATACAGCTCTGTGATTGGTCGGAATAAGCTCGCACCCCATTGGTTGTAATTAGGGTTTCTGATCGCTGGTTGGTTGATACTTTTAGCGCTCTTTATTCTCAAACGTTAATTTCACTCTGCCTCGGTCACTTTTGCTGCTGCTCCTGCCGAGGTAAGACGTTTCCCTACGTAGCTCTGATCTGTACTATTGCACAATACTTGACAAAATGTCTCACTTCTTATATATTTAACGATCAACCCGTTGCTGTACTGTTTGACGGTGAAAATAATCCTTGGTTCAATGGAAAAGAAGTGGCTCAAATCCTGGGCTTCTCTAACCCTAAAAATGCTCTTCTAGCTCATATCAGTGAAATATACAAATCAACTCAACCGGAAGTAGTTGGGACCCAAGATGGGTCCCAACTCAATTATCATGATTCTAAAGTAGTTTTTATATTAGAACCGGGTTTATACGAGTTGATTTTTTTCCTCCAAACTACCAGTTGCTAAAGCATTTAAATACTGGGTTTTTAAGAAGTCCTGCCTTCCATTAGAAATTATGGAGTGTATCAAATCAAACAGGAGAATAATCAGTTAAAAAATCAAAACTCTCAACTCTTGGCTGGAATTACAAGGTCTCTGGAAAACAACTAAAAGCTAGCTCAAATTAACCCAGAATTTAAAACTACAAACGACATAATGTGTAAAGAAAACCAGTCACTTAATGAGTTGTTGACTGAACAGGCACCGAAGGTTGCTGTTATGTCAGACGACGATGAACTTAAACATGTTTTATGTGTTCTTTATAAAAAAACCTTTTGGAGTTGTACGGAGTCTCTGAGTACAAATGTATTCGCATACAAAAAAGAAAATTTAACGAAGCTCTCATTAAAGCCAAAAATGAAGGTTTCGTACTTTGTTTCATCAAGTCTCCTGTTCCTAACGGGATTAATGTACTTAACAAAGCAAAAGAAGTAATGAAGAGTTATGGTATGCACTTTGACTTTGATTGAGGCGCATGGCCAACACCCCGGCTACTCCTTCGAACGGTCTATGTATGAATGAGAGGTCTTTTCTTCAACTAACTAAGAGTCTTTGGAAATACTGAACAGCGGAAGACAGAACGGGGAATAGATCAGTTTGTGGTCAAAGTGAGAATCACTTACTGCTCTATTCCCCGTTCTGGTAATAGTTTAAGGTGACCTTGACCCACTTACAGAACTTTATACTCTGTTAGTATTAAATTGTTCATATATTGTTACAATAATACCCCTTCCCTATCACTAATTACCCCCACCACTTAAATCGGGGGGTATAAAAGAGGTTTTTCATCAGTGCTTATCTCATTCTGCTACTTGTGTTAGCACTAGGATATATAGCAGCTATGTCACCAAAGGATAATATATTTCCTTCTGCAAAATCAATCGTGGGAAATATAAAACATATTGTGATTGAAAGTGAGGATGAAAATGAAGACGAATTGGGAGATGTTGAATTATTAAGTAATATGGATGCAATGGAAGATCTTGAATTATTAAGTGATATGGACAGTGATGATCTTGAAGCAGGATATATGGAACAAATTGAACCGTTAAGTGACGTGGAATCTGAAACCTATAGAATCTATCAGCATCTTCTCTGTTCTGAAGAAATACATGATGAAACTCCAACCACTAGTAGTAATAGTTTGGATGGATTATTTTTAGATAGCGCACGAGGGGTATATCATATTCATCGACGACTATTTCTTTCCGATGCTTCTGATACAACTGATTCCGATTCATCAAATGAGTCTGATTAAGTGTTGTTTTTTTATTGTCAACTGTCAAACTTTAAATACAGAGCGGGGAATAGATCAGTTTGTAGTCAAAGTGAGAACTACTTACTGCTCTATTCCCCGTTTTGGTAATATCGTTGTATAACCTTGACCCAGTTACAAGACAGAAAATATTTACCAGTTTAAAATATATTAAATTTTCCTGTTGGAGAAAATTGTCCTTGTTAAATACAAAGCGGGGAATAGATCAGTTTATGGTTTAAAATGAAATCATTTACTGCTCTATTCCCCGTTTTGGCAAATATGCTCAATGTCCTTGACCCAAATACAGAATTTTGTAGCCTCCAGCTACAAACTTAAACTTAACCTAAAACGTACCCCCACCACTTTTTCTAGGGTATAAATAGAGGTGCATTTGCAGTGTTTTTTCATTATTGCGTTGACCCTTGTGAAGAGCACGCCTACATTATGAATCGCTGCGATATTTGTAAAGGTTCATTCAGAGATGAATGGCTTTTAACCATTCATAAAGAATTGAAACATAACACCAATACAAATACAGAAGAACAAAATAATGAAGAATTAGATTCAATCGACCAACAATTAGCAAAACATCAAGAAGAACAAAATGTAGAAGAACACAACGAAGAAAAATAAGAAAATGAAGAAAAAGAAGAAAATGAAGTTTCAAGACCAAGTGTCATTCATTATGCGCCTGGACCATCAATAAATGTGGAACTACACGCCCGAGCACTTCCGGGTAATGTTGTAACCCACTTTAAAATTGACAATACAAAATTGAAACTTGAAGAATTTTTAAATAACGCAAAAGGATTGGTTAGCAAAACTCTGAAAAATGGATTAAAAAGATTAAATTTTATTAAATTTGGACTATTACTGGATGCTTTATTTACAAACATTCAAAATGAAACCTCACCGAGAGGTTTCTTAACAAAAAACCGAACTATTATGTTTTCGTCAGATATTGATTCAATCGTATCTGAATGTTTTGAAGAGCTAATGACAAAAATACAAGAACACGAAGGAAGAGGATCTGGATGGAGTTTGTTAAGCATCACAGGGCTAGACTTAAGAGTGCACAAACACGGTTATGGAATTCGTGGCAGTAGCTATATCCCTTTACCAAAAAAGATTAGTGATACCAAATCCTGTATTAATGTGCAAAATGAAAATAATGAATGTTTTAAATACGTTATGTTGGCTAAATATGTAAAAAAAACATCCTGAAAGACCAAGTCAAGCATATGAAGAAGTTCAACATAAGTATAATTTTCAGGGAATGACTTACCCTGTTGCAATTACTGATATATCAAAATTTGAAAAGCGAAATCCTTCAGCTTCTGTCAACATTTTCGGCTTAGATTCGTCAAACAATTCGTACCCCTTGCGCATAACACCTATTGAGCGCAGAGATCATACGGATTTGCTATTGATCACTAAAGGGGACATATCCCACTATGTCTATATAAAAAACTTTGGGGCTCTTGTATCTAAACAAATATCAAAAAAACACGGAGAGAAAACCATTTGTAAAAGATGTTTTTGTCATGTAGGCAAACCATTAAGAAGGGGAGGTTCAGAATGGTTAGTAGAACATCAAAGGTTATGTAATGGAAACTGTGAGGTTAGAATTAAATTGCCACATTCCAGCAAAGCGCAGATAAAATTTGACAAAGTAATACAACAATACCGTGTACCTGTTGCTGTTTACGCTGATTTCGAGTCTTCTTTACATCCGCTTGAACAACAAGAAGAGGACGTTACAAGAAGAAGCAAATACCAACTTCATTCACCAAAAAGTTATTGCATACTAATTAAATCCACGTTGACTGAAGACCATCTTCAAAAATTTGGACTATCATCTTCTCCAAAGATTTATCGCGGTGAAGAAGCAGCCAAATACTTTGTCGATGATCTGTATGACATAGCTGCAAAGGTAGAAGAACTGTATGGAACAAAGGTGCCCATGTCACCTATGAAAGAAGAAGAGCTTCAACATTATGATTCAACAACAACGTGTTATCTGTGTAATAACACCTTTACACCGGATAACGTTAAAGTTCGTGACCACGATCATCTTACGGGAGCGTACAGAGGTGCAGCCTGTAACGCTTGCAACTTGAACTACAAACTACCATATTTCATCCCCGTAGTTCTGCACAATCTGAGTGGTTATGATTCGCACTTCATAATCCCCGAACTAGGAAGAGATAATGGAGCAATAGACGTTTTGGCTACTACAATGGAAAAATTTATAAGCTTTTCAAAAAAGGTGGGTAAAATTAAATTAAGGTTTGTTGATTCATTTAGATTTATGCCTTCAAGCCTCATGAAATTATCTGAAAATCTAAGAAGAACAGATTTGATAGAAACAAGCAAAATTGTACCCAATAGTAAAATGGATTTGGTTCTTCGAAAAGGTGTCTTCCCCTATGATTACATCGATGGACTGCATAGATTTGATGAAACATCACTACCTCCACCAGAACATTTCAAAAACAAACTTAATGATTCGGAAATATCACTTGAGGACTATCAACACGCACGTCGAGTATGGAACGAGTTAGATATGAAGACCTTAGGAGATTACTCAGACTTTTATGTCAAACTAGATGTAACTCTTCTTTGTGATGTAATGGAAGAATTCCGAAACACCTGTTTTGCTGCATACGGTTTGGACCCTCTACATTCGTATACTTCACCAGGATTAGCTTGGCAAGCCATGTTAAAAGAAACAAAATGCAAACTCCAACTTTTAACAGACATTGACATGGTTTTAATGGTTGAAGCTGGAGTAAGAGGCGGATTGACCCAAAGTGTTACCAGACATGTCAAAGCCAACAACAAATACCTTCCCGATTACGATGAAACAAAACCGTCAACCTATTTAGGATATTTCGATGCAAATAACCAGTACGGATGGGCTATGTCAAACCCACTTCCTTTTGATAACTTTAAATGGATTAATCCCGACTCTATTGACGATATTTTACAAATTCCGAAACATGGTGACACTGGATATATTTTGGATTGCGATTTTGAATACCCTGAAAATTTACATGATCTTCATTATGACCTTCCACTTCTTGCTAAAACAGAGATTTCACCAATTGGAAAACACCCCAAATTAATGATGACATTAAATAATAAACAACGCTACGTGGCTCACTTTTGGGTAGTTCAACAAGCTATCGAATTAGGACTACGTCTAACAAAAATTAATAGAGTTTTGGAATTTTCTCAATCATGCTGGTTGAAACCCTACATTGATTCAAATACCATCAGAAGAGCAGCAGCTACATCAGACTTTCAAAAAGATTTCTTTAAATTAATGAATAATGCGATATTTGGAAAAAAATTGGAAAAAAAAGAAGACACAAAAATGTTAAACTTGTTACCGACGCAAAAAAATTACAGAAACTAGTACAGCAGCCAAATTTTGGAACATCTATAATTATTAATGAAAAACTTGTAGCAGTGTCCATGAAGAAGACGAGTGTGAAGATGGATCGTCCTTTGTATATAGGCATGTCAATCTTGGACATCTCAAAAACACACATGTACGATTTTCACTACAACAAAATGGTGGCGTTCTACAGAAGAGAAAATATATCTATTACATATATGGACACTGACGCTTTCATATATCGCATAGTAACATTGGATATGTATAAAGATTTACGTACATTTATTTACAAGAACGACTTTGATTTCTCCGATTATCCAAAAGATCATCCAAACTACGATAATGGCAGACACAAAAAAGTACTAGGAAAATTCAAGGATGAGGCTAATGGTGTTCTACTTGAAGAGATTGTTGCACTGATGTCTAAACTATATTCTTTGAAACTCTATAATGAAAAAGAAGAAGAAGAAGAAGAAAAGAAGAATAGCTATATTAAGAAAGCTAAAGGTGTAAAGAATTTATATTTAAAGAAGAAAGTGCATTTTGAACACTACAAGCAATGCTTATTTGAGGATAACATCATTACAGCTAAATTCATCACCATCAGAAGTTTTAACCATCAGCTGTACAGCGTGACTGAAGTTAAAAAGGCGCTATCCTGTAATGACGACAAAAGACAAACCCTTCCAGACAACATCCACACTTTACCATTCGGTCACTATTCCCTCAACCCTATTGACTAATAACCCTTTCATCGTCCTAGATCCTCTATCCTTTTCCTTTCCGTAAAAAAGGGGAAACACAGCAATGTTAAGCTGTGTTTCCCCTTTTTTACACAAGTTTTAATGACCTTGAACTATATGTATATATAAGCAGATTTATACAAAAGAATATTTAATACCATATCAGCTGCCTTCGTGAAACCATCATGTCAGACCTGAAGGAGAAGATTATTAATGAACTACACAAACCTGCAAGAATAAAGTTTCCAAGAAGAAATACTGTTATAAAAGGGATAAATGATCTATATCAAGCGGATTTAATTGAAATGCGACCGCATAGCAGAATAAACAAAGGATTTAAATATATACTCACAATTATTAATTGTTTTACAAAAGTTGTAGACGCTTTGCCTCTAAAGGACAAGACTGGTAAAAGCGTAACAGAAGCCATGGAAATAGCCATAAAAAGAGATAAAAACAAAATTAAACATTTACAAACTGATGATGGAACAGAATACTTTAATACAAACTTTGCACAGTTAATGAATAAATATAAAATAAATCATTATTCTACAAATTCAGAGAAAAGAGCAGCTATTGTAGAAAGATTCAATAGAACCTTAAAAGGAGCACTGTATAAACAATTTTCAAAAAGAGGTTCTTACGTATGGTATGATGTTTTACCACAATTAATAAATGATTATAACAACAGGTTTCATAGAACTATCGGTATGAAACCTAACAAAGTAAATAGAAGAAATGCAAACGATGTATTAAAACGCATAAAGAAAAATACAAAGCCTAAAGTAGAAAAAATGCAGCCAAGAAAATTTAATGTAAGTGATAAAGTACGGATTAGTAAATATAAGGGAGTGTTTACCAAGAATTACCTTCCCAATTGGACGAATGAAGTTTTTACAGTGTATAAAGTGCAACCGACTGTACCTGAAACGTATATCTTAAAAGATAACAAAGGAGATTTGTTGCAAGGTGCATTTTATGGACATGAAATGTTAAAGTCAACAGTAGGTGATGTATATATTGTTGAAAAAGTGTTACAAAGAAAAAAGGACGCAGTTAAAGTGCGGTGGTTAGGGTTTAACAAAACTGAGGATTCATGGATACCTATAAAGGACTTTGTTTAATGCAAGCAACTCATTTCATCGTTAACCTTTGAGCAGGATGGAGATTATTCACCATAAAGATCGATTCAATATTAATAACATAGATGATTTAACTGTGGATAACGTTAAAATCAACAATGGTAAACACGGTAGTTTACTTCCAAACACTGTTCGATGTATAGTAAGTGGCCCCTCAAACTGCGGAAAGACCAATGTTGTCTTTAATTTGATCACTAATCCGCAGGGATTAAGGTTTAATAACCTATATATTTTTTCAAAGTCTCTACATCAACCAAAGTATCAATTGCTGGATAAAATCCTATCTGATGTGTCTGATGTTAATTTTTACAAATTTAACGCTAGTGATAGCATTATGCAACCAAACGAAGCGAAACCGTATTCTGTATTTATATTTGACGATGTATCTTGTGAAAATCAGGATACTATTAGAAACTAATTTGCCATGGGAAGACATAATAACATCGACAGCATATATATAGGACAAACTTATAGCAAAATCCCAAAACAACTTATCAGAGGTAATGCAAATATTCTAATTGTATTCAAACAAGATGATACTAACCTAAAACATATATATAACGATCATGTGAATGCGGATATGCCATTTGAAAAGTTTAAAGAGCTTTGCGGAAAAGCATGGGCGGAAAAGTATGGATTTTTGGTTATTATGAAAGATCAAGCTATAAAAGATGGTCGTTATAGAATAGGTTTTGATAAATTTGTTTTAATACACTGATTAGCGGTATTACTGTACAAGTCGTCAAGGTGTGAAGATGGTTAACCAGGAAAAGCTGTTAAAGGAAATAAAATCACTTAGTGATTCTATTAGACAAAAAAAACGAGCTTTAAAATCAGGTATAAATGAAAGAGAGCAATTTTTAGAAACAACATTCAAACCTGTTACTGAACCTTTAAAGCGATTAGCACAAAATATGGAAAAACCTTCAATTCGCTTCGAAGGAGACAAAATGCTACCAATTTCCAAATATGAAGAAGAATTTCAGAATGATGAAAGTTTTGGCCAGTTACAAACATCTGAAGAAAGCGACGAGTATGAAGAAAGCGGAGATATAGAGGATTTAAATGAAAAGGACATTGCAGAAGATACAAGTACAGAAGATACAAGTGTAGAAGATACAAGAGCAGAAGAAGAGGATATTAACCCATCCAACTTAAGCAAATTAGGAACGGATATTATGTTTAAAGGAACTCTTGGAAGAACATATACGTTAAAAATGTTACACGCCGCACATGCTAATCGAAATTTTCATACCTATGGAGCTAGAATAGAGGATAAAGGATTAATGATTGGAGATAGCAAGTTAGATATAAACGAAAATGATGATATAGTTATTGGAGATAAGAAATATAAAGGTACAAAAGGTTTGTTTGAACTTATCTTTAAAAATAATCCTGGTAAATATACTAAAAGGGATTTACAATTGTTTAAAAATATATTAGAGTATACAAATGCACATAGAAAGAAGTATTCCAAAGACCTACCTATTCATAGAAATCGGTCAATAAAATATACAAGTATTATATCTAGTCTTTTCCCCTCGAAATCAAAAAAAGCTCAAATTAAAAGAAGAGCTTTATCTTCTGCTGAATTAAATGTTTTGCATAAAAAGAGAAAAACAACTGATCCTACCACATCTGGAAGGGGATTATTGAAAAATTTGTATAAAACTAATATAATATATTACAACGATATAAATAAGTTAGTTGATCGAATGAGGTTATTACATGAAGCTATGGAAGCCGGGCACACTGGTTTAGAAAACGAATGGGTAGCTTTGGTTGATGAACTGCGAAAACAAGGAATAATTGTTCAGTAGACGTACATATATAATAAGAACCTAAACGATAGCGATTCAGTTACATCATGAGTGTGGACAAGTTTGGACGGTATTCCGAGTTTGGAGTAAAATCTGAATATAGTGAAAAAAGAGCTGGGTTTCCGTTAACACCTGATGGCAACTATAATTTTGAAGGAAAAGTAATTCAAAATGTTGGTGATCCGCTTTTGTCTTCTGATGCGGTTACGGTAAAATACATGGATAAAAGAACCCCAACTGTACACGAAGATCATTGGGGGTTTTCCGGTAAAAGGTTAAGCAATATACAACATCCCGTTTATGATGGGGAAGCAGTAAATTTCGCTACTCTAAAATTGTTAACGATTTACAAAAGGAATGAAACTGACACAAGCTATGATGTAAAAAAATTAAAATTATCAAATGTAGGTGATTGTGAGCAGGATGGAGACGCTGTAAATAAGAAAATGTTTGATATTGTACACAAGAAATGGACTACGGAATATGAAAAACATTTGGAAAGGTTTGGTACAGCTCTATTCCATTATATCCATCGGGCTTCAGGAAGAGATGCAGCTTCAGATGTTGACAGTCACAATTATTTAGACTGGAAAAATATACACAATCCAGAGAAACTTAATCAACGAGATAAACCGTCTGAGCCTTCTAAAGTCAAGACATTAGGAAAGGGGGATAAAGTGAATGTGATTAATGAACCAACAGAAAACAATGAAGATTACATAAGAGAAAAACGAATTTAAAATACCCCCATGATAAGGGATAAAGCATCAGTCATATTCGAGAGACGATACAGAGAGGATGATGGAATCCAATATTACTGCGTGGAGTTTAATATCTCAAGAGCCGAGATTTCCCCAAGGAGTGTTGACAGATGGTTTTGTTCAACGGTTTGATAGATATATGGATTGGGAACAACTTTCCATACATTACCTCTTTACAATGACTATGTTAAGAATTTATTTTCACAGAGTTAACTGGATCCATATTTTACAAAGACAACAGTTTTCAGAAGACTTCCTCGTAGAGATGACATCAAATTTTAATAACTGTTGGGAAGTAATAAGTAAATATCAAAATCTCTCTGAGAATTACATTGACAATTTTAAAGATAAACTAGACTGGGATGTGTTATTCAATTACCAACGATTAAGTGGCAAGTTTCTAAGGAAACATGACAACTATTTAAAGTTTATTCATTTTACCGAAGACAACGAAACCATCACCAGCGGAGAAACATCTGGAACATCTTCAATTACAACTTATTTCAATTTTTACTACTTCTATTTAATATGTCTACATTTAATTAATAAATCCATTTCTATATAATAAATGGATTTTAAACAGTATATAATACAAAAAACCAAAACTGATATTACATTCATTGTAAAACATTTATAGAGTGCACCTACTGATTGTTGGTTTTGCTATAAATAGTCATGTCGAGGGTTAAACGCATCAGTCATAATCGAGAGAGATTACAGAGAGGAAGGGGAATAGCATCAACAGCATTTTCTCTATTGAGTAAACCGGTTGGAGCTATAGTTAACAAGACGATTGATTTATTACCTGTGGAATTACATTTACCTGGAGGATATCAATATTGTGGTTCTGGAACCAAATTAGAGAAACGTCTTGCTAGAGGAGATCCTGGAATAAATAAGCTCGATCAGGCTTGTAAACAGCACGATATAGCGTATTCCAAATTTGGTGATACTAAAAATAGATCAATAGCAGATAGAGCACTTGCTGAGAAAGCTTGGCAAAGAGTAAAATCTAGTGACGCGAGTATTGGTGAAAAAGCAGCGTCTTTAGCAGTAACAGCAGCAATGAAAGCAAAAACTACGTTTGGAGGAGGAAAGAGAAGAAGGCGTGGGAAAAAACCCGCTAAGAAACAAGGAGGTAATATCAGAAGAAAACGTCGATCTACCAGTGGTAAAGCTAAAAAGAAACCAACAATATGGTCAATGATAAAAAAGGGAGGAGGATTATACCTAAGACCGTATCGTGTGTATTAAATAAGAAAGAGCAATTAATAATTAAAAACAAAGAATTAACCAATGAAGAACTGATTACATATGCTTCTTGTTTGAAAATCCCATTTTTTAGAGGAGTATTTATGAAAGAGGAATTACCGGTTAAAATGTGGAAAAATGAGACTGGTATTGTAAATTTGGATAATAGTGAAGGATTAGGCACTCATTGGGTGTGTTACAAGAAACTTGGTAAAACCATTTATTATTTTGACAGTTTTGGAGACCTTCCACCACCGAAAGAACTTCAACGATACTTTCGTGCGGCAGAAAATGTTTTTTACAATCATACAAGAAAACAACCTGATGATACATCCATTTGCGGTCATTTATGTTTAGACTTTTTAGCTAAAAGTGTTAGTCAACTTTAAGATGTCCTCGTATACAGTGTCATTAACCGGTAACTCATGTACTTTGCGCAGTATTCTGTTTACAGCACTACGTTTGCAAAAAGGAAGACTATGGGAAGCCGCATTATTGGATTTAACAACATATAACTCTATTCCAAACGTTAGTGAAGGAATTAATAACATAATACATTATTACAAGACAAAAGATGATAAAGGAAAGTATTCAGCTTTGGAAGAATTCAGTTTACCAACAGGAGCTTATGAAATTGATAATATAAATGAAGTTATACAAAAACATATGGGAAAAGAAAATATAACGATAAAAGGCAATAACAATACAATGAAAGCCGAAATTACTTCTAAGTATTATATTGATTTTAATCAAGAACATTCAATTGGTAGTTTATTGGGGTTTTCTAAGGAAACAAAAGTATTAGAACCTAATAAAACTCATTCTGGAAATAAAACTGTGACGATCATCAAAGTTAATAGCATAGACATTACATGTAACATTATACAAGGATCCTACAGAGATGGAGAAAATCGTCATATATTACACACATTCTACCCATCAGTTGCACCAGGTTTCAAGATAGTAGAAAAGCCTCAAAACCTTGTGTACCTACCGTTAAACACCAGTTTCATTTCAGACATCGTGCTGAACATAGTTGATCAAGACGGAAACCTTATTGACTTTAGAGGAGAAGCTATTACTGTAAGAATACATATAAAATCATCCGCTTAGACAATGGGGTTATCATTTAAAAAGAGAGAGCCAACCAGCAAAGAGGTCAGTAGCTCATCAGCTGTAGAAGGATTAACAAGTGACAAATTCGTTTTCTAGAAGAAATTGGATTAAAGGTCATTAACAATGGATATACTGGATATAGCGCAGGGACCAACATTCGACGAGACCTTATGGGAAAAGGAATATCACATGCACAACCCTTACGCTTCGTCCAAATTAAACAATAACGATGAAATTAGGATTCCTATACAACAACAAGACATTTATACTCTTCCATGCGAAAGTTATTTATATATTGAAGGAAAAGTAACAAAAACTGATGGTACTGCTGGAACCACTGTTCCGTTCATAAATAATCCTATGGCATTTTTGTTTGACGAGATTAGATATGAAATTTCAGGAGTTACAGTCGATTCAACAAAAAAGGTTGGAATTTCCAGTACATTGAAAGGATTAGCGTCTTTAACACCAAATGAGAAGAATCTGTTAGCTGTTGCAGGATGGGTTGCACCAAACAAAAGTACAATCGCTCCTGACTCTTCGGGAAACTTTGATTTCTACGTACCTTTAAGATTACTCCTAGGATTTGCTGAAGACTATAGAAGAATAATAATAAATGTAAAACAAGAACTAGTTTTATTAAGATCATCAAACGATAATGATATTATTAAAGCAGCGGCTGGAACAACTGATGCCAATTTAGACTGGAAATTAACATTAGACAAGATTGTTTGGAGAGTACCACATGTGCGACTAAATGATGAACACAGGATTACATTATTAAGAAAGTTAAAATCAGATCGAGACATTGTAATGCCATTCAGAAGCTGGGAGTTTCATGAATACCCCGTTTTACCTACAACACAACGGCATACATGGACTGTAAAAACTTCTACTCATTTGGAAAAAGCGAGATATGTAATATTTGGATTACAAACGAAGAAGAAAAGTATAATAACTGAAAATGCTGGTGAATTTGACCATTGTAAATTAACAAACTGTAAAGTGTTCCTGAATTCACAATTCTTTCCCTACGACAACTTTAATATTTCTTTTGATAAAAAAAGGTACAGTGTTTTATACGATATGTACGCTAGGTTCCAAAATTTATATTACGGCAAAACAAATACACCTCTACTATCTCCCGTACAGTTTGAATCGAAAGCTCCGATTGTTGTAATTGATTGTTCCAAACAAAATGAATCTGTAAAATCGTCTAGTGTTGATATAAAAATAGAAATGGAATTTCAAGAAAACGTACCTGCAAATACATCTGCGTATTGTTTAATTTTGCACGATAAAATTGTTACATACACACCGTTGACCGGTATTGTAAAGACAGTATTGTAAAACGTTGTACCACCACCGGCACCGCCACTGTCGCTAACCTATAAATAGCGGAGCAACAATGCAGGTCTTCAGTTGATCGTCTATCGTCGCATGGGTAACATCTTCTACAAAATGAGTTCTCCATCTGTTGTACAAGGTGATGCATAGGTAGCACCGTTATTGGAACGTGATAATACTAGTGAAGCAGAAATCATCAAGGAAATAACTGCATTTTTAAAGTTTGGTAAAAGAGATAGAGAGGAGGAAAGTAATGCAGACCCATCAAATGTAGTACCAAAGAGGAAGAAGAAAGTTGAAGAAAATATTCCTCCTCACATTTTAACTGAAGTTTTTTTGCGAATCTTTTACCCCATCTCAGCATACATCAGTAAAAGTGTATCAGTTGGATTGATGAAGTCATTGGATTATTCCCCTACAGTAATACTACACCATGGAACAAAAAAGGTTTTATTTTCGCAAAATGCTTGGGAGTCATTTTTGAAACATGTACATTTAATAGAATGTTATTTAACTAACAGTTTGTGTGGAAGGAAAACACATATTCGACTTTTGGATTGTGACAATGAAATTGATATTGTTAAACATCGCGGACAACTACAAGTGCGAATTAGAGACTTGACTCAACATGAAAATAAGATTCTACTGTCACGTGAAGAATTCTACGTTTTAAACTACGCAACAGAACCTATTACAAGGTACATGAGACAGTTGGTATTTGCAAGCGCTATTATTAAAGAATATTTGGTCGATACTTTGGAAAAACAACCTGATAGCACCATCGTGTACGGACCTGTGGATACATCTATTTTTAATAGAATACCTCATGAAGTTTGCATGTGGAGAAAGTTAAAGGATTTTGAACCACTTGTAGAAATCGCTACAGAAGCTACAGAAGAAACAACACAGGAAGAAGAAACGGAGAAACAAGAAGAAGAAGAAAACGAAACACAAGAAGAAGAAGAAGTTAAAAAAGACTAAAGTTTGACTTCGTAAAGAAGAACACACGTGGGGTAGGCCTATTGGGGACGGTGCCCACGTTAAATATACACGAACGCGCCTGCAACTGTACGGCCTGGTATTTAACCTACCGTGGTGTGGAAAACAGTTTAGTTGATCGCTAGGTGGCATGATGAGCGGAGGGGATGAAGAAGTGAGTGTAAAGCCTTGTGTAATAGAATTTCAAGCATTTCGAAATAATGATGATAGGTTTATTATCAAGGAATTAGTAATTTTAGACTTGCTTACATTTGTAGCCTACCCATTCACGTTTGAAGCTCCTTTTTCTTTTAACAAACTTAACACCAAAGCAAAAAGTACAAACAAATGGATAACAAACTACTTTCATCACATACATTGGTATGAAGGATTTATAAGCTACAGTAATCTGCACAGTATTATGTTTAACTTTTGCAAACAATATTCACATATATACACAAGAGGATTAGAAAAAAAGAACTGGATACAAAAGTACACGCACGGTGATGTTTTCGATATAACTATCAGTAAGGACTTTAACATTAATCTCGGTAATATTTGTGTCGCTGCAAAAGATCTTAAACACGGCCAAACAAACTGTGCATTGTACAACGCATATCGTTTGGCTGCTTACTTGAAACAAATGCAGGAATGTGGTGGGGGTAGCGGAGAACAGAAATGTGGTGGGGGTAGCGGGGCCTATAAATACGAGGAGACAGCACCGCTCCAGCACGAGTATTATTCGAGACTCCGAAGAGGCAACATCACAGAAGACACCACAACCACCACTGACGAAGATGGCATCACAACAGTTTCTACAAACACTGGTTGATCAATTCAACACTCATTCAAAATCCGACCTTCTGCTAACTAAAAAGTGTTCAGAACTAAAAGAACAAAAACACTACATTATTCATAACATCAAGAAAGTGGAAACCACACATGGAGAAGCAATTCTAGTTTCATTGAGCGAAGGACCTTTCACTCCAGGAGATGAGCCGAAGTTTCAAGTATTTCTTCCAAAACGATTTGTTCAACTGCTACAAAATGAAGATTTGCGAGATATTCAACCGGGGACGTTGTATTTGGTATCACACGGTGTAAGCGGCAACAACTCGACGGAACTCACTCTGCACATCACGCATCCTTGTACATAATGTCTTTGTATTTTTCTGTTTGTATTTCTAGTCATCAATGTTAGACTTAAGCTTATTGTATTGTAAGATGTTTGTTTAATAAAGAAAATATAAAAAAAATAAAAAAAAATTAAAACAGCAACACAGCAGTATATTATTTTATATACTGCTGTGTTGCTTTTTTTTAAATTCAAATGGATGACCTTGAACTTTCATTCAGGGTTAACTTATGAAGAGGTATAAAAGAGAGGGAGCAGTGAAGTTAGTCTCAGTCTTGTCTAACACACGCTGCAGCTAACATGTCGGTGCCACCTATGAACAATTTATTTTTCGATAACAATTTGAAGACATATTGTTGCGAGTTACAATGTTTTAAAATACCAGGCGATCAAGTTGACGGGAAAGCTTGTCGTAAGTGCAAGTGTTTCAGCTATTGCATATGTAGATGTAAAACGTATCAAATGAACCGACAAGATAAAATACAAGAATTACGCCGAAGGATTGCATTACTGTGGCGGCGAATGTAGTAGCAACCATCTGCCTCGCACCAGCTGCCACCTGCCGCCTGCCATCTGCCGTCCGCCATCTGCTCCGCCCCACCACACTTTTACCCCCACCATTTTGTTTGATACCAAAACGCTAGCTAGCGAATAGTCAGTACACCTCCGGCTCTTGACCAGTGTACATCGAGCTCTCTGTTGAAATGTCCATCAAAATTAGGTGTATTCATTATGACTCTATTCATCTGGCGACTTTCCAAGACCTCGAGGTTTTTAATGAAGAGTTAAGACTTCTCATTGCGTCCGGCTACGATTTATCTTTGGAACTTTACGCATCAAAAAACAACATGGACTCTGCGCAGGAATCGAAGTATCTACCGTCTTTCATCAGAAAGCGAAGTGATGGCCGCATCTCGTCCGGATCAACAACATCGATGACAACGAACAACGGGGAACTATTGTAAACATGAATTATTCTAAATAAAATAAAGTAATATTTGTAATATGAATTATTGTAAATAAAATAAAGTAATATTTGTAATAGTACTACCTCGCACTCGTATCATTCGATTGCTTCATTCGATTGTTTCATTCGATATTTATTATCGATTAACTATCGAATCACAATCGGATTTTACGTGTGCGAGGTAGTACTTTTTTAAAATTACCTCCCCGTGACCTTGAACTTTAACCTTTCACTCATTACGTCACAAAACCGCCTACGTCACTGGCTCAGCCTCAGATGACGTATTTATTCACTCAGCACTTCCGGTGACGTAACCGGAAGCTGTCAATCACTTGGCCCAGAAGTCCCCTTCCCACACTACTGACAACCTTGTAACATCATCGCCGGGGTCAAGAGCCTGGGCTTCCCTCAAATGATACATGGACAAAACTTCTTTATTTAGAATTCTCCAGGTCTGGGAAAAGATACCATATGCTCTTTTGAAATCCCTCTCACATTAGTACCTGAACTTTGCTGATCCGATTCTTTTGTGTTTTCTTCCACATCAACCGGAATTTGAACAAATCTGTCTTCTTTACTTTAATAACTGAACCGCTTTCTCTGAAAAGATGGTGAGCGTCCGTAAATACTAGTTTACTAGGTATACCAAATGGTGAACATCGTATATGCCTGTAGGGAAATCTTCTATTATACTTAATAACAGCTCTTCATAAGTTTAAATTCTATCTGGTTATGTATCTGGTTTTAGCAATATTTTCACTATTCTTTGGTCTAAAGATCGAAAAATGCATAAAATTCACATCAAACTGAAGAATAAAACAATTTTTCAGTTGTTAAGTCAGAAAAATGGTTAGACGACGTTAGTTTTTTCTTTAAGATTCATTTCCCGAGTTTTGTCAGGGTTTCCGTGAAAAACAGTAAAACATTACAGGGTGTTATTAACTGCCCCAAAATGATGAAAAAATATCTTGTAAAGGTATGTTGTAAAACGCTTAGTTTTCCGTCTGACTGTGCGTGAGTGTGTGTGTGTGTGTGTGTGTGTGTGTGTGTGTGTGTGTGTGTGTGTGTGTGTGTGTGTGTGTGTGTGTGTGTGTGTGTGTGTGTGTGTGTGTGTTTGTTACATAGTTAATAATGTCATATTAACCTCTTAAGGTATAAATTTCAAACTGAGTACATGTATGACGACCAATGAAACCTACTTCTGAAGGGAGTATCAACTTTCTACTTTGCACTATTTCAAAATGGCAACATTTTTGGTTTATTTTTTGTCTTAATATCTTAAAATCTAAGGTTACAAAAATAATAATTTGAATGCTGCGAAATATCCCAATACAATATATAGAATAGATAACTAATAGATAATAATTTGAGTGAAAAAATACTTACATACACCATACATATGAAGTAGATAAGTACATAAAATAAATTCCTAAAGACATTTATCTTCATTTTGCCCAGCTTCCTTATTAAAAATGCACATACAATTTTATAATGTAGTACTATCGTGTTAAAAATATGTATAAATTTTAACATTGTCTTAGTTAAGAAAACAAATTTTAAATAATGGAAAAGTGTAAAATAGCACGAAAATAATATGAAATGCAATGTGATGTAATTTATTAAACGGTTTAACTTTCACTGTCAGTATTGCTGTTGGCTCCTTGGAAAAGTTTATGTAGTAATGTTAGTTTAGTGAAAACAGATGTTTGATTAATTAGTTTCTCTCACAGCAGTCTGGGGATAGATAAACATTGAAGTTTTGAGACTTCAGAAAATTATAGGAAAACTTCCACCACAAATCAATCCAAGTTCTGTTGCTTGTTGATATCACAAGAAAGCAGTGACTGGGTCCTGTGAGGGATAGCATTGTACTCTGAATTTACGATAAATATACGATACAAACGTGTCTGGCTAATCTACACGTAATTAGTCTACACGTAATATATTATGCGTGATGTTCCGGAAATTACGGAAAAATTCAATTAAATAACAACAAAAATTAAATAAACAATATCATTAAAAGGTTTACTAATTTTGAAAGAAAGTAAAGTAAGTTAAGGTGTTAGAAATCTGTAAATGATTTTAAAGTGCCTATTTTAAATTACCTTTAAATAAAAAATACAAATAAATTTAAATTCAAACTTCGGTAAATCTGGGTTTGCATACAGGTTGGAATGACGACAAAGCCACAAAACCGATGACTACCCTTATCTTCTGAAACCAGCTGTGTCGTTTTACCAAACAGGGTCAGTGGTGTAAATTGATTTTATCTTTAACAGTGCAAAATGAGATAATGACATACATTTAAATGGTGTTGGAAAAAATTAAACTTACTATATAAATAAAATTAAATGTAAACAGATTAACCATGTTTCAACCATTAATAATGATATGAGCGATTCGTTATTATTTACTCAATTCAGAGTATTATCTCATCTTCTTGAGCATTTCATCTTAAATAAAGTGAACATTGTACTCCTTACCGCGTTTGCAAGCAGGCTGACAAAAGGGTGTTCAATAATTGCTACTGTGCCAACAGGTCGCGTAGTCGTAACGTTTATATTAGTACGTATAAAGCTTTCCTTTTTTGTGCCAAATACATGTTTTTTTTTTGCTTTAATCGATTGAATTATTATTCCAAAATGATGGCCAATAAATTAAAAGTTGTTCATTCAAAGTACAAAGTAAACTTTGAATTATGTCAAATACTATTAAGTTACGATGAAAAATACAAAGCATTAAAGATAAGCAAGAAATATGTTTTACTGACAATTTAACTTTTTATAAACGTGGAAATAAATAAATGCATTCTTTAGTTTGAATTTTTTGAAAATTCTATCAAAGTAGTACTTTATTTGACTCATTACCGGGTGCTCTTCTAATTCTGTCTCTCTTAAGAGTATCATTATTATTTTCCTTTATTATGGCGTTCAGGAGATAATTCAAAAACTGAATTTCTATATGTGGAGATGTCGGACAGCTCTATCACGTGGCATAAAAAAGCAAGATCATCGCGATTTTGTAAAATATATTGATGATCTGTATCATGAGGAGGTAAATCGGTTCCGATTTCTTTTCACATCGAGGACTGTTTCATTTATGTATTGCCTGAGAATATTCATAACCACTAATTCTGAGAAGTTATATTTAGCAGAACCTAGCAAATTGAAACTCGTATTAAATAATTATAATTGCTTCTTTTTACATAGTACAAATTTCCAAAATGTTTATGATGTGATGTATCATAGATATATATGCGTGATGATTATATTGGTTTATAAAATAAAAAAAACCCTTTTCCTATATTTTCATTAAAATAACTTCAAACAAACCACATACAAAATAATACTAAACTAAAGAGAGTTTACTTGACCGCTTATATCATTTAAGCAATAAACCAGGAGTACGCTAAAATATTCGCGTAATGCGATGACCGAACTCAGAAATGGGAGATGAAAGTTACTGCTGTTAACGTGAGTTATAAACTAAATTTTATCACAAAATATTAAATAAATAGTCCTGGGGACTCTGCTTACTTAAATACAAAAAATACTTTTCTTTTTGTTAATTTTAATAAAATTAGGGTAAATATAATTTCTAACATTTTCCCGCCATTTTTCAAATATGGCAACCAATTTAATTTTTTCTTATGAAATTCCCATAATTTATTAATAATAATTGGAGTTTAAAATGTCATTTTTAAACGTTTCTATTCTTGGCGTTTCTTTCCTTAACCTAGCTGTTTAGCCTCCAGACAGAGCTACACATAAGGTGAGATAATCAACGGTAAAAACAATAAAAATAACCTTAACGGTTAGGTTTAGTGAAAAACGCAAAGATTAAAAACGTTTAAAAATTTTATTTTATACCTGATTCAATAGTAAAATTATGGGCATTTCATAAGAAAAATTAAAGTTGACCGCCATATTGGAAAAATGGCGGATAAAAACAAAATAGTCAAAATCACAAAATTACACGAACAAAAAATCCAGGGAAGTTTCAATTTAACTTTTTTTTAATAGGCTAGCTCTTATACCTTTAAAGAAAAACAGCTGGCACACTTAAATCAATCACCCTCTATAATATTAGAGATGAAAATTCTTAAAAACATATAACATAGTAAGTTGCCTGTGCAGTGAGGTGGTGAAGTACATTGGAAATAAGCTGAGTACGCAGGTTTCCTATGACGGGGGTAATTAAATATCATAAACTGACAAAAGGAAACAGCTGGCAGAAGTAAATACGAAATAAATGGCTACTGCAATCTAGCGGATAAACTATTAACTCACTCACATTATAGGAGAACGTTATCTTTATTTGTAAAAACTGGTATTTTCTTTGATCTAAAAATTTCAAAAGCCTTATTTAAATTGAATTAAATCATGTTAAACGGAGTATAGTTCATTGATTTAATAATAAAACATATAAATAAGACCATTTTTTAGCAGTTTCTTGTGATTGCAAAACAACATTTTATTAGTGTCTCGTACTTTAAAAGCAGTAATTTTTACTCAATGCTTTGTTTAAAATCGCTTAAATGATAATTAATAAAAAAACTATTTCACTAATGAGTTCAATTTTTGAACAGGAAGCGTGTAGTGTACTGGAAAATATTTGTGTAAAATCTGAAAACGATCCGCGCAGCCGTTTTCACGTTATTCCATTACGAACACACACACAGCCAACACACATTGCTACATTGGCGGACAACGAATCATTGTCTCTGCTAATACATATAATTGGAGTCAATTAATGTAACGGATTATCATGGACTCTATTACTGTCATAAAACAACACATATTCAGATATTGTAATTAGAAGAAACTATCTAAAGTGATACGGCGAATAAGTTATTAATTGGGCGAAACGAAGTGAGTCCTTATACGTCGCTTGCAAAGAAAATGTAAAGTCGAAGTAGTATAACGCTACCTACATTTTTACGGTTCAATGGATTTTCATGAAATTGTTAGTGTAACTTTTGATGATTTAAAGATTCTAATAAAATATAAACCACGAATTAAACTTACATTTTAATAAACGGTTATTTAATTGAACATTTATGCAGTTACTGTTTTGGTTTTAGTGGTACTGCAGGTTCCTGACGACTGACGATCTGTCATTACATCACATCACATGAGTTGGTTTTAGTTTTTAGGCGTTTGATTTTTGAGGTTACATTACAAATAGTTATTTGAGAGTTTTTAATCGCCCTACCTAAGTTACACTGTAACACGTTGTTATTCGCAATTTAGCGTCGAGTTGAATAATAATCATTTCATTAATTTTATAGTAATTATCAAATTTAAACTTCTGTCAACATGACTATAGATGAGGCATTGGCTAGAATGCTAGTATTAACGTGCAGATAGTTTGAGTTTGAGCGAATAACGCTCCCAGTTTCGGTACATATAGCTGTACAAGATCCTTTATATGGATGGTTATAAGCCAAGATGCAACTGTTCAAAGCTAACTTGTGGTGGTGTCAAGATTATTAAGTTAGGCTGTCTACAAAAATTATGTTGGAATTGAAGGCTAAGCAGCCTAAATAGTATCCTTTGAAAATAGTTTAACTGTTTTATAATTTAGATTGGTCTATGATATTGTGTAATTTTACAATAAGTGGGTTATGTCAGTCAGTCAAGGTAACCAAGACAGATGACCAAGACCAAGACAGGTAACCAAGACTAGGCCTCCTGCTTTTTGCCTTGCCACAAGTCTAATGCATCCATAATAGTATTCTTTAAGGGGGGGATTTGGTAATAAGCCTTAATGTTTTATTTAGATAAACCTGTGTTGCTACCTGCCACATTAGGCCAATTGTAAATTCCATGGGTATTATTTCATAAGGGGTTTGATTGGGGTACGGTTTCGGTACTATTGATATTACAATCGCAGTTTATTTATTTTAAGTGTTCGATATTTCATGTGAACGTTTGTTCCAAGACTTAGGATAAAAAATACTTACAAAAATCAATCATTCTATTGATATAAATTAGTATTAAAAGCATCATTTTAGTTTTAAATGATTTAATATATTATGTAATAGTACTCTTTGATTATTTCCTATGGTATCTATATTAGCGAATTTCCCCTATAGGGAAGAAGCTATTACCGTAGGTCTCATGGTAAGACTTAAGCCCGAGACCATGATAACTTTTCATTTTGAGGTCCCCAGATGCCAAAAACACCATTCGTTCAAATTTTTATATATGTATATATATATATCTATATATATATATATATATATATATATATATTTATATATATATTTATATATATATATGTGTCCGTAAGCACGATAACTCTCGTAAAAAAGGTCCGATCTTAATGAAATTTGGTACAAATGTGTAAAGTACCATTTATTTGATCAAGTTCGAAAACCAGATGAATCGCACCATCCGAAGGGGGGTTTTTGGGGGGTTTTGTACCCCAAAAATGTGTTTTTTGGGGTTGTCACATGTAATTTTAATTTAAATCAAATTTTAATTTACACCATTGAATTCAGCTTAAAAAAACAAACAATTTGGTATTTTGATCATTGCTCTACGTCAATTGGTTACCGAGATATTGAAAGTGCTAAACACAGTACGTTGTCTAATGTTATTCTTATGGAGAAAAAGAAAAATTGTATATCTCGCTTATTTATGAACATAAACTGGCAAAATTTGGTATATGGCTTGATCTGGTTATGGTTTATTGTTGTTTGCACAAAAATCAATTTTTCGCCTATGGTTCCTGTAGCAGCAAACCTAGGTACTTGGTCTCCATGTTATTCTTATGGAAAATACTTAAAATGTTATATATCGCTTATTTATGAATGTATATGGATGAAACTTGGTATGTGACTTCACTAAGATGAGTTCTATTTATATTTGCGTAAAAACCCATTATTTTGTGTGCCTTTTTGCAGCAAACCTGCGTACTCATTCCCAATGTTATTCTTATGGAGAATAATTAATATTTTAAATATCGCTTGTTTGTGAATACATTTCTTATGAATCCTGTTAAGTGTTATGTTATATATTCATTGGAAATTCGCTGAGTATGCAGGTTTGCTGCGACGGGTGTATTTTTACTAATATTAGGGTCTATCGAATGTACAGTCTGTATGTAGGTTCAATACAGTAAGTTTGTTCTGTTGAAACATTGTTTAAAAAAACTACAATTAAAATTTAATTTTATCTGTTAGTCCCTAAGGATTTTTATCAGTTAATAATTTAAAGCTATTGTAATTTAAAAGACAAATAAGTTACATGCATCTACGCATGGTGGCGGTTTGGTTAAATTGGATTAGGTAGCTATTCATAATATAACCCTAACCTAACTGTCACAGCACACTGTATAAGATGTCTAACCATCAGAGGTCGCTCTTACCTTTCACTCCTTGAAAAAACATTGACATGAAATCATCCTAGGGTAGGGTTGGAAATACCTGAACTTCTATTTCGTTATAATATTGATGTACGGTATTATTAAAATAAAATATCTGTAATAAGTACTCACCGCTTATGAAAACATACTCAATACATTAAAATTATTTTATTTTCCTTTAACTGGTCATTGAATCACCTGAGTCAAACTTTAACCCTTCCACCATAATGAGCTTGCCAGTTACAAAAGGATGCATCTGCGTGATTTCGGACAGAGGCAGTTTAAGGAATTTTAATTTTGTGGGCCCTTATTTTTAGGGGTATGATTTGGTATACTAGATAGAGAATGAGTATACTAGGAAGAGAATGGTATGGATATTTGTATAGGATTTTTTGTTCATTTTAATTAAGCTCATTTTAGTTAAAAACAATGACAAATTATGCTTTCTTTAAGTTAGTTTAAGCAAAACTTTATCTGATTAAAAATTGGTTAGGCTATACAAAATATTCACAAAAATATTACCTAACCTAATAGAAGGTTAAAGGGAAAATACACATTTAAATATTTCTGACAGTTTTTTTTACAAAATTAGCAATCATAACATTACTGTTTCATTTTTAAGTAAATTTGTGATACCCTAACTGTAATTGTAACAAACCCTAACAAGACGACTGAAATTTCAACAACAGAAACGAGGCGAGGATATTTTTAATGTTTAATATGTATAAATTAGTTTTTAGTATAATGCCTATACAATCGTGTAATGTATTTATATTGCTTATGGGAATAAAGATATTTGATTTTATAAGTGTAATGCCTACAAACCAGGTAATAAATTACACAATTCAGAGTTAAATTGTTAGGCATAAGTTTAGTTATAGAAGACCACCTCAATTTGGACTCTAATGTGAACTGTTTGTCTACTAGGTTGCCTTCATTAGATCACCTGTGAAACAATTAACACTGTTGGTGTATGTCAATTAGCTTATCAAAAACTAGATTATGAGGATTGTATGTAATGCTCCACCTGATAGTCGTTGCAAACCTTTTATAGGACGAAACGAAGTGAGTACTTATCAGTGACTTGCGATTTTTTGAAAAGTCGAAGTAGTGCAATGCTAACTACATTTTGACGGTTTAATGGATTGTCATGAAATTTTTAGGGTAACGTTTTGATGATTTAATGATTCTAATAAAATGAGTTTGGACATGGTGGTTTTCAACAAGGAAACTTGCCATGAAATGCATGAAAAACGGGTTGTCCCCTTACTGTTTGACATCATACCAGAAAATTACACAAATATGGCCATAAAACCGATACCTAACATTACATTGTTCTGTAATGTGTGCATCATTAACTTACTTCATTGTGTCTACATTTTAAGGGGATTCAGTTTGTCTTATATTTCAATCTTGCAATGCTCCCTCATGACGATAGTCGGAGATAGGCCTAAACAAGTGATTCTTAAGGTTGCCGGTGTGGTGCCACTCCATGAGAAGGGCTTTGCATGATTGAGTCACAAATCATTGAGTTTATTAAACATTGGTTTTATACAATACCTGTTCATGGGATTTGATCAGCGTTGGATGCAATGCAATAATATGGTTATTGCAATACGGCGATGCTATTAATCTTGAATTGGGATTTCATTTCCTCTTGTTTTCAAGCAACTTGAAAGGCCCCAAATTCAAAGCAGCTATCATAGCCTGGCTAAGTTTCCATTCTAAGAAAAATCCATCGCCGCAGGTGGCGGAACGTCACGCCAAAGGCTTCATCCAGAGCTTTACTTACATTTTGTTAGGAGATTACTTTTTAAAACTTTGTAGAAAGTTGTACGCTTTTACTAAACCAACAGCTAATATATTTTATGACATCACCTTCTGTTCTTTAATCTCTCCCATATACTCTATCCGGTAATGCGATAGGAAATATTAACAGTTTTTAACATTATTGCACAATGATACGATAGTCCTATTAATAATTATTACTAGTGTATTTTTTAAATCTGCAAACCACTCTATACATTTTACACATTATTGTAGGCCAGCACTGATGTGATTTCATCAGGGATGCAGTAGCATTATACAACAATGCGATTGTGTTACGGCTTGATGCAACAAAAATTTCAGCAGTCGTGTGTGCAAGTAACATTATTATAGGCCGTCAGATTTCATGTGAGCGGTGGGTCTAGGATGCCATTTGAACAAAAATATGTTGCCGCAGGAGGTGATTCGTTTTTTGGCTTACATTGTGTTAGGAAAAACACTTACATTTCCCTGTTTCTATCTTCACAATTCCCTTTCTCCCCACCCATTACCCCAGAATTCCACCGGGATTCCTAGATAGATTGGATTGTTACCGTGCATGTTTAAGCCGTGAAAAATTGTGGAAAAATGCTTACCCGCAGAAAAAGGTTTACTGAACAGGTATTAAACATTGAAAGGAATCCATTAATTGCAGTAGCAGTAGTAATTAAACACAATATTCTAGAGACAAATAAAAAATATAAATTAAAAATATACAAATAAAAAATATTTGTATACGGAACATTTACCTCGTTCTTTTATTCTGTAAAATGAATAAAAGATTCTGCGCACTGCGGCTGTGCGGTAGGTTAGGTTTGATTATAATTGATAGGCCCTATACCACATTTTACTTTAATGGAAATTGGCATGTTATTTAAATGTAAAAATAATTATTATAAAACTAATAAATTTTGTCACTTATGTATCGGTCTATTAAATACTATAGGCCCCTAAACGAATTCAAGATTGGAGAAGTGAGACATTTCATCAAAACAAACTATTTTATTAATAATTGCATTTCCCTCAAAACACATCAAACAACTTATAAATAAATAATTAGGACATTATTTATATATTTTGAGTTACAAAAATAGGTAATGTCTTCTTATGCCATCTCCACATTCTGACCAAGTCTAGGAAAGCAAAGACTAACTTGAGTCTGTGCATGGGTAGTTCGCCTCCGCTCATGTTATTCCAGATGATTATTTATGTTGTAAAATTATAAGGTGAGATGTTCATCCATCAAATATGGCTAGAGTGTGAAGAGCATAACTAATGCATTTGTTGGTACAATGGTAACAGCGTATGCAAGTAATATTTTCCGAAGATACCTTCTAAAAAATATTTGTCAAACATTTATCCAAAAGCGATTTGAGAAAATCCTGATTGTTAAAAAATGCCAAATACACACAGTTTTCCTTTTTTAAGCTTTATACGATAACAATACATTCACAGAACCAAAAATACAAAATACGGAACTGTGACAACTATTCATGACTGGTGGAATAATTACCAACATTATTCCACCTGATTTTTTCCATAATTACCAACATAAAAAATTGAAAAGTCATTTATCTATAGCAGGTCCGATAGGACCTGCTATGGATAATTTAAGCCTATGCGGTGTCCTACTGGGCGAGGAACGCGAAAATAACAAACTGGGTTTTCTGGGTAATGTCCTACATGGTGAAGCGAGCGACCGAAGCGATCTTCATGCGACGCAAAGAGAACAAAATTTTTTTGATCGCTCCGGTCGCGTTGCCTGAAGCAGTGCAGTTCATAGTTGTGTATCGACTTTTGGCTTTTGGAAATTCATCTCTCTTTGTTTAATTTCACTTCTTGTGGCATCTGAAATATAAAACGAGTTTGCATGCAGCACGCTGACGTTAGGGAAGTGAATTTCCGCGTTAACAACTTTGAAAACAGCCTTTTCCAATGTAAAATCCCCATAAGACAACGCACTGTGTTTACTCAATCTTAATTTTCTTTAATAGCTCATTACTGGTAATTGAATGATGAGAGAAGGCTTAAATCTTCAGCCTTTTTAATTCCTATAACTTATTACCCATTAATTTCACATTAGGGGATTTTCTGACCCTTTTTCGGCACAATAACTCAAAATTTAAAATCCCAAAAAAGAGGATTAGACTTTTCCGATTTTTTTGCCCAAGAAACTTGTCCAACTGATTACATAAAGGAATGTCCCTACCAAATTTTAAGTAAATCGGACAAAAAATGGTACAGCTAGAGTGCAAACATATGTATAATATATATATCGTTTTGGACGACCCCCAAAACGTGTTCAGGGGGTCACGTTAGGAACTGCTGTGGTGGTCCCGGGCTTAAGTTTGACCGTACGAGTCATCTTAATAGTTCACTTTTCCAAAGGAAATTCACTAAAAAGAGCTTGGTATTCCAGTATATAAATGAAACAACTCGGGTCCATTTTTACAGGTTTTCAGTTTGTGAAATAGGTGATGATATTCTCCAAAGTGGGTTCTACCAAATAAATATCGTGAGTCGGCTTCCTAGTCACTTCTTGTGCGAGCACACACTTTAAGTAAGAACTTTCACGCAACATGACTTTACGGTAGAGCGACATTTTGGTGACTGGCTAACTTTCCGCCTCAATCGCTAGATCGCTCGCGTGCACGTAGGACACAACAGTCGCTTGGTCAGGTCACTTGGTCAGATCGCTCGTCGTTTGCGTCGTTCGTGTCGCTCGCACTGCGTCGCCTAACAATCGAATATTTTGAGAATATATTTATTTAACAAATCAGACATCAAGTTTGTTGGGTCCCTACAACCAAACCGGAGTTCAGAGAAAGTAAGGTTTTTAAAAGGACAGGCATATAGGCCCTAATTATTGAAGTATAGGACCTAATAAATTATAAAGTCAGAGATGTTTTTATATATACATTACATATGTATGCTCTTAATATATAAAAATGAATCCCGATTTACCTTTGGCATTCCATAACTTGAGAATGAGTGCACCAAATTGAATAATTCTTTTTTTGTTGTGTTCGTTAATGTCAGGACAAGGTTCTTATAAAAGAAAATTTTTAATCCGTCCTAAGGGCTCTGCCCCACTGGCCTTCAAATTTCAGTTAGTTACACCAAACAGCTGTTAACAATGTTTATATCTAAACATACTTGAAAGGCATAAAAATATGTTCATTATGGAAATAAAAATCTACTTCAATGGCAACTGAAACTATTTTTTCGATAGGCGAGTGAGCGTAGCGAACGAGCTCATCTTTAAAATGAGCGAGTATTTCACGTAAAGCCAATTCAATGACATTAGGACAGGACAACGTCTGTCGGGCCAGCTAGTAACAAATTAATTATATTACCACCATCAATTACTATACATTTGTTTTACATCATTTATTATTACAACCATAAATAATTTTAGTTCAACTTAGTTTTGCTGATGACTTTTGGTCTTACAAAAAGTCTCAGACCCTGAAAAGGTCAGGGAGTTTCTTTAATTAATTTTAGTAGACATACTGTTGTCCAATGTTTAAATTTCATGAAATGAACAAAGAACTGTGGTGCTAATGTCTTTTGAGACTTTGTTCAGAAAATGTATTTTTATTTTAACTCTACCATTTATTCATATACATTACCAATGGTTGATTATATTGTATGGATTAGCAATATGCAACCCCAACTGCAGGAGTTACTTTAATCAAGAAGTTAAATTACCTTTAACTGTCAAGTGATCCAACGCTCTTGTGGGCGACCAGTTTCGACCCAGATAGGGGGCCATTTTTAAGCCAGACGTAAAATTTTACTCTCGAAGAGGTCGTCAAAGAGTCACAGACAAACAACACAACAGACGAACGGACGAACATACAAAACAAAAAACATTTTTGGCCATACAAAAAACTGATCACAGCCCGGCAAGTGTAGACGCGGGGTGCTGGCCCAGACACCCTGCGTTTTCGTGAGTAAAATTTTACGTCTGGTTTGAAAAGGCCCGCTAGCTGGGTCGAAGCCGGTCGTCCAGAGCGACGTTGGATCACTTGACAGTTAAAGGTAATTTAACCTCTTGATTGATTGATATCAGTTATTCAGTGGCAAATCAAAATGGAGTTACTTAGTTTAAATACATCGGAGGTAATAATAGTTTCAGAATTGCTTGTTACTCATTTACAAACCAACTTTATATCATCAGTAATTCTGTAATGATATAAAATACAACAGTTTATTTTAATGCCTTTTCTGTACTAAGCATTAACACACATTTTTTAACTTTTTCCATTATCTGCATTTATAAAAAGCATTTTAGTGCACATCAATTTGAAGTATTTTTAACCTTTCAAGAGGGGTTCTGCAGCAGCAGCAATCACATATGTTTGGCGAAGTCTCCATTTGTCACATGATCTCATAAGTATATCATAATCGGTAACCTACATACCGGTATATTGTTGTCACTATTAAATAAATTTCATAACTTGTTATTACGTTGTATTTTTTATTTGATTTTTTTGTACCGGTATATTGGCAACACATTTTTTTAATCATCATCTTATTACATTACGCTTTATCAAGAAACTGACACTTTCTCCCTTTTAGCCCTACTTAAATGAATAAATTATTTCTTATTCACTAAATATAAAATATAAAGTACGGTAGAATGTATGCTGACAATCTTCTAAAAAATATATTTTTAAATATCCACCCAAATCCCTTTTTTGGAAGCACTACAGAATCCTTTGCAACACACCGATATTTTAAGAGGGGAGATTTCCCCTCACCACCCTAGGTTAAGGGGCAACCTACTTCGAACACTAACTTTATCTACATACAGAGTTTTAATGAAATTGATCAGTAAATAAGAGAGCAATGGTAATGTTTGTACTATCCATAAGAATAACACTGGACAACGTACTGCGTTTTCCTCTAAGTAAAAATTTATATTTTCTCCGCAACCAGTAATCGTACAATAAAAATTCAAAATGCTAAATTATTTTGTTTGTTGAGCTTTTTTTAATGGTGATAAGTCAATTTTATTTAATATTCATGGTTTTTAAGAAAATTCAAAAGACTTAATTTTGGAACCATTACGTCCTGTAATTTCTGAACCCAAATTTTTCCAGAAATGTGGGTAGTATAATTTTTTTGGATACCTAAATCTCTACAAATCACTATTTTAGATTTTTCATGTTTTTAGCGGTTTTAGGGGGGGATAGTTACCTTTAAAAATAAAAAAAACCTAGAGATATTGTGGAATCTAATAACATAGTTTGACCTGATGATTATTTGGGACTAACGTTTACCTAGATCCCGAATTTCATCAAAATCGGACCACGGGTGCGGTATCCAGCTCTGGACACAACCAGACAGACACACACCCCCACACACCCAGATTTCACTTTGAAAACCAATAATTTTATAATCAGGGACCATTAAAATGAATATTTCCACTGATAACTTAAATTCAAAAATGTTGACAAAAACAATACTTTCTCCATTATCATTATGTACGGGGGGAGAAAGTAAAAATAAGGCTATTTTGTGAGCAGGCTACTGGCGACACTATTAGGTCTTTGTTTATGTGTTATTTGGAAAACCTTGGTGTCTACATATGCCTTTTGGGGTTTTGGAAAAGGTCCACCTTCAGGGCTTTGTCTCCTGGGTTTGTAAAGTTCCAATGTTAATCTTATTGAAGGATATAAATTAATTCAATTGAGCAATTGACAGCTGCTGATAGTAACAAAACAGTACAGATGCAAGATCAGCTGTTTTAAGCTAACCTCTGGAACGGCAACACAATATAAACTACAATAACTGAATTTGAGCTGGTTAATCCCAAAACAAAAAATACTGCTAAAATTCCAGCAACTGGATTTGCTCGTTATATTTAACATTTTAACTAAATCTTCCATGTGCAGTTTGTAAATTGATACGGACGCCTATTTTTAGTTATTTGAATGTGCTCTTATAAGATGGTGCAATCTTCAAAATGATAGCTCATCCAGTTATTGGATCCGTTGAAGTATGGGAGTTATGGCCTACTGACAAAAACACCATTGAGAAATAATATAAAAAGATTGTATGTACTGTTTTCCAATAGATGGCCTACTCATGCGTCCAATTCGTACTGTTCAGTAAATCTTAGTAAAATTATGGTTCTGGAAGAATAAAATTATTATTTTAAAACGAAATTGTTAATGCAGTGATTGTTATTACATTTTATCTTCGTCACATGTTCTTTTAAAATCACAATTCAGAAACTTGATTTACGTTTTGGTTCGTTCCTTCTTTGAAACACGCATATCAGTTTTTCTTTTTTGGAATATTTTATTTATGTAATATTAATAAAGATATAGGCTAGGATCTTTCATAGTTTCATAAAATGTTAGTTTAAAGTTGTTTAGTCGAAACTTCTGATTTGAAATGTATTACAGTACAATAAAACAATATTTGTAACTTTTAAATATGCCACTTTTAATAAAATGCACGCTAATGGGCAATACTACAGAGATAACTATTGTACCCAACCCCACTATTGTAAAAAACTGATGTGGGTTTATTTTGTGAACTTGAATCCGGTCGGCAACAATGACCCACACCACCAGGCCTGCCCAGGGGCCCGTGAAAGCTGAGTAAGGCCCCTGCAAAGTGCAACTCGTACTAAAGACATGGTATCAAATACCATTAAACCTTATTTCATTTAGCTTTACTATACTATAATACACACTATGCTGTACTATATAAATATATATATATATATATATATATATATATATAAATATTTAAATAAGTAATTTTGTCAATATTTTAGTATCGTGCAAAAGACTATATTTAAACAGCCAATAAGTGTATTAACAATTTAACTTTAAAAAAGGTGGTAATTTAACTCTTCGATTCGTCCTCTTACGCGACGCTAGAGCGAACTCCTGGTTATAGAAATGGAATATTTACTTGTAATTACCTAATGTGTTCGCATGTTAAGAATCTCTATTTAAATCAATTAGTAGTATCATTGAGCTGTATAAAATGAACGAAAACTCACCTTAAAGATTTACACTCAACACGATGAATAGGAACCTTCGATTGAAAACAACAAACTGTATTGTTGGCCAGCCAATTCCAGTATCAAATGTTTCAGCCGCACACGTTGTTTGAAAGCATTGTCATAAGGGTTCACACAGATGATTGCAGGGTAGGTGGAAACTCTTGACGAAGATGCAAAAGTTACATGGTTATCCACATCTATACAATAGTACCCATCCTAAACAATCTATCTATATTATGAATAGGCTACATGCAAACTTATTAAACAATAAGCCTTTTGTGTTTTAAGATTTACCCCCATATATTATTCACAAAACGCCTATCTAGGTGAGCAGATGTGCAAATTGGCTTTAGACTGTCAATTTAGGCCATACAACTTGATAAAATAGCAAAAAACTGAAAGCCTGATCAATTTCCAATTCAAAAAGCCCAGACGTTTCGTTTTTTACACCGAAATAATTGCAGTTTGTAATACATAATGGACAGATGAACAGCAAAAATACATCTATCTATATTAATAAAATAAGTGTTCTTTATACTTCAAATTTTAGCCCAAATGTTTCGTAAAATATTATAAAAAACTGAAATATAGATTGGCATAGAAAAAACTACTGCTAAGAAATTAGAATACTATGTGATATGCAACACTTTGTCAGCTATGACAAACTATATACGTATGCCAAATTAACAGTTCCAGCCCTTCTTCATCTTATTAAGATGAGGTAAGCAGAATATTAAACAACACGAAGTAATTTACTCTTAATTAAGGACATGGCTCTGCATAATGTTGTCTTATTGCCTTAACGATCACCTCATTAAACAGTTTCTTGTTCAAGAACACGATCACAAAATAGTGACAATTAAGGAATAGTTCCTTACATCGCTCAATTAAGGAACTTTTACATTTCGTGCTGACTCAAACAATTTTCCAAATGGACAAATACAATACCGTCAAGGGCAAAATGGGTATCTTGGCCTTGCCTAAATCTATAATTCCTATTAAATAAAGTGCGAAGGTAAGCAAAACATTTTTCCTTTCCTCGAAAACTGTTTACGAAAGTACGTGAGACTATGCATTTTGCTCATGGGCTCTTGTTCGAAAATACAATATGTTATTGAGTTTTTTTAATAATCGAGTATTATTAATGGG
The DNA here is from genome assembly GCA_963675035.1 of Allygus modestus. Classification (NCBI taxonomy): domain Eukaryota; kingdom Metazoa; phylum Arthropoda; class Insecta; order Hemiptera; family Cicadellidae; genus Allygus; species Allygus modestus. The sequence continues at coordinate 97,522,732 of OY776111.1, read as the reverse complement.
TGTCCTTATTTAGTTAATTTGCATACTAAAGCGATACCTTAGAACACGTAATATTAGCAAGTCAAAGAGAATTCAGTGATCAATTCATGTCGTTACTGCCAGCAATCAAAACAAGCGACCGCTCTCCTAGATAGTGCTGACAGTATTTATTATTTATTAGTGAATTTCCTATGGAAAAGTGAACTATTAGCATGACCCGCACGGTAAAACTTAAGCCCGGGACCGCCATAGAAGTTCCTAACGTGACCCCCTGAACACGTTTTGGGGGGTCGTTCAAAATTATATATATGTGTGTGTGTGTGTGTGTGTGTGTATGCACTTTAGCGGTCGCATTTTTTGTCCGATTTACTTAAAATTTGTTAGGGATGTTCCTTTGTATAATCAGTTGGAAAATTTCGTTGGGCAAAACAATCGGAAAACTCTAATCCCCTTTTAGGGGATTATTCTTTAAAATTACGAGTTTTTGGGCCCAAAAAGGGTCAGAAAATCCCCGGACGTAAAATTAATGCTTGTATTAAGATGGGAATTAGCAAAGCGAAAGTTTTAAGCCCTCTCTCATCATTCTAGCATAGATATTTACAGAGTTATTAAATAAAATGTGTATCGGCTTAACACAGTAGGTAGTCTTATGGAGTTTTTACATTAGAAAAGCATGTTATTTATTTGTTGGTGTATTTGTATAATCCCCAGCAACCTCGCGAATACTTTCAAGCTTGACTGGACCTTCTCCGAACCTAATAATGCACAAAATTGTATTCCTAGCATTGCAGGTAAATGAAACCATGAGCATCAGAACAGCCAAAAAATCAATGTTTTCAGATTTCAATAAAATTGGAATAAATGTATGTTTTTACACTGGTTTTGAGTTTTAACATTTTGTATGTGGAAATTCACTTCCCTCACGTCAGCGTGCTGCGTGCGAACTCGTTTGTTATTTAACCATCCTATTTACTGCTGCGACATGGCAAGAGACGTGCAAAATTAGTCTTTTAGCTATGGGAAAATGCTAAAGAGGAAATTATCCAAGTTCCCCCTCTACAAGTACGGAATTAAATGGTAGATTTCGGAGTTTATCCAAATTCTCTTAGTTCCTTGGGGTTTAAACAAGTATACAAATGTTAATTTTGCTATAAATAATTTGTATTTATAGATATTTTCAAAACAAGTCGAATATTATATAAGCCAAAATAAACCCTAAAGAACATGTAACTAATTAAAAAACCTAATTTCTGAGCTGGCTAACCACAAAACTACTTCTGCTACTCACGTACATAAACAAAATTTTAAACATGAATATTTTCCAACAAGCAAAGAAAATCTGTTTTCCTTCCTTAAATACTAACTAGGTTATGCCCGACAATATACTATACAAGAAATTATTATCGGAGGAAAATAGGAGACTCGCCACAGTTAGACTCACAGGGTACACGGAACACCCTCGACGATACTATCCTGCCAGTGCCACGGGGCCGCGACTCGGAACGGGGTCCCGCCTCTCTGCAGGAGACTCGCCACAGTTAGACTCACAGGGTACACGGAACATCCTCGACGATACTATCCTGCCTAGTGCAACGGGGCCGCGACTCGGAGCGGGGTCCCGCCTCTCTGCAGGAGACTCGCCACAGTTAGACTCACAGGGTACACGGAACATCCTCGACGATACTATCCTGCCAGTGCCACGGGGCCGCGACTCGGAGCGGGGTCCCGCCTCTCTGCAGGAGACTCGCCACAGTTAGACTCACAGGGTACACGGAACATCCTCGACGATACTATCCTGCCTAGTGCAACGGGGCCGCGACTCGGAGCGGGGTCCCGCCTCTCTGCAGGAGACTCGCCACAGTTAGACTCACAGGGTACACGGAACACCCTCGACGATACTATCCTGACTAGTGCCACGGGGCCGCGACTCGGAGCGGGGTCCCGCCTCTCTGCAGGAGACTCGCCACAGTTAGACTCACAGGGTACACGGAACACCCTCGACGATACTATCCTGCCTAGTGCCACGGGGCCGCGACTCGGAGCGGGGTCCCGCATCTCTGCAGGAGACTCGCCACAGTTAGACTCACAGGGTACACGGAACATCCTCGACGATACTATCCTGCCTAGTGCTACGGGGCCACGACTCGGAGCGGGGTCCCGCCTCTCTGCAGGAGACTCGCCACAGTTAGACTCACAGGGTACACGGAACACCCTCGACGATACTATCCTGACTAGTGCCACGGGGCCGCGAGTCAGAGCGGGGTCCCGCCTCTCTGCAGGAGACTCGCCACAGTTAGACTCACAGGGTACACGGAACACCCTCGACGATACTATCCTGCCTAGTGCCACGGGGCCGCGACTCGGAGCGGGGTCCCGCATCTCTGCAGGAGACTCGCCACAGTTAGACTCACAGGGTACACGGAACATCCTCGACGATACTATCCTGCCTAGTGCCACGGGGCCACGACTCGGAGCGGGGTCCCGCCTCTCTGCAGGAGACTCGCCACAGTTAGACTCACAGGGTACACGGAACATCCTCGACGATACTATCCTGCCTAGTGCCACGGGGCCGCGACTCGGAGCGGGGTCCCGCTTCTCTGCAGGAGACTCGCCACAGTTAGACTCACAGGGTACACGGAACATCCTCGACGATACTATCCTGCCTAGTGCCACGGGGCTGCGACTCGGAGCGGGGTCCCGCCTCTCTGCAGGAGACTCGCCACAGTTAGACTCACAGGGTACACGGAACATCCTCGGCGATACTATCCTGCCTAGTGCAACGGGGCCGCGACTCGGAGCGGGGTCCCGCCTCTCTGCAGGAGACTCGCCACAGTTAGACTCACAGGGTACACGGAACATCCTCGACGATACTATCCTGCCAGTGCCACGGGGCCGCGACTCGGAGTGGGGTCCCGCTTCTCTGCAGGAGACTCGCCACAGTTAGACTCACAGGGTACATGGAACATCCTCGACGATACTATCCTGCCTAGTGCCACGGGGCTGCGACTCGGAGCGGGGTCCCGCCTCTCTGCAGGAGACTCGCCACAGTTAGACTCACAGGGTACATGGAACATCCTCGACGATACTATCCTGCCTAGTGCCACGGGGCCGCGCCTCGGAGCGGGGTCCCGCTTCTCTGCAGGAGACTCGCCACAGTTAGACTCACAGGGTACACGGAACATCCTCGACGATACTATCCTGCCTAGTGCCACGGGGCTGCGACTCGGAGCGGGGTCCCGCTTCTCTGTAGGAGACTCGCCACAGTTAGACTCACAGGGTACACGGAACATCCTCGACGATACTATCCTGCCTAGTGCCACGGGGCTGCGACTCGGAGCGGGGTCCCGCCTCTCTGCAGGAGACTCGCCACAGTTAGACTCACAGGGTACACGGAACATCCTCGACGATACTATCCTGCCTAGTGCCACGGGGCTGCGCCTCGGAGCGGGGTCCCGCTTCTCTGCAGGAGACTCGCCACAGTTAGACTCACAGGGTACACGGAACATCCTCGACGATACTATCCTGCCTAGTGCCACGGGGCTGCGACTCGGAGCGGGGTCCCGCGTCTCTGCAGGAGACTCGCCACAGTTAGACTCACAGGGTACACGGAACATCCTCGACGATACTATCCTGCCTAGTGCCACGGGGCCGCGACTCTGAGCGGGGTCCCGCCTCTCTGCTGAATATTGAGGTTTACCTAATATTGTTTGCAGAAATTAAGGCTCCGGTCTACCCCTGCCTAGTTAAAACTCGTATGTTAAAAACATAATTGTGGTAATACGTAAATATGTCAAACCATTTTCAAATTTAATGAAACCGAGTTAGGTAGCGATTATTGCACCTCACATTCAGGAGATCTTGGATTTCATCCCAGGTCGGCCATTTTGAGAAGAGTTGGTACGGTTTCTCATCTCATTTAGGCAAATGCCGGAATGGTTCCCAAAAAAAGGCCAGTAAGGGGAAGATAGGACTCAGGCCTACCTTACCTGGTTTAAAGATTTCCCCATAAATTTAATTTTTTGTTTTGTTAATTCCAATAGATTGTTAAACATTGTCACAGAATAAATATTATTATTGAATGGGCTTTTATATTGTTTACAAAAAACGTAGTCAAGGCTGGATTCATTTTTGGATTAGATACAGTGGGTAAAACTACTTTTGATCTGATTATTGGATGAAAACACATTTATTTTTCTAAAACTAGTATTAAGAAATTTCGGAAAGACTGTCAAACACTTTAGATCAATCTTATTGATACGTTTATTGAAAGTCCACTAAAGTACAAATAGTGCGAGGAATTTCTGCTTCGGATCCAACACTTATTCTAAGTCCCTCCATTACTGCAATTCCTAGGATTAAATGTTTACTTGAGGAGCTTTTTAAAGCAAACGATCACTGGATACCTTTGCTGATAATGCCAATAACAGTTTGCAAATCTTGTTTCAGAGGCTAAAGATAACTCAGACAGTTTGAATTGTTTGAACAAAAGAAAGACAACACAAATTCTTTACTAAAATTATTACATACTTCCTCTGTATCTTTTTTAATCTGGTTAGGGCCAGATTTCAAAGAAATTTCAAAAATGTTTCCATGGTAATGCTTCGGTTGAAGGTGGTATTTCAATAAATAAATATACCAATTCTAGATGTAAACCAACATGAGGAAACTCTAAAAGCCCAACTAAAGTTGTATGATACCATCATACATCACAAAAGCTGACAAACATTTATATGTTACACAACATGTTATTGTCAGCGGGATCTGCTAAAAGGCGTAATGAAGATGACCTACAAGCTAATAGAGAGAAGTAAAGTGAAGAAGACAAAATTGTTGCAGTTAAAAAAATGACCTTATACATAAAAGATCCGAGGAAGAAATCAAATCTTCGCTCTCAAATTGAAAATGAAAAGCTTGTCAATAAAATCAAGTTATTAGAAATAAAGCAATATTAATTTTTGAGTCCCAAAGATATATACAATCGCCGTAGAAGAACCAAACCTGAAGTCTGGACATATAAGACAGGGTCGCCTCAGATCTTGACGGACGAATCGGCGCTACTAGCCATTCTGAGAACAAGGCTGTTTCGACGTCAGTAGGGGGCATTAGTATGTTCAAAACCAGCACAGGCAAGTGAGGAGCAGTGAGGAGCCCCCCCCCCCCCCCGTGACCTTGAGGCTAAATCAGCATGCAGGTGAGGAGAAAGTGAGGAGCCCCCCCCCGGACCGAAATCAGCATGTAAGTGAGGAGCCCCCGATGACGTCATTACCCGGAATCAGCATGTAGGTGAGGAGCAAGTGCGGAGCCCCCAGCTGGCAGCACGCAAGTGAGGAGCCCCGACCCCGGTGACGTCATCACCCAGAATCAGCATGTAGGTGAGGAGCAATGAGGAGCCCCCAGCTGGCAGCACGCAAGTGAGGAGCCCCGACTGACAGCGCGCAAGTGAGGAGCCCCCCCCCGTGACCTTGAAGCTAAATCAGCATGCAGGTGAGGAGAAAGTGAGGAGCCCCCCCCAACCGAAATCAGCATGTAAGTGAGGAGCCCCCGGTGACGTCATTACCCGGAATCAGCATGTAGGTGAGGAGCAAGTGAGGAGCCCTCGGCTGGCAGCATGCAAGTGAGGAGCCCCCCCCGGACCGAAATCAGCATGTAAGTGAGGAGCCCCCGATGACGTCATTACCCGGAATCAGCATGTAGGTGAGGAGCAAGTGAGGAGCCCCCAGCTGGCAACACGCAAGTGAGGAGCCCCGACCCCGGTGACGTCATCACCCGGAATCAGCATGTAGGTGAGGAGCAAGTGAGGAGCCCCCAGCTGGCAGCACGCAAGTGAGGAGCCCCCAGCTGGCAGCACGCAAGTGAGGAGCCCCGACTGACAGCGCGCAAGTGAGGAGCCCCCCCCCCGTGACCTTGAGGCTAAATCAGCATGCAGGTGAGGAGAAAGTGAGGAGCCCCCCCCCCCCCGGACCGAAATCAGCATGTAAGTGAGGAGCCCCCGATGACGTCATTACCCGGAATCAGCATGTAGGTGAGAAGCCCCCAGCTGGCAGCACGCAAGTGAGGAGCCCCGACCCCGGTGACGTCATCACCCGGAATCAGCATGTAGGTGAGGAGCAAGTGAGGAGCCCCCAGCTGGCAGCACGCAAGTGAGGAGCCCCGACTGACAGCGCGCAAGTGAGGAGCCCCCCCCCCGACCGAAATCAGCATGTAAGTGAGGAGCCCCTGGTGACGTCATTACCCGGAATCAGCATGTAGGTGAGGAGCAAGTGAGGAGCCCTCGGCTGGCAGCATGCAAGTGAGGAGCCCCGACTGACAGCGCGCAAGTGAGGAGCACCCCCCCCGTCACCTGGCGTGAGGATCCACCTAATCAGCAAAGGTGCGGTGAGGATCCCCCCCTGATAGCAGGAAAAAACTTTTGAAAATTAATAACTAGCCTATTTACCCACCGATTCCCACGGGACTTCTTCCAGAGTGTAGGCCTATCCCAGAGGAAGCGAATGACGAAAGAACCCCATAGATCCGCCATTAAACAAGACCGCTATTAATTTATAACCGCGTTTTCCTTATGGGATCTCGGCTGTTTACCGTCCGATTTTGATGAAACTTCACCATATGTCGGGCAGCGGTCTAAGTAAACCATCCCTTAAAGAAAATTGAAAATCCACCGTTAAACGGACCCGCCATTAATTTTTAAACGCGATTTCCTCATGGGATCTCGGCTGTTTGCCGACTGAATTTGATGTGACTTCGTTACACGTTGTATGCCGGCTTGACTAAACCAAACTGCGAGCGGCTCCGCAGCATCACATGCCAAGGCGCGTGCTAGGGCCTACGTGACTGTCCTAGCCTGTCCACTCCTCCTCCACTCCCCTATCCCTCCACTCCGCTATCCCTCCACTCCTCCTCCACTCCGCTACCCCTTCACTCCTCCAACATGAGGCCTCCTCCCGATCGGAGTGCTATTTATGAGGGCGTCTTCAAGGGTTTCGTCAGTTTGTCTTTGGAGCTGTTACTGTGCGGACGAAGTATTGCCGTCTCTGTGATACACTTATACAACCTGTTGTTCATTGCTTGTGCGACTGTGTGGAGCTTTCTCTTTGGATATTCTAAAATGTAAGTAACATGTAATTTACTTTTTTCATCAGTCAGTTTACCAATGCTCTAAAATCTAATTAGCTAACATTAATATTTAATCTTTTTACATATTCCATTACACTGAGCTTTGTCGTTGTTTCTTTTTCTGATGGAGATGAGTGGAATTTTAATGACCGTGAAACAGTTGTGTTTTATAACAATTAAAATTAACGAACCAACAAAAAAAAAAAAAGAAAATAGTCTCACTATCACTCTAATACAGATACTCGATGTTGTAGATGGCTGTTCCTCATATGTGTGAGGTTTGTGGACGCACCTTCGGGGTTGCTAGAAACCTGGCTCGTCACATAGCATCTGCCCACAACGACAGCCACTATGATTGTCATGTCTGCGGCAGACGCTTCGGGCGAAGCGACAACTTGCGACGCCACCTCGCCACAGTTCATCCTCCTACTCCTCACGACCAAGCGCCAGGTACAGTTGTAGGTTAAATAAGAAACCGCCAGTAGATTTATTAAGTATATTTTCTTCTCCGGTGTCCTCACTCATGACGTCACGGCGCGCCCATGGACTTTGGTAACTAATGACTTGTTTTTGATGAGAGTAAACGGCCTTGACTGAGTAAACTGACAATTAAGATGAGAAAACAGACTCGAGGGGTAAACAAGAGGTTGCCAGCTCTCTGTATAGTTCTTCACCGCTACCTCCTCACCCTTGTATTTATCAGGCTCGGGTAACTGGCGATCGAGATGAGGAAACAGACTCGAGGGTAAAACAAGAGGTTGCCAGCCTTCTATATAGTTCCTCATCCTCGTGTTTATCAGGGTAACTAATAGGACTTGTTTTCCTGTTCGCAGGCTGCCCATGCCCGTTGTGCGCTGTCGCCCTGGCGAGCCCCGAGGATCTGCACCATCACATGGAAGCGGTCCACGGTGCGAGCCCATCAGCTTCGACCTCCTCCTCTTCCTCCTCCGTCGCAACACCACCAGCCAGAGACCTACGGCCCGAGTGCGACGCATGCAGGCGGCGGTTCGCCCGCGAGGACCTGCTCCGGCGACACATGGCGAGTGCTTACCGCGGCATGAGGTTCGCGTGTACCTACTGCGACCGAGGCTTCACCCGGCGCTACAACCGGGACCAGCACGAGGCCCACAACTGCCCCGTCGTGAGGGACCTCGTTGTGGACGAGATGCCGCGCCTGCCCGTCCTGTCACCCGAGCCCCGCCCGGGACCCAGCCACGAGCCTCAGCCCGGACCCAGCACAGCACCCGACGGGATGGTGGGCGGTGGCGGCGGATTGCCCACGTTCCGCACCGTCCAACGGGGGTTCCGCGGACGGCTCTTGACCTTCGGTCTGTCCCGACCCATGGAGGACTTCTTGACTGTGGAGGACGCGCTGGTGCTGCTGTTCGACAGCGTCCTGAACCTGTTGACCGACGTCAGGATCCGACACCCGAACATCAAGGTCAACATGTTCCTGGAGTGCGAATTCGCCAACGTTCACGGAGCCACCTGTCTGCGGGCCTTCAAGACGAAGAACGTGCCCCTTACCGCTGCGTCCAACTTGGAGGATTTCCTGTCGGTTTCCTGCAAGAAGCTGACGGAAGAGAAGGAGCAGTGCCTGCTAGTGGGCAGTGGGTGGAGCTATCTCCGGATACGTGACCTGGAGATCCGCGTCAACCTCTACACCCCGTTGGGAGATCGCGGAGCCCGGTTCGTCCAGCTTCCCAGGACCATCTGCGAGACCCGCGCTGTCATCAACGTGCAAAACGTCGATGATATGTGCTTCGCGTACGCCATCCTGGCCAAGTTCGTCGCGCAACACCCGGAGAGGCCTGCATCGTACACACCGGACGTCATGGCACGCTACGACTGGGTCGGTCTACGTTTCCCCGTGGTGCTGAAGGACATCAAGGTCTTCGAGAGGAGGAACCCCATCAGCGTGAACGTGTACGGGATCGAGCGTGCCATGGTGGGGAGACGCCCCGACGGATCACCAAAGTTCCAGGACCGCGTGTTCCCGCTGAAGATCTGTAAGCGGGAGTTGGAGGATCACCGAGGATCACCGGGACCTGCTGTACGTGACCACCAGCGGGGACAGTCACTACGCCTACATCGCGAACGTCAGCAGGCTGGTGCGACCCCAGCTGACGTCCCACTGCGGCACTATCCACGTGTGCAAGCGATGCTTCGCTCACTTCGACAACCAGCCCAACAAGCTGGAACTGTCCGGTGCCGAGCGCCTGGAGGAGCACATGCGATACTGCACCGCCAAGGCCCCCCTCCGCTTGGACATGTCCCAGAAGCAGCGGATCCGCTTCGCCCACCCCGAGTACACTCGGCGCGAGTGCTTTTGCGTTTACGCGGACTTTGAGTGTGCTCTGCAGCCCGTCGCCGCTGACCCGGCGGAAGCGCCGCTCGGCACGAGGCCCCTGCAACTGCACGTCCCGTACGCCTTCGCCTATCAGATCGTGGACTCGCTCGGCCTGGAGTAGTTCGAGCCTCGCGTCTACTTCGGGGCTGACGCGTCTAAGGTGTTTATGGAAAGGCTGAAGATGGACGTGCTGGCGCTGTGGGACTTCCTGACCAACGCGGTCCTACTGCAGCCCGTCTTGAACGACCAGGAGACGCGCCAGTACATCGCGGCCACCGTCTGCTACCTCTGCGGGAAGGAATTCACGGACCAGGACGTCAAGGTGCGGGACCACAACCACGCTCCACCCTACGAGTTCCGAGGAGCCGCCCACCGCTCGTGCAACCTCAGGTATCGGGAGCAGCGACACATCAACTGCTACTTCCACAACCTGTCCAACTACGACGCCCACTTCGTAGTGCGCGAGCTGGCCATCGACCCCGGTGACGTGGACGTGTTGGCACACACGGAGGAGCGGTACATCGCTTTTACCAAGCGATTCCACTTTGGTCAGCTTGGAGATAACCCGCGACGGAGCAGCTTCGCGGTGCGCTTCCTGGACACGTACAGGTTCCTGTCCATGAGCCTGGCCAGCCTGGCGGCGGGACTCCCCACGGACAGGATGCGTGAGACGAGGAAGCGCTTCCCCGACGACCGGCTGTTCGACCTGGTGCGCAGGAAAGGCGTGTTCCCCTACGACTTCGTGACGTCCTACGACACGTTGTTCAGGACCAGGGAGTTACCGCCCAAGGAGGCGTTCAGGAACTCCATGACCCTGGAGGACATCAAGGATGAGGAGTACGAGCACGCCCTCAACGTGTGGCGAGCCTTTGAGTGCCACAACCTCAAGGACTACGCTGACAAGTACCTGCGATACGACATCGCCCTGCTCACCGATGTCTTTGAGCAGTTCCGCGACACCTCGCTGGCAGAGTACGGGCTGGACCCTGCCCACTACTACACCCTGCCGTCCTACGCCTGGGACGTGATGCTCAAGACCTGCGGCGTGGAGCTGGACACGCTGCAGGACTTCGACATGTACCTGTTCGTGGAGCAGGGGATCCGGGGAGGCATCTCTCAGGCTATCACCCGCTACGCCAAGGCCAACCACGCCGGGTGTCCGGACTACCGCCCGGACGAGCCCACGCGCTTCCTCCTGTACCTGGACGCCAACAACCTCTACGGCTGGGCCATGTCCCAGTGCCTGCCGACCGGAGACTTCTAGTGGCTCAGCCGTGAGGAAATCCAGGCGTTGGACATTGCGGCGCTGGACGCAGAGGCCGAACGAGGCTACATCTTGGAGGTGGACCTCCACTACCCCACGCGCCTACACGACCTACACAAGGACCTTCCCTACTGCTGCGAGACGAAGCGTCCGCCAACAGGGAACTTCCCCAAACTGTTGACGACCCTGGACGACAGCACTACGTCTCTCATTACAGGGTCTTGCAGCAGGCGCTGCAAAACGGATTGGAGCTGGCCGCGGTGCATCGGGCGATCTCGTTTCGTCAGTCGCGGTGGTTGGAACCGTACATCCTCATGAACACGGAGCTGCGGAAGAAGGCCAAAACGAAGTTTGAACAGGACTTCTTCAAACTCATGAACAACGCGGTCTTCGGCAAGACCATCGAGAATGTACGGAAGCGCCTCAACGTGAAGCTGGTGTGCACCCCGGAGAAGTTTTCCAAGTACGTCGCCAGATCCAACTTCCTGGACCGGACGTACTACACGGAGGACGTGGCCCTGGTGCATCTGTCCAAAGTCAACATCGTGTTGGACAAGCCCGTCTACGTAGGCATGTCAGTCCTGGAGCTGAGCAAGTGGCTCATGTACGAGTTCCTGCGCAAGATGAAGGAGCGCTACGGTGACCGCCTCACCGTGGACTACATGGACACGGACAGCTTCGTCTTTGACATCGTGTCCCAGGACGTCTACGCCGAGATGAAGGAACACCTGGACGACTTTGACACCAGCGGCTACCCGAGGTCTCACCCCTGCTACAGCCCCGTCAACGCCAAGGTCATCGGAAAGTTTAAGGACGAGTGCAACGGCCTGTCCTTATTCGAGTACCTCGGCCTGCGGTCCAAGCTGTACTTCATGGACATCGAGGACGCGGCGGCAGGCGGCAGCAAGGCTCTCAAGCGAGCCAAGGGGGTGGCGAAGGGCGTTGTCAAGAACGTCCTCACCCCCAACGACTACAGAGAGTGCTTGTTTAACGGGGTCCAGAAGCACACCACCAACGTCCGGTTCCAGTCTCGCTTGCACCGGGTTTTTACCGTAGAAGTGGACAAACTCAGCCTCAGTCCAGCTGACGACAAGCGGTGCGTCCTGCCCGACGGCATCCACACTCTGCCGTGGGGACAAAAGGACGTCCCGCCGCTACCGCCAGCCAGGAGGGGAGATCAGCCGCAGCGGATGGAGGTGGACGGTGAGGAGGAGGGACAGCGCCAGGACGATGAAGAGGACGAAGAGGAATTCCCGGTTTAGTTATATATTAATTTTAAGAAAAAAAAATTGTAAATAGTATTTGTAAGAAAATATACGATAATAGCTTTATGAACAGCATGAACCCGAGTTGTTTATTTTCCTCCCCTTCACACACTCAAAAGTCACTAGCCGGTAGCCTCAGAAAAAAAATAAAGTGTGTGTGTGAAAGGCGTTATGGGCCGTTTGACCCGAGCCGTGTAGCTTAAAAAGCCCCCACCAACCGGGAGCGGTTGGCGGCGCGTGTCGGGGACGGCCCTGAAGGAGTTGCCCAGCGATCTGCTGATGTCCGAGGGGTCACCCTCGAGTTAGTCAGCGGCTTGCTGATGTCCGAGGGGTCTCGCGCCCTCTTTGGCGGCCTTCACTGTCGCTTGGTGGGGGCTCAGCCAGTGGTACGCGCCGCTGGTATATAAACCTGAGGTCCAGCCCCGCTGCCTCAGTTTTGATATTTTTTTTCAAATTTAGTAAGGATAAAGGAGAAAAATGAAAACACAAGCTTTACCATAACGAGACATGTATTGTACAGTAATAAGGTTACATACAATAAAAAAACCTTAAAACTAGTTTTTAAGCGAATATGGAGTGGAAGAGCCTGCGGACCAGAGCGTCGTTGGCGTCGGGAGTAGTAGGGTCGAAGAGCTGAACGTAGTCGCTGAGTGACATGCGGAGAACAGCCCGGCAGTACAGGTAAGTGAGGCAGTAGTAGCCGCAAACAGAAGTATTGTAGCCCTGGAGCCGATATCTGTTGTAGATGTAGTGGCGGTGATGAGGATTGCGCCTCAGGAACCTTTGAAAGTCGGCCTGGAATGGCGGCCTCCCGTAGCTGTCCAAGTATTTGAGTCTGTCCTCTTCCGAGCAGTAAAACGCCACCCAGTGTTCGCCTCCCTCGGTGTGTGCTACCGTGTTGGATACGATGGCGGTGAGAGGCTTGACCGACGCGTCCGGTAGTTGGTCAGAGGCGTAGACCGCGACGTTCTTCAGTCCGGGGATCCTTGCCAGGCATTCTCTGATCTGGACGGTATTCATCGTGGGCGGAAGCAGCACAGGCAGCTTGAGGCGGACGGGTCCGACCTGTCGTTAGATACGAGCCAGTCCCGCAAGACGATGCAGTTATGAAGGGCGCAACGGTTGTGAGAGCTTTTATGGTGGCGACAGCGCAGAGTCTGGTAGGCGGGCGGACCGTTGAGCGACCCGCAGCCCAGGTCCTCCATGTCCTGAGCGGCGGTGGCGGCGGGCTCGGTTATGAGGTGGCGTTGTACAAAGTCCCTCTTCTGCGATCCTTTGACGTAGACCATGGGGCGGTGGATGAGTAAGGAGCGCAGCTTGTCCAGCAGGGCGACGTACGCGATGTCTCCCTGGTCCCACTCCAAACCATGGCAGTGGCGCGTAAGCCAGACGCTCTCGCGCTGTTTCTCGGAAGTCAGGAGGTCTTTGCTGAAGGGCGGGCGGGCGATGTGATATAGGAGCAGCGTGCCGGTAGTCACATCCACCACGCAGACCTCTTTCAGTAGAAAGTCGTTGTCGCTGTCCTTGAAACACTGCATGTCAATCACCACGCTTCCGTGATGACAGCGCGCTGGCAGTGGCTCGTTGTAGATCGGTGGCGGCACGTCCATCCCGTACGGCTGACTGAACTCGACTGAGCGCACACCGCTGATCTGAGTGCGCTGCTGTCAGGCGACCTTGGACTCGCGCGCATGCGCACCATCACCTAGCGGTGGCCTTGAGCGCGCGACAAATCGTTTACCCACCAAAGTCCACCTAACGGTCCGCACGGTGAACTTGAGCGCAGCAACTCCTTTACCCGCCAAAGTCCACAGTCACGTTGCGGTTGCGATCCACTTCCACTACATTGTCCAACTCAGCATACACTACGCAGTTGACCGCCTCCGTTAAGGCTTCGGCAAATCCGATCTCTATGCGCAGATTGCCGTTGCGCACCAGGTTCCAGTGACTCGCTTGACCGGCCGACAGGTCAGGCGTCAAGTCGAACGCCATCACCGTACAACCGTATATGAATTGGGAGCGGTCTACGTCATTACCGCAGTTCAAGTAATGTATGCCGGTGCCAGAGAACAGCGTGTGATATTCGAGCACGCACAACTCTTGGCCTACGGAGTAATCCGGTTGCTGCGGTTTGCCAGGCACTTGTTCACCATCCACGTACAGCGCGAATAAATTCGTCTTGTAATGTTGAAAATTGAACGGGTTCTTCTTGTAGTCTCCGTTGAACGCCTGGTTGTTGACCAGCCCGACTATGACCCGTTTCGGCAGTTGGCCGAGGAACACGCTGTCCATAGTCTTTCCGCGGATACCGCTCGGCAACGTGATGGTTTTCACTTCCACGCGGGTGATTGGGTATTTGGCTGTGCCGGTCTCCAGCGTCCTGCTGTGCGCCAACAGCACGCTGGGATTGATTTTGCAGCGGCGCATGAACAGGCTGACATCGCTGATCGCCACCTTGTAGTCGGTGATGGTCTTGGACATGATGGCGAATGAGTCGCGCGATCTGATCAGACGGAACCGCATCTCGACACCGTTCAGCATGAACTTGTCCTGGTTGCACAGATCGACGTGCAGATGTCCCACCATGTCCACCAAGCGGCTGCCCGCGATCCACGCCCGCCGCATTACGAGCCCCACGTTTTGATCCTCACAATCGTTTATCCTAGCGGTGGTGTCCTCCATGAACAGCTCCGCGGTGAGATGTGTGCTATTAGCGTCCTTGCCATAGGTCAACATGTTCTCCAGGTAGGTGCGATAGGCGTATGTGTTGTTTTGCGGCGACACCAGTTTGTTGTTGAGGTACAGGTCCACTTGACTGAACAGCGAGTGGAGCCAGTTGTTCACCGGACCGACCTGTTTGATTGTATCCTCCCCCGTCACCACAGCCCCAGCGGCCGTTTTGATAGTCGCCTTCACGTACAGTAACGTCTGCGACAGATCGGTGTATTCATCTCCATGACCGGGCAATACGAACTCTATAGGCGAATCATCCGTCAGCGACGAGACCGGCTTGTAGCAGACCCATTTGCTGCTCTCGATACTGGTCTGCGTCGGGGGCAGAGAGAACAGGTCCAACTCGGTCTTGACGCACTCGCACGACTTCTGATGTATGAACGACATTATCAAAAAATGTCCCTCGCGGTACTCCTGCTCTTCTGCCGTCGCACAACGGTCTCGCTTCTCCTCTTCTTAGCGACGCGTCTTGCGGGCTTCCTTTTCTTCTTGGGCGCAGCGCTCTTCTTCCTCGCTCCGAGGAGTTTAGCCAGAGACTGAGGAGTGACCCGCTGTACACGCCTCTTCTTATAGGTTCCACCACCGCTCAGCAAGCGATCCAGTTTATCATCGGCCCTGCGTTTCAGCGACCCGGTAAACTGTCTGAGCCGAGCGTTGGCCGCGACACGGGGGTCGGCTGTGCCCGCCGCCACGTCGCCCAAGAAGCCCACACCGGACCTCAACGCCTCCTTGCCTAGCGCCGATGCGCCGGATTTGATTAACGGGACCACTGTACGCATCAGCCCACCTAGGAAACTGCCGATGCCGTGACCGCGTTGGAAAGCGGCTCCTCTGAATACCGTGGACACTCCGTGCCCAGACTGCTGTTGGCGGTAGTACGCCAGGTAGGGGTCGTTCGGGTTCATTGCTGCTCTCTGCGCAGGTGAAGCTTCATGCACGTAGTCCCGAAGTGGAATGGTAGGTGGCGCCCGACGCTGCCCCTTAAATCGATTTCCACGCTATCGAAGGAGCTCTTCATCAACGGCACGTAGTGAGGGTCGGTGAAGTGCACGGTGGTACTCGCGCCGTAGGTGTAGCTTTTAGTGTCGATGTTCACAATCTTCAACAAGGGCGCTACCGTGTCGCCTACTAGCTGGGGTTCCACCATGTCGCAGTACACGTACATGTGCGAAGGGATCCCGGCCAGTAAGTCGGGTGGTCTTATAGCTTTTCTATGTTTGATCACATTCACGTTGTGCACGTCGTATCCCAACTGTAACGCTAGAGTGGGGCTAAATTCCAGTTGCACCACAGTCTGGTCCATCGAGATCAATTCCACCCTCCCGGTCTCCTTGTCGTACTCAAACTGGCATTGGTGCAGGTCCAGTTTTGGAATGGCGTTGATGGATCTAATCAGTTCATCGATGTCTTTATAGTTTCCGGCTTCCACCTTTACAGCGGTCAGTGCAGGCTTGCCTGTGTCATCCTTAGTGTAGAGATATACGCGTTCGTCCTCCCCCACTGTGACAAACGAGCACGGGTAATGGACCTCGACTAAAGCGACTTCCCATTCACCACCCAATCGCACGACTGACGGTAGATGGGTGATGTAGTTAGCCACGGTGTTGTTCGGATAATAGTCCATGGAGCTGTTGCTGGGCAACGTCAGGTACAGCTGTCTGCGCTTTGTCGTCATAGCAGCTGTTGCACTTCGGATGCGGGTACCCACGAGTTGAAGTCCTCTCCGTACCCGACCCACTTGACCAAGTAGCGCTTACTGCGGCCTCGTCCTTTAGTGTCCAGTATTTTATCTATTTGGTACAGGCGGTCCGGGGCGACCGTCACCTTTTGCATCTCGTGCTCGTAGAAGCGCCCTTCCAGCGGCGTGCCGTTAAGGTCGCGCAACACGTACAGGGGCAAGGGAAGCGACCCGTAAACGTGGTCCACCACGAACAGCTCCTTACTCCAATTGGTCTCGTAACCTTTGGCGAACGTACCCTTCTCCTTGGCTATGCGCACCGTGTCACCCGGCTCGAACCTGGGCTTGCGCCGCCGGATCGCCTTTCCGTACATGTGACGCCACGCCTTGTACACCGTTTGACCATCGCCGCTGTCCACGTCCGCGGGTCGCAGGCTGCCACCCAGGCTCTTGTGCGGGCTGTGGTTGTAGGCGTCCACAAGCCTGTCCAACACGTCCACGTAGCGATACGTGTTCTTGTAGGTCAGGTAGCGCCACATGCGGAGTCTTGAGCGTGCGGTTGACTCGCTCCACCACCGCCGCCTTCACATCGGGGTTCTGTGTGGTGACGTATGTGACGCCGTGACTCTTGAACACTCGCTTGGTAGCGGCCCCGGTGAACTCCGTCCCCTTGTCGGTCTGTAGGCAGCGGGGCGTCGCCTCAGAGAATATTCTCTCGAACGCGGCGGCTACTTCGGGCCCGCTTTTCCTCCTTAGCGGTACCGCGAACAGCCGCTTGCTGAACACGTCGATCACAGTCAGCTGGTAGTTGACTCCGTAGTTGTGCCGGCTCAGGCTGCGCATGTCGTTCAGGTCCGCCTGCCACAGCTCTCGGGGCCCGAACACGACGTAGCGGTTGCGGGGAAACCGCTTGCGCGCGGGCTTGTGCAGCGTGTACGCGTCCTGGGTGTGCAGCCAGTCGGCTACTCGGCGTTTCGGTAGGCGCGCGGCTCTGGTCAGAGCAGCCACCCCACCGAGGGAACCGGGCTGGCTCGGGTCATAGTACAACTTCTCCATTACGGTGAGAAAGGCTCCCAGTTGTCCAATGACGATTCCCGGTCGGGTTCCTCGGGTATTATCCTTCTCCTGGCCGCTGGAGGTCGCGGTCTCAGGCGGTCTAGCATCGGCGTCAATCTCGGTGACAGGGGTGTTGACGAGGCCGTTGTGTCTCTCCAGGGGCTCGATGCCGAGTCCAGCCCCACGCCTAAGTAACGCAACGCCGTGGGATTGCTCACGTATTCTTTAGGCACGTTCATGTCCTTCAAGGCGGCCATCACTTGATGCCAGCCGGTAGGCAATCGGTCTGCTCTTCGCGCTCTCACTATGCTGTGCGCGATGTCCACTATATTGGAATCGGGGATCTTCACCTTGTCCACGTACACCGCCCCACTGGCGTCCCAGGCGATGGGGCTGCCTTGCCGGGTCATGAATCGCAACAAGTTGCGCGCCACCGACCTGTAGATTTTTGAGAACGATTCCACAATGTCCTCCTCCGCCGAGGCGCTAGACTCACGTTTCATCTGACTCGGACCCCCCGCCGCTTCCTCCTCCCTCTCCTCGCCCTCGATGATTGGCAGACCTATGGGTTGACGTTTAGCTGCGGAAAAGTGCAGGAACCGCTGTAACACCTGCTGATATTGTTTCCATTTCTCCGTATCGTCCAGCCGCTTGTCGCTCAATATGCGATGCATCTCAGCGTCCAGGCTGGCTGGCTTATTGGCGCTACCTGCTCCTCCTCTTGGCCCCGGTCCTTCTCGCAATCTCTCGATGAGCTCCTGCGGTACAACCACCATTTTCCTAGCGTACTCCATGTCCGATTAGCTTCTGCGCTAGAACAGGCAAAACAGCGTTCAACAGCAGAGGTAGGAGGATCCCTCCGCCCCGTTGGACGAGGAAATGTCGCTTCTTGGTCCAACCCTCACCGCGTTTCACCAGCCGTCTGAGCGCCTGTTTGTGTTTGCTCAATTTGCGTTTGAGACAGGGGGAAAGCGGTACGTTTCCGCGTAGCACGTTATACGCACACTCACACAATGACTTGATGCGACTCTTGTCACACGCTTTTAACAGGGCCTTGCGTTCTTTGGGCGTAGCGTGTACTAGGGCCCTCAGCAGTGCCGCGTCTTTCTTCACGCGGTGTGACATGATGACTGACGCTGGTGCGCGCTCGGCCTATTTATCACTTATTCTTGGGCAGGTACACGTAGTTTACCGGGTCGTCTGGGAAAACGGCCGAACGTATGCGCATCTCTTCGGGCGTGGACTGTTTCAAGTCTATGAGCAGGTAAGCGTGCGGGTCGCGCGTGGTGTCCGCGTAGGCCTCCTCCACGAACTTGGGTTTTTCCGGGTATACTTGACGGGCCAAGTGTTTGATCTGAGCGCGGTCTCTGGGATTCTTGAAACACACTATGTAGTGGGCGTTCAGCGATATGTCGCGCTGGCCTCTGCCCTGGTGAAACAGGTTTTGCGTGATGAAGAACACGCTCATGTTGCGGTGGTGCGAGCCCTTGGTGAACAGGTCCACCACGCCTGGACCGGCCTCGCGCATCATGTCGTCGACGATGACCAGGGCGGGCTCGCTACCGTCGTAGTCGTCCAGGTCTGGCAGACCGGCCACGTAGCGCACGACAGAGTCCGCACGGCTCTTACCACCGCCACCACTGCCATAGTGCCAAGTGATACGGGCGAACCGCGTATCGCACATGTGGTCGGTGTGCTCTATGAAGCGAGCCACGAAGTGCGACTTGCCGCTGCCCGAGGGCCCGGCCACGATGGCGGTGAACGGGTGTTTCCACCTCAAGTCCATGGCGTCTACTGACTGCCATACACCGCCACCTCGGCTCTTAAAACTAATTTTTTTTTTAAGGGAAATAAGGGAATAAGGAATACCATTTATTTATACAAATTCGAGGAGAGGACTTTTACTGCCTGGAGGACCACTCCTCTTCACAAGGCTCATCTTTGGCCCCACGCCAACGTTGTACTGCGTGATGGTGTTATCGTCCAGGACTGTAAGGTATCGCCGAGGCATGTAGATGCGAATTGGGTCATCACCGACAAGACCCGCTAAGGTGACCATCACCGCCTCGCCGTACGGTGTGTCCACTCGCTCAAACGAGTGAATGGGATACACCACGTTGTCCTGTAGGTCTGCGATGCGAGTGTAGCCCGCAGCCTTGCAACTGTTGAGGGCTGTCCTGAGGTCCATCTTCTGGTCCGTGTTGAGCATGGCGCAGCGGCTGGATGCAGAATGATCGGCTCTCGCCACCGAGTCGCCTTTTGTAAGCAACAACCACGTGCTCGCGAAGGAGGTGTAGTGATGAAAACACCAACTGACGGAGTGGAGGGATAGCGGAGTGGAGGGACATCGGAGTGGAGGGGCAGTGGAGTGGAGGGGTAGCGTAGTGGAGGAGGAGTGGAGGGACAGCGGAGTGTAGGAGTGGAGGAGTGGAGGGACATCGGAGTGGAGAAGTGGAGGAGTGGAGGGACAGTGGAGTGGAGGAGGAGGAGTGGAGGGACAGCGGAGTGGAGGAGTGAAGGGGTGGTGAGGCTGGAAATGTACCTCGAGGAACACGCTCATTCGTCTTGTTACGTTATTTATTTTTATTTTATTTTTTTATTTTTTATTTTTTTCACTTTTTTTTTACAATAGTGTACATTAAGGAAAAGTAGGAAAGGGAAGGATCGAATTACTTCGTTTATTTCATTTATTTTTTGTCTTTTTCCGCTTTTCAGGGATGGTGCTAGTGGTGGTGGAAACGCAGCGATCCGTGATCTTCCTCCAGGCGGGCAGCGGACTGACGGTCCTAACGATTCCGTTGAATCTAGGCTCTCCCGTCTCACTGTTGATCAACCATAGGTTCTGCAGCCTAGTCAGCAGATCCGTCAGAATCATGCAGATCTCGTCGTCCCGCCGCTCGTCCAAATACAGGCCGCAGGTCCAAGTCGAGCGACCTCCTTGGAAAACGTTCATCTTGAGAAGGACGTTACCGATGTTGGCTGGGTTCTTCACCATATACTGACGCTCGCTCGTGGTCCAACTCAGGGTAGGGGAATCACCAGGCACCTCCTTCCTCTTTACAGTCTACCCATCGGGCTTCTTCTTTGACGCGCATCCCTGCTGTACTGACGGTATGTTAGCGTTCTCGTCCATTGCGTCCAGCTCCTCTAGGAAAGAGCGGATCGTTTGGTCCACGTTTACTACGCCGGTACCGCTTCCGTTCATAGTGACGTCTCGAATAACACTGAGGTCGCGGTCAAGCCTCGGTTTTATACCGTGTCACGCGCGCACTCCAGCGAACCTTCTAGAAGCTTCTAGAAGCGTGGGAGATGGTCTATTGCGCAATAAGCTGGGGATTTTCCATATCTGGGAGAAGCTTCTAGAAGCTCGCTAATTAGTGAACAGGTCCGAGTGGTAAACAGTTCTCGGAATATGTCATCGCTACTGGTTCCAGGAAAACTATGACATCATCGCGGTTGTGCGGTAAACAGCCGAG
Organism: Allygus modestus; assembly: GCA_963675035.1. Classification (NCBI taxonomy): domain Eukaryota; kingdom Metazoa; phylum Arthropoda; class Insecta; order Hemiptera; family Cicadellidae; genus Allygus; species Allygus modestus. The sequence continues at coordinate 97,501,818 of OY776111.1, read as the reverse complement.
ATCCTATAAGGAAAACGCGGTTATAAATTAATAGCGGTCTTGTTTAATGGCGGATCTATGGGGTTCTTTCGTCATTCGCTTCCTCTGGGATAGGCCTACACTCTGGAAAAAGTCCCGTGGGAATCGGTGGGTAAATAGGCTAGTTATTAATTTTCAAAAGTTTTTTCCTGCTATCAGGGGGGGGGGTGGGGGGGCTCCTCACTTGCGCGCTGTCAGTCGGGGCTCCTCACTTGCGTGCTGCCAGCTGGGGGCTCCTCACTTGCTCCTCACCTACATGCTGATTCCGGGTGATGACGTCACCGGGGTCGGGGCTCCTCACTTGCGTGCTGCCAGCTGGGGGCTCCTCACTTGCTCCTCACCTACATGCTGATTCCGGGTAATGACGTCATCGGGGGCTCCTCACTTACATGTTGATTTCGGTCCGGGGGGGGGCTCTTCACTTGCATGCTGCCAGCCGAGGGCTCCTCACTTGCTCCTCACCTACATGCTGATTCCGGGTAATGACGTCACCGGGGGCTCCTCACTTACATGCTGATTTCGGTCGGGGGGGGGCTCCTCACTTTCTCCTCACCTGCATGCTGATTTAGCCTCAAGGTCACGAGGGGGGAGGGGGGCTCCTCACTTTCTCCTCACCTGCATGCTGATTTAGCCTCAAGGTCACGGGGGGGGGCTCCTCACTGCTCCTCACTTGCCTGTGCTGGTTTTGAACATACTAATGCCCCCTACTGACGTCGCGTCACTCTGACTATACGGCTCAAAGAAACGTGAGAACAATGTTAAGGTTTAATAAAAGTTAAAAATTATGAAAAAAATAGCCAGGTCTAAGTCAAAGTAGGCTTGTTTTCAGAATGGCAAGTAGCACCGATTCATCCATCAAGATAGGTTAGTTAGACTGATTGTTGTGCATATTATACCAGCACACAAAAAGCGAGTCAGCGGTGGGGTTTGTCTCATTATATGTATTCAATTTTTATGTTAAGTTTGTATATATTCAGATTTTTTTAACATAAGACTCAATAGTAAAAAAAAGTACCAAAGACATATCAAAGTTTAAGACTGAATTGTGGATTTTATAAAAACTTCAAATTGTTTAGTTTGATTTACATTTAGGTTTGTGCGATTTAAAGTTAAGATTTCATTTGTGTTTTGTTTAATAATTTACCGTTGTAATTCACATAGCTTCTTCCCTAAAGGGGAAATAAACAACGTGTTATAGCGAATTTTCCCTATGGAGAAAAAGCTGTTACCGTAAGTGGCATGGTAAGACTTAAACCCGAGACCATGATAACTTTTCGTTTTGAGGTCCCCAGATGACAAAACCACTATTCTTTCAAATTTATATATATATATATATATATATATATATATATATATATATATATATATATATATATATATATATGTCCGTGACCTCGATAAATTTTGAAAGAAACACCCGATTTTGATGAAATTTGGCACAAATGTGGAGAGTAACATTTATGACTTTAAGTTCGAAAACCAGATCGATTGGACTTTGGGAAGGGGGTTTATAATTTTCCAAAAATCAGATTTTTGCAATTTTTACCCTAAAATGTTAAAAAACACTTAATTTTGATTATTTAAATTTTATAGAGCTTAAACAAATAATAATTTGGTTTTTTTAATCATTAACCTAGGTTAAGTGGTTGTAGAGAAAAGTCAAAAAACGTGCTCCTTATTAATCTTATGGAAAAAAGGTTTTTAGATTTTTCTCAGATAATTTTACTAAAAACTTCACATTTATTTTTAACAATACGTTTAGCTCAACAAAACAAACATGTTGGTGTTTTAATTGTTGTTTTACGTCCAACCGTTGCAGAGATATTCAAAGTGCTAAACACAGTACGTTGTCCAGTGTTATCCTTACGGAGAATAAATACAATTTGATATATCGACTAATTATGAATGTATATTGATGAAACTTGGTATGTGGAATCAACTAGTTGTGGTATATTGATATTAGCACAAAACTCAAGTTTTTTGTTGATAGTCCCCGTAGCAGCAAACCTGCATTCTCGGCCCCCATGTTATTCATATGGAGAATAAGTAAAGTTGTATATCTCCCTTAATTATGAATCTAAATTAATATAACTTGGTATGTAGCTTCACCTGGTTCAGTCATATTGATAATTACAAAAAACACATTACTTATCTTCCTCGTTGCAGCAAACCTGCGTCCTCAACCCTAATGCTATTCAACAATGCTGGACAACATCTGTGGACATCATATAACAGCTGACCTATATTTATTTTTTTATCTTTGTTAGATGTTGACTTTCCTGTCGCTATGGATGTAGAATATAATAGAATAGAACAGATTTTATTTTCTCAGAAATAAAACATTTCAAATTACAATTTCACAGTAAACAAAATAAATAAACATTATTTTTCTTGCTCTCAGTCCACAGTTAATAATTTAAACATAATATCACTTATTGTCCAGCCAGAACGACCATCTTTGTTCCTGAATAATATAGTAGAACTAAATATATAAAAAAACAATATCACGTACATTCTGATAAAAATAGGGCCTTTAAAGGCTACGCCTGTTTTAGAGGTTCCAACAAAGGTTTAATAAAATGAAATACGCTCAAAGAAACATTAACTGAGTACGCTATGGAATGTCTTACATCTAAATATTTTCATTACCACGTCTATATTTTCTAATTCCAATAGCCAATTGTTTAATTTTACCAAACAAATCTTTTTGTTTTTATCAATCAAATCGAATAATCTCGGACCAACAAAAGAAAATGTTTTAGTAAAAAAGGTATAATAATTGGGTTTTGGAACAATGCTGTGATGGTGAGTTCTTAATTTGCTTCGATAAGAGTCAGTATTTTGAGAGAAATTTCCACTTTTACCATAACAAATTTTGAATACCTTATAAATACCAGATACTTTAAGGGCAGAATTTGTAATGATAAAAACAAAGGTCTTGAACTGTCTCTGTGGCTTCTCCTAGCTATTAATCTAACAAAATGTTTTTTGCTGTACATAAATTGCTTCTAAATTTGAAAGATAATTTACACCATAGCAAATAAGCCCATATTCCAGTCTACTTTCGACTAAGGAAAAGTACAGGGAACGTGATACATTTTCTGGACACATATCTTTAAAAAATAAAAATACCTCAAAACACCATTTAAAGTTGATTTCAATTTTGACATGTGGATTTCCAGTTTACTTCCCTATCAAAAAAAATTCCCAAATACTTAATAGAATCCACTTTTTGAATGTTTTCGCAATTAATTGTACAAGGAGCATGTTTTCTGAGGCAATTAACACATCTATAATTCATGAGAAAATTGGATTTTTGAAAATTGGTTTTTGCCTACATAACAAAGGGCAGTGTCATCAGCAAATGAAGTTAATTTACCTTTAAAGGATGCACCACAAAGATTATTTATGTATATTAAAAATAAAATTTCTCCTGAAACTGATCCTTGAGGAACCCCAGATAAAATTTCACCTTGACACATTGTTTTCGCCTTGTTAAGCAGCTTTTGAACAATTTGTGTGACTCCTCTTATTCCACAATTGAACATTTTAGCAAGAAGTATTTCATGACCGACAGTATCAAAAGCTTTTTTAATATCTAAATACCCCCGTCACAGCAAACCTGCACACTGATCGAATTTCCAATGGAAATATAAATGTTTTAATACTACATAATGCCACTTACCAAGTTTCATACAAATATATTCACAAATAAAAGCGGTATATACAATTTTAATTATTCTCCATAAGAATGACATTGGGGCTGAGTACGCAGGTTTGCTGCAAAAAGGAAAACAAAAATGGGTTTTATGCTAATAACAATATAACTAAGTTAGGTGAAGTCGTATACCAGTTTTTATTCATTTATGTTCATAATTAAGGGAGACAGCACTTAATTATCATCCATAAGAATAACATGAGGCTGAGTACGCAGGTTTGCTGCTACGGTAGCCTTTAGCAAAACATTGTTTTTTTGAGCAAATATCAATGGACCACAACCAGATGAAGCCGTATACCAACTTTCGTCAGTATACCTTCTTAAATAAGCGAGATATACATTTTTTATTTTTCTCCTTAAGAATAACATTAGACAACGTACTGTGTTAGCTCTTTCAATATCTCGGTAACCAATTAACGTAGAGGAATGATCAAAATACCAAATTGTGTGTTTTTCAATCTTAATCTAATGGTAACAACTAATATTTGACTTTTTCAAAAATTATATGTACAAATTTCAAAAAACCCATTTTTGGGGTCAAATCCCCCCCTTCGGATGGAACGATCCGGCTACGAGAATTATCGTGCTCACGGACATATATATATATATATATATACAGTTTCAAACGAATGGTGTTTTTGGGGTCTGAGGACCTCAAAACGAAAAGTTATCATGGTCCCGGGCCTAGGTCTTACCATGCCGACTACGGGAATAGCTTCTTTCCTGTAGGGAAAATTCGCTAAAATAAACCGGTGACATTCTGTCTTGAATTGAGTCCATCATGTATCTCGGGATTTGTTATTTAGGTAGTTGTTTTTTATATTTTAGGCCTGTCATTAGTTGATATAAAAAATAGTCCAGGAAAAGACTATATACATACGAAAAACCCATACCCATACGAATTAGCACAAACTATTTATTAAAACTCCTAAAAACCATATAAAAAACTTTGCTAACCTAAACAGCTGGCGGACGTGGGTAATGTAGAACACATTAGGGGTATTCGGAACGGTACTTACCCGTAGTGGGAAATCAGATGTTGACTCTCAACCGCACATTAATAATTATTACGACCGTTGTATTTCCGTCTGATTTTGTGAACATTGAGTCGTTATACTAAACTAAAGTTGAATAATTTCATATCATCTAGATTTTCTCATATACTTTCTTTGTCTCGATGTTAACTTTACCTATCTCATGTGTAAAATTATTTTATTTTGAAGTCGGTTTTCTTTGTTTGATTGACAACTTAGAAACACTCTGGTGATAAAATACATTCCTGCTCTTGTAGTTTTTCGAACATTCAGGCATAATTATAGTTTTTCCTGGGGCAATCCTGGGACATTTACAACAAAAATGAATATAGTTTTTTTCTATAAATGTTGTTTTTGCAATAACACTGGTAAAATATCATATCAGTTATCTTTTACTTCCAGTATTGCAACCAATGTTATTGCAATTTTATTGAACAACTTAAGCTAGTTGAAGAGAAGAAAAACAGGAGTATTAATAAACTAAGAGTTTTTAATATAAAAATATTTAATTTATAAAACAAGTAAATAATATTTTTACATTGTTACAAATAAAAATCATTTTAAAATAACTGACCACTGGCTTTGCTTCATTATTTAACTGTAAACAAGAGCCCATCCTCAACTGTTACTGTATGATACATGAGTAGCGAGGAAATAACATTCTCTTATACATTTGCAAACACGCTTTAATCCTCCGATAATAACCTGCAATTGGTAAAATGTCTCGAGTCGGAGTCCCTACGTTTAAGCTGATTTACAGTCATACCCTTTCAAAATTCACTGAAAAAATTAAATAACAATCCGTATGTTTGTAGAATTTCTCTTTAGGGTTAAAATATTCAACATTTGCGTCTACGTTTTTTTAACTCTCATAATAGATGCTAGACGAAATTATTACGGAATTTTAACTCTAAATTATCAAATTATATATTTTTTCTATGATTTTCAATGAATAATGAATTTGGAAACAATAGCTTAGCATGTGGTGTATGTATTTTCTACAGAGAGGATATTATGCCTTTACCCCAAACCGTTTTGTCTATTTTACAAATGTCTAGTGCATACCGCGGACGCGAGTTTCTATAGTTATAATATTTTACTGTGGATTTGTGTGTTTGGTTCTTAGTGTTATTATATTTTTTTTAGATTTAACCCTCACATGTTTCGTTAGAATGTTCTATTTTCCTTATTTAATAAAATATGTAAAACAAATATTTGTTTATAAACGAATAATGTTACTTTCTAATTTAAGCTTATATTACGTTCAATAAGTTACGCTTGTTATAGTAATTTTAGTGGTATTTATAGTAATTATAAAAGTTAGGTTATTTAAAAATTGTTTGTTGTCACTTTGTTATTGAAATACTACAAAAATCGTATTTTATAAAAACATACGGGGTTTCGCCTTTCACAAAAACTTTCACATCATATTCGAAATTAAAACGTTTGTATGGATATCAGTACTTCTAGCAGAGGTTAACCGTTGCATGTGCCCTACCTTAACTTATTAAGTCCCATTTACGCTTCAAAATAGGCAAGAACACCTTTCACAATTGCTGATTGTTTAGCACAGTAAAGCCCTTTAAAGTGGTGGTGGTTTTCTAGATATCGAGTATCCCTATGACAGTGGAGCTGCTCTCCCCACACAATGCCACAATGCTCTGTGACGTCTAATACCGGGCTTACAGCGGCTTAGTGGGAGTGTTCTTTATACCCAGGTAACGTGTCAGCTTACAGCGTGGCTTTTGGAGTGGATATATAAAACCGTTAAACATGAATTTTTAAAGCAAAAAAAATACTGTCGTAGAAAATAATATAACAGATACTTAATCAAATTAAAAACAGTTCTTATTACGTTAATAATTAAGTATTTAATAACCAATATGTAATCTGTTAAAAAATATTAAGCCGAGGCTACGCCGACCACGACGGTAAGGTTGATAAGGTACTTCTCATCTATAAACCTCGATTATATAATATTACAAGCAAAATCAACATAACTTTTAGCGAATTTCCCCTATAGGGAAGAAGATATTACCGTAGTTGGCATGGTAAGACCTAGGCCCGGGACCGTGATAACTTTTTGTTTTGAGGTCCCCAGATGCTAAAAACACCATTCGTTCAAAACTGTATGTATATATACAATATGTCCGTAGCACGATAACTCTCGTAAAAATAATCCGATTTTGACGAAATTTGCTACAAACTTGTAAAGCAGCATTTATGACTGTAAGTTCGAAAACCAGACAGATCGACCTATCCGAAGGGGGTTTTGTGCCCCAAAAATGGGTTTTTTGAGTTTATTACATATAATTTTTGAAAAAAAAAATAAAATGTTATTGTTGGAATCAGCTTGAAAAGACGCACAATTTGGTTTTTTTTATCATTGCCCTACGTCAAATGGTTACAGAGATATTGAAAGTGCTAAACACAGTACGTTGTCCAATCTTATTGTTATGGAGAATAAGAAAAATTGTATATCTCGCTTATTTATCAATTTATCCTGATGAAACCTGGTATATTGCTTCATATTGTTTTGGTCTATTTTCACTAAAAAAAAATTGTTGCCTGCAGTTCCCGTAGCAGCAAACCTGCGTACTCAGCCCCCATGTTGTTCTTATGGAGAATAAGTAACGTGTTATCTCCCTTCATTATAAACATAAATTAATAAAATTTGTTATGGCATTTGGTATGGGGATTTACCTACTTGAGTTATATTGATATTTGTATAAAACCCCTTTTTTATTCCTTGCGGCAGCAAACCTGCATACTCAGCTGCCATAGTATTCTTATGGAGAATAATTAAAATGTCATAAATCGTTTATTTATGAATGCATATTGATGAAACTTGTTATTTGGTTTCATGTGGTATTAAGATACATATATGTGCATTTGTAATTCGCTGAGTACGCAGGTTTGCTGCTACGAGGGTATTTAGGAAGTACACACTGCTGGTGACAAAGTTACATACGCATCCGACTAATTTACTTTCTAACTCATTTTAGAAACTTTATATGTAGAAATTGCGCCCTTCTTCAACAGCGTGTTTTGTTATAGCGGGTTTTGAGAGTATGAAATGTTTATATTACAATGTTTACAATGTTACATCTTTTTAAAGCTTTCCTTATTAGTCTGCTATTCCCCGATGACTTTTTTCGATTGGGTATTTTAACAGAGCCTGTGAACTATTTATTTATTCTCTACCGAATATTTTTCCCCCTGACGGGATGTCCGAATTAATATTTCTCACTTACAACGACGGAAGCTGCAGTGGTTCAAATAATTCGGAGGATTGTTTTCTTTAATTTTTATATTTGTCTTAAGAAATCCTGAACTAAAAAAATTATGAGGCATGTCGTGATTTCATATAAGTAGTTCTAAGAAACTTCTCATTTGAAAATTATCGGCTTCTTTGAATCTTTAAAACAAGTTACTACTTTAATTTATAATGAAGGAAATTCAATCTACAAATCGGAACTATTGAATGGGTAATAATTACAACTCCGTGAATATTGTTTCAAACTCACACCTTAATATACTGGCATCTGATAGGACCGTTATCTTAATTGCTGTAAAGGATATTTGAAAGTAATGACTATTTTAAACTCTAAACTATACACTCTTAATATCTTTAATGTCAGGTGTAGTATAAGTCCAGGAGTCTGTTCCACATCATCCCTACTGTTCAGAAAATTTCCAGCTGCACTCATACTATCAGTGTTAGAAATATTTATATAGAGAGAAATATTTAGCAACGAATACGAAGATTTTTTTTTTATGGTGGTGGTGGTTGTATTGAAGTTAACTTTTTATTCAAATCATTTTTGGGTTTTCATTATAAGTTGTGTACTGAGTTTACAGAATCATTGTCAAAAAAGGTCGGCCAAACTGTGCGGAATGAAAAGCCGACTGTTCCGTCTTTAATTTCAGAACTGCTTAGGACCCCTAGATTTAATTAAAGTGGGGCACACATTCGAAAAATTCGGACGCTTTAAGCTACCCACACACGGTCAAGCATGCTCGACGGTTTTCACCCATCATCGAACAGAGCGGCAAACCCAACAAATCAAGCGGTGTTCACTCTCCTACTTTTAGCAAGTGGGAGAAGGTATGAAAACTATAACATGGAAAATGGGAGGTGCTCATGGAACAATTATACCAGATACATGTGAAGCCATCTTTGATCAGCCTTTTGCAATAAGTTTTAATTAACGCTTTTAATTTTGGACTTTTAGGACACATATGAAAATTTTTAATCAGGTCTGATCCAAATTTCCTGATTAGACCTGATCCAAATCCGATCAGGATTGGACCCAGCTATGGGACGATTCCAGATCAACTTTTTATATAAATTAAAAACACAAAATATAACATGTTTTACAATTGAAACGTAAATATGCAATACAAATAAAACGATACAAATACAAAAATTAAAAAAAATCATGACAAAAAACCCAGACTCGGTCGGGATTCGAACCCAGGTCTCCAGCGTTGTAGCCCGTTCTTATACCACTACACTACGAACGCTTCTTGACATTTACAAAAGAGAAGCGATTACGAAATAGAAACTGTAGGACCACGATTCTGAGTTGGAACACTAGATTTTTTCTGACATTATGTCATTTGTAGAATGTAAGAATTAACAAACCCCAAACCCCCGTAATTTTTAAGATTTTGTTGTATATTGTACTAATGAAGGCTGTTAGGCGTATGTATAGGAAATGTGGGATTTTTGTCTTATATTTGTGGTAAATTTAACGTTTTGTGACGTAAAACCGCTCTTGTAGTTATAATTTTAAAGGCGATATTGTTTACCGGCATATAAATAAAGGGTAAAAACCAAGCTTAATATTATTAATAACATTAATTTGTATTATATGTACTTAAATACCCCTCAATTCAAGTTTGATATAGTTGATAAGACCAGATCAACTCAATCTGATCAGGTCTGATCAACTCATCCTGATCAGGTCTGATCAACCCCGATATACCAGATCAGGCCTCATCAATTCATCCTGATCAGGTCTGACCAACCCTGATATACCCAGATCAGGCCTGATGAACTCAACCTGATTGGACCTGATCAGACCTGATTACAAATGTTCATGTGGGGAGATAAACTGGATACAAACTACTGGATATAAATTTGTTTAAACAGATTTGTGACTTGTTAACAACCAGTTTTATTTTTACTTTTTGATACCCGGGAAATTGGAGCCCGTGACCGTCGAGCCGCTCGACGGTACCCTCAGACAACCTGACAAATCAGTCGATAATTAAAATATCCTTGATATTATTGAAATTATTTGAATTATTAAGAATGAATAGTAATTGAAAGGTATGACCATTTTAATTGTGCAAATTTCTATAAAGGAATGAATGTATTCAAACAATAATAATATTTTTAACATATGATTTACATAGTAAACAGTTCCCAGAGGAGGTTTTCTTTGTTTTGATATATTCCGAGGTGGTTGAGTGTGGATGACAGGTTGATGATTGGGACTGTGGATAACAGGTGGGTGGTCCGGAGGAGGATAAGGTAAGAGTATAAAGTCTGAGTTTTTGATTTTTTCACTGAAGGTAACTTTCTTTGGTTTCTATCCTTGTTTTATTACGGTGGCATCATCATTGCATTGGTTTAAAGTTGCATCGACTTCTGTTCGTTTCAGCGGATTGATATGTTTCTTGAAAATGTGTCCCATCCTCGTCGCTGTTTAAAATATCATTCATATTATTGTAGTATTTGAATTATAAAGAATAGTAATTGAAAGGTATGACCATTTTAATTGTACACATTTATATAAAGGAGTGAATGTATTAAACAATAATAATATTTTAAATACATTATTGATATTGTAAACAGTTCCAAAGAATAAAAGATTTAACAAGCCGCTCGTGTTGGACGTTCCCGTCAAGCCGATCACCCAACCCAACAAATCCGTCGAGCATGTTCGAACGGCGCCCACACACGGTCGAACATGTTGGCTGAGCCGCTCACCTTCAAGCCGTTCGACCAACATGCTCGACCGTGTGTGGGAAGCTTGTAGAAACATGGTTTCAAATTAAGAATTTTATACCGGTTTGGGTGAATATCTTTTTCAAGCATCATTACTGATTTCATTATTATTAATATTTGTTAAGACATGTTGAATGATTATTATTACAGGATAGTTAACCAAAATTATCTGGAGCTCATGGGTTACACACGAGGCGTGGAGTGAGACGATATTCTAATGCTAATATTACGTTAATACAGAATTAAATATAGGAGATACAAAAGCCTTTTGGTTAAAAAATGTGCCTAACGGATACATAATAATTGTAAAATTTAATAATAACATTAATAGACAGGTGGAAATAAAAGAACAGTCCAAAGACAATATTTACAATGTAACACATGCATTATAACGGACAAATACAATTTAACAATTAAACAAGTCTAATTCCAACAAGTTATTCCAATGTGAACAATTTAACCCAACACTAATTGTACTGGAGGACCTCGTGTAAACAGCAAACATATGAGATTCCTGAGGCCCGTTGATGATTCTGGCAGTTTAACAAACTCCGGAAAACGTTTAATATCCGCTGTTGTCTGTTGTAAGCTGCCGGGACATTTATCACTAAACACTGTTTTGTAATTTACGCACTTTTGAAAAAGATTCTTTGGGGAAATAGATTCCCATTCTTCAAACGAAAACCATTCTAATATGTTCTTGTTATTCATAAGTGTTTAATCATAAAACAATGTCTTATAACACACAGTTAACGACCAGTATAACAATGTATCATCTCGATGCGGGTAAAGTTTATCACGACATTGTTTTTCAGATCACTCCAGAACTTAAGTTAGAAAATAGTCTCCTGAAACTGCATTCGTATACAAATCACAATTAAGCCTAATAAACAAAACCCAAACCTGTTACTTCAACTAATTACTTAAAATCCATAGTATAATAGTGGGATTTTTTAAGAATTTATTAGTAGTTGTTAAGGCATGATTTATGGTAGCTGGAGCAGAGTAGTTAGGGAGATTACCTCATAATTTCTTCCAGCATATCAATTCTGGTGTTAATTTCTTCTAGTTCAATTTTTATACTAAGCAAAATATAACAAATGTTGTGAAAGTTGAAACGTAGTATCTATTATACTTCTGAGAACTAATTGTTCGAGCCATTTAAACTTATAGTCTATAACAGTACCTACATAGCCTAAATGTTTTGAGAAATACTTTTACCTAGCCTACAAAGATTGAAACAACTTATTGTAAAATTGATGTACAAACCTGCTACTAAACCTCGGTTCTAACTTAAAATTGTACCCACCTTAAGTTTTCCTTTCAAAATGCTAAGTTATACAATATCATATGTTACAGTTTATGAGGGATAACCTTAGAATTTAAGTTTTTTTTTCAAAAGAAACATTTAACCTACATATCATTAAGTATTTCATAACGAGCTAGCTACCTATGACTACCAATCTAATCTATCCATCAGAACCAAATTTAGCCAATTCTTCATAATAGCCAAATTCTATTTTCAACAAACTAAAAAAACCGTGTAGTATAAAAATAGTATATAATAAGTAGGAAATTAGTTAATAACCAAAATGTTATAGATTTGCCTATTTATTTAAAGCTTGAAATGAAATAAAAATATATAATAGGGACTGTGCAAATTGAACAGGTTTCACAAATTGACATCCACGGCAATGCACCAGTCAGCCAATAAGAAGGTAGTAGAGTGAGGATAGGTTCTACACCATAAAGAGGTCATAGAGGAAGGATATTGTTATATTAAAGCACAATTTTTTACTTCTCTGAGTTTTATATAATATATATGATATATATATTATAATCCTTTTGAATCTTTAATAATAGTTTGAAATAAATCATAATTTGAGTATTATATAATGTAAAGGCTAAAAAAATAACATTTTTAATTAGATTAGGCATACAAACTATGTAAGTGAATATTTTATCTCATAACTAGATAATTCTTGATATATGACATTTAACATGTTTATTTTAATATTAATTAGTGGTTTAAAATAAAATTCCTTATTGTTATTAACGCGATTTAACAGCTACCAAATGGTTTACATATAGTACGGTACAAGTATAGAAAAAGTGACAGCAGTGAAAAAGATCAATAGTGCAGTGGTTATTCTTGTGTGAAAGGAAGCGAAATTAATTCATATCTGGTTTCTGTGGGATGGGAAGCTGAAGAAAAGAGACGTTATTGGACCCAATAATCATACATTTTTAATCCATTTGAATATTTTAAATGTTAATCCAAATTATTTGCAAGCTATCCTTAAATTTAATTTTACTAAATTTCCTAATTTGAACTACAGAAGTTCTGTTAAAACAAGGATAAAGCCTTTGAAAATTTAAATAATAAAACAACCACATGGATCGTCTTTTGTAAGAAATGTATTTATTGAACTTTTAAGAAAACTCATATCCAGAAGAAGAACATTATCAAGAATTTTAAATTTTACCATCAAGAATAATAATTACAATCTAAGTCAATGTACTTTCAGATATCAACATGAAAAAACACTGAGCCCATTTCAGCAAAACTCTATGTTTGGTAGCTGCCGTTGCTAAAAAGAAAACCATATTTTATTTTATTCGATAATTTATTTTTTTAACGTTATTTAAAATTATTGGCAATATTGATGGTTTTTATGAAAGAATTTTGTAAACGTAATTTGTATTTACTATTTTAAATACTACGTATACGTATATGGAGAGGTTTGTTATATTTTGCGCTCCAACGCGTGGCACAAAATTTAAGTACTAGTAGTCTAGAACGAAATAGTATTTTTTCAACTAATATTACTATATTATTCAACTAAATTTAATTATTTCCATAACACATTGTGAAGGGGACTAACCAAGACAGATAAAAATAGTAATTAAGAGAGAAAATAATCATTCGAGTAGACTATTGATTTATGTGGTTTAAATTATTTATTTACGTCCTTTTGGCGCACTCTTTGAGCCTAACTATTTGATATAATAAGAATCCAAAAACATATCCAACAGAGTAAGCGGACCAAATGTAGGATGTGTAATGTATTTTGGCTTGGAAGCTATACAATAAACTGTTAGTTTTCGGGATTTAATTTATCAAATGGTTTAGTTACAGTAAATATTACATTTACGACTTTTTATTCAGTTTCTTGTATTAATTGTTTTCTAAATCTATGAAATATTCCAGGATTTAATAGTTTGTCGTAAATATAAGCCCTTTACCCTAATAAATGGGTTATTAGTGAATTTCCTGTGGAAAGTGAACTATTAGCATGACCCGCATGGTGAAACCTAAGCCCGGGTCCACCATAGAAGTTCCTAACGTGACCCACTGAACACGTTTTGGGGGGTCGTTCAAAAATGTATATATTTTTATATTTTCACTCTAGCGGTCGCATTTTTCGTCCAATTTACTTCAAATTTGGTAGGGATGTTCCTTTCTATAATAAGTTGGACAATTTCGTTGGGAAAAACAATCGGAAAACTCTAAACCCCGTTTTTGAGGATTTATCTTTCAAATTTCGAGTTGTTGGGCCCAAAAAGGGTCAGAAAAGCCCCGATGTAAAGTTAATGCATGTAAAAAGATGGGAATTAGCGAGGTGAAACTTTTAAGCCCTCTCTCGTTATTCTAGTATGAATATTTACTAAGTTATTAAAGAAAAAGTATATCGACCAAACACAGTACGTTCTCTTGTGGGTGTTTTACATTAGAAAAGCCTGCTTGCTATTCATTTGTTGGTGTAGTTTTGTTATCCCCAGCAACCTCACACCTACTTTCAAGCTTGACTGGACCTTCTCCTAACCTTATAATGCGCAAAATTGAACCCCCAGCATTGCAGGTAAATGAAACCAGGAGCATCAGAACAGCCAAAAAATCAATGTTTTCAGACTACAATAACAATTTAAATAAATGTATGTTTTTAAATTGGTTTTGTGTTTTTTAAGTTTGTTGTGTGGAAATTCACTTCCCTCACTCAGCGTGCTGCGTGCGAATTTGTTTATATTGATGCAGTTGTCTGCTAGACTTGAAATGTGATTTATAAATATCAAAATTAAATAAACATACATTGCCATCAATTCTGTTGGTCCTTTACAGAGTGTAATTTCATGGTAAGTTGCAGATGAGTGTGGCGGCACGTGGACTACATTTAGTCCGGAGTTATTCTGCGTCACGCGCCGGGTATCAACACACCCCATAGAGGGGTGAACCCTCCTCCTGGTGGCGAGAATTTGTAAACTGTGGTCGCTCTGTGATTACGGAATCACCCTTGCTTTGAACATTAGTTCTACGTGAAACGTATTAATATATATATATATATATATATATATATACTTTATTTAAAGAATTGAACCTAAAAATTACCAAAGAGAGAGCAATTTCTTGGATCAGTTCAAGAGATCTTGTGTTTTTTTCTAAATTTGTATTGCTTTATTTCGATATGTGTTGTATTTCTAAAACGTCCTCCTTTGCAGGTATCCGTTTAAAAGCATTAGAGACTCCACATGGTAGTTACTGACGTGATTTATTTGTTTGTAGATAAAAGAAATGGGATGAGCTAAATTTATTGTTAACGCCTTCGTTTAGGTGGAAAATGGGCGTACACATATTTTAAATAAGGAATGATGAGCAAATATATTAATTGAGAAACATAAATTGTGTTGAAAAGTTTATTACTTTAATCTGAGTTCTCCTTCCCCTATGTAGGCAATTCAGATTCATGGTGCCATAAGGGGAGACCTTCTCCCCTCTCCAACCTCTTATCCCTGAATGTAAATGTTCTGACGTCTACAAGACGAGACTTACATACAAAGATCATTCATTGATTTACTTAACATTCCTTCTTAAATATTCCTTCTGCTACCGTAAAAATAAATACACGAGTAAATCTTATTCAAACTATCTTCCTTCTATTTGCTTCAGTCAGAAATAGATAATCTATCGGAGTGGCTTAAAAGCTTGAGAGTGAAGGTTAATGAAAATAAATCTGCACACGTAACACTTACAACTAGAACTGACACCTATCCCCCAGACTCTCTCAATAATGTTATTATTCCACAATTAAATGAAGTAGAATATTTGGGAATGCACCTTGACCGACGACTAACATGGCGCTCACACCTTTGGAATAAACAACTATCTTTATATTTTAAATACAGAAAATTGTCCTTGCTATTGAATAGAAAATCTAACTTATCAACTATGAACAAATTATCAGTGAACAAAGTAGTACTAAACCTATTTAGAACCTGGTTAGAACTTGAACCTATGGAATCCAACTATGGGGAACCACCAGCAACTCTAATATTGACGTCATCCAACGCTTGCAATCAGAAGTCATACGCGCCATCCTTGGAGGTCCATGGTATGTGACCAAAGAGGTAATGCACCGTGTTACATGTACTTCTGCGGTTAGAGGAGAAATAACGCAATTTAGCAAAACTTATCAAGGTAAACTAGACGGTCATCCTAGCCATCTGGCCATGAATCTGATGGACTATAGTAAATCAGTTTATAGATTGAAGAAACATTTTGTTTTGGATCTGCTGTTTTTAACTTTCTAATTTGTTAAGTTTAAATGTTAGCTCCGTCAACGGATAGAAACTAACCCATATCGATTGCTAATTATCCTATTTAATTATTTTTCTACGTATCTTTTGAACAGATTTTAAATAAAATTGACAACAAAATGTTATAAATATATTTTGAAGAATTAAAGATACCATCGAATGATGCTAAAGTTAACTTCTGGTGAATTTTAACGTATTGTTTTTATACAATGTTCTTTTCTGCATTGTTTACACTATATTTTTATGTACAACAAATATCCTGAACGCTAATACGAGTAGTATCCGTGGGCGAAATGGATGTCGGTATATTAAGGAAGAATGTTGCTTCAACTTGGAAAGACTTGGCTCTTAGAGTCTCAGAAATCAAATGAAAAAATCCTTAACCGGGTGAATTAAATTTTGCAAAACAATCATTTTAAAATTGAAAATGTTAACATTAAGAGTTATGGAGTTCAAGTCAAACAAAATAATTACAACAGGTGTTCACAAACAGTCTATTAACAAACAAAGTAACACGTACTTGGTAAAGTACGAATCTGCACTAGTCATCCCTGCGGATGACTCGTCCCCCGTCACTAATACTAAAGCTATATAAACACATGACCATTTTGCTAAGTTGATCATTTTGATGATAAGGTACTGCGTGGGATTTGTATTAGGGCTACTGTAAAACTTTTTCAAACAAATGTTCATCAATAAAATGTTTATTCAAAGTATATTTTAAAAGTTAAGGTCTATAAATCTTTCATATTTTGATTCATAAGTAAACAAATAAAATTATGTATTTTAACAAAATGAACTGGCATAGTGTAGGAGTTAGAATGATTGCTTCATAATTTGTCGTTCACTAAATCTATCCTAGTATCGTGTTCATGATTCGAACTGGATCAAGTTTGCATTTGAAATTTACCTATTAATGAATGATGCTATACGAGAAAATATAACAACTTTGGGAAGCAACAAAAACATAACTTAGAAGTCCCATATCAAATCGGTACAAATTTCATCTGCATTGATTCCCTCAAAACCAAAACCAAAGCTTTCCACCATTTATCTGGTTTCCACTCTTCGTTAACCATTATTGCGAATTTTGGATTTTATTGCCTTAAATAGTTACTTCAGATTTATTGACTTGACTTCAGTAATTTTATAATGGAATAAAATATACAAATTTCTTATTGCAGACCTCTTGACACTATATTATGATTATTACACTTGGTATATTGTTGCTTGAGGAAATCTCACAATCACTAGCTTTTATCCCAATAAAATCGAGGTTCTTTTGATGAGCAACCTAAAATAATTTAGATGCGTTTATTTGAGACTGAATTGTTACAGTATCCCATCGTCGTATTTGTGAGCACAATATTACGTGGTATAATCACATTGTGAGATTGGCTCTAAAATTTGCATCATTGTGTGTTTTAAAATATAGTTGTGATTACAGCGTGGAGACTAATTCATTAACCATTTAATGAGTTCTCATAAAAATGACATTTAAGAACAAATAAAATATAAAATAGGAAACATCTGCGAATGGGCAAAGCCTGTGCTTTTATGTTGAGTCCTTCAGTGCTTCCATTTTAGTTCAATGCTGTTAAATTAATTTCACTTTCAGTGGCATTAAACATATTAAAATGTTATGAAAGAATGACTGTTGAAATACAACTACTCATTAAAATATTAGAGTGTAGCTGAGCCATGCATTATAACTCCGCTCTACACTAATTAGTTTAAACTACCTTTATAATTTGACCTAGAAAATGCTGGAATGTATCAAGTTTAGGTGGTGAGAAAAAAAATTGTTATCAGCTAAATTTTTAAACTTTATTCTGGATCTATACTTTGTATAAGTTAAGGCTATTAAAACAAAATTGAGATGTGTGTTTCAAGATATTGTCACTATATTGAGAAACTTAAATTCGCAGTATAGTATTAAAGGACCTGGATTTTTTTTTAATATGTGTTTTAGTGTAAATATCATACAGAAATGAAATACCGAAAGAAACATTGTTCACTGTATAGCAAAGATTTTATTGAATACACTATCAAATAAACGTTTTCCTTGTAATTGATTAGTATTACAATTTTAGTAATTTACTGTCTTGTTTTTGTTAAATGCGAGTAGTAAATGAAAATTTGATAATTATAATGAATTGTGTAACACGAATTAAATTGAAGTTACTGATGACTTACGCTTGATTCTTTATCTTTTAGTTGTTTTATTTTACAGAGGTCTGCTTGTAATACTGTCCATCGACAATAGACATCTAACGACTTACAGATTGTTTTATGAATGGAAGTTACTTAGTCTCTATTCAAAACAGTTTAAGCTTAAAGACAGTTGCTAATGTACAAAGTTCCTACAGCTCGCCTGATCCTAAGATTGATGAAGCACTGTGTACTGTATGCGAACTTTTTAGTACATGCGTTTTTGGTAGTTATTAAAAAATGTTCGTTAGTTACTCACCGTTCTATTTAATTTTGTTTGATATTACAAAATAAACTCTTTTAACCAGTTGAATCGTGAACATCCAATGGGAAATGGTTTGATATTTTTGAACACACCAAGCTATGAATGAGAAATAAAACACTTAAACGATTTCATGATGGAGTTTCACTACTATGCGGTTTTTAATCTGTTCTCAAAGTCTTTTCCGTAATATATGAAACATGATGCAACAGTTTGTGAAGCCGATAATTACTCACAATAACAGTAATTAAACTAAACACGCATCCATTTTTAATTTCATGACTCCAATTTTTACATGAATATGAGGTTTAGGAAACAGACACCAATAAAGACGCAATAACCAAGGTGCAATATTCTAGTTGGTTGCACTGCAACGTAGACTCCAATATAAAGGTGACCGTGGAGGTGTGGGACGTGGCGTCTGTCAGGGACGCTAGAATATTTATGGAGCGGGGTTTCAAAAAGTCGGCCTTCTTTCTTACCGTAAAAAAATAGCTTAACTACATACTATTAACTCTATACTGTATAACTTATTGGAAGGTATTAAGAATATAGGCGTGTTAATGTTGTTGTATATTGCAGAATAACGTATAGTACATTCAATTATATTTGTACACATACTATGTTATATTACCAAGTACAACCGAAAGAAAAGACCATTTTTGTGGGACGCGCACGCATTTTTATGGAGAAATTTTTGTGACGGAGTGTAAAGTATGGAAAGGTACATAGATATTGGGTTTATCGTAAACTATATATAAAAATATAAACTCTAAACTCTAATATTCTTGGATATTATTAGAATTATTAGATAATATTCCACGTAGCGAGTGGTTATAATGACCCAGAGGTTCGCTGGAGACGGATCCAGTCGATGGCTTGCTAACCACCGGACTTGGTCCTACTACAATGACATTATATTATTTTGCTTTTCAAAATAAGGTTACATACCGTACCTTGTCGTAATCATTCAACTAGTTTTTCAGATTACTATTTTCGGCACCAGAACTGTCCCATAATCAAATCTTTATATAAAAAAAATCTAGAACACTGTCGTCGTCTTGAGGTTTAAAGAGTTTTCAAGATTAAACACGAACGTGTACACATACTTACAAACATTGAAATAGTTTCAATTTTTCTTATGTAACTCTTCATGGAATCAATAATATTATCAAGAGCCTGAGAAATTCGAATTCTTGTGGCTGGGATGATGTTTTTGTTATACTTACCATAGCATATAAGAAAATCATTGCTCCTATTTTAGCCTCAGTTAAAAATCTGTCTTTTGACTTGGTATTTTTCGTGAAAAACTCAAGGATTCTGAAATAAAACCAATACATATCAAATGACCATTAAATGCAATCGACTTCTAACACTCAATACTCAGTAATTTTTCAAAACTATTTAAACAGCTTAACTGTGACAGAATAACAATTGTTTGTGTAAACAACAATACGGTTTTAGAAAATTTGCACATGCAGAGACATGTTTGGTATCCTTTGTTGAGGGGGTGTTAGGGGCCCTGGATGAGTCACAATGTTCACGGCTGGTGTTTTCTGTGACTTATCCAGGGCTTTCAACAGTGGTGACCACAGGCTGGTAACGCGTTTGGATGATATATTATAAGTAATGAGGCTCTTCAGTTACTGTATACTTATTTAGTTGAGCAGAATCAAAGAACAGTCTTGTTCCAAAACTTTAACAAATTTAACTGGTGTAAAGTCAACAAATGTTGAGTACCCCAGCGTTTTGTATTAGGTCCCATTTTGTTTTTGGTTTAATTAAATCTCTTAATGTTCAGTTGTCATTTGATTATATGTTGTATGCTGTTGACACCTTCATTTTAAGTATACAAAATCTCTTTCACTGTTCAATAGTTACATCACACAAACTCTTTGTTGAACTCCATAATGGGTTCACCGACCGTGGTCTGCATGTTAACATAGAGAAGACGAATAAAATTCAGTTACAGCCTTATATACAGGTCAAACAAATTACAGAAAAAAATGAAATTGGTTGGTTCACAACAAAACGTTGAAGCGATCCAGATTAGTAAAACATAAAAAATCACGCATTTCAATTCTCCAAAAAGTTAAATTTTTAAGTATTCTCCATTTTTGTTCAAATAAATTAAGTGGAAATTCGCTAAACGCAATTTGCAAATAATGTTATTAAAATACGGAATTATTTTATAGAATAATTCGCAAGGTACCTTATTAGTTTTAAAAGCCCAGAAGAACATTATTATAACTCAATATATTGTTAACAAAGGTTTACAGCTTTGTTACCTGACAAATTCAACAAGTTAAATTTAACTCTTTGTATCAAATCATCATAATTATAAACGGCTTATTTAGATTTCCAAACCGACTTGTTTAGATATCTAAACCTCCACTTAGAAATTTACAGAAGCAGCCCACTCTGCCTAGCATTCAAAATGTTAATCCACTTGACCCCACAAATAAAATAATGCAATATTAAAACAGCCCTAACTACATCTTATCAACGGGGCATATTATGGTCTAAGAGTTTTTCTTTTTACGTATAAACGTTATTTGCAATTAATATGATTGATTGGTCGAATTAGTTTTATAGGGTTAAGAGGAAAAGTAATATAAACAAAAATGTATTGATCCCAAACTATTCCGTCATCATTGAACTAGAAGCGGAATTTATATCTAATGAACGAACAAAGAGGAAGGAACAAGGATAAAGAAACTGAGATTGGTTATATACATAAAATAGAATAAATAAACTAAAAATGCAATTTCAAGCATACAGAAAATAAACATAACGTGTGTCTATCTTTTAATTAATTATTTTAAAGGGTCTTTTAGTTAAATAACATATACCGTAAATTCCCAAAAATTTAATAAATCCTGTGGTCTTCTTTGTTCATGACAGGCAACCACTTACCCTGCCACTTGAGTAAACCAACTTGATCTGACGATTCCGCAACTTACAATCCTTCTCTGAAATGGCATCGCAGTCACCATCATTCAACATGATGTGGCAGTAATTTTTCAAATATATCATGCAGTGGCTTCAGGGGTTAAGGTTTATTAATTAAATTGTTTAGATTGATAAGGAAATTTTGTGTATTTTTAATCATGGGGATGGTTTTATAAGTAAAAAAAAACATTAATATTTCCAAATCAAGTGAAGAAGTTACAATACATTCCCATTCATTAATTTAAATACAAGACAAACACCCGCAAGCTTTGTATGCAGTAACTACCTACTCATTAACTATTATAATTATAAAACTCTGAAACAAACAGTCAAATGTGCAAGCAAGCGAATATAACGCAGCAATCTATGTGTTGCAAGCTAATATGCATTATACCAATTAGTTAAAGCGATACTCAGTGTTCAGTCAGACCCTCGTCTAATGGTCTAGATTATTATATTAATTTCAAATTACTCTGTTCTCAATGGGTAAAATGGCATCTATTAAATCATGGATTTATTAGTTTTTTTACATACAGTAACATAGATCAAGTTAAAACCGTTTCCGATATATAATCCCTAATCAGTCTCAAGCCAAATTATTTTCACATATTGTGTTGTGCTTGGAATAAAGACCGGGTCAAAACTAAAATTTAAAAAACCAGAAAGAACAAAATACCTTATTAATTACATTACCAATTGCTTGTTACCACTCAATTCTGCCAGGGTGTTAAACTAATAAGCTGCAAATCATTTATAATATTTTACTTGGAAAACTCCAATAAAATAATGATTAAATGTTTCCTACAAAAGTGATTTAAATTTACTTACACAATTGCTATATTTCCAATAGATGGCTTTTTCGTTGCTGTAAAATACTAAACTATGCTGTGTGTTTTGTGTCTGTTTTATGTTATTTGAATGTGAAATGAGTGGTGTTTGAAAATAAATTTGACAGTTCTGTTCACAAGTGAGGGCTATTAATAATATAATAAGTAAAACAGAGTAACTATAAATCATTTTTGGATTAAAATATTGACCAGTTTCGGAACTAAGGCCAACCAGCAGAGACTAATTCATAACCTAAACAAAATATATAAACAATAAATAAAAATTATCAAAATTTTAAACATAACATAAAATAGAATATGTTAAAATAACAAAATAAAATATAGAACATTCCACATCTTATATCTTTTAACTTAGATATTTGTATTGAATGTTTAAATAATTGACTGAGGCTATGAATTAAGACTCAGACGATTGCCTTCCTGTATAACTCGTCAGTCTTTCAATAACAAGATTTAAAGGATATACTTCTTATAATATTTATAAAATAAATGTATGAAACCAGAGAACTCAATAATTATATAACAAGTAAACTTATAACTCCGTTAAGTTTAATTTACCGAAGTCATTCTCTATGAATAGGCATGATGTGTAGTTTGTTTCGCCGTTAAAGAATAATTAATTAAGAGTTTACTTTAAAAACGTAAAATCTATATTTGTTTTACAGTAATTATACTGGAATGGAACGGTCCTAAACCTACAGAGAAAAGTCCTGAGTATTGGATACAGCAACATTCTACGTAACAAACAAATAAACTCACTGCGAGCATCGTAAACAAGCGGCACAACACGAATAATAGAAACCCACCTTTGTTGGCTTACAACTCTTGTGACGGGCAGCGGACGACTATTTTATAATAAAAGTTTCAATGTGGTTTGACAAAGAACCCCTAAAACGTTTGTTGGTTTGAATCAAATAATTCAATATAAATAGCGATTAATATTAATGTGTCATATGTTTTTATACAAGTTTTGGATATAGGCCTACTGACAATACCAAACAGACTTTTTTACGATTATTTAAGAATATAGACAATTCTGTATACAGGTTTTTGAGAATTTGAGCGAACAACAGAACGCCAACTCATGCTGAATATGGCCCATTAATATGATATAAGGCAAGCTGGTATATTCCTTGGCTGCTTTCCGGGAACAAATCAATTAAAGTAGTAACATTCTTGACACACTTTAAAATAAATTGTTGTCAAGTCAAATCTCTCTCTCTCAACAAGCTAAGCCCAAGAAGTAAATCGTCGTTGTAAAGGGTACTCCGCCTAATCCGCTGTAAGTCGGGAGGCAACGGTTGGGCTGCCATGAACAAACTTAATGCGTAGGTTCAACTACTTTGTATATTTGAAAGTACGGTTTAAAATAATTAAAAGGACTTGTGTATCATTAAAATCTAAAATCTCCTGACATCCGTATTTTGTTATTTATTTAGAGATATGCAAACAGATCATTTAGTGTGATAAATCTCCATAAAACTAGTGAAGACAACTTACAATAATTTAAATGTATACAAACTATAGTAGTTGGAGTAAACTGTATTACAGTTTTTAGTAACCAACAACAAATACACCGAAACAAGAAAATAGGCTATTCATTTTTTAAATGATATTTTACATATTAATCCCCTTTCGCCGGCTATCCTATATTTCATAATCAATAGTGGCTCGTAAGGGTTATATAGCCGGTAACTCTGGTTTAGATCATATTTTATTTATGAAACAAAGCATATGATTGAATCATTTGTGGAAATGTAAATAAAACAGACGTTTTACAGTTGTCATGCTTTTACCGATCTTTTTGGCCGATCTTAAATGCACATATTTCCTATTATGTGTTATAAATAATACAATTGCAAAACCTAAGATATGTCACACTAGCTCACATGTTCGGTTCTATAATACAAACCGGTGTAGTTTTATTACAAAGCCATTTATGTATATTAAGCTAAGTTTTGAGTATGTTGCTAATCAAAATAATTAAACAGGTGTGTTTTTCAGTATCTATAATAGAGTGAGACTATTCAAATTCCCTGTAAAAAAATATAATTGAGATTTTCGAAACAAGCTAACTTGTTCCATCGAAAGTCAAGGCTTTTGTGTATAGTTATAAAACTAATAAAAATAATCACTTATTCAGCCATACAATATGTGATGATAAGCTTAATGCGATAGTGGTCCCTCGGAACGAGGGTAGGAAGATAAGGCCTAAACGACCTCCGGTCCTTCGTTAAAGTGTGTTAGAACATTTCATGTTCTAGGCGTTGAAAATAAATTCTAAGTATATAATTTGTATTATTTTTTATTATATAATGGTACTTCAGAACTACTCTATATTTTATACACAATTTTCTCCAAAAGAATTGACTTACAACAATATGGATAACATATATGAAAACACTGTTATTGGTAGTTTAAGTTTAATGCGTTATTTAGGATAATACTGTCATAATATAGCACATTTTATGAAGTTGCTTTAGGTTTTTGAATATTAGTGTAGTGTACTACCCTTTTATGGGTCCATAGCAATATTTAAAAGTAAGTTCTCTATTTATAGGTTATTTTAAGCCTTTGAATTCCAATTCTAAAATGTAAACAGATCTGTTTGCAGCAAAAAGAGAATAAAGCATTGAACAAATATTTTAAAATATTAAACATTTCATTTATAATGTGAGTTTTTATTGAGAAGTTTTCGAAACCCACATTGAAAAGCAAAATAACAAAGGTTAATTACTAATTGACTGCACTGTATGCTGCAAAAAGTGAAATTTAAAATGCTTGGTATATAGAATTATTTGTTATAAACCACAAGGAGCTTTTCACAGCTCGACTAAAACCCCAGAGTTGCGTCGCCCTTGACACCAGGATTTCGCCGTCTCACTGAAATCTTTTTTTACTTCATTTTCGTCTTCTGATAAACATTATACGCTCGTAACAGAATTTTGTAGTACGTTTTAAACAACAAACGTTTCCAAAAATTAAGAAAATGTAACCCCTTTTAGCTTACCCTGCCAAAGAAATAATCATGTCATTTCGGTCTCAAATTCAACATACTTAAACAATAATCAACCAACTGCATCTTAAACACTACAAAGCGTATTTACACTTACACTTTACAACACATCAAATAATAATAAAAGATGGTAAAAGGCTGTCTTGTAAAGGAGAAAATGTGTAATAATCTGTATGGATATTTCCACAAACTAATAATCTTTAGCACTATTTTTGACCTCGACATTTGAGTTTCTACCGTAATGCATAATTTTAGTTTAAAATTCATACGTAATGATCATTATGTATATATATATATATATATATATATATATATTATTTAATGCATAAAATATGTTATATTTATTTAAATTGTCAAAAATGTTTTTTCATTCGAATTTGTTATGATTTTTAGTTTATATTTAACATTGTCAATTAAAACTGACACCATTTCGAAACGGAATGTTTTAAGAAAACCTAAATTTAAAACTGTGTTACCTGCTTGGTTCACAATGTATTCTCTGTCTATTATTTTTCTGATTTTTAAAATATTTTCGTAACATTAAAAATGCATAACGGGGAAGAAACCAAGGAAGATAAGACTGTTCATCATTAAAAAGGATATTGCTTGACCTATGGAGAAACCTAAAACCCATGGTAATGTTTTGGTCATTAGATACTGTTATTTATGTTAGTACATTATAGAAGTATAAATACAAGTGTAAAACATATATCATACTCCTCAAAAATTTTTAACATACGACTAATATAGTCGACGGAGACTTCACCAACGTTATACGACGTTTACTTATGGCAATCATTCACCTCCCAAGACAACCTCCAATCACTCTCCTTACCATGCACGCCCTGCCCCTCACTCAAGACTTAGTAGACCTAATGGCCCAGGTCGCTGCTGCCCACCCACTGGTGATAGCGGCCGATCTGAACTGCCACCATCAGGCCCTGGGGGACCGTACTTCCACGCCCCCGGGTAGGCTGCTAGTCCAATTCCTGACCGACTCCGGCCTCCAGCACCACATGACTCCACCCACCAGGTACCCTGCTCATGAAGGCCAGGTCCCCACTGAACCAGGGGGCCAGGTCCCCTGACAAGCTCCTTTCCTCTGCATCCCTCTCCCGAAAAATCACAAACATCACCTCCGGCTTTGACCTTGGCTCTGACCACATCCCTCTCATCTTTGACCTCAAAATCACCCCCTACCCTACCAAGTCCGACCACCATGAAGCTTTCGAATTCACAGACTACCGAAATGCGGATTGGAACCTCTACTCCAGATACCTCACTGCCACACTGACTCCACTCACCCAACAACCACCTCCCAATATCCCTGCCCAAGTCGAAGAATTCCACTCCACCATCACTTCCGCCATCCTCTCTGCAAAGAACCTTGCCGTCCCGGTCAAACGAGTCCTCCATACCCCCCTCAGACTCCCACCATACATCCTGGGTCTCATCAAGGCAAAACGTCATGCCCGTCGTCTCCTCCTCCGCGATCCCTCCTCCCCCTACCTTCACGACGCCTACAGGGCCCTGGTCGAACGCGTGAAAGTCGCCATGCACTCCTTTAAGGACGCCAGGGCTCAGAAGGTATGCGAGAAGGCAGACTCCGATTTCTCCAACAACCCCCGTAGTTTCTGGCGCCTCGTCAGACACTACAACAATCCATCAACCCCCTCTACTCCCCTCCTTGTCAACGACACCGTTATCTCCGACAGTCAAGGCATGTCCGAGGCTTTCCGAGATGCGCTGTCATCCATTCACTCTGTCCCGTCCCATCCTGACTTTGATGAGGCCCACTTCTACCAGGTGAACGCCCAAGTCACCCAACATCCTGCCACCTTCAACCCACTGGATTCCATCGTGCCAGACATCCCTCGTCATGACCTCCTCCTCCCAATCACCACCCAGGAAATCAACCTCAAGCGCAAGCACCTCCGAAACACTGCCCCTGGTCCTGACGGCATTTCCAACCTCCTCCTGAAACAAGCTCCCCCACTTCTTGTGACCCTGCTTGCCACCCTCTACACCTCCGTCCTTCTTCTGGGCTTATCCCCGAGATCCTGGAAGCACGCCAATGTCATCCTTTTTGCCAAGCCCCACAAAGATCCCTGGAATCCCAACAATTACCACCCCATCAGCCTCACTTCCACCCTCTCGAAACTCTTCGAGAAAGTCCTCGCCTCCAGGATCCACCTCCACCTCAACTCACTCGGCCTCCTCCCCATCACCCAAGCCGGTTTCCGTCCCGGAGTCAACATGTATGACCAGCTTCTGCGGGTGGTTACATGCCTTCAAACGATCAACGCCCTCCACCGTCCCTCAATCCTTGCCCTAATGGATGTCCAGAAAGCTTTCGACACCGTCTGGCACAACGGCCTTCATGTCAAGCTCCTGGACCTCCAGCTCCCCTCTCCTATCATCAGGTGGATATCCCAGTTCCTTGACGGCCGAACGGCTCAGGTCCGATTACGTGGCTCCCTCTCCTCTCCCTTCACCTTGCGTGCCAGCGTTCCCCAAGGCTCCGCCATCAGCCCCCTCCTCTACATCATTTATGTCCGTGACCACCCTGCCCCTATTCCACGCAATCCCACCGACACCTCCTGTGGCCTTGCCCAATTTGCTGATGACACCGCCTTCTGGATCTCCGAAAAGTACCACAATACCCTTATCCGGAAAACCTCCCAAACCCTCCAGAATTACCTTTCCTACTGCAACAAATGGCGCATCCTCCTCAACGCATCCAAAACCCAACTCTGCTTCTTCAACTTCCGCGCCCGCCGCTTCTCCCGCACCAAGAGAGATCCCGTTTTCCTCAACAACGTCCGCCTCCCCCTCAAAACATCCGGCACCTACCTAGGTGCCACCCTAGACTCCCGACTTTCCTTCGTCCCTCATCTCCGCGAAGCCAAAAAGAGAGCTACCACCCGCCTCCGTGCCCTCCGTATCCTCAACCACCGCAGCCGTGGCTGCTCCAAACCCACTCTTGCCCGCCTGTATTCCTCAGTCACCCGCCCTGTTTTAACCTACGCCCACCCGCTCCTTCTATCCGCCCCGAACAGCTTCCTTTCAAGCTTCGAGGCCGCTGAGAGACGTGCCCTCCGCCTTGCCTCCCACCCTGGGCCCGTAACCACATGGCTTACGAAGCCCACTCCATCCCCAAACTCAAAGACTTCCTCCACCACCTCAACATCACCTACCTCGACAAAGCCCGCACCTCCAACATCCACCAACCTTACTTCCAACCCTACTTCACTGACCACCCCAGCCTCACGATCCACCATCTTGCCGACCTAGACCAGCAGCCGGCACCATTACCCCCGCCAATAAACCCCATGTAAACCCCCCCTAGCTCTCACTCCCTGGCCACTGTAGCAGGCAAAAAAAGTCCTGTTGCAGTGTGTTCACCTTTCCAACCCCCAAACCATCCCCTGGCCACTGTAGCAGGCAAAACAAAATAATAAAAAAAGGCCTGTTGCAGTGTGTCAATCTCCCCCTCACCACCAACCTATCAGACGGCTGAAGAGGGACCAAGCGCCCTAAATCAGCCACAGTGGGCCAGGGACTTTCCCGCCTACTAGAACCTCACAAAAACAACAACAAAACGTTTACTTGATGACAACATCTAAGTAAATGAAACATTTGTTTAATGACAAACATTCATATACAAGTATTTTCCTCAGAAGGCAGGGATTTTTTTTAATATCACATAGTTATTTTTTAAACTTAGTGTGATGCGAGTTATAGCAAACGAGAGCTTATACATGTTAATACCCCGTCACAGCAAACCTGCATACTCAGCGAATTTCCAATGAATATATAACATAACACATTAAGCCACATATCAGGATTCATAGTAAATATTTTCACAAGCAAGCGATATTTAAAATTTTAATTATTCTCCATAAGAACATTGGGGATGAGTATGCAGGTTTGCTGCAACAAGGTAAAAAGTAATGGGTTTTTATGCAAATATCAACAGAATTCATCTTAGTGAAGCCACATACCAAGTTTCATCCATATACATGCATAAATAAACGATATAAACATTTTAATTATTTTCCATAAGAATAACATGGGGATCGAGTACCTAGGTTTGCTGTTACGGGAACCATAGACAACAAATTTGTTTTTGTGCAAACAACAATAGACCACAACTAGATCAAGCCATATACCAAATTTTATCAGTTTATGTCCATAAATAAGCGAGATATACAATTTTTATTTTCTCCCCATAAGAATAACATTAGACAACGTACTGTTTTTAGCACTTGCAATGTCTCAGTAACCAATTGACGTAGAACAATGATCAAAATATCAAATTCTTTGTTTTTTTATGCTGAATTCAATGGTGAGCAATACAATTTTATTTGAATAAAAATTACATGTGGAAACTCCAAAAAACCCATTTTTGGGGTACAAACCCCCCCCCAAAACCCCTCTTCGTATGGTGCGATTTGTCTGGTTTTCGAACTCTTTCAAATAAATGGTACTTTACACATTTGTACTAAATTTCATTAAGATCGGACCTATTTTGCGAGAGTTATCGTGCTTACGGACACACGCACACACACACACATATATATATATATTGTCTTATAATGTTTGGGTTAGTTAAGAGAACACAATGCAGTATATATATATATATATATATATATATAAAACAATTTGAACGAATGGTGTTTTTGGCATCTGGGAACCTCAAAATGAAAAGTTATCATGTTCCCGGGCTTAAGTCTTACCATGAGACCTACGGTAATAGCTTCTTCCCTATAGAGGAAATTCGCTAAAAGTAATGATAGTTGTTTATGAACCAAATACTAACTCGATATTTTCTTTTAAACCGCTTACACTAACACATTTCCTGAACATTAAAATGTCTCTTAGAATTCCACATACACACACTAAGTCCTTATTTTCTAAGTAAAATGTGTGAGACTTTTTAATGGAACTATAAATGTCAAAGTCGTTGGAAATAAATAAACAATTCCTCACAACGAATTTTGTTGTTTGAGTATAAATAGTATAACTGGTGCTGTACATGAATATAATTGTATACTATTTGAATAAAACAGACAGTGAGAAAATATTTGGGCGATATGCCGAATTTCTATAAACAAGAAGCAATCAGTGCCCAGCGGTCAGGGCAGTCTTGCCATGAATATGCATGAGGCTGCGGGTCCAATAATGTAATAACTCGACTCTATTTGCTACAGCTGTCGGGGACAAGCTTGAGAGTCAGGACTGACTTGATGAGGTGGGCAGTTTTATAAATAAGTTTTTTTTATAACTTAATAATGAAATATATCTATATTTTTAATTCTGTAATTGCAGGGTGATAGTATATTGACGTTATTGGCCCAAAGGACTCAGTTAAAGAAGTAGTTTAATGGAAATTCCTGCCAGCTAGAAAAAAAGAAATATTGTCCTCATGATGTGGACAGTAAAATGTCTGTTTCGATTCCATTTTATCGAAGTAATATTAAATTCACTAGTATTTAATTAAGAGTACTATTTACTGCAATCAACGTACTCCTTATTATTAAGTATTATTAAGTACTCCTTAGTATTAAGTCCTCCTTAATTTTCTGATTGATTTATTATACTTGTAAAAGTAAGTCATAATTAAAAGAGCTCTCAAAATGTATGCATCATTTTTTTACTATACATAATAAAATAGTTTATATAAATACCGCAGTTGTTTATTTGTCTGTTGGCACCATAAATTTCAAACATAAAAGAGTGTTAAACAATACTTAGGTGGTTTAAATCTTTGAATTAGGTAAAGTGCTACAAGATAATATGTTTTAATAATGATTTTAAAGATATTGTTAAAATTATATTCATTACCGTCACTATTATTGGAAAATAAAAAATCTTAATTTTTCCAATTCTTGTTCTACATAAAGTGGCTGCATATTGAATGTGGTAGTCAATTCAATTTATGAATATAGTATATGTATAGTATAGTATATACGATTATACGATTATTATTCGATTGTGATTTATATATATGTGCATAAATTGCGTTCAGTTAGAGTAACTATTTAATATATGAACTGCAGTAGAACGTTGTTGTACAAGGTTTCATGCATACAAATGTTAGTTTAATGGAGAATGGTTAACTATTTACAGCTTGAATTTATATTTAGATTATTTGATTAAGTTTGAACGCAACTTTATCTCATTGATAACCGTAGTCGTTGCATAAAATTCGAGATCATATTTAATAAAATAATATTATTTTTTCTAAACAAATGTAATAAAGTCCATAGATACATTATAGATTACTGATGTAATCCTATTATAATAGGCATACCAAACAAAGTTCATGCTGAAAAATAATAATATCAATAACATTCCAAAATAGAAGTAAGATAAGTTTACAAACATTCTTTATAAACGATGTACCGCTATCCAGATTCAAGAGGTAGTCCTTAGTTTTGTTACCTGATTGAAAGCTAGGAATATCTTAACTATCTCTACTATAGTACATTCTTTTCTAAAAATTTGATTTTGTTTACTATACTAACATATTATTATCCTCCTTGTAATTAATGTAATTACTTTTCTCATTTATAAGATTCTATCGGTGTTTTATCAAGTGCCTGGTAAAATGTTAAAAACCATTGGAAATAAAACGCTAAATAATCAACTACTGTAAAAATAAAAGGGGCCTTTTTGAATTTAACCGTATTTGAATTCAACACAGGACTTTTTCCACATCGATAGTATTGTATTAGTTAATAGTTGCAGGTTAGCGGAACAGATAACGTATGCAAAACAACACTACTTATATAAGTGATTCACTTCTCTACGAGTTCCTTTTGTCCATTAAAGTTTTTTAAACATTATTGGGACATTTTTAACGTGCAGTTCAGTGCCAGCAATAAATATGTAAACATTATTCCAGCAGATTGATTGTTTTGTTGTTGTTTTGTTATCCGAGATTTCAATACACACGTCAAAGAAACGATTATTTCAAGAACAAAGGTCTAAATTTAAATTTTAAATGTGAACGAAAGAGTTCAACCGAGAGCGTGAGGGCGAATTAGTAATCGGCTTAAAAAGCGAGAATATTCCCTACAGCGCTCTGATAGCGGCTTACACGGAAAGCCCCTCGGATCGGAACCCCCTCGGGGCAACGTACACTCGTGGACTAGCATCACATTCTGGGTTCTGGGGGATTCAATTGGAATGTTGATAATGAATAGATTAATGGACACACTAGTATATATTAATAATAAATAATTAGGGTATATTGTATACATTTGCAGTTTGTTGCTCTCTGACGGTAAATAATATAAATTAAAGATATAATTTTCTTATGAGCTACTTACATTTGATATTCATGCCAATTAGAGTAACTGTCTGGTTGATCAACCTTACCTATATCTTGGAGTTGTAAGATTTATTTTATAAAACGGTGTAATTTTAACATTTAAACGAAACTTACATTGTAACAACTATTTCTTCACCAGTAAAAACTTGTCAAACATTATTTTTCAGCAAAGAACGAATTATGAAGTAAGATAAAAAGTACTACATAATGTAATTTCGGCAATTCTACCCTGCGTAACGATTTAGTCGTTGGATCGAGACAAATCAGATGGAGAAGGAGATTAATATTACTCAATACTTCAAACATTACTGGGTAATTGATAGCAAACGATTAACATAGAACTAACTACCAAACTATGCAAAACCACCAAATAATACAGAAATCGTTTTATATTCACAAATAACTACAAACTAAATATTTAACGTGTTTTCTTTCGTGTTGCTAATATGGGCTTCACGCGGAATTTACTTAACATAAGTAAGATCTTGGAACACCGATGTTTAGTTAATTAGTTTCCTCTCGCCCCTTATGATGAATTAATATTGAACTACTAAAACCCGAGCTATAGGACTACTGGAACCCGAGCTATAGGACTACTGGAACCCGAGCTATAGGACTACTGGAACCCGGGCTATAGGACTACTGGAACCCGGGCTATAGGCCTACTGAAACCCGAGCTATAGGACTACTGAAACCCGAGCTATAGGACTACTGAAACCCGAGCTATAGGACTATTGAAACCCGAGCTATAGAACTACTGAAACCCGAGCTACAGGACTACTGAAACCCGAGCTATAGGCCTACTGAAATCCGAGCTATAGGACTACTGAAACCCGAGCTATAGAACGACTGAAAACCGAGCTATAGGACTACTGAAACCCGAGCTATAGAACGACTGAAACCCGAGCTATAGGACTACTGAAACATCCAACCACAAAACAATTTAAGTAATTTAACATGATCGATGAATATGAGAAGAATGTATTTAGTATACTGTATATTTATCAGTGGATAAGTTTAGGTTCATATTACTGATATCATCGGACACGTTCAAAGAAGGGTTATAATAAGCGACACATAATCAAAAGTAACTGTACATTATACAGTATTACGTAGTATTAACGGAATACCCTTCAAAAGTTGCATTACAATCACCAGCTTCTGTGAAATGGGAGGCCAAGAAGATGCTGTTTAATTTTCCACCCAGTTATGTGAACTAACTCAGTGAATAAGTGATTTAACTAAATTTTAGGTGGGGCCTTTAAAGGGCCACAACATGTTTTCTCACTCTTATTCTGTTGGTGCCTTTAAAGGGTCACATAAGAGAGCATGCAAAGTGATATTGTTATTAATTGCACTTGTTATTCGATAAGCCATCTTGGAAGCAATGTCTTCAATTGTAAAAATGGTGTAACCGTTGGAATAAATAAATAGTTCTCAGTATGATTTTTCATGAAAAAATAAGAAAACGGTCCTGTCAGAACGTACCCAAACATGATTAGTTTTCCAGAAGCATTGAAAATCCAGAGTTGAAACTTTGCAAGTACCCTTCTTCAAACAGTATGTGAGTAAAAATTTGGGAATAAAAAACATTAATTGAACAAGTTTTAAAATAGTGGCCTTAACAACTAATATTTAAATAACAATAAAAACTGTTAATTTTACAGAAACTTACAAACATTAAAAATACAAAGAATAACATTTTTTCCAAAACAACGATGTTTGATTTAAAGAGCTCGAATGCTAATAATTGGAGCAACACCATTGCCAATTATTGATGTGACGGATAAAATCTGCACTGTTTGATCACTGACATAAGGTCTGTTAACGACGCGATAGAATATTTTTGATTTCCATGCATTAGTATTGTTGTACTGTAGCAGTTTTAATTGTATAATTTAATTTATGTTTCCTTACTTAATTAAAAAATGAAAGTACTTACTTTTGAGGGTAAAGAAGTTTTTTATGAATGATAAAAGATTCATAATTATCAAACACTTTGAATATGAGTTACATATAATGTTGTACTAACTTATTTATTTATTTGCTATTTTAATTTCTTAAATATCAGTATATAGATATTTCTCAGTTTTACTATCCTTTTATATTTATGGGCTCGCCATTGAATTAGGCCAATCTCTGATCTCTGATTATTGTGGTTTTAAAATGAATATAGAAATATAAATAATAGCAAATATTACGGGCAAAAATAATACAGTAGTTGCCCTAGCTCATCACACAAGTACATAAACAAGATATATTGCTCGTACGAGCGGTCTTTATGAGTTGGCTTTCGGATGTTTTTACTGCAATGATAAATAATGACTAGTCATTATTGTTACTCAAAAACCTAAAATGGAATTTCAGAAGTTGATTAGTTAAACATTTCCACAAACTGCTGTTTGTTTGCATGGATCAATGAACTCAATTCTAATCAAATAAGGGAGGCACCACTGCTTTTTGAATGAAATGTCCACCAAATCGTCGATATTGTTTATGTTCCTTTTAACTCCTCTCACTTCACTTGAATTATTCAAAACGAACGCAGCATGAACCTACATCAACGCTGGAAACACTACTGTTTGGTAAATAACTTATAATTTATCCTGCGAATTTTCTCATCGTGTTCATGTTTATTGAATGGAAGAGCTATTCAGTACAACTTGTAAACAATAAACTACAAGAAATTACAAGATTTACCACACGTAAGAAAAACGTAAAATTGGGAGAAATGTGGGAAATTATACAAACAATTTGGCAAAAGCAATTTATATCTCTCAGCAATACTCACAGGGATAGCGGTGATTGAATTAGTGGCAACCCGTAAAACCAATGACATCCTTATATTCAGTTGTATCACTTCAGCAAACATAGTCAATAGCTTATAATATATAATTGTTTTTATCTGCGATTTAAGTTGTCGAGCGTTTTTACTTAGAATATGAAAACGTACATAATCCTTAATAAATGTTAAGTAAAAATGTAACATTACGGATTTTAGCCAAATAAAATCCAGTAAACAGTGTTTTCATTTTTTATTCTGAATTGACCTTGGTTTTATTATTTTAGCTAAACTTTATAATAGATAGTTATATTCCCTCTCCGTTCTGCTCTCTTACTAATTATTCATATTAATTTAGTTCCTAGAGGGCGCTCCAGTTTGAAAAAATACCCCATCAACGGATGGTACTCGTTGTTACATGCCAGTAGGTCCACAGTAGTTGCGCGGGATGGCTAACTGGCGACCACAAGTGGAGCAGGCGGGACGGCGGCAAGATGGATGTTACAATAAGCTGACCCGAGGTTCGCCACGGCCGTAAATTTTCCGTTCGCTGAGAGTCTCTTGTAATATTGTAATCTTTGATGGAAACGTGTATTATGTGTGTACAACACCTTTTTAACTTTTGTGAATTTCCCCTTTATGTAAGACGTTTTACCGTAAGAGGAATAGTAAGATCCAAGCTTGACATGATATATTTTTGTTTTGCGGGACCAAAAGGCTAAACAAATATACGTTCAAATTTGTACAAAGTGTTAACAAAGTCTCTCTGGCAACATAAGGAAGTTGTTCTTGGGGCAAAATAGATCAGGAATGTCACATAAACCTTATTAGATGGTCTAACTTGCTGCGTTTTTCGTCTGAGTGTATGTATTAGCAAATTTCCCCTATAGGGAAGAAGCTATTACCGTAGTCGGCATGGTAAGACCTAGGCCCGGGACCATGATAACTTTTCGTTTTGCGGTCCCCAGATCCCAAAAACACCATTCGTTCAAAACTGTATATGTATGTATATATATCCGTGGGTGCGATAACTCTCGTAAAAAAGGTCCGATTTTGATGAAATTTTTTATAAACGTGTAAAGCAGCATTTATGATTTTAAGTTCGAAAACCAGTCAGATCGACCTATCCGAAGGGGTATTTGGGGGGGTTTGTACCTCAAAAATGTTTTTTTTGAGTTTATTACGTATATTTTTTGTAAAAGTCAAATTTTAGTTTTTTTTTTTTTCATTGGAATCAGCTTAAAAGATGCATAATTTGGTGTTTTGATCATTGCTCTACGTCAAATAGTTACGGAGATATTGAAAGTGCTAAACACAGTACGTTGTTCAATGTTATTCTTATGGAGAATAAGAACAATTGTATATCTCGCTTATTTATCAACTTATCCTGATGCAACTTGGTATATTGCTTCATATCGTTGTGGTCTATTGATATTTGCACTAAAAAACATTATTTGGCCGATAGTTTCCGTTGCAGCAAACCTGCGTACTCAGCTCCCATGTTGTTCTTATGGAGAATAAGTAACGTGTTATCTCCCTTAATGATCTCCCTTAATTAATAAAATTTGATATGTGGCTTTACCTTCTTGAGTTATATTGATATTTGTATAAAACCCCACTTTTTGTGTTCCTTGCTTCAGCAACCCTGCATACTCAGCCGCCATGTTGTTCTTATGGAGAATAATTAAAATGTCATAAATCGTTTAATATGAATGTATATTGATGAAACTTGGTATGTAGCTTTATGTGGTATTGAGATACACATATATATATGCATTGGAAATTCGCTGAGTACGCAGGTTTGCTGCTACGGTTTTTTTTTTTTAAATAAATACCTTAAGAACACCTCCTTGAGTTATTGTTTTGAACGTCGCACATCTATCATGCTTGCCTAAGTCTAACGGTAATCGAAGTTAAGTTTCAGCCTGTTAAGTTTCAGTTCCTTTTAGTTAGGCCATTT
This sequence comes from Allygus modestus, assembly GCA_963675035.1. Lineage (NCBI taxonomy): Eukaryota > Metazoa > Arthropoda > Insecta > Hemiptera > Cicadellidae > Allygus > Allygus modestus. Next base: position 97,464,067 of record OY776111.1, on the reverse strand, counting down.
TAGTCTCTAGTGCATCTTGGAATATTCAAATATAAACATTCGTCGTGTAGTAGATAACTTTAAAGGCTAACATTGTGGTGGAAATAGAATTAATTGATTTTTAACCGCGTCAAAACGGCCAATATTGTGAAATTAATGAATTTATGGAATACCTGCATTTTCGTTTCGGCTACACAAATCACTTTAGCGATTCAAAATTCTTACACGTAGCTTTAATATGATGCAAGACTGTATTTTAAAAAATAAATCAAAGTTCATCTACTCAAAAATGTGTAAAATAAAAAATGAATGTATACCTACAATGACTTAGTATTTCTTACTTTTTGGCAATGAACGAAAAAATACAATCCACCTATAAAACGCATGTTATTGTGCATAACTCAGTAATAAAATTAACCTACATTGAGTACATGAAATCAAAAATAAATTCAACGATTGGTACTGTTTTGGTATTAAAATGCTGTTCCACCGGGTAACATTGGTTTGCAAAATGTGCCAATAACACTCAAGCCTTCACACCATTCAATAAAATAACGTGCGTTTATTTTTAGTGAATTTTCTTTGGAGAAGTGAACTATTAGCATGACCCGCACGGTGAAATTTAAGCCCTGGACCACCGTAGAAGTTCTAACGTGACCCCCTGAAATTTATATGTGTGTATGTGTGTGTGTGTGTGTGTGTGTGTGTGTGTGTGTGTGTGTGTGTGTTTATATGTGTGTGTTCGCACTCTAGTGGTTGCAATTTTTGTCCGATTTACTTGAATTTTGGTAGGAACCTTCCCTTCTGTAAACGGTTGGACAAGATCGTTGGGCAAAACAATAGGACAACTCTAACCCCCTTTTTGGGGATTTTAATCTTTCAAATTTTGAGTTTTTGGGCTCAAAAAGGGTCAAAAAAGCTCCGAATGTTACATTATTAAATTATTCTACGTAAAATGCCAACAAAATTAAGCCCTCCCTCATCATTCTAGCATAAGTATTTACCGATTTATTAAAGAAAATGTCAATTGTCTTAACACAGTAATTTGTCTTAAGGGGATTTTTTACTGGAAAAGGCTATTTTTCATATCTTGATGTAGTTTTATCACCCCCAATACCCCTATACCAACTTGTTATCCTGACTATACCTCCTACTAACCTTTTAATATACAACATTGCCATCCTAATAGTCAGTTTAAATATAACCAGAAGCATCAGAAAAGCCAAAAATAACACTTTTCAATTTTACCAAAAAGATGTTACCAGTGTTATTTTAAACCCTTTATTAGATTTTTTAAAGGTTTTATGCGGAAATTCACTTCCCTCACGTCTTCGTGCTGCGTGCGATCTCGTTTTAAGTTCGGAACGCAAGAAAATCGCTCCATCCAAAGGGTTGGTTTAGAGAAAGTTCCTACTGTACAAGTATGGTTTTAATGTTTAACAGGGTACATTAAAAAGGTAACATTTTTGTTCAAGCCGTTGAAATCAGCGACAGAAGCAAGATTTTGAATTATAGCTTTACATCAATTAATTGGTCGCGGAGATATTAAGAGTAGTAAACACAGTATGTTGTCCTTGATATTAATGAACTATTTGAATTCTAAGGAATAAATAATCATTGAAAAGTACATGCATTTTAATTGTACAATATTTTTAATCCATTGGCAGCCCAATCACAGGAATATCAGCTGAGGCCTAAGGATTATATTAATTTCGTACAAAATGCTGGGTTTTACTGCATCATAATAAAACAGTAGTTGCTAAAAACAAATTGACTAATTTTTTTTAATTATCAAACCATTCAGAACCAAAAAAATCCTTGTATAAAAATAGGTGTAAGAATGTAACCAGGACCTGTCCTATTGTGCTAGCATTACCCAAAGCAACAGGCCTGTACATATCTTACTCTGAAATAGATAAAAATAAACCATTCTCAAACATTCGAAAGAAGTAAATTTCTTTTAAGATAGACTACTCTATTCAGTGCCTTGCAAACATGTTCAACATGCATGTGCCAAGAGAGCTTAGAATCTAAGTAGATTCCTACAGTTAATCAATTCATTATTATTACTATGATTTATAGTAGTTTGTCACATTTTGAGACTTAATTTTCAAAAGTGAAATTGGTAAAGAAAAACAGCTATTTGGGTCTTATACAACATATCGCATTGTTCTAATATGAGATTTGCTTCCATAGGAATGTCAATAAGAGCTGAATCCTTGGTAAGGAAAGTATCATCTGCAAATATTATATTTACAGACATTTAAAATTTAGATTACTTTTGGTCTGCAAATGTAGATTTTCTTGTAATCTATATTTGAAGCTAAATCGTTGATTGTGATTAGGAAAAGCAGTGGCCCAGAACCGACCCCTGTTTACCCCAAACATTACCTCAGAGAAGTTAGAATAAGAACTGTTAGAAAACAATTTGTGATACCGGTTACTGAGGTATGATTCAAATAATGAATCTTGATTGCCAATTATACCGGAAAAGTACATCTTTTTCAATACAAAGTTCCGATCCATGCAAACGAATGCTTTTTGCAGGTCTCAGAGAACTGCTCCCGTCAAAATGCCATTTTTAAATCTGTTAAGTCCATGGGTCTACTACGACTGCGTCAATCGTGGACCTTACTGGCCTAAAACCAACTTGAATGTCTGTAAAAAGTTCATACTCTTCAAAGAAAGCGCTTACCTGGTATTTATAACTTTTTCATCAATTTTTTAAGCAGCCGGATTAGAAAGATTGGTTGGTACCCACTAGGATATCAGGGACACCCTTTTTGAATACTGGCACGACTTTTGACAACTTTAGTTTGGCTGGAAATAAACCATCCATCAACGTTGCATTTATACACATAGAGACTGGGATAGCTATGGAGTCAATTGCACCCTTCAAAAGGACTTTTGACATTTCGTAAATGTCACAACTTTTGGTAGACTTACGTTTATTGACTTTATCAGTGTCAGTCTGGCTCCTCACAGTTCTCCATTCAAGATTGCAGCTTGGAGTTTGTAGGTGCTGCTTTTGCAGTTCACTTGCTGAACTAGATGAGGGCAGGATGCTCTGTCGAGTTTGCTCGATAACTTCAGTGAAGAAAGTGTTGTACATTTCTGCACCAGGTTGAGGACGAGTGGTAGTAGAAGTAGGCCCACTTTCTTTGACGTACACACTAGATATGTCCGTTACATGGGCTATATGGCTATTTTCTTAAACAAATATTCTTTGTTTGGTATGCTTCAAAGCAATTGTCTACGTGGAGTGCTAGTTGGCATTTATTGCAAATCTTGCATTTATATCGGACCTTATACCATTCTTGAAGAACACTTTGCAGTTTCTAGTCGGGTATCTTTTGTTTTCTCTGTAGGTGGAATAGACTTGGGCAATTACCTAAAGGTTTGCTTTGAGGGGATTTTCCTCTAATGGGCGAGCTGGAGAGGCTCTCTGGAAGTGTGACATGTAGCAGCAACTGTTAAACAATTTTCAGAGCTATGAGTTCTTTTTTAAAATGTTTTTATATATTTAAATATGAATTTAACATTGCCATGTCAATCAACTAAAACAATATGTGTTATATGATTTGACACAAATGTCTCATTATAGTGGGAGGTGCCAAAAACTAATCTTGTACATCGACTCTCATCAGTAATTAAAATTAGGTAATTTTCCAAGTCTATTCCACCTACAGAGGAAACAAAAGATACCCGGCTAGAAACTGCAAAGTGGTCTTGAAGAATGGTATAAGGACCGAGATAAATGCAAGATTTGCAATAAATGCCAACTGATTATAATACTTTATTATAATCAGTCACTGATTTAGGTTTCACAACGTATTTTTTCACTCCTAATCAAAATTTCCTTGCTACAGCCAGACATCTGTACTCACTTCATGTATGGTTGATAAAACATGACCATTATTTTTTTCCATCCATTTTATTGATAATATGCCATAAAGACTTATTTTTATTGCTCCGCCTCTTTGGAGTCCCATTTTTGGAAATTCATCTGGCATATTTGATGGCATGAAATCTACAGCCCATTACATGAGTATTCTTAGCCAGTAAAATTCGTGTTCAGCCACCGGAGAAACATAATGAATAAAGGATTAATACTGCACCTAAACTTTCCACTAACCGTTATATTAGTTGACTAGCCTATTAATATTTGCATAACACTCTTCCTTTGAAACATCTACTTATTCAGCCCTCTTTTTTTTCTTTTATAGCATTATTAAACCTCTATATCATGTTTATTTATAACCACTAACCATATGTTTTAGTGTAACAACTAGAAAGGAAGTTGTAAAACTACCATAGGCATCCGCTCCACGGGGTTTCAACCTTCTTATGTCAATTTTATGAACATTTGATTTTGTTATTTAACCTAAACAGATGTTCATTATACGAAATAGTTCAGAATGTTAACCAAAGAAAACCGCAAACACAACGCATTTATTCCCCGTTTGAAGCCGGATACTGCATCAGCTAGTACCTTATATATAATAAGTATCTCCTTATAGTTATTTTTTCAATGAAGAGGGATTTTTTGTATAAGTATTGACTAGCATCTGAATAAGAAGTTAACCCGATACAGATAAGAATCATTAATAATATTAATAGGAAGTTTAAACTAACTATGGACGTTTAAATTGACTATGACATATATGACCGTCGTCCAATCAGCACACACCAATTCCTGTGGTTGCAACTGGATTGAAGTGGTAACCTTGACTTATAATAAAGCATAAAAGAGTTCTCTGACCGTCCATTTTTCCATAGCAGCAGGAGCATGTATAACAAATTATTAGAAAATCACGGGTTTTAAATTACTGATATGATGACTTCTATTCCTTGACGCTCCAGTTAATTGGAACATGAAACGCGTCGGTCTTCAAATGTATTTGCTTGCTGGGAAAAAAGTCGTGTTGGTTCCGGGAGTCCAAGATTTGTAAGAATTATTGTGTAAGAGCAGAAGACCTTCAGTTTCAAGGGGAGCACGATTGTAAGGTTGGTCTTCTAAACTGATGGATTTCTTCACAAACAATTTTACCCTGAAAGAGAGAGCCTCATTACAGTTGGATGATGGTACAGCTGTCTGCTTTGGATCTACCACTTCTATGCGGGTATCAGAAAATGAATTATTTATTATTGGCTTCCGTCGGTTCTTATCCCGTTTTTTATGATCAAGGATTTAAATACACACTCAATAAGGGCGCACACTAAGGCGCAAACCATGCAAGTGGTTAGACACAGGCCAGTTACAGGGAGGATAAAAAACCCACTAAGAAATGTTACGCCACGAAAAGTAGACTATACTCCTAGAACTTGCATTTGAACAGAGTCCCTTCTAGGCGTTTTCATAAATAAACAAATAATCAAACGTTTAATTTGTTTTGATAAATTAAGACCTTGTTATTTTTCTTCTCATAAGTAAACGCTCTTTTCGTTGGGTTGGAGGCAGTCTATTCTATCACATGGCCTTAAAAATTGACTGTCTACATACTTTATCAGGGTTAAGTACTCCTTGCAACGATAGACTGGTAGCAGCGCTATTATATTTCTGGCAAATGCACGATTTATACTTTAAAATAATACAAACGTCCATAATTTATACGAGCTTTGTAATAAGTAAGCAAATAATTGTTATAACGGACAATCCACCGACTGAACATTACTCAGCCACGGACCTCTACAGTCTTACCGTCTTCATTGCTGCGATAAATTGGAAACTTGGATGGGTTTTGGGAAGTTCTCTCGTTGAGTTCTTCGGTTAGTTCTTATTGCAGGAATTATTAGTGAATTTCCTTTGGAAAGTGAACTATTAGCATGACCCGCATGGTGAAACTTAAGCCCGGGACCACCATAGAAGTTCCTAACGTGACGCCCTGAACACGTTTTGGGTGGTCGTTCAAAATTTTATATATATATATATATATATACATACATACATATATATATATATATATATATATATATGTGTTTGCACTCTAGCGGTCGCATTTTTTGTCCGATTTACTTCAAATTTGGTAGGGATTCCTTTCTGTAATCAGTTGGACAAGTTCGTTGGGCAAAACAATCGGAAAACTCTAAACCCTTTTTTTTGGGATTAATCTTTTAAATTTTGAGTTTTTGGGCCCAAAAAGGGTCAGAAAAGCCCCGTATGTAAAATAAATGCATGTAAAAAGATGGGAATTGGAGAGGCGAAAGTTTTAAGCCCTCTCTCGTCATTCTAGCATAAATATTTACCGAGTTATTAAAGAAAATGTGTATCGACCAAACACAGTACGTTGTCTTGTGGGGATTTTACATTATAAAAGCCTGTTATTCATTTGTTGGTGTAATTTTATCATCCCCAACAACCTCACGCCTACTTTTAAGCCTGACAGGACCTTCTCCTAACCTTATAATGCGCAAAATTGTATTCCCAGCATTGCAGGTAAATAGAACCAGGAGCATCAGAACAGCCAAAAAATCAATGTTTTCAGATTTGAATAAAAGTTGGAATAAATGTATGTTTTTAACTGATTTTGAGTTTTTATAGTTTTTTATGTGGAAATTCACTTCCCTTACGTCAGCGTGCTGCGTGCGAACTCGTTGGCCATTCATTTCGTCATTGGAGATTGAGACTGCCACGTCTACATTGCGTCTTTGTCTTTACTTAATAAGTTAGTGATAGGATTTATACCAGCCAATTCGTTTCTTACTTGTTTATTAACTTTGTCCAGCTCAGAAATGTTAAATTAAATTGTGTAATCGGGAAGGCCTAGTTTTGTAACTCAAGTAGAGACGTATTAGAGCTGAACCAGTACCAAATATTGCCTTTTTAGTTGAGTCGTGAATGACGACTTTTATTTTACTGTATAATGAACTCTCTCTTGGTTCTATATGCATCCCCACCACTTGTCCTTGAAACAGGTGATCGACTATTTATGGCTACTTTCAAATTACAGCGACTGTTACAAATGAATCTGGCTTATCGTATTTTCTTGCATTATACTGACATGTCATTATATTTTTGCACCACAATTATCTTGCTGCAATGCCTGATTTATTTTTCTCTTGTGTTTTTTTGACCTGAGTTGTCTTAAAAAACAGTTTGTTCTGAAGAAAATTTGAAAATAAAAGCATTATTTATATTTATTTAGCAATTATTTTCTAGGACTAAATGTCCACGCAACACACATGTTCCTCCTCTAAATGGCCGTGATATGCTCTGGTCGGCAAATAATCCTTTTTAGGAGAGTCCCTCGTAACTCTCATCATATACTGCTCTTTGGTTTGTCGTATCTACTGAAATCATGTTCTTTCAATTCTTACATAAACATTGACTAACCACTGGTTTAAACTTAAGTGGATGATTCTGGGGCTTGAGGCCAGTAGTGTACAACAAAATGCCCCTGTCGCAGCAAATCTACATACTCAGCGAATTTCCAATGAATATATAACATAACACATTAAAACACTTAACAGGATTCATATACAATAACATATGAAGAAATATATTCACAAACAAGCGATATTTAAAATATTAGTTATTCTACATAAGAATAACATTGGGGATGATTACGCAGGTTCGCTGCAACAAGGAACACAAAATAATGGGGTTTTTATGCAAATATCAATAGAACTCATCTTAGTGAAGTCACATACCAATCTTCAACCATATACATTCAAAAATAAGCGATATATAACAGTATAATTATTTTCCATACGAATAATATGGGGACCAAGTACCTAGGTTTGCTGCTACGGGAACCATAGGCGAACATTTATTTTGTGCAAACAACAATACACCACAACCAGATGAAGCCAAATACCAAATTTCGTCAGTTTATGTTCATAAACAAGCGAGATATACATTTTTTTCTTTTTCTCCATTAGAATAACATTAGACAACGTACTGTGTTTAGCACTTTCAATATCTCAGTAACCAATTGACTTGGAGCAATTATCAAAATACCAAATTGTTTATTTTTTATTATATGATACAAATTAAAATTTTATTTAAATAAAAATTACATGTGGAAACCCCAAAAACCCATTTTTGGGGTACAAAACCCCCCTTCGGGTGGTGCGATTCATCTGGTTTTCGAACTCGTTCAAATAAATGGTACTTTACTCATTTGCACCAAATTTCATTAAGATCGGACCTTTTTTACGAGAGTTATCGTGCTTACGGACACACGAAGTAAGTAAGTTGCTCAAAATTTAAGGTAGATTTATACGGAAATGGGTGGGCAAAAAAAACACTTAGTCAATGGAACGCAAAATATATACATCTATAACGTGTGTATAGACCACCTTTTTGATAGATGGGTTGGTTTTGATTTTATTACCAACAAACGGATGTTAAAACAAAGATTTGTATAATTATGTAAATACTGTATTGTTAATCTCTTATGAGAATAAGTATGTGAATGGGTGGTCTAAGAAATATGTAATTGGTCTCATTTTATGCGGAATTGTAATATCCTACAACTTTTAATGGAACCACTTTACGATATTGTGAGTCCTTTACAGGATATAACAGTAAAATCGCAAACAAAGTTTTTAGTACAATTTTACCCCCACCAACTAATCACAGGTCCACTTGGTGGGACCTAGGACAGTCATACTGGGCCACAATTGCAGCCATTAAAACAATAAAACCTTTTGTATCAATTATTTCCGATTCCTCTAAGTTTTAGCGAATGTCCCCTATAGGGAAGAAGCTATTACCGTAGGTGGCATGGTAAGACTTAAGCCCAAGACGATGATAAATTTTCATTTTGAGGTCCCCAGATGCCGAAAACACCATTTGTTCAAATTTGTATATATGTATCCATACAGAGTGTCCCGGAAGAAAGTAGAAAAAACTTTTGAAATGGGTTATATGGGTCAAAATAAAAATAAAATTAGGAATGAAATGCTGTCCAAAAACGCCTCGTTACCGAGATATCCGCCATTTTGTATTTTTGTATACAATTTTATATCTTAAAACTATTAAAGACATCTTTATGAAACTTCGTCTACTGTTTAAGATAGTAATAACATAATTGTAAACAAATAATTATTAAAAAATATTTTACCTTTTAAAAATGGCGGCCATTTTAATATTTCTAACTAAAATTACTAAAACACTGCTGATTATCTGAAAAAAGTCACGGACACCTTTATTTAGTACAAACTCCGGAAACGTGTAATATCCACTTGTCTGTTTAACCTCTCAGGACATTTGTCACTGAGCAATCTACAACTGCGTTATGAAATTCGCACACAGTTGATTAAATAGAATTATGTAGACGGAATTGTATACAAACTTCTGTTTTGAAGTCTCCAACGATTTCATAACGTATGTAAGGGAATCATAATCGTTTACAATATTAGTCATGCATTTTTATATTCGTCCATACTCCCTTTGCTTTAGTAACGCATCCTCTCTTGGTGAGCTAATAGTTTCTAAATTACTGGCTTAGCACATTTACTTAAAACGTTTAACCTTAATTTCAGAATGTTTAATTGCATTGTTGATATGCAGGCTGATATGAGTTGTACTTGCCCTAACGCAACTTCGAGCTCTAATCGTCACTAAAGTAACTAAATACCCCCTTCGCAGCAAACCTGCTTACTCACCGAATGTCCAACACACACACACACACACACACACACACACACACACACACACACATATATATATTTATATATATAGCATCTAAAGCCACTTACCAAGCTTCATAAATACATATTCACAAATGAGCCGTATATACAATTTTAATTTTTCTCCATAAGAATAACATGGAGATCGAGTACTAAGGTTTGCTGCAACAAGGATCAAAAAATATTAGGTGTTAATGCAAATGTCAACAGACCACAACCAGGTGAAGCCACATACCAAGTTTCATCCGTATCCGTTTATAAATAATCAATGTATACAATATTAATTATTATCTATAAGAATAATATGGGGGGATGAGTATGCAGGTTTTCTACAACAAGGAAGACAAGTAGTGGTTTTTATACAAATATAAATGTAACTCATCGAGGTGAAGCTACATACCAATTTATATTATGTTCATAATTAAGTGAGGCATTACATTTGTCTTATTCTCCATAAGAATAACATGGGGCTAAGTACACAGGTTTGCTGCTATGGGAAACATCAGCAAAATGTTTTTTGGACAAGTATTAATATATCACAAGGAGATGAAGCCATATACCAAGTTTCGTCCGGATACATTCATAAATAAGCGAGATGTAAAATTATTCTTATTCTCCATAAGAAGAACATTGGGCAACGTAGCCTACTGTCTTTATCACTTTGAATATCTCTGTAACAAATTGACGTAGAGAAATGATCAAAACGTCAAAATTTTGTTAGCTGAATCCAATGGGGAAAAGTAAAGATTTCTTAAAATATTATATGTAGAATAAAACTAAAAAAATTTAGGGTACAAAACTCCCCTAAAATACCCCTTTGCATAAAGTGATCTGTCTGGTTTTCGAACTTAGTCATAAATGTTGCTTTACACGTTTGTACCGAATTTCATCAAAATCGGGCCATTTTTACGAAAGTTATCGTGCCTACGGACACAGAGTATATATATCCTATATATACAGGGTGATTGATACAGGGTGTATACAGAGTGTGCCAGCTGTTTTATTGGAAAGTATAAGAACTATTGAAACAAAGTTAAAAGGCTATCTTGGATCTTTGGTTCTGATTAATTTTGTGATTTTGAAATTTTTATTCTATCCACCTTTTTTCCAATATGGCCGCCAAGTTTAGTTGTTCTTATTAAATGCCCATGGTTTTATTATTGAATCAGGTACACAAATTAATTTTAAAACTCTTATATTCTTTGTATTTTTTCACTAATCCTAACCGTTAAAGTGATTTTTATTGTGTTTAGCAATGAGTATCTCGCTTTATGTGTAGCTCTGGAGGATAAACCGTTAGGTTTATGAAAGAAAAACGAGGAATAAAAAGTTTTAAAATCCCGCAATTTTTCCAAAATGGCAACCAATTTAAATTTTTGTATATGAAATTCCCCTAATTTTATAAATTATTGGCGTAGAAAACGTAATTTTAAAACGTTTTTATTCTTCGTGTTTCTTTCCTAAACCTGACTGTTTAGCCTCCAGACCTACACATCATGTGAGATACTCATTGTTAAAAACAATACAAATCATCTTAACGGTTAGGTTTAATGAAAAAAAGAAATAAAAACGTTTTAAAATTACACTTTCTACCTTATTAAATAATAAAACTACGGGCATGTTGAATAAAAAACTAAAGTTGGCCGCCATATTGGAAAAATTGCGGATGAAATCAAAATTTCAAAATAACAAAATTATACAGGAAAAAATCCAGGGAAGTTGCCTTTTAACTTTTTTAATAGCTTACTTTTCAAGTAAAACACCTGGCGCACTTATATCAATCACCCTGTATATATATATATATATATATATATACAGAATTGAACGAATGGTGTTTTTGGCTTCTCGGGACCTCAAAATTAAAAGTTATCATGGTCCCGAGCCTAGGTCTTACCATGCTGTCTACGGTAATAGCTTTTTCCCTATAGGGGAAATTCGCTAAAAATAGACCATTGCGTTGATTAAATGAAATCGTATTATTTGTTTTTAAAATTAAAAATATTTATTTTAAACATTGTTTTAGGGATTATTGTTTTTGTTAAGTTGATTTTCCATTAACTGGCAGTTCTACGCTTAGTCTAAGTAATGTTTCATATTTAGGCTGTATTCTTTTGAAATAATTATATCGGAGTGTTTAATGGGAATGCAGTACTGACATAAGAGCGATATTCGGCAATGCGTGTAGGAACCGGGTGTTTGTAAAAGAACTCCCTATTGTCCAGAACAATTTTAATGGTAAAACATACAAAATCTTAAATTTATGAATACTTAGTGTGAAAGAGAATATCTTCAAGTTTTGGTTTTGTCCTAGTTAACTTCAACGTGCGCATCATTAGTTGCTCTACATAAATCAAGACGATTTTCCACTTCTCGCCAGGTATTCGCCAACATTGCAAGTGTGACTAATGCGACTGCTCCGATGATCCTTTGTCCTGGTCACCTCGAAGCCCAGATTTAACCCCATTGGGTTTTGTTATTTTTCTTTTGGGGACATGTAAATAATTTTGTATATACTGAAAATATCAGTGACATTGATAATTTACGACTAAGAATCATCGGAGCAGTTGCGTCAGTCACACCTGCAATGTTGGCGAATACCTGGCGAGAAGTGGAAAATCATATTGATCTATGTAGAGCAACTAATGATGCGCACGTTGAAGTTTACTAGGACAAAACCAAAAATTGAAGATATTCTTTTTCATACTATGTACTCAGAAACGTAAGATTACGTATGTTTCACATTAAAATTTTTCTTGAAAATAGGGAGTTCTTTTTCAAACACCTGGTATTAACAAATTTGCAATCCAGCTTTATCTAACTACATTGATAAATTACAAAAAGAAATTGATTTGCCACATACGCATGAAAGCATCAACTTGTATTGCTGTGCGTTTCTACAGTAGATATTATTATATTCTTACATAAACATGATTTAGTAAGGCTTATGTTCAATCTCCTTACCAGTGAGGTGTAAATTATCTAAAACTAACAAGTGATCAGTAGAACCATAGAAAAATAAATCAGGTACAGAAGTGTCACGAAGTAGGGAAAAAGCGTACACGGGTATCATGGAAATGCAGGCGCTGTCGCGTCGTTCAAGTCTGAGTTAGCGGTGCCTTGTTGCCAAGTCGGGCAGTGCGGGATTCCCAAATTCCCGCAGGGAGCAATCTCGGTCGCTTCCGCCACGGCCACGGCATCGGTAGGCGGTAAGGCTGATCTGATAAAAACGTGTGGCTGTGTGGCAGTGAAGATCACTCTCCCGTTGTATGCACAGGAAGTGGAGGATGTGCACATATCTCGTTTCGAACTGATCTGGTACTTACTAAATTTCTGGAATGTTATTATTACAGAAGGATAAAACATGAACTGCATTAGACAAATTCAACCTTTTAAATTCCATAAATTGCAATGATGATTAACAATAAAATACCCCCGTTGCATCAAACCTGCATACTCAGAGAATTTCAAATGGTACTTCACTACGTCATGAACCACTTACCAACTTTCATCAAAGCATATTCATAAATAAGTGCAATATGAAATTTTATTTATTATTCATAAGAACAACATTAGGACTGAGTATGCAGGTTTGCTGCATCAAGAACAACTAAAATCTGTTTTTTTACAAATAAAATAGATCACCATAACATAAAGCAACATTTCAAGTTTTACTAATTTATATTCATAAACAAGCAAGATATCACTTGTTTCTTATCCTCCATGAGAATAACATTATAGCTACTGAGTACGCAAGTTTGCAGACTTGGGGACCACAAAAAATTGGTTTTAAATGCAAATATCAGTACGAAAAAAAAAGTTGTTTAAATATCAGTAAAACCTAAACAAATGAAGCCACATTACAAGTTTCGTCAATATATGTTCATTAATAAGCGAGATATAACATTTTACTCTCTCCATAAGATTAACATTGGACAACGTATTATGTTTAGCACTTTCAATATCTTGGTAACCAATTGACGTAGAGTGATGATAAAAATACCAAATTGTTTGTTTTTGTAAGCTGAATTCAATGGTACAAACTAAAATTTGGGTTTATAAAAAATTGAATGTAAAAAGTTAAAACAAATTTTGGGGTACAAAACCTGCTTTAAAATAGAGCGACCTGTCTGGTTTTCCAACTCATGAAAATAGACGCTGCCTTACACGTTTATACAAAAGGCATTTTTACGAAAGTTATCATGCCTACGGACACACACACACACACACACACACACACGCATACATGGTGTTTTTGGCACCTGGGAGCCTCAAAACAAATGTTATCATGGTCCCGGGCTAGGTCTTACCATGCCGACTACGATAATAGCTTCTTCCCTATTGGGTAAATTCGCTAAAACTATTAAAATTATTAAAAATATATGCATCTTTCATCTAAATAATGTGTACCGTAAGAATAATTCTAAATAATTAATATCTCGATTATTTATGAATGTATATTGATGAAACTTGGCCTGTGGCTTCACCTAGTACTGGTATATTGATATTTGCATAAACAATTTTTGTTATTGTCCCCGTAGCAGCAAACCTGCATACTCAGCCCTAATATTATTCTTATGGAGAATAAATGAAGTTTTATCTCTCCCTTAGTTATGAACATAAATAAAAAATAAAACTTGGTATGTAGCTTCACCTGGTTAAGTTATATTGATAATTGCACAAAAACATATTGTTTATATTTCTTGATGCAGCAAATCTGCGTACTCAGCCTTTAATGTTGTTCTTTAGGAGAATACACTGTACATAAAATGCAGAGTGTATATAACATGTTGAAATGTTAGCAGCCGATGCCATACAAATTTACTATAAATTCACTGGAGAAATTAGCTCTTCACGTAGGAACAAGTTACTGTAAAATATTAAATTCAGTAATAAAATGCATTACAATTTAATCGTTAAACATAGTTTACTTTTAAAATTATGATTTTACCTATTTTCTGCAACCCTTTATTTATAAATCAGGGTATGTTTATAAAACATACAGAGAGAGCTTAAGCTTTTAATCTTATTATTGACGCGATGAACCCATACACGAAAACTATCCTCGAACTAAAAAATGTTTAAAGAAATCGTCAGTCAACATTAAACGTACCAGTATCTCAGAAGATTTTAAATGTATTTTTAAAGTTGGTAAATCGATAAATTAACATTGAGGCAAAATCTTTAGCATCATTGAATAGAAAACTAACCAGAGAAGTATATAATGCAAAGAGCGCGTAAACACTGCACTCAATACGACAAGCGCCAAGCAGGGCGAGGGAATTTTTCCCTACCGGCTGGGCCGGCCGGCCAGCCGGCTGGAGTGCACAGACAGGCAACGTCGCTTGGCCGGTTTTGTCGTATGATCTGGCCGGTTGAATTAACAATTTTGTGTTAGCAAATTTTAGCATTACGTGACACTTCTATACCTGCTTTATTTTTCTATGGTAGAACGTTAGGGATTCAGAAACAATGGAGTAAGGGTACAAAAAAATGGATGTAAGGAAAGCATAAAACTGAAGTATGAACAGATGTTAATAAAATAATAAAGACCTTTGCAACTTAATTATATAAATCAGCAAAAGTACATATCATTGAAACCAAAGGCGACAGACATAAATATTCTGAGTAGGATATTGACAGAATATAAGTCAAAAAACATGTACTTGGTATGCGACAATAAGTTTCAGGTTGCCGCCGCTACCTTGTAAATCTCAGGCCAACATCAAACTGCCAGCTTCAATTTCTAGATATATTTTTCTTGCCTGGAATCTTCAAATAAATATTTTTTAATTTATAATTACTGCAATTCCGTTCGAAAATGAAATATTCAAATTTACGGTTTGAAATGCGTTACTTTTTATCGAATAAAATCATTAATATGTATTGCAATATATGCTATTCGACCAAACTAGTCTCTGTCGATAGTAAAAAATCCAGTCTTTGGGATTCAAACCCAAAATTTAGTTCTGAGTATTCTCCAAAGTAGCCTAAGCTCGACCAGCAAATATTAACCAGAGTTGCTACGTGAAAATGAGTTAGTTTAGCAGGTGTATAACGAGGGGCGGTAATGCCCCGATGTATCGCTAATGATGTCGTGACGAAACGGCGAATACAACAGAGATATCTGGGTCACAGCAGCAAGTGTTGGTAACGAGAGGCGATATTGTTCTGTCGCATCGTGCTTGTGATGTCGATTACCCTACTGACGCAACTTGGGTCAGCATGTCAGAACTAGACACCAGTGTTATAACTAGCCAATGACTTTATGTTTGAGTGACGAAACGGTCGAATACAACAGAGATATCTGGGTCACAGCAGCAAGTGTTGGTAACGAGAGGCGATATTGTTCTGTCGCACCGTGCTTGTGATGTTGATTACCCTACTGACGCAACTTGGGTCAGGATGTCAGAACTAGACACCAGTGTTATAACTAGCCAATGACTTTATGTTTGAGTAACGAAACGGCGAATACAACAGAGATATCTGGGTCACAGCAGCAAGTGTTGGTAACAAGAGGCGATATTGTTCTGTCGCACCGTGCTTGTGATGTTGATTACCCTACTGACGCAACTTGGGTCAGCATGTCAGAACTAGACACCAGTGTTATAACTAGCAAATGACTTTATGTTTGAGTGACGAAACGGTCGAATACAACAGAGATATCTGGGTCACAGCAGCAAGTGTTGGTAACGAGAGGCGATATTGTTCTGTCGCACCGTACTTGTGATGTCGATTACCCGACTGACGCAACTTGGGTCAGCATGATAGAACTAGACACCAGTGTTATAACTAGCCAATGACTTTATGTTTGAGTGACGAAACGGTCGAATACAACAGAGATATCTGGGTCACAGCAGCAAGAGTTGGTAACGAGAGGCGATATTGTTCTGTCGCACCGTGCTTGTGATGTCGATTACCCTACTGACGCAACTTGGGTCAGCATGATAGAACTAGACACCAGTGTTATAACTAGCCAATGACTTTATGTTTGAGTGACGAAACGGTCGAATACAACAGAGATATCTGGGTCACAGCAGCAAGTGTTGGTAACGAGAGGCGATATTGTTCTGTCGCACCGTGCTTGTGATGTCGATTACCCTACTGACGCAACTTGGGTCAGCATGATAGAACTAGACACCAGTGTGATAACTAGCCAATGACTTTATGTTTGAGTGACGAAACGTCGAATACAACAGACATATCTGGGTCACAGCAGCAAAAGTTGGTAACGAGAGGCGATATTGTTCTGTCGCACCGTGCTTGTGATGTCGATTACCCTACTGACGCAACTTGGGTCAGCATGTCAGAACTAGACACCAGTGTTATAACTAGCCAATGACTTTATGTTTGAGTGACGAAACGTCGAATACAACAGACATATCTGGGTCACAGCAGCAAAAGTTGGTAACGAGAGGCGATATTGTTCTGTCGCACCGTGCTTGTGATGTCGATTACCCTACTGACGCAACTTGGGTCAGCATGTCAGAACTAGACACCAGTGTTATAACTAGCCAATGACTTTATGTTTGAGTGACGAAACGTCGAATACAACAGACATATCTGGGTCACAGCAGCAAAAGTTGGTAACGAGAGGCGATATTGTTCTGTCGCATCGTGCTTGTGATGTTGTGCTTGCTGACCCTACTGACGCAACTTGGGTCAGCATGTCAGAACTAGACACCAGTGTTATAGCTAGCCAATGACTTTATGTTTGTCCATATTTGATACAATGACTCACCAATAATAATTATATCCGTTTAGAAGTTAAGAGTTTTTCTCATCCAATTTACACTTTATCGATTTCCGTCCACTTGTAGCGAATTTCTCCCATAGGGAAGAAGCTATTACCAAAGGTCTCGTGGTAAGACGTAAGCCCGAGACCATGATAAATTTTCGTTTTGAGGTCCCCAGATACTAAAAAACATCATTCGTTCAAATTTGTATATATGTGTATATATATATATATATATATATATATATATATATATATATGTATATATGTATATATTTATGTGTGTGTCCGTAAGCACGATAACTCTCGTAAAAAAGGTCCGATCTTAATGAAATTTGGTACAGATGTGAAAAGCACCATCTATTTGAACGAGTTCGAAAACCAGACTAATCACACTATCGAAGGGGGGTTTTGTGGGATTTTGTACCCCAAAAATGGATTTGTTCGGGTTTTCACGAGTAATTTTTATTTAAATAAAATTGTAATTTATACCATCAAATTCAGCTTAAAAAACTAACAATTTGGTATTTTGATCATTGCTCTATGTCAATTGGTTACTGAGATATTGAAAGTGCTAAACACAGTACGTTGTCTAATGTTATTCTTATGGAGAAAAAGAAAATTGTTATATTTCGCTTATTTATGAACAACAACTGACGAAACTTGGTATATGGCTTCATCTGGTTGAGGTTTTTTGTTGTTTGCACAAGCTAGCAATTTTGCGCCTACGGTTCCCGTAGAAGTAAACCTAGGTAATCGGTCCCCAAATGTTATTCTTATGGGGGATAATTAAAATATTCTATATCGCTAATTTATGAACGTATATGGATTAAACTTGGTGTGTGACTTCACTTAGATGAGCTCTATTGATATTTGCATAAAAACCCATTATTTAGTGTTCCTTGTTGCAGCAAACCTGCATACTCATCCCCAATGTTATTCTTATGGAGAATAAATAATATTTTATATATCTCTTATTTATGAATATATTTCTTATGCACCCTGGTAAGTGGCTTAATGTGTTATTAAGACATCCAATTTTGTTATTATGTTTTGTATATATATTTAATGGAAATTCGCTGAGTAGCAGGTTTGCTGGGAAGGGGAGTATTTAATTTATGCTAATTTTCCTAAACCAATAAAAGCAATGAAATATACGGCAAAACAAGAAACAAGAAATACGGACGAATCAGGTGGCGGTAATAATCAATCGTTGAGATGTTCATGATGTTACTAAACAAACAAAGCAGAGGCTTTAGTATAGTAGCTGTCGGATTGGAAAGCACAAGGTTCTATTGTCCTTTGCTTTTGATGTCGATGACATTAGTGGCCTAACATAGTAGAGGTATTTGGTTTGGTACAAACAACTAAGGTTCAAGAGGCTGTGATGTTATGTTGTCTCATGATAGTGATTCTGATGTTAATATTAAACCAACAGAGCACGAGGTTTTCGTCAGAGAAACAGGATTAAGGTGCGAGAGGTAGTGATGTTATGTTGGTTCATGTAAGTGATTTTGATGTCGTTATTAAACCCTAGAGTAGAGGTCATGGTCAGTAAAGGTGGGACGACGGGCATTATTGATTTATACTGCAATTTCGATGATATTGCTAAATCAACATACTAGAGATGGGTGCCTACCTGTTGATCGACAAGTTATTTGGTCGCAGGGACAGTTGGTAGGGTTTAAAAAAATAAATATTAATAATTAAATAAAGTACTGAAACGCACTGAACGACATGTTAGTTGCTCACAGGGACAGTTGGTAGGGTTTTAGAAAATAAGTATAAATAATTAAATCAAGTCCTGAAACCCACTGATCGACATCTTAGTTGCTCGCATGGACAGTTGGTAGGGTTTCAAATAAATAAATGTAAAAACAGAGTGGCTACTTGCTAGATGTACCTGTTGCTCGCGCCCCCCACTCTGCCTTCCAAAGAAGAGGGGCGAGGCAGAGGCTTGTAGCGGAAGTGTGTAGCCCCACCACCAACTCAATGTTTGACCGGCGGGACCACGGGACCACGCAGGACGCAGGTGCGGTAAGAAATTTGCTGAACCTTGTAACAAAATTTCCCCGATGTTGCGGCGTATAAGGCAGTTCCGACGGCAACGATTGCTACTTCACCTTACTCTCTGAATTGCGCTCCTACCTTTTGGCGCTTTGGAGAACTACGTCCAACTAACTTGTTATGCAGTACAACACCATACGGCATAATTTGTATTGGTTAGTTGTGATTTCAAAATATGACCGCGCCCATTGAACAGTTCGCTGCATACACTAGCAGCTAAAAAGAGGCGCGAACCTCCTGAAGTGGAGACTTTGTATATGTGGTGCCTCTAGTTGCTCTAGTAACGGGGCAGTTTAGTCAGCGTGTTGTTTTTGCATTTTCACCTCTTATAATTTGGCATTCTCGGTAACTCCATATTTACTTGGCCTAGTGGGAAATGGAGTGCTGGATGTGCATAGTAGTAATATGCTACAATTTGGGGAAGTCTTATATCTTTTACATAGGTTTAAACGACTGTAGATGGGGAAAGCGGCCGTAAAACGTGTATGGTACAATGGAACGCATCGTTGCTTGAAGTTGTTACATTTGTAAATTGGTAATTGTAATTAATTATGGAATCAAGACGTCCAAGGTATTGTCCAATACTGCAGGGTCATCTCGCTGTAATACATTACAATTTGCAAGGGCTGGGATTCCATTTGAATACACTATATTAAATGTTGCATTTTAATCTGCTTCTTTATTGATGACCGCTAACAAAGAATGCAAGCTTTTATCCTTCTAATTTTAATATTACTAATATGAAAGTTTAACATTATGGATATTTGTAGTTACATCACGCATAAACTACTGGACCGGTTAAGCTGAAACGTTGCATGAACTGTTGAATGAACAGCTTAGAACAGCCCTATCCATCATAACGCGAAAGTGTTTGCAGAAAATCTGCATGGTCAGTCCTATATGACATCAAACGAAAATTAAACCACTTCGCCTTAAAATTCAATTTTCTGCAAACACTTTCGCGTTATGGATCATATAATGATTCATAGCATTGCTAAGTAAGATTTCTTGGAGGTAACCCGTCGTTGTAGTAAAAATTCCTTCCTTAAAAGCGAGTTGCCCCTATAGTTATACGGGATGCAGAAGAAATTCGTTTTGTAAGTGAACGTACAACACAAAATAGTAGGTGCGATTCCTTCAGCGGACCTATTGTAGTGAGAAAATTGAAACGAACAAGTGTGACTCATAGCTGCCCATCGGAGTTGTCACCTCCGCACCTGTGGATGGCCGTCATCCCTACCCTCTACCCCATACCACCCCTCACACCAGATTACATCCGGCCACTGTCTCAAACTCGGTGTCATGTCTCGAGCCCAAACTATTTACGAATTGTAACGACCATGTTTAGAATAATCCTCAAACTTCAACTAAAATTGAGAAACTTTATAATGAAATTGAACATGGCGTACTGGCATGGCATATTAAATAACTAAATCTGTAAATCATTGTGTAAGACGCCAACGCAACTGTGGAGTATTTTAAGGCGAATATGAAAGAACTATGAGTGTAGAATGGGTGTAGAAAATATAATTTGTCAAAACAAATAATGAAATCACACTGGTGTGTTTACACCTTTAAAAACGTCTGACATACCTACCACTCATACCTCAAACCTACTTCCAGAAAAATCCCGTTGTAAATGATAGTTGTTATTAACAGTTTCATATATATTAATGTTCAATTATTTAAATAATATCAAGTATTCATATCTTTATAAAACATATGATATGTTATAAATGCTAAATGCATATTTACAGTTACAATTATGAAAACCTGATCTGGTGAAAAATGTTTATTAGAATACCCCAGTAGCAGAAAACCTGCGTACTCAGCAAAATTCCCATGCATATATATCTTATTATATGTATCTTATTACCACATAAAGCCACATACCAAGTTTCATCGATATACAGAACCTGGGGTCGAGCTTTGCTCGGGAGAAGGCCAGCCAGTTTGTTTAGATGACTTGGAGTAATATTTCACTAATTCCCCCTACTGGTATTCAGATTTGTATAACTCATTTGCCTCTCTTCTGCATTTTTAAGGTCACTCCAGTTGCTATTTATAGCTCAATGTCCCTTTGATTTATTTTACTACTCTATTTATGTAATCTTCCCTCAAACCTTTAAATCTCTGCTCTCAGGAAACCACATGTTATAATCATGTACAACATGAGTATTACTTTGACAGCATAGGCGTGCGCAGAGTCCGGTCAGCGTGGGTGCCAGAGCCGAAAAATGCGCCCCCGCTCCCCCCCCCCAATCTTGCAGCTCTAAGAACTTAAGTCTTCATCACCGGAAGTTGCCGGACGCCTTGGTGTTTTGTTCCATAAGGCCAATGTTAACTTTGTGCCACCATTACTCCTCACCTGATCGTCACAAACAATTAATTTTGTCCTCTAGGGAAATACAATAGTCGAATTTGGATTTTGTTACAAATTAATGAGAACATGTACAGTGTTTCAGTTCAAAATTAAACTATTTATTATGCGACTATAGTACCCAAATTAAAAAAAATCGATATAGTTTTTCCCTAGAGGACGGCGAAACGTTTAATTTGACACCAAAATGAATTGTATGTGACGATCAGGTGAGGAGTAATGGAGGCACAAAGTTAACACTGGCCTTATGGAGCAAAACTCCAAGATAGCGTCTAGCAACTTCCGGTGATGAAGAAATTATCTGCCAAATAATTGAATATGTCAATTATTATTGTAGGTAGACTAATAGTTAACTCCTCCTTGACACAAATATGTTTTAAGATTATTCAATGCATTAAATATTGTATCTGCATAGGTATATTTGGTTTACATACAGATACATATAATATTATATCATAATGTTGCTGGTTTTGTATTACCTTTTAAAAAAATTAGATTACGCTCAGGCCGGTCGGCTGCACGTCACTCCGATTTATCGGTAAAATAGTGTATCATAAAGGTTTTAAAACAATATAACAATTAGCAATCAACTGAAATGGGATACATACGAAGCACTTTTTAAAATCACTAAAATACAAGAAGATAATATCATCACAGAATTGATCTTTCCTCAGAAAAATATACTTGGTTGTACTATATCCAACTGATGATAGCAATTAAATTATTATTTATATTGATATTTTTGTATTGTTTTACTTTCCCCATTGTACTCAAAGTGAAAAGTAAAGATCAAATAAACAGCGATATGAGAGTACTATTACTATTTATACTCCAAATATAAACTATTATGACATTTACTTTTACTGTAAATCTCCGCCTAACAATGAATAAAAGGACGGCGAGGGGTATTGGTAAAAAGGTGACCAGATTTGGATTCTATGAAAACGGGATGGATGGAACCGGGGGGTGTGGGAAGGGGGGTCCGGTGAAAAATCTTGGAAAATGAGTAGCAAAATAGTGGGGTTTTGTCTGTTTTGAGGAACTTTAGGAGTAGTTTTTTAAGCTGTGTGACTATTAAAACTCACTGTTAAAACTGTTACTTTTAATTTGTACTTGGATACAGTAGTTTGTTTTGGGGTTAGAAAGCTAGAGAAAAAACATGATATAATCAAAGAAATCATGGCCAATCTTATTCTACTTTACTGTTAAAACTGTTACTTTAAATTTTTACTTGGATATGGGCCTGTAGTAGTTTGTTTTGGGGTTAGGAAGCCAGAGTAAACAAAGGGACGTAATCAAAGAAATCATAGCCAAACTTATTCTTCTGTAGTGGTATTTTATTTACTAAGCTTTCAAATTAAGACGATGGATAAGGCAACGACATAGCCTAATAAGACAATGTTGGGAATAAACCAAATTATTTCACAAATGTAAGTAAAATGTTACATATGTTGTTAACAAAAGATAAGACAAAAAGTTTTGTTTTAAGGCAAAAACCTAACACAGCCTACGTTTAGCTATTATTATGCTTAATTTTCAACTTTTCTGATGAACTAATATTTCCTAAAATATTTAGTTTCTCTTTTATTAATTCCAAAAACGGCCGATGGAAACCGATCATTCTGTTGACAGCCGTCGTTGTCTGGTCGCATCGGATGGGATGCCGCAGTTTGGAGTTGTCCGAAAAGTCCGATCTTGCACGAGCAACGCCGGAAACTGCTGAGCGTGATTGCTTTGGAACATGAAATTTGGGATGAACTCAATGCTGTAAAATATTTACTATATTTTAATTTAGTATAGAAACGGTGAAAGAACGACAGAACCCAAGTAGAGGGGGTAAAATAATTAAAGCCCCGAGAGTGTTGGTCGGGACAACGAGACAAATCACAAAAAAGGGGACTATCCCGTTAAAAACGGGACGCCTGGTCAACTTAAGGAGGCCATACACTACCGGACTTTTTCCCGAACAAGACATCGGTTCGAACAGGGAGCAGGGAGCACGAAGGCAGCTGAATTTAGTCCGAACTTCTTCCCGATCAAGACATCGGATCGGACAGACGAGCGGGGTAAAAACGGTGGGGACGATTTTAGTTGTCGTTGTGCAGGTCGACCGAATACTTGTGAGTATATTTCCCCCACTTCACCCATTTACCCATTCACCCATTTCACTGACCACCCTACGATTTTACCCACTTCTCTCCAAGCGTCATTCCTTTTCACTTTGTGGAAGTTAAGAGGATGGGAAAAGTCCCTCAAAACTTACAGATTCTTGTACTCGGAAGTAAACAACAAAGTGTTTACCTCAGACCACTCCATCGTGCAAACTACGTTACATAAACTAATGAACTGAAACTAAAATGACAACAGTCAAGACTGCAACCCTCACCATCGTAGCGCTAGCCGAGGGGCTCGTGACGGCGCTCGGAGCAGCGTATGGAGGAGGTACCACACACTTCCGAACCCCGAAAAAGACATCGGACCGATCTTTCTTTGATCTTTCCACAAAAAACCACCTCGAGAGTGCTCGGTGCTCGGTCCAAAGTCTTGTTCGATGTAAGCCCGCCAGCGAACCTTACGCCGAACCGAACCCCGACGCGAACCGTCGCGCGAACGTTCGTTAGTGTAAGGTGGACTCCGAAATCCGACGCGAACTTCTGGGCGAACAAAAATTGGTTTTGGGCGAACTACCTGGAGTCGGTTTTCTGGCGACACATCAAAGAAATGTTCGCGATGATGTTCGCATCGGGGTTCTGTAGTGTATGGCGACTCCCCTTGCTTTGCTCTTCCTTGTCAGACAGCAGTTTGTTTTTATGAATGGAGTAGGCCCCTAATGTTACACAACGTCCTCCTAATGGCGAGCACATTTGCTTAGCTTATATTTGTCTTTTTTTGCATGTTTGAGGTAACTCCAGTTGTTATTATAGCTCAATATCCCTTTTATTCATTTCGTACCGCTTTATATTTATTCTTCATTCAATAGTTTTTACAATACACTGATTGATTAAACCTCAGAGTTACGACTGACTGTTATGATTCTTTAGTTTTGATTTTAAAATCCATAAGGTACATTTACATATTTTAGTTTTATTATTACTTTTATTACATTACTCGAGTTTATCAACAGAATGTCACCTGCCTGGAATTTATTTTTAACCTAGAAGTTTGATATTTCCTACACTTTAGGACATCACTGGAGCAGTTTAAAAAACTCAAATTTACAAGCAAGCTATAGCCTTATTCATATTAGAGTATAGCATAGACAGATTGATATTGAATTGGGGGGGAGGCAGTACCCTTCAGAACGTAACTGACGAAACCCTTTATGCCCAGCTACGTTCAGAACCAGATTTAGGGTATGTAGACACCATGTGGTCCGGCCCCTTGCTGTCCACCGCCAAGGTTAACTAAATTTTTGGAGTATGGTTTTAAGTTTTTATGATTTATGTGTAATACGGGCCACTTTGTGGATCGGGCCCCTAAGCAATTTTCTATGTGGCCTACGGGGGGCAGTACCCTTCAGAACGTAACTGACGAAACCCTTTATGCCCAGCTACGTTCAGAACCAGATTTAGGGTATGTAGACACCATGGGGTGCGGCCCATTGCTGTCCACCGCCAAGGTTAACTAAATTTTTGGAGTATGGTTTTAGGTTTTTATGATTTATGTGTAGTACGGGCCGATTTGTGGATCGGGCCCCTAAACAATTACCTATGTAGCCTATGACTAACTCCGGCCGTGGCTACACGAATCAGGGAAAACATCAATCGTTATTATATATTCATAAATAACGGAGGCATTGTCTATCAGATTACTCCTTAACGTATGTATAAGATATATACATATATATAGATCATATCTAATACAATCATAACATATTATGGGTATAAAATAATTTACACCATTTCGTTCCTATTTCTATTTTATGTCATATAAATACAGTCATATTAACGGGTAAATTGATATCATACGGGAAATTTTGGTTGTAAGTGTTGGTATCTCTGCTCAGTGACGATCAGCTCCACGCTACGTCACTCCGCTGCTTGGGCGCGCCTACATCTATGAATGGAAGTGGACTGTTCCTGTAAATCCGCGCGTAAATCCGCCTCTCCCCTCTCTTCGAGACAAGGAGTAGGGGGCGCGAGCAACTGGTACATCGAGCAAGTAGCCCATCTGTTATTACATTTATTTATTTGAAACCCTACCAACTGTCCATGCGAGCAACTAAGATGTCGATCAGTAGGTTTCAGGACTTGATTTAATTATTTATACTTATTTTCTAAAACCCTACCAACTGTCCCTGTGAGCAACTAACATGTCGTTCAGTGCGTTTCAGTCCTTTATTTAATTATTAATATTTATTTTTTAAAACCCTACCAACTGTCCCTGAGACCAACTAACATGTCGATCAACCGGTGGGCCCCCACTAGAGATATATGTATCAATAAAGTAAAAACAATTAATGAGGATATATAACCTCCCATCACCCCCTTTGGTAATATTTTGCGGTGTGGTGAATTTTGTAAAGGTTGTTATTTACTGTTAATGTTGCTTTTTCACAGGTTGTATGATTACCTATGATTTATTTAAATTAAAGAGTTCCTAGCTCAACTATGGAGAAAATGATGTCCATATATATATATAATATTTTAGAAATCAGTATTGGCGTTCGCCATTGTAAATTTAAAAGTTCGCCATGAATAAGTTAAAATAAAAATATCTCGTGTTAGTGATGTAAATATATGCTTAAACCAACGCAGTAATGGCAGATAATGGATCTGTGGGTGTGTAGAAAGTATCGGTTACGAGATGTGGGGATGTTTTATCGTCTGTTGTTAGTCTAGTTGTTATTTTACTTACGTCGTCAATCGAATTTTTTTCTTGATGAATGCGCTTCGGCACTAGGCCATCATCAGAGAATCCATACATTGTACACTTGGTTACTTATTCGATCTGCGTTGCGTAGGTGTAGCATGATGATGTATGCTTCGTAGATGTATGCTGATGATGACCTAGTGCGGAAACGCCTTCATCTAGAACAAACAAAATTGGATTGATTGACACTGTGAAGTCAGGTGATGTGTCTGGGGAATAAAGCAGGTGCCGGTAACGAGGAGTGGGGATATTTTAATGTCTATTGTTAGTGGTGTAGATGACGTTACTGACCTAACACTGTGAGATATCTAGGGAATAAAGCAGGTGCTGGTAAAGAGGGGTGTGGATTATAGTGGCGAAGATCGGGGCTATAGAATAGACAAAGGCTAGACTTGAGGCTAGCTCAGCTGGCGGCGGGAACTGGAACTGTTGCGGGGAGGAGCACGGGGAGACTGTGACGTTTACGCGGTGCCACCGCTCCGGTCGGCCCTGTGCTCTTACCGTACCTCAGGTATAACGGTCACCACTAACACTGCTCTCAACTTGTAAGATTTATGTAAACAAGTATATCGATGAACTTCGCCATATTAGTTTAAGAAGGAGTCATAACAAAGATAATTTGAAAAATATTTGTAATGAATAACAATATTATGATTAAAAATATTTACTCTGAACCACACGTACCATTTGTGCGTTTTAATTGGTGGGGAAATAGAATATTTTTAACTTTTAACCCTTGTAACAAATTTTAAATTTAAGGTAACAAAATCGGTATTTTTAAGGCGCTTATAATTAAGTTATGACATTAAATTTTAGTTAATTGTACTGTTGTATCAAGGTAATTTATGGTACTAAAACTTGCTCTTATGTTAATGTTATTTTATTTTTAGCAATGTATGCACCTATTTTACAAATATTGCAATACAAAGGTAGGCTAGTTTTTCAAATGAAAAAATACACAAAATCAAAATCTTTGCACCTTAATCTACCACATTAAACAGTTTTATTTTTTTATGACTTTACCCATTTTGTACTTTTTTGGTCACTTTTTCTTTTTACTCTTACATTTTCTACAACATTTTTGTTGAGGTGTCTTATTCTTATAAAAGTTCTTAACTGAGCATACAGTTGAATGGCTTCTGGGCAAATATTTGGGTATTTCTTTACTAATTGAGTTTGCAGACGTGATGGCACCCATCTTCTCTTGTCTATGGAATCCACATGCGTTAATGAAAATTCTCTCTCAAAAAGTCTTACGCTCATTTTCCAAGCTTTTGTTAACTCAGTAAGACCTGAAAATCCAGTTTATTTTTAAAAGTTGTAATCGAGCAAAAAAACATGGCATTAGCCATTCTTTCTAAAACTATTGCAGTTGAATTGTTAATGATAAAGATAAAAGGAAGCTAAAGAAAATAATGAACCCAAATTTAAAGTTAATCCTGCTGAATTTTAATATATATGTTTATTCGAGCTATGTAGTTTAAGTAAAGAACAGCGAAAAAAAATAAACTGAGTTAGTAAACGTAAATAAACTTATAAATATGTGAAAACGTTAATACCCCTATACGTATCCTTTCAACTTTGAAAATACTAATAGGGAATCAAACCGTTAACATATTTGAAGTAATTAAATATTATTAGTGTGCACTTTTTTTAGTTTAATAGCAAAACATATTTACATATTTTTTATTTCCAATATATAAAATATAATTACCGCATCTAATTGACTGATATTCAATTGTTTATCATTCAGTGGCATTTACGATATTTTCAAAAGAGTGGTACTAATATCTGTCCATTAGTATAGTGATCGAGATGTCGTTACTTCCCTAGCTCAGTAACGAGATGTGAGGTAGCTGTGTCATCGTAATAGGTACTGCCAACGATGAGTGGTACTAATATCTGTCCATTGGTATAGTGATTGAGATGTCGTTACTTCCCTAGCTCAGTAACGAGAGGTGAGGTAGCTGTGCCATCGTAATATGTACTGCCAACGATGAGTGGTACTAATATCTGGCCTTTGGTATAGTAATGGAGATGTCGTTACTTCCCTAGCTCAGTAACGAGAGGTGAGGTAGCTGTGTCATCGTAATAGGTACTGCCAACGATGAGTGCTACTAATATCTGTCCATTGGTATAGTGATTGAGATGTCGTTACTTCCCTAGCTCAGTAACGAGAGGTGAGGTAGCTGTGCCATCGTAATATGTACTGCCAACGATGAGTGGTACTAATATCTGGCCTTTGGTATAGTGATGGAGATGTCGTTACTTCCCTAGCTCAGTAACGAGAGGTGAGTTGGCTGTACCATCGCAATAAGTGCTGCCAACAAAGAGTGGTACTAATATCTGTCCATTGGTACAGTGATTGAGATGTCGTTACTTTCCTAGCTCAGTAACGAGAGGTATGATAGCAGAAAAGCAGATATCGGTAAAAAGACGTTTTAATTCTGATAAGTCATGGGCTCATGTGATGAGAACAGTTATCACATTTTTTCAGACCCGTTTCCGTTCTGAAAAACCTGATGATGGACGATGATATTACAGTATATCATCCTGTGATAGTGATGTAAATGTCGTTACTGGGCCAACACAGTTACGACAGGAAAAAAATGTGGGTCAGTACAGCAGGTGTTGGTAACGAGGGGCGGTGGTGTTCAAATGTCCAACCTCCCATGTACATTATGACACAGGTTACTAGGTCGAAAGAGACATTGAAAAACTCACAAGGTTTAGAAGTAATGAGGTTCTAAACCTCATTATGAATAATGTTGAAATAATCGAGTACTAATTTATTTAAAATCTGCTTGGTTATAAAGTAGTTCTTTTTCTTTCTATTATTTAATGTTTATGAGGTTGGATATTTTAGTCTCATTAAATCGTATTACCATGTTTTAAAAACCAGTCAACTGTATGTTTGCCGCTTTGTGTGATAGCGCTTTATGAATTTAGTATGATGTAACTCTTCCCCCCTTACTCATTATAAGTTCTTACTACCTTCACCCCTTAGAAAAGTACAAGATTACTATAAACATGCATATTTTAAATGTTGTTTAAACATAACTCTTAGTTATAATGTTATGAGTGTTGCAGCACATGGGGTGGAACCAGGCCTGGAGTTATTCCGCGTCACGCGTTGCTGGATACTAAAATACCCAATCAAAGGGCTGATCCCCCGCCCCCTCCGGTTGAAAATAATCAAACTGTGGGTCCCTTGTGATGATGCAACACCAGTAACACCCACAATGCTGGGTTTACACGTTAAATAGGTGAAAAATATAAATTAAATAAATGTTATCAAAGAGAGGTAAAACTAATAATTAGATCCGTTTATCCGACAGTTTTACATAAATCTTATAACAAACTGCTACTAAAGTTGTATTATAATCTTATATCTCTTTTATTTTTGTAGCATAATACTTATCAATTATGTTTTTACCAAAACCAATATAAAGATATACAACTTTGTTCTACTAAGTAAATATGCATTCAAAATTACCAAGTTCGGAATACAACCCATGTTCTCAAAAGCCAATGAGCTTAAATTTTTCTGTTTTTAAAACTACCATTAAAAAAATTAGGTTAAAAACTCGAATTTTAACATAGGTAGAGAATTTATTTTCATCTTCCATTAATGGAGGAAATTGAATAAACGAAACCACTGTATAATAGTTTTGGCAGATTACCAATATTCAATAAGTCTGACCCAGTAGCTCAGTGGGTCAGTGTGATATTACGGCTCAAAATATCATTAGTTCGTCCTGGGTGGTTTGCTGTCAGCTCTACTGTATACGTCTTGTAAAGGCGATGTCTACTAACACAAAACAACTTGACCTTCTAAGCGATGCAAGCTCTCCTTTAATTATATTTATCCTCCCATCAAAAACTAATTTCCCTATCAGGCGTTCTTATAATCATTGTTATGATCCTTGTGTGTCTCGGTTTATGCCCCAGTTTTAAACATTAGACTTATTTATAATGCCTTAACTGCCGAATGGATAGTTTGAGTGAATAATAATACTATTCATTAATTATAAACAAGATGTTCCATGCGCAGCTTGCTTATTAAAATCCATCTTTCAGTTCCCATTCTTACATGCAATCCACCAGCATATTCAATCTATCCTGCATATTTATACAACTAGGGATCGATTAAAAATACCAGTTCCATCAACATAACACTAGGTAGAAATTTGATATCAACATGCCCTATTGCAAGCTTAGCAAAACTAAAGATTCTTTTCCAGTCAAGGCCCTAAAACTTTACAACAGACTTCCTGACAAAGTCACTTGATTGTAAGTTCGCTGCTGTTGTGAAGATTGGCTAAAAACTAAACCGTTCTATTCACTTCACGAGTACTTTAAAGATGACTGCGTGGGCCTGGCTTAACCTCCAATCCACCGCCATTTACACAAACAGTTAGTTCCATACAGGGAACTACTGTGAACATTTTTGGAAATGTATACATTTTTTTACAAGTATTTTTAGTATCCATGACGCAGCTAATCCAGAAATCCTTTTTTAAAGCAAACAAGGGTGTAATAAGGTAATTTTATGTTAAATAACTTTAAAAATACTATTCATCAATAGGGGAGAATCTACGCTTAACAACAGTACATTATTTATCGTTTTTAGCTATTTATGAAAGGAGAAAATGTAACAAAAACAACATTATTTAAAATTAATATCTGCGAAATATTAAAATCATTATACAGGTAGGGTTTACAAACTCTATACACAAGTAACCAAATCCCCTTGGGTCAAAATGTAAACTAAACGTAATATACTAACTAATGAACTACTGAACTTAATGGAAACTAATGGTCTATCTCTTTCCGCTCTCCGTCTGTGTCTAAGTTACGTCAAAGTTTTTAGATTAATACATCATGTCTTAAGAACCATTTGTGATATTAACTTAAAACTTGTCACAGATATTAATGTTAAGGAATGCTTGGTGTCATTTGAAAATAGCGGTCAGTCAATTTGTAAACTTGATAACTTAAATACCCCCGTCGCAGCAAACCTGCGGACTCAGCGAATTTCCAATGCATAATATTTGTCTGAATTCCACATTAAGCCGCAAACCAAGTTTCATAAAAATATATTCACATATAAACTATTTTAATTATTCTCCATAAGAATAACATTGGTAATGAGTATTTAGGTTTGCTGAAACAAGGAACAGAAACAATTGGTTTTTATGCAAATATAAATAGAATTTAACTAGGTGAAGCCACATACTAAGTTTCATCGATATTCAATCATAAATAATCGATATATGACATTCTAGTTATTCTCCATAAGAATAACATGGGGGCTGAGTAAGCAAGTTTGCTGCAACAAGGAACATAAAAATGGGTTTTTATATAATTATCAATATAAGTCAACCAAGTGAAGCTACATACCAAGTTTTATTAATTTATGTTCATAATTAAGGGAGTCAGTACATTTTACTTATTCTCCATAAGAATAACATGGGGGCTACGCAGTGAGTACGCAGGTTTGCTGCTACGGGAATAATCAACAAAAAATCATTTTTTTGTGCAAATATCAATATACTAGTACTACTTGAAGCAACATACCAAGTTTCATCAACATACATTAATAAATAATCGAGATATCAAATTTTATTTATTCTCCATAAGGATAACATTGGACAACGTACTGTGTTTAGCACTTTGAATATCTCTGCAACTGTTGGGCGTAGAATCACAATTTAAACACCAAAATGATTGTTTTGTGGAACTGAACAGATTGGTAAAAGCAAATGTGAAGTTGACATTAAAATAAACTGAGGAAAAGCCAAAAACCTTTTTCCCATAAGATTAAGATGGGAGATTTTATGAGCAGGTTTTTTTGGATTTTCTCCGCAACCACTTAACCTAGGTTAATAATTCAAAATACTAAATTATTTGTTTTTTAAGCTCTATAACATGGTCAAAACCAAAATTAAGTTTTTTAAAAATTTTAGGGTGAAAAATGAAAAAAACTGATTTTTGGAAAATTTAAAACCCCCATAAAACCCCCTTTCCATGGTCCGATTTTTCTGGTTTTCGAACTTAAAGTCATGAATGTCATTTTACACATTTGAGCCAAATTTCATCAAAATCGGACGTTTCTTACTCAAGTTATCGTGTTAACGGACACATATATATATACATATATATAAATTTGAACGAATAGTGTTTTTGGCATCTGGGGACCTCAAAACAAAAAGTTATCATGGTCTCGGGCTTAAGTCTTACCATGAGACTTACGGTAATAGCTTCTTCCCTATAGGGGAAATTCGCTAAAACTGAATAATTTAGCATATATATTTTTAATACAAAAACAATTTATTACCAAAAAAAACGGCATGACGATTATAAAGATAACTTTACTAATATCTGCGTAGTTAAAAAGTTTAAGTATAAAATGAGAAAATGTGCGTATATTACCAAAAATCAGCTTATTTTGATGTACAAAATTACGATCACTCAGCTGTAAATTTCACGGCCCTTAAATTCTTTATACCAGTTGTTTGGGCACAAAACTTTGCATATGATCTGTTATTTATTAATTTTAATTATCTGTAACTGAAACAATATTTCTTACATTTTTGTATTTATATATCGAGGAGACTTGTCGATAGGCATTATTCATAATCATTATTGGCCTTTGGATCCCACATTATTTTCAAAAGACGTGACCTCGGAATTGACTAAATTGTGTTACAATCTCAGTCGCAATGTTTTGTATCCTGCGATAAATATCTGTTAATGCTGATTACCTTTTCTTTGTACTTTAAGTTGCAGTGCATCTGAAATTATTCTTCATGTTCGTATATGGACATAATAACGAAATTTTAGTGTAGCCTATATAAAACTATTATCAATTTGCATGTATTATGCACAATTGAAAATCAAGGCTGTCTTTTTAATCTTTCAATTTTTAAAATAATTTCAGAAATAAGGGGGAAGTTCTCTTTAAAAAAATCGCCTAAACGTTTTGATATAAAACATAACCTTAACCAGTTGTACCAATACCTAAAGACAACTCTGTAACGTGTAATTTATCAGTTATTACAAATTAACTTACCTACTCAATACCAAGGCGTACCGTAGTGTATAGTTAAAGGGATTCAGACTCGAGAAGCAATGTGACTCACAATCGATCCGCTTATAAACGACAAACTCGCGACATTAAACTAAAACTAAATTCAGCGGCAGTCTTAGCTGGAGACTTGCAACTTAACCGCGTTTCATTTACCAAGTTATTATCGTCAGCTTGAACTTGGAATGTTTGTTATATTTTACTTGAATGCATCTCAAACAGTTGAGTATTTCAAAGTATCTAAGGAAGCAAAAAAACATGTTATCAGTGCATATGTTAAAAATACGATTATCACAAAATCGTCATTGTCATATGCCTTTGGAATATGAATAAATTATGACTTATGACGGTTTAGGTGAGTAACCTATTAAACTAGTATATCTTAATATGATATAATATCTTAAATATAACCTGGTATATTTATTTAGTACACGTTTGCATGATTAAAAAACTATTTCTTCAGGTATAAACGTTTCATTCATTGTTGTTCTTAAGTAAATGTGTGTATTGATTGGTTTTGAGTATCAAAGGGATTATTTCACTCGTCATATGTCTGCTTTCATATATTTGTTATCATAAATCCGATTAAAACACATACTAGGTGTCCTGAGGAAAGTGCTCTCCCCACACCCGCCCCCTGCCCCCTGCATGTAAATGTTCCGGCGTCTGCGAGTCGAGTCTTGCATACAAAGCTGACTTATTCATGTCTCAAATATTCCCGCTGCTTTTTCCAGCATACAAACACACACACAAATCTTATTTGAGGGATTTTGTTTAAATAATCGATACAAAAGTCAAAAAACAACATTTATTTTGGTGCCTTTCTTAAGGTGTTATAAAACGAGAATAGTTTGACAGTTAATTACTTGTATATATTTAGTACATTATTTAATGATATGTTATGTATTTTAAGGAATTTATGTTGAGCAAATAACACGTCAATAGTGAGTGTTTTAAGGAATTCAAGGAATGCCAAACTGAGCTGACAGAAAGGGCATACACTATATTGCATTCCACATATGCATCCAGTGAAGCGATCAGCTTGCTTGGTTAAGATGTAATTATTCAATAGAGTTCATTCAGATAAAAGGTTCTGAGGAACTCGTGAACTTTAGTTATATTTTAATGCGTTCTGAAATGATTGCCAAACCAAGGAATTGCTTATGCAGCCTAGTTGTTACGAAAAGCGTTCAGGTTTATGCAGCAGTGATTAATCTGTTCACTGGATTGATAATAACTAACGGAAAGTCCAATATGCATTAAATATTGCTTTTGACATTGACAGATAGTGTATTAACGATTATTGTTCGCTCTATCAAAAAATACATATTAGATAGACACAATGATTTTATTCATTATTGCTTATTTATCTTGTTGTTCGATGTAAATATTCCGCTTATTAAATTTTATTTTTTCTACCTTATAAAATATATTTTTCCTGGGTGGTGCTATGATTGATAATGTTCATTTGAAAACGTTAAATATTTTTGTTTTTAAATTCAGAATACTAGTACTGTAACAACTTTGTGTATGAAATAAATGATTTAATCAATTTGTGAATAATTTTGGAGGGTTAAATTTATAATTAATTGGTTATACCGAGTGTCGACTAATTCTTTCCATAATAAAGAAACTGAAAAATATAAAACCAATAATAGTAGAATACTTCGTATTAAAGCTATCAAAAGGGACTTCATAAGTTGTTTCTGGCTTTAATCAAACTAATTATTCTGCACATCTTTCAAGCGTTTCTTGATCCCACTCCAAGCAGGGGTGCCCACAAGGGGATGATAGCGAGGATCGCGCTATAAAATTTTATTTTGGGGGGGATTTTTCGATTTTAGCAAGGAAACTAGATTTTTAGGGGGAATTTTTTAAATACCTTATTTTCAATTAGAAAGTATGGGATCTGTACAAAAGGTGACAATTGACTTCAAATGTGGATAGCAACACAGTTTATAGAGTTTATTTTATTTGAACACCAACGTCTGATCTTGATTTAGTTTAAGTTTAAAATAGTTCCTGGAATCACGGGCGTAATGGGGTGTATATATATATTCCCCCGCTAAATCTATAAAGTACGGGAAAATATTTTACACTGCTTATTTCAAGTAATGGAAACTGATAGAAGTAAAAAATAACTAACTAACTTATTGTTAAAATGTTCCATATTGTATACAATTGCTTAATATTTGTGAGCTGTAAACCTGAAGGTATGTCAACGTTTTGTCTTAAAACACCTTCTGACGTAGGCTTTTATTTTATCAAGCGTTTAGGTGCTATTATGGTTTCTCACTTTGAATTTATTGGATTACTATTTTAGATTATTGTTCTCAAATTGTGTATGTTTCTATTCACTAAATTTTAAATACAAATTCAAATCCCTTATTTATTTTGCCCATAAAGCTTATAAGTACATTTTTACATGCCATATAACGAAAACATTTTAAATAAACAACAATAAAATATATGCAAGCATTATAAATTAAGTCTCAGTTCTGTGTCTTCAATTGGGTGATAGGCTCTTGCCTTTCCCATTTTCCATGCACTTTTGTACGAAATCACACCACTTAATAGGAAAATCAAATTTTTTTAATAATAAAAAAAGACATTTGAACTGTTTTTACTTTCTCCCTCTATACATAGTATATGGAGAAAGTATTGTTTTCGTCAAAATTTTCGAATTTTAGTTGTTAGTGGAAATATTCGTTTTGGTGCTCCCTGAACCCAAAAAAGTGGTTTTTACGTGATGTATGACTGTGTGTGTGTGTGTGTGTGTGTGTGTGTGTGTGTGTGTGTGTGTGTGTGTGTGTGTGTGTGTGTGTGTGTGTGTGTGTGTGTGTGTGTGTGTGTATAGAGCTAGATCCCTAACCAATGGACCGATTTTTATGAAATTTGGTATGTAGGTACTAATCCACGGTATCTCCAGGCGTTTTTTTCATTTGTTGAATTTTTGATTTTTAAGGGTATTTGATTAATCCCCCAAAAACCGCCAAAAAACATGCAAAATCCAAATTTCTCAAAAACGGCTCTAACGATTTTGATTAAACTACTCGTTTGTAGAACTTTAGTTTTCCAACAAAATGACACTACCCGCATTCCTGTAAAAATTCGGGTTCAGAAATTACAGGACTTAAATCATCAAAAATTCAGTTTTTTGAATCTTTCATAAAAATACATAAATATAAACAAATATTACTATTCACCATTAAAAAGAGCTCAAAAAACTAAATAATTTCGGATTTTGAATTACTATTCTACGATTGCTGGTTTCGGAAAAAATTGAAATTTTAATTTTGCGGTAAACGCAGTACGTTGTCCAATGTTATTCTTATGGGGAATACAAAAATTACTATTTCTCTCATATTTACTAATAAATTTCATTCAAACTTGACATGCTTGTCAATTTAGCATTGACCAACAGTGGAAATTTGAAATATGTTGCCCCTTAATAACCCTGGGGGGGAATAGGGGGCATTTCCCCTCTTAAAACCACGAGTGTAGCAATGGATTCTGTAGTGCCTCCAAAGCAGGGATTTGGGTGGATGTTTTTTAAAACAACTTGTTTACAAGATTTTCTGTACATTCGACCGTGCTTTGTATTCTATTTTTAGTAAATAAATGTAATTTATTCGTTAAAGTTGGGCTAAAAGGGAGAAAGTATGTGTCAGTTTCCTGATACCGTTTATTTACTTAATTAAATTGGGTAAGCCTGCAAAGGCGGTGGAAGTCGTGGTTTAATTCGCTCTAGATTTGTTGATAAAAATAGTTTGTTACTTCAGTTTATCGGTTAATAAAGAGTTACGCAAAAGAGTGAGTCAACGGTTTACCCAGAGAAGTGAGTGTAAATAGTTGGCAGTTTTGTAGAATTTGGAAATAACTTGTCGAATTGATTATTGCAAGCGGGTCCGGTTTGTGCCGTTCGAGTAGCGTTGCGATTCAGTGTTACCAGCCGCGCGGTGCGAAACTAATTTCCCGCGTGATGGGAATCGCCGTGGAGTTGTGGAGGGCTAGAATAGGCCTATATAGGGAATCGAACTCGTCAAGTAACTGTGGCGAAGGCGGACAGCGTGTGCGCGGCTTAAAGTATGCCTTGTCATTAGCTTTTCACTTCTGATTGGAGGATCGAACCTAATCCAGGACCCGTAACACTAGAAGACGTTTTTCGGCTTGTACCAGAGTCCAATCAGACTATTTAAGACAACTTTTAAGACGGCAATAAAAAATAAACACACTAGAAAGATGGTTAAGGCCACAACTGTATACGTAAACACAGACCATAGAAGGTTTAAAACAGGAAAATAGTTTATTAAAAGAAGCACTGCAAAAGCTGGAAATTAGACAAGATGACTTAGAAAATCGAAGCAGAAAGGAAAATCTAATGTTTTACGACATTAATGAACGAGAATAAAATGAATATTGGGCAGATTGTTAAAATAAAATTATTGAGATTGCACAGGATGTATTAGCTGTAGGCTAAAGGTTTTGAAAAATGACATCGCGCGCGCGCATAGACTCGGCCATCGTCGAGGAAAGCACCCAGTAATTGTAAAGATCAGCCATTATGGCATTAGATAAAAGATTTTAAAAGCAAGATCCAGTCTCAAAGATACAGATATATTTTTAAGTGAAGATTTTCGCTTAAAATAAGGCAAGAGCGAAGTGTTCTGCTGGAACAGATGAAAGCAACTAGGGAAAAGGATTGCGAGCTTCAGTATCTTACTACAAACTTAAAATAAATGGAAAAGTACAGTTGGTATGATAAAGTGGTAGAAAAGAAAAATAGTGGGAATGGCAATGAAGATGAACACTTGCAATCTGGAGAAGTTGAAGACCACAATGAATGGGGAACGACGAGGCAGGAAACGAGAAAGAACAGAATTGACTTGGCTAACGAAGGAGGCAACAGAGCCGAAGTCGGCGGTGGTAAAGGGGTCGGCAGAGGCGGCATAGACCAATTTGAAATACAGATTAACTGTGAGATTATGATTGCCTTTGACGAACTTCATACACTCACGAATTGCAATCAGGGAAACATGTTTAAAAACCAAATGGAATCCAGTACTGTACATGTTCCTATATTTTAGGGTCTTCACTATCTAAAATGATAGGTTTCGAGCAACAATTTGAATTTGCTTTGAAGGGAGTTAGCCTCGACTATGGTCTCTTTGAAATGGGGGAAAAATAAAAGGGTATTTTAGTTTTAATTAGGGTATTATTTCCCCCCACCTGTTAACACTTTAACAAAACCCCGTTGGCTAAATATCAAGGTAATTGAAAAATACCCCCGTCGCAGCAAACCTGCATACTCAGCGAATTTCCAATGGAGATATAAATGTCTTAATACTACATAAAGCCACTTACCAAGTTTCATAAAAATAGATTCACAAATAAGCGATATATACAATTTTAATTATTCTCCATAAGAATAACATTGGGGCTGAGTACGCAGGTTTGCTGCAACAAGGAACACAAAAAATTGGTTGTTATGCTAATATCAATATAACTCAACTAGGTGAAGTCGTATACCAGTTTTTATTCATTTATGGTCATAATTAAGGGAGACGGAGCATTTAATTATTATCCATAAGAATAACATGGGGCCTGAGTACGCAGGTTTGCTGCTACGGGAGAATTATGCAAAAACAATTTTTTGGAGCAAATATCAATAGACCTCAACGAGATGAAGCTGTTTACCAAGTTTCGTCAGTATACGTTCATAAATAAGCGAGATAAAAAAATTTTCTTTTCCTCCATAAGAATAACATTAGACAACGTACTGTGTTTAGCACTTTCAATATCTCGGTAACCAATTGACGTAGAGGAATGATCGAAATACCAAATTGTGTGTTTTTTAAGCTGAATCGAATGGTCAAAATAAAAATTTGACTTTTTCAAAAATTATGTGTAAAATATTCAAAAAACCCATTTTTGGGGTACATAACCCCCCCAAAATACCCCTTCGGATAGGTCGATCGGTCTGGTTTTCGAACTTAAAGTCATAAATGCTGCTTTACATGTTTATACCAAATTTCGTCAAAATCGGATAATTTTTACGAGAGTTATCGTGCTCACGGACACATATATATATATATATATATATATATATATATATGTATATATATACAGTATCGAACGAATGGTGTTTTTGGGGTCTGGGGACCTCAAAACGAAAAGTTATCATGGTCCCGGGCCTAGGTCTTACCATGCCGACTACGGTAATAGCTTCTTCCCTATAGGGGAAATTCGCTAAAAAGTCATTATTCACAAATGTATTTAAAATAAGTCTTGTTGAAATAATTACAGTAGGCAACAAGAGTTATATTTAGTTAACATATTCAGTTACACGTAACGTAAACAGATAATTATATATAAGACCATTCATCGGACCTTATTTATGGGATATTTTTAAAAACAAAAATAAATATTGATTATAAAAATAGGTAGCAAAATAAATGCTACAAAATTAACTAAATAATAACAAATGTGGCAATTCTAGTTTTGTTATTGAGATTTGTTTTATTCAGTAAGTAGAATACAAAGGGTGTATTTATGATTAACCCTAGCTGACATAATTTTATACACTACTTTTTATATAAGTTTATGGACAACGACTCCATTCGAGGCCTAATCCCCGGGGGGAGGGGGGAATCGCGCTATTGGCTTTGGGGGAATGGGCACCCCTGATCCAGGTATTGTCCCAGGTAATTATCCCCAAAAAATCGCCAAAAAACATAAAAATCCAAATTTCTTAAAAACGGTTCTAACGAGTTTGATTAAACTTTAGTGGTTTATAGCGCTTTAGGTTTCCTACAAAATGACACCACCCGCATTTCTGTAAAAATTCGGGTTCAGAAATTACAGGACTTAAAACGTAAAAAAATAAAGTTTTTTTGATTTTTCATAAAAAATCATAAATGTTAAAAAATATTACTATTCTCCAACCATTCAACATAGCTCAAAAAACTAAATACATTAGTAATTTTAATTACTATCCAACGATTGCTAGTTGCGGAGAAAATTGAAATTTTCATTTAGCGGTAAACGCAGTACGTTGTCCAATGTTATTCTTATGGGGAATACAAAAAAAACTACACCGTGTGCCAAAAAGAATGGATCAAATCTACAGCTTAATATACGTGTTACCAAGGGTCGTAGAAAAGTCAATTATGGCTAATTTTAAAGCTGGCATCTTTAAGTTTTTTTAGTACACTTGAACAATAATCAGCTGTTCCATTGTTGTTAGCAAGTTTGAATTTTCAAAACATAACCTAACCTTACAGTTGCAATATGGAGGTGCAGTTGAAAGCACAGTGTGTTGAATGGTTTATAGAGACGAAATCTGTGGTAAAAGTGCAACGAAGATTTCGAACTGTCTTCAATCAAAATCCACCATCCAGAAACAGTGTCCAGCGATGGTACAAACAGTTTAAGGATTCTGGAAACATCGGCCATAAAAAAGGTTACGGTAGGCCTCGACTGTCAAATGAAGCTGTAGACAGCATTCGAGATGCATATCTTCAAAGCCCAAGAAAGTCACTTCGAACTGCTGAACGTGAGTTAAATGTATCTAGGTCTAGCATTCACAGAGTTCTTCACAAGATACTACACTTTCGAGCATATAAGCTTCAAGTTTTACAAGAATTGAAACCAAATGATAAACAGCTCCGTAAAGATTTTGCGATTGATATGCTGGATAAAGTTGCTGAAGCCAACCAGTTTTTGAAAAGAATTTTTTTTTCTGATGAAGCAACCTTCCACACTTCCGGAAACGTAAACAAACATAATGTAAGGATTTGGGGTTCACAAAGACCGCATTTTGTTCGTGAACACGTAAGAGACGGTCCCAAAGTGAACGTCTGGTGTTGCATTGCTTATGACACGTTAATAGGCCCCTTTTTCTTTCATGAGCAAACAGTTACTGGAAACGTGTACCTCGACATGCTGGAAAACTATGTCTATCCTCAATTAGAGGCATTCCGACCAAACGTGACATTCCAGCAAGATGGTGCTCCTCCGCACTGGACATTATTTGTGAGGGAGTCACTGGATGAAACCTTCCCAGACAGTTGGATTGGTCGCGACGGTCCCATACCGTGGCCTCCTAAATCTCCTGACATTACGCCATGTGATTTTTTTGTCTGGGGTTTTGTGAAAGATCAAGTGTATCGCTCACCGATCTCAAACATAGATGAACTTAAAGCAAAGATAAGGGAAGCCTTTGGAAAAATATCCAATGAAATGCGCCACAATGTGTGGTCAGAGCTGGAACACCGACTTGACTTTCTTCGAGCAAATAACGGAGAACATGTAGAAGTTAGGCGGTGAAACCATGGTAGGAAAAACTTAGGAAGTTAAGGAAAAAATTGTATATAAAGTTAATTTTTTATCTTTAATAATAAAATGTTTATGCCAGTTTACTTTTGATCCATTCTTTTTGGGACACCCGGTATATCTCTCTTATTTACTGATCAATT
The DNA here is from genome assembly GCA_963675035.1 of Allygus modestus. Lineage (NCBI taxonomy): Eukaryota > Metazoa > Arthropoda > Insecta > Hemiptera > Cicadellidae > Allygus > Allygus modestus. Next base: position 97,421,834 of record OY776111.1, on the reverse strand, counting down.
TCATTAAAACTTGATATGCAGGTCAAGTTAGCACTGACCAACAGAGGATGTTCGAAATATGTTGCCATTTAACCCTGGGGGGACAAGGGGCATTTCCCCTCTCAAAACCACTGTGTGTAGCAATGGATTCTATAGTGCCTCCCAAAAAGGGATTTGGATGGATATTTCTGAAAACAACCATTTCAGACAATTTTCTGTACATTTATCTGTACTTCATATTCTATATTTAGTAAATAAAAAATAATTTTTTCATTCAAGTTTGGCTAAAAGGGAGAAAGTATGTGTCAGTTTCCTGATACCGTTTATTTTACCTTAACTTTAGTTTAGATCATCATAGACAGGTCTAGTTTGCGATATTCGTTTTCTTTTTTTACGTTCTTTAAAACGATATGCAACTTGTTAGGCGGTTTTATTTGAAAAATAAAAACTACCTGAAACAACCCCAACACAAATAATGTATCTAATGTTGGTTTTTAAGGGTGGGGGTTAAAATCCTTAACTACCTAAAAAGTACTTTGACTTATGGTGGTAACATTTACCAAAGATTGTTTGAAAATTACAGTGGTTCAAAAATTAAGAAGAGAGGCAATTATGGTACCCTGTTTATTATTCTAAGATTCAATACAATTAGTAATTTTCGTCGTAATAAAGTTATAACACCTTACAGATCGTTATGAACGTTCAAATTACACTGGACACACACGACACAAACATGAACAACTATCATCTTATAAAGCCTGCATCAACGAAACGGAAGCTCCTTATACAATTGCACGTGAAACACACGACAAAAACATCAACATAACATTCCTACTATAGTGGCCACATCAACGTAATGGGATCTTCTTATAAAATTACTTCCGTTTAATGTTAAAAGTTCTTGTCAGTGTCATATTAGTTTCGTGTGTGTCCTGTGTAGTTTTAAAGTACTTAACGATCCGCAAGATAATAGTTGTGTAATTATTTTGTGTGAAGAAATGAACGCCACTACCGGCAAAACGCGTCACACTTAGATGGTTGCTTCAGGCTTGATTGTGTAATAAGCAATCCCGGGACCACAGCTTTAAAGATATTTTTAGGGAGACTACATGATTAACACATTTATACATGGTGATCGTTTCCGTAGCGTAAACTCAAACGTTATACCCTTCATTCCTGATATATTTGGCTTTAAATGGGAACGCACGTGCAAATATCACAACACAATGCCAACGCACATTCTAAAGCATTGCATTTTAAAATAATATTCTATGACCCCGATACCATTAATAAAGTTAGCCCATACGAATCCATTAATCTATGACTGATCTATTCTTGCTTTTGTACTTCACTGAATAGGGGATGGTAGAGAAGGAAGCTAAACGTAAGCCGAAATGAGGCTTGCTAGCGAGTTATGGAAGTTACAAACTTTCCGTAAGAAAGTAAATGAATGGGGCACTAACAAAAGACTTTCAACTGTAACTTATATAGACTTAATACCAAAGAATTTGTTTGTAAATTCTCTAAAGGGGCTTTTAGCCTTATGGTATGCAATACGTTTTAAACTTATTTGCCTTTTTAGTATACAGAGAAAGTACAAAGTGTCTGACGCACCAATGACTTTAATAAAACTTTATGTTTTCGTAATGCCGCTAAAAAGCGAATGTCAAAGTGAATGTCCCTCCAATATCAATGACAAACAGTGCTAAGGGAATTTGTTTATATTTATAATAATACAAGCTTATTTTTCCCGAGTAAAACTCATCATTGCTTACATCTATTATAACAAAGTAATGCAGCACATACAAATAAACACAATTATTTCTAATTTATCAAACATTCTTTTATAATTTGATTAATAGGTATTGGTTTTCATCACATTATTCTACACTATTATATACATTTTCCTAAGGTATTAGGGTTCAATGATCAAACGTACATCGTACATCAGTATTTGAAGTAAGGATCTTTAGCATGAAATCAATATTAATGCAACATTCGAATAATATGCAAACAGTAAGTTCTGTGTGGCCAAAAGTTATTTTTAAACTTATTTTTAAATTAAAATTTGTAATGCTGAAATTAAACTAGCCGGTGAACCGAGTTTTGCACGGAATTTCACAGTCGAAAGCCACATTTAAAAACATTCTACTTCTACAATCTGTTGCGGTTGCCACTTGGCTCACGATCAAAGTATAATTATGGTAAACATATATGTTATTAAAATGCATATTTAAAATATTACTCATTAAATTTAAAAATATTAAATTTTAGCGTTGGTTTGTTATTTTACTGTCAAATTTTAGCTGGACTGGTTGAATAATTACTTTCTGTCAATAAATGGTACTTTTGATGGCCTGTGGGGTAGAGCTCCCATGGGATTTTTAGTTTGGAAGAGTATTATTGTAGTTTACTACACCTACACATGTTTTCACCCCCAATAAGGGGGAACGGGAGTAGGCCTATGTTTAATTCGTGTACGTTGCATATCTTCTTAATAAATTTCAACTCTATCCATTAGAAGATGCGTGATGGTTTAATTATGAATTCAGAAGGCCGGTGGGGCCAAGACTTAAAACTACCTCGATGGGTAGTTTTACCTCGATGGGTGGGGCATAGCCACAAATTATTACGGAACAGAAGTAGGCCTAGGTTTTATTATGGTGTTTTACCTTCGTTTCAATCATCAATGAATCAACCAATCAATCGGACCAATAACAAATTCGATATCACTCAGGGTAACAGGGGAATTTTTAAAGTCAAAAGGGCAGAGCCCCAAAGGTTTTTCTAATCAGGTTTTGGCCTATGATATATTGCGGTGGATACTAATCCTCTTGCAAAATATTTGCTCAGTCGGTCCCGTTAATATTGATGTCAATAAGATAAACAAGGATTAATAAGCCAAGTGGCGGAGCCCCAAATGGCAGAAACCGGCTCATCTTTGATTTTAAAGAATTCCCTTTCTTTTTACAAAACATCTGCCCATTCGGTCCAGTATTTTGTTCGTAATGGGCTTAAGATAAAAACACAAACACTGGGATTTATCAAAGAAGTCCACCCTAAATGCTTCTATTATTACAAATCTTTTCTCAACGCTTAAAATGGAAACTACAACAACTATTTTTGGAGTTATTACATATTTCTAATCATGTGATCCAATGCAAATTTTATTGCCATCATCTTGATAACTGTGTAGTTCATAACAAGTGAATAGTATTTTTTTCTAACTAAAAGGACGTGTTATTACTAAACAGAAAACAAAAGATTAAAATGTATTTGTGAGCTAAAGACATCCAAGGTAAAGCCTTACAGAGGGACAGAGAGCGCCACATTAAAAGTAAATGGCCCAGTGGGACACCATAAAGAACGCCCCGAGCCCACGTGTTAATGTAGTCAATGACGTTTCTACGTTATTCTCAGGGGAGTACCTTTCGATAAAGCGGTCAGTGAACTGTTCCTCTCACACTGCCTCTTGTGTATAATTTTAAGGGTTGTGGTTTATTTATTTTGTGTTGATTCAGCTCAATTAAAAATGTTACATGTTTTGATTTTAGTTTCTTTAAATTATTTATTGAGTAGTTTTTCCAAGGTTATTTTCACGGCTGAAAGTGTTCCTTAAACTTATCATTTAAAACTGTCCATGTTTATTTTTTATAACCGATTATTTTGTATGCCGTTTCCTAAAATTCTGAGACGTATTGGCTAATCTACGTAAAAATACCTTTAATTTGACGCCTCAAACGTTAAAATCCGTCCAGCCGTTATCGAGTTTCCACTGTGAAGAAAAAACCCCTAGCGTATTAATATATAGATTAACTCCCTAACATTAACTCATCATAATCTACAATCAATTTTAGACAAATAATTTACTACTACCCATTCTCAAGGGTTTTAGCATCTCAAATTATCATATATTTAAGTATTTTAAAATTACAGAGTCCCAAAAATATTATTTGTACGTTGCATTCTAATGTGTACAATTTATTAAAATTTAACATAAATTTGTTTATATTAAAATCTTCGCGGATATGTCCATTTCATTACTATTTCTTCCAGTCTATTTATATTTTAAATTAATTCATCTTAAATAAATCTTTACAAAAAATTTAATAAGGATTTAAAAAAATTAACCAATAATAAAACTAAACGCCTTTTTTATAGGATTTGTATAAAGTGTTCTATTTAGTTATTTTGTACACACTTCACCTGTTTGTAAAAACTCGATATAACTCCTAACAACGAGATAGACAGTTCGTACATAAACACCCTGAAAGTAAAATAAACTAAGTTTAATTTAAAGCTGCTACTAACGATAGGTTTAATACGTAATTCAACTTTAGAATATCTTACACATCTTAATATTTGGATTGGTCTGATGAGTTATTATGTTAAGGATAATCATTAAAGGTAAACTTGTTGGCGACAGGTTAAATCCAGAGTAATAGCTGTAAAGAAATTAACATTACTTTTTCACGGGAAAGATACGTCGTTTGACAAATAATGTTGCGAATGAAAATAAATGGGGCAATAAAGCTGAGTAATCAAGACAGACGGTTTCATTGATGGGTCTTTATACAACACCGCGGGGGCTGGGAGGAGCGCCGGCGCCGCATCCCGCAGCTCCTTACAACCGAGTTGAGTGTATAGGAGAAAATAAATCTTGCGTCTTACACTGTAATTTGTTGTATACACAACCTGTTTGCGGACCTTTGCAGAGCTCCTTAGTTTTATACATATCAATATACATTTTCTCTAAGCATTTTTAAATACAAGTAAACTGTTAAATCATTAATATTTGTACTCTAATAAGGCCCTTTGGCAGAAAAACATTTTGGTGAAATCAGAACTTACATATCTCTATCCGTTTCAAAATGGCGGCCATTTCTGCGAAAAATATTAACAATTACAAAATACCCTGTACCTGCTAAACCACAAGACATATTTTTACTCTGATTCAAATGTCTTACTCGTATTGAACTCAGCTTTACCCTGCTTTGCTACATGCCAGTATTTAAAACATTATAAAAAATAACAGAAAATACTTTTTTTGAAAATGTTTACATGCCCAAAATTACAAAAAGTCAAATAGTAACGTATATTAAAAAGTATATTATTTTAAAGATCTTAGAAACCCTAACAACTTTCTAATTTACATCAACCTCATATCTCTTTTTGCTTTTTAGTAATCAACAAAAATCATCATTTCCCCATATAAAATACATGCTATTTCTACATAACACTTCCAAATACAGTACTCTGAGGCCTCTTTTATAAATGAGTTATGAAAAAATAATATGGGGAAATGAGGTTTTTTGTTGATTGCTAAAAATCAAAAAGAGATATGAGGTTGATGTACATTTGAAAGTTGTTAGGATTTAAGACCTTTAAATTGATATACTTTGTAATGTACGTTACCATTTGAATTTTGGGCATGTAAACATTTTCAAAAACAATATTTTTTGTTATTTTTTATAATGTTTTAAATACTGGCATGTAGCATAGCAGGGTAAAGCACTGTGTAAAAAATGTTATGTAAAGTTGCACTGTAACTTTTAACCCCTGTTGACATTCTTAAATCCTACAATTTGTATAGTTTTAATTAAGGTGAGAAATCTAAAAATTTAAAATATCCACTGATTTGTCTGCTTTCCCAGAACTACGCCACTTCAACTAGAGCTAGGAATGTGAGATTTAGCATGCTTTTTCCTTGTACCCTCCTTAAAAATTCCCAAAACATACTTTTTCAATTGTTAATACCCTAAAATTTAAACATTTGCTGATTTGTCTCCTTTCCTGTTAGTAGTAGTAATACCTGGAGTAGTAGTTAGGAGTAGTAGTTCCTGGCCAGTTTATATGACACCACTTTGACCTGAGGCCAAACAGTGACCTGGGGGTGAAGCCCCCCACAGGGGTCTGGGGGGCGGAGCCCCCAGCGAGCGAAGAGAGTGTTATGTATGCAAATAATTATTTGAAATATTCGTATTATACCAGTTGCTCGAATTTTAAAGGATTTGTAATTTAAATGCCCACACGATGCACTTTAATGCGTTGGTTGAAAGACAAAGAAGTGGAGAGGAAAAAATAAATGGATGTTGATTTCGACGTCATATGAATAAATAACATAATTTAAATCTGTTTAACGAACGTTTACAACTAATTTTGGTAGATTTGACATTGTATTAACACTTTTAATTTTAGATGGACTTTGTAAATATTTCTTATCAGAAGTTGCTTTACGTGAGGCAACAGCGTTCACTTCATTCTGTCACAAAGGCAAAACTGTTTTACAGCCATGAACAAAAATGCATTTTTTTTTCAAAGTACTTTATAACAGTCTCTATTCCGCTGATAAGAATTTTGTTTAATATGCCAATTTTTTTTTTTTTTTTCAAAAACATTCGTAGCTGAAACTCATTGTTTGCAATGGTTGAGACGATATATACAAATGCGAATATCGGAAAGACACAAATAAGAGTGAGATAAATAGGTAGATAGGTAGAATGATGGATAGATGGATGGATGGATGGATGCATGGATGGACAGATGGATAGAAATATAGATGGTTAGAGAAAGGGATAAAAACAACTGGATGATAAACCCATTGATTTCATTATCCTTGAACTTTAGCATCACTGGTTCACATTTTTTTAACTGCGCATGCGGGAAGTTGAAAAACATTCTCGCAAAACATCCATTATTCTTATAATACTGTTTGGTTGAATTTCGACCTCTGGGCGATCGCTAATTATTATATATATATTCCTTTTATTAATAGTGCAAAAATCTTCAAGTGTGTAAAAATACCCCCGACACAACACACCTGCCTACTCAGCGAATTTCCAATGTATATATACATTGTTTAATACCTCATAAAGCCACTTACCAAGTTTTATAACAATATATTCACAAATAAGCAATATATACAGTTTTAATTATTCTCCATTTGAATAACACTGGGACTGAGTACACAGATTTGTTGCTACAAGGAACACAAAAAAAGGGTTTTTGTGAAAATATCAATATAACTACAAGGTGAAGCCACATATCAAGTTTTATTAATTTATGTTCATAATTAAGGAAGACATCAAATTTTAATTATTATCCATAAGAACAATTTGGGACTGAGTACGTAGGTTTGCTGCTATGGGAACCATTGCAAATATGTAGTTTGTTGTTTTTTGAGCAAATATCAATAGACTACAACCAGATGAAGCCTTATTCCAAGTTTTGTCAGTGTTCGTTCATAAATAAGCGAGATATAAAATCTTTCTTATTCTCTATAAGAATTGGACAACGTACTCTGTTTAGCACTTTCAATATCTCCGTAACCAATTGACGTAGAACAATGATCAAAATACCAAATTATTTGTTTTTTAAGCTGAATCTAATAGTGAAAACTAAACAGGATTTTTTTAAATATTATATGTACAAAATTGAAAAAAACCCATTTTTAGAGTATAAACTCCCTCCCCCCCCCCTAAAAAAATACGCCTTTGAATATGGCAATCCGTCTGGTACCAAATTTATTTCATCAAAGTCGAATCATTTTTACGAAAGTTACGGTAATAGCTTCTTCCCTATAGGGTAAATTCGCTAATAAAGCCTTATTCCAGGAATCTCAAAATTAACTGCTGTAATAACCGCAAACTATTTCAGATCAAATAAAATAGAGGCTTATTTTTAGTTCCACAAACATGTTTATGGTGGCACCATATTGCACTACAACGTGCAGTGGTCGTTACATCCCCCATGTGTCTCTTTTATCGCTTCCAATATACGTTTATGTACTTTGATAAAATTATTGAATGTATTTGGCCATATGTTCATCGGTCAGTTCTATTTTCGATCACAAAATTTAATCTAAAATAAAAATGTAACCACATATTCTCAGTGATATTAAACTCTAACACAGGGATTTGTTTGAAACAAATGCTATATCAATTGTGTGTTTTTTGTCAGATTTAAGTTTTATCATCAATTATAACTTTGTGGAAAATAAATCCCCATGTTAAAGAGTAAACAATTATTTGATAACAATTTAGTTCAATTAGCTTTGGTTTTTTTCTGAGAAAAGTATGCACCAGAATTGTAAACTTAACATGGCGAAGGTAGAACCTACTGATTTTACATTTCAGCAATTTCGCTGAAAATAATAGATCGTCCTACAGATTATACACATTATAGCTATAAAGTTTCGTTTTTAAAACTTCCACACGTACTTTTAAATACAGTTTTTCTTCAATAATTTAATTTTTAGACTATACAGCTCGAAAAAAATGATTTAATAGTTTATTTCAAATAAATATAATTTTAAATTAAACTTACTATAAGGTATTATAAGGTATTAGTATCAATGTTCAAAAATAACTAAAAGTGGGAAGTATTTGTTTTGGGTCTTTGTAAAGTTGTTTTAAAGGGGCGGATAGAATGAGTATAAATAAGATTATTAATTTAACAAAATATTGCAGTCATTCAACCAGACAGTGAGACTGAATTTTCAAGTTTTATTCGTAGCAGCAGATGGAGTCACACAAAGTAGGGCATTGCAGTGGTTATGCAAACAGGCGTGCAACTGAAATGAGTCTCTAATATTGACTCATTATTATATGCATGCAACCCGATATAGTTTCAACAACCGTAAATAAGATTAACAATGGTATCAAAACATACTCTAGAGGACATATTAGGCTCCTCTGACGTACCTTTAACAGTACAGAACATTGTTTAAGAGTATAATTCTAATGAATCAATTATATCCTCTAAGTAATGAGGACAAACTGTGACGTGTAAGGGCAACGATGGAAGATAACATAGAGAAGTTTTAACGTTGACCTGCTGCAGATCAGACTCAGGATATTACAGCGAGCAGGATAGTGGTTTGATAACAACTCAAAAGTAAAACAAAATAATCACAGATTTACTCCATTTAGCATTACCCTTTCGCCGCTTATTGTTAAACCCAAATATCTGGCTTGTTTGATGTGCATTCTATCTTGTGACAAGAAAGTTAGTAATAACGTAGTACAATGTTTTAGACTTCGGTTGTAAAATAACGAGTAATCGAACCAAGAATCAACCCTACGGTGAAAAGATTAAATAATAAACATAAAATAAACGTACTGCTTTACCTCAATTCTTACCATTTGCAACCATGACGCGCTTTAGCTGTACAGCTGTGGAGAAATCCGAATGAAAAGCAAACATGTTTCGGACAAGTTTGGCAACGGCTGATTAATCAGCTGAAGCCAATCAGCAGAGAGGTCCGGCTGTTCTCGCAGCGACTACTACAAAAACTTCAAACAATTTGATTCTTATCCGTCGGAATTCTGCTTCATGGAGTCATACTCATTCAATTAATTTATGAAATGTATTTAAGTAGTATATATTTGTACGTAATATCATAAAATATTAGTATACTCAGGAGCATGCAAATAATAGTAAAACATATCAACCCAGAAAATATGGAACCCCAGGAAATATGGAATATGGATGGAAAATATGGAATATGGAAATATGGAAAATATGGAATATGAAATAAAATTACATGTGACTTGTTTTTTATTTCTTTTTATTTCCTACGTATTAATATCCATGATATACAAATTTGCTATGTAAAACTATTATGCAGCTATGAGTTAATGCTTAAAATGATCCCAAATCAAGACAAGACATTTTCAAAATGAAAGATAAAAAAATAAACTAAGATCAAATATGTACAGTTCATAGTAAGATAATAACAGTATTCCATTTAGTATAGCTACTTCATCTAAAAATTACCTTTATAAAATCATGAATTAATTTTAATAACATTAATTACAACCATTATTAATATTTTACATTTTGCACAACGCATATGCGCGAATACAAATGTATATGAGCTGTATTTATTTCTAAAAGGTTTACAAAATGTTGTTACGTATATAATGTATTGCTATTTAAAATTGTTATTTATAATTTATTATTATTTGGGATGGATAAAAACACTGAAGGCATGATCTAATACAATTAAATTTATAAATGCGGATCCCTCATTTTATTTTAGTTTATAAATTACAAACGTTTTGTTTTTAAAACACTTATAAAATAACCGAATCCCTTAAAAGTAGGACTATCAAATAAAATGTTTAGAGAACAAAATGTTGCTGAATGTTGTTGCGATATGGAGAAATATTTTGATTAACTTAATATCCTCTTGGCTCCACAATTTAACCTTAACTGACTTTTGGTGTTCACCATAACAGCTTTTAAGTTACTGTACTTTAAAATATCAAGTTTGCAAATAATTTTAATTACATTTATTTTAATCTATAAATTGATGTGTTTCAGGGATAATTTTTACTTTCTCCCCCTTATACGTAGTACATGGGGAAATTATTGTTTGACATTTTCGTCAAAATATTCGAATTTGAGTTGTTAGTGAAAATATTTGTTTTGGTGCTCCCTGAACCCAAAAAAGTGATTTTTATGTGATGTCTGTGTGTCTGCCTGTCTGTCTATCTGTATGGATGTGTGCAGAGCTAGAACCCTAACCAATGGTCCGATTTTTATGAAATTTTGTATGAAGGTACTAATCAACGATATCTCCAGGCGTTTTTGAATTTTTTATTTTAAGGATAATTATCCCCCCAAAACCGCCAAAAAACATGAAAAATCAAGATTTCTCAAAAACGGCTCTAACGATTTGATTTAACTTTAGTCGTTTCTAGAACTTTAGTTTTCCAAAAAAATGACACCACCGCATTTCTGTAAAAATTTGGGTCCGAAATTAGAAGACTTAAAATATAAAAATTCAGTTTTTTGGATTTTTTGTAATACAAAACATAAATATAAAAAATATTACTTTTCACCATTAAAAAGAGCTTAAAAACTAAATAATTTAGTATTTTTAATTACTATTCTTCGATTCCTGGTTGCGAAGAAAATTTTAATTTTAATTTTGCGGTAACACAGTACTTTGTCCAATGTTATTCTTAAGGGGAATACAAAAATTACTATTTCTGTCTTATTTATTGATCGATTTCGTCCAAACTTGATATGCTTATCAAGTTAGCATTGACCAACAGAGGAAATTCGAAATATGTTGCTCCTTAATAACCCTGAGGGGGGAATAGGGGGCATTTCCCTCTTAAAACCACGTGTCTAGTGATGGATTCTGTAGTGCCTCCTAGACAGGGATTTGAGTGGATATTTTTGAAAAAAAAAACTTGTGTACAAGATTTTCTGTACATTCGACCGTGCTTTGTATTCTATATTTAGTAAATAAAAAGTAATTTATTCATTAAAGTTGGGCTAAAAGGGGGAAAGTATGTGTCAGTTTCCTGATACCGTTTATTTAATCGTAGATATAAAATTCTGATCCATTTGAATTTTAAAAAATAATTTATACTTCAAATATCGTCTCATTACAGTATTTTATTTCTTACAGAACTCAATAAAAAGATTCGTGTCAATGAATATTTAAACTGCTAACACTCAAAAACACCTGGGTAAGGTTGAGAGGATATAAAAGTCTGAAATCAGGTACTTTGTATGCGACACTAAAGTTTCAGGTTGTCGCCACTACCTGACAAGTCGCAGGCCAACACCTTTGTCTTATCGAACTAATAGCCGTAACTTTTGTTTGGTGAGTTTGTTTTTCGGTGATATTCTACACGATAAATAGTTTTGGAAAATAATAAATAGTTACTGTGCCGTAACTGTTTTCATGTGCATAACTTAATTAAGGTATAAGTTTACATTATGCTCAATAAATATACTGTTAAGCATAATATGCGTATAGTTGGGATATTGGTTATATCCTCCCTCATAGAAAAAATAGTTTTCTGAACTATGGGACGCACGTTCAAAAAAGCAATCATACATCACAATTTTGTACAGTTATAATTTGTTGGATTGAGTGAAACGAAATCCTTATACTCAGTTTGGAATTCGAAGTAGTGTGACGCTATCTACATTTTAACGGTTTGATGGATTGTCATGACATTTTTAGGATAACGTTTTTTACGGTTTAATGCTTTAAATAAACTATAATTGGCGAATTATTATTACATTTTAATAATTATCAGTTTTTTCATTGAACATTATTTCAGTACATATTTTGAGCTTTGTAGTACCGTGTTGTTTGAAGTTTGAACTGTCAAAATACATCAGCTCAGTTGCTGTAATTTTGTTGATTGAAGTTTGTGTTCAGGTCAGAGCGGTTTATTTAATTTGTTCTAAAACTTAGTGGTTCTACCTACCTACACCTTTCTGTTAGAAGTTAAAAACGTGTCATTCTTTTGAGTTCAATAATAATTTCATTAATGTTATACCGTAGCAATAATCAAATGTAAATCTTATTTTCTTGCGAGTCCCATACACATAACCTACGTGAAGCACTTTGGTTCAAGTTGGATTTAATACGATTAAAAGTGTTATCGGCGAGAATGCCAACATTATACATCACTGCTAAACACAATCTTGGCGGTTTTGTCTGTGTTCTTTTGTAGATAGTTTGTGTTCGAATAATACTCAGGTTTTGTATATTAGCTTACAGTCGTAGCCATAACATGGATGATTATAGCACAAGGTGTGACTAAAAACGAACTTTTTATGTTATTAATAAACTTTAAATACTGTCTACAAAGTTTTAATCGCCAAAACAGACAGTATCCTTTGACTAATTTAGGTAGGCCAATGATACTGTAGTTTCTCAACCATCCCAAGTTGGTCAATCATCATACTATTTAAATTTTAGCCTTGCTGTAAGTTTATTCTAACCATAAGTCTGTCTTGGTAGTCTATACAGTGGGAATGTTATGATAGGCCTAGCTTATATTTATATTTGCGAGTTACTAAATGCCCATTTACTTTTCGTGAGAAAATTAAGTTTGCTGAGGCAAACTGTAGGCCTACTTTGAAAGGCCAAACATACTAAAATGAATCCAACAGACCAAACCGTCATATAAACCTTACCTAACCCAAGGTATCTACTTAATGTGATAAGCACCCAGTGCCGTCCTTAGGGCGGTGCGACAGGTGCACCCACACAAGGGCCTTGCGCCTATGAAGGCCTCGCACTTGAGGGTTTTTGTATGTGGAAGCTAGAGGTGTCATGGCCATGAATGGGATCAGAAATGTGGACTTTTGATGATTAACTTATCAATTGAACAACTGAAGACAATGTACAAACAGTTAGTGGTACGTACACATTTTGCTAATATTGACATGTTTTAATTTAACTGCAAGTTTTGAAGTACATGAATTAGCCGTTGTATTTAGCCAATAGCGATTATATTTCTCAACGTAGCTAGCAAGTCTGTGTCGGGACTATACAGGGGCGTAATTTTATTTTAATATTACATCAGAATGAGTTTCAGGTATTTTTCAGTGTATCCTAGCTATTTTGTCTATATTTTATAACTCATTGATTTTTTTCCAAGAGTGGTAAGAGTGACCTCCGGTGGTGAAATGGTATCGTTTGTTTTTTACGACTCATCTTGTACAGCGTGCTGCGGCAGTTAGGTTAGGTTATGTTACGTTATTTTGAAATAACAAATCCTATCTTATCAAACGAGGATGTCTATAGAGGTCTCGTCTGGGATAAAAAACCCTGCTTACATGCTGACCACCATTTTGACCCTTTATAACCTCCGGTCTCCATGGCAACAAATAAGTTAATCAATTAAATACCCTCTTCACAACTTATGTTAGTCTTTATTACTCTTTGGCTAGATGTTTTGTTTACAAAAATGTCCTTCAATGAGGCTTCACTTTTTTAACAAGAGCTCTATAATTATTTAAACTTCGTTATCTTATCCTGAACTGTTGCATACTTATTCATAATTGGTTGAAATAGAAAGTATTGGACCAATAACTTATACGTAGCCTGTTTTATTTTTTCTGAAAGATTTTTTACTGTATAATTCACAAATAAGGTTAGTGTTTATCAGAAACTTTCCTTTTGGGTACCTACACTTTCATAAATGATGAATGAATGATATGAAGCGATAATATAAAAAACTGAATGAAATTGTTCGATACGGTTTAGCTATTATTTAGGTTATTTGGTTTTGGTTTCGGTTGTGTTCAGTCTCAAAGATGTGAACGATTTTGTCTTGAAATTTGTCCAGATAAGAAACATTGATTCCATTTATACTTAAATATGTATTCTCGGTACGGTATATTTGAAAGCTGTATCCTGGAAACCTTTTAAATTTGTTACGTTTTGTAGTTTTATGTTTTGTAAATAAATCATTTTGTTAATACTGGTAGGGTAACATTTATTTCATTTTTATTTGAAGTTTATTTGACAAAAAAACTAAAAAACAAACATTATGTAGTAACTAACATACAAACGATAAAATATTTTACTATCGATCTAATCGATATAGGTATCGAAAAAACTTTTTCGGCTTTGGTTTATTGTTCTGCTTATGAAAGTGTACTCTTCCATTCTCCTGGAATTTTAAAGTTTCGATCACCCTGCATTAGTCAAGAGAATCCTCTCTCCAATCTGGTGTGTTTATTCGTGACGGGTAATTTTGGCTGTTTGACAAATTTTAATAGGCTACATTCTTCACAATCTAATGAAAGTAACTATTCGGATCCTTTCCTTTAAAACCATGACTTTTTTGGTTTCTAATTTTTGTTAATTCACTAGGTACCACTGATGACAAAAATTTAAAGTACCGTAGCCTAGGCTAGGTATGAAAGCCAATATTCGGATCCTTTCCTTTAAAACCATAACTTTTTGGTTTCTAATTTTGTTAATTCACTAGGTACCGCTTACGAATAAAAATTAACTTAGCCTAGGCTAGGAAGGTTTTTTTTAGTGTATAGGCCCTATTCAATACCTAAACATAAACGTAACCAAACTTAATTAATGTAAACCGAATTAATGGGGTTTTTATGAATTAAGTAACAAATGCCTGACCGGAATACTCATATTTAGTTCTGATAGCACATCCAAACCTTACCTAATTAGGAGTAGGCCTAAAAGGCAAAAAAAAAATAAATTCTGGTACGTGGATGGTGGGTTTTACGTGTGTTTATTACGTTAAGTAACGTTGAGTTAGGTAAGATATTTAACATAAGTCTAAGCACCCCCAACCAACCATACCTGTAAATTGTTTGGTACTTTGGTATTATACGGATGCCACCCTTAAACAGCGCGCTGCGGCAGTTATGTTAGGATGGGTTATCATAAAAATGATTGTAGGACTTTCCTTGTTTCGTTACAAATCGAATGATACCTGATGAGTCATACTTCCGGCCGCCAAACCCCCTCCAAATAGGCCAAGGTCAGGTCGTTGACCGGAGCGCGCGCATCAGCTGTCACCGCCTGTATCTGGGTCAGTGTCATGAGTGATTTATTGCCGTGCACTACGTTACATTTGTTTTCATAATGAGTGACGTTCTTTTGGTGTGGGATTTACCTCGAAATGAAGAGGAAACCGTACGTATTTTTATGATAACCCATCCTAACATAACTGCCGCAGCGCGCTGTATATTTTGCGGAGTACATGTGGCGATCGGGTGTGGCTGCTAGCGGCGGCGACGCATTCAACACGATCCTAGCGGACATTGCTGGCTTTTGGGAGGCACAACACAAAGACCGCTCATCAGAATGATGTAAACTTTTTACAGTAAGTCAATAAAAGTACGTTTTCTCGAATTATGTAGTTATCCTTTGTATCCGGTAAAAATTAACCTCCAAAAATAGTGGCATCCGTATAATACCAAAGTACCAATTGTTTTTTAAACTTCAAAATAACTAAATAGACACAGGCTATTACAAATTGTTTAGTGTGTATAAACATCAAAGTAGGTAACGTTGAACAATTATTTTAAAACCTAATTCCTTTACAATAAAAATAAAAGAACACAACCGATCCGACCCTGGGACCATACCTGAGCTACCACGACATAACGTGAACGCTAAAAGTTACATCTCAAGAAGCAATTAACGCAACTTCTGAATTCAACATCAATGGTGGGGTTTTTATGTCCGAATACTACTGGCCGCTGAGTGTGTGGAGTAGATATCGGTAAGCGATGAGATAAGACTCCCAGGAATTTCAGAGAAATTGGGAAAACGAGAGTGTACATATTGTATAATTTCATTTTTACTGGTTTCCTGTTATAAGGGACTTAAAGACCCTGAATTTGGAATGGAAGTGATATCATGGCTGTAGTTTCCATTCTAAAAAAAAATATGCTACAGTACTGCACAACAGTTCATTGCGCCAAACGTGTGCCCCAGAGCAGACTTACAGAGTGTCAGAGTGTTGGGTTATTAGGCTTACTTCCCCCCCCTTGTGGCAACAGGTTTTTTTTAGCAGGTGTGCGGAATGTTTTCTTTGGTAATAAGAAATATGTTGTGAACAGTAGCAAATAAATGGAAAGCCAACAAGGTTGTGCTGGTTAATTAACGGAAATGATACAAATATTCTTTTGATAGTTGTTATTAATGCACTTATAATCTAAATTAAATGAAAATAGAGTATAAACACTGATTACAGGCTTAACTGAACTGATTTTAGGTGTATAGTATGTATAGGCCTATATGCTGATGACATTTTTAACAAATAGGTATGCCACTTGAGAAGAATATGGAGTAGTGATGTGCAATATGGTCACATTTCGCGATATGGCTGAAGTGGTATCGCGTCACTGTTGAAACGTTGTGTTATCATGTTATCATGGTCCCGGACCTAGGTCTTACCATGCCGACTACGGTAATAGCTTCTTCCCTATTGGGAAAATTCGCTAAAAAGAGCTGAATATTTTGAACACAAGTTAACGGAGGGGGAAAATACCTAATTTAATTTTATATGATTGGGATTTATTTATTTCAAAGGATCACACCATTTTTACAGATCGAAACACGCAGTTTTACAAGATGGCTTGTAATATGTTTGGCATGTGATAGGGTTGCCATGATTTTTCGAACCACATACTAAATACCCGCGTCGCAGCAAACCTGCATACTCAGCGAATTTTCAATGGAGATATAAGTGTCCTAATACTACATAAAGCCACTTACTTATAATATATATAATATAATATAACTTATACTTACTTTCAAAACAATATATTCACAAATAAGCGATATATCCAATTTTAATTATACTCCATAAGAATAACATTGGGGCTGAGTACGCAGGTGTGCTGCAACAAGGAATACAAAAAATGGGTTTTTATGCTAATATCAATATAACTCACCTAGGAGAAGTCGTATACCAGTTTTTATTCATTTATGTTCATAATTAAGGGAGACAGAGCATTTAATTGTTCTCCATATGGGGGCTGAGTATGCAGGTTTGCTGCTAGGGGAGCCGTTGGCAAAAAATATTTTTTTTTAGCAAATATCAATAGACCCCAACGAGATGAAGCTGTATACCAAGTTTCGTCAGTATACGTTCACAAATAAGCGAGATATAACAATTTTCTTTTCCTCCATAAGAATAACATTAGACGACGTACTGTGTTTAGCACTTTCAATCTATCGGTAACCAATTGACGTAGAGAAATGATCAAAATACCAAATTGTATATTTTTTAAGCTGAATCCAGTGGGAAAAACTAAAATTTGACTATTTAGAAAATTATATGTAAACAATTCAAAAAACACATTTTTTGGGGTACAAAACCCCCATAAAATACCCCTTCCAATGGAGCGATCTGGCTGGTTTCGATATTAAAGTCATAAATGTTGCTTTACACGTTTAAACCAAATTTCATCAAAATCGGATCTTTTTTACGAGAGTTATCGTGCTCACGGACACACACACACACAGCAAACAGTTTGCTGGACTTTTAATCAAAAAAGTTTGTTTTACAAAGTTTTCAAAGAAAGTAATTCAGGCTTTTTTATAATGAAAACTATAGCCAGGCTATCTTTGCCGCTTCAAATAAAGGGTCTCTTAAGTCCCTTATATGAGGAAATAAGTTAAATTCAAATTATACGGTGCACCTAAAATGATACAGTATAAGTGACGCGATACACATCATATTGCCATAGCCTATCGTGATATATGTGACTGTATTGCACACCAAATTTGTTAAAAATGTATTCTTAAATATTAAATCTCACATAAAAACGATTCAGTTGAGCACTTTAAGCCTGTAAGTAGATTTTTCATCTAGGCCTACATTTCTCGCTGGACTTCATTCCTGTTTTCAAGTGTAATTAACTAGGTGCTATCACTTATAGTACATGTAATAAAATGGAAGTCATGCTCTAGGTGAGACAATGGAAAGTCCTCAGTCAAAAACTGTCGCAGCGACGACTACGCGCAGTAGAAATGTTTGGCAGGAGAATTGTCACAGCCCCCCACCCTGCAGCTGAGAGTACTAAACCAGCGAGCCACTCTCTTGTTCTCACTCTGCACATTTTAACAGCAGGTCCACTAACTTCCAGCATACAGTTTAAAATTATGGGTCCCTTATAAATTATGTGTTATGGACGTAAAATTAGAGTAACCTAATGTAACCCAACCGCCGCAGCGCGCTACATAAGTTTTTAGTCCTGCATAAAACTGTTATTGTTTACTTTTCATTTATAATTCAATAAGTTATGTTCAACTTTTATTCAATCAATGCTTTTCAGTTTACAAGGTCATGAAAAAAATTTAAATGTACTCTTTGAATTACTTAATTAGTTACGTAAGAACGTAAAATTATGTTCAAAGCGTCCAAAGAATGGCAAGGTTATGGTTTAAAATGGTCATATTTTATGAGTATACGACAATTTTGTTATATGTCTGTTGGCATCACTGATGGGGAGGGAGCAACCTTAGTCAAAGGACGTGGTCTAAGAAGGCAGTGATTTGTTTTGTGGCTTACATAAAACAACTTAAAAAACTAAAGATGTGGGTAGCACTGCGCAGTACTGTATCAAGTCATGATTTTACGCTCTAAAACAACAAAAAACATAGGTTTAAAGCAAACTTACTCAAAATACGTTATGTATTTATTAGTGAATTTCCTATGGAAAGTGAACTATTAGCATGACCCGCACGGTGAAACTTAAGCCCGGGACCACCATAGAAGTTCCTAACGTGACCCCCTGAACACGTTTTGGGGGGTGGTTCAAAATTTTATATTTATATATATGTATATATATATATATATATATGTATATATATATATATATATATATATATATATATATATGTTTGCACTCTAGCGGTCACATTTTTTCTCCGATTTACTTCAAATTTGGTAGGGACGTTTCTTTCTATAATTAGTTGGACAAGTTCATTGGGCAAAACAATCGGAAAACTCTAAACCCCTTTTTTGGCAATTAATCTTTTGAATTTTGAGTTTTTGGCCCAGAGAGGGTCAGAAAAGCCCCAGATGTAAATTTAATGCATGTAAAAAGATGGGAATTAATGAGGCGAAAGTTTTAAGCCCTCTCTCGTCATTCTGGCATAAATATTTACGGAGTTATTAAAGTAAATGTGTATCGACTAAACACAGTACGTTGTCTTAAGGGGGTTTTGCATTAGAAAAGCCTGTTATTCATTTGTTGGTGTACTTTTCTCATCCCCAACAACCTCACACTACTTTCAAGCCTGACTGGATCCTCTCCTAACCTTATAATGTGCAAAATCGTATTCCCAGCATTGCAGGTAAATATAACCAGGAGCATCAGAACAGCCAAAAAAATCAACATTTTCAGATTTCAATAAAAATTGAAATAAATGTCTGTGTTTACACTGATTTTGAGTTTTAACAGTTTTTTATATGGAAATTCACATCCCCCACCTCAGCGTGCTGCGTGCGAACTCGTTTTTAGTTTTACTGTTAGTAAAATAGTATGACGGAACTAACTAACTGTAATCTTGATTAAGATATCAATTAGATAAGCTTTTAATTGTGAAAGTTTTATAACATTATCAATAGATGTGGGAGTGCGCCAGCTCTTAGGGTTGATATGTGTGAGTTACGTAACCCCTCCCCTACATAACGCTACGCCATACCCCCTCCAACCCCTTAAGTGTGTTATGTAATATATGTGTATGGCCCCCTAGCATGTTTTTAAATGTAAAAATAACTAACGTAAAATGAGTAAGTATATAATTTAAATATGCTACCTGTAAAATCAATCCTATAAACAAATTAAAAACTTGAAAAATGATCATTTCATTGAATCATAGCCTATTTCATTAATACTTGTACTTCTCTGAAAACACATCAAACTACTTTAAAATATGTTCTAGACAGGTCTCATCCCCAGGACAAATCAAATACGGTAATTAGAAAAAACTAATTTTAAAAGTTAAAAAAATTAACATTGGGCTTATAGAGTTTAAAATCTAAACAAAGTAAATAACAGCAGTTTATAATCTGTGAGTTAATGTTCAAAGTAATACTCATGTTGTTGTTGTTGAAGTAGTACCCGAAGGCCGGGCTTTGCTCGGGGAAGGTCTGTCAGTTTGTTTAGATGACTTAATATTTCATCACATCCCGCAACTTATGAGTAGATTTTCTTAGCTCATTTGTCTCTTTTCTGGAGATATTTAAGGTCACTGCAGTTGTTATTATAGCTCAATGTCCCTTTGATTAATTTTGGCTATGACATTGCCATTCTAATGTTATCTTCATTTTATGATTTTAGCTTATTTCAGTCACTGCTTTGAGGTAATCACATGTTAATACTTAAACTACAATAATAGTCTAATATATATACAGCCCCATGTGTAACACACCAGACATAAGAATTCTAGACCATTTCCAGACGAACTAGAAACGTGATATTTAGCAAGCAGGTAGCTTGTACCTTGAAACCCCCGGTAAAATTGCCAAAATATACAATTTTTAATTTTAAAACCACTAACTTTGATCTTGAAAATTGGATATTTTAACATTGGGCTTATGGAGTTTCAAATAAAAACAAAAGAAATCGTAACAGCTGTAAACAAATATCCAGCAAACTGTCAAAGCAACTTTCACATGGTAGAGTATAAACAAATTATAGAACTATTGAACAATGAAAACATCTAGAGTGGATTTAACCATAATGAATCTAAATAGTATACTATGTAAAAAATACTTGAAGGGTCATTGACCAATAATAACAACTGGAGCGACCCCAAGCGGGGGTCTGGGGGCGGAGCCCCCAGCGAGCAAAGCGAGTTCACTATATACTTTGACAGTTCACTTATTTATCATAAACAGCTGTTATGATTCTTTTGTTTTGATTTGAAACTCCATAAAACCAATTTTATTTTTTAAATTTTCAAATTTGTTTTTAGCGAATTTCCCCTATAGGGTAGAAGCTATTACCGTAGTCGGCATGGTAAGAACTAGGCCCGGGACTAAGTTAACTTTTCCTTTTGAGGTCCCCGGACCCCAAAAACGCCATTCGTTCAAAACTACATTAGAACCTCGCTAATTCGAACATCGATAATTCAAAAACCTCTATAATTAGTAATGTTTGTCTGATCCCCTCAGAAAACCTCTAAAATTTAAAAAATAATATACAGATAATTCAAAGTGATTTTTACGCTTAATGCAGCCTCTAAAATTTGAATTTGTATATACTCGAGCCTCTACAATTAAAATTTTGTTGCCGTAATTCGAACTGTTACCTCCAAAATTCGAAGTCAACCTCTACAATTCGAACTGCGTTACCGTTAGCCTCTGTAATTCGAATTCAGGACAAAAAACACGCCTGTTGAGTATTTTGTCCAAGAGATGTGTTTGAACTACACTATTCTGTCTAGCTTTTAAAAAATAAACTTGGACCTCTATAGTTTGAATTTTATTTTGACCTCTATAATTCAATCTCTCTACACTTAAAACAGGGACCTCCATAATTAAAATTTTATTTATTATGACCTCTATAAATCAAACCCTCTTTATTTCAAACTTCCCATGATTCAAAATATATTGTCTTTCCCCTGAAATTCGAATTAGCGAGGTTCTACTGTATATATATATTACAAAGGAATGAATGACAAATGAGCACGATAACTCTCGTAAGAATTGTACGATTTTGATGAAATTTGGTATACATGTCTAAAGCAAACTTTATGACTTAAGTTCGAAAACCAGACAGATCAATCTATCCGAAGGGGTATTTTGGGGGGTTTTGGACCACTAAAATGGGTTTTTAGAAATTTGCACATTTAATTTTTTTAAAAGACAAATTTTAGTTTTCACCATTGGATTCAGCTTAAAAAAACACATTATTTGGTCTTTTGATCATTGCCCTACGTCAATTGGTTACTGAGATATTGAAAGTGCTAAACACAGTACGTTGTCTAATGTTATTCTTATATAGGAAAAGGAACATTTTATATCTCGCTTTTTATGAATATAAACTGATGAAACTTGGTATATGGCTTCATCTGGTTGTGGGTATTGTTGTTTGCCAATCAACTTTTTTCACCTGTGGTTCCCATGGCAGCAAACAAGGTACTTGGTCCAGATGTTATTCTTATGGAGAGTAATTAAAATGTTATATATTGCTCATTTATGAATGTACGTGGATGAAACTTAGTATGTCACTTCACCTAGATGAGTTCTATTGATATTTGCATAAAAACCCATTATTGTGTTCCTTGTTACAGCAAACCTGCATACTCATCCCCAGCATTATTCTTATTGAGAATAATTAATATTTTATTCATCGCTTATTTGTGGATATATTTCTTCTGAATCCTGGATCTGCCTTATGTGTTTTTAAGACATAAATATTCATTGGAAATTCCTGAGTATGCAGGTTTGCTGTGACGGGGGTGTTTGACATAATTTGAATTTTTTGGGGATTAGACCTGTCTAGAACTTATTTTTAACACATAAATTAGTTAATTACAACTTTTGAAGGAAATCGTTGTAGTCGTTTTTGAGATCAGAGTTGCATCTCAGTTGCATACAAGCAAGCAAGCAAACAAACCTTACTCATATATGGGGATAGGAATAACATGTGGTTTCCTAAAAGAGCAGTAACATGTGGTTTCCTAAAAGAGCAGTAACTAAAACCACTGAATGAAGATAACATACTGTGTGGTCATGTCATGTCTAAAATGAATCAAAGGAACATTGAGCTATAATAACTGTAGTGACCTTAAACAAATCTCTTTAAGGGGCAAATGACCCAAGGAACTCTGTGGATCAACTTTCATAAGCGAAATTTATAAAAAACCGAATGAAATTGTTTGATATTAAAATGATTATATGATTAGGTTGATTGTAAAATATTTTACCGTCTGAATGTTAGTTATTACGTAACGTTTTCCCCCCGTTAAAGTAAAACTAAATACCCTTGTCGCAGTAAATCCGCATACTCAGCGGATTTAAAATTAATATATAACATAACACATTAAAAGACTTAAGAGGATTCATAAGAAATATATTCACAAACAAGCAAACAAGTGATATTTAAAATATTAATTATTCTCCATAAAAATAACATTGGGGATTAGTACGCAGATTTGCTGTAACAAGGGACACAAAATAATGGGTTTTTATGCAAATATCGATAGAATTCATCTTAGCGAAGCCACATACCAAGTTTCATCCATATACATTCATAAATAAGCGATATATAACATTTGAATTATTTTCCATAATAATAACATGGGGACCACGTACTTAGGTTTGCTGCTACAGGAACCATTGGTGAAAAATAGTTTTTTGTGGAATCAACAATAAACCACAACCAGATGAAGCCATATACCAAATTGTGTCAGTTTATGTTCATAAATAAGCGAGATATAAAATTTTTCTTTTAGCGAATTTCCCCTATAGGGAAGAAGCTATTACCGTAGGTCTCATGGTAAGCCTTAAGCCCGAGACCATGATAACTTTTCATTTTGAGGTCCCCAGATGCCAAAAACACCATTCGTTCAAATTTATATATATAAGTGACCGTAAGCACGATAACTCTCGTAAAAAAGGTCTGATCTTAATGAAATTTAGTACAAATGTGTAAAGCACCATTTATTTGAACGAGTTCGAAAACCATATGAATCGCACCATCCGAAGGGGGTTTCCGGGGGGTTTTGTACACCAAAAATGGTTTTTTTTCGGGTTTCCACATCTCATTTTATTTAAATCAAATTATAATTTGTACCATTGAATTCAGCATAAAAAACAGACAATTTGGTATTTTGATCATTGCTCTACGTCAATTGGTTACTGAGATATTGAAAGTGCTAAACACAGTACGTTGTCTAATATTATTATTATGGAGAAAAATAAAAATTGTATATCTCGCTTACTTATGAACATAAACTGATGAAATTTGGTATATGGCTTCATCTGGTTGTAGTTCATTATTTTTTGCACAAAAAAAAAACAATTTACCTACTTGAGTTATATTGATATTTGTGTAAAACCCCATTTTTAGAGTTCCTTGCTTCAGCAAACCTGCACACTCAGCCGCCATGTTATTCTTATGGAGAATAATTAAAATGTCATACATTGTTTATTTATGAAAGTATATTGACTTGGTATGTGGCTTTATGTGGCATTAAGATACATATATATGCATATTTATGCATTGGAAATTTGCTGAGTACGCAGGTTTGCTGCTACGGGGGTATTTATATATTAAGATGTATACAAAATCTTGGACCTTGACACAATGACTCGTGGATTCTAAGAAGTGGGTCAAAGAGTTTTAATTTCTTCCTAGATTTTATTTAACATATGATACTACTTTTCCTTTCTTTTTGAAATGAGGCAATTTATTCTTATTAAAAACAAATTGAATGATTTAAGCCTTATTGTTTTTTTAAGTTCTGCATTTATAGGTTGCCTATGCATTTGAACAACCGTATCAAGCTACAATAACAATGGGAGGCCTGGGGGGCACAGCCCCCCTCCCCCCAGTAAGGTTAATGTGTTTCATTAAAACCTCTGGATTAGAGTTTAAAATATTTTGGCATTCAAAACCAATTGACTGATTTTAAAACGTATTGTTCATCAAGTTCTGTACTTATACTTATAGATATTTACAGCAATATTAAGCTACAATAAAATAAATATCCTGATGGGTCCTCCAATGGAACCAAAGTGTAAATAACTACTTTTAAACCACGTGCTCTCACTGATTGGGGACCTTTATTGCCGCCAACATATTATATTTTATCAAAATCTTCAGCTAATATTATTATGAGGGCCTAGATGATACAGCCCTCAGTGAGACTGGGGGGTGGAGTAACTACTTCATATGCACTTTGTCCGACTGATTGACAGATTTCAGGCCTCATTGTTTGTCATGTTCTGGATTTGTGTGTCATTGTCAAGCTGCAGTTATAATGGAGGGCCCATGAGGTATATTGTCAATTGAAACTTTTTTTGGTATTTTACGCGATCACTCAATCCTTATACGCGATATAAGAGCGTACTCCTAGTATAACGTTAACAGTATAAATCATTTCAAAATGTGCTCGATTAGCACTTAAGTCACAATTGTAAAATTCTTCCTCTTCTTCTTATATTTAACTTTAACAGTTAATGAAAAAATATAGGTGTAAAATGTTAGTTATTTTATGAATATTCGTCGAGATATAATATTTATTTTATGGAAAATATACCGCGATGGATGTAGTAGTCTTGAAGCTTTTGAAATTTAACGCAAGAGGTGTGTAACATTATAATTTCCCTTGTTGTTTAAGTTTTTGCCCTTTTGTCAAAGAAATTTAAATTGTATAGTTAGTAACTAGTACTAAACTAATAACCAATTATCTTTCTGGTGACCAAGGACTGGAGCCACGTTCAGTCAAATACAAGTAGTGTCAAGTATAGCTTGCTGCCAGATGTGAACGTCACAGCCCCGGCGAGACGCGTGTCTGCGAAGAGCCTCGCATACGAAGCATTGGGTTATTGCATTAGATATTCCTACTGTTGCCTGTGCCATATAATCTATACTCTTAGTTTACCACCTTTTTTTAAACCTTTCCTGTTTTTATATAAATTGCTGAAATTAAGCTTAGCAAACAAAATATAAAAACCAAACAACTCGTTTTGTCTTTGCGTTATATAATTATAGGCTACTTAAACATTCTTACATGAAAGGAGTTACGTCTCGAAGAAAATAAACTACATTCAATTTAATTGAAATACAAAAACGGAGAACTTAATCACAATCTGCAACAAGTGTCAATAATGAAACAACATAACCTATAAATGTGCACATATAATTCCTGTCAAACCTATAACATATAAGTAGTCAAGTTGAACGAATGGGTATTTTACAATTTAAGAAAAATATTAAGATTTAAAAAGAAAATTTTGTTGGAAGCCTTCTTTTATGAGAAAAGTGTGTGTATAAAATTATTAAGAGAAACTCACGCCAGTTAACAATCAAGTGTGTAGTGATTTTCATAAGATAGTCATAAGACCTTCTGTTCGAAGCCTTTGGTGCACTAGCATTGTTAACGTATTCCCAACTTTCAAATTTACATTTTATGCTTGGTAATCCTGAATCTTAGAAATTAAAGAACCAATTCAATTATAAAAGACAGTGACGAAAGATTACAATTTTTAAAATATTCTTATTCCCCTATGGCAGGCAAGGTCAGCAAATATGCATTTCAATTACAAACAACAACCTGGACCATAACGGGTTTTAGAGGACAACGGTACAAACCCATTTAAGTCATAGGAGATAGCGTCTTAGACTTGGCGTTTAATGGCCTACGGGTTCAAATCCCGGGGTATACACAAATTGTCAAGGGTTTTGACCGCTTTCCCTAAAAAGCGTTTGAAGTGCACTTTAAACTGAAATGTCGTTGGCGTTGAAATACAATAAAACGTATTTGTTCCGAAATCGTAGGTAGACTAGTTAGAAGCCCCCTATATCTTTAGCCAAACATATAGTCTTAAAGAAGATTCGTTTCCTCTTGTGTTTTCGGATGACTTCAATTACTTTCCAACCCCTCAAAGGACGTACTTTAAGTTTTTTTTGCACAAATAAAGTTACTAAACGGTCATAGGTACTGACGGGTAATACACAACAGGAATATGATCGTGTTGAAGTTCATCCGTTAATTTTGTTTTAAAGTTCATACACTACACATGATAACAAAGGACAGATTTAAATGATTTACTATGTCTTGCTTTGGCTTCTAAAGAAGTCTTAATATGCGTTCTTCTACTTTAAAAGTAAGAAACGATTAATATAAGTTGGACTCCCTTTTGTCCATCTCAACTAAATTAATTACAAAGCAAGGTTTTCGAACGGTATTTAAGTTTAACCACACAAACAAAAATAAACCCAGCTGCATACAGCAACTCATGCAAGCCAGACTGGAAGCTCTATACACTTTATTGCATTCCTCTGTTTACACTCGGGTACACACACTTGTCACGCGTTTACCAAGCTTTGCAATAAAATAATAATACATACAGGTGCCGGTAACGCATGTAAAATTACAGAACAGTGCTTTAAAATAATCGTTCTTAACAAATTTTAATTATCGATGCAATATTTCTATGCTGTTTACGCTAAACCCGTTTTAAATGTTTTACATAGTTTAGTAGATTTGTATGGTGTATTATACGTTGAATCGTCTTGGTGCAAGAACTTGATACTAAACAAGTTTACAAAATTATAGCAATAAAGATGGTATGAAGATTTTCAATGTCGCATAACTTAGCTGAGTAATAGCTTTTTTATTTTATTTTACTAGAGACGTGGTTATTTCTGGTAATTACGTACAATTTGCATGATTTTACTCATACAAATTTCAACTCCTCATCAATTATTGAGTGATATTAAAAATCCTTAAACTCAATTTATTAGTAAGAATTGTAGTACCTAATTATATATTTTCAAAAATTGCCGTTTTAAAGATAATAAGCCTTAAATAACTTAAATGGTCACCACTCGTGCGCATGAAGTTTTCAAAAATACATTATATAATACAAATTAATTAATTTAAAAGTTACCATAATTAGATACATAACCGATATAACAATTTTAAAGGTGGTTGAAACACATATTATTTGATCGTGTATCTAGAACTAACATAAAATATTGATTATTTACACTAAGATTTTATTTATAGAATACAATATTAACATTCTAAAAAAAAATAATAATTATAAATTAACTCCTGTATAAATAAAAACATAACAACATTTCGGATATTTATTGGAGGGGTCTATATCAACCAAAGCCTTTTGTGAGGAGAACCGGCCTTAATTTTCCGCGAGAGCGCGTCATGAATATTTAAATTTCTCCAAGAGACGCGACTTATTGACAGCCATCACAAACGCGTATCCAACTTTAATGCTGTTTCATCACGAGAAATCGTAAACGAAAAGTACCGCATTTAAACTAACTACCGACAGTAATATATATATAATTTCAACTCATTTTAAAAATAGAAAATATCCATTTTCTCTGCAAAAAATATATGTTTAGGCTTATTATTTAAAAGATATTTTTTGAATAATCCTTTTTACATTCTAGCCAGGCTTTTGATGAGAACGTTTCGCTAATATAATTTATTATTGTTGAGTTTGCACTCATTATTGTTTGTATGAACTGATTAAGTCTAATTATATGTTCAAAACAATGTCACTCATCAAACAAATAGTTAATAATGCGTCATGATTTATTTTGTTATTAGCGAATTTCCGCTATAGGGAAGAAGCTATTACCGTAGTCCGAATGGTAAGACCTAGGCTCGGGACCATGATAACTTTTCGTTTTGAGGTCCCCAGACCCCAAAAACACCATTCGTTCGAAACTGTAGATATATATATATATATATCCGTGAGCACGATAACTCTCGTAAAAATTATCCGATTTTGATGAAATTTCGTATAAACGTGTAAGCAACATTTATGACTTTAAGTTCGAAAACCAGCCAGATCGCTTTATCCGAAGGGGTATTTTTGGGAGGTTTTGTATCCCAAAAATGGGATTTTTGAATTTTTTACATATAATTTTGGAAATAGTCAAATTTTAGTTTTTACCATTGTATTCAGCTTAAAAAACACACAATTTGGTATTTTGATCATTCCTCTACGTCAATTGGTTACCGAGATATTGAAAGTGCTAAACACAGTACGTTGTCCAATGTTATTCTTATGGAGGAAAAGAAAAATTTTATATCTCGCATATTTATGAACGTACACTGATGAAACTTTAACTTGGTACACGGCTTCATCTATTTGTGGTGCATTGGTATTTGCTAAAAAAAAACAATTTTTTGTCAAATGCTCTTGTAGCAGCAAACCTGCGTACTCAGCCCCATGTTATTCTTATGGATAATAATTAAATGCTATGTCTCCCTTAATTATGAACATAAATGAATAAAAACTGGTATACGACTTCACCTAGTTGAGTTTTATTGATATTAGCATAAAAATCCATTTCTTGTGTTCCTTGATGCAGCAAACCTGCGTACTCAGCTCCAATGTTATTCTTATGGAGAATAATTAAAATTGTATAAATTGCTTATTTTTGAATATATCTGTATGAAACTTGGTAAGTGGCTTTATGTATTATTAAGACAGTTATATCTCCACTAGAAATTCGCTAAGTATGCAGGTTTGCTGTGACGGGGGTATTTTTTGTCATTATAACAAGCCGATAAAACGTTGCATATTATTGTTCATTTCCTTTTAGCGAATTTCCCCTATAGGGAAGAAGCTATTACCGTAGGTCTCATGGTAAGACTCAAGCCCGAGACCATGATAACTTTTATATATATATATATATATATGTATGTGTGTGTGTGTGTGTGTGTGTGTGTGTGTGTGTGTGTGTGTGTGTGTGTGTGTGTGTGTGTGTGTGTGTGTGTGTGGGTGTCCGTTAACACGATAACTTGAGTAAAAAACGTCCGATTTCGATGAAATTTGGCTCAAATGTGTAAAGTGACATTCATGACATTCAAGTTCGAAAACCAGAAAAATCGGACCATGGGAAGGGGGGTTTATGGGGGTTTAAATTTTCCAAAAATCTGTTTTTTGCACTTTTCGCCCTAAACACTCAATTTCGGATTTGGGCATTTTATAGAGCTTAAAAAACAAATAATATAGTATTTTAAATTACAAACCTAGGTTAAGTGGTTGAGGAGAAAATAAAAAAACTGCTCATAAAATCTCCCATGTTAATCTTATGGAAAAAAGGTTTTTGGCTTTTCTTCAGTTCATTTTAATGTAAACTTCACATTTGCTTTTACCAATCAATTCAGCTCTACAAAACAATCATTTTGGTGTTTAAATTGTGATTCTACATCCAACTGTTGCAGAGATATTCAAAGTGTTAAACACAGTACGTTGTCCAATGTTATCCTCATGGAGAATAAATAAAATTTGATATATCGATTATTTATGAATGTATATTGATGATACTTGGTTTGTGGCTTCACGTAGTACTAGTATATTGATTGATATCTGTACAAACAATTGATTTGTTGTTGATTATCCCAGTAGCAGGAAACCTGCATACTCAGCCCTAATGTTATTCTTATGGAGAGTAAGTAAAGTTTTATATATCCATTAATTATGAACATAAATTAATAGAACTTAGTATGTAGCTTCACCTGATTGAGTTATATTGATAATTGCATTAAAACACATATTGTGAGCCATCATAATAACATGGCGGCTGAGTAAGCAGGTTTGCTGCTACGAGAATAATCGGTAAAACATATTTTTTTAGTGCAAATAACAATAGACCACAACCAGATGAAGCCGTATACCAAGTTTCGTTAGTAAATGTTCTTAAATAAGCGAGATATAATTTTGTTCTTATTCTCCATAAGAATAGTATTGGACAATACTGTGTTTAGCACTTCCAATATCTCTGTAACCAATTGACGTAGAGAAATGATCAAAACACAAAATTGTGTGATTTATGATGCTGAATCCAATGTTGAAAACTAAAATTTAATTTTTTCAAATATTACATGTAAATCTTCAAAAAAAACATTTTTGGGGTACAAAACCCCCTCAAAATACCACTTCAGATGAGTCGATCTATCTGGTTTTCGAACTTAAAGTCATAAATGCTGCTTTACATGTTTATACCAAATTTCGTCAAAATCGGACTATTTTAACGCGAGTTATCGTGCTCACGGACACACACACACACACACACATTATATATATAAATAAATATATATATATATATAGTTTTGAACGAATGGTGTTTTTGGCATCTGGGGACCCCAAAACGAAAATTTATCATGGTCCCGGGCCTAGGTCTTACCATGCCGACTACGGTAATAGCTTCTTCTCTAGAGGGGAAATTCGCTAACAATTACCGTCCATGACGGATGGGTCGTGCCGTACAACTCAGCATGATTGTTGATTAATGAGGCCCATGTAAACTTAGAGCTTGCGTCGACTCGTCGTGTCATTAAATACCTGTTCAAGTACCTAATGAAGGGAGGTTCACTTCAGAACGTCAAAGTTACTCCCTTCAATGAGCAAGACGACGAGGTGGAACACTGCGCGAGAAAAAGAATTATGGTTGCTAGTGACGCGTGCTGGCGACTTTTAGATTTTTCTGTCTCCAAGTCAGAGCCCACCGTCGAGTTTCTGCCTGTTCACCTTGAGGGGAAACAAATCGTTTGTTCCCACCCCAACAAGGTAGCAGACGCAACGACCAGAGCAAGCTCTAACCTTATATTGTAATTCAAAAGGCCTCTTGATTCCATTTTTGAAAAAATGACGTATCTTTTTATCTTTTATCAATCTTTTTACGAACAGTTTATTGCCCACACGAAACGTCCATGTAATGCTGAGGTTTACGACCATCCAGATGGAAGACATTTCAACACGGCTCGCCAGCGCGGTGAGAAAATATGTCGACTTTTTGGGCCTCTCCTAGCCGAAGCAAGCAGTATTTCTTCGCATTATTCTCATGAAAGAATGCCTTCGGGACCTTCGGACATGAATTAACCACCTTGCCGTGGTTATGCCGATCTTCTTCGCGTGGTGGTGATGGTTGTCGTACATTCAAGGAGGTCGCCCGTAAACTCGGATTACGCACTTCGTGAGGCTGCTCAGTTCATGCTCGGTCCGAAACTCCGCTCATTATTTATAGTCCTATGCAATATGGGAGCTCCCGCTGCTCTGTTGTGGGATACATTCAGGGACCTCATTTGTGAGGATCACTTAGAGTGGGATTCTAATGAGCCCGAACTGGCCTTCAAGCTCGCTCTGATTGAGATTGATCGCAGTTAGGGATCATGTCTAGCAGACCACGGCCTCCCCAACGGGCAGGACGACACGACGGAGTTGGGCCGAGAACTACTCATATACGGCGAAAATCAACAGAGGATCTTGATAGAAGAGTGGTTTCCAAAGCTCTCAGATGATCAGAAACGCCTATTTGAGTACGTCTGTTCCATTCTACACAGACGCAGATATTGCCGTTCTTCTAAGCCATATATCTAGACGGTCCCAATGGTTATGGTAAAACTGCTCTCTTTCGTTTCATTCTAGCACATGTCCGGAGTTGTCGTCAGGTAGCGATTGCCGTTGATAGCTGAGGGGTTACTGCAGGAAATATGCCGGGCGGTAACACAGGGCACAGCATGTTCCGGCTTCCACTTGATCTCGGAGACGGTACTGGCTTTTGGGATATGACCAACGGTTCCCAGTGTGCAGAGCTGATCAGAGTAGCATAACTCATTGTTTTTTATGAGGCCCCAATGACACATCGATCTATCTTCGAGACTCTTGACAGATCACTGAGAGATCTTACGAACTCCAGTGCACCCTTTGGGGATAAGATCTTTCTCTGTTCTGGGGATTTCTGTCAGATCGCGCCCGTAGTTGTGAAAGCTCGTACGCCTGCTGACGTTGCTTGCGTCTGACTTCGGGCTTCACATCTCTAGTCGTATTTCCAAGTATTTCAAGTATTTCCAATTATTTCCTCGCTGACAACACCACACAGGACTAGTAGTTCCATTGACTACTCCAAATTTAATCTTGGAGTAGGTAATGGAACAATTATTTTGACTACGTTTGGGGAGGGCAAAGATAGTTGCAGTCTTTTTCCGCTGTCTGGAGTGAGACATGTAACGGCCCTGGCGGACCTGTTCAACTTCGTGTTATCAAAAACTGACATGCATGACTCTAATCGGAGAGCGAGGTGAGCTATCTTCTCTACTCTTAAATGCAAACGTCCAGGAAATCAACGACATAGTCTTTAAATCTTTGGACGGTCGTTTTTATGAGCTGAGGAGTGCCGATACCGTGGACAAATAAAACGATGACGGTATGGATGTTGAAGTTCTGTTATTCAACTAGGCTACTGGCAAGGGTGTACCCAACCATGTCCTGTGGCTCAATATTGGCTCCGTGTGTCTCGTGATGAGGAACTTGAACATTGAGGTGGACTCTTAAACTACACCAACGTCATTTTAACGGCCATTAGCCATCGCCTGATTACAGAGAAATTGAACCTATCTATATTCCTAGAATACGTTTTACGTTTCCGTTTGTCGAGGAATCGCCGCTTCGCGTCCGTCGCCTTCAGTTTCCTCTGATGTTGGCCTATGTTCCATGACTGGACATATGAGTCAAGGCCAGACGATTGATCGCGTCGGAGTCGATCTACGCACGGATTGCTTTACGCATGGTCAATTGCATGTCTTACTCAGTAGGGAGTAGGGTAATTTGGACAGTCCGAGGGCAGGAGGGACAGGAGGGACCCCCCCCCCCCGAGGTCTCGTCTGTGACACTTTGCGAATTTTTTTTTTTGCGAACTTTTTTGCGAACTTTTTTGCAAACTTTTTTTGCGAATTTTTTTTTTTTTGCGAATTTTTTTTTTGCGAATTTTTTTTTTTGCGAATTTTTTTTTTTTGCGAATTTTTTTTTTTGCGAATTTTTTTTTTTTGCGAATTTTTTTTTTGCGAATTTTTGTTGTTGCGAATACTAACCTAACCTAACCTAACGTAACGTAACCTAACCTAACCTAAGGTAACCTAACCTAACCTAACCTAACGTAACCTAACCTAACCTAACCTAACCTAACGTAACCTAACCTAACCTAACCTAACCTAACCTAAGGTAACCTAACCTAACCTAACCTAACGTAACCTAACCTAACCTAACCTAACCTAACCTAACCTAACCTAACCTCGGATCAGATTTCTGATTGCAGATTCTTGTTCGTCTAGTCGAGCCGAGTCATTTGAGTACCCACATCGTACACTTTGGA
This sequence comes from Allygus modestus, assembly GCA_963675035.1. Taxonomy (NCBI): domain Eukaryota; kingdom Metazoa; phylum Arthropoda; class Insecta; order Hemiptera; family Cicadellidae; genus Allygus; species Allygus modestus. The sequence continues at coordinate 97,387,724 of OY776111.1, read as the reverse complement.
TGATGTTTACAAAAAAGGGGCCCGCACCACACTTTTGACCTTTTTTTTTTTTTTGCATTTTTGGAATCTCCTCGTCAAGCCGAGTATTCTCAGTACCCACATGACATACTTTGGATAATTAATACAAGAGTTGATCAGGGTAACGCTACAACCAACAGAGCTAGCCCATCAGCGCTTGCGGTCAATTGAACTAACAGTGAATGCAAATTTTAAGGAGCCTGCACCAACACTTGGAAGAAAATCCTCCTACATTAGAAGGATTTCCTTCTGTTCCCTAACATGAAAAGCTTTTGTGGCCTTGAAAAAGGCCGATTATGATGGTGGGATCAGGTGGAGGCTAAGGTGTTGGAAAACGTTTATTTTTTACTGTTGAAAAACTTTGTTACTTCATCAGGGTGCAGTTCATCGGTCCGCCGATTCCACCACATTTCAACAAGCATCATGTACTTCTGCTCATGTTCAATGGCGTAGAAGTGCTCCTCTTCAATGGGGTAGAAATTCATCTTGTAGTCCATGTCACGCTGCCAATATTCCCACTCCAAGCCGTCCAGCGGGCAATGGTTCCACATGCTGTTGATTCCCCGTCGTCTGGAGTACAGAGCGTCGTCAAGATCTTGAGTAGTTGAATACATTTTTGGTTCATGAACGTACTTGAACTTTTTGTCAATGCGCCATAGCCTCTTCTTATGGAAATGCTTCAAGGTGCATTCATCGTCGTCTTTTCGGTTGTAGAATTCATCACCTTCGAAGTAATCATCTTCATCGTCAAACGGTCTCTTCTTATTATTGCTATTCATTGTCGTTTCCGCTGCAACACATACATCCTCCAACTCAACGTCTGTGATGTCACAATCCCACTCGATGTTGGCCATGATCTCTTCGTAGCTGTTGACGCTTCGAAACTCAAGACTAAACTAAACTTTACTGCTAGGGGCGGGCTGTGCGTCGTGGGATGATGGGCGCAGGTGTACAGACAAAAAACCGTCGCGTCACCCTACTGTCTGGGAATGCGGATGCTGTAATTTGATACCTCTACGGGAGGGCGCGGGTGTTCACACAAAAAACCGACGAGTCGAGACCTGTCTGGGAATGCGGATGCTGTAATTTGATACCCCGACAGGAGGGCTACCGACCCTTGCAGGAACCCATAATTATAGACCACCCGCGTCGAATTCCGAGCAATAGTACACCAGCTGTCAAACACCCACGGTCTCATTCTTGTTCAAGTCTTCAACAATTCCTGACGTATGGGGGAGCGAAAATCTCCCCCCTAAGCCATTATGTGTTAGGGGGAGCGAAAATCTCCCCCTAGTGATTAAATCAACAGAACACCAGTTGTCAAACACCCACGGTCTCATTCGTGTTCGGGAGTTTGAAGTGTGTGGCTGTGTAATAGTGTTGCTGTGTGACATTCTGTCAGAGCGATCGCCCGACGTTTTGACCTAACCTACAAAATGAACCACTTAACCGCCTATGTGTTTAATGATCGGCCTTTGTCTGTACTGTTTGACAGCAGCGATAATCCATGGTTCAAAGCTAAGGATGTAGCTACAATATTGGGATACGCTAACCCTAAAGAAGCAATCAGAGCACATGTTAGAGAAAAATATCGCAAAACCATTCCTGAAGTATGGGGGAGCGAAAATCTCCCCCTAACCTATAACGAGAAACATTCAATCTTTCTTAACGAGCCGGGATTATATTCGTTACTTATGAAATCTAAAATGCCCATCGCCGAGAAGTTTCAAGATTGGATCTTTGAAGAAGTTTTGCCATCCATTAGAAAAAATGGTCAGTACAGACTTATAAACGAGAACCAACGGCTGCTACAATCACTTACAAAGTCGCTAACAAATAACCGAAAGCTAGATCAAACAAATTCCGAGTTTAAAACTACAAATGATATATTGTGTATGGAAAACCAATCCATGAATCAAACGCTGATCGAACAGACACCTAAAGTGGCAGTGTTGCCTGAAGATGTAAATCTGAAGCATATATTTTGTGTGATGATTAGGGAAACCCTTCTAGAGCAGTACGGAGTTTGTGAATACAAGTGCATTCGAACACAGAAGAGGAATTTCAAACAAGCCTTGAAAAAAGCAAAGGAAGAAGGATTTACAATGTGCTACTGTAGAGAAAATGTCCCCAACGGCATAAACATAGTGAATAAGGCTAAAGAAGTGATGAAGAGTTACGGCATGCACATTGACTGCAGATACAACAACATCCTAACCTCGCACAATTTCATTAATGTAGTTGAACATATCTTTGACAATGCATAGGTCTGCGCTTGTGGACTCGTTCCAGAACCTTCGTCGCTAGTCAGGTAGCAACAGTCGATACGTGCTCCAAAGATGACCAGTGTGGATGACGCAAGAAAAGTAATCACCATATCAATGAACAAAATACGTTATAAACGTAACAACATCCGAGAAAGGCTCGCAATCAAGTTAGTGTTGGATAGAGCGAGAGATGTGTTTGAGAGAAAATATCATATGAAACAGCATACTTATGAAAAAAAAAAAAAAAAAAAAAATATTGAATATCATGTGAAAGAATATAACTATGAAGAAAACAAAACAGACTGTTAAATTTAACGAGGAGCTAAATACACAGTACACTTACGAGCCCTGTGAGGATGTACAACAATTAACGTGGACTCAAATCGCAATAGATGAAATGAGATTCCGCAGACCGTTGGAACTGATGATGGGTGAAAAAATCAAACATCTAACCTATTGCAACAAGATGTGTCACAGCGAGTGCATACAGTTTACTTCAAGGGTGAGCAGACGCACCACCAGTCCGTAGTACGGTAGAAGTCACACGGTAAGGACGTCAACATGGACGCTTACGTTTCTGCGGACGACTATATCAAATCGTTTATTCAGGAGATTGAGGTTATGAACAATAATGCTAGTGATCAGACATTGGCATCACCTCAGACGTCATCTGTAAAACCGATCACTGCCTGCAAGAGACGAAGGAGGCCAACTCTCATCGAAGTGGAAACCAAGAAACCAGGATGGGTGCCAAAACCAACAGATGATTCTCCCATAGTGTCATGGATGGACGATGGGAATACTTTTGCTGTTCAAAACCCGGGAAACAAAGGACAAATTTTATTGAAAATGGAAATGTACGATGGTACAGATATGGTGTTCATGTGCAGTTTATTTTTGGACAAAGATGGTGAAATGCTCCAAAGTGTTAGACAAGTAGTTGATAAAGTGGAAAACATGTGGATCGATAAATCAACAGGAGTACCGAAAATTACAGGCTTAACTCAAACTGTTACACAACGCAGTGCAGTTTCGCAACCAACGTCGAAGAAGCGAGCTGTGAGGAAGAAACAACGAGTGTCGCCAGCAGTCAATTAAAGCATCAGCATTCCCAGACAGGAGGGTGACGCGTCGGTTTTTTGTGTGTGAACACCTGCGCCCGGCCAACTACTAGAGATGTCGAGCAGCAGCACTTTCAAGCTAGAGTTTCCGAGCGTGAACGGCACTGCAGCAACCGAGGACCTGAGAGCTACCCTCAACAACTGCAAGTCCGACTCTCCGCTCTACACCAGGATAGACGATCTCAGAGAGGAATGCGGCTATCTCATCACTGCGATGGAGCGAGCCACAACACCCTTTGGCGAGACGATCATCGTGATCCTGGAGGGACAGGTCGGGGACGACTTCTTTCTGCGAGTCTACCCGCCTAGGCGCTTCAACGAGGTCCTGAGCAACACCGACATCGAGCGCTACAACAGCGGGTTTGGAGAACGCCTTCGCTTGGTGAAGCGCAGCCCGAGGGGTTCCAATAGCAGATTCACACCTTTGGAGTTTATGTAAAGCAAGACTTGAAGATTATGTAAATACCTTTGTAAATTAGTTTTCGTAGTCAATACTTATAGTCACGTTCAGAACATAACCACTGTGTTATTTATTTCACTTAACCCCAAAAATGTCCTTTGGTAGTAAGTTTACGAGCGTGAGTATGGTAACTGTGAGGTGTTTAGCTCATCAGCGTCATCATCAGAATCATCGATATTTGTACATAGATGTAACCCACCGCGTAATGCGATACAATTGATTGGAGCGCATCGTGTGTGAGCTGTCTTGTGATGGCGACATCGCACTGCGTTTGTAACAAAATAACGTGTACATTAACACGACGATCACTTTTCTTGCTTAAGTCACGAGGGGCATTATGGCGTACGGGACGATTGGTAATAACAGCGTTTAAAGTAAACTGTGCACATTCGTTGTGATACGTCTTGTCACAGCACGTTAGATTTCACATTCTCACATTCTACATCAATTACAATTGTAGACGTAATCTCATTTCATCTGTTGTGATTTAAGTCCACGTTAACCGTTGTACATCCTTACGCGGCTCATAAGTGTAATGAGTATTTAGTATGACAATAAACTTCTCGAATGTTAGTACGTTAAATCGTAGCTTGTTCATTGACGCATCGATCCCTATTCTTGTTTCAGTCTCAATATGCATTATGGCGTACGTGCCAGATGGTACTAACAACGCTTGAAATAAACTGCACACATGTGTTGCGACACATCCAAACACAACAAGTTAGATGCATCATTCAATCATTCAGCATCAATTGAAATGTTATGCGTGGCATCATTTCATCTGGTGTAATTTGAGGGAATAACTCGACTACGAACCTTTATCGTATGTTAGTTCGTTAACAAAGTAAATTGTACATTAACACGACGATCGCTTTTCTTGCTTAAGTCACGATGTGCATTATGGCGTACGGGACGATTGGTAATAACAGCGTTTAAAGTAAACTGTGCACATTCGTTGTGATACGTCTTGTCACAGCACGTTAGATTTCACATTCTCACATTCAACATCAATTACAATTGTAGACGTAATCTCATTTCATCTGTTGTGATTTAAGTCCACGTTAACCGTTGTACATCCTCACGCGGCTCGTAAGTGTAATGAGTATTTAGTATGACAATAAACTTCTCGAATGTTAGTACGTTAAATCGTAGCTTGTTCATTGACGCATCGATCCCTATTCTTGTTTCAGTCTCAATAGACATTATGGCGTACGTGCCAGATGGTACTAACAACGCTTGAAATAAACTGCCCACGTGTGTTGCGATACATCCAAACACAGCAAGTTAGATGCATCATTCTAACATTCAGCATCAATTGAAATGTTATGCGTGGTATCATTTCATCTGGTGTAATTTGAGGGAATAACTCGACTACGAACCTTTATCGTATGTTAGTTCGTTAACAACGTAACTTGTACATTGACGCATCGATCACTTTTCATGCTTAAGTCACAATGTGCATTATGTTGTATGTGACGACTGGTAATAGCAATGCTTGAAGTAAACTGAGCACATGTGTTGCTATACGTCTTGTCACAGCAGGTTATATTGCTCATTTCCCCTTTCAACATCAGTTACAATTGTATGCGTAATCTCATTTCATCGGTTTTAATTCAAGTCCGCGTTAACTGTTGTACATCCTCACGAGGTTCGTAAGTGTAACGAGTATTTAGTTTTACATTAAACTTCTCGTATGTCAATCCCAAGTAATCGGTGTTTGAAGAAGTTTGCCTTTCCCTCAAGAATTGTCACTAGCATTATAACATACGCGTTTAATAACCAGATCGCACTTGTAATATTTTTGTATACCAATAACAATTCCAAGTAATCGAGGTTTGAAGAAGTTCGCACATTGATAAAAAAAAAAAATCCAAGTAAACGATGTTTGAAGACGTTTGAGTTTTCGCCATCACACAAGTTCCAATCTTGAGTAATGTCAACCCAAGAAAATGAAAGCTAACAGCATCACGTAGTTGTGTTAAGTTACGATAGGTATAGTTAGGTTTATTAAGACTGTTTCCAGTTAGAAAGGGGAAACATGGAGAGACTTATCTCATCGTTAGGTTACGATATCCAGTGTAAAGTTAGGTCCCTGCATAGAAATAGGAAACGTAGACAGTTGTATCTCATCCTTAGGTTATGTTATGCTCTGTTAAGTTAGGTTTGTGCTTATAGATAGGAAATATTGTCAGTAGTATCTCGTCGTTAGGTTAAGTCATGCTCTGTTAAGTTAGGTTTGTTGTTGAATATACAAAAAAAAAAAAAAAATCTGTACCTTAATGTCGGCGTGCGCAATTTAAAAATGGTATAATCATAATGCGCACGCCGACATTAAGGTACAGATTTTTTTTTTTTTTTTGTATATTCAACAACAAACCTAACTTAACAGAGCATGACTTAACCTAACGACGAGATACTACTGACAATATTTCCTATCTATAAGCACAAACCTAACTTAACAGAGCATAACATAACCTAAGGATGAGATACAACTGTCTACGTTTCCTATTTCTATGCAGGGACCTAACTTTACACTGGATATCGTAACCTAACGATGAGATAAGTCTCTCCATGTTTCCCCTTTCTAACTGGAAACAGTCTTAATAAACCTAACTATACCTATCGTAACTTAACACAACTACGTGATGCTGTTAGCTTTCATTTTCTTGGGTTGACATTACTCAAGATTGGAACTTGTGTGATGGCGAAAACTCAAACGTCTTCAAACATCGTTTACTTGGATTTTTTTTTTTTATCAATGTGCGAACTTCTTCAAACCTCGATTACTTGGAATTGTTATTGGTATACAAAAATATTACAAGTGCGATCTGGTTATTAAACGCGTATGTTATAATGCTAGTGACAATTCTTGAGGGAAAGGCAAACTTCTTCAAACACCGATTACTTGGGATTGACATACGAGAAGTTTAATGTAAAACTAAATACTCGTTACACTTACGAACCTCGTGAGGATGTACAACAGTTAACGCGGACTTGAATTAAAACCGATGAAATGAGATTACGCATACAATTGTAACTGATGTTGAAAGGGGAAATGAGCAATATAACCTGCTGTGACAAGACGTATAGCAACACATGTGCTCAGTTTACTTCAAGCATTGCTATTACCAGTCATCACATACAACATAATGCACATTGTGACTTAAGCATGAAAAGTGATCGATGCGTCAATGTACAAGTTACGTTGTTAACGAACTAACATACGATAAAGGTTCGTAGTCGAGTTATTCCCTCAAATTACACCAGATGAAATGATACCACGCATAACATTTCAATTGATGCTGAATGTTAGAATGATGCATCTAACTTGCTGTGTTTGGATGTATCGCAACACACGTGGGCAGTTTATTTCTAGCGTTGTTAGTACCATCTGGCACGTACGCCATAATGTCTATTGAGACTGAAACAAGAATAGGGATCGATGCGTCAATGAACAAGCTACGATTTAACGTACTAACATTCGAGAAGTTTATTGTCATACTAAATACTCATTACACTTACGAGCCGCGTGAGGATGTACAACGGTTAACGTGGACTTAAATCACAACAGATGAAATGAGATTACGTCTACAATTGTAATTGATGTTGAATGTGAGAATGTGAAATCTAACGTGCTGTGACAAGACGTATCACAACGAATGTGCACAGTTTACTTTAAACGCTGTTATTACCAATCGTCCCGTACGCCATAATGCACATCGTGACTTAAGCAAGAAAAGCGATCGTCGTGTTAATGTACAATTTACTTTGTTAACGAACTAACATACGATAAAGGTTCGTAGTCGAGTTATTCCCTCAAATTACACCAGATGAAATGATGCCACGCATAACATTTCAATTGATGCTGAATGATTGAATGATGCATCTAACTTGTTGTGTTTGGATGTGTCGCAACACATGTGTGCAGTTTATTTCAAGCGTTGTTAGTACCATCTGGCACGTACGCCATAATGCATATTGAGACTGAAACAAGAATAGGGATCGATGCGTCAATGAACAAGCTACGATTTAACGTACTAACATTCGAGAAGTTTATTGTCATACTAAATACTCATTACACTTATGAGCCGCGTAAGGATGTACAACGGTTAACGTGGACTTAAATCACAACAGATGAAATGAGATTACGTCTACAATTGTAATTGATGTAGAATGTGAGAATGTGAAATCTAACGTGCTGTGACAAGACGTATCACAACGAATGTGCACAGTTTACTTTAAACGCTGTTATTACCAATCGTCCCGTACGCCATAATGCCCCTCGTGACTTAAGCAAGAAAAGTGATCGTCGTGTTAATGTACACGTTATTTTGTTACAAACGCAGTGCGATGTCGCCATCACAAGACAGCTCACACACGATGCGCTCCAATCAATTGTATCGCATTACGCGGTGGGTTACATCTATGTACAAATATCGATGATTCTGATGATGACGCTGATGAGCTAAACACCTCACAGTTACCATACTCACGCTCTTAAACTTACTACCAAAGGACATTTTTGGGGTTAAGTGAAATAAATAACACAGTGGTTATGTTCTGAACGTGACTATAAGTATTGACTACGAAAACTAATTTACAAAGGTATTTACATAATCTTCAAGTCTTGCTTTACATAAACTCCAAAGGTGTGAATCTGCTATTGGAACCCCTCGGGCTGCGCTTCACCAAGCGAAGGCGTTCTCCAAACCCGCTGTTGTAGCGCTCGATGTCGGTGTTGCTCAGGACCTCGTTGAAGCGCCTAGGCGGGTAGACTCGCAGAAAGAAGTCGTCCCCGACCTGTCCCTCCAGGATCACGATGATCGTCTCGCCAAAGGGTGTTGTGGCTCGCTCCATCGCAGTGATGAGATAGCCGCATTCCTCTCTGAGATCGTCTATCCTGGTGTAGAGCGGAGAGTCGGACTTGCAGTTGTTGAGGGTAGCTCTCAGGTCCTCGGTTGCTGCAGTGCCGTTCACGCTCGGAAACTCTAGCTTGAAAGTGCTGCTGCTCGACATCTCTAGTAGTTGGCCGGGCGCAGGTGTTCACACACAAAAAACCGACGCGTCGCCCTCCTGTCTGGGAATGCTGATGCTTTAATTGACTGCTGGCGACACTCGTTGTTTCTTCCTCACAGCTCGCTTCTTCGACGTTGGTTGCGAAACTGCACTGCGTTGTGTAACAGTTTGAGTTAAGCCTGTAATTTTCGGTACTCCTGTTGATTTATCGATCCACATGTTTTCCACTTTATCAACTACTTGTCTAACACTTTGGAGCATTTCACCATCTTTGTCCAAAAATAAACTGCACATGAACACCATATCTGTACCATCGTACATTTCCATTTTCAATAAAATTTGTCCTTTGTTTCCCGGGTTTTGAACAGCAAAAGTATTCCCATCGTCCATCCATGACACTATGGGAGAATCATCTGTTGGTTTTGGCACCCATCCTGGTTTCTTGGTTTCCACTTCGATGAGAGTTGGCCTCCTTCGTCTCTTGCAGGCAGTGATCGGTTTTACAGATGACGTCTGAGGTGATGCCAATGTCTGATCACTAGCATTATTGTTCATAACCTCAATCTCCTGAATAAACGATTTGATATAGTCGTCCGCAGAAACGTAAGCGTCCATGTTGACGTCCTTACCGTGTGACTTCTACCGTACTACGGACTGGTGGTGCGTCTGCTCACCCTTGAAGTAAACTGTATGCACTCGCTGTGACACATCTTGTTGCAATAGGTTAGATGTTTGATTTTTTCACCCATCATCAGTTCCAACGGTCTGCGGAATCTCATTTCATCTATTGCGATTTGAGTCCACGTTAATTGTTGTACATCCTCACAGGGCTCGTAAGTGTACTGTGTATTTAGCTCCTCGTTAAATTTAACAGTCTGTTTTGTTTTCTTCATAGTTATATTCTTTCACATGATATTCAATATATTTTTTTTTTTTTTTTTTTCATAAGTATGCTGTTTCATATGATATTTTCTCTCAAACACATCTCTCGCTCTATCCAACACTAACTTGATTGCGAGCCTTTCTCGGATGTTGTTACGTTTATAACGTATTTTGTTCATTGATATGGTGATTACTTTTCTTGCGTCATCCACACTGGTCATCTTTGGAGCACGTATCGACTGTTGCTACCTGACTAGCGACGAAGGTTCTGGAACGAGTCCACAAGCGCAGACCTATGCATTGTCAAAGATATGTTCAACTACATTAATGAAATTGTGCGAGGTTAGGATGTTGTTGTATCTGCAGTCAATGTGCATGCCGTAACTCTTCATCACTTCTTTAGCCTTATTCACTATGTTTATGCCGTTGGGGACATTTTCTCTACAGTAGCACATTGTAAATCCTTCTTCCTTTGCTTTTTTCAAGGCTTGTTTGAAATTCCTCTTCTGTGTTCGAATGCACTTGTATTCACAAACTCCATACTGCTCTAGAAGGGTTTCCCTAATCATCACACAAAATATATGCTTCAGATTTACATCTTCAGGCAACACTGCCACTTTAGGTGTCTGTTCGATCAGCGTTTGATTCATGGATTGGTTTTCCATACACAATATATCATTTGTAGTTTTAAACTCGGAATTTGTTTGATCTAGCTTTCGGTTATTTGTTAGCGACTTTGTAAGTGATTGTAGCAGCCGTTGGTTCTCGTTTATAAGTCTGTACTGACCATTTTTTCTAATGGATGGCAAAACTTCTTCAAAGATCCAATCTTGAAACTTCTCGGCGATGGGCATTTTAGATTTCATAAGTAACGAATATAATCCCGGCTCGTTAAGAAAGATTGAATGTTTCTCGTTATAGGTTAGGGGGAGATTTTCGCTCCCCCATACTTCAGGAATTGTTTTGCGATATTTTTCTCTAACATGTGCTCTGATTGCTTCTTTAGGGTTAGCGTATCCCAATATTGTAGCTACATCCTTAGCTTTGAACCATGGATTATCGCTGCTGTCAAACAGTACAGACAAAGGCCGATCATTAAACACATAGGCGGTTAAGTGGTTCATTTTGTAGGTTAGGTCAAAACGTCGGGCGATCGCTCTGACAGAATGTCACACAGCAACACTATTACACAGCCACACACTTCAAACTCCCGAACACGAATGAGACCGTGGGTGTTTGACAACTGGTGTTCTGTTGATTTAATCACTAGGGGGAGATTTTCGCTCCCCCTAACACATAATGGCTTAGGGGGGAGATTTTCGCTCCCCCATACGTCAGGAATTGTTGAAGACTTGAACAAGAATGAGACCGTGGGTGTTTGACAGCTGGTGTACTATTGCTCGGAATTCGACGCGGGTGGTCTATAATTATGGGTTCCTGCAAGGGTCGGTAGCCCTCCTGTCGGGGTATCAAATTACAGCATCCGCATTCCCAGACAGGTCTCGACTCGTCGGTTTTTTGTGTGAACACCCGCGCCCTCCCGTAGAGGTATCAAATTACAGCATCCGCATTCCCAGACAGTAGGGTGACGCGACGGTTTTTTGTCTGTACACCTGCGCCCATCATCCCACGACGCACAGCCCGCCCCTAGCAGTAAAGTTTAGTTTAGTCTTGAGTTTCGAAGCGTCAACAGCTACGAAGAGATCATGGCCAACATCGAGTGGGATTGTGACATCACAGACGTTGAGTTGGAGGATGTATGTGTTGCAGCGGAAACGACAATGAATAGCAATAATAAGAAGAGACCGTTTGACGATGAAGATGATTACTTCGAAGGTGATGAATTCTACAACCGAAAAGACGACGATGAATGCACCTTGAAGCATTTCCATAAGAAGAGGCTATGGCGCATTGACAAAAAGTTCAAGTACGTTCATGAACCAAAAATGTATTCAACTACTCAAGATCTTGACGACGCTCTGTACTCCAGACGACGGGGAATCAACAGCATGTGGAACCATTGCCCGCTGGACGGCTTGGAGTGGGAATATTGGCAGCGTGACATGGACTACAAGATGAATTTCTACCCCATTGAAGAGGAGCACTTCTACGCCATTGAACATGAGCAGAAGTACATGATGCTTGTTGAAATGTGGTGGAATCGGCGGACCGATGAACTGCACCCTGATGAAGTAACAAAGTTTTTCAACAGTAAAAAATAAACGTTTTCCAACACCTTAGCCTCCACCTGATCCCACCATCATAATCGGCCTTTTTCAAGGCCACAAAAGCTTTTCATGTTAGGGAACAGAAGGAAATCCTTCTAATGTAGGAGGATTTTCTTCCAAGTGTTGGTGCAGGCTCCTTAAAATTTGCATTCACTGTTAGTTCAATTGACCGCAAGCGCTGATGGGCTAGCTCTGTTGGTTGTAGCGTTACCCTGATCAACTCTTGTATTAATTATCCAAAGTATGTCATGTGGGTACTGAGAATACTCGGCTTGACGAGGAGATTCCAAAAATGCAAAAAAAAAAAAAGGTCAAAAGTGTGGTGCGGGCCCCTTTTTTGTAAACATCATCCAAAGTGTACGATGTGGGTACTCAAATGACTCGGCTCGACTAGACGAACAAGAATCTGCAATCAGAAATCTGATCCGAGGTTAGGTTAGGTTAGGTTAGGTTAGGTTAGGTTAGGTTACGTTAGGTTAGGTTAGGTTAGGTTACCTTAGGTTAGGTTAGGTTAGGTTACGTTACGTTAGGTTAGGTTAGGTTAGGTTACGTTAGGTTAGGTTAGGTTAGGTTACCTTAGGTTAGGTTAGGTTACGTTACGTTAGGTTAGGTTAGGTTAGTATTCGCAACAACAAAAATTCGCAAAAAAAAAAATTCGCAAAAAAAAAAATTCGCAAAAAAAAAAAAAATTCGCAAAAAAAAAAAATTCGCAAAAAAAAATTCGCAAAAAAAAAATTCGCAAAAAAAAAAAAATTCGAAAAAAAAGTTTGCAAAAAAGTTCGCAAAAAAGTTCGCAAAAAAAAAAAATTCGCAAAGTGTCACAGACGAGACCTCGGGGGGGGGGTCCCTCCTGTCCCTCCTGCCCTCGGACTGTCCAAATTACCCTACTGTAGGGTCAAACACCCAGATGACATTGATGTCCTTGTCCGTCCCGAGAGGGTCCACGAAGGACTCGCATATGCAAAGAACATTGTGTATGACGAACTCCTTCATTAATACTGATTTGGACATTAGTAGGCTAGGGGATCTGCTTTAACAAAACTCCCCGTCGGGATTTGACAAGTACGGCAGTACGATCGGGGGTCTGCCTAATCAAAAGTCCCCGGTGTTGTATATATTTTTTCGAAATCTTCTTAGTTTTACGATTTTTTACGGCAGAGGCGAGGATAACCGCCATAAAAACTCTCCGGTGTGTTTATTTTTATCATTTGTTCTTTTTAATAGTTGTAAGATTTGTGTTTACGGCACAGGCAAGGGGGCCTGCCTAGAACAAACTCCCCATTTAATATTTTTATTAGCTTAGTTACTTTGGTTTTATGTTTGTAAATAGGTGGTTCCTACGTTTCCCAGCCACCCTGTTGACGGAACTGGATATGCCAAGCTGCAACATTATGCAATGGCTAACTAACAGGGAAACAACATTAACTAAAACATATTACTCGCGTTTTACAGAGAAATATATATTTCTTCATTACAGTTCATTATAATTCATGTACTAAACTATATTTTCTACATTACTACTTCTGTTATACAAGAAAGGTTTGTATTACAAAACTAAAATATATTTCTTTTTTAATTTGTACTTACTTACTTTCGATATTTAATTCTTCACCATCGATTTAGACTTCTATACTTCAATTATAGATAACAGTCTATAACCCAATACATTACGTTTTTATTTACAATTACCAACACTTATTGTCATTACTACTTTTATTATATTCCACTATTACAACAGTTTGTCCTTTCAATATATTTCTCAGTCACAAATAATACTTCTATATTAGAAATACTGTAGCAATGTTAAAAACAAAGTAACTTAAACCATAAACCTACTACATCATTACTTTTTACATTGATTCCAATGTTCATGAACATTTACCTTTAGACTTAAGTAAATATCACAACATGAATTTAATATTAAACCTACTACAACATTTATAATAATAACTGTCAACGCTACTTCCTTCAATAAAACCTCCTCTAATTATTTTTCTCTTAGCTTCGCTAAAAATTCATCTTTTCTTTGCAATAGTGAACGAAACGACAAATAACGGTTTAGGTGGTTAATGGTGGCTGTTGTTCCTCTCAATAGCCTGCAGTTACAGTACCATTTAGGATATTTAAAACCCAAATAAAATATTTTCTTTGGTAGGGGAAAATATTTCAAGGCGGGGGTCTGGGGTCAAAATTGTGGCAGTTTGGCAAATCGCAGGATGGTGGGAGACTGCTCACAGGTCGTGATCTTGGGAAAAATAACAGTATTTCTAAGAATTTATCAGCGAAGGAGAAATAACGTAAAAAATCCCCCATAAGAAAGCATGGGATTTAAAAACGGCTGTTTTTTTACATTAAAACTTTTGATTACGTGTCTAATTTTTTACTTTTTTATTTTTTTCCTGAGCATGTAAAGAGTAAAAGAAATCAGACGAAGCAGGGTATTGGGAAGGTTTGGTGGTATTGGGGGCTATGGCCCCTTCAAGCCACTTGTTTAGATACAAGTGGCTATTTAACGTAAATAGCACTAAATCATGTATTATTTAGATGTAAGACAATAAATTGTTGTTTATAGTTAATAAACACTAGTAGCCTATCACGGCTTTGCTTGCGACCACAGTACAATGTTATATTCGAGAAGTTAGTTACATTTGTTAAACACCTGGGGGACCAAGCTTTGCTCGAGAAGCCAGTCAGTTTGTTAAAATTGCCTATTCTGTAGAAAATTTGATTTGCTTATTTGCTCGTTTATTTTATTTTTGGACATGTACGCTTTATATTAAATCTTCAGATTTAACGGTTTTCGCAATTTTTATACCTACCATAACACACTGGTTCTTATCACTATTCTCCCAAAACACACATGATACTTTACCAGGTGAGTGTTATTTTTACAGTTGAATAGTTATATTCAAATTCAAATCTATATTATGCATAGATACAATACATATGTACATGAATGTATATCGCAGTCATCAATAATCACTTAAATAAAACAAAAACAACATATAAAATTCTTAGAAAGCGAGAAAAATACAAACAACTATCAGCCAGACAAAAATTAATTTAAAGAATAAAATTCTTTATTTAGGAGAAACAACTTTACATTGAATTTGTGTAAGCTTTTGATTATTTTAATACTCCCTGCTGAAAATTATCCATATAAATCACTAAAAAAAACATATAGATGTTCATACAAATTTATGGATATCCATAACAGATGTATAGATATCAGTAAGGTTTAATGTCCATATTATTGATATCCATAAGGTATGGATGGAGGGTAATGATATCACTAGATTAATCCGTCACGTTATATGATATCCATATAGTTTACGGTTTGCATACGGATCAGTATGGACGTATGCTGGTCCTTACTGATATCAATACGTATAGATCTATAAATCAATAACCTACAATGGATATCCATACGCTGAGCCCATATATCAAAGAAATGTGATTTTGTTATTTCTATAATTGACTTACATAAAAATGTTGAACCTTCAACTCTTTATGTAAGTTAATAATCATCATGAATATATAATAAATATTTGTTCTGGATAAGAAACTTTTGAACGGGTATGCCTTCACTTATATCTAGTTAAATAGACATTAATTAAACAATATTGAGGAATTTTCAAATAGAAATAGACTAGAAACAGATTGGCATGATATTTTAATCACATTTAAAATTTAATGTAGTTAATTAAATTAAACTAGACTATTAAAAATAGTTTGAATAATCTATTTTTGGTGTCAATTTATTTTGTTATAGGTTGTGCACTAAAATCCTCTATGTGTTATACAAACTTTAGTAAATACATCAGATTGTTTATATTAATTGCTACAATAGTACTGTAAATAAAATTGTCTGGGTATTGTTAAATAAAAACTCCCCACCAAATTAGTTATGTAATCTAAAAACTTATAATGTTACAAATTTGTTCCAATAAGATGTTGTTTTCCAATTTAATACAAAATAAGTAAACTTTAATCTACACTTGTAATGTTCTCATTCCTAACTTACATATAGCAGTTATGAATTTTATGAGAGTTCAATCACATTCCATTCACAATAAGAAAAGTGTGTTACATTGAATATCATCCACATCAATCTTATTACATCTTCAGGGTATGTACAGGTATTTACAAGCAGGACAGGTACAGGGTGTTCTGATATGTTAAAGCGAATAATTAATAACGCCATCTAAAATAACTGTTAACGATTTTCAACAGCAAAGGAATTAGTATTTACAACTGGTCTTGCCCATGGTTAAAAATTCTTATTATAATGATTTTTTACATGGTGCATTGTTGTAAACTGTATGACATGTATTAGATCGAATATTTAAACTGGTAAGTCCTATAAATTATAAAGTTTTATACGGATTACGAACCTCTTCCATCTAAAGGGATTCATATTAAAATTCTTCAAACTATAAAAAAGTATAAAGTAATTTGAATTAGAGCCAATAATTAATATTAGTAAATAACAAATATCCACTATTGGTCAAGGCAAATCAAAATTGAATTGAGCTAAAGTGTTTTCAATAATCTTCCAAGTACAGAAACATAGGAGTAAGTTATATTATTGTACGAATTTTTGCGTTTATTTTTTTCAATGGCAATAAAATAAAGAAAATTACACTAGTAACGTTGACGTTCTCAACTTACATTATTATGTCAGTTCTGAATTTTAGGAGGGTCGAATCACAATTCATCCACAATAAGTAAAGTGTGTTACATTGAATATCATCCATATCAATCTTATTACATCTACAGGGTATGTACAGGTACTTACAAGAATGGGGAAAATTATGACTTTATTCTAGGTGGCCAATAATATATTTTAGATATCTTTAATGATTTTGTCTTGTTTTGTTAGTAATCAATTAATTGAAACAAGTAAAGTGATTGTATTACTCAAGATCAAATAGATTAGTAATTAATTGTTCAGCAAACAAAATAAATAGTAATAAACTATTACAAACAATGTATATTGTTGATTTAACCTTGATGTGGCATTAGACATTAAATCCAAACGGCTCATGTGTTAGGGTTGCCTATACCGCCTCAAGGGATTCCAATCATCCCCATTACCTTTGCACTTACATGGAAGGACTTTGTTACTTCAGTTAAGCATCCCCACCCCAACTACCGAGCACCTAAGACCATTACACTCTAAAGATTTAATTTTAATGTCGAACACTGTTAACTTACCTCTTACAAGAGTTCAATCACATTCTATCAAATTAGGAAACTCTGATAGAAATGTTTGGCCATTCACTTCCATTGTAATACACTTTCAGTGTATGTTTGCTGCATCTATGGAAGATAAGTTCTCATAGATATGAGGAGGACATAATTTAATATGGTCTGCATTAACATTTGATCTTGTGTCATTAACAATGTTTCCAGGTGTTAATACAATTTGTCTTATGAGGATTAATAGGCCACAATTGTTCGCTTCATTGTCACAATCAATTTTCATCAACCTTTCAATGGTTCCATATTTTCCTGATTTTAGTTTTATTACAGAATCATTGGATTTCTTTGGCCTGGTATAATGCCTACTGTGGAACATCTGGCCACTGTAAATGAACCGCATGTAGCTCTTTTCATTTTGTTGAAATCCTGCATCGTTAAACGTTTCTATTTCTCGTTCTGTCAAAGGCAAATTAACCGGATGGCCCAAAACTGTTATGCCGTTAGATTGAAAGTTGTGTTGACATTCTTATATGACATGATCGTTTCGCAGTAATTTTGTACCTCTGGCTGGACTTTGTTCTGTCTTACTATGGTATGGACGGATTTATACATGAGGTACGTGTTAATAATTTGGGTTGTCACACCTCGTGCCCCTTTTACAAGCTGTAGAAGTGTCCCATTGCCTGATTCGAAACTCAAGGCAGAATATGCCCATAAAGGACCCCATGCTGCTACAGTTGTCCCTAAATGGGTTTAAAGGTGGACACTAAACGTCATGTTTAATTCTCCATACATTAGCTCAAATCTGGCAACGAAATTATGCAATAAACTGTTGGAATGATCAATGTTAACTTTTGGAATGTTTTCCTGCGGCAGGATGTAAATTGCAGTTACAAAAATTGAAAAGTGTTGCACGTATCTCTCAGGCAAAACATTTTTCAAGCATGGAACACTGTATAAAAGAAGCCAATTTCTCCACTCATTGGCTTTCCAATGAATATGGTCAGAAAATGGACGAGGTCGACGTGAAACATTTGATGGCTAGTAGTCTCTTGTCTATTTCTGCTACCTTTGATTTGTTAAGGTAGTAGTCGTTCTGGTGGTGTGAACTATCGCTCCAGACGTTAGCAAGCATTTTCTTTACTCCTAACAGAGACAAGCGTGCATGTAGTCGATGGGAAATCCATGAATATCAATATCAAATGACTCGAGAGGATACAAAGGAGAAACACCTTTTATACCATGAACGTGTTGCCCGGTATTATGTGCTTTTTTCATATCCCTCCTGATGTTTTCATTCGTCCGTTGCTGAATACCTTCCTTGTACTTGTATCTCACTTGGTTATTTTCGACGATGTCTCCAATATGTCGACGGTAAGGACAACCAAATATTCCATTAAATTGCTTCATGCACTGTACCATTGGTTTTGTAACAGAATCGACAACACAGCCAATGAGGGCAACTTTACTGGTTACATATTTCTGTTCATTTTCGCAGTGACAAGTAAATCCGTTGCAACGGTCGGTCGAAGAATCGTAATTTAAACGCCAAATTAATTGTTTTTTATTAGCTTAAAAAGTTATTGGTTAAAAATAAATTTGTCTGTGATGTCTACAAACAATATTTTAATAGACCTACTTGATTAATAACTGACTCATAATGAAAATTGATTTAGTTAAAAGAATGTAATCAATTAGTTTAAGCTGTTAATTAAATTTACATGTCACATATAATTATTTTAAGTATTGTTCTTCCATTTCTTGTTACTTTTGTACATTAATGTTTATAAATGTTTACCATTTTACCACAGAAAAGTGAAAGGTTTTCTTTTTGTAGGTTGCGAAATGGAATTCCAGTTCCGAAGCCTGAAATTCCTTCTTAATCACTCCTGCCCGGCTCAAATCCCTTTCATCCAAATGTAACATTGAAAGACTTGTAAAACAGCCCTCATTGATCAAAAAAATATAACTATGCTCGATGACAGTCATAGCGACTCTAGTTGTAGTGATGATGGGGTTGTATCTGAAAAGATCCATCAAAAACAGATTTTAGATTTGAAAAACCAGTACAAAAGCTTGAAATAAAAATATAAAGTATTGAAAGATAAATATGAACAAGTTCTTTCTTTAAATGTACAACTTCAAGAACGACTTTTGTCCAAGCCCCAACAAACAAACCAAGAAAGACTTTTGTCCAAGCCCCAACCGACAAACTACCCTGTGCCTGAGAAAAAAAAGTCGACCAAAGCAATTATATGATTAATTCAGAAAATAAAATTGACAATCGCCATAGCTTTCCCAATCTTAATACTCCAAAATATAGACATACACTTACATCTGCTCTGTAAATTTCAGGTTTAAAACCTGCCATTTTGACACGTAACAATAATCAATGTCACGACAACATCCTTCCCTCTGAAAACAATGATGATCTGTTTCAAATAACCCAAGAAAAGATCAAACTAGCAAAAAGAGCTAAATTCGGAGAGGGAGGGGACTCTATGTATATAAAAATGTAGCCCTAATTCTTTGAACACCAGAATAACTAATATCCAGCAGTGTAACTGGGCAACGGTGACATGCCAAAAAAGATTCGGTGGCAAAACCAGCTCTGAGTTCTGAGAAGTGGAAGGTCTTGGGTGGTATGTTTTTTGTTCTTCTAACAATTATATATTAATTCCAACATTAAATGCAACCGCAATTCAAGAGGTTTACAAAATAATGTAGGTAGTAGGCTTATGTAGAACTTTACAATGATTGGGAGACGAATGAGCTTAGCGATTTTCTTTGCTGCCAGAAATGGTAGAACATTGCAGGTTACTTACCATCGTAAAATTCCTGAAATATTGTGTACAGCACTTGGTCTTGTTAATTATTTAATTATAACTTACTGTGATGTAGTCTTTGGAGTATTCATTGAAAATAATTGCTAGGCATTTCCATCTGAAAATATAATCAATAGTTTGTAGAGATCTAATTTTTTAATTATAATATGAGCTGAAATATTTAATGTAGTTTAACAAATTATTAAGCTTATCACAGTTAATTTGATCAAATACATCTTTTCGATATTTGTGCGTAATTTCTTATCATTCAAAACAAAATTGTGTGCATATATTTGGTTTCAGCAAAACGCTCTTTGCCATTGATGTGACAGGAAAATCAACCCTCAGGGCTCCTCCGTCCCAAAGTTCCATTGTTAATTTTCTGTATTTTTAAAATTCAGTCTGCTGATTACTTTAAATCGTATATTTAAATGTTTAAATAAAGCGTCAGGTGTAGTTAAACTTAAATTTCGGTCTAATTTAACTCAAATGCATTTTTTATGAGCCTGTATATTAACAATATTAAAAAATTAAGAAATAAGTTAATTTATGTGATGTTTCAGACTCATTAAAAAAAGGCTAGAAGAAGAAGGTTGTCCGGATGAAGAGTTAAAGCGCCGACTGTCGAAGGTCAGGAATTTCGTAGCGGAGAAAATTGTGACGCTAAACAGAATCCCGAAAACAAAAACAGTTAGGACACAGGAGGGCTTTATTTTCTTTCAATTTAGTCCCTGATCATTAATAGCCAGCCAGTTATGAAGATAGGGTTTCTCTGGCTCACAATATTGCACTTAATGAGTTGAGGGTTTTTTAATCAATTTGTTATATACAATCCAATAATTCAATGTTCATATATGAATTATTTGAACAAATCAGGAGTTTGTATTAAAAATTGTCTGTAGCCTTTTGAAATACCTACGTGGTTAATGCTACAAGCTATTTGCATTTATTAGGTTTTAGCATTCGGGGGTTAAATAAAGTGCAATGAGTTCAATAATTCTTTTAGGCTATTTTGCTGTAACATAACACTAAATCCATTTGACTTAAACATAATAATAATATTTTTAGCAGGAAGGCCCCTAGCAATAATTTCATATTTGAAGATGCATTATTCTTTCCATGAGTCCCAAAAGAATCATAAGCATACCATAAGCACATGGTTTTCATTTAATGATGTGTAAGTTAATATATTGGCACTATGGTGCAAAAACTCTTAAATTTCTTATATATAAGGTACACTACTTGATCTTTCCCAGTTTTTCCACCTAACCTAAGCACCACAGTGCGCTATACATTAATAATTTGTAGTTGCATGTTGTACAGCAATCTGTTGTGTGGTTAATTTCGATGTTGGATTATGTTAAATATGAGATCATTATATTAACAATAGGCTTTAATAGATTTAGTAAAATCTCACAATTGTAATAGTGCAAATGACAACCCAACTTAAGTAAGTTGACATATATATGTGACAAGTTATATGACAACACAAAAGAAGGTAGCTAAGTATTAAGATATATATATTCTTGTTTGTTATTTTGTATTAAAAAATAATTATATCAACTCAGGCATCAATCAAATTAAGTAGTCAATATTGTTTTAGTTTGTTGTGACTTTTTACTTCAAATCTAGAGCCGCAAAAATACCATTACCGAAACTAATAATAAAATATATTACTGATAAAAATTTACTTTTTACTCGCATATGCTTATCAAACAGTGATATTCTTGTAGGCCCCTAATTGCTATGCAGTTTTCCTCTTTGTGTGTGTGTATCTTCTGATGCTGATTCATGCTGCTCTTCATTTCAATACTATAACACATTATATTTTGACTAATTTGATTATTTCAACTTTTTCAGAATACCCATGACGGACTCCTCTGTGAGGATGAACAAAATGTGATATAGTTGACTACAAAAGGAATAGCTTGATCTTGTGGTGAAAATTAACTTTGGTGGGGTGAAGAAAATAGAACAATTTGTGGTGATATTACTCTATTATAAAAATATTATTAGTTAGTTAATTTAATATAAAAAGTGACATGTACAGTAAACCTCCTTTACTGTAGACGAATGCGGCAGTGTCTTAATCTGGACTAGATAGATAAGTTCTTTTAACCTTATATTTCTTAAGCTTTGGCATGGTTTTTCAATTTGAATTTTTTGTATATAGCCTACTCACTCAGCTATGATTGCCATCATCTTCACTAGAACTGGAGTAGAGTGTTTTGATATGGAATGAAAATGTTAAATTGATTTTGATAATTAAATCAGTTTGTGAGATTCGATATCACGATAATACCAAAACCAAAATATCTACAAAAAATATAAATACAAATTATTATTTTTTCTATCAACATTTTAAAGTGAGATTTATCAGAAAACTTTCCTCTCACGCCTGTAAACCACAAATGATAAAAACAAAATGTGCCTACCTTATTGATAAATCTTGAGAAAAATATTAGATTAAAACATAATTTCTTGTAGTGGTGAACATTGATGTTGATTTTATCTACTTCTTATCTCCGTAGGGCACGGGGCTAGTCAATTTTGTAATAAGAAACTAATAACGTGTGGTCCATAATAACCGCTAACATTTTGTTTTGTGACAGCTCAGCTAATTCATGGGTTCGTTGTAAACTTTTCTTAGACAATCCCAACGCGGCAGATTGTTTCCGGGTTGATCGCTTTGGGCTTTGCAATACAGATGCACGCACATTTTCAACATTTTCTGGAGTACGAATTGATTTAGGTCTACCAGTTGGTTTGATTTTCAAAGCAGATGCACTATTTCTAAAATTGCTCACCCACCTTTTAATGGTTTTTGCATGAGGAACTGCATCATTGCGATGAATTTGGAAGTTATTGCGAAATAACCGTTGCGTAGTAATCATGGACTCGTTATTTTTAAAAAAAGCTTCGACGGCGAAAGCCCGGTGTTGAACAGTCCACTGCTCCATTTCACCTAAAACCTAACCTAACCTAAAATGCTATCATCTGGGCTTTTAATTGTTGCAAAAATCAACTGTTTAAGTGAAGTAACAGCTGAGAAATAAATGTTTAAAACTTTAGCGGTTATTATGGACCACCCATTGTAATTTGTTGTATCAAAATTGGTGTCTTCATTGATGAGTTATGTGGCGTTTCAGACAAAATAGGCCTATTGAGGTTAGGTATCACGTTTACATTAAGTGCATTAGACCCTAAATTAGATTATGGTATACTGGAATCTCTTACTATTTTTTTTTTAATATATTGTTTTAAGTGAGAAGTACTTAAGGACCGAACTTTGCCTGAAAAGGAGGAAAACCACATTTTGCCAATCAATTTATAAGATCCAAGTTACAAAATCACTTAACCAATTTTTGTTTTTAAACCTCAGTTTTTTAATTGTAAGCAAAATTCTTCTGCAGGATTCCAATATCCAGTTTTGCATACATAGCTTATTTATATTAGAGTACAGAGTTTTGAACTTATTATCAATTTCCGTCTGCAATTTTGATAGAGGCCTTACAGACTAAATAACTAGTGATGCTTTTTATTTTAAAAATAAAATTTCCATTATAAATATTGATAAATGTGAAAATCGGGGTAAAATACCAATAGTGAAAATATATCGGAGATTAATTATCGATATAAAAAATATTCAACATTGGCAAATATCGATATTGATATTTGCTATATATCGAATAATGATATACCAATCACTGACCTGGAGTTACTATGACTATCATCAAACAATGTGGTTCCAAATTTATGATAATTGTTTTGTTTTTATCACTAAAGACTGTTATACAAGTCTGTCAAAGTTACATTTCAGATTATTGGTCGAGATAAAACAAGGTTTACTGTACGTTTCATTTTTTTTAGTTCAGGTGTTTAAGTGGTTTGTATGTACTTTTTACTATGCTTAAACAGTTTTAATAATTCTCATATTAGAGTTTTCCAATTTGTTGTAATTATTCCCTCTCACTGAATTTGTTTGAGTAACATGTCTGATTGCGCTCTTTGTTCTTGTTTGTTTATCGTTAAATAAATTAATTTGAAGTTGTTCTTAACCAAAGATATAATGTATATATACCTGTAATTTCCTAATTTTATTAAAAATCTTGCTATAATCCTGTGCTAATTTATTGTAATGTATAATATGGACTGAAAAATCCTATTCCAGGGCACTTGTTAATTTTAAGATATATTAAGGCAAAATTAATATAGTATGTTTTTTAAATAAATAAATATCCATATATAATTTTAGATACAAATTAACATCACATAATGATTTCAATATTGCAGAAAATATTTTGTAAGGTGATGGAGGTATTTGTTAATGAAATGTATCAACATTTAATAGAATAATATATAAATAAGTTCACAGTTAAATTTTTAGCGAATTTTCCCTATAGGGGAGAAGCTATTACCGTAGGTGGGTGGCATGGTAAGACTTAAGCCCGACACCATGATAACTGTTTTTGAGGTCCCCGGTTGCCAAAAACACCATTCGTTCAAATTTATACATATAATTTTATAGTTTTATAATTTTTATAATTTTATTATATTATATAATTTTTTAAAGTGTTGTAAGACGTCTTTTATTACAGCCCGGCAATATATTTGATGAAATTTGGCAGAAAAATGGAGAGTAATATTTTTGACTTAAGTTTGAAAACCAGATCAATCGGACTATGGGAAAGGAAGGTTTATGAGGGTTTGAAATTTTCCAAAAATCAGTTTTTTGAACTTTTTAACGTTAACATTTTTGAAACACTCAATTTTTGTTTTGACCAATATAGAGCTTAAAAAACAAATAATATAGTATTTTGAATCATTAAGTTAGGTTAAGTGGTTGTGGAGTAAAGTCAAAAAACGCTTCATAAAATTTTCAATATTAATCTTTTGGGAATAAGGTTTTTAGATTTTCCTTAGATAATTTTACTAAACTTCATATTTATTTATACCAATACATTTAGCTCTACAAAACATTCGTTTTGGTGTTTTAATTGTTGTTCTACGTCCAACCGTTGCAGAAATATTCAAACTGCTTAACACAGTACGTTGTCCAATGTTATCCTTTTGGAGAATAAATAAAATGTTATATCTTGATTATTTATGAATGTATATTGATGAAACTTGGTATGTGGCTTCACGTACTCTATGTATATTGATATTTGTGTAACAAATTGATTTTTTGTTGATTATCCCCGTAGCAACAAACCTACATACTTGTCCCCCACGTTATTCATATGGAGAATAAGTAAAGTTATATATCTGCCTTAATTAAGAACATAAAATCATTAAAACTTGGTATGAAGCTTCACCGGGTTGAGCAGCTATATTGATAATTGCTTAAAAACAGATTTATTATATTTCGTGTTGCAGCACACCTGCGTACTCAGCCCTAATTTTATCCTTATGGAGAATAAATAATGTGTTATATATCACTTATTAATGAATGTATTTTTGTGAAACTTGGTAGCTTAAGTGGCTCTATGTAGTAGTGAGACCCATATATAGGCATTGGATATTCGCTAAGTACACAGGTTTGCTGCGACGGGGATATTTTACTCTTCTACAAATTATTTTGTTTATGTATTACTACCTACAATAATAAAGTTTTACACACAAAAGATTAATAATACCACACTATGCAAATGAGGTAATTTTTTTTAAATATTCAATTTGTTTTGTAAACATTATTATGCTCTTACAATAATTTATTTTGAAGATAATATAACAAAAATTATAATTTAATTGTTGTCTAAGCATAGTGCTCCCAAATATTAGTCACTTTAGGTTTTACAGTTTTAATAAATTATTATTTTTCAGCATTTCTACTAGTCTTTTACTATGTATTGATACAGTAAAAAACAAATTAATGCTCTGAAATTTTTAAAATTAAATATACCACAGGTCAAAACTTCGTCCGCTGACAAACTGGAGGATAACACATCTTTGAAAATATTGATGCATGAGTTAAGAAGTACGTACAAATAAAAGAGTCACATGATAGTGCTGGGTAATATTTATACAGGAGATACACACTTCATATTGATATCCATAAAGGTCTCATATTGATATCCGTAACTTTTTTACTGATATCCGTAACGGTTTTATACTGATATCCGTGACAGTTTTATACTGATATCCGTAATATTTTTATATTGATATCCGTCATATTTTTATACTGATATCCGTATGCCTTATATTGATGTCCATAACTCATGACTTATTGATGTCCATTAAGATCTGTATTGATATCCATATAGCATCCATATTACGGATATCCGTGTTCCAAACGCACGTATATATTGATATCAATACAAATATCTGTATGGACCATTTTCAGCAGGGCTAGGCAGCTTATTTTATGTTTTCACAGGAGATCAAGATATTTCTCTCGGACAAAGCGAGCCGGTGGTGAGAAAGTAACAATTTATTGCCAAGCCTTGTTGAGTATTTATGCCACATACCAACTGTTGGAAAACAGTAAATTTTCTGTCTGATAAACACAGCAACTCGATAAATAAGGAGACCAAAGAAAGTCAGAACATTTAGTTTACGAAATGTCTCTTTACAAGTGTGAAGGACTGGAAGACCCTCAATAATTCTTATGGCCCTCTTATGCACCTTAAACACGTCATTGGCATGAGAATAAAACCCCCAAGTTTCAACTGCATATGTCATAACAGATGCGAAGCAGCCATGGTATACAGAAACCCAAGAATCCCTATTCAGCCAAGGTCTCAACAGCCTCAATGAAAAACAGACACGACTGAGTTTATTGCACAATTCTGTGATATGAGGGATCCAGGACAAAGATTTATCTAGCCTGATTCATAAAAATGTTGCCGTTTCACATTAATGAATACTACTAGTAGAAAACAAAAAAGGGACTGAAGACTTATTTTTTGTTAGAAATTGCAAGTAATTAGTCTTCGAAACGTTTAATGAGAGACAATTTACAGAATGCCAATTGTTCATGGCTAGCAACGAATTGTTAATCTTTAGTTGAAGATCTTCTTTTTTCCACTAAAGAGCAAATTTGTATCATCGGCATAGAAAAATTATATACGATAAGGCAATTCAAACTAAAAATCATTAATATAGACGAGAAAGAGTAGTGGGCCCAAAATAGAGCCTTGTGGCTACCTACATCACAAAGTTGAGACTTTACGCCCTGC
This sequence comes from Allygus modestus, assembly GCA_963675035.1. Classification (NCBI taxonomy): domain Eukaryota; kingdom Metazoa; phylum Arthropoda; class Insecta; order Hemiptera; family Cicadellidae; genus Allygus; species Allygus modestus. Next base: position 97,360,524 of record OY776111.1, on the reverse strand, counting down.
AATTCAACAAATTGGCAACGTCCTTTTAGATAAGATGCAAACCATGCAAGTGATTGATCACGTACACCATATCTCTCTAACTTCATTAATAACATATCATGGTTAACACTATCGAAAGTCTTCGATAAATCACAGAATAAGCCAAACGCTGGTTCACGATCCTCCACAAGTGCTTTAAAACTGCACTTAGAAAGGCTAAGATAGCATCGATTAAACCCAGTTTTGGCCTAAGTCCAAACTGATATTGTGATTAAACATTATAGCATTTAAAATTAAATATCAATTTAGAGTGAACAATTATTTCTAGCACCTTAGATAGGGTTGGTAACAAAGCAACAGGGCGGTAATTCTCCTCGCAAGCCTGTCCCCCTTTTTAAAAACCCGAAAAAATGCAGGAAAACGTCCCTGGATAAAAGATTCATTAAATAAGTAAGTAAGAGGCTCAATCATGTGAATGTATGATTTCTGCAATAACCAAGCAGAAATTTCACCAACTCCACCTGATTTTTTCGGCTTAAGAGACAAAATAGCATTAGATATATCTTTGCAAGTAAAAAAAGAAAAGTAAAATTGATTTTTGACCCTTGGGCCACGAAGAACAGAGTTAATAGCACCAGCATGAAGGGTTTTTACTGAATCAATGAAATGGCGATTGAATATGTCCGCAATAAGAGCAGGAGCCTTAACAACCTCATTGTGATTCGCCAAAGATGATACCTCTCTATCAACAACAGCTTCCCTAGTCTCTCTTCTCACAACGTTCCAAACATCACGCTGAAAATTGTCAGAACTTTTAATTTCCTTGTCTATACAAGCTTTTTTCGATTTTGACCATTCTCCTGAAATGTAATTGCCTGAGCTTCAAGAGGCGCTTCAAGTTTTGGTTATTAGTCTCCTTAACCAAAATAGATAAGTCAACATTATCATCACAGACATTTTTTAATTCCTTATTCAATTTTTACGACAGTTTTTGCTGTTTCTAACTTTTGCTCGAGTTAAAGGAAAAAGCGACAGAAAAAGCATTAAGTATAATTCCAATGAATGCATCCCTCTGTTTATCAAACCATTTACGTTTTTTGTCGAAACCCAGTTTTCACTTTGAAGTAACTCGTTAAAATTTAATATATTACTGTGTGAACAAAAATTTAAAAAATGCCTTGGCTTTTCAATCCATGTATCTAAAATAAAAGCTAACTGAGCATCGTGGTCTGATACGTCATATTTAACAGTCTGACAAGAAATCTCATCGGGTCTCATATTAGAAACTACATTGCCCAATAAAGTCATAGATCTGAAGTGGAGTGGGTAGATGTCCAATGAACTCACACAAGTTAAAAGATAAAATCAAGTCTCTCAGTAATTTGACATTCCTTTCTTCAGGGTTTAGGAAATTAAAATTCCGATCTCCAACAACCATTAAATTTGTATTTGTCTTTAGAATTTTTGAAAAAAGTTCCTCAATGCGAAAGTTAAAATCTACTTCAATATTGTGTGGCGCCCTGTAAATGCAAACGAGAATAAAACTGTTAACAGTTTTACAATTTTCAAAGGTACCCTCACAAGAAACAATACAACACTCACAACAGCTTTCGTCACTGAACAAGTTCTCCAACTTTATCAAGTGAGTCACTGAAAGATTAGGAATGCTGTTACGCTTGTATATGACAACACCCACCTGAGGTCTGACGACAAACCCCTGAGATGCAAGAATAATTAGGTATTACTAGAAGCTCGTTTTGATTTACCCAGTGTTCGGTGAAGCAAAGAACATCAGGAGGAACTTCCCAAAATGAGCATAGGTGTTCAATGTTTTTACGAGCACTACGTATATTAAGATGATATACGTTTGTTTAAGTTTTGATTGATTAGTCTGCCTAATTGTCTGGCTGGTCATTTATAAAAAACATGAATTGTTATTTTTGTTTGTTGAATGTGAAAGAGGAGGAAATTCACTAAGGTTACTAAAAGAAGATGAACCTTGGTTCCTTCTGCATAAATAACTGAGCTCACAGATAAGGTGTCCGATGTGTTTAAAGGCGACAACAGGCTGCCATCAAGTCCAGTTCTGTCAATGGCGAGTTGACGAGTTACATCAGCAAAGTAATGATGATTATAGTCTTCATCATTTCTATAATCATCGTTTGATTACTGATTCAGTCATAAGCGAATTCGGACAGTGACCGAAGTTCACGGTTTGAGATGGCAAAATAACCACTTTCCATTTTATTCAGGTATTGGCCGAAGCAAAATTCCCATATCGAGACACGGGGAAACTTACTTACTCAATACCCAAATAAACAAGTTCTTCGGTGTTTGAGCACGTCGCGATTCGAATTGAGTAATTTAAAACAATAGCTGATTTTTACGGTTACGGGAGGGTTATATCCTTGCTTAACCTTGGATAGAGGCTGACCTCTAGTTTTAATAGAATGCTGACTATAACAGGCTGTGGGAGTTTGCCAATGTTCATAAACAAAATTTGATTAGTTGTCAATGTTAGAAATGGCTTTAAAATAGTTTTAAACATAAATTAGTGAGTGGTAGTATAAACATTAAAACAAGCTATGTTTTAACCATTCGGTATTTATATAACATATTTACAAATTGGTATTTGTAAAGTTTGTGTTTGATTTTTACTATTCAACATTTTAGAATTTGAGTTATTGGAGGGAATATTTGTTTTAGTGCTCCCTGAATCCCTGAAAAAAATTAGTTTTTGAAGTGATGTCTATCTGCCTGTATGGATGTGTACAGACCTTGAGCCGATTTTGATCAAATTTGTTGTGTAGGTACTAATCTACGGTATCTCCAGGTGTTTTATAATTTTTATTTTTTTTTTATTACAATTTTTAAGGGTAATTTTACCTCCAAACTCACCAAAAAAACATGAAATTACGACCAAAACAAAATTGATTAAAAACGGCTTGAACGATTTTAATTAGCATTGTGCGATTCATAGTGCTTCAGGCCTCCAGCAAAATCACACCAATTCTGGGAAAATTCGGGTTCAGAAATCATAAGACTTAATTGGAACGATGTTCCATAATATCGTTTTTAATTTTTCGTAAACCGTAAAATTTGAATATAATTTACTTATCACAAAAAATTTTAATAAAACTAAATACTTTATTATTTTGAATTATTATTCTATAATTATTGGTTACGGAGAAAATTTAAATTTTCATTTAGCGGAAAACGCAGTATGTTGTCAAATGTTATTCTTATAATGTAGGTTTCTTTTAAATTCTCAAGTTATTAATAAGTTGTTCTATTTGTTTTTTCCACACCAAAAACAAAGTTAAGATAGAAGAGCCGAATAGGTAATATAACCGAAGGAGAAAGAATGGAGGTAGAAGATTCGGGTGCGATGCAACTCTCAGAAACTGAAGTATTCATGGCGCGGTGTCTCAGAAAATTAAGCTCAACTCTTTCTTCTTTCGTCAACGTTGGCGGCTCAACTACTCCATCTGACCTTATTATTCCATCCTGATTAGATTTATGATGTCTTGTTTACTTTTACTATTTATGTAAGTCATAAGTAATTTATTTAGATAGAAGTTGACATTACAATAATACATTGGCTGTCATAAAATACGATAAGGAAAAATAATAATAAACTTATAATACGAAACAAAATACAAATTCTAGAGTGGCCAATTTGGTCTTATAATCGCACTTTACATCGGCTGTCCGTCAGCAATAAGACCACAGACTTAGTAGTAGCAACCTAAAATAAGCATTGCTTTCGGTAGTCTTTTAAAAAAGACAGGGTTTGACTCAGCTTTCAAATGACCCTCATCGCTTTTTTTTGCAAGCGAAACAAGAAGAGAGTTCTTTAATTGTCACATCCCCATATCGGTACAGCGTATGCCAAATGGGGATAGAGGATGCCATAATATGCAGTAAGAAGAACATCAAGACCAGAAAATTTAGAAAGTCACCTCAATAGGAAAATACCTGTGCCCATTCGCCGGCACACGGCGAAGGTGATTGTCCTTCGCTTCCACGCTCTTTATACCAAGACAATTTAACCTCATTTAATGAGTCAAGCTGAACATCATCAAGAAGCTAGACGGTTGTTCCCCTCTGATGGAAGAATTAAACAACCGGGATTTCCTTGAATTTACATTCAACATGTTCGAGTCAAACCACTGCTTTAAATTGCTGGCTTCAACAAAAGTTTGTCTTCCGATTCGTCCTTAAGGGTTTCCCAGACAGGGTTACCGATGTGTTATCGGCAAAACCTTAAAGTGTGTAGTTATTCTTTTTCATGTTTAAGAATCCACATTCAACACTATAGTTCGCATTTGTCTGTGGCTCCGTGCGTCCTTCCGTCCGTGGCTGTTTTTCGAGCTGTAATGGCTCCCAAGCTACAAAATATATTTTGTAGGGGTAATCGAAGACGGGGAAGCTGCAGGGTTCGTTATTTTTTCTTGGAAAGCAATCTTATTTGAGTTACGGTAGCTGTAAGATGTTTTAGACAATTTTAGCATATATTAGCGGAGCCGGGAGTATTCAAGTTTGTTCCTGAAACAGCTGATATTTCTACAAGCTCTGTTCCTGAAACAGCTGATATTTCCTGTGGTCGCGATAGCGGCCGCCAATACTTATTAACATATATTCTATTGTCTACAAATATGTGGTAGTTGGATGGGGTATTCATATAAAATAGTTTATAAGATAATTTTTTTAAGATTGATGTAAAATAAACTATGTCTAATTATGGTAAATTTACTTCAAAATAAGCTTAATACTTTCAATCGTCTACTAACTAAAATAATACATAAATAACTGTCGTCTACAGTAAAATATATTCAACACTTATTTCATTATATTTAAGCTTTTTAATACGGATCGAATAGAGATAATTATGAGAGCTATAACATAGGAACAAAGCCTAAAATAAAACATTAGAAGACATGAGTTTAATAATAGATACTCAACAGAGAGAGGCAGACACGACCAAACCTGGCTCTTTGTTGTGGACAGTTACAAATAAACCCCATCTTTCCCGCCTCTGGGTCCCAACGTATCACTTTATAAGAGGTCTTCATATAAGACTGCCCTCCATTATCTACGATGATACACATATTTTAAATAAATTTTAGTTTCAAGTATTTTTAATGATAACTTTATTTGTCAGACGAACTTACTATTTGCTTTATGGCCTGCTATTTAACATTTGGCCAGTTCAATAATTGACGTATTTATCAAATATTAAGTATATTTATAATCCAGTATATAGATTACATCTCATACTTAATTCCCTCTTTGAAAACTGCTTACTATCCGTTTGCGGTGGAGTTAAGTTTCATATGAATCTATTTACATGTTTTAGCGAATTTCCCTCCCCTATAGGGAAGAAGCTATTGCCGTAGGTGGCATGGTAAGCCCAAGACCATGATAACTTTTCATTTTGAGGTCCCCAGATGCCACAAACACCATTCCTTCAAATTTGCATATATGTATACATTTATATATAAATATATATATATATATAAGGTATATATCTTCTCTCCAGATTCAAATTTGAAAATGTTTATTAATTTTCGTTCATCTGGTGAACTTCGTCAGATAAATATAAAAGAAGGTGTATAAATATGTATAAAAAAAATAATTGTATAAAAAACTAAACAAAATAGGTTAGCAACAAAATATAAACAGATAATAATAAACGGTATCAGGAAACTGACACATACTTTCCCCTTTTTAGCCCAACTTTAACAAATAAATTACTTTTTATTTACTAAATATAGAATACAAAGCACGGTCGAATGTACAGAAAATCTTGTAAACAAGTTGTTTTAAAAAACATCCACCCAAATCCCTGCTTTGGAGGCACTACAGAATCCATTGCTACACTCGTGGTTTTAAGAGGGGAAATGCCCCCTATTCCCCACCCAGGGTTATTAAGGGGCATCATATTTCGAATTTCCTCTGTTGGTCAATGCTAACTTGACAAGCATATCAAGTTTGAATAAAATTTATCCGTAAATAAGAGAGAAATAGTAATTTTTATATTCCCCATAAGAATAACATTGGACAACGTACTGCGTTTACCGCAAAATGAAAATTTCAATTTTCTCCGAAACCAGCAATCGTAGAATATTAATTCAAAATACTAGATTATTTAGTTTTTTGAGATCTTTTGAATGGTGAATAGTAATTTTTATTTATTTATTTATTTTTATGAAACATCCAAAAAACTGAATTTTTGATGTTTTAAGTCCTGTAATTTCTGTACCCGAATTTTTACAGGAATGCGGGTGGTGTCATTTTGTTTGAAAACTAAAGTTCTACAAACGACTAAAGTTTAATCAAAATCGTTAGAGCCGTTTTTGAGAAATTTTGATTTTTCATGTTTTTGGGGGATAATTACCCTTAAAAATCAAAAATTCAAAAAATGAAAAAACACCTGGAGATATCGTGGATTAGTACCTACATACCAAATTTCATAAAAATCGGCCCATTGGTTAGGGCTCTAGCTCTGTACACAGACACACACACACACACACACACACACACACACACACACACACACACACACACACACACACACACACACAGACAGACAGACATCACGTAAAAACCACTTTTTTGGGTTCAGGGAGCACCAAAACGAATATTTCCACTAATAACTCAAATTCGAAAATTTTGACGAAAACAATACTTTCTCCATATACTATGTATAGGGGGAGAAAGTAAAAATCAAATAAAATATAAAACAGATGGGTTATAGTTAAAAATAATATAAAGGTTAAGACGTAAACCAATATTGGACTTTATAGTTATCTTAGATTTAAACCAGACGGGTGCCGTGTTTGTAAGACTAGTTGATGGGCCAGTTCAGACTTACGAAGATTAACAATATTCTTGTTGCTGTCCTCTGTAACTTATATATATATATATATATATATGTGTATATGTGTGTGTGTGTGTGTGTGTGTGTGTGTGTGTGTGTGTGTGTGTGTGTGTGTGTGCGTAAGCACGATAACTTTCGTAAAAAAACTCTGATCTTAATGAAATTTGGCACAAATGTGTAAGTACCATTTATTTGAACGAGTCCAATGTTTATGGAAGAAAATAAAAAATAAAATCTCGCTTATTTAAGAAAATACTGACGAAACTTGGTTTATGGCTTCATCTGGTTGTGGTTTATTGTTGTTTGCAAAAAAAATTGTCGCATATGGTTCCCGTAAGAATCAGTCCCCATGTTATTCTTATGGAGAATAATTAAAATGTTATATATCGCGTATTTATGAATATATGCGGATGAAACTTGGTATGTGACTTCAATTAGATGAGTTCTATTGATATTTGCATAAAAAACCATATTTTGTCTTCCTTGTTGCAGCAAACCTGCGTACTCATCCCCAATGTTATTCATATGGATAATAATTGATATTTTAAGTACCGGTATCGCTTGTTTGTGAATATATATTTCTTATGAATCCTGGTAAGTGGCTGAATGTGTATATATTCATTGGAAATTTGCTGAGTAATGCAGGTTTGCTGCGGCGGGGATATTTTTACTTTACATTATGTGGGATCTACGTTTCACATTTTATTATAGTCCTTGGTTTCAAATATATACTTTAATGTTTAAGGAAACTCCGATCCGCTGATTTAATTGTACCAAACAAATTATTTATATCGAAAACTGAGAGGAAGAGGCATTAGGTACATTTTAATTTGGTCTATACAGCAACAAAATGTATTAAATCCCTCTTCAGATACTTCCAAGTTATTTATATTCTCGCTTTACCAAAAACTTAAGACTTTATTTTAAAGAAGTTCTAAGTATACCAAACATAGTTCTAAGTATACAAAACATATATAGAATACTTAACTAAACAAACATAAAGTGTTTATTTACGGTTTCCTTCCTAACATATATATCTACTTAAAAACATGATTTTTTTTATCTATATGATTTCAACTTAATAAATTGTTTAGAATTAGTTGGCAAAAACGATATTCAATTACAACTTGAACACACACTGATGTCCTTAGATGTAGGAAATATGTACGAAAATATATCTGTCGACGAATCAATTACGATTCTATAAAAAACTTTTAGAATACAGTTTCTGGAGTAGAAAAAAATACATGAGCCAGTCAATCAAGTCCGAAAACATCTAAACAAAACTGCTTTGAATACAAAGGTGAATATTACATTTACAAATAAGGGTTCGCAATGGGATCACCATTATCCAGCGGGCCGATTTCTAAACGACTTTGTGGTAACTTATATCACGTAAACAAGGTCCAAATACTGAGAAGATATCATATGTTACTAGAGATACGTAGACTACGCATTACGCATCTTTAAATGCAACGCCAAGCAAATTTAATTGTTTACAAAAGATTTTATCAACAATAATAAAACTCAAGATCGAGACAGAACAAGACCGAAATAGTTATTTCGATATTAAAACCGTAAAGACACTTTAAACTCGAATTACATAAAAAAATTTCTACAGCTGTAATTTTGGATACTACACAATATAAGAAAATTCACTTTAATCTATTTTGGCTGAATTAACGAGATCGGAGTTATAAACACCGAGTCAGTTCGCTTGGTCCAAAGCAAAAATTAATGAGCAGTTTATTACCGCTTCTTCGGGCGAAAAATACTTTTTCACTCGCTATAAATAAAACAGCTGTTTTACATCATTTTGTTATCACAAAGAAGCACTTTAACTGCGGTTGTAGGAAAATGAAATAATTTAGACCTAACAGTAACACGCAGTGATAACAAACTCCATTACAGTATACCTCATAAGCTCACATAATCCAGCCTAGTCATCCATGCAGCCTCACACAACTCCATTTCTCATAAAATGGCAGCATTCCACTCATTCATTAACCGATTATACAACATCGCAATAAGAAGAAATAACAACCAGAAATAATTAAATTATATTTTGTGACAGTGGATATGACCCAAAGTTAGTGGACAACATATTACGAATTAATATGAGCTCAGAAAATTAATAATATCAGATATAATACTCTCTTATATGGAAAACAAAGATGTCATATACGGTATAGTGTTGTCAACTATATTAAAGAAACGGAATTACAAAATATAATTCAGGACTACAAACAAAATATAAAACACACACTAAGCCAGAAATCCCCAAATACCCACAAATTGACACCTGTGGTGTACACAAAGAGTCTGCAGAGATTGTCCTAATTTGTATATAGCCCAATCTAGGCGCTTTATTAAGACACTCTTTTGAGTGTTACGTTGTCTCAGTATTTATAATACGACGAACCAACTGAGGATTACATGAAGATGGGGCTGTCGTCATGAAACATGTAGTAATAACACCAACCTCAATTAGAGTATTGAACAGGTAAATCATGTATTTACTAATTTATTATAAATGACAAATTAATAATAACACTAACTGGTTAACTTGATAAAATTATTAATGTTTTCGTGGTAAGAATATCAATTTTTTATACTGAAGTGAGGGAAAAGAGGCTAAAATATCAGCGTGGCATGTGCAATAACAGTGATCCATAACTCACTACAGTAGGACGCTGATACTTTTAAATGATATATCTGCCAAAGCAATATGACCCAAACATATGTTTTAACAGTGCACTTAATATAATCTGAACCAAATAAAAAATATCAAATAACCAGAGCTGTACACAGGCTCTTCCCTATATAAAACCTGATTGACCTGATTGATATGAGAAATTTAACCAGTGAAAAATCTGCATGGATGGATAAATATACAATAAAATTGCTAAACACGATTCGTTTAAATACACAACGTTTCACTGAAACAAGGGTGTGCAAATGTGTTTGGAGTAATAGGTAAACAAGTTGAAAAAGCGTTTAAAGTGCATATATGATACCCGAGACAAAATGGGTGTACCAAAAATCTCTGGCCGGTACTATTACAGAAACAGTTTCAGTAGGGAAACATTTTACACGTGATTTATGTTAATAAAATAATACTAGAATTTCCTATGCGCAGCTTGCGCATCCCGTTTTGAGAAGCGAGAATAGTAAACAAAACATTGACAGTCTGTAGTTAGATATAATCCTTACAACAGATGTTTATTTAGTTGGCTCTTATTTAATTATTAACTCTCCTACATATTTATGAGTAACATGGGGACTTGGAAGTCACGTGGGGCAGAGAACTGTTTCCTAAATTGAAAATATAAAGCCAGTTTGCACATCTGCACAGTTAGGCACACGTTATAGTATATAATAAATGGGGGTAAATCTTACAACAAAATAGCCTTATCGCTTACAAAGTTTGCATGTAGCATATTGATAATATAAATGCTATTTTATGTAAGTAGCCCCGAATTTTCAAACCCCGCTTATGTGCCATTCATTGAAAGGGCCTGATAATTAAAGCTTCACAGTGGAAAACAAGAATGATATCTTGCACCTAACCGAAATAGCAGCGGTTTTAGAAATATATCTAATATATATTTTAATAATTTGTGTATTGGGTGGTTTTAATGATTTCCAAACTAAGTAAGGTGGTGTACAAGTGTTATTGCCTCCACCCCAAAATGGTGGGAAACCCCGAATTTCAAAATCTAAACCTTCCTCAATTTGCAATTTATTTTGAAGGGCTATTTGTAAAGCACAACAGTAGTAACCCGAGATCTTTCTCACATAAAAAAATATGATTTCGAAAAAAATCTTATTTAGAGTGTTTTCAGCCAATTTTTAGCATATTATATTGTAAACGACATAAGTAAGACAAGACATATGTTCACAAATTTTCCGAGGGAGTACTACAGTTAGTACGTAGATAAATAGTACAGTTCTAAACACTATTATTATTAGATGTGTTAAAATTGTTTTCACGAAAGCTATTACATTAAACCACGAAATAATTTGTAAATTTTTACAAGGGAACTGTATAAACTTCTCTTTGATTGCCAGATTGTGGAATGATTACAGAAAAAAATAAACATAAATATTGGATGCGATTATTCATAATTAACATTTATTACATTCTTCGCAATAAAGGTTCAGCTTGCCTGCACGTTACATTCACATGTGCAGTTCCATCAATCTTGGCGTTGCCGCTCAACCTCGCATTCATCACTTGGTGACGCCCAGTTGCCGGCGCAGCGCTCTCTCGAGCCACGGCCTACCTTCTGTGACTCCATGCCGAGTCTCCTTTTATTAGACCTGTCAAGCACCCAACCTTCTTCTGAATGCAAACTGAGCTTAACAGACTGGTTTATACTAGTTTTGACGCTAATATTTGGTACAGCAAATGAAGTTGTCATAACATTTAGCAAGTCTTTTGGCTGTCCTTTATAACAATCTTCCCTTTCACCTTTGACCCCTCCACTTGCAGCGGCTGGCAATGGAACGTCCGTGTTCGTTCCCCAACCAGAAAATTTGGTCCCTGGCTATTGTACATGAGTACCCTGTTAGTTGAGTTGGCCAGTTGGACGGCAGAACGTGTCCGCCTGATAATGGCTGTATCAAGAGCACGGGAGTTGGCCCTTTGAAAGGTCAATTTGGCTGCCTTTCCCATCACACCCTTTCCTTTCCTGTTATATCCTATCCTCCCGGTAACCTTCGCAAAACTCCCGCTTGTTTGAGACGAGCCTAGCAGCTTAGCTGGGGTTTCCTAATCCAGCAATAACAAAAACTAATAACTGAGGTTAAAAAAGTTAATTACAGAATGAAACTAGTTTAAATCAGGCATTCAAAGTTATACAATTCTTGCAAAGATTTTAACATACTGCTCACATTTGACCATGCTGCTTTTCATATACATCAATTCCAGCAAGGTTACAAATGTTAGTATATTATAATTTAATTGGCACTCGTTAAAAGTAAAGCTACTATAAAGGAAACTCCAGGTGTTAGTTGAGCCAATGGTCTGCATTGTTATTGGGAAGATAATGCTCTACGCCGCTCTTTGTTGGGCAGAAGCGTAGAATCAGTATTGCATACACTCTTAATATACTTTTTAAAGACAATTAGATGGAAAAGCTTTCATGTTACAAAATATTCGCCAATTATTTACTATTGTAAAGTTTAAGTTCGGCCCTCGACTATAATTAATAATTTAATTAATAGTTCAAAAATAAATAAATCCGATAGTAATTATTTTTTATTAGCTGTTTTTGCACTGTTATACTGCTTTGGTGGAACTAACATTTGTGACATTCCAACCGATTCCAGTTTGAAAAAGGATTACATTTTTGTGTTGAACTTAATGATTTTTAGTGCATCCCAATAAGAACTTTAAAACGCACGATGGTAAAACCTGCAACAGTCACAATCTACTATATAGCAAATATAATTCAGTAGAAGTTAATAATTCCGCACAATATTATGTGAGTGAACAGAAAGACACTAAGTGATAAAAATATTTGATTAAAGGGTAATATAACACATAATGAAAGCATAAAAACAGTTATTTACCAACTTATTTACGAACTAACCACGTTCGGATAGTAAGGAGAGCAAACTGTAAAGCGTGGAGCAGAGTCGCCACAACCCGCCTCCCCAGTTTCGCGTTGTTGTGTGGTCCGCGTTGATATGTGGTCCGCGGTGTTGAGTGGTCCGCATTGTTGTGTGGTCCGCAGTGTTGTGTGCTCCGCGGTGTTGTGTGGTCTGCGATGTTGTGTGCTCCGCGGTGTTGTGTGGTCCGCGATGTTGTGTGCTCCGCGGTGTTGTGTGGTCCGCGGTGTTGTGTGCTCCGCGATGTTGTGTGGTCCGTGGGGTTGTGTGCTCCACGGTTTTGTGTGGTCCGCGGTGTTGTGTGCTCCGAGGTGTTGTGTGCGCCGGGGTGTTGTGTGCGCCGTGGCCATCAATGAAACCCTTCGTCTTAATTACTCAGCTTCATTGTCAGTTGATCATCATTTCCAGTTAATCGTCAAATAGAGTCAAGTTTTGAAATAACGATTAAGTGATTCTTAAAGTTAGAAATAGTGATTCTTTGCGATATTTATAACTGATACTCTGGAATGATGTTATTTACGAATAAGTAAATAATTTATTCAACCTTACAACCAAATTATTGTTACGAATATTGCTTTTATTTTTCCAGATTGTATAACATTTAAATAACAGTAAGAGTAAATTTAAACGTTGGCAGCTAAACAAATCTGTTAAATATCCCGGCTTATAAGTGATAATCTTTGTGATGAAAACATCACTTCCGCTTTTAGCGAATTTCCCCTATAGGGAAGAAGCTATTACGGAAGCCTATGGGGAAGAAGTTATATATATACGTGGGTGTGTGTCCGTTACCACGATAAATTTTGAAAGAAACGCCCGATTTCAATGAAATTGGCACAAATGTGTAGAGTGAAATTTATGACTTTAGTTCGAAAACCAGATCAATCGGACTATGGGGAGGGGATTTTATGGGGGCTTTAAGTTTTCCAAAAATCATTTATTTTTATTTTTCCCCCTTACATTTTAAAAACACTTAATTTTGGTTATAGCCATTTTATAGAGCTTAAAAACAAATAATTTGGTATTTTCAATCATTAACATAGGTTAAGTGGTTGTAAAGTAAAAAGACGCGTCCATAAAATTTCTTATGTTTATCTTATGAGAAGAAGGTTTTTGGATTTTCCTCAAGTAATTTTACTAAAAACTTCACATTTATTTTTACCAATCAGTTAAGCTCTACAAAACAATCATTTTGGTGTTTTAATTGTCCTTCTACGTCCAACCGTTGCAGAGATATCCAAAGTGTTTAAACACAGTACGTTGTCCAATGTTATCCTTATGGAGGATAAATAAAATTTGATATCTCGATTATTTATGAATTGATGAAACTTGTTATGTGGCTTCAATTAGTTGTGGTATATTGATATTTGCACAAAAAAGGTTTTTTGTTGATTTCCCCCGTAGCAGCAAACCTGCAAACTCAGCTCCCATGTTAGTCATATGGAGAATAAGTAAAGTTTTATATCTCCCTTAGTTTTGAACCTAATTTAATAAAACTTGGTATATTTAGCTTCACCTGGTTGAGTTATATTGATAATTGCAAAAATGTAGTTTTATATCTTCTTCGTTGCAGCAAACCTGCGTACTCAGCCCTAATGTTATTCTTATGGAGAATAAATACAATACTATAATATCACTTATTTATGAATGTATTTTTGTGAAACTAGGTACACATATACACATATATATTCATTGGAAATTCGCTAAGTACGCAGGTTTGCTGCGGCGGGGGTATTTCATATCAGTAATGAACTTTACTTCCTTTAAGCACTGATCAAATGTTAATGTCGAGTGGGGTTGAAGGATTATTTCATTCAAAACGAGTAGCTTAAAACAGCATAAAATATTATCTTTAAAACAAATTATTCGTGGAAACATCTGTAAATAAGGACTGAATGTAACTAAAGTATTCAGAAAAATAATTTCCAACTAGCAAATATATATCCTTTGTTTTTTAACTAATTTCTTAAGACAAATTCAAGAATGTCCAGTATTTTTTGTAACACGTTTTACCAATGAGAATCCATTAAGCCTCTTTATATCTTAAAGAAAGAAAGGTGTAAATTGGGTAATAAAGTGTCTCAAAGTGCTTATCTAAATATATTCGTAAGCTTAAATAGCTTAAAAGGATTTGTTTCACATAAACAGCTACATTGAATTTATTCCTCCTATATCAACAGTATTAAAAATCCACTCGACATGCCTTCACTTAAAGCATATTTTTTATTTTTGTTATACCTATAAATTTAAGATTTTTTTGGAATAAAATATGATGTACATTGCTTTTACCATTTCGAAATGGTGGCCACTTTTAATTTTCAAAGATAAACATCCTAATTGCGCACATTTTGGAAAAGTATATCTAGGCAATTCCAAATAAACACAAACGATTATGTATAAGACGTTAAACCTAATGTAAAGACCGCCTAAACCGGCAGTTTTTTCAATTATAATCATGTTTGTCTTTTTAATAGTTGTTAACACAATTTGCACAACAATTCTCCTAAAACTACTGAAGTTACTCAGTTTAGGTTGATTATTATTGAAAATCTTTATGTTATCTCTGACAGATTACTCTTTGTCAAATTAGTAGTTTTTTAGACGTTTAGCTTTAAACATTTAATATGAACACCATGTAAAACTTAAATACCCCCGTCACAGCAAACCTGCGTACTCAGTGAATTCCCAATGTCTTAATACCACATAAAGCCGCATACCAAGTTTCATAAAAATATATTCACAAATAAACTATAAATACTATTTTAATTATTCTCCATAAGAATAACATTAGGGATGAGTACGCAGGTTTACTTCAACAAGGAACACAAAATAATGGGTTTTTATGCAAATATTAATAGAACTCATCTAAGTAAAGTCGCATACCAAGTTTCATTCATATACATTTATAAATAAGCGATATATAACATTTTAATTATTCTCCAAAAGAATAACATAGGGAACGGGTACCTAGGTTTGCTGCTACGGGAACCATAAGTGAAAATTTTGTTTTTGTGTAAACAAAAACAAACCACAACCAGATTAAGCCATATACAAAGTTTCGTCAGTTTATATTCATAAATAAGCGAGCTATAAAATTTATTTTTCTCCATAAGAATAGCATTAGACAACGTACTGTGTTTAGCACTTGCAATATCTCAGTAACCAATTGACGTAGAGCAATTACCAAAATAGCAAATTGTTTTTTTTTTTAAGTTGAAATTAATGGTATAACTAAATATTTGATTTAATTAAAAATTACATGTGAAAACCCCAAAAACCCATTTTTGGGTCACAAAACCCCCCAAAACCCCCCTTCGGACCGTGCAATTCCTCTGGTTTTCAAACTCGTTTAAAAAAATGCTTCTTTACACGTCTGTACCAAATTTCATCAAGATCGGACCTTTTTTACGAGAGTTATCGTGCGATATATAAACAAGTAGAGACAGATAATTAAGTATATAAATATATATATACACAATTTGAAAGAATGGTGTTTTTGGCATCTGGGGACCTCAAAATGAAAAGTTATCATGGTCTTGGGCTTAATTGTTACCATGCCACCTACGGTAATACCTTCTTCCCTATAGGAGAAATTCGCTAAAACTTCAATTAGATTCAAATTTAGATTGAAAATGAACAAAAATACGAAACCCAGTAGGTTTCAAGTCAAAATCTCAAGTAATTCCTAAAATGTAATGTATTTAATCAAAAACTCGCAGATTGGCAGACGTCAAAACAAGCACTTTAGGCCCCGTGTTAACTTGATACTTATTATTTTATTTTCATGAGAGGAATCTGCTCCCGAAGTTTGTCGGTGGATATCAGATCCACCCGTGTATAATTGTTCGTATATTTCTAAACCTAGTAAATGGGTTTAATATTGAAACCAGTAATTCATAATGCATTTGACGTTTAATTAAACAGCGAGATAGAGGAGCTGCAGGTTATATAAACAACAGCCAGCCCGAGGACCACAACGCAGCGCTTTGTAGCGCGTGTCGCAAACAAGCGTGTACCGGTAACTCAAATGGGCCTCCGGTGTTTACTGGACTTGTTGTGCAACAATATGCATTGTGTATAAGGACAGAAACAACTAATGACCGTAGGATTCGAATATATGCAGCGTAGTTTATTTATTGCACCTTAATTTAAAGCTAAGAGAGGTAAATATCCAGTTTGTGGGAAATATATGTAATCATCAAAGAAATGCCTTTTTAAATTAAAAGTGAGTTGGAAATTAGAAATTTAATAAGAATAATTTTATGTAATACAGATATTCGCAATGTATTGTATAAAATATCTAGCGTACAGAATAATGCAATTCTTCAATGAAACAGAATTCTTCTTTTACAATGTCTTAAATGGAAAAATTTTATTTACCCTAAGATCGTACTGCTGTTAAAGTTTAGTACGAATGTAGCAACACTAAATAAATAATAAATATATTCAGAATGACAAAGGAAATGATTTCCAAGAAAGGACTACTGCCGACATACTCTTTGATGTATTATGCTGATTTTTAAAAACTTAATTGTTTGAATAAAGTATAATATTTTAACGCTAATTTTATATTTATAGATTGGGCTCTATAACCATTTTCACATCGTTCTTTAATGCATTTGTGAATTTTAAAAAACAAAGAACTACTGATTTAAATAGCCAACATTGTTACATTTTAACTACTTTCCTATTTTAACTAAAAACATCTATGTAAGAATAGAATTGGTACATTAAACAATACATACTAATTGGTTTGATTTTCAACACGTTTAAATTTTTCCCAATTTTTCCGATGTAAATGAAAATGCTCAAAACAACTTTAAAGGTTATTTTTGGAGTTTTAGCCCTTATATATAGTTTTAAATCTCATCACACCTATAAAATAGTACAACACAAAACAGTTAAGTATAAGTACAGTCAGTTATATTTATAGGGCAAAGTGTATGATGATATAATAGTCGAATTATGTCGTATAATAAGGTTATTGTAATAATCACTTAAGTAATAACAATATTCATGATAACAACTAAACTCGAAACGATGCCTTTTTACGATCAGTTGTAAAAGATCGAGGAAATGCGAAAACTCAGCGCCATGATGTACATGGAAGACATTGTAAACCGTCAAAGTTTAGGCTGTTGGTAAACTGACTTGAATGTTGAGAGAGAGTTGTTCAACATTGATGGAACCACTCTGTTTCAGTTTCGGATGTTGACTTGCTACCCGAGCAACTTCGCCTAGCGTCGTTATAACGGTCTTTGTACTGTGAACTGAGTAATTTTAATAATCAGTATTATGTTATATCATGTTATGTTATGAAGCTAGCCTAGATTTGCTAGGGCGTTTACCGTTCATTCGCCATAATTGGGTTATCCGGTGCCCTG
This sequence comes from Allygus modestus, assembly GCA_963675035.1. Classification (NCBI taxonomy): domain Eukaryota; kingdom Metazoa; phylum Arthropoda; class Insecta; order Hemiptera; family Cicadellidae; genus Allygus; species Allygus modestus. Next base: position 97,342,662 of record OY776111.1, on the reverse strand, counting down.
TGAGTTGTTCACAGCAAGTACGTTTCGACCTTTAGTACCAGTGGCCTTTAGTACCACTGTGCCACATCAGCAGTACAGCCTGCTAAACGGACATCCTGTGAGAAGCTCTAACAAAGATTTAGATTGGTATTAATTTCAAGAGGAAAACGTTGTGGGTATTTGAATAAGTTTAATGATGTATGTATACAAATCAGCTGGAGTTTAAGGCGTTTAAAATCATACTAGATATATTATTTCTACTCGTACCTAGGCAAATTTGTATGTACGTATCCTACTCTCCATAAGCACATTCTCTGTGATATAATAACAAAGGACTACGTTATGTCTGCATCCTACTCTCCATACGCACATTCCCTGGGACATAATAACAAAGGACTATGTTATGTCTGCATCCTACTCTCCATACACACATTCTCTATGACATAATAACAAAGGACTACGTTATGTATACATCCTACTCTCCATACGCACATTCTCTGGGACATAATAACAAAGGACTACGTTATGTCTGCATCCTACTCTCCATACGCACATTCTCTGTGATATAATAACAAAGGATACGTTATGTATGCATCCTACTCTCCATACGCACATTCTCTGTGACATAATAACAAAGGACAACGTTATGTATGCATCCTACTCTCCATACGCACATTCTCTGTGACATAATAACAAAGGACTACGTTATGTATGCATCCTACTCTCCATACGCACATTCTCTGTGACATAATAACAAAGGACTACGTTATGTATACATCCTACTCTCCAAACGCACATTCTCTGGGACATAATAACAAAGGACTATGTTATGTCTGCATCCTACTCTCCATACGCACATTCTCTGTGACATAATAACAAAGGACTACGTTATGTATACATCCTACTCTTCATACGCAAATTCTCTGTGACATAATAACAAAGGACTACGTTATGTCTGCATCCTACTCTCCATACGCACATTCTCTGTGATATAATAACAAAGGATACGTTATGTATGCATCCTACTCTCCATACGCACATTCTCTGTGATATAATAACAAAGGATACGTTATGTATGCATCCTACTCTCCATACGCACATTATCTGTGACATAATAACAAGGGACTACGTTATGTCTGCATCCTACTCTTCATACGCAAATTCTTTGTGACATAATAACAAAGGACTACGTTATGCATGCATCCTACTCTTCATACGCACATTCTTTGTTACATAATAACAAAGGACTACGTTATTTCAGATTACGAAGAGTGTACGGTAATTAAAAAAATGGTTTAGCAAATTATAAGCATAACTAATTTGGAGCTTATATATCCACTAATTTAATGACAGTATTGTTGTATTTAAAATAAATTTCTTTATGGATTCAAATTTGCATAATTTATAGACATTTTTATAAGCAGTTATATTTATAATAATGAGTTAATGATTTTCTATTTTTTGGAGTCTCTTATTTTATATCATCTATACGGGAAACTGAGTTAAATGTTTTATATTTTATATTATACATTTATATGTTTATTTAATATTTATTTGCACCCTGAATTAAACTAACTGACCACTCTAAATTATAAAGAAAAGATTGCAGCAATAAAAATGCGCAAATTATTTGATTTCTCTCATTGTTATTTGTAATGATTAATGCATGCAGTTTTCATTATGTTATATGCCACCTTTTTTCTGTCGTTATATATAAAGTATATTGTTGCACAACACAGCCAGCAAACACCGGAGGCACATTACACGGTTGTTTGCGACACACGCTACAAAGCGCTGCTTTGTAGTCCTCGAGCTGGCTGTTGTTTATTAAAACCTGCATCTTACAGGGTTTCTACTGACATTTGATTTTGGAATTCCAGTATATTTCCAGAACTTTTGACAAAATTCCATTATTACGTGGCAACATTGCATTTAAATACGAAGGGACTAATATTAATCTCATTAATATTTGACCATGATTAAAAATAAGACAATTAAGTCATTGTTTTATAAACTGTCAATATAACGCTTAACACATTTTTACACCAAACTGTATCTACACAAAAATTTATGTAAGAAAACGTATGTTATTTATTTCAGATTTAAAAATTAAAAAATTACGCTTTTTTAATAAAATTTCAGTACACAATATGAAATTTCAATATCATTCCAGTATTTCCACTGTACAATAAAAAATCCATTTTAATTCCAGAATTTCAAGTATTTCCAGTTTCAGTACATCCAGTATTTCCTGTAATACATCCCTGTTCAATTAAACGCCAAATTAATTATGGATTACTCAATACTTATTTTAGTATGGGAAGTATATGTATTTTACTGATTACTTTTTTAAAGTATTACTTTCCCAACAATTTCCAACAAGATCATTTTTGGAAAACTTTAAAAACAGTTTTACGCTAGCGAAGCTAGGTTTAGCTGCGTTTAAGAGAGCGGTCGAGAACATTCATGTTTGGCTAACCCTTTGGAACAACAATGTAAGCCTAAAATTAAGATATGTATTAAAAATTCAAAATTGAACTAGTTTGTTGGACAACAAATCTAAATCCAATTTTTTTGGGCACAAAATGGATTGTATTGTATAAGCCCCAGATACAAAAAAAATGCTTTAAAAATATTATGAAGACAGAAGAAAAACGATTAAGTACCCTATTAGCATCCTATCCCTTAAATTTCCCGAGATATCAAAGAAAACATAAATTGATCACAGTAAGTTGTTTTATAAGAGTTTTGAATTATTCTATTCTGTTTTCATATCTTGTCGTGGATTTATCATCCCCAATACTCCCATAACTAGTTTTATACCTACTAAACTTATCTTCTCCTATCCTTATGAATCTTTTTGGACATCGGTCTATCTGCGAGACCGAATAGAAAGCGATAGAAGTGGTCATTAGCACGGTTCTCATGTCTTTGAGTCTATGACGCCAGAGAAACAAGAGCGAAGCACTATTTGAAGAATTATTAACATCAACTCATAATGTTATTTAATAATATACAAAATTAAATTATTCTTTTAAACAAACAATAAATAAGTAAAAATTAATAGTAAATTATTAATTTCAAACAAATAAATTATATTGACCACCAGATTAACAAATATTTTGCAGTATATAACCTGTATGTAATCTTGGGTGTTGTACTGGAACTATTATTATTTTTTTACCATTAGCAACCCATTAAACGTTTATAAGTTTAATTTTATAATGTTCAAATGTGATAGTAACACCTTGATAGTTTTTAGTGTGTATAAAAAACTTAAGGTTTAGGTAAGGATACCTAAACTATTAATTATAAACTTGCTTATACGGGTGATTGCGACTTGGTGTGGAAAACCTTGTTTGGTTAATTATTATATGAATATGCATATTAGACATTTCTATCCAAATCACTGTGGCCAAGAAAAAATATTTTAGGATTTTATAAAAACTGGCGTTATAGTTCCATAAACACTGTTTTTACCAATTATATTAATGTTTAATCTTGTATCCAACCTTATTTTCTGAAAGTTCTTTACATTTTCTATAAGTTAAAACCACCTTAATGAAGATAAGTATTCTTAAAAGTCACAAAAACACGCTGGAAATGAAAAAAGTTATTGTAGCTTATAAACACGAGCGATACTTTAATATTTTTCTCTTTTCATGTAATTTTTAAATACTGTCAAACATAGTAAAAAACTTCTTCATTAAATAAACTTTCAAATGATATATTTAAAATTGGGTTTAGAGGTTATCAAAATAATAGTATTAGTAAATGAACATTATTAATAAATTATTAATGTTCAATTTACAAATGAAACCGTCACTATAATTTTTAACAATTGCCATTACTCCTTAATAGTTTTTTTTTCACAAATAGGATTCTGTCATCATTTAAGTATTTTTATTGAGTTTTTTGCAAATTTTAAAGCAGTTACAAATTAGTTTAATGAAGTTTTATCATAATTTAACTTACGTTCACAAAATACAATTTAAATTTTAAACTCGTTAACTCACTCGATCTGAACTAAAATAATTATAACGAGATAGACCATCTGAATCCCTTTCCATATTCGCCCAATAATTGTATCCATTACAAAAGTCTAAGATAAAAAACTGTTCTTAAATGTACAGAGAGATCTTATCACCTTCATGGATATTATAACTTTTAATTTTACATTTTTATCCCAGCATCGTCTTTTTAGTTTTTGAAAACAAAAGGACTTTTATATTTCTGATTGATAGTGGTAATTTACTCTTCTTTTAATAATGAGAAAAAACAACCGTACCAGTTGCTGTGCAGTCGTCATGAGTTCACAAACATAGAATGCTAAAATGCATTGTGTGTACGGTTTTTGTAACGGGAATGCATTTGCCGCTGAGAGTGAGTGCCGCACGTGGAATCCCAATCACCGCATTCCAAGTTCATCGTGTCAGTGTTTACCAGGTCGCATCAACAGGTGTTAGAGAGAGGATCTGTTTGTAAACAACCCAAAGAGGTATTTGGAGCGGCCCAAGAGCTTAGGTTTGAAGAACAAATCGTTAGTATGGCTGATGGCTGACGAAACTCCGCAAATTAGTAGTAGGCAGATTGCTTCAGAGATTGGTGTTTCACGATGGAAAGTGTTTTAAGTACTACACAAAGGAACAATTTAAATACAGGGTCTCCGAAAAAGAATGACGGGATTTCGAACGGCCGTTGCTTGGGGACTATTCAAGATAACTAAACGATTTAAACGTCAAATGGAAGAGAAAAGAACTAAGTTTTTTTTCATACCTTAAAATGTTTCGATATGAGCTCCATTTGTTGCTCTGCATACATCGAAGCGATATTCGATTTCTCGCCAAGTGTTGTGAAGCATCTCTGTTGTCACAGTTGCGATCGCTTCCGAAATTCGCCCATGCAGATGTGGCAAATCACGAATTTTCTCAGCATAAACAATGTTCTTTACGTAACCCCACAGAAAAAAGTCCAAAGGGGTCAAATCAGGACTCCTGGGAGGCCAGGGAATAGGCGCACCCCTGCCTATCCAACCATTTGGAAACTTGTTAAGTGTGTCGCGCACGTAGGGTGATAGGGCCTTTCTTTTTCGTCGAAAAAACAATTAATGACATAATTTAGATATGCTAGAACAATTTTTGTTTCCTCAAATTGAAGAAATTGAAAAACAAGCCGGTGAACGAGTCATTTTGATGCAGGACGGCGCCCCCCCCTCATTACCTTCGGGAAGTGCGCGATCCATTGTATATTCCACTTCACAAAAGTGCAGGGATTATAGGGAGGTGATCATAACCAAAGAATAGAATTGTCTTGATGCTTGCTTATTGAAGTTATTATGAAATAATTTTGTTCAATAGATGGGGACATTTTGAAAATAAGTTAAACTAATGGGCGAGTTTTTACTTTCTCTACTTTAAAGGACGTTCAAGTTAATTAATTTTGTTTTTAGTTGTTTACAAATCTTTTGTTCATGATAATTTTTAGTATATGGCATATGGAATTTTTCTTTCATCCAGATATCAGTGTACACATTAAAGTTAAAAATCTCATATTAATAAGCAGTAGATGGCATGTTGCAGTATATACCTTTAAATATTATTTGATTATAAAGGTTTTTACTAAGTTTGACAGTATTTAAAAATAATAAGTAAAAATAAAAATGTTGAAGCTTCGCTCGTGTTTATATGCTAATATCCTTTTTTTATTTACAGCGTGTTTTTGTGACTATTAGGATTAATTTACCTTAAGGTGTTTTTTCTTAAAGAAAACGTAAATTATTTCCGGAAAATAAGGTTGGATACAAGATTTATCATAAATATCATTGGTAAAAATAGTGTTTATTGAATTGTAACGCCGTTTTTTTAACCCTTAAATATTTTCCTTGGCCACAGTGATTTGTTTATAAATATCATTATATGCATATTCATAAAACAATTAACGTATATTTTTACCAAAAACTGGTTTTTCACCAAGTCCCAACCACCCTGAATAACCAACACCAAAATGTTGCTAACGTGAAAAGGTAGTATTCACAAGGTGGTGTTTTATTAGAAATTCAAAATAATGGATAGTTTAATTTTTCTTATTTAAAATTAATAAATACTAACTTATATCATTAACACTCCGAAATCAAGAAATTTCGAATTTATTACCAAATGCTGCAAGAATTTAAAACATATTAGGAATAGTTAATATTTTGAATAATATTCCAGTCATCAATTATGGTAAAGAATCATGATGTTCTTGTTCGTTAAATTATAATTTTATTTTAAGAACAATGTTGAAACAATAAGGAAGCAAGATGAGGACAGGCTGTTTCATTGATGGGTCTTTACACAATCATGCGGGACCCTGGGGGGACACATTAATTTTTTTGGCTGTTCTGATGCTCCTGGTTCTATTTACCTGCAATGCTGGGAATCCAATATTGCGCATCATATGGTTAGAAAAAGGTCCAATCAGGATTTAAGGTAGGTGCGAGGTTGCTGGGGGTGATAAAAATACACCAACAAATTAATATCAGGCTTTTATAATTAAATGTAAAACCCCCATAAGACAACGTACTGTGTTTAGTCGATATACATTTTCTTTAATAACTTAAATATTTATGTTGGAATTATGAGAGAGGGCTTAAAACCTTTGCCTCATTAATCTCCATCTTTACTAATTTTACATCCGGGGCTTTTCTGACCCTTTTTGGGCCCAAAAACACGAAATTTGAAAATTAATTCCCATAAAAGGGGGTTACAGTTTTCCGATTGTTTTGCCCAACGAATTTGTCCAACTGATTATTTAAATTACTAGTTATACTGAGCAGCGCTTGTAAGACTACTCTTTACTCAATAATAATGCTAATCGTCATTGACTGCCTGATTTGTGACATTGGTGTTTCCTTCATATGTTTTAGCTATTTAATATTAACGAATTAGGCTTCTTCATACAGTTATGGCTGATATTTGCTATTAAATTATTTGACAACAGCGCCTGTACCTAAACAATCTGTCCCCGATGTATAATAACATGTTCTGTCAAATATTACACCTTTTGCCTAAAAATTCAAAATGAAAATGTAGTTGCCTAAAATCAGTTAATGAGAAAGTTAGACATTTTAGCATGGAGAGCATGCAGTGGCTTGCGAGAGCGCCGCGCCGGCAACTGGGCGTCACCACGTGATGTATGTGAGGTTGAGCGGCAACGCCAAGATTGATGGAATTGCACATGCGAACGTAACGTGGAGGCAAGCTTAAACTTTATTGTAAAGAATGTAATAAATGTGGAGAGGTTGTAAATCAAATAAGAATCATAAGAAAAATCTAATAACACATGGTTGCATAAATGGTGCTCTTGGTTTTTTGTTGTTTTTTTGCAATAATCCTGAATATACTGCAAAATTGAAGGAAGGTTCATATTTCAATGGTTGATATTTTACATTAGCAAATTGTTACATAGTTCTTTTTATGGCTGTTTACGAATATTGCAATTGTGATAAGTCTTGGAATTTTCAATCATTTTTATAATGTTATGTACAATAATTTATAAAAAACCCAATAACAACAAAATTGAAAAATTATTATATAATTAAATGCCCCAGTTTTGAAAAGGGGCAGAATGTCGTCTCAGGTGCTAAATAAACCCTTCATATTATTTGTAACCTGAGACGGGTTTACATTAATAAATTAGACCTTTGCCAGCCAGAAACCTTTTTCTTTGGGAACATAAAATAAAATTAATGCACCAACAAGGTAGTTTTTTACTACCAGTAATGCTCGAGTACTTTTACCGGACCTTATCGTCTTGGATGTATTGAAAGAATATCCATAACTTATTTCCACATTTCCCCTATTCCAGGTAAATGCAAGATATATATATATATATATATATATATATATATATATATATATATATATATATTGTTTTCACTGGCCCACCAACTTGTATTAAACATAAGACAATTTGAGGTTATATACAAATTGAAAATACGCATTAACGTCATAACCCGAAACTGCAATTCAACCAATATAATTTTCAAATTTCAGGTTATATTCATTGATTTGTTTACGTTGTTTTGTTTAAATTGTTATAGGATGGGTGTTTTTTATGTCATGGGCATATTTATACACAAATTTATACTTGTGATGAAGTTGACTGGATAAACGAAAATTAATAAAGATTTGAAACCTGAAATTGGAGAAATTACTTCTGTTGTTTTATGCATACTGATTATAATTTACAACTATCCCATCATAATACAATTTTAAACTACACCTTTATATATACAACAGAAGTTATAAACGATTAATCTATTCCGAAAATTTGTTTAGTATAATTATTAATCATTTGTGTACAGGACTCTGAGCGGAATAATCGTCAGCTGAAGCAGATGAGCCGCCAACTCTGATGAAAGAAGAAAGAGTTGAGGTTAATTTTCCGAGGGACCGCTCCATGAATACTTCAGCTTTTGGGAGTTGCATCGCACCCGAAACTTCCACCTCCATTCAGTTCCCTTACCTTGCCATACCCATTCGGTTGCTTTGCCTTAAAATGTGTTCGTGTAGTCCCATTGTGCAAACAAGTTATCCAATAACTCATATTTGTATAGCGATTATTTTGAAAATGGACGCTGATCGCATGTTTTTTCCCAGGTAAATGATGTTCAAGTTAAAGACATTTGTATCATGGTCTAGTACTAGATAAATAAATATAACATATTGACAAAGATAAATACAAATTTAGAATACAAAATTTGTAGCTTCCCGTCACAAGTTTAATTCTCATGACTAAATTGCATGCCTATTTCCAATTAATTTTAATTTCCTTTATTATTCTAAATTCCTTTCTTAACCTAGTTGGTTTAAATTGATTTAAATATTATGTATGGTAAGTAATATGATTAAATAGTCTTTATATTACTGATTACCTTAAATTTAAATTTTTACTATTTTACACCATATTCAAAACACAACAACAACAGAGTAATGAGACACTAACAGGCGATTTAATTTGGAAATCAGTTGCTTAATATAAAAAAAATAAAGTTTCCGCACTGAAATAGGTTCATTCACGAAATAACACAAACATATTACGGAAATGATGATATTGTGGCAGTATATTGCTTTATTAAAGTTAATACTGTATATTAACATGACACATACACCAAAATGCACATACTACTTTTATGAGTAAAATTGGTTATGAGTAACTTAACAGACGTAATCATTGAATCCATATAAAAAATAACTCTATGCAAATAAAATTGAATGTATACTCATTGACATAAAATTATGTTAGCGAAATTTCCAAACAAGAGCCTGGCTAAAATTGTAAAATTTAATTTACGGGCAATTACTTATTAAATTCAAAAGATTAGTAAGCAATTGATACTTTCTGTTTTTTATTTTATTTCTTTAAATTGACTGCAAATGTATATCATCGTGTATTAGGTAAAGTCTGTTACAGAATACTCCAGTTCTAACGTACAGGATTTCTCGTGATGAAAGCTCGTTACAGTCGAATACGCGTTTGTGATGGCTGTCAATAAGTCGCATCTCTTGGAGACATTTAAATATTCATGACGCGCTCTCTCGGAAAATTAAGGCCGGTTCTCCTCACAAAAAGCTTTGATACTTTGAGTATTCTAATAAATACCCGACTTTTTCATCGTGTATTATTTTTAATTTAACGTTCTATTTTATTAATTCATACTTTACAAAGTGATGGTATAAAGTTGTAAACACTATTTGGTAACGTAAGTTATTATTAGCTGAGGTTTTAAATACAATTAAATATAATTGTTGTATTTTAAATTTACAAACAAATTTGAAAAACGTCATTCGGACATACACGTTTAAACAGTTTTCAACAGACGGCTTGGAAACAATCCTAAGGATCAATCTCTTACTCCGACTAATAATGCATAATAATTAATCATATTGTACTGTCATATTGGTTTGTGGTCATAATTTGTAAGGGACTTGGCGTAAGCAGAAGAGTAACTTTGCATTATAAACGTTGTGTGTTAACCGGGCAAGAGCGATTATTTGAAAACATTACTGGATACAGTATGTTGTACTGCAGTGTTACATATCGTAACTGGCGCTTGCAAGGATATCGTTATTTTATTGCAAAGCTAGGTAAACAGTTGACGAGTGTGTGTAGCGGGGTGTAAACAGAGGAATGTAATAAAGTGTATACAGCTCGCAGTCTGGCTTACACGAGTGTACTGTATTGCAGCTGGGTTTATTGTTGATGGTGTTTCAATAGTAATATATTACTTGTTAGCTTTTAAACATAAAATTGTTTATATATTTTGAATGTGTAGTCTTTAATTTAGTTAGTACCATTTATATTTGAAATATGCGAACTTTACATGTGTGTTATTTATTATAATTATTTAAATGTACAATATTTATGTAGCCTAAAGTTACGGGGGTTTGTTAATATGTGTTATGTAGGTTGTAAATACTTATGTTTAGTTATGTATAGTTGAGTATTTTTTTAAATATCATTTAGATTTGTAATGTATGAACATTTTATTCAAATGAAAATTGTTTATAAACAATAACCAAATTATAAGATGGTTAAAAATAGGATAACATTATAAACAGGTAACTGTCTATACATGCGGTTGCTAAGGTTCCTAAAATACAAATATGATGCAGGCATTCTTTGGTCTTATTTCTAACGTTTGCTTCACTGGCGAACGTTTGTATGGGTGACTAATAATGTTTGGGGTATTTAACTTCGTAGAATATTTAGAGCATAAATGCTTTTGAAGAATTAAATAATACTTTCCGATGTGTTAAGCACTATAAGTAGGGGGCAATAGTTTCTTCAAAACCAGCAAAGGCGCAGTGAGGAGCAAGTGAGGAGCCCCCCCCCGTCACGTGATTCTCGATGACGTCAGCCCCCACAAGTGAGGATCCACCTGCCCCCCCCCGGTGAGGATCCACCTGCCCCCCCCCCAGTGAGGATCCACCTGCCCCCCCCCCCCCGAGTTCGGTCGGCGAACAACCGAGATCCCATGAGGAAAACGCGGTTAAAAATTAATGGCGGGCTCGTTTAACGGCGGATTTTCAATTTTCTTTAAGCGGCGGTTTACTTAGGTCGTCGCCCGACTTATGGTGAGGTTTGGTAAAAATCGGTCGATAAACAGCCGAGATCCCATAAGGAAAACGAGTTTAGAAATTAATAGTGGGCCCGTTTGACGGTGGATTTTCAATTTTCTTTAAGCGATGGTTTACTTAGGCCGCCGCCCGACATGTGGTGAAGTTTCGTCAAAATCGGTCGGTAAACAGCCGAGATCCCATAAGGAAAACGCGTTTAAAAATTAATAGCGGTCTTGTTTGTTGGCGGATCTATGGGGTTCTTTCGTCATTCGCTTCCTTGGGGATAGGCCTACACTCTGGAAAAAGTCCCGTGGGAATCGGTGGGTAAATAGGCTAGTTATTAATTTTCAAAAGTTTTTTCCTCATGTTCAAGGTCATCACGGAAAGTGCCGCAGGCGACGGGGGGGCAGGTGAATCCTCACCGGGGGGGGGGCAGGTGGATCCTCACCGGGGGGGGCTGACGTCATCGAGGGTCACGTGATGGGGGGGCAGGTGGATCCTCACCGGGGGGGGGCTGACGTCATCGAGGGTCACGTGACGGGGGAGGCTCCTCACTTGCTCCTCACTGCGCCTTTGCTGGTTTTGAAGAAACTATTGCCCCCTACTACTATAGTTATTATTGCGTTTTCAAGACTTGTGTATGATTTCTTGTGAAAAGTTATCTTGCATCGAACATTAATCCTGCACTTTTGGTGTGTGTACCTTTTTCTCCATGGTTAGAGGATCAGCCAGACCATACCATTTTCTCCACAGCTAAACCATTTTATAATGTCCTCATATTAAAAACAGAACCATGTTTTAAAAATTATTCGCACTTTTAATATAATGGCATTTGCGGTAAACACAATATTCCAATACCCTTGTTTTTAATTGTATACTAAGAATCAGCGATTTGATGAACCTGTCAATGCCAATGGGTTTGGCAGTGGAGAGAAAACGGGGTTGGGAAGTGTAGCCTTCTCTTCTCGTGGAGAGAGAGCAACGTTGTAGTGGCTCCATTTTCTACCTGGTTTACCCAAGGATAAAAATGTATACAGTCCATTTAGTACGATATAGTTTGTATATTGATTTTAAATAAGACAGTTTTTTACACTTCGTTTTTTGTGTGTCTACGCCAGTGGAATTTTTTAACAGTCATTTATTCTTTGACTCTGAAGACAAGATTATCCACCCTGAACAATGCCCGAGATTTCTGGTGCGCAACCTCCAGAGAGAGCGCGATTAAGAGTGAGACACTAATAACGCCTTGAATCTTTGGTCACGAGTTAATCCCTTTGATAAATTATTTCTCACGTATATTTGCTTCCAAAAGAACGCTATTTTACTAATTGAGTGTTTTCTTTTGGGCCTACCAATAATAAACTTCAGGGCTGAGCATTGTATTCTTTACATCTTCGATTTTAATCTTATGTAGTTGTATTTTGATAGCTAATTACTTAAACTTGTTATTAACTATAATTCCTCATTTTTTTATAAAAGACCTGTCGCTTTATAGTTGTTGCATCTTCATATTGTTGTTTTTAAGTTGTTGCATCTCGTAACTGGTTTAAAGAGTGTGCATAGACTGTGTTGTCATTTCAGTAACTTGTGAATTTCAATTAAGATTAAAATATGTTTATGATGATAACTGTTTTATTGCATAGACAGCTGTTTTATAATGCAATTTAATTAGTTGATCTCCATTTTTTACTTTCTCCCTTTATACAGAGTATATGGAGAAAGTATTGTTTTCGTCAAAATTTTCGAATTTGAGTTGTTAGTGGAAATATTCGTTTTGGTGCTCCCTGAACCCAAAAAAGTGGTTTTTACGTGATGTCTGTGTGTGTGTGTGTGTGTGTGTGTGTGTGTGTGTGTGTGTGTGTGTGTGTTTGTGTGTCTGTGTGGATGTGTACAGAGCTAGAGCCCTAACCAATGGGCCGATTTTTACGAAATTTGGTATGTAGGGTCTAATCCACGATATCTCCAGGTATTTTTTTCATTTTTTTGAATTTTTGATTTTTAAGGGTAATTATCCCCCAAAAACCTCCAAAAAGCATGAAAAATCAAAATTTCTCAAAAACGGCTGTAACGATTTTGATTAAACTGTAGTCGTTTGTAGAACTTTAGTTTTCCAACAAAATGACACCACCCGCATTTCTGTAAAAATAAGGGTTCAGAAATTACAGGACTTAAAACATAAAAAAATCAGTTTTTTGATTTTTCATAAAAAACTATATATATAAAAAATTACTATTCACCATTATAAAGAGCTCAAAAAACTAAATAATTTAGTATTTTGAATTACTATTCTACGATTGCTGGTTTCGAAGAATATTGAAATTTTCATTTAGTGGTAAACGCAGTACGTTGTCCAATGTTATTGTTATGGGGAATACAAAAATTACTATTTGTCTCTTATTTACTGATCAGTTTCATTCAAACTTGATATGCTTGTCAATTTAGCATTGACCAACAGAGGAAATTCGAAATATCCCCCCTTAATAACCCTGGGGGGGAATAGGGGGCATTTCCCCTCTTAAAACCACGAGTGTAGCAATGGATTCTGTGGTGGATTTGGGTGGATGTTTTTTAAAACAACTTGTTTACAATATTTTCTGTGCATTCGACCGTGCTTTGTATTCTATATTTAGTAAATAAAAAGTAATTTATTCATTAAAGTTGGGCTAAAAGGGAGAAAGTATGTGTCAGTTTCCTGATACCGTTTATTTGTTATAGGCACGAAACAAACTTTCTGGGCAGCCGGGCCCCTTCAAAATAAAGGTATTTCAAATTTAAAACCAATGCAAAACTACAGATCAAGACAATTCTTTTGGTTCTTCACCGTCAAAATCTGTTAAAAAATAACACGGTAGTTTATTTTTCAAAAAAAAATTTCCATATTGTATTGTAGATATAAATTGGAGAGCAGATGTAATTAATAAATAATTTGTATGCTATCCAAATATTTGGGGTGGTTCTGAAAAAAAAAAATTAAAGTGAGTTTCTTGTTTTAAACAGAACTATAATTTCCTATGCGCAACTTGCAGTTCCCATTTTGAGAAGCGAGAATAGCAAATAGTGAAAAAGTAAACAAAACAATGACAGTTTGTAGTTTTAAATATAGTTCTTGTATCATCTGTGTTTATTTTATTTTATTTTATTAAGAAAACACATTTGACATAAACCACATAAAACTCTCCTCCATATGAATAACATGGCGATATGAAAGTTCCGTGGGCAGATCCCTGAGGCCTAAATCGAAAATTTAAAGCCAGTTTGCACATCTGCACACCTAGACGCACGATTTAGTATATAATATGTGGGGGTAAATCTTAAAACTAAAAAGCCTTACTGTTTACTAAGTTTGCATGAAGCGTATTAATGATGTAAATGTAGATTTAATTATTGATGGGATCATTCTCCAAAGCTACACTATATTTAAATTTTCTTGGTGTTTGATTCTAATCAAATTACTCTTTTTTATTTTTAGAAAACTAATCATAGAGCTTACATTTGCTTAATATTTTGCTGCAATGTCTTTTATAGAAGGACATATCTGTTTAACAATGTTGTCCAGCCAATTTATTTATTTTTTAAATTAAAACCTCAACTGCCCGTCATCATATACTATTGCCCTGTGCGGTGAACTAAAGACAGCGAGGTACCGTAACGGCATTAATCACGTTGGCAAGCTGGAGGAGACCGCTCATGATCTAACAGGAGTCGGCGGGACCGGGATCGAACCGGCCACGTCTGACTTACTAGAAAGGCACTTTACCTCTGCTACCGCGTCCGGTCCGGTAATTAATGCAGTAACTGATGTCAATTGTACAAGTCTGAAAGTCTGCTGTTGTAGTTTTTGTTTTTAAATAAAGTTCTGAGTTCTTATAGAACTTGAGCAAGATATATGCAACTGATGATATAAGTAAGTCTGTCCCTTAGAGCCTTGCTTAGAACAGCCAACACCAAGTAGTTACTGGTCTGTAAATATCTGACTTAACTCACACAACTCACACTGTGTGTTGCATATATATCTTGTACTAGGCTTATCGCCGTTGGAGGCTTCGCCCCCAAACCCCCTTTTGAAGTTCGCTTCGCTCACTTGCATTCCTCAGTCAACTCAAGTTTAAATCACTCAAATATTGTCGTTCATTAACCAAAGAAAAAATACACAACAAACACCTTTGGTGAGCACATTAACACCCATACACAGGCGGTCCCATATCGGTTCGATATCGAAACATTTTATCAACCGGCTGCTTGTTCGTTTTATCAAATGAACTCCCGACTGCGATGGTTGTTTCGAGGTGCATAAAAGCAAAAAATAAAGTACCAACTCAATCAAAGTCAATCATATACAAATACAAAGTTGTGTTTACAATGTTAAATTGGAGTTCTACAAATGGATTTACGTGTAAAATATAACAACAAATTAGACTTCAGTTCACGACGAAATTATAGTAACCTAACCTAACTCCGCAGAGCGCTGTATGGTGGCTGTTTGTTGTGCAACATAATTACAAATAAATGAGTGTGTAAAAACAAAATAAAGTCAAATCAAACAGAAATTGCAGAACTCAAAAAGTAAGCATAAAAAGGCGGATTCAAACCCGTGACCACATGATCTTGAATCATCTGACAACATCCACTGACAATATCCACTGGGCTACCGGGCTAAATTCATTCGATAGAACAAACAATCGGTTGATTACATTTTCCAATATCGAAACAAACGACGCACGAACAAACGATATTCGCGATATTGAACCTCCCGTGTAGGCGATAATGTGCTCACCTTATTTTGTAACAGCTGATTTATATAAACCTCATGTGAGCAAGTTAGTATCGACTACACGGGCGGTTTATTTAAATCAGCTGATACAAACATGTGGTATTGGCCAAAGATAGTGTGCTTTCATTAATTAAACAGCTTTCCAAAACTGTACACATTTAAATGGGCCAAAATGCCCAAAAAAATCTTAAATGATCAAATCTTAAATCTGACGAAAAATCGTTAGTTGCAAATTAAATTTTCTAATACTTTTGTATTTAACATTTTTTGCCATCTCTTACCGTTTGCGCTCAAAGTGTAAAAATTTAAAAAGTAGATTTTTCTCCGCCCCAAAAATGCCTCAAACTTAAAAATATTAACTTTTGGCAATTTTTCCGGCAGATTCTCGTCAAGAGCTTTAATTCAAGTATGGGGTCGAGGGGAGTTAGATTACGGGAAATGCCTCATCGTTGATGTCAGTGAATTAGTGAGGGAACCCGTCTAGCTTTATATAAGTAGATAAGTTATGTAAGAATGTAGCGTATTCCACAACTAACTGAGGATATTACATTTTTAACAATTAAAAAACCTGAACAATATATTTTCTTAATAATATTTTAATTTTTCAGTGGCAGTTTACTGAGGAGGATGCCCAGCAATGCAATGTGGATGCTCCATGTGGTCCCCAGCAATGTGACGTAAGTTTAAAAATATTTTCTATTTAGTCCTAAAAACCTTTTTACAGTTAAAAAAAATAAATTGTAAATATAAGTTAAGGGTTGAAGGCATTAACAATGTCTATGTAAATCATAATGAGACTGTGTAAGCACTCTTTTATGAAACATATAACGTGACCGACGTTACGCACTGTACTATCTATCCTAGGCTCTTATAATGCGGCGAGTGAGACCTGACGACTGCTGTCAATTAGGAACTGTCATAACCGTGACACATCCTTGTGCGTCAGGCGACAAGTTGTTTTCATTAAAAAAATATCACAGTGCGAAATGGGAGGCATACAAATAAAAACAAATTACAAAAATTATTCATAAAACTATTTTGTAAAAAAAAATTGTAACTAAGGCCTATAAAGATTTTGTTTGCAAATAATATACAGAAATTATTTAGTGCATGTATAACAGTAATGCTTAATTTACAAGTTTCCAAAAAATATGTAATCTATAATATTATAAAGAAGAGGTGGTTTCTGTCTGTCTGTCTGTCTGTCTGATGTTCCGGGTGAGCGCAAAAACTACTGAACCGACTGGGCTGAAACTTTACACATAGGTAGATCTTGAACCCATGCAACACATAGGCGTATTCACTTCCTTAAAATCCCCTCGGGCTATGCCCTTTGAACGTCCTAAGTTTCAATGTTTACATTTCTTAAGAAAGTAAACATTCAGAAACTGTAATGCGAACAGCTGAGGGCACTTACATTTGACAAATTAAAGAGCAGAAGCAAAAACAACAGCTGTTTCAAGCTAACTAAAATGCAATTTGCATTGACTATAGAACGGGTAAGGAAAATCCCTGTGCGAAGAACGTGTACATCAAGTATATATACATTTATACCGTATAATACCGTATAATTAATCTATATAAATAAAATTAAGGTTTTGTCTGTACATTGCTTGGAATTATGACATTTTTGCATATTTTCACGTTTTACACCCTAGGGAAACCAAAACAAATCTTATCTCAATTTATGTCTGTCTGTATGTCTGTTTGTCTGCCGGTAACACTCAAGGACGGGTTTTTGTTCGCTTTTCACTGGAAAACGGGTACACCGATTTTCATGCAACTTTTTTTCTATGTTCTATATGTGCGTTAGAAGGTTTTAGGCTAATTGGATTGTTTTAAATTACCTTGGGACACTGCCCCATAGGGTTTTAAAGATCCTATGCTATTCCTATGGACAAAGCATTTATTTATATTGAACAAGATGATGGCATAGTTATTCTATAAATAGGTGTTGTAGTTCTTTATTAAAAAGTTGAGTGAAGATTGGTAATGAATAGCATAAGTGGATATATGATCTAAATCTATATTTGTCAGATTCATGCACTCACTGACATAGTGATCACTTTATCTAAGAAACGACAATGCCTATTGAAGATAAAATTTTGGATGGTGGTTCCCATTATGCTGCAGATTCACAATAAGAATACGTTTAAAAAAGTCCTATAGGGTTCTTCGCTAATTTACTTTTATGGCAATTTTATGAGTATTAGTACTTACTGTACTTTTGTAAGTTACATTTCGGTAGGAACATAACTAATTCATCAGAAAAAACGCAAGCCTATTCCAGCTACGAAAATGTTTAAGGGCTTCGCCCCCCGGAATTTCAAAATACAATATTTTAACTATCTTGCACATATTCTTGGACTGATGGATCTGAAATTCGGTAGGAATGTAGCTGATAGCTCAGTGCAGACATTTACCTACTCCAGACACAAATATACTCAATGACTCTGGCCCAATGGCCTTTAATATAAGCATGTTAGTCATAACACACCAACTACTCAACCAGTAGAGCTGAAATTTGATGTCTTAAAGGAAATAAGAAACAACATCATGGGGAGTCACGGTGTTGTTCTCTGGAGATCTCACACAGACCCTTTGTCGTAAATGAGACATGAGTGGACGAGTCTACGCCTCTCTAAAAATATATTTTATGTAGCCGACCACTGAGCGTCTGAACTTAACAGTAAATATGAAAATGTATTTTTGAGAAGATTTTCTTATGCGCTTTTAAAAGTTGAGATTGGGACATTGAAAAACAAATTAAGGTCCCAGAAACATCTATCCTTCACTCGGCACTATCGATGAATCACAGGATTTATTGATTGACAGTTTGTTACACCGAGGTTCATAAACAGTTTAATCTGGAAAGTG
This sequence comes from Allygus modestus, assembly GCA_963675035.1. NCBI lineage: Eukaryota > Metazoa > Arthropoda > Insecta > Hemiptera > Cicadellidae > Allygus > Allygus modestus. The sequence goes on along the minus strand of OY776111.1, from coordinate 97,323,930 downwards.
CCTGGCTCTGTAATTGTGCCATTCTCACGTCCACCAATGAACAAGCAACGGAGATCAACACAAATGTAGGTCTATTCCAAAGGGAGGAACGAACAATACAATATTTAATACCGTTCATTTAACCATGACCACTGTTGGAACAGTTCGTATATATTGATTTACATTTATTTAAATAAAATAAAGTAGTCATATGTTTTTAAAACGTATGATTTTTCCAAGTTTAAATTGTTTATTTATAATGAAAACAGGACCTGGCAAGAATGGTGATTTTAAAAGTGGTTTGTTAATATTTTTAAAGTTTAATGTTTCGTTACATTACTATTAATTTATTGGAATTTAAAGAGTAATGTATCAAAGTATTTAAAATGTTAAATTAAACAGGGTTAATATTTTGTTGTACTTGAGTTCTTTTATTTCTAAAATCGAATCCTAAGTGTTACGTGTACCGAATTGGAGTAGCAAAAACCACACCGTTCACTACCCGACAGAGTTCCTCGACTTGGCAACAGTACCCGAACTATCTGCCATAGTATATTTCTTTAAATTTAATCCTACTTTAAAAGTGTAAAATGTAATTTTAATATTGTAAAATTATGTGGGTTGTTAATTTTTTTCGTTAATCTACCATTTATATACAACCCGTACGAAGAACGGGTACACAGCTAGTGTTATATAAATTTTAAATAATTCAAGATATCTTTAATTTTGTAAAAGGATAATCTTTTATTAGGACAATGACAAATTAAAATGTCAAATACTACATAGACGTTCCCGTGATGAACTCTATACGAGAGAGTGGTCCATTCTTCAACGAATCTGTATTGTTAAATGTATTCTCAACTTGGCCTTGAATTCAGAAAAGCTATTTTAAATGTTGATGTAATAATGCTTATAGCAACGCACCCCTGCTAGGGAAGACTGGTCATCGAGCCTGTGTTGGTCAGTCTATAATTACCGCTAAATATCGTGCTATACTTATTAAGGTGTTCCGAGTTGCTTTCAGAGTTAGCTACTAGCACAATTTATGTTCTCTGATTCAATTCAATTCAAATTATGAACACTAATAATCACATAATTAAGACTTTTTCTCACTCAAAGTATCACCACGTGTGAATAGAGTACAACGATATTAAGGTTATTTGAATGTTTACATTTAGCATAGAATGAAATTGCAGTGCAGCAGTGCATTATGGGACGCTAGATTAGGTTTAAAATTTGCCAACAGATTAAAAGATCTTACTTTCAATGTGAAATATATTTAAAAAATGGTACTTTTGGCCACTCTCGGTGGTTCGTGGTATTCCGTATTGGTCACGAGCTGATTGGGAAATGGCGGCAGTCACTGACAGTGGCCATACTACCCCAGAGGGACATTTGAAAATACCTTTTACGAGTGAGGAGGGTTATATTATAAATTCATAACCCTTGAGACTAAACTGTATTAAAAATAAAATAATAATGTATCGTGAGCAACACGAGTCGAGCAAGTTAGCGGCCAACTGCCATGCGAGGCGTGAAGAGGCGCAGCGGTAAGCGGCTTACGAAGGTCCTGGCTGTCGATACCCGCTCCCGACGCGACGCGACGTGCACGTGAATTAACTCGGTCGCTATAAATATCAGATACTTCAAGAGTGGGTTTAATGTGGTGATTCATAAGCAAACTAGACCACATACCATGCAGCTGGTTTACATTAGTTAGTTATAACTTGTTTTTTCACTGTAGGATACCAGTAGAACTGTTCTAACTTCATACCTGGCACGCCAAGTAATTGTTATAATTGTAAATTATAAGAGCAGGCGCGCCAGGCGTAGCTGAAACCTAATACACTGGACATTTTAATACACCACACAATAATTAACATATGTTTTCATAACAAACATTTTGAATATCTAGACATGTTATTATGTAAGTAAGATAATTATGAAACTATTATTATTTAGGTAAAATTTATTCGCCTATTGTATTATCCCTACTGACACAGTTTGTTCGATTCTCGGTTGCACGAGAAGTGGGTATCGTAACACTGGTGATGAGGTTGGGGGAGAGAAGCTTTCGGAGAGATGCGCTGCAGCTGTGACCAAACACTTTATTACTTGCATATTTTATCGAACTTAGCTGTTGGTATAAATGTTCAGTAATTTCATTCGGTTTATCTCCTGAGTTATTAATCTGGCTGACAAGTTAGGAAAGCATCTGGTTACCATTTCCTTATACATGAACATCTGATTTACCTGATATCAATAAGTTTAAAACCGTGGTATGGTAATGTAGAGTAAGGTCTACTAAGTTTATATCGTAAAGTTTTGTTTATTTGTGAAAGTTTAATTCTTATGCAGTGATTTGTAGCCTCTTGCTTAACATTGTTGTTGTAGGTACAATTTTTTCATTATTAACAAAAATTGTTTTAAACATGACTTAGTTGCAAACATAAAGTAAAATGTTTTAAGTAAAGTTTTAAGTAAACTTTAATGTTTAAAGTAAAGTTACTTTTAACAAAGATAACTTATAAGTATCATGACCTTGGATTTTGTCTAATAATTTGTTAGCACTTGTGTGTATTGATTGTAGTACTGTTAAGTGAGGTTATATTAAACAACACGGCATAAGATTGATCGTCATTAAGAGCCTGATTATTTACGCTGTGCTGTGAACAAGCATCTAAAAATAGCATTTTTGAAACAAGCCGAGCTGTTTCAGCTCCAATTCAGTTAAGGTTTCTATTTAAATTTATTAAACAATAAGTATTTTAGGAAACAGTAAGATTTGGAAGCACGCACTGAAACTTTGGCTAATTCTCCTGTTCTACTTTGTGGTTATTTATATAAACCCGTTGAAGAATAGGCCAGCTGCTCCAATATTACAGCTGTTGTATGATTGTTTAGAGCCACTTCCTCTAATAAATTACACAACCAGCAATGTATTCAATTTTTTTTATTTTTCAAAGGAAGACCGGTATGTTTCCTTTCCATTTAAATGTTATAGATTTCCCTTTCGTCGCTGGGATTTTCTGCTTTCCATTTGTATCTATTCCAGGGGCGTCACTTCTTCCCTCGCGGATTAATATCATCGATATATACTGGTTCTTCACCGGTTTTATTATATTACGAGTACATACCGTTACTATTAAAGTGAATTAATAAGACAATTTCTAGAACCTTGCAAATGTTATCGACAAAGATGAAGCGATATACGAGTAATTTTTTAAATTTGTATGTCGCATGATCTTCTTTAACATTAGCGTGGTTAGAAAAACTTTCTCCTTAACTCAGATCAATAACGTCAGAATGTACTCAAAAATATCGGGGGTTGTATATACAGGGTGTCCCATGAGAGTGTGGCACAAATTTAGGATTTGGTAGGACTCATCAAAAGGAACAAAAAACGTCATATCAACCTATTTTGTTTTTCAAAATTGCTCCGTTTTCCGTTTGCCTGTCTGTATGTGATTTGTAATCAATGCAGCATATCTTATAAATCACTTCAGGTACAAACTTGAAACTTGGCATGTGTATTACACTAGTTAAGGGCTAAAGTGGTATTAAATTGGGGTTTTTCTTTAGCTGTTTCAAAATGGCGGTCATTTAAATTGTTTAAAACTTGATATCTTGAAATCGTCAAATTATTGAGCAGTTAATCTGCATATTAAAAATTGTGAGATTTTAAGTTACAAAGGATGGTATACAAATTACAAAGATCTCTCGATCCATAGCTGAGAAATTTTAATTTCTGTAAGTAAATGCGTGCAAATTCTATGTAAATTACCAGAATAACCACGATTTCACTTACAAAAACTACAATTGCTCAGCTTTGAGTCGAGTAATATTTGTAATCTTTATTTCATACATTTTGGCTCAAAATGCCAAAATGACTCAAAATTTTAGCTAATTTCCCCTACAGGGAAGAAGCTATTACCGTAGGTCTCTTGGTAAGACATACATAGATATTTGTCTGTTAACACGATAATTATGAAAAAAATCCGATTTCGATTAAATTTGGCAGAAACGTGTAAAGCACATTCATGACTTAATGAGAAAAATCAGATGTAAACGTGTAAAATCAAAACAAAACAGTTTTATTTCGAATCATAAACACTTAAAATTAGGTAAATAACAGGAAAGTACCTTAAACACACACAAACAATGCTTGACAAATTATTAAACACCCTCTTTGTTTAACGAAATCCTTTTCGTGATAAATTAATATTTCGAGACCAATAATATATCATGCGGAGTTAACGTGAAGTCATATCAATAATAATATTGTTTCAGTGAATTATTGGTGTTATGTGCCCCCTGTGGGCAATGTGTATGTCACCATTGTCATGTTAATCGAGTTTAGAATGTGGTGATTTATTGTGTAGTTGATGTGATAAATCTTTCACCCTATACACTTTTATCCACTTACAATTATATCCTTAAACTGTTTGAGGGATATGAACTTCAAAAACTGTAAGGAAGTTAGCAATTGTTTACTCATCCTGTACAAATATTCAACGTCTAGACGTTCTTTTAAGCGAATTTTCCCTATAGGGAAGAAGCTACAAACGTAGGTCTCATGGTATGACTTAAACTGGAGACCATGATAACTTTTTGTTTTGAGGTCCCCAGATTCCAAAAACACTATTCATTCAAATGTATACACATATATATATACTAGTTGAAGTACCCGTTCTTCTCACGGGATAGAAAGGTTAAAGGATCTTGAAACTGCTGTTCTTGCTTCTGTTCTTTAAGCTGTCAAATGGAAGTATCCACAGCTGTTCACATTACAGTTTCTGAATGTTTACTTTCTTCTGAAATGTAAACATTGAAACTTAGAACGTTCACGTGGCGTAGCCCGAGGGGATTTTAAGAAAGTGAAAAGGCCTATTTGTTGCACGGGTTCAATATCTACCTTTGTGTGAAGTTTCAGGTTCAGTAGTTTTTGCGTTTACCCGGAACTACAGTCAGATATACAGACACCACCCCATCTTTATAACATTATAGATAGATATGTGTCCGTTAACTCGATAACTTTTGAAAAAACATCCAATTTCCGATGAAATTTGGCATAAACGTGTAAAGAAACATTCATGACTTTTTAAGTTCTGAAACCAGAAAGATCGGACGATGGGAAGGGGGTTTTATGGGGGTTTCCAATATACCAACAATCAGGTTTTTGAATTGTTCACCCTACAATTTAAAAAACACTCGATTTTGGTTTTGTCCATTTTATAGAGCTTAAAAAACAAATAATATGGTATTTTTAATCATCAACCCAATTAAGTGGTTACAGAGAAAATCCAAAAAACGCGATCATAAAATTTCCAGTGTTAATCTTATGAGAAAAAGGTTGTTAACTTTTCCTCAGTTATTTGTTCCGAAAACTTCACATTGTTTTACCAATCACTTTAGCTCTACAAAACAATCATTTTGGTGTTTTAATTGTTGTTCTACGTCCAACCGTTGCAGAGATATTCAAAGTACTAAACACAGTACGTTGTCAAATGTTATCCTTATGGAGGATAAATACAATTTGATATCTTCATTATTTACGAATATATATTGATGAAACTTGGCATGTGGCTTCACGTAGTACTGTTACATTGATATTTTCAGAAAACAAAATTGTTATTTTCCCCATAGCATTAAATCCGCATACTCCGTCCTAATGTTATTCTTATTGAGTATAAGTAAAGTTTGATATATCCCTTAATTATGAACATAGATTAATAAAACGTTGTGTGTAACTTCACCTTGTTAAGTTATATTCATAATATTGCTTAAAAACACATTTCTTATCTTTACTGTTGCAGCAAACCTGCGTACTCAGGCCTAATGTTATTCTTATGGAGAATAAATCAAATAATATATATCACTTTTTATAAATATATTTTTATGAAACTTGGTAAGTGGATTTATGTTATAGTGAGAAACAAATAAATGCATTGGAAATTCGCTGAGTACGCAGGTTTGCTGCGACGGGGGTATTTTAACATGCATACTAAATACTACGTAATTGGCTGTTTTTAAGATATTAAGCTTTGATCAATTAAATGTCCACCATTTTGAAACGGTTAAAGATAGAAACAGCACATTTAATACCATATTAGTCCTAAACTAATGTAATCCACATATACAATACATATATAATACACATTCCAAGTTTCAGGTTAATACCTCAAGTGGATCCTAATGTCCTAAGGTAAAAAAACCACATACAAGCAGACAGATGGAAAACGGAGCGATTTAGAAAAAAGAAGATCGGAAGTTGTTTTGCTCCTTTTGATGAGTACGACCAAATCCTGCATGTGTGCCGCACTCTTGCGGGACACTCTGTATATGTGAAGAACTCTGGATCCTATAAGTTATTAAGATACGAAGCGTTGTAACGATCTCTTCAGGTTTTTACGAAGGCATTAAATTTTTACAATCAAACTTTTCATCATTTTAAGAAATATGTTAGCAAAAACGGCTTTTCTTAAGAAATAATTCGTTTGAATTTATTGCCATAGACACTTCTAAATAATTGTTGCTTATGTTTGCGTTGTCAAAGAGGCATATAATTAAATCATTTTTTAAATAGTAAATTTGCGTTTGACTACAAAGGTATTCTTTGAAAATTAAATAAGCTAAAATATAAAAATGCCTACTTTTACTTACAATATTGTCAGAATGACAGAGTAAAGGCATTGAAGGATACGAGGGAGCTGAACACAAGTCAAACAATGGTTTCAAAGAATTGTACAAATTATTAACTCTCTTTCAGAAAACTTTACGTAGGCTTTTTACGAAATACTACTTATATTAACCAAAAGAATTACGTCCCATTTATAAAATACCCAAGTTTAATACTTCTTTATCAGGTTTTTATTGTGTTACATTCAATATATCGTAATTATTTCTTTAGTAAAGAGGTTTGACCCCTCTGCTCCCCTATTATTGCCCATCCACAGGGCCTCTAACCTATGCGTGGAACGTATTAAGCAAAGCAAGGGGTGAGCTGTTACAGTACAATGTAGAGAGTACTGATAAAATTCACTAAGATTGGGATTCGAACCCTTGACAGGGCCGCTGCCATGGTTCGGAAGTCCGTCCGTCGCCTTGAGTACTACGCCAGTGATGCTAAAGATAATAAGCAAGTTGAAGAAACGGTCTTTATCAAGGTTCGTAGAGCTTTCAGATCAGGTGTGCTTATTTATATAAGAGTAATGTTCGCAGCAAAGATGTCTTACGAGGGCGTCCATGTGATTCGTAAATCAACTACATACCATAAAGTGTTGCCAACCTTAAGGGTATATTAATGGTACAGCTATTTTTTAAATTGTCACTGGACATGCAGAAAGAAAATTTAAACCCTTAATCGATTAATATAACAATAAAAATAAATCAAAACAATATATTAGTTTCATAAAATAACAGCTTATCATAGAATGTAAGCAGTTAAACAATGTTAATTCTAATTACACTGATGAGGAAAATTTGGTACTCGTACGATAAATATCGTGTTTCCAGCAACACTGCAGATTGGATTGGTGATCACGTGACCTTCCAGCTGATTTTACGAGGTCTCTTCCAGTTAAGTAGAAAACCTTGAATATATCGACTCAGCACACCTAGTCTGAATTTCAATAACAATTCAAGTGATATTTTTGAAGCCCTTGATTTTTGAAGCGTTCTTGCGTATTAAAGAAAACGGATTGGACTGGAATAAGTGTGTCGGATTGGCTACTGATGGAGCAGGAGCAATGGCAAGGCATAAAACGGGTTTGATGGCCCGCGTGAAGTGTGTTGCTCCAAATGTTAAATGGACTCACTGCTCAATACATCGGGAGGCACTGGCAGTTAAGAAGATGTCACCACAACTGAAAACTGTGTTTGACCAGCTAATTCAAATTGTTAACTACATAAAGTCACAACCCTTGAACTCGCGCATTTTTACAGTGCTTTGTCAAGAAATGGGAAGTGAGCATGAACAAATTTGTACACACCGAAGTGCGCTGGCTTTCTCGAGGAAATGTTCTCACGCGTTTTTTCGAACTTGCCGATGAAATTAGAATATTTTTCTTGGAACACGAAAATTTTGTGTCGAAAGAAAAAATGGATGACTTCAGTTGGCTTTGCCAAGTTGCGTATTTAGCTTATTTATTTAGGCATTTGAACGCTTTGAACTTGAAGCTACAAGGACCTGACACCGATATATTCCGCGTTAAAGAAAAAAATGAAGCTATGATTACAAAACTGAAACTGTATGCAGATCGAGTTGCAAAGAAGTCCTACACTTCATTTCCTGTTTTAAAACAATTTCTTGCCACTTCAGAAGAAAATCTGCCCTCTGAGGTCCAAAACTTGATTGTTGAGCACTTGACTGATTTGTCAACCGCATTAAGGAAATACTTTCCTGCACAAAATGTCAATAATGAGTGGATAAGAAACCCTTTTAAGCTTAAGCAAACAGATATTGCTAGCCTTGACCTCTCTGAATCTGAACAGGACCAATTGGTCGATTTATCCTGCAGCAAGGCCTGGGAGGTTATCTACAAAGAAGAAAGCGACCGCACTTATTTTTGGTTTCTCGAGCAATCTGAATTTGAAGACCTAGCAAATAAAGCGTTGAAGCATTTGATGCCTTTTTGCACTACCTATTTGTGTGAGCAGACCTTCTCAACTCTTTGTAACATCAAACATGTCAAAAGAAATCGTTTGAAGAATGTTGAACCAGCCCTCAGATTAAGAATTTCAAAATATCGTACCTAAAACTTCAGACATAAAAAAAACAACTTCATTCCTCCCACTGAAGTGTTTTTACTATTTTTGGATGTTAAAACTGATTTGTATATTTTCAGGATTCATTGTGTTTCACTCACACATGGCTAGAATAAAGAGTTTCAAATATCTTACCTAAAACTTCAGACATTATAAAAAAAAACAACTTCATTCCTCCCACTGAAGTGTTTTTACTATTTTTGGATGTTAAAACTGATTTGTATATTTTTCAAGATTCATTGTGTTTCACTCACACATGGCTAGAATAATATTATATGATTAGGATGTTAAAACTGATTTGTATATTTTTCAGGATTCATTGGGTTTCACTCACACATGGCTAGAATAATATTATATGATTAGGATGTTAAAACTGATTTGTGTATTTTTCAGGATTCATTGGGTTTCACTCACACATGGCTAGAATAATATCATATGATTAGGACTAACATTTGTTTGTTTGTTTACAAAAATCATTTCATGTACACTTGTGTAATTTTTATTTTATCATAATATATAATTGGTTCCTGTATTATTTGCATCTTTTCTTTATTTTCCGTCCCTTAACAGTTAAATCTCCAGGGAGGGTCCTGAGTGCCTAAAAACCCACCTTTTAACAACTAAATGTTTAAAAATTTTCCGGGGGAGGGCCCCCGGACCCTCTGCTGGGGGTATTCCATACCCCCAGACCCCCCGGAAGGACCCCCGGGGGTCCGCGGTGTCCAGGACTTTGAGAAACTCTGGTCTGAAAGCTCTACGAACCTTGGGTCTTTATAACAGACGTGTAACCAAAGTCAGTAGAAAGAAATGGACCGGAAATGATTCGTAGTGGTGAGAACAGTTTACTTTTGTAATCCATTATTGTTGGGTTGTTCTAGGCGTATTATTTGATTACATTATATGGTATTAGTTTTAATTTATGCTCATTTTTCTTACAATTAGCTACTCACAAAATAATACAACCTCTCTTGATCCCTTAGTTTTAGAAATTCACACTAAATTTCGTTGGAAACTGCATAAAAATCATAATAGGATATTCAATTTTACGTTTCTAACAAATTAAATTTCTAATTTAAAAAAAAATTGTATGTTGGCGAAAGCTAAATTCATTACTCCTTTTTGGAAAAATGGATGTAAAAATACTCTTGTGTTCTGTACCGTTGTCAAAATATTATTGGAGTATATTCCTAAAATTGTTTTACATCTGTGTGATGAATAAATAGAAACACATTTGCATTGTAATTAAATATACTATTGTGAAAATTCACAAACAGTTGATCAATACAGTCTTATTGATTAGCAATATATTTTATATCTTTTCGACAGAATGTCCTAACATTGTAGTTTGAAAGTTGGCACTGGTTTAGAGCTATAGAATATTAAGATGTCCATCTCAACGTTTTATGTACACCGTTAATTCGAATGTGAACTGTATTACATTGACTTCAGATCCCTTAAGGTAAACTTACACAATGTTTGTATTGGCCCTCGATTATTTTTATGTTTTTTTTACTATTTACAGAATGCTCAAGAAAGATTTTTTATCTGTGTATTGTTAAGTGGTATCATGAGAGTTTTACATTCTGGAGTAAAATGATTTTACCTAATAATTACCAACGGACAGAGGAATGAAAAACTTGGCTTTCGAAAACTGCATTTTGTTATAAAATTTTCTTTATTTTTGCATTAATAATACTTATTATATCAACTCTTCAGTGTTTTGAACAACTTAATTTCGTAATAGTGAAGGTTTGAGTGAAAATTATTTAATAAAATTTAATAAATATTTTATTACAAAATATAAAAACAAACTGCTGAAGGAAGTTACCAAACATTCTGAAGTAAAATAAAAAATTAATAAAATAAAATTAATGTTTTATTAAAAAATAAAAAATAAACTGCTGAAGTGAGTTACCATACTTTCTGAAGTAAAATGCTTTTACTTAAAAAAGCAAGCCTTTATATGGACAGTTTTCTTTAATTTTGCATGAATTATTATATACTTCAATCCTTAAGCGTTTATTTTAAACACCCTGTCTATATAAAGGGTTAAAATGAGCAGTACCTTGTACATTAACAGTACCTTAACAATATATACAAAATTTTATGTTTTGAAAAACAAAATAAATTGAGTGCTGAAGTAAGTTACTATCAGTACTAATGACGCGCATTCAGAGAAATGTTAAGTTGTTTGCTCTTTCATAAACCTCTATTCACTCTTGCTGACTTCGTCATATTTCAAATGAAGTTGGTATTTTTATGTTAATGATATATTTAAAACAAATAAAAAACAATATTCGACACTTTAAAATAATAAAATCATGGTAATTAATACCATGACGCTGGACCTACATACACATTATAAGTGCGGAAGGGGTTAATGATATAAAGTCCCAATCCCAATCCCGATTTTATATAAAAAACTGCAGTATACTGAATACAATGCTAGGTTTCAATGATTTGATTGGCTTATTTATTCAACATACCAAGTCTATTTACAGTAATTATACTGAAACCGAAATAACTCATTTATTTTTAAATTTAGCTAACAAAATTAATGAAAATCCTTTTTAATTTATATGTTGTGCATTGGTTACACCTATTACAATACGTAATTCTTATCACGAATTCATTATAAAAAAACTTAGTTACTAATAAAAGATTGCCAACTGAGTTTGTTATTGTTTTGCAACAACATAATTATTATTGACAAAAATAAATAAAAGAATCGACTGTGAGTCCAGCGTCAAAGTCGTTTCCAATAGTCCAGACATTGTATGAATCAGATCAGGATCAATGGTTTGACAACAAAGGCAGATTTATGGCGGTAGTCACTTGAAATTAGGTCAGTAAGATGTATGGGGTCAGTTAGTTGTATGTCTCCTCCGGTTTCATGGCTCCGTTGTTTTTGTCTACCAACCAAGAGAATAATACAAATGCAAGAGAATAATTCCTCGTAAATCATTAACCAGAACTATTACAACATTTGCCGTTCTTATGATTTTTCGTGTTTCTTTAATTTCTAGTCAAAAAAAATAAGTTATGAATTTTATATAGTGTAATTTTAACGCATTTATTTATCCAATTTTATAACTAAAATAATTATCATGTTTTAAATGGAACCATGCATTTTCTAGGATCAGTTGTTGGTCTGATGATGTACACATTGTGTTTGAAAGGCATCACCAAAGTTAAAATTGAATTAGGTGGAAATTAAAATGAAATTTGTTATTCTAAATCTAACGTTAATCTTTTGTTTTGCATTATAATGCATTTTAGATTAGCAAAGGATTTACGTTGTAATTTCTCTATTAATATCATTATTTGATTCGAATATTTATTAAAATTAAATGTATCTTATTTAACCTGCTGCTTTCCTTAGTATTAATTACAAATCACCAACATATGATTATTTTGTATAAAATATGGACAGTAAAAGAGTACATAGTATTACTGTTGAAACTGAATGTTTGAAACACAAAATAAAATAATAATAAAATAAAATAAGTAATTGAATATGGGAAATATAAATTCCCTTTACAAGGTTAGAGAGAACTACGTAATGTTTCACTTATACTCAAAATACATCGACTTGGTAGGGTGTCGCTCCTTCCGTTTCAGACAAGTGTATTTGTATGAGTAATTTTAGTCCATTTTAACAACCCCACGAAACACAGTAGGGATTCCTAACTAAATTTAAACAAAACCCGTTGAATCAGATCTATTTTAGAAACCAGCATTTTTTCATCCAAGAGAATAATATTAACACACTGTATCAAAATACAAATGCTATTTTGTCCCCTTTAAGATTACTCAATTTGTAATGCGAATATTTTTTATTAGCTTCCAAACAAAAGGGGTGTAGTACCTAGATTTGTAGACAAACGGCAAAATAAATTGGTCCCTACACCGTGAAAATCGCCCAATGTCATAAATGATAAATACCCCCGTTGCAGCAAACCTGCATAATCAGCGAATTTCAAATGGTACTTCACTAAGTCATGACGCCACTTACCAACTTTAATCAAAGCATATTAATAAATAAGCAAGATATGACATTTGATTTATTCCCCATAAGAAAAACAATTGGACTGAGTATGCAGGTTTGCTGCATCAAGGACCACAAAATCTGGTTTTTATGCAAATCCAATGGATCACCTCCAGATGAAGCAACATACCAAGTTTTATCAATTTATTTTCATAAACAAGCAAGATATCACATGTTTATTATTCTCCATAAGAATAACGTTATGGCTGCTGAGTACGCAGGTTTGCTGCCATGGGGACCACAACAAATGAGTTGTATGCAGATAGCATTAAAACCCAACCATATAAAGCCACATACCAAGTTTCATTAATATATGTTCATTAATAAGCGAGATATACAATCTTACTCATTCTCCATAAGATTAACTAACATTGGACAACGTACTGTGATTAGCACTCTCAGTATATCGGTAACCAATTGACGTAGAGCGATGTTCAAAATACCAGATTGTTTTTAAGCTGAATTTAATGGTGTAAACCAAAATTTTGGTTTAAAAATAATTATATGTACAAAGTTCAAAAAACCCATTTTTGGGGTAATAAATCCCCCGTAAAGTAGAGCGACCTGTCTCGTTCTCGAACTAATGAAAATAGATGCTGCCTTCCACGTTTATACCAAATTTCATCAATATCGGACCATTTTTACTAAAGTTATCGTGCCTACGTCCGTACTACACACATATGAATTTGAACGAATGGTGTTTTTGGCATCTGGGGGCCTCAAAACGAAAAGTTAACATGGTCCCGGGCCTAGGTCTTAGCATGCTACCTACGGTAATAGCTTCTTCCCTATAGGGGAAATTCGCTAAAAAGATAATATAATTATAACATCGAACGCCCAAGATATGAAATAAAAAACAACTTGTTCTCCATGCACTGGGTATGGAGTAATATAATCATAAGCACATGATATACCGCTATTTTAAAAATGCATCAAATAAAATAGGTTCTATCTATCAGGTTACACCACATGTCGGACTCGGACTGTATAAAATGCTTCTAACAGTACGATTGCTTAAACTTATCTCATGACTACTTAAGGTTTTGTTCATTTGCAAAGCTAGTTTATATAGTTTACGAGAGTACACAAACAAAAACCAACTGTTTTGAAAAAATAGAGAGTCATTCAGCTTCAGAGCAAGTTTTCCTCCGCAAGAATAAATGGGATGTGAAGTCGTTCTTCAAAGGAAAATGAGGTAAAATCGTCTCGGTGTAACGTTGACCATCAAACATAAGATGTATCTTTTCATCAAAGACGATTCAGATTTATTTTTATCTGGGATACAATTTCCCTATTCTAAGTTTTACTTAGATAAAAAACTTTCTTTATTTTTCCCCGTGTTAACACAAGTTATGTATTTGTTAATTTTCGCTCTATACTTTGTGTTTCTATAACTTTCTTCCATTTATTTGGTGATTATCAATACAAACGGGATTTTTATTTAAATCGTATCAGTTAAGAAACAACTTTTTGATACAATAAAGTTGGTGATGATATACGGTTGTCCCGGTACCCCACGTCTGTATGGAACAACTTTTGTAGCTTAATTAAGGGGATACAACAAAAGTTTAATTTTAATATATATGTTGTAGATTTCGTTCCGTTTATTGCTTTCGTATCTGCAATTTTTTTATACCTGTAAAGTTTAGGAACAAACAAACATCGGTATTATTCCAAATATTGCAGATTAGTCGTCAACGTTTAATTATAGTTGTGCTGCCTCCAAGGGGAAAAGTGTTAACTTCAAATGATTTTCTGTTAACTTGAAAGCCACTCCACGAACTTGAGATTCCGAAGGGCGCAACTTAACGGATATCAAGCAACACATGACTGACCATGAAACGTCTGATATTCACACACACACACACACACACACACACACACACACACACACACACACACACACGCACACGCACACGCACACACACGCACACACTTATATATAGATGTATGCAAGAATAGTGATATTTTATAAAATGTTACGTTGTTATTTGTTTGTGTAGTGTAGAATTGTCTAAAGATAGAAAAAGCCGAAATATTTCGAATTGATAAGGAACTTGCTCTATGAATTTGAACATATATATATATATCTCACAAACCTATATTCTGGAAACGATTCATCGATGATATTTTCATGATATGGATATTTGGTCGTAATGAACTATAAAAATTCTTACAGTCACTGAATACTTTTAGTGATCTAAAACTTACATGGACCAAATCCATAACATTTGTTACGTGAAGTACATATAACATACAGTCTGTACAGTCATTTAGTCTGTTACGTAACATATGTAAAGTGTATATCGATAAAGGATCTTTATAAAGTAACATAAATATCAAAAGTAAAAGCACGTTCCAATTTCTGCATTATGAAAGCTGTATCTTCCAACTCTTAAAAAAGTCTATCCCAGGTCTGACAAAAAGAACGATGAATATGTAGCGAGAGGAAACACATTGGAAATTATATTGACAAGCTACTAATTGCTTTAACTAAAAGAGGTTATCCAAGCTTAGTTCTAAACTTAACACTAGGGCTCTAAACGTAAATAACCAATCAACTTTTGAGAAAGAAGATCCAAAATTTCTTAACCATTTACCACCCTGGGTTGTACAAACGTTATAACATAATGCAATATCCTGTAGCTTATAATGAATTACAGCAATCTTCTACAAATATAATACTCAAAAAAACTCCTAGAATAATATTTCAAAGGCCTCCTGTATTAGAGGAAATATTATCAAAACAGGAACTTTCTTCTAAAACGGAAAGATTAAAACAGAACAAAAGAATAAAGTACAACCCAGAAAGAAACCAAGATGTCTCGTTTGTAAAACGATGCCATGTTCATCGACATTCTCGAGTAGTACAACAAACAAAACATACCACAACGAAAAACCTGTCATGTGCATCTTCAAACACAATGTATCAAGTTAAAAGCAGTAAGTGCCCTAAAGATTATATAGGATCAATGATAAACACAGTAAGAACACGATTTACAGCACACAGGTATGCCTTTAATCATTGGAAGATGGAACAGCCACTGGTCAAACACGCCGAGCATCAAAAAGGATATTTTAACAACTGCATACAATATCACCAATTCGGCAAATAACTAAAGACTCCTCGACACAACAGCTGAGATATATGGAACAGGCTCACCAGTTAGTTTTGAAATCTAAGTTTCCCCATGGACTGAATTTGAGACGGATTGTTCCACAGTTGTTATTTAATGCCCAATTTACATGTAATCTTTGTTTATATTTATATTTGTGTTTTTTAATTTTGTTAGAGGTTATAGTTATTTACCATTAACATTACGGCCGTTGTTGAAACAATCCAAAATAACTGCATTCAGATCAAAGTCTAGAATATTTTTATTGCCCACACACCCATCTGATAACATGTTCTTGGACATTCTTCGAAATTATAAAATATGAAGTCTGAGCAGATGTGAAGTGTTAAGCATCATCACCATTATTCATAAAACTGAACATATTGAGTTTCACGGTTTGTTTGCATGCATATAGATAATAAATTAACATGGTGCAAAGAAATGAGTAGTACGCAAGATGTCAGAGGTACTTTAAATTTTAGAGGGACCAAAAGACGATTTTTTAAAACTGTAAGATCAAAAATGAGACCATTTATATTACGTACGAAACAAAACAAAGTTTCAGAATGAGTAAACATTTCAGACTTGATGGAAGGAAGTCAATGTTTAATCATATCAAAGTACACGACTTGGTTAAAGATTTTATTCAGCGTTATATTACCTCAGAGGTATTCACAAATTCACATTGCCTAGCAATTCACATTGCCTAGCTCCGCAATTTAGGATTCAATTATAACTGTAGTCTGGTCAGAAGGAAAATCGTTTATATTATCTTTAACCTCATTCAAATACTATTGTTGAGCATTTCAAGGCCATAAGATTAATAAAAAATACTATCAACACATAAACAATATTAACTTAAAAATTACCAATATCTAGTGAGCTGCTTTATTGTACTTTAATTGGGAATAATTATTAAGCTTTGCAGAGATGTACCTTTTTGCAATATTCACCCTCTACTATATAGGCGGATTATGTAGGCAAATTACAAATAACCTTACCGGGTTATTATGGTTACCAATAATGACATTTGAATTATGTCATACTCATTGAAAAGTTGCATGACTTTTAGAGATTTATACCATTAATCAAAGACAAAATGCCACGGGTGTGGCTTGGACATGCCAAAAAAGTGCCGGTCATGGTTCATTAAATGCAACATTGCTGTACAGTAGCAGTATTTCTCAGAATTTACTTGAGAGCTTAGCTGCCAACTGAACGATTGTCATGGATTTATTAACAAAAACAATATATTATAACGTGAACACGTTTGTTTAATTCTTTTTAAATGGCTAAAGATGTGTGCAAAGGCTGTTTATACTTATTCTATGCGTTCCATTGTTCTATTTTTGATATATTTTCGTTAGCTGCACTGTTTCACATGAAAGAGCCAATCCCATATAAAAATACTTTACTAGGTATACAATGCAGTTGTCTGCTTGCAATATTGAGCGGAGCGAGTATTACAAACAGCTGACAGTAACAGTCTGCATTTAAATTTGATCCATATAAGAGCTGTATAATCAACACACAGTAAACAAACCAAATAAAATATTTCTCCTATTAAAATAACATGGCAACTTTAAAGGGCCGTAGGGCAGAACCCTTAAGTCCGATTTGGACCATTTCAGATTTATACCTTCCCATAGATGGTTACTATGACCGAGCAAAATTTCGTGAGGATCACTCCAGCCGTTCAGGAGGAGTACGTGTAAATGAAAAACCAGAGTGTAGTATAGGAGCTCCGCTCAATTAAGCGATTTTAATTACTTTAAGGAACGAAATCAAAAATAGAAGAGCTGACTGAGTTTAAGATCAAAACAATATGCTCATTTATACTATTAAAATACTTGTATACTAATCAGTATCATTACCCTTCCCACGTTGATGAGTTATTCTAAATAAACGATATCTAAAACATCCGAATAATTGAACTAAAAAGCAATAAGGAAATATGGTAAAAATTATAGTGATGGTCGGAAAAAATATGGGTTTTAATTACCAGAGCATTTAAATAGAAATCATATGGTCCCCGCTAGTTATTGCGCTGTCACGTGTACTGATGTATTACTGCAATGGCATTACTGGCCACACTGCAGTTAAGTGATTTATGTCCCGCTTTTATTGCATAATCAAGCTGTTGCTCAGTCAGTATTGTTTTTAGCTGAAACCGCAAAAAGAAATATGGCTTGTATTACTACTCTGTGACAGCAATGCATTATTATTTATTATAATATTATTTAATCATGTTTTTAAATTGTGTATTGGTTTTATTTTATAATTACTTTGTTATAAACATTTTAGGATTATATTTACCATGCTAATCGTAGCCAAACAGTTGGAAAAAATCTTAAACGAGTGAAAGCTTTCTCGGAACACTCCTGCAGTATGGTAGAAGCGATTTGTGGTCCGTCGGGCTTCACTTGATTTGAATTTTTCGACACCTGTTTCCATTGGGCATCCGCAGCCCGACACCAAGTATTTCTTAATTGTAGGATTAAAAGGACACCAAATTAGCCTGAGTTTGCGCTGGACTATAACGTGGGATGTTCTACAAATCTTGGCAAAGCCTCACATCCATCTCAGGAGCGAAACCTTTTATAAACCATTAGTTGACCTTACCCAAATATCGAGGCCAAGCCTATGATTGTGTGGCCAAAGGCTATGGGGTTTGCAGTAATATACTAGCTGTAAATAATTTAACATGAATACTTCATAAACAATAATTGCACGTTATTTTTTTTAATAATGTAACCTGGAGATATTAACAAATAAAGATAGTTTCCATAAAACGTAAAAATGGCTAATTTAATTTTTGATTTAAAGAGTTACCCTTTAAACCCATAAGATATACGTCGAAATAGTATATACTGTACGTTGTTTCTGAGCAATAATATCATAGTACATACTGTACGTTTTTTCTGAGCAATAATATCATAGTACATACTGTACGTTGTTTCTGAGCAATGATATCATAGTACATACTGTACGTTGTTTCTGAGCAATAATATCATAGTACATACTGTACGTTGTTTCTAAGCAATAATATCATAGTACATACTGTACGTTGTTTCTAAGCAATAATATAATAGTACATACTGTACGTTGTTTCTGAGCAATGATATCATAGTACATACTGTACGTTGTTTCTGAGCAATAATATCACAGTACATACTGTACGTTGTTTCTGAGCAATAATATCATAGTACATACTGTACGTTGTTTCTGAGCAATAATATCATAGTACATACTGTACGTTGTTTCTGAGCAATGATATCATAGTACATACTGTACGTTGTTTCTGAGCAATAATATCATAGTACATACTGTACGTTGTTTCTAAGCAATAATATCATAGTACATACTGTACGTTGTTTCTAAGCAATAATATCATAGTACATACTGTACGTTGTTTCTGAGCAATGATATCATAGTACATACTGTACGTTGTTTCTGAGCAATAATATCACAGTACATACTGTACGTTGTTTCTGAGCAATAATATCATAGTACATACTGTACGTTTTTTCTGAGCAATAATATCATAGTACATACTGTACGTTGTTTCTGAGCAATGATATCATAGTACATACTGTACGTTGTTTCTGAGCAATAATATCATAGTACATACTGTACGTTGTTTCTAAGCAATAATATCATAGTACATACTGTACGTTGTTTCTGAGCAATGATATCATAGTACATACTGTACGTTGTTTCTGAGCAATGATATCATAGTACATACTGTACGTTGTTTCTGAGCAATAATATCATAGTACATACTGTACGTTGTTTCTGAGCAATAATATCATATTTAGTTATTGATTTCCTAATGAAATATAAAATACGATTCCAACAATAAATTAAGATACAATATGGAGACAAAATCTGTAAATAGAGTAGTTTTATTTGTTCATGAGGATAGACAACTTCAAAGGAAAATATTTTACATGGAACGGTCAAGCTAATAGTAATTTATTTTCCTTGTTGTTGGCGTTTAATTGAACAGCGGGATGTAGAAGCTGCAGGTTTTAATAAACAGCAGCCAGCCCGAGAAACACAAAGCAGCGCTTTGTAGCGCGTACCGCAAACAAGCGTGTAATTCAAATGGTCCGCCGGTGTTTACTAGCCGTAATATAGTTTGTTTATAAACAACGATTATGTGACGTCATGATTATCAGGAGGCTCATAACGTGAAAATTGTACATACTATTTCACTTAAAGCTTTCCTGATAGGTTAAGAGACAAGAGAACTGGCGGTGATATGAAACCTACCACAGTACATTTATTTACGATTGGTGCAATCGTAAATTAGTTTAACTGGCTTCTAATACGAACGTATGTGGTGTAAAGAAATGAAAGATACATTAACTAAAAAACTATGGGCTATTTAAATGTTTAAAGGCCTTTTATAAATTGATTCATGGATTTATTTTATAAACTAACTCAAACTAGAAAATCCAGCTGCTCGAAATCGAGCAGATTAAATTGCGATGCCATTACAGAACTTAGCTTAAAACAGCTGATATTCCTTCTGTACTATGTTTTGTTACATTAAACAGCTGTCAAATGCTCAATTTAAATTATTTCTGTTCTTCTATAAGATTAACATTTTAAATTTTGAATGACTGTGGGAAGTAGCTCTAAGAACGAATTCTGAGGAAATTCGGTAAATCTATGAATTATCCCCTATAAAATGTTTGATAAATGTATGAGGTGTATGATTCTATGTTAAATTAAACTAGAAATCCCATGCGGAATTGTAGGGAGAGTAAAATTGTTTGGTGAGAAGTATAAAACATTTACTTGGCAAAGTATTAACACATTTTGTGAAAATAGCCAAACACGTAAACAATTGCATAGCAGGACATTTACTAAAAATGAAGAGTACTAGGTCTTATGAAAAGAATCAACACCATGAACTTACAATATTGTTATTTTATCCAAAATTCGTATAAAATGCAGCTGAAGTTAGTGAGTAACATTATGAATTTTTAGCTAGTCTAAACAGTGTTCAGTTAAATACAAGCTATTAGCCAAGGGAGTCGTAAAACTTTAGACAAGCTGAGATGCTATTACTCACTATGGGTGTGTATACTCAGTGTTAAGTTATTTATAAGCTATTAGCAGCAGCATTCAGCTTTCGTTGCGGCATATCAATATGAAACATTAGATAAGCTGAGATGATGATACTCACTTTGAGTTTGTATACACTATGCTGTATTATTTAGGCGCTATTAGGAGCGATATCCAGCGTTCAGAGCGGCAGATCAACATGAAACATTAAACAAGATGAGATGATGTTACTCACTATGAGTTTGTGTACTCTGTGTTGAGTTATTTACAAGCTATTGTCAGCGGTATTCAACATTTTCTGAGGTACGAAACATTAGACAAGCTAAGACTATGTAAGGTCACAATGGGTTTGTATGCATACAGTGTTGAGTTATTTACAATATATTGTCGGCGGTATTCAACGTTCTGTGAGGCATATAAAAAGCATTAAACAAGATAATGTTACTTACTATGAGTCTGTTTGCTCAGTGTTGGGTTTGTGAATCGATTAGCCATGGTATTCAACTTCAGTGCAGTTTGCCCATATGAAACATTCAGCAACCTGAGCTGTTGTGACTTTATTGCAGTTCAGTATTGAATAATACCTATAAAATCGGACCAGTGTTGCTAAATATGTATGTATGTACATTTAAGTTTAAAGAAAACCCACTGCTTGTGGCTTCGTGTGTAGAAGGCAGCATTCGTGGCTGTACGGTGTCTGAAAAGCCCGTATTTTATGGATCAAAATTATACCCGCCCTTATGTTATAAACTACTAGAGCTTATGACTTGAAACTTGGCGTATTTTATTCATTTTTAAAGCTAATTCAGCTTTAATTACATTTTTAATAATTAACATTTTTTGACACATATTTCTTTTGACAATTTTAAATTGCTGCCATTTTGAAACGGTAAAAGGTAGAAATATAATGTTCGTTTCTGAATTAGCTTTAACATGAATAAGCCACGTTCCAAATTTAAAGTTATAATACCAAGATACTTAAAACATTATGTACTTATTTAAATACTGAAACGAACTAACAGAGAGAAAATGAAACCTTGATTTACTTATTTTGACCAATGAAATATTAGTCTAATACTTTGAATGTACTGTACTTTGTATGAACATGAACCATAGACTCTGTAGATGTCCGTATGCAACAAGTGCAAGAGTCATATCTTATTTCAATTCAACTTAACTGCCTGCATTAAAATTGCGGGGGATTACATATACAAAATGTGTTCTAATATTATCTAATCAGATGTTCGGTACATCTCTGTCCTCCCTAATGTAATTGATTTATTTTCATCTTACCAAAACTAATTGTTGTGTGTCTAAAACATATTAGGCGTAATTTATGTACTTTTTATAACAACTGAAATAGATAATGGCATGTATATATCATAACTAGTGGCTTGAAGGGGTCATTGCCCCTTCCGTTGTTCTAAATGCCTCAACTGATTTTCTCTTACTCTTTAAGTGTTGAGGAAAATAAAACAGTTTAAGTAAAAACACATGTCAGTTCATAAACAAAGTAGACACATAATCACATGTTTTAATGTAAACAAAGCAGACGTTTTTAAAGCCCCATGCTTTTCTTATGGGGGATTTTTTACGTTATTTCTCGTTTGCTGGTAACTTTTTAGAAATACTGCTATTTTTCCCGAGTCCCTGGGATTAAGACCTTAAATTTGAACCGCCTCCCATCATCCTGCAATTTACCAAACTCCCACAATTTTGACTTTAAAATTTCACTTACAGAATTATATATAAAGATTGAAGTCCTGCACAGCAGTAACATATACATACTGAGAACATAACGTGGTCCAAAAAAGCGCAAAAATAGGAAATATTATCAGTGACTGTTAATCTATTACACATTGGAATAATTTTAAACATGACTATATAAATACAGACGATACTTTTGAAAGAAATGGCCTAACAGCATCAGTTGTTTGTACAACATATTTAATAAACGGCAACCCCAGCTAATGTTCCGGCAAACGAGGGGCGGTTCATCGCTCAGCAAACCTCAGTTCATCAATCTCTGACAGCAGGGTGCTCTTAAGTGAGCCTAACCTTCTTGGTTTTCTTAGGTAGTTGTGTTCTCTGCAGCTTCGACTGAAAACCATCCTGTTTATGTGTTCTCTAAAAAACATGCAAATAATTACTTATCAATTGTAAGGCAATTAGCGTCACTAGTTCAATGTAGAAACATAATCTAACATTCGTAAATGGGTGACCGTTTGCTGAAGAGTAATCAAAGTGTACGATTATTGATGATTGCAAAATGCTAACTCCAGGAACCTACTTTCGCATGATTTATCAAGTGCAGAGCTCATTGATTTGATATATATTGATTAATTACCAATATATAAATTGAAAACTCAGCTCTTTTGTCTTCCTGGTTACAATTCTAAACGCTCATAATCTATTGGTTATTATATTAACTCGTTTCAATGGATTTCTTGATTACTTCAAACAGTATTTCTAGAGGTTCTTAGAAAGTAGAAAAACAAATTAAAAATGGAAAATGAAACAAATTCTTTAAAAACACTTTTTATAGTACTTAGGAATAAGACTTGCCGATTCAGGATGAGAGTTGTTGTGATTTTATACGATATGTATGTCGTTTTAAATTATTTATGCCAGTTAAAATGTCCAACTTCCATTGTTCTACATGTTTCGCTCTCTCAGTGGACTCTCCATCTAGTAGACAGAAGTAACTTGCAGACACTAGTGTCAGCCAGGCGTGGCTCTGCGTGGCTTACTGGCCGTCAGGGGAATCCCGAATGATGAATGTTTGCGGACTGCGGACAAGTGCTGTTGTAAAGTAACGTGGCAAAAATATCTCCTGTGATCCACATGTGTTTATTTTACTATAAATTATTCAACTTACCTTTAAGTGGTTATTTATATGCATTACTGTACATTTTATCTAACGCAGTAACATTTGGTTTTGTGATTCTTACCTACAGAAGTATAAGATGTTTTAAATCCTTATACATCTAAGTACATTTTTTAGTTTTACACAGTAAAATTTCAGTAACACATAAATGGACATTGAAAACTAAATAAAAACAACCATATAACTTAATTACTGTCTGGCCTTTTTAATAAATGTAGTCAATTGTTCTGAATACAAATGTAGATAAGAAGAATAGAAAAACGCGTTCGTATAGTATTTGGAACTTTTGTAATATAAGTCAATACACCCATATAAAATTGTTTAAATTTAGAGTGGAGATTAATATTTTGTTTCCTCATCTGTAATGTTATAAAACTTTTGTTCGCGTGTACTACCGCCAGCCAACCAACCCAGCAACAACCTAGTCTCAGGAGTTTATTTCTTTCAAAAAGTCTCGCGAAACTCTTGTAATAGGGAAAACAACGATTTCAGATACGATTTTTACAAATCCTCTGCAGATTTTATAATTTTAAGGCGTTGGCAATACAAATCTTTCATTCACCTCATTCAATGAGTAACATAATTAAAACTTCCAGGGATTGATATTAAAACTTTAATACAAAATTAAACTTCCTTCACTCTATTCGACGTTCACCGTGCAGTACATTGGCGTAACATTGCAGACCATGTGGCTTGCATTGCGGTTCGAGAGGTACTAGCCGTCCTGAAAACATTAAATAACATAACTTTGGAATAGGTTTTTGTTTAATTAATTAATTTAAAGTCTTGTTACACTCTTTATTAGTAAATTTGTTTTTCTTTCATAACTCTGTTATCAAGCTAAAAACACAAAAGTTAGCACACATTACCTTACTTATTAAAAAGTACAGAAAGTAATAAATTCTACTTTAGCGCCTTCATGCGGGTTGCAAGGACAGTTGACGCAACCCGCATGACACAACCACATTTCAGGTGTTAGGGTTTGGCTATCTCTTAAAAGGCCTGAACTGCGCAGGAACTTAGAATAGAGTACAGTTACAATTTCAATTACGATTTCATATTTTAATTGAAAAATAAGTTAGATAAAATGTTTTACTTTTATTATTTATTCATTTGGACTTTACCCTTTTTAGGAAAAAAATATGGGGCTAAACTTAATTATCATTTGAGTACAACGGTTTTCATGGGTATCCTGTTGATCTCACCGCATCTTCATAAACTCCATCATGTAAACATTGCTTTTAGAGTTTCATTTTGCAGGAAATTTCGGGAGATATGGAAACTCCTCCCGTTGTAATATGAACCCTGGTTACATCTAAACAACAAACAGTTTCTCCCAACTAGCCAAGATTTTTTATTTATTAACATTCGGGAGTTTCACTCAATAATAAATCAATTCACTCAATAATCAATTCAAGTGCATCGCTTTTATGAGTTTCAAAAATACAGTTGTCTTACATGTTCGGTTTGTTATGCCAAAAATAAGACAACGGTAGGAATTAAAATAAATTGAATTATTGATTGACCTTAAACACTGGGTTGGTTTAGTTAAAGGTGAATATCAAGTCCTCCCAGCAATCTGTATCACTAAACAACTAGGAACAAATAGTCGCTTGTTAAACCATATTTTATTGGCATACATTTTAGATTTAAAAAAGTGTAAATGCAATAACGGCTATAATCATCTCATAATCAAACTTTATGTTTTAAGTTAGAGTTTCAATTAAACGACACAGATAACCGGAGCCTTTTTCTTAAAACACCCTTGATATATAAGTAAGTGGAACAGTGGTTAAATATAACGTCCATTAACTAGTACAAAAGAACCGGCGCACCAGCATTTTTAATCGTTTTTAACTATACTAAATTGAAAGAGTGTTAGGGGACTTTATCGAAACTTTCGTTTAAGTTCGAATTGAAATTAAAGGACACAGGCAACCGGAGCCTTTTCTTAAAACACCCTTGATATATAAGTGGAACAGTGGTTAAATATAACGTCCATTAACTATTATAAAAAAACTGCTGCACCATAATTTGTAATAGTTTTAACAATACTAAACTGAACATATTAACAATTGTTAGGAACATATTATTATATGCTGCACATTAACATCATGGGGCAGGAATTTTTCAAGAAAATATATTTCTAACAAAAAGTTATGAGATTATCAGTTATACGAGTTGTTAAGTAAATAAGGAAGGTGGTGTTCCAGGAGAACTAAGCCTAACTTTCACAATGACTTATAGAAGTTGGAAAGTTCGACGAAGCAAGTCAGCCCTCACAAAAGGCGTCTCTGTTTCAGCTCCTGTCTTTATACACCATCAGTTGGTTGGCTTCTCTGATCAAACTACTGAACATCTAAAACATTAACTCCCTTAAAGTTGATATTTTGTTTGAATACGTTATATGAAATCATTTAAACCAAGGATATTGGAAAAAAACTATATCAAAACCACTTAACTTAACTTTTAGCGTGTTTTGATATAAACAATGATATTAAGTACATTTGTGTGTTCCATACAATTTCAAAAATACTAGTATTTCCAAAAGATAACCTAGTATTGTTCTTTAAGTATGAGTTAAATTCTATGTTTAAAATTTATTGTAACAGTCTTATTAATATTATACAGTATTTAAATCAGTAATTTATAATAACAAAATACTCAATATTCTGAATGTATTTAGAAACTATTAAATTAATTATTTATACTCAATATAAAAACTTCGTTTAATGTTAAAAGCATTGCATATTTTTTGTAGGGAAGTATTTAATCCATTAGATATATTAACAGATAAAAACAAATCATTCCACTTAATGGGGCACACATTTACGCGTATGAAAACGGAGGGATTTTTTTAATATTTAATACGTGATTGAGAGGAGTGCTATTGCTGGATTGTAATATTTAGACTCTGTTTACTCAAACAAACCAGTATCTTACAGTTATTCAGTATGTTCTAGTATGCAGTAGGTAACTTAAACCCAATGTTTAGATTTTAAGAAAAGCTTCATTCAACTTTAATTGATTGCTTAGATATGGACAAAATATCCTTAAAACACACAATTACACATAAGCTCAGGAGTTACTTTAAATCGGTCACAATTGCCAATAAGTTTTTTAAGGGGCGAAATTTGATGTTAAACTTCTTGCTATTAAAAATAAACATAAGAAATTCCACGTTTCTATTGTTTACAAAGGGGTGTTATAATTTGTATACCTTAGTGGGTTGTGCGTGTGGTTGAATATGTAAATTACGAATGTGCTTTATAAATAGTAACAGGATCAAATAAACTACGTCTCACAACACAAAGAAATATATTTACACTTATATTGTACTTGCATACAAAACAATAAATATACAAAACAATGGTACAAGGCGATCGATTTCAACCAGATACACCGGTCATCAGGCCATATCAGAGAATAACAGAAACAAGATGGCGTACAGCTTATATACCTATGTACATAAGCCCCAATACCTATGTACCTACCTGTGTACTTGTGTATATATCTATGTGTTATGAGAAATGTGATGTGTGTGTGTCTTGCATATCATAATATAAGTATAGTATAAGTGTAAATACATTTTTAGGGTTGTGAGACGTAGTTTATTTTATACTGTTAATTGTAACAACACATTATAATACTTAAGAAATTATTTTAAAATAGTGCATTATATACATGATCAACAGTTTTTTGTTTTGTTTTAGTGAACGGATTGCATAATTAGTTCAACTGGTGGTAAATAGCATATGTACATTTGTTCTCTATGCACATCAATAATATTGAACAATGTAATAATACTTTACATCCTCAAATTAGTTGTGATTATTGTCTTCTTCTCTTTACTACGATTTCAAGTAAAATACCCCCGTCGCAGCAAACCTGCATATTCAGCGAGTTTCCAATAGAGATATAAATGTCTAAATACTACATAAAGCCACTGACCAAGTTTTATAAAAATATATTCACAAATAAGCGGTATATACAATTTTAATTATTCTCCATAAGAATAACATTGGGGCTGTGTACGCAGGTTTGCTGCAACAAGGTACACAAAAAATTGCTTTTATGCTAATATTAATATAACTCAACTAGGTGAAGTCGTATACCGGTTTTTATTAATTTATGTTCATAATTAAAGGAGACATATCATTTAATTATTATCCATAAGAATAACATGGGGGCTGAGTACGCAGGTTCGCTGCTACGGGAGGATTTGGAAAAATATTTTATTTGATCAAATATCCATAGACCACAACGAGATGAAGCTGTGTACCAAGTTTCGTCAGTATACGTTCATAAGTAAGCGAGATATAACAATTTTCTTTTCCTCCATAAGAATAACGTTAGACAAGTGTTTTGTGTTTTTTAAGCTGAATCCAATGGTGAAAACTAAAATTTGACTATTTCAAAAATTAGATGTAAACAATTCAAAAAACCCATTTTTGGGATACAAAACCCCCCAAAATACCCCTTCGGATAGAGCGATCTGGCTGGTTTTCGAACTTAAAGTCACAATTATTACTTAACACGAATATACCAAGTTTAATCAAAATCGGATCATATTTACGAGAGTTATCGTGCTCACGGACACACACACATATATATATATATACAGTTTCGAACGAATGGTGGTTTTGGGGTCTGGGGACCTTAAAATGAAAAATTATCATGGTCCCGGGCCTAGGTCTTACCGTGCCGACTACGGTAATAGCTTCTTCCCTATAGGAGAAATTCGCTATAGCTTCTTCCTTATAGGAGAAATTCGCTAAAATGTACAGTGCGTTGCACGACTGAAACCATGCTGTCCATAAGACATTGGGAAAGTATTCCAATCTTTAGTTTGTAGACAATTAATATATTACTTGGATTTAAACAGTCTTTTTTGTGAATCTCAGTTTGATTTCCACAGAGAAAGCTCTATAGTGCAATCTATGGACAGTCTTATTAAAAAAAGTCCTCGTTGCTTATAAAAATATATGCTTTGCTCAGGCTACCTTTTGTGACCTGAAAAAAGCTTTTGATTGCATTTATCATGAAATCCTGACTGAGAAATTTAGGCAATATGGCATAGTTGGTCGTGACCTTGACTTTTTTCAATCCTATCTTTCCAACCGCACTCAGTTAGTAGCTTGGTATTTTAAAATGTCGCCTGTTTTATCTCTTGACTTTGAAGTTCCCCAAGGCTCAATATCAAAGCCCAAGGCTAATAAGATAGTAGTAGGCTTGGCAAGAAGCCAAGCTAATACTAAGCCGAGGCCAAGCCAAGGTTATTTGAAGTTTGTTTCGGAGGTTGGGGGCTCTGCTGTTTTTAATAGCAGTCAATGACCAGCCTTTGAATACTGGGCAGATAGTTTTATGTATGCAGATGATACGACCTTACTCAATGTAAATAAGGATGTTAAGGTTCTGAATAATTTCTTTTGTGAGACCTTGGAAGAAGCTTCTGCTTGGTTTAGTGCAAATGAGCGATTAAAAAACCAAATAATTAATTTTTAGTCTAGGACCCACCTGCGGATCCAATCAGGTTCCTAGGAATATTTATTGACAGACAACTTACTTGGGTCCCTCAATTGATCATATTTTTTCCATGCTATCAAAAATATATTTTTTTGTTTTGAAGGCTCAGAGATATTGATACTGTTGACTGTTTAAGATCAGAATATTTTGCATTTTTTCAGTCTATATTAAGCTATGGCCTAGTGGTGTGGGGTAATTGTAGTAGGATAACAGGAATCCTAATTTTACAAAAAAGAGTTATCCGTGTTATCACTAACTCAAGTAGGTTAGATCATTATAAGCCTTTATTTATAGGGTTAAGGTTGCTGATTCTGAATAATTTATATATTTTTGAGATTATAAAATATGTGTTAAATTAATTTCCTAACCTTACTTTAAGAGGTCATGTCCATATCTATAATGCCAGAAATATAAATAATATTGATTATAACTATTGCAGACTGAGTAAATAGTTAAAAAGTCATTATTTCTGTTGGAATGTGAACCTTTAATAAAGTTGGTAAAAAATTGAATTTTGCAGAAGGCCAGAAACAACATCTAAATAAATTTCATGGCTTTCTCTTGCTAAACCCTTTTTATACCTTAGATAAATATATGATGTGCAAAAAATCTGACATTGAGATTTGAATTAAAGTTTTATTTATTGATATTTAGACATTTCATGTTACCAAAGTGTCGATATTGTTGAAATTTTAACACTAAGGCCCGTTTCAGTCCCTATTTTACCATACTGATTTATTGGTTATTAAATTTGTATCTATTGTTATAGTTATATCGCATACTATTTATCTTTTTGGTACTGTTTCTATTACATGTATTTATTTTGTTTGTCATTGTCAAATTTTTTATATGCTATATTGATAACTCAGTGTTACCAACTCATATTTTATTTCAGGCATAGTTTTTAGTTGTTATAAAAAAGTGAAACTTTGACATAGAGTAGTAATCACTTGTGTTTTCTTTTACTTGGCCTATTGTGCAAATATACTTAACGACAATAAAGATATTATGGTTTGATTTGATTTTGACTAGGGTTAATTTTAACAGTGGGCTTATAGACGGCCTGGTCTTTCACTAATGCAATACAATTTAAGGGAGACGTGCCTAGCCGGCTATGCCGGGGCCTTCTAAACAGACAAACAATGCAATGCACTGTACACAGTATTTGAGCAATTAGGGTATCGTTAAAACAGGTAGGATAGGCCTAAGTCATATCTTCCCCTTCCTGGCGGGGTACGGCCCTTTTTGGGAATCATTCTGGAATTTGCCTAAATGAGATGAGAGACCGTACAAACTCGTGTCAGAATGGCCGGCCTGGGATGAACCCCGAGACCTCCCGAATGTAAGGTGCAATAATTTCTACCTCATTCGGGAGCATATTTTTAACTTTTATTCATTGCAATTTTTACATGATGGTATATTTGTTATATAGTCTCATTTTAAGGCATTTTATTTGTAGTACCTGGGGGCCGAGTTTTGCTCGGGGGAAGGCCAGTCAGTTAGTTTAGATGACTTGGAGTAATATTTCACCACTTCCCCCTACGGATAATTAGATCTGTATAACTCATTTGCCTCTTCCCTACATTTTTAAAGTCACTCCAGTTGTTGTTTATAGCTCAATGTCCCTTTGTTTTTTTTAATACTCTATAAATGTAATCTTCGTCAAATCTTTTAATCTCTGCTCTCAGGAAACCACATGTTAATAATCATAAACAACATGAGTATTACTTTGACAGTTCCCTGGTTGATTATGAACAGCTGTTAGAATTCTTTTGTGTTGATTTGAAACTCCATAAGCCCAATGTTAATTTTTTTAACTTTTCATTTTAGTTTTTTTTACATTATTTGATTTTTCCTGGGGATGAGGCCTGTCTAGAACTTATTTTTATCCCGGAAATTAGTTATTTCGAACATTTTAAGGAAATCGTTGGAGCCGTTTTTGAGATCCGTGTCGCAAGCAAGCAAGCAAACCTTACTCATATTAGAGTATAGGATTCTTCTAATAACATGATACATATAAATTATGTCCACTCTAGCTCTTTTTTTGTTATCTAATACGTTTCAGGTAAAACATTGTTTGCAGGGATTTCATGCCGTGTATGAAACGGTGTCCGTGGCCGCGATGGATTACGTACCGTTACATTTTTGCAGCGCAATATTTTTAATCCGTGTGTCGGGTGAGGTATCAATAGTCAGGGACCTTTGTAAGCCGCTTACGTTGGCGGTGCCCGGCGTGGCAACCGGACGCTAACTTGCAAGGTTAAATATACTACGGTAGTATACACTTGTAACTGTGCATAGGAGAAAATAAGTAAAGTAGGTATCGTGTGTATTTTCACATATAAAACACTGTATGTAAACTCTTAGTTCAGTTTCATAAAAGATCATCTCATAAAATGTGTAAAAGGTAACATGTCATTAGTTGATACAATTTTATGAGTCATAGTTGGCATACAA
The DNA here is from genome assembly GCA_963675035.1 of Allygus modestus. Classification (NCBI taxonomy): domain Eukaryota; kingdom Metazoa; phylum Arthropoda; class Insecta; order Hemiptera; family Cicadellidae; genus Allygus; species Allygus modestus. The sequence continues at coordinate 97,292,075 of OY776111.1, read as the reverse complement.
TATGTTTTAAACGTTCGCTTTAACAATGAAAAAGTATGAAAGTACTTTCACAGTCATAAAACACCCTAATTTAATTTTTCATTTGTCCCCATTAGTTTTATGGGGGCAAATGAAAAATTAAATTACGGGCTTTTATGACTATGAAAGAACTTTCATACATTAGATAAAAAAGTTAATAAACAAAAAATAGGGTTAATTTTTTATTGAATCATTGGGAACTGTACTTGATTGAAACAATTAAAATGTTTAATATTAGATTATTATATCCAAAAGATATTATTCTCTTAAATTAATTTAAATGTTTATTTTTAAGTCTAATGAAATGTGTGTTATAGATACAGGAGGAAGGGGTGAAGTGGACAGGTTTTATCAGGGTAATTGAGTGGGGGACACATCCGTCAGCGGCGTCCCACTGTGTTATTGGCAGTTTGTGTGTGCCTCGCGGCTTACGGAGCTCTCTCTTAAACCTGAGTACACAAAGAATCGGATGTAATGTCAAAACTAAATGTAATTGATTTATATGAGAATATTACAGTTTTAACATTAATAAATGTCATCAGGTGACCTAAACAGACCTCTCGTTTTAACCCACTTTATTCTCTAATTTTAGCCGTAAGATTGCCAATCTCATGTACTTACTTGGTTTACAAGCTAGTTTACCCCAGTCGCTTTATCTCAGATGTTTGAGAATGGTTCTCTCTCGTTCCTTCTGTTGGTTACCTAGCCTTAGCACCTAATTACTTTCGGTTATTAAGCCACTCGCTACAAAGTAGTGTGTTTAAAATAGTCTCATTAATGGCACCTCTGCTCCTCTGTATCGGAGATCCACAAAATCTATTATTTATAGATCAGTAATATTTTTTTTTTATTTCGAATTGCTATTTTGATTTAAATTAAACAAAAATAATAAACGAGTTCGCACGCAGCACGCTAACGTGAGGGAAGTGAATTTCCACATAAAAAACGTTTAAAACTCAAAATCAGTGTAAAACAAACATTTATTCCAATTTTTATTGAAATCTGAAAACATTGATTTGTTGGCTGTTCTGATGCTCCTGGTTTCATTTACCTGCAATGCTAGGAATACAATTTTGCACATTATAAGGTTAGGATAAGGTCAAGTCAGGCTTTAAAGTAGACGTGAGGTTGCTGGGGATGATGAAAGTACACCAACAAATGAATAACAGGCTTTTCTAATGTAAAACCCCCATAAGACAACGTACTGTGTTTGGTCAATACACATTTTCTTCTATAACTTGGTAAATAGTTATGCTAGAATGACGGGAGAGGGCTTAAAAGTTTTGCCTCACTAATTCCCATCTTTATACATGGATTAATTATACATCCGGGGCTTTTATGACCCTTTTTAGGCCCAAAAACTCAAATTTTGAAAGATTAATCCCCAAAAAAGGAGTTTAGAGTTTTCCTATTGTTATGCCCAACGAACTTGTCCAACTGATTACAGAAAGGAATGTTCCTACCAAATTTGAAGTAAATCGGACAAAAAATGCGACCACTAGAGTGCAAACACACACACACACACACATATATATATATATATATATATATAAAAATTTGAATGACCCCCCAAAACGTGTTCAGGGGGTCACGTTAGGAACTTCTATGGTGGTCCCGGGCTTAAATTTCACCGTGCGGGTCATGCTAATAGTTCACTTTCCATAGGAAATTCACTAAAAACATGTTATTTAGTAAATAAATTAAACTTATTTACCTGGATCTGGTAATAGTTAAACTCTAAGGTTTTCTAAGAAAATATGTTTTTCGAAATTACAATTTATCTTCCTACTAGATTTTTTACTACTAGATTTTTTATTCAAAATTAAGTTATGATGATTGGAAATAACAAACTTGGTCATATCATTAACTAATCCTACAACAGTAATGTCATCATGGCAAGGACAATTAGAGCAGCCTAATCCTACTACGTTTCATTTAATAAGCCCATTGGCTGTGCTGTTCAATGATTGTACCTTTAAACAAATGTTTGTTTTAAATTATTGTACTTCAACTATTGCACTAATGCATGAGATATGTAGATATAACTCGTCACAAAAAAACCTGAATTAGGATTTAGGGAATTTTATGAAACTTAACCCTAAATAATAAATGAAATTAACTTAGTAACACGCGCTGTCCAGAACTGTGTCTTTTGGGAATCAGTGAAATTAAATTGAATTTTGTTTGTATTCCTTTAATTTTACTTTTAATTCAAAAATACAACCTCCGGACAAATAAAAGAAATCAAAATAAACTTATAGTGAAATAAATTTTAACACGATTTGTATGTTTACATTCAGTTAAATATAAACAAACAATGACAACAACGGAGCAGAACGGCCAGCTGTTTGGCGCTCAGTTTGTTAGTACCCCATCCCTCTTTTTTAGATTCCTTAGTTTTAACCAATTTTTTAGCTTAAACTACTTTGAACACAGGCTGTGCAAATCAGTTCATTCAGTCATTGGACCCTGATACACTGAATAGTTATTTTACAGGTTCAGTTGAGGAGCTGGCCAAGCAGGTTGGCCTCACACACGTCACTGCTGGGGACCTCTTGGATACCACCTCCATTGGCAACGCACAATTTCTATGGACAAAAATTACACTTGAGGAGGTAATCAGAACTGTTTCTAAATTGAAAAAAAAAACTTTATACACCTGATTTGGACAACACTTGCCAATGTATTTAACAAATGCCTCTTTCATGGTTATTTTCCTGAGCAACTTAAAATTTCAAAAATAATCCCAGTTTACAAAAAAGGTGACAAGGCCTTGTGTCAAAATTACCGTCCAATCTCTATAGTCCCTATCTTTTCCAAAATATTTGAAGCACTCATATTAAAGTAACTTAATAAATTTGTTAAGTTGATTCTAATAATCTACCATCTGATTCCCAATATGGATTCAGAGCTGGTAGCTCAACTACAATGGCCATCTCACATATTTCTGACTCGATAATTAAGGCTTTTGAAAACAAGGAATCAGTCTCCATGCTCCTTTTTGACTTAACTAAAGCTTTTGACTGCATACCATTCGATATTTTATTGAAAAAAAAACTCAAGTTTTATGGTCTGTATAACAGCTCAATAGAAATCCTACAATTATATCTAACTAACTGGAGGCAATTTGTTAGTGTTAGGGGAAAAAATTCTTCGCTGTCCACAATTAAAGCAGGTGGTCCGCAGGGTTCAGTCCTTGGCCCATTCCTCTTTGTTGCAATAAATGATCTGTCACACGTAATGTACCTGTTGTAATTTACGCAGACGACACAACAATTTTTGCAAGTGATAAAGACCTAAATAGGCTTTCTCAAATAATACATGATTCACAGGATGTTGTTTTGAACTGGTTTTCTGCAAATAAATTAATATGCAACCAATCAAAAACTCAAAACATAGAATTCTCCCTCACACAAAAGCATTTGGATCATTCAGTTAAACTTTTAGGAATTCATCTTGACAGTAAATTAAACTGGAAATATCATATTAATCATTTAAGTAAAAAACTCTCAAGAGTCACTTTTTTATTTTGGAAATTGAAACCCATTGTTAGTACTGATCATTTAAAACTTGCTTACTATGGACTGTTTCAGTCCCATATTCAATATGGAATTCTAACTTGGGGTCATTCCTCTCATGTTCATGAGATTCTTTTGCTGCAGAAAAAGGTAATCCGAATAATGGCTGGGGCTGGCCCTGTGGAGCCGAAATAATGGCTGGGGCTGGCCCTGTGGAGCCGAAATAATGGCTGGGGCTGGCCCTGTGGAGCCGAAATAATGGCTGGGGCTGGCCCTGTGGAGCCGAAATAATGGCTGGGGCTGGCCCTGTGGAGCCGAAATAATGGCTGGGGCTGGCCCTGTGGAGCCGAAATAATGGCTGGGGCTGGCCCTGTGGAGCCGAAATAATGGCTGGGGCTGGCCCTGTGGAGCCGAAATAATGGCTGGGGCTGGCCCTGTGGAGCCGAAATAATGGCTGGGGCTGGCCCTGTGGAGCCGAAATAATGGCTGGGGCTGGCCCTGTGGAGCCGAAATAATGGCTGGGGCTGGCCCTGTGGAGCCGAAATAATGGCTGGGGCTGGCCCTGTGGAGCCGAAATAATGGCTGGGGCTGGCCCTGTGGAGCCGAAATAATGGCTGGGGCTGGCCCTGTGGAGCCGAAATAATGGCTGGGGCTGGCCCTGTGGAGCCGAAATAATGGCTGGGGCTGGCCCTGTGGAGCCGAAATAATGGCTGGGGCTGGCCCTGTGGAGCCGAAATAATGGCTGGGGCTGGCCCTGTGGAGCCGAAATAATGGCTGGGGCTGGCCCTGTGGAGCCGAAATAATGGCTGGGGCTGGCCCTGTGGAGCCGAAATAATGGCTGGGGCTGGCCCTGTGGAGCCGAAATAGTGGCTGGGGCTGGCCCTGTGGAGCCCTGCAAACCCCTTGTTGTCCGTCTAAACATATGCAACGTTATCAATCTTTACATTTACAATGTCTTAATCTACACCAAAACTAACATACATGCATTTCACACCAGGCAGGATTATCACACACACCATACAAGGAAAAAAGGACATTTGGACATACCACACCACAGGCTGGCCATTACAGGTAATTCTTTTAAATTAAATTGTGTGAAATTTTACAGTAAGCTGCCTGAATCTCTGCATGCTACCAGCCTTACTAGCTTTAAGTCCAAGGTACACACATGGCTGGTATGTAATTCGCTTTATATCCTAAAAGAATTGGTTGAGTCTGAGATTGAAATTAATTGACTGTTAGACTAGGTTATTTACATTTTTACATTTATATTTTAAGAACTTAACAATGCCTATTTCAATCATTGTATTGGTCAATGGCAATAAAGATTTCTGATTCTGAGTTTTGGTTTTAACTTTTAAGTTGTATAAATATTGTTCCAATGGTCATTAAAGGTAGTAAACCAAAATTGTACAATATTTAAAGATGCAACTTAAAGCATGGATAACGCCATTAATAAAATATTATGTATATTATACAATTTTAATCATGCGCGGATTGTGATCAGCTTGGCGAGCCAGGTAAATTATTATTTTTGTTTGTACATGAGTTATGATCAACATTTCTGTTGACTTTTGTGCAACATTGTGTAATGTATGTAAACTTTTGAAACAAATCAATACTTATTACTGTCATTGTATAACTTATACCATTATCCACAGATTAAACCGAATACAATAAACTCAAGATCAAAATTATGCCGTAAACAGTAAAGTGACAACTTCTATCAAATTGACATTAAATACTCGCTAAACGTAAACTAGTTTAATTGAAATGTATTCGCAATAACGTAAGATCGTAGTGATGATCGCTAACACAATGCAGGAAGAGATTACACGGAATGGTTTGATTATAAACACAAAACCGCAGTGTTGATTTGGTTTGGGTGTTATTAGCTGAGATCGCTGCTTCAGATAGACCTAATTGCTTCGTTTAAGTACCAATGTTCAACTTAAAGCATGGATAACACATCTACGCTTTAAGTTACAACGTTACACACTGAACATTTTTAGATTACTGCCATCCTGCCATCAAGATATAAACTCTATTATAAATGAATGATTATAAAATGTAGACCATATTATTTATTTTAAAAATTCGTAAAACACTTCTTATCACAAATCTAAGACTCTTCCATATTATGTAATAGAACATGAATATGTTATGTACTCGAAGGATAGTAACAACACAACGGTTGGTCCAGTCATTTTAAATAACCCACCTTACATCAAATGGGGCAGGTATGATTTTTTGATATGTTATATATTACGAATTACTTATCATAAGTCCAAGTTTTCGACCTTGGCTGACCTCTAGATCTATGTAAAAACGTTAAAAACACAAGACGTTCTGGGCAGTTTTTTTGTCAGTTTTTAACCTTAAACCCTAACTTTTAGACGAAAATCAATCAATACAGTTTTAAACAGGTTTACGTTGTCTACAAAGTGGTATCGAAACAGTCTATCTACATCCAATCATTTCCAAGATACCAACAACTGTTTAACTGTCGCAAATTGTTAATATATTTCTGTTTTTAAACCTATGTTATGGTTAAACCTATGCAACAATAAAAAAATATTTTAAATTAAAATTAATAATAATATCAGATATCTAAATTTATGGTTTATTTATGGTTATTTAAAATGAGGAAGTAATAACATTGCTAGAAAAAACATTTTATTTTGTTAAAACAAGTTTAGATCTCTTCTATAGTCCGGGGAAGTCGTTCATGTCACTATCAGTGTTGTCTTCTCGTATCTATATTTTGTCTTTATTCGGTTCATCGTAAGCCCGTATTGGATTTTCTAATACTACGTCATCAGATGGATCTTCGAGGTTTGACAAGTGTATGCCGGCGCCTACATTTACATCAGACAAGCTGTCAAATGACTTACCACTACAGTATGCACAAATCATATTCAATAAACCCTTTGATGATATCATTGCCATACTCAGGATGAGTTTTATTGTTAAGTAATATAATTGTTAAGCTTCATTATAGTTTACAAATGTATATAAAGACGTTCCAAATTACGCCAAATTTATTATTAATACAGCAATATTAAACTAAGCATTAACGTGTGTTTTACACAATTACTAGTTATTGTATGAGGTACTAGCAATTAAAATAAATTGTAAAAATCAAAGTAGTTTATTCATAAGATTGTGGAAACAGGAATGACAATACTTAATAAACAAAAAAAACATAACTTTTAAACATATGATAAATAAACATTAAATAACTAACCAACAAATAAATTAAACATCACAAGTTAAACATGATTCCCTCCAATATAGGCAGCATATTCGATGCGCCTAATCCTTGCAGCGACTATGTTGTTACTTTAGACAATGGTAATATCTCCAAGAGCATATTCTTATTTTTGCCGGAGCTGTGACAGGCTTCTTGGAACCGGTGGTGTAAAGACTTTCCTTTAAACAACCCCACAGATAAGTGGCACACAGCTTGAAGTCAGGACTTTGGACAAAATTCTTCCAACAGTGGTTTGTTCCCACAACCCACATGCGCAGTTGCTCCATCTTGCTGGAATATTTTTCATATTTGAGGCATGAAGGTCGCAAACAACCGCAAATCGGCTTTAAAACGATTGATCACTTGTTCTATGTACATTGCTGCAGTAATTGTGATTTCCAGCCAATTGGTATCTTCAATAATGTATGATCCAATGACCCCATATTTCGAAACTGCAACCCACACTGTCAATTTCTCCGAATGTAGTTGTCTTTGGGCATATTCATCTGGTTTCTCCCAACCCAAAACAAGTATATTTTGTTTGTTAAAATGACCACCAAGCAAACACAGGACTTTCATCTGACCGCGACCAAGTAATCGTCTAAGTAATCTGGATTGTCAAACAGATTAGCTAACACTTGGCCAGAGTAAAACATACATTGAGGGAAGTCGTGAGGTTTCATTTAATGAAGGTAAGAGCGTTTACCAATTTATATAATCATGTGGCACATACTTCTTCAATAAGTGTGAAGCTCTTTCGACATGCTCTTGTCAGGAGTACGGAACACTTTATCAAACACTCAACCAACATTTGCATTTAACCTCGTGTTACGTGGTCTACCAGAACGCCCTACATCGTGATTCTTAACAGTCCTAAACATGCTTACCCATCTTCAGAAGGTTTTGTTTGGAGGTTTTTGATAATGTTAACACATGTCTTTGATAATGTGTTAAAAACTTTACACTTTCCAAACATGGCCCACCACTCCGACTTTCACACTATTTTATTTGACACTGAAAAGGTTCTTAGTTAATATTTACTTAACATATGATTATTTATTTGTAATAGTATTTACATATTACAAAGGTTACCAGCCCATCCTCGCAGCAATGCAACTAACGTTTTAAACATGGTATTTTTCTAAAGAGAATTTGATAATTTGATAAGTAATGTTAGTTTGACTGACAAGCTCGTCATGCTCTCTGTGTTGTTTATATACAACGTATATTGTATACACAACACGGCGAGCAAACACCAGAGGCCGTTGTATTACACGCTGTTTGTACCACGCTCTACAAACCCTTGCTTTGTGTTCCTCAGACTGAAAACCTGAAGCTTCTCTCTCGCTGTGCATTAAAACGTTCTCTGAGTCAAATTAAATTTAATATAATTTATTATTCATAAAATGTTATAAAGCTTTGTTCGGTATTTTAAATGTATTTATAATCAATTAAAGTTAGTGAACACCTAATTTTATAATGGAATAAAATTAAGCCTTCAAAGTCACCGAATTGTATAGTTCCGCATGGCTTATACGTCACGCAAGCAACTCACCATGGCCACGATATATTTAAAATGTATGTTAAATATAGCAAACACGTACAAGTTACAGTTTTCAGACTACGATAACGAATAGGAGACGTACGTGAATGCTTGAACGCACTCAAGCAATAATTCGCTCGGCAGAGGTGCTGACTTCGTTTTTGAACTATTTAGATGGGTTTTTGATCATTGTTGATTAACAATTTTATAGAAACGCGATAGAATGGATTATATAGTTTATAATATATTCATAAAAATTACATCTTATTCAAATACTGGAAAAGTCAACAAACTGATTTACTTAGGAAGACTATTTTTTACTGTTGTTTACAGTGGTTTTAGTTAATAAATACAATAATAAGCATATATTTTAAACTAGTATTGAAGATTATACATATAAGATGCTCAAGATTCAGGTGTACTGATGTGTTATACCTGCGCCTCTCTTATCAAAATCTCACTAAATAGACACTCACCTAGAGTAGACCTCTAGCCTGGGAACAGAATACAAATATACAAATCTTTAATGATAGTGCGAAACATAAATTGAATCTAAAATAGGAAATATAACTAATTATCTGCTTGGACAAATACATATAATTTGTGGATTTTAGCGAATTTCCCCTATAGGGAAGAAGCTATTACCGTAGGTCTCATGGTAAGACTTAAGCCCGAGACCATGATAACTTTTCATTTTGAGGTCCCCAGATGCCAAAAACACCATTCGTTCAAATTTTTATATATGTATATATATATATATATATATATATTTATATATATATATATTTATATATATATATATGTGTGTCCGTAAGCACGATAACTCTCGTAAAAAAGGTCCGATCTTAATGAAATTTGGTACAAATGTGTAAAGTACCATTTATTTGAACAAGTTCGAAAACCAGATGAATCGCACCATCCGAAGGGGGGTTTTGTACCCCAAAAATGTGTTTTTTGGGGTTTTCACATGTAATTTTAATTTAAATCAAATTTTAATTTACACCATTGAATTCAGCTTAAAAAAACAAACAATTTGGTATTTTGATCATTGCTCTACGTCAATTGGTTACCGAGATATTGAAAGTGCTAAACACAGTACGTTGTCTAATGTTATTCTTATGGAGAAAAAGAAAAATTGTATATCTCGCTTATTTATGAACATAAACTGGCAAAATTTGGTATATGGCTTGATCTGGTTATGGTTTATTGTTGTTTGCACAAAAAAACAATTTTTCGCCTATGGTTCCTGTAGCAGCAAACCTAGGTACTTGGTCTCCATGTTATTCTTATGGAAAATACTTAAAATGTTATATATCGCTTATTTATGAATGTATATGGATGAAACTTGGTATGTGACTTCACTAAGATGAGTTCTATTGATATTTGCATAAAAACCCATTATTTTGTGTGCCTTGTTGCAGCAAACCTGCGTACTCATCCCCAATGTTATTCTTATGGAGAATAATTAATATTTTAAATATCGCTTGTTTGTGAATACATTTCTTATGAATCCTGTTAAGTGTTATGTTATATATTCATTGGAAATTCGCTGAGTATGCAGGTTTGCTGCGACGGGTGTATTTTATTTACAGTACGTATTTTGGTAACGTATTATTTTATAAAATAATATCCTATTCGATGATAACAATATAATGTACTTATAAAAGCTTCCATTGCTAACCATAAACGTTTGCTACTAAAATGTATGTGTTTATGTGAAACAGAGAAAACAAACGATATACATATTTTCAGTAGCGATTAAATAGACATGCTATGCTTTGAACGGCACGATGCTGATGTGCCCATGTTGATTGAAACATCAAGCTAATGAGCGAAGCTGAATATCGTGGGTAATGGATTGTAAATAACTCATCTGCTGCCGTTTCTGTCCTAATTGTGGGTAGTGGATACAAGAAAATACACCATTATTGTGGTAGGGGGCTGACACCATTTACTGTTTATATTTAGATACGGTTTTTATACAGAGGCATTGTTTTCACTCATATATGTGTCGATTTTAGATGGGTTTTAGATGTCGATTTACTTCAAGTTTTAAATTTACTAATTAATTAATTTTACAAAAAACCCAGACCATTGTAGGGACTGCAACCTATAAAATTATAACTATTTTTAGAAGCCTTTTTCTTTCATCAATAGGAGCTTTGGTTTCTCTTATCTGGGTGTTTTGTTTGGTTTGTGTTTGTAGGGACGATACAATCCCAGGTCTTCTTATAGTCTAATTTCGAACTGTTTTTAGAAGTCACCAATAATTAATAATCCCAATGACATAATATGGCAGCTGAGACCATTAAAGACCTATATTAACCAAATTTACAGATATTGCTTAGGGTCGACTTGGCTAACTTTAGAGTATGAGACTAGCGCTGTAATCACGACGCTACCAGCCAACCAGTGTTAACCAAAATGATAAGCTAAAATAACGTTAGATAAAATCAAATATAAAACCATTTAAAACCTTTTCAAATACGTTGTAGTCCCTAATTTTGTCAACACTGTAAATGTTACTAGCTACTCATTAATTAATAATGACTTTACAGTGCTAATTATAATTCATGATCTATATATTGTTAATCCTGATGATAGAGTCCTGCGGTATTGGACATATTTTCATTAGTGAATTTCCTATGGAAAAGTGAACTATTAGCATGACTCGCACGGTGAAACTTAAGCCCGGGACCCCCATAGAAGTTCCTGAACACTTTTGAGGGGTCGTTAAAAATAGATATATTGTGTGTGTGAGTGTGTGTGTGTTTATACTCTAGCGGTCGCATTTTTTGTCCGATTTAATTCAAATTTGATAGGGACATTCCTTTCTATAATCAGTTGGACAAGTTAGTTGGGCAAAACAATCGGATAACTCTAAGGCCCTTTTTGGGGGATTTTAAGTTTTCAAATTTTGAGTTTTTTGGCCCAAAATGGGTCAGAAAAACCCCGGGTGTAAATTAATGCATGTAAAAAGATTGAAATTAATAAGGCGAAATGTTTAAGCCCTCTCTCATCATTCTAGCACAAATATGTACAAATTTATTAAATAAAATGTATATTGACTAAATACAGTACGTTGTATTATGGGGATTTTACATTTGAAAATCCTGTTATTCATATTATGGTGTCGTTTTTATCCCCAGTTTCCCCAGGCCTACTTTCAATTGTGACTAGACCTTCTCCCTACCCTATAATGCGCAACATTGTTATCCCAGCATTGCAGGTAAATAGAACCAGGATCATCAGAACAGCCAACAAATTAAATCATGGTTCACACTTTTATTTTGTTAATGATTTCCCTGATCAAAACTGTTGATTTTCCTTTCTCTAACCAAAATAGTTAATTTTCCCTGACTCGTGACTCGGAATGCACACTTTTTTCTAATAAATTTGGATTTTTGCACAATGGTGTTTTGCGTTTACGATTAAAATCAAAATTTGTCCCTGACTTGTATAAAATAGTAAGCAATTTCCCTGACTTTCGGTGTTTTTCAAACTTTTTCCTGACTTTCCCTGACCTTTTTCAAATTCTCTGACTTTCCTTGACATTCGAGGAAGTGTGAACCATGTAAATGTTTTCAGATTTTAATAAAAATTGGAATAAGCTATGTTTTAACACCTTTACTGATTTTTTAAAGTTTTTTATGTGGAAATACACTTCCCTCACGTTAGCGCGCTGCTTGCGAACTCGTTTTAATATTTGTGCCGATCACTTTATAAACAATTAGAAATGAATATGTGATTCGATGGTGCTTTGATATAGAAATAGTAAAGTGTATTGTAAAAGACAAGATCGGGGTTACGTATAACGTTGTTAAAAACACGGTAGTATAATTATATGTAGAATATAGTCCCAATACTTTGCTTAAAGTAATATTAGAGCTTATTATTACAAGCAGATCAAAAGTTATAGTTCTTGGGATTGAACAAAAGCTGTGCTGCTTAATATTACGATCGGATTATACTAGTTTTAAATAAAACGTAAATGAATTTTGTCTTCACTATTGCATCCTGATGGCCCTCGTTTAGTAGCTACATTTAATGCGGATTTTTGAGAGTTAAAATTATGATTATTTGTTCATAATAGATCATAAACTGTTATATTTGAGCATAGTTATTGTTCTAAGCTTCCCAGATCTAGAAACAAATTATTAGTAGTATTTTCTATCCGTTGTTTTCTTTTGAAGTAGTGTCAAAGTATTAAATATCTGGCAGTGACCTCAAGCCTGCTATGGCATCGCTTTAAAAATATAAGGATGGAGAACTGTATACACCAGTTATTAAACTAAAATAAAAATAAACTACGGAATCAAACTGCTTATATCAGGCTGAAATTGGTTAACCGCTGCCGATGACTTAAATCAGCGTGTGGTTGCTACTGTGCGGGAAGATTTACGAAGTCAATTTGTATCTGTTCGCTCCACAGTGATGCAGCTGTATTGTCTTGGTTCCCTCGGTTCAGTACGACGCATTCATCAGCGTGTGGTTGCTATTGTGCGGGAAGATTTACGAAGTCAATTTGTATCTGTTCGCTCCACAGTGATGCAGCTGTATTGTCTTGGTTCCCTCGGTTCAGTACGACGCATTCATCAGCGTGTGGTTGCTATTGTGCGGGAAGATTTACGAAGTCAATTTGTATCTGTTCGCTCCACAGTGATGCAGCTGTATTGTCTTGGTTCCCTCGATCCAGTACGACGCATTCATCAGCGTGTGGTTGCTATTGTGCGGGAAGATTTACGAAGTCAATTTGTATCTGTTCGCTCCACAGTGATGCAGCTGTATTGTCTTGGTTCCCTCGGTTCAGTACGACGCGCGACGCATTCATCAGCGAGACCGTCTCTCTGGCTTTCTCATCTCCATTCAAGATGTGGCTACGAAGGGTTGTTTATTGCTCAGATTGTAGTTTTGAGAACTCGTATAACACTTTGCTATCAATATGTATGAAAATATGAAATAAACGCAATTTGCTTACCTTATTTTACAGAATTTCGTTACATTTTGTCTGGCAAGTAATTCAATATTTCCTACAATGATCAAGAAAATGGGCCAAAAAATGGGATCTAACGCTATTCAGAAAAAGAATCGAAGATCGTTTGTGGCGCTATGTGAGGGGTTGTGAGTTAATAATAAAAATATACCATTTTAAAAATAAAATGACACTTAATTATCCTCTTGTTAAATGTTAAGTCTTCAAGGTTATTTAATTTGTAGTCACAATTTACTCATTAACGTATTGAATACCTAGGGCTCAAACTGTTATGTTGATTTTAAATAAGGTTTTATCCGACATTACAAAATAGTTTTGATTAAAAAAAGGGTATTGTGTTAGCGAATTTCCCCTATCGGGAAGAAGCTATTACCGTAGGTCTCATGGTAAGACTTAAGTCCGATACCATAACTTTTTGCTTTGAGGTCCCCAGATGCCAAAACACTATTCGTTCAAATTTATATACGCGCGCGTGTGTGTATATATATATTTTTTATTTATTTATATGTATGTCCGTGAATGCGATAACTTGAGTAAAAACGTCCGATTTCGATTAAATTTGGCTCAATTGTGTAAAGTGGCATTCATGACTTTAGTTCGAAAACCAGAAAAATCTAGACAATGGGAGGGGAGGTTTATGGAGATTTATGTCCAAAAATAAGTTTTTTGCATTTTTCACCGTAAAATGTTTAAACAATTAATTTTGGTTTTAACTATTTTATAGAGCTTATAAAAACAAATAATTTTGTATTTTTAAATGTTAACCTAGGTTAAGTGGTTGCGGATAAAATCCAAAACCTTGCTCATAAAATCTCCAATGTTAATGTTAATCTAAGGTTTTTGGCTTTTCCTCAGTTCAAAAATTAATGCAAACCTCACATTTGCTTTTACCAATCAGTGCAGCTCCACAAAACAATCATATTGGCGTTTAAATTGTGATTCTACGTCTATCCGTTGCAGAGATATTCAAAGTGCTAAATATAGTACGTTGTCCAATTTTATCCTTATGGATACAATTTGATATCTCGATTATTTATGAATGTGTATTGATGAAACTTGGTATGTGACTTCAGACTTCACGTAGTACTGGTATATTGATATTTGCACAACATTTATTTTTGATTATCCCCGTAGCAGCAAACCTGCATACTCAGCCCTAATGTTATTTTTATGGAGAATAAGTAAAGTTTTATATCTCCCTTAATTATGAACATAAATTAATAAAACTTGGTATGCAGCTTTAGCTGGTTGACTTATATTGATAATTTCACAAATTAATATTTCTTCTCTTTCTTTTTGTAGCTAACCTACGTACTCAGCCCTAATGTTATTCTTATGGAGAATAAATGAAATGCTATATATCACTTATTTATTTATGTATTTTTATGAAACTTGGTAAGTGGTCTTATGTGGTAGTGAGAAACATAGGCATGCATTGGAAATTCTCTGAGTACGCAGGTTCGCTGCGACGGGGTTATTATATGTTTGTCCTAATATACTTGTCAAAATTTCTAAAATGAAAAGTTCCGTCCGAATTAAAAGAAAAATTGAAAACGTACATGTGAATTTCTCCTAATAAACGATCGTAGTGTCGCATTAGAAGCTTATTACATCATGATGAACATACTCATCACGTGTAAAATAGTAGTTTCCACTGGCTTCGTCTCGCTCGTAAAAACGATCAAGCACTACACTAATAAACACACTTTTGCTCCATGTGATGAACAACTGTTTTTATCATATTGCCCATATAAGCCTTTGATAGTTTAAAATGTTTACCAAAAGTTAGGTGATTTGTATCGTTTTAGTACCTGAGATAGACTAACTTTACAATATTTACATTTATTTTTTGTTATAGTGAAATATCGATTTGCATTGGTCTACGTGTTTGTTACTTTTGAAATACATATGCAAAATGGAAGATTATCAATCTTTTAGGTTAGCACACTGAAAAAAATCCACAGCTATTTTTCGGTGCGCTATTTTGAGGTATCAGAAAAATGCAATTTTACGGATTAATTACGACCCAAAAACAGCCGATTTTTGTGTAGAATAATTAAAAAAAGTGAACTCATTGTTGCGATAAATAGGTAATCTCGCATATAAAAATTAGAACTCAATAATGGCTTTATAATTTTAACGATGAACCCCGTATAATAATATAATATACAATTTTGACTTTACTATCCCGGAGCTAAACATTACTATCCCATGTACAAACCAAATCACCCCAATTTTCGTGTTAATCAAAAATCAGAATATAAACTATACTCGCTTTTTATACTCTTTGTACAAAACATGACGCGATATCAATCCATTAACCGATGTGATAGTATAACGCAAAACACAAAAAACAGACGTACAAGAGTACCAGTAAAACCGAGAGTGATGATTCAATCAAAATTTCAACAGCAGGATATTGAAAATTCAGTTTCAGGATTACGGTAGGGAGCAGTGAATCGCATTATTTCCGGACGTGGAACACAGCCCCGGTCAGCCGCCCGCCCTGGCGCCGCGCCGCAGCTGATAACCACCGTGCACTCCGCCATGAGCGCAACGATTACGGTAGGGAGCACTGAATCGCATTATTTCCGGACGTGGAACACAGCCCCGGTCAGCCACCCGACCTGGCGCCGCGCCGCAGCTGATAACCACCGTGCACTCCGCCATGTGAGCAACGATTACGGTAGGGAGCACTGAATCGCATTATTTCCGGACGTGGAACACAGCCCCGGTCAGCCGCCCGCCCAGGCGCCGTGCCGCAGCTGATAACCACCGTGCACTCCGCCATGAGCGCAACGATTACGGTAGGGAGCACTGAATCGCATAATTTCCGGACGTGGAACACAGCCCCGGTCAGCCGCCCGCCCTGGCGCCGCGCCGCAGCTGATAACCACCGTGCACTCCGCCATGTGAGCAACGATTACGGTAGGGAGCACTGAATCGCATTATTTCCGGACGTGGAACACAGCCCCGGTCAGCCGCCCGCCCTGGCGCCGCGCCGCAGCTGATAACCACCGTGCACTCCGCCATGTGAGCAACGATTACGGTAGGGAGCACTGAATCGCATTATTTCCGGACGTGGAACACAGCCCCGGTCAGCCACCCGCCCTGGCGCCGCGCCGCAGCTGATAACCACCGTGCACTCCGCCATGTGAGCAACGATTACGGTAGGGAGCACTGAATCGCATTATTTCCGGACGTGAAACACAGCCCCGGTCAGCCGCCCGCCCTGGCGCCGCGCCGCAGCTGATAACCACCGTGCACTCCGCCATGTGAGCAACGATTACGGTAGGGAGCACTGAATCGCATTATTTCTGGACGTGGAACACAGCCCCGGTCAGCCGCCCGCCCTGGCGCCGCGCCGCAGCTGATAACCACCGTGCACTCCGCCATGTGAGCAACGATTACGGTAGGGAGCACTGAATCGCATTATTTCCGGACGTGGAACACAGCCCCGGTCAGCCGCCCGCCCTGGCGCCGCGCCGCAGCTGATAACCACCGTGCACTCCGCCATGTGAGCAACGATTACGGTAGGGAGCACTGAATCGCATTATTTCTGGACGTGGAACACAGCCCCGGTCAGCCGCCCGCCCTGGCGCCGCGCCGCAGCTGATAACCACCGTGCACTCCGCCATGTGAGCAACGATTACGGTAGGGAGCACTGAATGGCATTATTTCCGGACGTGGAACACAGCCCCGGTCAGCCACCCGCCCTGGCGCCGCGCCGCAGCTGATAACCACCGTGCACTCCGCCATGTGAGCAACGATTACGATGTTCGATGTTTAGTTGGGAGGATCTATGTTGATGATTTTAGATAGGGACTTTTACAAAATATGAAAAAAATAATTTTTTACTTTTACGAATTTATAACTATAAAATATTTTGATTTGACAACCTAAACGTAAAATACAAGAATTGTAATTGTTATTTAATAAAAACGGAAACAACACTATTGAAATAATTAACATACATTAAATAAACATGATACTAAACAGTAAATACCTAAATAGCTAATTCAATACTGTATTATTTCAGTTTAGGAACAATGTAGTTTTCTAAACCCTGAAGAATATTTTGTTTCTTTGTTTTTGATTGTTCACTTTTGATAAAATTACTCTATATACCAAGATAATATGAATCATATCTGTAGAATGTTTCATTCTCTTTAATAAAACACCCAGTGCACACGGATTTAAATTGAAATACAAATATTTAATCTCAAAGTAAGTTAATTATATAATTTGAATCAGATTGTATATTGATGTAAAGTTAATTTGTGGTGGCTCGGTAGGCGGTAGGCCGGGACCATGTGGCGGGCTTTGTACAACTGATGGATTATTCACGATCTGTGGCTGCGCGGCGCCTGGACCTCTGACTTTGTTCCAACAGACTTCACAACCACCAAGACACCAAGAGCGTCATGGTGGAAAACAAAGTTAGTTCTTTCCAGTCTTTAGATGTACTATAAATAATATCATTACGTTTTAATATGTGTAGGAAAATCGAAAAGCTATTATTACATCACATGATTTTCCTTACTACCGAAAATATTTATATTTTAACTTCTCTATTAAATTTTTAAATTTTGGAGCACTTATAAATTTTACATAATAATGACTTTCAGTGGTTTATTCTGTTCCCATAAGTTAAGAAAAAACACATTAAAGGTAACGATTGTCGTATCGTCATACAAATTTTACTTACCCTTCTAAAAATAACTTGATATGGCTTGGTAACTTTATTTTACCCCAACTCTGAGTATTTCAAAGATTTGCAATACAATATTATTGGAGCCGAAACATTGATAACTTTATAAGTTGTGAAGTATATAATAAACCATGTAAACTGTGAGATAGTCGTTCTAATTTCAAAAAGCTGAAAGTTTGTTTGTTTGCGACTTGATCAAATACAGCCATTAGTTATAAATATAGCTACCACCCTCAAGGCACAAGTATGCCTATTCCCGTGTTTAAAATAATTTAATACTTCGTCCCACTGTAGTTAAAATTCGTATGTTAACATTATTTTCATAATTATTTGATGAACATTTTGAGCTTAAATTTGGAACATAGTTGTTAGGAAACACCAATTGAGATGTTTTCGTATAAAACAAGGTACCTCAATTATCCTAGGGTTGTCCCCGTTCTGATAATTATATGTTATTGAAAATAAGTCACCCGATTGACCTGAAATTTCATTCAGTGACAAGAATACTCTTGAATCAATAATTTCAATAACTCACTGGAGCACATGGATGAGAACGTTGATTACATATTCTATTAATATTTATTAGCTTAACATAATTAGGTTATTAACATAATAATGGGCAAAAGCTAGTACCAGTATAAATCTGATATAGACTGTGGTTTAATCCGACAGCGTGTGGTTGCTACTGTGCGGGAAGATTTACGAACTCAATTTGTATCTGTTCGCTCCAAAGTGGTGCAGTTTCATTGTCTTCGTTCCCTCGGTTCAGCACGACACATCCATCAGCAAGACCGTCCCTCTGTTGCTCTCTTATCTTACTTATAAATGACGTTAAAATAATCGTTTATCCTGTTAATAAAATGTAAGATTCCCAGGAAAGATTAAATCATCTACGTTTATGGTTCAACGCGCGACTGCACTTGCAACCTTCATCTTTAATCAGCTATATACAAGACTAACAATTATCATGGAAATATTGAACAACGAATCCTGAAATACTCGTCACTTATTTTAATTTAAACAGGGTATAATAAACTAAGCCTCACAACAAGACATAATATATATTTACTCTTATAGTGTACTTGCATACAATACGGTAAATATATATGAAGGACCAGTTACACCGGTCATCATCAAGCGCAGTCAGAAAAGGCCTGATAGGACCTGATGATGACTGGTGTAGCTGGTTGCAATCGATCGCCTTGTACCATCTTTCATGTACATTTTCCGTCTTATATACAAGTATAAGTGTAAATATATACTGTAGTATTGTGAGAAGAGGTTTGTTTTGATCCTGTTACAATTAAACACGTATCATGTTATTCAAGAAATTATTGTACCTTACCCAATCCATCTACTATAGAACATGCATTAATGGCTGACATGTGGTATATTATACGTAGGTGTCATTAATTTTACTACGAATAAATATAACAAATACGTTTTTACCATTGAAAGAAAAGAAGTACTACGGAATCAAACTGCTTATATCAGGCTGAAATTGGTTAACCGCTGCCGATGACTTAAATCAGCGTGTGGTTGCTACTGTGCGGGAAGATTTACGAAGTCAATTTGTATCTGTTCGCTCCACAGTGATGCAGCTGTATTGTCTTGGTTCCCTCGGTTCAGTACGACGCATTCATCAGCGTGTGGTTGCTATTGTGCGGGAAGATTTACGAAGTCAATTTGTATCTGTTCGCTCCACAGTGATGCAGCTGTATTGTCTTGGTTCCCTCGGTTCAGTACGACGCATTCATCAGCGTGTGGTTGCTATTGTGCGGGAAGATTTACGAAGTCAATTTGTATCTGTTCGCTCCACAGTGATGCAGCTGTATTGTCTTGGTTCCCTCGATCCAGTACGACGCATTCATCAGCGTGTGGTTGCTATTGTGCGGGAAGATTTACGAAGTCAATTTGTATCTGTTCGCTCCACAGTGATGCAGCTGTATTGTCTTGGTTCCCTCGGTTCAGTACGACGCGCGACGCATTCATCAGCGAGACCGTCTCTCTGGCTTTCTCATCTCCATTCAAGATGTGGCTACGAAGGTTTGTTTATTGCTCAGATTGTAGTTTTGAGAACTCGTATAACACTTTGCTATCAATATGTATGAAAATATGAAATAAACGCAATTTGCTTACCTTATTTTACAGAATTTCGTTACATTTTGTCTGGCAAGTAATTCAATATTTCCTACAATGATCAAGAAAATGGGCCAAAAAATGGGATCTAACGCTATTCAGAAAAAGAATCGAAGATCGTTTGTGGCGCTATGTGAGGGGTTGTGAGTTAATAATAAAAATATACCATTTTAAAAATAAAATGACACTTAATTATCCTCTTGTTAAATGTTAAGTCTTCAAGGTTATTTAATTTGTAGTCACAATTTACTCATTAACGTATTGAATACCTAGGGCTCAAACTGTTATGTTGATTTTAAATAAGGTTTTATCCGACATTACAAAATAGTTTTGATTAAAAAAAGGGTATTGTGTTAGCGAATTTCCCCTATCGGGAAGAAGCTATTACCGTAGGTCTCATGGTAAGACTTAAGTCCGATACCATAACTTTTTGCTTTGAGGTCCCCAGATGCCAAAACACTATTCGTTCAAATTTATATACGCGCGCGTGTGTGTATATATATATTTTTTATTTATTTATATGTATGTCCGTGAATGCGATAACTTGAGTAAAAACGTCCGATTTCGATTAAATTTGGCTCAATTGTGTAAAGTGGCATTCATGACTTTAGTTCGAAAACCAGAAAAATCTAGACAATGGGAGGGGAGGTTTATGGAGGTTTATGTCCAAAAATAAGTTTTTTGCATTTTTCACCGTAAAATGTTTAAACAATTAATTTTGGTTTTAACTATTTTATAGAGCTTATAAAAACAAATAATTTTGTATTTTTAAATGTTAACCTAGGTTAAGTGGTTGCGGATAAAATCCAAAACCTTGCTCATAAAATCTCCAATGTTAATGTTAATCTAAGGTTTTTGGCTTTTCCTCAGTTCAAAAATTAATGCAAACCTCACATTTGCTTTTACCAATCAGTGCAGCTCCACAAAACAATCATATTGGCGTTTAAATTGTGATTCTACGTCTATCCGTTGCAGAGATATTCAAAGTGCTAAATATAGTACGTTGTCCAATTTTATCCTTATGGATACAATTTGATATCTCGATTATTTATGAATGTGTATTGATGAAACTTGGTATGTGACTTCAGACTTCACGTAGTACTGGTATATTGATATTTGCACAACATTTATTTTTGATTATCCCCGTAGCAGCAAACCTGCATACTCAGCCCTAATGTTATTTTTATGGAGAATAAGTAAAGTTTTATATCTCCCTTAATTATGAACATAAATTAATAAAACTTGGTATGCAGCTTTAGCTGGTTGACTTATATTGATAATTTCACAAATTAATATTTCTTCTCTTTCTTTTTGTAGCTAACCTACGTACTCAGCCCTAATGTTATTCTTATGGAGAATAAATGAAATGCTATATATCACTTATTTATTTATGTATTTTTATGAAACTTGGTAAGTGGTCTTATGTGGTAGTGAGAAACATAGGCATGCATTGGAAATTCTCTGAGTACGCAGGTTCGCTGCGACGGGGTTATTATATGTTTGTCCTAATATACTTGTCAAAATTTCTAAAATGAAAAGTTCCGTCCAAATTAAAAGAAAAATTGAAAACGTACATGTGAATTTCTCCTAATAAACGATCGTAGTGTCGCATTAGAAGCTTATTGCATCATGATGAACATACTCATCACGTGTAAAATAGTAGTTTCCACTGGCTTCGTCTCGCTCGTAAAAACGATCAAGCACTACACTAATAAACACACTTTTGCTCCATGTGATGAACAACTGTTTTTATCATATTGCCCATATAAGCCTTTGATAGTTTAAAATGTTTACCAAAAGTTAGGTGATTTGTATCGTTTTAGTACCTGAGATAGACTAACTTTACAATATTTACATTTATTTTTTGTTATAGTGAAATATCGATTTGCATTGGTCTACGTGTTTGTTACTTTTGAAATACATATGCAAAATGGAAGATTATCAATCTTTTAGGTTAGCACACTGAAAAAAATCCACAGCTATTTTTCGGTGCGCTATTTTGAGGTATCAGAAAAATGCAATTTTACGGATTAATTACGACCCAAAAACAGCCGATTTTTGTGTAGAATAATTAAAAAAAGTGAACTCATTGTTGCGATAAATAGGTAATCTCGCATATAAAAATTAGAACTCAATAATGGCTTTATAATTTTAACGATGAACCCCGTATAATAATATAATATACAATTTTGACTTTACTATCCCGGAGCTAAACATTACTATCCCATGTACAAACCAAATCACCCCAATTTTCGTGTTAATCAAAAATCAGAATATAAACTATACTCGCTTTTTATACTCTTTGTACAAAACATGACGCGATATCAATCCATTAACCGGTGTGATAGTATAACGCAAAACACAAAAAACAGACGTACAAGAGTACCAGTAAAACCGAGAGTGATGATTCAATCAAAATTTCAACAGCAGGATATTGAAAATTCAGTTTCAGGATTACGGTAGGGAGCAGTGAATCGCATTATTTCCGGACGTGGAACACAGCCCCGGTCAGCCGCCCGCCCTGGCGCCGCGCCGCAGCTGATAACCACCGTGCACTCCGCCATGAGCGCAACGATTACGGTAGGGAGCACTGAATCGCATTATTTCCGGACGTGGAACACAGCCCCGGTCAGCCACCCGACCTGGCGCCGCGCCGCAGCTGATAACCACCGTGCACTCCGCCATGTGAGCAACGATTACGGTAGGGAGCACTGAATCGCATTATTTCCGGACGTGGAACACAGCCCCGGTCAGCCGCCCGCCCAGGCGCCGTGCCGCAGCTGATAACCACCGTGCACTCCGCCATGAGCGCAACGATTACAGTAGGGAGCACTGAATCGCATAATTTCCGGACGTGGAACACAGCCCCGGTCAGCCGCCCGCCCTGGCGCCGCGCCGCAGCTGATAACCACCGTGCACTCCGCCATGTGAGCAACGATTACGGTAGGGAGCACTGAATCGCATTATTTCCGGACGTGGAACACAGCCCCGGTCAGCCGCCCGCCCTGGCGCCGCGCCGCAGCTGATAACCACCGTGCACTCCGCCATGTGAGCAACGATTACGGTAGGGAGCACTGAATCGCATTATTTCCGGACGTGGAACACAGCCCCGGTCAGCCACCCGCCCTGGCGCCGCGCCGCAGCTGATAACCACCGTGCACTCCGCCATGTGAGCAACGATTACGGTAGGGAGCACTGAATCGCATTATTTCCGGACGTGAAACACAGCCCCGGTCAGCCGCCCGCCCTGGCGCCGCGCCGCAGCTGATAACCACCGTGCACTCCGCCATGTGAGCAACGATTACGGTAGGGAGCACTGAATCGCATTATTTCCGGACGTGGAACACAGCCCCGGTCAGCCGCCCGCCCTGGCGCCGCGCCGCAGCTGATAACCACCGTGCACTCCGCCATGTGAGCAACGATTACGGTAGGGAGCACTGAATCGCATTATTTCTGGACGTGGAACACAGCCCCGGTCAGCCGCCCGCCCTGGCGCCGCGCCGCAGCTGATAACCACCGTGCACTCCGCCATGTGAGCAACGATTACGGTAGGGAGCACTGAATGGCATTATTTCCGGACGTGGAACACAGCCCCGGTCAGCCACCCGCCCTGGCGCCGCGCCGCAGCTGATAACCACCGTGCACTCCGCCATGTGAGCAACGATTACGATGTTCGATGTTTAGTTGGGAGGATCTATGTTGATGATTTTAGATAGGGACTTTTACAAAATATGAAAAAAATAATTTTTTACTTTTACGAATTTATAACTATAAAATATTTTGATTTGACAACCTAAACGTAAAATACAAGAATTGTAATTGTTATTTAATAAAAACGGAAACAACACTATTGAAATAATTAACATACATTAAATAAACATGATACTAAACAGTAAATAACTAAATAGCTAATTCAATACTGTATTATTTCAGTTTAGGAACAATGTAGTTTTCTAAACCCTGAAGAATATTTTGTTTCTTTGTTTTTGATTGTTCACTTTTGATAAAATTACTCTATATACCAAGATAATATGAATCATATCTGTAGAATGTTTCATTCTCTTTAATAAAACACCCAGTGCACACGGATTTAAATTGAAATACAAATATTTAATCTCAAAGTAAGTTAATTATATAATTTGAATCAGATTGTATATTGATGTAAAGTTAATTTGTGGTGGCTCGGTAGGCGGTAGGCCGGGACCATGTGGCGGGCTTTGTACAACTGATGGATTATTCACGATCTGTGGCTGCGCGGCGCCTGGACCTCTGACTTTGTTCCAACAGACTTCACAACCACCAAGACACCAAGAGCGTCATGGTGGAAAACAAAGTTAGTTCTTTCCAGTCTTTAGATGTACTATAAATAATATCATTACGTTTTAATATGTGTAGGAAAATCGAAAAGCTATTATTACATCACATGATTTTCCTTACTACCGAAAATATTTATATTTTAACTTCTCTATTAAATTTTTAAATTTTGGAGCACTTATAAATTTTACATAATAATGACTTTCAGTGGTTTATTCTGTTCCCATAAGTTAAGAAAAAACACATTAAAGGTAACGATTGTCGTATCGTCATACAAATTTTACTTACCCTTCTAAAAATAACTTGATATGGCTTGGTAACTTTATTTTACCCCAACTCTGAGTATTTCAAAGATTTGCAATACAATATTATTGGAGCCGAAACATTGATAACTTTATAAGTTGTGAAGTATATAATAAACCATGTAAACTGTGAGATAGTCGTTCTAATTTCAAAAAGCTGAAAGTTTGTTTGTTTGCGACTTGATCAAATACAGCCATTAGTTATAAATATAGCTACCACCCTCAAGGCACAAGTATGCCTATTCCCGTGTTTAAAATAATTTAATACTTCGTCCCACTGTAGTTAAAATTCGTATGTTAACATTATTTTCATAATTATTTGATGAACATTTTGAGCTTAAATTTGGAACATAGTTGTTAGGAAACACCAATTGAGATGTTTTCGTATAAAACAAGGTACCTCAATTATCCTAGGGTTGTCCCCGTTCTGATAATTATATGTTATTGAAAATAAGTCACCCGATTGACCTGAAATTTCATTCAGTGACAAGAATACTCTTGAATCAATAATTTCAATAACTCACTGGAGCACATGGATGAGAACGTTGATTACATATTCTATTAATATTTATTAGCTTAACATAATTAGGTTATTAACATAATAATGGGCAAAAGCTAGTACCAGTATAAATCTGATATAGACTGTGGTTTAATCCGACAGCGTGTGGTTGCTACTGTGCGGGAAGATTTACGAACTCAATTTGTATCTGTTCGCTCCAAAGTGGTGCAGTTTCATTGTCTTCGTTCCCTCGGTTCAGCACGACACATCCATCAGCAAGACCGTCCCTCTGTTGCTCTCTTATCTTACTTATAAATGACGTTAAAATAATCGTTTATCCTGTTAATAAAATGTAAGATTCCCAGGAAAGATTAAATCATCTACGTTTATGGTTCAACGCGCGACTGCACTTGCAACCTTCATCTTTAATCAGCTATATACAAGACTAACAATTATCATGGAAATATTGAACAACGAATCCTGAAATACTCGTCACTTATTTTAATTTAAACAGGGTATAATAAACTAAGCCTCACAACAAGACATAATATATATTTACTCTTATAGTGTACTTGCATACAATACGGTAAATATATATGAAGGACCAGTTACACCGGTCATCATCAAGCGCAGTCAGAAAAGGCCTGATAGGACCTGATGATGACTGGTGTAGCTGGTTGCAATCGATCGCCTTGTACCATCTTTCATGTACATTTTCCGTCTTATATACAAGTATAAGTGTAAATATATACTGTAGTATTGTGAGAAGAGGTTTGTTTTGATCCTGTTACAATTAAACACGTATCATGTTATTCAAGAAATTATTGTACCTTACCCAATCCATCTACTATAGAACATGCATTAATGGCTGACATGTGGTATATTATACGTAGGTGTCATTAATTTTACTACGAATAAATATAACAAATACGTTTTTACCATTGAAAGAAAAGAAGCAACAGAAACCCAGCGAGTAATTTTCCAAGACACCATCACATGAATATTTAACTGTGTCTGATAGTTCCCAAACATTCGCCGTCCTATCGAAATTTACTTGATTGTCTCGCTATAACTTATAATTGTAGAATATTACGTAACACTAATAGCATAATATTATAATACGTAATAATATGCATAATACATAAATTTAAACATAATCTTTAAATAAAAAATATTAATATCAAAATACAAAAATTATTTACATAAATAACTATTTCCATTTTATGTAAATAAAGTAGTATAGTATTATTTTTAACCCAAGATTGAAGAAATTAAAACTAATAATTGCAAAATCTGTTCATTACCACGTAAAATATTCATAATGGTTGAACAGAGTTGAATAATGCCAAGAATCAAACGTATTATTAATGCGTATATAATCGCTTGGTTTACACATGTGTACACTACAAATTATACTAATCGATACGTAATCGCAAGTGAGGGAGTGCATGGATTTTGATTTTTTGAACCTGACCATTTTCCAAATTCTAAAACGAGCATAATACGACGAATTCCGGACTCAAATTCAATAAATTTCATATCCAACATTACGATGCTAAAAGTTTGGCTGGGGGATTACAGTGGGGAGCTGTGCAGTGAATTACTTCCGGGCGACGGAACCCCAGTTTCCCCCGGAGTCACAGCTGCCGCCCGCTGAACGCCCCGCCATCACCATCACCGCCACCGCCACCGTGTCTGACAATCAACGAACGTCCCTCCATCTCCATCGTCGCCACCACCACCGAGTCTGGCTATAAACGAGCGTCCCATCATCACCATCACCGTGTCTGACAATCAACGAACATCCCACCATCACCATCACCGCCACCGTCTCTGACAATCAACGAATGTTCCACCATCACCATCGTCACCACCACCACCGTGTCTAGCTATCAACGAGCATCCCCCCAACACCATCACCGCCCCTGCTACCCTGTCTGACAATCAACGAGTATCCCACTATCACCGCCACCAAGTCTGACAATCAACGAACGTCCCACCATCACCATTGTCGCCACCACCACCGTGTCTGGCTATCAAAGAGCGTCCCACCTGATGGGATGCGGTGATAGTGATGGTGGGGCGTTCGTTGATTGCCAGACACGGTGGCGGTGGCGACGATGGTTATGGTGGGACGTTCGTTGATTGTCAGACTCGGTGGCGGCGATGGTGTTGGTGGGACACTCGTTGATTACCATACACGGTGGCGGTGGTAGTGGGACACTCGTTGATTTTCAGACAGGGTAGTGCGGCCGGTGATGGTGTTGGGGGGACGCTCGTTGATAGCTAGAGACGGTAATGGTGGGACGCTCGTTGATAGCCAGACACGGTGGTGTGGTGACGATGGTGATGGTGGGACGTTCGTTGATTGTCAGACACGGTAATGGTGATGGTGGGACGCTCGTTGATTGTCAGCCGCGGTGGTGGTGATGGTGATGGTGGGACGCTCGTTGATTGCGAGCCACGGTGGCGGTGGTAGTGGGACACTCGTTGATTGTCAGACACGGTAATGGTGATGCCACCGAGTCTGACAATCAACGAGCGTCCCCCCAACACCATCACCGCCCCTCTACCCTTTCTGACAATCAACGAGTGTCCCACTACCACCGCCACCGTGTCTGACAATCAACGAACGTCCCACCAACACCATCACCACCACTGAGTCTGACAATCAACGAACGTCCCACCATCACCAACGTCGCCACCACCACCGTCTCTAGCTATCAACGAGCGTTCCCCCAACACTATCACCGCCACCGCTACCCTGACTGACAATCAACGAGTGTCCCACTACCACCGCCACCGAGTCTGGCAATCAACGAGCGTCCCCCCAACACCATCACCGCCACCGCTACCCTGACTGACAATCAACGAGTGTCCCACTACCACCGCCACCGAGTCTGGCAATCAACGAGCGTCCCACCAACACCATCGTCACCACCATGTCTGACAATCAACGAGCGTCCCACCAACACCGCAACCACCAACGTGTCTGGCGATCAACGAACGTTCCACTATCAATATATAAATATATACAGTGTGTTAAAAAGCCCCGGAACGGTTTAATATTTTTTAACCAACACAGATACGGTGATATAACTTTTTATCTAGACATTTGTCATAAAAACCTACCTTTTTAAGCAATTATCAATTTCCCGCCTATACAGGAAGCTTGTCAAGGAGTTAGAAGAAAATGTTTAATGTAAGCATAGGTTGCGATGTATATTAAATTAAAGGCCTTAATCAGTAGAATACAACGCCGCAAACCGGACCTCAAAAGGTTCATCCTAAACGAAATGGCAGCCATTTAAAGTTTCTCTTTCTATACTAAGTTAAAGGAAATAAACATATTTAAAAAGTTCTGGAGCTCTAACTACAATGTCATTGCATCGCAACAAAGTATAGCTTACCTGCAATAAGTGCTCGAAATTTTGGCCCAGTGTTTGTTGGCAGTAACCCATCCTGTGGTAAAAACCAGCAACAACATTGTGCAACATATCAGGCGGTATTTTCTGAGCTTCTTCTGTGATCCGTTGAATGATCTCCTGGGTGTTGGCAGGCTTAGTTAGATAAACTCTTTGTTTTAAGTATCCCCACAAAAATAAATCCAAAGGGTTTAAATAAGGTGACCTAGGGGCCACTCTATTGTCCCCCTACACCCCATCCAACGATTTCGAAACACTCTGTCCAGAAGTCCTCGTACCTGCTCAGCGAAATGAGGTGGTGCCCCATCCTGCTGGAACCATACTGTGTTAAAACGTCGACCTAACAAGTCACGTAATGTCAGTATGATTGTATCTTTAACAATAACTCGTAAGAATCCCCATTCAAATTTCCATCTATTACGAAATGCTCTACAATCTTAGTGCCAACTATTCCAGCCCATACGTTGACTTTTTTGGGTTTCTGAGTGTGGCTTTCACTCATCCAATGAGGATTTTCGTCACTCCAGTACCGACAATTGTGACGACTTACATGATCGTGAAGCGTAAATGTTGCTTCATCTGAGAACACCATGTTATCCAAGAAATGTTTTGTTTCCACACACCTACTCATAACTGTTTCACAGAATTCAACTCTTCTGTCAAAATCGTCCTCTGAAAGTTCCTGGACTAATTTTGTCTTATACGGGAGATAGGAGTGTTTCTTTAAAACATTATGAATTGAAACATGACTTACATCGTGTTCAGTTTCTACAGCTCTTGTCGATTTTTTTGGGTCTTCAATAAAAGATTGTAGTACATCTAATGATTTTTCGTAGTTTGTTACAGTCTTGGGTCTTCCACTTCTGAAATGGTCATTAATACTGCCGGTTTCTTCAAAACGTCGAACTGTTCTGCATACGGTAGATTTTGATGCAGGTGGTCTATCCGGAAATCGGTCATTAAATAAGTAAACAACTTCTTGAAATGATCTTAATCGATCGCCATACCCCCTCATCATCAGCAACGTTATTCTTTCAGTCTCAGTGACTGACATTCTGAGAAGGATATTAAAAGGATATTAATATTATAAAATGTAAGTTAAAACCTCAACAAAAATCGTCACTTAATCTTTCGACTTTTACTACACAGCATACACGTGTAAAAAGAAGTGTAATTTTCGAAAATATCATGTTGTTGTGAAAACTGTAATCATATGGTTAAAATCATTTGGTTTAATTTTAATTTTGTTGTGTATATATATATATCAATAATAAATTAAAATCATCGTGTAAAATATATATTAATTAATTATTTATGACGAAATGCCTGTATTTAGCAGACTTGTTCTGTATGTAATATGTTTTGCATTAATAAAGCTCTTCTATCTTGTACCACCACTGCCGCAGTGTCTGGCAATCAACGGATGTCCCACCATCACCATCACCGTGTCTGACAATCAGCGAACGTCCCACCATCACCGTGTCTGACAATCAGCGAACGTCCCACCATCACCATCGTCGCCACTGCCGCAGTGTCTGGCAATCAACAAACGTCCCACCATCACCATCACCGTGTCTGACAATCAACGAGCGTCCCACCATCACCATCACCGTGTCTGACAATCAACGAACGTCCCACCATCACCATCGTCGCCACTGCCGCCGTGTCTGGCAATAAACGGATGTCTCACCATCACCATCACCGTGTCTGACAATCAGCGAACGTCCCACCATCACCATCACCGTGTCTGACAATCAACGGGTGTCCCACCATCACCATCACCGTGTCTGACAATCAGCGAACGTCCCACCATCACCATAACCGTGTCTGACAATCAACGGATGTCCCACCATCACCATCACCGTGTCTGACAATCAGCGAACGTCCCACCATCACCATCACCGTGTCTGACAATCAGCGAACGTCCCACCATCACCATCACCGTGTCTGGCAATCAACGAGTGTCCCACCATCACCATCACCGTGTCTGACAATCAGCGAACGTCCCACCATCACCATCGTCACCACTGCCGCCGTGTCTGGCAATTAACGGATGTCCCACCATCACCTTCACCGTGTCTGACAATCAACGAACGTCCCACCATCACCATCACCGTGTCTGACAATCAACGAACGTCCCACCATCACCATCACCGTGTCTGACAATCAAAGAACGTCCCACCATCACCATCGTCGCCACTGCCGCCGTGTCTGGCAATCAACGGATGTCTCACCATCACCATCACCGTGTCTGACAATCAGCGAACGCCCCACCATCACCATCACCGTGTCTGACAATCAACGGATGTCCCACCATCACCATCACCGTGTCTGACAATCAGCGAACGTCCCACCATCACCATCACCGTGTCTGGCAATCAACGGATGTCCCACCATCACCTTCACCGGCCCTGTCACCGTGTGTGACAATCAACGAGCGTCCCACCATATATAAAATTATTATTTATGCAACAACCAACATAAAAATTTCCTTATAGGCAGGAATAAACATTTAACTTCAGTAAAACTGCTTATTTTATAAAAGGAAAAACTGAATAATTACTTTTATTGTATTTTTGTTACGCATCCGACGAGGTTTCATTTAAAAAAACGGATACTAAATAACGGAGTAGCACCTTCACCAGTGATAAAATGTCAGAGAAATTCTACACTGA
The DNA here is from genome assembly GCA_963675035.1 of Allygus modestus. NCBI lineage: Eukaryota > Metazoa > Arthropoda > Insecta > Hemiptera > Cicadellidae > Allygus > Allygus modestus. The sequence continues at coordinate 97,260,685 of OY776111.1, read as the reverse complement.
TTGAGTGGTAGTATCGGAAATTACATTATTTATATTATATTTTCATAATTAAAAAAATACACTAAGTTATTCAAAGTTTTTTCCAAACACCTTGTGTGTAATATATACATACATATTACAAATATCTGTCATGATATCAATAAAATGAATGTTTCATATAATAAGAATTGGGAGTATCATTGTTACGTACCCGTTACTGGAATTCAGAATGCGAAAATAAATAGTTCGAATCGTATGGGATTAGATTAAGTAACTACAGTTGAATGACTATGATGTTTAAGTCTTTAAACATCATGACCTAATACATTTAATTAATTAAATAATCTGTATACAAGGATTTTAGAAAAAAATATGTTCATGCATGACCTGGTCAGATACATGTGTAAATGGTTTGAAATATAAATAACATATGTATACTGAACAATACTGTAAATTAGCTCTAAATAATGCTTACGTTGTTATTTGTTTAGAAATTTGACAAAAATTACAAAAAAAATTTTATTCAAAACTCGCAACTTAAAGACACTTAATATATACAACGGTCGTGGTGACCTTTCAGTTACGTAATTATAATCAATGCTTTAGATCAAATATAAATACAAACTTATAATACGATGAAAATATAGTTTGTTTCTACGAGTAGTTGCAGTTTTTTTAGACCATGACGAATTCGTCTGTTATATGGTTTTAAATACTAAAAAATCTGGTTTTATCTTCAATAATGAAGGTTAATATAGCGAATGTAAACAGTTTTAACAAAATACCAGGTAGTAAATTCATTCTACAATCTTGGACCGGGCTTTGGCGTATTTTGTACAACTGTGGTAAAATCAACCGCAACACCAATCCTGTCGTTCGGTTTACAACATTTTTCAGGAATACGCAGGTGGTAGAGACACATTACATTACATTTCGGGAGTGGGTTATTGTTGCAACTGTATTCGTATAACTATCTAGTATTGGTGAGCAAGAAAAATCGTCAAATTCGTTGTAAATTGTAATTTATTTGCAAAATATCTTACAGGATACTTACATAGCGTGCCCATCATGTATTTGCATATCACGATTAACTTTAAAAAACTATTATAAATTACACAATAAATATGTCTTACTTAGAATATACTATTCATATACATTTAATCGTAGTTAGCAATATACATGGCTTAAAAACCATTACAAGAAATAAATAAACCCTGAAACAATATTTGTTCTTTTAAGAAGTTGCAAGAGGGAGGCGCCAGACGGTTTTTACGTGATTTGTTTGTTTTTTCTTTATATGTTTGTGTGGCGGCGCAAGTACGTACCGCACTTTTTACGCAAATTAAGGTTCTGTAAATTGAACACTTGTTTGTTGACAACTGAATTTACTGTCACTTGTTAAATTAAAATGTGAAACAATATCTAAAACTGGATAAATGGATAAACTGGGCGTAAATAATTGAACCTATTCTTAATGAAATGTATCTAGTCAAAGGAATGAATCTAGTCTAAAAGTGGATCGAATCTCGTGAGTCTCCAATTGTCACTCGATTGACGCTAGACGGTCGACTGAAGGGTTGAGGGCGAGAGGCTAAACAATAACCCCCTCCAACACCCTCATAATCGGCGTCAACATCCCGCCCACCTTGAAAGCACCATTTTCAAATAAAAAAAAACAAAAACAACATTAGTCTAAAACAAACATGTGATCAATGGGCAAACATAATTTCAAATGCAATAGACAAAGATCTTTTACATTCAGGTAAGTACTGACAAAATTAAATTGACTCCTAAATTACCCTTGTTCAAAAATAAATAAAGGCAACAGTTGAATTTTACATTAATCACACAGACACATACACATCAACCACACATTAATCATAAATATGGTTGGTACTGCACAATGTAAAAAATATTCTAATTCAAATAGTCAAAATTAAACTCATAACGTATAAATAAAATCGATAATGAATCGAAACAAATTTTTAACAACAAAAAAACAAGAACATTCTAAAAGCAGTGTTATTAAATAAAAATTATTTTAACAAAAATTAAATAGTTCTCATAGAAATGCAATTAAAATAACATGACAACTGAAATGCAATGCCATAGTTAATTGGTTTCTTAAAGTGGAAGAAAACAATAAGTTGAATAGTACATTTGCAACAAATTTGTATACAGGTTCAAATGAGCAGTTTACGAATAAATAAGAGGTAAAATACAAATTGAGTTTCCTTGCAAAATGTAACTGATAAAAAATACCGTAGAAAAATTCAAATTATATATATAAATCAATTTATAAGTAATGCGAAGTATCTTATTCGAATCTAAACAGATTTTGTGGACTTTAGGGGCATCAATTGCCTATGGGGAGGGGACACAGCTTGTTCCCGCACCTTCTCACTTCACCGGACATTTATTGTCTTTAAGGTCGTGACTCTGGTGAGCCCGTCCTCTCCGGGGTGAAGATGGTTGACTCTCCCTAATGGCCTGCAGAGGTGGCAGCATCAGAGATGGCTTTGGCAGTGCTGTAAGTGAGCCACTGGTCAGGAAGGAAACCCTGATAAGAACAATTAAAAGGATGATTTGAAGATTGGGAATTAAAAACAGCTTCTACTGGGGTTTCTACAGGCATAGACTCTTCGGAAGTCAACAAAGCATTTTCAGTCATTTTCCGCAATTTCGTGCTGCCGGATATCATAGAGCAACGCTTTGTAACAACAGTGTAACTGAATTATATTATCTTCAATGTCAGCCAACTCTTGTGTTTGATGTCTCATTGGGAGAAGAATGTGATGTCCTCTACCGAAGAATCGATGACCGCCCACCCTGATCAATACACCATTAGAAAACGAAGAACGAGGCATGTCCTCAGAGGTCTCTTCATATGAGTCTTCCAACGTATCTTGGCTAGGACTGTTTAATTGAGAATTTTATTCTCTAAGGTTTGGATTTGAATCAAGTCTTGTTGAACCAAGGCTATCTCTTTAGGTTCTTGTAGTTTTGTTTGACGATATCTCCGTGGTATAGGTATCACCTCTTCTTTGCTATTAGTCATGGGATTAACTTCATTTATTTGCATATCAGATGCTAGAGGCTTGTGTTTATCTTGTTCTTCCATCTTAAAAAATGGCTGCATCTGTTTTCCAGTGTCCTCTTCAATTGCAAGGTGACAAAGAGATGTCGACGCCGGTCTAGTTGTACCATATCTGCCTCCAACTATCCATCCTAACCTGGTATTTTACATAGTTGGCAGAGCACTTGACTTTATCTGACCAATGCACATAAGGTCAAAGAACAACTCTTGGCCAATTATCATGTCTTTGGGGCCTGAGTTGGAAAATGTGGGGCCATCTAATACGACATTATGAGGAATGTTTAAATTAGGAATATTGATGTTGTGTGCTGGAATGTTGTGGGAACCTGTAATTTCTAGTACTACTAAAAACTGTAAGCTGGCAGTATAGCTGGACACCCTGAACCTAATAGTGGCTTGTGCAGAGCTCTTTGATTTATATGGTTTCCGTTGAGACCTACCACTGTAATCGACTGACCTTGTGTCGAGAGACAAAGTTGGCGAGCAATATCCTCTGAAATGAAAGATGACTGAGAACCACTGTCTAGCAATGCTCTGCATTGAACTGTATGTCCATATGGCCCTATAACGTCTACAATTGCGGTAAACAACAAGACCTGAGTACCTTGAACATTATCTGTAGAATTATGGCAACTGTGGACCGTTAGATTTTCATTGGATTCTTGATTTTTACTTTCTTGTAGATTATCAGGCTGTGAATAGGTGTTATGCAAAAAGTAAATTATAATGTGAAACAATATCTAAAACTGGATAAATGGATAAACTGGATGTAAATAATTTAATCTAATCTTAATTAAATGTATCTAGTCAAAGGAATGAATCTAGTCTAAAAGTGGATCGAATCTCGTGAGTCTCCAAGTGTCACTCGGTTGACGCTAGACGGACGACTGAAGGGTTGAGGTTGAGGGCGAGGGCCTGAACAATAACCCCCTCCAACACCCCTACAATCAGCGTCAACAGTTTGCAGAATATAAATGAAGAGGTAAAAGCTAGAAAAACATAGTAACTGTTACTTGTAAACACTGGTTTACGTTTAAAACACCCTGAATAGCCTATCTTTACGATTTTCGGATACAGCTATGTAATAATAACTCATTTATAATATTTTTATGATAAAATATTAAAATAAAGCTAAATAATTTCTGAAGAAAATTTTTATGAAGTCTCTTAGCTCTCCATAACAATTTTCTTCAGAAATTACTTAGGTCTATTTTATCATGTTATCATAAAAATCTTATAAATGAGTTATTATTACATAGCTGTATCCGCAAATCGTAAAAATTGACTATTCAGGGTGTTTTTAAACTTAAACCAGTGTTGACAAGTAACAGTTACTATGTTTTTTTTGTTGATACTGGTAGGCCTACTTAGTAGAACAAATTTAAACAAATTAATTGGTGTGTAAACACCTCTTAGTAGGTGTGCAAACACCTTTAGCTTGAATGCAATAACCCGCTTTTTTCAGCATATTGTACTAACCATATTTATACTTTTAACGTAATAAGCTGAAAATACTGCAAAAGAAACAAATAAATAAAACAACAACACTGCAACAAATACATATCAGCTAATAAAGAGGGAAGTAAGGGAAGTAGAGTCGCCAACTTTTGAATTTACATCTTTCTTTAGCAGACATTTTGTCCATGTAAATTGGGTTGCGTAGAAAAATTAAAACCTGTATAATGTTTATGCTATTGTCTTCATTTGTGGACATAACAATGATAGTCCTTCATGTCTATTTGCTTGTCAGATATCATAAGCGGGACTACGGATTTTGCTTATGTTAATAAAAGAACTACAAAGGTTAATATTTGTTTTAAGGCAATTCGTTTTAAAAGCGAAACCAAGAGATAAAACACATCGTTTTCCCCTTATAGTCTAGGAGCCCCACTGGTGACGATTGATGCACGGGGGTGTATAGGCAGTTTCTCTTCAGAACTTGTTTCCTACATGTCTAAGGACAGTTTTTAGCTTGGGTACGTGTTTTTGATATGGGGAGGTTTCTTCCAAAATGGCCGCCAAGATGGCCGCCCGGCCAATAGGTAGCCTTTGAGAAAATACCTTATATCTTGGAAACTATTGGTTATGGCTCAAAATTGCAAAGGACAAAATATGTTCAAAACAGATTTTTACATTCAATAACAATGTTAATGTACCATAAAAAGGTTCACAGGTAATTAAAATTATGTTTTAAAAAAAGGCAGTTCAGCATTTGCAACCTATTAAATTTATATTAGTGCGTGGAACATGTGTATCCTTCACTTCCGGAAACCAGTACCAGACCTTGTATAGATGCTTATAAAAGAGTGAAAATCAGCCGGGAGGCAAGTTGAAAAATAATTAAGTCAAGAGCAGTGACGTCATCAATATGGCCGCTCAGCCAATTATAATAGTGTCGCATTTCTCGGAAACCACCAAACTATGTTTCACATTTGTCATCTCATTTTGAAGGTCTAATCATTATCTATAATAAAGGTAATTACACTTTCAGTGGTAAAAACAGTGGTTATTGAGTATTTTGTAAAATTACTCAAATAAAAAATGTTTATTTACGTTTATTAAAATTGTTTAGTAAATATTTTTAATTTTTTAGGGAAATGTATTTTTAGTTGGTTGGTAGGACTGATCACCAACGTGGCATGACCAATAACATAAAAAAAACACAAAGAACACAAGAAACAACATGTTACCAACATGCATACATGTAACAACATGTATACATCAAGCATTTTAGCAAGGCTGACTCTACTACAGGCCGGAGAGCTTCCCCCTTCCCCTAGCCGCTACGTCACAGTCTGAGTTATATACAGCCACGGTGTAAGTGGAGCGTGCTTTCGATTACATGCTCCTGGACCTCTTTACTGTAGTTTATTTGGAATGAAACTTATATATTTGAAATCTGTATGAAATACGGAATACAACAGTGTACAAATCATTTAGCTAAACAAACCAACAACCAAACAATCATAAAGGGTTTAAACCAACACTGGTTACATTTTTTAAATTGAATTTTTTTTATGTTTTGATGCTCCTAGTTATATTTAAATTCACCAACAGAATGCGAAATGTTGTAAATTATAAAGTTATAAGGAGGTATTGTCCGGATATCAAGTTGGTATAGGGGTATGGGGGGTGATAAAACGATATAAAGATATGAAAAACAGCCTTTTCCAGTGTAAAATCTCCATAAGACAACGTACTGTATTTTGACAATTAACATTTTCTTTAATAATTCGGTAAGTACTTGTGATAAAATGATGAAGCAGGGCTTAAAATCTTTGGCTTTTTACGTAAAATAAATTAATGTGCAATAAGTGTACATTTGGGGCTTTTCTGAAACTTTTTGGGCCCAAAAACTCAAGATTTGAAAACTTAAAATCCCCAAATAAAGAAGGTTAGAGTTTTCGATTATTTTTCCCAACGAACTTGTCCAACTGATTATAAAAAGGAATGTCTCTACCAAATTTGAAGTAAATCGGTCAAAAATTGCGGCCACTAGAGTGCATCTAAAAACGCAGTAGTAAAACATTCTGACGACGGTTTTATCATCAAAGAATATTCTGTTGCCCGGACAGCCAGATTAATTTTGACAGTGAAAAGGGATATTATTATTTTAACTATAATATATAATGTTTCATGTTCAATTTTTATAATGTTATACTATGATTGGTTATTCTTACTTTTATAAAACCCAACCTAACATAAAAATCAACTGCATTTTTTTAATTTCAAAACTTACGTTTGTTTTGAAACGCAATAAAAATATAATAAAATTACTACACTACTTCAAATAAAATCAAATAATTCATTATTATTTACGTTAAATAAATAATTATACAACGATTGCAAATAAACTATTACAGTACTATGAAAACAATCTAATTGCAATAAAAAAAACTCTTTGGTTTAGAATTTACAGGAAAACCATATACAATACTTATATTTATGAACAAAGATAGAGAAAATAATGGCAAGTTCAACATATCAGTTAGAGATGTAAAAAAATACAAATACAATGACATTGCACTATTTAGAGATTTGACTATATTTATATAAACTTAAAAATATTTATTTAATGCTTAAAAACATGTTTGCGCATTAAGTGGTTCATTATTTAGTTAAGTTTAAATTTTCAACGGAATAGGATAAAGGGGTTTGACAGTAGACCAGTTTAAAGCAGTGTATGTCAATGCGTGCCGTATGTTTCTTACGGGAGTCGCCGGCCGCGTAGCACTCAGACTGTGACGTCACGAATTCAGCGCTCCGGCCTGTAGTAGAGTCAGGCTTGCCCCACCCCCCACCGGCAGCGGTGGCTTCGGGTTTTAGTGAACAATGGTGTCAAATGACCCATCCAGCTGTTAGTTGCTGTTTACAGTCAAATGTCATGTGGGTGATCAGTCCGACCAAGCAACTAAAAATACATTTCCCTAAAGAAATTAAAAATATTTATTGTACAATTTTACTAAATGTAAATAAATATTTTTTAAATTGAGTAATTTTACAAAATACTCAATAACCATTGTTTTTACCGATGAAAGTGTAATTACCTTTATTATAGATAATGATTAGACCTTCAAAATGAGATGACAAATGTGAAACATAGTTTGGTGGTTTCCGAGAAATGTGACACTATTATAATTGGCTGAGCGGCCATATTGAAGACATCACTGCTCTTGAAGTAATTATTTTACAACTTGTCTCCCGGCTGATTTTCACTCTTTTATAAGTATCTATTCAAGGTCTGGTGCTGGTTTCCGGAAGTGAAGGATACTCATGTTCCATGCACTAATATAAATTTAATAGGTTGCAAATGCTGAACTGACTTTTTTTAAACATAATTTTAATTACCTGTGAACCTTTTTATAGTACATTAACATTGTTATTAAATGTAAAAATCTGTTTTGAACATATTTTGTCCTTTGAAATTTTGAGCCATAACCAATAGTTTCCAAGATATAAGGTATTTTCTCAAAGGCTACATATTGGCCGGGCGGCCATCTTGGCGGCCATTTTGGAAGAAACCTCCCCATATCAAAAACGAGTACCCAAGCTAAAAACTGTCCTTAGACATGTAGGAAACAAGTTCTGAAGAGAAACTGCCTATACACCCCCGTGCATCAATCGTCACCAGTGGGGCTCCTGCACTATTACGCCTCACTGTAATATTACTGCCGGTGTACTTAGTTCTACATTTTGGATCTTTTAAAATGTGTTGAAAACAAACCATGACCATCACAACCTCGTTTCAATCCTAAGGGAATAAATGATGCGGACATTCCTTACTCCAAGACGTCCTTATTTTAAAACATATTATATACATAGGTGTTCAAATTTTCAATGCTTTACCTGACTCTATTAAAGAGTAATGTTAATGACAGAAATAGTTTGGAAAGATGAAAACCTCCTAATTGAGAAATTTTTTATACAGTTATGTTGAATTTAACCTTGTTGGTAATTTAGAAGATGATTTAGTTTAAGAAGTTCCTCTTATGTTATTTTTTGGCTCTATTATACAGTGCATGAACAGCCACAAAAAAGCTGTTTGATTGTCACTGTTATAGACGTTAGTAACTCTAGAATGTACAAGGGTAACCCTCATCAAACCATTTCTTGAGTGTAAAGGTGGGATAGGTATGCAATGTCTTAAATTTATTCGGAACTGTTGTATGTATCTACAAGATTAACCCTCATCGAATCCCTACTTGAGATTGTGTAGTGGGACACGTTTATACTTATCTACACGTATCACTAACAGAGTATACTTCTGTCAACTATTACTTATCCTCTCAGGAGGGCATAATACAACAGTTATTGTGTCAGGAAGTAAACATAAGTTGATTTCCACTTGATTTCTGGGGTGGAGATTTTTTACAAATTGACGTAAATAACTAAAATAAATAGTTTACAACAGCACACGATGTCGGTGACTTATCAAATTACGTCCACTTCAAATTCTGGCTAACACTAAAAGAGGGACAGCCGGGCCATAGAGTTGGAATGTGTCCTTCAGTATATATAGTCAATGTTAAAACTAAAAAAAGATTATATAGTGCTGGTCAGGATAATATTTTAATGACTTTTAATATGTCGCGACCGAAGCCACGGGTAACAGCTAGTGTAACGTAAGTGTACACTGTGCTATACCGTAATGGCAATATGATAAACCCTCTTGTCAGATAACCCCTCATTTAACCCCTATTTGTGTCGGGACAGATTTACACTGTCCTACAGTGTTGAAAATTAAGATAACGGCCCTTGTCAGATAAACCTTCATCGAACCCCGAATTTAGAATAAGAGGTATAAGTGTGCTATGTCCCAGGCATGTTTGAAACTGTGGTATCTATAAGATGGAGCCTCTTGTCAGATAAACCAAATAAAAAAATGTCAATCCCTTTTTATAAAATGGGATAGAGTTGCACTGTCTTACACATAGACTACTTTATATTTTGTTTTTAAACAATGATCCCTCCCTTGTCTACTGCCTGGTATGAAACAAAAATATACCACATGAGATGGACACGGTATGTTCTACCGAATTAAATGTCCTTGTTGAGAGATTGTTCCAATCACAAAATATTTCAAAGCTTTCACATTTCTACCTGTAATATCATTAAACAAATGTTGAAGTTTAAGGCCCGTTCCTCTTTATGGGATTAATCAAAATCTTAGGAATCATTTTGAAGGACAGCCAATTAATTACCTTAAAATTCCAGTGAGTAGAATTTTGATTGTTCAAACAGTTACGCCATTGAAATTCAATAATATAAACACAACTTGGTATTTGATAGGATGATTATTGAATTTGAAATCACTGGAATCACAATCTTTTCCTTTTACTTAAATAATCTATAATGCAATTATTTTGGAAAATCTATTGTGAAGATAAGGGACTAAAATGTAACGTAAATATTAGTCCTATAGGGGAAACAAGTAGAAATGAGAATTTTGTCAGATCTGAAGGTTTCCCATATAACCTTTACTAGACAATGTAGTAGGATTAGGGTACGTCATCCGGCACGTGTTAGCAGCTGTAGGTTTCACAAGACAGGTACGCTGATAAACCCTCAACTCACCTTGCTTGTGAATGTAGCGTGAAGGAAAGTACACCGTCCCAGGCCCTACAAGATAAATGTGTCTGATAAACCCTCATCTCATTCCGATTTGAATGAGCTCCTACAACTTTTACCTTCCTTTTATTTGGTAATACATTTTGCTTGACCATTATTATATTCCACACCATGGTTAAAATAATTTGAATTGTATTGATAAATGTTAAGATTTAAACGAAGATTGTAATGTTACCGTGTGAGTTATTTTCCTGATATGCATATTTATAAACTACTATCTATTATTAATGATCGGAAATTGATATGAATGTTATAATAATATCAAATATATTCAGTAATAATCTCATTTTTATGTAGGAGGAATAAATCCTTGAAATACAAAAGTAAAGAATGGCACATCTAGCCAGACAATTTATATTCCACTATATTTGCATACATGTATACAAATATATATTTATTGGGGTCTGGTTTTCGATAAGGTAACAAGCGATATATTTTAGCGTTTATTTTACAGTTAAAAGTTTAGTTGTTTCCCTGATTAATAATGTCTAAAAACTATCAGCTATCTTTATCTAAACGTCGTCGGTTATATGTTTCCTAGACCTGGTTCGCAAAGCGGGAATAGGCTCCCCATGGCCCTTATATGTACCATTTGCAAAGGTATTATTTAAAATAATTAAAACAACAGAATAATTTTTAGGTTAAATGTATATTAATTTTATTCATAGTTTTTAACCGATATTAAGTTTTATCATTCTGAAAACGAACTTCAGTTAATATGCACATATTTTGAATGGAAAGTAAGTTATTAAATCTTACTAAACTGTCAAATGGAGTTATAATACTAAACTAAGGTTTCGTATTGATATTTGCATTATGGGAAAGGTTAACTGATTGCAAATTTAAAAAAAACGTTGTTTCAGATAGCACGTGCAAAGCGCTTAATCTCGATCTTGCAGGATATAAAAAAAGTACAGATCTTACTATTATTCCTTTGTTTTGAGGATTAATATACATTTAACCTAAACATTATTCTGTTGTTTTAATTATTTTAAATAATACCTTTGCAAATGTAACTTATAAGAGCCATGGGCAGCCTATTCCCACTTTGCGAACCAGCTCTAGGAAACATTTAACGGACGACGTTTAGATTAAGATAGCTGATAGTTTTTAGACATTATTAAACAGGGAAACAACTAAACTTTTAACTGTAAAAAAAAACTAAAATATATCACTTGTTACCTGATCGAAAACCAGACCCCATAAATATATATGCAAATATAGTGGAATATAAATTGTCTGGCTAGATGCTCTATTCTTTACTTTTGTATTTCAAGGATTTATTTTTCCTACATAAAAACGAGATTATTACTGAAACTCATTATATATTTGATATTATTATAACATTCATATCAATTTCCGATCACTAATAATAGATAGTAGTTTATAAATATGCATATCAGGAAAATAACTTACACGATAAAATTACAAACCTCGTTTAAAGCTTGACATTTACCAACACAATTCAAATTATTTTAACCATGGTGTGGAATATAATAATGGTCAAGCAAAATGTATTACCAAATAAAAGGAAGGTAAAAGTTGTAGGAGCTACATTCAAATCGGAATGAGATGAGGGTTTATCAGACACATTTATCTTGTGCCTGGGACGGTGTACTTTCCTTCACGCTACATTCACAAGCAAGGTGAGTTGAGGGTTTATCAGCGTACCTGTATTGTGAAACCTACAGCTGCTAACACGTGCCGGATGACGTACCCTAATCCTACTACATTGTCTAGTAAATGTTATATGGGAAAAATTCAGATCTGATAAAATTCTCATTTCTACTTGTTTCTCCTATAGGACTAATATTTACGTTACATTTTAGTCCCTTATCTTCACAATAGATTTTCCAAAATAATTACATTATAAATCATTTAAGTAACAGGAAGAAATTGTGATTCCAGTGAGGACATTTTCAAATTCAATAATCGTTCTATCTGTGACGTCCCTGCGAGGTTGTAAATAATAACGCAATATTCAAGTTAATAACATACTATCGACCGTGGGCCGGAGTCTTCAGTTTCAGCGAGGACTGAGGCTGAGAGGGACGCCGGCGGTTAGGTATATAGGAAGGGAGATGGCGTGACCCAACAGCCAATAGTATTTCTTTATTTCAAACGGTACCATGGCAACATATCGCATGACAATTGGTACTGCCAACATGGAAGTACGACAAAACTAACACTCTGAACTCTACATTTAGTACACAGTACTATATAAATGGTTACTATAATTAAGTCACGATATTACATTCCTTCCTTTTAAATTGACACAATAAATTAATTTCAGAATAATAAATTTTGAACATTGTTAATTAACCTGAAAAGTTTATAAGCACACAATAATAGAACAACATAATAATTCAAATTAAACACATAATATTAAAAATTCAAACAGAATATACCATCAAATCAACATATGATAAAACATTGATAATTATTATACATTCTTTACAAATTCATCCGTTCTACTGGCTTTTTAATACGAACGGGATAGCGTCTGATCGGAGTAGCACTTGACAGAGACGTGCGACTGACAGTTGGTGACACGGGGACAACAACAGTATGAGCATCAGCTGAGAGCCGTGTAGGCGTAGTGGGGGATAGCGAAGAGCTTGTGTGCTCTCGCCTCACAGCGGAAGTCCTGGGAGAGGGGGCAACCTCGCGATCAGCTGGTGCGCTTTGTACAGCCGGACGCATAACTACTAAACTGTCATCTGCAGACAGCGATGACCTTGGACCAGTGTCTACTGCTATCAGCTGATCAATGTGCCTTTTCCATATAACGCCTGAGTTTAGCTTGGCCAAATACATTGTGGGACTTAATTGCTTAATTATAAACCCCTCGATCCACTTATCCTTAGTTATTTAGTCTCTAATTAAAACATTTTGATTTTCAAAGAGACACCTCGTTTTACTACCCTTAGCATACATTTTCTGTTTTTTCTTGTTGCCTTGCTACCGCTTTAGATAGATTAGGTCTAAGTAGGTCTAGTCTGGTTCTTAAAGGTCTATTTAACATAAGCATAGCTGGTGTTTCATTTGTTGTCATATGCACAGAATTACGATAATCAAAAAGGATCCTACTTAATGCTACGGCAGTGTTAACGTTTTCTCTGAAAGCACATTTAAGCTTAGATTTGGCATATTTAACTGAGTTCTCAGCTTGTCCATTACTCTGAGCATGATATGGAGCTGATGTAGTATGTCTTACCCCGTTATGTTCTAAGAACTTAACAAACTCACTAGAATTAAATGGAGGACCATTGTCACTGTGGACAGATTCTGGTAAACCAAACCGTGCGAACAAATCACGGAGGTGATTGACAGTTTGTTGGGCTGAAGTATAACTAGTTTCAAAAACTTCGAGCCATTTTGAATAAGCATCTACTACAATCAAGTACAGTTTTCCCTTAAACGGACCTAAATGATCTACGTGCAGTCTAGCCCATGGTCTACTAGGGTAATTCTAAGGGTGCAATTCTGCCTTACCAGGGTTTGGTCTTTCAAGAAGACAAGAGGGACAGCTATTAGCTAGGTCTTCAATATCTTTGTCTAAATTAGGATACCAGAAATAAGAACGAGCAACAGACTTCATTTTTGTCATTCCTAAATGTGAAGCATGGAGCTCATTTAAAACATATTCACTCAAACTACTAGGTACAATAACTTTATAACCCCACATCAGGATGCCTTGCTCAACTGCTAACTCTTCCCTCCGCTGATAAAACGGAAACAACTCTAGATTATCTTTAGGTACAAAGTTAGGCCACCCATACATGGCATAACCTAAAACTTTTCTTAATACAGGGTCTTTTTGAGTCTCAGCTCTTACTTGGTCACATGTTATTGGTATTGAACTTTCATTTACAAAATTTAAATAAGTACCAACCCACGATAATTCATCCCTTTCATCAGTCTGTGTTACTTTTAAAGGCAACATAGACAACGCATCAGCGCTGTTGTCATCCGATTTCACATACCATATGTCAAACTCGAACCCGGAAAGAAATACAGCATACCTTTGTAACCTACTGGCTGCAAACACAGGCAAGCCTTTCTTTGGACCAAATATCCTAATTAGCTGTTTGTGATCGCTTTTCAAAACAAAATGGCGACCATACAGATATTGGTGGAATTTCTTAACTCCATACACACACGCTAAAGCCTCCTTATCTATTTGTGAATAGCTTTGTTCAGCTTGATTCAAAGTACGTGAAGCGTAACTTGCAGGTTTTTCAACACCACTCTTATCTATTATACTGAGCACAGCACCTAGTCCATAATTACTAGCATCTACTGTCAGTATAACCGGAGCCTCTGGGTCATAATGTGCCAACACTGGGGCTGAACACAAAAGCTCTTTAACTTTTTCAAAAGCTTTTACACAGTTTTCATCGAATGAAAAAATTACATCCTTTTTTAATAAGTCATACAAAGGACGCAAAATAGTGCTAATATTGTACACAAAGCGTGCATAGTACATGACTAGTCCTATCCACGATTTTACTTCAGTAACGTTCTTAGGAACGGGAGCATCGACAATAGCCCTTACCATGGACTGCGAGGTGTGTAACCCGTTTTTATCAATTGTAAAACCTAAAAACTCTAATTTGGAAACAAAGAACTCACACTTCTCTTGCTTTACAGTGAAACCTGCTTTTCGCAGTCGCAAACAAACTTCCCTTAATCTATTGTAATGCGTTTCATCATCTGGACCCGATATGATGATGTCATCTAGGAAGCACTTAACACCTGGCAATCCTTGTAAGGTCCGTTCGATGACCCTTTCAAATATTCCTACTGCGGACGCAATACCATACGATAATCTTTTATAAGAAAATAGCCCTTTATGGGTGCTGATGGTACATATTTTTTGTGAAAACTCATCTAGTCTTAATTGCATGTACGCTTGACTTAGGTCAATCTTACTGAAAAACTCGCCTTTTTGTAACTCTGTGAACAAGTCATCTCCTCTAGGTATTGGATACCTATCAATCTCCAACTGTGAGTTGACATACCTAAAATCCCCACAAATGCGAATACTACCATCTTTCTTTGGTACTGGCACGATAGGTGTACCATACTCTGAGCTGCTTACAGGAGTTAAAATATCTGCTTCCACTAGACGTTCAAGTTCTTTTTCTACCTTAGCCTTAAGGACGTAAGGTAAAGATCTAGGTCTATGATACTTAGGCTGACTGTTTTCTTTTAGAACTAGTTTTAGAGGATCGCAATTACATTGACCTAACTGTTCCGTAAACACTTCAGGGAACTCATTAATTAGTCCTTGGACTAAATTTTAATGTTTTAAGTCTGAACTACCAGGAATAGGCTTAGCTTTAGTAACAAGTAATTTTTCACTATTTTTGAATGATATCTCGATGCCTAACTCCTTAATCCAGTCTCTGCCCATAAGGGGATGAGCCCCATTTTTTATTACATAGAGACTCAAAACCTTAAATTGACCTTCAAACTGAACATTTACTTCTATCTTGCCTACAGGATAAATTGGAGCATTAGTGTAGGAACTTAGTTTAACGTCAGCTGGCAATAAATCCAAAGATTTTAAATTTTCCTCATAGTAAGATTCACTTACAAATGTCACAGAAGCTCCTGTGTCCACTTCAAAAGATATTGGCTTATTTTCGACCATAACCTTAGTTTTAAATGGTTCTACTCTAATAGGCTGTGAAACTTGAGTTTGAACTAAGATCTGTTGTTCATTAATTTCAAACAATTTACCTATGTCCTCTAGACTTACATCACTCTCATAATTATTTTCCGTTACGTCTTCCACATAGTGGTGCTTCTTAATTGGCCTACTCTTATAATTAGGCCTAAAATTATGTGCGTTTGAGGTAAACTTACTGTCTCGTTGCGAACGGCATACCTTGGCCAAATGATTGTTCTTACCGCACTTATGACACTTACAGCCATGAAACCGACAGCTTCTGCTTGTGTGGCCTACCTTGCCACAACAATAACATATCACTTTATCACTAGACACTGTGTGTGATGGCTGAGGAGGTCTCGTAGAATGTGCAGTGTTGTTGGGATGATGTCCGGTGTGATGGTGATGTTGAGTCGAAGGCCGCTGTGTTGTACTAGTGACAGGTCTAGCAGACAGCCGCTGTACTCTTCCGCTCCCAAGCTCGCTCCCGGACGATAGTGATGCGGCGCTTCTCTCTGCCATCTCGATCTGTGACGTCATCTGGACTGCCTTCTCGAATGTCAGAGTAGCCTCAGACAACAGCCTCTGCTTCATAGATTCGCTTCTCAATCCACTAACTAAACGGTCACGCAAATAGTCATTCAAACTCGCACCAAAGTCACAATGAGTAGACAAATGCTTAAGCTGAGCAATATACTGAGCAACACTTTCTGTTTCTAGCTGGTTTCTTAAGCTGGTTCTGCTATAAATGATGGCGTCGGATACAAGTGATCCTTAATTAGCTTAACGAGTTGTGTATAACTCTTCTCAGAAGGTTTGGCTGGCGTGCATAAATCACGAAGCAATTTAAACGTTTTAACACCCACTATTGTCAAAAGTGTACTTACTTTCTTTGTATCACTTATTTCATTACACGTTAAAAACAACTCGAACCTTTATATGTACGAATCCCAAGTCTCCTCGTTTTGATCAAACTCGCCGACACTTCCAATAATACCCGCCATTGTAGAGCCAAGACTGTAATCTTCACCAAACAAATTTCCAATGTTCACTTCATACATTGAACACGAACGATTTCCTTCTCGCAAATTCGCAAATAATGCGAACGCAGCGTCACCACGCCATGACACTTTACTCTGTCTTCATAACGGTCACCGGCTAAAACATCCTATCGCACGAACACAATTGTACACTAAATTTTCGAACGTAACGAACGAACCGTAACACGAATTCATTAACCGATTTCCTCGTCGCCACTGTGACGTCCCTGCGAGGTTGTAAATAATAACGCAATATTCAAGTTAATAACATACTATCGACCGTGGGCCGGAGTCTTCAGTTTCAGCAAGGACTGAGGCTGAGAGGGACGCCGGCGGTTAGGTATATAGGAAGGGAGATGGCGTGACCCAACAGCCAATAGTATTCCTTTATTTCAAACGGTACCATGGCAACATATCGCATGACAGTTGGTACTGCCAACATGGAAGTACGACAAAACTAACACTCTGAACTCTACATTTAGTACACAGTACTATATAAATGGTTACTATAATTAAGTCACGATATTACACTATCAAATACCAAGTTGTTTTTGTACTATTGAATTTCAATGGCGTAACTGTTTGAACAATCAAAATTCTACTCACTGGAATTTTAAGGTAATTAATTGGTTGTCCTTCAAAATGATTCCTAAGATTTTGATTAATCCCATAAAGAGGAACGGGCCTTAAACTTCAACATTTGTTTAATGATATTACAGGTAGAAATGTGAAACCTTTGAAATATTTTGATCTGTAATTTTTTGATATCCTGTAAGATCGAGATTAAGCGCTTTGCACGTGCTATCTGAAACATCGGATTTTTTAAAATTTGCAATCAGTTAACCTTTCCCATTAATGCAGATATCAATACGAAACCTTAGTTTAGTATTATAACTCCATTTGACAGTTTAGTAAGATTTAATAACTTACTTACCATTCAAAATATGTACATATTAACTGAAGTTTGTTTTCAGAATGATAAAACGTAATATCGGTTAAAAACTATGATTTTATAACTGGACAGCTAAAAGTCAACCAAACTGTATAGGGCGTAAAATCAAGGTGAAAGTTTTATTTCGTTGAAAGACCCATCACAGTTATATTTCCGACTAGTCTAGCTTTGAGGTCGACATTGCGTACGGCAATTCAAGATATCATAGCTTATGGATAACTCATTGAAGACGTGATTAGTGGCTCTGCGGTGATTCCATAATCTATGGAAACTATCTAACATATAATATACAAAGCTTATGAATTAAGTTGAATTAACTGGAGCCTGAAGGCAATATAAATAGTTAATACTAGTGGCTTGAAGGGGCCTTGCCCCTAACCTTGCTCCAATACTCTGCTTCATCTCATTGTTTTACTCTTTCCATGCTGAAGAAAATAAAACAATAAAAGTAGGAACACATTTCAGTTCGTAAACAAAATAGACTCTTAACCACAATGTTTTAATGTAAACAATGCAGACGTTTTCAAATCTCTATGCTTTTTTTATGGGGGATTTTTAAGTTATTTATCGTTTGCTGGTAACTTTTTGGAGCTACTGCTATTTTTCCCGAGTCCCTGGGATCGAGACCTTTAATTTGAGCCGTCACCCATCATCCTGCGATTTGCCAAACTCCCACAGTTTTGACTTAAAATTTCGCTTATAGAATTAGATATAAAGATAATTAAGAGCAGCTATTTTTACAAGGAAATGTTAAACTACCGACACTATGAATCTAGAATACTTACAAGACAATTACGATTCTGAGTACATAAAATATGAGAACACGGCCTTTATTTTATATACTCGTACTTTCTATTGATAGTGGAAGCCGGTCATAATTAGCGACCCTGGTTATACTGGTTATATTTCTGGTAAAATATATAGAAAATGTACAGTAAAATTGTACAGTGTAATAAAGTGAGAGTGAATATTATTTTCGTTATTTGTTTTGTAATGATTTTTATTAATATTTTAAAGTACTTTCAAGAGAAAAATTAATGTATATTGTTCATATCTCATCAGACACGTGTTTTGCTCGGATGTGGCTGGTAGCTGGGGCAAGGAGATAAATGTGCTGTGTCTGATACAACGCCCATAACCCGGGGTGCGAATGTAGATATACTCCCACCCTTCCACGATGTTGCCGTCGTTACTATCCAATGTTTCGCCGGACACGTGTGCATTGTTCGGATGCGGCCGGTAGCTGGGGGCAACGAGATAAATGTGCTGTGTCTGATACAACGCCCGTAACCCGGGGTGTGAATGTAGATATACTCCCACCCTTCCACGATGTTGCCCGTCGTTACTCTCCAATGTTTCGCCGGACACGTGTGTATTGGTCGGATGTGGCTGGTAGCTGGGGGCAACGAGATAAATGTGCTGTATCTGATACAACGCCCATAACCCAGGGTGCGAATGTAGATATACTCCCACCCTTCCACGATGTTACCCGTCATTACTCTCCAATGTTTCGCCGGACACGTGTGTATTGGTCGGATGTGGCCGGTAGCTGGGGGCAACGAGATAAATGTGCTGTGTCTGATACAACGCCCATAACCCAGGGTGCGAATGTAGATATACTCCCACCCTTCCACGATGTTACCCGTCATTACTCTCCAATGTTTCGCCGGACACGTGTGTATTGGTCGGATGTGGCTGGTAGCTGGGGGCAACGAGATAAATGTGCTGTGTCTGATACAACGCCCATAACCCAGGGTGCGAATGTAGATATACTCCCACCCTTCCACGATGTTGCCCGTCATTACTCTCCAATGTTTCGCCGGACACGTGTGTATTGGTCGGATGTGGCCGGTAGCTGGGGGCAACGAGATAAATGTGCTGTGTCTGATACAACGCCCATAACCCAGGGTGCGAATGTAGATATACTCCCACCCTTCCACGATGTTGCCCGTCATTACTCTCCAATGTTTCACCGGACACGTGTGTATTGGTCGGATGTGGCCGGTAGCTGGGGGAAACGAGATAAATGTGCTGTGTCTGATACAACGCCCATAACCCAGGGTGCGAATTTAGATATACTCCCACCCTTCCACGATGTTACCCGTCATTACTCTCCAATGTTTCGCCGGACACGTGTGTATTGGTCGGATGTGGCCGGTAGCTGGGGGCAACGAGATAAATGTGCTGTGTCTGATACAACGCCCATAGCCCAGGGTGCGAATGTAGATATACTCCCACCCTTCCACGATGTTACCCGTCATTACTCTCCAATGTTTCGCCGGACACGTGTGTATTGGTCGGATGTGGCCGGTAGCTGGGGGCAACGAGATAAATGTGCTGTGTCTGATACAACGCCCATAACCCAGGGTGCGAATGTAGATATACTCCCACCCTTCCACGATGTTGCCCGTCGTTACTATCCAATGTTTCGCCGGACACGTGTGTATTGGTCGGATGTGGCCGGTAGCTGGGGGCAACAAGATAAATGTGCTGTGTCTGATACAACGCCCATAACCCAGGGTGCGAATGTAGATATACTCCCACCCTTCCACGATGTTACCCGTCATTACTCTCCAATGTTTCGCCGGACACGTGTGTATTGGTCGGATGTGGCCGGTAGCTGGGGGCAACGAGATAAATGTGCTGTGTCTGATACAACGCCCATAACCCAGGGTGCGAATGTAGATATACTCCCACCCTTCCACGATGTTGCCCGTCGTTACTCTCCAATGTTTCGCCGGACACGTGTGTATTGGTCGGATGTGGCCGGTAGCTGGGGGCAACGAGATAAATGTGCTGTGTCTGATACAACGCCCATAACACGGAGTGCGAATGTAGATATACTCCCACCCTTCCACGATGTTGCCCGTCGTTACTCTCCAATGTTTCGCCGGACACGTGTGTATTGGTCGGATGTGGCCGGTAGCTGGGGGCAACGAGATAAATGTGCTGTGTCTGATACAACGCCCATAACACGGAGTGCGAATGTAGATATACTCCCACCCTTCTACAGTGCTGCTTGAGGTTGATATACAGGTTATTCACAACAACAAAAAACTAAAACAATTATGTAATATCTTGCACTAACGTTTTATAGATATTTTAAATGGGGGCTGGGTATGCCTATTACTTTAAACGGCGCGGCGGTAATACGTCTATACCCGTTGAGGCAATCCCCTTCAATTACCTTGGTTCTTTCAGTGCTTCTACTCGTACTTTGAAAACTATGCAGCATTTTGGAAACCTTACAAACATCTAATTAGTAGCATCTCTCTGTAGAAGGATTTATTTGTTCAATGTAATTATCTTATAAGCTAGGATCACAAGGCAAGTGAACATAACTCCTGTCAGCACACAAGTAAGTGCACTGTGCAATACTGGTCACTCGTTGTCTAGTCATAAGTGCAAAGTCAAATCTACGCCCAAGACTGCCTCATGGGACATCTCTCAAACCCTGACTACTCAGGTACGACTTGTCACACTGTATTGCAATTTTTACGAAACTACAATGGTATTTCAGTTTCCTTAAGTGATTATTTTCAGCTTACTTTAATTCCAGTCTTAGCTGGACACATGTTTTATCGTTCACAATTGAAGGGTTCAGAGAAAAAACGCTTGATGTCCACAGATATCCAAAATTGAAGTAATAGCTCTAAGCTGTAGTGCATGGTCAGTTCTACTACCTCGTGCTTTCATTTCATAGAAAAAACGATCAGGGTCCTTGTAAATCAACATAAAAGATTTGGTATACAGAGAAGTAACGCTTGTTGTCCATCGCAAACAGCGAAGTAATGCTTGATGTCCACTAACGGCCTACAGAGGGCATGCATGTCGAGTCTGGCAACACTGTCAGTTGCAGACAAGCCGCTACGAAATAGTGCTGTAACTCTTCGTGTTTGCGCGTGTAATAGGTTTATTTTGTGAATTTTACAATGAGTGCGAGTGAAGGTGATGACGAAGTGATGAGTTTAACTATTAGTGGTTCTACTAAGAAGAGAAAAAGTTTGGGAGTTTATTTGAAGCTGATAAGAAGTTAAGGAACTCTAGTTATGAAACAGGTGATGACTGTCTTTGTAAACGATACCAGTGCTTTACTAATGTATCTGAGAAGGAAAGAAACACACTCATTCGTGATTTTAATTGCTTGGGGGATAGGAACGCCCAAAATTCCTATTTGGCAGGATTAATTGGTGTACATGCCGTAAAACGCCGAAGCCCTAGGTTTGATGAGCAAGCTGCTTCATTACAGGATTTTTCATATTCTTACTTCGTGAAAATTGTTTGCAGGAGGTTCCAGTATGCATTAAAGGTTTTACCTCTATATTTGGGGTTACAGGTCATAGAGTTCAAACGATTCGAGCATCACTTGCAAAAATAGGTCAGGCTCCGATCGATCAAAGGGGTAAACATACAAATCGAGGAAAAAATAAACTATCGAACGCAACATATGATGCTATGGACACTTTTTTAGTTCTTTGAAAGGGAGGAAAGCCCATTACAGCCTTAAAGATACAAAAAAATTTATCTTCCGGAACACCTAAGTTAAAAAATTGTTAGGAATGTTCCTAGAAAAATATCCTGAGATCGAAATCTCTTATGAAAAGTTTAGAGAACATTT
This sequence comes from Allygus modestus, assembly GCA_963675035.1. Classification (NCBI taxonomy): domain Eukaryota; kingdom Metazoa; phylum Arthropoda; class Insecta; order Hemiptera; family Cicadellidae; genus Allygus; species Allygus modestus. The sequence goes on along the minus strand of OY776111.1, from coordinate 97,238,194 downwards.
TTCAACAAAATATAATATTGGTTTTGGGTACCCTAGATCAGACACCTGTAGTACTTGTGATGCTCAAAAGGTTCAAGAGGACTCTATTGAGAAAGCTAAAATCAATGCTAATGACGCTGAGGAGCTACACCAGCTTGATACCCAGTTGAAAACTTTGCGAACAGAAATGGAGCTTCACTTAAAAAAAGCAGAGTGGTTTTATAAAAATAAAAAGAATGCTAAAAAAATAGCGAGAAAAAATGACACCGTTGCGGCAATCACTATAGACTATGGGAAAAATCTGCCAATTCCGAATATTTCAACCAACAATGTTTACTATAAGAGGCAATTATCGTTTTACCTCTTCAATGTGCATATTTTATCAAATGGGTTTTCAACATTTTATTGCTACGACCAAACAGTGGGTAAGAAAGGCTCTGATGATGTTGTGTCCATGTTACACCACTTCTTTGCAGAAGTTTTGAGCCCTCAAGTCCGAGAACTTCATATCTTCGCCGACTCATGTGGAGGCCAAAACAAGAATTTTAATGTTATAAAATATCTGCACTACTGTACCGTAGTTTTAAATAGATTTAATTCGGTCACTATAACATTTCCCATCAGAGGTCATTCTTACATGGAATGTGACAAAAACATGGCTCTAATAAATCAAAAGTATCCTGCAGAAACACCAACTGACTGGAGAGATGCGATCAGCAGTGCTAGAGTCAACCCAAGTCCCTACAACGTGATAGAATGCACCAGAGAAATGTTCAAAGCTTGGGAGGCTTGGGTTTGCCCTTGACCAAAACTACACCAAGAAGTTTGCAGCTCCAACACGCCCAATCAAACAACTTATGTTTGTTGCTACAAATACACAAACAGCGAGCCACAGAGACACGTACAATGGTGCTTATTCCTCGACTGTTATAGTGAAAAAAGAGTTGCCAGTAGAACAAACCACAAGAGCAAATAAGACAAAGTCGGGTGGTAAGAAAAAGAAGGCTATTCCTGTCAAACTTAAGGTTGTTGAACCAGATACGTTGTATGAGGGACCCATTCCATTGAAAGCCGATAAATACAAAGATCTTCAAGCACTTAAAAGGTTCTGCAGACAAGACGCTCAAGAGTTTATTGACAAGCTGCCTGTTCCGGGTGAATCTGCAGATATACTCGAGGATCGAGACAGTGATTATTAAGGTACGTCTTAATTATAATATAACCTAATAATGACATAATTTGTTTGTTTTATTTATTTTGGGTAACATTGGCTTTGGTTTAGCGGGATACGTTTACAAAGTTTCCTAATGTTAAAATAAAATATCGAATCTGTATTTTATACAAAACACGAACGATGTTTAGATCAATCATGCCTAAATAGCCATTAAAACTATGAAGAATTAAAATAACCAGCAGAAAAAATTATAGCTGCCTGTTTTTTTTCAGGTTTATTAGATCAGGGAGTCAGACCAGGAGCACAAGAAAAGTTTTTTTAGCGTGTGGACAAAACAATAAAAGCAACACATTTAACTAGAAGTAAACTTTCAAAATATTGTAATTTTGAATTAAATATAAGTTTTATAAGTCTTTTAACTTTTGTAGAATACCAACATGACATATACTTTGTACAAGAAATACAATTAATTTTCATTGGAAATGTAAAATGTTTTTATTGCCCCTCGAGTTCAGAGAAAAAACGCTTGATGTCCCAGCATATAATTTTTAATTAATAAATTTAAAATACTTAAAGTAAACACAAAAATTAATAATTAAAGGCTAGTATAAATAATTATAGAGAGAAAAGTAAAACTTAAGTATGCTAAATTATGGTACAGACAAAGTTATTAGGTTTTAAAGTTTAAAAAGCTCGCCCTGTAAAATTTAGATTATGTGACATCAAGCGTTTTTTCTCTGTACCCTTCAATTGTATAGTAGTAGACGCTTGATCAAAACGATATGTTTTGTGTAAAAGTATCGAGATATTTTATACTCACTTATATAAAGCTCAAAAAGAAATCATATTATCTCAGCGGTAGTTAAGCCATCCTTTCCGACCTAGGATAACAGTGTGTTTCCTGAAGGGAAAGTCGTCTAACAATATTAGACATTGAAACCCGTATAGACGTTTATTTAATCTAGGGAAATACAAGGTTACAAAGAAAGTTCTTATGTACAATGGAGACCAGAAAGTATAAAATCTTCTTGGGAATAAAAAATAGGCTATCATTATGATAGTAAAAACCCTTTACAGCTTTTAGGAGTATTTTTACTTCTTAAGATATAATAACACACTAAAGCGCCCTGAGATGAAATCTCGGAAAATCACTAGCAAAAAATAAAAATGAGTATTTTTGGAGGAAGTGGGTAGAGTGTAAATGAGGCTGGAGCGCGGCTGTAGCCGGGGGCGCGGAGATAAATGTATCTGATGCAGCCTCGGGCCCGGGGCGGGAATATACTGGCACACGCTTCCGCACTTACCCCCTCTCCACCTCTGCTACATACCCGTGCGCTTGTAAACGTTCAAATGTTGAAAAATTAAAATAAGTTTCGAGTTTCCTATGTTTAGGCGAGGATTTTGTGAAAACGTGCAAGGCGTATAAAGATACTTTCAAAAATAATTTTCTTTAAATATATACGTTTGGTATAAGATGGCGTACCATTTTTAATACAAGCTGATTACTCATAACAAATATCCTAACCGCTATTAATATATGATGACTATCAATGGTTCTTTTGCTAAGAGACTTAAATTACTATTTAATATGTGGAATTACCTGTAAAATGCAAGTTTTAAATAATTTCTTCCAGAAAATATTTAATTGTTTATAAAAAATCGTTTTAGTATTTAACACGTCCCTGCATGTTTATTGATATATTGCCTGTTCATACTATAAACTATAAAACGCTTAACAGTTTGAGTCAGTTTCTTAAAATCTGTCTTGAAACAATGACTAAGAATCGATCATATGCAAGAGCCCGAAACAGATGTACGATACCAGACGATTTTATTAATGAGGAGCAACTATCCTTTATAATGTAAATTAAACTACTTACACCAACATCAAATTAAATGTTGGTAAATACCAAAACTAATTCACCTGGCCGTTCAATAGGTAGTAATGAATTTCAAAACGTAAACAATGTGGACTTTATTACAGAACATACATATTTACAAAATGTTTATATTCCTAAGCGATACGACTCAGTAAAAATCACCTGCTAACAAGCTGGAAAATGCCTAATAGGCTACACGTTTTATTTAAATGACAATTTTAGGCTTAGCTAAAAAAAACTAATTAAAAAAATACCGTTAACAGCACAAAAATGTTATGTGTTGATAATCACTTTCTTAGGATTGAGATTTACTAAAAATAAAATAAGCAAGTTATATTTTAAATACTGCACATGACATCATTCGACATTACACAGCTCCTGGTTTATATAGAGTATTGTCACAATAACTTCTTCAGCAACAAGAATTGAATATTAGGAGTCATATACAATCACTAAGAATGTCGTTGAGTAATGTCATGCTGTAAAACCGCAACAAAAGCTGTTCCGTACAGTCTAGTGAACACACATACAAAAATACTCTGACGTGGAAAATATATTGTCGCAGTCAATATAAGCAACTCCGCCGTAATGGGACCCCTTCTGCCCTGGAAACATAAAATATCCAGTTTTATTGTAGTCGTAACCTTTAAAAGTATCTGTTATCAAACTGGTGTTTAATCCACCGTTTTTAAGTAGTTTTCATTGAATGGAAAATATTGATTTTTGTCACAAAAGGTTTGCTGGTTACAAATTACAACCATATATGGGTAATTAGTGCTTGCGCACATATAACAAATGTGTTTGATGAAAGTAGCCAAGTAAGTACAGTAATAACACAACATTACTACTTCGTTATAAGTAGGCCATCCTGTGCAGGACTCATTTATTTATTAAAACTCTAAGTTATATTTTTATAATGAAACTTCCCATTTTAATACTTTCAATCATTTTTACATTTTCCAGCGCTATGTTAATGTGCGTACTAGTTTATTCCAACAACTAGCCCCATTATGATATGCGCCAATGTCTGTAATAAGCTTGACCATCTCTGCATAAACTGAATGCATTTTCTTGTAAATAATATATATTCGTTTAGTTAATTGGTATCAGCTAAAGTTATCATTAAAGAAGTTTTTATTAGTTATTATTTAGTTTTTATAACCTTCCTACCGATTAAGATGTTCAAAGTGGCTTGGAATCGTAAAGGAAAAAATAAAGTTTAAGAAGCATGAAATCGCCAAAAACGTTCTTTCAACATTAATGGCTTACTCAAGTTTAAGAATTTAAACCTATGGTGTATATATATTCTGAGACTTCAGATATTAAAGCTCATAAATAAATCTCCAGGGAAAAGTGTAATCGATTTAACAACCAAATGTTGTAAACGCCGGATAATGTGCTAGTGAAGGCAGTGATTGAGTACATTGCCTAGTAATCATACACAATTATTTATTTACTAGCTGTTATTAGCCCGTCAAAAATGACGAGCTTACAAAACTAAAGAAATATTGTTTATCAGCTATGGAATAAATTTAGTGGCCTTAAAAATAACTCTTTAAACATCTTCTATACCGTATTCTTACTACGCTAAGGACATTTTTGTTGTAATGTAAATTTGTGTACATGGTTTGTGTACAAATTTAATGACATTGTTAATGTACATGAAACTTGGCACACTTATTTAGTACTACTAGGAGATGTGTCGAATGTAAATAATTTGTTTGGGTTTGTAGGGATATGCCCTTTTGGTTTTCAAAGTTTACGTGTTAACACTACGGAAACATGCGTTCTGCTTTTCGCTATGATTTTCATTCAATAAACAGCTGCGTTATTCAAATAAATATCTAGCACAACAGCAAGAACAGATGATTCATAAATAAAAAATATGATTGACTATTGGAATGGTAACAACCTTCTCTTATCCGCTTTAACTCCACGTTACAAAAAATTAAACCTGTTTGTAAGGAGGGGAAGGATGAGATGGAGAGGTTTAGTCATAAGTAAAAAGGCTACCGATTACTGGAATGTTAACGCTCTTCTGCTATCCGTTTAACTCCACATACTTTATATATATATATTTGTCGACTATATATTCAATTAAAATAATATTTGGTCGAATTTAGACCATTAGGCGATCCCTAATTTTTATTTTAAATCCTACTTTTGAATTGCATGTAATAAAATGGAATTCCGCCGTGCTAAATTTAAAGGTGCTATTCTAATAAAGCCCCAACATATTGCTTATAAAAGATATTTATTAGAACGTGTCAAAATAATAAAAGTATCTTTTTACGAAAGGTTTTTTTACGCCTAAATTAAAAATACCTCAAAAATAATTTTTAATGGTTTAGTTTAAACTTTGGTTTTGGATGTTCAATCAGATCCATTTTGGTGTCTCTTTAAACAAACTTTTATTTCTAAAAAACTGTAGTTAAATGTTATTAAATGTTTAAAAGTTGGTAAGTAAAATTAACCTAAATACTTAAATTTTTGTATAACTAAAAAATAATTACAGTCTACATATTTACCATTATTTAATTGTATTTCGTCTGCTAAGAAACAAACTATCTAAAGACAGACCAACAAAAATACATAATTAGCTAAACCTGTATGGATAAATATGTCTCTATAAATGAATACTTATCTATATATGTATTCAACGCTAATAGGTCCTTAGTTTTCTTATACCTTGTATTACAATTTCTTATCAGAATTTAATCCAGTTTAATATGATTTCATCTAATATAGCACATAAAATCCAAATCGACCTAAACTTCCAGGTAAAAAAACTGAACCGGAATTTTTGACTTAATAAATTACCGAAATATATTTTGCTGGATTATTTAAATCGCCTTAACCTTCGCAAACCTTACGTGGTTAATTTTACCTTCGCATTTTTACCATCAACATATTATAACCCCTCTTACATTTTAATTGTATTTATGTCTTTGATGTATTATTTGTATTCAGGCTATTCATACACAAACCACACTTTAGGGAGTATAATGGCTAACATCGTTGTTTACCAAAAGCTGCTGATTCAGTTTTACACAAAACTATAAAAACTACCTAAAAAACTGTAGTTCTAGCTGTGAACCGCTAGAATGCCTATGCCCTGCTGTCATATTTTCTGAGACCTAGGATTTATCAACGGAAAATCATCTACTTCTTATCAGCTATGGAATAATAAGAGTACAGTGATAAAACATAATTTTTCCGCAATAGTAAAAAAAAACCTGATATAGAAATAGAAAATATAGAATACATAAATCTGAATCGATCTTTGTTGACACTTATACACAGTATTATAAAATCTATTCCCATTGAGCGTAGCATTTGTTCCCCTTATTGCTTGAAAATTTCAATCCAAAAAGTTGGGAATAGTTGTCTGATTTGTTTACAAAAACAACCACGACTTTATTTAGCTGTCGTATTGAATTTGGCTGCAAAGTAGGGAACACATGGCTCGGTAAACAAAATGATTGCAAATCAAATATGGCCAAATAAAACAGTTGTTTTGCCAAATACAAAGTTATAACTAAATAAATGTAGGATATCGTATTTTTTTCATCATCCTGGGCCTAAGGGAAATCTGTTGACACCAACCTGACCACTCTACGTTCATTAGTTTACTCGGAATAGATTATTTCACGTCGCCACCACACGCTATTATTATATAGGATAGGAATAATTTTATGAAGGAATATACCAACGTTAAATACGTATTAAACATTAAAGAACTAAATACCTTAACGCATTAAATATTGGTTACTGCTAAAGTATATGATTGTATAGCTAATTTCGTACATAAACGTTTTCCTATTTAATTCCAAACAACTTTGATTATTTTGTATATAAACAATTTATTGAATAGCATGATACGAGTGGTTACGATTAAACATAATTTATTCTATCCTGTTTTTAAAGCAGTAAGAAAAGGAAATATAAGGATTATAAATAATGCACGAATTGATGGTGTAGGCCTAATATACTAAAACATTATTAGTATTAATTTGTTATTACTACATATTTAGTCACAGTTTAGACTAACAATCCCTTATGTTCCTTGAGAACAAGTGAAATATGTTGATGTAGGGATACTGATTTTGCCTGTATTGTAAAGGACGAAATATGACCTGAGGTATTGAAATACAGTTTTTTTCTGCTGAACAGATCTGCTATGTACCTATTGTCCCCACCGTCAGTGGTGCGAGTGCGCGAGTGGTGGCGTGTGGTGGTGTCGACGGCCTCTGTTGTGTTGCCTGTGAGCCACTTGTCTCCAATGAGGGTGTTTTGGCAGCGACGGGTCTTTTACTGGATTCTGAAACAAATCGTAATCTACTTTAAAAATGTCTTAATTTAGCAGTACCGTTTATAAAGTTGTCGTTTAATTTGGTATGTTGTCAGCTGTCGTATGTCATTTCACATAGAAACACGTTTTCATGGATAATAGAATATGCTTGAATGAATAGTCTTTGTTAGATTGTAAATATTTCAAAAGATGTTAATATAAGAAAATCTTGAGTCTAAAATGTGTATTATAAAATAGATGTTAACAATTAATACTTCTTTAATTATTACACGGGGAGAACGAGAGACACCTATTAGGCATATACAGCATGCAATTTTATCTTTCCTTTGCCAAACAAATAAAGCATCACAACTTGGCCTAAAAATATCACTATATCACTGAACCTAAAAATGCACTTTTTAATAAACTCACAGTTCACATAACCAGAAAAATAAACCCATAGATGGAACTATAAGTTTATACTTTAAATTATTAAAATTGAATGAAATGTCACTGTTAGTAAAACAAATGTCACAACCAACCTGGTCTCATTAAAACAACTGAGCCGTATATGGCGTCCGATCAATGTTTGCTCAGAAGTGCATGGATCACAACTTTAAAGCAAAAATGTTTCGACCTACTTGTCCTTTGAAATTCGGTTTTGTGGCAATATTAACCGTTAACTAATACTTTTAAAACGATGTATATAAACTTCCCCTTGCTTATCAGAATATTTTCAAGATACGTCCCAAATCAAAGTCTACTTGAATATACCATGGCAACCGAATGTCATATTATAAATAGTTCTTTAGGGCTTTCGATGACGGTGCAAGTAACGTAGAAGGACAATTAAGCCGGGAATACTGGGGATTTATATTTAGATAATTGTATTTGAAGCCAATTCTGAGTGAAAACTATATATTTTCACTTTTCTATCAATATTATTTACGCAGTAGGAATACGTAGAAGTACGAAATCGTAATCAAGTGAGATCAAATATCATACCACGAAGCATTACGAATCACTAACTTACTTACGAATGTTTAATTAAGAGTACACTTGTAAATCAGACTTACAAATTCATTTAAGTAACTAAACACATTCCAAATATAAATTTGAGAACAGCGCTGAAAGTCTCGTCTAATAAAACTAATAAACCGAGTGTTTCGTTAAAATAAACAACTAAAAAGAATTACATTGTTTCGTATCAAAATATTTAAAGAAATATGACGCGATTCCCAGAAGACATACACAGTTTCACTTTAAAGGCATTTCAGCTATACCCCACTTAAATACGTACATTAGAGTTGATAAAACTACCAAAGACGTTTTATAGAGATAACGCTTGTGTTACCTGTATCCTGCGGATCTGGTCCCAAAAGGTGAGGGGCGGCCTCGTAGTGGAGGGCGGCAACTCCGCGGGGCTCTGCCTCACCACGCTGACGGCGATGAAGGCACCGTTGCCGCGCCGCTCCTGGGGACCGGTCGTCACTCGGTGGTACACGAACACCGGCCGACCGCCCCTGCTGGAGTTGCCGCCCACCGTCTCCTCCGATGTGTTGTGTTCTAGTGTGTGGTTGTGGAGGCCGGTTACATTTGTTAAACGAAATTCCAAAATCTTGGGGTCTCGATAGAGTCTGGATCTGGGGACATCGCTGCCCGTTTCTAATGATGTTGATTTGTTACTCATTGAGGATTTGAAACTCTCTGTAGAAACACTTTCTGATAACGCTGAGGTTGAATGCTTATTTTTATCACCAGTCAAATAGTTATTCCAGTTAGGGTCTAGCCAATCGTCTTCCAGCCAGTTTGTTTCTAAAATATCGTTTTCGTCGACTGAATGAGATTTTTTCACTTTTTTAACAATGGCTTCCTCAAAGTCCGGCCATCCTGAATCCGTGTCCTCTATGTTTTCAGGCTCAAAAGCAAGATTGTCATTTTCTTGAACGAGGTTAGGAGTAATTGTGAGAGGGTCCAAAGTTGTAGTTACAGTCTTTGATTCGATGCTGGCTACACTTGTTATTTTATACAGTGACCTACTCGGATGCGATGGATATGAACCGTTTTCTGTCAAGTTTTTTTTATCTTTTGCTTCGTGTTCATTATAAGTTCTTGCGTAGTTTTCGGTGGTTTCATATGAATCTTTCTCTCGTCCAATGAGGTCTGTAAATAACACGTGTAAGGTGAAATTAACTGATTACTTATTAGTAAAACCTGTAAAGAGTTCACATGCTGGTGTTCTCTTTAAATGTATGTTTAATTTTAAACTGTATTTCAGTATATTATTTTTAACATCCAATTACCATGACAATTAGTTTTAATATATTTAGTGTTATAAGTATCGATATGCCACATAAACTAGATAAATTATACCATATATTATATGATTTGACTTAAAGTATTTTTAAGTCAAATATTATGTCTGTAAAAACTCATAAAACTACGCAATAATGCATTCTCCATCTTTATTTTGATTGATGTTTATTGGAAAATTATTTAATTAAAGTCAGTCTTGCGTAAGAAAACGTGTTCATTTACCTCGAAATATATTATTAACTTATTTCACAGAAGCCATCGTTGAGATCGTATTCCTTTAATTAACTACAAACACCTGAAAAGGTAATCAAAGTCTGACGATTTCATACTGTGGATACATTCTCTCTCTATTAATTTAATTCAAGTATAACCTAACATTTGATTCAACAGATTCTATTAAATATCTCCTATTACAGTGTATAAGGTTTATCAACGATTTCGTCGTTAATACTTATAATATTTATATTTACGTGAACTATATTTGATTAGCTATAAAAATACATCGCAGCGTATCGTAAGAACAATGAAAAACAAAATGAATTATTGAGAGCGCGATTGAAAATATATTTTATAGACAAATGTAAACTTCATCTTCAATTACTTTATTTAAATTAATAATCAACGCTTGGACACGACTTAAATAATTATGTTATATCGTAGTAAAAACTGCACTCTTCCAAAAACTGACTGTATCATGGATACTACTAAAATGAATTTCCTGTATTGAAGGACCGACTTACTAAGCACCCTGTGTATTCGCTCCCATTCCTCCGGCGTCTCGGCTATCCTCACCATCAGATCTAACAGGTCCTCGTCCTGCCTGGAGATGCCTCCCTGAAAATAACACACCGTTAGTTCCCAATAACGGCTGCGGCTGGGTGGCGCAGTGGTTAGAGTGCTCGTGTCATAGTCTGAACATTGATCCTGAGCAGACTCTAAAATGTTGCGAAGCTTCGATAATAATCGAAGCTGGTATTTGTCACCGCTCTAATTGAGTATGCTTTCTAAGCAGGTTGAACTGATAGAAATAGGACTAGGGTTAGAAAAGAAGAAGAACATCTTGTGTTGAGTCACTCTTTTAAGATTTCTTATTTCAATAAAGAGGTTTGTACTATCAGAAACTTGATAGTATAATCTAAGAAACAACTAGACGATATTGTTATCTTACATTTTTTAGTACAGTAACAACGATTTCAGAATAAATATATCAACTTGAATAGTTAGGTGGTTTTTATAGTTAGTTTTATTTTTATTTTTTGAATAGTTAAATGGTTAGGTGGAAACACCTAACCACCGGGCATCATGGTTCGAGGATCTCGGTGATAATAAATAAAAGATAAATCTATAATATTATAAAGAAGAGGTGGTTTCTGTCTGTCTGTCTATCTGTCTGTCTGTCTGATGTTCCGGGTGAACGCAAAAACTACTGAACCGACTGGGCTGAAACTTTACACATAGGTAGATCTTGAACCCATGCAACATATAGGCCTATTCACTTCCTTAAAATACCCTCGGGCTACGCCCCGTGAACGTCCTAAGTTTAAATGTTTACATTTCAGAATAAAGTAAACATTCAGAAACTGTAATGCGAACAGCTGTGGATACTTACAGTTGACAGCTTAGAGAGCAGAAGCTAGAACAGCTGTTTCAAGCTAACTAAAATGCAAATTGCATTGACTAAAGAACGGGTAGAAAAAACCCCTGTGCGAAGAACGGGTATGTCACCTAGCTATTAATTAATATTTATGAACAAATATTAATGCGGCTTCATCTGGTTGTGGTCTATTCTTATTTGCACAAAAAACAATTTTTACCGATACTTCCTGTATCCCCCCCCCGGTTTTATATTTTTGCTCCCCCCCGATTTTTGTTTCTGCCCCACCCCCGATTTCATATTTTGCCCCCCCCATTTTATATTTTTGCTCCCCCCCGATTTTTATTTTTGCCCCCTCCCGATTTTATATTTTACTCCCACCCCGATTTTATATTTTTGCCCCCCCTCTCCGACTTTTTATTTTAATTTTATGTGCCTCCCGATTTTTTATTTTTCTCCCCCCCCCCCGCCGATTTTATATTTATGCTCCACCTCCCCCCTCCCCGATATTTTTTATTGTTTTGTACTTGAGTTCTTTTATTTTTAAAAGCGAATCCAAAGTGTTACGTGTACCGATTTGGAGTCGCAAACTACACGCCGTTTACTACCCGACAGAGTTTCTCAACTCAGCAACAGGACCCGAACTATCTGCCAGTATATTTCGTTAAATTTGATTTATCTGTACAGTAAACGTGTAAAATGTAATTTTAATATCGTAAAATAATGTGGATTTTTATTTGCTTTAGTTAATCTACCATTTATATACTGTATAACCCGTACAAAGGACGGGTACACAGTTAGTTTTACTATATTATAAATTAATCATAATATTTACTTATAGCACACAGCATAAAATACAGATGCTAAAGTACTTATTTTTATTACTAAAAGTCTCAGGTCAATTAGTCGTTTTTATGAAAATAACACCTCGATAAACATTGTTTTATATCAGAATTAAGTTTATTAGAATATTAACTAATACGATATTCTAACATACCATCTTTGTGTAAGGGAATGTATTATACTAATGATTAGTTTTAACGTTTCGTAACTAAACATTTCTTAATTATTTTAAAAATAAAATTATGAAGTCTTCTTTGATATCTTTCAGAAGGTCCATGGCAAATTAATGGAAATCTAGGGTATATCCGTACAAAGCTAAACTCTACCAGTGACTTTCCAGAAAACACATACTAAGGTACGCATTAAACGTAGAGTAAAAGGTCTTACCGTTAAAAGGTGAGGAAAATATTGGTAATTTTAACCCTTCTGGTTTGGACATAAATAGACAACAAATTACAAATTGTATCACATTTTAAATGTTAAAGAGGTTTATTTTGTTATATGAATGTAACAGAATTCAGCCAAGATAAAGAAGTAAATGGGCTCTGAAAGTTAAAAGCAACCGTATGCATATTAATAATATATTATAAAATAATTTTAATTTGAAGCTATTACGAAGACAAATTCAGTACATTTTCAATATTTTGTTTTAATTTGTATAACGCTTTTTACATCAGAACTGCTAGTTTACAGTGAAACTAACAACAATGACTTGTTGTAAAAAAGGATAAAATAAACTACGTCTCACATCAAAAACAACATATATTTAAACTTACACTGTATGTACTACACAACACACGTATATGTTATAAAAAGTCTTTGAAAGATGAATTAGACATGTTTACATTTAATACATAATATGAATTAAAGTCTCCCTAAAATGTGTGGTCTCGGGATAGCTTTAGGCACAAACGGTAAAACAGCATTTATTCTGACATATGTAAGTAAATATATAAATAGCTTCTAATTATGCATTGCTAATCAATTCCCTCGAAGTTATCATATATGCAATATTTGAACAAATTGAAGTGGTTTCAACTGATGAGTGTTATTATAAATATCAAAATAATCATTCTTATGATTAATAATACACGTAAATATTGATCTCAATGTCCTGTTATGTATACAATAAAATACAATAAATTTTATGATAATAATGAAACAAAACAGTAATCAACCCTAAGAATGTCCTAAACCTATTATATATTGATATTTACAAAATTAAATGTGATGTAGTACTGTTTTCTTAGAGAGCGTCTTAGAATATTCGTCAAAAGGAAACGTAATTTGGTTGAAGTATTGGCCAGTGGAGAGGGGAGCAGCCAGGTCTGTAATATCAAAGAAATCAATATGGCGGCCAAGACCTCGCGAACTGGCGGCACGCTACCGTCTGTTTTTATTTCAGTTATATTTAGCTCCCTCCAGAGTCAATGGCTTCGTTAAAAGTCAGGCATACAATGTATTAAGTAGAAAATGTAATACAAGAGATAACACTTTCTGTAAATTATTATATTGACTTGCGGTATGTAAACCTTAATCTTGCGTACAACATTATTATTTACTGGAAAATCGTAGCAAACCTGCATACTCAGCGAATTTCCAATTAATATATATGTCTTAATAAGACATTAAACAACTTACCAGGATTCAAATCAAATATGTTCACAAATAAGCGATATTAAAATATGAATTATTCTCCGTAAGAATAACGTTGGGGATGAGTACGCAGGTTTGCTGCCACAAGGAAAAACAAATAATGGGTTTTATGAAAATATCAATAGAACTCATCTAAATGAAGTCACATACCAAGTTTCATTCATTTACATTCATAAATAAGGGATATATAAAATTTTAATTACTCTCCGTAAGAATAACATGGGGACCGAGTACCTAGGTTTGCTGCTTTGGGAACCATAGGCGAACAATTTGTTTTTGTGCAAACAACAATAAACCACAACCAGATAAAGTCATATACCAAGTTTCGTCAGTTTATATTTATAAATAAGCGAGATGTAATTTCTTTCTTTTTCTCCATAAGAATAACATTAGACAACGTACTGTGTTTAGCACTTTCAATATTTCAGTAACCAATATTGACGTAGAGCAATGGTCAAAATACCAAACTGTTTGTATTTTTAAGCTGAATTCAATGGTGAAAATTAAAATTTCATTTAAAATAATTACATGTAAAACCCCAAAAACCCCCTTTTGGATGATGCGATTTGAACTCGTTCAAATAAATGGTACTTTACACATCTGTGCCAAATTTCATTAAGATCGGACTTTTTTTACGAAATTTTTGCAAATTTGAACGAATGGTGTTTTTGGCATCTAGGGACCTCAAAATGAAAAGTTATCATGGTCTTGGGCTAAAGTCTTACCATGCCACCTACGGTAATAGCTTCTTCCCTATAGGGGAAATTCGCTAATAAAAACTCCGTACTTTTTACTAGTTTAACTATGTAACGGTGTAACAAATGCTTAAATAACTATTTAACTTATATAGGTATTAAATAATTAAAACAAATTTAAATATTTACCTGAGCATGATGGATTCGATCAGGTGTGTTTGTTAGTCCTAAACAGACAACAGCTAGTTAATGTTTTACAGACATTGGTTTATGTTATCTCCTATATCTCCAGTTACAACTGGTTATATTTTTTCGTGGACAACTTTAAACAATAACCAGCTGTTTTGTACAGGTAGTGTAAGAAATATTTTAAACTCATGAATATTGATTTGTTTATCTTAATTTTATTCTATCAAACTATTAAAGTTTATCGTGTGTTGTATGATCAAAACGTCTAATTTCCTTAATGTTTTGAGTTACTCAATATTAAAAACAACTTTTTAACCCTTTTTTTATCAACAATGACTATTAACATTAGAACAAACTAAATGTTATGCTCAAAGTAACTAGATTTTAACATTGAGGATAGATAGCTGTACAACAACTTAAGACAAGGCAAATATGCATCTAGACTTCTTTTGCTAAAATAGGCCCTAGTATACTTTAAACTGAAATGTTTAAAGTATTTACAATCTTCCCGCAAGAGAGCAGGCAATATTCAATTTATTTTCATTACCAAGTTTGTACAAACATCAAATAATAATACAGTGTAGGGGTGTCGCACGAGAACAGTCTTTAATGAGCCCGCAACACACTCATAATTATTTCAGGAGCTAATATAGTTGGTTCATTATGACGGCATATAGTACTACTGGGAAGATTCAAGAATCAGCGCCTGCACAATTGTAATCCCGTGTGTCGGCGCCCAACAGGGGGCTGCTAGACATACCTGGTGGTAACTGGGGGCGGCTAGTCATACCTAGTGGAGGCGGCAACTGGGGGCGGCTAGACATACCTAGTGGTGGCGGCAACTGTGAGCGATTAGACATATCTAGTAGTGGCGGAAATTAGGGGTGGCTAGACATACCTAGTGGTGGCGGCAACTGGGGGCGACTAGTCATCCCTAATGGTGACGGTAACTGGGGGCTGCTGGACATACCTAGTTGTGGCGGCAACTGTGAGCGGCTAGACATACCTAGTGGTGGCGGCACTGTGAGCGGCTAGACATACCTAGTGGTGGCGGCAACCGTGAGCGACTAGACATATCTAGAGGTGGCGGCAACTTGGGGCGTCTAGTCATACCTAATGGTGACGGTAACTGAGGGCTGCTAGACATACCACGTGGTGGCGGCTAGACATGCCTAATGGTAGTGATGTGACTAGCAGTGATTTTACACTCACAGGTCAAACTGTGATTGCTACTAACAAATCACTGTGATTTATAAGTGTGATTGTGATTTATAACTGTGATTGTGATTTTCATCAGCTGTTGTGTTGGGTGGGAGCTTGCGAAGTGATTTGTGAAATGTAAACGGGTGGTTGCTCAGGTTGTTGAGCTGCCCGTGTTATTACAAGGAGTTTTTTAGTATATTGATTAGGTTATTGCGATCCTACAGCTTAGGGAGAAGTGAATACGTTTATGTAATAATTAAGTTACAATTTTATATTTTCTTAGCAAAGTATTAATATTCGTGACTACTTATGAAGGGTTTGAGAAAATAACACTTAGTCAAAAAAAATAGTTATTTATTGGATGTATGAAAAATTAGTACCTACATACCAAATTTCATAAAAATCGGACCATTGGTTAGGGCTCTAGCTCTGTACACATCTAAACAGACAGACATCACGTAAAGATAACTTTTTTGGGTTCAGGGAGCACCAAAACGAATATTTCCACTAACAAATCAAATTCGAAAATTTTGACGTAAAAAATACTTCTCCATATACTATGTATAAGGGGAGAAAGTAAAAATAGCTACATGTTCGATTACATATATATTGATATTTACAATTAAAAAATCCAACCATAATATCAACGTAAAATTAAAATAATATACAAAACATAATTGACAATAAACTGGTCGACCCGTCCTCGCTAGACGCTCGAACTCTCAGTATCAGATAATCACAGTCACAGTCGAGAGTGTGATTGTGATTTGAGCGACTCGTGGCTGCGCGACGAGGAAATGACTCACGCAGAGCACTGAGAGCAGTCCGCCTACAACGAATCAAATCACAGTTAGACCTGCTAGTCCGGCTCGGTCAGTAACAGGTCGACCTGTGATTTCAGAATCACAGTGATTAAATCACAGGTTCGCAAATTACACCCCATCACTACCTAATGGTGACGGTAACTGGGGGCTGCTGGATATACCTAGTGGTGGCGACAACTGTGGGCGGCTAGACATACCTGGTGGTGGCGGCAACTGTGAGCGACTAGACATATCTAGTGGTGGTGGCAACTGGGGGCGGCTAGACATACCTAGTGGTGGCGGCAACTGGGGAGGGCTAGACATACCTAGTGGTGGCGGCAACTGTGAGCGATTAGACATATCTAGTGGTGGCGGAAATTAGAGGCGACTAGACATATCTAGTGGTAGCGGCAACTGGGGGCGGCTAGACATACCTAGTAGTGGTGGCAACTGGGGGCGGCTAGTCATACCTAGTGGTGGCGGCATCTGGGGGCGGCTAGACATACCTAGTAGTGGCGGAAACTGTGAGTGATTAGACATATCTAGTGGTAGCGGCAACTGGGAGCGGTTAGACATCCTAGTAGTGGCGGCAACTGGGGACGGCTAAACATACCTAGTGGTGGTGGCAACTGGGGGCGGCTAGACATACCTAGTAGTGGCGGCAACTGGGGGCGGCTAGTCATACCTAATGGTGACGGTAACTGAGGGCTGCTAGACATACCACGTGGTGGCGGCTAGACATACCTAATGGTGACGGTAACTGGGGGCTGCTGGACATACCTAGTGGTGGCGGCAACTGTGGGCGGCTAGTCATACCTAGTGGTGGCGGCAACTGTGGGCGGCTAGACATACCTAGTGGTGGCGGCAACTGTGAGCGACTAGATATATCTAGTGGTAGCGGCAGCTGGGAGCAGTTAGACATCCTAGTAGTGGCGGCAACTGGGGACGGCTAAACATACTTAGTGGTGGTGGCAACTGGGGGCGGCTAGACATATCTAGTGGTGGTGGCAACTGGGGACGGCTAAACATACCTAGTAGTGGCGGCAACTGTGGGTGACTAAACATACCTAGTGGTGGCGGCAACTGGCAGCGGCTAGACATATCTAGTGATGGCGGCAACTGGGGGCGGCTAGACATAACCTAGTAGTGGCGGCAAGACAGACTTACCTAATGGTGGTGGTAACTGGGGGCGGCTAGTCGACGACGTCTGCGGTCTCGCCGTCTGAAACATTAATGGCGCATGTTGTAACAGGAACCAGTTGAATCATTACCCTCGTTGTTATAGAAAGAGGGTATCAACTTAAAACGCTGCTCATATAATTTTGTGTTGAACATGATTTTAAGAGATAAAGTGAAAAGTTAACGTGTAATTTGTATCCATTTTAGCCCCTGAACTGTTTTTCATATGCTAATTTTGTTACATATCTTTTTTTGACGACAGTTAAAATGTTGACATGTAACATCTATTTTCATGTTTCGGTTCAACGGAACCATCTTCGGAACGCAGAAATCTACCGTTGTCATATACTCAAAATAAAACAACAGAGACATACGCACACAAGATTACACGATACTTTACATTTAACACAATGATAGGTCTATCACACAAATCGGTTGGTCGCATCGTCGCGATCACGGTCAGGATCACGACGATGCGCCGAGAGTGCATAAGTGTTTGTCGTTTTATTTTAACTTGATGACAAAAGTAGATTACTGCGTTCTGATGGTCTCGTTGAACCGAAAAATTTAAATAGTTATTAAATGTTAAAATTTGAACTGATATCGAAAAAAGTATGTAATCAAATTTGCATAAGGAAAGTTAACGGTAATATTTACTAAACTTGAGGTTTTTATTTCACGAGAATTCAAAAAGCATTTTAAACAGTGACACAATTGAAACTGCAAGTCAACTAAGCAGCGAATTTTATCAAATTCATGTTTATATATAACTTTTGTTAACACAATTTGTGGATTAATATTTTCAGAATCATTCAATATTTCACGATTAATGATATAGATTCACCTTAATAATACTTACATGCCATTTAAATTATATTAGAAAAAACACGTAGGGGATAACAATTATATTGTTATACAAATAATTATACCTTCACATTAATATGATAATTAAAGTGTCTGACTGCAATTTTATGAACACCAATAACTGCAATGCGGCTCAAAAGTGGTTTCAACGGTACAGTAATAATTACATAACAATCCAATACAATAAATGCAATACGTAACAATGTTAAACTTTGGAGATGCCGTTTTTGCAGTTACAATTTGCAAATTTACATAACATTTCTTTAATTCTATTATAATAACTTAATAACTATCCCACTAATTAGTTATACTGCTACGTCATAAGTCGACAACAGTTAAAATATGTAGACTGCAATATCCAATCATAACTTATCCTGAAAATATTTAACAGATAAATTCGGTGAGAGGTTGGAGAGCCGGGGGCGAGTTGAGGGTAATGTAAACGGCATCGATTTGTAGTCGTCAGTGATCGGTTGACCAGCCCCAGTTTACCGGTCCCTCTAATATCCTACATTACCCGATTATTAATAATTTATCAGCACCTAAAGGGAGGGTTATTATTTGTATTATCATTATGAAATAATGTATAAGGATAACAAAACACTTTGATGCAGTAAACCTGCGCACTTGATGAATTACCTAAGTCATTTTACCAACCAAGGGATGAACTATTTTACAGAAGCATTTTACTTAATCTGACCTCACTAACAATTGGTCTTCCATTCCCTAGCTGAGGATAGTTAAACAAGTTCCTATGCACGTGCTAATCTCAGTAACTTAATTGATGTCTCCAAAATCTCGCCCCTTGTGAATTGTGAGAATGTTTTTTTGTTTCATGTGTAATATTAACTTAATGTGACGGACGCGCTATAAATGTAATCCGTGCACAATAGCCGTTAACTTTTATATTAAATCACTAATATTAAAAAGCCTGATTACTTCAAATATATTCAATATCATACATGCAGGTGTAACTATCTTAAAACTAGAAGCAGTAATAACCAATTTAAATCAAAATTTTAGTTTTATTTTTATTTATTTTTGGTAACCCCTTACAAATAAAAAATTATTTTAAAATTGAACACATCCGAGATATTGCAAGACTGTACCTACATACAAGTTGTGAAATCAGATGTTTATCTTACAACAAAATTTAAGAAACTTAATTAATGTAGAAATTAAAATTAAGAATTGCAACTAATGATGATGTGTAGGACCCTTATTGCAGATGACTTTTTACTACGAGTTAGACATTCCTGTAAACCGATAACAAATCAGTCAATAAGATTCAAATTAATTAAGAGGAAGACATGTCACTTATTACTTTTATTTGTTCACCTATGGAAATTACTTTATAATAGCAAAAGCAATTAAAGTAAACAAGTTAAAAAAAATAAGTGTTTTGAATAAAAGTTTCAACAAAAAAATTATTAAAACCACAAACTCTGACCTAACCGAATATAAAAGTCTGCTGATTAAAGCAAAACTGTGATAAAAGCGGTAAGTTAAAAGTTGATGAAACATAGTTATCCAACATCACCCCAAAATGCATACTCCTACTCGGTATCTTAATAAGTTTTACATATAAATTATTTAAATACAATTTAAAAATTGACAAAATAAAAAAGAATATTAACTTATATTATAATTAACTCATAAAAAGTAATAGGTATTAATTTATCACTAAAAAAATACATTTAGATCACATTAAGATATTTTTTTACTATCTTTTTTTGATAATAATACCCTAATATTCCCCCAAAAAGGCTTGACCGAAATCCGTAGTGAGAATAAAAAAGATGTACTTAACCTAATCGAAACAAACCTAGACTAAAACAACTTCTTTGTAATAGAGTACTAAATATTATTCGAAAAAAGATTGTCTATCAATGGGTTTTTTTATATCAAGACTGTTTTCTGATGTATATATGAATGAGATGAAAACAACAAAGATTATACATTTAATAAACCCATATTATTTCACAATAATACACTGGATAAGGTGTATTAATTATATCCTTTGCTAATTTGAAGATAGACTAATGAATGGAAAGCTAATGATTTGTTATGTGTACATAGCACCTAATAGGCAAAATTAAGTTCACAGAAGAACTAAGATCAGATTTCACCAAACTTTAAAACTCCCGTTTAAGTCCGTATAAGTCAATTTTAACGTTAGTTCAATCATAACCGGCAAAATTAAAGTTCACCAGGCACGGGTAGCGCTAACTCCACGTTCATGCTTAAACGTGTCTTAACTGAATGATTTTTACCAGAAACCCGCGTTAATTCGCTGATAGCTGTGGTTAATGAACGAACTACAGTTGATATTTATTTATAAACGGGAAGAATCGACTTTGTATTCAATTGATAATACGAACCAGTTGTACGTACTTTAAACGGGTTATTCCCTTGAAATTTTCGGTGGAATGTGGAATTTTGTAATTTTTACATATTACACATTTGAGCCGCGAATTAAGCTAAACAGCTATCTTTGGACATTTCTAATATAGGTATATGTAAAAAGTATGACTTACAATAATGAATTGAAGTTTTATTGTTTTTTTTGAATCCCACAATCACTTTCATTTGTTCATATCAGCTACTTATTTGTAGTCTTATACTATGCGGACCTTAATATAATTGCTGAATTATACTTTGTATTCAAGGCGCCAGGCTATTTCATAGGAGGACCTTTGTAATTACTTATCCAACTCCCATTAATATTTGAAGCATCAGAGTCTAATCATTTCATCTGATTCCTCTGGAAAATCTCACTCGTCTCCTATTTAAGTATTCAAAAAGTTATACAACACTTGTGATCAGTTAAAACATATCGTACACTATTCGACATTAATTAAATGGCCCTTTTATATTAAAAGACAGCCTGGGTTTTCACTCGTGCAACGCACTATACATGAACTCGTATTTTTTGTTATTAATTTATTTTGGTAATTAAATAATTTTATTTTTTAATTTTAGATTCTACTACGTATAATTTACGTTCGTATGAAAGGTAATTAAATAGCCTAGAGGTTTTCTGGCACCACTGAAGGCTAGAACATTTTGTACTGTTCCACTGTTTGTTAATTTTGACAACAAACTAAAGTGTTCTTATTTTAACTGGTAAATCAGGTGTCATTTTAATCAATCATAATTTTTATAAATGAGGGATATTTCGAGATTTTGTTGAGGGTAATATTATACAGAATGTCCCGTAACTCTCTGGACAAAGGTATATCGCATTATTCCTTGAGTCAAGACAAACACATCTTACTATATGAACTAGTCTGTTTTAGTTTTCCGTTTGTCTGTCTGTGTTTTACCTTTGAATTGCACGATTTAAAAACGAATGAACCTAATTCAACCAAAACCCTAAGTCAACAGCTCATGGTGATAGAGTTTATCAGCACAACAGTTGTGGTGTAAATATCTCTAACAATTTCAAAATGACCGCCATTTTCAGTTCTCTATCTTAAGTAGCTCGATAATCAGTTATGTTTCAAAAGGTTTACACGAATACTCCTTTTACAAATCTTTATAAGAAATCTAATGATACTTAAATTAATGAAATTGAGTAATAAACAACCGAGCTGTAGCAATGATTGTTATTTATTCCATTGTTTTACTGTGGGGGAACAAAAGATAGGCTCTACCTGGTCACACGAAAATTGCAACAGCTCAGTTATTTATGACTTGATTTAAACAATTTAGAAAAAAATGTTGATCTCACATAAACATTCCTAAAAGAGTTTATTTTATAATTTTTTTGTAAAACTGCTGGTTTTTAAACTATTCAAGGTAGAAATTTGAAAATGGTTTTTATTTAGAAATTGTTTTAGATAATTACAACGTAGGTTTTGCGTTGATAGACCTTATAACAAGCAGTTGAATTCAGAGTAAAAAACACATACATACAAACGGACAACTAGGCACGTGGTCCCATGTTCATATGGGAAATTGTGTTTGTATATATTTTTATCCTCCTACATTTATCATAACCGCAAAATATATCTCCAAAATTAAGTTACTTTATCTCCTTTCAAAATAACAAAATTTTTACATAACATTATACGTATTACCCGGAGATAGAATAGCCAAGAAAAAGGCAAGAGCATTATATTTAATTCCCTACAATTCGCAATCTGCAACTCGCAGTACTCAATAACGCTCGATTAGAAGGACATAATCATCCCGTTAAATTAAAGAAATAATAGAAACTAAAAGTACATAATTGAATGGTTATAAAAACCTTCATTAAAATTAAAATACAAATTAAAGAAAATAATTAAAAGAAAGACCGAAATATAAATATTTAGCTTCTTAAAAATGCCTTAAGCCCTCATATATTTTGAAATTTTACCACCCACTTAAAATTAAACCTGTTTTACTCCTTCTCTTTCAACATAGCATAAAAGGGAAGCAACACCAGAACAATGTAATGGAATACATATAGAACATAAACACATATGCATGAATAGATATATTCTTCTGAATTGAGGCCTAGTTTCTATTACATACTGAATGCCAAAAGCCGAAAAGAACCCAAGAACCCTACAACGAACTAAAAGTCTTAACTTTATTTCCCTTGAGATAAAAACCTCATAATACGAGGGTTAAAAAATCAGTTTTAGGAAGGGTTTAAAGCTAACCGGGATTCCGCCTAATCCAGTTCGCTGAGCGACCCTCGCTGAATATTTCAAACGCGTAATTGGTTTAAACAGGGTAGGATTGCTTATAAACGCGGGTTAACCCTTTACACCTTTGATTGCTGCCGCTCTGCTCAAGTATCGGAATAATTATTGCCACGATACACCACATTACGTGGCACCTCTCTATACGTTGATAAGTATTTATTTTATCTATTGATGTTCATGAAACCCTTTAGTGAAAACGTTCACATTTTGATGCGTTTTATCAGTCATTGCACTTATTTACATGTGGTTCTGTCACTTAAAAAATACGCCGTAACTAAATGTTTTGGAAACTCGATATTGTCTTATCCAAGCAGTTTTATTCAATGTTTTCTTAACATTAGGTTTTATATCAGTTGTAAGACTCATTAGTTATAATTTTTTACGATAACTTGTGTTTAATCATGGTAGTGCATAATTCATGTTACATGTGCATAAAGTACATAATTTTTGTCCGTGTATTTGTACGGATGTTATATATACTTATTTGGCTATTGATTAAATAAACAGATATTGCGTAGTGTTGATGTGTGATTTCAGATCAAAACTGTTTAGAGGAAGAGGTTTTGCAAAGTATCCTTTAACTATAACCAAGAATAGCAATGTACTTTCAACGTTTAACGAAAATGTTTTGTAATTCATAAACACTTTTTTATACTTTTATTTCTATGTCGACTCCAGCGTTGTTTTCTGCTTTTATTTTACTTGGGAGTGACTTTGTCATAACATTATATGTATAGTTGGGTATTCAAAATGTGTGTGTTATATAGATTTCGTATGTTTTTTTTAAATTTTGTGTTATTCAAACTGTGAACATTTAATAAGATACATATGAAATATTAATAAAAGTAAAGAATCCAGAATAACATGATTTGAGTAGTTTCATTAAGGCCAAGATATACATACGTACTAGACAGCAGGAAAAATATTATTTTGTTAAAATGTATCAACAGCCTATTACTTACTAGGTGTACGCCCATTCCTCACGTATAAGGATAATTGAGACACATGATCAAACTTAAATCGAGTCTCATAAAAAATTCAAGATCTGATTTGAGTAACATCATCAGAACACATTCCGGTATCATTACACCTGATAAACAATTAAATAATATTATAGGTTACAACATTATTTAAAATCACCTTGTATACTAAGTGTGTTGACGTTTCCGTTACTTTTTATATGTTTGACATTTATTCTTTAATATGTACATAAAATATTTGTCTAATCACCTAGAACAAGTGTTACTTAGTTCGGTACATCTTTAATGGCAATACTACAAACTAAAGACCTCTACCGATACGTAAACAAAATTACCTCATTGTCCTCCTTGAGAGTATCGCTGGCTGAAACAAAAGATAACCTTAGATATTAAACTTATACAAACTACGAAGAATCATATTTAAGTAAATGATAAATTGTATTTAATTTAATTTAATTATTTCCGAAGAACTGATTTTGTATTCAATTATTGTTATTAGAATATGTTGATATATTAAATTAATTCCAAATTAAACAAGTTTTGTTTGAATTAAAACGATTACAGGTGTTGCATTTCAAACAATTGTATATCATTAATGAAATTTTAAATTGCATCATTGAAATGTACTTGTACTAAATTATTGAAAATCGTCGAAGAATTTCATTAAAGGATTTAATATCTGTTTAATATCCAGCAAATACTGATAACTAGTACAAAATACGGTTAACCAAAATCCCAACTTACTTAGCTCTAACACTGTAATTCTTCTACAAAATAAACATATTACACATACTCAATAGTTAATTTGAAACAGTAATGATACAAATACGTTTTAAGCTATTTTATTAAGAGTGAACATAGCGGTGCAGGTAATGCTGCAGGGAGTTGGCATTAGGTTGGGGAGGGCACGATGAATCCATAGAAGATCATCAATTCATGTCGTAAGCTTGATTCATGAAGGAAGGTCGAATATTGTAAAGCGTTCTGTTTAACATCGTTCATAAAATAAATCTTCCATTTCCCTTGCTACCTTTGGGGAGTAAATGTTTAGGCTATTTGTTTTCATATTAGCAATCGAACATCTCTAGTGACAATTCCACTCAAGTGAGATTTAATTACTTTAACAGAAGATTTACCAATATAAAGTATCGCTTGTAACATTTGACGGTAAACCCTCAAGTAATTAATACAAAACTAATAATCATCTAAATACAAACACTTTTTAAATTCCACGTTTTTAAAATGGACTAAAATTAATGAAGATAATTTGACCCATCTCCTTACAGATTTCTAACCCCAAATTACCCCAATATTCATTTTTGAAACTCTTAAAATTTTTAAACTGCACCACCAAATAAAATCTCAGAGTACATATTATCTTATAATGTGATGTCATCTATTAACAGTTTAAGTAACTTCGTGGGAACTTAAAATGCTAAGTTAAAGGATAATGATAATCACTGAAAAATTGTTTGATAATCTAACTAGCGATAGTCCGTGCCCATAGACTTCGTGCTTTAAGTCTCTACAATCGATTACAAGACATATGATTCTTTAGATTTGGAAATTAAAACTAAAGCTTTAGTCATTTAAATAGTTATTTGTTGACAGCATCATATAGAATATTGATGCTCCACATCAAAATGTGTGTGTGTGTTTGTGGTTATGTGTGTACCTCAAAGTGAGGTTGTGTGTGTGTGTGTATGTATTTCACATTTGCTAACCAAAACTCGTGTTGCCTTACAAATGTGTACAACAGAGTATAACAGTGTTCAGTAAATTACAAGCTATCCCTAAACCAATCATCTTCATCGTTTATTTTAATCAATACCACATGAAGCAACTTGCCAATTTAATCGAAATACGTGTTTATTTATAAATAAGCGATATATCAAATTGTATTTCTTACCCAAAAGAATCACATTGGGACTGAGTACCCAGATTTCCTGCGTTTAGGACCACAATAATTGGGGGCTTTATCTGTACGTATAAATAGACCACATTCGGATGAAGCCTTATTTCGATTTTTGATTTTTAAATTAACTACAAAAGACCTAAACAGAAGCAAACACCCGCAGGCCCAACAGTATCTGAGGAATTGACAGCTTTAGTTGCAAAATATTTAACGTTAAAGACTTTTCCTTCCTGGTCCGATGGAGGTGAGCTGATTTTCTTTAGCACTCGTAAACTATTTATTATTCTAAACTCTACCCAGTTAAATAATTTTATTTATTTATATTTTTTTAGTTAAATTGTCTACTATTTTTCAAAACCAATTTAAACTAACAACACACAAAAAATACTCTTAATATTTGCATAGGACAGTCTTACTGTGATGTTAAAAAATACAAATGTTAGTCTAAATTTGTTTTGAATTTAATAATGTATTAAAACCAAACTATTAAAATTCACAAAAATATGTGTTCCTCTTAAATGGACCACTTTAATTGAAATACATGGCTGTATAGCAAGTATAAAGTAACGATGCTGAAGTATCGAAGTAATGCAGACTCAATTAGGAAGAATAAACACAGTAACAGCAGCAAAGCAAACAGTATCTGTAACTAAAACTGGGTGTTATCTGTTATCGTTGGTTGGGTAACTATAATGTGCTCGCGTCATTGCTTCTTGTTTTATCACTTCTAAAATACAGTTTTTTTTGCATAGAAGTTATTCTAATAAATTCTAACTTATTCTACTTATAATTTTCGTTACTAAATAGGTTAAACAGTTCACTCACAATATTTTAATGCAATACTAAACAAATTTATGATTCTGCTATTGTTATTATATGATATTAATGCAATTGTATATCAAATTAATGTTATAAAATTCAATTTCTTAGTTTATGACGCACGGTTAAAGTAATGTTATTTGATCATCACTAATAGAATCAGCTGCTTGCACATTTAAAGCTACTAAATTATTAATTTATTTAGAATATTTAAATTGAAAATCGAAACCCCGAATTTCCTCAAATAATAATAAACAAATACATAGTGGGAAGGCTTACAAAATAACAGCTTGGAAGTATATAAAATTATAAACATTCAAAATGATCCCAATGATTGTGATTTTATGGGAAAAAATATCTGCTTTATTTTTATTTTCGTCCTACTGAAATGTTATTTCGGTTTTGCTGATACAAAATGATGTTGAGATTGTGAGTGGTAACTGTCATAATGAAGAAGTAGAAAAGGGTGTTACAAAGTGATGTTGGGTACGTGGTTGATAACTGCCGACATGATGAAGTAGGGAGAGGTGGTACAAAGTGATGTTGAGAGTGTGGATGAAACCATGATCATGTTGAAGCAAAACGGAGGAGAGGTTAAGAGTGTGGTTGGTAACTGCCTTTATGTTAAAGTAGACGGAGGAGGTACAGAGTGATGTTAAGGGTGTGGATGATATAGTTATCACGTGAAGTAGACGGAGGCAGTCCAATGTGATGTTAAGAGTGTGGTTGATAACTGCCATTATGTTAAAGTAGACGGAGGAGGTACAGAGTGATGTTAAGAGTGTGGATGATATAGTTATCAAGTGAAGTAGACGGAGGCAGTAGAAAGTGATGTTGAAGTGTTGTTGGTAACTGCCATCATGATGAAGTAGACACAGACAGCACAAAGTGATGTTGAAGTGTTGTTGGTAACTGCCATCATGATGAAGTAGACACAGACAGCACAAAGTGATGTTGTGAGTTGTTGGTAACTGCCATCATGATGAAGTAGACACAGACAGCACAAAGTGATGTTGAAGTGTTGTTGGTAACTGCCATCATGATGAAGTAGACACAGACAGCACTAAGTGATGTTGAGAGTGTTGTTGGTAACTGCCATCACGCTGAAGTAGACGGAGGCAGTACAAAGTGAGGTTGAGAGTGTGGTTGACAAACACCAGAGGAGAAGTAAACCTCTTAGTGTTAATGGATGTCTTTATCTTTGCGTTCGAGAACGTGTTGGGTGGCGAAAAGTGGATTTAGCCGGCATGTTCCGCCGATGTTCAGCAACATAAACACTCTAAACGTGGATAAACACTTATGTTGCTTCGGCTTTTTGGCGAGCAAGTGTTCTGGGAGGGTTTTAATTGTTATAACAAATCGATGGGCTTCAGTTAGGCATTATACTACAACGATTGCACTTTATACCAGCAAAAGAAGTTTTTCATATATATATATATATATATATATATATATATATATATATATATATATATATATACGATCAATAAAAATTTAAGGCCACCGATTAAATACATATGGTGGTTTGCACAATATTAAATATTTTTCACTAATATCGTTTAAATGATGTATATCAGTAAGCATATCGAAGGATAATATATAAAGTTTTGTTGGAAAAATTTAATTAAACATGATTGCATAGTACAACTTTCAAAATTTCACTACACTGTGGTATAGAAAGAATATATATTTCCTAATCTTACTGCTCTAAACACTGAAATCCTTATTCACTTAGCACAATACCATCAGTTTTAAAAAGTTATCTTTATTTAATTGTATATTCGGTGTTTGAGAGTTGAAAATAATACTAAATAATCATTTAATAAATACTCTATATAAACGAGAAGAGAACATTAATTAGAAGTCTACACGTTGCAAAAGGAGGAGTCGTATTAATTAAAGTGATAGCTACTTTCAATTTGCTTACACAGTAAAGTTAACATAGTATCGTTTGTACTCTTACATAAATACGTGTTATTAGACAAATGTTGTCTCCAATATGTTCATGTTGGTAAGTTAATTCAATAAAGTTTGCTGATTACAATGGTTTTGGTAAATTCATTTATTTTATATTTGTTTTTATGGATGTTATTTAAAATGTATATTTGTATAGCTTGATTGTTAGTGTAGTGGAGTGAAAAACGGAATAATCAACTATAACAAGTCACTTCTGAAATATGTTCCATATTTTGTTGGCTTCATATTTCAATTCTACCACGAAGACCACAATATTACCACGAATTCTACCACGATAATAATAGGGGACTGATTTATTGTGAGAACATTTGAAAATTAAATGTAAACCAAACTTTAACGTAACTAAGAAGTGAAATTCTTCCTTGTTTGTTAAATATTACCAATTTCTATGGTATCCCGGTCACAATGGAGTTGCTTGTCTAAATTTTGGCGAGAAACCAATTTATAGTGAGTGTTCCCAAGGGCTAGATTTAGACCGCCAATGAATACTGAAGTATGGACAAACTTGTGCTGTTAGCCCCGGGCGATCTGGTACTCAAGTGCACCGGTAGCTTATTATTTAGCAATCCCCCGCTTGTCCAAACCTCTTACTCTAACTCTTTAGTTGTCCAGATAATATTCGACTCTATAGTAAACCCTAAAACTCTCTAGCAAGTTCCTGCCTCTCCTTTAATGTTGGGCTAACCCAGAGGACAATTGATAACCTATAATAATGCAAATTATTTCGTGAATAATATTCCATCATTTTGTATAGTGTTGCAATTCAGTAAATAAATATTATAAATAACTTTGCAAATTATTGTTATTATAAGTATGTTCAATAATAATTTCTTTAATAAATTCAGAAGCTTTAAATTGGTCCTTTACGTTTGTCTAAACCGTTTGAATTTACTGAAAAGCTTATAACCAAGCAGTTTTTTATTCACTGCATTGAACAATCTGTTTTATTCGCATGCAAAGTGACTGGATTACGACAGATATTAATAATTATAATGTATGAATGACGTCAGTAAATATTTTATTTTATTATAACTTGTTTCCGATGCCGATAATGGGTATTACTCTTTACTTCTAATGAATAGACAGTGTGTTATACTAAGTATGGATTGTGATATTAGAATGGGGTACAGAAAAGCACGGTTTGAGGCAATTGTCATCAATAATAGTTTGAGGCATTTCTAAATACCTTCGAAGAGATTTTTAAAATGGGTTATGATTGAAGGTGATTTAATTGTTTTTAAATAGAAATCTCTACCGGTTGTCCCCTTAATTTAAAAGTATTTTTGAGCTGAGAATAATTGCAGAGTGAGAATTAAAATTCGATGACTTGATCAAATGGGGGTTATAAATGTCCGAGTTATATAAACTCGCAATTCTTCTTTATGTTCGGTTTTAACCCTCAAATCGTGTAAGTATTCTTTAATCTTCTTTTACGTTTAAAATCACAACCTTATTCTTAGTATTAAAAAAACTCACCCTATTACACTCTTTTGTTGTGTTTAAAAATATTCATTTGATTTTTTAAGATGTTACTTGAATAGTTTAATGCAAATAAACACGTAGAATAATGGAAACAGCCACAAGTGGGACCTGATGTCTGCAAAACAGTTAGAACAGGCTTAAGTTCAACGTAACACAAGACTTTTATAGCCGCCATTATGTTTGGAGTTATACAACTTTATTTATGTAATAAGCTCATGAGGGAGCAAGCAAGACCTCATAATAACTATAAATAACAATTCACTATTGTTTTTTTTTCTGTTTAAAAAACTAAGTTAAACCCATCGCTGTTAAAAAACCTTTGGAGGTATTTAGGAAGGTTCCATACTATTGTTAATGGTGATAGCAGACAACCACGTTATTTTATCTCCAATTGCCAAAAAGATAAAAACGACATTCCATTCTTGATTATCATACTATGTACACACAAACATGAATTCATAAATACTGTAAGGTTGTTTTCAAATGGTACAAATGGTAGTTAACCTATATGCGATTCTTTAAAAAAAATACTGAGTATCATTATATGCAATACAAGGACCTTCTTCTAGTAAACACGACTTCAGCTCTATATATGTTCATCAGTTGAAACGATCCTAAATAGCATCGATATTATTGAAACAGTGCAACCAGATAATAATTGTAAGGTAAGATTCGTATTACCTTTATACACAACTTTTGTAGTAATAAAAAGTTAAAATTAAAACATTCAATGACATTAATAATATTCCATGTAAATGCAAACTAGTAATACGAACAAATATCTAAGAAATTCCATGTACGCTTCTACTTAACGTGTGACAACATTTCATTAGTATTTCAATTTATTTAATTACTATTTGTCTGTTTTTCTTATTTTGATACCAGTGCCACAATAATTCTATAAATCAATAATGTATAGTTCTTTTAAACGTCATCGCACCTTTGTAATCTGAAACTACGCAGTTGCTGTAACTAAGGCAAAGCAGATTTACAGTAACGATAACAATAAACAATCCAGGACGGGGTTAGCCTATCTCCGTTGTACAACAGGATGGCATACAACACGGAGACAATAGTAAATCAGAGCTGCACGGTCGCTGTAGCTCTGCCGCTGTTGCTGGTAAACAATCCATCACCGCGTATCGCTACGAATCACCAGATGCAATTGCAGCTCTTGTTTGTCATCAGAGTGGCCGGTTCCGATAACGCACTTTTTAATACAAATGGTAATATCAACAAGTTGACAGTGTTCTGATAAAATTAATTAGATACCAAAGAACAGTGTATCCATACCAAATGATGCGGTATCGGTCTTTAATGTTTTTTTTATGATTAAACGCAATAAATAGCTGTAGGATAATGCATGTGCAAACACATTAACATATAGAGAGTATAAATTTCAATTGTGTAGCTACCATATTTAATTTACATATAAGCCAAAATAACACAATTTATTTCGCATAAATAAAATTTTGATACAAATATTATACTAGTATTTATACTTTATATTTGGTCTTCAAAATCGTAGTACATTATTTATGGAAACATGTGTTTGACAAATTGCTTTTAAACAATCTTTTATAGAATTCCAATTGAAAAATCGTGACGAACTTCAATGTCAAAACTAAAATATTTAATTTCGTTGTTAAAACTAATCGTACTTTACCATTTTAATTGCTATTTTAAAGTAATTATTTATTTTTCTTCTGAATGTTTCTGACTTTGTCATTATTTATACTTTGAAGTTTTGGATTGAAATTAGTTTGTACACTGTGTTTTTAACGTGTACATTAAACAAACAAAAAATTAGGAACACTTGAGATAAAGTATGAAGAAATAATTAAGTCTAAGTTTATCACACAGCGAGATCATTACCGTTTGCATATTATGAAATCAAATGAATAAAAAAACCTTTTTACTTTTGTTCCAAATTAAATGTCATGTTTACCACAGCACTCAATATTTTAAAGCGTAAGCTCAACTGTTGTGTATTTCAAAATGAATATCGGACAGTCAATTACCGCAGACAGAACTGATTACGAGAACATTTCAATCGGCAGACCCGCAACGCCGCGACCACTACACCGCCGTGCCCGCTTACCGCACAGCAACAAGTAGATAAGCGGAAGACTCTCCAATCGGCTCTGGTCAATGTGGAGGGACACATGTATTTTTCATTCCCAAAGTTAAAAATTAAGGCTTATATTTTGAGTTATTGTACCGTAAGTTGAACGGGCTAGCGAATTAAAAGAAGTACATAATGCCTTTTACCAATATCATTTTTCTTTACCCATGAGTCGCGATCGTTCGAATAAACTGAAATCCCATGTCTTAGTACTCTAAGTTTGATTGTATTTTAAAAATATATGGCCATAATGAAGTAATTATTTGTTACACTATATTTTAGTAAATCACTCTAAAAACTGTTTTACAAAAATTAAACACTTTAAAATTCTGGTTTTGATTTTTGTATACTTAATTTGTTTAACATAAACTTAAGTAGTTTGATACATTAATAAACAAATATTTATCTCGAATCCGAACGGAAGGAGCTGGTGATGGTATATTGTCGATATTACACAGAGTACCCCACTAGTCACCACACTGCCACTACCACTATCGCATACCGTGTAGCTGGAGCAGCACGATCACTAGCGCCGCAGCGGTCACCATGGTGGCGAGGCCCGACTGTGGCGGTTCTGTTACTGCTGTGTAGCGCTCTGCCGCCGCGCCGGCGCACGCCACCCCTGCCGCTGCGCTCCACCACCCCCTCGGCCTAATTGACTCCACCTTGTCCATCGCAATAAGCGCTCACAATTGCATTGTCATGTCATCGTTTATTGTATCCTTCACTGAAGAGTGTGCCAATAACTAGATTGGTTTCCGTCAGCTGAGCCCTTTGAATGCTATTTTTGCAGTGTGTACACTGTGTCCTCCATATAATAGTTTTGAAGTACTTCTTTTATAATTTTTGTATTCACCTTGCTCGTTTCTCCCCATTAGCGTAACGATATAATACGGCTCAGTCATCAACGGCACAATATTGTTATTTTCTTAATTATAGTTCCGATAACTCCTTTTTATGCAAATAGATAGATGGGACTTCACACTTCCAGGCTCTTTAAATATAATTTTCAAAATATGGAATTAATTTTCAAATCTATAGAACAAACGTTTTGTAATACAAAAACGTTGGAGCTAATCCGAATGGTTTCCTTATAAAGGAAGATACTATAAACTTTGATAGACTATTCCCATGGATAGATTCATCACATGCGTAAACCATCTAAATAAATCAAATTAGAGTTTTGCCTGTACTATGCTTGGAATCATTACATTATTGCATATTTTCACGTATTACATCCTAGGGAAGCCAAAACAAGTCTTATTTAAATTACTGTCCATCTTTCTGTCTGTCGGTAACGCTCAAGGACGGGTTTTGTTCGCTTTTCACGGCAAAACGGGTGCATTGACTTTGAAGACACTTTGTTTATATGTTCTAAACATGCGTGAGAAGGTTTTAGGCCACTATAAACTGGCATACGCCTTTTTTTAAAGAATGGTGGCCGCTCAAAAACGTAATTTTGTGTGGTTTTGGTCGTGTTCTGTTCGCTTTTCACAGGGAAACGGCTGCACTGATTTCGATGAAACGTTTTTTCTAAGCTCTATATGTGCGTTAGAAGGTTTTAGGCTAATTGGATTTTTTATCACCTTTGAACATTGCCCCACGGGGGTTTCAAAAATCCTATGGACAAAGCATTTATTGTCGATATTGTCGACATTGAACCAGATGATGACTTGAGAATATTTATTCTATAAACAGGTATTGTAGTTCTTATTTAAAACGTTAAGTGAAGATAAATAACATAAGTATACAGAGTGGATAAGACTTAAGAATATTTATTCCATAAACAGATGTTGCAGTTCTTATTTAAAACGTTGAGTGAGGATAGTTGATAAATAACGTATACAGACTGGATATATGATCTAACTATATTTGTCAGACTCATGCACTCACTGACGATCACTTTATCTAAAAAAACTACCATGTCTATAAAGATGAAATTATGCATGGTGGTCCCCCTTATGCTGCAGATGTTCAATAGGAATAAGTTTTAAAAAATCCAAGAGGCCTCTACCATAATTTACTTATATGGCAATCTTATGAGTATTAGTATTTACTGGTCCTTGTAAGTTAAATTCGGAAGGAACATAACTAATACATCATAACAAAACGCAAGCCAATTCCCAATACGAACATTTTTAAGGGCTTCGCCCCCCAGAATTTCAAAATACAATCTTAGGTAGGTAGTATATAACTGGTAGGTAGTATATAGTATAGTAGGAATATAGCTGATAGTTCAATGCCGACATATACTCAAGGTCTCTGGCCCACACTGGCCTTTAATATAAGCGTATTAATAATCACACACCAACTACTAAACCAATAGAGCTGAAATTTGGTACCTTAAAAGACATAATAAACAACATCATGACTATAATGGGGAGTCATGGTGTTGTTATCTGGAGATTTCAGACCCTTTGTCGTGCGTGAGACATGGGTTGACGAGGTCTACGCCTCTCTAAAAATATATTTTATGTAGCCGACCACTGAGCATCTGAACTTAACAGTAAATATGAAAATGTATTTTCTAGAAGATTGAGGGGTTGGGGAGTTTCTTATGCCCTTTTAAAATTTGAGAACGGGACATTGAAAACAAATGTAGTCACATAAACATCTCTCCTTCACTCAGCACAATCGTTGAATCACAGGGTTTACCGATCGACAGTTGTTTTTTTTTTACCGAGGTTCATAAACCGTTTAATTTGGAAAGTGCTTGGCTCTGTGATTGTGCCATCTTCACGTCCACCATTAACAAGCAACAGAGATCAACACGAAGGTGGATCTCTTCTAAAGCGAGGAACGAATATATATAATTTTTAACATGTTCTTTTAACCATGACCACGCCGTTTACTACCCGACAGAGTTCCTCGATTAGCAACAGTACCCGAAATATCTGCCAGTAATATTTCGTGACGTTGCATTTAATTGTACATTAACTATGTCAAATGTCATTTAAATATTGTGAAATTACATGGGTTGTTATTTTAATTAATTAATCTATTATTTATACATGTAACCTGCACGAAGGATGGGTACATAGCTATTACTTAATCATCTTACTATATCGATGGTTAAGCCCATTTTAGATCATATCCCTCTAATAGTATAACGTAAAGTAGGGTATTCAAATGTAGGGTCAAATGAGCAGGATTGCTGTGTAATCATGTGCCGAGTCGTTTTATGATGAATATAAGGAATGTTAAAATGCATGACTTCATCATCAAGTATTAGATTTCAATTACGGTCACATTACTTAGCGACTGAAACAAAACAACTTAATATAGTTCTACGTTTCAACTTAACGAGTACCGGTAGGATTTAAGAATATCCGAAAAAGTAAGCTTACTTTACGTATAGGTGTTAGTGAACAATTTGTATCAATGTTGCAGGTACAGATAACTAACTCAAATCAGGCTACAAACTAACAAATTGCTTTGCCCAAGATAATTAATTTTGTTGTGGAATTCGGAACTTATAAATGTTGTAGTTGTTTATTTAAAAAGACCTTTAGTCTGATAATCGACGATTTCTTACTAATTTTTTATGAAGTGTTGATTTGAGGAAAGCTGATTAATAAATTTACAAGAAATCCGTTTTGATACTATCTGAAATGGGCTTCTGAGGGGGTAATCTGTTTGTGTTCGTGATGTATTTATTATAGGGACAACAGCAATATTATTTTAGACAATTGTAGAAATTTTTTTGTAAAATGTATTAATGTTTTAACGTGAAGATAATTTTAAAATGTTTTACAGGAACAACTCCAGTTTACACGTTTGTATATTTCTTACACTGGGCTGTTACATTTGTATAGCACAATATATAATTGCTTGCACTTTTTCGAAGAACGAATGAGTAATAGAGTGAAAGGGGCTTAGCTTTTAAACTTATAAACCGAAAAACGTTAAAATTATGTATTTACAAAATATCTAAGTAGCAATATCTTTAAACGCTTAATCTTTAACCAATTAAGACTAACCTAAACTGAAAACTTCCATTATAGCACTACAATAGAGCTCTTAAGTGTTGCTCTAAGTAATCTTAGACAGATACTGAAACTGTTTGCATGAGTTACTCTGTGTCCTCAGGTGCGGCGACAACATCATAACACCTTCTTAATGAAATAGTTAAATGTTTCATAACTAGTTTCAGTCAGATAAAAATAAAAAAGTTCATTACAAATGTGAACATTTACAATTGAAAAATGTGTTTAATTAGTTATTGAATACCACGATAATGATATACATGTATTTCCGGTTCAAAGAGTATACCGTTTTTCGTTTTCTCACTGAATGTTCTTAAAGGAAATAAACAAATGGTTAATGCATATGAAAGAATGAGTGGTAAAAACATATTACTAATCTCCTGTATTATCAAAAGTAGCGTGATCATTTTGATAAGTAGCTAGTATTAGTTAACAGTGGATCAGCTAATCTAACAAAGGAGACTCAACAAAAGAGGAACAAGCTGGCTGAATCTTCATTAACTGAGAGTTAAAAGTTAGAGATTTTCATCAGCTCTTGAGTAACTCTCCTCGTAATATTGGAGCGGGAAAAGAAGCGATAAACCTTTATGTTCGCTTTTCATTGTTCCAATTTTTTTCAGCACTGAATAAATAAAAGACTGCATTACCTATTTTAAAGCATTCAATTGTGTACTCAGTAGTATAAATGTTAATAATACCCCCGTCGCAGCAAACCTGCATACTCAGCGAATTTCCAATAGAGATATAACTGTCTTAATACTACATAAAGCCACTTACCAAGTTTCATAAAAATATATTCACAAGTAAGCAATATATACAATTTTAATTATTTTCCATAAGAATAACATTGGGGCTGAGTACGCAGGTTTGCTGCATCAAGGAACACAAAACATGGGTTTTTGTGCTAATATCAATATAACTCATCTAGGTGAAGTCATATACCAGTTTTTATTCATTTATATTCATAATTAGGGGAGGCATAGCATTTAATTATTATACATAAGAATAACATGGGGCTGAGTACGCAGGTTTGCTGCTACGGGAGCCTTTTGAAAAAAATTGTTCTTTTGAGCAAATATCAATGGACCACAATCAGATGAAGCCGTATACCAACTTTCGTCATTATACGTTCATAAATAAGCGAGATATAATTTTTTTATTTTCCTCCATAAGAATAACATTAGACAATGTACTGTGTTTAGCACTTCCAATATCCCGGTAACCAATTGACGTAGAGGAATGATTAAAATAGCAAATTGTGTGTTTTTTAAGCTGAATCAAATCGTAAAAACTAAAATTTGACTATTTCCAAAATTATATGTAAAAAATTCAAAAAACCCATTTTTGGGGTACAAAACCCCCCAAAATACCCCTTCGTATAGAGCGATCTGGCCGGTTTTCGAACATAAATGTTGCTTTACACGTTTGTACCAAATTTCATCAAAATCGGATGATTTTTACGAGAGTTATCGTGCTCACGGACACACACACATATATATATATATATATATATATATATATATATATATATATATATATATATATATATATATATATATATATATATATACAGTATCGAACGAATGGTGTTTTTAGGGTCTGGGGACCTCAAAACGAAAAGTTAACATGGTCCCGGGCCTAGGTCTTACCATGCCGACTACGGTAATAGCTTCTTCCCTATAGGGGAAATTCGCTAAAAAGACGTTTTAAAATTTCTTCTGCTGTATATATATATATATTTGAATGGTAAAAATTGGAATACGTGTTCAACCATTTCTCCCACAATACTCGGTTTATTGTTGGGTAATTGTTGTGAACACCAGATTTATTTGTTTTGTACCATCCAACAATAAATTGAAGAGTATAACATAGTAGTTCATTAAACAAATCTTTACTAGTGATGATTAGTATGGTAGTCACTTTATGGGGCAAATTTGATTTTGTTGCAGACACTAACCCATGAATTCAGTACGGCACCTAAGTTACATTCGACTCCGAACTTATAATGACCAGTACATTTATATTACATTTTTTACATTTACTGACCTTAACCTTACAATTTCGTTGCACTTTTTATTCATAATTAGTTTCTAAATTAATAAGAGTTTAATATTTACCTAGTTCCGAACACCAATTCTCATCGCTATTTACTAATTACTGGACATTATTTTAAACTTACCAAAAGTTTATCTGTGGCAATCACTTTGTGGTACATGTCACTTGCACAGATCTCGAAAATGTCGACCCAGTCCACTGTCAGATAAAATAATATCCGGACCCAGAGCACAAATCTGACTGGTTTAATCTCTATTGATTTTTTGCTTGAACAAATACTTCAAACCGCTGTATCAGTGAATATTTTACCTCGTCAAAACAGTGAGAAATTTAAGGTAAGCTTACCAGCATTGCGACCAAATCTAGTTAAATATTCCTATACATAGAAAAGGCCAACTAAAATATTACTGGAAAACACATAAATATTTCCAACCATATAAAATAAAGAGTTTTAGATTTTGAAAAAATTAAATTCCAAAGTGATATAGTTTACTATAGAAAGCCGAAATGCTGGTAAACTGTTGATGGTAAGTAGTAAGACATATTTTTAAAAAATCGTTGAATTGTTTTTGTCTATATATTTAATTTAACCACCCCGTAAGTTGCTATTCGTTAAACACTCTTAAATATGCATTTAAGTAGCTTATATTGTTTAGTTTAATCGATCAACTGCAATGGGCTCCAAGTGCAAAGTTTACCGATCCATGGTAATAGCAAAGGGGCTTTACTAATTTTATTAAGTTTGAAATTTTAATTTAATATTATAAAACCTTGTAATATTCACAATAATAGGAACACGTTGTAATGGGAAAAGGAGTGAATCAAGGGTGAAACATTGATATCAATAATGTATATATTTATTCTCAACTGGCAATTTTAGGCATGTAATGGCATCTAAAAAGAGGAAATGTGTTTAAAACGAACTAATTTTTCTAACATAAAAGTTCATTAGTACAATAAATTTCTCGTTTAGTTAAAGTGTTAGTTAAGACTTTTAAATGGATTTAAACGTAAGCAAAGTACATTTTTGAAGGAGAACATACAAAATGTAGGAGTCGTTAATACTTATTAGCTACGTTGGGATAAAACAAGTCTATTGAAGGGGAATCTAAGAAGTTTCTTAATCTAGTGTTATTGTCTTGAGTTAAAGAGTGGACCAATTCATAAATTGTTAATTTTACAGTAGTCACACAAAATATATAAGATGCATGAATAGGCATTGCAATAATACTCATTCCGTCGTAAAAGGTCTAAAAATTACTCTTGTTATACACCAAATAAACTACTTAATTATTTTCTGTACTGGAAAACATTGAATGCTCCATAGCAATTAATCTGCAAGAAACCCAAATGATAAAAGTGATAGCATACAACACCATCTAACGAACTAACACGATTTTACATCTTCCTGAGCAATAATATAAAAATTATAATCACACCTACAAAAAATACCTAAATTATTACATCACGTCAATTTAGTTTTCTATCCAACACGATTCCAAATAGTTGAGCATAAGTTAAACTGTAGTAATGGGTATGTTATGTAGGTTTGTCACTAATTAGAATAGATTAATTGTCTGGCCATCTGCTGCTAACTCATCCGATTCAATTTTTGTAATGTACCAGATAATTAATCAATGCAACTAGAGATGAGAAATTTATATTTTTCTGTTATTTTTACACGCTATCTTTCAATTTCATATAATACAAAGTCGTAATGCACCGTAAGCTGTATGCCTCAGAGGCAATCCCCCTCAAGATGAACTTCGCGACTCTATTTCCCTCGAGCTTTCATTCAATTGTAAGAGCCGAATCACGATTATTGGGTGGCATTCAAACTTGTAAAAATATAAAACGAACAAAAAGAGTACAAAGGTTTTAAAACAAATATAACAGTACGTTTATGAAATAGTAAACCAAAGTCCAAAAAGAACATTTAAAAACATTCCAGCAATGTTTTCAATAACTCCGTAAAAATATATACTTTATAGACATTTGATTTTGCTATTGTTAAAAAGGTAGTTACTTAAAGATTTTGTGTAAATTTGGTTCTTTGTAAATTTTATATGAATTCACATAAAATTTCGAAGTGATTGCATATAATATCTTAGGTGTCTTGAGGAAAGAGCTATTGCAATAGCTACTAGCATTATAATTAAAGAATTTCCAACAGAGGTTTTTTCACAAAGATATTCAGGGAGGGTGTCTCTGAGCTCGTTTTACATCTTTCAGTACACTTTCCCTGTAGAATTCCTTCAGTCCTTAATTTTTCTCACCATTTAAAAACCAGTTGAACTTCCATTTAAGTTGACACTTGATCTAAGTCATCTCAGACCAAGTATTGCCTTATTTAAAAATAGTTTTGACGCACCCGCGCAGTTTTCCAGCTGTAATTTAGGATAGACAGTTTTTTTCGGTCAAATATCCGTTTTGCTCTTTCCGAATAACACTTCCAATACAGTTGGCACCAGTGACCTGTTAAATTCGTTTCACATAACACATTTATTATGTCGATGACAAACTTACAATGTAATCGTTTAGTGGCCAGAGTGAATTTATGAAAATGTTGCCTGAATTTATAATTTAAACATTTTTCAACCGTAAAAATCCCATTCAAATCAAATGGAATATAACGCAATGATTATTATTAATCAAATAAAACATTTCAAATCTTACTAATGAACAATTGCTTAGAATAATATAAATATAAAAATCAACTACAATATAGAATGTCACCCAGAATAATTAATTGAATGAATAGTAATTTGAAAAAAAATGTTCCAACACTAAATGTATTTATTTTTTTATTTATTTGGACTTTACCTATCGCTTCTTGTGTTTAAAACTGCACTACGTTTCGGGAGGTAAGGAAAATCCTCCCGTTATCAAGTGAAACCTACTTACATCTAAATATCAAATGTAATTTTAATATTAAAATGTAAAAGAAAAGGATTAAGAAAATCCAAAAAAATGTAGGTTAGAGTTAGGTGTAAGAACTTGATATTTATATGTAAGTAACTTGATAACGGGAGGAGTTTCCTTACCTCCCGAAACGTAGTGTAGTTTTAAACACTAGAAGCGATAGGTAAAGTCAAAATAAGTAAAAAAAAATCAAATCCATCGATATTATGAGTTTCAAAAATACTAAATGTATAACTGTACAAAATTTAATAAACGAAGCAGTCATCGAATTCTTCTTGATATTTTTATTTAAAATTAGAGTTAGGAGACATTTTTTAATTCCGATTCTGGGTTTTATTGGGACGAATATATCTAACAGTAATACTAAAAAATTACAAACACTAGCGATCTAGAGGGGAGTGTCGGTAGATAACACCGACATCACCCCGTACATCGCTGACGAAGGCCGTGATCGCTGATCAGCACGGCGTCAGCGATTTGCTGATTGAAGCCGTCTTAGTGAAAGGCCTTTTCTACTCAGCTGGAATTCCCTCCCGTCAGTGAAAAGGATTTGGCCAGCTAGTATAAAACAGAAATTTGCAGCATCGCTTCAATTGTTATTACTATATAAAGAATGAATATTATGTTTTTGGGGCTTAAGTATCACATTTTGTCAAGTGTTACATTAATTTTGTAAATCTCAGTACATTTTATTTATGTAACTTTTTGGATATCTAAAATCAGTAAACTTATTTTCTGATTGACTGACTTACTTTCCATGTTACTTGTTACATTATGTGAAAAAGTTCAAGTATAGGAAGGGAAATAAATGGTGGAGCAACAAATATGACATATGTATATATACTTTTAAAAGGGTAAATTAGAAACAATACATGTATGTTTTCCTTCTATATTTCGGAGGAGTTTATACCCCCTTCTTCAGGAAGAAAATACT
Organism: Allygus modestus; assembly: GCA_963675035.1. Classification (NCBI taxonomy): domain Eukaryota; kingdom Metazoa; phylum Arthropoda; class Insecta; order Hemiptera; family Cicadellidae; genus Allygus; species Allygus modestus. The sequence continues at coordinate 97,195,636 of OY776111.1, read as the reverse complement.
TAAAAACATAAAATTAAAACTAACACATAATAATAAAAATATAAATAAAAGTAATATGTAAATTAAGTAAATCTGCTGCCAGCTGGTCCTTGAAAAAGTTATTATAGAGCCAGTTTCTGGGGGGATACCAAATTTCCCTTATCTCAGATTAAGCCCCGTTGGATTTCTTGTTTTTAAAACAATTTGATGGGCTTGCTCATATTTCATTAAATTGGTATCTATTATATTCTTCACTTTAGTTTACGTCTATCTTTGCAACCGCTTTCAATGAATAGCACTCTTCATTTTTTTCTTTGTCGTGAATTTCAATATTTTGGGCTAGTGGCTTGTTCTTGTCTTTGTGAAAAATGTCTTTGGCCTGTCATTCTTATTCTTAAATGATTCGACGCCTGCCCAACATATTTTTTTCACAATGGTTGCAAGAAATTTGGTATATAACATTTTTGGTGTTTCATGTTATGTTTTCCTTTATAGGAAATGTTTTTCCGGTAACTGAACTGCAAAACTCCTTAGAGTCACACATCATTTCGCAGGTACCACAGCGCAGTTTCTTGCAAGGCTTGCATTCAATCTCTAATTTCGTTTCTGGTTTCGGAAAATTCGTTGTAAATTCGTTAGCCTTTAAGTTTGGTGGTTTATTAAACGTGACTCTGGGTGGTGTAGGCATAAAATCTTGAGCTTCTGGAAGTGGCTCCAGAAGGCAGTAAGCCGCCTTTATTATGGAGTTGATTTTATGAAGGCCAGGGTGAAACTGTGTTACGAATTTTACATTTTTAGATGCAGGACCATTTTTTCTTGAACTTGTATGTATAAGGGTTTGGTTGTTTACAAGCCTCTCAGGGTACCCCAGTATTGTAAAGGCACTACTGACATATAGTCAGTAAAATCTTTCTGGTCACTGCATAAGTTTTTTGCTCTTACTGATAGACTTTTCGGAATACATTTCTTTACGTATAACGGCTGGCACCTAGAATAGTTCAGGTAACTCATAGTATTCGTCTCTTTAATGTGCAGTTTGGTCTTAAGTATTCCAGAATTAAGAAAAATATCACTGTCTAAATAAGTAATCATTTATCTGACCACTTCCAGGTAAACTTAAGATCAGAGAATTGTTGAAGTGCTTCCAAGAAACTTGTAAGAGAGTCAGTACCTTGAGTCCAGATCAATAAAATGTCGTCTATGAAACCGAACCATCACATTGGGCAATAAAGACTGTGAATCCAAAAATGTATTCCCAAACTTACCCATAAATAAATTAGCATACGAAGGGGCCATTCTTGTCCCCATCGCTGTCTCGGACATTTGTAAGTTAAAGGTTATTGTTAAACTCGAAATTATTCTTTGTTAATGCCATAGATATAAGATGTAAAATAAACCTTGAACTGGGTTTTTCGTTAGACTTTCTGCTGTTTAGGAAATACTCAGCTGCATTCATCCCATCAGTGTGGGGAATATTAGTGTACAGAGAGTTGACGTCTACAGTTACAAGAAGCGTTCCTTCTGGTAGTGGTTGTTGTATTGCCGGTAACTTTTCTTTAAAATCGTTTGAGTTTTTTATGTAAGAAGGTAGGCACTTGACAAGAGGTTGAAGATGGTCATCTATGTAAGCTGATATCCTTTCAGTGGGGCTGCCATAACTAGACACTATAGGCCTTCCAGGAGGCGGACACGTTTTCTTGTGAATCTTGGGTGCATGTACAACGTAGTGTACGAGGAAATTTAGGAACCAAGATATTAATATCTTTATCGGAGAGCCCTTCACTAGGTCCATGCTCGTTCAAAAATTCTTTGATTTCTTCACTAAATTGACTTTTTAAATTTTCTTCCAATATCTGTATAAATATATGTTACACACACACACACACACACACACACACACACACACACACACACACACACACACACACACACACACACACATATGTATAAATAAATTACAAAGGGTGAAAGCATTTTGAAGATTTGTGGAAAAGATATAACGTTTCTCTCATAACTACTCCGTATGCTCTGTATCCTTTAGTGGATATTGTGCGGTTTATCTCAATAAGTTTCACAAATCGCATACTTATTGTATTGATAACTTGAATACAAGTATTTCGACGAAACTTTAAATTTGTTAGCAAATTTAAGTTTATATAACAGTAACTTAAAGTAGACACTAGACGGTTATGAGTTCCACTTTCCCAGTTGATTTTAATATCGTAATGAATAACATAACCCAGCTGAACAAATTACGACTTTTAAATGTATTTAATGTAGGTTTGTGTTCTTATGTAAACGATTTACAAAACCCAATATTTTCCTCAGATTCTCACAAGTTTCTGGCACAGTGTAGCTTGTATACAACAGCGTAACGTTAAACGTTCATCATATAATGAATGTTGTCAGCTCTCCCTAGACCAGGCAATAGTAACAGGAAAATTACTTCAATCTAAAATGATCAAGTGTTTGCCTCCAACCAACATAATTATGCCACTGCACGATCCTCAGATTAGAGTGCTGTGACAAATTTGTTATTCCCTTTGTTCACTCTCAATTCCTAATAAATGTGGTTATTTTGAAAGTGTGCAATTAATATATGTGTACATTAAATTTTACTTTACATCAATCAAAAATAAATATAATATTGGCAACTAAAAATTCTATAGAAGACGAAATTAAAAGGTTTTCGTGCCGGAATGTCCATTCTTCCAGTTCTTAACAGTTTCCATGAATATGTTTGGAAACAAACACTTAAAGCCGATCGGAACGAAACTTTACCATGCAGTTCGTGCTTTCCTAATTGGTGTGTTCTCTGCAGTTTTTATTTTACCCTAATGTTTTAAGAAATTGTATAAAAAACCTGGCAATAGAAAAAGGCTTAAAACGATTGGCTGGAAAGTATGTTGCCGAAATGCAACTGTGTAAAATCTCATAGAAGAGATGATTTCAAATACATAGAATGGTATTTATTAATAAAAAGTATTACTTAAGTATGGTTTTAAGAGATCACCTGCTTACGGTTATGATCACAAGCTGGCTCTTATTTTCTGTAGAAAAGGTTAAACACGTTTACAAACCACTGTTTTAATACAATTTAGCTCAAAGTCACAGCAGTACTTTTAGAATTTCCCTAGCGACTCGTGTTCTTGGATGCTTTTGGCTAAATCATTTTACCTAAATCACACATGCACTTCACATTTTGTTCATCCTGTTGAACATATTTAAGGACATTTTTCCAAAATAATTTAAATTCTTAAAGAAAATAGTTTAAACAAGTATATTAATTATTTACTGGTTGTTTAGATTAACCTAATGATATAGTAGTAATTCCCAAATAATATTCATAAAACCGATTATTGTATGGTACAAAGGTGAACACAATGTGCACAATTCACCAATAACAATTACTATCAATCAAATTTGTCAGATAAAAAGGTTAACTTTGATTACACTGTGTGAGAGCAGGTAAAAAATAGTAAGAAAAACTAACGATTTAATATTTACTTCCTGTTTATAAAAAGGATAATAAATTATTTTTTCTAGAACCTCGAATAAGTTAAACATCGTATTTAGTGGGCTAATACATGTTTTACTTTTAAAAATACGAAGGTATTTTTTTTTTTTTTGCATGTTGAGCTTTCGCAGCCATTTTGAAAAATAACTGACATGAATTTTACATTTCTGTGGTAAAAATGATTGTTTAAGGTGATTGCGCTACAAATTCCAAGAAGGCCTTAAAAATAAATTATCTTCGTCCAACAAAAATCTAATACTCATTTTACAAGCAAACACGTAGTTGTTGGTGTTTGTACCAAATGATGTAATTTCGATATTTCGATATCACGTATATTAATTTGTTATTTTAAAAGTGTTTCTTTGTACTACAGCTATAAAATCCTAAATATGTTAGTATGTTGAATTATATTAATTTCTTCAGTGAGTCAGAGGGAAATCGAATGAACCCCCTAATGTATTTCTTAAGTATGTACCTTGTATTATTAATGATTTATTAAACTTATCTCCTCAATCCATTATTTTAGGTAACGATTTAATAAGCACTTAGTTTTTATAACTCTTTTTATTAGGGATATTATCATTTAATTAGGTTGTTGAGCTATGAATATAAACCTAAAAAAACGTGTTTACGGGATGTAATTCAGGAAGTGCAATCTAGGAATACATAGTTCATAATTTTTATCAAAACTGCAATTCAAGCTTGTACCATTTAGTACCATTTCATAACAGAATAATGTACATTTCCTAATAGTAGTTCAGGGAAAATATAATACGGTGATGAAACTTAATTAATTTTTTTCGAATGTTTTGGTATTTGAACAGAGGACGCGAAACTACATTTTCCTGAAAAGAAAAAACACTTCCGCTTGCTAAAATGTTATTTTTATCCCATATTGTTAAAGTTGTATCACTTTTAAAGTTCAATGTATAAACTGAATTATTGCACGGAGAGCTTACTTTATTCCAAATAATTTACATGATATTGTACTAGACGATAACTGAAGTGTTCCAGCTGCATGACTCCCAAGCATTACGAACGCAACAAGTGTGTGATGTGTTGCAGCCTGAGGGGGACGGCTGTTTGTTTACGTTCCTGCTTCTACTGCCTTGGATTTTAATGGCTAAGACCCTCAATATATTCAAAAAGGCTGCACCCTTTTATACTTTTTCTGATTATTATTTGTAGTCTTATTATTTCAAAATTAAATTTTCAACCAATTAATTTGGGGTAAGAGAGAACCGCTGTGTTGCATAAAGATACAATTGGGAACTGAAGCCAAATAAACAACAATTTTATAATCAAATAAAAAAAACTTGTGTAGTTTATAAACACAAAAGAAAGAATAAGCCACAAATGTTTCGCCTATATCTTTTATACTAAGCAAATGTTGTGTACAATGTGCATTTAGAAAGTTTTAGACCATCAAATTCACTTTAGAATTCACTGGTCAAAGTTGTGTTTCGATTCCATAACTACCAAGAGGAGGTATCTTCGTCTTTGACAAAGAGGTAACTTTCTGAAGTTAGCAAAATAAGGGACAAAAAGTATGGTTTTGGGTATGTTTCTTCCAATCCATAGTGGACTGCAGTTGCGGAAAAATGTTCCAGCCTTTGTAAAAGCTGTTCAGGTCACGCTTGTGACAATGCTCCAGAAGATTAACTGCAAGAGGAAGAGACTGAATGTGATTTGACGAGCCGTGGAGCGTAGATGCCTTATTTAAAGGAGTCTTGGTTGCCTATGTAAAGTCGTAACAAATATTATATTTAACCCTATGTTCATTTTAAAGTAGTGATTGTAAGTATAATTTATCGCCAAAAATAATCTTGATTAGATGGGACAATAATTGCGTTATAAAAAAGGTAGGTTTCTCACAACAATCAGTTTAAAAATAAGTGCGATGTAAAATACGTTATTAAACACAGGATAACATCAAAAAGTTTCTTTTAAATTATAATCTGAAAGAAACAATGTTATATCATGCTAAAGGTATACTATTATCGAGTAGGAAGAGTAAAAAGCGCTCTAAGTTTATAATACAGCGATCACAAATGTTCTTATCCCAGGGGACTAGACCTTAAACCACCCGTATTATGATAAGCATGCGGTTTATAAGTAATATCGAGTTCACTTTGTTCTCAAATAAAACATGAACCCCGGGAGAGTTCAAAGTTACGAGACAAGTTTTCTCTTGTTATCAAGTAACGAACGACTCCTGGTCTCTCTCATTTGGGAAACGTGACTTCTCTGTTTGCTTTACCGACTCCGCTCTGACCTTTTTATACAACAACATTGTTGTTTTAGTTCAATATAACACAAACAATATATAGTAAAAACTTCAATATTTAGCTGATTTAGTGTTAAAATAACTCTGACTTAACTGCACAGAATTTTATACCAATTCGAAACCTTTTTGCTGCGTAAAATATGTTTGAAGTTATGCCTACAGAACTAATCCTATATAATAATAGCGTGTAGTGGCGATCTGCAACCACCTATTCAGAGTAAACTACAGAACGTAGAGCGGCACAGGTTTTTGTCAATATATTTCCCTCAGCCCAAGGATGATGGAAAAAATACGATATCATAAATTTACTCAGTTAAAATTTTGCAATTGGAAAAAAATAGTAGTTTTCATGACAACTGGCAAAAGTGGTTGTTTTGGTGCGCAATCGTGTTTTAAAAGCGAGGCGAAGCCAAGCTTGGAAAAACGATAAGCACCAAAAACACACTTTTGCTACATGTGATGAAAAACATTTTTTTATCATACTGCCCATATAAGCCTGTGATTGTTGAACATTTTGACCTAAGATTAGGTGATTTGTATAGTTTTGATAGTTCAAATAGGTTAACTCTACAATATTTACATTTATTTTATTTACAAACAAAATGTATAACACGTGTTTGTTTCCTTTGAAATGCACAAACGTAAAAAGGAACGAAAATAATCATTGAGGTTAGCGCACTGAAAAAAATCCACAGCTGATTTGCGCTTTTTAAGATATAAGAAAGATGCGATTTTACGGATTAATTTCAGATCTAATTACAGCTGATTTTCGTGCAGAAGAAAAAAACACTGTTTTTTTTCTTTTTCGCCAACCCCATGTGCAGTATAAGGAACGTGTAACCACCTATTCAGCGTAACCTACTGAACGTAGAGAGGCCAGGTTGGTGTCAATAGATTTCCCTTAGGTCAAGGATGATGAAAAGATGCGATATCATAAATTTACTCAGTTATAAGTTTGAAATTGGCAAAAAAAAGAAATGCGGCAAAATTGTGTTTTATAACTGATAATGGAACCACAAGTAGATGATTTTCTTTTGATAAATTCTGGGTCTCAGAAATACTATTGCAGGGCATCATTCTTGCGTTTCACAGCTGGAATTGTAATGATTTAGGTACTTTTGTAGTTTTGTGTAAAGCCCAACCAAATCTGTTTGTAAACAATGATGATAACCATTTTACTCCGTAAAGTGCGATTATGAGTATATAATACCCCCGTAACAGCAAACCTGCGTACTCAGCGAATTTATAATGTCTTAATACCACGTAAAGCCGCATACCAAGTTTTATAAAAATATATTCACAAATAAGCGATGAATACAATTTTAATTATCCTCCATAAGAATATCATTGGGGATGAGTACGCAGGTTTGCTTCAACAAGGAACACAAAATAATGGGTTTTGATGCAAATAAAACTCATCTAATTTAAGTCACATACCAAGTTTCATTAATTTACTTTTTTAAATAAGCGATATATAACATTTTAATCATTCTCCATAAGGATAACATGGGGACCGAGTACATATGTTTGCTGCTACGGGAACCATATGTGAAAATTTTGTTTTTTGCGCAAACAACCACAAACCACAACCAGGTGAAGCCATATACCAAGTTTCATCACTTTATATTCATAAATAAGCGAGATATACAATTGTTATTTTTCTCCATAAGAATAGCATGAGACAACGTACTGTGTTTAGCACTTGCAATATCTCAATAACCAATTGAAGTAGAGCAATGATCAAAATACCAAATTGTTTGTTTTTATAAGCTGAATTCAATGGTATAAACTAAAATTTGATTTAAATAAAAACTAGGGGCTTGTAGGGGCAAAAGCCCCTAAAAAACCAAAATACATAAATTTTTTATCAACCTTCATTGGTCATTTATAAATAAGCACTGATTTTCTAGCATTATAATATAATATTAATTTGATTTAAATAAAAATTACATGTAAAAACCCCTCCAAACTCCCCTTTGGATGGTGCGATTCGTCTGGTTTTCGAACTCGTTCAAATAAATGGTACTTTACACATTTGTACCAAATTTTATTAAGATCGGACCTTTTTTACGAGGGTTTATTTGAACGAATGGTGTTTTTGAAATCTGGGGAACGCAAAACAAAAAGTTATCATGGTCTCGGGCTTAAGTCTTACCATGAGACCTACGATAATAGCTTCTTCCTGATAGGGGAAATTCGCTAAAAATCACGATTTCCAATGCATAATACATGTCTTAATACCACAAAAAGCCGGTCACCAGGTTCCATAAAAATATATGGATTTTGTGCTAAATCACACAAATCCAATTAAAAAATAGGAGGGGTTATGTTATGTTGAAGGTAAAGCAAAAATGCAATGGCAAAATTAACCTAAAACGATTAACCTAAAACGAAGTTAAGGCGATTGTTATAATCCAGTCAAAATATACAGGGTGTCTAAAGTTCGTCACCAAATTTCATAACATGGTTATTCGGGTCAAAATAATCAAAAGTTCCTGACGAGCTCTTCAGGCACCCTGTATACGATATAAATAATATATAAATATATAACAGATATTCAGGTTACATATTTTAAGTCTAAAATTCGGATTTAATTTTTTATCTGAAAATATAGTTGGATTATATAAAGTATGCTATACATGAGTATGCTCAAATATATTCGTGCTATATTGGATGACATTGGTTGAAACTGGATGAAACTCTGCTAAGACATTAAAATACAAGGGATAAGAAAACTAACCACTATGGACCTATCCAATTAGTATTGAATACATACGTATCTATCCATACAGTTTAGCTAATGATGGACTTTTTTGGTCAGTCCTAAGATCGTTTGTATGTAAGCAGATGAAATACAATTCAATTTTTGCAAATATTTAGCCTGTATTTACAATAAAACCTGTGAATGTAGTTAGGTTAATTTTTATTGAACATTTGTATCTAATGAACAAGCCTTTAAGCTTTCAATAAAATTTAACTCTGTTTTAAGAAACAAAATCTGGCTTTAAGTGACACATATCTGGATCTGATTCAATATCCAAAACTAAACTAACAATGAAGTTAAAACTAAACCATTGAACATCTTTTTTGGGATATTTTTCATGCAGGGGTAAAAGGTATTACGTAAAGACACTTTTTGAATTTTGACACGTTCTAATGAAAATTGTAATACGCAATAGGTTGAGGCTTTATTGCAATAACACCTTTAAATTGTGCTTGGCGGATTCCCATTTAATTACTTGGAATTCAGAATTTTTAAACCACTAAATTTATTTCACGCCTAATGAACAATATTTCTTCATTTTTTAAGCCTGTCATTTTTTACGGGCTAAGAACAGCTAGTTTGTAAATAAAATAAAGAAAAACCCGTGACTACGTTCCATATATTTTTATGGAACCTGGTGAGCGGCTTTTTGTGGTATTAAGACATGTATTATGCATTGGAAATTCGCTGAAGACGCAGGTTTGCTGCGACGGGGGTATTTAATTAGTGATAACACATAATATAGCACTAGATAAATCGGACACGTTCTACCAAACGGTGCTAATTTTAAATAAAAAGACAAACCGAAAGTGGATTTTTCAGACCGAAAGTCCATTCGTTAGATGAAATGTGCCTAGTTTTTACCAAAAAATCGGATTCTACGTTGAAAGATACATAATCTTTGGTTCAAACATTTTTTGATGTAGTTTTTTTTCTCTAATCTACTATAAAATGCGATTATAGTATATGTCATTCGCCAACTAAAATTACTTGAAACCAATAACATATAAATAGAATATCCATAATGACATCTGATGAATGGAAACAGCTATTTATTGTAAACGATAATAATTATGTAACAGCTGTTGCAATGGAAGAGCTGATCTATGCATTGTTTGATTATTATTTAATGTTTTGATTTTAGAAAAAGTATTTTGTTCTATTCTGTTGTTGGTGATAAATAATGATTCCTTCATCGATGTTCTTGAGGTAATTTTTATAGTTCATTTGTAATGTTCTGTAGTAAATTGGTTACACTAATGAGGAGGGATATCAAATGCGGCAAGTTCTGTTTGAAGCTGGGTCATTAGGAGCTGCTGCGATACTCGGGCAACAACTTTATCCTGATCGGTTCCCTCACTCTCAAAATGTGCTTGCATGACTCTCAAGACGAATCCAGAGAGAGCGAATTGTTCAAACTCATCACAACAAAGGTTAGAAAAATCATCGACGGATTAGGGAAGAAATGTCTGCAGATATCATAGCATTCGCCCTTCTACAGCCTCATGATTCCATAAGACTTCGCGAACGACAATATGGTGTCAGTCGTTCAACAATTTGCAAACATTCTTAAAGACAACAAGTTCCATCCCTACAAAATTATTTTGGTACAAGAAATATAGGATAATGATTTCATGCAACGTCTTGCGTTCTACAACTGATTCCGACGAAAGCCAGAACATTTTTACAGGATAGTACTGTGGTCGGAATAATGTACATTTAAGAGCGATGGATCAGGTAACACGTGAAATTGTCGCTTCTGGTCACAGTAAAACCACGTTCAGACCAGTGATCCCAAACGTGTTTGGAAAATAAACTTATGGTGTGCCATTGTAGAAAAAACTACAAAATCATTACAAGGCCCTGTAATATTTTAGGGAAACATCAATCGTTTTTGGTAGGTGGACCTCTTGGAGAGAGAATTGTTAATTTTATTGCAGGATATCCCTCTTGATTAGCGCTTCAAAATGTAGTTTCAGTATGTGGTACAGCTGTTATAAGCCGAGAAAACTTGCACCGAGTGTTATCCCACAGATGGATAGGAATGCATGGTATGTCAGTAGTGGGGGTTTGTAGGTTCTGGGCCAAGTGATTTATGGCTTCCGGTCACGTGACCGGAAGCGCTGAGTCATTAAACACGTCATCTGAGCCTCAGCCAGTGACGTAGGCGGTTTTGTGACGTAATGAGGGAAAGTTTAAAGGTCAAGGTCACGGGGAGGTTATTATAAAAAAAAGTACTACCTCGCACGCGTAAAATCCGATTGTGATTCGATAGTTTTAATTCGATAAAAATATCGAACGAAAACAATCGAATGAAGCAATCGAATGATACGAGTGCGAGGTAGTACTATTTCATTTAACTTTATTTTTACTTTTCTTTTTATTTACAATAAGTTATGTTTACAATAATTTATGTTTACAATAGTTCCCCGTTGTTTGTCGTCATCGATGTTGTTGATCCGGAGTCGCGGCCGTCAGACGCAGTTTTCAAGTGCTGCGCTTGTTTGTCCAATCGGCCCATCCCGACTGTGTGTTCCTTGCCTATTTATGTGACCGCAGGGAACACACAGTCGGGACGAGCAGCTCGATGTTCACCGGTCGAGAGCCGGAGAAATACTGGCTATTCACAAGCTAGCGTTGTAATCATACTAAATGGTGGGGGTAAAAGTGTGGTGGGGCGGAGCAGATGGCAGACGGCAGATGGCAGGCGGCAGATGGCAGGCGGCAGATGGTAGGCGGCAGGTGGCAAGTGCGCGGCAGATGGTTGCTACTCCATTCGCCGCCAAAGTAATGCAAGTCGTCGCCGTAATTCTTGTATTTTATCTTGTCGGTTCATTTGATATGTTTTACATCTACATATGCAATAGCTGAAACACCTGCACTTACGACAAGCTTTCCCGTCAACTTGATCGCCTGGTATTTTAAAACATTGCAACTCGCAACAATATGTCTTCAAATTGTTATCGAAAAATAAATTGTTCATCGGTGGCACTGACATGTTAGCTGCAGCGTGTGTTAGACAAGACTGAGACTAACTTCACTGCTCCCTCTCTTTTATACCCCTTCATAAGTTAACCCTGAATGAAAGTTCAAGGTCATCCATTTGAATTTTAAAAAAAGCAACACAGCAGTATATAAAATAATATACTGCTATGTTGCTGTTTTTTCTTCTTTTTTTTTTAATGTTATTCTTTCTTTATTAAACAAACATTTTACAATACAATAAGCTTAAGTCTAACATTGATGACTAGAAATACAAACAGAGAAAAACAAAATAGAGACATTATGTACAATGATGCATGATGTGCAGAGTGAGTTCCGTCGAGTTGTTGCCGCTTACACCGTGTGATACCAAATACAACGTCCCCGGTTGAATATCTCGCAAGTCTTCATTTTGCAGCAGTTGAACAAATCGTTTTGGAAGAAATACTTGAAACTTCGGCTCATCTCCTGGAGTCATAGGTCCTTCGTACAATGATACTAGAATTGCTTCTCCATGTGTGGTTTCCACTTTCTTGATGCTATGAATAATGTAATGTCTTTGTTCTTTTAGTTCTGAACATTTTTTAGTTAGCAGAAGGTTCGATTTTGAGTGAGTGTTGAATTGATCAACCAATGTTTGTAGATATTGTTGTGATGCCATCTTCGTTAGTGGTGGTGTCGTCTGTGATGTTGCCTCTTCGGAGTCTCGAATAATACTCGTGCTGGAGCGGTGTTGTCTCCTCGTATTTATAGGCCCCGCTACCCCCACCACATTTCTGTTCTCCGCTACCCCCACCACATTCCTGCGTTTGTTTCAAGTAAGCAGCCAAACGATATGCGTTGTACAATGCACAGTTTGTTTGACCGTGTTTAAGATCTTTTGCAGCGACACAAATATTACCGAGATTAATGTTAAAGTCCTTACTGATAGTTATATCGAAAACATTACCGTGCGTGTACTTTTGTATCCAGTTCTTTTTTTCTAATCCTCTTGTGTATATATGTGAATATTGTTTGCAAAAGTTAAACATAATACTGTGCAGATTACTGTAGCTTATAAATCCTTCATACCAATGTATGTGATGAAAGTAGTTTGTTATCCATTTGTTTGTACTTTTCGCTTTGGTGTTAAGTTTGTTAAAAGAAAAAGGAGCTTCAAACGTGAATGGGTAGGCTACAAATGTAAGCAAGTCTAAAATTACTAATTCCTTGATAATAAACCTATCATCATTATTTCGAAATGCTTGAAATTCTATTACACAAGGCTTTACACTCACTTCTTTATCCCCTCCGCTCATCATGGCACCTAGCGATCAACTAAACTGTTTTCCACACCACGGTAGGTTAAATACCAGGCCGTACAGTTGCAGGCGCGTTGGTGTATATTTAACGTGGGCACCGTCCCCAATAGGCCTACCCCACGTGTTTTCTTCTTTACTAAGTCAAACTTTAGTCTTTTTTAACTTCTTCTTCTTGTGTTTCGTTTTCTTCTTCTTCTTGTTTCTCCGTTTCTTCTTCCTGTGTTGTTTCTTCTGTAGCTTCTGTAGCGATTTCTACAAGTGGTTCAAAATCCTTTAACTTTCTCCACATGCAAACTTCATGAGGTATTCTATTAAAAATAGATGTATCCACAGGTCCGTACACGATGGTGCTATCAGGTTGTTTTTCCAAAGTATCGACCAAATATTCTTTAATAATAGCGCTTGCAAATACCAACTGTCTCATGTACCTTGTAATAGGTTCTGTTGCGTAGTTTAAAACGTAGAATTCTTCACGTGACAGTAGAATCTTATTTTCATGTTGAGTCAAGTCTCTAATTCGCACTTGTAGTTGTCCGCGATGTTTAACAATATCGATTTCATTGTCACAATCCAAAAGTCGAATATGTGTTTTCCTTCCACACAAACTGTTAGTTAAATAACATTCTATTAAATGTACATGTTTCAAAAATGACTCCCAAGCATTTTGCGAAAATAAAACCTTTTTTGTTCCATGGTGTAGTATTACTGTAGGGGAATAATCCAATGATTTCATCAATCCAACTGATACACTTTTACCGATGCATGCTGAGATGGGGTAAAAGATTCGCAGAAAAACTTCAGTTAAAATGTGAGGAGGAATATTTTCTTCAACTTTCTTCTTCCTCTTTGGTACTATCTTTGATGGGTCTGCATTAATTTCCTCCTCTCTATCTCTTTTACCAAACTTTAAAAATGCAGTTATTTCCTTGATGATTTCTGCTTCACTAGTATTATCACGTTCCAATAACGGTGCTACCTCTGCATCACCTTGTACAACAGATGGAGAACTCATTTTGTAGAAGATGTTACCCATGCGCCGATAGACGATCAACTGAAGACCTGCATTGCTGCTCCGCTATTTATAGGTTAGCGACAGTGGCGGTGCCGGTGGTGGTACAACGTTTTACAATACTGTCTTTACAATACCGGTCAACGGTGTGTATGTAACAATTTTATCGTGCAAAATTAAACAATACGCAGATGTATTTGCAGGTACGTTTTCTTGAAATTCCATTTCTATTTTTATATCAACACTAGACGATTTTACAGATTCATTTTGTTTGGAACAATCAATTACAACAATCGGAGCTTTCGATTCAAACTGTACGGGAGATAGTAGAGGTGTATTTGTTTTGCCGTAATATGAATTTTGGAACCTAGCGTACATGTCGTATAAAACACTGTATCTTTTTTTATCAAAAGAAATATTAAAGCTGTCGTAGGGAAAGAATTGTGAATTCAGGAACACTTTACAGTTTGTTAATTTACAATGGTCAAATTCACCAGCATTTTCAGTTATTATACTTTTCTTCTTCGTTTGTAATCCAAATATTACATATCTTGCTTTTTCCAAATGAGTAGAAGTTTTTACAGTCCATGTATGCCGTTGTGTTGTAGGTAAAACGGGGTATTCATGAAACTCCCAGCTTCTGAATGGCATTACAATGTCTCGATCTGATTTTAACTTTCTTAATAATGTAATCCTGTGTTCATCATTTAGTCGCACATGTGGTACTCTCCAAACAATCTTGTCTAATGTTAATTTCCAGTCTAAATTGGCATCAGTTGTTCCAGGAGTTGCTTTAATAATATCATTATCGTTTGATGATCTTAATAAAACTAGTTCTTGTTTTACATTTATTATTATTCTTCTGTAGTCTTCAGCAAATCCTAGGAGTAATCTTAAAGGTACGTAGAAATCAAAGTTTCCCGAAGAGTCAGGAGCGATTGTACTTTTGTCTGGTGCAACCCATCCTGCAACATCTAACAGATTCTTCTCATTTGGTGTTAAAGACGCTAATCCTTTCAATGTACTGGAAATTCCAACCTTTTTTGTTGAATCGACTGTAACTCCTGAAATTTCATATCTAATCTCATCAAATAAAAATGCCATAGGATTATTTATGAACGGAACAGTGGTTCCAGCAGTACCATCAGTTTTTGTTACTTTTCCTTCAATATATAAATAACTTTCGCATGGAAGAGTATAAATGTCTTGTTGTTGTATAGGAATCCTAATTTCATCGTTATTGTTTAATTTGGACGAAGCGTAAGGGTTGTGCGTGTGATATTCCTTTTCCCATAAGGTCTCGTCGAATGTTGGACCCTGCGCTATATCCAGTATATCCATTGTTAATGACCTTTAATCCAATTTCTTCTAGAAAACGAATGTTGTCACTTGTTAATCCTTCTACAGCTGATGAGCTACTGACCTCTTTGCTGGTTGGCTCTCTCTTTTTAAATGATAACCCCATTGTCTAAGCGGATGATTTTATATGTATTCTCACAGTAATAGCTTCTCCTCTAAAGTCAATAAGGTTTCCGTCTTGATCCACTATGTTCAGCACGATGTCTGAAATGAAACTGGTGTTTAACGGTAGGTACACAAGGTTTTGAGGCTTTTCTACTATCTTGAAACCCGGTGCAACTGATGGGTAGAATGTGTGTAATATATGACGATTTTCTCCATCTCTGTAGGATCCTTGTATAATGTTACATGTTATGTCTATGCTATTAACTTTGATGATCGTCACAGTTTTATTCCCAGAATGAGTTTTATTAGGTTCTAATACTTTTGTTTCCTTAGAAAACCCCAATAAACTACCAATTGAATGTTCTTGACTAAAATCAATATAATACTTAGAAGTAATTTCGGCTTTCATTGTATTGTTATTGCCTTTTATCGTTATATTTTCTTTTCCCATATGTTTTTGTATAACTTCATTTATATTATCAATTTCATAAGCTCCTGTTGGTAAACTGAATTCTTCCAAAGCTGAATACTTTCCTTTATCATCTTTTGTCTTGTAATAATGTATTTTGTTATTAATTCCTTCACTAACGTTTGGAATAGAGTTATATGTTGTTAAATCCAATAATGCGGCTTCCCATAGTCTTCCTTTTTGCAAACGTAGCGCTGGAAACAGAATACTGCGCAAAGTACATGAGTTACCGGTTAATGACACTGTATACGAGGACATCTTAAAGTTGACTAACACTTTTAGCTAAAAAGTCTAAACATAAATGACCGCAAATGGATGTATCATCAGGTTGTTTTCTTGTATGATTGTAAAAAACATTTTCTGCCGCACTAAAGTATCGTTGAAGTTCTTTCGGTGGTGGAAGGTCTCCAAAACTGTCGAAATAATAAATGGTTTTACCAAGTTTCTTGTAACACTCCCAATGAGTGCCTAATCCTTCACTATTATCCAAATTTACAATACCAGTCTCATTTTTCCACATTTTAACCGGTAATTCATCTTTCATAAATACTCCTCTAAAAAATGGGATTTTCAAACAAGAAGCATATGTAATCAGTTCTTCATTGGTTAATTCTTTGTTTTTAATTATTAATTGCTCTTTCTTATTTAATACACACGATACGGTCTTAGGTATAATCCTCCTCCCTTTTTTATCATTGACCATATTGTTGGTTTCTTTTTAGCTTTACCACTGGTAGATCGACGTTTTCTTCTGATATTACCTCCTTGTTTCTTAGCGGGTTTTTTCCCACGCCTTCTTCTCTTTCCTCCTCCAAACGTAGTTTTTGCTTTCATTGCTGCTGTTACTGCTAAAGACGCTGCTTTTTCACCAATACTCGCGTCACTAGATTTTACTCTTTGCCAAGCTTTCTCAGCAAGTGCTCTATCTGCTATTGATCTATTTTTAGTATCACCAAATTTGGAATACGCTATATCGTGCTGTTTACAAGCCTGATCGAGCTTATTTATTCCAGGATCTCCTCTAGCAAGACGTTTCTCTAATTTGGTTCCAGGACCACAATATTGATATCCTCCAGGTAAATGTAATTCCACAGGTAATAAATCAATCGCCTTGTTAACTATAGCTCCAACCGGTTTACTTAATAGAGAAAATGCTGTTGATGCTATTCCCCTTCCACTCTGTAATCTCTCTCGATTATGACTGATGCGTTTAACCCTCGACATGACTATTTATAGCAAAACCTACAATCAGTAGGTGCACTCTATAAATGTTTTACAATGAATGTTATATCAGTTTTGGTTTCTTGTATTATATACTGTTTAGAATCCATTTATTATATAGAAATGGATTTATTAATTAAATGTAGACATATTAAATAGAAGTAGTAAAAATTGAAATAAGGTGTAATTGAAGATGTTCCAGATGTTTCTCCGCTGGTGATGGTATTGTTGTCTTCGGTAAAATGAATAAACTTTAAATAGTTGTCATGTTTCCTTAGAAACTTGCCACTAAATCGTTGGTAATTGAATAACACATCCCAGTCTAGTTTATCTTTAAAATTGTCAATGTAATTCTCAGAGAGATTTTGATATTTACTTATTACTTCCCAACAGTTATTAAAATTTGATGTCATCTCTACAAGGAAGTCTTCTGAAAACTGTTGTCTTTGTAAAATATGGACCCAGTTAACTCTGTGAAAATAAATTCTTAACATAGTCATTGTGAAGAGATAATGTATGGAAAGTTGTTCCCAATCCATATATCTATCAAACCGTTGAACAAAACCATCTGTCAACACTCCTTGGGGAAATCTCGGCTCTTGAGATATTAAACTCCACGCAGTAATATTGGATTCCATCATCCTCTCTGTATCGTCTCTCGAATATGACTGAAGCTTTATCCCTTATCATGGGGGTATTTTAAATTCTTTTTTCTCTTATGTAATCTTCATTGTTTTCTGTTGGTTCATTAATCACATTCACTTTATCTCCCTTTCCTAATGTCTTGACTTTAGAAGGCTCAGACGGTTTATCTCGTTGATTAGGTTTCTCTGGATTGTGTATATTTTTCCAGTCTAAATAATTGTGACTATCAACATCTGAAGCTGCATCTCTTCCTGAAGCCCGATGGATATAATGGAATAGAGCTGCACCAAACCTTTCCAAATGTTTTTCATATTCCGTAGTCCATTTCTTGTGTACAATATCAAACATTTTCTTATTTACAGCGTCTCCATCCTGCTCACAATCACCTACATTTGATAATTTAAATTTTTTTACATCATAGCTTGTGTCAGTTTCATTCCTTTTGTAAATCGTTAACAATTTTAGAGTAGCTAAATTTACTGCTTCGCCATCATAAACGGGATATTGTATATTGCTTAACCTTTTACCGGAAAACCCCCAATGATCTTCGTGTACAGTTGGGGTTCTTTTTTCCATGTACTGTACCGTAACCGCATCAGACGACATAAGCGGATCACCAACATTTTGAATTACTTTTCCTTCAAAATTATAGTTGCCGTCAGGTGTTAACGGAAACCCAGCTCTTTTTTCACTATATCCAGATTTTACTCCAAACTCGGAGTACCGTCCAAACTTGTCCACACTCATGATGTAACTGAATCGCTATCGTTTAGGTTCTTATTATATATGTACGTCTACTGAACAATTATTCCTTGTTTTCGCAGTTCATCAACCAAAGCTACCCATTCGTTTTCTAAACCAGTGTGCCCGGCTTCCATAGCTTCATGTAATAACCTCATTCGATCAACTAACTTATTTATATCATTGTAATATATTATATTAGTTTTATATAAATTTTTCAATAATCCCCTTCCAGATGTGGTAGGATCAGTTGTTTTTCTCTTTTTATGCAAAACATTTAATTCAGCAGAAGATAAAGCTCTTCTTTTAATTTGAGCTTTTTTTGATTTCGAGGGGAAAAGACTAGATATAATACTTGTATATTTTATTGACCGATTTCTATGAATAGGTAGGTCTTTGGAATACTTCTTTCTATGTGCATTTGTGTACTCTAATATATTTTTAAACAATTGTAAATCCCTTTTAGTATATTTACCAGGATTATTTTTAAAGATGAGTTCAAACAAACCTTTAGTACCTTTATATTTCTTATCTCCAATAACTATATCATCATTTTCGTTTATATCTAACTTGCTATCTCCAATCATTAATCCTTTATCCTCTATTCTAGCTCCATAGGTATGATAATTTCGATTAGCATGTGCGGCGTGTAACATTTTTAACGTATATGTTCTTCCAAGTGTTCCTTTAAACATAATATCAGTGCCTAATTTGCTTAAGTTGGATGGGTTAATATCCTCTTCTTCTGCTCTTGTATCCTCTACACTTGTATCTTCTGTACTTGTATCTTCTGCAATGTCCTTTTCCTTTAAATCCTCTATATCTCCGCTTTCTTCATACTCGTCGCTTTCTTCAGATGTTTGTAACTGACCAAAACTTTCATCATTCTGAAATTCTTCTTCATATTTGGAAATTGGTAGCATTTTGTCTCCTTCGAAGCGAATTAAAGGTTTTTCCATATTTTGTGCTAATCGCTTTAAAGGTTCAGTAACAGGTTTGAATGTTGTTTCTAAAAATTGCTCTCTTTCATTTATACCTGATTTTAAAGCTCGGTTCTTTTGTCTAATAGAATCACTAAGTGATTTTATTTCCTTTAATAGCTTTTCCTGGTTAACCATCTTCACACCTTGACGACTTGTACAGTAATACCGCTAATCAGTGTATTAAAACGAATTTATCAAAACCTATTCTATAACGACCATCTTTTATAGCTTAATCTTTCATAATAAGCAAAAATCCATACTTTTCCGCCCATGCTTTTCCGCAAAGCTCTTTAAACTTTTCAAATGGCATATCCGCATTCACATGATCGTTATATATATGTTTTAGGTTAGTATCATCTTGTTTGAATACAATTAGAATATTTGCATTATCTCTGATAAGTTGTTTTGGGATTTTGCTATAAGTTTGTCCTATATATATGCTATCGATGTTATTATGTCTTCCCATGGCAAAGTAGTTTCTAATAGTATCCTGATTTTCACAAGATACATCGTCAAATATAAATACAGAATACGGTTTCGCTTCGTTTGGTTGCATAATACTATCACTAGCGTTAAATTTGTAAAAATTAACATCAGACACATCAGATAGGATTTTATCCAGCAATTGATACTTTGGTTGATGTAGAGACTTTGAAAAAATATATAGGTTATTAAACCTTAATCCCTGCGGATTAGTGATCAAATTAAAGACAACATTGGTCTTTCCGCAGTTTGAGGGGCCACTTACTATACATCGAACAGTGTTTGGAAGTAAACTACCGTGTTTACCATTGTTGATTTTAACGTTATCCACAGTTAAATCATCTATGTTATTAATATTGAATCGATCTTTATGGTTAATTATCTCCATCCTGCTCAAAGGTTAACGATGAAATGAGTTGCTTGCATTAAACCAAGTCCTTTATAGGTATCCATGAATCCTCAGTTTTGTTAAACCCTAACCACCGCACTTTAACTGCGTCCTTTTTTCTTTATAAAACTTTTTCAACAAGATATACATCACCTACTGTTGACTTTAACATTTCATGTCCATAAAATGCACCTTGCAACAAATCTCCTTTGTTATCTTTTAAGATATACGTTTCAGGTACAGTCGGTTGCACTTTATACACTGTAAAAACTTCATTCGTCCAATTGGGAAGGTATTTCTTGGTAAACACTCCCTTATATTTACTAATCCGTACTTTATCACTTACATTAAATTTTCTTGGCTGCATTTTTTCTACTTTAGGCTTTGTATTTTTCTTAATGCGTTTTAATACATCTTTTGCATTTCTTCTATTTACTTTGTTAGGTTTCATACCGATAGTTCTATGAAACCTGTTGTTATAATCATTTATTAATTGTGGTAAAACATCATACCATACGTAAGAACCTCTTTTTGAAAATTGTTTATACAGTGCTCCTTTTAAGGTTCTATTGAATCTTTCTACAATAGCTGCTTTTTTCTCTGAATTTGTAGAATAATGATTTATTTTATATTTATTCATTAACTGTGCAAAGTTTGTATTAAAATATTCTGTTCCATCATCAGTTTGTAAATGTTTAATTTTGTTTTTATCTCTTTTTATGGCTATTTCCATGGCTTCTGTTACGCTTTTACCAGTCTTGTCCTTTAGAGGCAAAGCGTCTGCAACTTTTGTAAAACAATTAATAATTGTGAGTATATATTTAAATCCTTTGTTTATTCTGCTATGCGGTCGCATTTCAATTAAATCCGCTTGATATAGATCATTTATCCCTTTTATAACAGTATTTCTTCTTGGAAACTTTATTCTTGCAGGTTTGTGTAGTTCATTAATAATCTTCTCCTTCAGGTCTGACATGATGGTTTCACGAAGACAGCTGATATGATATTAAATATTCTTTTGTATAAATCTGCTTATATAGGTCAAGGTCATTCTAAACTAATGTATAAAAGGGGGAACACAGCAAAATAGTGCTGTGTTCCCCCTTTTATACGGAAAGGAAAAGGAAAAGGGATGTAGGACGATGAAAGGGTTACTCGTCAATCGGGTTGAGGGAATAGTGGCCGAATGGTAGAGTGTGGATGTTGTCTGCAAGGATGTGTCGTTTATCATCATTTGAAGAGAGAGCTTTTTTTACTTCCGTCACGCTGTACAGCTGATGGTTGAAACTTCTGATTGTGTTGAATTTTGCTGTTATATCTTGATCTTCAAATAAACATTTCTTATAGTGATTAAAATGCACATTCTTCTTTAAATACAAACTTTTTACTCCTTTAGCTTTCTTAATGACTTGGTTTTCATTTAGTTGTAAAGAATATAATTTTGACATTAGTGCAACAATTTCTTGAAGTATAACACCATTGGCTTCATCTTTAAATTTGCCAAGCACTTTTTTGTTTCTGTCATTGTTGTAGTTTGGATGATCTTTTGGATAGTCGGAAAAGTCAAAGTCGATTTTGTAATCAAATGTCCGAAGGTCTTCATACATATCGTTAGTAATTATCCAATATATAAAAGCGTCTGTATCCATGTAGGAGATGCCGATGTTTTCTCGTCCATAAAAGGTGACCATCTTTTTGTAATGAAAATCGTACATATGAGTCTTGGAGATATCCAGGATTGTCATACCTATATACAAAGGACGATCCATCTTCACACTTGTTTTCTTCATAGATACAGCTACAAGATTTTCGTTAATAATTATAGATGATCCAAAGTTTGGCTGTTGTACGAGTTTTTGTAGTTTGTTCGGATCTGTAACAAGTTTAACATTTTTATGTCTTCTTTTGTTTTCCAATGTTTTACCGAATATCGCATTGTTCATCAATTTAAAAAAGTCTTTTTGAAAGGCTGATGTAGCGGCTGCTCTTCTGGTAGTATTCGAGTCTATGTATGGTTTCAACCAGCACGATTGGGAAAATTCTACAGCTCTATTAATTTTAGTAAGACGTAAACCTAATTCGATAGCTTGTTGAACAACCCAATAGTGAGCTACGTATCGTTGTTTATTGTTAAGGGTCATCATTAATTTGGGGTGTTTTCCAGTTGGTGAAATTTCTGTTCTTGCAAGGAGTGGAAGGTCATAATGAAGATCGTGTAAATGTTCTGGATATTCAAAGTCGCAATCCAAAATGTATCCGGTATCCCCTTGTTTTGGAATTTGTGAAATATCGCCAATACAGTCGGGATCAACCCATTTAAAGTTGTCAAATGGAAGTGGGTTCGACATGGCCCATCCATACAGATTATTCGCGTCGAAATATCCCAAGTACGTTGAAGGTTTCTCTTGATCATGGTCAGGTAGATATTTGTTGTTGGCTTTAACATGTCTCGTCACGCTTTGAGTTAATCCACCTCTAACACCCGACTCAACCATTAAAACCATATCTATATCTGTTAACAGCTGGAGTTTGCATTTTGTTTCTTTCAGCATTGCTTGCCAAGCTAGTCCTGGAGATGTATATGAATGTAGAGGGTCTAAACCGTATGCTGCAAAACAGGTTCTTCGGAATTCTTCCATAACATCGCAGAGAAGAGCCACGTCAAGTTTTACATAAAAGTCTGAGTATTCTCCTAAAGTCTTCATATCCAACTCGTTCCATACTCGACATGCGTGTTGATAGTCTTCAAGTGAAATCTCCGAATCATTAAGTTTGTTGTTAAATTGTTCTGGTGGAGGAAGTGATGTTTCATTAAATCTATGAAGTCCATCGATGTAATCGTAGGGGAAGACTCCTTTTCGAAGAACCAGATCCATTTTACTACTGGCTACAATTTTGCTTGTTTCTATCAGATCTTCTCTTTTTAAATTATCAGTTAATTTCATTAGGCTAGAAGGTATAAATCGAAACGAATCAATAAATCTAAGTTTTATTTTGCCAACCTTTTTAGAGAAACTTATAAATTTTTCCATTGTTGTTGCCAAAACATCTATTGCTCCATCATCTCTCCCTAACTCCGGGATTATGAAATGAGAGTCATATCCGCTAAGGTTATGTAGAACAACGGGTATAAAAGATGGTACTTTGTAATTTAAGTTGCAAGCGTTACAGGCTGCACCTCTGTAGGCTCCTGTAAGATGGTCGTGATCACGCACTTTAACGTTATCTGGTGTAAATAGGTTATTACACAGATAACAAGTTGTTGCCAAATTGTGATGTTGAAGTTGGTGTTCATCCATAGGTTGCATCGGTATTTTATTTTTGTAGATTTCTTCCACCTTAGAGGCAATGTAATACAACTCATCTACAAAGTGTTTCGCTGCTTGTTCACCACGGTAAATCTTCGGAGCAGATGATAGTCCAAATTCTTGAAGATGTTCTTCAGACAGCGTGGATTTTGTTAGTATACAATAACTGTTTGGTGCATGTTTTTGATATTTGCTTCTTTTTGTGATATCCTCTTCTTGTTGTTCAATAGGAAGTAAAGATGCTTCGAAGTCCGCGTACACAACAAATGGAACAGGGTATTGTTGATTTACTTTGTCAAATTTTATCTGCGCTCTGCTGGGATGTGGCAATTTAATTCTTACCTCATAGTTTCCACTACATAACCTTTGATGTTCTACTAACCATTCTGAACCTCCTCTTCTTAATTCTTTATTTACATGACAAAAACATCTTTTACAAATTGTCTTCTTTTCTTCATGTTTAGATAATTGTTTAGAAACAAGAGCTTCAAAATTTTTAATGTAGACATAGTGGGATATATCCCCTTTAGTGATTAATAGCAAATCCGTATGATCTCTGCGCTCAATAGGTGTTATGCGCAAGGGGTATGCATTGTTTGACGAATCTAAGCCGAAAATGTTGACAGAAGCTGACGGATTTTGCTTTTCAAATTTTGATATATGAGTAATTGCAACAGGGTAAGTCATTCCCTGGAAATTATACTTATGTTGTACTTCTTCATATGCTTGACTTGGTCTTTCCGGATGGTTTTTTACATATTTGGCCAACATAACATATTTAAAACATTCATTATTTTCATTTTGCACGTTAATACAGGATTTGGTATTCATAATTTTTTGCGGTAGAGGGATATAGCTACTTCCTCTCATTCCATAACCGTGTTTATGAACTCTAACATCCAGACTTGTTATACTTAATAAAGTCCATCCAGATCCTCTTCCTTCATGCTCTTGTAGTTTCGTCAAAAGTTCCTCAAAACATTCTGTTACGATCTTTTCAATATCTGACGCAGCCATGATGGTTCGGTTTTTTGTCATGAAACCTCTTGGTGATGTTTCGTTTTGAATGTTAGTGAATATGGCATCTAGCAACAGTCCAAATTTGATAAAATTTAATCTTTTTTGTTCATTTTTTAGTGTTTTGGTTACTAATTTTTTGGCGTTATGTAAAAAGTTTTCAAGTTGTAATTTAACGTTGTCAATTTTAAAATGTGTTACTACCTTACCAGGTAGTGCTTGAGCGTGTAGTTCCACATCTACTGCTGATGATGTTGAGGGTCGGTGAAGTGTAGTCATAGCAGGCGTTGAGGTTGATGTTGAAGGATGGTGAAGTGTAGACATAGCAGGCGTAGAAGTCGATGGTGTTGATGTTGAAGGATGATGAAGTGTAGACATAGCAGGCGTAGAAGTCGATGTTGATGGCGTTGATTGTGCATAATGAATGACACTCGGTCTTAAAACTTCATTTTGTTCTTTTTGATTTAGGTTTGCAAATTGATGTTGTGCTAATTGATGATCGATTGAAGCTAATTCTTGTTCATTTTGTTCTTCTTTTGTATTTGTGTTGGGATTATGTTTTAGTTCTTTATGAATGGCTAAAAGCCAATCATCTCTAAATGAGGCTTTACAAATATTGCACCGATACATATTATAACTGTGTCTTCCTCAAAGGCTAACCAGCTACTAATAACACTCCAAAATGCACCTCTATTTATACCCGGGGTATACATGCCGGAATATATGTATTAGTAAAGAAGTACCAAATTTTACGCAGGAAGTACATTTTGCATCAAACCAAGATGTTTTCAAGTCCCCAAAGTGGGTCAAGGTCGTTTGAACATGTTGCCAAAACGGGGAATAGAGCAGTAAGTGATTCTCACTTGGACCACAAACTGATCTATTCCCCGCTTTGTATTATTTAACAGATCTTTAAGTTTTCTTTTAATTATCCTGATCTTCAAAAAGTTGTTTGTATGAGGGTTCTTCAGCAAAGAAATGTTGAACCGCCAAGTCATCTTCAGTCAGAGGACATGATTCCAACAGTTTTTGATCGATTGAGGGAGCTGACAGCGGTTCTTGGAGTTTTTCATCTTCAGTCAGAGGACATGATTCCAACAGTTTTTGATCGATTGAGGGAGCTGACAGCGGTTCTTGGAGTTTTAACTGTAAACTTTTGATATATTCCATGGCCATATACAAAACGGTTATTTTTGCATCTCGAGGATTGGCGAATGGGATTGCTCTTTGTAATCTCTCATATCCAGTGTTAATATTCACTCTCCATTTCTTTGAGTGTTCAGCGTTTCTCTGATTGTAGCCAGATCTGGAGTTGGATGTGCTTGCTTGCGAATCCATAGCTGACTAATACGTGTATTCCAAAGTGCATGCTTAAATACCTGCTTACCCCCACCATTAGAGTACCCCCCACTTGGAGCATATGTTTGATTTAGTAATAATTATTGTATCAAAAGAAGTTGTTTCCAAGTCCTGATATAGGTCAAGGTCATCTGAAGATATTTCCAGAACGGGGAATAGAGCAGTAAGTAGTTCTCACTTTGACTACAAACTGATCTATTCTCCGCTCTGTATTTGTAGTTGGAAGGTTAACGAAGAAAACTAATCAGACTCATCTGACAAATCCGACTCATCAAACGGAAATAAGCGACGGGGGAGAAAGCTAGTGACGTAGGTACCCTCAAAAAGGGTCCTACTACCGCTCGGAGTTGCCTCCATGTGTTCCAAACAGAGTGACTGTTGGTAACACTCCGCATCGTCCGAATTCGAGTTTTCCTCCACGTCATCCGCTACACTAGAGATATCCTCATCACTCTCCAATTGTTCCATCCAATTCACGGCTTCCATCTCTACGGAATCAACTTCTTCATCTTCCAACAGCACATCTTCATTTTCATCTTCATCTTCTAACATAATGTTTTTTAACATTAGAATTACCTCTCGTGGATGAGGAAAGATGATGTCTCTTGGTGCCATGACTAGACTGATTCAACCATTGATACAAACTCGCCTTTTATACCACAATATTTAGAGGGGGGGGTGTTGGGGAGGGGATATTGTTGTTAAATATATATTTAGTATTAAACAAAGTTGTTACCAAGTCCTGAAGTGGGTCAAGGTCGTTTGAACATGTTACCAAAACGGGGAATAGAGCAGTAAGTGATTCTCACTTGGACCACAAACTGATCTATTCCCCGCTTTGTATTCCAGACGTCTTTAATTTTGTCATCCCACTTATTCATCCTGGTCTTCATCCATGAGGAAGATTTGTTTGTAGGCTGACGGTTCTTCCTCAAGAAAATGATGTTTCGTCAACCTATCTTCCACCAGGAACACGCATTCTATCGGTTCAAGAGAGACCGGTTCTTCAGAAGGAACTTCTGCAACTATTGCCTGCAGATGTTTTATGTAGTTTATTGAACGATATATCATGTCCTTTGTTTTAGTAGTAGATTTAACGCCCGGGACTTTACTTGATAATCTACTGTAGGCTTTTTGCATTGTCAGCTTATATGTTTTTGTTTTTAATGCGTTTTCGGCTCTTCGGTTCCGCAAGCAATTCTTGAACTTCAAAAACTCTGATAGTTCATCTTTATACTCTTTGGATGTGCTTGCTTGGGAATCCATAGCTAACTACTGGGGATATTCCGATGCGGTCGCTTAAATACCAAGTTTACGTGGTGGGGGTAAATGTCAAGGATATTATTGTAGGAAGTACATTTTATATCAAACAACGATGTCGCAGAATGACAAGTCTTGTAAGTGGGTCAAGGTCGTCTGAACATACCACCAGAACGGGGAATAGAGCAGTAAGTGGTTCTCACTTAGACCTCAAACTGATCTATTCCCCGCTCTGTTTTTAATCTCTCTCCTTTTTATTGATTCAACAATGGTTTGGTTTAATATAAAATGTTGTATTGATGATCCATTTCTGCCGGAGTAACCTTTCCATTATACGAATCATTTTAAGTAACTTTACATTGTTTTTATAGCTTGTTTTCCATGCTTCCTGTTCACTATTATACACTGGAGCCGTAGGCTTCCACATATACAAATCACAACCAACCTCCCAATCGAGAAACTTGTGCAGTAATCTTCTTAAGACAATTAACTGATCGTGCTTTTCAACCTTTCTGCTTACTACTAGTGTTGCTGCAGCGATAGGGAGAGCGGGTGTACTCATTTTCAGCAGAATGATTTTACCAGTGATAGGGAACCCCTTTTATACTACGTTTAAATGGTGGGGGTTAGTGGTGGGAGTACAAGGGTTAGGGAAGGGGTATATCGTGTTAAGAAATAAATATATCTTCCATTATTTTACCACACGGAGTGTAAGTCAATACTATACACAAATATTCTAAGTCTTTTTAGTGGGTCAAGGTCGTCTGAACATATTGCCAAAACGGGGAATAGAGCAGTAAGTGATTCTCACTTTGACCACAAACTGATCTATTCCCCGCTTTGTTTTTTTTAACCCCTCTCATTGTTTTAACGAGTTTAGTCATCTTCTTTTTTAAGGGTCGGAGGTTCGACAAAAACGTTCCCTAATTCTTTTTGTAAGATTAAGGGGGGCAGCGGTTCCTCAGGCAGTTCAGCTTTTATAGAAGGTTCTTGAAGCTGTGTTTGAAGAAACTTAATATATTGTATTGCCTGTCGAATTTTTGAAATCCTAGAATCACTAGGATTAGCAAATGGTACAGCGACTTGTAATCTTTTGTATCCTTCTTTTACTTTATTTTCGTTTCTTCGCGAACGTTCTCTATGTTGTTTCGCTCTACGTTCCCAGAGTAACTGATATGGAAGTAATTCCATATCAGTAGCTGATGAGTTGGATGAACCTGCTGGAGTCTCCATAGCTGACTAATGAATATGTTCTACGACGCCACGCTTATATACCCGCTTACCCCCACCTAAAAAGGTTGGTGAACAGATCAATTTTTTGGTTTGAAAAGGAATTCAAACAGAGCGAAATGTTTCTAAGTCCGTTATCTAGGTCAAGGTCGTTGTAACATTGTAAAAAAGTGTGGACAACCTATTTACACTCTGCAGCAGATGCTACAAAGTGTAAATAGGTTGTCCACACTTTTTTTTAATTTGGAAGAAAATTTTATTTAATTTGGAATAAACTTTTTGGTCTTTTTTGTTTTTATTAATTTTTTATTTTAATGATTTCCACACAGTGTTACCTGAATCATTTCGAATTAAATAGTCTTTCTGGGAAGGCTTTTTGACGTGGAGGTCCATGCCTCTAGGTAACTCTACATAGTATAGTTTGCCTTCACATTGAACCAACACCTTTGCAAAGTCCTTTATTTTAACAAAGAAGTAGCGTTTGTTTTTACAAAGCCTATTAATTCGAATTTTGGTTGGCACTACTGTTGGACGTGGTGAAGAAGGAGATGCGCTATGGTTTAATTTTAAATGAAGACTGCACTCTCCTTCATTTAAAATACAACGTTTATGACAGCGATCACCTTTTTTAGCACCTTTTTTGAATATATAACTGCATTGTTGTGCAGGAAGTATGCACATCCTTTGTACAGATTTCAGTTGTTTGAATTTCTCTGAAGGAGATGAAGTGTATGTGCAGATTACTGAAGGTCTGGTTGGAGAAGATGATTGTGTGGCTGGTTGGCTTGGCCTCGACCTTGATGATGAGGATGAAGAAGCAGAAGATGGGGAAGACTTTGATGAAGATGTAGAAGACCTTGAAGATGTAGAACAACTTGAAGATGTAGAAGGACTTGGAGAAACAGCACGAGAAGTTGACGGAAGAGGTGAAGGACTTGTGGAAGACGTTGACACAGCAGGTGGTGGTGAACAGTTCTCCGGGACGATGTTAGCTAACATCAGAGCTGTTCGAAGGATGGATGGAACCGCAGAAGACGAAGTGGTAGAGGCGGCTGAAGACGAAGCAGAAGGTTTCAATTTGAGAGGTCGTGTCTGCTTCCTAATGTGTGCCATGGTGTGAGGTATAACAGCACAGGTAGAAGAGTGATTTTACTAGGGCTGGGGGACCCTCTTTTATACACAATGTTAGTGGTGGGGAGTGAAAGTGCTATAGGGTGGGGGTGTTAATGTTGTAACGAATAAATATATATATATATGTATATTTTACAATACGAGAACTTTCTAAGTCCCAAAGTGGGTCAAGGTCGTTTGATCATGTTGTCGAAACGGGGAATAGAGCAGTAAGTGGTTTTCACTTGGACCACAAACCAATCTATTCCCCGCTCTGTACGAGAATTTTCTAAGTCCCAAGGTCATCCGAACAAGTTGCCAAAACGGGGAATAGACCGGTAAGTGATTCTCACTTGGACCACAAACCGATCTATTCCCCGCTCTGTATTGGGGAAGGGGACAAAAGACAACAAACAAGAGACTGATTTTAAACAAGAGACTGATTTTAAACAAGAGGCTGATTTTATATTTCACAAACGTTTCTCAGGCTAAGATGGGTAATGTCAACCGGTTTGCGCGCCGTAATGACATAAGGTCGGTTTGGGAGCCATACCTTTTTGTAAGGGGTTAGGAAAAGGATGAGAAACAAGTTACATTACTTTTAAAATAAAGACTTTGCCAACAACTATTTAAACAAAATTAATCAGTTAACGTTACTTTTACAAGAACAGCCGAGGTCGGTTTTGCAAAGGTCAACAGTATCACTGAAACCCGGTGGGACGTAGACCCAAACACCCGGCGTCAGGCTGCTGCGAACCCAAGTTTTGACCAAGGTTGTTGAGGGACCTCTAGGGCCGGGAGTACATATGTTATTAGTAAATAAAACACTTCAAACCGATACCACACACTAACTACATTACCTAGCAGCAAACTACAAGCGTTATCTAACATGCTTAACAAACTAACTAAACATGCAAGGGCGCGGATCTCTTAATTGCGCGTCGGGCCCAACGCACACTTAACAGACCTACGCTGCAGCAGAGTGCAACCCACTGGGACGTATATCCAAACAACGGGCGGCAAGCTACTGCGACGAGACTGCGGACTGCTCCCGCTTATAAAGGCAAAGTGACGTCACCGAAGCGGAAGGGGGGAGGTCGAGGTTTTCACTTGGACCACAAACCAATCTATTCCCCGCTCTGTACGAGAATTTTCTAAGTCCCAAGGTCATCCGAACCAGTTGCCAAAACGGGGAATAGACCGGTAAGTGATTCTCACTTGGACCACAAACCGATCTATTCCCCGCTCTGTATTGGGGAAGGGGACAAAAGACAACAAACAAGAGACTGATTTTAAACAAGAGACTGATTTTAAACAAGAGGCTGATTTTATATTTCACAAACGTTTCTCAGGCTAAGATGGGTAATGTCAACCGGTTTGCGCGCCGTAATGACATAAGGTCGGTTTGGGAGCCATACCTTTTTGTAAGGGGTTAGGAAAAGGATGAGAAACAAGTTACATTACTTTTAAAATAAAGACTTTGCCAACAACTATTTAAACAAAATTAATCAGTTAACGTTACTTTTACAAGAACAGCCGAGGTCGGTTTTGCAAAGGTCAACAGTATCACTGAAACCCGGTGGGACGTAGACCCAAACACCCGGCGTCAGGCTGCTGCGAACCCAAGTTTTGACCAAGGTTGTTGAGGGACCTGTAGGGCCGGGAGTACATATGTTATTAGTAAATAAAACACTTCAAACCGATACCACACACTAACTACATTACCTAGCAGCAAACTACAAGCGTTATCTAACATGCTTAACAAACTAACTAAACATGCAAGGGCGCGGATCTCTTAATTGCGCGTCGGGCCCAACGCACACTTAACAGACCTACGCTGCAGCAGAGTGCAACCCACTGGGACGTATATCCAAACAACGGGCGGCAAGCTACTGCGACGAGACTGCGGACTGCTCCCGCTTATAAAGGCAAAGTGACGTCACCGAAGCGGAAGGGGGGAGGTCGAGGTTTTCACTTGGACCACAAACCAATCTATTCCCCGCTCTGTACGAGAATTTTCTAAGTCCCAAGGTCATCCGAACCAGTTGCCAAAACGGGGAATAGACCGGTAAGTGATTCTCACTTGGACCACAAACCGATCTATTCCCCGCTCTGTATTGGGGAAGGGGACAAAAGACAACAAACAAGAGACTGATTTTAAACAAGAGACTGATTTTAAACAAGAGGCTGATTTTATATTTCACAAACGTTTCTCAGGCTAAGATGGGTAATGTCAACCGGTTTGCGCGCCGTAATGACATAAGGTCGGTTTGGGAGCCATACCTTTTTGTAAGGGGTTAGGAAAAGGATGAGAAACAAGTTACATTACTTTTAAAATAAAGACTTTACCAACAACTATTTAAACAAAATTAATCAGTTAACGTTACTTTTACAAGAACAGCCGAGGTCGGTTTTGCAAAGGTCAACAGTATCACTGAAACCCGGTGGGACGTAGACCCAAACACCCGGCGTCAGGCTGCTGCAAACCCAAGTTTTGACCAAGGTTGTTGAGGGACCTGTAGGGCCGGGAGTACATATGTTATTAGTAAATAAAGCACTTCAAACCGATACCACACACTAACATATATATTAGACTAACTACATTACCTAGCAGCAAACTACAAGCGTTATCTAACATGCTTAACAAACTAACTAAACATGCAAGGGCGCGGATCTCTTAATTGCGCGTCGGGCCCAACGCACACTTAACAGACCTACGCTGCAGCAGAGTGCAACCCACTGGGACGTATATCCAAACAACGGGCGGCAAGCTACTGCGACGAGACTGCGGACTGCTCCCGCTTATAAAGGCAAAGTGACGTCACCGAAGCGGAAGGGGGGAGGTCGAAGGGGGGAGGTCGAAGGGGGGAGGTCGAAGGGGGGGGGATCCGCCCCGTGACGTCGGGGGGGGAGGGGGGGATCCGCCCCATGACGTCGGGGGGGAGGGGGGGGGGCTCCGCCCCGTGACGTTGGGGGGGGGGGTTGTGTCGTCACGGTGGAAGGGGAACAGGATGTAGACCGGTCTTTAGCTTTCTACCCGTATATGGAAATGTCACGGTTACACTTGGCGACCCGCTTTGCTCCGTCTGGTACCTCATTCCAGCTTTGCCTTGCGAACTGAATACACCTCTGCGCTATGTCTTCTCCCATCACACCCGAGAAACTGCAACGTTTGAAGGAGACTTTGAAGAAGTCTTCGGAGAAAAGGAGCGGCTTCAAAAGACCTAGTTCTTTTAGGTCTTGTATACAAAGAAATTTTCGGAACCACCCACTTTACTTTGAACAACGGCCTTCGACGTCTTCTGCATCTCCGCCATCGACACCGCCTCGCCCTTCAGCGCCTCGACCTTCATCGCCACCTCCAACTGTTGAGGAAATAATGAAGAGGACGGCTACGGTGAAACTTACCGAGTTGGTATCGCCGCTGGAGTCTGTCACCGTTAAGTTTGCCCAGTTGAAGATGAACGTGGAATATTTATTTGTGGGGAAGATCGGCGATGAATACCTACTCCAACACCTCTTTGGCGGCCGTTACGTCAAGGTCCACCTTCCAAGGTCCACTCTGCCACCTCCTGAGACCGAGTGCGACTTGTTTTTGGTACGGCTGAAGGGTCAAGTAAAGTGGGTTACAAAGAAATAAAGTAAACACCACCATCTGTCCACCGCTCCTTATCCGCCATCTCCTTCGAACACAAACGGTCCTTTTCAGGACCACCCTAAGCATTTCAAGTTAGGGACTTGGCCTGTACATAGGCAGGAGACTGTTAGTCTCATGTTTGTGTGCAGCCCACTTTGTGAAAATTTCGAAGTCCTAAGGTCCTTGACCTTGACCTTGAACATGACCCATTTTGGGGGGGGAGGGGGGGGGACAAAGTTTGTTCAAAGTATGTCATGTGGGTACTCAAATTACGCGGATTGATCAGACGAACAAGTTGGCGAAAACAGAATTCAAATCCGACCAAGGGTATAGCAGTAATAGCTAAAAACAACTATTTTGGAGGTTAAACCTAAATAACTTCTTTATTTACGGATTAAAGTATATCAAGTGGGTACTCAAATTACGCGGATTGATCAGACGAACAAGGTGGTGCAAACAGAATTCAGATCCGACTAAGGGTATACCAGTTATAGCTAAAAACAACTATTTTGGAGGTCAAACCTACATAACTTCTTTATTTACGGATTAACATATATCAAGTGGGTATTCAAATTACGTGGATTGATCAGACAAACAAGGTGGTGCAAACAAAATTCAGATCCGATCAAGGGCATAGCAGTAATAGCTAAAAAACAGCTATTTTAGAGGTAAAACCTACATAACTTCTTTATTTACGGTTTAAAATATATCAAGTGGGTACTCAAACTACGCGGATTGATCAGACGAACAAGTTAGTGCAAACAGACTTCAGATCCGACCAAAGGTATAGCAACTGTAGCGAAAAACAACTGTTTGAAGGACAAGGTAACGTTGTGGTGGGGATAGGTGTCTATCCTACTCGCTAGCGCTACATCATTATACTTCCAGCTCTTGTCGGATGAACATCTACCTATATAGTTTGTGTTTACGTCTGAACATGTCACAGTTTTACAGGAATATGAGTAAGGTGTCCTTCAGTAGCCCGCTTGCCACCACCTTCTACTTCTCCGACGATGAAGATAGAATGTCTACGCTTTTAGCGGACAATGTGCGGTTCCATCGTAGAATAGCCAAGGTTGAAACACTCTTAGCCAGTTGTCTGCTGCACAAGAAGCAACACATGGAAACATGCACTAGTTTAGATCATAGTGACTGTAATATTTATACACATATAGTGTTGAGACAAATTAATTGAAGTTTTCAGTTAAGGAGCTACGGTCTTGACAGTGTAAGAGTCAGACCCTAACTAATGCGTGTACGCTAGTTAGTGCGCGATGTAAAAACTTGGTGGGGGAAGTGGTGTGGTGGGGGAAGTGATGTGGTGGGGGAAGGAGCAAGTACCTAACCTACACTCAAACGCTGCATTACTATACTATAATTGGAACGGACAACACCATGAACAGCGTCAACGACAATATTTGGGGAGATGCGGTTTGTGAGGAGGAGTTGATAGCAGCTCTTGACGCTACCGAGGTTGAGCAAACTACATCTCAGCAGCCAACAAGCAACATCATAAGCCGTGGCAATAACATTATTTGGGGAGGTGCGATTAGTGAGAAGGAGTTGGTGGCAACTCTTGAGACTACCGAGGTTAAGCAAGGAGCGGCGATGCAAACTATATCCCAGCAGCCTAGGACATATGAACAAGTCCTTGAGGACTATAATAACGCGTATGATTATGCTTGCAAGAGGTGGTGTGCGCAGCCGCAATGTCCAGAGCAGGAGGATGAAATGGAAGCGGATTTTCAGCTGGTTACTAAACTAGAGGAGGAACTTCAACGAGCAGACCAACCTTTGCGCGGTGCACATGGAACCACAACTATTTTGATGGGTAACTAATGGGTATTTTATTCAAGGTCTTCCTCCCCACGTCAGCTGCCATCTGCCGCGCACTTGTCGCCTGTCACCTGCCGCCTGCCATCTGCCGCCTACCATCTGCCGTCCGCCATCTGCTCCACCATCTGCTCCGCCATCTGCACCGCCCCACCACACTTTACCCCCACCATTTGGTACGATTGCAACGCTAGCTTGTGAATACTCAGTACACCTCCAGCTCTCGACTGGTGAACATCATCCTCTCTCCGCGCTCTTCACAAAATAACATTATCATGTCACTCAAGATTCGATGTATTTATTATGACTCTATTTATCTATCAACTTTTACGGACCTGGAGGTTTTTAAAGAGGAGTTAAGAATTCTCCTAGCGAATGGGTACAGTTTATCTTTAGAACTGATCGCAACAAACAACATAGACTCTGCGCAGGGGTCAAAGTATCTACCGCCTTTCATCAGAAAACGAAGTGATGGTCGCGACTCCGGATCAACAACATCGATGACGACAAACAACGGGGAACTATTGTAAACATAAATTATTGTAAACATAACTTATTGTAAATAAAAAGAAAAGTAAAAATAAAGTTAAATGAAATAGTACTACCTCGCACTCGTATCATTCGATTGCTTCATTCGATTGTTTTCATTCGATATTTTTATCGAATTAAAACTATCGAATCACAATCGGATTTTACGCGTGCGAGATAGTACTTTTTTAAAATAACCTCCCCGTGACCTTGACCTTTAAACTTTCCCTCATTACGTCACAAAACCGCCTACGTCACTGGCTGAGGCCCAGATGACGTGTTTAATGACTCAGCGCTTCCGGTCACGCGACCGGAAGCCATAAATCACTTGGCCCAGAACCTACAAACCCCCACTACTTATGTCAACTTTCCACCACGATCTCCAGATTTTACAGTGCTAAATTATTATTCATGGGGAAGATGGAAAGATCTGGTTTACCAGGAACGCCAAACTACAAGAGTAACTTGGATAGTTCACTTGAAAGTGCAGAAGTTAGTTCGGCGGTCAACGACGTCACAGAGTGCAGTCGTGCATTTGGCAAGGCGATGGTTGCGTTGAACACTAAGGATCAGCAGGTCTCTACGACCATTGTCAGTACATCCAGTGCATACAGCAAAATAATTCAGTAGATATTGTAAATGAAACCTGTAAATAAAGTTACGATTTTTCAACGATTGGTTTTATTTTAACTTTATTAAGACATTTTCACACTAAATGTAGATTTGATAATTTAATAGAAACTTGTAAGAAACAAGTATTTTATTTTATATTATTCTTCGGAACATTGTTAAATTCCAGATAAGTATCATTGCTTTAATAACTCAATTCGATTGTGGCTGGTTTTCATTAAAATTCTCAAAAAACGAGCCAACACATATTTTAAATCTAGATAAGGTAAATGTTGTTAATTAACTGTAGTTAATGATATGTAGTTCAATATTAAGAAACTTGTGATTATTTTAAAACGCAACCAAGGATTTGTAAGTAAAAACTATGAACATTTGACATAACTAAAATATGTTGTTGCTTTTAGCACTTGCTACGACTAAATCTTCAAATTTAATTATTGAATATATAATATTTTTGGTCTTGGTTTAAAAAAATACCACCTTAAGAATTTAGCAAAAAGTTCATTCTACCCAGCAAATTTGAACAAAATGTGTATATAACGTAACCTTAAAATAACAACCAATAAAATAAATGTAATTACCAAAATAAAAATCAGTTAATGGAAAGAATTAAGCGAACGAGGTATGAACCAAAAAAATTTATTAAAATAAATTTAAAAAAAAACTACAAACCTTTAGATTAAAATCTGTTGGTACTTTTAACTGGGTTGTAAAAACACCCTGTATTAAAAACTAAGAAGAAATACAAAACATTGAATTCATACTTTATTAATTTAACCTTCGAGAGCGTGTCATAAATAAGATTGGAAATACAATATTACACGGCAGAAAAGAAAGAAGAAATGAATCGATTTTGAAATACAATGAGCAGGACTGGATACATTATTTGCCAATGCTGCACAAGCAACAAGTAAATATTGTATTTTAGCTCGAGGTAGAGGTGCTTACGTGCTCGGTTGTTTATGTTCAAACTTGGATTTCATTGTACACCGAATATTTTAGGAGGTAAACTTTTAGGAAAACTTTTAAATATTCTTTGACATTAGTTAAAAAAATAAAACTGTTTGGAGATTGGTTTATCGATACTGTTTGGAGATTGGTTTATCGATGCCTTAGAGACATATTTACTGAATTTGGGGTAAATTGGACGAACGTAATAAATTTGTCAGAGTATTCATTATTTTATTTTAAATATTAAAATAATAGAAGTTTAACATACACACACAAAGAGTTTTTACACAGCCACCTTTACACCTGTAGGCCAGTTAAAGTAGGTTTAAATTATGAATACGATTTAAGCACAAATAAAGTTGTTGCTGCAAATTGTGCAAGGTCTCCTTGTTCAAATACAAATTTTCTACTTCGAGTCAGGTGAGCTTTCTTTCGCCTCCATTTTCTAAAATGGCGCACATGTTGAGTTTACATTTTCCAGTGTAAAATCAAAACAATTGTTCGATTTTAATAACATTTGGTGGAAATATATAACATTAGGATTTGTACAAATTGAAAAGGGTTTCATTTTTTAGTTTTATAAATGTTATGTGTTTGCATTTTTAGACAATTATAGTGTTTGTAAAAAAATGTATATTCAATCATAATTCTAAAAAAATATCGGCTAGAAAAATAAGGCAAAAAACTATAAATAAAAAAAGAAATTTCAATCTGGAAGGTTACGTAATCCAGCTGTACATAAAATATGTCGAAGGTCTAAACAAACACAAAGCAGTAATAGTGTTTGAGGATTACCCAGATAGTGTAGCTAATACAAGTACTGAAGCAGCTGAACACAAAAGACGATCAAGAGTTCTCCAGTTAAATAAAGTGGAAAAGCAACTACATCATTACAACGACAACGATAATTTCTCATCCTAACAAAAAACTACCAGTAAAAAAGTAAAGCCAGACGCTTAAAGAAAATGCCATATTGGTAAACAAGCAATGAGGATGCAGATACCGTAATTGTTAGAAATATCGAAAATGTATATTGCAAACACGTCTTGAATCATAGTACTTTTGATTCTTTTGACAGCCTTGAACAAGTCAGAAAAATGTGTATTTTTTCTTAAGTTAGGAAGAGGTAAGAAAATATTTATGGTAACAAATAGATAAATAAAAAAATCCATAAACACTTTATTAAAATCACAGCTTGAGACACCAAAATGTGTAAAACATCATTTTCTTTACGCTTTTATTAGGTGCGACACTAATTCTGCTTTCTACCAACAAGGTAAACCCTTGGGGGACATCCCCACTTTAAACAACAAAGGACTGCAATACAAGTTAACTACGGGGTTGATTTGTTATTATTCAATAACCACTAGAAATAGAAGTGTTGGAATATACCAAATTGACCGCTTTATCCGGGTTTTACAACAAACAATATATGTTTTTTAATAAATTAAAACACTGGTTAAAATGATTAAAAAAACCTGATTTGAATTTGAAATTTGTGAAAAATATGTTTTAAACCAAAAAGTACCATTGAAACTCACAGAAATCCTAATGTCGCACATTTCAAACAAATAAAAAAAAACGGTTAGCATATTTTGATTTTACGGTAAAAATTAAAAATCAACATGTCCACCGTATTCCAGTAAATATGGCTGAAGCTCACCTGACTCAAAGTAGAAAACTTGGTATGTGAACAAGGTGAGCTTAGTGAACAATTTCAGCAAAAACCTTTCAGATTGCAATGTGACCATGTTTTTCTCCGAGTGTTCCAATTACGAAAAACGGTGCCCTAGATAGTTCAGCCGCGTGGGATTAATTTCCAAGGGTCGACTAATACTAAAATTGTATAAAAACAACGATAAAAAATCTGTAGGAGATGGCTCAGATATTCATTCAGACTCAAAACATTTGGTTTAGTCTAGAACATTCATAATTCCCAACTCCTACGGCCTAATTCAGAATTCAAGTGGCAGAGAAGTGCTCTGCTGTCTCACCAGCGTATTAGGGTAAAAACACAGTGGAGCAGGGCAGGTAGCTGGTAGCCTAGCCGGTCGCTTACTCGCTTACTGCGTTGTAGAATTGAAGCGCGCGTTGTTACGGGCACGTGCACAGTCGCGCCTAGCAGGTAGCCGGGATGGTAGCAGTGAGCTAAGCTGCAAGCGGCAAGAATTGCCAAGTCGATTGTTTGCATCGCTGTAAGCGGGGATGGCCCGACTCGCGCATGCGCAATGGCACTTAACAACCACGTGTTCTCGGGTTCTCATGTTGCACACGGGGTCTTTCACGACGTATTCTCTGTGTACGTGGTGTTATTTGTGTTGGTTGATTTGTTTAGTTTTTGTTTTGTGTACTTAATGAAAAAATGGATGTGGAAAAATTAATAGCAGAGAAGTCTTCATTCAGATTTTTAGCGAATTTCCCGAAAGGGAAGAAGCTATTACCGAAGTCAAAATGGTAAGACCTAGGCCTGGGATGATGATAACATTTTGTTTTCAGGTTCCCAGATGTCAAAATCACCATTTATTCAAAACTATATATACTATATATTACATGTGTGTGAGCCTCCGTGGGCGCAACAATTTTCGTAAAAATGGTCCAATTTTCATGAAATTTGGCACAATTGAGTAAAGCCATATTTATAGTTCGAAAACCAGCCAGATCGCACCATCCAAAGGGTATTTTTTTGGGGGGGGTTGTACCTCAAAAATGTTTAAAAAAATTTTGTTCACATAAAACTTTTAAGAAATAGAATTTTGGTTTTCAGCTTAAATTTAAAAAAACAATTTGGTGTTTTGATGATTGCTCTACGTCAATTTCTTATAGAGATGTTGAAAGTGCTAAACATAGTACGTTGTCCAATGTTATTCTTATGGAGAATAAGAACAAATTTATATCTTGCTTACTTATGAACTTATCTAGACGAAACTTGGGATATTGCTTCATATCGTTGTGGTCTATTGATATTTGCAGGAAAAACAATTTATTTGCCGATGGTTCCTATAACAGCAAACCTGCGTACTCAGCCCCCATATTATTCTTATGGATAGTAATTAAAATGTTACAAACCGCTTGTTTTGTTTATGAATGTAAACTGATGAAACGTGGTATGTGGCTTTATGTGGTATTAATACACACATATATATATATGCACTGGAAATTTGCTGAGTACGCAGGTTTGCTGCGACAAGGGGATTCATTTGATTGACGCGCCGGCCGACAAGCGACTGACTGAGCGTCAGTGTGTGTGTGTGCAGCTTTCCGCCAAGTAACCAGCTAGGCTACAAGCGACCAGCGAGTATGCGAGTATGCGACCTGCCCTGCTCCACTGTGTTTTTACCCTTACACTGTGTCCTACTCCACAAGAAAATTCTACCCAAAATACTCGTCCCGTCTGGTATAGTAGCGCTCTGTAGAGACGCTGCTAAGTACTTTACTACGAATAACTCACGATTTACAATATTCTATCAACTGTCACTGGGTGTCAGATTAAGTCCTCTGGGTTCCACAAATTGATTTACGCCCGCTACTTATCCAAAAACGCGCTTCTGCAACACCATTTACAAGATTCGGTGAACTGTCACTGGGTGTCAGAGGAAGTCCTCTGGGTCCCACAAATTAATTTACGCCCACTACTTATTCAAATCGCGCTTCTGCAACACGATTTACAAGATACGGTCAACTGTCACTGGGTGTCAGAGTAAGTCCTCTGGATCCCACAAATTGATTTACGCCCGTTACTTATTCAAAACCTGCAAGTTAATTACGATTTACAAAATTCGATCAACTATCCTTGGGTGTCAGAGTAAGTCCTCTGGTTCCCACAAATTGATTTACGGCCGCTACTTATTCAAAAACGCACTTCTGCAACACGATTTACAAGGTATGGTCAACTGTCACTGGGTGTCAGAGTAAGTCCTCTGGGTCCCACAAATTGATTTACGCCCGCTCCTTATCCAAAAACGCGCTTCTGCAACACGATTTACAAGATTCGGTCAACTGTCACTGGGTGTCAGAGTAATTCCTCTGGTTCCCACCAATTGATTTAAAAATCAAACGCTACAAACTGTCAGGGGTCAGAGTATAACCTATGGTTCCTGTGACGAAAATACGATTATCTTAATTCAAAACCTAGCCTCTCTATTCCTAACTAAATTAAATAATCCGTTTATTAAAATAATGGAAAATACCGCTAACTTTGGCTCTTACAATAACAAAATAACAAACTGCCCTAAAATTCGTGGGGTATTACGCCACAAATCAACGAACGATTATTTATTAATCCCGTTAAACAATAAACGAATAAGGGCGGCAACGAATACTAGTGTAAAAAGACTACTTCAACTTACTATTGGAGGTCTGATGTTGATTCGATGGTGGCGGTGGAGAGATTGACCGTCCGTCTGGCTCGTGAAGGCTCGTTCCAGGCTTCCCCCACCCCTTCCTGGCAAGCAACACTAGCGCCAATGACCTGGCGGCCGCCGTGAGAAGCTGTTTACTCGCTACAGGTCACTACGCGCTCGGCGAGTAGGCCGGCCAACCGTGACTCATCTTTTGTTCCGTTCTTGTTTTACTTTGCCGGGCGAACTTAAATTAACGTTTGACTTGGTTTCTATTACGAAATTAAATGAGGCAATAAAAAAATGAATGAGGTCTCAATTTTGACCTTTACACACTTCACTGTTTTTATAAAGAAAAAAACAGCAAAAAAAAGAAAACCGCTTCATTACGGTTTATAACTGAAAATAACTCTTCCTTCTTCTTTCGTATTTCTTCAAAATAAACGAAAACTCTCCTCAACATAAATGAATAAACTCCTTGCAATAAAATTCTCCCCTCCTACAGCTTGCAGGACCAATATAAAATGCGGTGCCCTTCTGTGCATAAACCGAAACTCAAAATTTGTCCAAAATGAACTCGAAATAAATCAAAAGTCCTTCAAACTGACAAACATAAACTCCCACCTTGGGAAATAAAAATAAATCAACTCTTCTCTACGATACGACTCTCTTCAACCAGAAGTTTGTACACCAGAAGTCCCAGCTTCCAGACATTGACACGCTTTCTCGTGCCGTCGTTTAATGTCACCCACATTGTCCTCCTTTTCATCCTGGGTTTCCGATCAAGTCGGTGTGGGTTTTGTTCCGCTGGGGACAGTCCTAGTGGAGGATAGCTCCATCGTTTTTCTGGGCGCCGCCGTGATCTGCCGGAGCTCGTGACGTCCCTTTCCCTCCGAATGACGGGAAACCTGGTTTCACTGTTTTCAAATTTTGGGTTCTCTTCTGGGGTGTTTACCTCTATCATGACGAACCCAGACTCTTCTTCTTTTGGTTTGGGGTTGCCACCCTCGTCGGTGGCGTCCAGAATCTCTTGCAGTAGTTCCGCCTCGGCGTTGATGGATAGAGCTGGTGACGGCTGTTTTCCCAGTTCCGTGACCGTGAGTAACTCCACCATCTCATAACTGGATATGTTGTCCTCTGACGGCCCGGGGTCCGTGGTGTACATATCTGGCACCTCCCAAAACGGATCGGTGGGGCTCATGTCATCCACCACCATCTCATTCGCCTCGTCAGGCGTACCGTCCACCGCAACCTCTACTATTTGCGGATAGGTTGGGGATGACGGGTCATTGTCGACAGTCCATGGCTCCTCCGTTAGATAAATAGTACGCAGGACCTACGTCATCTGCCGCATCTTCCGGTCTACGCCGCCTTGTAACTCTATTTCCGAGTACTCTGTCGTCAGTCCTGGGAATAATTCATGTTCTCGCACTGTTTCTAGGAGTTGGTCCAATGATTCTGCCTTCCCACACCTCAACACCCAAGAGACGAATCTTCTCAGTTATAAGGAATGCGGGTGGAGAATTCACAGCTGCCGGGTTCATTCTCCTTGCAATGCATCCAGCGTAAAAGCAGACGAAGAAGCCGCATTCCACTCCATTTGTCTGTTTACTCAATCTGGAGGGATTCCCTTTCAGCGTCCAATCGTTTCGGTTTATCGGAGCCCCTATCCTTCGCATTTCCCACTCGAGGTAGTTTAAACAGCATTTAAGCTTTTCGGGGTATTTTTCCCCCAGGGAGTCGTAGCTCCTGACGGTATTTTCCTTTAGAAAAGCGGCTATGAGGTACCAATGGGCAACCCCCCCTTGGTGCCCCGTAGGCACGTGGACTGGAAATAACAATGCGTTGTGAGCTGTTATTTTAATCTTTCTGGTCCATCTCGCCACTCGCTGGAAACCCCCAGCATCAATGGCGGTGAAAAACACCGTAGGAAAATCACACACTTTCAATACTCCGGAGAGGCCGTCACTCCCGTCTCTAAGGATGGCAAGAAAGTCTTCGATGGTCCCATCCTTGCAGAGGCCTCTTGGAGTTACCTCATCTACCTTCTTCTTTCCAAACTCTGAGGTTGGTACTCCCTCTATCTTGCGCGGACTAATCTTCACTATAATCGGAGTACTGGAAGTAAGCAGACAACACAGTTAAAGCTAGAAATATTAGAGTGTGACATGTATGGCTGAAAAGCAGAAAAATTCATATAATAAAACAGTTAACCAATCCTGAATATTTTGTTTGTGATACTCTTGCCGCTATTATTCCGTCCGTAACATCCTTACGGACTCCTACTGACGAAGAGTTTAAGGTCTTTTGCGTGAGCCGTACCAATCAATTTTCCCTTATTATCCGACAGAGAGTACACGTTTGCTCCGAGCATGCCGATAATTCTAAATGGACCATCAAATTTTGGGGCTAATTTGGCTGCGAAATTATCTTTTGCTAACGAAAGATGATGACAGCACTTTAAAACTACGTCACCGACACTGAATTTAGAGTCTCTTCTTCGCAAATTATAGTATTTAGCTTGTTTCTCGTATGCTTTCCTCAGATTCTTGTGTACGCTGCCAAATATTCCTTGGCGTCGCAGCATCATTCTCTCGTGGAGGGTTCCTGTACTATGCTCCTCCTGGCCGTTGACGCTGACTGACACAGGTCCGTGAAGAGCCTTCGGAACTCACAATTCCCGACCAAAATTTAAGAGGGCGGGTGTAAAACCCGTTGACTCGTGCACCGCCGTATTAATACTGTATCTGAAGTCCGATAAATACAAATCCCATCCTCTCTGATCGCTGCCGACGTATTGCCTTATCATTGTTTTCAACACCCGATTTGTTCGCTCAACAGGGTTGGCTTGGGAACTGTAAGGAGGCGTTAAAACCTGCTTTATCTCGTAGTCACCGCAGAGTTTGCTCCACATTTTTCCTGAAAATTGTGTACCATTATATGTGATGACAACTTCGGGCGAACCATAACGCAATAAAACTAACTGTCGGAATCGATCAGTTATTTGTTTCGCTGTCGCTACTTTTAATGGGGCTAGTTTCACCCATTTGGTATATGAGTCTTGGACTACAAACAAAAAACGATTTCTAGTTTTAGACCGGGGAAGT
Source organism: Allygus modestus (assembly GCA_963675035.1). Lineage (NCBI taxonomy): Eukaryota > Metazoa > Arthropoda > Insecta > Hemiptera > Cicadellidae > Allygus > Allygus modestus. The sequence continues at coordinate 97,151,096 of OY776111.1, read as the reverse complement.
GGTCCAATCAGGTCAGTTGTTACCGTGTGCCACGACCCCTTCGGTTCTCGAAATAACATCTTGCCGACAGCTTTCCGTTGCTCCACCTTGTGGGCTTGACACACCGGGCAACTGTTTACGTATCTCTTGACGTAATTTACCAGACCGGGCCAACAATACCTCTCTTTGATTCGGGCTATCGTTTTCCTTATGCCAAAATGGCCAGCAGTAGTGTCATCATGTTTCTCTTTTATCACGATTGGTATTAGCTCGGGTGGAACGCACATTTTCTATTGTGTCGCAGGGTCTTATTTGTCTTCTTGTCCTTAATTTTCTTGAAGAGCTTGCCTCTTGCTATCGAAAACAGGGAAATTTACTCTGATTCCGCTCTACTCGCCTGTACACCTGCTCAAACCAATTGGGTTTTGACGTTTCGGGTGGGACACTATTCGAACTTGATGATTTTCCCGCTTGTTCTACGCACCCAACGTATTCATGTTCAGTTTAGTTGCTGGCTCCACCCACTCCTTGCTGCGGTACAGGATGTCGTGAGAGTGCGTCTGCAAGCTTGTTCAACACCCCCTTGCGGTAATTAATTTCAAATTGGTGTTGTTGGAGTTCAAGAATCCATCGTTCAAGCCGACCAGACGGATTTTCCATCGACATCAACCAGTTGAGGGCTTGGTGATCAGTGATCACTGCGAACCGATAACCTTCAAGGTAAGGCCGGAATTTACTACCGCCCAAACCAAAGCCAAGCATTCTTTTTCAGTAACTGTGAAACGTTTCTCTCCGTCCGAAAGCAGCCTACTTGCATATGAAATGACAGTTTCCTTGCCATCGATAGCCTGTGTGAGAACAGCCCTAAAACTTCGTTTGAGGCGTCAACCAGCACCGTGAACGTTTTGTTAAAGTCCGGACATGCTAAGGCCGGCGTTTTCGTAAGCTGGTCCTTTAGAGCAGTAAAAGCAGACGCCTGACGTCTCCCCAGTTCCACCTTGCATCTTCCCGTAACAGTTGTGTCAAAGGTGCGGAAATCCTCGCAAAGTTCTTAACAAACTGGCGATAGCATGAGGCTAATCCTAAGAATCTCCTCAATCCACGAACATTGGTCGGTATTGGGAACTCTTTCACAGCCTGGACCTTGTCCGGGTCTATATTGATACCCTCCTCGTTCACAAAATTTCCCAAGTACTTTAACTCCCGCCTGTAGAAGTGACACTTTTCCTGATTTAACTTTAAATTTTCATTCCGGAGTCTCTCAAACACGTTTTCCAGGAGTGCTAAATGTTCTTCAAAAGTCCAACTGATAACTGTGAGGTCATCCAAATACGTGAACGCCTTAGGCTCCAACTCCGGCCCAATTATTTTGTCAACCAGTCTTTGGAAAGTGGCCCCAGCCGAATGAAGGCCAAAGGGCATTACTTGAAACTGAAAGAGTCCCTTTCCAGGTACGGTAAAAGCTGTTAGTGGTTTACTTTCTTCTGAACGTGGGACTTGCCAATATCCGGCTTGAAGGTCTATTTTCGTCATGTACTTGGTCTCTCGCAGCTTGTCTAGTATGGAATCTATTCTTGGTAGAGGGCACGCACCCACTTAAGACGCTTCATTAATCTTCCTGAAGTCAATACAAAATCTCAACCCCCCCGGAGGCTTTCTTCACAAGCACAATAGGTGAACTGTACGGGGACGAAAAAGGTTCGATTGTTTTCTGTTTAAGCATACGATCAACTTCGTCATATACATCTGTTGCATCGCAGGGTTCCTTGGATAATTTCTCTGTTTTATCGATTCCTTTTACTTTAATTTGATCCTGTGGTCAATCAATAGGGTCCTTCCGCTCACCCCCTCAAACTTCTTTAGCTAAATTTCCAAGAATTCCTGCAGCATCTATTCTCGCTCGATGTCAATTCCACTACAGCTGACAGTCAATTATCTTCAGACAAATGTATCGTTTGATTTTGTAATGCCACGTTGTACGTTATTAACCCCAAGCCATCAATAATGTCCATTCCGATTATCATTGGGGTCGTCAAAGTTGGTAAATAACGAACCCCTACCTCCATTGGATGCCCACCTACCATGCAACGAATTTTAAACAATCTGTCTACGCGAGCAATGTTCCCATTCGCCATTCTGATCTGTATATTTACAGGCTCTCCACGAAACCCAACTTCCCTCAAATGGTCTACTAAGCCTGAGTTTACTATCGATACCATCGCCCCCATATCTAGGAGACCGATGAAGTGCCGTCCCTCTATCTGCACTACAACGCGCGGTCTTGGGTCCAACGCCTTCTCATGGTTGGTTTTATAACATCCAATCCAACTGGCTTCGAATTCTTTAACTTCCTTAGGGGAGGTCTTATGCTTTGTAACACTGGACTCTGGGCCTCCCGTTCTGTCAGAGTCAATCTCTCGTTTCCCTGGTTCCTGCAGCAATCCGTGGTTTGAATCCCAGGTTTCTTACGATGAAAACATCTTAATACTCTAGGTTTCCTGCAGTTTCTTGCAATATGTCCGGGGATATCGCAGTTCCAGCAACCACGAGGGGCTCTAGGCAAATAGTTCGTCGGGTCATCTAGTCTCTGATTATTTTGAGGTCTCCCATATTATTTATTTATCCCCGCAAAGTTCAAGCGCTCTTTCGCCTGGTAAACATCTGACCTTTCTCCGTTCCCGGCTCGATTGTGCTCATAGCCATTCGTGGTTTGCGCCGTCGTTTCTCGGTAGGTGCCATCTGCCTTCCTAAAAACGTCCACTGGTGCGGCATCGTGTCGACTGTCTCTTTTGCATTTGTATCGGTACGAAGTTTCGGGGACTAGTGAGTGGGATACGTCTGGTGGAGGCTGATAGGTTTTACTATCTCACATGAGGGTTTCGTATTCTTCGGCTAATCGTTGAAGTCCTTACACGTCCCCAAAGTCGCTCCTTCGTACATAACTCTTGTATTCGGGGCGCATATTCCCATAAATCCGTTCGATCTTCTCTCATTCGGCATAACCTCCACGTCTCCTGATCAATGTGCAAATTTCTAAGGAATAATTTTTGAAGGTCTCCCCAGGTCCTTGGGTACGTCTTCAAATTTCGTCATCCAGTTTGATATCATACCCCGCCGGCCAGAATTGCCTAATGAAATCTTGCCTAAAGTCAACAAAGGATTTCCATGATTCTCTATTGATCCTGTACCACAATAATGCGTGATCCTTAAACAGGTCTGGTAATGCTTGTAGGATGTCATCTGGTGTTACCTCATAAGCATCTAGAAGTTCTGACGGCCTTTCTATGAAGGATATGGGGTCTCTTTCACCATCAAATCGTAGACTCCATTTTCGTACTAGCCCGCATATATCCGGAACCTTCCTTTGCAAATTTAGCTATTCATTCTGCTGTGTTCGCAAAGGAAATTCAAATCCAGTAGAAAAACTGGACTCTGTATTTATCCATACTGGGAGAGATTCGTGAGTTAGCGTCCGTAGCCTTGGTAACTCCTGCTGGGATGGATCCCTAGTGATTGGATGCTCGTCAGGTTTAACCGTCAGCGTTTCTCTTAATCGGGATATTAAGGTCCTTGAATCCACCCCATGTTGTAGTCCTAACATCTCCCGTATCACGCTAGCTAGCTTCAAATTCTGGCCCTTTAGAGTGTGGTCCTCTGTCCATTTGAGGTAGCAAAGATTTTGCTCCACCGCTTGGGGATACAAGTGTCATAGGAAACTTTGCCCTCACGACCGCAACAAGTCGGCTTCTTAGTTCTTCGACGGTACCATATATTGAGAGACCGTATGCCCCAATCTCAGCTTGTAACTCGGCTTTATTCATTCGATAGACCCATCCTACTCTCCTACTGCTCGGATTGGTGCTCTCTCCATGAGAAACTGGTATCAGAAGTGAAGAGGATGTTGTTATCACAGGCGTTTCCGTTAACGCCGGAGCTGAGGTAGACACGGTAGTTTCTAGCGATGCCGTAGTTTGAGGGGTTGTCATGGTGTTCGGAATTGTGGACACTCTTGTCTGTGCCGGTTTTGTTTTCCTTGTTGGATTTTGTTGGTTCAATCACATACAGGTTTCCTATAGCCGTTGAAATCCACCTCCAGTTTTTCAGCAAAGGGAAGAGGAACAAAGGCAACGCTTGTTCCCACATTGTAAATCGTGTAAAGACTAAATTTTGGGCACCAGCTAAAAGGCAAAATTCAGTTTACGAGATAACAAATTCGACAATTCTAAGGGACCCTGTTCGGGCGCCAAAATGTGACCGTGTTTTTATCCGAGTGTTCAAATTACGAAAAACGGTGTCCTAGATAGTTCAGACGCATGGGATTAATTTCCAAGGGTCGACTAAAACTAAAATTGTAGAAAAACAACGGTAAAGAATCTGTAGGAGAAGGTTCAGATATTCGTTCAGACTCAAAACACTGGGTTTAGTCTAGAGCATTCATCATTCCCAACTCCTATGGCCTGATTCGGAATTCAAGTGGCAGAGTAGTGCTCTGCTGTCTCACCAGCGTATTACGCCGTGTCCTACTCCACAAGAAAATTCTACCCAAAATACTCGCCCCGTCTGGTAGAGTAGCGCTCTGTAGAGACGCTGCTAAGTACTTTACTACGAATAACTCACGATTTACAATATTCTATAAACTGTCACTGGGTGTCAGAGTAAGTCCTCTGGATCCCACAATTGATTTACGCCCGCTACTTATCCAAAAACGCACTTCTGCATCACGATTTATAAGATTCGGTCAACTGTCACTGGGTGTCAGAGTAAGTCCTCTGTGTCCCACAAATTGATTTACACCCGCTACTTATTAAAAAACGCGCCCCTGTAACACGATTTACAAGATACGGTCAACTGTCACTGGGTGTCAGAGTAATTTCTCTGGGTCCCACAAATTGATTTACGCCCGCTACTTATTCAAATCCCGCAAGTTAATTACGATTTACAAAATTCGATCAATTGTCACTGGATGTCAGAGTAAGTCCTCTGGTTCCCACCGATTGATTTAAAAATCAAACGCTACAAACTGTCAGTGGTCAGAGTATAACCTCTGGTTCCTGTGACGAAAATACGATTATCTTAATTTAAAACCTAGCCTCCCTATTCCTAACTTCCGAGATGCGATCAACTATTAGGTGTCAGAGTATAGCCTCTGGTTCCTGTGATTAAAATACGACGGTCCTGCTGTAAAGTAATATGTACACTTCGACCAAAGAATGAAAGTAACCACACCTGGTGTCAGAGTATAACTCTGGTTCCAGAAAAATTCAATAATCCGATTATTAAAATAATGGAAAATACCGCTAACTTTGGCTCTTACAATAAAAAAAAAATAACGAACTGCCCTAAAATTCGTGGGGTATAACGCCACAAATCAAAGAACGATTATTTATTAATCCCGTTAAACAATAAACGAATGAGATTGGCAACGAATACTTCTTTAATGACCTAATGTGGTAAGACTACATCAACTTACTACTGGAGGTCTGATGTTGAGTCGGTGGTGGCGGTGGAGAGACTGACCGTCCGTCGTCCGTCGTCCGTCTGGTTCGTGAAGGCTCGTTCCGGGCTTCCCCCACCCCTTCCTGGCAAGCAACACTTGCACCAGATGACCTGGCTGCCGCCGCGAGAAGCTGTTAACTCGCTACAGGTCGCTACGCGCTCGGCAAGTAGGCCAGCCGACCGTGACTCAACTTTTGTTCCGTTCTGGTTTTACTTTGCCGGGCGAACTTAAAGTAACATTTGACTTGCTTTCTATTACGAAATTAAATGAGGTAGTAAAAAAACCAAAGGTGTATCTTTTTTGACCGTTACAGCTATATTTTTGTAATTTCTTGGTTTTGCCTTATTTCTGCTAGCAGATTTTTTAAATTATTCCAAAAATACAAATCATAGAATAATTTTGGAATATACTATTTTTTGGGTCTTTTTATCAAACACTTATAATTTTCCAATAAAAAACTATAACACGTTAAAAGATATTTACACTCACAACATATTTGTTGTTACAAATTTGCATAAAACCATTTATAACATTAAAAAAATCAATGAAACCTTTGTTAATTTGGGCAAGTCCTAATTTCATACATATTCAGGAAATATAATCGGAAGATTTTTTATATTTTACACTGGAGGATGTGAAATCAAACATGTCCGCCATTTTCCGCCTCTGAAGATGTTTGATGAAGTTATCTGTGCACCATATGACATATCACTACTATTATAAAAATGAGGTGGTGTCTGTCTGTCTGTCTGTCTATTGTTCCATCACGCCAAAACCACTGTACTAATTCTGCTGAAATTTTGCACAAATGTAGTCTATGTACCAAGGAGTGTCATAGGCCTATTCCCATTTAGAAATGTCCTCAGGGCTCTGCCCCACGGGATTTCCAAGTTCCCATGTTATTCATATGGAGGAGAGTTTTGTTTGGTTTATGTCGCATGTGTGTTTTACTAATTCAATTAATTTAAATAAACATTTTTTATAAGGAGTATATCTAACTGCAGACTGTCATTATTTGGTTTACAATTTTTCTACTCTGAATTTTCACCCCGTTGTAAATCACGGGCATAGCAGCTAGTACCTTATAAAGTAGGGATATATTTGTACACAAACTTGCAAAGTGTTGGCCTGCTTGATACTTTACCATTTGATATTATAAAATAAGAAATCTTCTTATTAAAAGTTGGCCCTTGAATCTGATATAACTAGTGTGAGTTCAATATTTGCGTTGTCATTCCGCAGTTGACCTAGAGTGTGCATGTATTTTGTAACTTCCTGTCTTAGAGAGAACCTCTATCTATAAATGTAACTAGTTAACTTAACGTACATTAGTTATCAAATATAGCCTACAACGAGTACCAAATATTAATATTTGAGTTGTTTATGATAGTTAATAACTTATTTAATAACCTCTGTTCAGTTTGTACAGCTTCAAACACCACGTAGAATACTAGGCACAGTGGGTTGAACTTTGATACCCGTGTGACGACAAGTGTGTGCACAGCCGGTCCATTAGAGGCTATGATGTAAACAGCGGCAACGCGGTGTCCGGTTACATAAAAACCATCATTGTTATTAACAATGAGGTGGAAATGGACAACTTTTTGAAAATAGAATATGATTTATGAATACCAACTGGGTGAAACTCACACAATTGATGACATGTCATTTTCAAAGTTTAAAATACCACTTTATACCAATGTAATGCCTATTTATCCTTCGTCAAAACAGACAGATTTATTTAAGTTCTTCCTGTGTGAGGCTGAAAAACTCGTTCTCAAGGGCTAAAATGTTTCTTAAAAAAACTTCATCAGTGAAAATTTGACAGTAAAAAGTCGAATGTTTTAATGATTCTTTCTGGATTTATACAGGGTGTTCGAAAACGTCTGTAAATAATTTACATAGTGATTCCTTGGGTCAAAATAAGCAAAATATTGTATATAAACATACGTCCCATCTCGTTTCGTTTAGCGTCTGTCTGTATGTGTTTTTTACAAAAAACATTCGTAACTCCTTAAAGGTTTGAGCTACAGCGTTGAGATTCTGCACAAATTTTCATCTTATGGACCGCTATCTTTGTGCGATATGTGAATAAAAACTCTTTAGCAGTTTCAAAAGCTATTTGAAGTATTTGACGCCAAATTTAACGAAAACGTGAATTTTACCAACAAAATTGCAAGATACATAACATTTAGTAAACGTTATAGAGATTTCAACGATACCTTATTAAGCTTAGTTTGGACAAACAATAACGGAGAAATTAATTTCTTCCTTGCTAACCTACAGTTTTCTCCATTTAAACAATTTTAAAACTATAACAAATATCATAAAATCACAAATTACAAATACATAAACATTATTTTATTTATAAACATGTACAAAGTGAACACTTTTTAAAGAAACACAACTTTTGTCAAGAACAAGTAAATTTATTAATCATGTGTCATAGATTTTGTTTTACTGCTGAGATAGATCAGCTGTTCATTGTTGTAAATATCAACAACCACATGTTATTATTAGCGAATTTCCTATGGAAAAGTGAACTATTAGCATGACCCGCACGGTGAAACTTAAGCCCAGGACCACCGTAGAATTTCGCTAAAAAATTATATATGTGTGTGTGTGTGTTTTCGCACTCTAGCGGTCGCAATTTTTGTCCGATTTACTTGAAATTTGGTAGGAAACTTTCCTTCTGTAAACAGTTGGACAAGCTCGTTGGGCAAAACAATCGGACAACTCTAAACCCCTTTTTGGGATTTTAATTGATCAAACATTGAGTTTTTTGGCCCAAAAAGGGTCAAAAAAGACCTGAATGCAACATTAATGTATGTTAAATTATGTTACGTAAAGTACGAAAAATTTTAAGCCCTCCCTCATCATTCTAGCACAAGTATGTACCGAGTTATTAAATACAATTTTAGTTGTCTTAACACAGTACGTTTTCTTATGGGGATTTTACACTGGAAAAGGCTGTTTTTCATCTTGATGTAGTTTTATCACCCCCAATACCCCTATACCAACTTATTATCCTGATTATGCCTCTTCCTAACCCTATAGTGTAAAAAGTTTCCATCCTATTAGTCAATTTAAATGTAACCAAGAGCATAAAAACAGCCAAAAATAATTTTTTTGTAATTTTCAAAAAAATTTCACTAGTGTTGATTTACACCATTTATTAGATTTGTTTGAAGGTTTTAATGCGGAAATTCACTTTCCTCACGTCAGCGAGCTGCGTGCGATCTAGTTATTCGGTTGTACAGGGATGTTTACTAGTTCTAATTTCAATATTCTATTTCAATAAATTATTTGAATTAAACCTAAGAACATTACAGTTACTTATAGTGATCTTGAAATGGCTGACATGCATTTAATGTATGGTCGAGCTAATGGAACAGCGCTACAGGCAAGTAGGTTATATGCTGAAACCTATCCAGACAGAAGGCATCATAAGTTGTTCACAAAAATCCATCAACGATTGTCAGAGACTGGTTGTTTTAGGCCACTTGCTAATTCTCGTGGTCGTCCTATATCTGTTAGATCTTCTGAAGTAGAAGAAATATTTTTAGAAGCTGTCCATGAAAATCCAGAGTTATCCACCAGAAGAATTGCTCAACAACATGGAATTCGTTGTCATAGTACTGTATGGCAAATACTACATGATCAACTCTTGTACCCCTACCACCTGCAGCGAGTTCAGGCTCTTTGGCCAAGTCATTTTGAGGCGAGAAGCAACTTATGTAGATGGTTGAGCAATCAGCAAGCTGGAAATTGTTTCTTCATTAGTAACATTTTATTTACAGATGAGGATTCATTTACTAGAAATGGTATCAACAACTTCCACAACAGACATGTATGGACAAGAAAAAACCCACATGCAGTTTTGGCCTCAAGTTACCAACATAGGTTTTCCCTAAATGTCAGGGAGGTATCTTCAAAGACAAGTAGCTTGGGCCTGTTTATTTTCCAGGTAGACTAAATGGCCAAACATATCTAGATTTTCTTGTAAACACATTACCTGACCTGTTAGATGAGATTCCTTTGGAACAGCGACTAACAAAGTGGTATATGCATGACGGTGCTCCTGCACATTCTCAGTAGATGTTAGGAGGCATTTAGACAATCAATACAGTGAGAAGTGGATTGGGCGAGGTGGTCCAATTGCCTGGCCTCGCGGTCCCCTAATTTGAACCCCTTTAGACTTCTACTTGTGGGACATCTAAAAGATGTTGTGTGTGCTTCACCCGTAAATACAGTGGAAGAGTTAGAAAACCGGATCAATGCATGCTTTTCAACAAGTAAGGCACAATCCAGGCATATTTGAACGTGTAAGAGGCTCAATGTCAAAACGATTTGAGGTCTGTATCGAGCAAAACGGGAGGCACATTGAGTACCTACTGTAATGGTTATCTCTTCATTTTATTAACGTTCATTAGATGTTTTTACAACAAAAGTTGTGTTTCTTTAAAAAGTGTTCACTTTGTACATGTTTATAAATTAAATAATAATTATGTATTTATAATTTGTGATTTTATGATATTTGTTATAGTTTTAAGATTGTTTAAATGGAGAAAACTGTAGGTAAAGCAAGTAAGAATTTAATTTCTCCGTTATTCTTTGTCCAAACTAAGTTTAATAAGGCATCGTTGAAATCTCCATAACATTTCCTAAATGTTATGTATCTTGCGATTTTATTGGTAAAATTCACGTTTTTCGCGAAATTTGGCGTAAAATACTTAATATAGCTTTTGAAACTGCTAAAGAGTTTTTATTCACATATTGCCCAAAGATAGCGGTCCATAAGATGAAAATTTGTGAAGAATCTCAACGCTGTAGCTCAATCCGTTAAAGAGTTATGAAAGTTTTGTAAAAAACACATGCAGACAGACAGACACTAAACGAAACAAGATAGGACATATGGTTATATAAGATTTTTTGCTTATTTTGACCCAAGAAATCACTAAGTAAATTATCTACCCACTTTTTTCCAACACCCTGTATAATTGGCATTCTCTTAAATAATCTCTAGATTTCAGAATAGAAACTAACTGAAATACATATTTACTCTTTGACGCCGAACCTACATACAAGTCGATACAAATAAATTGCGAAAGTAATATTAGTTAACCGGTTTTGATAGGTCATTTTCAGGCTCATTACAGAATAAATTTTACAGGTACTGATGATCAGAATAAGCACAGATTAATCAGTTAATTTGTTCCCTATTTTGAACAGCAAGAAACCGATACCATAAATAATTTAGTTTGTAAGCATATGATTTGTTTTTAAATTAAAACGTTTACACGTTTGTGTTAAAATATATCTGTTCGTTGGTTCGCATAGAATTTTGCACCTTACTACTACCAATGTCTCCAAAGACACGCTGAGAAACAAATCTAAGTAAGTTTGGATTTGATTAGTTACCTATTTAAACCAATTAAGATAAAATAAGCCGATTATTACCTTATCTAAATCGTTTTGATTAACGTAATCAGTTAACCAAAAAACACATCATCTACAATTTTATTTTATTTTTCGTACAAATACCTTATTTTTAACTCATGGAAAATTATGCAGATTTAAAATAAATAAGACAAAATGAAATTGAAATCAAATTTGTTGTAATCTCAAATGGCAATGGTAAACAGTGTTGGCAACTGTGGGTGAACAAGGACAGACAACTGACGGGAGCTTAAAGAACGAGTGTGGTCAACTGATAAGCCATAACTGCGGACACATTAATACTCTCCTGTCTTCATTTCATAATCCATATCAAACATTAAGGCTGGATTTTAAAAATATTTTAGTGCTAAGTCATTTTGTAGACATAAAGGGAACATTTTATTTCTAATTGATAATTATATTTATATTGATACAGGTAGGCTTTTTGTCGGGGACTAATTTATAAAGAAAACTGTCAGCCCAAAACGTAAAAACATCAATTACGTACATTGCACCGATTTTACCCTCATCGCTATGACTTCCCAAGCGGTTCCAACAACTCGAAACACACTTTCTTCCTCTGATACGAATACTCCTAAAAAACTGAAACTCCAGGAAATGGGTTTGATGGTACCCAGTTATAAAAGGTTTGTCGGTCCTTCACTTTTCTCTAGAGTGTAAGAGATAGTGTGGGTAACATTTTCCATCCTACCCCATAAAACAGCAAAACTTACTTACAGCAAAACTTAGATGACTTAGCGGTCATCTGCCACATTGTGCAAAAATAGGGGAAACTGCAAATATTGTATTGTTGGTGATTGTTACTGTCATATGGTTTATAATAATATCAGATGTTCTTTAGTATTATTATTTTTCTATTTAGCAATGATTAATTAATATTAATTTAATCTGTTCGTTGTACAGATTTTGGTTTAATATAGAGAAAATATTAATGAGGAATCTTTACAAGGGATTTTCAAGCTTTATCACAAGATATGAACTTAACCAATTCATGTTTAGCATAACAACAACCGATGCTGAGCTGGGCTGCAATCCATCACTTACATAAACCTGAAGTGATCGTGATCGTGTAGCAGCTGATAGCTCAATACTGATAAACGTGTTATCCTTTGTATCCACTTGACTGATACATAAACACGTGTATTAGCAACATTCTCTGATATCGGAATAAACACTTTATAATAAAGGGAAGTTTGATTATAGTCGTATGATGAGTAACATTGTAAAGTTGGTTGTGCGCGTGAAATAGGCTTGTACTGCTGAGGTAAAAAACATAATGCCAATCTTATTACTTTGATATCGTACATTTAATTTTACTTACAATTTTACATGGTTCAAAAATGATAATGGATGTAAATAAACTGTTGTGCATAAACTATTGTTTCCTTGGGAAACTTCAACAAATACTTAAACACCTGCAACTTAAATATGAATATAATAATGTTTACACTACAGTTGAAGTCATAACACCGCATGAAAGTTGGCAATAGCATGGAATAGAAAGCATTACAGCTTAGAAGCGGACACAGATAAAATAAGAAATATAAAATAGTAGAATAATGGATTTCAGCCACTCTCATAATACCCACAAGCTACGACTCATCGAAATCAAAGCATCAACAAATTTAAATTGGTTGTAAAGGATATTATTTAAACAATTAACGAAGTACACTGCTCATTTTGAAGAGACGTGATTTAATTCTCATAAATGAATCAAAAAGAAGAAAACTGTTTGCAATAAAATATAAAAATAAAAGCGATTAGAGAAAATTAAAAAACTGGTTTAATCGAACACACATTTTAGTACTTTGACGGTGAGATGGGTTGGACAACGTACCGACTGGTAATGCGACCTAATGGCATCAACAATGGAGCCGTTGTTTGCCATCACTTAGCGGTCATCTGCAAGGCATAGTCTTACTGCGCCAACACGGTAGTGAATTACGAACATCGTTAAAAAAATACTCCAATACTCCTTAGAGTAATAAATTAGTGTAAATAAATTGATTCCATAAAAAATGTTACAGAATTTATTTATCTTTTGTTTTTTAGTCGAGGAAGATATTAATTTAATGCAAACATCGTTCTTCTCCCCTCACAGACTTATCTAAATTTATTTCATACATAGGTTGGCATATCGGATCTAATCCATGCGCTAGGTAGCTTCCGCATTCCTTGCAGTATGATTAAAATATGTCTAAAAACCGGAGTTTTAAACTCCGGTTTAAGTTGTTAAACTCGTTGAACATAAAAAACAATAATTATTTTAATAATATAGATTCTGCAGCTTTTTATTTCATAAATACTGCCACTAGATGTTTCTTTTCTCAGGTCTGACTGAAAAATAATGCTATGGTTTTTGTTGACTCAAATTAGGTCCAAAAACAAAGAACAAGTAACTGTATTCTATCACTTTATTGTTATTTATGTTTTTTTCGGCAATTAGTGAACTACAGTTCGCAGTTGGCATACATGAAACGTCTTCAGTTGTGTTTAGCTGTTGAATTTTGCTTGTTAATTAATTTTTATGACCACTAACATTGAGTTTCGTCGTGAGCCACATTGTGTAAAAATAGGGGAAACTGCAAATATTTTATTGTTGGTGATTGTTCTGTCATATGGTTTAAAATAATATCAGATGTTCTTTAGTATTATTATTTTTCTATTTTGTTGTTGGTTACTTTGTCACCTTAATTTGTAAAGTAAACCTAATGTTTTAAAATAGTTTATCCGTGATCTACTCTTAAAGTAAGTTTACTTGGTGCCAAAAAATCCTAAAATAGTTTTAAAAACAATCTAATGTTTATGAAATTTTACCAAGTGATTGTGAAGAAGGAGGTAATACTTCAAAAGAAGGAGATAGGGAGTAACGTATCATCCCGGCTCATCAAATGAACACTGACAAAAACTATAGCCAGCGCAGCCTTTGGGTGTTATGGATACCGGAATAAAACATCGGTGGAAATCCAGCAGTGCTCGTGGTGATCAACGACATCTGGCTTACATGGTACAGGTAGCATCATTCATGTCAAGCATAGAACCTGATGTTATTCATATAATGCATTTGAACTTGATGACTCTGAGAGTAATAATTTAGAATTGATACGTTTTCTGACTTCTTTATTGGTAAAACTTATTTATCGTATGGAAGTTATTGCTTTAATAAAACAATCAGCCTAAAGGGCATTAATTTAATGAATTCGTACTAATATTAGAAATTTAGCTAACTCATACGAATTGGTTCATGAAAGACCAATTAAGACATAATCGTTATCGGGGTACACGATGAAATATTAAGAGAAAAATTGCTACTTGAATAGATCTTAACTTTGGCTAAAGCAGTAATTATTTGCAATTCATACGAATCAACAAAAGCGCAACAACAAAAATTGCCTGAGGATGACAAACGAGAGAAAGTATCGTACAGGTATAAACATAAACACTAGATTGTACAGTTGTTAGGATTGGACCTCAACCTAGAGCTGTAATCATAAAGACGGACAATGTCACTCTCAGCAGAAGAAAATACTAGATTATAAGAAAATCAAAGGCATCTCTAAACTTTTAGCTTCGTTAGTAAAGGGGGGACGTCATATGGTTTAAAATAAAATTAGCTACTCTTTAATATTATAATTTTTGTATCCAGTTTAATTTTGTCATCTTAATTTGCAAATTAAATCTCATGTTTTAGATAAATTATCATTGATTTATTCCCAAAGTAAGTTTACAGTTACTACAGGTCTCTGTCGACTTACTCAACCTTAAGTAGGCGCGAGGAGTCTAAACCTCACACACATAAACATTTGATTATATTTCTATGAGTGTGATAGCTACACTAACGAGTGATTCAATAGCTACAAATAGTAAGACCAATGATTACATAAACTACAATTTTAGTTTATGTAGTCATTGGTAAGACTAATCCGCCGACCGCGGTCGACAGTCAGTAACGGCTACGGGGAGGATTTGTTGAAAACTTGAACTTGAAAACTTAAAAAAACATTAGGATTAAAAAAGTGGTGTGTTTTAATTTCAGTGCTTATTTTATACTTGTTTTTAATTAAAACTTTGATTTATTATTTTTAGCAAATCTCCCCTACGGGGAAGAAGCTATTACCGTAGGTGGCGTTAACTCGGTAACATTTGAAAGATACGCCCGATTTTGATGAAATTTGGCACAAATATGGAGAGTGTAATTTATAACTTAGTTCAAAAACCAGATCGATCGGAATATGGGAGGCGGGTTTTATGGGGGTTTCAAATTTTCCAAAAAACTCTTTTAGCGAATTTCCCCTATAGGGAAGAAGCTATTACCGTAGGTCTCATGGTAAGACTTAACCCCGAGACCATGATAACTTTTTGTTTTGAGGTCCCCAGATGTCAAAAACACTATTCGTTCAAATTGATATATATGTGTCCGTGAATGCGATAGCTTGAGTAAAAAACGTCCGATTTAGATGAAATTTGGCTCAAATGTGTAAACTGACATTTATGACTTTAAGTTCGAAACCCAGAAAAATCGGACCATGGGAAGGGGGTTTATGGGGGTTTTAAATTTTCCAAAGATCAGTTTTTTGCATTTTTCACCTTACAATTTTCAAAACACTTAATTTTGGTTTTGACCATGTTGTAGAGCTTAAAAAAACAAATAATATGGTATTTTGAATTATTAACCTAGGTTAAGTGGTTGCGGAAAAAATCCAAAAAACATGCTCATAAAATCTCCCATGTTAATCTTATGGGAAAAAGGTTTTTGGCTCTTCCTCAGTTAATTTGACTTTTAACTTCACATTTGCTTTTACCAATCACTTCACCTTCACAAAAAAATCATTTTGGTGTTTAAACTGTGATACTACGTCCAACCGTTGCAGAGATATTCAAAGTACTAAACACAGTACGTTGTCCAATGTTATCCTTATGGAGAATAGATAAAATTTGATATCTCAATTATTTATGAATGTATATTGATGAAACTTGGTTGTAGCTTCACGTTGTACAGGTATATTGATATTTGCAAAAAAAAGAACTGTTGTGTTGGTTGTCCCCGTAGCAGCTAACCTGTATACTCAGCCGTAATGTTATTCTTATGGAGAATAATTAAAGTTTTATATTTCCCTTAATTATGAACATAAATTAATCAAACTTGGTAAGTAGCTTTACCTGGTTCAGTTGTATTGATAATTGCATAAAAACTCATTTCTTATTTTCCTCGTTACAGCAAACCTGCGTACTCAGTCCTAATGTTATTCTTATGGGGAATAAATAAAATGTTATAAATCACTTATTTATGGATGTATTTTTGTCAAACGTGGTAAGTGGCTTTATGTAGTAGTGAGAAAAATATAAATGCATTGGAAATTCGCTGAGTACGCAGGTTTGCTGCGACGGGGGTATTTTATATTTTTTTCCATAACATTTGTAATTACTTAATTGTGGTTATAGCCATTTTATAGAGCTTAAAAATTGTTTAATCAAATAATTGGATAATTGAGCGAAGTGAAATTTATACTTATACACAACTTTATTGCTTAGACTGGTAAGAGAATCAACTCAACTGGCGTGTCTGTGACCAAAATAACTCGAGAACGCCTCCATAGTTAAACTTAAAATTTTCCAGATAAACTTAACAGGTCAAAATCTCGGTCGATTTCGTTATTCAGGTAATTTCATTCAGTATTAATAAAACTATTTTAAAACCAAATTTATTTTTTTCTCCGTGAGAATAACATTGGAAGCAATTTTAGTGGTACTTGAATCGTTAAAATTTAGCCGACGTCTATGTTTCAACAACAGAGTAGCAATAGTTAGTTTACTAGAGTATACTTTGTTATACTGGATAACAAAAGTTTTTTTACCAACAAAAAACACACAAGAGAGATAAATCGAAGAATAATTTTAAGTTATGAGCTTATTTATTATTTTATAACATTATTAAGTGTACGTTTTAAAAAATATCCATACAGTTAATATTTCCTTAGTATACCTACTCTGTGTAAATATCGTCAGTCGTTGGAGGCGACGATTATAACAGTGGCAGAAGACGCGTGTGGCAGATCGAAAAACTCAAATAACTTTTCAAAATAGATGACTGTAGATACTAAGATATTAACTTAACTTATAAAATAGTTTGTTTTATTACATTGTCTTAGAATATTGTGATTGTCATGTGTTATAAGTATTCAAAGCCTCAATTTGTCTAGAAAGGTTTGATGAAGTTAGTCCAGTAAGCGAACAACCTTAACATTTATTTTGTAGTACAATTATTTGCTAGGTTATATTTTCACTAGATTAATAATACAAATTGTCTACATTACCTAAAATTCATTACCAGTAATGTAGTAGGTAACCACAATAAAATCTATAGATTATTTTAACCAAACAGCCTTTTTCGGAAGGTTATAATGAATGATTTGACATAGCCTAGGGTTGGATTACAGTAAGAGTAAGCCGACATTAAACTAGTAATACAACTGTTGTAAAATACTTTAAACACATTACCAGGAATGTTGTAGCGAACCAAAACAAAAGCTTTAAACTATCTAACCAAACTAAGCCTTTTATACAGGTTATCTGAAATGATTTGACATATCCTAGGTTTGGATTGTAGTGAGCTGTTTTCATCATAAACTTGGACCTATGGCTATAAAATGTAGGCATATCCACTTAGGCTACTTGCCATTTTAGAAGTTTCGTGTACGGACTTGGACCAACTCATGTTTATAGCATTTAATTTCATGATAGCCTAGGCTATTGAAACAATATATTGAAATCTCATTTTGTAAAATACAACTGTTGTAAAATACTTTAAACACATTACCAGGAATGTTTTAGCGAACCAAAACAAAAGCTTTAAACTATTCTAACCAAACTAAGCCTTTTATACAGGTTATCTGAAATGATTTGACATATCCTAGGTTTGGATTATAGTGAGCTGTTTTCATCATAAACTTGGACCTATGGCTATAAAATGCAGGCATATACACTTAGGCTACTTGCCATTTTAGAAGTTTCATGTACGGACTTGGACCAACCCATGTTTATAGCATTTAATTTCATGATAGCCTAGGCAATTGAAACAATATATTGAAATCTCATTTTGTCATCTAAATAACTGGACCAGGCGACTTATTGTTAATCCTTAAGGATATTTTGACTTGGCTTATAGCAATTATTAACATTAGTTCATTTAGGAAACTCGCTGTTCTCTTAAAAGTTAAATTAACTACACTGCTAAAGTCACTGCATAGCCCAAAATACTCTGTTTGTTCTAAGATAACGCACCCATGTCTAAGATAACAACAAACCATGCCTGAAATCTTCATTTTATTTTAAAAATAAATAAATTCACGGATTTATACAACATTTACTTTGACAAAAACAAGTGATAAATGTATGAATGTTTTTCTACGGATAAAATGTTAGATCGGCGACGGGATTCGAACCTGCGACCTTTCGCTCCAAGAGCCCGTGCTATACCCACTCAGCTACCGCGATAAGTGTTTCTTAGGGGAAAAGTGACTAAAACTATAGCTATTATAGACATAAAACCCGGATTCTGGCGGCAGTTAAATGATAACGGAATGTATTCTGATGATACTCAAATCAGATATTGAATTTTTTATGAGACTCGATTTAAGTTTGATCATGTGTTTCAACTATCCTTATACTCGAGGAATGAGCGTACACCTAGTTTAGTATTTTGAATCATTAACCTAGGTCAAGTGGTTGTGGAGAAAAGTAAAAAAAGTGACCCTAAAATTTACTATGTTAATGTTATGGGAAAAAGTTTTTAGATTTTACTCAGATAATTGTACTAAAAACTTCACATTTCTTTTTACCAAAAGTTTCGTTCTACAAAACAATCATTTTGGTGTTTTAATTGTTGTTTTGCCTGGTTGATTTGTATAGATAGTTGCAAAAAATTTCTTATCTTCCTCGTTGCAGCAAACCTGCTTAATCAGCACTAATGTTACTCTTATGGAGAATCAATAAAATGCTATATATCACTTATTTATGAATATATTTTTGTGAAACTTGGTAAGTGGTTCTATGTAGTAGTGAGACACATTTATGGGCCTATGTAAAATAGTGATGGGAAAAACGACTTATTTTAACCATCCAATAGTTTTTCCATTCATCCAATTCTTTCAGATTGATGATTCATCGGATGGGTTCTCACTGGTAGTGGGGGTACTGCCGATTGCCGAGTTTCCCGCGCTGAGGTTCAAAGGATTCACCTGTTCAGTGGACGGATAGATGAATCATCCAAACCAGTGGCGTAACTGCCGGGCCCGCCGAGTTGACCTAGTCGCCGAGGGCAAACCGAGTCGACGGGGTCCGCGGGCCGAGGTAAAAGCTCTGGCGGGCCCGCATAATGGTATGAAACATACATACCATTGCCATTGCGGGCCCGTGGGCCCCCCCGCACCGCGGGCCCTGCGGGCCCGGCAATTACGCCACTAAATCTAGAAATGTATAATTTATTATATTTCATTTTTAAAACATTTAAAATGTCAATAATGTTGTAGTAAAACTTTAAGAATTAATTTTTTTGTAGCCTAGTAAATATATCTTTCATTCATTGTGCTTGGTGTTTTATAAATTACTCATTTTTTAACTGCAACAGTTTTAGTTTTATCATTTTAACCGTTCTCAATTCTAATTACTTTAAAAGTAAACTTTAAATAAAGCTATTTTAACAAGTATGTATGGACCTTGGCTCATAATAAGGTCCTTTTCAAATCCTAAAAGCACAACCGTAAACGCTATAGTGGCCATTTCACTCTAAACTGAATCTGAATCCATTCCAAATACCTTTTCAACTATTTTGACAACTGGACGTTATGAAGCTTCACGTTTTGACTCGACATTTGTCGACTTAATTCTTAGGTATTTTATGTTACATTGACGTTATGAAACTATTAACAACATTAATTAATTATTAGCTAGCCTAAATAAGAACCTTTGGGCGTTATTAAACCACTAAAATTTTACAAAGCTGGAGGCTGGAACTGACATTATATATTTGGAGGTTAGGGAACATGCGGGTCATGCAACCTTACCCCAGAATCTAGTATAATGGCTAGGGATAGGGTGAAACTACAACTATGATAAATGGGGGGCCTGAAAATAAGTTTTCGGGGGGCCCAAAAAAATCAGTTACGCCACTGATCCAAACGCGGGGTTCAGATGTTCTGCCTGATTCATCGGATGGTTTCTCACTGGCAGTGCGGAAGAGGGAACTGCCTGCGCTGCTGTGCGGAAGAGGGAGTTGCCTGCGCTGCTGTGCGGAAGAGGGAGCTGCCTGCGCTGCTGTGCGGGAGAGGGAGCTGCCTGCGCTGCTGTGCGGGAGAGGGAGCTGCCTGCGCTGCTGTGCGGGAGAGGGAGCTGCCTGCGCTGCTGTGCGGGAGAGGGAGCTTCCTGCGCTGCTGTGCGGGAGAGGGAGCTGCCTGCGCTGCTGTGCGGAAGAGGGAGCTGCCTGCGCTGCTGTGCGGTAGAGGGAGCTGCCTGCGCTGCTGTGCGGGAGAGGGAGCTGCCTGCGCTGCTGTGCGGGAGAGGGAGCTGCCTGCGGTGCTGTGCCGGAGAGGGAGCTGCCTGCGCTGCTGTGCGGGAGAGGGAGCTGCCTGCGCTGCTGTGCGGAAGAGGGAGCTGCCTGCGCTGCTGTGCGGGAGAGGGAGCTGCCTGCGCTGCTGTGCGGGAGAGGGAGCTGCCTGCGCTGCAGTGCGGAAGAGGGAGCTGCCTGCGCTGCTGTGCAGGAGAATTCATCTGTATAATGGATGGATACGTGAAAAATCCGTACATAGGTGTTTTAGATGTTTCACACGAATGAATTGTTGTTTGTATGATTGTTGGCTTCAGCTTATTATGTAATCTAATCCGAATAAACTGTTTTAATTCCTATAATAATTAATTTACTTTGTCATCAGTTTTAATTAATTCACAGTAAATCTCGCAATATATTTCGTAACTGTATATGAAATAGAACAATTAACATGTTTTTAAACTTATGTTGTTTTTTTTAAGTACGTTTGTAAACGGATTATACATATAAATATGTCAATGCATGTTCTGTAACAATATTAATTCACATAGATGGATGAATTAATTTTGGAAAATTATTGTGGATTATTGTGGATATTGTGGAAGAAAAATAGTTCAAATTATATTAACTTAGCAAATATGTTATGATTCTAGTCTTAACATTTAAAATTAATAACAACAATTTTATAAATTTTTGTTTTTGAGAGTCTAGTAAACTCTTGGGCCACTTAAAGTTGCTAAAATAGGCGTATCCACTTAATAATAAAATTGTATCCGTCGAATATCAACGGGTACAAAATAGTACTAATTGAAATAAAATATAGTAACCAGAGTTGAATGGACATTATAATGATAAAGTGAATTGTAAGTAAGGAAGCACAGTTCCTAATCTCAACGTTTTAATTCATTCAGGCAAATTGTTATTGAAATGAGGTTTTAGTAATAAATGGCTCTTCAGAATTGCTCTCAACCGTTATTGTAATTCAATCCCTTTTGTAATTTGAAAATAGGTCATTGATTTGAATTATTATACCAGACTATTCAATAAATTATATTCTATATTCTTGATTTATTTGAACGCTTTTTTTCATTTTCTTATTTCAAGTTACATCTCTAACATCAAGACGTAAATGTAAAGCGTAGGGTTTTGTATAAGCATGTTTCGCTTTGGGCAATTATTGTGTTTTGAAGTTTAGGACGATTATTCTATTTCCTCTTTGTGTCGTAAAGCAGTAAAAATATAGTGTATTTTTGAGATCGTTTTCCGGTGAGTGTTTCCTTAACACCATGCACTCCTTTTACTTTGTAACACACTCATTCCATTAGTTGTGTGATTGTTGTATTTACTGACTAATGCCACTAAATACCGTGTGTAATATGTCCAGTCTAAATCAGTTATAATTGTCTGAAAAATCCGGTTCTAACTGGTGTGTTCGACATTTGGTGACTATTATACTAAACTTTAACTACTGATATTAATTTTACTGACCATTTTATTTTAAGCCTATTAAATATTTTCTTAAAAAATCCAAGTTTATTATAAGAATAAAAGTATAACAAAATAACATAACAAAACATGTACGGTTCTTTTTTCTTAAGACTTCAAAAAAGGGCAAATCTCGGAACATAATTATTCTTGAAAAATACAAATAAATTTGTTATTTTCAATTTAAACTAAGAAGTAACTAAAAAACTAAAACTAACAATTGTAATAGTATTCTTTTTATGATTACTAAGAAGTAATCACTAACGATTGTATTAAATTGCATTTATTCAATTGAATCCCATGCGATATTTGTTAACACTTTAAGAGGAGTTTTGTTATTACTGAAACCGTATTTTTTTAATACAATAAATGTTCAATTTTTCGAAACACCGCTTTTCATATGCATGATATTAATTGGAAATATCCCACATGTTGTGTGCAAATTAGTATTTAATGCATATATTTAAAATAACTATAATATTTAAACAGCTTCAAATAGTTGATATGCAATATCTGATTATATGGTATTAGAACATGAGTTCTCGTTTAGCATCAAGTTATCAGCAAACAGTTAAACAGATAACACCATCCTCAATTAAATTGTATTTCTGCATTTGAATGAACAAATATTAAACTAATAATAGTATATTTCATCACTAGGGCCAAAAGTGGCGCTTTTCGATAAGAGCTAATGTTTAACTCAAGCTTCCTTGAACTTAAGTTCATGTTCAAGGAAAATAAGCGATAGTATTTGCCCTAGGGCTAAAAAACTACTTTAGCCCCAACACGTATGTATTTTAAACAACCGTTTTCGAAGCAGTGTGAAAAACATGTTTAGTTGAGCATTGCCTAGGTACAATTGGAGGCTGACATTATTATTTTAAGAAGGCCTCGGTCGCTTTGTAAATGAAAAGGCTTACGTATTTCCAATTACCAAATTAACCTTGTTTATTCTGGCACTGAAATGTAATATTTTGTAAACTTAATACCACCAGTTTCGTTTAGACTAGTTTTCGCATACATGTAAGCCAGAAGAATTTGTATGGCCTAACTTTTAACGTATTCGTTTAAGACGTAGAAATCACTTTGTGCGCGAAGGTAGAACACCACAATTTAAATATACACACTCGGGAAAGGCGGTCAGAAGGATACACCGCAACGCAAGCGACAATGGTGGGAACTATTAGGTAAAAACACAAGGAGTAGAAACATAAATCTTGGGGGGTCACTTGGACGTGAGACGACGAGGGTGCCCCTGGACGCTCGTTGTGTGCGCTCATGTGGCAGAGATAGGCTCCGCGCAGAGTTATTCATCCGACATTAACAGTTGTACACTCTCCTCCACATGTAACATGAAGCCATGTAACATGTACCAATGGCTTCCTTAATTTCTAATCACTTTTGACGAACTAACTAAATGTGTTTATTTAACATTCGCAACTCAAGACTAAGATAGTATTAAATATTTTATTTTAACATAATTTTTAGCATCTGGAATTTTTTAAGCAGTGTGATATTTATTTTCACTTAAAATTATAACTTTTATGAGTGACTTTATATATTTCATTTATGAATTGACACTTAAAAATTTGTAAGTAAAAACAATATTGTTTGTTGCAATGTCTGTGTCAACTAAGTTGTTACTGTATTGATACAGTATTATAAATAAATAGATATAATATTAAAATATTATAAAATGATACTAGTTAAAAGTATAGATATGTAATCTTACGTAAACTATTATTCGGTGTTATTTTCCATTTCACTGAAATGTTTAGGCCAAGTACAAACCCAGAATCAGATAAAGGCGAATGTTCCACTTACAGCGATCGACAATAAAGGAAATGGTTCAGTGGGTTTGCTTGATACCTCGATTGCTTCCAGACAACACGTTGAAGCACCCAAATGCACATTATCCTACCACAACGGGTCACACTACCAGTTCAGTAGTGAGTAGTTATTAGCATTTGATTAAACCTAACATTAGTACAACCTTGGTTTGCTTTACAACGTATTTTTAAATATTCTGCATTTTTATTGTTTATACAATCGCACAAATTTACAATTGTTTGATTCTCCCGTGTCGGATGCATCGGTCTCTGTATTTCATCTCAAGAAATCAACTCGAAATACAAATATTTAGGGAAACAAATTAACGAACCTCAAGAGTTTTCTTGTTTATATTTTGAGTTTTGTGAATGCAACTACAATTGGCTCGTAATACTTTTACATTTTTCTGCTTTGTCTGGGTTCACCAATGTTGTGTCATTATGTTATCGCCAATAATGTTTTATGTTGAATTAAGAAAATAACTTGCATGATGTACTACGTAAATATCTTTGTAAATAATGAACTTTTACCCTGAACAGTTTTTTTGTTTTCGAATAACATGCTTTCATTCCTCTCTTAGCCTGAATGGTGTTAAAATGCCAATATTTTCCTATGAATTCCAAAGTAAGGTACGATAAGAATGTGGGAGCTACGATATGAATAAGTTTGTAGCTGGGGCTATCTCTGCTGCACGAGTGAACAAAACGTCCGAGTAGTGGCGCCCTCGCCCCTCGTGGTCTCATAATATATAACTGCACTTGAGGATCTGTGTGTTTCGTCCCTTGAATGATTTTAACACCCTTCTGATGAGTAATAGTTCCGGTATTTGGTATATATTAATTTCACCTTATGAGACGATTGCTATTTAATGGTCAGACATATTAAATGGTTTTTATATCGATTTGTAAAGACTTATATACTTATTGTGAAACTGATAAAAGTATTATTTCCATTCGAGGAATAATTTCAAGGACCATCCTCGCGCATTTTTTTCAGTCTTACTTTTACAAATGTAAGCAATAATCTAAAAATTATATAAATTGTCAATTATATTAATAACACTGATCCAATAGCATGTGAAATACAGATTTTAATAAACAATCGTATAAGAACAAATAAAATACATAAGTTTTTATTAAATAAATCTTAATGAATTATTGAGTACCCTAATTTAGTACCACATTTCTAAAATATTTCATAATATTTATCGTTCATTATCAATTCACATTATATAAATTATTAAAATATTATTCCTTCTTAATCGGAATTTATGTTTTTTCAGGGTTTCTACGGTCAGGGAAAGTCAGGAAATGGAAATTCGGTCAGGGAAGGTCAGGGAAAGTCAGGGAACCAGAGATAACGCTTATTTTGTTACGTCTCGACCCCACCTACTAAAGATATAAAAATAAATGTGTAGCTTATAGACAATATTGATTATTATTCCAAATTATATTTATTTTGTTGTACTAACATTTATGACATATTATATAGAAAATAATGTTTTACATATTAAATATATAATAATTGTGCTCACATGCTTGTTTACAAAGCAAAAATGCTAATACGTACTGCGAAAGTTGGTCAGGGGAGTTTTACAGAAGGGTCAGGGAAAGCCAGGGACATAGAAAATTGAAATTCTGTAAAAACCCTGTTTTTATACAATCTGACAAATGTGGACTTTGAGAAAAATAAATCCTCTTCATCACCATACAAAGAGGGAGTAATCTTAAAATTAGATAAACAAGTAGTGTGGGAAGGGGACTTCTGGGCCAAGTGATTGACAGCTTCCGGTCACGTGACCGGATGCGCTGAGTCATTAAATACGTCATCTGAGGCTGAGCCAGTGACGTAGGCGGTTTTGTGACGTAATGAGGGAAAGGTTAAAGTTCAAGGTCACGGGGAGGTAATTTTAAAAAAGTACTACCTCGCACGCGTAAAATCCGATTGTGATTCGATAGTTTTAATTCGATAAAAATATCGAATGAAAACAATCGAATGAAGCAATCGAATGATACGAGTGCGAGGTAGTACTATTTCATTTATTACTTTATTTTTTTTTACTTTTCTTTTTATTTACAATAAGTTATGTTTACAATAATTTATGTTTACAATAGTTCCCCGTTGTTCGTTGTCATCGATGTTGTTGATCCGGACGAGTTGCGGCCATCACTTCGCTTTCTGATGAAAGACGGTAGATACTTCGATTCCTGCGCAGAGTCCATGTTGTTTTTTGATGCGTAAAGTTCCAAAGATAAATCGTAACCGGACGCAATGAGAAGTCTTAACTCTTCATTAAAAACCTCGAGGTCTTGGAAAGTCGCCAGATGAATAGAGTCATAATGAATACACCTAATTTTGATGGACATTTTAACAGAGAGCTCGATGTACACTGGTCAAGAGCCGGAGGTGTACTGACTATTCGCTAGCTAGCGTTTTGGTATCAAACAAAATAGTGGGGGTAAAGGTGTGGTGGGGCGGAGCAGATGGCGGACGGCAGATGGCAGGCGGCAGGTGGCAGCTGGTGCCAGGCAGATGGTTGCTACTACATCCACCATCATTAGTCAAACCCTATAAGGGATGACATTATTGCTTCTGCATCAGAAGATATTGTGCTAGAAACTTCATGTACTTGTATTTCATCATTTGTATTGTCAGCTTGCTTAATATTAAAAGAAGAACATGTGGAAGAAACAGTAGTGCCTTGTATTTGCGAATCCATGTGAACTATACAAGAGCCGCAGGTATACTGAAGTGATAAAAGCATGTAGGATAGACACTCGCCTTTACCCCCCACCACACCAGTTTCCCCCACCAAGTTTTCACATCGCACAATAACTACGGGACACGCATTAGTTAGGGGCTAGCTCTGACTCTGTGAGGATTGGAGCTCCGTAACTGAAAACATTAACAATTATTGCTCGACACTGTTTTTACGCAATCATAACAGTCACTGTGATCTAATTTATTGCATGTACTCATATGATGCACCTTGCGTAGCAGACAACTTGCTAAGAATGTTTCAGCATGGAGTATTCTACGGCGAAATCGCTCACAATCCACTAACAGCGTAGACCTTCTATCTTCACAGTCGGAGAAGTAGAAGGTGGTGGCAGGCGGACTGTTGAAGGACACCTTCGTCATATTTCTGTAAAACTGTGACATCTTTAGAATAACACAAACTCTATAGGTAGATGTTAATCCTGCAAGAGCTGAAAGTATAATGATATAGCGCTAGCGTGTATGATACCCACCCGACCTACCCGCACCACAACGTTACCTCGGTATACTTTAAACTATAAATAACTTGTCGTAGTTTGATCCATAAACAAAGTATTTATTTATGTCAGGCCTTGAAAGTGTTGTTTTCGCGCTATTTCTTCCCTACTCTCAGTCGGATCTGAATTCTATTTACACCATCTTGTTCGTCTGATTAACCCGCGTAATTTGAGTACCCACTCGCTATACTTTAACCCAATAATAAAGAAGTTATTAGTATGTAACCTTGAAAACATTGTTTTTTTCGCTATTTCTGCTATACCGTTGGTCGGATCTGAATTCTGTTTGCACCATCTTGTTCGTCTGATCAACCCGCGTAATTTGAGTACCCACTCACTATACTTTAACCCAATAATAAAGAAGCTATTAGTATGTAACCTTGAAAACATTGGTTTTTTCGCTATTTCTGCTATACCGTTGGTCGGATCTGGATTCTGTTAGCACCATCTTGTTCGTCTGATCAATTCGCGTAATTTGAGTACCCACATGACATACTTTGGACAAACTTTGTAGTTTTTTCGCTTCTGCTATTATACCCTTGGCCGGATCAAAATTGTGTTTGCACCTCCTTGTTCGTCTGATCAATTCGCGTAATTTGAGTACCCACATGACATACTTTGGAAAAACTTTGTACCCCCCCCCAACATGGGTCATGTTCAAGGTCAAGGTCAAGGTCAAGGACTTTGGGACTTAGAAATTTTCACAAAGTGGGCTGCACAAACAAAATCTCCTGCCTATGTACAGGCCAAGTCCCTAACTTGAAATGCTTAGGGTGGTCCTGAAAAGGACCGTTTGAGTGCTGAAAGGTGGTCGGGATAGGGATGGTCGGGATCAGGATCGGTTCAAACTTTATTCTTCAAAACCCACTTTACCCTCCCATCTTTTCTGGTTAAGAATAACTCCTGTGTGTCGGGTATCAGAGGGGGTGGCGGTGGGAGAGACTGCGGCAGACGCACCTCGATGTAGTGGACGGTATGTTGAAACAGGAACACGTGGTCCCCGTTGGTTGCCACATATTTATACTCCGTCATCCGCTTCAGATTTCGAAACTCGACCTTGGAGACTTCAAACGGCGTCACCAAGTCGTTCAGCCCCATCACCCTTGTCCGTTGCATCACCTCATCGACAGTCGGTGTCGGAGACGAAGGTTGAGCCGCCGATGTAGAAGGCCGAGGCTGAGCCGATGTAGAAGGTCGAGGCTGAGTCGAGGGTCGTTGTTCAAAATACAGCGGATGACCATGGAGATTCCGTTTGAGAGACTTCAAAGTTGAAGGTCTCTTAAACCCGCTCCTTCTTTCCGTCGACCTCTTCAAAGATTCCTTTAAGCGCTGGAGTTTTTCGGGAGTCAGAGGAGAAGACATGGTGTAAATAGGATGGAAGAGAAAATGGATAAGATAGAGTTGGATAGAGCACGTGTGTACTGGTTGCAAACCAAAGCCAGAATGAGGCGGCAGACAGAGTGAAGCAGGTCGTAAAGTGAAACCTTGCCCTATCCATACATGGGTAGAAAGCTGAGGACTGGTTTAGAACCGGTTACGTCAACCCCCCCCCTCGAGCTCCCTCGAGCCCCCCCCCCTCGAGACCCCCCCCCTTTTTGGGTCATGTTCAAGGTCAAGGTCAAGGTCGAGGGAAAAATGTTCTTGGAAGTGCGGGATAAAATCCCGCAACGAAGCAGGGTTATCCCTTATCCCGCTTTCCCCTCAATATCCCGATTTCCCATTCTCCGTCTATATAACCCGAGATTTCGAGCGTCTCTTCGCAGTAGCCTGCCGCCCGTTGCGATGAACGTCCCACTGGGTTGCAGTGCCTGCTGCAGCGTAGGTCTGTTAAGTGTGCGTTGGGCCCGACGCGCAATTAAGAGATCCGCGCCCTTGCATGTTTAGTTAGTTTGTTTAAGCATGTTAGATAACGCTTGTAGTTTGCTGCTAGGTAATATAGTTAGTCTAATATATATATATGTTAGTGGGTGGTATCGGTTTGAAGTGTTTTATTTACTAATAACATATGTACTCCCGGCCCTACAGGTCCCTCAACAACCTTGGTCAAAACTTGGGTTCGCAGCAGCCTGACGCCGGGTGTTTGGGTCTACGTCCCACCGGGTTTCAGTGATACTGTTGACCTTTGCAAAACCGACCCCGGCTGTTCTTGTTAAAGTAACGTTAACTGATTAATTTTGTTTAAATAGTTGTTGGTAAAGTCTTTATTTTAAAAGTAATGTAACTTGTTTCTCATCCTTTTCCTAACCCCTTACAAAAAGGTATGGCTCGCAAACCGACCTTATGTCATTACGGCGCGCAAACCGGTTGACATTACCCATCTTAGCCTGAGAAACGTTTGTGAAATATAAAATCAGCCTCTTGTTTAAAATCAGTCTCTTGTTTGTTGTCATTTGTCCCCTTCCCCAATACAGAGCGGGGAATAGAGCAGTATGTTATGCTCTATTCCCCGCTTTGGCATTATGTCACATGACCTTGACCCACTGACGGGACTTAGAAAAACCGTCGTTTGATCAAATATTGGAAGAAATGTGGACTTAGTGATATTTTATGCGGACAAGGTTGACACAAAAATGTTGTATTAAAAATAAAAACTGGAGGAGGGAATGTTTTATATACTGCAACAGCGTGGTAAAAATCATCATATCACTATGGAAGCTGTAGGTGTAAACACTTGGCTTGTTCCTTCCGAGCTTGCTATTTCAGAAGCATTTCTGTCCATCCTTACTTATGAGTTCCGAGGCATTAAATTAAAAGTAAAGATAGAGCTGAGACCGTTGCATAGAAATGATATGCATTGTATTTTGGTGGAATGGGAATCGCCCTCCGGCATTAATCTTTTCCATTTTATCAAAAGATCGTGCAAGGAGTTTTATGTAAAACGGATAATAGTCTCCCTTGTTTAAACGTAGTACAGCTTGCTTCCAAAGTAAAATGGCAAAGGTAACACCTTTGCTATTTTACAAAATAGTTTAACGTGTCCTTGACCCAGTTACCGGACTTGGAGCAATTCAGAGTATGCGATACAGTGTTGGAACAAACTACTGTCGAAGTCCTTGCCCCCCCCCCAATGATATATTCCTATAAAAGCGGGAGCAGCCCGCAGAGGGTTCGCAGTCGCAGGCCGACAGCCTAGCTAGCTGTTTGCCCGCGCTGTCCTCAATAGTATCTCTAGTATAGAGTTGGTACCACTGTATATTAGAGATGCTACCTTAGCTTAAGGCATGTCTGTTTATTACTAAGCATGTTAGAATAACGCTTGTAGTTTGCTGCTAGTAAATGTAGTTAGTTTAACTGTAGTTAGTTTGGTGTTGGTTTTAAAGTGTCTTTGAAGTGTTTTTATTTACTAATGAAATATGTACTTTTCTTTCACGCTCCCATTCAAAAAGGTATGGCACGAAAACCGACCTTATGTCTTTAAATATCTCAGGGGGGGATTATGTTTCTCAAATAAACACCTTTCCTAACCCCTTACAAAAAGGTACGGCACGAAAACCGACCTTGAGTCATTACGGCATGAAAACCGGATGACATTACCCATCTTAGCCTGAGAAACGTTTGTGAAATATAAAATCAGCCTCTTGTTTAAAATCAGTCTCTTGTTTGTTGTCTTTTGTCCCCTTCCCCAATACAGAGCGGGGAATAGAGCAGTATGTTATGCTCTATTCCCCGCTTTGGCATTATGTCAGATGACCTTGACCCACTGACGGGACTTAGAAAAACCGTCGTTTGATCAAATATTGGAAGAAATGTGGACTTAGTGATATTTCATGCGGACAAGGTTGACACAAAAATGTTGTATTAAAAATAAAAACTGGAGGAGGGAATGTTTTATATACTGCAACAGCGTGGTAAAAATCATCATATCACTATGGAAGCTGTAGGTGTAAACACTTGGCTTGTTCCTTCCGAGCTTGCTATTTCAGAAGCCTTTCTGTCCATCCTTACTTATGAGTTCCGAGGCATTAAATTAAAAGTAAAGATAGAGCTGAGACCGTTGCATAGAAATGATATGCATTGTATTTTGGTGGAATGGGAATCGCCCTCCGGCATTAATCTTTTCCATTTTATCAAAAGATCGTGCAAGGAGTTTTATGTAAAACGGATAATAGTCTCCCTTGTTTAAACGTAGTACAGCTTGCTTCCAAAGTAAAATGGCAAAGGTAACACCTTTGCTATTTTACAAAATAGTTTAACGTGTCCTTGACCCAGTTACCGGACTTGGAGCAATTCAGAGTATGCGATACAGTGTTGGAACAAACTACTGTCGAAGTCCTTGCCCCCCCCCAATGATATATTCCTATAAAAGCGGGAGCAGCCCGCAGAGGGTTCGCAGTCGCAGGCCGACAGCCTAGCTAGCTGTTTGCCCGCGCTGTCCTCAATAGTATCTCTAGTATAGAGTTGGTACCACTGTATATTAGAGATGCTACCTTAGCTTAAGGCATGTCTGTTTATTACTAAGCATGTTAGAATAACGCTTGTAGTTTGCTGCTAGTAAATGTAGTTAGTTTAACTGTAGTTAGTTTGGTGTTGGTTTTAAAGTGTCTTTGAAGTGTTTTTATTTACTAATGAAATATGTACTTTTCTTTCACGCTCCCATTCAAAAAGGTATGGCACGAAAACCGACCTTATGTCTTTAAATATCTCAGGGGGGGATTATGTTTCTCAAATAAACACCTTTCCTAACCCCTTACAAAAAGGTACGGCACGAAAACCGACCTTGAGTCATTACGGCATGAAAACCGGATGACTTTTTTTACCTATCTTAGCCCTCACTCACGAGAAACAGATTCAGTTAGTTTGCTTATCTTGGTTAAATCTAAAGGGATCTTGGTTAAATATTTGTAAAATTTAAGGGAATCTTGTTTAAATATCTGTAAAATTTAAGGGGATCTTGGTCAGGTGATTATTGTACTTCGGTTCGTAGTACTCTGGCGCCTACACAGTGATGAACGTCCTTGCGGTTTCAGAGTGCGCGACTGTTGTAAACTGGCCATATTGCTTATCTTGGGGGATACATCTTCGGGGAAATAAACTTAAGGGGACCTTGGTCAGGTATTATTGTACTTCGGTTCGTAAAACTCTGACGCCTACACAGTGATGAACGTCCTTGCGGTTTCAGAGTGCGCGACTGTTGTTAACTGACCATTTTGCTTATCTTGGGGGATACATCTTCGGGGAAATAAACTTAAGGGGACCTTGGTCAGGTATTATTGTACTTCGGTTCGTAGTACTCTGACGCCTAGACAGTGATGAACGTCCTTGCGGTTTCAGAGTGCGCGACTGTTGTAAACTGACCATATCGTTTGTTTGTTGGGTGAATTATTTTTCGGGGGAGAGGTTAGTGTTCCGTTATCAGGTTTATTGCCTATAATTGCGAGCTTTAAACTAGTCCTCTTCTCCTAATACAGAGCGGGGAATAGAGCAGTTTGTGGTCCAAGTGAGAATCACTTACTGCTCTATTCCCCGTTTTGGCAACATGTTCAGATGACCTTGACCCACTTCGGGACTTAGAGAAAATTATTGTTTGGTAAAAACATTTACTCTTACAATAATACCCCTTCCCTATCACTTACCCCCCCCCCGTAAAACGGGTATATAGGAGGGCTTCCACCAGTGGTAAAATCATTCTGCTGCTTACACTTTCCGAGCGCAGTTCAGTTTCCGACATGTCCAGCCGTAGG
The DNA here is from genome assembly GCA_963675035.1 of Allygus modestus. Taxonomy (NCBI): domain Eukaryota; kingdom Metazoa; phylum Arthropoda; class Insecta; order Hemiptera; family Cicadellidae; genus Allygus; species Allygus modestus. Next base: position 97,118,348 of record OY776111.1, on the reverse strand, counting down.
AAACAATCTTCACCGAGGAAGGTTGAACATTCTCCACCTGCTCCGCCAGCTCCTTCCATCCTTCGGCAGGCGTTGATGCTGGCATGCGTTGTTCCTGCGGAGCCGGCACCACGTTCGATGCCAGCTCTTGACGTATCGCCACCACTTCGGGCAAACCCTGTTGCTCCCCCGTCTGCTTCTTCATCTTCTTCATCGTCTTCATCTTCTTCATCGTCTTCATCGTCTTCATCGTCTTCATCGTCTTCATCGTCATCTTCTTCATCCTCTCCGGCTACTTCTCGCCCACCTTCTCCGGCTAGTTCAAGTTCTTCCAAATTATCTACATCACCGAGGAAGGTTGGACAAACACCACCTACTTCATCTCTGGCTTCACCAGCTCCTTCCATTCTTCAGCAGGCGCTGGCAGACATTCTTCCACTGGAGCCGAAGCCAATCAGAGATTAGAACCCACCTTCTACATCAGGCTCTTCTACACGTCCGTCTGTAATTTTTAATAACCCGCAATCTCCTTCTGAGAATTTAAAACAATTAAAATGTCAATGTATATATATCTTCAAAAAAGGTCCGAAGAAAGGTGAACGCTGTCACAGGTCTTGTGTTTCAAATGAGGAAATTTGCGGGTATCATTTAAAACTGAAACATAAGACTAGCGTTTCTCGATCTTCACCAATATCAACAGTGAACCCTAAAAAACTTCGAATTAATAGGCTTCGTAAAAACGAACGTTACTTTTTTGTTAAAAAGAAAGGTTTTCTAAAGGTGATTCTAAAATGCGCAGACCAACTGTTCTATTTAGCATTACCTAAGGGTATGTTCCACCCTGAAAACCCTACCAGACGAGACTATTTAATTCGAAACGAAAAGGGAGTCACTGTGTGGAAATCATTACCGTAAAATTAAAGTTCAAAAACCTATCTTCCAAATTTAAGTAAATACTTTGTTTTTCCAAATTAAAAAAAGTGTGGACAACCTATTTAAATTCTGTAGCATGCTGCAGAAGGTAAATAGGTTGTCCACACTTTTTTTTTATAATCTTAAAACGACCTTGACCTAGATAAGCGCGATGTTACAGAGTCAGTTATCACTTTGGTTGTGGATTGCATCAAGAGAGCATCTACCATGGTATACCTCCACTATATTGACTCTACTGCTAAAGCGGATACTTTTACCCAGAGTGTGTACCAACTGTTAATGGAGGACCAACATGTTCAGGTCAAAGGATTGGGTATTCGTGGAACAGAAGAAGTAAAAATAGATGTGAAACCAATTCCTTTGAAGAACAAAATTTACCAATTATTACAAGAAGGCTACATCCTGTGCCTTTATTACACAACCTCATAAACTACATACAAGGTCGGGGGGGGAATAGATCAGTTTGTGGTTAAAGTGAGAATCACTTACTGCTCTATTCCCCGTTCTGGTAATAGTTTAAGGTGACCTTGACCCACTTACAGAACTTTATACTCTGTTAGTATTAAATTGTTCATATATTGTTACAATAATACCCCTTCCCTATCACTAATTACCCCCACCACTTAAATCGGGGGGTATAAAAAGAGGTTTTTCATCATTGCTTATCTCATTCTGCTACTTGTGTTAGCACTAAGATATATAGCAGCTATGTCACCAATGGATAATATATTTCCTTCTGCAAAATCAATCGTGGGAATTATAAAACATATTGTGATTGAAAGTGAGGATGAAAATGAAGACGAATTGGAAGATGTTGAATTATTAAGTGATATGGATGCAATGGAAGATCTTGAATTATTGAGTGATATGGACAGTGATGATCTTGAAGCAGGATATATGGAACAAATTGAACCGTTAAGTGACGTGGAATCTGAAACCTATAGAATCTATCAGCATCTTCTCTATTCTGAAGAAATACATGATGAAACCCCAGCCACTAGTAGTAGTAGTTTGGATGGGATATTTTTAGATAGCGCACGAGGGGTATATCATATTCGTCGACGACTATTTCTTTCCGATGCTTCTGATACAACTGATTCCGATTCATCAAATGAGTCTGATTAAGTGTTGTTCTTTTCTTGTCAACTGTCAAACTTTAAATACAGAGCGGGGAATAGATCAGTTTGTAGTCAAAGTGAGAACTACCTACTGCTCTATTCCCCGTTTTGGTAATATCGTTGTATAACCTTGACCCATTTACAAGACAGAAAATATTTACCAGTTTAAAATATATTAAATTTTCTTGTTGGAGAAAATTGTCCTTGTTAAATACAAAGCGGGGAATAGATCAGTTTATGGTTTAAAATGAAATCATTTACTGCTCTATTCCCCGTTTTGGCAAATATGCTCAATGTCCTTGACCCAAATACAGAATTTTGTAGCCTCCAGCTACAAACTTAAACTTAACCTAAAACGTACCCCCACCACTTTTTCTAGGGTATAAATAGAGGTGCATTTGCAGTGTTTTTTCATTATTGCGTTGACCCTTGTGAAGAGCAAGCCTACATTATGAATAGCTGCAATATTTGTAAAGCTTCTTTCAGAGATGAATGGCTTTTAACCATTCATAAAGAATTGAAACATAACACCAATACAAATACAGAAGAACCAAATAAAGAAGAATTAGATTCAATCGACCAACAATTAGCAAAACATCAAGAAGAACAAAATGTAGAAGAACACAACGAAGAAAAAGAAGAAAAAGAAGAAAAAGAAGAAAATGAAGAAAAAGAAGAAAATGAAGAAAAAGAAGAAAATGAAGTTTCAAGACCAAGTGTCATTCATTATGCGCCTGGACCATCAATAAATGTGGAACTACACGCCCGAGCACTTCCGGGTAATGTTGTAACCCACTTTAAAATTGACAATACAAAATTGAAACTTGAAGAATTTTTAAATAACGCAAAAGGATTGGTTAGCAAAACTCTGGAAAATGAATTAAAAAGATTAAATTTTATTAAATTTGGACTATTACTGGATGCTTTATTTACAAACATTCAAAATGAAACCTCACCGAGAGGTTTCTTAACAAAAAACCGAACTATTATGTTTTCGTCAGATATTGATTCAATCGTATCTGAATGTTTTGAAGAGCTAATGACAAAAATACAAGAACACGAAGGAAGAGGATCTGGATGGAGTTTGTTAAGCATCACAGGGCTAGACTTAAGAGTGCACAAACACGGTTATGGAATTCGTGGCAGTAGCTATATCCCTTTACCAAAAAAGATTAGTGATACCAAATCCTGTATTAATGTGCAAAATGAAGATAATGAATGTTTTAAATACGTTATGTTGGCTAAATATGTAAAAAACCATCCTGAAAGACCAAGTCAAGCATATGAAGAAGTTCAACATAAGTATAATTTTCAGGGAATGACTTACCCTGTTGCAATTACTGATATATCAAAATTTGAAAAGCGAAATCCTTCAGCTTCTGTCAACATTTTCGGCTTAGATTCGTCAAACAATGCGTACCCCTTGCGCATAACACCTATTGAGCGCAGAGATCATACGGATTTGCTATTGATCACTAAAGGGGACATATTCCACTATGTCTATAAAAAAAACTTTGGAGCTCTTGTATCTAAACAAATATCAAAAAAACACGGAGAGAAAACCATTTGTAAAAGATGTTTTTGTCATGTAGGCAAACCATTAAGAAGGGGAGGTTCAGAATGGTTAGTAGAACATCAAAGGTTATGTAATGGAAACTATGAGGTTAGAATTAAATTGCCACATTCCAGCAAAGCGCAGATAAAATTTGACAAAGTAATACAACAATACCGTGTACCTGTTGCTGTTTACGCTGATTTCGAGTCTTCTTTACATCCGCTTGAACAACAAGAAGAGGACGTTACAAGAAGAAGCAAATACCAACTTCATTCACCAAACAGTTATTGCATACTAATTAAATCCACGTTGACTGAAGACCATCTTCAAAAATATGGACTATCATCTTCTCCAAAGATTTATCGCGGTGAAGAAGCAGCCAAATACTTTGTCGATGATCTGTATGACATAGCTGCAAAGGTAGAAGAACTGTATGGAACAAAGGTGCCCATGTCACCTATGGAAGAAGAAGAGCTTCAACATTATGATTCAACAACAACGTGTTATATGTGTAATAACACCTTTACACCGGATAACGTTAAAGTTCGTGACCACGATCATCTTACGGGAGCGTACAGAGGTGCAGCCTGTAACGCTTGCAACTTGAACTACAAACTACCATATTTCATCCCCGTAGTTCTGCACAATCTGAGTGGTTATGATTCGCACTTCATAATGCCCGAACTAGGAAGAGATAATGGAGCAATAGACGTTTTGGCTACTACAATGGAAAAATTTATAAGCTTTTCAAAAAAGGTGGGTAGAATTAAATTAAGGTTTGTTGATTCATTTAGATTTATGCCTTCAAGCCTCATGAAATTATCTGAAAATCTAAGAAGAACAGATTTGATAGAAACAAGCAAAATTGTACCTAATAGTAAAATGGATTTGGTTCTTCGAAAAGGAGTCTTCCCCTATGATTACATCGATGGACTGCATAGATTTGATGAAACATCACTACCTCCACCAGAACACTTCAGAAACAAACTTAATGATTCGGAAATATCACTTGAGGACTATCAACACGCACGTCGGGTATGGAACGAGTTAGATATGAAGACCTTAGGAGATTACTCGGACTTTTATGTCAAACTAGATGTAACTCTTCTTTGTGATGTAATGGAAGAATTCCGAAACACCTGTTTTGCTGCATACGGTTTGGACCCTCTACATTCGTATACTTCACCAGGATTAGCTTGGCAAGCCATATTAAAAGAAACAAAATGCAAACTCCAACTTTTAACAGACATTGACATGGTTTTAATGGTTGAAGCTGGAGTAAGAGGCGGATTGACCCAAAGTGTTACCAGACATGTCAAAGCCAACAACAAATACCTTCCCGATTACGATGAAACCAAACCGTCGACCTATTTAGGATATTTCGATGCAAATAACCTGTACGGATGGGCTATGTCAAACCCACTTCCTTTTGATAACTTTAAATGGATTAATCCCGACTCTATTGACGATATTTTACAAATTCCGAAACATGGTGACACTGGATATATTTTGGATTGCGATTTTGAATACCCTGAAAATTTACATGATCTTCATTATGACCTTCCACTTCTTGCTAAAACAGAGATTTCACCAATTGGAAAACACCCCAAATTAATGATGACATTAAATAATAAACAACGCTACGTGGCTCACTTTTGAGTAGTTCAACAAGCTATCGAATTAGGACTACGTCTAACAAAAATTAATAGAGTTTTGGAATTTTCTCAATCATGCTGGTTGAAACCCTACATTGATTCAAATACCATCAGAAGAGCAGCAGCTACATCAGACTTTCAAAAAGATTTCTTTAAATTAATGAATAATGCGATATTTGGAAAAACATTGGAAAACAAAAGAAGACACAAAAATGTTAAACTTGTTACCGACGCAAAAAAATTACAGAAACTAGTACAGCAGCCAAATTTTGGAACATCTATAATTATTAATGAAAAACTTGTAGCAGTGTCCATGAAGAAGACGAGTGTGAAGATGGATCGCCCTTTGTATATAGGCATGTCAATCTTGGACATCTCAAAAACACACATGTTCGATTTTCACTACAACAAAATGGTGGCGTTCTACGGAAGAGAAAATATATCTATTACATATATGGACACTGACGCTTTCATATATCGCATAGTAACATTGGACATGTATAAAGATTTACGTACATTTATTTACAAGAACGACTTTGATTTCTCCGATTATCCAAAAGATCATCCAAACTACGATAATGGCAGACACAAAAAAGTACTAGGCAAATTCAAGGATGAGGCTAATGGTGTTCTACTTGAAGAGATTGTTGCACTGATGTCTAAACTATATTCTTTGAAACTCTATAATGAAAAAGAAGAAGAAGAAGAAGAAAAGAAGAATAGCTATATTAAGAAAGCTAAAGGTGTAAAGAGTTTATATTTAAAGAAGAAAGTGCATTTTGAACACTACAAGCAATGCTTATTTGAGGATAACATCATTACAGCTAAATTCAACACCATCAGAAGTTTTAACTATCAGCTGTACAGCGTGACTGAAGTTAAAAAGGCACTATCCTGTAATGACGACAAAAGACAAACCCTTCCAGACAACATCCACACTTTACCATTCGGTCACTATTCCCTCAACCCTATTGACTAATAACCCTTTCATCGTCCTAGATCCTCTATCCTTTTCCTTTCCGTAAAAAAAGGGGAAACACAGCTTAACATTGCTGTGTTTCCCCTTTTTTTACACAAGTTTTGAATGACCTTGAACTATATGTATATATAAGCAGATTTATACAAAAGAATATTTAATACCATATCAGCTGCCTTCGTGAAACCATCATGTCAGACCTGAAGGAGAAGATTATTAATGAACTACACAAACCTGCAAGAATAAAGTTTTCAAGAAGAAATACTGTTATAAAAGGGATAAATGATCTATATCAAGCGGATTTAATTGAAATGCGACCGCATAGCAGGATAAACAAAGGATTTAAATATATACTCACAATTATTAATTGTTTTACAAAAGTTGCAGACGCTTTGCCTCTAAAGGACAAGACTGGTAAAAGCGTAACAGAAGCCATGGAAATAGTCATAAAAAGAGATAAAAAAATTAAACATTTACAAACTGATGATGGAACAGAATACTTTAATACAAACTTTGCACAGTTAATGAATAAATATAAAATAAATCATTATTCTACAAATTCAGAGAAAAAAGCAGCTATTGTAGAAAGATTCAATAGAACCTTAAAAGGAGCACTGTATAAACAATTTTCAAAAAGAGGTTCTTACGTATGGTATGATGTTTTACCACAATTAATAAATGATTATAACAACAGGTTTCATAGAACTATCGGTATGAAACCTAACAAAGTAAATAGAAGAAATGCAAAAGATGTATTAAAACGCATAAAGAAAAATACAAAGCCTAAAGTAGAAAAAATGCAGCCAAGAAAATTTAATGTAAGTGATAAAGTACGGATTAGTAAATATAAGGGAGTGTTTACCAAGAAATACCTTTCCAATTGGACGAATGAAGTTTTTACAGTGTATAAAGTGCAACCGACTGTACCTGAAACGTATATCTTAAAAGATAACAAAGGAGATTTGTTGGAAGGTGCTTTTTATGGACATGAAATGTTAAAGTCAACAGTAGGTGATGTATATCTTGTTGAAAAAGTGTTACAAAGAAAAAAGGACGCAGTTAAAGTGCGGTGGTTAGGGTTTAACAAAACTGAGGATTCATGGATACCTATAAAGGACTTGGTTTAATGCAAGCAACTCATTTCATCGTTAACCTTTGAGCAGGATGGAGATTATTCACCATAAAGATCGATTCAATATTAATAACATAGATGATTTAACTGTGGATAACGTTAAAATCAACAATGGTAAACACGGTAGTTTACTTCCAAACACTGTTCGATGTATAGTAAGTGGTCCCTCAAACTGTGGAAAGACCAATGTTGTCTTTAATTTGACCACTAATCCGCAGGGATTAAGGTTTAATAACCTATATATGTTTTCAAAGTCTCTACATCAACCAAAGTATAAATTGCTGGATAAAATCCTATCTGATGTGACTGATGTTAATTTTTACAAATTTAACGCTAGTGATAGCATTATGCAACCAAACGAAGCGAAACCGTATTCTGTATTTATATTTGACGATGTATCTTGTGAAAATCAGGATACTATTAGAAACTACTTTGCCATGGGAAGACATAATAACATCGACAGCATATATATAGGACAAACTTATAGCAAAATCCCAAAACAACTTATCAGAGATAATGCAAATATTCTAATTGTATTCAAACAAGATGATACTAACCTAAAACATATATATAGCGATCATGTGAATGCGGATATGCCATTTGAAAAGTTTAAAGAGCTTTGCGGAAAAGCATGGGCGGAAAAGTATGGATTTTTGGTTATTATGAAAGATCAAGCTATAAAAGATGGTCGTTATAGAATAGGTTTTGATAAATTCGTTTTAATACACTGATTAGCGGTATTACTGTACAAGTCGTCAAGGTGTGAAGATGGTTAACCAGGAAAAGCTATTAAAGGAAATAAAATCACTTAGTGATTCTATTAGACAAAAAAACCGAGCTTTAAAATCAGGTATAAATGAAAGAGAGCAATTTTTAGAAACAACATTCAAACCTGTTACTGAACCTTTAAAGCGATTAGCACAAAATATGGAAAAACCTTCAATTCGCTTCGAAGGAGACAAAATGCTACCAATTTCCAAATATGAAGAAGAATTTCAAAATGATGAAAGTTTTGGCCAGTTACAAACATCTGAAGAAAGCGACGAGTATGAAGAAAGCGGGGATATAGAGGATTTAAAGGAAAAGGACATTGCAGAAGATACAAGTACAGAAGATACAAGTGTAGAAGATACAAGAGCAGAAGAAGAGGATATTAACCCATCCAACTTAAGCAAATTAGGCACGGATATTATGTTTAAAGGAACACTTGGAAGAACATATACGTTAAAAATGTTACACGCCGCACATGCTAATTGAAATTATCATACCTATGGAGCTAGAATAGAGGATAAAGGATTAATGATTGGAGATAGCAAGTTAGATATAAACGAAAATGATGATATAGTTATTGGAGATAAGAAATATAAAGGTACAAAAGGTTTGTTTGAACTCATCTTTAAAAATAATCCTGGTAAATACACTAAAAGGGATTTACAATTGTTTAAAAATATATTAGAGTATACAAATGCACATAGAAAAAAGTATTCCAAAGGTCTACCTATTCATAGAAATCGGTCAATAAAATATACAAGTATTATATCCAGTCTTTTCCCCTCGAAATCAAAAAAAGCTCCAATTAAAAGAAGAGCTTTATCTTCTGCTGAATTAAATGTTTTGCATAAAAAGAGAAAAACAACTGATCCTACCACATCTGGAAAGGGATTATTGAAAAACTTGTATAAAACTAATATAATATATTACAACGATATAAATAAGTTAGTTGATCGAATGAGGTTATTACATGAAGCTATGGAAGCCGGGCACACTGGTTTAGAAAACGAATGGGTAGCTTTGGTTGATGAACTGCGAAAACAAGGAATAATTGATCAGTAGACATATATATAAGAACCTAAACGATAGCGATTCAGTTACATCATGAGTGTGGACAAGTTTGGACGGTATTCCGAGTTTGGAGTAAAATCTGGATATAGTGAAAAAAGAGCTGGGTTTCCGTTAACACCTGACGGCAACTATAATTTTGAAGGAAAAGTAATTCAAAATGTTGGTGATCCGCTTATGTCGTCTGATGCGGTTACAGTACAGTACATGAAAAAAAGAACCCCAACTGTACACGAAGATCATTGGGGGTTTTCCGGTAAAAGGTTAAGCAATATACAATATTCCATTTATGATGGTGAAGCAGTAAATTTAGCTACTCTAAAATTGTTAACTATTTACAAAAGGAATAAGACTGATACAAGTTATGATGTAAAAAAATTAAAATTATCAAATGTGGTGATTGTGAGCAGGATGGAGACGCTGTAAATAAGAAAATGTTTGATATTGTACACAAGAAATGGACTACGGAATATGAAAACATTTGGAAAGGTTTGGTGCAGCTCTATTCCATTATATCCATCGGGCTTCAGGAAGAGATGCAGCTTCAGATGTTGACAGTCACAATTATTTAGACTGGAAAAATATACACAATCCAGATAAACCTAATCAACGAGATAAACCGTCTGAGCCTTCTAAAGTCAAGACATTAGGAAAGGAGGATAAAGTGAATGTGATTAATGAACCAACAGAAAACAATGAAGATTACATAAGAGAAAAAAGAATTTAAAATACCCATGATAAGGGATAAAGCATCAGTCATATTCGAGAGACGATACAGAGAGGATGATGGAATCCAATATTACTGCGTGGAGTTTAATATCTCAAGAGCCGAGATTTCCCCAAGGAGTGTTGACAGATGGATTTGTTCAACGGTTTGATAGATATATGGATTGGGAACAACTTTCCATACACTACCTCTTTACAATGACTATGTTAAGAATTTATTTTCACAGAGTTAACTGGATCCATATTTTACAAAGACAACAGTTTTCAGAAGACTTCCTCGTAGAGATGACATCAAATTTTAATAACTGTTGGGAAGTAATAAGTAAATATCAAAATCTCTCTGAGAATTAAATTGACAATTTTAAAGATAAACTAGACTGGGATGTGTTATTCAATTACCAACGATTAAGTGCCAAGTTTCTAAGGGAACATGACAACTATTTAAAGTTTATTCATTTTACCGAAGACAACAATACCATCACCAGCGGAGAAACATCTGGAACATCTTCAATTACACCTTATTTCAATTTTTACTACTTCTATTTAATATGTCTACATTTAATTAATAAATCCATTTCTATATAATAAATGGATTTTAAACAGTATATAATACAAGAAACCAAAACTGATATTACATTCATTGTAAAACATTTATAGAGTGCACCTACTGATTGTAGGTTTTGCTATAAATAGTCATGTCGAGGGTTAAACGCATCAGTCATAATCGAGAGAGATTACAGAGAGGAAGGGGAATAGCATCAACAGCATTTTCTCTATTAAGTAAACCGGTTGGAGCTATAGTTAACAAGGCGATTGATTTATTACCTGTGGAATTACATTTACCTGGAGGATATCAAAATTGTGGTCCTGGAACCAAATTAGAGAAACGTCTTGCTAGAGGAGATCCTAGAATAAATAAGCTCGATCAGGCTTGTAAACAGCACGATATAGCGTATTCCAAATTTGGTGATACTAAAAATAGATCAATAGCAGATAGAGCACTTGCTGAGAAAGCTTGGCAAAGAGTAAAATCTAGTGACGCGAGTATTGGTGAAAAAGCAGCGTCTTTAGCAGTAACAGCAGCAATGAAAGCAAAAACTACGTTTGGAGGAGGAAAGAGAAGAAGGCGTGGGAAAAAACCCGCTAAGAAACAAGGAGGTAATATCAGAAGAAAACGTCGATCTACCAATGGTAAAGCTAAAAAGAAACCAACAATATGGTCAATGATAAAAAAGGGAGGAGGATTATACCTAAGACCGTATCGTGTGTATTGAATAAGAAAGAGCAATTAATAATTAAAATCAAAGAATTAACCAATGAAGAACTGATTACATATGCTTCTTGTTTGAAAATCCCATTTTTTAGAGGAGTATTTATGAAAGATGAATTACCGGTTAAAATGTGGAAAAATGAGACTGGTATTGTAAATTTGGATAATAGTGAAGGATTAGGCACTCATTGGGTGTGTTACAAGAAACTTGGTAAAACCATTTACTATTTCGACAGTTTTGGAGACCTTCCACCACCGAAAGAACTTCAACGATACTTTCGTGCGGCAGAAAATGTTTTTTAAAATCATACAAGAAAACAACCTGATGATACATCCATTTGCGGTCATTTATGTTTAGACTTTTTAGCTAAAAGTGTTAGTCAACTTTAAGATGTCCTCGTATACAGTGTCATTAACCGGTAACTCATGTACTTTGCGCAGTATTCTGTTTCCAGCGCTACGTTTGCAAAAAGGAAGACTATGGGAAGCCGCATTATTGGATTTAACAACATATAACTCTATTCCAAACGTTAGTGAAGGAATTAATAACAAAATACATTATTACAAGACAAAAGATGATAAAGGAAAGTATTCAGCTTTGGAAGAATTCAGTTTACCAACAGGAGCTTATGAAATTGATAATATAAATGAAGTTATACAAAAACATATGGGAAAAGAAAATATAACGATAAAAGGCAATAACAATACAATGAAAGCCGAAATTATTTCTAAGTATTATATTGATTTTAGTCAAGAACATTCAATTGGTAGTTTATTGGGGTTTTCTAAGGAAACAAAAGTATTAGAACCTAATAAAACTCATTCTGGGAATAAAACTGTGACGATCATCAAAGTTAATAGCATAGACATTACATGTAACATTATACAAGGATCCTACAGAGATGGAGAAAATCGTCATATATTACACACATTCTACCCATCAGTTGCACCGGGTTTCAAGATAGTAGAAAAGCCTCAAAACCTTGTGTACCTACCGTTAAACACCAGTTTCATTTCAGACATCGTGCTGAACATAGAGGATCAAGACGGAAACCTTATTGACTTTAGAGGAGAAGCTATTACTGTAAGAATACATATAAAATCATCCGCTTAGACAATGGGGTTATCATTTAAAAAGAGAGAGCCAACCAGCAAAGAGGTCAGTAGCTCATCAGCTGTAGAAGGATTAACAAGTGACAACATTCGTTTTCTAGAAGAAATTGGATTAAAGGTCATTAACAATGGATATACTGGATATAGCGCAGGGTCCAACATTCGACGAGACCTTATGGGAAAAGGAATATCACACGCACAACCCTTACGCTTCGTCCAAATTAAACAATAACGATGAAATTAGGATTCCTATACAACAAGACATTTATACTCTTCCATGCGAAAGTTATTTATATATTGAAGGAAAAGTAACAAAAACTGATGGTACTGCTGGAACCACTGTTCCGTTCATAAATAATCCTATGGCATTTTTGTTTGACGAGATTAGATATGAAATTTCAGGAGTTACAGTCGATTCAACAAAAAAGGTTGGAATTTCCAGTACATTGAAAGGATTAGCGTCTTTAACACCAAATGAGAAGAATCTGTTAGCTGTTGCAGGATGGGTTGCACCAGACAAAAGTACAATCGCTCCTGACTCTTCGGGAAACTTTGATTTCTACGTACCTTTAAGATTACTCCTAGGATTTGCTGAAGACTACAGAATAATAATAATAAATGTAAAACAAGAACTAGTTTTATTAAGATCATCAAACGATAATGATATTATTAAAGCAGCTGCTGGAACAACTGATGCCAATTTAGACTGGAAATTAACATTAGACAAGATTGTTTGGAGAGTACCACATGTGCGACTAAATGATGAACACAGGATTACATTATTAAGAAAGTTAAAATCAGATCGAGACATTGTAATGCCATTCAGAAGCTGGGAGTTTCATGAATACCCCGTTTTACCTACAACACAACGGCATACATGGACTGTAAAAACTTCTACTCATTTGGAAAAAGCGAGATATGTAATATTTGGATTACAAACGAAGAAGAAAAGTATAATAACTGAAAATGCTGGTGAATTTGACCATTGTAAATTAACAAACTGTAAAGTGTTCCTGAATTCACAATTCTTTCCCTACGACAACTTTAATATTTCTTTTGATAAAAAAAGGTACAGTGTTTTATACGATATGTACGCTAGGTTCCAAAATTCATATTACGGCAAAACAAATACACCTCTACTATCTCCCGTACAGTTTGAATCGAAAGCTCCGATTGTTGTAATTGATTGTTCCAAACAAAATGAATCTGTAAAATCGTCTAGTGTTGATATAAAAATAGAAATGGAATTTCAAGAAAACGTACCTGCAAAAACATCTGCGTATTGTTTAATTTTGCACGATAAAATTGATACATACACACCGTTGACCGGTATTGTAAAGACAGTATTGTAAAACGTTGTACCACCACCGGCACCGCCACTGTCGCTAACCTATAAATAGCGGAGCAACAATGCAGGTCTTCAGTTGATCGTCTATCGTCAAATGGGTAACATCTTCTACAAAATGAGTTCTCCATCTGTTGTACAAGGTGATGCAGAGGTAGCACCGTTATTGGAACGTGATAATACTAGTGAAGCAGAAATCATCAAGGAAATAACTGCATTTTTAAAGTTTGGTAAAAGAGATAGAGAGGAGGAAAGTAATGCAGACCCATCAAAGGTAGTACCAAAGAGGAAGAAGAAAGTTGAAGAAAATATTCCTCCTCACATTTTAACTGAAGTTTTTTTGCGAATCTTTTACCCCATCTCAGCATGCATCAGTAAAAGTGTATCAGTTGGATTGATGAAGTCATTGGATTATTCCCCTACAGTAATACTACACCATGGAACAAAAAAGGTTTTATTTTCGCAAAATGCTTGGGAGTCATTTTTGAAACATGTACATTTAATAGAATGTTATTTAACTAACAGTTTGTATGGAAGGAAAACACATATTCGACTTTTGGATTGTGACAATGAAATCGATATTGTTAAAGATCGCGGACAACTACAAGTGCGAATTAGAGACTTGACTCAACATGAAAATAAGATTCTACTGTCACGTGTAGAATTCTACGTTTTAAACTACGCAACAGAACCTATTACAAGGTACATGAGACAGTTGGTATTTGCAAGCGCTATTATTAAAGAATATTTGGTCGATACTTTGGAAAAACAACCTGATAGCACCATCGTGTACGGACCTGTGGATACATCTATTTTTAATAGAATACCTCATGAAGTTTGCATGTGGAGAAAGTTAAAGGATTTTGAACCACTTGTAGAAATCGCTACAGAAGCTACAGAAGAAACAACACAGGAAGAAGAAACGGAGAAACAAGAAGAAGAAGAAAACGAAACACAAGAAGAAGAAGTTAAAAAAGACTAAAGTTTGACTTAGTAAAGAAGAACACACGTGGGGTAGGCCTATTGGGGACGGTGCCCACGTTAAATATACACCAACGCGCCTGCAACTGTACGGCCTGGTATTTAACCTACCGTGGTGTGGAAAACAGTTTAGTTGATCGCTAGGTGCCATGATGAGCGGAGGGGATGAAGAAGTGAGTGTAAAGCCTTGTGTAATAGAATTTCAAGCATTTCGAAATAATGATGATAGGTTTATTATCAAGGAATTAGTAATTTTAGACTTGCTTACATTTGTAGCCTACCCATTCACGTTTGAAGCTCCTTTTTCTTTTAACAAACTTAACACCAAAGCAAAAAGTACAAACAAATGGATAACAAACTACTTTCATCGCATACATTGGTATGAAGGATTTATAAGCTACAGTAATCTGCACAGTATTATGTTTAACTTTTGCAAACAATATTCACATATATACACAAGAGGATTAGAAAAAAAGAACTGGATACAAAAGTACACGCACGGTGATGTTTTCGATATAACTATCAGTAAGGACTTTAACATTAATCTCGGTAATATTTGCGTCGCTGCAAAAGATCTTAAACACGGCCAAACAAACTGTGCATTGTACAACGCATATCGTCTGGCTGCTTACTTGAAACAAACGCAGGAATGTGGTGGGGGTAGCGGAGAACAGAAATGTGGTGGGGGTAGCGGGGCCTATAAATACGAGGAGACAGCACCGCTCCAGCACGAGTATTATTCGAGACTCCGAAGAGGCAACATCACAGAAGACACCACAACCACCACTGACGAAGATGGCATCACAACAGTTTCTACAAACACTGGTTGATCAATTCAACACTCATTCAAAATCCGACCTTCTGCTAACTAAAAAGTGTTCAGAACTAAAAGAACAAAAACACTACATTATTCATAACATCAAGAAAGTGGAAACCACACATGGAGAAGCAATTCTAGTTTCATTGAGCGAAGGACCTTTCACTCCAGGAGATGAGCCGAAGTTTCAAGTATTTCTTCCAAAACGATTTGTTCAACTGCTACAAAATGAAGATTTGCGAGATATTCAACCGGGGACGTTGTATTTGGTATCACACGGTGTAAGCGGCAACAACTCTACGGAACTCACTCTGCACATCACGCATATTTGTACATAATGTCTCTGTTTGTATTTCTCTGTTTGTATTTCTAGTCATTAATGTTAGACTTAAGCTTATTGTATTGTAAGATGTTTGTTTAATAAAGAAAAGAAAAAAAAAAAAAAGAAAAAAGAAAAACAGCAACACAGCAGTATATTATTTTATATACTGCTGTGTTGCTTTTTTTAAATTCAAATGGGTGACCTTGAACTTTCATTCAGGGTTAACTTATGCAGAGGTATAAAAGAGAGGGAGCAGTGAAGTTAGTCTCAGTCTTGTCTAACACACGCTGCAGCTAACATGTCGGTGCCACCTATGAACAATTTATTTTTCGATAACAATTTGAAGACATATTGTTGCGAGTTACAATGTTTTAAAATACCAGGCGATCAAGTTGACGGGAAAGCTTGTCGTAAGTGCAAGTGTTTCAGCTATTGCATATGTAGATGTAAAACGTATCAAATTAACCGACAAGATAAAATACAAGAATTACGCCGACGGCTTGCATTACTTTGGCGGCGAATGGAGTAGCAACCATCTGCCGCGCACTTGCCACCTGCCGCCTACCATCTGCCGCCTGCCATCTGCCGTCCGCCATCTGCTCCGCCCCACCACACCTTTACCCCCACTATTTTGTTTGATACCAAAACGCTAGCTAGCGAATAGTCAGTACACCTCCGGCTCTTGACCAGTGTACATCGAGCTCTCTGTTGAAATGTCCATCAAAATTAGGTGTATTCATTATGACTCTATTCATCTGGCGACTTTCCAAGACCTCGAGGTTTTTAATGAAGAGTTAAGACTTCTCATTGCGTCCGGTTACGATTTATCTTTGGAACTTTACGCATCAAAAAACAACATGGACTCTGCGCAGGAATCGAAGTATCTACCGTCTTTCATCAGAAAGCGAAGTGATGGCCGCAACTCGTCCGGATCAACAACATCGATGACAACGAACAAGGTGGAACTATTGTAAACATAAATTATTGTAAACATAACTTATTGTAAATAAAAAGAAAAGTAAAAAAAAAATAAAGTAATAAATGAAATAGTACTACCTCGCACTCGTATCATTCGATTGCTTCATTCGATTGTTTTCATTCGATATTTTTATCGAATTAAAACTATCGAATCACAATCGGATTTTACGCGTGCGAGGTAGTACTTTTTTAAAATTACCTCCCCGTGACCTTGAACTTTAACCTTTCCCTCATTACGTCACAAAACCGCCTTCGTCACTGGCTCAGCCTCAGATGACGTATTTAATGACTCAGCGCATCCGGTCACGTGACCGGAAGCTGTCAATCACTTGGCCCAGAAGTCCCCTTCCCACACTACTTAAACAATTGTCAATTATGTTACTAACACTGATGGAATAGTATGTGAAATATATATTATAAAAAACATTGGTTTAAAAAAAAATAAAGTACATAAGTTGTTATTAAATATATCTAATTGAGTTTCCTAATTTAGTACCACATGTCTAAAAGATCTCATAATATATATAGTTTATTATCAGTTAGCGTGAAATAAATTATTGAAATATTATTACTATCTTAATCGGAATCTATGTTTTTATCCGGTCTAACAAATTTGGACTTTGAGGAAAATAAATCTTCTTCATCGCCGCACAAAAAGGGAGTTTTAAACATTTTAGATTTGAGAAATTTGGAGTGGTTGACTTAGGTTATTGAGATTTTTTCATGCAACTATAATTTACAAATATGTTTATAATGGATGAGTTTATAACAAATATATTGAGTGAGAAAATGTTGATCGAGTTTGATACAACAACGAATCTCTCTTACTTCGGAGCCCAATAATCCCTCTTACGTGAACTTGCGTAGTAAAGGGAATCACAGGAGAGGCAATCGGTACTATTGGTGACCAGAGCCCCTTTAATGTTTCCTTTATCAATAGTGTCAAAGGTTTAGATATTAAAACACTTTCTCTTCAAAATGAAATCAACTCAAATCAATGCGTGGCATTAGCAAACTTGATTTTAATAGTATTTCAATACGATCATGCATCATAACATAATGCACATGCCACCGTCATCAGTGAACTGTCGTATATTGTCCTCTAGGTGGACCATGTCTACTCGTCATCATTGTCATATTACGCCGAGATTATATTCGGTATGCTTTAATGTTAGTTTGTGTCACCCATCGTTTATTCAATAATCCGTTTCTTCCGCTTGATCCCTCAATGTGGATAATTGATTGGGTGATTCTGAATATTCTATATGACTAATCAATGATTTCAGGGGATATCAAAAACCCGCCCTTTCTCTCCCTTTCTTTGGGGTCGATTTAAGACATGAAGCAATTGGACCCGTGGTCCTCCGGTATTTTGATTTAACATTCATAAAATACTCTCTTCCTCTCATACTTAAAATAGATCTTCACCATTGGTACAGGAATATTTAACAATGCAACTCGATATATACACTTATATCATAATTACAAGCTCTACCCTGGTCTTTTTACTTTATATTAAAAATATGTATAATTTGGGTTAACTATGCAACAGGATCCAGCGTCAATGACCTGGATATGAGCTAGCATTATCACGATACACTTAAAACCTATTCAAAATGACACAGAATATGAATCTTATACTGACTTATAAAAGTAATGTATACTCTGAACTGATACGGTATTATAAGTTACAAATATACAAGTGGATGTATATAGTTGAATGTTTTCGAACTGATATATGTGGGAGTTCTACATTTGCATTTTCTCCTATGTAAGGAACAAGACGACTTCAGTACTTCATGTAGATAAGACATACCGAGTAAAAACTGCATTTTGGCGATATTATACTACAATTTTTTTTCAAGAACTATATCATACCAATACAGTATTCATACTGCATGATTCTTGTTTTAGTACCATTAAGGGTAAGAAATATTTGTCATCAAAGGCAATAAATTGTATGCAGTCAAAAGTAAAACCGTTAGGATCTTTAATTAAAATATTTCACAATTATTGTAAATTTACAACAAAAGGTTCAATTTTACTAACGTCATTTAGGCACGTTCCGGGCAGTGCAAAAATCAGTGCCACCAATTGACGATGTCGATGTCGCATCCATGTGGATGATGTTAGATTCTCCTAGCATAGCCTAGCCCAGGAGAGGCAAATACCGCTGACTAGCACCGTCTTGGCCCAAAGGGCTGGGTTTCGGCCCTTTGGTTATGCTGAGATACTCCCACCTCCATTACAACAAATCGCCTAGCTCTTAAATTTATGTCGGCTGATTTGCTTGGGTCCATACCCGTTCCCGGTACATTAAGGTATTGACAGCGGCAAATATATGTTACTGTTTTAATTTTTTTTATTTGGGCTTACAAACATTAAATGAACGGGATCAGAAACTGACACATACTTTCTCCATTTTGGCGCAACTTCAACGAATAAATTACTTTTATTTACTAAATATGGAATATAAAGTACAGACAAATTTCCAAAATAGTTTTCAGAAATAAACACCCAAATCCCTTTTTGGGAGGCACTACAGAATCCGTTGCTACACACAGTGGTTTTAAGAGGGGAAATGCCCCCTTGCCCCCACCCAGGGTTGAGTTGTAACACATTTCGAATATTCTCTGTTGGTAAATGCTAACTTGACCTGCGTATGAAGTTAAACGAAATTGATTAGTATATAATAGAGAAATGGTAGGTTTTGTATCCCCCATAAGAATAACATTAGACAACGTGCTGCGTTTACCGCAAAGTGAAAATTTAAATTTTATCCGTAACCAGCAATCTTGAATCTTAGAATAATAATTCATAATACTAAATTATTTAGTTTTTTGAGCTCTTTTTAATGGTGATAAGTGATATTTTTTAACATTAATTTTTTATGAATTTAGGATGTTACAAGTCCTGTAATTTCTTAACCCGAATTTTTCCAGGAATGCGGGTGGTGTCATTTTGTTGGAAACCTAAAGCTCTACAAACCATTAAAGTTTAATCAAAATCGTAAGAGCCGATTTTGATAAATTTTGATTTTTCATGTTTTTAGCGGTTTTGGGGGGATAATTACCATTATAAATGAATAATTCAAAAATATGAAAAAAACGCCTGGAGATATCGTAGTGTAGTACCTACATACCAAATTTCATCAGCATTGGTCCAGTGTGGGATCTAGCTCTGAACACATCCAGACAGACACACACACACAGGCAGACATTACGTAAAACCACTTTTTGGGTTCAGGGAGCACCAAAACGAATATTCCCACTAACAACTCAAATTCGATCATTTTGACGAAAACAATACTTTATCCATATACTATGTATAGGGGGAGAAAGTAAAACAATGATTTTTTTAACACAACAATTTGTTGTTTTAAATACAGTCATGTGGCATATTAGTAAAGTAAAGCTTAGTTTATTATAAGTAAGAAGTTTGTTTCGGAAAAACAATGTCTTATGGTTTCATAAAATACAGCGTATTCTATAAACAAAGGTGGTAGAGATTTCAAAACGGGTAAAGAGTAATGAGTTCTGTTTCTATCAAAACGTTTTGTGGTACAGTCTTTTAACATTATGTACAACATGATATATATTTATATTTAACAATAAGGAGATTCACTCTAGTGACTCTGTCTCTTTGTGACCTGTATTAAAAAGTTACAAGTATTTTTACGTTATTCCTTGAGGTCAATTAAGTTAAGACTACTTATTTTATTCTATCCTTCTAGGTCAAGTAGCTCTTCAGTAATCTGTTTGAGACACCTTGCACATGATGTTTATTGTTTCCCCTCGTTACAAACTCTATAATACGACTGAATGTTACAAATGTTTTTGAAACTTTTCGTCTTTTCCCCCAATAATTGTCCTCAATACATACTTCTAATACTAGTTGAGGATTATTTCTTGCACAATATCTACCTCTATCCAATATGCATTTAGAATATTCACAGTAGCAATCATAATCACACCAGATCGTCGACGATTCACTCATTTTATAAATTTTCTTTAAAACCAAATTTAATCCGTCCCATAATTATTTACCTATTACTTTACTCAACCTGCAAATAATACCATCACTAAACCGTTACTGGGACTAAAAGTGTACCGTAATGTCTATTTAATACGGTCATCAACAGGAAAGTTAAGTATCATTTACAAACAAGGTATTATTATAACTATAATTACTTTGTTTAAACCTTTCTAGAATAAATCCTCAGGGGTTGACGGAAACCGAAGGCGAGTAATTAGCCACATAACTTCTACAAATAGTTTATCCAGTCAGATATTCTGTTTTCCTCAACTGTAAGGTAGATTTGTATTTAGTGACTGGTGTGTGTGAGTCCAGTGCCTCTCACAGGCACCAATATGACGACGGCCGACGTACTCGTATTGATCAGCTGTCCGTACCATTGTCTATAGTTGATGGATGTCCCTTATCCGCCCCCACAGTCATACGTCCTCAAATAACACTATTACTCAGCATACAGAATTGTAATACTATAACATCACGTCTCACACCTGCAGCTTGCTCTGTGTGGATTTATTTTGCCCGCACAAAGTACTATAACATTTCTATCACAATCTGGTCCCAGTCCTGGTTATTCCCAATTCCCAATATGGTTGCAATTACTCTTTTTCGTGAGTTCTTATTATACTTTATTTGTCAAGATATTCATATAAGTTATTTAAATACGAAGTTTATAAACCAAGTATTTGAGTATTTATACATTTTACACTTAACCTACTATTTTTCACAGAGTTTAAAGTAATTATAAAGATGTTTTACCATAGTTAATGTAAAAAAACACCTAATTTGTATACGTAAACAGTTGATAATATTTTAGGGCAGGGCGCTAACTGACCCATTAACATAGTATGTATTAAGTGTCTCACATGTAATATGCAATTTAATAATTGTTATACGATTCATAGTGTTTTTAAGCACATAGTAAACATGCTTAGAAACCATGTTCGGTGTAGTTAATTAACAATTAATATCTGATTTGTGTAAATATCGTATACCAGCGCGCAGCAATGTTTAAAGCAACTTGTATGACAAACTTATCTTATGCGGTTCCTTGTGAGCTTGAACTTTAACATAAAGCTCTACTTTGGAGCAAGAAACTCATTATATAAAATAACATTTATCAATATAATGAACAAAAACAGAGTAGTAAAATTAACACCATAAGATTTACATCACTTATGGTGCAAAGATCATAAGACGTTTACATACAAAACAGCAATATTACAGTCTGGCAATAATAAAATAAAACGCCAGCCAATACATTATATGAAAACTACAATAAGGGGCGCTTTTGGTCATATAGATTTAAAAACATGTGGGATTATTTTGATTACTGTTCCAAAAAATCGGAACTAGATGCTGGATGAACTTTCCTAATACAAATTAGCGTTATTGAAATATCTATCTTAGCACAATTATTGTGTGTGTTCTGAACAAATAATTGCATTAACCATCTTCTTACATTATATCTTAGACTATTAGAAGACGATGTCATCATTACGCCACACCGGATAACCACACACTAATGTTGTAGGTGATCCATGTTTAAAAAATAATTGGATCGCTTTTTGCAGTCACAAAGAATTTAATTGTAAAATCAGTAATTTAAATAGTTTAAAATAGTCATTATTGAACTACAAAATAATACGAAAGTAACCCTTTTATATGCTAGATTAACTTAATATGCTTATATGCTATGTTTAACTTAATTAAATTTACACTGTTAACGATTTTTGTTATGTGTTTTTTTGTCGTTTTTAATACTACAGGGTAAAAGAATTGAAACAGTACTTATGAACAAGTACAAAATAACACCTGTCTAATTGACTATATAGTTAGTATTAGTATAAATGTTTCTTCCAGTAGGGGGCAGATCCTAAGTTCATTAAAATCATTAAATCATTGTCTAAGGCGCCGACGCAACTAGAAAGTATTTTAAGGCGAATATGAATGAATGATGAGTGTAGAAAGGGTGAGATGCCTTATGTAGCCTTGTTATGACTAAGACCGACCGATTCTCTAGTCAGGATCATTAATTGATAGCCCAATAACCAATGGCAGCTGGAACTTCACAACATTTTCCCAGGCTCAATCTTACGAAGTTCAGATTGTGAAGCGATCACGGTAACCACTGCGCTGCCCAGCCATTGTAATAAACCTACCATTTGGAACTGAAAGGCAACAATTTGGCTAATAAAAACTCTTTATTAGATGGTTTTACTTGACAACATGAGTTTATAAATTTACTTTTGAACTTTAGGAGCCAAGTTTAATTTGTTTATTTAGTTTGATTTTGTTTAAACAAATGTTTTACTAACCTAATTAAAAATATCAGGTATATATAAGATATGTGCTAGAAGTAAACATTCGAATTCTGTATCCATTGTAAACAAAAAATAAATAACACCACTAATAAAGTATTATTTTCAAAATACGTTTTAAAAAATATGTTGGCTGCCTCTTTTAGCCTTCCATGTTGACTATACATCTGTACTTATAACGTATACAGCAAACCAAGAGGTGGGCCCGATACAGTACAAATTATAAACTGATAAAATCTTGCCCGGACTGGTATTCGAACCCAAGTCTCAGCCGCAAGACAGGGTGACTTCATTTTGAAGCCTGTGTCTTGACCATAAATAACACCTACAACTCACATTAATTACCACCGCAGTTGTTAAATAAGGTTATTTGTTTAGCTTATTTATATAAAGTTATTAAATTGATTTCTACATTCTGTACAAAAGACCAGAAACATCAAACGAAGAAATGTTTTTGGTTAGAGGAAATGTAATGTGACATCCCATTAATGAAATGATTCATTTCGTCGTTTTGACAACCTATATATAACACGCTTTAATATTTGTCTCTTCGACGCAATACTCTTTGGACATATACCGCTAAGCAATAATCTTTGGACATATACCGCTAATGTTTACTTGAACAATATTTTGTCTTTTCAGGACGTACTTTTAGTTATTAAAATGTTTAATTAAGTTTGTATGAGTCAATAAAGATATTTTCTCAAATTAGTTGTGTAACATAGTAATTTAACAAAATAGTTCATTCTTTTAGCGAATTTCCCCTATAGCTATTTAACGTAGGTCTCATGGTAAGATTTAAGCCCGAGACAATAACTTTTTGTTTTGAGGTCCCCAGATGACAAAAACACCATTCGTTAAAGTTGTATTATGTTTGTATCTGTAATTTGTATATAAACATATATATATATACCGGTATATATATATTATAAACAAGGGGAATTTAAATGTATATAATTAATTAAAGAAATTATAGAATCAAATTTAAAATATAATTACTCCCTTTACTCTAAAATAATAATTATGAAAGCAGAGACAGATCGAATCAAATCATTACACTCCCACGGGAAGTCACGACTCCTCGGCGAACAACAGGACGTATAGAATTACGATCCCCGATAATGATTAAGCTGAAAATCAAAACCCTTGAGAACAACGTTAATAAAACCAAACAAACCCATGATCCAAGCATGCTAAGAGAATAAAATAACTTACGGTCAGCGACACGCCCATTTCCTCGAACTAGTAGGCCGATCGGAAGGGGATAACCAATAATGTGTAGGTATCGGATGCATCGATCACCGATTGGCTAGGATGCATAACGATGAGGGATTGGGGGACAAGTTGGCGACAGAGGGAGGAAAAGAGAAGGTCAGTCTTCGGAGAGTTTTGGAAGAGTAAGGTAGACACTGGGGAGACCTTCTGGGCTGTTCCGGATTGAGTAGGAACAGAAAGTCTTCAGGAAAGTGAAATGCACCTGAGGGCACCCAGGAGTACGATAACTTCCACCAGTTCCTTACGACACTTTACCACTTCACTCGACGAGATTCCATCGCACCTGACTCCATCTTCTGGGTCCATCTTCTGAGGACATCAGTGAGGACACCGATCGACGTCCACCAACCCACCGTCAACCCCAGAGGGCGCGGGAGTAGAGAAGAACTACCGTTTTAACATACTATTCGGCACTTTTTTCCCATGTTATTCTTATGGGGAGCCGTTTTTGCACCGACGCCAGCTCCCGCCCTATACAAATTTTCTTGTTAGCCTGTACTAGTACCCTTGCCTTAAATACATTTTCCCCATCCTCTATATTTAAAAATTTCAAAAATCTAACTTTGGATTTGTCTGCAATTTGGATATCTAATGCATTAATAAATCCTACATTTCCAAATTAACTATTACGGTCGAATTAAAAAAAAATACTGCCAACTATTTACTGACTGATTTTTGCACCGACGCCCGATCCTACCCTACACAAATTTTCTTTTTGGCCAGTACCCTTGCCTTAAATACATTTTCCCCATATATTTTTAAAATTTGCTCTAAATTCATTTTAATACATCCTTTGCAGAAATCCACGAGTTCTGGCTACTTGGGAACCCGAGCCATTTGACATATAATAAATCACCCTTCCTCCTAATTACCTTCTCTACCAAATACATGTCTTTATATTTAGTCTTTAACAATTCTTCTGTATAAAATCCTCCTTTGATTATATTGCCATTTTCATCTTTCAAAATATAAGTCACAGGCTTTGTTTTCTTAACTTCTGCTATTGTAAAAAGCTCTCCCGTCCAGTTAGGGGTATATCCTTTACTAAATACATGTTTATATTTAGATATCCTTACACTAACCCCCACCTTATATCTTGGCTTTTTAACTTGTACTTTAGATGCTAACCTTTCATGTACATCTTTAGAGTTCTTAGCGCTTTCCTGGTTAGGCTTCATCCTATGGATCTATGTACTTTATTATTATATATCCTTATTAACTTTGGAAGTAAATCCAACCACTTGTAACTCCCTTGTGCACTAAACTCTCTATACAACCAATTCTTTAAAGTTCTCTGGAACCTTTCCACAATAGCCGCCTTAGTTGTAGAGTAAGTGTGGTAGTGATTAATATTTAGAATTTTCATTAGTTTGGTAAAATCTTCATTAAAAAATTCTTTTCCGTTATCAGATTGAATATTTTTAACTGCCTTTGGGAGAATAGTTTTTATAGCTTCTGTGACTACTAATCCAGTTTTATTCTTTAGTGGAGCAGCATAAGCTTTTTTAGAAAATGTGTCTATTAAAGTTAAAATATATTTATTCCCAGAATTCTCTCTAGCATAATTCCGCATATCTATTAAATCTATTTGAACAGTTTCGTTTATACCCAACACCTTAAAAGACCTTCTAACAAAGTTTCTTTCTCGCGGGCTTATGCAATTCGTAAGCAATTTTTTCCATTTTTTATTCTTTATTTTTAATGTTAACGTATCTGCCAGTCTCTGTCGTTTCAAAAACACCTCCATTGCTACCAATTAACATACCATCACTCATTCTTTGATATACATATTTTTTTGGCAAATATGCCTCTCCATCTAAAGTCTTAAATCCGCTTAAAGATGTAGGGTCTGCAACCAACAATTTAGGATTGTACATCATCAAATCGATTTGATTATTGGCTTGCATAAATTTATTAGTTTTATTGTTAAACCTTAATGCATGTGATTTTAAACAAATATCAAATTTAATATTGTCTTGTCTAAAAGTTTTAATATTATCGTCATACCTCAAAACCTGTGACATTAAACAAATATCACTCCTATCTTTGCCTTCAGGTACATTCTTTATTAATTTGTCCTCTGCATCCCACATATCGCTATCTAATGTTAATACATTATAATTTTTATCCCCCTATTTTATTATGCTTTTCTCACCTTTTGTTAATATTTGATTAACAACAGCCACATCATTTGGCAATGTTCCAGGTAAAATGTTTGTTAATTGCTTATTTTTACCATCAAATTTAAGACCGTCTAAAGTCACAGTCTGATGTTTTGTAACACAATCGTTCTCATCAACAGCGGGTTTAACACGAACTAGCCTTTTATTATTAAAATCCCAAAAGTTTAGATCCATTTTTGGTACTTGAGAGACGTTTACAACATCATCGCTTTCTATACCAGCCAACAAATTACTTATTTTTCGCTTTTTGGCATTCCAAACACCATTCTCCGATTCCAAAAATTCATAATTATTTTTGTCTTGTACAAAGACACCATCTTTTCTTATTAAAGTTTGCTCTAATGTGGGTACATCGGTTGAGCTTTCACCTCGTTTAACATTAGTAATTTTGCGTTTATTAGCGTTCCAATTATTACTCTTGGATTCTAAAAACTTATATTTAGTATTACCTTGTACAAAAGAATCACCTTTTCTGGTTAACGTCTGCCCCAAAGTCGATACATCATCAGTAAACTCCCCATCTTTAACATTACTAATTTTATAATTTAAAGCATTCCAACCATCATCTTTTAGATTTAAAGTAGTTTCTTTAAAACTTCTAGCTTCTGGTTTACTATACGGGTTATATACGCGATAAAATTTATCTATCATCTTTTTATTTAATAAACAATTCCACTTTCCCTCAATTCTTCTATGATAGAATTTATCTCATTATCCACTCCAGAATTCCCGCCAATCGGCTTAACCAAAGCAGTCTTAACCTATCTACAAGCTCATTAGGATCGTCCCAATAAACATAGTCTATTTTAATACCAGTTACCAGCCTTAAACCTTCACCAACAGTCTTAAACAGGGGTTTAATTATATTAAGATATTTAGTGTGTTTATTACTTGACATCGCCGCACCTGGTTTATAACCCTTTAAATGTGCATTTGTAGCTTCCAAAATCTCTTTATAATTTTGCAAATCAACCTGACTATAGTTTACGGGTTCTTTTAAAGTTAACAATTCCCACAATCCCTTTGTCCCTTTATAAATTGTTTCTCCAACTGTAACATCATCATTGGCAATTTGAACTTCCTGATTCCCAATAAAAAATTTATTTCCTTCTCGCCTAATACCATATGTGGTGTCTGTCATACTACTTCTACTAAGGTAATTTCCTAAATAGTCTGATGCTAAAAGACCAAAATCTAATTTGTTTGGTGTTATCTGGGTTATTCTTGGTATTCTAGACGGGGTCTTTTCTAAAATCATTGGGAGAACTGGCCTCTCTGTTTTTGTGGCTAAATGTTTTAATTCTTGCAAAGGCTCTATTAACGGTTGAAACGTTTGGAACCTCTCTTCAGCCTCTAGAAATTTACCACGTTTTAACGCCCTATATTTTTCTCTTATTTGTTTTGCAGACTCTACCAATTCTTGTTGAATATTTGTTTTCATTTTATTTACATTTTATTTATCTCATTTGTCAAAGGATTATACTCAAACACTTTATCGTGTATTATTAGGCAATATGCAGATGTGTTTGAAGGGACATTTTCTGCAGTTTCAATTTCTAATTTAATATCTACAACCCCCTCTTTTACTGATTCATTCTGCCTAGAACAATCTATTACAATTAGAGGATATTTCTTTATAAAGACAGCTCTGTTAAACATAGGATCGGGGACGGTGTTGTAGTAACTCTCCCTAAACCTCACAAACATCTCATAAGCTTTAGAGGCATCTCCATTTTCAAAGTCGAGATTTAAATCACTATAAGGATAATATTCAGAGTTTAAAAACACTTTGAGATTTTTCAATTTACAGTGATCAAATTCATCAGTTCTTTTTCGTGCACTGTTGTCCCTACCAGTTTGGAAACCAAATATAATATACCTGGGCTTCTCCAAACTCGAAGACGTCTTAACTGACCATGTATGTCTCTTGGTTTCGTGGTATGATGGGAGTTCGTGTAGCTCCAAACTTCTAAATGCAATTTGCAAATTTTTATTTTGCAATAACATCTTTTGTAATTGAAGCTTCTCCCCATCAGATGGCACCACATGCGGCATCACCCACTGAATCGATTTAAGTGTAATTTTAGGAATAGGATCGACCCCAGTTGGAGCATTAGATGTTGTTAATATACAATTTAATTCGTTTTTGGATCTTTTCAACACCAATTCTTGTTTAACATTTACTAAAACCTTATTAAAATCCTCAAACACACCCATTAACAGCTCTAACGGGACACAAGTACTAAACTTGCCGCTTTTATGGAACTCCTTTAAGTTTTCATCAGAATCAAATGCTACATTTGACAATTTAGTTGTTTTATTGTAAGAGCACAATATTTTCATAAGACTGGAAATTCCCGGATTTCTTACAATATCTATTTCTTTACCAGCAACTTCATATCTAATTTCGTCAAATAAGAATGCAAATGCATTATTTATAAAATGTCCTTTATCATGATTCTCTATTTCTCCTTTAATATACAGATAACTCATACATGGGAGTGTTAGTAAATCTTGATTATTTATGCATATTCGAATTTCATCGGAATTATTTATTGCTAAAGTGTTGTGTGGAACATAGGTTTGATTTGTAATTTTAACCACGCTATCGTCGTATTGGAATTTTCCTGTAACGTCTAGAAAATCTTCCATTTTTATTAATAGATAATTTTAACTTCAACCCAATTGATCGCAGAAACCTGGCATTTTGCACACTCAGTCCGTTCTTGTAAATTCTCATATCTTTTTTATATGACAAGTAATTGTAGTTTCTTCTTTATTAAAGTCAATTGGCTTGTCGTGTTGATCTGCAAATGTAATGCTAACAACATCTAAACTTCTCTTATTGACAGGGAAGTATATAATATTTCTGGGGACCTCAATAATTTTGTAGCCGGGAGGAGCTTCTGGGTAAAAACTGTGTATGGTGTGTGATTTGTCACCATTTAAATAAGACCCATTCGCAATATTACATTTTACTCTAATCACATTTACATTATTTATGTTGATTTTATTTACGGATTTAAACGCAATATCTGGAGTAGAAAATCCTTTAAATCCCAATAATTCAGACCCTAAACACGGTTTTGTAAAATCAAACACATGGCCAGAATGTAATGTGGCTTTCATAGTTTTATTATCGGCTATAAGTACAAAATCTGGGAGTTGCTTTTGAATTTCCTTCGCAAGCTCAAACACTTCGTATGTACCTTCAGCAATTTCAATTACATTTGGAGCTTTGTGATCGTAATAATAAACATCCTCACCCTCGTCTATAGTTAATTTTGTGTCTTTAAGTTTATTTAATTTTGGAACTAGCCCTTTGTAAAATATAAGTTTGACTTTTGTATTAATTAATGCTACTTTATTTTGTATAATAACTTCAACTTTACCATCTAATGCCCGTTTTAATTCGTCAATTGTGACCTCCCCTTTTGGGGTTGTAATTTTGTGCATTTTGTAATATGTCAAAGTATTTAGAGGTTTTTTAACATTAAATATAGAATTATAACTTTGAAAATCTACCAGTCCAATTACATAATCACCATTTAATTATATAGGAGGAAAGAACACCGACTTCAACTCTGGCTCTGTACCCGTAAATGTTATAGTAAATGAATCCATTTTTATAAACTAAAATTTTTCAGAAATGATAAACATAAAATTCCACAAATGGAACTGTTTAAATCTTGTATTTGATCAGTTGTATAGTAAATTTTAGATGGTACAAAATATTCAATTACCTCTTTTGGAGGCTGTATTCCGAATGGGTCAAAATATATTACAATATCTTTATTTTTACGATATGCTGTCCAATGTGTGCCCCTGTCACTGTCTAAATTAATAATTCCACATTCTCTTACTTTTGGTCTCTGTTTTCTTAGCTCGTTTTTTAGGTACACTCCTCGAAAGTGAGGCACGTCTCTTGCGGCCTCTAAAAGCTGAAAGTTGTCCATCTTTTTTATTAAATTTTAATCCCATTCCCATTTTTGCCTTGGCCTTCATCAAATTTGTCACTGCATAAGCTGCTGCTTTTTCGGCTAGATTGGCGTCCTTTGCCGAAACCCTAGTCCAAGCCTGGTCCGCTAATCTCATATCTGCCTTGTTCCGGGCGGCTGTATCAGGATTATTCATGTAGAATATGTCGTGCTCTTTACAATAAGAGTCTAGCTTATTTTTTGGAGGTACATTTCTGGCTAAATTTTCACGTATCTTAGTTCCAGGACCACAATATGAATATGACGGTATGTGGAGGGGGAAAGGAAGGTTGTTTATAAGGGTATTTAACAAGCCACGGCCTCTATATGGCTTTAAGAATAATCCCTTACCTTGGACCTTTTTACACTTTCTCTTTGCCATTTTTATTATATAAAAAATGTCATTTATTCAACAAAAGAACAAATTTAAAATAGCACATAAAGAAAATACACCAAAGAAGTTGGGTCTATTTCCTAATAATATTCGCTGTCTTATAATAGGGCCTAGCGGTTCGGTGAAGACCGTTGTAATTTATAACTTAATTGTAAAAAAGCAAGGATTAAAGTTTACAAATTTATATATTATATCCAAATCTTTAGAACAAGAAAAATATAACAAAATAATTGAAATATTCCGTCTGTGTGATGAAGTTAAATTACACACATATTCAAACTGTGAAATCACACCAAATGATGTAGAATCACACTCAATAGTTGTATTTGACGACATAAATAGTCCAAATATCACACAATTTTTCTCAATGGGCAGACACAAAAATATTAACAGTTTTTACTTGTGTCAATCTTACAGTAAAGTAAACAAACATTTACGTGACAATGTTAATTTTCTAATATTATTTAAACAAGACGATTTAAATTTAAAACATGTGTATAACAATCATGTGGGAAATGATTTTTCATTTAACCAATTTAGAAATCTCTGCCATCAATGCTGGGACAGGTCTAAATATGGCTTTTTTGTAATAGACAAGGAAAGGCCAAAGAATAATGGCAAATACAGATTTATGTTTGACCAATTTTATAGTGACCAAGGGCAAGAGTGTTAATACCATCCAGAATAAACCTCTTGTCATCATCAAAAGAGAGTACCTTTTTGTTCATCGTTAATGTTTGAAGATGGTGGTTTGTGGATTTAATTCTTGTAACATTCTCATAGTAATCTTCCCCGGTTGCAAGACAGTTTAAGTAATGTTGGTGTCTTAAGAGATGTTTAACTGTAGCATTGTCAGCCCCCTTTGCCTTTTTAACCTCTAGCTCATTTTGCTTTTCTTTTTCGTATAACCATTGTAAAGGAATGAAAGAGTATAATTTTGGCCTTAAACCACAATATTCATACATAATTTGACCATTTAATTCGTCTTTAAACTTGCCCGTAACTTTTTTATTTTTATCAGAGTATAAGAAATGGTCTTTACTATATGCAGAGGTGTCGAAACAGTCCAAGTCACATTGTATTTCCTTGTAAAAGTCCTCTGTTACTATAGAACAAATAAGACTGTCTGTGTCTGTCATTAGGAACTTTTTATTCTTAAATTTTGACATATAATTATAGTGGAAATCATACATTATTACTTTACTGATATCCAAAATGGTCATTCCTAAATATATTGGTTTATCAAACTTTACAATTAATTTATTTAAATGTACAGCATGCAAATTGTTATCGAACATTTTGCTACAGTCAAACCTTGGCTTTGTAACGTACTTTGTTAACTTAGACTCGTCTACAAGATGTATATCACGAAACTTACGTTGGTTCATAATTGTTCGACCAAAGAGACTGTTATTTAACAGTTTGTAAAAGTCTTTTTCAAAATCGTGTTTAGCTTTTTGTCGCTTTTCAATATTAAAATTAATATAGGGTGCAAGCCATTTCGACTGTCTAAATTTTAAAATTCTGTGGTATTTGGTAACTACCAAACCCAGTTCTTCGTATTTTTTTAGTGCTTTATAATGTAAAATATATTTAGTTTTGTCATTTAAATTTGGTATTAATTTTCCATTCATTTTTTCTGGTGCGAGCGGGTAGTCATTATGTAAATCGTGTAAACTTTTATCGTATTTTAAATCAACTTCCAAAATAAATCCAAAGTTTTCATTTTGATTGTATTTATAATCTTTCTCATTTGTCCATCCAAAGCCATCGATGGGCAACGACTCGCACATTGCTGTAGAGTATAGCGAGTTACAGTCTAAGTATACAAGATAGGTGCTTTCTTGATTTGGGTCATAATATTCGCCCATGTACTTATTATTGGCTTTAGCATAGCGCGTGGAAATCATACTTACACCGCCTCTAATGGCATGTTCTATAAACAAATGCATGTCAATTTCACGAAATAATTGTAATTTTATGCCGGTCATTCTAAGACATGCCTCCCATGTTAGTCCAGGAAGTGAGTACATATGGACAGGGTCAAGTATATAATCATTTAAACATAAGTCCCTAAATGTCTCAAACACATCGGCCAATAACAACACATCTGTTTTAAGGTATAAATCGTGATATTCTTTTAAATTCTTTATATTAAAATGATTCCATACGTTTTTAGCATGTTCATATTGTGCGGGAGATATAAATTCTTTAGTTAGACTACTGTAAAATGCCTCTATGGGTAGGAGAGGCTCTAAAAACTTTTCTGGTCCTGTCATGTATTCGTACGGAAATTCGCCCTTACGTTGTAGTAGTGGATTGTCTATAAATCTAAATGTATTTAAATTGGAAGCTAATTTGCTTAAGGGAAGGAACAGAAAGTTGTAGGAATCCAAAAATACTAAATCATCAACAGAGAATGAAATATACTTTTCCATATCTTTGGCTATGCAATTCAGTTTGCAATTAAATTTTCCTAAGTGTTGCATTAATAAATGACCATCATAGTTTTTAAGATTGTGGAAGAATACTGGAATTTTCTTAGTTACTTTATAGTTTAAATTACAAGAATTATGGGCGGGCCCTCTGAACTCGCCTGTAAAGTGACAATGGTCGCGCACTTTATCACACAGTAACGGCTGGCGGCATATGTGGCAGCGTGTAGAGTCTTGGAATAACGTCTCTTGCTCTGGAGTCATTACAAGGGGAACATATACTCCCATTTGACTTTTAATAAAGTCATAAGTTTTAAATAACTTTTTGAAAAACACATCCATTACATTTTTACCGCTGTACAACTCTTCGTAAATAATTTTAGAATCTCTCACTACAACATAAGCAAATCCAGAAGGAGTGTGTTTGCCAGAGTTTATAAAGCATTCGAAATCTGCATAAATCACAAAGGGAGCTTTAAGTTGATATTTGTAATTCGTAAATTGTAATGTATCTTTTTTAGACATTTGTACTCTTTGGGCAGCAAAGGTTTTACAATATGTTATGTGACGTTCCAATATATCTTTAGTGTAAAAATGTTGCACACAGAACTTGCAAAAATATTTCTTATGGTTATCTTTTGTAGAATTAAACATTAACTTATCAAAATCACGAATTAAACAGTAATGTGATTTGCGGCCTTGTTGTAAAAGTAGCAGGTTTGCGTGCGTATTACTATTTAGTTTAGTTATTCTCAATGGATATATTAATTGTCCTTCAATTCCATATACATTAACACTTATATTATTTTCTTTTTCAAATTTATCAATGTCGGATATTTTTACGGGATATTTTATATTTGTCATATTTAACTGACCTACGTGGGGTTCGTAGTAAAATACTCGATTTGCATTTTCTTTACAATTCCTTGGATTTAAGCTTGCTAAAATACTCCACAAAAAACATTTATTATCACTATTTTTAATATTTAAAACAGCGTGTTTTGATTTTATATTTTCTGGTGTGGGTATGTATGACTTGGGAGTTAGGGGTTTATACATGTAAACATGCAGCTGCCAGTATTTAGTCTGGTCATATATCCATCCACTGCCTTCTGATTGAAATTTGTGTAAAGATGTGTCGATTTTTAAAAGTGAATTTTCAATTTGTGTCTTTAATTGTGCTTTCTCAATTGATAAATTAGTTAAACTTCGAAAGTTAGCGATAGTTTCTTTATCAATTAATAATTCACCATTCTTACTAACTGTGTGTTTGATAAATTTCACTCTCCTAATAAGAATCCATTTTATTGGTAAAGGACATGATTGAAGGGTGTTTAATATATCCACAGACTCACCCTGAAACTTAAACACATTATAGGGTCGCTTGTCACATCGTAGGTGGTGGCGGGGTTTGTTCCGAGTGATGACTCTCTTACACACATTACAAGTATTGTGGTTCTCTAGCATATGCATTTTAAAATTGCTATTGTCAAATATTTGATGACATATTTTACAAATTTTAGGAATAACTTTGTGGATGTTACGATAGTGTCTGATTAAATTACTTCTTTTGGAGCAGAGCACGGAGCAGACTGCACAGGACAACATGTTCGAAGTAAATAAATTTTGAGATGACATTACTCTGTTTTTTATAAACAAAAATTACCATTTTTAATGTTAAATTAGACAAAAATTATTTAACAGCGGTTTTAAATTATATTTTACTTTAACAAGTTTAATTTACGAATATGAGAGTTTAAAAATTGCCATTTTTAATGTTAAATTATACAAATCATTTAACAATGGTTTTATATTATATTTTACTTTAACAAGTTTACTTTACAAATATGAGAGTTTAAAAATTACCATTTTTAATGTTAAATTAGACAAATCACTTAACATTGGTTTTAAATTATATTTTACTTTAACAAGTTTAATTTACGAATATGAGAGTTCAAAAATTACCATTTTTAATGTTAAATTAGACAAAATCATTTAACATAGGTTTTAAATTATATTTTACTTTAACAAGTTTAATTTAAAACACGAAGTTGTAGATGTGTGATCAGAAACCTGCGGCAGTGCGGCTGAACTGTTTGTTTGGACTGGATACGTCTTCACACTGCACAATATCATTTTATTTATAAAACTGCCATTTTGAAGCTATCAATCTACATATTCAATTAGATAAAACAGATAATTTAATATTTAAAGTCTAAAATTCAAAACATATTTTACTTTAATATTTAGTTTGATCAAAGTACAAATAATTTTCAAAACACATTTAACTTTGAAGTGTAAGATAATTGTTGCGCCCTAAATTAATATCCTTAAAGCAGATGAGAGTGACTATTAGATCACTAGTAATTTTGTATCTCCCAATTCAATAGTTATGTTTTACGATTACAGTTTTGAAATGGAGAATTAAATTAGTAAATGGTGAATTGGAAGTATGATTTACAAATGAGAATTTAAATATGGAAATCTATTTTCAAATTTAATTTAGAAATGCAGCTGTTACATTTGAAATATGATTTAGAAATGGATATTTAAATATGGAAATCTATTTTAAAATTTAATTTGGAAATGCAGTTGTTACATTCGAAATATGATTTACAAATGGATATTTAAATATGGAAATCTATTTTAAATTTTAATTTGGAAATGTGGCTTTTACATTTGAAATATGATTTACAAATATTAGGAAAGCTATTTCACAATTTTCGGAGCGATTATAAAAACAAAATGATGGATTAACAGTCAGTTGTGATTGTCCTTCGCTGAAGACATCATCTACACTTTAGCTACAACTGACTGCCGTCGCTAACACTCCTTAATCATCGACTAACATCATTGGAGTCCGAGACATCTGGTGATGTTGGAGCCGTGACGCGTCCAGAGTCCAGAGTCGAATGCCGTGACGTCCAGAGTCCAATGCCACTCGGCGTCTCGAGGTCCGGGTCGTTGCCAAGGTCCTGGGTCCTGTGATGTGGAACAATAGAGTTGTGTGCTGTCGGTAGCTCCTTATATACACGTCGAGAGGCTGGATTTTCAATTTAACCAGGAAATTACCTCATAGCTAATTCTAGCCAAGGTTGGATGTCGCGTGTGCAGGCACGCGTGGGGAATCCCACGGCCTTGCCGTCATGGCCAGTGTGTCAGTGGGCAGCGGTGTGGATCGTTGCGGTTGGTGTGTGTTTTAATTACAATAATCAGTCAGTAAATAGTTGGCAAGTTAAGAAAACAAAGCCTGTGACTTATATTTTGAAAGATGAAAATGGCAATATAATCAAAGGAGGATTTTATACAGAAGAATTGTTAAAGACTAAATATAAAGACATGTATTTGGTAGAGAAGGTAATTAGGAGGAAGGGTGATTTATTATATGTCAAATGGCTCGGGTTCCCAAGTAGCCAGAACTCGTGGATTTCTGCAAAGGATGTATTAAAATGAATTTAGAGCAAATTTTAAAAATATATGGGGAAAATGTATTTAAGGCAAGGGTACTGGCCAAAAAGAAAATTTGTGTAGGGTAGGATCGGGCGTCGGTGCAAAAATCAGTCAGTAAATAGTTGGCAGTATTTTTTTTTAATTCGACCGTAATAGTTAATTTGGAAATGTAGGATTTATTAATGCATTAGATATCCAAATTGCAGACAAATCCAAAGTTAGATTTTTGAAATTTTTAAATATAGAGGATGGGGAAAATGTATTTAAGGCAAGGGTACTAGTACAGGCTAACAAGAAAATTTGTATAGGGCGGGAGCTGGCGTCGGTGCAAAAACGGCTCCCCATAAGAATAACATGGGAAAAAAGTGCCGAATAGTATGTTAAAACGGTAGTTCTTCTCTACTCGCGGGACTCCGAGAAACCGATCCACGACGCGGCCCGGAGGGACGAGGAGGACAGGACGACCGGACGCACGGGGACGCGAGGTGTTACAGAGAACTCCAAAATATCTGGGTATGTTCCCACTTCATTAAAAAGGTGCACAGGTAGGATATATTAAATAAAATATTGAAAGACGAACTTAAAAGAAGCCAAGAAATAATAGCTAGCAGGAGTTAAAAATAAACTACTATAATAATAAGATTAAATGCAGGAGAATTATAAGATATCTCGAAGGGATAAAATAATCTAACTAAAATAAACTAAAAGGGGTGATGTCAGAATGCAAGTTAAGAACCCGCCTGCTATGTGGGTTGAATGTATAAAGTATTAGATTAATAATATGTCAGATATATAAAAGGGTTTTTAGATAATTCTGTTTACTGTATACTGACCCTTTATTCAGTATATCACATGAATGTTGAATGTATAAAGTATTAGATTATTAATATGTCAGATATATAAAAGGGTTTATTAGAGGATTTTATTTAGTGTGTTTTGATCCTTGTTCAGAGTATCACAGGAATTATATGTGAATATTAACAATAATTAAACAAGAGAGAGATAGGAAGCTTTGATTTTACGGGGTCATTTTATGTATGTATTTGAATGAGAAATATCCATGGGGAAATGCCATCAATGGATTTGGTAGTTTTAGGGAGCCTTTATGTCAAGTTTTAATTATATTATAAATGTATTAGTCATTGTTGTTCAGACGTTTGTTTTGAAGGACCATCATTATACTGTAAGAGTAGAGGATAGTAGAATTAAAGTGCAAAGTGAAGATTTGAAATGTATTAAACGGACATGGAGTGAGTAAGTTGAGCAAAATATATGTGTTTATCTGGGATAAAGGACTCTCTATAAACATAAATTGTTCGGGAGGCATAAGTGCACCTTTTTAAGTATCCTGTTTTATCATTTATTATAGTTGGGTTATATTTATCATGTATATTAAAGTGTTTTCATTTCCTTAATCTGTGTTCATTCCAATCCACGGTCCTATGAGTTACCTCTAACTAGCTAAGCGAGTACATTCTCAAATTTATTCAATCTCTAAAATTTTAGTCCCATTAAAAAGGTTTACAATTTACAATATGTGTGTGTGTGTGTGTGTGTGTGTGTGTGTGTGTGTGTGTGTGTGTGTGTGTGTGTGTGTGTGTCCGTAAGCATGATAACTTTCTTAAGAAAGCTCCGATCTTAATGAAATTTGGTAAAAATGTGTAAAGTACCATTTATTCGAACGAGTTCGAAAACCAGACGAATCGCACCATCCAAAGCGGGTTTGTACCCCAAAACAGTTTGTTTTTTGTTTTCACATGTAATTTTTATTTTACAGTAATCAAATTTTGATTTTTACCTTTGAATCCAGCTTAGAAAAACAAAATATTTTGTATTTTGATCATTGCTCTACGTTAATTGATTAGTGAGATATGGAGAGTGCTATACAGTACGTTGTCTAATGTTATTCTTATGGAAAAGAAGACAAATTTTATATCTCGCTTATTTATGAACATAAACTGGTGAAACTTGGTATATGGCTTCATTTGGTTATGGTTTATTGTTGTTTGCATAAAATACCAATTTTTCGCATATGGTTCCCGTAGCAGCAAACCTAGGTACTCGGTCCCCATGTTATTCTTATGGAGAAGAATTAAAATGTTATATATAGTTTATTTATGAATGTATATGGATGAAGTTATACATGATACAACCCCTCACCATAACCAGATGTATATGTATGTATAGATGTATGTGACTTCAGTTAGATTAGTTCTATTGATATTCGCATAAAAACCCATTATTTTGTGTTCCTTGTTGCAGCAAACCTTCGTACTCATCCCCAATGTTATTCTTACGGATAATAATGAATATTTTAAATATCGCTTATTTATTAATGTATTTCTTATGAATCCTGGTAAGTGGCTTAGTGTAGTATTAAGACATACCTATATATTAAGGGTGCGCCGTACCTCCCTTCCGCACGCTCAAGTAAGGGGTTTGCATCTCCCTCATTGTAGGCTAA
Source organism: Allygus modestus (assembly GCA_963675035.1). Lineage (NCBI taxonomy): Eukaryota > Metazoa > Arthropoda > Insecta > Hemiptera > Cicadellidae > Allygus > Allygus modestus. Next base: position 97,079,078 of record OY776111.1, on the reverse strand, counting down.
ATTGTTAACCAATTAAACATAATTTGATGTTATTTAATTCAATAAATGTTCATCTAGAGATCATACGATTTAAAAATCGTGATTTTAATTCAAAATAAGCGGTAGGCCATTAGTAATGTTCTCAAATTAAGCGTTTTTCTAAAGATTCCTAACGTATGGAGAAAAATTATTTTGGAGAAAAGGAACCGTATGATCCCTAGATTGTAATCTGAAAAGAGTGAAACTGCAAATAGTTTGGTAGAAATCTGTAAAATAACAGTGTGATCGGGGAGAACAAAATGGTCTTCAAGCGTAAATATGCATGGCCCTGCTTGTTGGCGGCGCCGGCGCGGCGCTAAACAACAATGAATTCAATCTGGGTAGGGCGCACCCTTAAGAAAATCCAAAAAAAATGTAGGTTAGTTAGGTGTAAGAACTTGATATTTAGATGCAAGTAGGGTTCACTTGATAACGGGAGGAGTTTCCTTACCTCCCGAAACGTAGTGTAGTTTTAAACACTAGAAGCGGTAGGTAAAGTCCAAATAAATCAACAAATAGATTCAAATCCATCGCTATTATGAGTTTCAAAAATATACGTGTTTTTAATATTAACGTCAAATTCTCCTATTTTTAGTGATAACAGTCGGACAGTCATTTCTTTATGTTATAAATAACAATTATAGATTTCATTTTCTGCACCAGTGATGGCAATTTGCTTAACTCCTTGGCTGGAATTCCTGGGTACATATGTTTGCAATGCACGTCACGAGTACATCTCCCCTCGTAAGTAATTGCAATTTCACGCTCCGCGAAAAGTTCTCTTTATCCCTCTTTCGACCGACATTTCTCAGTGAAAGGAATATAAATGAAAAACATATGTTACAATGGTATAACTGATAAAGTGTGATTTCATTATAACAGAAGTAAACAAGAAAAAATAAACTAATCCAACATGTCCCAGAACTTCTCAGATTGTTTTTATAGATGTTTCAGATTGCAGTGAATCATAGTTGTCTGATTTTCTGTACTAGGAATATCCCGATATTTGTTTGACCCTGAGAAATATTTAACTATCCTATGTAGTAAAATGAACCAAAATTGGTGAAGGTGAACATGTTATAAACATGTGTATTATAGTCAAGACACTTTGAAGGAGATGCGATCGTATACTTTTTTTGGTTCAGTATCTGGTATAATTACCTATTGTATTTAAATGGGGTAAAACTGCAAGTTAGATCCTTTAGTTTTGGAAACTGTTTTCACAACATGTGATTTTATCAGGGGCTAACGTTGAGGAATCACCAGTTAATTATTCTTAACAGTATTGTTAATTATTCTACAACGATTTATTTACAAAGAACGGGATAAAACACAAAGATATCAAATAAAACATATCACGTTTAGATCAATATAAATGTTCAGACAATCCTATAAATTGTTGTACTTGAATGTTTAGCTAACCATTTTGAACGAAATCTCTTCATAATACGAGATCAATAGTTATTTGTTTTAAAACAAACATTTTGACAAAACAACATATTTTCAACTAAAATTAGTGAAATGGGTTTCAATCAGGCTGGAATTGCAGAGAACCTAGTCTAAGACCTGGACAAACCAAGCATAGACGTCATAAATATTGATATTGCTCGAACATATATTAGTCATGATAGACAGAATACCTGTGCAATTATGAGAACTAGTTCGTTTGGTTACTCATTAATTATGCATTGCTCGAACATATATTAGTCATGATAGACAGAATACCTGCGCAATTATGAGAACTAGTTCGTTTGGTTACTCATTAACTATCCATTGCTCGAACATATATTAGTCATGATAGACAGAATACCTGCGCAATTATAAGAACTAGTTCGTTTGGTTACTCATTAATTATGCATTGCTCGAACATATATTAGTCATGATAGACAGAATACCTGCGCAATTATGAGAAGTAGTTCGTTTGGTTACTCATTAATTATGCATTGCTCGAACATATATTAGTCATGATAGACAGAATACCTGCGCAATTATGAGAAGTAGTTCGTTTGGTTACTCATTAATTATGCATTGCTCGAACATATATTAGTCATGATAGACAGAATACCTGCGCAATTATAAGAACTAGTTCGTTTGGTTACTCATTAATTATGCATTGCTCGAACATATATTAGTCATGATAGACAGAATACCTGCGCAATTATAAGAACTAGTTCGTTTGGTTACTCATTAATTATGCATTGCTCGAACATATATTAGTCATGATAGACAGAATACCTGCGCAATTATAAGAACTAGTTCGTTTGGTTACTCGTTAATTATGCATTGCTCGAACATATATTAGTCATGATAGACAGAATACCTGCGCAATTATAAGAACTAGTTCGTTTGGTTACTCATTAATTATGCATTGCTCGAACATATATTAGTCATGATAGACAGAATACCTGCGCAATTATAAGAACTAGTTCGTTTGGTTACTCATTAATTATGCATTGCTCGAACATATATTAGTCATGATAGACAGAATACCTGCGCAATTATAAGAACTAGTTCGTTTGGTTACTCGTTAATTATGCATTGCTCGAACATATATTAGTCATGATAGACAGAATACCTGCGCAATTATGAGAACTAGTTCGTTTGGTTACTCATTAATGATGCATTGCTCGAACATATATTAGTCATGATAGACAGAATACCTGCGCAATTATAAGAACTAGTTCGTTTGGTTACTCATTAATTATGCATTGCTCGAACATATATTAGTCATGATAGACAGAATACCTGCGCAATTATGAGAACTAGTTCGTTTGGTTACTCATTAATGATGCATTGCTCGAACATATATTAGTCATGATAGACAGAATACCTGCGCAATTATAAGAACTAGTTCGTTTGGTTACTCATTAATTATGCATTGCTCAAGGCAATACGCCATGGAGATGAAATGTGATGTATTTTCAATTCTAAATAGCCATGAAATAAACAAACATCAGAAATTCCCCTACTTTTCAAACGTTGAAATATTTGTATAGCTATATACAAACCTAATGTCTAAGCATCCATTTCAGAGAAGGTTTTTTTTGTTTACATAAACTAATAGAAAGTTATACAATTTAAATTATATCACATGAATTATTTGAAATACTTCTTTGTTCGCGTATGACAAATTGTGTTTTTAAGTCATGTCAGACTCGGTGACTTGTTCGTGTACTCCGAAAGTCGTCTTGCAGATAAGTTAAACTTGGTTGAACCCAGACTCACGCTAGCAATATCAATTTCACCTGAAGGCACAATCTAATGATACTAAAAAGTTGTTGCAGTAAACAAATCTGCTAAAATTAAGTACTCTTAGAAGAAGAATAAAGAGCACGATTCATGAGGTTTAAAAAATACAGATAACACATACATGCACACACACGCAGAGATAACTGTGTATATACAGTGTGACCCAAAAGTCACGGAACGTTTAATAACTTTAAAACCAAATCAGATAAAAAAATATATTTTACATACGTATTTAGGTAATACAAAGCTCTTTTGAACTTATGTGTTATATATGTACCTGTCCCCAAAATGCGATGATAAGGATCGACCCAAATTGTTTAATGTTAACACTTACAGTGTGACTATTTATTTGAAAGGAGGTTTCAATAGAAACACAATGGCGCAAACCTCAGATCAATCACGCTCCTGTACAAAATAGTGGTAATTTAAATATTTAAAAGTGTTGTTCGTTTTTTATTTTTTATTTTTGGCACCATCTCCTACCTCGACTTAGAAACCAACCGCAGGTGATGACGTAATACGTACTGCGTCATTGATCGTGACGTCATCTACCACTACGTCATGGCCCATAGCACCATTTCGTACCCCGGCTGAGAGCCCAACCACATGTGATGACGTCATACTCATCCAACGCTAGCACTAATATTCAAATTGTACTGAAATTATCCTAATATCGCTAAAACATCGCAAATATCGCAAAAATACAGTATATGTCGCGATATCCTACATAACAAATCGATAAAACATGTCCCAACAGGAACGAAACACATCATGACGTCACAGAAACATGTCATACCCCCACTACCCACACCCATGACGTAAACTAACCCATCTATCAATCAAATCTTGAGTGGGCTCAACAGCCTATCTTGTATTACCTTTGGTTGCTTACACCATTCTTGCCCCTGCTCCAAAAATCATATTTTTGGGGGTTACCCACGTAATTTTTAAATCCAAACTCAAATAAAGAGACCCTTCATTTCAAAGTACTAATTAAGTCAAACATAACCATGCATACCTTGTTCCTTTTAAAAATTACTGCCTTTTGAAACAGTTATGTCATTATGTTTATAGTAAAAGATACTTAATAAGACATGGCAAAACTTATGTAGAAATCATATAAACGTAATATTAATTGATATTACAAAAATAATTAATTCTTAGATAAAATACTAAAATATTTCAGTACTTAATTTACTTTATTATTTTTTAAATACTTAAATTGTTATCAATTATTTGTATGAATGAATAAGATAAATGCACATATTTAAAAACAACTAGATCCAGTATTTTTTTATGTCAGTGGATTAATGAAAGATGTTAAAATTCTAAACATAAACTGGAAACCAAATGTGCTTAAAGGAAATTCTAACTAATTTTCCGCATTTATTGAGAAAATCACTCTGCTCAGTACGAGCATAAACAATAGTCAAGTAAATACCCCCGTATCAGCAAACCTGCGTACTCAGCGAATTTCCAATGCATATCTTAATACCACATAAAGCCACATACCAAGTTTCATCAACATACACTCATCAATAAACGATTTATGACATTTTAATTATTCTCCATAAGAAAAACCTGAGCATGCAGGTTTGCTGAAGCAAGGAACACAAAAAATGGGGTTTTATACAAATATTAATATAACTCAATGAGGTAAAGCCACATACCAAATTTTATTAATTTATGTTCATAATTAAGGGAGATATAACATTACTTATTCTCCTTAAGAATAACATGGGGGCTGAGTACGCAGGTTTGCTGCTACGGGAACCATCGGCCAAAAAATGTTTGTTAGTGCAAATATCAATAGACCACAAAAATATGAAGCAATATACCAAGTTTCATCAGGAAAATTTGATAAATAAGCGAGATATACAATTTTTCTTATTCTCCATAAGCATAACATTGGACAAAGTACTGTGTTTAGCACTTTCAATATCTCTGTAACCATTTGACGTAGAGCAATGATCAAAACACCAAATTGCGCGTCTTTTTAAGCTGATTCTAATGGAAAAAATTTAAATTTGACTTTTTCAAAAATTATACGTAAAAACTCAAAAAAAAATTTTTGGGGTACAAAACCCCCCCAAAATACTCCTTCGTATAGGTCGATCTGTCTGGTTTTCGAAATTAAAGTCATAAATACTGCTTTACACGTTTATACCAAATTTCGTCAAAATCGGATTATTTTTACGAGAGTTATCGTGCTCGAACAAATGATGGGGTCTGGGGACCTCAAAACGAAAAGTTATCATGGTCCCGGGCCTAGGTATTATCATGCCGACTACGGTAATAGCTTCTTCCCTTTAGGGGAAATTCGCTAAAACTGAAAACTTACACGAAAATTCAAATCAAAGACGACTGTGAGCTGGTCGGTGTCCCATTTGGTTAACAAGGAGCCCATTCGAAGGCAATTTCCTTGACAAATGGAACTGTAACTGGATTCGAAAACAACGATCTCTCCAGTAACTGCAGTTTATTCATTTTGAAAGCAATATCAGCGAAACACTATTTTCGTTATCGTCGCAATGGATTATCTGATGATTAACAATGACAATGTTAACGTTATTTAAGCCTTACTCTAACTATAGTATAGTAGGAAATGCGCCTACTGTATGTTCAGGGGTGGAGTGTTTGTACAGAATTATCTGAATTATCATGGAAAAGAGGATATCTCTGAATGATAGAGAAGGGCTTAAGAGAAAATATACCGCGCACATAAAATCTTTAAGTGAGTTTCACAGTTCAACAAAGATTTTTTTGTAAGGTTTTCAGTTGTCCATATCACATTCGTATGTTATTATGTAGCGACTGTGGAAACATCGTATTTTTAATTTGTTCTCTATACTCATTTATATTATTTTATTTTTAAAATTTCCAGTTTTGTGTTTTTGCTTATTAAAAAGCTCAGTTATCGTGCAAAATTAAACTTGTGCTAAAATAACTTTTTTACAATAGCAAAACCATGGCCTATGACTCATCTTAAAATTTTCAGCGCGAGTTGTTAGCTGTGGACTTGATCAAAATCATTAGTGAATAAGACAGGGTTCCAAGTCAGTGGGACTAGGCTAAACAGATGGTTAAGTAAAGCAAAAAGAAAATAATCGGATATAGATATTTAGGATAGCTTTAGCCTTTAGAGACGCCATTAAAAATATTTATGACGAAATTTGAATTAACTTAGTTTGTAATTACTAAGAATTTAAAATTTACTGTTCACACATACATAGGCTATAAAGGCATACAATATGAGGGATATTGGAAAAAGAGATACATTATTACATTACATAAAGAGGTACATTATTAGTCTTATTGAAAAAGAGATAGTTGTGATGGTAACTATCACAAAATATAACATGTGATACCAATATAATTACAACGAAATGGCATCTTCATTTGGGTTCGTGAAAATTATTGTTAACTAACCGTTATATAAAATGGGAAAACATAATAATAAAATAACTGCGTTGACGTTGGTTTTTAAATGCGAAGGTAATGCGTCACCGATAAATCTACAAACACCTGGAAGTTGCTTAAAATGTTCCTCTAAGAGCATCTGTCGACACGAGAAGGATTATGAAGTAATTACAACTTGTTGGACAGTTGTAAACCACTGAGAACTCGCGCCCGTGGGATGTTTTATGTATGAGAAGTTCAAATACCTGAAAGATTACATTACTATTGCTCTGACAAATTTAAAATGCACCGACATTGATAGATGCTTTTATTTTACGAATTTCTTAAGACTGTTAGGTAATACACAATTTGTCAAGGCCTCGCCCAGTAAAAAAATAAAAACACATATTGGAGTCGATAAATTATTTTTTTTACATTTGTACAACCAATATTGAACCATATACAGTTACTATGAGTATATGATTACATAAACTATTTTAGTGGTTTTATATATTTGTACTCAGACCTTTACTATAAATCTAGGTTTCAATTTACTTCCTAATTTATTGTAGTATGCTAGAATAAAATAATTTGAAGTTTTTTTTTGTACTTATGGTTTTGAGTTATTTTTTACTTAACAGTTTTAAATGACACCTATTTTAAAACTAATTAATAAAAATCTGCCGATTGTTTTACTGTAACTAAGTCTTGATCAAGGAAAGGAATATACCAAATTTAAAACTATTAAAATGTCCTATTGATAAATCTTATTTAGTGAAAAAAACGTAAATAATTGCGGATATTTGGGAAGAGGAGCATTTTAGGGTCTTCAATGACAGGGATGTTCTACTGTTATCGATAAACAGGCGCTGGTAAAATGTCAGTTTAAATATTTCAACACACTGTATAAATTAAAGTTGTTATAGTTTAGTTACCATATTAAACTTCTGTTTAAATACTTAACTATAAACTGTCATCGTGATTAGAATGAATCTAACGTAAGATTTCTTACTGTACAGGGTGTCCCAAAAACGTGCTCTTAATTTAATTGTACAGAGGTGTTTTTAGCGAATTTCCCCCTATAGGGAAGAAGCTATTACCGTAGGTGGCATGGTAAGACTTAAGCGCGAGACCATGATAACTTTTTGTTTTGAAGTCCCCAGATACCAAAAACACTATTCGTTAAAATTTATATATATGTATATATATATATCTCTAACATATATACAGCCGCTTGTGTAACTGACTGACTCACTGAGGTATACGAATTCTAGACCACTTCTAGAAGAGCTATCGACGTGAAATTTTGCATGCAGGTAGATTTAACCTTGTAACCCCCAGAAAAATTGCCAAAACTCACAATTTTTAATTATTAAATATTTTTAAAAGAATATTTTAAAATATATTAGTTACGTAGACTACGTTACCGACATGCATTATTTCGATATTGTATACGTTTTGGTAATGTAGTTTACAAAAATCTAAATCGGCTTTCTCGTGTAAGCGTTATGTGGCAATCCAGTCACAAAAAATGTGTTTCTTATTAAATATTAATAATTTTAAACTTAACTAAATATGTTTACATAAACTCATGATTGCTTATTGCTCAACATCGAAACATATAAGTTAGGTTCTCGCTGGTAAGAAAACTTGTTGTTTCAACCACACCCTTTGATGATATTTTGTCAAGTTTTGACGTATTTTAGGTAGTCATGGTATTATCTTGCGTTACCCGCGGATCAGTTTACTAGGCCTAGGGTTATTCTCAGCTTGCTTCTTTTAGCAACTACGCGCAGTGCATGGCGAATTCTGCTTGTGCTTGGGGGTGAGTGGTGCCATAAATTAAACGTACTCCTTAGGGATATGGTTAATCTATGGTTGTGCGTGTGCGCCTTTGACGAGATTCTCGAAGCTTGCGACCAGTTGTATACGAGCTCGGTGTAACTGACTCAATTATACGAATCTTACCCCACTTCTAGATGAACTAACCAGGGAGTGACATTTTGTACACTATTGCCTTTGCCACTTACGGATGAGCTAGACATTTTGTACACTTTTGCCTTGGCCACTTACGGATGAGCTAGGAACGTGACTTTTGGCATACAGTGTAGCTTGTAACTCCCAATGTTTAATTACTAACCTTAACAAAAATATAGAAATCTATGAGTACGTAAACTACGTTATTTAAATGCATTATTTGGATTTCAAAATGTTTTCGGTAATATCGGTAATGTAGTATGCAGCTTATGCTGTAGTAACATTTTAACTCTTTTAATATTAAACCTATTATTTTTCTATTAGACCTATTTATTGTTAAACATTTCAAAAGAATTGGTAGTCACTAAACTATGTTCTAACTTAAGATGGTAACTTATGGTTTTATCCTTTAAGACTATTTATTCTATTTCATTATATATTCTATTCTATTTTCATTATTCACAAGCCCTTAATAATATATGGGTGCATATACCTATACAGTACACACAATACGTCTGCATGCCAGGGCCAACAACAGTCATAGAAACAATTTTATTTATTATAACCCATAAGAAATGTCTAAATTGTTGTGGATTTTTTGGTCTTTTGGTCATAACAGGTGGGAAAAGCCCCACTTGAATTAGGTTATATTTTTTACAGATTACTGTTATTCGGCACGAACATAATATTTTATGTTATTATAGTGTTTTTCCCTTTAACAACACAAATTTTTTCAAATAAGGACAGTTAAAAGTAAGGATTTAAATTATTTCACGCACTTGCATAGTGTCTGGCGGCGTAAAAAATTGCATACGATGTAGCCTTAAACTGTAACCTGGAATATCATCATTTCATATCCGATTTCTGAATACTATGACCTATACGTAGTATGCAGCATGCATATGAACAATTTGTATGATTTAACCCTCTATAAGAAAGCTAAGCCTTAAAATTTGTGTACTTTGAATACATTTACCTTATTAAATAGATCCTTGAGGAACTCTGTATTTTACTTATTCAAGTTGTATACGATTTTTAAAATGTTTACTGGTTATTTATTTATTTCTTTGTTTTATTTCCACATATTCTGCATGATTTTCAGGATTGGTTTTGACCGAATTTAGAGAATTTTCAAGGTTTCAGGTTCTGAAATCGTGATCTACTTCAATATTGTTCTGAGAGGCCTAATTTTTTGCACATAATATTTGCAGATTTCACTATATGAACTACAGATTAAAGGTTTTTGTACGATTTTTTAATTACGTACATAAACTACAACTTATCGATAGTTACCACATTTCCTAGGTTTTTAGTTGTTTGTGATGATTTTAACCCTTAGAACTTAAAAAAAAATATATTGTATAAATATTGTTTGACAAAAGAAGAGTTGTATTTTGGTACAGCTAGATTTTTCAAATTTCGGCATATTTTCGAGATTTTGTGGTGGTGTTTTATTTTGTATCATGTTAATATGATTGATGAAGGCCTAATATTGGGCACGAAGTATGTCTATAAAATATGTCTTAGTAAATAACAGCAGTAATTTGACCAGTCTTGATTACTTAAACCTGTCGGAAAATCAAAAACTGTAAATATCTTAAATTTGACCATTTTCTTCGTATAAGTAGTAATGCTATGATGGTTCTATGCCAATTGACATGCACGTGACACCATTTATACTTGAGCTATGAACTTGATATTTAGCATGGTGGTGTTTTTCACCTATTAACCCCAGAGAAAATTTCCAAATTTTACTTTTGTCAGTTTAAATTCCCTTAATAAAAATTAATAATGGCAAATTAAATTAAAAAAGTGTCGTTTTATTTGAGTTCTAGCGGCCAAACAGATTGTCCTATAAAAAACGGAGACTACCACGTCCCACGGATTTTAGGCGATCTACAATTTTCTTCCTATGACTTTTTCCGTATCTCGACCCCTTAACCCTTAGATAGCGCTATATTTGTTAAATTTCAAGATTTTTACGTGGTTTTCAATGGTTTGCCGTTCTAATACAGAACTTAGAGGCCTAGTATTTGGCACAAAGTATTCCTATATTACAATTAATTAGTATTTAGAACCAGTCATACGCCCAGATTATATCACTTAAACACCCGAAAGAAAAAAAAGACTTTGAACTTTTGTAAATTTATTTCTGTTTTTAGGTATATTTTTATGTAGCGCTCCAGCAAGGGTAAAAACCCTTATAAATAATGTTATATTTGTTGCAGAATGCTTATTGTTGACCAAATACACAGCAATTTAGGTTTTTAACTTTGTTTTTCCCCCCTCAAAAGGTTTAGGCGACGTCCTATAAAGGCTATATCACAAAATCCAGTGTAGGGTTTCAATTTTCTTTCCAAGGTAATAAATGGAGACTTAAAATTTAACATACAATACGACCTGGGGGCGAAGCCCCCCACAGGGGTCTGGGGGCGGAGCCCCCAGCGAGCGAAGCGAGTATATATATATGTGTGTGTGTGTGTGTGTGTGTGTGTGTGTGTGTGTGTGTGTGTGTGTGTGTATCCGTTACCGCGATAAATTTTGAAAGAAGCGCCCAATTTTGATGAAATTTGGCACAAATGTTGAGAGCAACATTTATGACTTTAAGTTCGAAAACCAGATTGATCGGTCTATGGGAAGGGGGTTTTATGGGTTTAACATTTTCCAAAAATCAGTTTTTTGAACTTTTTATCCTAAAATTTTAAAAACACCAGATTTTGGTTGTAGCCATTTTATAGAGGTTAAAAAAACAAACAATTTAGTATTTTGAATCATTAAGCTAGGTTTAGTGGTTGTGGAAAAGTCAAAAAATGTGTCTATAAAATTTGCCATGTTAATCTTATGGGAATACGGTTTTTGGATTTTCCTGAGATAATTTCACTAAAAACTCCACATTTCTTTCTACCAATCAGTTTAGCTCTACAAAGCAATCATTTTGGCGTTTTAATTGTTGTTTTACGTCCAACCGTTGCAGTGATATTCAAAGTGCCAAACACAGTACGTTGTCCAATGTTATCCCTATGGAGAATAAATAAAATGTTATATTTCGATTATTTATGTATGTATATTGATGAAACTTGGTATGTGGCTTCAACTAGTTGTGTTATATTGATATTAGCACAAAAAAAATTGTTTTTGTTGATTTTTCCCGGTAGCAGCAAACCTGCATACTCGGCCCCCATGTTATTCATATGGAGAACAAGTAAAGTTTTATATCTCCCTTAGTTATGAACCTAAATTAATAAAACTTGGTATGTTGCTTCACCTGGTTTAGTTATATTGATAATTGCAAAAAAAACACATGTCTTATCTTCCTTGTTGCAGCAAACCTGCGTACTCAATTATAATGTTATTTTTATGGAGAATAAATAAAATGCTATATATCACTTATTAATGAATGTGATTTGTGAAACTTGTTGGCTCTAGGTAGTAGTGATACCCATATATATGCATTGGAAATTCGCTGAGTACGCAGGTTTGCTGCGACGGGGGTATTTTTCCCCGCAACCCAATTTACAAGTGCACACAGTCATCGATTTATTCAATACAAGGTAATATGTTGGATAACCTACTTGCTTTACCTCACCCTCCATCAGCTTTTTACATGGTTGAAATGTTGTTTATTTTATTTGTTGTTATTTCAAATTAATTTTATTAAAACTAGATATATGGTTTTTCAAATCTGCTGAAAACTGTGGACTGTATCATAAACACTAAATCATAAACATGCGTTTTAAAATAAACACCCTGGACCAAACTATTTTTTGCTACAAAAATACTTTAATATCAAATGTCATGTTTTACACATTTTCCATCACTGGTTTAAAACCATCATGTTTAAAACCGTGTTCAAAAATTGTTCTGGAGTTATGTCCATCAGATCAATTGAAATGTTTTTGGTGCGAGAAATTAAAAAACTTCTCATAGAGATCTTTGCTGTGAGATTAATTACCCTTTCAACTAACTTTATTTATTTATTTAAGGACGTTTTCGTAATTCACCGCAAGAAAACGAGGTCGCACAGAATAAAAAGGCACGACAGGTCATCTTCAAGTCTTTAGAAGCCTTATCTCGTTTTATTCTGTAAATAAATGACAAACCTTATCATAATGAACCACAAAAACACCGTATTATGCGACAGCTTCTAGTCTCCACAGCCAAACTTTCGTATACCAAAGGAAATGTATTTATTTTTGGATAGGAACTTAACTCAATTTTCATCTAAATTAGTGTTCTATTATTTCTCAGAAGACTGACAGTTATTTTATGGAATAAAATAAATTTTGCTAGGTTTTCGGAAAATATAATGTTAATAAGAAAGACCCAATCCGGTTTTGAGAAAACAGGAATATTTACCATTAAATGTATTTTAATTGTATATTTGACACAAATTTGTATGTTTAGAAACGAATATTGACGGAAAAACTAATTCATTCAAACATTTATCTGTAAAAGAGGTTTGTCTGTCTGCAGTGCAGTGAGAACAAAGTACAAAGAAGTGTAGCTGAAAAGACCGTAAATATTAATTTCCCTCCTCCCGCCGCTATAAATGACAATGTTTGTTACAATTTCCTCGCGTTACACTTCAATGTTTATCTGTAAAGCTAACATCTCTCGATGATGTAATATTTATAAACATTCAACGTATTTCTTTCCACAATTTTGTTTGTGTAACTTTATTACACTTCGCTATCAAATAAAATCTCTTTGAAACTGAGAGTTCTGAAAATTCAAATTATTTAAACAATATGGTTAGAGGAAAATAAATTAATGCCGAGTCGTTTGCGCTCCGTTAGGAAGGCCCCCTCTGCAGAATAGTTTGTTTCATGATACCTTAAAAAGTAACTGTTAAGATATTTACCGTCCGATTTTGCAATCTTTCACTAATACCTCGGCAAGTCTCGGGCCTTGTCATATTATGACTAATATAAGTTTTGTATTAGACTGATTTTACTCAGAAGGAACCAGTTTTTAAAGAATTTACCAGCCAACATTAGGAGTCTGAACACGTCAAATACCATCGTTAAACATTACCGTGCCTATCCTGTAACGAACCGAGTAGTCGATGCCATTTATACCATCGTCTCTATTGACTTTTTTAAGGTCTTAATTAGTAGAAAACAATGCAAATCTGATTTCGATCGGATCATCCTTTAGATATCCGGTTTCCGGCAATGACTTATACTATGTAAGACCTTTAAATTATGTATAATACAGTCTATGCTCACCATAAAGTTTGCAAGGCTTCCTCTATAAGATGACTCTCAAGGGATGGCTGAACAAATTCACAGTTACTTCAAAAATGAGATTTGTATGAGTAGTATTTATATACCAAATTTTATTGCTTTAGCTATAATGGTTAAACCAATATTAAACCAGGGCCTTTCTACCATACAGTATATGAAGTTAAAATAGGCTTAACGCACGGAGAACAAAACAAATGTGGATATCCCCTGCTAACCTTACGTGCTAACGGGTTATCCCCTAATGGGTCGTGATAGGATAACAAAACTCAGCAAACCTCTATAATTAAGAAAAACTCACTTATTGATCAGTGCCACAACTTCGCCCAAGCCCGCGAAATGGGATATTTTAATGACAAAAAAGTTTTTTAACTGTAAACCCCTGTTGAGCGATACCTCATTTTGCATGTATTTATAAAATAATAAGTATAGCGAAAATATGTTTTTTATCTAAAGGCGGAACAAAATGGTGCCCAATTGGGATCGTCATCATTGCCCAATAATGAGCATTTAGAGAAAATGTACAATTAGGCATCGCAGAATTTTTTTGATATGTATATTTTTGACTATTTTATAACCAATTCTTTATTGAACAATATTTATTATTTTGTAGCAAAATAATTTTTTATCGAAGCCCGATCGAATAACACCTCACATTTTAGGTCTTCACAAAGTAATATGTACATTTAAATTACCTTTAAAATTCTTAGTCTACAACTCCTGTATATAATCTTGTTTAGTTTCGAAAACGCGTAATGATCCGAATTAATGAAGTGTACACTAATTATTGTCAAATTATACATACCGTGGTAGATATTTAGAACAGATGGGACCCACATCGGTGTAAATTGTAAATGTAATGTTTAACTTAGGGTCGGTTATAATTAATGACATATATTTTATAGATCTATTGAAGCTAACCTTTTTACGTACGCTTGAGATTCTTGCAGTTAAACTTTGTGGCAGCCACTTCTACTGGTGTGCTATTACAAATGATATCCTATACTCTAATATGAGTAAGGTTTGCTTGCTTGCTTGCGTGCTTGCTTGCGACACGGATCTCAAAAACGGCTCCAAAGATTTCCTTCAAATGTTCGAAATAACTAATTTCTGGGATAAAAATAAAATCTAGACAGGCCTCATACCTAGGAAAAATCAAATAATGTAAAAAAACAAAAATGAAAAGTTAAAAAATTAACATTGGGCTTACGGAGTTTCAAATCAAAACAAAAGAATTGTAACAGCTGTTCATAATCAACCAGGGAACTGTCAAAGTAATACTCATGTTGTTTATGATTATTAACATGTGGTTTCCTGAGAGCAGGGATTAAAATATTTGAGTTAAGATTACATATATAGAGTAGTAAAATAAATAAAAGGGACATTGAGCTATAAATAACAACTGGAGGGACCTTAAAAGTATAGAAAAGAGGCAAATGAATAATACAAATCTGATTATCAGTAGGGGGAAGTGGTGAAATATTACTCCGAGTCATCTAAACAAACTGACTGGCCTTCCCCCGAGCAAAGCTCGGCCCCCCAGGCACTACTCTTTTATGAGAAATGTTTGCTTGATTGGTTGGTTGCACAATTATCTCGAAAACGGCTCCGAGGATTTCCTTCAAATTTTGGAAATAACTAAGTTCTGGTATAAAAATTTGTTCTAGACAGGTCTCATCCCCAGTAAAAATCAAATAATGTTAAAAAAATTAAAATTAAAAGTTAAAAAATGTACATTGGGCTTAAGGAGTTTAAAATCAAAACAAAAGAATTGCAACAGCTGTTTATAATCAATCAATGAATTACCTGTATCAAAGTAATACTCATGTTGTTTATGGTTATTAACATGTGGTTTCGTTAGAGCAGAGATTAACATATTTGAGTGAAGATTACATATATATAGTAGTAAAATAAATCAAAGGGACATTGAGCTATAAATAACAACTTGAGTGACCTTAAAAATTTATAAAAGCGGCAAATGAGTTATAAAAATCTGATTATCAGTGGGGGGAAGAGGTGAAATATTACTCCAAGTCATCTAAACAATCTGACTGGTCTTTCCCCGAGCAAAGCTCGGCCCCATAGGTACTCAGGTATATTAATATACATTAATGCAGCCTGATGGAGTAGTAATATCATGCTATGTATTTACTAAAACTTATTAACACTAAATACCTTAGAAGTAAATAACATTATATTTTACCATGAATGTTTTTGGAACTATATTTAGTTAACTATTATGTAGTTAATTATTCTGTATATTAAATTTAACTATAACCAAAATTCACGATATTTATTGATTTTCATACAGAATTTTTCATTGTTAATGTATGTTTTATAAATATATTTTATGTAATTTTGGCTAAATATTGTTATTCAAATACTGGGGTTAACTGGTAGAAATAACATTAAAGTCCTAACTTTGTCTAAAATATAAATCGTTTTTGTTGATAAAACTCGTAACATTGTTAAGACAGTACAAAGCAAATGCAAAGGATAACGATAATTGTTTTTTTTGACCTGGAAACCCCACATTCCATAGCATTGACAACCCAAATCAGGCCAATTAAAATGTAACCGGCTAACCTACCCTAGTTTTGTGATAACTTATTTGTCTTTTAAATGTCTAATGTTTATAAGCACAAATACCCCCGTCGCAGCAAACCTGCATACTCAGCGAATTTCCAATGCAAAACATATGTCTTAATACCACATAAATCCACATACCAAGTTTCATAAAAATATATTCACATATAAGCGATTTTAATTATTCTCCATAAGAATAACATTGGTAATGAGTACGTAGGTTTGCTGAAATAAGGAACACAAACAATTGTTTTTTATGCAAATATAAATATGATTTAACTAGGCAAAGCCACATACCAAGTTTCATCAATATTCAATCATAAATAAGCGCTATATAACATTTTAGTGATTCTCCATAAGAATAACATGGGGGCTGAGTAAGCAGATTTGTTGCAACAAGGAACAAAAAAATGGGTTTTTATGCAATTATCAATATAACTCAACCAGATGAAGCTATATACTAAGTTGTATTAATTTATGTCCATAATTAAGGGAGATATAAAACTTTACTTATTCTCCATAAGAATAACATTAGGGCTGAGTATGCAGGTTTGCTGCTACTGGGATATTCAACAAAAAACATTTTTGTGCAAATATCAATATACCAATACTACGTGAAGCCACATACCAAGTTTCATCAATATACATTCATAAATAATCAAGATATCAAATTTTATTTATTCTCCATAAGGATAACATTGGACAACGTACTGTGTTTAGCACTTTGAATATCTCTGCAACAGTTGGACGTAGAATCAAAATTTAAACACCAAAATGATTGCTTTGTGGAACTGAACAGATTGGTAAAAGCAAATGTGAAGTTTACATTGAAATGAACTGAGGAAAACCCTAAAACCTTTTTCCCGTAAGATTAAAATGGGAGATTTTAAGAGTAGGTTTTTTGGATTTTCTCCGCAACCACTCAACCTAGGTTAATAATTCAAAAAACTATATTATTTGTTTTTTCAAGCTCTATAACATGGTCGAAACCAAAATTAAGTTTTTTAAAAATTTTAAGGTGAAAAATGCAAAAAATGTTTTTTTGTGAATTTTAAAAACCCCATAAACCTCCCTTTCCATGATCCGATTTTTCTGGTTTTCGAACTTAAAGTCATGAATCTCATTTTACACATTTGAGCCAAATTTCATCGAAATCGGACGTTTTTTACTCAAGTAATGCATTCACGGACACATATAGGACTTATAATCACATATACATATATATAAATTTGAACGAATAGTGTTTTTGGCATCTGGGGACCTCAAAACAAAAAGTTATCATGGTCTGGGGCTTAAGTTTTACCATGAGACCTACGGTAATAGCTTCTTCCCTATAGGGGAAATTCGCTAAAACACAATACCATGTCATATACAATCCAGAAGTAAATTTAATCCTAAATTTGAGAACAAATTGCAGCTATACATATAAATTAAAGTGGCACTTAATGTACAATCGCTGGTGTGTTCTCCTGAGCAACAGCTGAGATCTAGCATATAAAACAGCATTACTTAACTTTGAAGGCCGATGCAAAAGTACATTTCAACGAATTAAATAAACTATCGTCAATTGTCCATATATTACTGGACCTGGTGTCCTCATCTCTTATGCATCGTTACAAAATCAACAATCACATCAGCTGTTACTTCAGTAATGCCAACAGGTAAAATGAAATACTTATAACTAATTAACTAATAATGCAGCAGTTATATGAATTTAATTATACATTTGAATTTGATTTGAATTTATTCTACCTAAAATAATGTTACTTCTAAAATAATTAAATTTATCATAACAAATCAGTACAAGATATGTATGAAATAATAATGTTTAAAATTAAACCAATTTTCGAAATAAGAAAAGGATAACATATGATAAAAAGTAGTCATTATGATATGAAAATAATATATTAATAATATGTCCTTTGGGTTACAGGATGAAATTATTAACTGACAATAGTATTAGCAGTGTGTTGCTGCTATCCTATCGCCTCAGTGAGCCATACGATAGCTGTCATCACTGACATTTAATAGAGCAGAGTTTACTATACGACATTAATTGCCTTTTGGGTTTGATTCATTAGACTATCATGTACACTTTTATTTGTGTAGTTTTAACTCTAAAATTATTATAAACACGTCATAAACTATTACATTTAATGCCTACGTTCCTAAAAGTGCTCGAAAAACGCTCTTAACCCTGTAAATGGTCTGTAAACACAAAACAATTTGATTGTAAAATTTCGGCTCTCCAAAATGACGAATGAGTTCCATTCAGCTGTAAATAATAATTACACACAAGTCAGGCGTCGCTATAAAGAAGTTCTTAGATCTCGTTATGCAGTCACTAAAAATGTATTTGATTATGTTTTTAAAGTGTCCTTTATACCATCATGGAGAATCAGGTAGAGATGTTGAGAAACGGGAAACTCTGAAGGGTCGTTTTAAAGTAGAAGTGAACACAACTGGTTGGTTTTGTAATAGTTACAGTTTTCACATACTTTTGTAACCACCGCTAGTTTAGTAAACGATGCGTGATATAAAGAAAATCATGCTTATATTCGAGTTTGTTAGCCATTTACAGACTGTTGGTCTTCGAGATATCAATGCTTTGTGAATGTAGCTTAATAAAATAAAACCTGTTATTTGTCGGCCAGAGAATTCTTGGTCGGCCAAGATTTGAGTAGGCTGTTACAACCTACTCTCATATTCCCTCTTTTCCTTCTTGAGAGGTGGGATTATAGTTTGAAGAATCGCGTACCTGGAAAAGGTCCAAGCGATAAAAACGGTGTTGTTAAGTAAGAATCAGTGCATAAAAGTTACTTACCACCTATTTTGATTTAGAATAAAATGATGAAATTATGTTGAATATTTTACGTTTGCGACGGAGTCTGCTTTATATTTTGCTTCTTAGTCTACATTACCATAATGTGTGTAAAAAATAGTCAAAAATGAATGACACATCTAAAAAATTCCCCTTGATTATAACCCTAGTTTATTTTCATCTTCATGTTTTGGTATTGTGAACTGTTATTCATGCAACCAAACCTGTTTCAGGCGGATGGAACAAGGCTAGTTAGTATTCAGGTGCTGGGTGGGCCGCTGACGACGGACGAGCCAATTATTGTACAGAAAACCTCCTCTGTTATTTCATCCTGTACTGTGTTCCTGCAAATTAGCGTGACAATAGCGTCTGCGTTTATAATGTGGTTTCCATGATATCACCTTAAATGTGTCGAAACTGGTTGAGAATTTTTATAAGTAAATTTAAAGAACTTCAGAGATCAAGGATTCTGCACAAAGAAAACTAATCTCCTAAAGTTTAACCACTGCACTTTATTGACAGAGATGGAGATCATTTTACTTTATTACCAAAATAAATCTTTAACATATATCTCGGTAGCAAGGTATTTTATGAGTTCGCTGTTTTGACTCCTTGAACCTCAATGGAAGAATTGTAATGGAAGTGCAAGTTCATCAAAGTAAAAAATAATAAAAAATGAGCTTTTAAACTATACCTTTTGTGCATATAAGATTCTAATATAAACAAGTAAAATCAGTCCATAAGCTATCATAATAACCATTTCTTCGGTTTTTATTATTTTCTCAAGTGTTTCATAACTCCATCACGAATGTCTAACCAAAACGTAATTTTAATGAAAATGTCATGTATGGTACAAGTATTTTTTAATAGAATACACTGTCGTGGATTCGACCTGTAACGAACACTACAATCAAGCTTTGGGGCGGTCAAAGGCTTAGATACAAACGTTAATGGCCGCTGTTAATCGCATCGACTAATCGCCGTTAAATTAGCAGTGAGAGTTTTAAATGAGTTAAAATGAATCCAATATAACTTTTACATTACCTTTTATAAAAAAGGTTGCCTGAAGTTGATGAATTTCTCAAAAGTAGTTAATACTGAAGTTACATAGTACATTTGAGTTTCTAATTTTATGTGGTAGATTAAAATACATTTAGGGATATCTTAACAATAATTTTGGTCGTCAAAGGTAATCATAATGCGAGTAAAAAAACTTTGGAGAAGATTGGTTTGTTTTCATCAATCAATTGTGTTTAGATTGTTACTTTAGTACCACTCGATTAGAATAAATTAAAGATAAGAAGCAAGTAATGCACGAGGTTATTTAAATATTGTTTTTACTATAGAATAAACTATCGCCTTATAAATCCTTGAAGCCTTGTAAATGTAGAAACACACGAGTAACAGTTGAACTGCGTCGCCCTCCTTTGAGTTGCCAATCGAATTACCCGCCTCAGTGAGCGCGAAGGGCGAGAAACTGGGAAAACTATTGCCAATATCTCACGGAGTCACCGAGCGATTTGCTTTACGGATACACGAAATATGAACAAATTGCATTCCTTGAGGAAACCGTGTGGTGGGGGTAAATCGTACTGCTAAAGTTTTAATACGTAAACATGATTGGAAAACGCAATTGAGCAATAACATAGTATAGTTAAGTATTTTGTTGGTAAATAGTTTTGAAATATTTTCAATTCATGATATCGTGTTTGGTTTTTATCACGGGCATATCACACGAGTTGTATTACTAAAACTGGTTTAGAACAACATAACTGACAAGTTTATTTGATTTCGTTAGGAAATCAGCTATTTCTTTGAGAAAGTGTCGGCCATCATAGTAGGTGATAACCACAGATTTATCAAACACCCTAAGTTTAGGTTTAGGTATGTTCAAATATATTTGTTTTTTGGATCATTCAAGCGTGTGATGAAACATCATTTATTGTTAATGTATTTAGATTTTTAGCTTAACGTGTAATTAGTAATATTACTAATAATACTATAATAAATAATAAAATAAATATATTTACTAATAATGTGAAGGATACAAAATATTTTTTTTCCAAACGATAGCTAAAATAAGTTTAATACTTATACACATCACCTCCGGTTAGTCTGTATGTTTGTATGTATGTTAACTGATGCTAAAACAGGTATAATTAGGATACGTTCTGAGCACGAAATTTTGTAATTGCATAAGTGTATTAACTGTATTAAATATTACAGTTTAATTTTTAAATTTTTGATAACGGTGGGGTGTACCTTCTCGTGGGTACAGTAGTACAAGTAACTATCAACCGTTGAGTACTCTGACGATTTTAAACAGGACTAAGCTATAGAACAAATTGTATTCAATCATTTTTTATTTAGAAGATATCAATTAATCTAAAAAGTGTCTTTTAAGTTAGGTTGATGTACGTTATTGCAAAATATAATCAAATAGCATAAGTTGGGATTCCATATCAAGAATAAGTTCTAACATAACCTAACCAACAGTTTCAAAAGTTTTGCTCGGTCTTTATTGTTGTAAGGTGTTGTTATGTATTTTTAGTAAACAATAAAAAACATTTCTTTAGCCAAACATTCAATATAAATGGTTAACAATTGACATCACTTAGTGTGCATTTGACACTTGAACGTCAATACAGCATTTGACAGTTTAGTCAGATTTAAATCAATTGTACTATTACTCGATGACTGGTGGTCGCATAACGCACGTGCCTCTTCCCGGCTATGAAAGCCACTGTGTGGTGTGCAAATGATGTTCCATAATACCAACCCTCCAGAGACAACATTATCGAGCAAACCCCCAAGTGAGCATGCGTACGGCGAGGAGCAAATTAGGGTGGGGTATCTTTATTGTGTAGATGAAGATATACTGCATTTTATACTGTAATTAATCTTTTAACTTAATTTTCTTATTATAGTTAAATTTAAAGTTTACACACTCTTTACGTAAAACACTACTGTAGCAGGAAACTTGCACACCAAGCTTAATTTTTTATTACCCTGTCTTTGTAACCACTGTTTAAACAAATCAATAAATGTTTGTTTGGATTTTTTATTTATCCTTTCGTCTAAATTAGTGTAGCCTGAGACCAGAAACATGAACCTGTAATCCACCTTGTTGGAGGTCAGATTAGATTGGTTATTTGTCAGATGACAAGAGTTGTATTGATTGATTGGGGACTGTTATTGACCCTCACATTTGGTGGACTCTGTGACAGGGGTCTACACAAGCAGGGAGAAACATTGCATTTCCCTCCTAAAATAGTTCCTTATTCGCCTGTAAATGAATACGTTATAGCAGTACATACAATCGAAAAACTAGGGGGTCAAATATTCTATAGCAAACTATATCAAAATTATGATGTAATCAACACAATAGCAATGTTTTTTACTTTCTCCCCCTATACATAGTATATGGAGAAAGTATTGTTTTCGTAAAAAATGTCGAATTTGAGTTGTTAGTGGAAATTTTCGTTTTGGTGCTCCCTGAACCCAAAAAAGTGGTTTTTACGTGATGTCTGTCTGTGTGTGTGTGTGTGTGTCCGTGTGTGTGTGTGTGTGTCTGTGTGGATGTTTACAGAGCTAGAGCCCTAACCTATGGGCTGATTTTTATGAAATTTGGTATGTAGGTACTAATTCACGATATCTCCAGGTGTTTTTTCATTTTTTTGAATTTTTGATTTTTAAGGGTAATTATCCCCCCAAAACCACCAAAAAACATGAAAAATCCAAATTTCTTAAAAACAGCTCTAACGATTTTGATGAAACTTTCGTGGTTTGTAGAACTTTAGGTTTCCAACAAAATGACACCACCCTCATTTCTGGAAAAATTCGGGTTCAGAAATTACAGGACTTAAAACATCAAAAATTCAGGTTTTTTGGATTTTTCATAAAAAATCATAAATGTTAAAAAAGATTACTATTCACCATTAAAAAGAGCTCAAAAACTAAATAAATTAGTATTTTAAATTACTATTCTACGATTGCTAGTTGCGGAGAAAATTTAAATTTTCATTTAGCGGTAAACACAGTACGTTGTCCAATGTTATTCTTATGGGGAATACAAAAATAACTATTTCTCTCTTATTTACTGATCAATTTCATTAAAATTTTATATGCAGGTCAAGTTAGCATTGACCAACAGATGATGTTCGAAATGTGTTGCTATTTAACCCTGGGGGGGGCAAGGGGGCATTTCCCCTCTCAAAACTACTGTGTGTAGCAACGGACTCTACAGTGCCTCCAAAAAAGCAATTTGGGTGGATATTTCTGAAAACAACTATTTTAGACAATTTTCTGTACATTTATCTATACTTCATATTCTATATTTAGTAAATAACAAATATTTTTGTCATTAAAGTTTGGCTAAAAGGGAGAAAGTATGTGTCAGTTTCCTGATACCGTTTATTTTTATTATTATACCTTATTTAGGCTAATTACCAATATAAGAAAGAAGTTTTGGCGTGTTTTCAATATAGTTTTAAAGACTTGTTAGTCTTCATCAGATGTTTCTAAATTTAGGCCTTGAATACAATATCTTTACTTATAACTAAATACATATATATATATATATACATATATACATATATATATATATATATACATATATATATATACATATATATATATATATATATACATATATATATATATATAAAACAACAGTTGATATGATTGAAAATAATTTCGTTTCGGGGCCGTTCTGTTAAATCTGGTTTATTACGAATTTATTTTAGAGATTCTTCTACTTAGATTGTTTAAGTGAGAAAAAATACTAAATATTATTTCAGATGAAGTAACATGGGAACAGGCTAGAGGGTTTCAAAAAAGGTTAGTAACACACTGCACGTTTGTGATATTCCACGTTTTATAAGTCAGGCTCCTTAATGTTTCATATTAGATATGCCTAAGTATTTTTCCGTAGCTATAAAACTGAAACCATTATTCAGAGGTATCTGACAGCACGCCCCTGTACTGAACATAACTTCTCCACAAGGGCACGTGTTCCTCCTCTGATCAGAGGTTGGATCTCCCTCAACGAGCCTTCTACAGAAGGTTTCCCCAAGGAATATTGTATGCCTTGTCTTCGTGTGAGCCACAAGCAAATGCACAAGCCTACCGACGACGGCTTGTATTGATCAGCTGTCCATGCTATTGTCTATGTCTGATTGATGTTTCTTTCCGCCCCGCTATCCAGCTAAACACAGCCTTTGCATTATTTAATGGTGTTAATTTGATTTACTGATGATCAAATTAAATTTTAAATATAATTTAAAGGTAATATAAAAATCATAGAACTGAAATGGAAAGTTTCATGAGAAATTTTTGTTGATATGGGGTTAAAATGTAAATTTATCAATATTTTGAAATGGGTCCGGTAAAAACATAAAACATGTAAACACATTTGTATAATACATTATACATTTGTAACTATAAAAATACGGCTACAATTATTTTAAAACTAGTTTGGCCATCATTCATTCTACTTAGGAGAAGTTAAAATAGATTTAAAAGGCTGACCGATACTTACCACTACTGGTCGATGCACTTTTCTTGTCTTAACCTTTTTAGGTAAGACCCTTACAAATAAATATTATTCGTCTATAACAACATTTAATCTGTGTATATTAATGAGGTGGCACACGTACCACGAGGATATAATCGTAATACAATAGGACGCCAAGTGGTTCAATAAAAGTAAATTTCGGGGGCGTTAAGCTAGCACGCTAGGACTTAAAAAACCTTTCAGGACTTTGGAATATGATTCCTCATACAAATAGAAAGAAAAAAGTTCATATGATGTTATGTCCTAAAACGCTTAGTTTTCCGTCTATCTGTATGTATGTGTTTTTTACTAGATACGTTATATCTTAGGAACACTTGAAGATAACTTTAAACTTAGTAAATGTATTACATCTAATAAAACTCTTTTTGGTATGGAATATCAAGTTTCTCCTTTGTACCATTTTGAAATGGCGGCAATTTTTTTGAACAAAGCTAAAAATCTTAAGAACCGCAATATTTAGTAAAAAACTGTAAGAACCAAAAAGGTTGTGTCATTTATTGATATTCCATCAAAATAAGTCTTATTAGATGTAATACATCTGCCAAGTTTGAAGTTGATATCTTCAGGTGTTCCTAAGATATAAATTATTAAGTAAACAACAAATACAGGCAGATAGACAGAAAACTAAGCGTTTTAGGCCATACCTTCATATGAACTTTTTTCTGACTTTTTGAATAAGGAATCATACCCCAAAGTCCTGAAAAGTATTTTTAACACCCTATGTAAATACTTGTGTGACATCCCACCGGCTGTTACCAATAACTCCTGCATTGCTTATACAAAGATACATTTTGTATTACTAATTAGAAAAAAACATGTAATTGAATATTTTTGCATAACTAACGATTAGTAAGAACACATTAGTTTCATTGTGCAGCAGATAAAATTAAAACAATATTTAAAATCTGATCATTAGTTATGGTGAGTACAGTACTTCTCAATTAATTTGTTCATCTCTTCAGTTTATTAAAAGAACCGACATTTGACCTGATTAACTATGTTTCTTTAGATTAATTTTCCCTGCACAATAAAGGTGTCAGGTGCCATTAACTACTCGTAAATGCCATTTGAGAAACACTGCAACGATATTTTGAAATTAAAATTCATTGATCGATTTCGAAGTTGAATCAAACGAATACATCGGACAGTCTACTACCACCGTCGTCATTTCCACAATTTTCACCCCTTTTCGCCTTTATAGCTACTATAATAACCTATAAAAACAACTTATGCTGGGATAATGCATTTGATTTATCTAAATATAATGACATAATTTGAAGAGAGTTTTGCCACTTGAGTTGGTACACATGACGTAAAGATGAGTTTCATAATTCGTATGACTAGTTGTAAAAAATACGAATTGATAATTTTGAGGAATATATTCCTTCTTCTTTTCTGAATATTTCCTTTGTGAAATCAGGTTGTAAAGGTTCTAGAGTGCTTTAAGTATTCAGTCAGCTCAAAATATCTCCAGTAAGTTGAAACAGGTGGTAGAAAAATTGACTTTATTGTAATTGTGTATGCAGCAAGTGACACCGACACAAACGTTCAAAGGTGATATAAAGTTACATTAGTCCGTGGGGTTACATAGGAATAAATAAGACTTGGACCATTATAACTTTTTGCATTACTCTTCCTAGCTACAATAAACACAATTTTTGTAATTTGGTATATTTCAAATTTAGTATATATAAGAAAATGTTTATGATAGGCCGTTTATAATGTAACTTTTAAAGAAAAGCACAAAATTTGTATGACATTTGTAAATTCTGCATTGAGTAAATCCTTTTAGAAGTTTTTAATGCCGTTATTCTTACAGTTAAAAGGAAATGGACCCTTAAAAATAAAAATTGTAACATGAAAAAATATCTAAAAATTGGAACAGTTACAGTATTTGGAAGTGTAGCTATTTACAGTTAATTAAAGTTACACATCAAGGACCAATTGAAGAGCATGCATCATAGATACTAGTAGGAAAAATGTTTATACTGTTGCCTAAATTGTTTCTATGAACATTTTTAGTTTGCAAATCTACTCTGTATTTAAGGTGATAAAAACTGACTGAAAAAACTAAAAGAAGTATCTCTAAAATAAATTACTAATAAACTAGATTTAATAGAACGGCCCTGCAACGAAATTATTTTCAATCATATCGTATCAAACGTTAAATCGTCTTAAAATTACTTCTTCTGAGTATATCTTTTGCATTACTAAGAATTTTGATTGAATTTTAGTATTAATACAATTGTGCTCCTACATACAATGTATCAAGAATGATAGCAAGTCGACTTAGTAATGATCTAGAGCTTGAATATAAATACAATGTAAAAAATAGTTATGATCTTGTTGATAAAGTTATGGAGATTAATGTTAGTAAAAATACCAGACTAGTTTCATTTGATATTTCAAATTTGTATACAAATATTCCTGTGAATGAAACGATTGAACTAATTAAGGCTAGACTCATACGTAATAAGTTGGATAATGATTATGTAAATCAGCTTGTAAAATTGCTCAGAATCGTATTGAAACAAAACTATTTTAGGTTTAACAATAGATTTTATACACAAACTGATGGTTTAGCCATGGGTAGCCCCCTTTCATCAATATTATCAGAAGTATTCTTGCAACATAATGAGGAGATCATTTTGGAAAAGTTGAAGAAAGAACATGAAATCATAATGTATGTCAGATATGTGGACGATATACTGGTTATTTTCGAGGAAACCGAAGAAAAGGAAGCGGAAAAAATGATGAGATTATTTAACAGTCATCATAAAAACTTAAAATTTACTAGAGAGTATGAAGAGAACGGCAAGATAAATTTCCTAGATCTCACGATATCAAGAAGAAATCATGAGCTAGTGTTTGATATATACAGGAAGCCTACGCAGACGGATACTACAATCAACAACAAGTCTCTTCATCCCACCAGCCATAAGACCGCTGCATTTAGATCGATGTTATATAGAGCCTACAAGATTCCTCTAAATGAAGATAACAGAAGAAGAGAAATAACAACTATAAAGGCGATGGCTCGAGCCAACGGATTCAACCCGAGAATAATAGACGAAATTGGAGCGAAAATACATAGGAAAATGAACCAAGAAAAACTGCGTAGAATAACAACGTTAGACGGAAGAAAAGAAATATCAAGTAATTTTGCAACATTCAGCTTCACAGGAACTAAGATACAAAAGGCCGCAAATCGATTCAAGAAATATGGAGTTAATATAGCCTACAGAACGCAAAACACCATGAACAAAATACTAAATCCCAAGATAGAAGATTGTAACAAATTCGACATGCCCGGCGTTTATAAAATTAATTGTAACAACTGTGATCACTTTTATATTGGCCAAACTGTTAATTGTATTAAAAGATTTAAGAACCATATATCAGCTTGGAAGAACAGAAAACCGGAAAGATCAAACGTAGCGAAACATCTTTTAGAAAATGGCCACACCATTAGGGAAAATAGAAGAAAACCACAGCATCCTCAAGAGTTGTAAAAAAGGAAATGAAATGAATGCATGGGAAGAATTGTTTATATTTAAAGAAGAATGTAAAAATAGAGATAAATTGATTAACGGACAAGTTAACTTCGACTCTGGTGGCACTCTGGTGGTCGAAATCGATAGCCTAGTACCATCTTTTATATATGTTTACCGTCTGTATGTGAATCAGTATAAGTGTAAATATATCTTAAGTGTTGTAAGACGTCTTTTATTACATCCCGTAAGTAATAACAACACGTAATATGCTAATAAAAATGTTGTTTAGTGATGCCAGTCAGGCAAATCTAGCAGTGTCTTATAGAGATGTAAGAATCAAAATACATACGAAGATTGCAGATATATACTTCAACAAAGAATGCCTGAAGAATAAAGTGACACCACAGTACGCAAAAATCAAGATGAATTGTAACACCATTGCCGCTAGAAAAACTAAAGATAAAGCTGAATTCATATATATTGAAAACATGATTAAACAGTTACATTGTGAAAAAGAAGAACTCAACTTGCAGTCCTATGACATACACCTTGCGTTTGAAGATAAGTACGGCCCTGCTGCATGGAACCTTTTGTATAACATCGTTTCAGAGGAAGGCGAAGAAGTAATGGAACGAAAATACGCACGGATAAATAACAAATTAGACGCACTAAAATTAAAAAAATAGCCATGTTGAAGGAATAAAAAGAACAGACACACCACATGAGTTTCAGAAGAGAGTTGTAAATTTAACAGATATTCAATTTTGTAAAGATGAAAATGATATATTAGAATACGGTTTAAAACACAATTTTGCCATCAACAAAAAATCAGAAAACGATCTTTTAGCCACGAAAATAGAAGCTAACATCAGAAAACTTAAAAATATGGATCATATTGCCATACCACAGGAAGTCACAAAAGATATCCCGACCGACAGAAAACAATTGGCTCAGGACGGAAAAGAAGATTTGAGAAAATGTGTTACAATAAAAAAGAAGATAGAAGATAATAATGCCATAGCAGTTAAAACCGACAAAAACAACGCCATAGTAATTATGGAAAAAGATGTGTACATCAAGAAAACCGAAGAATTCATTAAAGAAAATAACTTCAAGGAATTACCAAAAGATCCCACGGAAAAATATCAAAAGGAGCTCACTGACGCTGTGAAAAAATGTACCAAGGTTATTAATGAAGATTGTAGATTAAAAATGAACATTTTAAACTCTAAAGCACCTTTAATGAGGGGAATCCCAAAAATCCATAAGAAGAACGTACCAATTAGACCTCTAGTAAACTTCAAATGTGCTCCTACATACAATGTGTTCACAGATATAAACCCCTCCGTTATACACACTGATGTGGTAAAAACTGCTATTTCCGATCACCATGCTCAAACTGTTGACCTTAAGTTGTATCCTATAACCTCAAATGCCAGGTTCTTTTTCACTGGTTCTTTCAATATTGACAATACTTCAGTCTTTCGCCACTTGCTTTCAAAAGAATTGTGGATGGACATGAGTTATTTAGAATCCATGGATGAAAAGTTTGGTGAGTTTAACTCAGTTCTGTCTTATCTCTTGGATGTAGCATTTCCTTTGAAGAAAATTAAACTTAAACATAGACGATTAAATTCCAGAGTAGCTCTAGATGTCAATCTTCAAAGTATGAGAGATGATCTGATTTTTCTGTATAGTACTTCCAAAGATCTTCCCTTGGCAGACCCTCATAGGCAGTCTTACTTACGGTTGAAAAAAGAATATAGGTCATGTATTCGGGCATTAA
The DNA here is from genome assembly GCA_963675035.1 of Allygus modestus. Classification (NCBI taxonomy): domain Eukaryota; kingdom Metazoa; phylum Arthropoda; class Insecta; order Hemiptera; family Cicadellidae; genus Allygus; species Allygus modestus. Next base: position 97,048,930 of record OY776111.1, on the reverse strand, counting down.
AATCCAAAAATATGTTGAGGTATATTGAAAAATCCAACTGTAAGTCCAAAGCCATGTGGAGTATTATTGATGAGGATATCAATAGGAAAAGTAAGAAAGAATCATCATGCCAAATAGGACCCATACGTGATGCTAATGGCGAACTTGTGGATGAGACATTCAAGAAATCCAATGTATTTAATGAATTCTTTACTGGTATTGGTGAAAAATTGAATCTACAACCGGATCCATCCGCTTCTACTGCTTTCACTAATGGAATTTCTTCTAGATCCCCTAAGGAATCATTATTTTTACTTCCAACTGATGTTGCTGAGATACTTCGTGTGGTTGAGTCGTTAAAAAACAGTAAGTCTTTTGGAGTTGATGGAATATCTTCTGGGTTATTGAAGGATTGTATTGATCTACTTGCTCCTCCTTTGGTTCACTTAATTAATTGTTCTTTTTCTTCCGGTAAATTCCCTTCCCTTCTTAAAATGGCAATTGTTAAACCGTTGCATAAAAAGGCAAACCCCCAAATGTGCGATAACTACAGGCCAATTTCTTTACTTTCAACCTTTTCAAAAGTATTTGAAAAGGTTGTAGCTGCCAGACTGTTTACTTTTTTCAGTAGAAACAACTGTCTTTTTGAAAATCAGTTTGGTTTTCAAAAGGAAAAATGCACTTTAGATGCAATTTTTTGTTTTGTTGATAAGATTGTGAATGCACTTGATGATAAGCAGCACGTTATGGGATTTTTTGTTGATCTGAGTAAGGCTTTTGATATTGTTGACCATTCGATGCTTCTGCAGAAGCTTTATGGAATGGGTATTAGAGGACGTGCACACGATTGGTTTTCATCGTACCTCTCAGGTCGCAAACAAAAAGTTGAAATGAACTACATTGACAACATGAATTGTATCCGCAAAATGACTTCTAATGAGATGTGTGTCAAAATGGGTGTCCCACAAGGGTCTGTTTTGGGTCCAATTTTGTCCCTGGTTTTCATTAATAATATTCAAGATTGTATAAGTAAGGCTGATATCTGCCTATTTGCAGATGATACATCACTTCTTTTTCGGGAACCAAATGCAGTTGACATGGAGATAAATAGTTTTATTGAATCAAATTATCTTTTTCAATGGTTCAAAGCAAATGGTCTTGTCGTGAACACGGAGAAAACCCATCTTCTTAACTTTTCTATCAGAAATGACGACACTGATGTCATTCAGCTTCTTGTGGATGAATCAGAAGTAATTTCCGCAGATACTGTAAACTTTCTTGGACTCAAGCTTGATGCTCACTTAAAATTTGATGATCATATAGATAAGGTTACTGGAAAACTTAGTTCGTGTCTGTTTGCTCTCCGAAAGCTTGCTCAATTTGCCAACACTGATGTTTTGCTTGCGCTTTATTATGGCTGTTTTTACCCACATCTTAGATATGTTGTTCCTATTTGGGGTTTTGAGAATTCAAGGACAAAATCGATTTTTCGCCTACAGAAAAAAGCCCTTCGGATAATTTTTGGACTCAAAAGGAATGAATCCTGCAAAACTATTTTTCGTCAGAATAAGATTCTTACTTTCCCTTGTTTGTATATATTTGAAACCATAATGTTTTACAAAAAACATTCTTCTACAATTTTCTTCAATATTTTTTCTTCCAAATACGCACTCCGCCCACGGGTAAACATTCCAATTCAAAAGCACAGGACAACCTTTTTTCAACGTAACATGTCTTTTAACTGTATTAAGCTTTTTAATTCTTTGCCTGCAAGCCTTACAGTTAACCTCCCCCTGAAACAATTTGGAAAACGTCTAAAGAAGTTTCCTACTGATAAAAAATATTATAGTATCTGTAATTTCCTCAACCAGTAAAATATATTTTGTTAGCGAATTTCCCCTATAGGGAAGAAGCTATTACCGTAGTCGGCATGGTAAGACCTAGGCCCGGGACCATGATAACTTTTCGTTTTGAGGTCCCCAGACCCCAAAAACACCATTCGCTCGAAACTGTATATATATATATATATCTATATCTATCTATCTATATATATATATATATATATATATATATATATATATATATATATATATATATATATGTGTGTGTGTCCGTGAGCACGATAACTCTCGTAAAAATTATCCGATTTTGATGAAATTTGGTATAAACGTGTAAAGCAACATTTATGACTTTAAGCTCGAAAATCAGCCAGATCGCTCTATCCGAAGGGGTATTTTTGGGGGGTTTTGTACCCCAAAAATGGGTTTTTTGATTTTTTTATATATAATTTTGGAAATAGTCAAATTTTATTTTTTCCCATTGGATTCAGCTTAAAAAAACACACAATTTGATATTTTGATCATTTCTCTACGTCAATTGGTTACCGAGATATTGAAAGTGCTAAACACAGTACGTTGTCTAATGTTATTCTTATGGAGAAAAATACAAATTTTATATCTCGCTTAATTATGAACCTATACTGGCGAAACTTGGTATACGGCTTCATCTGGTTGTGGACCATTGATATTTGCTCAAAAAGACACTTTTTTACCCAAGGCTCCCATAGCAGCAAACCTGCGTACTCAGCCCCATGTTATTCTTATGGAGAATAAGTAACGTGTTATCTGCCTTCATTATGAAAATAAATTAATGAAATTTGGTATGTGCTTTACCTACATGAGTTATATTTATATTTGTATAAAACCCCATTTTTTGTGTTCCTTGCTTCAGCAAACCTGTATACTCAGCTGCCATGTTATTCTTATGGAGAATAATTAAAATGTCATAAATCGTTTATTTATGAATGTATATTGATGAAACTTGGTATGTGGCTTTATGTGGTATTAAGATACATATATATGTATTGTAAATTCGCTGAGTACGCAGGTTTGCTGCTACGGGGGTATTTTATTTGTACTATGTCTTGTTATAAGGATATTGCATTTTTAATTGTAGACATGTTTGTAACACTGACTCATGCCAATGCTGTTTACACTGTTTTATGGCAATAAAGACAATTTGATTTAATTTGATGTATCAAGAATGATAGCAAGTCGACTTAGTAATGATCTAGAGCTTGAATATAAATACAATGTAAAAAATAGTTATGATCTTGTTGATAAAGTTATGGAGATTAATGTTAGTGAAAATAGCAGACTAGTTTCATTTGATATTTCAAATTTGTATACAATTATTCCTGTAAATGAAACGATTGAACTAATTAAGGCTAGACTATACGTAATAAGTTGGATAATGAATATGTAAATCAGCTTGTAAAATTGCTCAGAATCGTATTGAAACAAAACTATTTTAGGTTTAACAATAGATTTTATACACAAACTGATGGTTTAGCCATGGGTAGCCCCCTTTCATCAATATTATCAGAAGTATTCTTGCAACATAATGAGGAGATCATTTTGGAAAAGTTGAAGAAAGAACATGAAATCATAATGTATGTCAGATATGTGGACGATATACTGGTTATTTTCGAGGAAACCGAAGAAAAGGAAGCGGAAAAAATGATGAGATTATTTAACAGTCATCATAAATACTTAAAATTTACTAGAGAGTATGAAGAGAACGGCAAGATAAATTTCCTAGATCTCTCGATATCAAGAAGAAATCATGAGCTAGTGTTTGATATATACAGGAAGCCTACGCAGCCTACAATCAACAACAAGTCTCTTCATCCCACCAGCCATAAGACCGCTGCATTTAGATCGATGTTATATAGAGCCTACAAGATTCCTCTAAATGAAGATAACAGAAGAAGAGAAATAACAACTATAAAGGCGATGGCTCGAGCCAACGGATTCAACCCGAGAATAATAGACGAAATTGGAGCGAAAATTCATAGGAAAATGAACCAAGAAAAACTGCGTAGAATAACAACGTTAGACGGAAGAAAAGAAATATCAAGTAATTTTGCAACATTCAGCTTCACAGGAACTAAGATACAAAAGGCCGCAAATCGATTCAAGAAATATGGAGTTAATATAGCCTACAGAACGCAAAACACCATGAACAAAATACTAAATCCCAAGATAGAAGATTGTAACAAATTCGACATGCCCGGCGTTTATAAAATTAATTGTAACAACTGTGATCACTTTTATATTGGCCAAACTGTTAATTGTATTAAAAGATTTAAGAACCATATATCAGCTTGGAAGAACAGAAAACCGGAAAGATCAAACGTAGCGAAACATCTTTTAGAAAATGGCCACACCATAGGGAAAATAGAAGAAACTCAGCATCCTCAAGAGTTGTAAAAAAGGAAACGAAATGAATGCATGGAAAGAATTGTTTATATTTAAAGAAAAATGTAAAAATAGAGGTAAATTGATTAACGAGCATGTTAACTTCGACTCTGGTGGCACATTTAGGAACCTGTATCCGGAACTTCCGGTAGCCAATAGGATATAAGCAAGGACGCCATTTTGATTCTCTCAGTTCTCTCATTGGCCTGATGATGACTGGTGTGACTGGTCGAAATCGATAGCCTAGTACCATCTTTTATATATGTTTACCGTCTGTATGTGAATCAGTATAAGTGTAAATATATCTTAAGTTGTAAGACGTCTTTTATTACATCCCGTAAGTAATAACAACACGTAATATGCTAATAAAAAAGTTGTTTAGTTATAAAACTAATCACATCTACAGTACATAACACATTAATTGACATTCGCACAGTGTCCTTCACAGGTATAGAGTAAGGTACACCTGAGACCTGCATTTACACATCTACGTCTTTTGCAATTATGTTTGCATTTTTATGTCAACCAGCTCTTGTAGGCTATCCATGGCAATCTTTTCACCGGAAGACCACCGAGGCTCGTATAGCTGACCCACTCTTTCCAACCCCAGTCACATGGATTCGTGAGGTCGTCGCTGTGATAGATTCTGTTTCTCCATGTGTACTACTGCAACATTTCTCTCTTCAGACGGAGAAAGAGGACATCGCTCGAGGATAGTATGTAGTCAGTTGTTCGATTATACTGATAAAACATGATTTTACTTGCCTCATTGACACTCTCAGCAGAATTGGCATACTTAAAGAATGATTCATGGGAAAAACAAAACGTAAAATAAAAAAGAATGATTCTCTTTAATGTTCCAACTGTCATTGTATTCTCATTTTCCTTACTTTGTCGTGTTCCTCTTGACTGTCTAGTTTTTGTTTTTAAACTTCCAGGTAGATCATTGTCGAACTCAAAATCAATTATCTTTACTGTATGTAATGTTTTCTGAACTTGTACTTCTTTGGAAGTCTATAACAGAGTTAGAGACTTCCTAGAATGTTTTGCAAAGTTGCGGTGATAACATATGAATCAAAGCGGCTCCATCAATAAGGCCTCATGCACATGAGTAGACTGCTCTGAGATGTGACTCGACTTGCAAGATACAATATCACATATGTTATGGTGTGCGAAGTTCCCAAGATCTGATATGGACGGTGGACAAGAACTGTTTTCTTGCGTGAGAATCATTAATATTGGCTTGCTCACTGTATTGGCTTACTATAAAAAGCCTACTAAAAGGTTGCCTGTCTTTTATGAGATGAAATATTCTTTGTTTATTTCAGGCATTGATTGATTTTTTTGGCTGATTAGAGGAAGATTATCTCTCTCTCTCTCTCTTTATTACATCCCTTATCTCATTACTACCTATACTAGGCATTGGTTGACGCAAGTTTCACACTGTTCTTTGCCATTCTTATAAGCAAGTGTAACTGATCTCAAACATTCATCAAGAAGAACACTACTACTATCAACACCTACTGACTACTGCTATTAACTGTCATGAATTCATAATTCTCAAATGGATTCCCATTATCTTCCACGACGGCTGCCTTCCTAGTGGCTAACAGGGAAGGGACGACATTCCGGAACCTAGTCGTAAAAACAGCAGAATCCGCACGGTAATCTTCAGTAGAGCCTAAGAAACCTTAACAAAATTGATCACTATTGAATAAATAAATATGAAGATGTAAATAAAGATAATTGTAAAAAGCTATAAAAAAGTAATATTTCACTAAGAATATCGTTTGAATGAATACGCAGGTTTGCTGCTATTGGGGGTTATGTTATGCAAATATCAAAAGCTCACACCCACATTAACCCACAAGCCAATTTTTACTAAAATATATTCATAACTGACCAAGGTTTGGTGTTATTTATTCTCCATTAGAGTAAAATTGATTACAGTACGTGTTTACAAATTTCAACATGTTAGTAACCACTTAATGTAAAACTAAAGCAAAATAAAGTACTATTACTTGTGCCGTCTGCATTGGTAATGTAAAAAGAATAATACTAATTAAGTTAAAATAAACTAAAGTTTTAATTTTCCCCAAGAACAGTGTATGGGAAAATTCATGACAATGTTTTTGTTATTTTATCCCATCCGCTTGAGCAAAGCTTATAGAGTAAGTAATAGCTTATTTTAAACCCTTTTTATGTGGTCTATTTCAAAATTATTATTTTATTGAAGGGTTAAAATTGTTTAAAACTGATTTATGACAGTAAAACACTTATAAAACCCCTTTTCTGTTGATTTATTCTGTTTAGTTTCCGAATTCATCATAGAAGAAGACGTCATACATGTTTGCACCAAATTTAATCTAAAATGTGTGATTTCCTTCAAAAGGTGCCGTGTAAACAGTCTATCGTGTAAACTAAAATTTGGATTCACGTATGTACAAAGTTATAAACAAAATATGACTGATGACATTAATTTTTATTTTATACGAACATTTACTAATAAAGTTTATATTATTATTATTAGATTATATTATCAAAGATTATATTGAAGCCATCAGCAGGGTAATGCGACTTCAAAACTTTTAAGCTGCAGGACTTCCGGCGTAAAGAAGATTATAGAGCAATTAAAAGTCGCCGGAAAGCTTTTCTACAGGAATTTATGTCCTTCAATAATATTTCAGTCAACCCTTCCCCTTAAATTCCAAACTGTTTTTACTATAGATAACTGTCGTATATTATACTAATTATCTGATTAATTAATAATCATGATTCCTTACTGCCATTACTCACAATGAACTAGTCAACATCATATTATAAACATAAATATAAGTAAAATAACAAATATTCTCCATAAGAGAGAAGGGACAGTTCAAAAGAAAATTTTGTTCAACTAGACCCATGAACAGATTAGCATAAATGGGGCTATACAAGTAACTATCGCCTGTACCTTTAATTTTTTTAAAGTGTTTGTCCAAACACTTAAAATTATTCATGTTCAATTTCATATGCATGAGAGTAGTTAAAAATTAGTTGAGGGTTTAGAATTTGTGGGTCTAGAATTAAGAAAGAATTTGGCAGCCTTCAGACCATCATCGTGAGGAATATTTGTGTACAGTGACTTAACATCAGCTGTTACAAGTATTATTTCAGAGATGTGAGGCAGTTTTACATTGGCAATTTTGTTCAGAAAATCATTCGTGTCTTTAATATAAGATGGCAGATTTTTTACCATTAGTTGTAAGTGTTCATCAACGAAGGCAGAAATCCTCTCGGTTGGTGACCCGATACTCGACACAATTGGTCTTCCTGGTGGTGGTCTTGAAGGCTTATAATTTTAGGAAGAGTGTAGAACATTGGAGTTTTTTGAGATCTTGGTGTTAATAAATTAATGGTTTTCGCAGATAGGGCCACAGCTGTTTAAGAATTCTTGAATTTCTTCATTAAAGACCACAGTAGTCTTCGTCTAGCCTTTGGTAGGTGGAAGGATCATTAAGTAGGCGTTCACATTCGGCAAAGTAATCATTTTTGTTGAAAAGAACAATACTGTTTACTTTGCCTGCGTGTGTGTGTGTCATGACTAAGTTCGAAACCCAGAAAAATCGGACCATGGGGAAGGTGGTTTATGGGGGTTTAAAATTGTCCAAAAATCAGTTTTTTGCATTTTTCACTAAAAATATTTTAAAAACACTCAATTTTGGTTTTGACAATTTTAAAGTGCTTACAAAACAAATAACATAGTGTTATGAATCATTAACCTAGGTTAAGTGGTTGTAGAGAAAAACCATAAATACGTGATTCATAAAATTCCCCACGTTAATCTTATGGGATAAAGGTTTTTAGCTTTTCCTTAGTTAATTTTACTGAAAACTTTATATTTGTTTTTACCATCAGTTCATACATAAAAAATATTCATTTTGGTGTTTAAATTATGATTCTACGTCCAACCGTTGCAGAGTATTAACAACAGAGTGTTCAAACACAGTACGTTGTCCAATGTTATCCTTATGGAGAATAATTAAAAATTTATATTTTGATTATTTATGAATGTATATTGATGAAACTTGGCAAGTGGCTTCACCTAGTGCTGGTATATTGATATTTGCACAAACAAATCGTTTATTGTTGATTGTCACCGTAGCAGCAAACCTGCGTACTCAGCCTCTAAGGTGATTCTTATGGAGAATACATTAAATCCTGTATATCACTTGTTTATTAATGTACAGGGTGGTTATAAATTATTGGACACATTTTAAAAATAAATAAATAACCAAGGAACGTAAAAACATAAGAATTGTTGTATTAAATAGTAAATTTAAAACAGTTTTACCTACTAACTGAAAAATGATAATTATAGAAATTTCAGTAGCTAAATTTAGTGGTTATAAAAAGTCCTTAAAATCTCAGCTAAACTGTGAGTGTAAGGTATGTTTTATTTTTAACGACTCGTGCTGTGGCAAAGTCAGCTGGTCAACAATGAATCTTCAATAAATGTTTACTGGCAGCAAGATGGTGCTCCTCCACACTGGTGTAAGATAGTTCGCGATTACCTAAATGACACATTTCCTGGTAGTTGGATTGGACGAGATGGTCCAATTCCTTGGACCACCACGTTCCCCAGACATTACACCCTTAGATCTTTTTCTTTGGGGTATTATCAAGGACAAAGTGTTCACTAAGAAGGTTCAAGACATTGAAGAACTTAAGAGAAGAGTACGAGAGGTTATTGCAAACAAAACTCCTGCAATGCTCAGAAACACATGGCGTGAGGTTGAATTCAGACTGCAAACTTTGCGTGCAAACCACAGAGAGCACGTGGAAAGGTTTTAGTTTACTTGTAGGAAGAATAAATAACAGCAACTTTTTCCCAATGATATAATACAAACTTTTTTAAATTTGCTATTTAATAAAATAATTCCCATGTTCTTACGTTGCTTGGTTATATATTTATTTTATCTTGAAATGTGTCCAATAATTTATAACCAGCCTGTAATTTTGAAGAAACTTGGTAAGTGGCTTTATGTGGTAATGAGAACATATATAAGCATTGGAAATTTGCTGAGTACGCAGGTTTACTGCGACGGGGGTATTTTAGCGAATTTCCCCTATAGGGAAGAAGCTATTACCGTAGTCAGCATGGTAAGACCTAGGCCCGGGACCATGATAACTTTTAGTTTTGAGGTCCCCAGACCCCAAAAACACCATTCGTTCGAAACTGTATATATATATATATATATATATATATATATATATATATATGTGTCCGTGGGTCCAACAACTCTCGTAAAAATGGTCCGATTTTGAAGAAATTTGGTACAAACGTGTAAAGCAGCATTTATGACTATAAGTTCGAAAACCAGCCAGATCGCTCTATCCGAAATGGTATTTTGGGGGGGTTTTGTACCCCAAAAATTGGTTTTTGAATTTGTTACTTATAATTTTTGAAATAGTCAGATTTTAGTTTTTACCATTGGATTCAGCTTAAACCAACATACAATTTGGTTTTTTGATCATTCCACTACGTCAATTGGTTACCGAGATATTGAAAATGCTAAACACAGTACGTTGTCTAATGCTATTCTTATGGAGGAAAAGAAAAATTTTATATCTCGCTTATTTATGAACGTATAATGACGAAACTTGGTATACGGCTTCATCTGGTTGTGGTCTATTAATATTTGCTCAAAAAACTTTTTGCCAAGGGCTCCCATAGCAGCAAGCCTGCGTACTCAGCTCCCATGTTATTCTTATGGATAATAATTAAATGCTCTCTCTCCCTTAATTATGAACATAAATGAATAACAACTGGTATACGACTTGACCTAGTTGAGTTATATTGATACAGTATTAGCTTAAAACCCATTTTTGTGTTCCTTGTTGCAGCAAACCTGCATACTCAGCCCCAATTTTATTCTTATGTAGGATTGTTAAAATTGTATATATCGCTATTTGTGAATATATTTTTATGAAACTTGGTAAGTGGCTTTTTGTACTATTAAGACATTATATCTCCATTGGAAATTCGCTGAGTATGCAGGTTTGCTCCGACGACGGGGGTATTTTTATTTACAAGGAAAGTAAAGTTAATCATGCAGACGGTTTAGTTATATTGAAAGCTTGATGTGACAGAGAATGGCAGTGATCTACGCCGCACCGCCCCCAGCAAGCAACTCCATCAACTCTCGATTACTTGACCGGCTCTTCCAGGCTCAACTGGTTCTTGGAAACACTGCATTAAACTAACTGTTAAAACTAATTAGACTAACTGTTAAAGTCTTTTGGCTGAGAAGCCTTAGTTTCTACATCTAAACTATCTTTTTAACTATCTGTTTTATTTTGGATTGTAACTCTGCAGTATTTTTCCCAGTGTAAAGACTTGACATTTTTAATAACAACTTTATTAACGTAAACTGTTACGGCATAACAGTAATTGAATACATTCGTAATCTTAACTTACATCTAGTATAAACTGTATGCAAATGGGCCCAGTAACGAGTATAACACTTTTACTGTATGTTCAAATGCAAGAAATGGAAATTGTTCCAAATTGAATAAATAGTTGTAATTCTGTATTTTTTTAAGATTTTAATGTAAAGGGAACATAGATTTTCTAATATTATATCTTATATATTACTTATGTTTGAATACAAAAGCCTGAAAACGGAAAAACGGAACGTTAATTAAAATTAACTCAGATCATTATGACTGAAATGAAAAAAGTTATAGTGCTAGCAAATTGTGTCTGGAAACCGGCGGCGTTAGACGTTTTTATATACATTTTTTCCAGTTTCCATAAATAACAATACGTTGTTCATAAAATAAATAACATTGGATGTTTGGTTGTCAAATTAGTATTGTCGTCATCTACTGAAACTGTAATAAATGAATGCATTAAAAATTTGAGTGGTAAACGAAGTTTCTTGAACCAATATTATTTTAATAAATATGTAAAAATATAAATAAATGCTTTTATTTTATAGTTAATAAAACGTGGCAGATATGGTGTTGATAAATATGAAATAAATAGCATATAAAACACCCACCCTGAAAGGTGCGGGAGTGGGATGAACTCTCTCTCGCGAGCTTCACTGAATGTAGCCTGTGATATCTTGTTGATGCGAACAACCTGTTTAGATATAAAATGTAAATAAGCTTATCTAAAAACTGAAGAAATTCAAATAGTCTGTATTAATACTGTAAATTTAAAAATAATATAATTATATACCTTTAAATTATCCTTGAAGGATTTCACTTTCTACTTTCATTTTCAAGCACATTAGGTAGAATATTCAAATCAGGGACAATCCAGTTAAGTTGTTTAGCTCCGAGCAGATTTCCCCCGTGACTCCACACATTGTGTTGTCGAGTCCTTTTTAAAGGGGCTACAAAAAGCTCCGCTTTTAGAATAATTTGTTGTAATTCATTTATGTTTAACGAATGCTTTGCTTCGATATATTCATAAAACTGTTGATTTCATTTTTTATGTTTGTGTATAGTAACAAGCAGTCTCTTATGGTTCCAGTACACGAAAAAAGTAAATCGATGCGAACTACCTTTCAATATTACAGACTCTGGTTTAAAAAGAAATGCGAGCATTCGCTCCCATAATAAAAGGTGGTCAACGAGTGTTTTTGTTGTAGTTACATTTATGTCGTACATGTGCTCACAAATATCATACAGTACTACGCCAAAACTTCAACGATAAGGTCAAAACCAAAATAAATTAGGCATTATCATACATCCAACCAAACATAAATTTTATAAGTTTGTATTTTTTGTTTATGCAAAAACTAAACTAATATGTCGTATAACCTGATAATTACATCTCTAATACATTAATATTATGCCGCTGAAGATATTTTACTAATAATCACGTAAATACGTAATGGGAAATTGACTTGATATGACTATTTATTCACTATTCAGTGACTATTTGTCACTTTTTTAAGACAAAACATAAAATTAGACGATTAACATTTCGATCTTACGTAGAAGGATTACTACATAGAATCATTCACAGATACCAAAAGTTGCATTTATACGCGTAGATAGATTTGACTCTGGCCTGAATGCCATCCAAACCTCCTCCAAGCGTCCTGGCCATGGTAGTCACTACTAAATCCCGTTCCTGCCTCCGCATCTGCCACATAAACCACAACTCCTTTCACAAAAAACGTTCCGCCCTCCGCGACCTAATCACCGACTTCCAGAATGACATCCTCACTCTGAACGAAACCAAACTGACCCCACCACGCCCCGCCCGACTTTCAGGCTTCACCATCCTCCGCTGAGACCACCTAGCCCGCTCCGGAGGCCTGGCCATCGCCTTTAAGACCGAACTTGACGTCCATCACTCCCCACTCCCAGGTGATCCCTCGGATGCCCTTATGGCAACCATTCGTATTCCGAGACAACCTCTCATCACACTCCTTACCATTTATGCCCTTCCCGTCACTCAGGACTAGTAGACCTATGCTAATATCAATATAACTCAACTAGGTGAAGTCATATACTAGTTTTTATTCATTTATGTTCATAATTAAGGGAGACATAGCCTTTAATTATTCTCCATAAGAATAACATGGGGACCGAGTACCTAGGTTTGCTGCTACGGGAACCATAGGCGTAAAATCGGGTTTTTGTTCAAACAACAACAAACCACAATCAGATGAACCAAGTTTCGTCAGTTTATGTTCATAAATAACCGAGATATAAAATTTGACTTTTTCTCCATAAGAATAACATTGGACAACGTACTGTGTTTAGCACTTTGAATATCTCAGTAACCAATTGACGTAGAACAATGATCTAAATACTAAATTGTTTTTTCTTTTTAAGCTGAATTCAATGATATAGATTAAAATTTGATTTAAATAACAATGACTTGTGAAAACTCAAAAAAAAAAACATTTTTGGGGTACAAACCCCCCCCAAACCCTCCTTCGGATGGTGTGATTTGTCTGGTTTTCGAACTCGTTCAAATAAATGGTACTTTACATATTTGTACCAAATTTCATGAAGATCAGAGCTTTTTTACGAGAGTTATCGTGCTTACACACACATATATATATATATATATATATATATATATATATATATATATATATATATATATAACATATATATATATAAATTTGAACAAATGGTGATTTTGGTATCTGGGGACCTCAAAATGAAAAGTTATCATGGTCTCGGGCTTAAGTCTTACCATGAGACCTACGGTAATAGCTTCTTCCCTATATGGGAAATTCGCTAAAATAACAGCGTTCCACCATTTGGGAATATTTTACCTGTCACCAAAATATTTGTTTCAATTTGTACCCTTAATTTAATATTCAATGATCACACCAGTTTAAACAAATGGCATTTTAATATTTATTTAAAAATAATACACGATTGAAATACAAGGTTCATTATTTATAAAGAAACCCATTAATTATTTCCTAATCAAGAATACCTAATCGTTAGAAGCCCTATCATAGTCAGTCACAGCGACTACGCTTGTATAATACAGCGATTGCACTTGTAAACCCCCTACTCAAGTTGGTAAGACAGCGTTCTTTCACTTGCCTACTCCCTAAGGCTGTGGCTTGGATACTGAATCGTTGCCAAACGAATTGAGAATGACAGATCGCCACCATGTTTGGGTTCATAGCTAGCTTAAGGGCGAATAGCATTGCCTTTTAAAATTCGGCTAGGCAACAATTATAACATTCATAAAACAAGTGCAATCTTTTAGTTTCATATTACAACATTTTCTTTCATTTAGAATTTAAATGTGTGTTAGTTAAAAACTAATTCATTATATGCTCAAATAATTATTCCACCCAGAGTTCATCCGTAACATAGCTTGAACTGTCAAAAGTTGTTCTAACCTAAACGTGAACTTGCTAAAGGAATACCTACCTATGGATGTTTAACAACTTATCTTTATATAATTATTCAAATTTATAAACTAATATGTAGTGAAAGTATCTGTGAGGCTATGTACAAAGGTTCAGGTTAGTCTAGTTTAATATTTTATTTACAATAATACATAGGCTAGTTAGGTTATGTAGGCCTATCTTGAAAATAAGGACATTACAAAATGAGGTTTCTTAATGTTTTTTGGTAAAATTTGTAGCTTTTTGGATTTTTAATTTGGGAAATGTTAACTGCCGCCATTTTGGAACGGATTGTTGCAGGAAAACAAAATTTATATGTATTCTATTTAGATTAACATTCACACCAAGTTTCAATATTATATCTTAAGCCGATTCTAAGATAAAAAGGTTTCTATAAAAGTCACATACAACCCTGACTGACAAACGACAAATAAATAGAGATAGAATACATGTCGTATTGTACTATTCGCTTGTTTTTAGCTGACAAATAACCCCGAGAAGTTTCGGACAATCGAAGCTGGACACCCTGTATAATTGAGTTTTAATTATGTATGTACGATTATAAACACATAATTGTAATATAATAATTAAGAGTGAAGCTAAGATACTCTCTATGTATGATCACTTTTCCATTAATTAAAATTGGTTGTTCGCAGTTGAATTTGCTGATTATGAAAATAAAAGTGAATGTCAATTCGCGAATATGCATATGACAATGGATAATTCAGTATAGTTATTGGGTGATTCAGAAAGCCAATGTGCACACTAGTCTAAGCTCTGCTTGTGAGGAAAACGCAAGATTAGCTCAGTGAGGAGGTATAATGCTCCAGACAGAAGCTGTTGACGCCTGATGAGCCAGACGTGCTTGGGTCGCAGTTCCAAGGCTCATCTCTGCTCGTGTTGATAAATTGTGTTTACCTCCCAGCTCCCAGCTCCCAGCTCTGTTGAACGCACATCTATTTTGTAAGGCACTACAAGAGTGTGTAACGAACGTGATTTGAGAGGAAAACACAGAACTAGCTCAGTGAGAAGATAAAAGTTTCAGAAGATGTTGAATCTTGAAACGACTTTAGGTAAAGAAACTAAATTGTGTACACTTATTTTGGTCCTAAGATTGTTTTTATATTATATTTAAAGTTAATTTGTTTACAAAAAATTGGGTTGCAAAATTATACAAATTTACAAATGTGTTATACAAATGTATAAATACACAAACAGACTGACAAACGCAAAATCTAACCATTACAGACATATTTTTCCAGCCTACAAGCTTACAGTTTTATATTTGTCCTCCCCTAAAAAACAAATCTACAAGAGTACGGATACGCGATGTATTTTTAAATCGAATTTCTCTCGAAGATTTTACAATACATAATAAACCTAATATAACTCAAATTATAACAGTTTTATTGCAGAAAATCTGTAATTCAGCTTAAAACCGTTTACGGGATGTTTAAAAGTCTGGAAATGCCTGATTGTTTTGTTTAGGAATAAACATGCGACAATTAACCTCTAGGGTTATTACTATTATCTACTCCAGAAACTGACTTATTCGTTTATTTAACGAGACAATTTCGTGATGGGGAAGGTCCGGTAGAAAATCTTTATTGTAAGCTTGGTTCGAGATATAACACATTTTAAAAATGAGTCAGAACTCACTACCGCAAACACGACAGCAAACAACTGAGTCGGAAATGGTAGACTTAAAATGTCCATTTAAGAGGACGTTGGACTCACAGGTTCTGCTGGCCAGGCGTAAGTTAAGGTGATAATCGGAACAACCGAACAATATGCTGCACCACCGAAGATGAAACACACTACTGTACTAAATCATTCATGCCGAACTAAACCGTTCATACGTGGTCGGGCTTGATTTTCGTCCTAATTACAACCCAATGGCTGTCAACGTGAGTGACAAAGCGTGGTTGCCAAAATAATCCGTAAGAATAGTACCTGCTTTATTTATGTTGTAATTTTATTTAAAGGACTCCATGTGTATATTTCTACGCGCCGGAAAGAGGGTCAGTTTTTTCATCAGGCCAGCTGATTATAGGCTAACCAGTGACAATTCCACAGTCGAGTTGCGCTCGACGTGTCTTCACTAAATGCAATATTCCTTTGTAATTATTTGGCCAGATGTTTTAAAATTCTTTTTATAATCTTTGTAAATTATTGTATTTTGTTCGTGAAGTATTTTTTATACGTTCGTTAAAACCACCAACAAATATCAAGTTGTTTTTAAAGTTTTAGAAAATTTACTTATTCCAATGAAAAACATCGCTCACAATGGAAATACATATTCTAGAGCCATTTGGTTTTAGATACGACTGTGGTTTTTTTATCATAAATAAAAGAGACATCATGAATTCCGTTCAACATCGTTCATATGGATTATAAATCCAACGTGTCCGGCGTAACCAACGTTCTCTTAAGCGCTATTGAAAGATTTTAGATTGCAATTAATTCTGATACAACTGCCCTTCGGAGGTCGTAGTTGCGGGATTTTTGAATACTATGGAATACTTTTCTAGCTATACATACAAGCCCATGCCTACCGTAAAACGATCATAAGTACCTTTAATAGACGACCCTTTAGAGGAATATTACACGTTTTAGAATAGACACAAATCATAGTACAGATATTTTCAGACAGGTATGGGAAACTAGAGGGTGATCTCATCTGGTCGTACAACACATTTTGTGGAGATAGTAAGAGATGGTGGAGGGCATAAAATGTATTGTTTGATGTGAGTCAGAGGTCAACCGAGTTAGAGGTTGACCTGGAGTTGACCAAGTGCAGACAGAAGCTCTCCCTCTAATCGCGTTAATAGATGTCCCTACCATTTCTTATCTATCCTTTATGTGGCTGTACCATGTTCCAGAGGAAAGTGTGCCTAGCCGGCTAATGTATAATCATGTATGAATAATGAATGAATAAAGGTGTCTAATTATATTTCAGACGATTGGACTACGATGTTAAAACCATTTAACCTAAAGAGGTCAAAGCTTAAAAAGCTTAATTATAATTAAGGGAAATCGTAATGCTGCGTGACAAGTGGCAAATATCTTTTAAAATTTAGTCACTATTTTTTGGAGTGTCTTATAGAGACGATTATTATGAGAACATTATAAATTCTCAGTCATTTTTAAGCATCAGTGACGGATAAACCCCTGTTATATTTTAACGATGACGAATCGTTTACTCTGCATAAAATCCACACTTTCGTCCTTGCTAATAATAGAATCTTCAAACATAAACCTTTACAGGCTATTTATTTGTTTATAGTTGTTTGAGATCACTATTTCTTTAAAAAGTAGTACATTAGTTCCGTACCCGTTTGTTGAGCATTCACACCAATCTCAACACGATGTTTCCCTTAGCTAATTTACAAAATAACACACGTTTACCTATTAGACCTATTATTGCGTAAAGTAATAAATGTATTTTCATACATATGAATGTGGCATACGTGCTTTAAAGACTCGATTAAGTTTAAATTATAGTATTGGTTTGTTGTACAAATTAAACTGCGTACTCCAGTTAATAATTTATATTGATTGAGGCTAAAAAATAAAAACTTTGGATAACGTAAGAATTATAACTTTTAAACAATCTTAAGAAAGATGAGCGAGGGATACGAGGGATTTCCAGCCAAGGAAAATTTCCCTGGGGTGTGATAAGTATCTGGACCGTCAAAAGTTTGGAGCTGTGTAGTTCAAGCAACACTCGTTCATCAGACGTACACAACAGTACAAGACTTTCGCTAAAAGTGGCTGCTGAAGTATTATTGGCTTAATAACTACAGGAAAAATAATAGTTCTTAAGAGACTGATGTTTAATAAGCTAATGCCACTGCAATTAATTTTATATAATGGATATTGCCATTAAAGTATAAACCAAATGATATGCTGTACTCAATGTTGACTGTAAGTATTATCGAAACACTTATATAAAGTCGTATATTTAATCCAACATCCGATTCAATAAATTAATCATTATAAGCGTAAAGTAAAAAAATTGCAGGATCAACGGATTAGGTCCTAAAGGTGGATGCCTCACAATCAATAAAAAACCATTTCTAAGGAATATAAGCTAAAAGCTGCTTACGTTTTAGAAGGTTCAGATCAAGAAAATGAGTAATGAAATGAGACGAAAAGTAATTTAAGTTGTGTAGAGTAGTAAACGCAAACTTTGTTACTTGGCAAAAAAAGGGGTGTGAATGCTGAAGATTAAAGAAACCTGGTGTAGTCTATCAAGGGCCAAACACGTAACAACAAAAAAACCGTCATCCGCTATGAATGTTCTGCCTGCTTAAAACGCTTTGATTGTCTGACTAGGTATATTATGTCCGTTAGTTTTAATTTATAAATTAATTATTCAAACAAGTTTTTTGTCTTTCCAACTCATAAAACTAAACTCATTTTGGCGATGGTTTAATAGGATTGTATGGAACGCAACTATACTCATAAGGTCCTAAGAGATGTATCGTAATACCGGACAATCAACTAGTTACATATATACAATTTGATTTGAAAAATATTTTAACCTCTGAAGCAGTAATTTGTCATGGTTTTGTCTATATGGTCAACGTACTAGACGATTTATAGTCTTCAGAAGAACAACGCACATGACTTTTACACCGGAATTAGTAGGAAATTCAATGTTGTAGGCTAAAGTTGTCTATCGAATTCCTTAACTACCACTAATTGAGCGAAGATTAATCTAAACAAGACATTTATTTTTTATGTTAATTTTCTTCCTCACAAGAATTATTAGGCCAGCTCAAAAATGCAGCATACAACGTTAAATAATATTCAGTCAAAACCAATTTAGTCAAGCTGACAAACACTAAATATAAATATAAAAAATACAGACAATCTGAAAACAGGTTTGTTACGTTAAATATGTCTGTTATTATGTGCTTTATAGGAGTTAGATCACTAAGATAACGCTATGGTTTATCCAGGGTTTAAATTTCCATTTAAATACCAAATTTGGCTGCATCAGCTTTTTTCAAGTTTTTGTTGTTGTTATAAATCAATATCAGTAAGAATCCTTATAGTTCACAAAAATATTCAAGTTATTTGATTGAATTTCAGAAACACCCCACACATCTAAACCCTCGTATACTATATTTCACCCTAGTATAGTTAATTTCAGCTTTATTTTAAATAAGATTTAATTTTCGCTATGATTTTAATAAAGTCGTTTGTATATACATAGGACATCAGGATTCTGGAAAGAAAACCAATAATATTACTTTTGGTAACATTATAAAAATGGTTAAAACAAAGTACTCTTTTTTAGTTTCGTAGTTTATTTTTAGGGCGCCTTGTTTTAATATTCAGTTCAGTGTTAACATAAGTAATACATATATATAATACAAACTATATAAACTATATAAAACTATAAAAACATAATACAAACATGTATAAAATACCAAGTTGGTTGTTATATTTTATCTATGCAACAGAACCCGAGCCACTACTGAAAACCGCCAAACCTCAACAGCAGGGGTCGCATGCCGCAGCCTGCACACGACCGCGCACACACGCACGCACTGGCCTGCAAGTCGTATGAGTTAAGCTATACGAGTTTCCAACCTTGTACAATCCTTTTTGAAGCACCCTGTTTAAGGATGCTTATAGGACATACGTTTTACAAGGGTTTTGCCTCATGTATTTCAGAAAAATAATATGTAAATAAAAATACAAGACTAATCTTGCCGATTTTTTGTTAAGAAAACTACTCCGTTAATTATGAACCGATTTTAATGATTGAGGTGCTAAAATATTTGTCCTGATTTGTTGTTCTGCATAAAGGTTTTCATTTTTCGATATTTCCAATCTGAAGAGCACGGGCCACCCTCAAAGTTCTTTTTTGCCCATAAGATTAACATGGGGAATATTTTTTTGAATTGCAGCTGTTGATACACTATGGACAGATTGTTAGCAGTACCAGATGTTACAGGTAGGGAATTTATCTATCTATATTAATAAAATAAGTTTATTTTCTACATCGTTTTTAGGAGTGAAATGTTGTGTGCAGCGGAGATATTTAAATTTGTGTTGAAATTTGTTCATCCGTCTCTCTGATTATGAGCCACGCGTTTAACAAACAAAAAAACAAAAACAAAAAACTTCACTGAATGAAATAAAACACTTGGGCTGTTTAAAATCAAAGTACGTAATTAGGGCTATGCCCCTTTGTCCGGCACTGCTACAAAGTAGATCTTAAGGGTACAGGTTACTCAACCTTACACTACAGAATGCACCATATTTGTTCCAATGAGCATTTAGCCAGCTAACTATCTTTTATCACAGAACAGAGGAAACACGTCTGCTTTACTATTGGTACAAAGGTATACTAAACCGTATAAAATAACGACACGGCAATGATACATTACGGAACACATAATCCCTTGCAACGTGGTAAGCTCAGTTTATCTAGGTAGTCATTGTGATTATAATATTAAACATTGTACGAGTTTTTAAGTCCACCATCAGTAAGTATAACAAACTACAGGAGTTGTTGAGCAGATATTTGGAAGAAGATGGGTCCTTACCAAAAAAATGATGGGCTTATACCCGTTCCAATGAGGCTCGGTCCTAACTACCGCCAACATTTTCATATTAAACATTTACTTACTAGACCGATTGAGAAAAAATTTGGTAGAAAGACAGCAGGCAATGCACTATAATCAGAAACAGACTTATCTGCTCCGTCGGCCTTTAACATTTTAATTTAACCATCACTGACGTTAGTAGTTAACTGGTCCGATTGTGCACACATTTGTTAGGAGGATAGTTAATACATCAGAATAAAACCTTTGCCTACTCCTCTATTCTTGTTCCAAAAATGCTTTACTTTAGGGCTCTCCAAATGTCGGAACTATCAAATTTATGGTTTAATAAATGTGTTCAAATAAACATTTTTCCTCATCCCTGGAAAAATTTAGTTTTGTATGGAAAATTATTCGAAAAACTCAAATTTGGGTTATGGTTAAGATTTGTAACTAAAAACAAAATTATCGTACCGGCTGTTAAAAAGCAGCCATTGAATTCTAAAAAAACACTCAATTGGTAAAGTCTCATGTGATTTTTGTGAGGATAATAATTAGAACCAATACATAGCTTTAAAAATACATTATTAGGTTATGTATAAATTGCGAGAACCATTAAACTGAAGATTGAATATAAAGCGGACATGTCCAAAATAAAAAAATAAAAACTAGCAAATAAGCAAAGCCAAATCAAATATGGAGAGGAACCGTGAATATAAGTACTCTAGACATTTTGAACAAACCGACTGGCTTCTTGAGCTCAGGTGTTGTTTCTCAAAGGTAATATTGTACTGTGATGGCGAGCGAAGCCGCTACTAGTAGAATAATTATTACTCTAAAACACTTGTGACGTTTTTTTTTAATCCTGACCTAAATAATAATAGATTGATAAAGTAAAGACTAAAACATGGTCTGCTGTAAGTAATTTGAATTTATTTTACCTGTATCAAAAAGTAAATCTTACCGGATAATTATTGTTATAAAAGTATTGTTAGATACAGTTGAAAACTTTATAACTTTTCGTCACTGTGAACAAATGAGTCGACTGGAAAATTACTTTATTTACATTATTTCTATTTGTTACTTAAGTCTTAGCCAGAGTGCCCGGACACGGTTTAAGAGGTCCTTCCAAATTTCTCTCAAATTTGAATTTTGAACAAAACTCTAGCCACGGATGTAAATTCAACACTAAGTGTCTGAAAAAGCTATTCATTTAAAAGTTGAAGGTTGAACAAACATTTTTCAATTTGAAGACAAAACCAACATTGAGTTTTTGTATACATATCTGAGTTGAGAATAAGGTAAATCTGTGTTTTAGAGCGGCTAAGGGTAGGGGTTCTCCGTATTTGACATAAGGTAAACTCACAGAATTACTGAAAGTCACCTAATACTTTTGTAAACTTTTCGTTATGGATATCTTTTATTGATTCACCCTCTCCGCTTCAATAGTGTGTTTAGTTCATTGTAATTCACTTCATGGAGTATATTATGTGGTCTAATGCAATATAACATGGTGATTACATGAATCTTCAAGCCCCGCCCCGGGGGGAAAGTGTAATTATTCTATTACAGGTGAGATACTACTCTAAAATTGCAGCCTTTAATTCTCCTTTGACCTAACTATTATCACTGCTATTTTAATCAAATTTACCAAGCTAAAAGGATTTGATTAAAATCATATTACAGGATAATTGTCTATTTATAGGTTTTACTCGTGTATCAACTTCAAAATAATTTTTAATTTAACTTTTTTTTGTTTGAAATCGGTTTATTTTCAGGAAAGCAAAATTAAAAGTTATTTTAAAGTTCATTTACGATCTTAAATTTGAGTATAAAGCAGAACTAGGAGTTTTATGTTTAGAATTTATTATAATGATGTTTTAAAAGACTATAATTTAGTTTAAATGCGTGTGTTAACTCATATCATAAAACAACCGTATCATAAAACCGTTTGTATCACGGTTTAAGCGTATTTGAAGCAAACCAACATCATCCTTCCTAACTCTCCTCTACAGAGCTTAGGCACCACTAATTAGTAATTACATAGCTGGGAAATTAGTTAAGCAGTCACAAGACCTTCGCCTCTTCAAATACTCAAACGCAAACTTGTACAAGGAAAGATCAGTTGATTTATAGTAGATAATTTAGATGTTACAAATATGTTTCCTTTAAACAACTTCAATTAAAAAGTGTTTCTAATAGTATGCATAAGTACAATTAAATTTAAAATAAACGTTCCGTTTTCATATAAAACTTCCAATATCAATTTGGAATATTACTTATAATTATTAAAGTATAAATAACAGTTTTTAAATTAACAATATTTTGAGGGTTACGTAAAAATTGTTTTAACATAATTAGAGTAATAAATATAAAAAAATCCTCTTAATATTGTTTTATGAAATGAAGTACACATTCAAAATTTATAAACGCAACGTTCATAAAACCAATTCCATATTCTATTAATCCTTGTATATACCTTTAAACCATTTCAATTTTATAAGGTAAAATATATAAAAAAATTACTATACATAGTGAAACACACAGTAAACTGTACTCATAACTAAAATTACTTGGGTTATGAAACGCAATGGTCTTTTATTTATATTCCAGGAAACGAGATCAATTTAATTAAATCATTGTATTGTAAGAGTTGTTTTCTAAATTAGGATGTTTAAGAATGGGTTTATAATCAGAGCACTTCACAAAATCATGTGTTATATTTAACAATATAATCTCTTTTGTAAACCCCCACCAGTCCAATCGGCCAGTTTGGTCGGCTTGAACTAGAAATGCCCCCGTCACAGCAAACCTGCGTACTCAGCGAATTTCCAATGCATAATTTATGTCCTAATCTAATATATAAAAATCAATGTTTGTACGTCTGTTCGTCTGTCCGTTCGTATTTTGGCGCTGCCATACCGTTCATCCGATGGCTTTAAAATTTTGCATAGTAACACATGTTATCCCTGGGAAGGTCATAACCTGGCCATTAACCGAAGTCCTAGGTCATAAGGGCTGTGCCCCACTGGACTTCAAATTTTCAACGTTAATCTTATGGAAGAAAGATTTCTTTTGATTTTATCAGATGATATCTATATAACTTAAAATATTGTAAACAGCTGTTTATTATTATGCAAATAAAAAACCTACTTGAATGGCAACTCTCATAATGGAAATAAAAAAAATACTTGAATTGCAACTCAAACTCTTTTTTCGATAGGTGAGTGAGCGAAGCGAACTAGCTCATATTGAAAATGAACGAGTATTTGACATAAAACCAATTCAATGCCTCTTCTGCGGTAGCAACGCGCCGGGTATCAGCTAGTGCCACATAAACCCGCATACCAAGTTTCATAAAAATATATTCAGAAATAAGCGATATATACAATTTGAATTATTCTCCATAAGAATAACATTGGGGATGAGTACGCAGGTTTGCTGCAACAAGGAACAAAAATCAGGGTTTTCATGTAAATATCAATATTACTCAACTAGGTGAAGCCACATACAAAGTTTCATGAATATACTACATTCATAAATAAGCGATATTCAGGGTGAGCCAGACCACCCGCCCAGCATGTATAAGGGGAGAATGGTTTAGTCTAAAGTCATCAAACAAAATTCTTCACTACTAAAACGCATATGGGCTATCTATTAAACATATTTTCATCAAAATCGATGAACAGGATGTTCGACTTAAATTTCTTACTCGTGATAAACTCAGATTTACTCTGGTATGCTACGTGACAGTTTTTTTTTTATTTTTTAAAGAAAATCTATTTTTCAAAAAAATATTTATTTGAAAATGCCTGTATGCCCAAAATTCAAAAAATTCAAATAGTAGCGTATGTCAAAAAGCATACCATTGAAAAGGTCTTGTAAATCCTAGCAATTTTCTAATTTGGACCAACCTTGTATCTCTTTTACTTTTTCTGCAATCAGCAAACAACTTTATTTTTAATTATAAAATGCATGTTAAATTGCATAACACTTGCATTTATTACTTGTTACTTGTTGTTTCCGTTTATGGGCTCGATGGCGTTGAACAGGTCAAAGTGCTGAAGAAGTTTAAGCTACTATAGAATATGATTGGTAGCAACATTTGATAAAATTTTAAACCGGCGTAAAGAGGTTTTTTTTAAAGACCGACAGTCTGTGAAAGGTGGAGAATTTTGATTTAAACCGAGTATTTTCAGTATGATTTCTTTGACATAGGTTCATTGATTTTTGATTCCTAATGTATATTACTAACTCATAAAAATATATGACGGGAACAGTCAAAATACCAATCTTATGATGTAACTCTCACATTGCTCCCGAGGAGCGAGCCCAAAGATGACCCTAATGGCCTTTTTTTGCCAGGTAAAAATTTTCCCTATGTGAGTCTTGTACCCTCCCCACAAGGCGATGGATTACATGATGTGAGACTCCAAAAGACTGAAGTGTACAATTCTAGAAACGTATAAATTGCAGAATGTACATACTCATCTCAACACAAACAGCCCTTATGAAAACTTTTTTCTATTTTAACGATTTGGTCGGCCCATGATAAACCATCGTCCAGCCTAACTCCTAGGAAATCAGAAGAGTTGGAAGGATCCAGCATGTCCTCCCCTATAAAGACATTCAGATCATCAATTTCGTTAATCCTCCTCAGTTGATGTGTACTTATGCAGAGATACCCTGTTTTTTCGGTGTTTAATTTCACGGCGTTGCTGGAAAAAAGATTGAGCAAGAGTGCTGGTTTTTGAAAAAGTGTCAATTTCAAGGTCATGGACGTTATTGTTTTTGGTAAAAAGAGTGTTATCATCTGCAAAAACAAATAGACTTTCGTCCGACACCATCCCTTTCATATCATTAATATACGTCAGGAACAGTATCGGGCCAAGAATCGATCCCTGAGTAACTCCGTTTTTGACTCCGTTTGCTCGACTGAAATTTTTGAATTTTTAAATTCGATTGATGTTTCAGCTCAGCGAACTGGTAGCGGTCGGTGAGGAAGGAATGCAGCCAGCGATGGACGGATTGTTGGACTGAAGATCCCAGGGTAGCCCGATCAAGGGTCGGTCGTAAAATATTTTGGCGAGGCTTGACTCAGGGTCCCCTCCCTAGCCCTCATTTGTCCTGGGATCTTCTGTCAAGCCTTTAAAAACAGGTATACGGCACTCGGGCCTCCACCACTACCTTCCACGGGGGGGGGGGGGATCGCTGGGACTAGCTTCTCGCCAGCCCTGTCTATCTCCTCCTTCGCAATAAGTTTCACGCTCACAGTCGCGTGTTTTAGGATTTGTATTGCAAATCTTAGACTAAAACTTTATGTTTTTCTGCTAGTCTTAAAGCAGAATTATTAAACTGTGAACACATGTTAAAACAGACAACAACAAAATAAGTAGGTTGTGTATTATTTTTATAGCAATCAGACTATGATTAAATTGATATAGAGTATAACTTTATATAACCGCACCAAATCAAAACTGAATAAAATAGAACAAAATTTGTTTTCACTCTATTTAGTAAAGTCAAAACTACATTATTTTATTTTTTATTTTATAAATGTGCTTTTTTCCACGAAAATCACTCTTATAGTTCTCTTTATACTTATTATAATATTTTTCTCGCAAAAATCCTGAGTAATCAGTGAACATATTATTGCAATGTTATTAATATACTACAGTTAACGTGCAAATGCATTTTGTTTTTTAATAACATCCTCAGTCAACATTGATAAAGACAGGACAAATAATTAACTACAAAATCAGAATAAATAATTCTTTATTGAGAAATGGAAAGATTCAGAAAACTGTTAAAGATTTAAATGGCTAGTGTAAAAAGCTATAACTAATGGTTTAAATTGTTTGTTTATTTGTTGCATTTAGCGGTGAAGGTAATCTTCAAAATTATTGTCTAATTATTGGTTTTGATGAAGTTTTAAGGTAGATTGGTGAACCGGAAAGCCTGTATGGAGAAATATATTTATATTATTAATATGCTACATGAAAACTTTGTAAACAATAAGGCTTTTTTGTTAACATATATACACTAAAACGCGCGTTTAGGTGTGCAGATGTGGAAACTGGCTTTAGATTTTCGATTTAGGCCTCAGGGCTCTGCCCCACGGGACTTCCAAGTCTCCAAGTTCATATGGAGGAGAGTTTTATTTGGTTTATGTCACATGTGATTTTTATTCATCAAATTAAATTAAATAAACATCTGTTACAAGGATTGTATCTAACTACAGACTGTCATTGTTTTGTTTACTATTTAACTATTTACTATTCTCGCTTATCAACACGGGATGCGCAAGCTGCGCATAGAACATTCTAGTAATATATAAATGTACTAGATGTTACCTGCGGCTTCACTCGTGAACAATTAAACCACATTACAAATATTAACCTGACCAGCACTCTAAAATCTTTGTTTACGTTATCTATGTCTTTATGTTAATGTGATATATAAGCAATGTTACCTTAATAGGTTCAGTCGTATTTGGGTGCGATGAATCATCCATATATACATACAGCCAAACTGTCACATTTAGAATATTAGTATTATATATTTTTGATATTTATGAAAATAAGGGAAAATCTATCATAACTGCAGTCAAAAAGAGCAAACTACCCACATAAGGAAATAATGGAGATTGAATTAGGTTTTTTTGTATTGTTTTGTACTGAAATACAGGGTAGGAACTACAACCATTAGTTAATATTTTATTTTAAATTACTGAAAAATATATGTGACCCATGTTGTGAGGTGTCATTGGTGCCCTTGTCAACCTCATCAAACTCGATGACAATTCCAAGAGCGAGGCTTGACTCAGGATCCCAGCTCAACCCATCGTTAGTGCTGAGACCTTCGGTCAAGCCTCGCCAAAACAGGTAAATAATTCTCAGGTCAATTTTAACCCTGGGATCTTCAGACCGTCTACCCGATAGACGCATCCTCCCACCCCAAGCACCGCCAACTTCCCGAGCAAAATTTGGTGGTCGACACAATCGAAAGCTTTGGACAAGTCTGCAAAGCTGCTAATAACAAATTCTCCAGCCTCCATTTCATCGATACACTGATTTACAAAATCAATAAGTGCCAATTTGGTTGATTTTTTGTCTGAACCCATATTGTTTTTTCATATGAGTTCATTCTCCTCTAAGAAGTGAGTCAGCTGCTCACTCACCACTCGCTCGAAGAGTTTGGAAATGGAAGGTTTGGAAAAGTTTCTAAAAAGTTGTTATACATTGTATTGAGTTCAGATGAGCTGTAAACACTTTCCCATTGCTCATATTTAAGCCTTTGTTTCAATTCAAAAAGATTGTGATCCTTGATTTCCCTATTCCAAGACCAAGTGGACGTTACTTTGTTGCTGTTTAAAGATGGAACAAGAATAGCTATGACATCATGATCTGAAATGAGAGGGGATACCACAAAAGCTTTTACATAATTGATATTGGTAATAAAATTGTCAATGCTTGAAAATGATGTCTCAGTAAATCTAGTTGGTGTGTTTAAAACTAAGTTTAGGCCATAGCTTTTTAAAATATTTTTGAACATTTTACACCTGTAATCTATTTTTAGATTGTCAATGTTATAGTCTGCAGCAATCAAGACCTTCTCACAAGATTTACAAACTGAGTCTAAAAACAAGTTTAACTTTTCAACAAATTCGTTTAAGTTTCGATAGTCAGGTGTCCTATAAAGCCCCGCAACTAAATAGGTCACCCCATTTAAATTCATTCTAATTTGGGCAAATTCAAAAGCAAAATATTGTCCAATACTATCACAATTATGGATTATTTTGATATCACTTAAATTTGAATTAAAGTTGGCAAAGATTGGCCACATATTTTGGCAACACCTCCCATCCTGTTGTCTTGCCTACTATGAACTAAAAAATACCCATGTCAATTTATATTGCCTATTTTATTAGGGTCTAGCCCATGTTCGCTGAGGATGAGAATATCTGGAGTTTCTCCATCAAACAAAATTTCAAGCATAATCAAGAAAAATAATCTTACCAACTAACCCCCTAACATTGGGATGGACTATTTTTGATTTGTTTTTTATGAAGCCTAAGCTACCCCTCCCCCTCCTGTCACATCCCCACATGACAAGTTTTTAGGCCTAGCTGGTTCCTCTTCCCCATTGTTCTCAACATCATTCGCTCCCGCAGTGTCACTCACAACGGCACCGACCCCCGCAGCCTCGCCCGCAGCGGCACTCACTCCCGCAGCGTCCTGCCCCGAGTCCCCCATCACAACCCCATCAGCCTCATTACCCATGGGGGCGGTCTTGACATCAGAGCACACCACATAAGTTGTCAGAAGTTCACATAGAATGTCCTTTCCCAAGGCGTTCATGTGCAAGCCGTGGTTGGTGTAACATGCTCTATCCAGCAAACTGTTTATGCTGATGTAGGCCCACTTATGCTCTAAACACTTATTCCTAATAGCATTGTTCTGATTCCTGATTATTTGGTTCCTAAAAGGCTGGTCGAATCTTAACGGTGTCTCGGTCCAAATTACTTTGCCCATGTTTTGGGATGATAATGACTTATTTCTCCACCATGCTGACTGATGGATTCACTCGTTACCTAATTTACTCCACCAACAAAGACAATAAAATCATTTTATCTAGACTCTTTAGCAGCTTGGCTAGCTCCCTTTTCCAGAACTTGCTGGAGTGGAGCTACAGGACCTACCCAAGATCTTACTCTATATCTATTATCTAGCCTAGCAATAATACTCTCAAAGCAGCCCCTGTCATGGCTGTCAACCACTAAATGGACCGTTGGTTTCGAGCTCAATTTCTCAGTTTCAGCTGTCAACTTAAAACTAACATTGTTCTTAAAACTATGATTACTAGGCTGACGTTTGCTTGTTTTGACTCCTTTGCTCAGATTTGGTTTTTCAAGAGTACGAGTATTATCGCACACCTTGTTGTCTTGATCAGTAGCAGTTCCCAATGGGGAGAACTTATTTTTACTCAGGAAAGACCCTACTTTAAAACTGTGATTTCTGTTGTCATACTTAAAAGACTTCCTAGGTTTGGTCCAATCATTAACGTTATGGTTGACTGAATGTCCTACACTTATAGGACTATTTACATTGTCTACATTACTTACATTACCTAACCTAACACTTAAGCTATCTACAAGTTCTTCTAGTTCCAAAATCTTGGCTTCCTTTTCACTTAATTCATTGCAGAGTTTCTTGTTACTAAGTTTTTGGTTCAAGGCGATTTCACTTTGTAGTTCCGAGTTAACCCATGCGGGTATAAGCCTAGGCCTACTCTGGTCATTGTCTAAAATGAGTTTCTTACATGACTCAGTGCATTCAGAACATATCCAAACATTATTACTCTTAGAACAATAATTGAAAACAGTTTTAGGCAGCTTACTACATTGTTTATCAGCATGCAGCCAATTGCTACAGAAATCACACTCTATTGAGCCACTGACCTCATCGTCAATTACTTCACTACATTTACTACATATAATAGGGTCAGTTACTGTCATTCTTAGGCTAGTTTAAAAACAAATATTTACAATATACGATAATAACAAGTTAAAACTGTGGAAAGCATTCACAAAATCATACAAGAGCAGATAGGGCTAGGTTAAGCATTTACGTTACCTGGAATTTGTGGTTAGTGGGTTGGCAAGTTTGATGGGTAATTGTAATTAGGTGTTTAGTAGAAGTGATTTAAGTGGGTTTCTCGGAAATTTAGCGTTGGAGAGGAAACTTTATGGAAAAGTTGCAACGTAATGTTTAAGTCAAAGGCTGGAATAGAAAGGAAAAGTGGCTTGATCTTGGCCGCACTTGAATGTCAGTTTCTTCCGTAAAGAAGTTATTGCACACCAAAACTATTACTTCTCAATGAGTAACAACACTATAATCATTGTTTATGGCAAAGAAATGTCTTAAAACTGTTAAAATACTTTAAAAACTTGTAATTAAGTGGAGCACTATAGAGAGAAGTGATGACGTTAAAGGCAGGCCTGCCAACCTGTGCCCAATTCTTTGACCACATTCGTTTTATGTGTTATGTACAATTAACATGCTTTCCATACTGGAAATTAATGTCTTTGCTGATTGCGGAAAATGAAAAGAGATACAAGGTTAATGTAAATTAGAAAGTTGCTAGGATTTACAAGACCTTTTCAATGGTATGTTTTTTGACATACGCTACCATTTGACTTTTTTGAATTTTGGGCATATAGGCATTTTCAAAATAAATATTTTTTTGAAAAATAGATATTATGAAAAAAAACCTGTCATGTATCATACCAGAGTAAAGCTGAGTTTATCGCGAGTAAGAAATTTAAGTCGGAAAAAAGATACCAGTAGTGGTTTGGAAAATAGAGGTTATTCCGTAAATGTCAATATTTTACACAAATATGGCCGCCATTTTCAAACGGAAAAAGATAAGTGTATTCTGTTTTCGCCAAAATGTTTATTTTCACGAGACCTTTAAAATGATGTATAATATTCCCTATGTTTACATAAGAAAATTTTGAAATTCGAAACCGTGACCTTTAGTTTTGGAACATTCTGTACATGGATTTTGATGAAAATATTTTTAATAGATAGCCCATATGCGTTTTAGAGGGGACGAATTTTGTTGATGACTTTAGACTAAACCGTTCTCCCGTTTTACATGCTGGACGGGTGGTCTGACTCACCCTGTATACCATTTTGACTCGCTACGCTCGCTGGGGGCTCCGCCTCCAGACCCCTGTGGGGGGCTTCGCCCCCAGGTCGCTCTTTGGCCAAAATATAATGTAAATTGGTCCAAATTCTCTTTAAGACTTAAATTTTTAAAATATTCCAAGGCTTTGTTTATTTTTAGGGATTTAACCTATAAAATCTGATCATACGCCCGTTGGTGGGGAAAGAATATTGAAACCGTACCCTGGATTTTGTAATATTGCCTTTATAGGACGTCGCTTAAACCTTATAAGGGGGAAAAACAAAGTTAACAACCTAAATTGCTAAGTATTTGGTCAACAATAAGCCTTCTGCAACAAATATAACATTATTTATAAGGGTTTTTACCCTTGGCCGAGCGCTGCATAAAAATGTACCCAAAAAAACACAAATAAATCTACAAAAGTTCAAAGTCTTTTTTTGTGAGTGTTTAAGTGATATAATCTGGGCGTATGACAGGTTCTAAATACTAATTAATTGTAATGTAGGAATACTGTGTGCCAAATACTAGGCCTCTAAGTTCTGTATTTGAACGGCAAACAACTGAAAACCACGTATAAATCTTGAAATTTAAAAAAAAATCTAGCGCTATCTAAGGGTGAAAGGGTCGAGATACGGCAAAAGGTCATAGGAAGACAATTTTAGATCGCCGAAAATCCGTGGCACGTGCGTGGTAGTCTCAGTTTTTTGATAGGACAATCTAGAGCTCAAATAAAATAACACTACATTTTGATTTTTGTATTAGCAATTAGTTTTATTTTTATTTTGAGATCGTTAAAACTAAAAGTAGTAGGATTTGGGAACTGTCACAGGGGTTAAAAGGTGCAAGGTACATGCATGCAATTTAACTTTCATAGCTCAATTATAAATGTTGTAACGTTCATTTTGATTATTCTCCATAAGAATAACAAGGGGGCTGAGTACGCAGGTTTGCTGCTACGGGAATTATCGGTAAAAATTGCTTTTTGTGCAAATAGCAATAGACCACAACCAGATGAAGTCGTATACCAAGTTTCGTTTGTATACGTTCATAAATAAGAAAGTTATAATTTTTTTCTTATTCTCCATAAGAATAGCATTGGACAATGTACTGTGTTTAGCACTTTCAATATCTCTGTAACCAATTGACGTAGAGAAATTATCAAAACACCAAATTGTGTGTTTTTTAAAGCTGAATCCAATGGTGAAAACTAAAATTTGACTTAAAAATTTATCAAAATTGGGCCATTTTTACGAGAGTTATCGCACCCACGGACACACACACACATATACATATATATATATATATATATATATATATATAGTTTCGATGTTTTTGGGGTCTGGAGCCCTCAAAAACGAAAAGTTATTATGGTCCCGGGCCTAGGTCTTATCATGCCGTCTACGGTATAGCTTCTTCCCTATAGGGGAAATTCGCTAATAAAAATTATAGTTTTAAACTTTAATACATGTTTGTTGATACCATTATTTTTTTAAACTCTTAATCCTTAACAATAACGATTGCTTCAGATTACCAACGTAAGTATGGTGTCAAGAATATATTGTAGAAAATCATTAGGTGGTAAAAAAACAGATGAACACACAAAATAAAACACACAAAAGTCGTAACTGGAGGGTAATTTAACTTATATAATTTTAGTGCATTTGCCACTTCATCATGTTGCCTTTTTCCTAGGAAGATAATTTTTCATTTATTTCATACTGCCATCATGTGAACAGTCCTGCAACAAATGTGAGTCAATAATTAAACACATGCTGCTATCAACGTATTGCCGCTTGAACCTCCTCTTTGGCTTACAATAAGGTCTGAACTCATTGAAATTTTAAATGATCAATGAAAATATGTTTCATGGGTAGAATATAATGCGAAGAAGCCACAATATTTAGGAATATTAAGTAGATATTTATTGTAAACAATTACAAAAATAACTTGATTTGTTTGACAGCAGTCGAGAATAATATAAACAGTGTTACATATGTTTTGACACTAAGTGCCATTGTCGAACTCCACGGCACAAAAACATTTACCAAATATCATGTGGTCTCGGCACAAAGTTAAAATACATAAACACACGCGGAACGGATGCATGAAAACATTGAAAACGAACAGATAGGCCGCCTATCACACCACATGACATTGCCCCGGTCCGAGCAAGAACAGGTAACATTCCACCGTCTCATCTCGTGATGTTATCATTGCCCAGTCACTAAGTATCACAATAATCACTGGTATAACTGCTGAATTACGTTGTAATACAGTTATTTATGGTTCATTTAGATGACTTGGTGGTCATTAAATATCATCAGGTTTTAACATTTCCTGCTGAGCTAACCGGCTGCCGCCTATTGAATAAACCAAATTTAAACAAATAACTCTCAAAATGTTGCCTTTACATTCGGGAGTCTTCTGAGCTATCTACGACTCGAACCACTGCTTTGTTTACGAGGCTACCGGCAGTGTTTCCACTTCGAGGGAAATATTCCCTTTCGAGGGAAAATCAGCCCAAGAGGGAAACTCAAAGGGAAAAAGGGTTTTGAGGGAAATTATGGGAAAAGATAAAATGATTACTAAAATTGGGAAAAAGTAAAGCAATAGGTCATAACATAAGAAATACATATATTTATAATGCTATATTTATTGCTGTATTAAATTGCCAAAATTGACTTACATATACTGCTCAAATTTAAAAACTTTAAGTTGTAATGAACCAAATAAATAACATAATCTTCCTATAACTTTTACGTTTAGCATTAATGTTTTTACTAGCTTAATTCGCTTCCAATACCACAATTTCACCTTAAGTTCATCTGATAAGTATTTCTGCCAATAGAGAAAAATAGCCTTTAAACAACGAAGTTGATATATCTAGAGCTCTCGCCTGAGGTTAAAAAATAAAGCCTACATTATGGTCGACCACCATTTTCCCCTCTGCCCCCTCTGCTCCCAACATGGTAACCATACCAACATGGTAACCATAATATACATTCAAATCCTTTGTTCAAAAGTTTTGTTTTCAGCTGACCAACAGATATGTTTTGAAGGGAGGATTTGATTGGTTACTTGAGGAAAAAGGTTGTCATCTTGTAGGCTTTACTTTTTTTAGCCCAGACAAAAGCTCTAGATATAAGGTAGATGTGCCGGTAGCTGACAGTGTTCCCCTAGCTGACAGTTTTCATCTCTCTAGCTTATAATTATAGTTTCTTTAAATTAAAAGACATAATTATATTGTTGGAAGGAACTGTGATTAATTCTTTCTTGTTTAATAACAAATCAGTCGTATTTGACTATGTTTTTTTTAGGAATGGAAGCTCTTTGTAATACTGGTTAACAGTGAAACCTTCATTAGACCCTGCGTGTTAGCTAATTCGTTAAGGAGGTGAGAGTTCATTTAGTTAGCATTTTGTATATAAATAATTCAATTAATAATCGACTAAATTTTGCTAAATGGAATAAGAACCCATTTATGAATGATTTTACGCCATCATTTTAATTGTTGGAAATATTAATTTAAAGATATATCGGGTGTCAGGTAAAGGAACACAAAATTCGTTTGTGTTTCAGGAGCTGACAGGGAATTTCAGATACCGTTCAATTATCAATTTGCTTTGATTTCAAAGAGACACAAGGTTTATTTCGACACACTGTCGAAATCACCTTTTAGAACGGTGAATATTGTGTATGTGTGTGACTTCTTTAATTTATTAAAATTTACTGAGTGATAATGTGATAATGTTGAACAAATAATTTGTTATCTAAAAATGTGTGCCTAATCTATGTCAGTGTAAAAATTAATGTAGCCAAGTATTTTTAATGTTTGAGTGCATATGCTTGCTTGTCTGCTTGCAAAATCATCTCAGTAACAGTTCAAATGATCTCCTTCAAGTAGCCATAATCACTTATTTTTGAGTCAATCAAGTGATTTGAACAATTAACGTTCCTTGGAAAATGGCTAGTGTTTGTTAATTCAAAAGTTGTTGCTTTTGATGCAATTTATCAAAATCTGTCTAAATGTTTAAAATAAATTGTATATTTGTTAATTTCAATGTGATTTAGTAAAAGAAAGAATTTGGATTTTTTTTGTTTAGCAGCCGATACAATTACAATGTACGGGGGTGTAAGGTCATGGAACAACCTCTATCAGTTAGAGGCTTTCGTACACGACTTTATTTTATTTGGTATATTTGTCATTTTATATCTTAGAACATTTTTTTATGAATTTTTAATCAACAAACAAATTGGGTTTTAATTTTATCCAAAATCAACGTCTCAAATTTTGAGGTTTTGAAAATATAGTTAAGTTAGTACACTTAATTTATTATACTGTCAGCTACCGGTACACCTTGAGAAGTGCTAAAAAAGTAATATGAAAACTATGAACAATGAGGGGAAAAAAGGGAAATTTTTATGAGCAGTGAGGAAAAAAAGGGAAAATTTTGTTTAAATAAAGGGAGAAGCACGGCGAAAGTGGAAACACTGGCTACCGGATCCTGCTACATGGTCACGAAAGTGGTTGCTCTAGTCACCTTAAAGTTTGTGGCATTAATGGTGAGTAAATGTTGTCCTTTACATACAAATGTCGTTATGTTATATCTCAATTTGCGCTTTTGTCTGGCTTAATTGGGTGGTAAAGGAATGAACGAAGAACCAAATATAACTATAATACAGTAAATAATTTTGCAACATCAAGAGTTTAACCTAAAAACGCTCATTCAGTGATAAAAAACTACTAATCTGCATTCCTTATTACAGGGAGAATATCTGATGTAAGAAACTAAGTATTTTATATTATTTGGTGACATCAGGAAAGAAGAAAAATCGTACAAATTTAAAAATTGGTTTCCTTTAATTTTGTACTCCTCCCATCTTAGTGAAATAAGGAGTGGAGGCTTATCGTTTATACAGGGTGTTGAAAAAAACCTTCAGGACTTCGTGATATGATTATTTACATAAAAACTAAGAAAAAAGTTCCTATTAACACATGTCCTAAAATGCTCGATTTTCCGTATATCCGTCTGTATGTGTTTTTTACACGACCAATTATATCTTACGAACCACTAAACGTATAAACCTCAATCTTGGTACGTGGATGACTATTAACAAGACCTATTTAGGTATGTAGTATCAAGTTCTACTTTTACCATTTCAAAATGGTGGCCATTTTTAGATTTTAAAGCTTAATATCTTAAAAACCGTAAATTTTACGCAAAAATTTACAAGACACAAAAAAGTTATGCAATTTTATCTTCTATAAAATGGTATAAAGATTATTAAGATCGGGAGATAAATAACTGATTTATTGCAATTTGTTTAATAGAATACATGCTTATTTTGTAGCAATTATAGCAAATAAGCATGTATTCTATTAAACAAATTGCAATAAATCAGTTATTTATGGCCCGATCTTAATAATCTTCATACTATTGTTTAGAAGATAAAATTGGAAAACTTTTTTGTCTCTTGTACAATTTTTTGTAAAATTTACGGTTTTTAAGATATTAAGCTTTAAAATCTAAAAATGGGCGCCATTTTGAAATGGTACAAAGTATAAACTTGATACTACATACCTAAATAGGTCTTGTTAATAGTCATCCACGTACCAAGTTTGAAGTTTATATGTTTAGTGGTTCGTGAGATATAATTGGTCACGTAAAAAACACATACAGACGGATATACGGAAAACCGAGCATTTTAGGACATGTGTTAATAGGAACTTTTTCCTTAGTTTTTATGTAAGTAATCATATCCCGAAGTCCTGAAGGTTTTTTCAACACCCTGTATACATAGGTTTTGACCATTTTACGCAATCTACTTGTCGGAGTTCTTAAAAAACTTATAACGAGTTTAAAACAAGCTGAGTTTTCAGATCGAATAACGAGGACTTACGCTGCTTAGAACCGTCAAGAGCGCTCCTACAGAGAACGTATTTCAAGAATTATTATCGTATTACTCATTAATCAACATTAAATCATTGTCAGTAACCTGACACTTTATACTGATTCGAACTTCGAATCATGAAATTGACAGTTATAATACCTATAATTATCTTTCAGTGATATTATTATGCCAAATGTGTTTTTGTACGTGTTAAACTCCTTGTAGCTCATGCCTGCACGGTGCTTACATGTCCGAGTGAACTCGTCCACACAGGTAGAAGAATTTATGTTTGGGCAAGTAAAGCAGTCAAAGTAACTTCTCCAAACGTCGAAAAAATAATTGACCAAGGATACAGTAAAACAAACTAGAGAGCTTCCCTTGTAAATCACCAATGAAATCGATTTGAAGAGCAAGTCCTGAGGTTAACATTTTAATATTACTAGAGTTAGTATTACATCGTAATCGGGAGCGTAATCAGATTTTGCTTTTCAAAGTACAGGTTTATAGCAAATCTAATTTTTAACACAAATCAAGTTTATGGGCACCAGTAAGGATAAAATATATACCATCGTACGCCCATATACTACGCCCGTATATTCACGACTTACTAAACAATGACATGCCTAATGATCGATTGCAGGCAACGGTTGCACGTGAAACTACAGACACATAAGACCTAATGGGAACTAAAGTAAGCAAACGATTGCATGTTGAGTCCAATCAGGTGTAAAACAACTTCATTGAAAGAAAAGGTTAAAGCAAACCAACTAACTCTAGGAAGGACGATAGAATAAAATTGTATGATAGAACTTTTAGATTTCAATAGAAAAAATAGAATGGAAAGTTAAACTAAGTTTTTCTGTGACACATGAATCAGAAGGAATGGAAAACTGACCAATATCGAAATAAAGTAATACCTTATTATTCTTTGTACTATAAAAGTAATCAGTTTCATCATACATGTGCATTAAACTACATTATTCTGACACTTAAAGGACATGGGAAAAATAATACAATAGTAATTTGCAATTTACATTACACTACACCTAATACGATTGAAGTTATTTAATGGACAGGGTTTGAATTAGAACAGGGTTTGACTATTCCAAGCGTGTAGTGATTGTAGTATGTAAAATGTTTATTTAACAAATTGTATGCCACATATTTCAGCTCTTATCCAGTAAATATTGCCCCGTAATACAAGCTAGATACTGTAGAGGCAATCTCCTTGCAAAGATGAACTTTGCGACTTTATTTCCCTCGAGCTTTCATTCAATTGTAAGAGTCTTATCACGATTATACTGGGGCGCAAAGTAGTCCCAAGAGACTCAGTTGTGCAAAACTATGTAAACAAACACTCAGAATACATAATTACACGGATGTCCTTACTAAATGTACTTAAATAAGGTATTTCAAGTATTTACTAATTTGTCATTGGCAAGTTCTTCAATTTCAATTGAGCTATCTAATTTATAATGATCGTACAAGTTAATTAAATTACTATGATAACAACGTTTGTTTTATTTCATCTCTCTGTACAACCCCTATGTATTTGTTTCTTTTACACGATAAAACAATTAGGCCTAATGTTTGTATTTCTTTACCTTTTTACAGTTTTTCCCCCTAATTTACATAATTCACAATGTACATACTAGTTTCAAAATACTTGTTTGCATCGCTTATACAGTTTGAGGTTTGAGCGCTTTACTCTTAAAAAAGAAATAAATTATAAATTTATCCATTGCTAAATTTATATCTGATGTACACTTAATTATATTACGCCAAGGGGAAATACTTTAGTGATTCATAACGCTTACGTATAGGAAATTAGTGATTAAGCAAAACTGTAGCTTTTGAAGGTCGTATAAACTAAAAGAGATTTATGTTATTACTTACATTCGTTTCAACGGTTAGAGCTAAAATTTGTTTTTTTTTCTTCACATGGATTGTTTTCAAGAACCTTTCGCTTCTTGTTTTTATGGATGTCTGATTTGCTCCACAACGCAAAATAAATTATGTTACCGTTGTAACTGAGGTTAGCGTAGCTTAAACTGAGACAGCTGCTCCCATCCATCACGGCTGTCCTCGTATTGGGGATGAAGAAACAGGATTGTGATTGCTGTAGATAAGTTCTAACATCAGCTGATAACGTAGGCAGTACGTTATGATAACGAGCAATAGCGTAGGATGTCGTTTGACAAAACAGCTAGCAGCGCCATAAGTGCAGTAAGGTGGGCGGTCAATGCTCTTTGAACAGAAACAGTCTGTATATTGAGGGATTCCTTGTAACTGAATGACCCTTTCACGAAACCCTAAAGACAAAATTCCTCAGAAAGGACTAAAAATTAGTTTTTAATTTAAATAAAACAAGTTGGTGTCGAAGGCAGTAGGGCTTAAAACATTATGATTTATCCTAAAGAAAAAATCGCAATACTTTTTATGTCGGCACCTAACGGCATATATGTCGGCACCTAACGGCCTTTTACATTTTCGTCTTTCCAACACTCTGATTTAAAAAAGCCCCCTCGAGTGGACTCGCGGGTGTTTTGTGTACTCATGCTGTTTTATTATGAACAGTTTTTTTTTAATTAACTTACCTCACGTTTATTAAATTCGTTCGATTAAATTTGTTAGATTTTTCCCTACAAATTAATTTTACAGTAACAATTGCATTTTATTATAACATTCCACTTTTATGTTTAACAGAACGCCACGCGTTTACACTTCAACTGTCCCTATACTACCTTGCTACTACCTTGTCTGTCCCTATACTACTCAAAGACAGACTTAATCGTAACCAATTTTACTTCACAACTATGTAAAACATCGTGTCATATGGATGATTGATTGAACAAGATCAAGGTTTGACGCTTTTTTCGATTATAAATTTAGTTTGTTAAATTAATTCAGAAAAATCCCTGTTATATTGCCTATAATGTCTAGTGAGAAACAGTTAATTTTATTGTGGACGCCTGTGGATTCCATCTTAGGCCTATGACTATATTATAGAGCTTTGTCATTATGGCAATACCTACAAATCTTGTATTGCGAATCTACTATTTCACTGTATACATTTCAAAATTACCGTTATAAAATACATACAAAATTATGTAAAACTTGGTGAAACCAGCTCTCCAGCAGCTAACTTACGATTTGGAGGGAAAATCAGCTAAACTTACTTACGTTGGAAATATTATGAGGTAAGACATAATAAAGAAAACTTATCATAATGACAACTTTATTAAAGAAAAAATAGTATAACAAAACGGCAATAACAAGAAGAAGCATATTTCGAAGTAAAAGATATTGAAAGTTTTAAAAAGACGATTTAGTTTACTAATATCCTTAGAAAAGTGGTTTACAAGACAATAATTCCAGCCAAGTAGCAATGTTGGCGATGCTTGTGCGCCAGTAAGGGGCAGCGCAAGCCAGGCCTGAACCATAAAACGTCTTTATAACAGCGACAACATTCATGTCGGACTCACACCCTCGTTAAATGTGGCGAGTATTATGACGTCATAAACAGGACAAAGAGCTTATGACTTTAGAGGTTTGCTTTACGACCGAACGTTAAGGTTTGTTCAAGTACTTGTGCATTAAATAGCAGTAAATGGAACCTTTAATTGAGCTGTTAATGATAGAAATATTACTTTTTAAAGAGTTTTGGGTGTTTTTTTTAGTGTAGAAGAAATTATTTTAGAACTTAATTTATTAAGAAGTTCACACGCAGCACGCTGACTTTAGGGAAGTTAATTTCCACGTAAAAACTTTTAAAACTCAAAATCTGTGTAAAAACATACATGTATTCCAATTTTTATTGAAATCTGAAAACATTGATTTTTTGGCTGTTCTGATGATCCTGTTTTCATTTACCTGCAAAGCTGGGAATACAATTTTGCGCATTTTAATGTTAGGAGAAGATCCAGGCAGGCTTGAAAGTAGGCGTGAGTTGCTGGGGATGATAAAAGTACTATAACAAAGGAATAACAGGCTTTTCTAGTGTAAAACCCCCATAAGACAACGTACTGTGTTTAGTCGAAACACATTTTCTTTAATAACTCAGTAAATATTTATGCTAGAATGACGAGAGAGGGCTTACAACTTTCGTCTCACTAATTCCCATCTTTTTACATACATTAATTTTACATCCGGGGCTTTTCTGACCCTTTTTGGGCTCAAAAACTCGAAATTTGAAAGATTAATCCCCAAAAAAGGGGTTTAGGGTTTTCCGATTGTTTTGCCCAACGAACTAGTCTAACTGATTACAGAAAGCAATGTCCCTACCAAATTTGAAGTAAATCGGACAAAAAATGCAACCGCTAGAGTGCAAACACACACACACACACACACACACACACACACACACACACACACACACACACACACACACATATATATACATACAATTTTGAACGACTCCCCAAAACGTGTTCAGGGGGTCACGTTAGGAACTTCTATGGTGGTCCTGGGCTTAAGTTTCAGCGTGCAGGTCATGCTAATAGTTCACTTTCCAAAGGAACTAATAATACAGTTAAAATTGTCAGTGTACATCGAGTTATGAATATTGAATATAAATACTCGGTTAGTTTAACACCTAGTATTGCGATTATAACACAATTTCAAAACCTACCTTTTTCACCCCCGTATGTATTATTTAATATATTTGCTTATATCTACGACTCGGGGACGAGTTGTACTCATCAGGCGAGAGCCTTAACGTTTCCTGACCCAAAATATGCATACATTTGTAATATGCCTTTTAACAAACTACCCTTTTTCAGTTATTTATAGTTTTTAAAATATTTGTAGCATGACGTATGAATCAAACGACAAGAGCACTTTTTACTTAAATAATACATTTAAAATTACTTTCAATACTTATTAAATATAAAAACACTAACTCGAATAAAAGCTCATTAATGTGCTATTTTTTCAACTAAAAAAAAATAAAGATATGTACATATTACTTATCTCCTAGACAGTGTAGATATTAAGACAAACGTTATGATTTGGCCGTAACTGAATTTATAAAGGTGAATTCACATGGAACACGTTAAAATGTGGTTGGATACTGTAATTTGCGGTGTAAAAAAGTGGAGGATTTTGTACCTTTTAGTTAAGACGATTATATAACACGTAGGGACTCCTACTTGTTATATGTGAATTAATTTTAATTCACATTTAAATTAGAATGCCATATAAAAATATAATATTCCTTACACTCTGGCATTTGAATATTATCTTCCTGATATAACTCATTATTATTCTGTTTTTTTGATCTTCATTTATATAGCTTTAATAAGTTTCAAAATAGTCTATGTTAATACAAATCGACAAGTGATTGCTTTGATAGTTTCTTTACTTATAACTAACAATGAACAATAGACTTGTTTGATCCATTTAATGAAACA
The DNA here is from genome assembly GCA_963675035.1 of Allygus modestus. NCBI lineage: Eukaryota > Metazoa > Arthropoda > Insecta > Hemiptera > Cicadellidae > Allygus > Allygus modestus. The sequence continues at coordinate 97,006,247 of OY776111.1, read as the reverse complement.
TTAAGTTTTGGATCGGTGAGTTAATGGGCGTGTAAGATAAGGTGAATGTTGCTTCAAACGTCCCATATTAAACCGTTATCGGAATTACGATACTTGCCTACATTAGACGTCGGAATAAACGCCATCTTATATAAGGATAACAGAACTAGGCAAGACGTAAATTGCTGTGGAAGGAGACGAGATTGGATCCTCGGCGTGCGTTTTGTTGCCTTTATCTCGAGAGAAAATGTTCGGGCCGTTTCCCAGCTTTTCATAGTTCTAATCCGCTTTATCCGCTCAAAACTTTGGAAATCACAATACCCAATACTGCACCTTGTTTACTGAACGATTAATTAGATGACTTTTTACCTTCGCCAGATTAAATATATCCTCTGTCTAAACACTCTCTAACATAACAATCAAATGTAATAAACTAAATAGTAAATGTTATTACTTTTAGTTCAAAATAATTATAATGTGAAAAAGTGATCCACAGTTCACTTTCATTAGGCGATATAAATGACGATATTATTATTACGTGCATAATCTTAATTAAAATATTATACTCCAATTTTATATAAAAGGTTTGAGATTATATACTAAATGGGTCCATGAAAAATAATCAAAAGAGTTAAAAAAAAGATTATACAACAGACGGTGCCCACAAGTCGAGCGTGAAATTACCGATAAATCTCGCGGCCGCGGAATGCGAGCCATATCGATGGTCGGGAGAGTCAAATTGAAGGGGTTGAAAAGGCTTGATGGCTTTGCTCACTAAGCCATTCAAAGGAAGGCAAGAATAAAATTACTTGGACGGATTATCGTATTGTAGTGAAATGATCTCACATATAGCGTATATTTTTACATACAGGTTTAACTCTCTGATAACCATTTTATGTGGTATTACAGGCCCAAGAAACAAAAGTGAAAGCTCCTTCATTTTTGTAACAGCGCCCATATTGTTAATTCAAATAATTTTTGGCAATTATAACATAGCGATATGTAATTTGAGGAATCCGGAAGACAAATTGCATAGATTATGTTGGTAATTTTATATAATACAAAAAAATCTAATTTGTAATTGTTACTATATGTATTAACGTATATCTGGGTATCTCTGCTATTGTTATCCGATTTCCCTAAACTCTATATCGATGATACAGATGATACTATCGATGAGACTAAACTCTATAAAATTGCAAACAAAATTGTTAAAGATTATACACGATTTGTAGTTTACAACATACATTTTAAGCAGCCGCCATCTAAATAACACCTGCGGAATAATTATCTTGAATCAGTAATTATATTTTATATGAATCATAGTCATCAGTACCAAATTTAAACTAAATACAAAATCCCGTCCTTAAAATGAAAATATAGTAATGAACCAATGCCAGAAGTTTTGAAAATCAACTGCTATAATATGATTGAGTATTTTAATTTGTTTTAGGCCCACGATAAATGCCTAAGAGAGGGTTTAGGAACTATCGGTATACAACAGCAAATTGTCATGATAAACCTTTAGTTAACTGGCATGAAAGTTGTTATAATAATATGAATATTTCTTTGGCCTATCTTGTTATCAATTATATTAATTCAATTTGTAAATAGAGCACCCAATTTGTTTCTAAATTTGATGGGACCCAATAGTGGTCTAGTTTTATAGAAATAAACATTCTGACTCTAAAAGCAAAATAAAACTATGATATTTTAATGTATCTAAACAAATATACACATACAAATCTACCGAAACATATTTCAACAACACATACACATACATTTATGTCTGCTCTTGACTTATTAACGCAAAAAATACTTAGAAAAAAAATAGGGCTAAAATTAACTTTAGCAATAACAATAAATATAACTAAATATAATTGGATCAAGTTATATGCCTGGATAAAAACCATTTATCTAAGTCACATTATACTACATTTTATCTCAAGCGATGGTTCAAAACCTTTAAGTTATGCTCCCGTTGATTTCATTAGATGTGAACGAATAATTTGGCATATATTGTACGCTGCGAAACCCTCTGATCCAGCGAACAAATGTGCACTGTCCTAAATATACTCTCCAATAAAATAAATGTTTAACTAGTTTTTTTTTATTATTCTAGCTTATGTATGATTTAATTTCTTTTTGTATGATTTAAAACTAAGTACTTTAAGAAGTTATTTTTAGGCTCCTATATTTGTGATAAATTAAACAGTATTTACAACTATAGACTACAGATATTTTAAGATCGCTGAATACCAGATATAATTCAGAAAACGCAATCAATACGAATTGAATAATTACTTTTAATAAATGTTCCAAATATGTAATTTTTAAAGTTCATACATCTTTTTATTTGCGTAATTATTTGTTGTTGTAGTTAATTATCAAACAATTTACAAATGGTGTTCAATAATTTACAATTTAATAAAATGAGGCAAGTTCCCTGATATGAGATTGCTTATTTCACTGGCAGTTATCCACGTGGACGGTGGTTGTCCAACGAGTAGAATGAAACTCTCGCCTCAGATCCCTACAACAGCCACTTACCACAACTTGGGCAATAAAGGAAGAGGCCAAACAGACTTAAGTGGTGCTCCGAGGTGTCCAAGGATTTTCAATCGTTTTGTTTCAGCAACGTACCGCACTCTGTTGCTTTTGTAACAATTAAAGGTGTTAAATGCACTTTACATTTGATTAAAAATAGGCACTTGTAAAACAAACATACGTGTTAGTACTCATTATTTTAAAACGCAGTGTTTTTTCTTAACAGTATTACATACTACACATAACCGATAAGTTGTTATTAAGTTACTATAAGTTAATTATTATTATGTTAACAGTATTATTGTGTTACCAGCTATATTGGTTCACTCGGGAATACACTAATTGTGTGTTGAACTACTTCGAATAAGTTACATATGTTTAGGCTATCATCTGGTCAAATAAATCCAATATCTGTAAGAATAACAGTGGAAGTTTGGCGACCCGTGGGGGCAGCGTAAGGTCAGATCGGAAAATCCTTTCTTCGATATAGTACCAAAATAATTCTTCGTTGAAGATTAAAAACCCATGTGGTATTTCCGTTTTCGTTAACTAAAATAAATGACTATTGCAACAATAGAAAGAGTGTGTTTATAAGTTTGTTTTGATAAGGTTACTTTTGTCTTGGTTACTTGGTTAATTAACACTAACGTGTTTATTAATAAATGGCTACGGAAAAGCAAGAAAAATGTATATCAGTCGCTTTGGAAATCAAGACAGGCCTCTATGTTGCGCGGCCCCAACGAGCACCTGACGTCACTCCTTGAGACTTTTTTGTGGGGTTTCATCAAAGATTCAGTTTTCTATCCACCCATTCCTCAAAACCTGTATGACTTAAGACAGTGTATAACCGGAGCAGTGCAATCCATAACACAGGACGTATTGCAGCGTGTGGGCGGAGTTGGAATATCGCCTAGATGTATGCAGGAATACCAGCGGCTGCCGCATCAAGCATTTATAGTGTAAATGAAAACCTTTGCAGTGTGTATAAAAACTCGTTAGAATAATGAATTGTTTGACACTGTTTTTATGTTTTTGTGTAATTTCGTCTGTTATTAAACTAACCTTATTTTTGAAACATTCTTTTTCAATCACCCGGCATAAAGAACGTATGTGGAAACTGTCATGCTGCTAGACCCATTGGTTTAGGCTGTGCGTAATCTATCAGTCAATGTTTAGAATTTTATCAAGTAGACTTTATTTGTGGTGCAAAATTCAAATTATTTAAATTAATAAAATAAAAACATTCCACTAATCAAGTTTGTTGTGATTCAAGAACAAAATCTATTTTTCGTGTACAGAAAAAATCCCTTCTGATAATTGGTGGACTCAAGAGAAATGAATGATGCAAAATTATTTTTCGACAGGATAAGAGTCTTACTTTCCTTGATAGTACATATCTGAGACCCTAATGTTTCACAACAAACTTTCTTCTACAATTTTCTTTGATAGTTTTCTTCCGAATATCATTCCGCCCACGTTTGAACAGTTCCAAAGCCCAGGACAACTTGTTTTCATAGCAAAATCTCTTTCAACTGTATAAAGCTTTTTCCTTGCTTGCAGGCCGTAAAATTGATCTGCCTCTGAACAAATTTAGGAAAGGTCTGAAGGACTTTTGCACTGATAAGACATATTATAGTACCTTTAGTTTCCTCCACCAGTAAAAAATGTTTTGTTTTTATTTATATGTATGTCTTGTTATAAGTATCATGTAATTTTAGTTTTAGTACATGTTTGTAACACTGACGCATGCCAATGCTGTTTCTATTGTTTAATGGCAATAAAGACTATTTGATTCGATTGAACTTCAAATATAAGCATTATTACTTACAAAAAACCTCTTAAACTATTATGTTATAACATAAAGTGTAAAATAAAAATAAAACAGTTTTATTTCGAATCATAAACACTTAAAATTAGGTAAATCATAGGAAGGTACCTTAAACACACAGAAAGAATCCTTGAAAAATTATAAAACACCCTCTTTGTTTAATGAAATCCCTTTCGTGATAAATTAATATTTCGAGACCAATAATACATCATGCTGAGTTAATGTAAAGTCATATAAATGATGTTGTTTCAGGGAATTATTGGTATTATGTGCCCCCTGTGGGCAATGTGTATGTCACCATTGTCATGTCGATCGAGTTTATAATGGGGTGATTTATTGTGTAGTTGATGTGATAAATCTTTAACCTTATACATTTTTATTCACTTACTTTAACTGTTTGAGAGATTAAAACAACAAAAATAGTAAGGAAATTAGCAATTGTTTACTCACCCTTCAAAAATATTCTATGCCTAGCTGTTATTTTTTTCTTACTGTATTAAAGACAAATATTTGTATTATATTGAAGATTTACAACAACAAAAAATGCTACAAAAAAAACTAAACCATCAAATAAGATAAATAAACAAATAAACAATTCATCAGTGAGTACTAATAGTGGATGTAAAACAAGGTAATTTAAGGCCTTGAAGGTCGCATAATATGATCTTAAAATTTAACAACTAGTTGACCCGACAGACGTTGTCGTTTCCTAATGTCATTGAATTGGTTTTATGTCAAAAATGCTCGTTCATTTTCAAGATTAGCTCGTTCGCTACGCTCTCCCGCCTATTTTTATATAGAGCTAACTTCGGCATCGGAAAAAGAGTTGAGTAGATTTGTTATTTCCATAACGAACATATGTTTATGTCTTTCAAGTATGTTAAAATAGCCCTTATAACAGCTGTTTGTTTAACTAACTAACATATTAACCCGGCTTGGTTTTATGTATTTAGATAAGAGACTAGTATTAATAATTTAAGCCAAGATCGGAGAAAATAGTATATTTTAATATCGTGCGATTGTCAATGCCGATTTTTTCTGTGATGACTCTAAATAACTGAATGATAACTGTATGATAGTTAGCAGATGACTATTCAAAATATTTATATAATCATATGATTATTGTTTACTTTGTGTTATTCCTGTGATTACAGTTGTAGTTTTCAAATGCATTATTTTATGTTCAGTTAATTCAAAGTTTTGAATTTAATAAACGAAGTGTACATGCAAAATCAAATGTGTGCATTAGCATTACTTATTACTTATATCTATGCTCTCAAAACCCACTCAGGCGACCACTTAACAATATTTTATTTAACACAGTTTGAGCGTGTGTGTTTGTGTGTGTGTGTGTGTGTGTGTGTGTGTGTGTGTGTGTGTGTGTGTGTGTGTGTGTGTGTGGGACAGTAGTGGAATTTAATTCTCACCTTAGTGTTATACTATCAGTTTCTTGATGATCATTGTACGTGTTGTTGATGAGCATTACTAAATAAAAACACAATTTTACGTCTGACCAACGCTATATTTACAAAATTAATTATTATTTATAAAAGGTAATAATAACTGATTGAGGAGCCTCAATCGGTCTGAAGATGGCAGCATCGACTGCCGAAATATATTACCTTTTGTAAATAATAATTAATTTTGTAAATATAGTGTTGTTCAGACGTAAAATTGTGTTTTTATTTAATAATGTTTCATATTCTTAACAAATTTCCAAGTAAATGCAATGACAATTTTGGTTAGTCTGGAGAGCATTGAGTGTCCTACTGCACAATCACAAGCGCAAACCCAAGCAGAGATTTTCTCTATGGTGCGAAGTCGTTTAATGGCTCCAATTTCAAACTCCTCCCTCGTCAGATCTCACTGAAGCATCTCCCGAGCCACCAGTGAATGTATGAAAGACATACTCAATGTAAACCTTGCAATAGAGTGGTGGTGTAAACCTTTTCACAATCTACTCCCGTTGATGGTTTATTGTCGCTCTGCCAGGAGCTTACTGGACAAGAAAAATAAGTGTGGTAACTAAGTGAGAAACAATCATAGATATGCATGGAGGGGGCAGAGGAATTGGCCGATCGGACTCCATTATGCTGGACCTGCTGCTGTGTTTGGCTCCCAGTGGTAACAATGACAAACTTCTGGTGGCCGATCAGCCGCATATCCAAGAGGTTCACTTAATCCGTAGACAGGTTGTATAAAAAAGGGTCATTATCAGGTCTACGTCGGTGGTGCTAAAACCTTCTACTTCATCCACGGTGCCCGCGACCCTTACCTCTCTCGCCCCAGTGGACTGCGGCAACCTAGTAAAAATATTTCAATCAAAGTTGATAATAGTTAATACGTCAAATTGTTTAAAACAGTTAGCCGTTTTAGCGAATTTCCCCAATAGGGAAGAAGCTATTACCGTAGGTCTCATGGTAAGACTTAAGCCCGAGACCATAATAACTTATTGTTTTGAGGTCCCCAGATGACAAAAAACACTATTCGCTCAAATTTATATATATATATATATATATATATATATATATATATGTGTGTGTGTGTGTGTGTGTGTGTGTGTGTCCGTGAATGCTATAACTTGAGTAAAAACGTCCAATTTCGATTAAATTTGGCTCAAATGTGTAAAGTGACATTTATGACTAAGTTCGAAAACCAGAAAAATCGGAAGGGGGGTTTATGGGGGTTGTAAATTTTCCAAAACTCAGTTTTTTTGAATTTTTCACTCTAAAATTTTCAAAACACTTAATTTTGGTTCGTACCATGTTATAGAACTTAAAAAACCAACAAATAATATAGTATTTTGAATTATTAACCTAGGTTGAGTGATTGCGGATAAAATCCAAAAAACCCTGCTCATAAAATCTCCCTTGTTAATCTTATGGGGAAAAGGTTTTTGGATTTCCTCAGTTAATTTTAATGTAATCTTCACATTTGCTTTTACCAATCAACTCAGCTCCATAAAAAATCATTATGGTGTTTAAATTGTGATTTTACGGCCAACCATTGCAGAGATATTAAAAGTGCTAAACACAGTACGTTGTCCAATGTTATCCTTATGGAGAATAAATACAATTTGATATCTCCATTATATTTATGAATGTATATTGATGAATCTTGGTGTGTGGCTTCACGTAGTGTTGGTATATTGATATTTGCACAAAAATAGATTTTTCGTTGATTATCCCCGTAGCAGCAAACCTGCATACTCAACCCTAATGTTATTCTTATGGAGAATAAGTAAAGTTTTAAATCTCCCTTAATTATGAACATAAATTAATAAAACTTAGTATGTAGCTTCAACTGGTTGATAATTGCACAAAAACATATTTCTTATCAGTAGGGTGTATTGGACAGTCCGAGGCCAGGAGGGACAGGAGGGACGACCCCCCCCCAAGCCCCCCCCCTCGCGAATTTTTTTTTGCGAATTTTTTTTGCGATTTTTTTTTTTTTGCGAATTTTTTTGTTGTTGCGAATATTAACCTAACCTAACCTAACCTAACCTAACCTAAACTAACCTCGGATCAGATTTCTGATTGCAGATTCTTGTTCGTCTAGTCGAGCCGAGTAATTTGCACACCCACAACGTACAATTGGACGATGTAGGGGGGGCTATCTCGGTTACCTTAGGTCGGATCAGATTTCTGATTGCAGATTCTTGTTCGTCTAGTCGAGCCGAGTAATTTTCATACCCACAACGTACATTTGGACGATGTAGGGGGGGGCTATATCGGTTACCATAAGTCGGATTTGAATTCCGATTGCATATTCTTGTTCGTCTAGTCGAGCCGAGTCATTTGAGTACCCACATCGTACACTTTGGATGATGTTTACAAAAAAGGGGCCCGCACCACACTTTTGACCTTTTTTGCATTTTTGGAATCTCCTCGTCAAGCCAAGTATTTTCAGTACCCACATGACATACTTTGGATAATTAATACAAGAGTTGAACAGGGTAACGCTACAACCAACAGAGCTAGCCCATCAGCGCTTGCGGACAATTGAACTACCAGTGAATGCAAATTTTGAGGAGAATATAATTGTACTCTGCACCGAGGCAGGTGTTCACACAAAAAACCGACAAGTCGAGACCTGTCTGGGGTGCAGCTGCGCCCGACCTCAGGAGGGACAGGAGGAGCCCCCCCCCGTCAAATAACCGTCGCGTCACCCACATGTCTGGGAATGCGGATGCTGTAATTTGATACCTCGACGGGAAGACGGCTGACCCTTCTAGGAACCCATAATTATAGACCACCCGCGTCGAATTCTGAGCAATAAATCACCAGTTGTCAAACACCCACGGTATCATTCTTGTTCTAGGCTTCAACAATTCCTGACGTATGGGGGAGCGAAAATCTCCCCCTAACCCATTATGTGTTAGGGGGAGCGAAAATCTCCCCCTAGTAATTAAATCAACAGAACACCAGTTGTCACGGTCTCATTCTTGTTCTAGTCTTCAACAATTCCTGACGTATGGGGAAGCGAAAATCTCCCCCTAACCCATTATGTGTTAGGGGGAGCGAAAATCTCCCCCTAAGCGGCGCGCGGGTCGCGACACGCCACAGTCTCTTGATAGACTTCTTCGAAGACGGACGTCTACATTAATTCGATAACAATGTCGTTTATTCATCAGAAATCGTGTGAATGTGTGAAGACTGAACTGGACTTGTTTTCGTTACCGCCTACGCAGACCAGTATCGAGAGTGGCAAATGGGTTCAATACAAACCAATCTCATCGCTGACAGACGATTCGCCAATAGAGTTTGTAATACCCGGTCACGGTGACGAGTACACGGACCTGACACAAACGTTATTACACGTGAAAGCCGCTATTGTGAAACAGGACGGCACTAAAGCGGACGGTGGGCAACCTGCTAAAGAGGTGGGCCCGGTGAACAATTGGCTCCACTCGATATTCAGTCAAGTGGATCTCTATCTCAATCATAAACTGGTGTCACCACAAACTAACACGTACGCTTACCGTGCCTACTTGGAAAACCTATTGAACTACGGATGTAGTGCAAAGAATTCGCACCTGACTAGCGAGCTGTTTTTTGAAGATTCGGCCGGACTAATGGACGATTGTGACGAATTGAACGAGGGATTGAAAAAGCGTCGCGATCACACGAAAGAAAGCGATGTTTGCGATATGGTCGGTCGATTTCACATGGATCTGTGCAATCAGAACAAATTCATGTTGAACGGTGTCGAGATGCGATTGCAACTTAACAGATCCAGAAACTCGTTTTGTATAATGTCCAAAACGCTAACTACCTACAAGGTGACAATTAAAGAGATTAGTCTTTTCGTACGTCGATGTAAGATCAATCCGAGCGTATTGTTGGCGCACAGTAAAACTCTCGAGACCGGCACGGCCAACTATCCGATCACGCGTGTAGAAGTGAAATCGTTCACACTACCCTCCGGCATAATGAGTAAGGCTTTAGACAGCGCATTTCTCGGTCAGCTACCGAAACGTGTGATAATTGGACTGGTCAGTAATCTTGCGTTAAACGGAGATTTCAAGAAGAATCCTTACAACTTTCAACACTACGATATGAATTATCTCGCATTGTACGTGGACGGTGAACAAGTACCGGCCAAACCGTTACAGCCCGTTTACACATTGAACAGTGAGACATATATACTCTCTTATTACACATTGGTCACAGGCACCGGAATCCAGTTCTCCGACGCAGGTAATGAGATCAAGAGAGGTGACTAACCGTACGGTAATTGTCTTATGGCGTTCGACTTGACACCGGACATGTCCGCGGCTGAGTCGAGTCACTGGAATCTCCTGCGTAACGGTAATCTACGTATCGAAATTGGATTCTCCAAAGCGTTGCCCGAGACCGTCAACTGTATAGTGTACGCCGAACTGGACAACGTCATCGAGATCGATCGTAACCGTAACGTAACAGTTGACTTCAGCGGGTGAATAAAAGCGATCGCCAAACAGAAATATTGTCTGACAGCGAGTGCGTACAGTTTACTTCAAGGGTGAGCAGACGCACCACCAGTCAGTAGTACGGTTGAAGTCACACGGTAAGGACGTGAACATGGACGCTTACGCTTCTGCGGACGACTATATCAAATCGTTTATTCAGGAGATTGAGGTTATGAACAATAATGCTAGTGATCAGACATTGGCATCACCTCAGACGTCATTTGTAAAACCGGTCACTGCCTGCAAGAGACGAAGGAGGGCAACTCCCATCGAAGTGGAAACCAAGAAACCGGGATGGGTGCCAAAACCAACAGATGATTGTCCCATAGTGTCATGGATGGACGATGGGAATACTTTTGCTGTTCAAAACCCGGGAAACAAAGGACAAATTTTATTGAAAATGGAAATGTACGATGGTGCAGATATGGTCTTCATGTGCGGTTTATTTTTGGACAAAGATGGTGAAATGCACCAAAGTGTTAAACAAGTAGTTGATAAAGTGGAAAACATGTGGATCTATAAATCAACAGGAGTACCGAAAATTACAGGCTTAACTCAAACTGTTACACAACGCAGTGCAGTTTCGCAGCCACCGTCGAAGAAGCGAGCTGTGAGGAAGAAACAACGAGTGGCGCAAGCATTCAATTAGAGCATCCGCATTCCCAGACAGGTCTCGACGCGTCGGTTTTTTGTGTGAACACCTGCGCCCGACCCTTCGGACCACCCACGTAGAAGAAAATGGCGGCGAGGGTTTATAAGGCGGGGCCCCGCCCGATTGAGCATCATTCGCCACCAGACCACCACCTCACATAGACCTACTCCAACTACTACTAGAGATGTCGAACAGCAGCAGCACTTTCAAGCCAGAGTTTTCTATTTTGAACGGCACTGCAACAACCGCGGACCTGAGAGCTACCCTCAACAACTGCAAGTCCGACTCTCCGCTCTACACCAGGATAGCCGATCTCCGAGAGGAATGCGGCTATCTCATCACTGCGATGGAGCGAGCCACCACACCCTTTGGCGAGACGATCATCGTGATCCTGGAGGGGCAGGTCGGGGACGACTTCTTTCTGCGAGTCTACCTGCCTAGGCGCTTCAACGAGGCCCTGAGCAACACCGACATCGAGCGCTACAACGGCGGATTTGGAGAACGCCTTCGCTTGGTGAAGCGCAGCCCGAGGGGTTCCAATAGCAGATTCACACCGTTGGAGTTTATGTAAAGCAAGACTCGAAGATTACGTTAATACCTTTGTAAATTAGTTTTCGTAGTCAATACTTATAGTCACGTTCAGAACATAACCACTGTGTTATTTATTTCACTTAACCCCAAAAATGTCCTTTAGTAGTAAGTTTAAGAGTGTGAGTATGGTAACTGTGAGGCGTTTAGCTCAGTAGTAATCATGGGCTTGATGTGGAAACATCCGTTCTCAGCCATTGTGGCGGGACCTTCGGGTTGTGGCAAGTCACAGTTTGTGTCAAAGTTTATAAAGCACATTACAGAAATGTGTGACACACCATTTACCAGTATAAACTGGCATTATGGTAGTGGTGGTGGTGGTGGCGGTGGTAACTCGAAAAATGTCACCATTAACCACATAGAAGGTCTACCAAACTTGGAGGATTTTTCTGGTAACGAGCCGATACTTGTGATTATAGACGATATGATGCGTGAGGCCGACAACCGTGTGGTGGATCTTTTCACAAAAGGTTGCCATCATCGCAACATTAGTGTGTTTTTCATTACACGAAATTTGTTTCATCAAGGACGCGGGCAGAGGGACATCTCACTGAATGTGCATTACATTGTGTGTTTTAAGAATCCTAGAGATAGAGTTCAGATTAGGTACTTGGCCAGACAAATATATCCAGACAGCCCGAAATTCATCGAGGAGGCGTACGCTGACGCTACGAGGAATCCACACGGCTACCTACTGATAGACTTGAAACAATCAACAGACGAGAATATGCGAATACGAAGTTGTATATTTCCAGACGATTCTACCAACTATGTGTACTTGCCAAAGAAAAGGTAATTTCACCATCAGTAGTAATCATGTCGTGCTTGCGGAAGGACGCAGCTCTGCTTACGGCTTTCATACACGCAACACCCAAGGAGCGGAAGGCACTGTTAAAGGTGTGTGACAAGAGCCGCATTCGCTCAGTGTGTGAGTGCGCATACAACGTGTTGCGAGGTAACGTTCCTCTGGCGAAGAAGAGTAAAAGTCAGTTAAGCAAACACAAGGCGACGCTACGTCGATTGGTGAAACGCGGCGAAGGCTGGTCAAAGAAACGAAAGTATCTCATACAAAAAGGCGGTGGAATCTTTATACAATTACTTTTGAGCGCAGTACTACAAGCAGCATTGAGTAGATACAAATGACTGGCATCAACAATCAGTTCTATTTGACACTGCCCAGCAACAGTTCGATGCAGTATTATCCGAAAAATACAGTTGCAAATTATATAACACATTTGCCGAGAGCTATTCAACTGGACGCTGGCGACTGGGAAATTGCACTTGTGGAAGCGCACTATCCAATGACATTTCTATCAGTCGGTAATGACGAAACAATTGACATTTGCATACAACCGCAAGAGGAAGCAAAAGTGAACATAGAAGCGTTGGCGCGGGTTATGGACAGCACTGCCGATGTAACGCCGGTAGTGTCAGCTACTCCAAAACAAAACCACAGAATTAAATTGAAGACTGGTGATTACGCAAATATTCAAGAATTGTGTGATCATATCAATTCACAAGAACTAGCGATTACTTTTGGTGTAAAGTTCACCGTTGAAAACTCATACAACAAATTCATTGAAGTATCGATGGGAACTGATGTTGGAAAAATTACATTAAGTCCAACGTTAGCGCTTCAATTGGGGTTCGATCCGAATGAATTGACGCTGGAAGGTGATGCAGTTAACATAAGCATCCGTTCGCCCAACATTCGTCTTGGCTTACCGTCACACATGTACGTGTATTGTGATTTAGTCGAGCCGCAGATGGTTGGTGATACAGTCGTACCGTTATTGAAAATTGTCAATATATCCACGTCTACTTATGTATACGGATTGCATAAATCAACATCATTCATCGATCCGCACTATGTGCCTGTTATGAATAGATCTTTTGACAGTGTGGAAATTGACTTAAGAGATAACATTGGTAATCATTTGCCATTCCACTTTGGAACGTCGTGCGTGAAGTTACACTTTAGAAAAGTAGCTAGTCACTAGCACAGAAATGGAACATGCAAAGAAGATGGTAGTTGTGCCGCAAGAGTTGATTGATCGACTACAATCAAATGCTACGGATAACAGACCGACTAATCTATCCAGTGAAAACAGCCTCGACGCGGAGATGCAACAAATATTGAATAACAAACGTATGGATGATAGTGAAAAGTGGAAATTGTACAAACAAGCGTTACATCGCTTCTTGCATATTGCAGAGAATAGACGCCAACCGATTAGCATACCAATCGTGGAGACGGGTGGGATTGAACATAGTCGACGATCGCACCTCGCTGCGGAAGGTGGTCCAGTGGAAGAGATTGTGGAAACGTTTTCAAAAACTTACAGATCTGATGCTCGCAATCTTTTACGTTTCATGAAACGTGACGGCAGCTTAATCAGTTGGGACAGTGGCTATTCAGTGTACATCAACGGTGTAAAAATCCCAGAGTCGAATCTAGTGGATATCTTAAATTACATAGTAAAGGTGCGTATACGTGATTATACACCGCCAGGATGGCGGGAAGTGCTCAAGGCATTGAAAGCGATGAACGTGCCAAAGGACTATATGAATAATCTAAGAGCACTAAAGGAAATAAATGCCGAATATCGATCATCATTCACAGGAGGAGAAGGATCAGACGATGACGTGGAACAAGACACATCAACTGAATCAATACTGAGAACACCGCTAGTAAATCGACTACGATCGGCAAGAGGAAAACGTGTAACATATACACCGGTGCGAGCGACAGAGCAGTTTGATTTTTCAACTAGAAACAAGCCGTCGTCAAATCTAGACAAGTGGGAAACGTACACAGGATAGGTTTTCATTATGGAGCGTTTGTATTACAATCCCATCGAACCTTCGTCGTATGGCGGAGTAGCTCCTTTAGCGCGAGCTGCAAAACCAGTTTCAAAACGCAAAGTGATTGAATGGTTGCAAACACAGGACACTTACACATTGCACAAACTGGCACGCAAGCGTTTCCCGCGCAATCCTTACATAGTGTATGGTCCATTTGAATTGTGGCAAGCTGACTTGAACGATATGCGTGGTCTTAGTAAACACAACGACGGCATCAACTACCTACTGACTGTAATAGAAGTGTTTAGCAAACACCTGTATGTGCGGACGTTGAGGCGTAAAGAAGGAGCTGAAGTAGCCAACGCTTTCGAGGAGATATTTGCTGAAGCGGCCGACACACCTCGCTGTTTACAAACTGACAAATGTACTGAATTCACCGGTGCCAAGACGAAAAGGTTATTCAAACAATACGGAATCATCTATGTCACTACACAAAACCCAGATGTTAAAGCGGCCGTAGTGGAACGCGTGAATCGCACTTTGAAAACACGCATGTGGCGATATTTGACTTACAAAAATACATATCGTTACGTAAATGTGTTGGACAAACTGGTTAGCGCATACAACAACAGCGCTCACAAGAGTCTAGGCAACAGAATACGACCAGTCGATGTGACTGCCGACAATAAGCGAATATTGCATCAGGTATGGCGTCGCATGTTCGGTAAGATACCGCGTCGTGTTAAGGCAAAACTGAAGGTTGGCACCACAGTGCGCATATCTAAGGAGAAGGGTACATTCGCAAAAGGTTACGAGACCAATTGGAGTAAAGAAGTGTTTGTGGTGCGTCGTGTAAACACATTGATGCCTCTGCCAATGTACACTTTGGCGGATCTCAACGGTGAACAAGTGACTGGTCAGTTTTACGAATACGAATTACAAAAAGTGACAATATACAACGACCATCTGTTCAAGATTGCTGAAATACTAGACGCTAAGGGTCGTGGTCGCAGTAAGCGTTATTTCGTCAAGTGGGCAGGTTACGGAGACGAGTTCAATTCTTGGGTAAGAGCGCAAGATTTGCAAAATGCCTAATAGCAACCAGTTCTATTTGACATTGCCCAGCAACAGCTCAAAGGATTATTTTCCAAAAAACACAGTGTCCAAGTACACTACACATCTGCCGAGACAAATTCGATTAGAAGGCGATGGCGAGTGGGAGATGGCTTTGGTCGAAGCGCATTATCCATGTTCCTTTATGACTGTGGACGAGGAATCGTGTATTTGGCTCGAGTATAAACTCGTTCTGCCGAGTATTCCCGTCACACTCAGTGTCGAGCACATTATGCTAAAGATGAAACCCGGTTATTACAAGAACATAACCGATTTATTGAAAATGATCAATAAAGCGAAGGATGTAACACAGTACTTGTACTTTGAGTATGACAAAGAGCAGGACAGAGTCAAGATCACGACAATGGTGGACGGTATAAGCAAAGTGCATTTCACCGAAGCGCTGTCTCTCCAGTTGGGTTTCGATCCGTACGAGAACGTTTTGTCAAATGACCTAACAGCTATATGGCCGCCAAATCTGACTATGGGACTGCCGACACACTTGTACGTGTATTGTGATCTGATTGAACCGCAGCTGATTGGCGACACTACAGCGCCGCTGTTGAAGATTATCAACATTGACAGAGATAACTACACACACGGCGCGCATAAGACTGTGCATTTCATCAGTCCTCATTATGCGCCAGTTATGAAAGGAACATTTGAAACGAACGATATTGACCAAAGGGACCACGCTGGTAAAAAAGCGTCATTCCTCTTTGGGACGTCGTACGTGAAGCTTCATTTCAAAAGAGGAGCTCAGCAATGATGAATACAAATGATCCCTACTTGGCGTACTACCGTCGCCAACAATTGCAGCAGACCGGCGGCAGTATCGATAGGGTATTTCGCGGTGCACCCTACCAGCGCGGACATGGAATTGGCAGTTTCCTAGGCGGTATGTTCCGCACCATCACACCGCTACTCAAGTCGGGAGCCTCTGCTGTGGCCAAAGAGGCGTTGAAATCCGGTGTTGGATTCTTGGGCGACATGGCCATGCACCAGCGGGACCCCAAAGAAGCCGCTAGAGATCATTTCAGCCAGTTTACAGACTCGCTAAAACGCAGGGCGGACGGCAAACTTCAACGTGTGCTAAGTGGTGGCGGCGGCGGCGGCTCTCGCGCGAAACACCGTCGCGTAACGCGAAAGAATACCGCGAAACACCGACGCGCTACTCCTGCGCGAAAGACTAACGCGATACTCTCGCGTAAGAGGAACGCGAAGCGCGCCATGTTCGGCGGCCGTCGTGTCACACCGCAGTCTTTGACGAAACTCCTTCGAGGAAGGTCGTTGTCCAAGAAGAAGGGCAAGAGCAGCAGCAAGAAGAGAAGGACAGTTAGGAAGAAGACGAGGAAAGCAGTGAGGAGAACGTCCGTACGTGATATATTCAATTAACACACACACACACACGCTAGCAATGTCGTTTCTACATCAAAAGTCGTGTGAATGCGTCAAGACGGAATTGGACTTATTCTCCCTACCGCCGACGCAGACCAGTATCGAGAGCGGCAAATGGATTCAGTACAAACCAATCTCCACACTGACTGATGATTCGCCCATCGAGTTTGTTGTGCCCGGCAACGGCGAAGAATACACCGATCTTTCGCAAACAATATTGGAAGTTACAGCGTCTATTGTCAAATCAACAGGAGCGGCAATCGCAGATGCCGATGAATCGAACAAAATTGGCCCAGTCAACAATTGGCTGCACACGTTATTCAGTCAAGTCGATATGAGTATGAATCAGAAACTGGTCACACCACAAAACAACACTTATGCATATCGAGCGTATATCGAAACATTGATGAATTACGGTTATGATGCTAGGAAATCACATTTAACATGTGGACTATGGCAATCGGACGACGCCGGCCACATGGACAATACTCTGGACGATAACGATGGACTAAAGGCGAGACGAAAAATGACAAATAAAAGTCGTGAAATCGATATGCTCGGTCGCCTACATGTGGACATGTGTAATCAGAACAAGTTCCTGTTGAACGGTGTGGAACTGCGTTTTAAACTGATCCGATCAAAAGATTCCTTCTCCATTATGTCGGATGATGGTGACCACAAGGTGCACATTGTTGATGCGAATCTCTGGATACGAAGGTGTAAAGTTAGTCCCACGGTACTGTTGGCGCACAGCAAGACGCTTCAGACCGGCACAGCTAAATACCCAATCACCAGAGTGGAATTGAAAACATTCACACTACCTTTTGGAGTGAGGAGCAAAACTTTGGACAATGTCTTTCTAGGTCAAGTGCCGAAAAGAATTATTGTCGGACTGGTCACCAACGCCGCTTATAATGGCGATTTAAAAAAGAATCCATTTAACTTTCAAAATTTCAAAACCAACTACTTCTCGCTGTACGTGGACGGTGAACAAGTGCCGTCCAAACCGCTACAACCACACTATGAAACCGGCAAGGGAAAATACGTGATGGCGTATCACAGTCTGTTTTCAGGCTCCGGCATACTCTTTAGCGATGCTGGTAATCTCATAAATAGAGACGATTACGACGATGGATACTGTCTGATGGCATTCGATCTAACACCTGATATGTCAGCAAGCGACACAACTCATTGGAACCTAGTGCGCAACGGCAGTGTGCGTATGGAGATTGCTTTCGACACGGGGCTCACAGAGACTGTCAACTGTCTGGTATACGCAGAGTTTGACAACGTCATCGAAATCGATCGTCATCGCAACGTGTCTGTGGACTTTGGCGGTTAGATCGTCGGCGGCGGCGTCATCGTCCTCCTCAGTCTACAACCAACATTCGCACAAGATGGATCGTTTATGCAGAGTACCGGTAAAAATTCCGCATCTCCAATTATTTTGGATTTTCAATGTTTCAAGGACAACGCAAATGACTACATTCTGAAGGAAGTGTGCGTCTTGGAATTGGTCAGTGGAACACTGCTAATGCATCATATCGCCAAATCACCATTCAGTCGAGATTTCCTATCACAAGAGAAACTGCGTGAAAGCTATTGGCTCACAAAACACTGTCACGGATTAGAATGGGACCAAGGTGATATCTGGTATCATGTGCTAGAGGAAAAGTTACGCGCATGTATCGCCAAACGACCGATTGTCTACGTCAAAGGTGCTGAGAAAAAAGAGTTTGTACGATACAATTTCATCACGGATCACTGTACTACTAATGTCATGGATATCAACGATATTGGCTGCGGATCACTATCGTCAATCAACAGTCTACTATCAACAAACGCAGTGCGATGTCGCCATCACAGAACAGCTCACACACGATGTGCTCTAGCCAATTGCATCACATTAAGCAGTTGGTTACATCTAAGTACAAATATCGCTGACGCTGATGATTACGCTGTCGATAGTGAGAGTGATACCAGTTCCTGCTTTTGTTTTGCTACTAGTACTACTACTCCTACTACTGACTGTGGCGTCGACACAGTAGAATGAATACCTTAGAGATACAAAAGTGTATGGCTAAACTGCCCGTACAGAACGTTGGTGTCTACGCTGCGGATCAATTGCCCCATTATATTTCACCATCTACTGGTATGATTGTGAAAACTGATCCACACAATGAAGACGGCACTCACTGGGTCGCTTTCTACCGTAACAAAAGAGGCGGAATAATTGAATTCTTTGACAGCTATGGTCAACCGCCACATCTTCAATTCTACCAAGGATTCCTGAGACGCAACGCTCGTCGCTACCTGTACAACGAGCATCGCCTTCAAAGTGACAACACTCTGGTCTGCGGTCAATACTGCCTTGTATTCCTGTACTGCCGCACCCACTACGGCATGAAGATGAAGGACTTTGTGCAGCTCTTTGAACACTCTTCTGTCGGCCACAACGACGCACTGATCAGAAGACTCTTTGCACAAATGTATACCAATTGAATTTTGAAATTTTGCATTTTTTCTCAATAAACTAGTTGTGTACTCAGAATAAAAAAAAAACATTCTTATTATTTACCATCCTCGCCTCCTTTACCCCAAAGTGAGGCAGATCTATCATACAATGACATTAGCAGGTGCATTCTTGTCTTCAACAATTCCTGTAGTATGGGGGAGCGAAAATCTCCCCCTAAGCCATTATGTGTTAGGGGGAGCGAAAATCTCCCCCCTGGTAATTAAACCAATTGAACAACAGTTGACAACCACCTGAGGTCTCATAGGTCTATCCCACATTTGGGGTAGACCTAACGTACAATTATAGGTCTGCCCAAAATTGGGACAGACCTATCATACAATGATTGTAAAGTATCATTCATATCTGAACCTGGTTTATATGAATTAACATATTCCTGAATAATTTTTTTTTTTTTACTTTAGTATCTTAAGACTATGTGAGGGGAGAAAAAAAAGACGAATGTATATACAAACAATTTGGCTATTTATTTACACACCTTATAGATATTTTACATCGAGTATGTGCTCCTGAACATTTGTGTTTGGCTAGCAAAAATGAGACTCGACACAAACTAATGACTAGAAAAAAGGAGCACATTTCTAAGTTTTACGAGACTCGATACAAACTAATGACTAGATTTTTCAAAATAATTTACAAGTCAAGTCAGGGTCTTTGGTAAATATGTCACAACCACTCAACGCTCCTCATCCTCCGCCTCTTCATCGTCTTGAGGGATGTCTTCGGGCTGAGGTGGTACGTTAATATGCCCCCAAGGCAGTGTATTTACACCGTCCGGAAGGATGTAACGTTTGTCATCGTTACAGCTCAACGATAGCTTGTCGACTTGAACTGTGAAGACGCGGTGGTTTCGGGACTGGAACCTGGTGTTGATGGTTCTCTTCAACACGCCGTTGAAGAGGCATTCCCGATAGTCGTCAGAGGTTAGATTGTGTTTTACAACACCTCTAGCGACTCCCTTGGCGCGCTTCACCGTCATGACCTGCAGCTCGTCATCTTCAGTCCTCTCTTCGAACTCGACTATATCCATGAAGTATAGTTTCGAGCGAAGACCGAGGTACTCTAGCAGCGGAAGTCCGTTTGCTTCATCCTTAAACTTTCCGATGACTTTGGCGTTGATGGGGCTGTAGCAGGGATGGTTTCGGGGGTACGCACTGGTGTCGAAATCGTCCAGATGCTCCATCATGTCCTTATAAACATCTTCAGTCTGGATGTCGAACACGAAACTGTCAGTGTCCATGTAGTCAACCTTCAGACGATCGCCGTAGCGGTTCTTCATCTTCCGAAGGAAGTCGTACATGAGCCACTTGCTCAGATCGAGGACACAGATTCCGACGTAGAGCGGTTTGTCCAGGACGATATTGACTTTCGTCATGTGTACAATGGCGACGTCATCGTTTAAGTAGGTTCGGTCCAGGAAGTTTGACTTGGCCACGTACTTCCTGAACATCTCCGGCGTACACACCAGTTTAGAGTTCATTCGCTTGCGAACATTCTCGATCGTCTTGCCAACGACCGCATTGTTCATAAGCTTAAAAAAGTCTTGCTCAAACTTGGTCTTGGCCTTCTTCCTCAGTTCGGTGTTCATTAGGATGTAGCTCTCCAACCACCGAGACTGACGGAACGAGATGACGCGATGCACGTTCACAAGCTCCACTCCGTTTTCCAGCGCCTGTTGCAGGATTCTGTAATGACAGATGTAGTTCTTCTTCTCATCCAGAGTCGTAACGAGCTTCTTGAATTTCCCTCCTGGCGGACGTTTGGTCTCGCAGCAGTAAGGGAGATCCTTGTGAAGTTCGTGCAGGTGGGCGGGGTAGCGAAGGTCAACTTCCAAGACATAGCCCGTGGGTCCTTCGGGGTCCAACGCTGCAATGTCCAAGGACGCGATCTCCTCGCGGCTGAGCCATTGGAAGTGTCCCTGCGGAAGACACTGGGACATGGCCCAACCGTAAAGGTTGTTGGCGTCCAAGTATAGCAGGTGATTCGTTGGCTCTTCAGGTCGTCGATCTTCAGGGCGACATCCATCATGGTTGGCCTTGGCGTGTCTGGTGATCGCCTGGGAAATACCTCCTCTGATGCCTTGCTCGAAGAAGAGGTACATGTCAAAGTCCTGTATCGTATCAAGCTCCACTCGACAGGTCCTTAACATGACATCCCAGGCGTATGACGGTAGGGTGTAGTAGTGCGCAGGGTCTAGTTCGTATTCAGCCATCGATGTGTCCCTGAAGCGTTCAAAAACGTCAGTCAACAGCGCAATGTCACAGCGCAGGTACTTCTCGGCATAGTCCTTGAGGTTCCTACAACCGAAGGTTTCCCACACGTTGCGAGCATGCTCGTAGTCTGCATCCGTGATGTCCTCCAGGGTCAGGTCGTTGTGGAAATCTCGCTGCAGAGGCAGTTCCGTAGTATCTTCCAATACAGCGTTCGACGTTACAAAGTTGTACGGGAACACGCCTTTCCTACGGACTAGATCGAAGAGGTGGTCTTCGGGGAATCTCTTCCTCGTCTCCAAGAGTTGAGCTGGTGGAAGTGCGGCTGCGAGGCTGGCGAGGCTCAAAGCCAGGAACCTGTAGGTGTCGAGGAACCTGACTCTGAATCCTGGCTGTCTTTTTCCACGCCCTGGCATCCCAACCGGTGCCGCTGCTCGGTCGAACAGGAACCGCTTCGTGAAAGCGATGTACCGCTCTTCCGTGTGAGCCAACACCTCAACATCACCAGGGTCGACTGCCAACTCCCGCACTATTAAGTGAGCGTCGTAGTTGGAGAGGTTGTGGAAGTAGCAGTTGACTACTCGCTGCTCCCTGTAGCGTAGGTTACATGATCTGTGCGTAGCGCCAAGGAACTCGTAGGGCGGCGCGTGATTGTGATCACGAACCTTTGGGTCTTCGCTTGAAAATGCCGATCCGCAGAGGTAGCAATTCGCTGTCGAGTTGTACTGCATCGTTTTGGCTGGGGTCAGGACAGGGCGCAGATTTCTTGCTTCGTACAGGAAGTTCCACAATCGCTCAACATCAGCTTTCAACATGTCCATAAATGTCTTTGACGCATCATCCCCGAAGTAGACTCGAGGCTCGAACTCCTCAAGTCCATACGAGTCGATAATCTGGTACGCAAAGGCGTATGGGATGTGAATGTGGGTGGCTACTCCTCCGTGCGGTTCATTCACTTGTTCATCCATCTCTGCGGTCGGCAGTAGAGCACACTCAAAGTCTGCGTAGATGGTGAAACGCTCGCGTCGGGTGAACTCTGGATGGCTGAATTTGACTTCAGTCTTCTTCGGCGTATCCATGCGAATAGGGGCTGAAGCGGAGCAGTATCGCCTGTGCTCCTCCAGACGCTGAGCACCTGTCAGACCGAGCTTGTTCGGACGGTTATCAAAGTGCGCGAAGCACCGCTTACAGATGAATATCCTGCCCATATGTGCTGTGAGCTGGGGACGGATCAGTCGGCCAAGGTCTTTGATGTAGGCGTAGTGACTATCACCGTCCGTTGTCACGTACAAAAGGTCGCAATGGTCTTCACGCTCCTGCCTACAAATCTTCAAGGGGAACACGGTGTCCTGATACTTTGGTCGTCCGTCAGGTTTCTGACCCACGCACGTGTGATCAATACCATACACGTTGATGCTGATGTTGTTTGCCCGCTCAAACGTCTTGATACTCTTCAGAGCAACGGGGAATTGAAGGCCGGTCCAATCGTATCGGGCGATGATGTCGTCGGTGTACGATGTCGGTCTTTTAGGGTGATCTTGAACAAACTTTCCCAGGACTGCATACATAAAACACCGCTCATCGGCGTTCGATACGTTGATGACTGCTTGGGTGTTCTCCAGAGACATAGGCAGTGGGAGCCAAGCTCGACCATCTTCACCTAGAGGAGTGTATTCGTTAATACCGACCTCCAAATCACGAACGCGAAGGTATGTCCACCCGGAGCCGATATGATCACACTCAGCCTTTTCTCTGATAAGCTTCGCAAAAGCTGTTGTGATGTACTGGTTCAGGTCCGAGGTCGTCGTCAACGGAGTCATCTTCGTCTTGAAGTTTCGCAGGCAGGTGTTGTTGTGAATATTTTGGAATTCACACTCCAATTTCAAGTTGACCTTAATGCTGCGGTGTTTCGCCAAGGTGTTCTCAAGCAACTCCGTAAGGCTCACAATCAACAACGCCATCACTTCTCCGATTGTGATGAGATTCTCCATCGGCCGCTGCAGACGGTAGGTTAAGAGCCGGTTGCGAAAACCCCGTTGAATGAGTGAGAATACGGGGCTTGACTGTTCTGCTCCAGTCATCTCAACATCATCGGGTTGCGGGTGTGTGCTCGTTCCAGGTTGTGGCTCCGTGCTGGGTCCTGGCTGGGGTTCGTCCTGTACCATAGCCACTCGGTTCAGGATCAGGTCCTTCATGATCGGGCAAGAGAACCGCTCATGATGGTCCTTGTTGAACAGCTGGTTGAACTCCTGACCGCAGTATGCGCAAGGGAATCTCCGTTCTTGACCATCGCCGTGAAATTGCTTGGTGTGTCGACGCAGGTGTTCTTCCCTCTTGAATTCGGCGCCGCATGTGTCGCACCTGTGAACCTGCGGTCTCTGCTGTGTACCGAATTCTCATGTCGACGCAGGTGGATTTCACGACGGAAACGGCGACCGCATTCATGGCAGGTGTGGTGGCCAGGACCCGGTCCTTCATCTGAAAATAAAAATAAAAACAAATTAGGATAACTAAAGATACAAATTCCCCTCTCTCGAGAATCACATTTCAAAATGTAGTTGTTAATTAAAAATATCAATTTTCAAACAGGGAATGTAATCTTCTGTACTGTTTGTCTACATTGATGATTCGGGGTTCAAAGCTAAGGATGTAGCTGCAATAATGAGCTACGCCAACCCTAAAGAAGCATTATGTTTTAGGGGGAGCGAAAATCTCCCCCTAGCAATTAAATCAATAGTACACCAGTTGTCACGGTCTCATTCTTCTTCAGGTACCTAGTTAAATAATTATAAAAAAGGTAATTAGTTTCAAGGGGAAAAAGTTATTTTAATGTAGATTCTCACCTTCATCGGAGTGTCGGTTGTCATTGGCAGTCGTCTGCGGAGCATCAATCACCTGCCGGGGTGGAATGACTCGGTGATTCGCTTCCATGTGACGCTCTAAAGCTCCCCGGTCTACGAATGTGGCTCGACAAAGCCGACATGCAGCTTCTCCATCTGCAAACGCACAAAACGATTAGATTGTGAAATGTTTAACACCTACCTTTGTTTAGAGTACTTTCAAATTCTCAGTGCCCCCCCAAATTTGAAAGGTGGGGGGGGGGGTTAAAATTTTTTTAAAGTATGTAACGTGGATACTCTGATGACTTGACTTGATGGGGCGAGCAATAACATAAGTTATTAAAATTAAATTATATTGATATAGTCATGTAATTTTAAATTTAAAAAACAAAGAGTTCTCTATTCGCGCTAAATAGTTAAAGCTGTTAAATAAATAATAATTGTATCACTCTCCGGTTATATTGCATAACGTATTCCTATATTACTAACATGAAGGTCTGATTAAAACAATAATGCAACGCAAAAAACGTACCTTGCTGCGTTGGTGTTGGTGGTGGTAGTTGTGGTCTCAAGCCGTGGAATCTGATGTGGTGTTGCACCAAATTGTTTCTACGCACGTAAATACAACCACAAATGGTACAAACGTGTGTGGCGGTCATCTTTAATATGGATTATAAGTTTGGATAATCACAAACAATACAGCACAACACGAACGTTTTAAATAGTTCAAAGGTGCTTTACGCAAATCGCAAATGATGATAATCAGCAACTAACACAAATCGCGTAGAACGGAACAGGATCGGACTAACACGTCTTCACGCACTGAACTCTCGAACTGAACTGAAGGAGGGCTGGTGATGTGGGGTGACGCTCCCCACTAATGGATTTCGGAGAAGGTCGGGGCAAAAACTCTCAACCGCTGTCTGGGGTAAAGACCACCCTGCTCTAATGGAACTCGATATGAGCGGTCTATAATGGGTTCCTGGAAGGGTCGCGTCGCCCTCCCGTCGGGGTATCAAATTACAGCATCCGCATTCCCAGACATGAGGGTGACGCGACGGTTATTTGACCGGGGGGGGCTCCTCCTGTCCCTCCTGGGGTCGGGCGCAGCTGCACCCCAGACAGGTCTCGACTTGTCGGTTTTTTGTGTAAACACCTGCACCCTCCAGTCGAGGGATCAAATTACAACATCCGCATTCCCAGACAGTAGACTGGACGCGACGGTTATTTGTGTGAACGTCTGCCTCGGTGCAGAGTACAATTATATTCTCCTCAAAATTTGCATTCACTGGTAGTTCAATTGTCCGCAAGCGCTGATGGGCTAGCTCTGTTGGTTGTAGCGTTACCCTGTTCAACTCTTGTATTAATTATCCAAAGTATGTCATGTGGGTACTGAGAATACTTGGCTTGACGAGGAGATTCCAAAAATGCAAAAAAAGGTCAAAAGTGTGGTGCGGGCCCCTTTTTTGTAAACATTATCCAAAGTGTACGATGTGGGTACTCAAATGACTCGGCTCGACTAGACGAACAAGAATCTGCAATCAGAATTCAAATCCGACTTATGGTAACCGATATAGCCCGCCCCCCCTACATCGTCCAAAGGTACGTTGTGGGTACTCAAATTATTTGGCTCGACTAGACGAGCAAGAATCTGCAATCATAATTCAAATCCGACTTATGGTAACCGATATAGCCCCCCCACCCGCCCCCCTACATTGTCCAAAGGTACGTTGTGGGTACTCAAATTACTCGGCTCGACTAGACGAACAAGAATCTGCAATCAGAATTCAAATCCGACTTATGGTAACCGATATAGCCCGCCCCCCCTACATCGTCCAAAGGTACGTTGTGGGTACTCAAATTACTCGGCTCGACTAGACGAGCAAGAATCTGCAATCAGAATTCAAATCCGACTTATGGTAACCGATATAGCCAGCCCCCCCTACATCGTCCAAAGGTACTTTGTGGGTATGCAAATTACTCGGCTCGACTAGACGAACAATAATCTGCAATCAGAAATCTGATCCGACCTAAGGTAACCGAGATACCCCCCCTACATCGTCCAATTGTACGTTGTGGGTATGCAAATTACTCGGCTCGACTAGACGAACAAGAATCTGCAATCAGAAATCTGATCCGAGGTTAGTTTAGATTAGGTTAGGTTAGGTTAGGTTAGGTTAGGTTAGGTTAGGTTAGGTTAGGTTAGGTTAATATTCGCAACAACAAAAAAATTCGCAAAAAAAATTTCGCGAGGGGTGGGGCTCGGGGGGGGGGCGTCCCTCCTGTCCCTCCTGGCCTCGGACTGTCCAATACACCCTACTCTTATCTTTTTTTGCAGCAAACCTGCGTACTCAGCCCTAATGTTATTCTTATGGAGAATAACAGGTGCTGCGATGGGGGTATTGTATTTATACCATACTTGGTGTCGAACTAAAATCAAGCCACCTCAATCTCAGGCACGAAATCATCTTTCGTCAACTGTAGCTAAACACCAGGTTTTAAACACTAGTTAAGTTAATTTTTCAACAGTTTATAATTATATAATGTTGTACTTTTAGAGCAAAACAGTGATTTAAACTCAATTTTATTGAAGTTTTCATCTTTGAGTGTTTTAAACATCAATCTACAGGCACTCAATGAAGAAATTATTAGCTAATGAGCATAATACTGAACTAGACATTGAAAATGAGACGAGTACTGCTGTTGAGTACAATGAGAAGTACTTAGAGGTAAGTCAGCTAGTTCAGGAACTGCAAACACAAAACCAGATGATTATAAACTGTGTTGTGATGGGAAATAGTTAGTGTAGATAAAGCATACCTGAGATTTTAGTCTCCGGAATTACGAAAATAAAATAAGTTTTTGTTTTAATGAAAAATTAGAGCCCAAATGAGAGGCATTTTAGTTACGATCAAAGATTTTATGGGCTTTTCTTTCCAATCATAAGTTACGGGATGGAATTTTGGGGAATCTCAAGTCACTCAAAATTAGTTTTTAAAATGCAAAAAAAATACATCAGAATTATGACATTCTCATCAAAAAGGAAATCTTGTAAACCTTTTTTTAAAGAATTCAGCATTATGACAGTACCCTCATTATATATTTACAGGTGTCTAATTTTTGTTAAAAATAATCTGCAGAACTTAAAAGAAACACAACTTGAACATAATTATAATACTAGATTTTGCAATGATTTCCAGTACCCAAGACACCGTTTAAAACTATTTCAAAAAACTCCTCAGTACATGGGGAGGAAGTTGTTTAATAAATTACCAGGCAACTTAAAGAGTATAATAAATGAAAATAGATTTAATACTGAATTAAAAAAATTGCTTCTACAAAACATATACTACTCAGTGGATGAATTTTTGGGGGGGTGAATGAATTTTATTTGCTAGAGTTCATTATAATTATTTGGAAAATGTTGTAATAATTTACTTATTGTTAGATCAGTTTAGTATTAGAAATTTGACAATGTTATATGTTCTGTGCTGGCCTTGCTAGCTGTAAAAGAATGTAACTTATAACAATAAAGATATTCTTATTCTTATTTTAAATGCTTTATTGGTTTTGCCCATAAGACTTATCAGTTCTGATTTTAGTTAAGCAACACTATTGTAGTTTCGTATTATATGTTTATAAGTTAAGTTTTATGTTACTACAAAGACTCCCAGTTACCATTAGCTCTATTTGACCACCAAGATTACATAACTGAGTAGTGAAAGGTAAAAACTATATATGTTTAAAAACAAATCATTTCTCGAACACCTAAATTCCACAGTTGTTAGGTCAAAATGATTTGCATATTTTTTATATATAATTTTGGTACACACTAAATTTAACAGGAGGAACATTATTGCACTCCAGAAAATAAATTTAACTTCAATGTTCAGAGTGTCCAAAAAAGGTTGAGCCTATAATATCTATAATAAACGCAACAAGTTATATTTTATGTCTAGTGCAGTTACCTAAAACGATTTTCCACTCGAACAACAAAAGTGAGTTCAGGATTAATAGAATTTAAATAAAAATTGTATATAAAGTAATTTAGAATTTATTATAAATTTTAAAATACAACCTTAAGTCAACGGAATTGTTTTTAGCAGGATGTGATATTTATATCACCAAGTAGATATGCACCACTGTTTGTTATTCTGGTAACAGAATTAAATTCCGGAGGCCAGCCGCTGCTGGTCCAGAACATATTTTGTACATTCCACATTAACTTGCATCACTTTCCCGATAATGGTAACATAAAACTCCCTATAATTTATCAAAGTTGCGCCGTGTAAAAATCCTAAAAAATATTTTTAAATCACAATCTCTCAGTTATTTATGATCATATTGTTACAATCTTCATATCATTATTTAAAAAAAAATTACACAACCTTTTTGACTGTTACAGTGTTTTCCTAAATATTACGGTTTTTAAGATATTTTGCTTTTAAAAACAAAAATGACCGTCATTTTGAAATGGTACAAATTATTTAATTGACATTCCATACCAAGTTTAAGTTTAACTTGGTTGATGTACCAAGTTTAACGTTGATAACTTCAGATGTTCCTAAGATATACCGTATTAAAAAAAATTGACTGATATTTTATAGCAAAATGAGACTTATTAAACATAATACATGTACTACACCTTTAGATGTTCCAAATGAAGCCGTACACCATGTTTCGTTAGTATATGTTCATAAATAAGCGAGATATAAAAGCTTTCTTTTTCTTCATAACAATAACATTGGAATAACGTACTGTGTTTAGCACTTTCAATATCTCTGTAACCAATTGACGTAGATAAATTATCAAAACACCAAATTGTGTCTCCAATGGTGAAATCCAATGGTGAAATCTAAAATTTTACTTCTTAAAATATTACATGAACAAACTTAAAAAAAAAAACATTTTGGGGTTACAACCCCCCCCCCCATAGTACCACTTCGGATGGGTCGATCTCTTTGGTTTTCGAACTTAAAGTCATAAATGTTTCTTTACACGTTTGTACCAAATTTCATAAAAATCGTACCTTTTTTCGAGAGTTATCGCTCTCACGGATACACACACACAAATTGTGTGTACTAAAGTAACATGAGTACCCTGGAGAAATCATTTTAATTAATTAATACTTATATGTTTCGACTTATAAAAGTCATTGTCATAGTGCTGGATAAGTTTAATACATAACCTTATTTTCACTACCATCCACAAAATGTAAATAAATGAAATATGATAGCAGACTGCTGATTGCATTCTCTCCTGGTTATCTATTATCTTCTGTTATCTATTTGTCTTTATACTTATAATTTTGTTAAAAAGTGGATTAGTTGATTGCACCTGCATGGTGTTTAAAATGATGTTACTGTAATTTTTATGGCTGTGATGGATATGGAATTTGTGTCTAACATTCATTTGTTGGCCTTTATTCATTATTTCTAGAACAGACATATTTTCATCACCGTTCTTGTATTCATGGTCTGTTTTTAGTATGTGGTCAGCGAAGGCAGATTTTTGTGAGGTTTTATTGTTTGATTTAATTGCTTGAATGTGTTCGCTTAACCTACGTTTAAAACTTCTTCCGGTTATGCCAATATAATACTTTGAACACTCGCTACAATTAATCTTATAAATACCGCACTTTTCAAATTTGTTTGTTTGATTTTGATCAGTATTTTGGAATTGATTTATTAAGTGAAACGAATTATTTCTGGTTCTAAATGCTAGCTTGTAATTTGTCTTTTCAAAGTTTTCCAGATGGCTTTGTTTCTTGGCTTTTTTCAAAAAATTTACTCCAAGAGAAAATTAAGGAAGTTTCTACACAGTGGAAAGAACAATTTGTTTTTGAAAAGAAAAAGTTTGAAGACCAAGTACGTACATCAAATGCATGCCAATCATACGATTATCATGGCATTTGGCAACTCTCCCCAAAGAAAAGAAGGCTGAGGAGTTTGAAAAAAGGTTGTACGCCGACTTTGTCGGTTTCTCTGGTTTCCCCGCCAGCCTCTCAATATTGGCCAGCTCCTCTTTTGAAATGACGGACTTGTGAGGTGAAGCCGTTTTTTCCATCACCTTCTCCCTCTACTTCATGTATTTGCTCCAAATATTTGTCGTCCTCTTTCTTAGCCCTTTTAATCTATCTGGCTTTCTTCTCTAAACTTCACTGTACTTTTTTATGTATTTTCGTCCCTTGAAGTTTTCATCTTTCTCATGTTGTAGGACCTTTTCCTTAAGTAAAGCTTAAACGGAGGAAGTGTTCTACTAGTGGTCTGAGCAAACGGTTTCTTCAGCTCTGGATGTTTTTCATACATTTTTTTCAAGGTTTTAATTGTATTTCAGTTTCAATTCTCTCTCCTTTTCAGTGTAGTATTTCATCTTTTCCTCAGAAAGATTGTTAAACTTTTCTATGATTATTCTTGCAATGGCCGTCATCTTCAGACGGCAATGACCGTCATTCCTTATTACTATTTTGCCCTTCTTTTAATTGCAAAAAAGATGGAACGAGGACAAAGGACGTGGTGGCTCGTCTGGATGAGGTTCCTTTCTGTTATTTAAGGGGGCCGACCATGGCCTTTCTAGCAAAGGTTTTGCATCAGTTAACATTTCATTCATTGTTCTAAAAAGACACTTTTTTCAGTTCATTCAATCTCTCGAAACATTGCTCCCCCGTAAAGATTCCGAACTTCATCTTGAGTATGTCTTCCTTTCAAAATGTTATACAGTTTATGGGAGCTTACCTTAGAATTTAAGTACATTTATTTTCAAAAGAAACGTTTAACCACCATATCAGTAAGTATTTCATAACAAGCAAGCTAGGCCTACCCAACAATTCAATCTATTAGAACCAAATTTAGCAAACTTTTCTGATTAGCCAAATTATATTTCAAATTATATTTCTTTTAAACTAAAAAGACAGTGTAGTGTAAAAAATATTCGGAACAAAAGGTGTTAACACCACCACTTCTAAAAGGCGTCTCACTATTGTGATTTGTATAAGTTAAAACATGATTTATTTGCCTTTCTGGACCAAAATATACACATTTTAACTAATACACATCACAACCTCTCAGTTAGTTAGGATCCTATTGTTACAATCTTCATATCATTATTTTTGGGACAAAATCACACAATCTTTTTGATGATTACAGTTTTTTCATAACTTTTACGGTTTTTAAGATATTTAGCTTTGAAAAACTCAAATTGCCGCCATTTTGAAATGGTAAAAAGTTTATGATTGATATTCTATATCAACATGAGTCTTATTAGATGTAATACATGTACCAAGTTTGAAGTTGAAACCTTCAGATGATCCTAAGATATAACGTATTAATTAAAAAACAAACAGACTGATATGTTATACCAAAGTGTCTTATTAGACATAGGTCTAATACAAGTACTAAGTTTGAATTTAATACCTTTATATGTTCCTAAGATATAACGTATTAAGTAATAAACGGTATCAGGAAACTGACACATACTTTCTCCCTTTTAGCCAAACTTTAATGACAAAAATATTTGTTATTTACTAAATATAGAATATGAAGTATAGATAAATGTACAGAAAATTGTCTAAAATAGTTGTTTTCAGAAATATCCACCCAAATCCCTTTTTGGGAGGCACTATAGAGTCCGTTACTACACACAGTGGTTTTGAGAGGGGAAATGCCCCCTTGCCCCCCCCCAGGTTAAATAGCAACACATTTCGAACATCCTCTGTTGGTCAATGCTAACTTGACCTGCATATCAAATTTTAATGAAATTGATCAGTAAATAAGAGAGAAATAGTTATTTTTGTATTCCCCATAAGAATAACATTGGACAACGTGCTGCGTTTACCGCTAAATGAAAATTTCAATTTTCTCCGCAACTAGCAATCGTAGAATAGTAATTTAAAATACTAATTTATTTAGTTTTTTTAGCTCTTTTTAATGGTGAATGGTAATCTTTTTTAACATTTATGATTTTTTATGAAAAATCAAAAAAACTTAATTTTGGATGTTTTAAGTCCTGTAATTTCTGAACCCGAATTTTTCCAGAAATGCGGGTGGTGTCATTTTGTTGGAAACCTAAAGTTCTACAAACCACTAAAGTTTAATCAAAATCGTTAGAGCCGTTTTTGAGAAATTTGGATTTTTCATGTTTTTTGGCGGTTTTTGGGGGATAATTACCCTTAAAAATCAAAAATTCAAAAAAATGAAAAAAACGCCTGGAGATATCGTGGATTAGTACCTACATACCAAATTTCATAAAAATCGGCCCATAGGTTAGGGCTCTAGCTCTGTACACATCCACACAGACACACACACACACACACACACACACACACACACACACGGACACACACACACACACACACAGACAGACATCACGTAAAAACCACTTTTTTGGGTTCAGGGAGCACCAAAACGAATATTTCCACTAACAACTCAAATTCGAAAATTTTTACGAAAACAATACTTTCTCCATATACTATGTATAAGGGGAGAAAGTAAAAAACAAGTACAGACAGATAGACGGAAAACTAAGTGTTTTAGGACATACCTTCATACGAACTTTATTCTTTCTTTTTGTAGGAGGAGTCATATCCTAAAGTCCTGAAAGGATTTTTTAACACCCTGTATATTAATTGATTTTTTAATAATCTAAATATATATAATCCAAATACCACTGACTGACTGACCTATCACAAAATTTCCATAACTATAAGGCCTACAGAGTTAAAATTTGTCATATAGGTTCCTCCTTGGCCCTAGGTGTTTGCTAAAAAACGGTATTACGAAATTCCCCGTGTTCCGCCCAGCGATGTTAATAATACTACTGGATCGCGATCTGCCCGTAAGACAGGCGACGATTCCCGAGCGCACGCATCTACGTGTTATGGGCTGTATCCAAAGCCGTGCTGGCGCTGAAGTGGTAGAAGTGGTTTCCCACTTGGGGTATGGTCCCGCTAAACAAAGCTGGCAGAAAACAGATCAGCTTAGTATTTGGCGGGATATCACGTTAATTTTACTGTGATGGATCGTCGGTAGTTTTATCAATCGTTACTGTCAATTTATTGAGTTTTTAGTTGTTTTTTACCATCGCTACGAGTGCGTGCGTTTGTGATAAACGGTCAAAAGTTGTGCAGCATACGACTGCACGTCAAGATGGAAGGGAGGACGCAATATTTCTTTCCACTAGTTAGTAAATGCTTGCTGGTTATCTTATACAGAGTGTCTCAAAGGTCGACGACCAAACTTCTCATGCGTCATATTCTTCATAGTTTAAAAACCGTTGATGTTTTTAATATTTTTCATAATATGTGTATTGCAATCTCATAAATAATTTGTTGACGAGAAAATATGAACGTAGGATTATAAAACTCTTACACTGTATAAAAATGAACAGTCATTATAAACAATGTAGTTTTTAGGATTTTAACAAAATAAAACAGCACAAATTAGGCAATTTTAATTTAATTTTACATTTCAACAAACTTGTAATGTTCAAACGGTGTTTCCGTCTACAGTTTCTGCCTTACAGAGTACTCCTATATCTTAAAAACTTTCTCATTTATTGCGGATAATAATATTATTAAGATATTGAAACATTTATTTTACTAATTTCAGTATTGGCGTATTGTTTTAATTGATATACTTTTACTGAAATTATACATTAATTCCAAGCAACAAAAAATTGTTTATTTTATACGCTGCGGTGTATACGTGCATATTTCCTTGCCTAAAATCTATTTATTAGATTACAATAAACCGATTATAAAATATATTAAAAACGTCAATAGCTTGTAATCTATGAAGAATAAGATAAACAAATATTTGTAATTTTTTGTTGGCAATAATTTCATATAACAAGCCTGTGAAGTTGGTCGTCAACTTTGGAGACACCGTGGTGTTTATTAATTCGCTAAGGAATTTCTGTTTCGGCGTATTACGACGTTATTTCTCAATTGATTTGGTCAATCGATGCGACATTTTAAAGTTGTTACACTACAGATTAAGATACAAATGTAAAACTCAAAAAACCCGCTTTAGTGTATAAAATATTGCTCCATGTTATTTGAATGGGAGAATATTCTTGAAGGAACTCGGCCTTAGTTTGAGAATACCAGGTAACGTGTGGTTATGGAATTTGTACCAATTTGAAGCTTAAACATTCCGATACTCCCCAAAATTATTGTCGGATACATTATTCTATGCTTGTATGAATTTTCGAGGAATCCTGTTCAGAAACCATATTTCAAACTTGGAATTTTCTGATAAAAGCCACTAGTTAAGATCAATTCAGATGATAGGAACCCTGTTTTATAAAACACTTTGCTTTTCGTAAGGTAAGAAAAAAATGAACTTGTAGCCTATAATAAAAACAAGTTAGATATCAGACAGAAGCTGAAACAAATTGTTTTGTTACAAAACATCTCATTTCTTTCATGTACAGTAATTTGTTTTAAGATATTTTATGAATTAAACAATAATTATTTGTTTTAATAATATTGTTGTTTACATTTGTCTTTCATTAAAAATAGTAATTAGGGTCAGTCTTTAAATACATTTAAATAAGGCGAACATAACGCATTCGCTACGGGGTTCACAGCATATTATAACAAGTATAAGTCGAATGATTAGCCTTAATAAACTTACACAATTGTAATTAATGTCGCGTATTTGATTTGTATTCAACAATTGCATCTTCAGAATGATAACTCTAAATGTGTTATGTATTAAAAGCAAATTGACAGGCTTAAAGGTGACGTGGCAATGTTATAGTAAAGCGCGGCT
Organism: Allygus modestus; assembly: GCA_963675035.1. Classification (NCBI taxonomy): domain Eukaryota; kingdom Metazoa; phylum Arthropoda; class Insecta; order Hemiptera; family Cicadellidae; genus Allygus; species Allygus modestus. Next base: position 96,971,032 of record OY776111.1, on the reverse strand, counting down.
GGAGGTTTCTGCCATCTGCACGCCTTCTAATTCAAAAACGCAACCACCGGCGCCGGCACGGCGGCGGTCGGCCCGGTTCTTGAAACTGCAGCTGCCAATCCAGTTGTATTAAACATCGCTGGTTCCGCCCCGCTGGGTTCCAAAGTTACCGTGTATTCCTTATGGACATTCACTTTGGTTTGAGCTGATGAAAACTCAAGCAGCTGATCTTGATTCGTATTAGTTCCACGGGCTTACCACCGTAAATTATTGATTTTATTAAATTTAATAAATTTTTATTTTTTTATTTATTTATTAAATTTTATTATATTTATTAAATTGATTTTTTGGAAATAATTATTTACAGTAATTAACAATGGTTAGCGTATATAACTGTTTAACTCTGAAAATGAGTGGTGTTTAATTGATAGTGGACGTTTTGAAAACATGTACTATTAATTTGAAAAGGTAAAAAAATATCCTGCAAGCTGGCAGGTAAAGAGCAGTACAAAGGGTACAAAGGTACACAACCCTGCCCTACTGTCGTAGGGGGTAGGGTCTTGTCTACTATCATACACGGGCAAGCTGCAACGGGTCGGCTAGTATATTATATTAAGTGCGATAATTAAACACTATCGAGGTACCCATTACTAAAATGAGGTTAAATTAAAATTAGATAAATGTCTGTGTTACAGTGCTAAATTAAGCGGGAAATTATTTTAACGATTTTATTTTATTGCTTTAAACTTATTATTGGTGTACAAATTGCTTATTAAGACATTGAAACTGTGATTATTGTGTAAAGAAAACCCAAAACTAAGCATATTTTTAATGCTAATTAAACATAGCATTAACATTATGATTATTACATATGGAGTTAATCTTTTCAGTTAAGGCGTTCCATTTAAGCGGGAAGATTGTCCTTCAGGAAAATACATTACTCTTTACTAATAGCAATGTTAAAATAAATTGCTCATACATCGCTAATTGCTAAATACATCGCTCATACCTAACTAATCGACACAAGTGCGTTGCTAAACTTGATAGATCTGTATAAAAATACACATCCACATTACACTGTGTATGCTTGATAATTAGCTAAGAATGATTTAATTTTAGGAAAATTACTTAAAAATACGTTCTAAAATCTTCAACGTATAGTGTGGTTGATATTTAAAAAATCAATATTTAATCAAATATTCAATACATATTAATAATGATTTGTATGTAATCAGGCAAATTAAATTAGTAAATAAACTTGTTATAACATGCAAGCAACATGTTTTACTGCAAAGCACTTCCATCAGATTATACGGGGGGTTGGTTTACTGGTAACAACGTTGCGGCTGGTGGAAGCATATTTAACCCGAGATATTGAGGCCTGAGGCGGACATGAATTGGGGCCTTCTGCAGCGTCTCCATCTCCAAGTGATTACCGTAGTGATTATCTCTGAAGTCAGCCCGGGGCCGTTGTATAACATACCCACTAGTTATTGAATCAGTTATTATACAAGATAATAAGCTTATCTCTAATGCTCGCAATCCCTAAGCAGGTACAGGACTCTGTTAAAACTTGAATGTACGAGTATGTTCTACTAAAATTGAAACGAAAAATAATACCATCATTGTTTGGCAACAGGGCTCCCGTTAGATTTCAAAGATTCAATGTTAAAGGTCGTTTGGCGATCAGAGGACGTTATGACGTGGGGGATGTGACGATTACGAGAATAGATAATTCACTCTCCACGAAATGAAGGCGAACATCCACAGTGAATCCGCTCTCTTGGGTAATATTTTTAATGTGTGACGCTGGGATGGGGATACCTAATATCAGTGAAAAATAACCCCCAAGATAAATATAGGATTAAACATATATTTTATAATTCATTGCAGTGTAACTCTTATAATTTAATATGCTGTAACTAATCTAGCATATTTTTAACTACAATAATTTAACTTAAAAGTACTTGTTATGACTGAGATTATACTGGTGTATGGGAAACAAGTGAAGCCGTCATAAATTGTCTCCCCTCCTCTAAAACAATAGGAAGATCCCATCCTGACGTGCTCATTAGTTTACACACGACGGCACTCGGGGGCTCACCGGTAATGCGAGGGTGATATCACCACACTCGCTACCCCTCGCTGGCAATAACACGCACTGTAATAACTACGCAGCTCATTTTTCATTCATTATAAACAGAAGTTATCCTTTTATATACATTATCTTACTATTCAGCCAAATACAAATTTGTCATATTTAATACCTACAATTTATATTGCAGTTTTGAATCTTAAATAGGAAAAGATCATTTATGTCCGGTGACACCTTTTATTGCATTTTTTTAAATAAAAAAATGAAAGATGTCATCGTGCCTTTGCATGCTCACCGAGACGGTTCAGTCCCTGACGTTCCATAGAAGGACTCTTCAGTTAGTGTTAATGTCATCTTCGGGATTATATCGTTGCCTAGCTTGCTAAATAAATTCTCATTAGGGGTTTTATTTTTTCCTATAAATGCACGTTCCTAATACATTGAACACGAAAGTAAACAATCTGGAAACCGTCCAATTGTATTCAAGATTTCACTTCGTTATTACGACTGATGGGGTCTCTTAGACTATCAGCATTGAGGTCTTATAAATAATAAACGGTATCAGGAAACTGAACCATCCTTTCCCACTTTTAGCCCAGCTTTAATGAATAAATTACTTTTTATCTATTAAATATAGAATACAAAGCACAGTCGAACGTACAGAAAATCTTGTAAACAAGTTGTTTTTAAAAACATCCACCCAAATCCCTGTTTTGGAGGCACTACAGAATCCATTGCTACACACGGGTTTAAGAGGGGAAATGCCCCTTATTCCCCCCTCAGGGTTATTAAGGGGCAACATAATTCGAATTTCCTCTGTTGATCAATGCTAACTTGACAAGCATATCAAGTTTGAACAAAATTGATCAGTAAATAAGAGAGAAATAGTAATTTTTGTATTCCCCATAAGAATAACATTGGACAACGTACTGCGTTTACGGCAAAATGAAAATTTAAATTTTCTCCGCAACCATCAATCGTAGAATAGTAATTAAAAATACAAAATAATTTAGTTTTTGAGCTCTTTTTAATGGTGAATAGTAATATTTTTTATGTTTATGTTTTTTTATGAAAAATCCCAAAAACTGAATTTTTTATATTTTATGTCCTGTAATTTCTAAACCCGAAATTTTACAGACATGCGGGTGGTGTCATTTGGTTGGAAAACTAAAGTTCTACAAACGACTAAAGTTTAATCAAAATCGTTAGAGGCGTTTTTGGGAAATTTGGATTTTTCATGTTTTTTGACGATTTTTGGGTGATAATTTATTATCCGTAAAAATTAAAAATTCCAAAAAGTGAAAAAACCCCTGGAGATATCGTGTATTAGTACCTGCATAACAAATTTTATAAAAATTGGACTATTGGTTAGGGCTCTAGCTCTGTACATATCTACACAGACAGACATCACGTAAAAACCACTTTTTTGAGTTCAGGGAGCACCAAAACGGATATTTCCACTAAGAACTCAAATTCGAAAATGTTGACGAAAACAATACTTTCTCTATAAACTATGTATATGGGGAGAAAGTAAAAAGGAACAAGGGAATGAACGATTTCAGAAAATTGAAACATCATTTTATTGTTCAATGATTAAACATTTGTTGGTAATTTTAATGTACGAGATATCATCAGAATACCTTCATTTCGCTCTGATATATTCCTAAGGAACTTGTATAACACCGTTCAAGTGTTGCAAAGTCATCAACACTCTCCATATCGTCCCAACAGGCAAAATATGAGTCTGAATTTAAACCTCATATTATTGGTTTTGATGGTATCTTGTTTAATTCATAAATACCAACTTACTATAAGTTTACTCAAATGTGGATTAAAGCGGCTTAGCAGTTATTTTGAAAATATCATTGGTCATATTTAGTTTCTAAGATTGTTTGTGTTAAATTAGGATTTGGTTCTTTCTGCTACGAAAAAAATGTATTCAGGAATCCGGCGTATTGTCTGAGTAGAGGTAACGACAACTCTAGATAGCAAGAGATATCCACACAATAGCGCAGTGTTGGAGATAAAACCCACCCTTCGTACCAAAGCTTCAGCTGTTTGCAACTATTGTTTGCTTGAATTTCACTTTCTCCGATTATATTACAATATGTATAACATGTTTCATTCTGTTACGTCTGCTTCACTCCATCTTTTTTACTTATTTATAACTTTTCGCTGGAGGATATTACTTCAGAATTGAAATACTACTAAATTCACCAGAGATTACAAATAAAATGTTACAAATTGTTTAAATAAACATAAACAATATAAGGCTACTTGAGTAAATACCTGGAAAACGAGTCCACACAACAAAAAATCATCTTTGCTTATTCAGAGTTCGGTATCATATTTTTTCATTCATGGGGTGCTCTGATGAAAGTCATTTTTCGCCATAAGTTATTATTCATTTTGGAAATGCCTCCTAAACCAGGTTTACAGACCTTTTCCGCCCAACAGTTCGAATTGATCCTGTCACCTATTATGACGACATGTTTCGGAATTTAAAAATCCTTCTCCTGGTCAAACAAAAATAACCGTAATTCATTACAGATTTCGTCGAAATTTAAAAATTAAAACGGAATATCGTGAAGTATCGATATTCACGATAAGTTTGAATTCCGGAACATGTCGTCATAATAGGTGACAGGATCAATTAGAACTGTTTGGGATACACCCATTCTCTGAAACTTGTTTATATTGGTTCATCTCATTATGGATGTATGTATTAGCGAATTTCCCCTATAGGGAAAAAGCTATTACCGTAGGTCTCATGGTAAGACTTAAGCCCGAGACCATGATAACTTTTAATTTTGAGGTCCCCAGATGCCAAAAACACCATTCGTTCAAATTTTTATATATGTATATATATATATATATATATATATATAAATCTCACTATCTATTCAGCTGCCATACGAATTTAGGTTAAGTAGCTGCCACCTCAAAGGTTAGAGTATGTTTAAGTTTTAACGTGTATTGTTACTCAAAATTACGTTATTAATATAACTATTAACTTATTTTCATAATTTTTTTATTGTAACTATGTGTATCAAAACCCATGTAATTTGACTGCCCTAAGTTTACATTTGATTCGGCGCTCCATGTATGTCTAGCAGCCAAATGACTGCCAGCTATGATACTTCATAAATATTTCGCGTTATTTCGCTGCCACCACTGTTGCCAATTCGTCTTGACGATCTTCATAGAAACGTTACGACGATAGTGGTAAAAATTATCTCTCCTCTCGCTGCTTTAACTTGTATTAATGTATTATTTCATATCTTAAATCTCCTAACTGTTATCTTTGTCCAAAGCACTGTAATGGCAGCACAAGAACGTCTTTCGTTATTGAAGTAGTTAGATACTGACACATTTCATTGCATCATGAACAATCTCTGGTCAAATAAAAATATATAACATTTTATTATTAATTTTATATTGATTTGTTCAACATTTTAAATTATATACATCATAACTAGAAAGTTAGTCGCGTGAGTGGCTTTTTTACGTTGTCTGTTTACGTCTAACACCGATAACGGCACGGTCGGTAAGCGAGAAGTCGGACCATCTAAAGTCGGTTTAGTGTAGTTCTAATATAATTATATTCTCTACTTATAAAACTAATCTAGGTATAAATAATATATAAAGGGGTAGGAATGTCCGAAAATAATAAACCTAATAATTACGGAAACATAAGGCCCTTCAGTGTTATTTTGTTGTAGGTAGGCTTTGCTTGTTTATCCCAACCAAGGTTGAAACAAAATCAATTTGATATATAATTTCTATCTCAGGGGAACGGAATAACATATTTTCCCTCAAACAGTGATGACCCTTTAGGCACATCGATTTTTGTACCTGAATTAATATTGCAATTCCATGGATTCCATAAAATTCTTGTGAACGTTTTGATAGTTTAGAAGTAGGTTTTAAATTTTTACGCAATGAAATCCCCTCCATCTCGTATAGCGCCCATTTTTATTTTGCAAGGCTAAATATCTTAAAAATGGTAATATTTAGGAAAAAAACTGTAATAAAAACTTGGGTCATTCTGTCATAAAAACAATGGAAGATATTAGATTATTAGATTATTAGATTATTATGTGTACGATAATAAATAACTGAGAAATCGAGATTTTTATAATTTAAAACATGCATTTTTGCCACTTCTTCACTAAAAAAAGTTTTAACTTATAACAATCACAATTCATCAGTTATTTATTATCCTATAGCTAATATCTTCATACCCATTGTTTTAGGACACTATGACATAGCTTTTTTATTCTTACAGATTTTGTCCTAAATATTACAGTTTTAAAGATATTTAGCTTTGAAAACAAAAATAGCCGCCATTTTAAAATTGTAAAAAGTAGAATCTTGATATTTCATGCCAAAATGGGTCGTATTATATGTAATATATGTACCAAGTTTGAATTTTACATCCTCAGACTTTCCTAATATATGCCGTATTAAATGGAAAACACATAACAGCAAGATAGACGGAAAACTAAACGATTTAGGACATACCTTTATATTGATTTTTTTTATATTTTGTTATGAGAAACCATATCCCAAAGTCCTGAATGTTTTTTTCAACATCCTGTATACTTTCAACAGATAAGTAAAATATATGGTCTCGTCTCAATTAAGACAGAATAGTGAGACTAGTGAGAATGGTACAAATTAGCTCGTGCATATTTGTAATGTTGGGAAAAGTGTTCAGAAATAATTTAATTGATGCTAATTTTTAACCTACGTTGATCTATGATCTAGTAATATTAAAGCAGCTTTTAATGCGGGAAATTCACAATCTTCTACATCGTAGCACTTTCTCAGAGAATTATAGAAACCACTTTTGTTGGCAAGCATGACTGTTATGTGGATAAAAAGCGGTGTCTTCCCCAAAACTTCCTTCTAGATACCAACCCAAATTCATGATCTTTCAACAATTTAAATAAAGCAAACGCTCCTTAATGCTTGTGATGATAGAGATTATAATTGGGCCTGTAAAGTTATGAGCCTGTAACTAAGTCCAGGCTTTTATATGTAATTGATTTAATTGCGGCTGAGCCCGGTACCATGGGCAATGTTATAAGAACTTTAACGTATGCAAACCTAAACATATTGAACATATTGTGGCCCACAGAACCACAGAATAGAAATAGAGAGGACAGCGGGCACGGCAGGTGAAGCCACGCGAATATCGGTGGTGTGCCCCAATCAGTGGAGGGGAGAGCGGTGAGTCATTGGAATTCCGCGCGTCTTGAGCATACAATTGCATACAATACAATGTTGACTGTCCGGATCAAGCTTGTATAATCTAATGTTATTCGCTTACAGTCTAATCTAATTATAAACCTTAAATTAAAATTATGGCAATTAAGACTTGTACTATTAAAGAAACATATTTTAAAACTCGTTAACTAATGGCCTGCCCAAATATTGCCAATACCAGTTGGAAACCCCAAGTATTTAAGCAAGTAAGTATTCAGTTCTCTTATGTTGCTTGACAATTCTAACACTAATGTAATTTTCGGATGGACAATATTTCCCAAGACATTTTCTTGTCCTACAGACCAAAACGATAGGGATAAATAAACCCATTCGTAAGGAATAAACATCATGTCAAAGTAAATCATTCATATAACGCTCCTTATCATCCACTTACACTAATGAATGACAGAGAGAGCACATTGCATTGTGTTGTGTTTACGTCGAGAAGCACGGGCGGAGGCGACACGCGGCAGTTTGTAGTGGCAGCGCCCGAGCGTCGCCGCGTTGCTAAATCTTCAAACTGTTTTTTTTCCATTGATCGTAAATTTGTCGAAAAAATATATGTTATGATTTAACTGAAGCTCTCAAACTTTGTCACTTACAAAACTTTCCTGACCAAACAATAAAAATATTCCTCGATTACTCACTTTTCCATGTTTTCATAGTTAATTTAATAATTTATTTAAATATTATTAGTTATTAAAAATACAATAGGATAGATTTAAAATTTTTAAGCTTATCAAAATTGGGGAGTACTAACAAATATTATCTACTATAAGTGTGTCTAATCATCGTATATTTTGTTTTCTGCGGCTGTGTGCAGCAGTTTCCGGGACTTGCCCGCAAGAGCGGTAGGGAATTGGGTTCACTGCTTGTTGGATAAACGTAGCCCCTCTATTTCTATTCTGTGCTTGCTGGGACGGCCATTATCAGCTGAGTCTGTAGATTTATTCAATCTGCATACATATTACCTTGGAAATGACAATGAGTGCCAGTATTCACTACAAGATTAAGAGAGATTGAAGTTGAATTAAGTTGTTTTGATATAGACTATAGTGACTATTATCTCAAGTCAAAACTTGTCGAGTTTTCAAAGATATAATTCCCGCCATTTTAATTTCTTATAAATAAATCACTTAAATTATTGCAATTACTAAACACTTGTCAGCTTGTTTTATTTTAATAAGATGAAACAATTGTATGTCCTGCGGTAGTTTGCTTGTTTTCAATACTTAACATGTATACTTTCCTTATTTGTGTTGTTCAAATTATGAAAGAGTATGTTGTTAATACTTTTTTCGTTCCAAAGTATAGCTTATTCGTTTTAATTGAATTATAACATACCAGTGGCTTGAAGGGGCCATTGTCCCTAACCTTTCTCCAATATATGCCTTATTTGATTTTTTACTCTTTAAATGCTGAAGAAAATAAAAAAATATAAAGTCGCATTTACACTATAAAACATGTTTTATAAACTTTTGTTTGTCAAACATGTTTAATACAAAATTTGGTTTTATTAAACTTGAACTTGTGTTTATAAAACTTTTGTCTTACAACATTAATTTTATGCACTAACAAATTATCGAACATGTTTCAATCACAAGCCCGTCCAAAAAGCTAAAGTCGCCATGATTGTTTCAAGCGACGAGTGGAGGACGCTTTTATTTGGGACACAATTTAAAAAAATCATTGTAAAATACAACGAGCTCGCACGCAGCACGCTGACGTGAGGGAAGTGAATTTCCTTATAAAAAACTTTTAAAAATCAAAATCAGTGTAAAAACATTGATTTTACCACATTTTATCAAAATTTGAGAACATTGTTTTTTTATGTTCTGATGCTCCTGGTTCCATTTACCTGCAAAGCTAGGAATACAATTTTGCTCATTAGAAGGTTAGGAGAAGGTTGAGTCAGGCTTTAAAATAGGCTTGAGGTGGTTGTGGATGATTAAAATACACCAACAAATGAATAACAGGCTTTTCTACTGTAAAACCCCCATAAGACAACGTACTGTGTTTAGTCGATATACATTTTCTTTAATAACTCGATAAATATTTGCGCTAGAATGATTTGATAGCTTAAAAATTTCGCCTCACTAATTTACATCTTATTAAATGCATACATTTTAAATCCGGGGCTTTACTGACCTTTTTTGGGCCAAAAACACATAATTTGAAAGATTAATCCCTAAAAAAGGGGGTTACAGTTTTCCGATTGTTTTGCCCAACGAACGTGTGTAACGGATTATAAAAAGGAATTTCCTTACCAAATTTGAAGTAAATCGGACAAAAAATGCAACCGCTAGAGTGCAAACACATATATCTAAGGTTTATAAAACACACATTTCCTTTGATCTTTACAAACTCCGGTCGGGAAAGCTGCAACGTGTTGCAAAACACGATTTTTTATTGTAAAACACGCTTGTTGTACAACTTTGTTTAATATTTTTCATTGCATTCTTAAACATGTTCAAATCAATTACTATAATTGGTTGCACAACACAAGTTTATAAAAAAAGTTGTTTAGTGTAGCGGATTAAGAAGGGTCACATGTTAGTTCGTAAACAAAGACAACCATTTATTAATATAAACAAAGCAGACGTTTTGAAATCCGCATGTTTTTCTCATGGGGGGTATTTTATGTATTTTATCGTTCGCTGGTACGTTTTAGAAATACTGTTATTTTTCCCAAGTCTCTGTGATCAAGACCTTTAATTTGAGCCGTCTCCCATAATCCTGCGATTTGTCAAACTCCCACAATTTTGACCTCAAAATTTCGCTTACAGAATTATATATTAAGGTTTTTAAGTTTTAATTGTAAGAGGGCTATGTGAATTCCCACACGCACACGGATAGTCTTTGTGGGAATAATTCCATTGTACAGACAATATTTGTAAAAAATCACTATTAAACAGGGCGTAAACCATTAATTTATTTTTCGTGTAACTCATATGGAACATTCATTAAAGTTCATGATACAATTTTAAGCATGCTTACAGTCAATTAATTATACTTCACCTTCCATTAACCAGACTAGAATTAGTTTAAAATAAAAACACAATGACATTGTAACAGATTTTTAGTATATTTAAAACTAAAATAATACATGGTTGAATAAAAATAGAATAAAAAGCACAAAGTAAAAGAATAGCTAACTAACTTTTTTAACTTTATATAAAATATAACTATTGAGTATTGAGTATCCCGTTTACTTTTCATGGTCAAAATTAATACCTCTTAGTTGACTTTTTAAATCCTGAATTTACAGTTGAAAATATTTCTGAGAATTATGTATATAAAATAACAAAAGATCTAAAAAACAAGTCATCAGTTGGCTGGGATGGAATTCCAGTAGAAATATTGAAACACAATGCTCTATTTTTGGCACCAGTTGTGAGAAACATTACCAGCCTTTCCATTAGCAATGGTGTCTTCCCAGAAAAATTAAAATTTGGGAAATTTATTCCAATTTATAAAAAGGGTTCCAAATTAAATAACTATCGACCTGTTTATATCAAAAATCATTGGAAGAGTCATGTAGGATAGCCTAAGTCAATATCTTGAAAAAGCTCTTTCTTCTATCAAAATCAATTTGATTTCAGAAAAAACAAGAATACACAAACAAAACTTTCTGATTTTATAAATAGGACCCTGTCAGCCTCGGATGGATAATGGAATGCAGCTGCTATGTTCTGTGATTTATCCAAGTCATATGACTGCATCAACAATGAACTGTTATTGCAAAAATAACACATTGTGTTATTGCAACCCCTAACACGTTGCATATCATATTAAAGAGAAGAAAGAAAGAAAATGAATTCCGCAAACTAGACCTCTCTATGTTTATTTAATCTAATGCCAGCTAAAAGTTTATTGATTTTGTTATTTAAATTGCTCAGATTTGCCTCCTTACCAAAAACCAGATACAAAGGGGGCAAATCCAACTTCCCCTTGATTAGATCTTTGAACGAAGACCATTTATAGTGCAAGAAATACACTTTAAAACCTTCTTTGTTTTTGCTAAGAGGTGAATGGAGTCCTTATCCTAATCATAAAATAAATAAATTATCATATTAAATACAATCATATTACCAATGTAGGTTGCGCTAGCACAAAGAATATCAAACAAATAATTTTAACTGTTGTTGTAAATTATTTCTTAGTATTTTTAGGGAGTGGTATATAAATTTGATTGGGCTAGTTTGATTTTTTTCCAAAAATCGTGAACGAAACTTGGGATTGTTCCTCTTAAACCGATGATCAATCAAGTGACTTCAAAGTTTTCAAATTAGACATTATCTGGCAAGGTTTGTAGCGCCTAAACTAAATAGTCTTATCGACGATGTATGATAAAAGTAATCTGTATATGTAATTCTGTAAGCGAAACTTGTAGGTCAAAATTGTTGGAGTTTTGCCAATTGCAGGGTGATCGAAGATGGCTCAAATTAAAGATCTCGATCCCAGGGACTCGGGAAAAATAGCAGCATTTCTAAACAGTTATTAGCAAACGAGAAATCATGTAAACCATCCCCCATAAGAGAAGCATGGGGATTTAAAAACGTCTGCTTTATTTATATTATAACATGTTACTAAGTCCGCCTAAATGTCTATGTTACTTACGAACTGACACGTGTTCCTACTTATATTGTTTTACTTTCATTAGCATGTAAAGAGTAAACAAATCAGACGAGGCAGAATATTAGAGCAAGGTTTGGGGCCATGGCCGGGACCTACGATGGCCCTTTATGCCACTTAATATAGTAATTTACTTCTTCTATTATTTACTAGCTGGTATCCCGTCCTCCGAAGGGGGTTGTAATGTAGTTATAAAACCAACTTACATTTTACTTACCATTACCATGGTAATCACACACTATATTTAATATCATTATCACTGTATCATTATATATTTCCCATAAGATTAAAATTGGAACTATGAACAATAATGGGGCAAAATTCGAATTACAAGAGACAAAAAAATAAGGTTATTGGTTTAAAATAGCCTAAATTTAGCTATTGCCAAATTTGCTATTCCACAGAGAAGTAATATGTTACTTCTCTGCGGCTATACGGTCTAAGGTTGTCGTTAAAACAGAAAAAGCATTACTAGGACTTTAAAATTGACGGGATTTCATGAAAAAAGTCTTAAAACTAAATAAATGTATAGGCCTTTTTGTGCTTCTTCTTCGCTGTATGTTTATTTGGAACGTAAATTATTGTAGAGGCCAAATGTGAAAATCTCATTTTATTTAACATTTTAAATTGCGCCTGATAACTTTCTCATGTTTTATTGAAGTCGATTGATTGCCTCGTATTACCTCGTATATACATTTACCGTAATGGAATTTCTTGTAAGCAATTTTCTCACACATCCCTTAGTAATGACAACACGTAATAAGGTAATGATCAGAGTTATTAAATAATTGAAAAAGTTGTTCTAACCATTTACACCTCAAGAGCAAAAATTGACCCTCTTCAAATTGGCACCATCCACCTGTGCAGGTGTAGTATGCAGTATGCACAAGGTAGAGTGTAGGCGAGGACGTCGCGTCGGTCAGGTCCCAGGTCTCAGTGGCAAGTGCCCCCTCCTTGTACAAACGGGCACCTACCTGAGTCCGGTCGGCCGAGTTTGTGACACTTCAGTGGTTTCTTTTAAGGCCATAAACTTCTCTCTCATCTTTGATACTCGAAGGTAGTTTATGGTGCTGGTGATAGCGACTGCATCTCGGCCATTTGCCTTGTCAGGGAATTGGCCTTTTCTTACTGCACTTGCTTACTATTTGCAGCCGTGATATGTAAATACAAATCGTGCTGATTACTATATAATGAAAACTATTATCATCATTGTTTAGTTAGTGGAATTTAAACAAAAATTAAGATGAAATAAAATATAATACATCGTAGTAGCAGTACATGATGCTCAAGCATAACATGAATAGCGGTTGCAGAAAATGTTGAAAATATCAGTCTCCACTATTAGTTATACAACTTCGTAAGCCCTATAGAGAAAATAAGAAAAAACTCAAACACATTTTAGAGTCAAGAGTACAACTATACTGAATAGTTAAGATGTCCTGTAAATGTTATAACTAAACTAATTTGTTTTCCCTTAGACAATCAAGTTTTTATGACCGTTATTTACAAATTTGGTTTAATTTTATATTTTTACAAACAAAAATGTTTGTTTAATCAGTTATCCCATATCGAAGTAAGTATTTCTACGCACTAACTATTGGACAGGCCTGCTTATTATACATCTAAACAGAGACAATTTAGGACCGGGGACACCGAGCTATGCTCGTTGATATTTGATTAGTTTCGTAGGTGAAACATATGTCTATAAACAATCTTAATTCAATTGGTCTGGTCACTGTTTTCAAGAAATCATGTGTTGGTACTTTACCTTATTTAACTGCTACTTTGACAGTTTACTGGTTAATTTATTCCCAGCTGTTATGATTCTTTTCTTTTTATTTGAAACTCCATAAGTCCAATATTACAATTTTCCATTTTCAAATGAGATTTTTAACCAAATATGAATGTCCATGGGGCTGAGGTTTTTACCAATCGTACTTTTAGGTCCAAACGAATCTAATTCCAAAGTTTGAACAAATTGTTCCGCTGGATTCCGAGATAGATTTTGCAGACAGACAGACATTGCTCATATCAGAGTAAAGGATTGGCCCTCAACATATAAATTATTTGATAGGTTTTTTGATTCTGTATTATCATGTAGAATATTTTCAAATACATTTTATTATCCTCCACATTTATTATATTTGGGTGTAGAATCTTAAAACATATAGCCAGTGCTACATTTTAGTTACACCTCGTATATCTAATTTGTTCCAAGGTTATTATTAATTTCAACAGAACATAAAACGTTATATTATTGTAGAATGTTCGTGTATAAATCGCTTATAGTAATATAGTTGTTACAAATGTTACAAATTGAAGTAAACGGTATTGTACCTAACAATGTGATTGGTGAATCTACATTACCGATACAAATGAATCAGGTTTAGTCGGAAACTCCAACAATTTGGAGCAAATAGTTCAACTTATATTGATTTCAACAGAACATAGTCAAGGAAAATAATCAAACTGCTCGAATTTGTTGATTCTCACTGTGTGAGCAATAAGAACATGCAAATGTATGATTTATTTGGAAAGCGTTGAGTGGTCTAACCGATTCACAGACAAGCGGGCGGGAAGTATGCAGGCTCGGAAATATCCCGGGCCTCGAGTGAGTACAGAAAATTATGATGGAAGATAACAATCTTTGAACATCTGCAAGTGAGTCAGGCCAGATGTGTTTTGGTTGCCACTTGCGCGGCAAAAATTTATAATCGGGATGCGTATTCATCTTAACAATGTTGCCACTTTTAGGCTGCCGAGTCCACGGCAATTATTTATAGGAACATACTCATGGTGTATCCTTTAAAAGCAGCAGCGTTCCATGTGGTAGAATGGCGAACTACATTTTGTCATACACCTATCAAAAATACGTTATTTGGCTGCCTCTTCAAATGTTCAGGATTCCTTCCTGCCGGCTTCCTCAGTTGATTTAACATGTGATGTGCATTTGGCGGCCGGATACGGCAGCCAAGTGCACTGGCCGCCATGTTAAATGCGGTTTTCACCATGAAAGGCAGCCAAATGCCGTATGAGATTTATATATATATATATATATATATATATATATATATATATATATATATATATATATATATATATATGGGTCCGTAAGCACGATAACTCTCGTAAAAAAGATCCGATCTTAATGAAATTTGGTACAAACGTGTAAAGTACCATTTATTTGAACGAGTTCGAAAACCAGACGAATCGCACCATCCAAAGGGGGGGTTTTGTTCCCAAAAAATGGTTTTTTTGGGGTTTACACATGTAACTTTTATTAAAATCAAATTTTAATTTTCACCATTGAATTCAGCATAAAAAAACAACAATTTGGTATCTTGCGTCAATTGGTTACTGAGATACTGAAAGTGCTAAACACAGTACGTTGTCTAATGTTATTATTATGGAGAAAAATAAAAATTGTATATCTCGCTTATTTATGAACAAAAACTGACGAAATTTGGTATATGGCTTCATCTGGTTGTGGTTTATTGTTGTTTGCACAAACAAAATTTTCGCCTATGGTTCCCGTAGCAGCAAACCTAGGTACTCGGTCCCCATGTTATTCTTATGGAAAATAATTCAAATGTTATATATCACTTATTTATGAATTTAAATGGATGAAACTTGGCATATTATTTCACTTAGCTGAGTTCTATTGATATTTGCATAACAACCAATTATTTTATATTCCTTGTTGCAGCAAACCTGCGTACTCATCCCCAATGTTATTCTTATGGAGAATAATTATTATTTTAAATATCGCTTGTTTGTGAGTATATTTCTTATGAATCTTGTTAAGTGGCTTAATGTGTTATGTTATAATTCATTGGAAATTCGATGAGTATGCAGGTTTGCTGCGACGGGGGTATTTTTAGAGAATGAACGGAATCTATTTAAAAAATTGTTACATGGGATCGACTGTATTTAATCCTTCATAATCTCCTATTTTCATAGTAACTCTCATTGTTCAGTTCAACTATTTGCTTGTGTTGTATAAAGATGATTACGGTTAACCGGCCCGGAAGTGTCTATTGACATCATGATCACGTCTCGGTCTTTGACGCATCGAGTCAGCTCCATCAATCAGCCTTTGATCTCCCCGATATATCCGTATCATTTTTAATCTATTGATGCGACGATGACCCTTATAAAAAAAGTCCTCATAGTTTTTATTTAAGTAATGACTTTATATTTGTTTTCATAACGACGATAAAATCATACTATTGTTTGTTGTTGCTTGGAATAATCAATCACAGTATTGAATATGTTATTTCTCACCACATAAAATACCGCAATAAAGAGAAATTCACCTAAAGAAAATTCGCTAAAGTGATAGTGGGTATTCTGAGGTGGGGATTTCTTCGTACTCTCTCTCAACGCTAAAAGGAATTGTATAAATATAACTTGTAAATTGTTCATGTAAAACTCTCTACACTGCGCTTTTACAGCATTCTGATTGGTTGGTTAAACCCGATGCAAAACATCTTTAACTTGACATTACGATTTGTACTGTCACGCCCCGTATCCACCATGTCTACTTAAATGTTCTGTTATAATTTAATTAGTCATTTATGGACACCAGCGACAATTTCAAGAATCTATATAATTATTCTGTATGGGAAATGTTTACACCACAATTTCCAGGCTGGTTTTGGAATGCCTTCCATAAGAGTAATGAATATCAGAATACTCTTCGGTATAGGTATTAATTTTTTTACTTTTAATTCAAAACAACACACTTCATGACTAAACAAAGCAATAAAAACATATTCATTTGTTACAAAACAAACTATAAACACTATTTTTTGTGTTTAAACTAACATGGCAATAAAACATTAATGTAAACATATTACGTACAATGCGTGAATAATAAACAGCTGATTATATGTTGCACAAATTATGTGACTAGGCGGTTTTGATTTGGAGCATTTAAAATGGAAATACACTGAGTAAGACAAGTTTAAGTACACTGGTTTTTAAAACACGTTATATTGCATTTATTTTCATTCGATTTTATTAATCGAATTGTTGTTAGATTTGTCTTAGGCACCAAATGTTTTATAATATCATGTTTTTCTATTGTTTTAAAGAATCTTAAATTCAGATATTTCAAACAGACGCCTTTTTTGGATTGGTATTTCTCGAAAACTTGGAAATTGTCAGCATTGTTATCCAACAGTACAGTAAATCCAATTGCGATATTTACTTTAAACTTGACCTATTTATTATTATTTTTCAAAGGTAACTTGGTATTTAAATTTTACGTTTAAAATTGGCTGCTATTTCAATTTGTATTTCTTAATATCTTAAAAAGACAAAGAATCTGTAGACAGATAAAATGTGTATAATTGAATACCATTATTGTATTGATCACTTCAATAACATCAGAGCAATTGATGAAAAAATTAAACCATTCTCTTTTTTTGTAATTTGTACCAAATTTGCACGATTCCCTTCTAAAAACTTGCAATTACTTAGCTATCAATTCAGTGATCATTTAAATGTTTTTACAACTTTTTCTGGCCTTTCAATAAAGCTTAAAGTGTCTTAAATCATAAAACTTGAGAAAAGTTATTGTTGACTCGTAAAATATGTAAAGTTTTATGTTTAAAAAGGAGGTATAGAAGTTTTAAGAATAGGTTAATCCGTAGCTGGGTAATTGGAATATGTTGTTAAATCATTCATGCTAATCGTTGGAAATTTACATCCAATTTGCACAATATTCTGCCTACGAATTTCAATTATGATGTTATTAGTTTAGTAATCTTTAAAATATGTTTACCTTCTATTTTGGCACGAAACTGTACATCTTCAATGTATGTGAAATAGTTATTCTCAAATTGAAGGTTTTTAAGATTGTAAGCTTTAAACAATTTAAATTACCGCCATTTTGAAAAAAAAGATTATTCAAACGTCGAATTCAATACCATGTTATCCTTATACAACAATAATACATATGCCAATTTAAAAGTCAATTGTGATCTGAAATAGTGATTAAAAAGGAATGCAGAACCAGACGGAAAACGGAACGAGGTAGACCAGAAGCTGATACTATTTTTTTGTTTCTTGATAATAAGGGGAAAATATCCTGAAATGTTTGTAGAAAGTATACCTTGTATACAAATAAATGGCTAAATTTGACTTTTAAATCCTTGAAACACAGGGGTGGTGTTTTACGTTAGACTTTGTAAAAGCAATATTAAGGACCTCACTGGTTCATGAAGCGGCCACATTATGAACCACAGGGCTCAGGGCGCGGCCACCGGTCCCTAGTGAGGTTTACTTAAGACCGCTTTTCCTTCATCAGACCTCACTGGTTCATGAAGCGGCCACATTATGAACCACAGGGCTCAGGGCGCGGCCACCGGTCCCTAGTGAGGTTTACTTAAGACCGCTTTTCCTTCATCAGACCTCACTGGTTCATGAAGCGGCCACATTATGAACCACAGGGCTCAGGGCGCGGCCACTGGTCCCTAGTGAGGTTTACTTAAGACCGCTTTTCCTTCATCAGACCTCACTGGTTCATGAAGCGGCCACATTATGAACCACAGGGCTCAGGGCGCGGCCACTGGTCCCTAGTGAGGTTTACTTGAGACCGCTTTTCCTTCATCAGACCTCACTGGTTCATGAAGCGGCCACATTATGAACCACAGGGCTCAGGGCGCGGCCACTGGACCCTAGTGAGGTTTACTTGAGACCGCTTTTCCTTCATCAGACCTCACTGGTTCATGAAGCGGCCACATTATGAACCACAGGGCTCAGGGCGCGGCCACTGGTTCCTAGTGAGGTTTACTTAAGACCGCTTTTCCTTCATCAGACCTCACGGTTAGTTTCAAAAGCTAACCTTAAATCGATTTAATTCTTAGAATTATTTAAGAGATTACTTTAAACCCGTATTCCGTTTATTCCACATGACACAATATCTAAAGAGTAAGGATGTTTAAAATCTGCTCGAGATGTTTTAAACATTGTTTATTGAAAGAGGATTCTAAATCACGAAGAAGATACCTAAAACATTTAGACCTATTTGCTGTCCACGCCACTATTTGACATATCTGTTATAGTAAAATTATTATAGATCGTGCATAGTACATTTTAAGTGAACCAAAACATGTACGTTTTGGTAGAGATTATATTCTGTCTGTTAACTTATTATTCATGGATACCACCCGATGGCGTCAAGTAGAGATGGTCAAAAAGTCTTTGAAGTCATTTTAAAACACAGTGCGGTCACATTAATGTTTATAACAAACCAGCCATGAATAAAGCGAGCAGGCAAGGTGATATCCTTCAAAAGAGTCGTATAACATTTATGAGAACTCGGGACAAAGTGGTGTAACGTGTCCATAGCTGTGAACTGATTTATTACAAAGAATTAAAAATCCATGCATGAAAATCTGTGTAAATATTAGGAAAAAATGTAGCTTTATTAATGAATTTAGCTATTATTATGCAATTTAGTTTCTTTATTTTGCCATGACCGCTAACATGGAAAGTTAAACTATTTCAACTGTAAGCGATGCACCTTGTTTACTCCTTTCTGTTTCTTATGTTTAATTAAAAAACTAAGAGTAATTATAGAGGGTTAGGGAGCAAAGTAGTGAGTCACACTGTGCGAAATTAGGAGGAAATAAAAATATTTCATTGTTCATGATTTTTAATACAAAATGCTGCTGTAATGGCACAAATACTCAACCTTAATATTGAATCCGTCGAATTGCAATAGACACTTGTCAAACAAATTAGTACAAACTCTGAGATGTAAAAGAGGGAATTTTTTAATTGAGTAGGATATGTAAAGGGTCAGATGTATATTTTCCTGAAAAACTAAATTTAAATCCTTAAATAATTACAAAATCTTAAAAATGAAATATTTTAAAACGAAAGCTTTTAAGTCTGTTTTAGACGAAAAATGCTCAAGTATACTAAAGTATATATAATACGTAATTTTAATTAATTTATGTTTAGAGACTGTTCATTTGTCTAGTAGGATTTTAATACGAAATTAAATTGAAAACGATGTTATCTGTAAGAATTAGCGTGATGTGTCCTCCGAGTGCTGTGAATGTGTCCACATTATCAGTAGGATGGGTTTTACTCTATATCATGCATTTCAAATTATACTAAATTTAACCTTTTCTTGTATTTTGCCTAATTATTACTATACTCTTGTAGTCTTCAGATTAAATCTAAATAATGTTCCTCTAGTTGTAATTAAGTATAATGCCGTTCAATATATTTATCTTGTTATATTGTGCATTTGGATATTTTTTCAAACAGGATAGTGATTTTACCTTCGTACACAAAATAAACTAAAGCTCATCTTGGACTGGATTGGAGTACGTAATCACAAATAAATAGTTAAATCATTCGCAGGATAAGAATGCGTGCGAATTAAAAAATACTGGCACATTTATCTACTTATTTAATACCACCGTACATAAATTCTTTACTTTCTTGGTAAAATACAATATGATAATCTCAGGAATGAGGCATTTGGGTTTTTAATACGTCTACTTTCGTTAAAATGTTTAATTTATCTTGTAGAAAACAATACACAGATAAGAGTAAATGGATGACATCTGGGCCAAAGAAATTTGTTTTCAATATTAAAGTGCGAGAACTCACAAAAAATCCACAGAAACGCACATATCAATGTTTAAACGTGTCTTGTGTCCCCTCCTTTGAGCTGCCAATCGAATTAACCGCCTCAGTGAGCGCGTGGAGAGCGAGAAACCACCCTTGCTTTTACCCCTTCAACTCCCCCCCCCCCGGAGATGGTGACTGATCAGGGACAAGTCTTGTTTCAGTGGATTTTATCTACATCTTTAATACAACTGAATAAATAACATCATATATGATAAAAACATGTGAACAAAATACTTTCCTAATTTTTAATTTATTACTTAAATACAATGTTTTTTTCATAAACTCGGGTAACATGAAGTATTTGTATTGCGTGTGAAACTTATTATAGGCATGCGAGTATGAAACTAGATTATTACATTCGATAAACTTAAACTCTTCAAACAAACCGAGATTGTGTGTGAACTAAGAGTATTTTAAGGCTTGATTAGTTAGAAAAATTCCAGGTTTTCACGAGTTTAATAATCACTTTAATTAGTGTACCTATTTTCATAAATCGACCAATATATGTACAACAATATTTGTATAGTATTTTTCCTTTTTTTCTAAACCAGTATGTCAAAAAACTTCAACATTTTACTTTCAAATTGCACAAAAATATGCTTCCGATTTATTTAATAATGAACGCTACCAACTAAACCGTCCAACAAATGTCTATGTGACAATTCTGTTTTTTTGTTGCATAAACCAATAACCCAGCAAAATTGATAATAAAATAAACGCCCACAAATCCGCGACACATTATTCTTAGTTTTCTTTGATGGCTGAACCCTTTAATTTATAAATATAAACGATCGAAGAGGCGAAGTTATTTGACACTCCAGTGATGATGTGATACGTTCCTACCAGACTGACAACCTATTTATCACACGCGTGGTTGCCTTTTACTTTGTAATATAAACGTCGAAATAGTTTTCACTTAAATATCAGTTGTCAGACTTGCTTTGACAAGCAATTAATTAATAAAAATATAAAAATTCGCTGGGACGGGCTATTGATTTTGTTATTATTTACCAAATGGTGAGGGACATTTTCAGCATCCCTTCAAACTATAGTGGTTTATACAACCAGTGCAAGCACACGTCTTACTGAGAAGTGACTTCACGAAACATATCATTGAAATCTTGCTCAACTGAGCGCCCTTAGTCTATTATGGATATGTTGACAGTAACGATTACCGCCGCAAGCAACTGAGACGGCAGACCTCGCCTCTCACATATCACATATATATAGAGATGACCGACACTGAGCTTGGCTGGAAGTACATCAACCGTTCCTCTCGACCACCCATGTGAATTATGCAGTTTAGACACGTAGCGGTTCTTAGGCCATTAAATAGGGTGTGTTGTCTATAATTCCAGTTAAAACTGCCTTAGAATCATATATCTTAAATATATAAAGAACAATACTTTTACTATAGTTTGAGAAATTAAGTCAAATGCAATCTGGCGTAAATATTTTAAGATGGGAACTAGTCGACACAAACTTTGAAGTTTCTACGATTCTTTATATTTTATATCATTATGTGATATTGTAACTATAAAATACCATAGCATAATAAATTCGGAATTATTGTGATACCTACTTGATATAATGTAGTAATAATTTAACAACGGTTTTTATTGGCACATTGAAATAATGTGTTTTTTGTTGCTTTACAAACGTTTCCTTCTAACTATAGTACAGTAACCATATTTATTTAGACAGAAGTGCAACTTTGGGATTAGAGTTTATTACACAGACAGATGAACGACAATTTCCTGACTCAAAAAATTAAAAAAAAAAATATCAACCCTAATGGAGTTAACAAAACATTGTATTAATAATTATGGCTTGATCATACGTTATGACAGACAATGCTGTTTTTTCGATATTGAGATTTTGTTAGACAAAGATTTTGCGTTTACGCTTTAATCACCAAATGGTTACGCCTTGAATTACTTGGCCTGTTTTCAAATATTTCTCCGTCTTCCAAACACAAAATTCATGTTCTGAAGCAAGACAACTCTTTAAAACCAAGCTAAAACCTTCCCCTGAGCTATTGCTTTAAAATTTATATACTGAAAATTGTATTAAGTAAAAACCATACAAGAAGATTAGCAAAAACGTCTTGCACATGCGCATGGTCAATGAATACACAACCATTGTGTACTGATTGACATTATGTTGAGTAAATGTTTATATACATATAATTCCTAAAAGTAAATCAAATTAAAAACTGTAAAAACATAATTGACAATAAAAATGTCAAAAACGTATTGATAAAACGTATACATAAAAGTATCCTTGATACAATAATTACCCGACTAATTTTTAAGTAGAAGCAACACGAATCATTCCTTATTTATTTGATCCACGCGATAATTTGTAGATTATATATTTGTTTATTATAAACAATGAAACTAATATTTTTTGGAAACATGACGTACTAAAATTAGTTTTATTTTATTAAAAACAATAACTCATTTACTTTTCAAAATTATTATTGTTTTATATTTATATGAATTACTATAATTACCTATATTAATAAATATTCTAAACATGAAACTAAAGGAGTAAAACAGCCCGTTATAATTAGGTGTTAAGGCGGTCACTTCTTTATGAAAAGGCACCTAGACCCTATTACCGTGCGGCTATGGTGGTGGTGATGTGGAGGGGGGGTAAGGGGGCAATTACCGCCGCTGCCCCGGGCTGGACGTGCCCGGCGTACATGTGATTGTGTGGGCAAAATAAATATCACGTCGCGTCCCCGTCGACACTATATTATTTAACTGCTGGGTTTAGATAATCACGACGAAAATATTTATAGGAAAGTTATATTATTCATACCTCGCAAATTAATACATTAGCTTCCCCTCAGTTCTAGGTACATCTCTTTAAAATAAACGTTATCAGGAAACTGACACATATTTTCTCCAGTTTAGCCCAATTATAATAAACAAATTACTTTATATTTACTGAATTTAAAATACAAAGTACGGTAGCATGTAAGACATTTTCTAATGAATTTCAGAAATATCTACCACTTTTTTGAAGACACTACAGAATCATTTACCCACATAGGGAAAATGCCCCCTCCTCTTAGGTTTAGGTGACAACTCATTACAGTCGCTTATCCTTCACTGGTAAACGCTAACTAGAAAAACAAACCAAGTTTTAATGACACGTTTTAATCAGTAAACAAGAGAGGTATGGTAATTGTGTATACCCAGTGAGATATAATTGGAACACGTACTGCATTTACCGCTGTCTTCGCAACCAGTAGTCGTAGAGTAATAATTCAAAATACTAGTTTATTTTGGGTTTGTGATTTTTTAGAGTTATAATTTTTTTAAATTTAAGTTTATATTTGTATGACAAATCAAAAACTGAACTTTGGGACCTTTCAACCCCTTTATTTTCTGAGCCCGTATTTTCCCAAAAATGCGGTAGGTGTCATTTTGATAGAGACCTAAAGCCCTATAAACCACCAAATTTTAAATTAAATCGTTAAAGCAGTTTAATTTTTTTTCTTCTTGAATTTTAGCCGTTTCTTAAGGATTTACCTTTAAAAATCTAAAACAATAAAAATGGAAAAATATCCTGTAGATACCGTGGATTAGTACCTACTTACCAAATGTTATCGAAAGTTGATGTGGTCTCTAGGTCTGTAGGTCTTGAATCATCCATACAGTCGGACAGATAGAATTACACCGCCTCAAAACCCACTTTTTTGGGTCCAGGAAAAGCCAAAACGAATATTCGCACTATAACTCGATCACAGACGACACTTAACATGATGAGTTCAACTTCTTCTAGTTTCAACTTGTAAATCTTAACTAAGCATGCGGGATGATTGGTTCTATTCTAAAGCAATTTTAGTTACCTTCGTCACGTTAAACAGTAACAGGTTGCACTTGTTGGATGCGGCGCAGACTGTTCCTTTCAGTTAACGTATTATAAATATACATGCCCATATATTGCCAAGCCAGAAAACCAAAGCATTATAAAATATCAAATACCGAAATCACCAAAAGAACTCGTTTAGTGGCATGTTTGACAGAACAGTGTGTTTATTCTCTTTCTGTGACAAAGATCACGTATGAAAATAAAAACAATATAAACCTTTCTTGGTAAAGTATTCTCATCGGAAGAGGATTCTGGTGATTGGGTCATTTGAGACTTGATGGAGACCACACGCCGTCATCTGTACGCCGAGCTGACTCAGGGCAAGTAGCTCAACTGCTTTCAAAAGGGTTTCTTAATGTTTACGAAGTTGAGTTTTACGATGTTGTCTTAAATCTTTAATGTACAACGACAAAATCTGCTGTCTTTTAATTTTATTACTATACCTTTAAAAAGGTGAAACTAACTGCGTCAAAAATGTCTAATTTGTAGTAAAATAAATACGTTTAATTTATTGCCTTATCTTGTTTTTAAATATGGGTTATGGGTTTTAAAGTATGGTTTAATGTGGATTCCCACATTTTAGGACAAGTTAACAGTTTGTTAATAATCATTTAAGTATTTATTTCACTGTGTAAATGACAGGGTTATGTTTTTTTGCTGTTTATTATTAATTTGAATTCATAAACGTGTGTACTGCATTTAAATTTTCTTAAGAAATTTCAATTTTACACTGTAGAGCAAAAGATTATCATGAATCTCATGATTTTCCAGCATCATCGTATATTACATAAATAGTGATTTGCAGCATCGAACTGTCATAAAAACATTGTATCTTTATAGCGTTCGCCTAAGCCTTCCCGTCTGACTGGATCGTAAATATTGCACATTCCTTTTATTTCACATATACTTGATATTGGATTCTTATTCGATGTCATTTTCCAACTTTATGTTTGCTTCTTACAACATAAATGCAATACGCATTCATAGAGCGTCCATAAGTGGCCGACATAGCATTGCAAGTTGTTCACGTGACGCGTATCATATAATATCCAGAAGAAGGGAAGAGTTCTCTGATATATTTAAAGTCCATCTTCTGCATTTCTTAAGTTGTGAGACTTAGGAAAGTCGCTTCTTAAGAAGATTCCAAAGTAATTAGAAGTTGTCAGAAAACTTTACGCTGAGGGTTTTTGAACCAATTATATTTCCTAATAAATAATGTTTCGCGTACTAAAATAACTTGTATCTATAAATAACAACTTTGTGTTGAGAATTATTTGATTACAGATATGCATCGTTAATATGTTATAACCAACTTGATTTGAATACTTTAACCTTTATTTTTTAACTCTTTTTTATACATTTTACTTGATTTACGACGATTTTAATTATGTAACAAATCAAAATTCGGGTTTTAAATAACCCGAAGGGTAATATAAAATTTCAAATTTAACTTAATTTGATTTGTTAAAAAAATAATACGACACTCACCCAAGTCACATGAACTAGTGTCACAAGCGTTGTCACACCGAGGAGTGTAAGAACAATCAGATGCGGTCACCAGTATTGAGCAAACCAGCTGCTCAACTCGGAGGCATTGCTTGGTATCGTGTGTCGCATGGTTCACTGACTTGTTTACGGCCAATAAAATGTACCAATAATGACCATTTGACTCATTTTATCATTTTTTCAAATTATCGAAGATTGTTAGACAAGGTTAAAGTAATATGTTGCTCATAACAAATACAGCAGGACAAACATATCTGATATCGCCAAACATTCACAAAGCACAACACATGATTTTTCAATGTGACTAAACGAAACTGAAATGTAGAGAAGCGATTCTACGCAAAGAGAAAAATAAAATAAACTTCGAAAATAGTTAGAACCCCTAATAATTTAAACAGAGAAGAAGGATATACAATTATCAGAAGTTGTGTTCATATTATAAATAAAACACAGTCTATCGATTTCTCAGTGTGCTCGTAATTCATTAATACGAGAAATAAATTTGTTTGACAGTAACTTCGTAAAATATCAAATGAAATAAAAGCGCTTATTAAAATAATAATACATATTTACATACATGCAGCAAATATGTGGCTTCAAAAAAGATAACAATTACTGTAGATTTAATACTACTTATACATGAGAAATGACATAGATTTCTATAGGCCCTAATTCTAATTTATGGGGAAAATATTCACATGGGCAAACTGATTGTGTTACTTGTGTTATTCGAATTACTATTGTTCCGACAAGCTCAAGGAAGAAACACACATTTAGGACACTTAGTATTTGTATTTAAAACGCAAATGTTTGTTGTTCAATTTTTCAACTGTTGAGTTACTGTTGTGGGTGCAGCGCAATTCAATATCAACACAACAATATTTTGAAAATCCAACATCACAATGCAGTATAATGTATGCATATTAGTATAAGTATTATCTGCACGAATGTAACGACCGCTTCCCCCAATGAGTCTCTGTAATTATGTTTGGTCTTAAACAAATTCAGAAAACATTGGAGACACGATATTAACCAGTAAACTCTGAGATGCTGCAATGTCCACGCTCATTAATAGTGACCGCATCTGGTTAATTCCGCTTGTTACAGTAGATTGTATGACACAGACGCCCGATATTGTTTTATTGTGTATGCATGCATTAACAACCAATTATACTTTCTATTTAAAACGTCAAATAAATTTATATTTGGTACTTTGGTATTATACGGATGCCACTATTTTTGGAGGTTAACTTTTTACCGGATACAAAGGATAACTACATAATTCGAAAAAACGTTCTTTTATTGACTTACTGTACAAATTTTACATCACTCTGATGAGCGGTCTTTGTGTTGTGCCTCCCAAAAGGAAGCGATGTCCGCTAGGATCGTGTTGAATGCGTCGCCGCCGCTAGCAGCCAGACCCGATCGCCACAGGTACTCCACCAAATATACAGCACGCTGCGGCAGTTATGTTAGGATGGGTTATCATAAAAATACGTACGGTTTCCTCTTCATTTCGAGGTAAATCCCACACCAAAAGAACGTCACTCATTATGAAAACAAATGTAACGTAGTGCACGGCAATAAATCACTCATGACACTGACTCAGATACAGGCGGTGACAGGTGATGCGCGCGCTCCGGTCAACGACCTGACCTTGGCCAATTTGGAGGGGGTTTGGCGGCCGGAAGTATGACTCATCAGGTATCATTCGATTCGTAACGAAACAAGGAAATTCCTACAATCATTTTTATGATAACCCATCCTAACATAAGGGTGGCATCCGTATAATACCAAAGTACCTTATATTTTTTTTAAAATTAATAATTACTTGATTAAACTAACCGTCAAGTCAGCAAAGAACATATGAGATTGTTTTTCGCACACATTAAAGGAGGTTGCTATTATGTCTGGCCTATTCCTGTGGTATTACGCAATGCATTAAAATGTGAAAAAATAACAAGTTTGTACATAATACCTGCCGGTAGTGTAGCATAACCCTTTTTACACAATAGATATGTCTATAACCTACTAACATCAAAATATTAAACGAAGCTATTTATTATGTTTTCCATATTTTTATCCTAAAATTAGTTTAATTTCTCTAACACTCTGTCTTATTTAGTTTTCAATCAGAGAAACCCTTTGTGGCTCATGATTTTTACCCGACATATGAAGAATAACTGAACTACCTGACTTATTTCAATAAATCGGGAAAGTTAAAACATAGAACTGTGTACAAATATTAGTAACTATTTGTTAGGAAATTTAATTCAAGTTTTATAAATTATCATGTGGAAAGCCACGTATAATAGGGAAATATTGGACGCATGATCGATACGTATGACTGAATTTTAAAAGTAACTGGAAAAGAAGGCAATAAATGAAACCGTTTAAGGAAAACATCCATATGCTTTATCTTGCACGAAAAATCTAAAATACACTACATAAAGCATATAAATGAGCTATAAAACACAGTATCTTTATGGGACTTTCCTAAACCTTCGACTCGGTCTGGTTCAACTGTTATCGTCGCCCGTATATTTCAAACGATTTTGTAAGTAGTTTAATATTTTTTTAGTTGCTCTTCTTATTTATCCATGCGTTAACAATATTTTAACGATTTAAATGTTTACTTTCGCAAATGTATTATTAGTTAAGAACTGTGTACCCCTTACATCTAATTATAAAATATTAAAAAATTAGCTGTATCTGAATTCTAAGTTCTATTTTCACTTTCTATAATCATGCCAATTACTTTTACTACAATGCATCTAGAAGAAAACAAACAGACATAGGTTTGTTTAATCAACTGTAATATACCAGATGTAACAAATTCACGGTGTTTCAACTAATCCATTTGATTTGTATTTATTCATTTAAAACATGTTTATTATTGTTTTGTTTTCATATGTTATATATTGAATGAATTAAAATTTAGTTCTTTGTTTACCTTTTATAAAATTAAATATATTTTTTGGTTTACTAAAAAACTCATGATTTATATTTACTAACCGTGTTCTTCCAACATTTAATACAATTTGTATTATGTCCTGCACTGGTATGGAAATGGTGCAGGACAAACTGTGTGTTGATGGTGGTGGGGACACTGGTAGTAACATTGGTCCTGGCAGTAAGGAGCAGTTGAAATCGGTGTAAGTTATGTGCTTTACGAAGATATCAACCCCTACAACCCAAAATGGGAGATTTACCAAAAGCAAAACTTACCGCACAAATAAATCCATTCTGTAATACAGGAGTAGATTATTTTGGACCAATAACCATCAAAGTGGGAAGAAGACATGAGAAGCGATATGGTATATTATTCACATGTCTGAAAATTTGAGCCATAAACCTTGAAATCGTTCATTTATTGCACGAAGGGGATCACCTAAAGTTATCTATTCTGATAATGGGATAAATCTGAAAAAAGCAAGTAAGGAACTGAACGATGTGTTTAAGGAATTTGACCAATCTGAAATAACGTACAAATTAACTCCTGAAGGTATTGAGTGGCACTTTATTCCACCAGCAGCTCCTCATATGGGTGGATCATGGGAACGTCTGATTATAACCGTGAAAATAGCATTACAAACTTGCTTACACGAAAGATATCCAAAAGAAGAAGTGTTACCAACGGCGTTTGCCGAAGTTTAAAATGTTAATAGCAGACCACTAACACGAGTATCAACTGATTCAAATGACCAAGAGAGCTTAACTCCAAATCACTTTCTTATTGGAAGATCAGGATTAAAAACACCTTGTACCCGAAAATGTGTGCCTTCGCAAGGCTTGGAGAATTGGACAGCAAATAACGAAAATAACACATGTTGTAATGTAAACAAATGCAGACGTTTTTAAATCCCCATGCTTTTCTAATGGGGGAAGTTTTACAATTTTTCTCGTTTGCTGGGAACCTTTTAGAAATACTGCTATTCTTCCCGAGTCCCTGGGATCAGGACCTTTCATTTGAGCCGTCTTCCATCATCCTGCGATTTGTCAAACTCCCACAATTTTTACTTAACCATGTCGCTTACAGAATTATATATAAAGATTACCAGATGAAACATTTACTGCAAGACGCGAATAACATTGGTCGCGTTCAGTCGCACTCACCGGTGGGAACGGTTAGTGATTAGAATGACTGAACGCGAAGCTACCGAATCCCGGTGAATCCCTTAACAGACGACAATTTCCGTTCTGGTTACCAACCCGCCGACGTACCGTATATTTAGGTTCGTTGGATACTGCGAGTTTCGTCTGTAATCCATGATGGAGGATAAACAAGCTCAGACTGTTCTGTAAAGCCGATACTTCTTTTAAAACATATCGGGCAGTTAGAGGATTAGTGATGAATACCCCAGAACATCCTATATATACAGATATTCCGGAAGAACGAGTGAGACATCAACTGGACAAATTTACACGCGGGTGGTGTCAAATGAAAGGGAATATTCCCTATATTTGCACATTTTACTTTAAATTTTGTAATTCGGTCAATAACTATTTTAAACAATCAATCAATTCTATATTTCTTATGGCAATTTAACATTTTTTGTCATTTTAGAATCTGGTGTGGGCCTAGAAGACTCCAAATCAAGTGCCACAGATGTGTTCGAAAAATAAATAGACTAGCCAATACGTCCCTAGAAAAGCAAAGGGGGGGGGAGACAGTCGTGGCCAAAAGGCCTTAAAACTGCTATACTTTGAATTTCCAGACTAATTTATTAGCAAATTTACTATGAAATAGTGAACTATCATCATGACCCTCACGGTGAGCCTTAAGCCCGGGATCACGATATAAATTCCTAACGTAATCCCCTAAATAAGATTAAATCTAAACTTTATTTATATATTAATCTTTATATAACAAGGATGACAGGTCAACGACTTGACTTTAGACACAAAGATCTCCCCAAGCAGCTAGTCACTCATGGGTTGGAGCATGGCGACACGTTCGAAAACACCTACTCGGTCAAACCCATCCGGCAAATTAACGTAACCTGTAAAAGTATGACTTCACTGCGAGACATCGGACCAACTTATGACTAGCCCAACGTCCAAATTACCTGAATTTAAGATTATACTAATGAAAAGAAATGTAGTTCGTTTTAAAATATGTTAACCCTATATTTAAGTTTATTTGTTTAGGTAATGTAGAATTATGTAATTTTTTAAGTCTAATACAAATTATTATCGAAATATAACTTCTTTTACTGAAATGAAAATGTTGTTTTATATATATATATATATACTAGGTGTTTCCCGCAGGCTTCGCCCCGCAAATGATTTATAAGAACTACTAGCTGCCATCGTAACCGGTTTCAGCCGGGAACACAACAGTTATGTGTGCTGCATTCTGTGGCTAACCTGTGGAACTACTATGAATCAAATCAGGTCTTTGTATTTTTATCAGCTCAAACAAATGCGGCGCGACGGGCTAATCATATCATTACCCGAGGTCCGATGAAGGGATCGTTTCCAGACAAAGCCCCAAGCCAAGCCATTTTGATAGCATAAATCTAATTTTAAAGGTGATCAGTTGTCCCTAGCCCTAAAGTTGCCAAAAGAGAGCGAATCTGCCTTGTACCTCAAATAAATAATACTTCGTAACTGACAGATCCAAACCGACCAATCACATAACTCCTAGCTATTTCCTAAATGAAGTACAGACTCTCAGCGATCAGAGCTACCAATTCACAAAAAGGTAAAGATGCTCGTCGCACAAAAACGAATATCCATAAGGAATACATGGGAACGTTGAACTCCCGTGGGAAAAAGCACAATGGTATTTGCAAAACGAAAATAGGCCTATGTGTTTATTTGGTATATAAGGAAAATTCCTGTAAATTTTCATGCCAATCGGTTTGGTGGTTTTTGAGTGATTGAGGAACAAAAAGCAGACAGACAGACATAAACCATCCCATTTTTACTTTCTCCCCCTTATACGTAGTATATGGAGAAAGTATTGTTTTCGTCAGAATTTTCGAATTTGAGTTGTTAGTGGAAATATTCGTTTTGGTGCTCCCTGAACCCAAAAAAGTGGTTTTTACGTGATGTCTGTCTGTGTGTGTGTGTGTGTGTGTGTGTGTGTGTGTGTGTGTGTGTGTGTGTGTGTGTGTGTGTGTGTGTGTGTGTGTGTGTCCGTGTGTGTGTGTGTGTGTGTGTGTGTGTCTGTGTGGATGTTTGCAGATAGAGCCCTAACCAATGGGCCGATTTTGATGAAATTTGGTATGTAGGTACTAATCCCCGATATCCCCAGGCGTTTTTTTCATTTTTTTGAATTTTTGATTTTTAAGGGTAATTATCCCCCAAAAACCGCCAAAAAACATGAAAACTCCAAATTTCTCAAAAACGGCTCTAACGATTTTGATTAAAATTTCGTGGTTTGTAGAACTTTAGGTTTCCAACAAAATTACACCACCCGCATTTCTGGAAAAATTCGGGTTCAGAAATTACAGGACTTAAAACATCAAAAATTCAGTTTTTTGGATTTTTCATAAAAAATCATAAATGTTAAAAAAGATTACTATTCACCGTTAAAAAGAGCTCAAAAAACTAAATAAATTAGTATTTTAAATTACTATTCTACGATTGCAAGTTGCGGAGAAAATTGAAATTTTCATTTAGCGGTAAACACAGTACGTTGTCCAATGTTATTCTTATGGGGAATACAAAAATAACTATTTCTCTCTTATTTACTGATCAATTTCATTAAAATTTGATATGCAGGTCAAGTTAGCATTGACCAACAGATGATGTTCGAAATGTGTTGCTATTTAACCCTGGGGGGGGCAAGGGGGCATTTCCCCTCTCAAAACTACTGTGTGTAGCAACGGACTCTATAGTGGCTCCAAAAAAGCAATTTGGATGGATATTTCTGAAAACAACTATTTTAGACAATTTTCTGTACATTTATCTATACTTCATATTCTATATTTAGTAAATAACAAATATTTTTGTCATTAAAGTTTGGCTAAAAGGGAGAAAGTATGTGTCAGTTTCCTGATACCGTTTATTATATATTAGTAAGGAAAGGATGACAGTTGTGTGTGCTGCATTCTGTGGTTAACCTGTGGAACTACTACGAATCATGATCAGCTGTTTATATTTTCATGAGCTCAAACAAAAATGAATGTCCATAAGGAATACATGGGAACTTGGAAGTCCCGTGGGGCAGAGCCCTATAGGATTTTCAAAACGAAAATAGGCCTATGTGTTTATTTTGTATATAAGGAAAATTCCTGTAAATTTTCACGCCAATCGGTTCAGTAGTTTTTGAGTGATTGAGGAATATACAGCAGATAGACAGACAGACACACACCATCCCATTTTTAGCGAATATCCCCTATAGGGAAGAAGCTATTACCGAACATGCACATGGTAAGACTTAAGCCCGAGACCATGAAAACTTTTTGTTTTGAGGTCCCCAGATGCCAAAAACACTATTCGTTAAAATTTATATATATATATATATATATATATATATATATATATATATGTCCGTTACCGCCATAACTTTGGAAAGAAATGCTGGATTTTTATGAAATTTGCACAATAGCATTCGCATTTATAGCCCGGTTTACTTCATATTTGGTAGAAACCTTTCTCCGTCTTCATTGGGAAAAACCACTTACTCTATGCGTAAAACTATATAAGGGGTTTCATAATTTAAATCTGGTGTGCATATAAAACGACAGAACGAAAAACTAAATCTTTTGAACTCACTCTCATATCACAAGTATTTACCAAGTTAATAAAGACAATGTAATTTGACTAAACACAGCATTGTCTTATAAGGCTATTAAAATGGAAAAGCCTGCTTTGCATATCTTAGTTTTATCATCCTCATTATTCTCATACCTCCTTTCACTCCTGTCTGGACCTTCCTTTAACCTTATAACGACAAATTTTCTATCCCAACATTACAAATAAATAGAACCAAGAGCATTAAACCACCCAATATTTTTCCTTTTAATTTTAAAACATGAGTGTTTGCGTTTTCACATTTGATTTTTTAAAGTTTCTCACGCGGAAATTCACTTTCCTCTTGTCAGCGTGCTGCGTGATAATTCGTTTTACCTAAAATGCTAAAACACAATGTATCCCTCATGTCCCTCATGTAACCATGTCACGAGCGGCTAGGGCCAGGTAATTACCAGTAGTGTGGGTTTGCGGGTTTTGCGCCGGAAGTGACGTCATCCGGTCACGTGACCGGATGCGCTGAGTCATGAAAGACGTCATCTGAGGCTGAGCCAGTGACGTAGGCGGTTTTGTGACGAAATGAGTTAAAGTTCAATGTTCAAGGTCACGGGGAGGTAATTTTAAAAAAGTACTACCTCGCACGCGTAAAATCCGATTGTGATTCGATAGTTTTAATTCGATAAAATATCGAATGAAAATTATCGAATGAAGCAATCGAATGATACGAGTGCGAGGTAGTACTAATACAAATATTACTTTATTTTATTTACAATAATTCATATTACAAATATTACTTTATTTACAATAATTCATGTTTACAATAGTTCCCCGTTGTTGGTTGTCATCGATGTTGTTGATCCGGACGAGTTGCGGCCATCACTTCGCTTTCTGAAGAAAGACGGTATATACTTCGATTCCTGCGCAGAGGCCGCCACAGTAATGCAATCCTTCGGCGTAATTCTTGTAGTTTATCTTGTCGGTTCATTTGATACGTTTTACATCTACATATGCAATAGCTGAAACACTTGCACTTACGACAAGCTTTCCCGTCAACTTGATCGCCTGGTATTTTAAAACATTGTAACTCGCAACAATATGTCTTCAAATTGTTATCGAAAAATAAATTTTTCATAGGTGACACCGACATGTTAGCTGCAGCGTGTGTTAGACAAGACTGAGACTAACTTCACTGCTCCCTCTCTTTTATACCTCTTCATAAGTTAACCCTGAATGAAAGTTCAAGGTCATCCATTTGAATTTTAAAAAAAGCAACACAGCAGTATATAAAATAATATACTGCTGTGTTGCTGTTTTTATTTTTTTTTTATTTTATTTTTTTTTTTATATTTTCTTTATTAAACAAACATCTTACAATACAATAAACTTAAGTTTAACATTGATAACTAGAAATACAAACAATAAAATACAAACAGAGACATTATGTACAAGGATGCATGATGTGCAGAGTGAGTTCCGTTGAGTTGTTGCCGCTTACACCGTGTGATACCAAATACAACGTCCCCGGTTGAATATCTCGCAAATCTTCATTTTGTAGCAGTTGAACAAATCGTTTTGGAAGAAATACTTTAAACTTCGGCTCATCTCCTGAAGTTAAAGGTGCTTCGCTCAATGAAACTAGAATTGCTTCTCCATGTGTGGTTTCCACTTTCTTGATGTTATGAATAATGTAGTGTTTTTGTTCTTTTAATTCTGAACACTTTTTAGTTAGCAGAAGGTCGGATTTTGAATGAGTGTTGAATTGATCAACCAGTGTTTGTAGAAACTGTTGTGATGCCATCTTCGTCAGTGGTGGTTGCGATGTCTTCTGTGATGTTGCCTCTTAGGAGTCTCGAATAATACTCGTGCCGGAGCGGTGTTGGCTCCTCGTATTTATAGGCCCCGCTACCCCCACCACATTCCGGTTCTTCGCTACCCTCAACACATTTCTGCGTTTGTTCCAAGTAAGCAGCCAAACGATATGCGTTGTGCAATGCGCAGTTTGATTGTCCGTGTTTAGGATCTTTTGCAGCAACACAAATATTACCGAGATTAATGTTAAAGTCCTTACCGATAGTTATATCGAAAACATCACCGTGCGTGTACTTTTGTATCCAGTTCTTTTTTTCTAATCCTCTTGTGTATATATGTGAATATTGTTTGCAGAAGTTAAACATAATACTGTGCAGATTACTGTAGCTTATAAATCCTTCATACCAATGTATGTGATGAAAGTAGTTTGTTATCCATTTGTTTGTACTTTTTGCTTTAGCGTTAAGGTTGTTAAAAGAAAAAGGAGCTTCAAACGTGAATGGGTAAACTACAAATGTAAGCAAATCTAAAATTACTAGTTCCTTGATAATAAACCTATCATCATTATTTCGAAATGCTTGAAATTCTATTACACAAGGCTTTACACTCACTTCTTCATCCCCTCCGCTCATCATGACACCTAACGATCAACTAAACTGTTTTCCACACCACGGTAGGTTAAATACCAGGCCGTACAGTTGCAGGCGCGTTGGTGTATATTTAACGTGGGCACCGTCCCCAATAGGCCTACCCCACGTGTGTTCTTCTTTACTAAGTCAAACTTTAGTCTTTTTTAACTTCTTCTTCTTCTTCTTGTGTTTCGTTTTCTTCTTCTTCTTGTTTCTTCGTTTCTTCTTCCTGTGTTGTTTCTTCTGTAGCTTCTGTAGCGATTTCTACAAGTGGTTCAAAATCCTTTAACTTTCTCCACATGCAAACTTCATGAGGTATTCTATTAAAAATAGATGTATCCACAGGTCCGTACACGATGGTGCTATCAGGTTGTTTTTCCAAGGTATCGACCAAATATTCTTTAATAATAGCGTTTGCAAATACCAACTGTCTCATGTACCTTGTAATAGGTTCCGTTGCGTAGTTTAAAACGTAGAATTCTTCACGTGATAGTAAAATCTTATTTTCATGTTGAGTCAAGTCTCTAATTCGCACTTGTAGTTGTCCGCGATGTTTAACAATATCAATTTCATTGTCACAATCCAAAAGTCGAATATGTGTTTTCCTTCCACACAAACTGTTAGTTAAATAACATTCTATTAAATGCACATGTTTCAAAAATGACTCCCAAGCATTTTGCGAAAATAAAACCTTTTTTGTTCCGTGGTGTAGTATTACTGTAGGGGAATAATCCAATGATTTCATCAATCCAACTGATACACTTTTACTGATGCATGCTGAGATGGGGTAAAAGATTCGCAAAAAAACTTCAGTTAAAATGTGAGGAGGAATATTTTCTTCAACTTTCTTCTTCCCTTTTGGTACTACCTTTGATGGGTCTGCATTACTTTCCTCTTCTCTATCTCTTTTACCAAACTTTAAAAATGCAGTTATTTCCTTGATAATTTCTGCTTCGCTGGTATTATCACGTTCCAATAACGGGGCTATTTCTGCATCACCTTGTACAACAGATGGAGAACTCATTTTGTAGAAGATGTTGCCCATGCGACGATAGACGATCAACTGAAGACCTGCATTGTTGCTCCGCTATTTATAGGTTAGCGACAGTGGCGGTGCCGGTGGTGGTACAACGTTTTACAATACCGTCTTTACGATACCGGTTAACGGTGTGTATGTAACAATTTTATCGTGCAAAATTAAACAATACGCAGATGTATTTGCAGGTACGTTTTCTTGAAATTCCATTTCTATTTTTATATCAACACTAGACGATTTTACAGATTCGTTTTGTTTGGAGCAATCAATTACAACAATCGGAGCTTTCGATTCAAACTGTACGGGAGATAGTAGAGGTGTGTTTGTTTTGCCGTAATATGAATTTTGGAACCTAGCGTACATATCGTATAAAACACTGTACCTTTTTTTATCAAAAGAGATATTAAAGTTGTCGTAGGGAAAGAATTGTGAATTCAGGAACACTTTACAGTTTGTTAATTTACAATGGTCAAATTCACCAGCATTTTCAGTTAATATACTTTTTTTCTTTGTTTGTAATCCAAAGATTACATATCTCGCTTTTTCCAAATGAGTAGAAGTTTTTACAGTCCATGTATGCCGTTGTGTTGAAGGTAAAACGGGGTATTCATGAAACTCCCAGCTTCTGAATGGCATTACAATGTCTCGATCTGATTTTAACTTTCTTAATAATGTAATCCTGTGTTCATCATTTAGTCGCACATGTGGTACTCTCCAAACAATCTTGTCTAATGTTAGTTTCCAGTCTAAATTGGCTTCAGTTGTTCCAGCAGATGCTTTAATAATATCATTATCGTTTGATGACCTTAATAAAACTAGTTCTTGTTTTACATTTATTATTATTCTTCTGTAATCTTCAGCAAATCCTAAAAGTAATCTTAAAGGTACGTAAAAATCAAAGTTTCCCGAAGCGTCAGGAGTAATTATACTTTTGTCTGGTGCAACCCATCCTGCAACAGCTAACAGATTCTTCTCATTTGGTGTTAAAGACGCTAATCCTTTTAATGTACTGGAAATTCCAACCTTTTTTGTTGAATCGACTGTAACTCCTGAAATTTCATATCTAATCTCGTCAAACAAAAATGCCATAGGATTATTTATGAACGGAACAGTGGTTCCAACAGTACCGTCAGCTTTTGTTACTTTTCCTTCAATATATAAATAACTTTCGCATGGAAGAGTATAAATGTCTTGTTGTTGTATAGGAATCCTAATTTCATCGTTATTGTTTAATTTGGACGAAGCGTAAGGGTTGTGCGTGTGATATTCCTTTTCCCATAAGGTCTCGTCGAATGTTGGGCCCTGCGCTATATCCAGTATATCCATTGTTAATGACCTTTAATCCAATTTCTTCTAGAAAACGAATGTTGTCACTTGTTAATCCTTCTACAGCTGATGAGCTACTGACCTCTTTGCTGGTTGGCTCTCTCTTTTTAAATGATAACCCCATTATCTAAGCGGATGATTTTATATGTATTCTTACAGTAATAGCTTCTCCTCGAAAGTCAATAAGGTTTCCGTCTTGATCCACTATGTTCAGCACGATGTCTGAAATGAAACTGGTGTTTAACGGTAGGTACACAAGGTTTTGAGGCTTTTCTACTATCTTGAAACCCGGTGCGACTGATGGGTAGAATGTGTGTAATATATGCCGATTTTCTCCATCTCTGTAGGATCCTTGTATAATGTTACATGTAATGTCTATGCTGTTTACTTTGATGATCGTCACAGTTCTATTCCCAGAATGAGTTGTATTAGGTTCTAATACCTTTGTTTCCTTAGAAAACCCCAATAAACTACCAATTGAACGTTCTTGGCCAAAATCAATATAATACTTAGAAGTAATTTCGGCTTTCATTGTATTGTTATTGCCTTTTATCGTTATATTTTCTTTTCCCATATGTTTTTGTATAACTTCATTTATATTATCAATTTCATAAGCTCCTGTTGGTAAACTGAATTCTTCCAAAGCTGAATATTTTCCTTTATTATCTTTTGTCTTGTAATAATGTATTTTGTTATTAATTCCTTCACTAACGTTTGGAATAGAGTTATATGTTGTTAAATCCAATAATGCGGCTTCCCATAGTCTTCCTTTTTGCAAACGTAGCGCTGGAAACAGAATACTGCGCAAAGTACATGAGTTACCGGTTAATGACACTGTATACGAAGACATCTTAAAGTTGACTAACACTTTTAGCTAAAAAGTCTAAACATAAATGACCGCAAATGGATGTATCATCAGGTTGTTTTCTTGTATAATTGTAAAAAACATTTTCTGCCGCACGAAAGTATTGTTGAAGTTCTTTCGGTGGTGGAAGGTTTCCAAAACTGTCGAAATAATAAATCGTTTCACCAAGTTTCTTGTAACACACCCAATGAGTGCCTAATCCTTCACTATTATCCAAATTTACTATACCAGTCTCATTTTTCCACATTTTAACCGGTAATTCATCTTTCATAAATACTCCTCTAAAAAATGGGATTTTCAAACAAGAAGCATATGTAATCAGTTCTTCATTGGTTAATTCTTTGTTTTTAATTATTAATTGCTCTTTCTTATTTAATACACACGATACGGTCTTAGGTATAGTCCTCCTCCCTTTTTTATCATTGACCATATCGTTGGTTTCTTTTTACCTTTACCACTAGTAGATCGACGTTTTCTTCTGATATTACCTCCTTGTTTCTTAGCGGGTCTTTTCCCACGCCTTCTTCTCTTTCCTCCTCCTCCAAACGTAGTTTTTGCTTTCATTGCTGCTGTTACTGCTAAAGACGCTGCTTTTTCACCAATACTCGCGTCACTAGATTTTACTCTTTGCCAAGCTTTCTCAGAAAGTGCTCTATCTGCTATTGATCTATTTTTTGTATCACCAAATTTGGAATACGCTATATCGTGCTGTTTACAAGCCTGATCAAGCTTATTTATTCCAGGATCTCCTCTAGCAAGCCGTTTCTCTAATTTGGTTCCAGGACCACAATATTGATATCCTCCAGGTAAATGTAATTCCACAGGTAATAAATCAATCGCCTTGTTAACTATAGCTCCAACCGGTTTACTTAATAGAGAAAATGCTGTTGATGCTATTCCCCTTCCTCTCTGTAATCTCTCTCGATTATGACTGATGCGTTTAGCCCTCGGCATGACTATTTATAGCCAAACTTACAATCAGTAGGTGCACTCTATAAATGTTTTACAATGAATGTAATATTAGTCTTGGCTTCTTGTATTATATATACTGTTTAAAATCCATTTATTATATAGAAATGGATTAATTAATTAAATGTAGACATAATAAATAAAAGTAGTAAAAATAGAAATAAGGTGTAATTGAAGATGTTTCAAATGTTTCTCCGCTGGTGATGGTATCGTTGTTTTCGGTAAAATGAATAAAATCTAAATAGTTGTCATGTTCCCTTAAAAACTTGCCACTTAATCGTTGATAATTAAATAACACATTCCAGTCTAGTTTATCTTTAAAATTGTCAATGTAATTTTCAGAGAGATTTTGATATTTACTTATTACTTCCCAACAGTTATTAAAATTTGATGTCATCTCTACAAGGAAGTTTTCTGAAAACTGTTGTCTTTGTAAAATATGAATCCAGTTAACTCTGTGAAAATAAATTCTTAACATAGTCATTGTGAAGAGGTAGTGTATGGAAAGTTGTTCCCAATCCATATATCTATCAAACCGTTGAACAAAACCATCTGTCAGCACTCCTTGGGGAAATCTCGGCTCTTGAGATATTAAACTCCACGCAGTAATATTGGATTCCATCATCCTCTCTGTATCATCTCTCGAATATAACTGATGCTTTATCCCTTATCATGGGTATTTAAATTCTTTTTTCTCTTATATAATCTTCATCGTTTTCTGTTGGTTCATTAATCACCTTCACTTTATCCCCCTTTCCTAATGTCTTGACTTTAGAAGGCTCAGACGGTTTATCTAATTGATTAGGTTTTTCTGGATTGTGTATCTTTTTCCAGTCTAAATAATTGTGGCTGTCAACATCTGAAGCTACAGCTCTTCCTGAAGCCCGATGGATATAATTAAATAAAGCTGCACCAAACCTTTCCATATGTTTTTCATATTCTGTAGTCCATTTCTTGTGTACTATATCAAATATTTTCTTATTTACAGCGTCTCCATCCTGCTCACAATCACCTACATTTGACAATTTTAATTTTTTTACATCATAGCTTGTATCAGTTTCATTCTTTTTGTAAATCGTTAACAATTTTAAAGTCGCTAAATTTACTGCTTCACCATCATAAATGGGATGTTTTATATTGCTTAACCTTTTACCGGAAAATCCCCAATGGTCTTCGTGTACAATCGGGGTTCTTTTATCCATGTATTGTACCGTAACCGCATCAGAAGACAAAAGCGGATCACCAACATTTTGAATTACTTTTCCTTCAAAATTATAATTACCATCAGGTGTTAACGGAAACCCAGCTCTTTTTTCACTATATCCAGATTTTACTCCAAACTCGGAATACCGTCCAAACTTGTCCACACTCATGATGTAACTGAATCGCTATCGTTTAGGTTCTTACTATATATATATATATATATATATATATATATATATATATATATATATATATATATATATACGTCTACTGAACAATTATTTCTCGTTTTCGCAGTTCATCAACCAAAGCTACCCATTCGTTTTCTAAACCAGTGTGCCCGGCTTCCATAGCTTCATGTAATAACCTCATTCGATCAACTAACTTATTTATATCGTTGTAATATATTATATTGGTTTTATACAAATTTTTTAATAATCCCCTTCCAGATGTAGTAGGATCAGTTGTTTTTCTTTTTTTATGCAAAACATTTAATTCAGCAGAAGATAAAGCTCTTCTTTTAATTGGAGCTTTATTTGATTTCGAGGGGAAAAGACTAGATATAATGTTTGTGTATTTTATTGACCTGTTTCTATGAATAGGTAGTTCTTTGGAATATTTTTTTCTATGTGCATTTGTATACTCTAGTATATTTTTAAACAATTGTAAATCCTTTTTAGTAAATTTACCAGGATTATTTTTAAAGATGAGTTCAAACAAACCTGTTGTACCTTTATATTTCTTATCACCAATAACTATATCATCATTTTCGTTTATATCTAACTTTCTATCTCCAATCATTAATCCTTTATCCTCTATTCTAGCTCCATATGTATGATAATTTCGATTAGCATGTGTGCCATGTAACATTTTTAATGTATATTTTCTTCCAAGTGTTCCTTTAAACATAATATCTGTGCCTAATTTGCTTAAGTTGGATGGGTTGATATCCTCTTCTTCTGCTCTTGTATCTTCCGCACTTGTATCTTCTGTACTTGTATCTCCTGCAATGTTCTTTTCCCTTAAATCTCCTATATCTCCGCTTTCTTCATACTCGTCGCTTTCTTCAGATGTTTGTAACTGGTCAGAACTTTCATCATTCTGAAATTCTTCTTCATATTTGGAAATTGGTAGCATTTTGTCTCCTTCGAAGCGAAATGAAGGTCTTTCCATATTTTGTGCTAATCGCTTTAAAGGTTCAGTAACAGGTTTGAATGTTGTTTCTAAAAATTGCTCTCTTTCATTTATACCTGATTTTAAAGCTCGGTTTTTTTGTCTAATAGAATCACTAAGTGATTTTATTTCCTTTAATAGCTTTTCCTGGTTAACCATCTTCACACCTTGACGACTTGTACAGTAATACCGCTAATCAGTGTATTAAAACGAATTTATCAAAACCTATTCTATAACGACCATCTTTTATAGCTTGATCTTTCATAATAACCAAAAATCCATACTTTTCCGCCCATGCTTTTCCGCAAAGCTCTTTAAACTTTTCAAATGGCATATCCGCATTCACATGATCGTTATATATATGTTTTAGGTTAGTATCATCTTGTTTGAATACAATTAGAATATTTGCATTATCTCTGATAAGTTGTTTTGGGATTTTGCTATAAGTTTGTCCTATATATATGCTGTCGATGTTATTATGTCTTCCCATGGCAAAGTAGTTTCTAATAGTATCCTGATTTTCACAAGATACATCGTCAAATATAAATACAGAATACGGTTTCGCTTCGTTTGGTTGCATAATGCTATCACTAGCGTTAAATTTGTAAAAATTAACATCAGACACATCAGATAGGATTTTATCTAGCAATTGATACTTTGGTTGATGTAGAGACTTTGAAAAAATATATAGGTTACTAAACCTTAATCCCTGCGGATTAGTGATCAAATTAAAGACAACATTGGTCTTTCCACAGTTTGAGGGGCCACTTACTATACATCGAACAGTGTTTGGAAGTAAACTACCGTGTTTACCATTGTTGATTTTAACGTTATCCACAGTTAAATCATCTATGTTATTAATATTGAATCGATCTTTATGGTGAATAATCTCCATCCTGCTCAAAGGTTAACGATGAAATGAGTTGCTTGTATTAAACCAAGTCCTTTATAGGTATCCATGAATCCTCAGTTTTGTTAAACCCTAACCACCGCACTTTAACTGCGTCCTTTTTTCTTTGTAACACTTTTTCAACAAGATATACATCACCTACTGTTGACTTTAACATTTCATGTCCATAAAATGCACCTTGCAACAAATCTCCTTTGTTATCTTTTAGGATATACGTTTCAGGTACAGTCGGTTGCACTTTATACACTGTAAAAACTTCATTCGTCCAATTGGGAAGGTATTTTTTGGTAAACACTCCCTTATATTTACTAATCCGTACTTTATCACTTACATTAAATTTTCTTGGCTGCATTTTTTCTACTTTAGGCTTTGTATTTTTCTTTATGCGTTTTAATACATCTTTTGCATTTCTTCTATTTACTTTGTTAGGTTTCATACCAATAGTTCTATGAAACCTGTTGTTATAATCATTTATTAATTGTGGTAAAACATCATACCATACGTAAGAACCTCTTTTTGAAAATTGTTTATACAGTGCTCCTTTTAAGGTTCTATTAAATCTTTCTATAATAGCAGCTTTTTTCTCTGAATTTGTAGAATAATGATTTATTTTATATTTATTCATTAACTGTGCAAAGTTTGTATTAAAGTATTCTGTTCCATCATCAGTTTGTAAATGTTTAATTTTGTTTTTATCTCTTTTTATGGCTATTTCCATGGCTTCTGTTACGCTTTTACCAGTCTT
Organism: Allygus modestus; assembly: GCA_963675035.1. NCBI lineage: Eukaryota > Metazoa > Arthropoda > Insecta > Hemiptera > Cicadellidae > Allygus > Allygus modestus. Next base: position 96,926,637 of record OY776111.1, on the reverse strand, counting down.
GTCCTTTAGAGGCAAAGCGTCTGCAACTTTTGTAAAACAATTAATAATTGTGAGTATATATTTAAATCCTTTGTTTATTCGGCTATGCGGTCGCATTTCAATTAAATCCGCTTGATATAGATCATTTATCCCTTTTATAACAGTATTTCTTCTTGGAAACTTTATTCTTGCAGGTTTGTGTAGTTCATTAATAATCTTCTCCTTCAGGTCTGACATGATGGTTTCACGAAGGCAGCTGATATGGTATTAAATATTCTTTTGTATAAATCTGCTTATATATATACATATAGTTCAAGGTCATTCAAAACTTGTGTAAAAAAAGGGGAAACACAGCTTAACATTGCTGTGTTTCCCCTTTTTTTACGGAAAGGAAAAGGATAGAGGATCTAGGACGATGAAAGGGTTATTAGTCAATAGGGTTGAGGGAATAGTGACCGAATGGTAAAGTGTGGATGTTGTCTGGAAGGGTTTGTCTTTTGTCGTCATTACAGGATAGCGCCTTTTTAACTTCAGTCACGCTGTACAGCTGATGGTTAAAACTTCTGATGGTGTTGAATTTAGCTGTAATGATGTTATCCTCAAATAAGCATTGCTTGTAGTGTTCAAAATGCACTTTCTTCTTTAAATATAAACTCTTTACACCTTTAGCTTTCTTAATATAGCTATTCTTCTTTTCTTCTTCTTCTTTTTCATTATAGAGTTTCAAAGAATATAGTTTAGACATCAGTGCAACAATCTCTTCAAGCAGAACACCATTAGCCTCATCCTTGAATTTGCCTAGTACTTTTTTGTGTCTGTCATTGTCGTAGTTTGGATGATCTTTTGGATAATCAGAGAAATCAAAGTCGTTCTTGTAAATAAATGTACGTAAATCTTTATACATGTCCAATGTTACTATGCGATATATAAAAGCGTCAGTGTCCATATATGTAATAGATATATTTTCTCTTCCGTAGAACGCCACCATTTTGTTGTAGTGAAAATCGTACATGTGTGTTTTTGAGATGTCCAAGATTGACATGCCTATATACAAAGGACGATCCATCTTCACACTCGTCTTCTTCATGGACACTGCTACAAGTTTTTCATTAATAATTATAGATGTTCCAAAATTTGGCTGCTGTACTAGTTTCTGTAATTTTTTTGCGTCGGTAACAAGTTTAACATTTTTGTGTCTTCTTTTGTTTTCCAATGTTTTTCCAAATATCGCATTATTCATTAATTTAAAGAAATCTTTTTGAAAGTCTGATGTAGCTGCTGCTCTTCTGATGGTATTTGAATCAATGTAGGGTTTCAACCAGCATGATTGAGAAAATTCCAAAACTCTATTAATTTTTGTTAGACGTAGTCCTAATTCGATAGCTTGTTGAACCACCCAAAAGTGAGCCACGTAGCGTTGTTTATTATTTAATGTCATCATTAATTTGGGGTGTTTTCCAATTGGTGAAATTTCTGTTTTAGCAAGAAGTGGAAGGTCATAATGAAGATCATGTTAAATTTTCTGGGTATTCAAAATCGCAATCCAAAATATATCCAGTGTCACCATGTTTCGGAATTTGTAAAATATCGCCAATAGAGTCGGGATTAATCCATTTAAAGTTATCAAAAGGAAGTGGGTTTGACATTGCCCATCCGTACAGGTTATTTGCATCGAAATATCCTAAATAGGTTGACGGTTTGGTTTCATCGTAATCGGGTAGGTATTTGTTGTTGGCTTTGACATGTCTGGTAACACTTTGGGTCAATCCGCCTCTTACTCCAGCTTCAACCATTAAAACCATGTCAATGTCTGTTAAAAGTTGGAGTTTGCATTTTGCTTCTTTTAACATGGCTTGCCAAGCTAATCCTGGTGAAGTATACGAATGTAGAGGGTCCAAACCGTATGCAGCAAAACAGGTGTTTCGGAATTCTTCCATTACATCACAAAGAAGAGTTACATCTAGTTTGACATAAAAGTCCGAGTAATCTCCTAAGGTCTTCATATCTAACTCGTTCCATACTCGACGTGCGTGTTGATAGTCCTCAAGTGATATTTCCGAATCATTAAGTTTGTTTTTGAAGTGTTCTGGTGAAGGTTGTGATGTTTCATCAAATCTATGCAGTCCATCGATGTAATCATAGGGGAAGACTCCTTTTCGAAGAACCAAATCCATTTTACTATTGGGTACAATTTTGCTTGTTTCTATCAAATCTGTTCTTCTTAGATTTTCAGATAATTTCATGAGGCTTGAAGGCATAAATCTAAATGAATCAACAAACCTTAATTTAATTTTACCCACCTTTTTTGAAAAGCTTATAAATTTTTCCATTGTAGTAGCCAAAACGTCTATTGCTCCATTATCTCTTCCTAGTTCGGGGATTATGAAGTGCGAATCATAACCACTCAGATTGTGCAGAACTACGGGGATAAAATATGGTAGTTTGTAGTTCAAGTTGCAAGCGTTACAGGCTGCACCTCTGTACGCTCCCGTAAGATGATCGTGGTCACGAACTTTAACGTTATCCAGTGTAAAGGTGTTATTACATAAATAACACGTTGTTGTTGAATCATAATGTTGAAGTTCTTCTTCTTCCATAGGTGACATGGGTACCTTTGTTCCATACAGTTCTTCTACCTTTGCAGCTATGTCATACAAATCATCGACAAAGTATTTGGCTGCTTCTTCACCGCGATAAATCTTTGGAGAAGATGATAGTCCATATTTTTGAAGATGGTCTTCAGTCAACGTGGATTTAATTAGTATGCAATAACTGTTTGGTGAATGAAGTTGGTATTTGCTTCTTCTTGTAACGTCCTCTTCTTGTTGTTCAAGCGGATGTAAAGAAGACTCGAAATCAGCGTAAACAACAACAGGTACACGGTATTGTTGTATTACTTTGTCAAATTTTATCTGCGCTCTGCTAGGATGCGGCAATTTAATTCTTACTTCATAGTTTCCATTACATAACCGCTGGTGTTCTACTAACCAATCAGACCCTCCCCTTCTTAGTTCTTTGTTCACGTGACAAAAACATCTTTTGCAAATTGTCATCTTTCTTTTATGCTTAGATAATTGATTAGAAACAAGACTTTCAAATTTGTTGATATACACAAAGTGTGAAATATCACCTTTAGTAATTAATAACAAATCGGTATGATCTCTGCGCTCATTTGGTGTTATACGCAAGGGGTACAAATTGTTTGTCGAATCCAATCCGAAGAGGTTGACAGAAGCTGAAGGATTTTGTTTTTCAAATTTTGAAACGTCTGTTATAGCAACAGGGTAAGTCATCCCTTGGAAATTATATCTATGTTGTACTTCTTCATAATAGTGACTTGGTCTTTCCGGATGAATTGTTACATATTTGGCCAACATAGCATATTTAAAACACTCAGTATCTTGATTTTGTACGTTGACGCAGGATAAGGTATTTCTAATCTTTGTTGGTAGAGGAATGTAGCTACTTCCTCGAATTCCATAGCCGTGTTTGTGTACTCTTAAGTCTAGCCCTGTGATGCTTAACAAATTCCATCCAGAGCCTCTTCCTTCATGTTCTTGTATTTTAGTCATTAGCTCTTCAAAACATTCAGATACGATTGAATCAATATCTGACGAAAACATAATAGTTCGGTTTTTTGTTAAAAACCCTCTCGGTGAAGTTTCATTTTGAATGTTTGTAAATAAAGCATCCATTAATAGTCCAAATTTAATAAAATTTAATCTTTTTAATTCATTTTGCAAAGTGTTGCTTACCAATCCTTTTGCGTTATTTAAAAACTCTTCGAGTTGTAATTTTGCATTGTCAATTTTGAAGTGGGTTACTACATTACCCGGAAGTGCTCGGGCATGTAGTTCTACATTTACTGCTGTTGATGCTGAAGGACGGTGAAGTGTAGACAGAGCATGCGTAGAAGTCGATGCAGCTGATGATGTTGAAGGATGATGAAGTGTAGACAGAACAGGCGTAGAAGTCGATGCAGATGATGATGATGATGTTGAAGGACGGTGAAGTGTAGACATAGCAGAGGTAGAAGTCGATGTTGATGGTGCATATTGAATAACACTAGGTCTGGAATTTTGGTGTTGAGCTAACATTTGATCTATTTCTTTCAATTCTTCTTCTTCATATTCTTCATTTTGGTTTTTGTTATGTTTCAGTTCTTTATGTATCATTAAAATAAATTCATCCTTAAATGAAGACTTGCAAATATCGCAGCGATGCATAATGTAGGTGCGATCTCCACAAGGGTCAAGGCAATAATGAACAACACTGCAAATACCCCTCTATTTATACCCTAGCAAAAGTAATGGGGGTACGTATTACGTTAAGTTTACTATTTTTTTTTTTTTTTTTTTTTTGCATTTTATATTTACTATTGTAGCTGGAGGCTACAAATTTCTGTATTTAGGTCAAGGTCATTGAAAAAATTTACCAAAACGGGGAATAGAGCAGTAAATGATTTTATATTAAACCATAAACTGATCTATTCCCCGCTCTGTATTTAACTAAGACAATTTTCTCCAACAGAAACATTTGATAAATTTTAAACTCGGATGTGAAGTTGGATTGTACACATTGCATCTTGATCAACTAAAAATTTCATAAAACAATAGGGATCTTCAGTTGTAGATTCATCTTTAACATATTCAATAGTCAACATTGCCGAACGAAGATCTTGTGGAATTACGTCGACTTTTATGAGTCGCCTTTCGAGTTCGAACCGTTTTGTTATTGATGTAAGTTTTATCACATCATCGATATCGATGAGGGGAAAGCTGTAGCAAACGGAGTTTCCTGGTGGGTTCATCATGTCTATATGATAAATATACACTGTTGCATCGTCTTTAAATAGACGTTCCCCCACCATTAAATGTATAAGTTACCCCACTTTTTTAATCATGTAAATGGGTCAAGGTCATACAACGATATTACCAAAACGGGGAATAGAGCAGTAAGTGATTCTCACTATAACCACAAACTGATCTATTCCCCGCTTTGTATTTAAAGTAAACTATTTGAAGACAACAAAAACTTATTCAGATTCTTCCGATGATAATGATGATGATGAGCTCATATCACTAAATAAGCGACGACGAACACAAAAGTTCCCTGTGACTGGATCTAGAACTACATCATCGATATTAATACTGCTTGGAGGGGTTTCACTATCAACAAGGTCCATTTCCTCCAAGCAAAGCAACTGATGATGAAATTCCGGTTCATTATTATCGACATCGTCGTCGTCAGTCAACAGCTCCAACAGCTCCATCTCTCCAAGATATGGTTCACTGCTAGCAAACTCACTCAGTAGTTCAAGATCACTAAATAGTTCACCTTCCATCTCTGAATCATCTTCGTCTTCATCTTCGTTTAAATTTAATGGAATATTTTTAATCAATTCTAGTATAGTCTTCTTAGAAGGGAAAATGTTATCTCTGGGCGACATGATTCCAAGTAGCAGACTGATTTACCACTAATACGAAACCACCTTTTATACATGATTTCGGTGGTGGTGGGGGTAAGTGTTGAAAGTGCAAGTGGTAGGGAAAAGTGATAGGGAAGAGGTATTATTGTAACACAAATGATTAAGTCCTGTAAGTGGGTCAAGGTCACCTTATCCTATTACCAGAACGGGGAATAGAGCAGTAAGAGATTCTTATTCAAACCTCAAACTGATCTATTCCCCGTTCTGTATTCCCCCCCCCCTTTGGCGTTTTATTTAGTTTATGAGGTTGTGTAATAAAGGCACAGTGTGTAGCCTTCTTGTAATAATTGGACAATTTTTTTCTTCAAAGGGATTGGTTTTACATCTATTTTTACTTCTTCTGTTCCACGAATACCCAATCCTTTGACCTGAACATGTTGGTACTCCGTTAACAGTTGGTAAACACGCTGGATAAAAGTATCCGCTTTAGCAGTAGAGTCAATATAGTGGAGGTATACCATGGTAGGTGCTCTCTTGACGCAATTCAGAACCAAAGTGATAATTGTCTCTGTAACATCGGGCTTATATACCCATCGTTTTTTTTTTTTTTGTTTTTTTTTTTGCTTTAATTACAGGTTTGGAACAATATAAAATGTTATATTAATGTTCCATCCTTTATCGACTAACCTTACCATATTACCAAAGATTTTATATAACTTTCTACTGTAGTTTGTTTCAAATGCTTCATTTTCACTACTATAAACTTCACCTGTTGGTCTCCACATGTACAATTGACAACTAACCTCTATATCAAGATACCGTAGCAGTAATCTCCTTACAGCAAGCACCTGATCAATGTTTTCGACCCGTCTGCTAACTATTATAGTTGCTGCAGAGATAGAAGTAGTGGATGCATTCATTTTCAGCAGAGTACTAATTTTTACCAGCGATGGAGAACCTCCTTTATACTTAGTTTAGGTAGTGGTGGGGGTTAGGAAAAGATATTGTTGTGAGAAATAAGAAGATCTTTCATTATTTTTTATCAAACGAATATTTTCTAAGTCCCAAGGTCATTTACACCAGTTGCCAGAACGGGGAATAGAGCAGTAAGTGGTTCTCACTTGGACCGCAAACTGATCTATTCCCCGCTCTGTATTTTAAAGTAAACAATAACTCTTCTCACTATTGAGCAGCCTTTGTTCTTTGAAGCTCAAGTTCTAAGTCTGCAACCAGGCGAAAGTCTGCATCATGCTCCTCCCATTGTTCAGGAGAACGCGGTTGACCACACCACTTAGTAAAGGCGTACCTCATCGCCTCATTGTACTCCTCCAGGATAACATGATAGGGTCTTGGTTGTTGCGTTGTAGACTGCATCGGTGATGTAGTTTGTTGCGGTTGAGACTGAGCACCATTTTCTGCAACCTTATTAATTTTATAAACCTCAGTCATTTCAGCAGCCTCAACAATCGCGTACAACTCCTCTTCGCTAATTTCCTTTCCCCATGTGTTGCTGTTGACGCTCATGACGATACAACTAATAATTATATTCCGAATCTCTCGCTTAAATACCCGCTTACCCCCTCCCCTCTTTACTGTTGAATAATGTCTTTAATATAATATTTCTCCTTTTTCCATTTAAGTTTTATCTTTGACTTAGTGCAATATATCTAAGTCCGTTATTTAGGTCAAGGTCGTTGTAGCATTGTAAAAAAAAAAAGGTGTGGACAACCTATTTACACTCTGCAGCATATGCTACAAATTGTAAATAGGTTGTCCACACTTTTTTTTTTTAATTTGGAAAAGACTATTTTTAATTTGGAATACACTTTTTAATCTTTTTTTATTTTAAATGTTTTCCACACACTGAAACCTGTATCATTTCGAATTAAATAGTTCTGTTTGGTAAGTTCTTTGACGTGGAGGTCCATGCCTCTAGGCAACTCTACATAGTACAATTTACCTTCACATTGAACCACCACCTTTGCAAAGCCCTTTGATTTAACAAAAAAGTATAGTTTATTTCTACAAAGCCTATTAATTCGAATTTTGGTTGGTCTCACTGTTGGATGGGGTGTAGAAAGAGAAACGGTGCCCTTGTGATTTTGTTTTAAATGTGATCTGCATACTTCTTCATTTAAAACACAAGACTTAGCACAACGTTCCCCTTTCCTTGCACCTTTTTTAAAACTGTAGCTGCATCTTGGTGCAGGAAGTATAGACTGCCTTCTCAAGGTTTTTAATTGTTGAAATTTCTCTGAAGGAGATTCGTTGTTAATACAGATCACTGAAGGACGGGAAAGGACACTTACAGAAGGTGTAGAAGGTTTGGTAGGAGAAGAAGAATGTAGACTTGCAGATGGTGTTGAAGAGCCTGGTGTAGAAGGTGGAAGAATGCTTGCCAGCGCCTGCTGAAGAAGCGAAGGAGCTGGTGAAGCCAAAGATGGTGCAGTTGTTTGCTCATCCTTCCTCGGTGATGGAGAAGGTGAGCGAGAAGTAGCCGAAGAAGATGAAGACGACGAAGACGATGAAGAAGATGAAGAAGATGAAGAAGCGGACGGGGGAGCAACGAGGTTTTCTTGAAGTGGTTGCGGTCGTGGTGCAGGCTCCTCAGGAACAATGCATGATAATATTAACGCCTGCCGAAGGATGGAAGGAGCTGGCGGAGCAGATGACGGAGCAGGTGAAGAGTGCTCAACCTTCCTCGGCAAAAGTTGCTTCCTACGGTCAGACATCTCGGGAACTGAACTGCACTCGTGATGTGTAAGCAGCAGAATGATTTTACCACTGGTGAAAACCCTCCTTTTATACCCAGTTGTAGAGGGGGGGGGCTTTAGAGGTTAGGGAAGGAATATTGTTGTAATGTTTTACTAAACGAAAATTTTCTAAGTCCCGAAGTGGGTCAAGGTCATCTGAACATGTTGCCAAAACGGGGAATAGAGCAGTAAGTGATTCTCACTTGGACCACAAACTGCTCTATTCCCCGCTCTGTATTAGGAGAAGAGGACTAGCTTAAAGCTCGCAATTATAGGCAAATAAACCTGATAACGGAACACTAACCTCTCCCCCGAAAAATTATTCACCCAACACACAAACGATATAGTCAGTTAACAACAGTCGCGCACTCTGAAACCGCAAGGACGTTCATCACTGTGTAGGCGTCAGAGTACTACGAACCGAAGTACAATAATACCTGACCAAGGTCCCCTTAAGTTTATTTCCCCGATGATGTATCCTCCAAGATAAGCAAAATGGTCAGTTAACAACAGTCGCGCACTCTGAAACCACAAGGACGTTCATCACTGTGTAGGCGTCAGAGTTTTACGAACCGAAGTACAATAATTACCTGACCAAGGTCCCCTTAAATTTAACCAAAAATAAGCAAACTGACTGAATCTGTTTCTCGTGAGTAAGGGTTAAGATAGGTAAAGTCATCCGGTTTGCGCGCCGTAATGACTTAAGGTCGGTTTTCGTGCCATACCTTTTTGTAAGGGGTTAGGAAAGGTGTTTATTTGAGAAACATAATCCCCCCTGAGATATTTAAAGACATAAGGTCGGTTTTCGTGCCATACCTTTTTGAATGGGAGCGTGAAAGAAAAGTACATATTTCATTAGTAAATAAAAAACACTTCAAAAACACTTTAAAACCAACACCAAACTAACTACAGTTAAACTAACTACATTTACTAGCAGCAAACTACAAGCGTTATTCTAACATGCTTAATAATACACAGACATGCCTTAAGCTAAGGTAGCATCTCTAATATATAGTGGTACCAACTCTATACTAGAGATACTATTGCGGACAGCGCGGGCAAACAGCTAGCTAGGCTGTCGGCCTGCGACTGCAAACCCTCTGCGGGCTGCTCCCGCTTTTATAGGAATATATCGGGGGGGGGGGGCTTCGACAGTAGTTTGTTCTAACGCTGTATAGCACACTTTGAATTGCTCCAAGTCCGGTAACTGGGTCAAGGACACGTTAAAATATTTTGTAAAATAGCAAAGGTGTTACCTTTGCTATTTTACTTTGGAAGAAATCTGTACTACGTTTAAACAAGGGAGACTGTTATCCGTTTTACGCAAAACTCCTTGCACGATCTTTTGATAAAATGGAAAAGATTAATGCCGGAGGGCGATTCCCATTCCACCAAAATACAATGCATATCATTTCTATGCAACGGTCTCAGCTCTATTTTTACTTTTAATTTAATGCCTCGAAACTCATAAGTAAGGATGGACAGAAAGGCTTCTGAAATAGCAAGCTCGGAAGGAACAAGCCAAGTGTTTACACCTACAGCTTCCATAGCGATATGATGATTTTTACCACGCTGTTGCAGTATATATTAAATTTCCCCTTCCATAAATTTTGTGCTAAAACGTGGTTGTGTACATTGAATGTTTCTTGAATATTTTCTAAGTCCTAATCTAGGTCAAGGACACGTTGAAGATAAAAGCATTAAGTGTTAAGCAAACTACAAAACATTAAATGTTAAGGAAACACATTCCATCTACAATGTTATTATAAAGCATCAAAATATGGTCAGTTTACAACAGTCGTGCACTCTGAAACCGCAAGGACGTTCATCACTGTGTAGGCTTCAGAATACTACGAACCGAAGTACAATAATCCCCTGACCAAGATCCCCTTAAATATATTTAACTACACATGCAAATGCGCATGGTCTCTCAATTGCGCGTTGGGCCCACACACACTCAAGAGACCTACGCTGCAGCAGGCACTGCAACCCAGTGGGACGTTCATCCTAAAGGGCGGCAGGCTACTGCGCGGAGACGCTCGAAATCTCGGCTTATATAGGCGAAAAATGGGAAATAGGGATATTTAGGGGAAAACGGGATAAGGGATAACCCTACTTCGTTGCGGGATTTTGTCGGGAATTTGTCCCTTTCTGCTAAAAAGTTTATCCCTCGACCTTGACCTTGAACTTGACCCAAAGGGGGGGGGGCTTGAACTTGGCCGGGGGGGGGGGCTTGAACTTGGCCGGGGGGGGGGGCTTGAACTTGGCCGGGGGGGGGGCCGGATGTAAACCGGTTCTAATTAGTACCCAGCTTTGCTATCTATATATTGATAGGGCAAGGTTATCCTTTGCGACCTGCTTTACTTTGTCTGGCACCTCATTCCAGCTTTGGTTCTCAGCCAGTATACACGTGCTCTATTCATTTTCCCTTCCATCCAACAACACCATGTCTTCTCCTCTGACTCCCGAAAAACTTCAACGTTTGAAGGAGTCCTTGAAGAAGTCGACGGAAAGAAGAAGCGGATTTAAGAAACCTTCAGCTTTTAAGTCTGCTCTTAGACGTGATTTTCGGTGTCACCCATTATATTTTCACCAGCGACCCTCAACTCAGCCTCAGCCTTCTACGTCCACAGCTCGACCTTCAACTCCACCACTAACTGTAGATGAGGTGATGGAGCGGACAAGAGTGATGGGGATCAATGATTTGGTGACGCCGATCGACACCTCCAAGGCCGAGTTCCGGAATCTGAAGCGGATGACGGAGTACAAGTTTGTGGCTAGGAACGGGGACCACGTGTTCCTCTTCCAACACACCGACCACTACGTCGAGGTGCGTCTGCCGCAGACTTGTCCACCACCACCCCCTCTGATAAACGACACCCAGGAGTTGTACTTCATGAGACAAGATGGGAGGGTAAAGTGGGTTTTAAAAAATAAAGTTTAAATTAAGCAGCGATCCCTAGACCAACCATTCCTAACCAAACCATCCCTCAGCACGCAAACGGTCCTTTTTAGGACCACCCTAAGCATTTCAAGTTAGGGACTTGGCCTGTACATAGGCAGGAGACTGTTAGTCTTATGTTTGTGTGCAGCCCACTTTGTGAAAATTTCTAAGTCCCAAGGTCCTTGAACATGACCCAAAAAAAGGGGGGGGGGTACAAAGTCTGTGCAAAGTATGTCATGTGGGTACTCAAATTAAACGGATTGATCAGACGAACAAGTTGGTGCAAACAGAATTCAGATCCGACCAAGGGTATAGCAGCAACAGCGAAAAAAACAACTATTTTCAAGGACAAACCTAAATAACTTCTTTATTTACGGTTTAAAGTATATTAAGTGGGTACTCAAATTACGCGGATTGATCAGACGAACAAGTTAGTGCAAACAGAATTCAGATCTGACAACGGGTATAGCAGCAACAGCGAAAAAACACCTATTTTCAAGGACAAACCTAAATAACTTCTTTGTTTTTAGTTCAAAGTATAACATGTGGGTACTTCAATTACGCGGCTTGCCAAGACAAACAAGAAGGTGCAATCTAAATTTAAATCTAACCAACAGTATAGCATCTGTAGCGTAAAACGATGGTTTGAAGGACAAGGTAACGTTGTGGTGAGGGTTAGGTGCCTATCATACACGATAACGCTCCATCATTATTCTTCCAGCTCTTGACGGATAAACATCTACCTAGAGGATCTGAAAAATGTCGCAGTTTTACAGGAACATGAGGAAGGTGACCTTCAGTAGTCCCCTTGACACTACTTTCTACTTCCCTGACAATGAAGACAGAAGGTCTACACTTTTAGTGGACAATGAGCGGTTTCGTCGAAGAATAATCGAGGTTGAAACACTTTTAGCTAGTTGTTTGCTTCGCAAAAAGAACCATATGAATACATGCACCGGTTTAGATCATAGTAGCTGTTATACTTATACAGCGTTGAAGCGCAAACATTATTGAAGTTTTTAGTTACGGAGCTAAGGTCTTGACAGTCTAAGAGCTAAACCCTAACTAACACATGTAAACTAGTTATTGTGCGATGTAAAACTTGGTGGGGAGACTGGTGTAGTGGGGGGACTGGTGTAGTGGGGGGACTACCATATGCCGCACACTTGCCACCTGCCGCCTGCCACCTCCCACCAACCATCTGCTTCGTTCTACTACACTTTTACCCCCACCATTTTGTTTGATACCAGAACGCTAGCTAGCGAATAGTCAGTACACCTCCGGCTCTCGACCGGTGAACATCGAGCTCTCCGAGACGCTCTTCACAAAATAACAATATCATTTCACTCAAGGTCTGATAGATGTTTCTATTTCATTGCCGTCACGTATTATTTCCTCCTGACAGCAATGAAATGCAAACACCTAACAGAACAGATAGGTGTCAAAAACACAACATGGACTCTGCGCAGGGACAGTGACGTAGGCGGTTTTGTGACGAAATGAGTTAAAGTTCAAAGTTCAAGGTCACGGGGAGGTAATTTTAAAAAAGTACTACCTCGCACTCGTATCATTCGATTGCTTCATTCGATAATTTCATTCGATATTTTATCGAATTAAAACTATCGAATCACAATCAGATTTTACGCGTGCGAGGTAGTACTTTTTTAAAATTACCTCCCCGTGACCTTGAACTTTGAACTTTAACTCATTTCGTCACAAAACCGCCTACGTCACTGGCTCAGCCTCAGATGACGTCTTTCATGACTCAGCGCATCCGGTCACGTGACCGGATGACGTCACTTCCGGCGCAAAACCCGCAAACCCACACTACTATTACCCTCTGCTACAACGTTGGTTCTGCACATTTCAGCCACCTCCGGAGTCACAACATATCCTGAGTCATAAACCAAGTCTTGAAATTCTTCTTGAGAGTGAGGTATTGAAGGCCACTGAGACTGTTAAGGTTCTTGGTCTCACAGTTGATTGTGAATTAAATTTTTCAAAGCATATCAAATCAGTCATACAGAGAGTTTTGCCAACACTCAGAGTGTTGAACAGACGTCATCATTCAGACGTATGTTTTCCGAGGATGCGAAGCTATAAATGGTAAGGTCCTTGGTAATACCAATCATAAATTAAGCTCTGCCCGCTTTTGGTTTCAGCTTGACAAAAGAGTATACAAATATTTTAAATCGCTTTCAGAACAATGTCCTAAGGTTTGTCTATGACCTAAAGAAATTTGATCATATATCACAATTCAGAAGACAAAGTGAAATATTGCCGGTGCTGAGTAATTGCGTTTTGGACACCGTTTCCATTGTGCACAGGACAGTTATCACTCACAGACCCGCTTATCTCAAAGATAAAATAATGACTCGTAAAGAGATAAGACAGAGGTGTACACAACAGGATGGCCTGCTGCATTTGCCTCGCATCAATCTTGAGTTTGGAAAAAGATGGTTTTCATATTTTGGGCCTCAGAAGTACAGTGAGTTACCTGAAAATGTTAAAATTTTTAGTTATAAAATATTTAAAAAGCAAGCAAGAAAAAACACGCATGTACATGTCACTATAAAATTACAAATAAGCTAGATTCTATGAGTTTTATTTTTATTTTATTACGCTGTATTTATGTAAATATTAACTTGAGTTGTTTTGAAAAACAGTTGTATTTTACTGAAAAACCGCTTGAAATCAAAATACGTTTCTATTCTATTCTGCTTTCTTTTCACAATTGGGTGTCAATGGGTGGCATACATATGCGTTTTACAATGTAAACACGTTTAGAAAACATTTGTTGTAAAATTAAATATTTATCTATAACGGTAGCAATATTATAAATAGAGAATAGTAATGGTATCACCAAGTAGCAACTCAAGGGACGTGTGGTAAACAGGCTGCCGATACGTCAGATGCGTCACACGTCACGGGAGTGACACAACGCCTGGGCCTGGGCCCCTGCTAGCTGGTCTTTACTTTTCTTCTTATTTGTTATAACGTAAACTTAGATTAGTATAATATACTTAGGTTTACTTCTATCGCTACTGTGTTTTTCTGATCAGTAACTCTCTTGGTTAATTCTAGGTTTTACGTACACTTTCATGTTTACAATAACTTTGATCTATTTTGTCAATAGTAACACCTCTTCAACTATTTTATTTCATGTTATATACCTCTCGGTGTTTCCTCGTCATTTACAAAAATATCAAGCCTTTTATGTTAAGTTTTGTGTACTAAAACTAAAATAAATAACTTCTAACCTTTTTATTGAATTTTTATATTATATTATATTTTTTGTACAAAGTCATAAACTCAAACTCTTTAAACGGATTCACTACTAACTATTCTCTAATAATATTTCCTTCACCGGAAAAAGTGATTGATACCACTCACTACTTTACTTGGAATTTGCCGTCGCCACAACACGAATGGACGATTTAGCTTGATATTGCTTGGTGAATTTATTCATATCAAAGCATACTATACATTTACAGAAAGTCGAGCGTTTCTTAAAGTAATAATGCAATTTTAAAACTCATGACGATCTTCTTAACCTAACTCCATCATGTTTATAATCACTAGATTCATCGGTTTTTAATCACTAGATATGAAGAAATTGGAATGAATAAACGGTATCAGGAAACTGACACATACTTTCTCCCTTTTAGCCAAACTTTAATGACAAAAATATTTGTTATTTACTAAATATAGAATATGAAGTATAGATAAATGTACAGAAAATTGTCTAAAATAGTTGTTTTCAGAAATATCCATCCAAATTGCTTTTTTGGAGCCACTATAGAGTCCGTTGCTACACACAGTAGTTTTGAGAGGGGAAATGCCCCCTTGCCCCCCCAGGGTTAAATAGCAACACATTTCGAACATCATCTGTTGGTCAATGCTAACTTGACCTGCATATCAAATTTTAATGAAATTGATCAGTAAATAAGAGAGAAATAGTTATTTTTGTATTCCCCATAAGAATAACGTTGGACAACGTACTGTGTTTACCGCTAAATGAAAATTTCAATTTTCTCCGCAACTAGCAATCGTAGAATAGTAATTTAAAATACTAATTTATTTAGTTTTTTGAGCTCTTTTTAACGGTGAATAGTAATCAGTAGTGGTGAACTAGCAAAGAGGCATACTATTCGGCGCTTTTTTCCCATGTTATTCTTATGGGGAGCCGTTTTTGCGCCGACGCCAGCTCCCGCCTTACACAAGTTTCCTTGTTGGCCTATATTAATACCCAACCCTTGCCTATATTAAATATATTGTCCCCATCCCTCCTCTATATTTTTTAAAATTTTCAAAAACTATCTCTGGTGTTTATGTCTGATTTGTTTAAAACTTGGATGTGTTATTGTCCTAGTGTTTTAATAAATTCCCCCAAATTAAAAAAAAAATACTACCACCAACTTCCTGATTTAAAATTTGGATGATTGTCGTAGTGTTTTAATAAATTCTACATATCCCAACTACGGTCGAATTAAAACTGCCTTTTTGCACCCTAATTTTGACCCTATTTTAAAATTCATTTTAATACATCCTTTGCAGAAATCCACGAGTTCTGGCTACTTGGGAACCCGAGCCATTTGACATATAATAAATCACCCTTCCTCCTAATTACCTTCTCTACCAAATACATGTCTTTATATTTAGTCTTTAACAATTCTTCTGTATAAAATCCTCCTTTGATTATATTGCCATTTTCATCTTTCAAAATATAAGTCACAGGCTTTGTTTTCTTAACTTCTGCTATTGTAAAAAGCTCTCCCGTCCAGTTGGGGGTATATCCTTTACTAAATACATGTTTATATTTAGATATCCTTACACTATCCCCCACCTTATATCTTGGCTTTTTAACTTGTACTTTAGATGCTAACCTTTCATGTACATCTTTAGAGTTCTTAGCACTTACTTGGTTAGGTTTCATCCCTATGGATCTATGTACTTTATTATTATATATCCTTATTAACTTTGGAAGTAAATCCAACCACTTGTAACTCCCTTGTGCACTAAACTCTCTATACAACCAATTCTTTAAAGTTCTCTGGAACCTTTCCACAATAGCCACCTTAGTTGTAGAGTAAGTGTGGTAGTGATTAATATTTAGAATTTTCATTAGTTTGGTAAAATGTTCATTAAAAAATTCTTTTCCGTTATCAGATTGAATATTTTTAACTCCCTTTGGGAGAATAGTTTTTATAGCTTCTGTGACTACTAATCCAGTTTTATTCTTTAGTGGAGCAGCATAAGCTTTTTTAGAAAATGTGTCTATTAAAGTTAAAATATATTTATTCCCAGAATTCTCTCTAGCATAATTCCGCATATCTATTAAATCTATTTGAACAGTTTCGTTTATACCCAACACCTTAAAAGACCTTCTAACAAAGTTCTTTCTCGCGGGCTTATGCAATTCGTAAGCAATTTTTTCCATTTTTTATTCTTTATTTTTAATGTTAACGTATCTGCCAGTCTCTGTCGTTTCAAAAACACCTCCATTGCTACCAATTAACATACCATCACTCATTCTTTGATATACATAGTTTTTTGGCAAATATGCCTCTTCATCTAAAGTCTTAAATCCGCTTAAAGATGTAGGGTCTGCAACCAACAATTTAGGATTGTACATCATCAAATCGATTTCATTATTGTCTTGCATAAATTTATTAGTTTTATTGTTAAACCTTAATGCATGTGATTTTAAACAAATATCAAATTTAATATTGTCTTGTCTAAAAGTTTTAATATTATCGTCATACCTCAAAACCTGCGACATTAAACAAATATCACTCCTATCTTTGCCTTCAGGTACATTCTTTATGAATTTGTCCTCTGCATCCCACATATCGCTATCTAATGTTAATACATTATAATATTTATCCCCCTGTTTTATTATGCTTTTCTCACCTTTTGTTAATATTTGCTTAACAACAGCCACATCATTTGGCAATGTTCCAGGTAAAATGTTTGTTAATTGCTTATTTTTACCATCAAATTTAAGACCGTCTAAAGTCACAGTCTGATGTTTTGTAACACAATCGTTCTCATCAACAGCGGGTTTAACACGAACTAGCCTTTTATTATTAAAATCCCAAAAGTTTAGATCCATTTTTGGTACTTGAGAGACGTTTACAACATCATCGCTTTCTTTACCAGCCAACAAATTACTTATTTTTCGCTTTTTGGCATTCCAAATACCATTCTCCGATTCCAAAAATTCATAATTATTTTTGTCTTGTACAAAGACACCATCTTTTCTTATTAAAGTTTGCTCTAATGTGGGTACATCGGTTGAGCTTTCACCTCGTTTAACATTAGTAATTTTGCGTTTATTCGCGTTCCAATTATTACTCTTGGATTCTAAAAACTTATATTTAGTATTACCTTGTACAAAAGCATCACCTTTTCTGGTTAACGTCTGCCCCAAAGTCGATACATCATCAGTAAACTCCCCACCTTTAACACTACTAATTTTATAATTTAAAGCATTCCAACCATCATCTTTTAGATTTAAAGTAGTTTCTTTAAAACTTCTAGCTTCTGGTTTACTATACGGGTTATATACGCGATAAAATTTATCTATCATCTTTTTATTTAATAAACAATTCCACTTTCCCTCAATTCTTCTATGATAGAATCTATCTCATTATCCACTCCAGAATTTCCCGCCAATCGGCTTAACCAAAGCAGTCTTAACCTATCTACAAGCTCATTAGGATCGTCCCAATAAACATAGTCTATTTTATTACCAGTTACCTGCCTTAAACCTTCACCAACAGTCTTAAACAGGGGTTTAATTATATTAAGATATTTAGTGTGTTTATTACTTGACATCGCCGCACCTGTTTTATAACCCTTTAAATGTGCATTTGTAGCTTCCAAAATCTCTTTATAATTTTGCAAATCAGCCTGACTATAGTTTACGGGTTCTTTTAAAGTTAACAATTCCCACAATCCCTTTGTCCCTTTATAAATTGTTTCTCCAACTGTAACATCATCATTGGCAATTTGAACTTCCTGATTCCCAATAAAAAATTTATGTCCTTCTCGCCTAATACCATATGTGGTGTCTGTCATACTACTTCTACTAAGGTAATTTCCTAAATAGTCTGATGCTAAAAGACCAAAATCTAATTTGTGCGGTGTTATCTGGGTTATTCTTGGTATTCTAGACGGGGTCTTTTCTAAAATCATTGGGAGAACTGGCCTCTCTGTTTTTGTGGCTAAATTTTTTAATTCTTGCAAAGGCTCTATTAACGGTTGGAATGTTTGGAACCTCTCTTCAGCCTCTAGAAATTTACCACGTTTTAACGCCCTATATTTTTCTCTTATTTGTTTTGCAGACTCTACCAATTCTTGTTGAATATTTGTTTTCATTTTATTTACATTTTATTTATCTCATTTGTCAAAGGATTATACTCAAACACCTTATCGTGTATTATTAGGCAATATGCAGATGTGTTTGAAGGGACATTTTCTGCAGTTTCAATTTCTAATTTAATATCTACAACCCCCTCTTTCACCGATTCATTCTGCCTAGAACAATCTATTACAATTAGAGGATATTTCTTTATAAAGTCAGCTCTGTTAAACATAGGATCGGGGACGGTGTTGTAGTAACTCTCCCTAAACCTCACAAACATCTCATAAGCTTTAGAGGCATCTCCATTTTCAAAGTCGAGATTTAAATCACTATAAGGATAATATTCAGAGTTTAAAAACACTTTGATATTTTTCAATTTACAGTGATCAAATTCATCAGTTCTTTTTCGTGCACTGTTGTCCCTACCTGTTTGGAAACCAAATATAATATACCTGGGCTTCTCCAAACTCGAAGACGTCTTAACTGACCATGTATGTCTCTTGGTTTCGGGGTATGATGGGAGTTCGTGTAGCTCCAAACTTCTAAATGCAATTTGCAAATTTTTATTTTGCAATAACATCTTTTGTAATTGAAGCTTCTCCCCATGAGATGGCACCACATGCGGCATCACCCACTGAATCGATTTAAGTGTAATTTTAGGAATAGGATCGACACCAGTTGGAGCATTAGATGTTGTTAATATACAATTTAAGTCGCTTTTGGATCTTTTCAACACCAATTCTTGTTTAACATTTACTAAAACCTTATTAAAATCCTCAAACACACCCATTAACAGCTCTAACGGGACACAAGTACTAAACTTGCCGCTTTTATGGAACTCCTTTAAATTTTCATCAGAATCAAATGCTACATTTGACAATTTAGTTGTTTTATTGTAAGAGCACAATATTTTCATAAGACTGGAAATTCCCGGATTTCTTACAATATCTATTTCTTTACCAGCAACTTCGTATCTAATTTCGTCAAATAAGAATGCAAATGCATTATTTATAAAATGTCCTTTATCATGATTCTCTATTTCTCCTTTAATATACAGATAACTCCTACATGGGAGTGTTAGTAAATCTTGATTATTTATGCATATTCGAATTTCATCGGAATTATTTATTGCCAAAGTGTTGTGTGGAACATAGGAGTGATTTGTAATTTTAACCACGCTATCGTCGTATTGGAATTTTCCTGTAACGTCTAGAAAATCTTCCATTTTTATTAATAGAAAATTTTAACTTCAACCCAATTGATCGCAGAAACCTGGCATTTTGCACACTCAGTCCGTTCTTGTAAATTCTCATATCTTTTTTATATGACAAGTAATTGTAGTTTCTTCTTTATTAAAGTCAATTGGCTTGTCGTGTTGATCTGCAAATGTAATGCTAACAACATCTAAACTTCTCTTATTTACAGGGAAGTATATAATATTACTGGGGACCTCAATAATTTTGTAGCCGGGGGGAGCTTCTGGGTAAAAACTGTGTATGGTGTGTGATTTGTCACCATTTAAATAAGACCCATTCGCAATATTACATTTTACTCTAATCACATTTACATTATTTATGTTGATTTTATTTACGGATTTAAACGCAATATCTGGAGTAGAAAATCCTTTAAATCCCAATAATTCAGACCCTAAACACGGTTTTGTAAAATCAAACACATGGCTAGAATGTAATGTGGCTTTCATAGTTTTATTATCGGCTATAAGTACAAAATCTGGGAGTTGCTTTTGAATTTCCTTCGCAAGCTCAAACACTTCGTATGTACCTTCAGCAATTTCAATTACATTTGGAGCTTTGTGATCGTAATAATACACATCCTCACCCTCGTCTATAGTTAATTTTGTGTCTTTAAGTTTATTTAATTTTGGAACTAGCCCTTTGTAAAATATAAGTTTGACTTTTGTATTAATTAATGCTACTTTATTTTGTATAATAACTTCAACTTTACCAGCTAATGCCCGGTTTAATTCGTCAATTGTGACCTCCCCTTTTGGGGTTGTAATTTTGTGCATTTTGTAATATGTCAAAGTATTTAGAGGTTTTTTAACATTAAATATAGAATTATAACTTTGAAAATCTACCAGTCCAATTACATAATCACCATTTAATTCTATAGGAGGAAAGAACACCGACTTCAACTCTGGC
The DNA here is from genome assembly GCA_963675035.1 of Allygus modestus. Lineage (NCBI taxonomy): Eukaryota > Metazoa > Arthropoda > Insecta > Hemiptera > Cicadellidae > Allygus > Allygus modestus. Next base: position 96,906,002 of record OY776111.1, on the reverse strand, counting down.
TCTGTGCCCGTAAATGTTATAGTAAATGAATCCATTTTTATAAACTAAAATTTTTCAGAAATGATAAACATAAAATTCCACAAATGGAACTGTTTAAATCTTGTATTTGATCAGTTGTATAGTAAATTTTAGATGGTACAAAATATTCAATTACCTCTTTTGGAGGCTGTATTCCGAAAGGGTCAAAATATATTACAATATCTTTATTTTTACGATATGCTGTCCAATGTGTGCCCCTGTCACTGTCTAAATTAATAATTCCACATTCTCTTACTTTTGGCCTTAGATGTTTTAGCTCGTTTTTTAGGTACACTCCTCGAAAGTGAGGCACGTCTCTTGCGGCCTCTAACAGCTGAAAGTTGTCCATCTTTTTTATTAAATTTTAATCCCATTCCCATTTTTGCCTTGGCCTTCATCAAATTTGTCACTGCATAAGCTGCTGCTTTTTCGGCCAGATTGGCGTCCTTTGCCGAAACCCTAGTCCAAGCCTGGTCCGCTAATCTCATATCTGCCTTGTTCCGGGCGGCTGTATCAGGATTATTCATGTAGAATATGTCGTACTCTTTACAATAAGAGTCTAGCTTATTTTTTGGAGGTACATTTCTGGCTAAATTTTCACGCACGTTAGTTCCAGGTCCACACCATTTATAATTTCCAGGTATGTGGAGAGGGAAAGGAAGGTTGTTTATAAGGGTATTTAACAAGCCACGGCCTCTATATGGCTTTAAGAATAATCCCTTACCTTGGACCTTTTTACACTTTCTCTTTGCCATTTTTATTATATAAAAAATGTCATTTATTCAACAAAAGAACAAATTTAAAATAGCACATAAAGAAAATACACCATTTTTATTATATAAAAAATGTCATTTATTCAACAAAAGAACAAATTTAAAATAGCACATAAAGAAAATACACCAAAGAAGTTGGGTCTATTTCCTAATAATATTCGCTGTCTTATAATAGGGCCCAGTGGTTCGGGGAAGACTGTTGTAATTTATAACTTAATTGTAAAAAAACAAGGATTAAAGTTTACAAATTTATATATAATATCCAAATCTTTAGAACAAGAAAAATATAAAAAAATAATTGAAATATTCCGTCTGTGTGATGAAGTTAAATTACACACATATTCAAACTGTGAAATCACACCAAATGATGTAGAATCACACTCAATAGTTGTATTTGACGACATAAATAGTCCAAATATCACACAATTTTTCTCAATGGGCAGACACAAAAATATTAACAGTTTTTACTTGTGTCAATCTTACAGTAAAGTAAACAAACATTTACGTGACAATGTTAATTTCCTAATATTATTTAAACAAGACGATTTAAATTTAAAACATGTGTATAACAATCATGTGGGAAATGATTTTTCATTTAACCAATTTAGAAATCTCTGCCATCAATGCTGGGATAGGTCTAAATATGGCTTTTTTGTAATAGACAAGGAAAGGCCAAAGAATAATGGGAAATATAGATTTATGTTTGACCAATTTTATAATGACCAAGGGCAAGAGTGTTGATGCCATCCAGAATAAACCTCTTGTCGTCATCAAAAGAGAGTGCCTTTTTGTTCATCGTTAATGTTTGAAGATGGTGGTTTGTGGATTTAATTCTTGTAACATTCTCATAGTAATCTTCCCCGGTTGCAAGACAGTTTAAGTAATGTTGGTGTCTTAAGAGATGTTTAACTGTAGCATTGTCAGCCCCCTTTGCCTTTTTAACCTCTAGCTCATTTTGCTTTTCTTTTTCGTATAACCATTGTAAAGGAATGAAAGAGTATAATTTTGGCCTTAAACCACAATATTCATACATAATTTGACCATTTAATTCGTCTTTAAACTTGCCCGTAACTTTTTTATTTTTATCAGAGTATAAGAAATGGTCTTTACTATATGCAGAGGTGTCGAAACAGTCCAAGTCACTTTGTATTTCCTTGTAAAAGTCCTCTGTTACTATAGAATAAAGAAGGCTGTCTGTGTCTGTCATTAAGAACTTTTTATTCTTAAATTTTGACATATAATTATAGTGGAAATCATACATTATTACTTTACTGATATCCAAAATGGTCATTCCTAAATATATTGGTTTATCAAACTTTACAATTAATTTATTTAAATGCACAGCATGCAAATTGTTATCGAACATTTTGCTACAGTCAAACCTTGGCTTTGTAACGTATTTTGTTAACTTAGACTCGTCTACAAGATGTATATCACGAAACTTGCGTTGGTTCATAATTGTTCGACCAAAGAGACTGTTATTTAACAGTTTGTAAAAGTCTTTTTCAAAATCGTGTTTAGCTTTTTGTCGCTTTTCAATATTAAAATTAGCCATTTTGATTGTCTGAATTTTAAAATTCTGTGGTATTTTGTAACTACCAAACCCAGTTCTTCGTATTTTTTTAGTGCTTTATAATGTAAAATATATTTAGTTTTGTCATTTAAATTTGGTATTAATTTTCCATTCATTTTTTCTGGTGCGAGCGGGTAAACATTATGCAAATCATGTAAACTTTTATCGTATTTTAAATCAACTTCCAAAATAAATCCAAAGTTTTCATTTTGATTGTATTTATAATCTTTCTCATTTGTCCATCTAAAGCCATCAACGGGCAACGACTCGCACATTGCTGTAGAGTATAGCGAGTTGCAGTCTAAGTATACAAGATAGGTGCTTTCTTGATTTGGGTCATAATGTTCGCCCATGTACTTATTATTGGCTTTAGCATAGCGCGTGGAAATCATACTTACACCGCCTCTAATGGCGTGTTCTATAAACAAATGCATGTCAATGTCTTGAAATAACTGTAATTTTATGCCGGTCATTCTAAGACACGCCTCCCATGATAGTCCAGGCAGTGAGTACATATGAACGGGGTCGAGTTTATAATCCTTTAAACATAAGTCCCTAAATGTCTCAAACACATCAGCCAATAACAACACATCTGTTTTAAGGTATAAATCGTGATATTCTTTTAAATTCTTTATATTAAAATGATTCCATACGTTTTTAGCATGTTCATATTGTGCAGGAGATATACATTCTTTAGTTAGACTGCTGTAAAATGCCTCTATGGGTGGGAGGGGCTCTAAAAACTTTTCTGGTCCTGTCATGTATTCGTACGGAAATTCGCCCTTACGTTGTAGTAGTGGATTGTCTATAAATCTAAATGTATTTAAATTGGAAGCTAATTTGCTTAAGGGAAGAGACAAAAAGTTGTAGGAATCCAAAAATACCAAATCATCAACAGAGAACGAAATATACTTTTCCATATCTTTGGCTATGCAATTCAATTTGTGATTAAATTTTCCCAAGTGTTGCATTATTAAATGACCATCATAGTTTTTAAGATTGTGGAAGAATACTGGAATTTTCTTGGTTACTTTATAGTTTAAATTGCAAGAGTTATGGGAGGGTCCTCTGAACTCGCCTGTTAGGTGGCAGTGGTCGCGCACTTTATCACACAGTAACAGCTGTTGGCATATGTGGCAGTGTGTAGAGTTTTGGAATAACGTCTCTTGCTCTGGAGTCATTACAAGGGGAACATATACTCCCATCTGACTTTTAATAAAGTCATAAGTTTTAAATAACTTTTCGAAAAACACATCCATTACATTTTCACCGCTGTACAACTCTTCGTAAATAATTTTAGAATCTCTCACCACAACATAAGCAAATCCAGAAGGAGTGTGTTTGCCACAGTTTATAAAGCATTCGAAATCTGCATAAATCACAAAGGGAGCTTTAAGTTGATATTTGTAATTCGTAAATTGTAGTGTATCTTTTTTAGACATTTGTACTCTTTGGGCAACAAAGGTTTTACAATATGTTATGTGACGTTCCAATATATCTTTGGTGTAAAAATATTGCAAACAGAACTTGCAAAAATATTTCTTATGGTCATATTTTGTAGACCGTAGCATTAACTTATCAAAATCACGAATTAAACAATAATGTGATTTGCGGCTTTGTTGTAAAAGCAGCAGGTTGACGTGCGTATTACTATTTAGTTTAGTTATTCTCAATGGATATATTAATTGTCCTTCAATTCCATATACATTAACACTTATGTTATTTTGTTTTTCAAATTTATCAATGTCGGATATTTTTACGGGATATTTTATATTTGACATATTCAACTGGCCTATGTGGGGTTCGTAGTAAAATACTCGATTTGCATTTTCTTTACGATTCCTTGGATTCAAGCTTGCTAAAACACTCCACACGAAACATTTATTATCACTATTTTTAATATTTAAAACAGCGTGTTTTGATTTTATATTTTCTGGTGTGGGTATGTATGAGTTGGGAGTTAGGGGTTTATACTTGTAAACATGCAGCTGCCAGTATTTAGTATGGTCATATATCCATCCACTGCCTTGGGCTTGATACTTGTGCATGGAGGTATCGATCTTAAAAAGTGCTTCTTTAATTTGAGTCTTTAATTGTGCTTTCTCAATTGATAAATTAGTTAAACTTCGAAAATCAGCAATACATTCTTTGTCAATGATTAAATCACCATTATTGTCCACCGAGTGTTTGATGAACTTTACCCTCCTAATAAGAATCCATTTGATAGGTAGGGGACAAGATTGAAGAGTGTCTAATACTTCCACAGATTCACCGTTAAAAATATACAACTTGTAAGGTCGTTTGTCACATCGTAGGTGGTGGCGTTTCTTGTCACGAGTGATGACTCTCTTACACACATTACAACTATTGTGGTTATTAAGCATATGCATTTTAAAATTGCTATTGTCAAATATTTGATGGCATTTTTTACAAATTTTAGGAATAACTTTGTGAATGTTACGATAGTGTCTGATTAAATTACCTCTTTTGGAGCAGGGCACGGAGCAGATTGCACACGACAACATGTTCGATGTAAATAATTTTTGAGATGGCATTACTCTGCTTTTTATAAACAAAAAATTACCATTTTTTAATGTTAAATTAGACAAAAATTATGTAAAGATGTGTGAAACCAGCGTTTGGACTGGATACGTATTCACACTGTACAATATCATTTTATAAATAAAACTGCCAACTATCAATCTACATATTCAATTAGAACAGATAATTTAATATTTAAAGTCTAAAATTCAAAACATATTTTACTTGAGAATTTAATGGAAATCTATTTTAAAATTTGGAAATGCAGTCACATTTGAAATATGATTTACAAATGGATATTTAAATATGGAAACCTTAAAATTTGGAAATGGTGAATTGGAGATTTACAAATATTAGGCTATTTCACAATTTTCGGATGGATTAACAGTTGTGATTGTCCCTGAAGACACCACCTTAGCTACAACTACCGTCGCTAACACTCCCAGCTAACCGAAGTCCTAGGTGTGAGACGTGGAGAGGCTGTGGCGCCGAGACGTCCGGTGGAGAGGTGAGCCGTGACGCGTCCAGTGTGGTGACGTCATCTGGTGCCGGTGGTCGCCTCGATGTCGTGTCGCTGGTGACGCGTCCGGTGTGGTGACGTCATCTGGTGCCGGTGGTCGCGTCACTGGTCTTGTAGAACAATAGTGCTGTGTCGGTGGCTCCTTATATACACGTCGAGAGGATTTTCAATTTAACCAGGAAATTACCTCACATTGGCTGGATTTTCAACCAGGAAATTACCTCTATGGTAAGTGGAAATTCTGGTCAATGTGTCAAGCACACGACCGACTTTAGTGTGTTAGTATGTCAGTGAATGGCGGATTGTTGCGTGTGCAAGCAGCGGATCGTTGCGTGTGCAAGCAGCGGTGCGGATCGATGCGTGTTTTAATTAATCGGTTGGCATTTTTAATTCGACCGTAGTTGGGATTAAAACACTACGACAATCATCCAAGTTTTAAATCAGACAGAAGTTGGCGGCAGTATTTTTTTTTTAATTTGGGATATGTGGAATTTATTAAAACACTAGGACAATCATCCAAGTTTTAAATCGGACATAAAGAAGTTGGCGGCTGTATTTTCCAAAATTTTTTAATTTGACTGTAATAGTAAATTTGGGTAGAATTTATTAAAACACCAATCACATATCCAAATTTTAAATCGGACAGTAAACACCAAAGATAGTTTTTTTGAAAATTAATTTTAAAAAATATAGAGGAGGGATGGGGACAATATATTTAATATAGGCAAGCATTGGGTATTAATATAGGCCAACAAGGAAACTTGTGTAAGGCGGGAGCTGGCGTCGGCGCAAAAACGGCTCCCCATAAGAATAACATGGGAAAAAAGCGCCGAATAGTATGCCTCTTTGCTAGTTCACCACTACTGTAATCTTTTTTAACATTTATGATTTTTTATGAAAAATCCAAAAAACTGAATTTTTGATGTTTTAAGTCCTGTAATTTCTGAACCCGAATTTTTCCAGAAATGCGGGTGGTGTCATTTTGTTGCAAACCTAAAGTTCTACAAACCACGAAATTTTAATCAAAATCGTTAGAGCCGTTTTTGAGAAATTTGGAGTTTTCATGTTTTTTTGCGGTTTTTGGGGGATAATTACCCTTAAAAATCAAAAATTCAAAAAATGAAAAAAACACCTGGGGATATCGTGGATTAGTACCTACATACCAAATTTCATCAAAATCGGCCCATTGGTTAGGGCTCTAGCTCTGTAAACATCCACACAGACACACACACACACACACACACACACACACACACACACACACACACACACGGACACACACACACACACAGACATTACGTAAAAACCACTTTTTTGGGTTCAGGGAGCACCAAAACGAATATTTCCACTAACAACTCAAATTCGAAAATTCTGACGAAAACAATACTTTCTCCATATACTACGTATAAGGGGGAGAAAGTAAAAATGTATCTCCAGATGTAGTAAATATCGTTAATATTTGTAATAGTTTAGCGAGAAGTATGAAATTGTACATATACAGTATTGATTATGAATTATGCATATGCTGATAATGAATGATGATTAGTGATTTAAGGTTACGAAAAACTGCCGAGAAAATCGTTTACGATCGGGTGGTGCGTTGGTAGAGACAGAATGATGGCCACTTGTTAGCCTTGAACATGTTAGGTCTCAATGATTAAGGGTAGTGTTATGGATTCGTTCATCGTTCATTTAACTCTCCAAACCTTGTAGCAGGGACTCCGGGCTACTGGGGTATCTAATGGTTAATTTTTAAGCTAACAGACTATAAATTTCATCTCTATGCTTTTGACCTACACATTTCCTCAGATCTTTCAGTTTTCAATAATTCGGATTACTAATTGTATCACTCACGGACAAAAACCTAACGTCGACAAAATAAAAATAATAATCGTGGCATTTAAAAATACTCATAAATGTGTTATCTAAATGTATTTTATTACTTTAATATTGTTATAATAAATTTACAGAACTGTCATAAATGATGGATTTTAGTATCCGTTAAATTATTTTACTAAAAGAGTTTTTATCTATTGAATTGTGATTTTTTGATTTAGTCTTACATTACCAATTTCACTTTTCTGTATACTAAAGTTAACGTAAAGGTGTAGTAAGACTCTCAGATAAATGAATATCATCTTACACATTAGACTCCCACTTAACCCTTGAATAGTTCTCTGGTGTCTTTGAGGACCCCTGTAAATAAATTATAAAAATAAAAAGGGGGTTTTATTCGCCAAAGTAAAAAGTCATTTTTAGTTGTTGAAATTTTTTAAAGTAAATAATTTATTGTTTTGATGATATTAACGATTAAACTACAGCAAAAACGCTTATTGTAAAATACTCATAATCAGCAAATATTGTATAAGAAATTCTAGTCATAGACATTTTAGTCGACTTGATAAACTGGAACTGCAATTGGTTGTAAGCCTTAATTATGATATCGGGTAAATATGATTATTTGTTTAAAGGAAGGTGATTGTGAGTAGTAGGGAATCTCGAAGCTATAATATCAATCTATAGTTTAGGTTGTTAATTGTCAACAAATTTTACTTTAGTTTTAAAAGGTTCTTATAATCAAACATATTATGTTTTTTTATATTAGTAATTTCACTTTTGGGTTACTATTGGGATTGAGCTAATGCAACCACAAGATAAGAAGAATATATTATTTTACTTTAACGTCTATTCAAATTTATATTATATAAAAAAGGTGTAGGAAGGAGTTTGCTGCAGACGGTAACTGTTTACGGTATGCTATTTCAAATTGCGCATATATAACTCAAGCAAGCATGTTGAACTGGGACTATGTAAGAATAGAAAACTTTATTTTATACATCAGGAAGACGAAATTCCATCTTTTACCTCAAAACCGACGCCACGACAAGCCGATAGTATCTTGTATTGTAATTATTTTGTTTTATGGTAAACTTTATAGGCCTCAGTAGTATGTGTTTATATACTACAAGCTGAATGCGAGCCTATTGAACGGCTTGTAGTGAGCTAAGGGAGGTCGAGTGGGATTAGTGCTGACTCCAAATGATTCCGTAAACGCGTTGGCGTACTCCACACAATACTATGCCACAGCCTACGGTTATATACTACAAGCTGAATGCGAGCCTATTGAACGGCTTGTAGTGAGCTAAGGGAGGTCGAGTGGGATTAGTGCTGACTCCAAATGATTCCGTAAACGCGTTGGCGTACTCCACACAATACTATGCCACAGCCTACGGTTATATACTACAAGCTGAATGCGAGCCTATTGAACGGCTTGTTGTGAGCTATGGGAGGTCGAGTGGGATTAGTGCTGACTACAAATGATTCCGTAAACGCGTTGGCGTACTCCACACAATACTATGCCACAGCCTACGGTTATATACTACAAGCTGAATGCGAGCCTATTGAACGGCTTGTAGTGAGCTAAGGGAGGTCGAGTGGGATTAGTGCTGACTACAAATGATTCCGTAAACGCGTTGGCGTACTCCACACAATACTATGCCACAGCCTACGGTTATATACTACAAGCTGAATGCGAGCCTATTGAACGGCTTGTAGTGAGCTAAGGGAGGTCGAGTGGTATTAGTGCTGACTCCAAATGATTCGGTAAACGCGTTGGCGTACTCCACACAATACTATGCCACAGCCTACGGTTATATACTACAAGCTGAATGCGAGCCTATTGAACGGCTTGTAGTGAGCTAAGGGAGGTCGAGTGGGATTAGTGCTGACTACAAATGATTCCGTAAACGCGTTGGCGTACTCCACACAATACTATGCCACAGCCTACGGTTATATACTACAAGCTGAATGCGAGCCTATTGAACGGCTTGTAGTGAGCTAAGGGAGGTCGAGTGGGATTAGTGCTGACTCCAAATGATTCCGTAAACGCGTTGGCGTACTCCACACAATACTATGCCACAGCCTACGGTTATATACTACAAGCTGAATGCGAGCCTATTGAACGGCTTGTAGTGAGCTAAGGGAGGTCGAGTGGGATTAGTGCTGACTACAAATGATTCCGTAAACGCGTTGGCGTACTCCACACAATACTATGCCACAGCCTACGGTTATATACTACAAGCTGAATGCGAGCCTATTGAACGGCTTGTAGTGAGCTAAGGGAGGTCGAGTGGTATTAGTGCTGACTCCAAATGATTCCGTAAACGCGTTGGCGTACTCCACACAATACTATGCCACAGCCTACGGTTATATACTACAAGCTGAATGCGAGCCTATTGAACGGCTTGTAGTGAGCTAAGGGAGGTCGAGTGGGATTAGTGCTGACTCCAAATGATTCCGTAAACGCGTTGGCGTACTCCACACAATACTATGCCACAGCCTACGGTTATATACTACAAGCTGAATGCGAGCCTATTGAACGGCTTGTAGTGAGCTAAGGGAGGTCGAGTGGGATTAGTGCTGACTACAAATGATTCCGTAAACGCGTTGGCGTACTCCACACAATACTATGCCACAGCCTACGGTTATATACTACAAGCTGAATGCGAGCCTATTGAACGGCTTGTAGTGAGCTAAGGGAGGTCGAGTGGGATTAGTGCTGACTACAAATGATTCCGTAAACGCGTTGGCGTACTCCACACAATACTATGCCACAGCCTACGGTTATATACTACAAGCTGAATGCGAGCCTATTGAACTGCTTGTAGTGAGCTAAGGGAGGTCGAGTGGTATTAGTGCTGACTCCAAATGATTCCGTAAACGCGTTGGCGTACTCCACACAATACTATGCCACAGCCTACGGTTATATACTACAAGCTGAATGCGAGCCTATTGAACGGCTTGTAGTGAGCTAAGGGAGGTCGAGTGGTATTAGTGCTGACTCCAAATGATTCCGTAAACGCGTTGGCGTACTCCACACAATACTATGCCACAGCCTACGGTTATATACTACAAGCTGAATGCGAGCCTATTGAACGGCTTGTAGTGAGCTAAGGGAGGTCGAGTGGAATTAGTGCTGACTCCAAATGATTCCATAAACGCGTTGGCGTACTCCACACAATACTATGCCACAGCCTACGGTTATATACTACAAGCTGAATGCGAGCCTATTGAACGGCTTGTAGTGAGCTAAGGGAGGTCGAGTGGGATTAGTGCTGACTACAAATGATTCCGTAAACGCGTTGGCGTACTCCACACAATACTATCCTACAGCCTACGGTTATATACTACAAGCTGAATGCGAGCCTATTGAACGGCTTGTAGTGAGCTAAGGGAGGTCGAGTGGGATTAGTGCTGACTACAAATGATTCCGTAAACGCGTTGGCGTACTCCACACAATACTATGCCACAGCCTACGGTTATATACTACAAGCTGAATGCGAGCCTATTGAACGGCTTGTTGTGAGCTAAGGGAGGTCGAGTGGGATTAGTGCTTACTCCAAATTATTCCGTAAACGCGTTGGCGTACTCCACACAATACTATGCCACAGCCTACGGTTATATACTACAAGCTGAATGCGAGCCTATTGAACGGCTTGTAGTGAGCTAAGGGAGGTCGAGTGGGATTAGTGCTGACTACAAATGATTCCGTAAACGCGTTGGCGTACTCCACACAATACTATGCCACAGCCTACGGTTATATACTACAAGCTGAATGCGAGCCTATTGAACGGCTTGTAGTGAGCTAAGGGAGGTCGAGTGGTATTAGTGCTGACTCCAAATGATTCGGTAAACGCGTTGGCGTACTCCACACAATACTATGCCACAGCCTACGGTTATATACTACAAGCTGAATGCGAGCCTATTGAACGGCTTGTAGTGAGCTAAGGGAGGTCGAGTGGGATTAGTGCTGACTACAAATGATTCCGTAAACGCGTTGGCGTACTCCACACAATACTATGCCACAGCCTAAGGTTATATACGTTAAAACCTCACATAAAAGTGTCCCAGAAGTGTAGTTTAAAACTGCTAATCAAAATATTGCAAACCAAAAACAAAACCTCGTGCAAGGGGGAAAGTTCAAATGGTTTTAGCGAATTTCCCCTATAGGGAAGAAGCTATTACCGTAGTCGGTAAGGTAAGACCTAGGCCCGGGACCATGATAACTTTTCGTTTTGAGGTCCCCAGATGCCTAAAACACCATTCGTTCAATACTGTATAATATACAATACAGGGTGTTTTCGAATTAATGTTGCTAACTTCGGGATATTTTTCCTTATGTCAAAAGGAATGTAAACCATCATATAACCGGGGGTCTATCTCTTTTCGATTACTGTCTGTCTGTCTGTAAGTGATTTTTACAATAAAATTTATGTTTTAAAAAGGGCTTGACCAAGTTCAATCAAACTTTGGTTAAATATTCTTCTTGATAAGTTCTTTATTAGAAAAAATACGTTGTCACAATATCTTTCCGTTTAAAAATGGCGGCCATTGAAAGTTTTTAACCTCAAATATCTAAAAAACTAGAAATTTTACAAAATACTTTCTAGAATAGAAAAAGTTAGTAAATGGAATTATAAATCCATACTTTGTTTAACATTGAAAATCGGGTTAAAATTAACTGAACTATGACTGAAAAACGGAACACATGGCTACATTTTGCTAACCTAACTAACAAACACTTAAAATAATTCAGTTCAGCATTCTATTCAACTTCTGTTGCTTGTTAACACTATTAGCCAGTAAATCAACTGTTGAGTAAAAAATGTAAATCAGCTGTTTTTGCAACAATAAAACCGTTTTAAATGCAATGTTTATTTTATTGTGACATTACTGTTAGAAGAATACTGTTTATATGGTTTGTATTAAAATTACTATAAGTTCATGGCTGTAGAAATTGTTTGCATTTTCTTTATGGATCTGCAAGAGGAAACGCTAATGAAGCCAGGAGGCTGTACATGGAGTCATTCCCGAACAGGATATCTCCTAGTGCCCCAACATACATTAGCGTTTACAATAGGCTCACTTAAACCGGCTCTCTTAAAGTGGTTAGGAACGATGCGGGTTGCAGTAGGACGGTAAGATCTATAGAATTCGACTAGGATGTGTTTCGCCGGTTTGATGAAAATCCAAAAACATGTACGAGAGCTGTTGCTAGGGAAGTGGGCGCAAGTAACACAACGGTTTGGAATGTATTACGAGAGGCAAATTTGCATCCCTACCATGTGCAAAAGGTAGGGATCCACGCTTTGATCCCGGAAGATTATCCCCAAAGAGTTCAATTTTCGGAATGAATTTTAAAAAATGTTGACGAGTTGCCAGATTTCCTTGGTAAGGTGATGTTTACTGATGAATCATAGTTCACCAGAGAAGGTATTTTGGTTCTTATGGAGTATACATGACCCCATGGGTAAAAACTGGGTTTCTTAAATCAATTGATACTTTACCCAACGATTTTCTTTGAACCTTGCTTACTGCATTTGCAAGAATTAATGGAGATTGCTGACGTGTCAGAGGAATTGAAAGTTTTGATTCAGATGCATTTAATTTATTCTTTGGAGTAAGTACTTTAACACCAACTTGTCTCCTGTTAAGATTTAATTGTGCATTCAATAGATTCACAATTCAGTTCTAAACTCTTAGCAAGGTTCCGGACTTTGGTCTTCTCGAAGAGTGATTGGGATGTACACTCGTTGTCTAACGTCCCTCATATACTCTCGAAACTGCCTAACTCGACGTTGTCACTGTGGCATTTTTATAAAAATATCCAGAGTTAATAATAAAATGTGCACAGTTAGCAAAAAAACCTTCATAACTTTCTATCACATTTTACAGATATAAAATGTTTTACTCGACAATTCACAAACAAATAATTGTTCAAATTACCTAGAAAGAAGGTTCTTGAAATTGGCTTTCTTGAAAAGTGACTGTATATGTCGACTCGTGATCCAACATTTCTCCCATTATCCCGATGAAATTGCCTAAAGATACCAAAGTAAATAAAATATGCACCATTAACAAAGTAACCCTTGGCAACTTTGTCAAAATAGAAATGAAGTAGTAATTGTTTTACAGGCTAATTATGTAAAGGCTAAATTACAGGGGTTTAATTTAGCTAAATTACACAGGGTGATGAAAAATCAAATATATTTGGTTCAGCAGAATTGGTTTATGCACGTAAAGAGTAAATAAAAAACACCTGTTCTGCATGCTCCATAAGAAATAACATTAAAGACGTCGCGGAGGGCAATGAAAAAGTGCGTTTTTTCAAAGGGCGCATCTGGAAGCGAAGCCCTTTCGATAGCCACAAATTATGTGTGTGTGCAGCTATTTGTTTAGGTACAGCCATGGAATAGTTAGAGTAAACTCAGCTGATCAATGTTTTTAAATGGACACAAATCGTTCTTTGAGACCTTTATCGATCATTTTCTGACCCTTGAATTATCTTAATCCCTTCAAAAGGCTCATCTAGACGTTAAGGACTTTCAAATAAAACATAAACCATATAATTTAAGACCCAATGGTTTAGCCGGTAGCCCATACACAAAAATCAAATTATCTATACTTATTTAATAGGCGAGCAGGTTTTTTGTCACAATCACTCCTCCTAAACTACTGAACCGATTTTCATGTTTTTGGTGTTACTGGAAAGAGCCTAACGTGAAGTTGTGCGGGATTTTTTTTTATAGAGAAATAATTTATGAGTGAGGCCCTGGGGCCCCTTAAAGTTGAGTTTTTTCCCATAAGCTTAACTTTGGGAAATAACTATAAGTTTTGAGCAATCAGCTGGATAGAGTAAACACAGTTAATCAGCAGGCCATGTTGGCTTTGGAACGGTAACACAATATACGGGAATGTCAGTATAATATTACGTTATGACCGTGAGCGAAGCCGTGACATGCTACTTGTTTTTACTTTCTCCCCTTATACATAGTACTGTATATGGAGAAAGTATTGTTTTCGTAAAAATTTTCGAATTTGAGTTGTTAGTGGAAATATTCGTTTTGGTGCTCCCTGAACCCAAAAAAGTGGTTTTTACGTGATGTCTGTCTGTGTGTGTGTGTGTGTGTGTGTGTGTGTGTGTGTGTGTGTGTGTGTGTGTGTGTGTGTGTGTGTGTGTGTGTGTGTGTGTGTGTGTGTGTGTGCCTGTCTGGATGTGTACAGAGCTACAGCCTTAACCAATGGGCCGATTTTTATGAAATTTGGCATGTAGGTACTAATCCACGATATCTCCAGGCGTTTTTTTCATGTTTTTGAATTTTTGATTTTTAAGGGTAATTATCCCCCCAAAACCGCCAAAAAACATGAAAAATCAAAATTTCTCAAAAACGGCTGTAACGATTTTCATTAAACTTTAGTCGTTTGTATAACTTTAGTTTTCCAACAAAATGGCACCACCCGCATTCCTTTAAAAATTCGGGTTCAGAAATTACAGGACTTAAAACACCCAAAATTCAGTTTTTTGGATTTTTCATAAAAAGACATAAATGTAAACAAATATTACTATTCACCATTAAAAAGAGCTCAAAAAACTAAATAATTTAGTATTTTGAACTACTATTCTACGATAGCTGGTTTCGGAGAAAATTGAAATTTTCATTTTGCGGTAAACTCAGTACGTTACGCAGAATGTTATTCTTATGGGGAATAAAAAAATACTATTTCTATCTTATTTACTGGTCAATTTCATTCAAACTTGATATGCTTGTCACGTTAGCATTGACCAACAGGAAATTCGAAATATGTTGCCCTTAATAACCCTGGGGGGGAATAGGGGGCATTTCCCCTCTTAAAACCACGAGTGTAGCAATGGATTCTGTAGTGCCTCCAAAGCAGGGATTTGGGTGGATGTTTTTTAAACAACTTGTTTACAAGATTTTCTGTACATTCGACCGTGCTTTGTATTCTATATTTAGTAAATAAAAAGTAATTTATTCATTAAAGTTGGGCTAAAAGGGAGAAAGTATGTGTCAGTTTCCTGATACCGTTTATTTAATAAAGAGATTTCTATTTAAATCAAATACTAAAAACCAAATGTCTTCATGATTACGTGTAAATAGAAATGTCCTTTTTTTAAGAATTATAGTTAAAATCTTAAAGCATACGGAAAACTCATTAAAATCAGTATTATAGACCCCTGAGCTATAATTTAGTAAATATTCAAGGTAACTCTAAATCCCATTAAAGACATTCAATCCTCATAACCAAGTGTATCTGCTGTTTTCCTCGATCAAACACATTTTTAAACCTACTTGCTGCCAATTCTTGGATAATCTTACACTCTTATAAATCAGATCCTGTATGCCCGTTTCCAAGTTTTATTTTTTGTCAATGGTTTGTGTTTTTATCCTGATTTGCACCTCCACAAATGATATTTTGTTCGTGAAACAACAAATGATATTTTGGACTGAATATAAACATTTGAAAACGGCCTTGCAAATTTCTAAATCCCATCGAAAGGAGCAAAGTGATGTTCAAGAACGGCCAATAACCAATGACACGTTATGAACAACCGTTACAATAAATCCAAACGTGAAACTCCCGACTTTAACTCCCATTTTCGTTCAGTTTTATCACTTTTGGTTAAAAGTAACATTAACTGGGTTTTTTTTTAATTAAATGAGGTAAGTACTGTTCACATTACACCAAAACTAATTAGAAATTAACTTAAATGTGTTCTTTTGTTTCTGTCAGTTTCTACAAACTATAAAAGTGCTAAGTTTGCCTAAAATACCTTACTTTATGCGGTAAATATTAGATTCCTAAAACTTGACAAATTCTGTTGATATCAACATCACTGTGCTAAAGGTAAATGGAAAACGCCAAATGAATCAGAGAATTATCATTGCGAACATCAGGTTAAAGGTTATCAGGTTATCAGGTTAAAGGAGTACCAACACAAATATTCCCATCAATAACACAAATTAGAAATATTGACAGAAATCAAACTTTCTTCTCTCCCAATACTATGGATATAGAGGGAAGGTAAAGAGATGTATTTATCTGTTTTGAGTTTTATATAAAATTGATATTATCGATTTGATATTTTAAATCTATGCAAATATCAGTAAGAATAGTGCTTTCAACATAAAATATATTTGCATTATAAAAGGTAAAACAATACGTTTTGACAAATACTGCCTTTTCTGAGATAGTTAATGGTTATTTATGATCATAATACCATCTTTAAAGTACTTCATAAACAAATATCCTAAAGAGGAATACAGCTATTCTGTGAGTATCAGTAGTAAGTAAGGCGGCCAGCAAAGTCATCAAGAGTAAACCCTCCATCTATCCGACTTACCTCAGCCATTGATATTGCCCGGGATATCGGTACAAGCTCCCCGAGATTTATCTGTAATTTCATTCCTATATGAGGCCATCTTAAATTGATTTCTCTCTGATAAATAAAATTGTTAAAGTAGAATGAGCTGGTAATATTGGGAACTTGCATGGATGATAAATCTTAATTTAGTTAATCTACTTAATATTGTCTCTCCTAAATAAATACTTTTCACAAAACTGTTGTATATAATAATATTTATTGTCCTACATCCACGTAGCTCATAATAAACATTATATACAACCAAGGGGAATTAAGAAATTTTGTTAATACGTCACTTGGAATAGCAAAATAAAAATAGAGAAATTTACTCATTTTGATAGATCTAATTTCAAAGAATTAAATCACTTTGGGATAATAATCTGAAATTAAATCAATTAAATATATCAAACTAGAGAATACATTATGTGTATAGTTTTGTATTTTATTTCGCTGTATACAAAAAAGTATCAGTTTTTAAGTGACAGAAATTTTACTAAACTAAGAATTCCTGTGATCCATTATGACAAAGTGGGGTGCTGCGAGGCTAAACATTTCAATTCAAAGTTGAAAAATACATTCTTAGTACTTTAAGGTAACAATTTCAAAAATAATAACTGACAGGAATATTAAATTTAGACTGATCTTCCCAATCAATAAATTTGACAACAAAAAAAGGCATAATATTTCAAAGAGAAGTAACAATTCTAAACTTGTAATAATATAAATGAAATAAAATTACAGTACAATAAAGAGAAAAAAGCGTCTTTCCCAAATAATGACTTATTCTATATTTGTCCGAGCAGCACAAGTTCAGCCTATTTATAATTAAGTTCTTTCCTCGGTATTTAGTTTACAATGATCAAAGAACATACAGTACATATTTCAATTAATAACCATCGATCGCTTAACAATTATTTTTCCCACGCTGAGTCCACTATCACAGCATATCTTTAGTTATAGAGTTATGTTTAGATGTAATTTATTATTACAAATCTTCAATTATTTATAATAATAACTCTAGTTGTGCATATTAATACTAGAGGTTTAATTTAAGAATAACTGAGTGTCATCAAAGATATTCACTGTCCATTATAAATCATTGTCATAACGTAAGTAATTCACCGTCATATTACTCATTATGAAAAAAGGAAGTATAGTATAAATTTGTAACATTTATATTCGTGTTTCGCCACACATAGTTCAGTCGCGAGACGTAAATTATGGAGCGGATGCAAATGTATCAATGTTTAAATAAGCTTGATATGCTCATTAGTGAAGGCACCGGGGAGCCTCCCTGCACATTACAGCAGCCGATACTACCTCTCGCTTTTTATACTATAAATATATATTTGTTTCATACTTGAACAAGTACAGTACTGTCCTTTTTCTTTCTGCTATTATTATTTTTTTTATTTCATTACACATGTATTTGTTAATTACATTCATTTTAAGGAATAAATATTCATTTTATATAATTATTCATTTGCCTAGTTATACTGTTTATAACAACAACAAATAGAAATATTTTACTTGCAATCTTGACCTTTTTTTAACCTTAACTTGTTTGTCATTAATCCTAAACTGTAACATTCATATATCTCCTGACTGAATTATGGAAGTTTATTCATTAAAGTAATTTTCTCGTTTGCTCAGATAGATCATTCGATTAAACGTCTGAAAGAAGTCCAGAGAATAATTAAAGTCGTAAGAAATATTTAGCGTCGTCTCAATCCTAATTAATTACGTAATAATGTTTTATTACACTTGAAAAAGGGTCCATGCTTAGTTGAATGAGTCCAGCAAAAGCTACCAATAAGCAAATTCACCAAGCAAATTATACCTGAGGCAGTGGAGCTTGACCTTGTACGGATTATTATGTACAGAGTGTTAAGCTTGTAAACGTACTAAACTTGTTGTTTTTGACGACTATTTCATTGGACACGATATGTTTTTAAATAAATATAACAAGGTAAAACAATATTGCATTGCACGATCGTGAGGGTGAATTTATTTATTTATATTATTTTCATTCGTCTTACACTTTTTATAAAATGTATTTTGCTGTATGGTGTAATATGATCACTTTTTCTTATTAGCTATTTGAAAAGAAAATTAGTACGCCTATCTTTGTAGGTTCTTGTATATTAAACCATCTTAATTTCAGGTTTATCGGTTCAAAGGGGTTTTTCGGTAAAACCGAATATACATGACGATAGGTAGACACTATCTTCCTTTTGTGGATATATTAACAATTATTCACAAATAAAGGTGATGTTTTTTAACATTTTTAGTAATTAACGTCCTAAATAAATAATATTAAAAAGGTATTATGCCTGTAAATAAACAATGCCATTGGGGTTAAACTTTGATTATGTCATTGTTTTATGAAAAGACATCTAGTCCTCTTACAGTGCGGTCGCGGAGCGAGGGGAGAGGGAAGGGGAGGGGGCAATTACTGCCGCTGCCCCAGGCCGCACGTGCCCTGAGTGCAAGTGATTGTGTGGCCAACGCCAGCAATAAATGCAATAAATATGTTATTGCGTACACTATATTAGTATTTAAACTATACCTACACTAATAACTGTTACGTTATATTTTTTAGTCTAAAAATGCTCGATCGAAACTGTTTAAAATTACTTTTTAATTTTTACAATTTTATTTTACGTTCTCAGCATTATTTTCCATGGGTTATATCAAGCTAAAAATACTGTTAAAAAAATTGTCCAATCAATTACTTGTTGTTTTCTAAAGTTTGAGAATAAACTAGCTTTTATGTAACCGAACATACGGTCGGAATCGTTTCCCGAGTTTATAACTTATATTAAATTGTTTAACAAAATAGTTACAATTCGTAACTGGCAGACCGCAACACTGCAGAGGTAAATATATTATACAGCCTTTGTGGGTTTCTTGTTATTTAACGCATAGCCAACATCGCATATTACAGACATCAACATTCTAAGAAAATAATTTGAAAACAATAATTGAAACGGTAAATGTGAATTAGATGGTTGTGTAGCGGGCCGTTCGCTACACGATTATATGGGAAGGTCTTCGATAAAGAAATACTGTAAATACAAAACACTCAACTAAACACGCAATAAATTAAGGTCAAGTTCAACAAAATATATACGTTTTAGACACATTTTATTATATTTCAAAGTGTTTTTAAAACAAACGGCTTTATTATTCTGTTATAAAAATACATTCCTATATTTCGTTTCGGATGCCATAAGATTAATTTCAGTACATACAGTAATTCAGTAATTACAGTACTTAACATTAATTACAAATCATAGATCAAGGACGTGCCAAGTTAAGTCACTACTAACCATAGTCATTATTAATTTAACTACTAACAATACAACATTAATTAGCCATAACACAGTAATTAATTTGTATAACACACCTTGCATGGAGTATAAAAAGCAAAAAATATGACGTACTATTATAAATTAGGAAAAAATACTAATTTGAACAGGAATAATATGTACATTTGTTGGGCATCTTTATAAATATATGTTAACATATGTGTAGAAATAATGATGGTGTATAGTTATTTAAATAGCTCGTAAATATCATGTTGTTAAATATTCTGACAGTTTTGTTTTAATATACGTTATCTTTACCTTACATTCATGGAACTGCCATGTAAAATAAATAGAGCATCATGTTAGTGCTTATCTAATCTTCTCGGTCTGAATACATCGTAAAGAGTGTGTAGCACGCGACCGACCCTCCGCACCACCGAGACGACCCCAGGAGGAAGGACTGCGCCACCGCCGTCACCGGGGTACCAGATAGGTCTTGAGACAACCTCAGGAGGGAGGACTGCGCCACCTCCATCACCGGGCTACCGGATGGGTCTTGAGACGACCCCAGGAGGGAGGACTGCGCCACCTCCATCACCGGGCTACCGGATGGGTCTTGAGACGACCCCAGGAGGGAGGACTGCGCCACCGCCGTCACCGGGGTACCAGATAGGTCTTGAGACAACCTCAGGAGGGAGGACTGCGCCACCTCCATCACCGGGCTACCGGATGGGTCTTGAGACGACCCCAGGAGGGAGGACTGCGCCACCTCCATCACCGGGCTACCGGATGGGTCTTGAGACGACCCCAGGAGGGAGGACTGCGCCACCTCCATCACCGGGCTACCGGATGGGTCTTGAGACGACCCCAGGAGGGAGGACTGCGCCACCTCCATCACCGGGCTACCGGATGGGTCTTGAGACAACCCCAGGAGGGAGGGCTGCGCCACCTCCATCACCGGGCTACCGGATGGGTCTTGAGACGACCCCAGGAGGGAGGACTGCGCCACCTCCATCACCGGGCTACCGGATGGGTCTTGAGACGACCCCAGGAGGGAGGACTGTGCCACCTTCATCACCGGGCTACCGGATGGGTCTTGAGACAACCCCAGGAGGGAGGACTGCGCCACCTCCATCACCGGGCTACCGGATGGGTCTTGAGACGACCCCAGGAGGGAGGACTGCGCCACCGCCGTCATCGGGGTACCGGACGGGTCTTGAGACAACCCCAGGAGGGAGGACTGCGCCGCCTCCATCACCGGACTACCGGATGGGTCTTGAGACGACCCCAGGAGGGAGGACTGCGCCACCTCCATCACCGGGCTACCGGATGGGTCTTGAGACGACCCCAGGAGGGAGGACTGCGCCACCTCCATCACCGGGCTACCGGATGGGTCTTGAGACAACCCCAGGAGGGAGGACTGCGCCACCTCCATCACCGGGCTACCGGATGGGTCTTGAGACGACCCCAGGAGAGTGGACTGCGCCACCTCCATCACCGGGCTACCGGATGGATCTTGAGACGACCCCAGGAGGGAGGACTGCGCCACCTCCATCACCGGGCTACCGGATGGGTCTTGAGACAACCCCAGGAGGGAGGACTGCGCCACCGCCGTTACCGGGGTACCGGATGGGTCTTGAGAAGACCCCAGGAGGGAGGACTGTGCCACCTCCATCACCGGGGTACCGGATGGGTCTTGAGAAGACCCCAGGAGGGAGGACTGTGCGACCTCCATCACCGGGTTACCGGATGGGTCTTGAGACGACCCCAGGAGGGAGGACTGCGCCACCTCCATCACCGGGCTACCGAATGGGTCTTGAGACGACCCCAGGAGGGAGGACTGCGCCACCACCGTCATCGGGGTACCGGACGGGTCTTGAGACAACCCCAGGAGGGAGGACTGCGCCACCTCCATCACCGGGCTACCGGATGGGTCTTGAGACGACCCCAGCAGGGAGGAGACGACCCCAGGAGGGAGGACTGCGCCACCACCGTCATCGGGGTACCGGACGGGTCTTGAGACGACCCCAGGAGGGAGGACTGCGCCACCGCCGTCATCGGGGTACCGGACGGGTCTTGAGACGACCCTAGGAGGAAGGACTGCGCCACGGCTATCACCGGGGTACTGGAGGGGTCTTGAGACGATGACATCACTTGCGTCGATTAGGGTAGGCTATCTACTACTGTTAAGGCAGGGACCAAAAGGAGGATGGGTTGTAGCATGGCTAAGGTGTTGTACAAGTAGGTGAGGCAAAGGACAATAACTCTTTTATTTTCCAAGGTACCCTTCCCCCCACGTGTAACGCCCTTCCCTGAGGGGGTTTGACTATATGGAATGGAATATTTATGGTATTTAATATTTTCTTGATTAAATTCTCATACACAAAATCCGATGAAATATCTTTATTATAAATTATTGTTAGTACATTAACTAATTTATATAATCTATTTTTAAAAGATGAATATAATGATTGATTTATTAAGACCTCCATTATCAATCAAGCAGACTTAAAGAGATTGAATAGCAAGTAATACAATCAAAACGATATTTACAAACTCGTTAATTTAATGATTACATATATTTATTCAAAAAAATAACAAATTTTAGGCAGAATTTTGAACTAATACTCGCTTTTCCTGCAGTTATACCACTGCTACTGTTAATAGATTGCGAAAGTATAGTTATAAGTATTTTAAAAGTAGTCTATTCGTCTAAAATATTTGACAAAGAAATATACGGAAATCCTACTACTCGGATGTACCCCTTATCCAACCGACTAATTTATTTACAACAAAATTCAGGGTTCTCTTTATACGCTAGCGTAGCTCTCCCATAAGACAAGGAGATAAATAATACGGACAAGACAGCTGTCCCAAAAGAAGCATACAAGTGAATAAATCATAGGATAAGACAGCTCTCCTCCGAGGCATCACTCTGGAATAACTTACAGTGATAAGACTACTCTGTCCTGAGGCATCGTTTAAGTAGAAAATCCCAATAAAAATACAGCCCTACCCCAAGACATCACTCTAGGGAATAAACCATAGGAATAAGGCAGTTCAACTCGAGGCAACACTTAAGTGTATGAATCACAGTGATAGACAGCTCTGCACCAAGGCATCACTTTAGTGGATTAAACTTCAGGGATAATACAGCCGGTACCCCGGAGCTTCGGTCTGGTGGATCCAAAGATAAGAAATCATGTCCTGAGGCATGACTCTATGAATAAATCACAGTGATTAAGATAGCTCTGCCCCGAGGTATATCTGTAGTGGATGAATGACTTAGACAATGCAAGTCCATCCGAAGGCAATACGATACTTGATAAATCAGGAATGATTGATTAATGTCTCCTCTTCACCTAACCCAAGTAGCAGAACAATATTGTTAAAATATTGAAACAATGTTGAGCAATATTGCTGACAATATTGTCAAAGTAATATTGTTACAATATTGAAACAATATTTTCTCAATATTTATAAATATTTCTTGATCAATATTGTTCGGTAACATAGAACAATGTTAGAAAAATATTTTCAATATTACGACAATATTAATTTGAAATGTAGAAATGCTAAGGTTTAAAAATAATGAGAAAATGTTTTCAGACATTTTCACCTTGAAAAATACGGTATTACAATAAAATTGTAATCGTTAAAGTAATTACAATTTTGGAAGTGTGAGGTGTTAAACTGAAAAGAAAATACACAAATTTCACGCGAGTGTTTCAGTTTACACGCGCTGAAACAACTCAATTACTGTACTAATTATTCCGATATTCCAATATATTAGCACGGCAGAATGCGCGCGCAAGCTTTAAGCTTTCGCCTACGGCCGCACGCAGCGCTTTTGTATATTATTATTATTGCTTTTTCCTTGTTTGCGTTTCCCGGCAACGGACGTCTCTGCTTTATTCTTTTTATTTCGTTATCGAGCCGTGTTTGTTAATTAATTAATTATCTATTTCGTTAGTAGTCGTTAGTAGTTAGTCGTTAGTCGTTAGTAGTTAGGGCTAAGTTATTTGTTTGAACGAGTATCAACTTTAGTTCTCAACTGGATAACTAGGTAAGTGAATCATGGATAAATGTTAGAGTATTTAACCTATATATGCCATTGACCCAATGTTATTGATAAAAGTAACACGTTGTAAATTAAGTTATTGGTCAATTGGTTTTATAAGTTAGTTTAGTGTCTAATTGAAGACTATCAATCCCATCCCCCTGGTAAACCTATGGAGTTAAAGATTAACTTATCCTTAATAATTAACCTAGTTGTAGGCTCCAGGTAATCATGTCCTAGAAAGTTAAGAGATCATGAGTGAGAGTGAGACTGTTTGCTTAAACCAATATTGGGTTGCTTTGAAGGTTTGTTTTAAGCTACATTCTACAGATTCACAAAGCATAGGCCTAGTAGAAATATTTAAATTGTCTGATAAATATGCTCAATATAGGCCTAGGTAGATTATTTAGGCTGTGATGTCTAGTATAAGATGTGGATGTGGTTTAGTTTGGCCAGTAAAAAGGTAAATCATTCATTTGGTTGAAATACATGACCCCTCTTATTTTTAAGTGTAACAACTAACATACAGATTATTATATTATTTTGCAATCGACAACAAAATTGACCTTAATGATGTACCGTAGGTATCGAATAATTTCATTCGGTTATTTATATCATTCTGCTTATGAAAGTCTATCCGAAACATCAAACTTAGGCCTATATTCATGGTGGAAGGAAAAAATATGTGCTACTCCAGTGCCTAAAACAGGACGATCCTGCGCATTTACGTCACGCGGTATGCAAGCTCCACTTCGCTGACATACAATTTTTTTTACATTAAGCTGACAGTCCACCTGATGTGCATCCCGAATGACGTCACAAACCTGCGTAATAGCACACCTATTTTTTCCTTCCACCATAGCCTACATTAATATTGATAGGCTACCGGTATTTAGAATTTTATCGGTATTTTGAGGTTTTGATATCCTATATTGTGGGTCAAACATAAAGTTGTATAACAGTTAGGCGTTGGCTACTAAAGCAGAATTCAAGTAGGCGCGGGTGCCAGTTCAGAGTGTATTAAGGTCGTTGTTGATTGATGTGATAACATACAGCATTTTTGGTAGACATATATAAATAAAGATTTTATTCTAACTTACTATCAAAGTTTGTATACTGAACTGACTTTTGTCATTGAATTTTTTTTGTTTAGTACGACACTAAATATTTTTTACTTTGACTTAAGTAGCCTATACGAACCAGTACTACTCCGCCACGTTAGTTCTGATAAACCAGGTAGTACAATATTAAATATTTTTGACTTTGACTTAAGTAGGCCCCTTACCTAGCCTATATACGAGCCAGTACTAGTCCGCCACGTTGTTAGTTCTGATAAACCAGGCATTACTGTCTTATGCCCATTAATTTGCTTGGTAATATGTAAATTGTCTTTAAATTCTAGTGTTAAATTTTAAATTTACTTAATAATTATTACCGGTATGGTAAATAAACTTAACCTAACCTTATCAGTGTTCTGAAAACAACTGGCACTCCTGTAGCCTACATCTACACCAATTGACTCTAAATGAAAATAAACACGTGAACATTACCTGTCTTTTTAAATTTTTCATTGCTACTGTGACCTAAAACGGGATGTTTGGAATCAACAGGTTAAACTATCCCAAAGTTATGATACTAAATTAAAGTTGACAAAAAACAGGGGTCATTTAAACAGATAATAAGAACCCATTTCAAATTAAAATCAAGTAAATTTATTAATTGAAATTCCGTGTTTGGTTTTAATTATAAGTGGGCATGTTTTCAGTTATGTGTAAAAATGTCTAAGAGGAGGACATTTGGGCTGGGCTACCGCAGACTATCTAGATCCACAAAATGGAGAAGATGTGATGCTAACTCCAGTTCTTGGCACGGTGATAGTGACAGCTCTCATGATGACGATTTTACAGAGAAGGACTCTTTAACACAAACTAATAGGAATATTGAAGATGTGAATACACCACTTTCAAATACACCACTTTCCCATGTTATTTCACCACATACGGCTTTCTTAACGAATAATAGACCTACTGATGAAAATTTAACCTCTACTTCGTCTGAGGAATATGACTGTTTGGAAGTACCATATTCTTCTTCTGATGATACTCATTGTAGTCAAACTGAAAGTTCAGAGACCGATAGAGATTTTGAAATTAATCTTCCATGCTCATCTTCCCAGTCTCCTTCCAGCAATTCTAATTCAACAGATAGTCCCATGACACAATTTATCCAAAAGTGGGCTGTTGATCACAATGGTGCCAAATTCTTCTGTAGATGCCCTTTTAAAGGGTTTAAGAAATCACTCTTGTTTTGTTGGTCTTCCAGGATGTGCAAGAACAATCCTTCATACACCATCTAATTTAAGAAAACATACTGTTGATCCAGGGTTTTATGTGCATTTAGGGCTTAAAGACCAACTAATAACACTGATTTCATCTGGTTCAATTTCAGTTGATAATGTAAAGCTATTGGTAAATGTTGATGGTTTACCACCTTTTAAAAGTACCCAAGGAGAGCTTTATCCAGTTTTGGTTTCCATTCTCAATATTCCAAAACTGAAAGGAAAAGTAATTCCTGTAGGCTTGTATTACGGTACTGAAAAACCAAGGAGTGTCACAGAGTTTTTAATGCCATTCATTGATGAATTGATTGAATTGATAAACAGTGGAATTAGACTTGGTGATTTACATATTGGTGTTTCATTAGCAGGTGTTTGTTGTGATGCCCCTGCTAAAAGCTTTGTCATGGGAATAATTGGACATGGTGGTTTTTACTCATGTACAAGGTGTACTGTAAAAGGTGTCACTATAGAGAAAAAGAGGGTTTTTTTACAGTCTGATTGTCGAAAAAGGACTCATGATGATTTTGTAAATAAAGTCGACAAACACTTCTGCTGTAGAGACACACCACTGCTGTTAATTCCAAATTTAAATTTTGTAGACTCTTTTGTACTTGATTACATGCATCTTGTATGTCTTGGTGTTGTAAGGACATTATTATTAATATGGACATCTGGCACAAAGACTTTGAAATCATCAAGGATTTCCAAAACAAGTAGGACTGTGCTGACAGAGAGACTAGTTTCGCTCACATCTAAAATTCCGCGTGAATTTTCTAGAAAAACTCGAAATTTAAGCACACTTCTTAGGTGGAAGGCTACTGAGTTTAGATTGTTTCTGTTGTATGTGGGACCTGTTGTTCTGAAAGGAATTTTAGATTGTGAACGCTATGTAAATTTTCTTGAACTTCATGCTGCAATGACAATTCTGTTGAACCCTGTCTTGTGTAAAAATGACGAGGCCCGTGAAATTTCTAGGAAATTACTTGTTCATTTTGTTGCATCTGTTGCTGTTTTGTATGGAGATCAATTGATTACCCACAATTTTCATGGGCTTATCCATTTAGTGGATGACGCTGATAACTTTGTCAATGAAACTGAAGGGTTTTCTATAAATGACATATCAGCATTCCAGTTTGAAAATTATTTACAAACACTTAAAAGGTTAATTAGAGGTAAGAATAGACCTCTAGAGCAGATTTCAAAGAGATTATCAGAAAAGTTTGCCATAGAGAGTAAAACTGAGGTGGAAAACAAGCCATCACTAACCTATCCATATTTTTCTGAAAGGTCTACCCACAGTTATGGCCCTTTGTTAGCTTTGTGTTGTGCTCCACAGTATACATCGGTTGTGTTTGAAAATTTTAAAATTACAACTTCATTACCGGATTCTTGTTGTAAATTATCGAGTGGTGATATTATTAGAGTGTATAACTTTGCTTACTCTACTGAAAAGAAAGAAATGGTGGCGATTGGGAAAAAATTCCTCACCAAAACAGACTTTTATGATGACCCTCTTCTCCCAAGCTCTCACCTAGGGATCTTTAGGGTGGAAAAATTGTCTTCTTGGAAGTATTGGCCTGTTTCACATATTGTTACAAAATATGTATGTTTGCCATATAAAACGGGATTTGTAGTCTTCCCTCTTCTTCATACTTCATGTTAACATTTGGGAATGACCACTCAAGCGAAATGCCACTTCACTCATTTGTTGGTAAGAGTAAGTTTTGATACCTACTCAGCTTTTGAAAGACAAGATAAAATTACACTTTCTCTTTTAGGTCAGTTCTTTTCTAGGATAAAGAGAGCCATATAATCTCCATCCTGAAAGTTTCTGTAAAGGAATTGAATCTTTGGTGTATATGATGGCCTGGTTTCTTCCGTTTCCTGTAGTAATTTACTGTAAGAGACGTTGTTTATAGAATAGTTTTTACAATTATCACAAAGTAATTGTTTTATAGTTACAAAGTAAATTGAACTGTACTAAAAAATATCAGTAGTAATTTGGTCTTATCTATGTTTATTAATGTTTATTTATGTGTTTGGAATCTACAGTTATACAACCGTACAGTTTAAAAAATCGATATAGGCCCTACTCATTGGAAAAAATATGGTTTATTTGAAATAATATGCCGACTTAACAAAAATAAGAATAACTTATTGGGAATGGGATGAAAACCTTATTTTTGAAGACATGTTTAAAACAACTCACACCCAAATATATTTACAGATTTTTACTCTTTTGTTTTAGAATGTGGAGCATAATTTGGAGGAAGGACATGATGTCCTATGATGTGGTGCCAAATGTGTGGATAATGAGCGAGGAAGAATGCCTTTACCCAGATAGTGGCTTGGCGAAAACCAAGAAGATGGCTCGAGATTGTACCCAACCCGGTTTAGATTGGGAGAATGCTCCAATAGAAGTGAAAAAGAGAGATGTTGGTAAGTTAAAAAATCAGTTTTAAGCCCAATTAATAAGGTAACATCACATTTTACACTGAACCAAAATAATTTTTTTTATTGTCTGCCTACCCTAACTCCCTCCCTGTGTATCCCTTAGGTCTGGTGCACACTGCCGACTATTGAAGTCGCACGCAGGCACCATAGTTATTAGCAGTTTGCTACAGTTTTCTGCGACTGATCGATGATGCGACTAACTTAATGATTATTGTGTCATTTACGAGGTAGATAAAGTAAGATGGTCACATTCCCTCCGAGACGAAGAAGGCTTTCATAAATTTTAGTATTCTCTTCAAGTTTAACTAACAATTTATAGGCCTAATTTATTTTTTTATCCAGGCAGTAGCAGTGACATAAATTTTGGTTTTAATATTTAACATAAAAGTTTAATTTTCATTGATTCTGCTGATTTTATATATTAACTAACTTAGCTATGTACTCCTCCTCCGTAGGGGTTGTCAAAATATATGTCTTAAAGTCAGTGAATAGAATATAGAAAACAAGTCTGATCGAAATCAGTGCGCCCGTTTCCCTGTGAAAAGCGAAGAAAAGCACCCGAATAACGTTTTTGAGCGACTGCCATTCTTTTTCCAAAAGGCATACGACAGTTTAAAGTAGCTTAAAACCGTCTCATGCATATATAGAATATTATATCTGACTTTGATATAGCAGTTGAAATGGTACATTTTATAGACTACCTATTGTCTTTGTTGTCCACAGACAATTTTGATCGAGGGCTGTCGGATGTTATAAGGATGACACTTGGGAAATCTACTGTCACCTCTTCCGAAAATGAGGACAGGGGACGGGGAAAAAGAAAAAAAACAAATCACAGGCTTGCCTTTGATGAGTACCTGGCATTGGATAACAGTGATGCAGATGGGGAAGACGATTTGTTAGACGCGCAAGAAGATGTGTCCCCAGTGTCATTTAGTGGAGATAAAACTCCTAAAGCAAAAGAAAGGATGGTTCCTTCTTTTCCAAATTTTACCCCACTATTAAAAAAACAGAAGTGTTACCCTCACAAACAATTGGAATCACCTGCTGCATCACCATCCAGCCGACAAATGGCAAAGCCAGGTGGATGTAAACAGAAGGGCAAGACACACACTTGTTGTTTTGAAAATGGCTCGGTGAACTTAGAGATGCTGGGACACACCTTGTGTTCTTTATCACGTAAGTATAAATTGACTTTTCCTGGTTTTGGACACGTTATAAAAATATTAGTAGATTTTAACAATAATCTGTTGAGTGAGGAAAGAATAAGCTGTAAATTAGCTCCTTTCAAATGTGTGAAGCCCGCAGCTGATGCTACATGGGGAAGCTACATTCTTTTTAAATGTTGCATTTATGGTTTTCTAATATTGTACAGCATAGTAAATTTCATTCTAGTTTTCTATTCAATTTTCATGTATAGAAAATGCGAGAAGGTTTGGTTTAAAAATATGTTTTGTGAAAATTATAACAATTTCATATGAAACAACATTTGAACTCTTCATTGTTTAAACGAAAAATCACTCTTACTGTTAATTTGTATTTCATATTCAGCCCGTTCAACAAACTTTTAAACATTTAATAAGGTTTAACTTCAGTTTTTAAGAAACAGAATTAGGCTTGAAGTGACAAAAATCCGATTTGATTCAATATCCGAAACAATGTGAGCCGGGTAAAAGAAATGGGGGATTGGGGATCAGGGGAAATCTGTTTGGGGCATAAGTCTAACAGAACGTTTGGGGGAAATTAACGCAGAAATATGAATATAAACTAACTGAAGGCAAGTTAGATATGGGAAGGTATACAGAGAATGTAAACAGACTGGTTGGTGACTGGGTTGGTGTTACAGATCACTGAACACCAATAGGTAATGAAACTAAATTAAGAAATAACTAGTGGAAGCAATTGGATTTTACCCAAAGGAAAGATCGATCTGCCAGATAAAAACTTGCCAAAGCCAGCTTCGATGGGTCCCTACATATTGATATATAACTAACCTGTAAATTGAATCTATTGAAATAATATTGCTGAATCACCTAAAAATACCTAATTAATACTACAACATCCTCACAAGCCAAACACATTGATCCTAAATACTACATTTGAATGCTTTTCCTGACGGCTTTTCCTCAAATTTCAAGTAATCAGTAGGTTCAAATTCCAAATTGTGACTTGGCGTAAAGTTTCAATTTAAAGTACCTATCATGAAATAATTGTTTGATATAAAATAAAATTCTGAGCACAACAAACTTCTATTAAGCATAAAGTGAAAAAATAGTAGGCCAAAAATCAAATGAATATGTAAAAACATAATAACTAAAAATGTTTGTAAATATTTTATTGTTAACCATATGTTTGTTTTGGGTGAACTTTGCAAAATAAATTCCAATATGAAACATTTGAAGGAAACCCAGGATGCTATAGAAAAATCCGTGGAAGTACTAATGGGAGGAGCATTTTCAAGGGAAAATGGAGGTGTTGATGATTTGCATTCCTCCCCAAGTCCAATCATCGAGGATTTCCCCATTGCATCCATTGAAAAGTTCAGAAGCATGGAGCAGAAGCTCCAGGACAAAGACTTCCTACTGCAATGTGTAAGTGTATTTTTTATTTAATCCACAAAATAATCCTTAAAACTTATGCATTATGTAGTTCATGTTGTTACAATGCAGTATAATTTTCTTAACAGTATTGGTACTGTAAACTAAAAATTGTATACAGTATAATTGTATACTGTAAAATCTAACCCAATCATTTTTTTAGCCATGGTGAAGAAGCTATCCGTTACTTTGTATGAGGTTTAACATGCCATTGGGTAACATACTTTTTTTAACAAACTGACGGATTTGTGTATAATGATTCTACATAAAAAAATACAAATTGTTTCTATTAAAATTGTAATAATTTTCTGAGCAAGAAATAGGCTCAGCTTTCAAAAATGTTGGTTGTGTTACCTGTAATACAAGTTATTGCACAAAATACCACCTCCGCAGTAAACTTATATTATACTTATTACTCTATTGGCGAATACTGTATGACTATTAATTTATTTACAGTCCATCAATAAGCGCTTCTCGAATTAAACTTGAGTGGTCACACTGAATATGCCGGCATTTTTGTTAGAGATGGACCGATTCAATTCTGTTGGTATGGAGTAGGAACTTTTATGAATTGCATGTAAATACAATAGCCTATTAAACTATTAATTTTCTCTGTTGTATTGATATGTATTGCTTTTACTTTCTCCCCCTTATACATAGTATATGGAGAAAGTATTGTTTTCGTCAGAATTATCGAATTTGATTTTTTAGTGGAAATATTCGTTTTGGTGTTCCCTGAACCAAAAAAGTGATTTTTACTTGATGTCTGTGTGTCTATCTGTCTGTATGGATGGATGTGTACAAAGCTAGAGCCCAAACCAATGGTCCGATTTTTATGAAATTTGTTATATAGGTACTAATCCACGATTTCTCCAGGTGTTTTTTTAAAATTTTTTTGAATGTTTGATTTTTAAGGGTAATTATCCCCGAAAAACCGCCAAAAAACATAAAAAATCAAAATTTCTCAAAAACGGGTCTAACGATTTTAATTAAACTTTAGCCGTTTGTAGAACTTTAGTTTTCCAACAAAATGACACCACCTGTATTATATGTACTCATCCCCAATGTTATTCTTATGGAGAATAATTAAAATTGTATATATCGCTTATTTGTGAATATATTTTTATGAAACTTGGTATGCGGCTTTATGTGGTATTAAGTCATATATTATGCATTGGAAATTCGCTGAGTACGCAGGTTTGCTGCGACGGGGGTATTTTTATTTTATTTTGAGCTAAATCCAATGGTCAAAACGAAACTTTGATATTTTTAAAGATTACATGTAAAAAAACTCAAAATTCATTTTTGGGGTACAAACCCCCTCCTCAAGAAAAAAATACCCTTTGGATAGGTCGATCTGTCTGGTTTTCGAACTTAAAGTCATAAATGTTGCTTTACACGTTTGTACTAAGACTTGAAAATTAACTATGAGTAGAAACTACTCGTTAAAATAAACTATGAAACTAAAAAAGAGTAATTAGTTTTAATCATGTTTACAATGTTATAAAAGTAATATATATATAAAGTTTTTAGCGAATGATGTTTTTGGCATCTGGGGTCCTCAAAACTAAATGTTATCATTGTCCCGGGCCTAGGCCTTACCATGCCAACTATGGTAAAGCCCAGAACCGAGAATCAAAACGAGGTTGTTACAGATTTTAATTTATTTTTAGGTTACATTTGCTGCATCTGCAGCAGAAAAAACATCAGTCAGCAGAACTATATGTAGCATAATGACCAAAGTTCTAACTTTGGAGGTGGCAGTGAATTTTACATGGAAAGGAGTCCAGAGGAAAAACCAAAAACTGGAAAAGAGTGCATTTATGCACTCTAATCTTGCTAAAGTGGTGATAGGTAAGATTTTGTCAACAGATTTTTGACCTCGTTTTGTTATACGATTTACTCATATAAACTTTAATTGCCTGAATCAATATTTTTTGTGTGTACTCCTTTGGACCTAGTTTAGTAAATACCGTAATACAATTAACTAGGCCTGTACAGTTGTTTGTACAATATTCTATTGGAGTATTTATAAACATTATTTTTACCATCCAAACTCATATGATTTAATTATTAACTTGTTGGCATGCAGAATAACAGTTCTTAGTAGAATAACAGCTGCTGGCATGTTGAATAACAGTTGAAAGTTGTCTACTCCTGAAGTGATCACATTTTGTAACTTCTTCCAAAGTCACCCACAATTTATATATGATAGTAAAGTTAATAATTTGAAGAATGTAATTTTAAACATAGAACTATGTAGTTATTTGTGTGCTTTAATAATGCCCCTTTTTAAAGTCCGATGTGATTGATTGGTCAAATCTGCAATACAATTTAATTTTGGTACCTCTATTACAAAAATCAGATAAATGGTTGTCGATTTAGACAATAAACTCAGTCACTTCAAGGTATATAGTTTATGAATAAATATTTTTAGTTTAGTTTTAAGGTGTCTGTAATGTTTCAGCCGCCACAAGAAAATGTTGGGTCGATGCGGAACTTAACAAAATATATGTTTCGGCTGCAACCTGGTTGGCGCAGTCGCAGGCAAAGTTGGATAAAATGTAGGAATTAAATTAAATTTTATCATCGTTGAGTTCATAGTTAGTCTTTTGAACAGAGTAGCCTACCCATCATTTAAAATTTATTGATCAGCAACATATTAAAGCGTTAAAGCAAATAAAGAGTATAATAATATAGATTGGTATCAAATGAAAACTACAGTAAAAAGTTAAATGTCTGCAATAAAACGTATTTTATTTAATTTTGTCGTTGGCTTTCATTTAGGAGATTAAAGGAATTGAGTTTCTACTTTTGAGTAAGTAAGGAAATATTTAATACCAGTGAAACAAAATTATCAATGAAACAAAAGTGAAAGTTCTTAAACGTTCTTAATTTCCTCACTTTTAAACTGTTATTGTTTCAGCAGTGCCCAATGTCTGCTACATTTTAGCCTAATCTTTTAAATAATTTTTGTATTAGCATGATACGTTTTGTTACAACTAAACAGTTTAAATAAAATATGTCACAACACTAAAGTATATTTACACTTATACTGTACTTACATACAAGACGGTAAAATATACACAAAAGATGATACAAGGCAATCGATTTCAACCAGTACCTAATCCTTTTGGGGCGTAAAGAGTCTGCAGAATTCCCACCATTTTGGATTTTAGTCCTATGAGACCAATGTTTAAATCGCTGACAGTCAAACACTCGGTGCCTTTTGTCCTAAAATTTCTAGCTTCATGTATTTTAAAAGAAAACAACAATAACTAGGCTTTTGTGTGGTTGGATGCTGTTCATATTTATTTTATTTTGAATAAAAAATAATACTTGATAAACAAGAACAGTTTTCGTGAACGATGACAGACTTCTGGACAATTGAACCTCACAGATCCCTAAGAGTATTACTATAAAAGTATACACAGGTTTCAAATTAATCCGATTAAAGAAACTAGTACTACTCATGTTTAAAAATAGACATTTTTAAGGAATTTAACATTTTGGCCTTATAGGACTAAAATACAAATTGGCGGGAGGTACTGCAGACTCTTTTAACACCTTGTGGACTGGACTTGAATAGGGACCAACAAGTGGTAACTTAATTATTTTTCAGTTCTCCAATAGAAAATGAAATACTGTTCTTAATGTATGAAATAACACTATCAAGAAAACTAACGGGTTGTCTTCGCGTAGCACCTGGCTTTGCGACGGACTTTCCCCTCGCCATAAGGATGATTGCCGACATTTATCTGCTAATACTTTGATAGCCTATTAATTTTAATTATCAGAGACCTTGCTAAATTAAAAAATTAAAACATTTATTTCTAATAATAATATGCGAATGATCCAAACTTGAGCTATCCGATGTGAATTAAAATTGTACCAACCACACACCTCAAGAAGTATAAATATAGTTGTAAATATATCAAAAATACCTGAGTATTTGCCGACATATCCTTAACTCTTGTACTTTCCTATAATTTAAAAAATAAAAATTATAACATAAAAGTAAATAAAATATATGATTTAATATGTGTCAAATGACATAGGTATATATATATATATACTTTTTTTCAGGAAAGGAAAGACAGCTCTTCAAGAAGCAACTGCTGGAGGAGCTACAGGAGATTAAAAGGACTGCTTAGACCAGTACATGTTATTTGATTTTATTAGTGGACAAAGGCATTAAGCCATAGAATAAAAATATCATTTCTAATTTTGTTTTCTCTTTTCTTTACCTACCTAAATTGCACAGAGACAATATGTGGACAAGTCTACTTTACTTATGATTATTAACTGATTGAAAGTACAGTGCCTTTAATTTGTTAACTAACACGTTCACTACCACAATGTTAAAAAAAAAATCGTAACCACAGACTGGCGCCACAATTTTGCGGCGGGCGTGGCCTACTCATAGCCCAACGCCGCAGATCTGCAGCGGCTGGGTTCATTAAAATAGACTGCCGCCGCAGAGCTGCGGCGTTGGTTTCTTGATACTAAATGAGAAATTTCTTCGCAACGGTCTATTTTAAAGGTTAGATGGTTTAGGCATGGTCTACAGGATAATCCGCCTTATATATGCGGCGCTTGGTCTGTAGCCAGTACTAGGACCAGTCTACAGGGAAGTTTATGATTTTTTCCGTGGGCTGTCAGAGTGACCCGGCCGCCGCATATATGCGGCGGCTGGTAGCGAACGAGTTAACTTATTAGCGAATTTCCCCTATAGGGAAGAAGCTATTACCGTAGGTCTCATGGTAAGACTTAAGCCCGAGACCATGATAACTTTTTGTTTTGAGGTCCCCAGATGTCCAAAACACTATTCGTTCAAATTTATATATATGTATATATATATCTATATATATATATATATATATATATATATATATATATATATATATAGATATATATATATATATATATCTATATATGTGTCCGTGAATGCGATAACTTGAGTAAAAAACGTCCGATTTCGATGAAATTTGGCTCAAATGTGTAAACTGACATTTATGACTTTAAGTTCGAAAACCAGAAAAATCGGACTATGGGAAGGGGGGTTTATGGGGGTTTTAAATTTTCCAAAAATCAGTTTTTTGCATTTTTTACCCTAACATTTTTAAAACACTTAATTTAGGTTTAGACCATGTTATAGAGCTTAAAAAAACAAATAATATGGTATTTTGAATTATTAACCTAGGTTAAGTGGTTGCGGAAAAAATCCAAAAAACATGCTCATAAAATCTCCCATGTTAATCTTATGGGAAAAAGGTTTTTGGCTTTTCCTCAGTTAATTTTACTTTAAACTTCACATTTTCTTTTACCAATCACTTCAGCTCCACAAAACAATCATTTTGGTGTTTAAATTGTGATTCTACGTCAAACCGTTGCAGAGATATTCAAAGTGCTAAACACAGTACGTTGTCCAATGTTATCCTTATGGAGAATAAATAAAATTTGATATCTTGATTATTTATGAATGTATATTGATGAAATTTGGTATGTGGCTTCATGTTGTACTGGTATATTGATAATTGCACAAAAAATAAATGTTTTGTTGACTGTCCCCGTAGCAGCTAACCTGCATACTCAGCCCTAATGTTATTCTTATGGAGAATAAGTAAAGTTTTATATCTCTCTTAATTATGAACATAAATTAATAAAACATGGTAAGTAGCTTCACCTGGTTCAGTTATATTGATAATTGCATAAAAACTCATTCCTTATCTTCCTCGTTGCAGCAAACCTGCGTACTCAGTCCTAATGTTATTCTTATGGGGAATAAATAAAATGTAATAAATCACTTATTTGTGAATGTATTTTTGTCAAACTTGGTGAGTGGCTTTATGTACTAGTGAGAAACATATCAATGCATTGGAAATTCGCTGAGTACGCAGGTTTGCTGCGACGGGGGGTATTTTATACGTTATTTTTTCCTTGAACATTGAAATTGGTTGAAAGCTATGGGAGGAGTTCTACTCACAAAATAACCTCCTAAGGTATCATTTTGATTTGATATGCTTTTAACAGTTCCAACAGAGTAACCAAAAGCCTTTGACAAAGGTTAACAGCACTTTGTTAAATATATTTTGAAATTTTGTAATGTCACTAATTATTTATTTAAATTTAAATGTTTTTGTTAATAGGAAAATTGTTTGTTTTAACAATATTTTTTTAATATTTTCCAAATATTGCTGGAGGTTTAAACCATGGTTGTACAATATTGTTTCAATATTGAGATAGTGCTGAACAATATTATATTTTTCTTTTCTCAATATTGTTCAATATTGTCATTTAATATTTTACCAATGTTGAACAATATTGTGACAATATTGTCATTTAATATTTTACCAATGTTGAACAATATTGTGACAATATTGTCAAGAAAATGTATTTTGTTTCATAAAAATGTTTTTAAAATATTTTGAAAATATTTAAAATTATTGAGACAATATTATGACAAGATTGGGAAAATATTGTTGACAATATTAAGACAATATTGTTTTGCTACTTGGGAAACCCCAACACAAGGATGTGGTGTCATTCTTTTTTAAGTTTTTTTTTTTGTTTTGTGAAAGGCGGAAAAGTGATTTACGCAAAGTGTGGGACTCCTACCAGACGTGGTTTTCACACTAAAAACCTTCCACTACTCTTTTGGACTCTAACCTGGGAAATTATTATCACATGGCTTCAGGCTAGGCCTACTTTAGGCTTTCACTAAAGGCAGACAGACAGACAGAAACCATCTCTTCTTTATAATATTACTAGCTGTGTACCCGTCCTTCGTACGGGTTGTATATAAATGGTAGATTAACTCAAGCAAATAACAATCCACATTATTTTACAATATTAAAATTATATTTTACACGTTTAATTACAATTAAATCAAAGTTAACGAAGTATACTGGCAGATAGTTCGGGTCCTGTCGCTAAGTCGAGGGACTCTGTCGGGTAGTTAACGGCGTGTGGTTTGCAACTCCAAATCGGTACACGTAACACTTTGGATTCGCTTTTAGAAATAAAATAACTCAAGTACAAAATAAAAAAATATCGGGGAGGGAGGAGAGGGAGCATAAATATAAAATCGAAGGGGGAGAGCAAAATATAAAATTGGGGGTGGGGCAAAATAAAAATGGGGGGAGCAAGAATATAAAATTGGGGGGCAAACAAATATAAAATCGGGGTGGCAAATATATAAAATCGGGGGGGAATTTATAAAATGGGTGGGATAAAAAAATATAAAATCGAAGTGGGGGGGCAAAAATATATAATCGGGGGGATCAAAGATATAAAACCGGGGGGGGGGAAATAAATATAAAATCGGGAGGGGGCAAAAATATAAAATGGGGAGGACATAAAATAAAAATATAAAATCGAAGAGGGGGGGCAAAAATATAAAATCGGGGGTGGGGAAAAATAAAATCGGGGGGGAAGCAAAAATATAAAATGGGTGGGCAAAAAATATATAATCGGGGGGGAAGCAAATATGTAAAATCGTGGGGGGGGCAAAAACTATAAAACGAGTTCACACGCAGCACGCTGACGTGAGGGAAGTGAATTTCCACATAAAAAACTTTTAAAACTCAAAATCAGTGTAAAACACTGATTTCTGATGCTCCTGGTTTCATTTACCTGCAATGCTGGGAATACAATTTTGCGCATTATAAGATTAGGAGAAGGTCCAGTCAGGCTTTAAAGTAGGCGTGAGGTTGCTGAGGATGATGAAAGTACACCAACAAATGAATAACAGGCTTTTCTAATGTAAAACCCCTATAAGACAACGTACTGTGTTTGGTCAATACACATTTTCTTCTATAACTTGGTAAATAGTTATGCTATAATGACGGGAGAGGGCTTAAAACTTTCGCCTCACTAATTCCCATCTTTATACATGGATTAATTTTACATCTGGGGCTTTTATGACCCTTTTTTGGCCCAAAAACTCAAAATTTGAAAGATTAATCCCCAAAAAAGGGGTTTAGAGTTTTCCGATTGTTTTGCCCAACGAACTTGTCCAACTGATTACAGAAAGGAATGTCTCTACCAAATTTGAAGTAAATCGGACAAAAAATGCGACCGCTAGAGTGCAAACACATATATATATATAATTTTGAACGACCCCCCAAAACGTGTTCAGGGGGTCACGTTAGGAACTTCTATGGTGGTCCCGGGCTTAAGTTTCACCGTGCGGTTCATGCTAATAGTTCACTTTCCATAGGAAATTCACTAATAAGAGGGGGGCAAAAATATAATACCCCCGTTGCAGCAAACCTGCATACTCAGCGAATTTCCAATGGAGATATAAATGTCTTAATACTACATAAAGCCACTTACCAAGTTTCATAAAAATATATTCACAAATAAGCGATATATACAATTTTAATTATTCTCCATAAGAATAACATTAGGGCTGAGTACGCAGGTTTGCTGCAACAAGAAACACAAAAAATGGGATTTATGCTAATGTCAATATAACTCAACTAGGTGAAGTCGTATACCAGTTTTTATTCATTTATGTTCATAATTAAGGGAGACAGAGCATTTAATTATTATCCATAAGAATAACATGGGGGCTGAGTACGCAGGTTTGCTGCTACGAGAGGATTATGCGAAAACAATTTTTTGGAGCAAATATCAATAGACCTCAACTAGATGAAGCTGTATACCAAGTTTCGTCAGTATACGTTCATAAATAAGCGAGATAAAAAAATGTTCTTTTCCTCCATAAGAATAACATTAGACAACGTACTGTGTTTAGCACTTTCAATATCTCGGTAACCAATTGACGTAGAGGAATGATCGAAATACCAAATTGTGTGTTTTTTTAAGCTGAATCGAATGGTTAAAACTAAAATTTGACTTTTTCAAAAATTATATGTAAAAAATTCAAAAAAACCATTTTTGGGGTACAAAACCCCCCCAAAATACCCCTTCGGATAGGTTGATCTGTCTGGTTTTCGAACTTAAAGTCATAAATGCTGCTTTACATATTTATACCAAATTTCGTCAAAATCGGATCATTTTTACGAGAGTTATCGTGCTCACGGACATATATATATATATATATATATATATATATATATATATATATATAGAGAGAGAGAGAGAGAGAGAGAGAGAGAGAGAGAGAGACAAAATGGTGGTATCGAACGAATGGTGTTTTTGGGGTCTGGGGACCTCAAAACGAAAAGTTATCATGGTCCCGGGCCTAGGTCTTACCATGCCGACTACGGTAATAGCTTCTTCCCTATAGGGGAAATTCGCTAAAATGGGGGACATAATATAAAAACATAAAATCGGGAGGGGGGAAAAATATGAAATCGAAGGAGGGTGGGGC
Source organism: Allygus modestus (assembly GCA_963675035.1). Taxonomy (NCBI): domain Eukaryota; kingdom Metazoa; phylum Arthropoda; class Insecta; order Hemiptera; family Cicadellidae; genus Allygus; species Allygus modestus. Next base: position 96,865,253 of record OY776111.1, on the reverse strand, counting down.
AAAAACAAAAATCGGAGGTTGGGGAGCAAATATATAACTCGGGGGGGGGGGGGTTCAGGAAGTATTGGTAAAAATTGTTTTTTGTGCAAATAAGAATAGACCACAACCAGATGAAGCCACATTAATATTTGTTCATTAATATTAATTAATAGCTAGCTGACGTACCCGCTCTTCGCACAGGGGTTTTCTCTACCCGTTCTATAGTCGATGCAATTTGAATTTTAGTTAGCTTGATACAGCTGTTCTTGCTTCTGCTCTTTAAGCTGTCAAAACAGCTGTTCGTACAGTTTCTGAATGTTTACTTTATTTTGACATGTAAACATTGAAACTTAAGACGTTCACGGGGCATAGCCCGAGGGGATTTTAAGGAAGTGAATAGGCCTATGTGTTGCATGGGTTCAAGATCTACCTATGTGTAAAGTTTCAGCCCAGTCGGTTCAGTAGTTTTTACGTTCACCCGGAACATCAGACAGATAGACAGACAGAAACCACCTCTTCTTTATAATATTATAGATATATATAAATTTGAACGAATAGTGTTTTTGGCATCTGGGGACCTCAAAACAAAAAGTTATCATGGTCTCGGGCTTAAGTCTTACCATAGCGGTAATAGCTTCTTCCCTATAGGGGAAATTCGCTAAAATAATAACCCAACCCGTTATCAGCATGGATCACAGTTGCGATAGTGTCGTTCCGAATCTTTGTTTAGTGCATAGTCTAAGTGTAATTAGCGTTACACACTTAGAGGTAAATACTCTTTTACAAATTGCACACATTATTTTAAATATAATTTTATTTGTTCACTAAATGTGTTTTAATAAACGTTAACATGCCCCTTCAATGAGTTTCTAGGTACAACCGTGCCACTATACCATATATATATATATATATATATATATATATATATATATTTTTTTTTTTTCTTTTTTTTTTCTCGGCATCATCACCCATACACTCTGAGCACGCGCGCCCCGGGCTGTGGCGGTAATTGACCGTCCTGTTCATTTGAGACTCTCGGATTCCTTTCACGAAAACCTATCAATTTTTGCGACAAAAGGCAGTGTTTCAATCATTAAGTTTTTCCAGCCATTTCGTTTTTCATTCCCAACACATCAAACCATAATTCTGAAAAAAGTATTACTGTATGTTTTTAAACCAAAAAGTAATGATAACGAAAATTATTTTTCATTTACACAACAAACAATCATGATTATGTTATTACAAATTCTCTAATTCAATAAAATGCAATACGTAATTAAAAAAAAATACTTTTTTAAAGTAAGTGGCATGTAGGTTCTGTGACTGTTGTTCAATTCCTGGCGACATCAGCAGAAGCGGTTTCTCGCCCTTCACGCGCTCGCTGAGGCGGATAATTCGATTGACAACTCAAAGAAGGGATATCCGGTTCAATTGGTATATGTAAGCTTATACATTGGATATCAACGATTCTTATTTATACAATGCTTACAAGGATAAATTAAAATAATATTTCCTGTAACTATAAACGATAATAATAATAATTATTGCTTTACAAACGCGAAATATGTGGCTAAGAGTTTTACAATACATAATTAATTATTTATATGCCATTATTTTATTTTTATCTGTTTATAACAGTTTATTTATTTTTCATTTCTAAATTTATATGCAAAACAATTTATCAGAACTAAGTCTTTGTGGACAAATTGCTTAGATTTTTTTAATGATGTATTTGTTTATTCAATGCTATAAAACTGATACAAATATCCAATTACTTTACAGCATTTAACATTTAATAATACATAATATGCTGCTCGTTCAGGCTACAAATAAAATTAATAACATGCCTAAGTAGTGCGTTAAGATAAATATGTGAAACACAAAAATAACATATGTACGGTTACGACTTGAGGCCTAACAAACATTGAAATAGGTAACATTATATCTATAATTAGCAAATTTATATACACAAATAAGTTACCTTAATACAGATCACAACTAATAATTTGCGATCGTGAAATTCGAACGGTAACAATCGTGCTCCTCATATAGTAAAATACAACAATACATTTTTTCAAAAAAAAATTAATACTCAGAAGAATGAACCATTATAATTTTAATGCTGAGTATAAATTCTAAATATGTTGGAGGATTGCCTATGTTTTATAAAACACTCTCAGCGATATTACTTCCCCACAGGACAACACTAGTTTATCTCCCACCCTTACTAGTTTAAAATCAGTTAACTGTCATTTTAAAATAATTTAGCCTTTGCAATTAGCTTTGTAAGATGTTCCGATCAGAGTTTGTATTGCAGATGACAAATGTGTCTTCGAGTACGTCATTTTATAATAAAACTGGTAACAGTAAGTACTATTCGGTAGCGTACACATGCTAGTAGTTTAATTTTAATATTCAGAAATGCAAGCATACTGAAGATAATAATTTTTCTTAAAGGTTTACTAACGTATTTACAAATCAGGTATAATAAATATACCAATATTGTTAAATTTATAAAGAAGCTCAAAGAAAACCAGTTGTATATCTGAGTTACTTAAAACTGCTTCTAAAGAGAATCTGTTGACGCTAGGAAGATTACAAAGTAATTAAAACTTGCTGGACAGTTGTAAACTGCTGTAGAGCCAAGCTTCTGAAGCACTTTTATCAGCAGCCAAAATACATGATTAAATAACAAGTTTATACTTTATTTTTGACTTACTAAATATAAAGGGTATATTTGTTTACCGTTTTGAAATATTTGGTAGTATTGAAATTATATATTATACATGCACAATATATGTTTACCTATCTCGATTTGAATTTTAACAATATATATTATAACAAGAAGAACATATATATTCTAAAAAAGTACAGTACTTATTATCTCATGTAATAGTTTTCATTCTGTGTTTAGGCTAACTCATTGCATGAACCACAAATCGTGTATTGCGTTTGGTTGTAAACAACATTTATTTGGGATAATTATTTTCTTTGGTAAGGAGCTGTAAAGTTGGTTGAAATGAATAATTTTAAATTCAAAACATACACTACTATTTATTAAAAAAATAAAGTATTTTCAATATTGGCAATTATTTTAATTACCAAACCGAAAAAAGCATTTTGCCACCTTAAAAAGTAAACAATATTTAATAACCCTTACCGTAAACTTATTTTCTTATTTTTATGCTATATTTTGTTATATTCCATTTCTACTTCAATTTTTTTAATGTTGTAAATAATAGTATGAATGCATGGTTTCTCTGCTAGAAAGCGATAAATTTGTCCGACTGCGATACGATTTTACAGGACAGTATATTTGTTACTCGCTTTGCTCGCTGCCCAGACCCCGCCAGGGGTTTCCCCTACCAAAGAAACTATTTTTTTAGGTTTTGGATACTATAAATGCAGATTATTGGGAGGACTAACAGCCACCAATAGCGACCTAAGCCGTGTTATTTGTACTAATGACAATCCATCTGCAATACATTTATTCTGACTTATGGAGAGCTTTCACCATTATATGAGCCCAACATATCAAACCACCAAGAAAATACAATACCCCGTCACAGCAAACCTACGTACTCAGCGAATTTCTATTGCATATATATGGGTCTCACTACTACCTAGAGCCACTTCCAAGTTTCACAAAAAATACATTCATTAATAGGCCTAAGTGATTTAATTTATTGTATTTATTCTACATAAGAATAACATTAGGAAGATAAGAATTGTATTTTGTTGCAATTATCAATATAACTCAACAGGTGAAGCTACATACCAAGTTTTAATTTAGGTTCATAACTAAGGGAGATATGAAATTTTACTTATTTTCCATATGAATAACATGGGGGCCGAATATGCAGGTTTTTATGCCACCGGTAAAATCAACAAAATCAATTTTTTTTTGTAAATATCAATATACCACAACTAGTTGAAGTCACAAACCGAGTTTCATCAATATACATTCATAAATAATCGAGATATCAAATTTTATTTATTCTCCATAACGATAACATTGGACAACGTACTGTGTTTAGCACTTTGAATATCTCTGCAACGGTTGGACGTAGAACAACAATTAAAACACCAAAATAATTCTTTTGTAGAGCTAAACTTATTGGGAGAAATAAATGTGAAGTTTTTAGTAAAACTATCTGAGGAAAATCTAAAAACCTTATTCCCATAAGGTTAACATAGGAAAATTTATGGACGCGATTTCTGACTTTTCTCCACAACCACTTAACCTAGCTTAATGATTGAAAATACAAAATTATTTGTTTATTAAGCTCTAAAAAATGGCTTTTACCAAAATCGAACGTTTTTAACATTTCAGGGTAAAAAGTTCAAAAAACTTATTTTTGGACAATTTTAAACCCCCACAAAACCCCCTTCCCGTAGTCCGATCGAGCTGGTTTTCGAACTTAGTCATAAATGTTACTCATTTGTGCCAAATTTCATAAAAGTCGGGCGTTTCTTTCAAAAGTTATCGAGGTAACGGATACAAACACACACACATACACACACACACACACACACACACACACACACACACACACACACACACACACACACACACACACACACACACACACACACACACATATGAAATTATTATTATTATTATATTATGAAATTTGGCACAAATGAGTAACATTTATGACTAAGTTCGAAAACCAGCTCGATCGGACTATGGGAAGGGGGTTTAAAATTTTCCAAAAATAAGTTTTTTGAACTTTTTACCCTAACATTTAAAAAACGTTCGATTTTGGTAATAGCCATTTTTTAGAGCTTAAAAAACAATTAATTTTGTATTTTTAATCATTAAGCTAGGTTAAGTGGTTGTTGAGAAAATTCAGAAATCGCGTCCATAAAATTTCCTATGTTAACCTTATGGGAATAAGGTTTTTAGATTTTCCTCAGATAGTTTTACTAAAAACTTCACATTTATTTCTCCCAATAAGTTTAGCTCTACAAAAGAATTATTTTGGTGTTTTAATTGTTGTTCTACGTCCAACCGTTGCAGAGATATTCAAAGTGCTAAACACAGTACGTTGTCCAATGTTATCGTTATGGAGAATAGCTCTATCGTTTTTTAGCTCTACAAAACAATTATTTTGGTGTTTTAATAACCATAAAACATATATATATATATATATATGTGTGTGTGTGTGTGTGTGTGTGTGTGTGTGTGTGTGTGTGTGTGCGCGCGCGCGCGCGTGTGTGTGAGTGTGTGTGTATCCGTTACCTCGATAACTTTTGAAAGAAACGCCCAATTTTTATGAAATTTGGCACAAATGAGTAACATTTATGACTAAGTTCGAAAACCAGCTCGATCGGACTGGTGTACGCAGATATACAACTGGTTTTCTTTGAGCTTCTTTATAAATTGGACAATATTGGTATATTTATTATTCCTGATTTGTAAATACGTTGTAAACCTTTAAGAAAATTATTATCTTCAGTATGCTTGCATTTCTGAATATTAAAATTAAACTACTAGCTTGTGTACGCTACCGAATAGTAATTACTGTTACCAGTTTGACTATAAAATGACGTACTCGAAGACCCATTTGTCCTCTGCAATACAAACTCTGATCGGAACATCTTACATATATTATATATAAACACATTAAAACAGATAGATATAAATTATGAACAAGAAGTTTTTTGCGAATTTTCGTTTATAATACAAACGTTTTCAAGCAATAAAGGAGAAAGAATGGAATTGGAACAGTAAATAAATAAAAATAAACAAATATTTTACATCTGACTTTTAAAAACTGATGTGTGAAATTTTATTCGATTCACTGGTAAGGGCATAAACAAGGGTACTCAGTTTTTATTTTATTAATTTTTAATATATATATTGTGTATATATATATATATATATATATATATATATATATATATATATATATAAGTGTGTGTGTGTGACTCACGTATGGTGTCTCTTGCAGACGAACGAATTGACCTAGAATCATGAAATAAAACTATTTTCCACTAAATCGACCCTAAGGAATAACGTAAAAATAATTTTGAGTTTGTTAAAAATACAGAGTGTTCTGAAAACTGAGGGTCACTAGTTCAAATATAAACATATGTCAAGTTATACATCATTTTAAAGCTCTAACACAGAGTAACATTTTGGTTGAATCAGAACTCACTTATCTTTATCCGTTTCAAAATGGCGGCCATTTAAAAAAATACTGACATTTACGGAATACCCTGTATTTTCTAAACCATAAGTCAAAGCTTTGTTCTGATTTGAAACTCTTACTCGTATTAAACTCAGCGTTACCTTGATATGCTGCATGACAGTATTTAAAACAAAATGAAAAAATACAAAACATACTATTTTTGAAAATGTTTATATACCCAAAACTCCAAAAAGTTTAATAGTAACGTATGTCAAAAAGTATATCATCTTAAAGGTCTTAAAAATCCTAGCAACTTTCAAATTTACACCAACTGTGTATCTCTTTTTGTTTTCAAGCAATCAACAAAAATCATCATTTCCCCATATAAAATGCATGTTATTTGTGTGTAACACTTACAAGTACTCTGTGGCCTCTTTTATAAATGGGTTATGTTCAGCTTACATGCATTTTATATGGACAAATTATGCTTTTTGTTGATAGCTAAAAAAAGAAATACGAGGTAGGTGTAAATTATAAAGTTCCAGGAATTTTTAAGACCTTTAAGATGATATATATACTTTTTGATATATACTATTGGACTTTTTGGAGTTTTGGGTATATAAACATTTTCAAAAATAGTATGTTTTGTGTTTTTGCATTTTGTTTGAAATACTGTCATGAAGCATATCAGGGTAACGCTGAGTTTAATACGAGTAAGAATTTTAAATCAGGCAAAGCTATGTCTTGTGGTTTAGCAGATACAGGGTAACCCGTAAATGTCAGTATTTAAACAAAATGGTTGCCATCTTGAAACGGATAAAGATAAGTGAGTTCTGATTCCACCAAAATGTTACTCTGTTGTAGAGCTTTAAAATGATTTATAACTTGATGTGTTTATATTTGAAAATTCCGAGATTCGAACTAGTGACCCTCAGTTTTCGGAACACCCTGTATTTTTATCAAACTAAAATATTTTCATGTTATTCCTTGAGGTCGATTTAGTGGGGAATAATTTTATTTTATCCTCCTAGGTTAATTGGTTCGTCTGCAATTGGTTTGAGACACCTTACGTGAGACACCCTGTATATAAATTTGAACGAATAGTGTTTTTGGCATCTGGGGACCTCAAAACAAAAAGTTATCATGGTCTCGGCTTAAGCCCTACCATGCCACCTACGATAATAGCTTCTTCCCTATAGGGAAAATTCGCTAAAATAAATTCTTTGGTAGCATGATACGTGTTTTACAATTAAACCTGATAAATAAACTAAGTCTCACAACACTACAAATTATATTTGCACTGATATTGTACTTACATACAAGACGGTAAATATACACCTTGTACCATCTGTTATGTAAATTTACCGTCTTGTATGTAAGTACAGTATAAGTGTAAATATACTTTGTAGTGTTGTGAGACGTAATTTATTTAGTCAGTTTAAAAACAATTTAGAATCACTTAAGATTGTAATGTTTTGAGGGTTTAAATAATTTAATCTGGTCATATGACTGCTGAGGAATACATATTGATATGTAGATTGGGTTCGTGCCAAAATCCAAGCTTTAATTTTTAATAGAAACTTAACAAATAAAATTACTAATAAATATGTTGTTTTAGCGAATTTCCCCTATAGGGAAGAAGCTATTACCGTAGTCGGCATGGTAAGACCTAGGCCCGGGACCATGATAACTTTTCGTTTTGAGGTCCCCAGACCCCAAAAACACCATCCGTTTGAAACTGTATATATATATATATATATATATATGTGTGTGTGTGTGTGTGTGTGTGTGTGTGTGTGTGTGTGTGTGTGTGTGTGTGTGTGTGTGTGTGTCCGTGAGCACGATAACTCTCGTAAAAATTATCCGATTTTGATGAAATTTGGTATAAACGTGTAAAGCAACATTTATGACTTTAAGTTCGAAAACCAGCCAGATCGCTCTATCCGAAGGGGTATTTTGGGGGGGTTTTGTACCCCAAAAATGGGTTTTTCGAATTTTTTACATATAATTTTGGAAATAGTCAAATATTAGTTTTCCCCATTGGATTCAGCTTAAAAAACACACAATTTGGTATTTTGATCATTTCTCTACGCCAATTGGTTACCGAGATATTGAATGTGCTAAACACAGTACGTTGTCTAATGTTATTCTTATGGAGGAAAATAAAAATTTTATATCTCGCTTATTTATGAACATATACTGATGAAACTTGGTATACGGCTTCATCTGGTTGTGGACCATTGATATTTGCTCAAAAAAACAATTTTTTACCAAAGGCTCCCGTAGCAGCAAACCTGCGTACTCAGCACCATGTTATTCTTATGGAGAATAAGTAACGTGTTATCTCCCTTCATTATGACAATAAATTAATGAAATTTCGTATGTGGCTTTATCTACATGAGTTATATTGATATTTGTATAAAACCCCATTTTTTGTGCTCCTTGCTTCAGCAAACCTGCATACTCAGCCGCCATGTTATTCTTATGGAGAATAATTAAAATGTCATAAATCGTTTATTTATGAATGTATATTGATGAAACTTGGTATGTGGCTTTATGTGGTATTAAGATACATATATATGCATTGTAAATTCGCTCAGTATGCAGGTTTGCTGCTACGGGGGTATTTTTTATTTGCCAGGGTCACTACAAACAAGCCAAACATAATAAATATTGTAGCTATCGATCATCTGTACTTCAAGTAGCCTAAATAAAAAAGTTCTTGGTCATTAAAGTGAACCTTGAATACGAAATTATTAAGAGAAATATTAAAATGATTCAATACTAGTAGCTATCGATCGTCTGCCTTTCATTAAGGTTAAATTACAACTTTTTTATCATTTAAGTGGACCTAAATACCAAAACACCAAGAAAATACCTCTAAATATTTAGTTTTTTTAAATTTTAAATATTTTTCAGGCTTTCCTCTATTTTTAATTTGTTTGAGGGGTTCAAAATGTACAGTTCTGGTAATTTCCCGGAGGTTATTAGGGCATGCCAAATTTCAAGTTTATATATTTTCTAGAAGAGATTTAAAATTTAAATACCTCAGTGAGTGATCAGGTGAGCCTTCAGCTACCTGGGGGCTCTAACCCAATTTTAGTGTATAAATATGTACATTAGTAGGCTTAAAGGGGGACGACCCATGAGGAGTTAGAGTGTAGCCTGAAATGTATGTATGATTGTTTACATTAAATTAAAAATAGACATTAGCGATTCTTCAAAATATTATTACTCTCCACACACTGAAAAAGTAATCTGTAAATTATAATTATATACCCTAATTAATTACTTAAACGATATTTATAAAATGTCAAGGATTTTGTTTTGAGGGGGTTGAAACAGTTTAAATTGTTGACTAGTGTTTTATAAAGGTCATAGTATTCAGAAATTAAACTCAAACTATAAGACTCTAGGTAAAGTTTAAGGAAAGAGTGAAATATCGTTAGGGGGGTTAGGGAAATATCGTGTGACAATTATTAGGCCATCAGAAAATACCTAAGTGCGTAAATTAAATTAAAACCCTAAAATAAAATGTTTAACTACTGCTACTATGGCAACTTGTATTTTTAAATGGCTTAAGGTACCTTCAAAAACCATTACTACCATAAAATATTACGTTTGTAGCAACTAAACAGTTCTGATTAAGACCAAAAATAATCCACATGGTGTTCTATTTGCTAGGCTTCTAGCGGTTTATTTAAAGTAAAAACATCAAATTTATTAGAGTAATTTGTTTATACATAAGCCATTAAGATGTGATGATTTCCGATTTTTTAGAGGTAAAACTCGTTGTAGATCGTCTAGAGTACGGTGGTGTACGCGAGAACTTTACACTACGAGCAGGATTCAATAACAATTTTGAGTTTTGATGCGATGAACTAAAAAGTAAATAGTATGTGACAAGCCTATACGTATAAAATAATTGTAGAGAAATAATTTAAATCCGTACAAAAAAAACGACGATTTTGTTTTTAATATTTTGTTTATTTGGGTTTTAAATATTTAAATCATCACAAAAGAAAAAACATAACAAATATAGTAACTATAAATTATCTGTTGTTTGTGTGACCTAAATAACTTTGTTTTTAATCCTTTAAGTGAGCCTACATACAATAATACTAGGCAAAAATATAAAAACTTGTCATATTTATTTTTATTTTTCAGGCGTTAAACATATCTCCAGACTATCCCGGGCTTGACATAATCACAATATGATTTGTTGGTATTGATCACCACAACTAACTGTTATCTCCAGACTATCCTGAAACCTGAGAAAATCACAGTATGATGGGTTGATATTGATCAAACAGCTAAATACTATCTCCAGACTATCCCTGGGTTGACACAATCACAGTATGATGGGTTGATATTAATCACACAGCTAACTACTATCTCCAGACTATCCCTGGGTTGACACAATCACAGTATGATGGGTTGATATTGATAACACAGCTAACTACTATCTCCAGAATATCCCTGGGTTGGCATAATCACAGTATGATGGGTTGATATTAGTCACACAGCTAACTACTAACTCCAGCTATTCCTGGGTTGACACAATCACAGTATGATGGATTCATATTGATCACCATAGCTAACTACTATCTCCAGACTTCCCGGGGTTGACACAATCACAGTATGTTGGGTTGATTATTGATCACACAGCTAACTACTATTTCCAGACTATCCCGGAGTTTACACAATCACAGTATGTTGGGTTGATATTGATCACACAGCTAACTACTATCTCCAGACTATTCCCAGGTTGACACAATCACAGTATGTTGGGTTGATTATTGATCACACAGCTAACTACAATTTCCAGACTATCCCGGAGTTGACACAATCACAGTATGTTGGGTTGATATTGATCACACAGCTAACTACTATCTTCAGGTTATCCCGGGGATGATATAATCACAGTATCATGGGTTGATATTGATTACACAGCTAACTACTATCTCCAGAATATCCCTGGGTTGACACAATCACAGTATGATGGGTTGATATTAATCACACAGCTAATTACTATCTCCAGACTATCCCGGGGTTGACACAATCACAGTATGTTGGGTTGATTATTGATCACACAGCTAACTACTATTTCCAGACTATCCCGGAGTTGACACAATCACAGTATGTTGGGTTGATTATTCATCACACAGCTAACTACTATTTCCAGACTATCCCGGAGTTGACACAATCACAGTATGTTGGGTTGATATTGATCACACAGCTAACTACTATCTTCAGGTTATCCCGGGGATGATATAATCACAGTATCATGGGTTGATATTGATCACACAGCTAACTACTATCTCCAGACTATCCCTGGGTTGGCATAATCACAGTATGATGAGTTGATATTGATCACACAGCTAACCACTATCTCCAAACTATTTCCGGGTTGACAAAATCACAGTATGATGGGTTGATATTGATCACACAGCTAACTACTATCTCCAGAATATCCCTGGGTTGGCATAATCACAGTATGATGGGTTGATATTGATCACACAGCTAATTACTATCTTCAGACTATCCTGGGGTTTACATAACCATAGTATGATGGGTTGATATTGATAACTACAGCTAACTAGTATCTCGAGACTATGCCGGGGTTGACACAATCACAGTATGGTAGTTTGGTATTGATGACACAGCGAACCACTATCACCAGTCTACCCCGAGTCTTGACACAATCACGGTTGATGAGTTGCGCCGCGGGTTGTCCCAGCATCGAGTCTTCAATATTGTTGTAATGAGCTTCCTAGCCTCCCCTTCTCCGGCAGTAGAACTCTATCATCTTTCCATTATAGATGGCATTCCAAGATTATGTTAAGGAATAAATCAATAATATTCCATATCGGCATCAACTGTAAGTCATTGTTCATTTATCAGACTACATCGTGTAAAAAAGATAAGTGTGAAAGGTGTTGGACCTCAAGATAAAAGAGAGGTGAATAATCAGCTGGTTTGACGTAGATGGGCTCGCTCCGCTAGCGCAGCCAATGACATGTCTGCAAACCTTACTAATTGAGTCTGTTGTAAAGTCAGTTCTATGTTAATATAAAGACATTGTTTGTTTACTATCATTGCGAGCCCATCTACGTAACATCAGATGATCTTGCACACACCTCTTTTTTATACATCTTGGTTTGATCTTATGCTTATATACAGGTTTATTCAAAGAATAATAAATAAAGCACGTTAAATCAGCTGTACGATTTGTTTTAATTTTGAATAACAAACCATAAGAATTTGGGGAAAAAATCAATGTTACATATTTATCGTCAGAAATATCCACTTGAAGTTTGATTTTTAAGGACCTAGGAGTAATGAAACCCTCTCAATCTTTTCGGTAATCAATCAAATACCAACCCTTAGCTAAGTATTTTTATTTTAAAACTATTGTAATTCCTTCCTTAAAAAGATTTATAGCTTCCCATGGCATATCAATGTTATCATGTTACTGGTAAGCATCGCCTGCTGGTTATAGTAAACTAGTGGCTTATAGAGATGATAGCCTCTAACTTACTGTTACGATTTTATTGGATAACAAATCAGTATTAAATGTTTTTGTAATTTCACACTTGATTATATTACAGAAATATTATCTATACTAATAAAGTAGTTATGCGCTTGTGTGTGTGTCCCAGGTGATTTCAAAAACGTCACCTCTAAACTGATCCCGGACCACACCACGTTGTAAAGGACCAGAACTTTTAGGTACGTATTTTTTTCCCAAACCTCAGGGCTTCGCCCCAGAGGAACCAAAAAGCTTCCATGTTATTCTAATGGAGAAACGATTTTCCCTAATTGGCTCGAAAACGGCTCTTCAAATCTGCTCCCAGACCATGCCACGTTGTCAGGGGTCTAAATGTCTTCGGATAATTTTGTTCGCGGCCTCAGGGCTCAGCCCCCCTGGCTTCTTCTGCCGCTTCCCGTCGTCCAATTTGGACGTGTGATGGTTCTGGGATCTGTTTTACAAAGCCGCACGTCTTGAATGATGTCCAAACTTTGGATACTCCCTCCCCACCAACCTTAGGGCTCCTCCCACCTGGCAAAATTGTCATGTTATTATTTCCGTTTTTTTGCGTGATTTCAGCCAATTGTCATTGAACCATAACATTTGGGTTCCGTAGGTTTTTTATGGCCCCGACCTTAGGACTCTGCCCCAGTCGCTAAAACCATTGATAACAGGTCAATACTAACAGAGTAGTGTACTCCAGTTCATTTAAAAAAAGGCTCTTCAAAACTACCGCACTCCGTACTGTGTTATAGGGGACCAACTATATTTAGAATACGTTTCCCCTTCTCCAAGTCTCAGGGCTCCGCTCCACTGATGACCTCAAAAGTGGCCATTTTATACTTATGGAGAAAATACGATATCTAAAAGGCTCGAAAACGGCCCCTCAAACCTGCTCTTGGACCAAACCACGTTGTTATTTAGTATGGATTTTCCAAATTTAGGACTCCACCCCAATGGCCTAAAAAGTTATTTTATGGTGAAAATATTGTTCTTGGAGCGACGAAAGGCGCTCGGTCTAGGTACTAAATAACTATCGTTGATTAGTCAAATTTAGAGTTTTTAAATGTTGTTGAACTTTAAGCATATTTTTTTAGAGAATTAAGGGGGAAAATAAAAAAATCTGTCTGCAATGGGATCATCCCAATATAATTTTATATTAAAATCTCAGCCTTGTAAGTAGTATGAAATCCTTAGAGTCTCACACAAAGATACAATTTTCTATTTTCCCTACCCAACTCCATATTAAGATATTGTAATAATCATGGACCACTATTTTGATTTTAAATATAATATGGTTTTATAATAAGGACTTTGGCACCTTGTCAAATGTGATGCAGCCACATGTTTATGATGTTAATTAAGAGAACCAAAATATTGCAATATTGTAATTGATACCAACCCGACTTTAGTAGATGTATCCACTCATTCTCATTACATAAGTAAAACCGTAAATGCACTTTACTTTCAAGGGATATGTTTTGTATGGGTATGCCTTTCTGCCCTACTGTTGTGTACTGAAACACACTTTCCAAACAACGTATATCAATCAACAAAGCCTTACTTTATGTAACGGCTGGGGTATACGCCCCAGCCAGTGTAATGACGAGCCAATGGCTGTCAACCAGTCGTTGACACGTGGGCTGTTGTAAAGTAATATACGTCAACGCCCGCTGTGCTGGAACCGTCTGCCAGATTCGTTTATCAACACATACTGACAATAAATCTCTTGTTTTTCTAATATTTGTAAACGAAAAGAGTCAAAATGATAACTTATTTTAACTATGAAAGAACCAAACCTCGTTTATTATATTTAAGAATCTATTTATTGTTTAGTTTGTAATTTTCTATTTTGTTTACTATTAAAATAAAATAAATTCAGAAACTAAATAAATCTTGACAGCCTTAAAATTACTTTACAGTATGTACGCCTAAGTTATTACAGTTACTGAGTTTATATATTGTTTATAAGTTCTAATTTGGAATCTCGTTAGCCCTACAGTTACGTCTTCAACTTCGGTTCTAGGGGTCATTGGTTCAGTTCTTGGGGTAGCCATAATAGTGTGGGTTGAACTGCGTGATAAATGTTCTCAGCGTTGATTTATGTAAAATATTAATATACAAAACAATCAATATGGACATCTTTAAATTTATATTCATTTGTGTTTTGATAACGTTCTTCTACTCATCTCAGGGGCTGTTCCCCGGGAATCGAACTCTTGACCGCTAACCGTTAGGCCAGCGAGACGCTCTTTTATCGTATGTTAATTCTATAATCGATCATCATTCTTGTTTCTAAGTGGGTTCCGGTCCTGCAGTAGGACACATGTGTTGTTGACCAAAGGATTGAACGCAGGACCTCCAGGTCCGAAGTGACGCGTGTTAATCACAACATCAATCCGAGACTACTAAGTAAACAGCCAACTTTATTTATTTATAGACATACTGAAATCAGGGTGAAACCATCAATAAAGCTTGAGTCACTTGTACCAATATCCCTGGCAAAATAATGTCGAGTAAGCTGGATTGGTAGAGAGGAGAGAGATAACTCTTGGTATCTTGGCTGGCCGCTTTACTGTTTCAATATATTGCAGAGGTAGTAAAAGTCCTTGTACATGTATGCGATATATGCTAAAGATAGTTTATGAATAATATCCTACTAATTTAATTAATATAAAGACATTTCTATTTATAACTTATTAATACAACATACTGTGTAAAGACCAACAACCTGCCATTGAAATGTATCAAATTTCTAATGTATGTGCTAGGCGTCGAATAAGCCCATTTTAAGTCTTCCAAAGCAACGGTTAGAATGGAATTAATTGAACACTCTTACTAGACAAATACAACGTCAATAGTCAAATAACAATATGTTAGTAGAATTTAAATAACAACTCCCGAGAATGTAATGAACGGTTATGTACTAATTGGACTGGTGTTTAGTAGTTTGTGAGTATATTCAGGAAGTATAAGAAGAAGATGGCATTAAATATAAGTATTATTTTTACGATTCATTTAACCTTATATTTATTTCGTCTCCTCCAAGATGTTGTAAACCTTAATTTATATATATATATATATATATATAACCTACTAAAATATCCTATTGGGAAAGCCCCTCGTTTATCAAACATCCTTTTAATATATTATTTTATTTTAAAATGCATATTATTACAATTTTGTTTGTGGGAAGGTGTCTTAACAAAGCTTTCGACGTCGTGCAGACCAAGGATTTTAACTTTGTTGCAAATTTTTGTTGTTATTTTAGGGTAATTCATACTATTGCAAAGAGGTATTCAGTTATGTACGCCGACCAACACACGAAAATGACGTAAGCTACTATATCTCTTAACCATCCCTCAGTAATATATCTCAGCCATCTCTGTAAATGCTTCTCTTACTCGAATTCATTCATAGTTTGATCTAAATGGAAGAGGGGCATTTAAATATTTTTCTCGTACAAAAAGATTGTTTTAAAATTAAACTTATATATACAGTGTTCATTTTTTATGCTCACCATTGGGATCCCGCAAACCATAGTAGTTACAAGGAAGGTTATATGAGCAAAGTAGTGCGTAATTATAAACTAAAAATGGCACAAAGAAATTACAAATATTCCACCAAACTCGTTCGATATGCTCGAAAAACATTTTTGACCAAAAACTAAAATTGCATTTTAACTTTCTTATTGTTCAAGATAAAAAAAAACATATAAGATCAAAGTTCCGTGAAGTTGTATGTAGAATTTGAATATTTAGCTTAACAAATTAAATAATATACTCGGTTTCAGTTATAAAATGGTAAAGATCAAAATCTTGAATGCAAGTATAGTGTTTTTATATTTTTATTTTAAAGATTTTTCATGATACAAAAATACTACATATGTGGTATTTTATTAATAAAATACTTCTATAATTTAACGAACACCTTTTTTTAGCAACCATTTGTTGGATATGTTGTACTAGCTCCAACATTAAAAGTATTAAATTTATGTTATAAAGCTGATTACATAAAACAACTGATGCTCAGATAAATAAGCTGTTTAACAATTAATAAAAATAAGATTTTCGTAATAGGATGTTATTAAACAAAAAGTTCAAAACTTAATGGTTTTCTTATATTTTTAAACAGCTTATTTCTTCGTGAATCAGCTGTTTTAAGTAAATCATCTGTAAAACATAAATCTTATACTTTTATGTTGGTACCAGTGTAACATAGCCATCAAGTGGTTGCTAAAAAGAGGTTTCGTTAAATTATGGGCTTATTTTATGACTTAAATATTACATATATGGTATATTTGTAATCAGTGATAGAATGTCTTTCAAATCGTTAATACATAAAACAAAGACGGGTTAGTATGTTAGTTAGTTAGTTACATCAAAAATCTGTTACAAGGATTATATCTCAACATACTAGAAAGTTATACATATGTTCATTTTGGAAATAAAATATCGACTTGAATGGCAACTCTTTTTTCAATGCCGAAGTTCCTCTATATAAAAATAGGAGGATGAGGGTAGCGAACGAGCTCAACTTGAAAATGAACGAGCATTTTACATGAAACAAATTCAATGACATTAGGACAGGACAACGTCAGTCGGGCCAGCTAGTAAAAATATAAAAACATATACTTGCATTAAAGTTTGGTAGAGTATTTTAGATTTCTTTGCGCCATTGATTTAGTTTATAATTTTGCACTACTTTGCTCATTTAACCTTCCTTATAATTATTATGGTTTACACGATCCCAATGGTGAGTATACAAAAATGAACGCTGTATACATAAGTTTAATTTTTAAAAATCTTTTTGTACGAGAAAAAATCATTTAAATTTCCCTCTTCCGTTCACAACAAACCATTGCACACATTAATCACAATTTTAATAAACACAATATGATGAGACAATGTTGTTAAAGAGCCGATGCTATTTCTCCTGGCAGTATAATGCAAAATGATTTGATAATTTAGTTATCAGCATTGTGTGCACCCAATATCCCATTTATTTTGTCACCATTGTCATATTAGACAGGGATTATGAAACGATTTATTGTGGAGTTAGTGTGATACATTGCTGAGAGATTCCTGTTGTGTATATTAATGGTATTGGTATTAAGTATTATTTTTTAATTCAGTTAATTCAATTATTGCAAAAAAATATTTCCAGAAAGTATAATGCAAAAATACCGCCTAGTTAGTTCCTAATAATAAACCAAATTAATGATTGAATTACAAACAACATATTTAACAATGAATTTAAAGACTGTGAGTGCTAGACTATTTGGGTACTAGACTACCCTTACCCACGTTTTCACATTTTACATAAAGAGTATTTTTAGTGAAATAATAATACTGCTATATCCATACTAATGTGTTTAGTCACAGGAAGCATATCTTTAATTTAACCTGTTTTATACGGCATTGTATAGATAAGAAGCGATGAAATCCAATGTATAACCTTACACATACCAATTGAACCGGATATCCCTTCTTTGAGTTGTCAATCGAATTATCCGCCTCAGCGAGCACGTGAAGAGCGAGAAACTGCTTCTGCTGATAGCGCCAGGGATTAATTATAGTTCCAGAGCTAACATTTTGCTTACTTTTATAAAACTTAATTTATTAAATTAGTACAGTAAATTTAAAATTGAATAGGATAAATTGTAATCAGATTTAAATTCCTTTCGAAGTACATATGAACATATTTTCGTTAGCACAACTTTTTTGGTTTTAAAGTATATTTTCTAGTATTATGTTTTGATGTTTTGAACTAAATGGAAGGAAAACTAAACATTGAGACACTGACTTTTGTCTCAAAAATTGATAGGTTTTTCTGAAAAGAAACCGTGAGTGAATGGGAGGGATGGTCAATTACCGCCACAGCCCGGGGCGCGCGTGCTCAGAGTGGGTGTAGCGGTTGTGTATACCTAGAGGCTTATTGAAGAGGCATTTTTCAATATGCAATAATGCAATAAATATATATAATAATGTATATAACGTATATATGTATGAATGTGTATGTATATATGAGTGTGAGTATGTATGAATGTATGTATGTATGCAATAATGAGTGTGTATGCAATTTATAAAAGAATGTTTAATTTTGAAGAAACCTATACGATTATAACGCTAATTACACTTACAGTGTGTACTAATTACAGGTTTGAAACAAATCGCAGTCTCCCAAAAATTAACGTGGTGAAAAAATGTTTGGCACACAAAACATTGATAAGGTATGGAATATAAACAAGGGATTGTTTTGTTGGAAAAGAAACAACAGATTTTTTTACTTGATTAATTCAAGATCATTAGTTTAAATAGCCCAGCATTGTGGGGCATATTAAATACTAGGCCATTAATATCAAAATCATGTTTGCAGTTTAGAATTGTTCAGGCTAAACTCTGTCTCGTAGATAAAATATCAATATCCTTAAATTTATAATTATAAATAATATTAAAAATAATAATAATGGATGGAACATTTGAAGTTTTGTGTATACATAATTGTAAATTTGTTCCTGATAAAAAGATGTATAAATACCCCCGTAGCAGCAAACCTGCATACTCAGCGAATTTAAAATGGTACTTCACTAAGTCATGAAGCCACTTACCAACTTTAATTAAAGCATTAATAAATAAATAAGATATGACATTTTATTTATCCCACATAAGAAAAACATAGGACTGAGTATGCAGGTTTGCTGCTTCAAGGCCACATAATCTGGTTTGTATTCAAATAGAAATGGATCACCTCCAGATGAAGCATTATACTAAGTTTTATCAATTTAGTTTCATAAACAAGCAAGATATCACATGTTTATTATCCTCCATAATAATAACATTATAGTTGTTGAGTACGCAGGTTTGCTGCCATGGGGACCACAAAAAAAGAGTTATGTATGCAAATAGCATTAAAACCCAACCATATAAAGTCAAATACCAAGTTTGATTAATAAATGTTCATTAATAAGCGAGATATACAATTTGACTTATCCTCCATAAGATTCACATTGGACAACGTACTGTGTTTAGCACTCTCAATATCTCGGTAACCAATTGACGTATAGTGTTGATCAAAATACCAAATTGTTTGGTTTTTAAGCTGAATTTAATGGTGTAAACCAAAACTTGGGTTTAAAAAGAAATATATGTAAAAAGTAAAAAAAATTGTGGGGTACAAAACCCCCCCAAAACCACACTTAAAGTAGAGCGACTTGTCTGGTTCTCTAACTCATGAAAATAGATGCTGCCTTACACGTTTATTCCAAATTTAATCAAGATCGGACCATTTTTACGAAAGTTATCGTGTCTACGGATACACACACACACACACACACACACACACACACACACACACACACACACACACACACACACACACACACACACACACACACACACACACACACACACACACACACACACGCACACACACGCGCACACACACACACACACACACACACACACACACACACACACACACACACACTCATATATATATATATATATATATATATATATGAATTTGAACTAATGGCATTTTTGGCATCTGGGGGCCTCAAAACGAAATGTTATCATGGACCCGGGCCTAGGTTTTACCATGCCACCTACGGTTATGGTTTCTTCCCTATAGGGTAAATTCGCTAAAACTAGACCAATATTGGCCTGGAATCAAAATAAAAGAATATTTATATCTTATATGTTTAGAATATAACATAACATTATTAAGAAGAAAATTTCCTCGCTCAAATTATGATATGTATTCGTTTTAAAGCTTAGTCTCCATTACTTAATTACAAACTAAAAATAAAAATCCAACATAATATTGTCAAAACATTATCTATAACCAAATCAAATTAAACAACAAATTGATTTGAGTAAACATACTAACATCAGTTTCTAAACACTTTTTAGTTATAACACACATTATTTATTTCCTGCAACAGCATTCTTATTAAAAGGGTTGATACAAAAATATAAGAATACTAATAAAAACAAACAAGCTACATTGCACGAATTTTTAAAGAATAAATTACAACTTAATTAAGTATAATTCATGTAAAAATCAAACTAATCTAAAGTTTGAGAACAAGCAGCAAAGTTGAGTTAGGCAGTTGTTGTCGAAGAGTCATGGTTTTCAAATTAGCGACAAACGTCGCCAGCACGTGAGCACACTTTGATACCACTCGCTGCAACAATCAAACTCAGCTTAGCTTCTGCAACCGATATGTTTCCAGTCCCTTCAACAACTGAACATTCTATCATTATGTTACTCGAGTTGATTGTTGCGTGTTGCTGTGATTAATCACTCAAGCCTGAAGTTATGTATTATTACCAAAAATCATTACCAATTAGTTATATAATTGAATTTAATTATGATTCGTAAATTTAATATAACAGTTTGATAAGGTGGAGTAATGGACCCAATTTCACACATAGTCACTTTAGGGTAGACATCCCAATTTTGTAGAAAGGGGTTTAGAGAAACATTTTAAATGACCAATTATGGCTTGTGATAGATTATTTAGGAGTTTTTTGTAACATGAGTAACACGATACCATAACAACTGATTATAACAGTTGTCAGTCTAGCTAAAATTGAGGCTAAAAGACTAAACAGTGGAAAAGTAAAACAAAAATGCAATTATATTCAATCAACAATAAGGTCGTAGTTGAGTGATTAATAAGGCATTTTGTTTAAAATTTTAACTTTTTGTCTTTTGGCTTGACTGGTCCAAAAATATTGTTTAGATTATCGTAACTGTTACCTTAAATATACCTTTTAAATGAACTTTCACAAGCCATATGTTACAATTTAATTGTTTTCAGTGAACCCCTCCCCCCAAAGTTGGGGGTGCCTACCCAAGTGTCTATGTGGAAAATCTGGTACTTTTATACATTTGTTCTAATGTTATAAATAAATAGTAATTCAGTGCATAGTGAATATTGTAATCGCCATCAGAGTATATGCACATTTAAACTATTATGTAACAATAGTAGTAGATATTATAAGATTAGATAACTCCGTAAATTACACTTCGTATCGTAATAACAAAAATACGACTACCAAACAACCCTTTACAGCCAGTACTAAATAAAACTTACTATTTATTACTTATAAAATTGATAAGAGCCCTTAAGTAAATGTAATAGATTAAAACTCCATAAATTTATATGAAATGGCCCTACGGGTACGGTTTTTAATATCCTAAGCATAAAATCATCTATCGAAAGTCAGTTCCGTTTATTTAAATCTATTTGTAATACGTTCATTTTGCCAGGTTTTTAACTTTTCGTAAATCAAATTCAACACATTGCAAAACCAAATTTCGGCAACTGATATATTTACTTTATAAATTGTATAAATCATCTGACAAAATATCCTTTTAAATCCTCCAGATTACCACTTTCTATCGAACTCGTTTTAAATCCATCGTCAAAAAGTAAATGAATAGCTAAAGGTATTTTAATTAAAATCCCCCATCAGAATATTTTAATTAACGTCGAAGATGATAAGGACGTAAACAAAGGGTTATGCGTTACCTGATCAAGTATTTATCGAGCCTTTTTGGGTTAATTTTACATTCAAGCAAAATCAGTAATTTCCTGGGATGTTTCCCATTACAAGGATTTATAACTATATACCTTGTTTACCAACAGAATGATATACAGAGTTTCCAAATACTTTTAACTTTATACATTTCAGCTTTACATTCTCAGTTTTCAGTTATGATCAATGTTGACTAATGAAATACGTAAATAATATTGTTTATTTGAACGTAATGATAACATGTTTTAAAGTTCGTATTTTGACTGTTTAGAGTATTTAGTACACGAGTGAAATGTATGTGTAATAGTAGAGTCTCAAAGTGGTATTTTCTTGAGGTGGTTTACTATGATCAGTTTAGCCTGGAGGAGCAGGCAAAGTAATCAAGATTTGATGAAGTTGCTGGCCCGAGGAGAGGCCGCATAAATTACTACCATCCTCTGTTATATAGCAAGATATCGATAAACCAAACACCAAATAATGTCATTTCCAACAACTCCATTACCACCAGTCATTAGAACAATTAAGTATTTAAATTTTTAAATTATTATAATATTATAATAATATTGTTTAATACATTATGAACCACGCTGAACTGCGCTTAGTTAAGTTTACATTGTAAATTGTTTTTAAAAAATATTCAAAAGAAAAGCATAAAATACTCCAAAACTGAATTTCATTAAAGTTAGTTACATACATATATTTAATAACTTTGTAAGGCTTAGATTTTATAAATAAAAAAATAAAATAATAATGCGACAGTTTTGGCTTATTTTAGATTCAGTGTAAATGTAATTGCAACTTTTAATCTATATTTTACTGTAAATAGCTTTTAACTTCAGTTATAACAGAATCCTCCAGTTAAAATACAAAAATTATTGTTCTTACAAAATCTAAAGTGTTAATTTATCTAATACTAATAATCATTATTATTAATATATTATATAGTAGATGTTATATCTTATTAATAATTTTGAACAATATTGTTTGAACTATGGATATGTGTTCTTTTATTTGAATTGTGTTGAAATAAGTAATGTTTTATTTATATTGGGTAACGTAGTCGAAAATGTCTGAAATTCTCATTTCCTGAGCAAATACTGTTAAAGGAAATGAGAAAATGTTTTGTCGTCTTCTTTATTTACCTTGAAGAACAATCTCGCACATTTAAACAAATGTTGGTTTTCACTCTGTCAATACCTTAAGAAAACGACAAGCACATTTATATTACTGTGAATTTACGAAGAAGGAAATAATCGACGAATATTGCAACTAAAGTATCTGTGCTTAATAACCCCGTCACATCAAACCTACGTACTCAGCGAATTTCCAATGAATATATATGTCTTAATAACATATTAAGCCACTTACCAGGATTTATAAAAAATATATTCTCAAATAAGCGATATTTAAAATATTAATTATTATCCATAAGAATAACATTGGGGATGAGTGCGCAGATTTGCTGCAACAAGGAACACAAAAAATGGGGTTTTATGCAAATATCAATATAACTAATCTAGATGAAGTGACATACCAAGTTTCATCAACATGCATTCATAAATAAGCATTGTGCAACATTTTAATTATTCTCTATAACAATAAAATGGGGACCGAGTCCCCAGGTTTGCTGCTACGGAAGCAATAGGCGAAAAATTAGTTTTTATACAAACAATAATAAACCACAATCAAATGAAGCCATATACCAAGTTTCGTCAGTATATGTTCATAAATCAGCGAGATATAAACTTTTTATTTTTCTCGATAAGAATAACATTAGACAACGTACTTTGTTTAGCACTTTCAATATCTCAGTAACCAATTGACGTAGGGATATGATCAAATTACCAAATTGTTTTATAGCTGAATTCAATGGTGAAAACAAAAATTGGATTTAGATAAAAATACATGTGAAAACACACCAACACATGTTGTTGGGGTACAAAACACCCCTTCAGATGGTGCGATTCGTCTGGTTTTCGAACTCTTACAAATAACTGTTTTACAGATTTTTGTCAAATTTCATTAAGATTGGACCTATTTTACGAGAGTTATCGTGCTTACGGACACACACACACATACACACGTATATATATATATATATATATATATATATATATATATACAATTTTAACAAATGGTGTTTTTGGCAAGTGGGGACCTCAAAACGAAAAGTTATAGACCCGGGCCTAGGTCTTACCATGACGACTACGGTAACAGCTTCTTCCCTATAGGGGAAATTCGCTAAAATATACAATATTTCAAAATAAGTTACAGAACCACTGACAGTATATTTCCTCACTCACAGAGCACCAAAACGAATATTTCCACTGATGACTCAAATTCGAAAACGTTGACGAAACAATAGTTCTTAAGTGGCATACTGTGTTGTAAAGAGTGAATACACCTCAATATTTACACATATTTACAGATGTTAAGATTCGCCGAGATTCAATAATTAATAGTATATTGTAATATTGTATGTATTGATATAGTTAGTGACTGATTGTACATACAAATTAAGCATGGGTTCCTAGGAATAATTGGATCACAGACTATCTTGGACAGTTTGTTTCTTTATGCTGTGTGTATTTTAGCTACATATTGTATTTCTTGTCCGCTCAACAAATGTAAAATGGTGTAATCGTTGATAAATAAATAAATAATGAAGTTCAAAAACTATATTATTACGACTATTTAATTGAGGATGAAGTACAAATAAACAATATTATGAAACCCGTTTAGTGTTTTAAACGACTTCGTGAGAACTATATTGCATTACAAACAGGGAAGATTCCCTCGCCGTCTTTAATGTGTCACAAATGTATTTAAAGAAACGCTGAAATGTTGACACTAAACCCGCAGTTTTCAAGCAAATAAAAACTTTGGTATTCTGATTTCCAACCTTAAATTCTGAATTATCAGTTATTGTTTGTTATCCTTAGCCTTTAAGCACTGTAAGAATAAAGAATAGCTTAAATACTCTAAATAAATCTCGTAGACATATAAAGCTCAAAAATTTAGCTAGAAGTAATATCAACTACCTTGGCCAAAAACTTTGAACTTTGTATATTAATATTTGTAAGATTAATATTTTGGTTATAACCATTAAAAACGTCTTCTGAAAAACCCATAACTATAACACTGCTATAGTCACTCCATTACTTAAAAATCGTATACATACATCGATTTTATTATTCACAACAATTATATCTTAATCTGCGCTAAAAAATTTTTCTTATAAATTTTATTGGCATATTTTGTTTTCTAACGGCTGCACGAAATATAATATTATGTCGCTACAAGGACAGAAGCTTGTTGCGAGTGATTGGCATTCACACTAGATAGTTATTCTTGGCTTTACTGCATAATGATAACACGGACCAAAACTGGATTCCATCGAAGTCCAAGATTTAGTTTCAAAACAATTTCTCAGCAGAGAGTGTAACTATGGGGGTTCTGGCTCATTTGATTGACAGCTTCCAGTCACGTGACTTTTTGTGACGTAGCTGTGACGTAGTTGGCAACGTATTGCTGACGTCATGTGAGGTAGGTTAGTTCAAGGTCATCCTGAGGATGTTTTAAAAAAGAAATCCTGCACAGGTTTGATTCGATAGTTTTCATTCGATAAAGATATCACCTGTAAAGGTATAAAGGTATCACCTGTATTCGATAAAGATAAATATTCACCTGTAATGCTTCCCTCCATGAGTAAAATATCAATTAGTCAAATCCCACCAAAGATAACATCATTGCTCCCGTACCAGAAGACTTTGTGGTAGAAACTTCATGCACTTGTATTTGATCAGTTGTATTTACATTAGTGTCAGCTTGTTCAAAATTACAAGAAGAAGATGTGGAAGAAACAGCAGTGTCTTGGATTGTCGAGTCCATGTGTAATGGGGAAGAGCCGGAGGTACACTGACTGAGGTGGCACAAGCATGTAGGATAGGTACCCGCCCTTACTCCCACCACACCAGTCCCCCCCACCACAACGTTCCCACTACCAAGCTGTTACCTCGCACAATAACCACTTGACAGTTATTTAGTTAGGGTTTAGAGAAGTAGAAGGTTGTCGCAAGCAGACTACTGAAGGACACCTTCGTCATATTCCTGTAAAACTGTGACATGTTCAGACTTTACTAAAACTTTATAGGTAGATGTTCATTTTTCAAGGGCTGGAAGTAAAGTGATGTACCGCTAGCGTGTAGGATAGACACCTACCCCCACTACAATGTTACCTTGTCCTTGAAATAGTTGTTTTTCCGCTTTTGCTATTGGGGGGAGGGGTCTGAAACAGTGGTGGGGGTCACCTTCAAGGTCAACTGGAGACTAACAAAGTCTCCTGTCTATTTAAAGGCGAGGTCCCTAACTTGAAATGCTTAGGGTGGTCCTAAAAAGATCCGTTTGTGTTGTCCTGAAAGAGTTGCGTGGGTGGAGAAATTGTGGAGAAACAGTTTATTTAATAAACCAATCCGCTGTACACTCTTGCGGGATGATACAATCCTTTGTCTTTTGGGATCAAAGGAGGTGGTGGTGGAAGTGTCCGTGGCAAATGTGTTTTTACATGGCAGTCATTGTAATCAAAAATGTATTTGTCAGTATTTATCCTTGCCACAAACTTATACTCAACATTTAGTCTCAGTTGACGAAACCTAGCTGTTATAAAGTTCAAGGGCGTGACCAATTAATCTTCTTGCAGCACCTTTGTCAGCTCCATGAATTCATCGACGGTAGGAGGTGGAGTCGAAGGTCGAGACTCAGTTGCTTTTGGAGTTGATGGTCGAGGCTCAGTTTCTGTTGATGTTGAGGGTCGAGGCTCAAAGTACAACGGATGGTTTTTGTAAATTTCTCCTTTTTATTGACTTGAAATAACTCGTTTTCTTGAATCCACTCCCCTTCTCCACTCTTCTCTTCAAGGACTCCTTCAGGTGACGCAGCTTCTCAGGGGTTACTGGGGACGACATCGTAGAGCGTGTTTCCAGTGCGAGAGACAAAGCAAGACTGAAACTGTTAACGCAGTAAGGCGGATCACAAAGCGAAAGCCTGCTTTATCTATATATGATTATGCAGCTGGAGACTGGTTTAGAACCTGTCTGACCTCAAGGGGTCAAAGACCCGATCCCCCCTTCCTTTACAAAAAGGTTCGGCCCTGAAAACCGGCCTGTTACCACGGCCATGCAAACCGGTTGACATTATCTATCTTACCTCTCCCGCACGAGAAACTTTTGTGAATATTAAGTCAGTCTTTGTAAATTTCTTAGTCAATACACCCTGTAAACCATTTGTAACCTCTTGGGGTTAATTAATAAAATTTCCCGGTTATCAGGTTTATTGCCTATAAATGTGAGTGTTTTTCATAAGTATTTTCTCTTTGAATATTGAATCAGTCTTTGTAAAATACCTTGGTAAAAACTTTGGTTCTCAGCTGCCTGACGGCCTTTGTTTGTATCTATGTACCATTGGGTTTCAGGATGTTGTTAGCTATTGTAACACCGACCTTGGTTGTAGCTTTTTGGGGTTCTTCAAAATTATCTTCCCGAATACAGAACGGGGAATAGAGCACCAATTGCTGCTATATTCCCTGTTTTGGCAACATGATCAGATTACCTTGACCTACTGACGCTACTTATTAAATTCATTGTTTATAATTTTCTTCCTTTAATACAGAGAGGGGAACAGAGCAGTTTGTAATTCAAGTGAGAATTACTTACTGCTCTGTTCCACATTTTGGCAACTGTTTAGGTGACCTTGGGGACTTAGACAAATTTCGTTTGGTAAAATATTGGGTTATATATTTATCTCTTAAATAAATATCCCCTCTCTAACACTTTCACTCCCCACCACTTACATTGGGTATAAAAGAGGTTCCCCATCACTGGTACAATCATTCTGCTGCTTGTGCTTGCTCACGCCTAGACCTATGGAACCATACATCCACATCAGGAAACAAACCAGACTGATTAAATGAAAGCTTCGATTTCTTCTCAGTCTTCTTGTTCTGGTTCCTTAACATCAACCTCGACTTCTGCTACACCCCCCGACTTCTACTAGTGCTGTTTTTATTATTCTCCAGGCTCCTGCATCACCCTCGACTTCTGCTGCTGGTTCTATTCTTCGTCAGGCTCTTGTAATGGCCCTGATCATCCCTAAGAAGATGAATTAGATGACTCCACCACCCGTCGTAAATGTTGATGAGTGTCCTTCCGCTATATCTCGCTCACGTCCATCATCTCCTTCAGCATTATCCCCGAGATCCACCTCATCATCTTTATCATCGTCCTCGAGTTCGAGCTCCACCTCATCATCATCGTCGAGATCGAGCTCTGAAATATTTACTAATCCTTAAACCGAAACTCAGCCTTCTACAAGTTCAACCAGACCTTCAGTAATTTAAACAAATAGTAAATCTCCTTCAGAGAAATGTAAGCAATTAAAGTCATTGCAAAGGATGTGCATACTTCCTGCACAACACTGTAATTATATTTTCAAAAAAGGTCCAAGGAAAGATGAACGCTGTGCGAAATGTTGTATTTTAAATAAACAATTGTGCAGTTTTCATTTAAAACAAAAGCAGAAGGGTAGCGTTTCTCTTTCTACAACACATCCAACAGTGAAACCAACCAAAACTCGGATTAATAGGCTTTCAAAAAACAAACGATACTTCTTTGTCAAAACAATGGGATTTTTAAAGATGATGTTAAAATGTGGAGATCAACTCTACATTTTAAGATTGCCTAAAGGCATGTTTCATCCCGAAAAACCTACCAAAAAGCACCACTTAATCCGAGACGATAAAGGAACCACTGAGTGGAGAAAATTGTAATAAAAAGTTCTTTCCAAACTAAATAAATCTTTCTTTTTTCCAAATTCAAAAAGGTGTGGACAACCTATTTAAATTTTGCAGCATATGCTACAAAATTTAAATAGGTTGTCCACATTGTTTTAAATGTTACAACGACCTTGACCTAGATATTGAACTTTGATATATTGTACTAAGTCAAAGATATGATTCAAGAGGAAAGAGGGAGTTAATGGGTATTGGTGGGAGTTAGTGGGTATTTAAAATGAGCGCTTCGGAATAAACTTATCAGTCAGCTATGAAGACTTCAGCAAGCACATCCAACTCCGGATCTCTTAAAACCGAGAGGAGCATTGAAAATTCGCAGAGATGGAGAGAGAGAATGAACGATAGTTATCAGAGATTAAGGAGCAGCTTACCATTTGCACATCCGGATGATTCTAAATTTAAAACTATAAATATGGCCATCAAGTATATCAACATTCTTGAATCACAGCTCAAAGACCCGGTACCCCAAAACATCCGAGAAACCGCTGGCTCCCTCAAATCTTAGGGAAATGTTAAACACTCGTCAACCGTTCGAATCTGTTTTTCTTAAAGAGGATGAGTTAGCGGTTCAACACTTCTTCGATAAAGAACCCTCAGTCCATAAACAGATTTTCCTTCTTGATGAGGACCAGGACAAATAAACATTGTAACCAAATTAAAGACTGTTGAAATACAGAGCGGAGAATAGATCAGTTTGTGGTCTAGGTGAGAACCACTTACTGCTCTATTCCCCGTTTTGGTAGTATGTTCAGGTGACCTTGACCCACTGACAGACTTAGAAAATTTGCGGATAGTATAGATTTGTTAGATAAAATACCCCGCATCACCTGAATCGGGTATAAAAGGAGGTTTCACATTAAAATCATTCTGCTAACATGGCTCCCAAAGACAACATCTTCCATTCCAAATACACTATCTTAAACATTATAGAAACCATCCCATTAGAAATTAACGAAGACGAAGATGATTCAGAAATGGAAGATCTCGATCTCGATCTATTTAGTGATCTTGATTTACTAAGTGATGTAGCCAGCACTGAATTATCCAGCATCTGTATATTGGAGATATGGAGCATATTGAGATGTTGACTGACGACGACGTCGACGATCCATAGTTTCATCAACAGTTGCTCTGTTCGGAGGAAATGGACCTTGTTGATAGTGAAACTCCTCCATGCAGTAATCCCGTTGGGTTTTTGGTATTAGATACAAACACAGAGGAATTGGAATTTGTTGATAGTGAAACTCCTCCAAGCAGTAATCCCATTGGGTTTCTTGTATTAAATCGAGACACAGGGGAATTTAGTGTTCGTCGGCGCTTATTTAGTGATATATCCTCATCATCATCAATGGATGAGTCTGATTAATGTTTTTTTTTTAATATTTAAATACAGAGCGGGGAATAGATCAGTTCGTGATTATAGTGACAATCATTTAATGCTCTATTCCCCGTTCTGGCAATATGTTCAGATTACTTTGACCCAATTGAAAAACTTTTTAAAGGTAATGCAAATATTTGCTCCCCGACTGGTATATAAGTGCGATGTTGCAGATCCGATCATCACTTTGGTTGTAAACTGCTTCAATAAAGCTTCTACCATGGTGTACCTATATTATATTAACTATATACCTGAAGCGGATATTTTCCTCCAACGTGTTTGTAAACTGCTCATGGAGTTTCAGGATGTCCATGTAAAAGGAATGGGTATTCGTGGAGCAGAAGAAACAGTTCTCTTTGGCAAACGAAATTTATCGTTTATTACGAGAAGGTTACATCCTATGTCTTTATTAGACGATCTCCTAAACAGTATTCGAGTGGATTAGTTTTAAATAAAGAGCGGGGAATAGAGCAGTTTGTAGTCAAAGTGAGAATTACTTATTTATTTATTTATTTTTTATTTATTTTTACTCACTGCTCTATTCCCCGTTCTGGCAACGTGATCACATGACCTTTACCCACTGACGGGGGTTTTGAAAACTTCTGTTAGTATAAAAATTGAAAGATATTTTCTTTTTACAAAATAAACTTACCCCCACCACTTTTTAAGTGGGTTTAAATAGAGTTGAATTAACGGTGGTGTCATCTGTGGTAAACGAACCTTTGAGGAGGACGTACCTACAACATGTACCGCTGCGATATTTGTGGAGATTCGTTTAAAGATTAATGGCTTTAAAACATTCATAAAGAAGTAGAACATAACAACAGTAACATGGAAATTAAACAAAATGAAGAAGAAGAATAACTGGAATCAATAGATCAAATGCTAGTCCAACACCAAATTTCAAGACCAAGTGTTATTAGTTATGCACCTGGATCATCAGCCATCAGCCATCAGTTATGAATGTGGAACTACACGCCCGAGCACTTCCAGGTAATGTAGTAACTCATTTTAAAATTGACAATGCAAAACTACAACTAGACAAATTTACAGGTAAATCAAAAGGCTTGGTACGCAAAACCTTAGAAAACGAACTAAAAAGATTAAACTTTATCAAATTTGGACTGTTACTGGATGCTGTGTTTACTAACATTCAAAATGAAATATCACCAAGAGGATTCGTGACAAAAAACCGGACCATCATGTTTGCATCAGACATTGAGTCTATAGTAAATGAATGTTTTGATGAACTTCTAACAAAACTACAAGAACATGAAGGAAGAGGTTCAGGATGTAGTTTATTAAGCATAACTGGTCTTGACGTAAGAGTAAATAAACACGGGTATGGTATAAGAGGAAGTAGCTACATCCCTCTACCGGAAAAAATTAAGAATACCAAATCCTGTATCAACGTACAAAATGAAGATACTGAATGTTTTAAATATGCAATGTTAGCCAAACATGAAAAACCCAATGTGTGCAGACCTAGTAGAGAGTATGAAGAAGTTCAACATAGTTATCATTTTCTGGGAATGAGTTACCCTGTTCCAATTAAAGATGTATCCAAATTTGAAAAGCAAAATCCTGCAGCTTCTGTTAACATTTTCGGTTTGGATTCGTCAAACAATGCGTACCCCTTGCGCATAACACCTTTTGAGCGCAGAGATCATACTGATTTGCTATTGATCACTAAAGGGGACATATCCCACTATGTGTACATTAAAAGTTTTGAAGCTCTTGTTTCGCAACAAATATCCAAAAGACACGGAGAGAAAACAATATGCAAAAGATGTTTTTGTCATGTAAGCAAACGATTAAGAAGGGGAGGTCTAGAATGGTTATTAGAACATCAAAGGCTATGTAGTGGAAACTATGAGGTAAGAATTAAATCGCCACCTCTTGGCAGAGCACACGTAAAATCTAATAAAGTAAATTAACAACACCGTATTCCAGTTGTTGTGTACGCTGATTTCGAATAAACTTTACTTCCACTTGAATTCCAAGAAGAGGAAGTTACAAGAAGAAGCAAATATCAGCTGCATACACCAAACAGTTACTGTTTAATCATAAAATCCACTCTTTCTGAAGAACAGCTGTGTAAATATGAATTATCAACTGCACCAAAGATTTATCGTGGTGAAGAAGCAGCCCGATGCTTTGTTGATGAATTGTACGACATTGCTGGAAAAGTGGAGGAAATGTATAGAAACGTGTTACCGATGTCACCTATGGAAGAAGATGAATGGCAACAACATGTCATTAATGCAATAACACATTCACACTTGATAACTTAAAAGTCCGTGACCATGCCCATCTCACAGGAGCTTGCAGAGGTGCAGTATGTAACGCATGCAACCTAAACTACAAACTTCCATCTTTTATTCCAGGTGTTCTGCACAATCTTAGTGGTTATGACTCTCACTTCATGATCCCGGAGTTAGGAATAGCTGATGGAGCAATAGATTTTTTGGATACAACTATCGAAAAATTTATAAGCTTTACTGAAAAGGTTAGCAAATAAAACTAAGATTTGTTGATTCTTTCAGATTTATGCCTGTTAAGCCTTATGACATTAACTAAAAACTTAAGAAGAGAAAGTTTGGTTGAAACAAGCAAAATTTTACCTAATGATAAAATGGATTTAGCTTTTCGAAAAGGAGTCTTCCCATATGATTACAATGATGGACTGCAAAGATTTGACAAAACATTACTTCCTACACCAGAAAAATGTAAAAACAAACTTAATGATACAGAAATAGAACCTGAAGATTATCAACACACATGTCGAGTATGGAACGAGTTGGATATGAAAACCAGTAGTATAGAAAGGACAGTTCTGGCGCAACGAGGAAGTATGAGGAAGTACGAGAAGCACGAGGTCAAAGTCCAAGGTCATTTCAAAGGTCAAAGGTCATTACGACGATGTATGATGATGTACGAGGTCAAAGTCCAAGGTCGCGGTTCAAATAAGAGCGTAGTGCGATGTTTCTGAACTGCCGCCGCGGCACAGCGGCTAGCGTCTCGGCTTCCCATCCCAGCGGCCTGGGTTCGAGCCCCGGTTCCGACGATCACATTTTTATTTCAAAATCTCCATTATTTATTGTTCCGTACCCTACAAATGTATATGAGAAGTACGAGGTCAAAGTCCAAGGCCATTACGATGACGTATGATGATGTACGAGGCCAAGTAGTAGGAGGATTTGGTGACTTCTGCGCAAATAAAGAGAAAAGTAAAGAGAACTGTTTAGTAGGAGGATTTGGTGACTTCTGCGCAAATAAAGAGAAAAGTAAAGAGAACTGTTTACATATATGGACTGTATGATTACGTAACTTTCATTCCTGTGGAGTGCGTTTTCAGCCGGACTTAACTATTGACCTTTGCCCGATGCTTAATATCTCCCTTATTATTTGAGCTATCGATCTAAAATTTGGTATGCGGGTTTACAGTGACTTCTAGTACACGTTAATATTAGAAAATCCCGGATTAGTGGATAAACCTGCGCGCTGCATGCGATAGTGTGAAGTTTACAAAGTGACCTCGCGTTTGGTTATTTGTCGGTGGATTTGTATAAAATTTGGAATGTGAGTATAAACCGGATTCATTAATGTAAACAGTGATTTTTTCGCGATATTTCAACCCCGTGAAATCGACGGGGTTAGATTTGTACACTAGTCCTGAAATGGGACGCTTCAATATTTAATATACTCATTGATGTAAACCACCAGAAATCGAGGATTTTAGATGGGCGATGAAACGCCGCCTAGTCCTGAAATGGGACGCTTCAATATTTGTACACTAGTCCTGAAATGGGACGCTTCAATATTTAATATACTCATTGATGTAAACCGCCAGAAATCGAGGATTTGAGATGGGCGATGAAACGCTGCCTAGTCCTGAAATGGGACGCTTCAATATTTGTACACTAGTCCTGAAATGGGACGCTTCAATATTTAATATACTCATTGATGTAAACCGCCAGAAATCGAGGATTTGAGATGGACGATGAAACGCCGCCTAGTCCTGAAATGGGACGCTTCAATATTTGTACACTACCTAATGATTTTTATTTATTGAAATATACTTCGACTTTCTTTTTTATCTTTACCAAAAATATTATTCTAGTAGTTTTTTATTACACGGTCTTAGTTTAATTATTAAATTTATATAGTTGTAAAAATAAATTTTCTTACTATAGATACATTTTTTAAATGCAATCTATCAAGGTTCAATGCCAATTTTGCGAAAAGACAATTTTGAGATCAAATATTTCCCATCATAATAAAATTTGTTCAATGAACCCTAATAAACCTAAATATGAGAAAAAGGTTTGTGAAAAGTGTAACAAATCTCTATATAGAACCAATTTTGCTCGTCATTTGAAAAACTGCAATAAGTCTAAAAATAGTAGTGAAATTTTCAGTCCAATTGAACCCGAATCTAGTACAAGTGGTATTAACACATTGAAACGACAACGACCTGTACCAGATTTTATTCCTAATGAACAGTTGTCGAATAAAATTAATCTTATAGAAAATACAAATGGACCCTCTGTAATTCAATATGTTCCACCTCAAGCCTCAATTGTTGAAAATAATTTAATTAATGAAACTCCTAGAAAAAAAGCAAGTCATGATTACAAAGTAAAATGTCCCCAGTGTGATAAATTTATAAGAAAATGCAACATTAGCCATCATTTAAAAACTCATACAGAAACCGTGCAGCCTCAGTTAGTCTCCAATCGCGGTGGTGTTATTGATGATGATGGCCCCTCTCCAGCTAAACGATCCGGCCTTGATATTCAACCAACACAAGGAAAATCATCGGTTTCTAACATTCTACATGGCGCAGCTTTTTTAGCAATGAACACTATAGTTAACCTCGTCAAAGGGCCGTTTAAGGGGGCATCTATACCACCACCCGATGATAAAGAAATTGATCTGATAAAAACATCATTCAAAGGCCGTTTAAATTTATATAATATTGAAAATAAATATGATATGAAAGATCCGAGTTTGTTTTTAAACAGGTTGAAACAGATTGTTGTTAAAAAAATCGAAGAACATCTTAAAGAGGCGGAAGTTAAAACGCGACTGGTACTGTACATGGACTATAAAAAATCTGAAGAGATTCAAGAATTTAACTTCAAAACTAAATCTTCAACGATCCTTTCGAGTACTGATATATCTGGTTTTTATGATTTTGCTAAAGAAAAATTATTAAAAGAAATGGAAGA
Organism: Allygus modestus; assembly: GCA_963675035.1. Lineage (NCBI taxonomy): Eukaryota > Metazoa > Arthropoda > Insecta > Hemiptera > Cicadellidae > Allygus > Allygus modestus. The sequence continues at coordinate 96,829,598 of OY776111.1, read as the reverse complement.
GTTCCAAAGTCGCGGTTCCGGCTGAACATTACACAGGATCGCTGATTTGGAAGTTCATATAAATCGTTACAAGCCACTTCGCGGAGGTTCTAGTTATATACCTCTGCCGAAAGAGATAGCGAAAAAGAAAGCTATAATTAATGTGAAAAATAAAGATCAAAAATGCTTTCTCTGGTCAATTTTGTCTGCGCTGCATCCTGTTGATAAAGACCCTCAAAGAATTAGTAATTACAAACAATATGAACATGAATTTGACAATGCATTGAAAGATATTAAATTCCCTGTCCCAGTATCGGCAAGTGTTATATCAAAATTTGAAAAAAGATCTGGTGTATCTGTTAATATTTATGCTTGTGAACATATAGATGATATTAAAGACAGAGATGATTTTGAAGATTATCCAAAGAAACATAGAAAAAATAAAATTGAAAATAAATACGATATTTATCCTTTATATATAACAAATAATGAAAAACTTGAACGTCATGTAAACCTTTTATATTTTAAAGATGAAAATAAAAACACCCATTATTGTTGGATAAAAAGTATGAGCAGGTTAGTAAGTAGTCAGTTGTCAAAGCATGACGGTAAAAAATGTATTTGCAATCGCTGTCAACAGTCCTTTAGCTCTAAAAAAATATATAATGAACATAAAAAGATTTGTAAAGAACCACTACACGATGAATCAAATGAAATGAATTCTTTTATATGCAATCGTTGTTTAACGGAATTTGAAGATGAACAAAAGCTTTTTAAACATCGAGAATATTGTATAAGCCACGACGCTGTTAAAATTGTAATGCCTCAAGTAGGTGACTATGGAACCCCTCCATATGTATTTTTTAAAAATCAATATCGAAAAATGAAAGTTCCGTTTGTGGGCTATGCAGACTTTGAATGTATATTAAAACCGATATCAGACGGCGTGATAGTTCCAACTGATTCAAATAAACCTTATACTAAGAAATATCAATCACACGAAGCGGCTAGTTTTTCCCTATACATAACAACCGCGGACAATTATGAAATTCCGTTCGATCTTTATCACGAGTGTTTCGGTCCCGATACAGCGAAGAATTTTATGGAAACCATAATTAAAATTTCTAGAGACTTGGAGCACTTGTATAGTAAAAAAGTCGCTAAACCTATGCAAATAACAAAGGACGATGAAAAAAATATTATAAACGCTCTTTGTTGTCATATTTGCGAAAAACTATTTATAGAATATAAAAAGAACCCAAATAAAACAGATAGAAAAGTTCTTGATCACGACCATTTGACTGGTAAATTCAGGGGCGTTGCGCATAACTCGTATAGTTTGAACTTTAAAAAACCACACTTTATACCGATATTTATTCACAACTTGAGCAACTACGACGCCCATCTGTTTGTAAAACTATTAGGCTTCGAAAAGAACAACATCGCGGTATTAGCCTCAACAGAAGAACGTTATATATCTTTCGAACTTAAAGTGGAGAACGGTGTGAACTTGAGATTTTTAGATTCTTTCAGATTTATGGCTTCAAGCCTTGACAGCCTCACAAAGAGCCTTACAAAAGATAAATTCACACACACATCGAAATATTTTGAAGAGGACAAACTGGATTTGGTGTTGAGAAAAGGAATCTTCCCGTACGATTTTATGGTTAGTATGGAAAAATTTAACTGTACAACTCTACCTCCGAAAGAATCTTTTTATAATATTTTGAATAAATTGCACGTCGAAGATAAAGACTACGAGCACGCCTGTAAAGTGTGGGACATTTTTAACATTCAAAACATGAAAGAATATCCCTTATTATACAATAAAACCGGTACTTTGCTATTAGCCGACATAGTGGAAAACTTCCGTGACGTTTGCATGAACACTTATAAACTCGATCCCGCGTGGTATTTTACATCTCCCGGATTGGCCTGGGACGCCATGCTGAAAAAGACCGAAGTGCGTCTCGAATTGCTGACCGACACCGACATGGACCTGATGATAACTAAAGGGATTCGCGGCGGAATTTCCCAGTGTTCCCACAGATACGCTAAAGCAAATAACAAATATTTAACAGATTATGACCCGGAAAAGCCCGATGAATATCTCATTTATCTCGACGTCAACAACCTCTACGGCTGGGCCATGTCAAAGGTCATGCCTAAGAGTAACTTTAAATGGTGCGATAGTGTAAAATTACAACAGATCGAAAAAGACATGAAAAAAGATAATTGGATAAGTAACGAATCATGTATTGGTTATATTTTTGAAGTCGATCTCGAATATCCTAGAGAGCTACACGACACGCATAAAGACCTTCCATTAGCGCCGGAAAATAGTTGTCCGCCCGGTTCGAATCAGAAAAAACTTTTAACTACATTATTAGATAAAGAAAAATACGTTGTACATTATCAAAATTTACAGCTTTACCTTTCGTTAGGGATGAAACTAACAAAAATTCACAGAGGCGTCGAGTTTCACCAGTCGGCGTGGTTAAAAGAGTACATAGACATGAACACTGATATGCGTACAAAAGTGACCAATGACTTCGAGAAGGACTTTTATAAGCTCATGAATAATTCTGTGTTCGGGAAGACAATGGAAAACATACGTAAGCACGTAGATATACGTTTGGCCACGCACGACAAACAAATTGACAAACTCGTGGCGAGGCCCAGCTTTAAATCCGTCACGATCTTCACAGAACAGTTGGCGGCAGTACATATGGCAAAGACTAGACTGTATTTCAACAAACCCATTTATGTAGGCATGTCGATCTTGGACATCTCAAAGATCGCCGTTTACGATTTCCACTACAACGTCATGAGACCCAAGTACGGCGATAACGCAAGAGTGCAATATACCGACACAGACAGCCTTACTTATAGCGTGAGGACAAAAGACATCTACGAAGATATAAAAAGCATGATGGACCACTTCGACACTAGCGATTACAAAGAAGATAATCCGTACAGTATGCCGCTTGTTAATAAAAAGGTTATCGGCAAGTGGAAAGACGAACTGGCGGGTGTTGTTATGAGAGAATTTGTAGGGTTAAGATCGAAAATGTACGCGTACGAAGACGAACGTGATAAAACCGGGAAAAAAGCAAAGGGAATAAAAAAATCTGTTGTTAAAAATGAACTCACAGTCGACGATTATAAAAAGTGCTTATTCGGTCGCGAAGAAACGTATAAATATATGAATGTTATAAGAAGCAAACGTCACGATTTGTATTCACTTACCCAATATAAAAAGGCCCTATCCCCTCACGATGATAAAAGATATATATGCGAAGACGGTATAGAAACGCTTCCGTGGGGACATTATAAAATACCTATAGAAGAAATAGTAAATATATATTCTTTGAGGGTCTTTATCAACAGGATGCAGCGCAGACAAAATTGACCAGAGAAAGCATTTTTGATCTTTATTTTTCACATTAATTATAGCTTTCTTTTTCGCTATCTCTTTCGGCAGAGGTATATAACTAGAACCTCCGCGAAGTGGCTTGTAACGATTTATATGAACTTCCAAATCAGCGATCCTGTGTAATGTTCAGCCGGAACCGCGACTTTGGAACTCTTCCATTTCTTTTAATAATTTTTCTTTAGCAAAATCATAAAAACCAGATATATCAGTACTCGAAAGGATCGTTGAAGATTTAGTTTTGAAGTTAAATTCTTGAATCTCTTCAGATTTTTTATAGTCCATGTACAGTACCAGTCGCGTTTTAACTTCCGCCTCTTTAAGATGTTCTTCGATTTTTTTAACAACAATCTGTTTCAACCTGTTTAAAAACAAACTAGGATCTTTCATATCATATTTATTTTCAATATTATATAAATTTAAACGGTCTTTGAATGATGTTTTTATCAGATCAATTTCTTTATCATCGGGTGGTGGTATAGATGCCCCCTTAAACGGCCCTTTGACGAGGTTAACTATAGTGTTCATTGCTAAAAAAGCTGCGCCATGTAGAATGTTAGAAACCGATGATTTTCCTTGTGTTGGTTGAATATCAAGGCGGGATCGTTTAGCTGGAGAGGGACCATCATCATCAATAACACCACCGCGATTGGAGACTAACTGAGGCTGCACGGTTTCTGTATGAGTTTTTAAATGATGGCTAATGTTGCATTTTCTTATAAATTTATCACACTGGGGACATTTTACTTTGTAATCATGACTTGCTTTTTTTCTAGGAGTTTCATTAATTAAATTATTTTCAACAATTGAGGCTTGAGGTGGAACATATTGAATTACAGAGGGTCCATTTGTATTTTCTATAAGATTAATTTTATTCGACAACTGTTCATTAGGAATAAAATCTGGTACAGGTCGTTGTCGTTTCAATGTGTTAATACCACTTGTACTAGATTCGGGTTCAATTGGACTGAAAATTTCACTACTATTTTTAGACTTATTGCAGTTTTTCAAATGACGAGCGAAATTGGTTCTATATAGAGATTTGTTACACTTTTCACAAACCTTTTTCTCATATTTAGGTTTATTAGGGTTCATTGAACAAATTTTATTATGATGGGAAATATTTGATCTCAAAATTGTCTTTTCGCAAAATTGGCATTGAACCTTGTTAGATTGCATTTAAAAATGTATCTATAGTAAGAAAATTTATTTTTACAACTATATAAATTTAATAATTAAACTAAGACCGTGTAATAAAAAACTACTAGAATAATATTTTTGGTAAAGATAAAAAAGAAAGTCGAAGTATATTTCAATAAATAAAAATCATTAGGTAGTGTACAAATATTGAAGCGTCCCATTTCAGGACTAGGTGGCGTTTCATCGCCCATCTCAAATCCTCGATTTCTGGCGGTTTACATCAAGGAGTATATTAAATATTGAAGCGTCCCATTTCAGGACTAGTGTACAAATATTGAAGCGTCCCATTTCAGGACTAGGCAGCGTTTCATCGCCCATCTCAAATCCTCGATTTCTGGCGGTTTACATCAATGAGTATATTAAATATTGAAGCGTCCCATTTCAGGACTAGTGTACAAATATTGAAGCGTCCCATTTCAGGACTAAGCGGCGTTTCATCGCCCATCTAAGATACTCGATTTCTGGCGGTTTACATCAATGAGTATATTAAATATTGAAGCGTCCCATTTCAGGACTAGTGTACAAATCTAACCCCGTCGATTTCACGGGGTTGAAATATCGCAAAAAAATCAACTTCACACTGTCGCATGCAGCGCGCAGGTTTATCCACTAATCCGGGATTTTCTAATATTAACGTGTACTAGAAGTCACTGTAAACCCGCATACAAAATTTCAGATCGATAGCTCAAATAATAAGGGAGATATTAAGCATCGGGCAAAGGTCAATAGTTAAGTCCGGCTGAAAACGCACTCCACAGGAATGAAAGTTACGTAATCATACAGTCCATATATGTAAACAGTTCTCTTTACTTTTCTCTTTATTTGCGCAGAAGTCACCAAATCCTCCTACTACACAGTTCTCTTTACTTTTCTCTTTATTTGCGCAGAAGTCACCAAATCCTCCTACTACACTTTTCTCTTTATTTGCGCAGAAGTCACCAAATCCTCCTACTACACTTTTCTCTTTATTTGCGCAGACGTCACCAAATCCTCCTACTACTTGGCCTCGTACATCATCATACGTCATCGTAATGGCCTTGGACTTTGACCTCGTACTTCTCATATACATTTGTAGGGTACGGAACAATAAATAATGGAGATTTTGAAATAAAAATGTGATCGTCGGAACCGGGGCTCGAACCCGGGCCGCTGGGATGGGAAGCCGAGACGCTAGCCGCTGTGCCGCGGCGGCAGTTCATAAACATCTCACTACGCTCTTATTTGAACCGCGACCTTGGACTTTGACCTCGTACATCATCATACATCGTCGTAATGACCTTTGACCTTTGAAATGACCTTGGACTTTGACCTCGTGCTTCTCGTACTTCCTCATACTTCCTCGTTGCGCCAGAACTGTCCTTTCTATACTACTAAAACCTTAGGAGATTACTCGTACTTTTATGTGAAACTTTGCGATGTGATGGAAGAGTTTCGGAACACTTGTTTTGCTGCATATGGTTTGGACCCTTTACACTCGTATACTTCTCCAGGATTAGCTTGGCAAGCTATGTTAAAAGAAACAAAATGCAAACTAGAGCTTTTAACAAATATTGACATGGTTTAAATGGTTGAATCCGGAGTTAGAGGCAGATTGACTCAAAGTGTTACGAGACAAGTTAAACCCAACAACAAATACCTTCCCGACTATGATAAAGGGAAACCATCGGTATACTTAGAATATTTCGATGCCAATAATTTGTATGGATGGGCTATGTCAAACCCACTTCCATTTGACAATTTTAAATGGGTTGATCCAGACTCTATTGGCGATGCTTTACAAATTCAAAGACATGGAGACACCTGACACATTTTGGATTGCGACTTTGAATATCCCGAACTCTTACACGATCTTCATTATGACCTTCCACTCCTTGCAAAAATAGAAGTGTCTCCAACTGCAAAGCATCCTAAATTAATGATGACTTTAAATAACAAAGAACGATACGTAGCTCACTTTTGGGTTGTTCAACAAGCTATCGAATTGGGATTACGTATTACAAAGATTCATAGTGTTTTGGAATTTTCCCAATCATGCTGGCTGAAACCCTACATTGATTCCAATACTACCAGAAGATAAGCAGCTACATCCGCCTTTCAAAAAGATTTCTTTAAATTAATGAACAATGTGATATTTGGAAAAACATTGGAAAAAAGAAGACACAAAATATTAAACTTGTTACTAACCCAAGAATACTAAAGAAACTCGTAAAACAGCCAAACTTTGGAAATATAAAATTATAAATGAAAAACCTTGTAGCAGTATCTATGAAGAAGACAAGTGTGAAGATGGATCGTCCTTTGTATATTGGAATGTCAATCTTCGATACCTCTAAAACATATATGTACGACTTTCACTATAGTAAGATGGTCGTGTTCTACGGAAGAGAGAATATCTGTATAACATATATGGACACTGACGCTTTCATAAATCATATACTAACATTGGATGTATGAAGATTTACGTACATTTATTTACAAGAACGACTTTGATTTCTCCGTCTACCCGAAAGATTATCCAACTATGATAACGACAGAAACAAAAAAGTACTAGGCAAATTCAAGAATGAGACTAATTGTGTTCTACTTGAATAGATTGTTGCACTTATGTCTAAACTGTATTATTTGAAACTGTATGGTTAAGAATAAGGAGAAGAAAAAAAGAAGGATATCCATATTAAGAAAGCAAAAGGTGTAAAAAGTTTATATTTAAAAATAAAGTGAATTTTGAACACTACAAGCAATTTTATTGGAAGATAAAGTTATGACAGAAAAATTCAATACAATCAGAAGTTTTAACCTTCAGCTTTACAGCTTAACAGAAGTCAAAAAAGCTCTATCCTGTACTGACGACAAACGACACAACCTTCCAGACAAAATCCAAACTTTACCATTCGGCCACTATTCGCTAAACCCTATTGACGAGTAACCCTTTCATCGTTCTACCTCCTTTTCCTTTGTTACACCATTTTTGGATGACCTTAAACTATTAAGAACGAGTATAAACAAGCAATATTTAATACTCTTCTGGAAGTGCTGGTAGAACCATAAACTAATATGGATCTAAAGAGTAAAATTGTTGCAGAGCTTCAAAAATCTGTATGGATACACTTTCCAAGAATAAATACCGTTTTATAAGGTATAAATGATCTTATCAAACAGATCTAATTGATGAGACCTTATAGTAGAATAAACCAAGGATTCTAACTTAAATATAACAGTTATAAACTGTTTTACAAATTCGCACTTGCTACTCCACTACAAGGCAAAACAGGTCAGAGCGTGACAAAAGCAATGGAGGTAGCTATAAGTAGAGATAAAAAACACTATAAAACGTTTGCAAACTGACGATGGAAAAGAATATGTTAATAAAGATTTTCAAAGCTAGTGAAAAAATATAGTGTAAACCATTATTCTACAATATCTGAAACGAAAGCAGCTATTATCGAAAGGTTCGACAGAACTTTAAAAGGAGCGATGTATAAAGCTTTTTCAAATAGAGGTTCCCACGTGTGGTATGACATACTTTCCGACTTAATACATGATTATAACCACAAGTTTCATAGAACTATCCGGATGAAACCGATTGAGGTGACTAAAAAGAACTGCAAACAAGTTTTGGAAAATACTAAAAAGAACAACAAACCAAAAGTGGAAAAGAGATTACCACGAAATTCGACGTGGGGGATAAAGTTCATATTAGCAAATATAAAGGAGTATTTAGCAAGAAATACTCACCCATTGGACTAATGGAGTTGTTACCGTATATAGAGTACAACCAACATATCCAGAAACTTATACACTTAAGGATAATAAGGGAGAACTTTTACAAGGTGGCTTTTACGGGCATGAAATGTTAAAGTCTACAGTTGGAGATGTTTATCTTGTGGAAAAGATATTAAAACGAAAGAACGATCAAGTATTGGTGCGCTGGTTGGGTTTTGATAAAAGTGCTGACTCGTGGGTACCTAAACAAGATATTTTATATGATTTCACTAGTATCACGTTAACCGTCGAAGAGTGCTGACATAGAGATTATAAAACTCAAGGATTCTTTTAAAATTGCGAATATAGACGAATTAACTGTGGATTGTGTAAAACATGAAGAAGGGAAACATGGAAACTTATTACCAGACAGCGGAAGGTGTATAGTGAGTGGACCTTCAAATAGGGGGAAAGAAAATGAAGTGTTTAATTTAATAACTAGTCCTAACGGATTTAAGTTTAATAATCTATACATTTTTTTCAAAGTCTCTGCTCCAACCAAAATATCAGTTATTAGATAAAATAATGTCTGATGCACCGGAAGTAAATTTCTTCAAATTTGATGCAAGTGATAATAAAAATTATTAATAGAAATTATTTCGCGATGGGGAAACATCACAATATAGACTGTTTATACATTGGTCAAACATATAGCAAAATCCCAAAACAGTTAATTAGTGATAACGCAAATATCATCGTTATTTTTAAACAAGACGAAACGAATTTAAAACAAATACACCACGATCATGTTGGTGCTGATATGTCGTTTGAAAGGTTAAAACAAATTTGTAGTAAAGCATGGGAAGATAAATACGGATTTCTGGTGATTGATAAGGAACAAAGTGTTAAAAATGGTAGATATAGATTGGGATTAGATCAAATCGTTTTAATTCAATAACATAAATACATATTCTTAGATAAAATTCCTAAATTGACATTTATTTTGTAACGTATATAAATGGTTTCATAAAGGTGATGCAGTCATTTGTAAAATGAGTGTGGACAAGTTCGGACGTTGTACCGAATCCGGTGTAAGATCAAGATTTTATGTTAAAGAAGATCACACCAGTTTGCCTCTTACACCGGAGGGCGACTATAACATTAGTAATAAACGTTTAAAGTATGTTAATGATCCTCAATATAGTAGAGACGCTATAAATTTAAAAACTTTACAATCGGAAATATCAACAAGCTTAAAACTTAAGGGAGATGTGTACGATGCAAAAACTCATAGAGTTCCAAATATCGGTAATCCAGAAAATGAACAAGATTTAGTAACAAAAATATATTTAGACTCTAGATTGGAAAATACTATGACTAGACAAGGAGATGCTTTTGTTCAAGGAAAAATGAATTATGAATGATTAGAGTTGAAAGATAATATCTGGAATGGTAAAAAACGTAAAATAAACAATATACTACAAGCTGAACAACCAGACGATGTATCTGTGATGGGGCAAACGCTAACTAGACAGGGAGAAAACATTGTTCAAGGTGATAATAAATATAATTTCTTAGTATTGAAAGAAGACAAATGGAATGCTAATCAACATACAATTAGTAATCTGGAGGATGGTAAAGAAAGCGGTGATGCTGTAAATGTTTCTCAAATACCAACAAAGAGTAAAGGATATTGGGATTTTGAAAATGAAAGACTAGTTCGTGTTAAACTCGCTGTTGATGATAATGATTGTGTAACAAAAAATCAGAGTATAACTTTGAATGAACTTAAGTTTGATGGTAAAAATAAGCAATTAACAAACATTTTAGCGGGAACCTCACCAAGTGACGTAGCAGTTGTAGATCAAATATTAAAATATGAGGATGGTTTGTTAAAACAGGGTGATAACAAATACAAGTTTTTTAGAATCCAAAGAAAATAAGGAATCCAAAGAAAATGAGTGGGATGGTAAAAATAAAAAAAAATGTAAATTTACTTTGTGGTACAAATACTAATGATGCTGTATGTGTCTCACAAATACCCAAATAAAATATCGGTGAATGGAATTTTAATTATAAAATGTTGGGCAATGTTAAACATGACGTAAGTGATAATGATTGTGTTACAAAAAGACAAGCTATTGCATTAAAGGGGAATAAGTTTAATGTTAACTGTAAACAAATAACAAATAAAAAAGAATGTGTATTGCCAACAGATGTAGCAGTGGTGGGTCAAATATTAACAGAGGGTGAGAAAATCTTAATTAAACAGGGGGATAAAGAGTACAACGTAATGTTTGATAAAAAATAAAAATGTTGGGATGTTGAAAATCAATTCATAAGGAGTTTACCAAAGGGGGTATATGGATGATAATTGTTTAATGTCACAGGCTGTATGGTTTGATGATACAGTTAAACAATTTAAATATGCGGGTTTAGAATTTGATTTGATGGTGTACAATCATGATTTGTTGGTTGGTGATCCCACATCTGTGAGCGGATTTAAGTATATAAACAACAGACCATATATACCAGAAAACAATGTATATAGAAGAATAACAGATGATGTATCAGTAGATGCTGATGGTAACCCTTTTAGAACTACAGAAAGTGATTAAGTGGTAAAAAGGAAATGATAAAAATGTTATACATATATATTCTCGTACATAAGGACTTAATCATTTGAAAAATGAGTGTGGACAAGTTCGGACGCTATACCGAATTCGGTGTAAGATCAATAAGAAATGACAAAGAAGCGTACACCGGTTTGCCTCTTACCCCAGAGGGTGACTATAATATTAATAATAAACATTTAAGGTATGTTAATGATCCTCAAGATAAAAATGATGCTATAAATTTGCAATGTTTACAGTCTGAAATAACGTCAAATATGAACTATTTTTTCGAGTTTTGAGCGTAATGTTTTTTTTTATTTCTATAATGATTTGGCTGCATCTAAAATTAAAGAAAGTAAGAAGAATGGTTGGATACAAACAAATACTTTAAAAATCCTAAAACGAAAATCTTACGAAATGTTAACTGAACATACAACTTATATAACCAAAAGACAAAGGGATAGAGATGCATTTGCACTACGAACAAGGTTTCCATTGGGTGAACATGGTTAACCAAGAAAAGTTGATAAATAGATAAAATCGTTAAGCGATTCTATTAGAAGTAAAAACAGAGCATTAAGACTAGGGATTAGGGATTAGTTAGAGAGATAAGTTTATTGAAACAACATTTAACCCAGTTATTGATCCTTTAAGAGAAGTATTTTAAAAACTTGGAAATGTTTCAGAGGTCCATTTAATTTTACCCTTTTTAAAATCTGATGATAAAACTGAAGAAGAACTTGAAGAAACTGAAGATGAACTGTAAAAAATACTATATGAACAGGGTGAAACTATAAGTGAAGAGGAAGAAGCAGAAGAAGAGACACAAGAGGGTGCCCCGTCAGAAATTAGCAGATTGGGTTTAGATATTCAGTTTAAAGAAGATCTTGGTAGAAAATATGTATTATAGATGTTACAGACCTTGCAGAAATTATCATGTATAAGCTGGAAGGAGAAGGTTTAATGATTGGCGATAACAGGTTAGATGTGGATGAGCAGGATAATATAATTATAGATGGTAAAAAGTACAAAGGAACAAATGGATTGTTTGAATTGATTTCTAAAAGCAAACCTGTCAAATATAATACACGAGATTTGGCAACTTTTAAAGGATACAAATACTAATAGAAAGAATTATAAACCAACATACCTACTTGATAGAAATCAGTCTATAAAGTATAGTACCATTATTTCAGAGTTATTTCCAACAAAACTGGAAAAAAACTAAAAGAGGTTTATGTCTACTGAAGAAGTTACTCCTTTTTATAATGAAAGGAAAAAAGAAAGGTAAATGAGAAATCAGCTTCTGGAGAACTATTATTAAAAAATACTTATAATACAAATATAATTTATTATAATGATGTTAATATATTAGTAAATAGAATGCGGTTGATACATGAAGCAATAGAAGCGGGTCACACAGGTCTTCAAAACGAATGGGTTGCTTTAATTGCTGAATTATTAAATAGAGGTATAATTAAACGATGAAGGTGTATATAATGGATGATAAAGTATAGAAATGATCATTCTTTGTTAATCCGTCACCTGGCAAAGGTATAAATATCAATGAGTAAAAGGAGCAGTGTTAGTTCTCATCGAGATTCGATAACGAAAGGAGGCGGTGTTGTCTCTTCAACACTAAACTTACTAGGAAAACCAATTTCAGCTTTATTTAATAAATCCATAGATTTGTTACCTATTGAACTTCATCTACTTGGCGGTTATCAAGATTGTGGACCTGGAACTAAATTGAAAAAAGATTGACAAGAGGAGATCCGGGAATCAACAAATTAGATCAGGCTTGTAAAGAGCACGAAATAGCCTATTCAAAGTTAAGTGATTCTGCTCACAGATCAGTGGCCGATAAAATAACTACAAAATAAGCTTGGGAAAGGATTAAAGCGAGTGACGTTAGTCTTGGCTAAAGAGCGGCAGCATTAGCAGTGACAGCAGTAATGAAATAAACAGCAATTGGTGGTGGAAGGATAAATAGAAGGGGGGAAGGAGAAAAACAACTCGAAAACTAGGAGGAAGAGTTGAAAGAAGGACTAGGCGTTCTACTAAAAGAGTCAAACCATCAATATGGTCTATGATAAAAAAGGGCAAGGACTTTACCTAAGACCGTATCGTGCCTATTAAATAAGAGAAAACAAAGAAAATTGTTCATAGTTCCTAATCGTGCATTAAGTAACCAAGATATTTTTAGATATGTTTCTTGTTTAAAGATACCATTCTTCAGAGGATAATTTACCATCACTAATGTGGAAAAATGAGAGCGGTATGGTAAATCTAGATAATAGTGAAGGACCGGGTACACATTGGGTATGTTATAAAAAGCTCAGTTCAACAGTTTACTATTTTGACATTTTTGGTAATTTACCACCTCCGAAAGAATTTCAAAAGTATTTTCATTCTGCTAAACAAGTTTTATACAATTATGAGATGGTTCAACCTGACGATCTATCTGTGGACATTTATGTTTGGAGTTTTTAGCAAAAAGTGTCAGTCAGCTTTAAGATGTCTTCATATACGGTCTCTTTGACTGGTAAAACGTCAACCTAACGGAGTACTTTATGCGCCTCATTAAGTTTACATAAAGAAAAAAAATTGGAAGCAGCATTACTAGATTTTACAACTTATAATTTCATACCAAATATTACAGAAGGCGTGAATAATAAACTTCACTACTATAAAGCAAAGGATGCAAAGGAAAAGTTCCTCCAGCTTAACTAAGTTGCTCTATCCACGGGATCTTATGACATATATGATATATGCAAAGTAATACAAGAAAAGCTGGGAGAAGATTATATTACTATAGAAGGAAATAATAATACTTTAAAAACTGAAATTAAATCAAAGTATTATATAGATTTTAGCAAAACACATTCACTTGGAGGATTATTAGGATTTACTTCTACAACACCGATATTAGAGATAAATGTGAAACATGCAAATTCAAATACTGTAAGCATACTTACATTGAACAAAATTGATATCACTTGTAACATTATACAAGGATCCTACAGACAGGGTGAAAATCGACACATATTGCATACATTTTACCCATCAGTGCCTCCAGGATTTAAAATAATTGAAAGACCACAAAACCTAGTGTATTTACCTTTAAACACCAGTTACATCTCAGACATTGTTCTGAACGTATTAGATCGAGACGGTAACTTAGTTGACTTTAGAGGTGAAACTGTCACCATAAGAATACATACATAAGATCGATTTTATAAATAATGGGATTGACGTTTAAAAAGGATCGAGTGAGTGATAAAAAGCTCAGTAGCATATCAGCGTCAGAAGAGTTAACAAGTGAAAACATTCGATTTTTAATAGAGATTGGTTTTAAAGTTATTAACAATGCATATTCTGGATATAGCGCACGGATCAAAGTTCGCCGAGACCTTGTGAGAAAAAGAGTATCACACCCACAACCCTTACGCTTCATCGAAATTAAACAATAACGATGAAATCAGGATTCCTATTCAACAACAAGATATCTACATCTTAGTTTCCGAATGTTATTTATACATCGAAGGAAAAGTAACAAAGAAAGATGGAACTGAAGGATCAACTATACCATTTATTAATAACCCAATGGCTTTTCTTTTTGATGCAATAAGGTATGAAATCTCAGATGTTACTGCGGACTCTACAAAAAAGGTTGGAATAGCCAGTACATTGAAAGGATTATGCTCCATAACACCAAACGAGAAAAACCTGCTAGCAGTCGCAGGATGGGTTATACCAGAATCATCCACTATGAAAACCGATAACAAGAACCAATTCTTGTTTTACATTAATTAATATTTTATTGTAATCTTCTGCAAAACCTAATAATAATTTTAAAGGTATGGAACAATCGAAATATCCCGATAACAAGTGATATTTCGATTTTTCCATAGATTTAAAATTATTATTAGGTCTTGCAGAAGATTACAATAAAATATTAATAAATGTAAAACAAGAATTGGTTCTTTTAAGAGCTTCAAATGATAAAGATATAACATTAGCTTCAGGAACAACAACTGAAACCACTCTGAATTGGAAGTTGGATTTAAATAAAATCGTTTGGATGGTACCATACCTAAAACTTACAGATGGACACGAGATTACCTTGTTGAGATAATTACAGGCAGACCGCGGTATAGTTTTAGCATTTAGAAGCTAGGAGTTACACGAATATCCTATTCTACCCGAAACGGAGAACACATGGACTACATGGACTATAAAGACTTTATCATTTATAATACATCCATAAAGATAATTCTAACGGGTCGTGCTATTTAACTAAACAACATTTTAGAGTTGTGCAAAAATAATTATGAATACTAATCATTCGGATATATGAATGTGTATGAATAGGTAAATTATCTATGTATATGGAAAAATAAATTTTGTTGTAATCCTTCAAACGCCCTTTCTATTTTAAAATATCAGCTTTGGTTGGTTGTCGGTAAATTAACGTTGTCTGCATATTTCACGCGCAAGAACATTATTAAACATATAACTTAGTTGAGCAACGTTAAATGACCTAGGGGAATTGCCGTTCCTGAAATAGTTTATCTCGATTTAAATTGAAGATTAACTATTTTTTCCTGAGAACACGCCATTACATAATATTCTTTGACGAGGGAAACAGTTCCGGCACGAAGTAAACTGTTTTGGGTTTAAATGTGTTTAGGATACAAGAAGCGTTACTTCACCACCCCCGCCCCATCCCCAGAGACGGGTGTTTCCCCGAGGGATCACTCCCTTTCCTCTTCGATTTGAAAGGTAAAGCGTTAACTGTTTGTGTCGTAAACAGCAAAACCGATACACAATAACTGTGTCAAACGTAATTAAACATTATAAAATAACTAGCAGATCCTGTGCTCCAACTCGAGCCAATGTCATTCTCATGCTCCTAAATTTACATCATACCTCATACCGTATTAGATTGCGTTGTCGTTCCAGAAGTCACTCTTAACATAGCGAATGGAACATTTTTTCTTGCTGTTGTGCTGTGTTTTGTTATTTGTCAACAGCTGTTGATTATACAGTCTAATTGATTTCCATATTGTATTATTCCAGAATTTAATGTATAACGAAATGTATATAATATATCATCACCTATCCAAATTGACGCATCAAGCATTAAAATTGGTTCCATTACCCGAGATCTCGCTCTTCCATAAAACCTGCTTGGGTTTTAATATAAAGGATTATCTGAGCTCGTAATTTGTCGTTGAAATACTACATTTTAAATTGTTGGGGTACATTTTATTCTTGTATTTATGTTAAATTCATCCACTCCCAGATGTTTTTAAATATGGACCTCTTTAAAATATAGACAGTTCATGGAATAATATTAAATAGTTTAAAATGTTTAATGAAGCCAAAAACTCGTTACTGGCCGATGAATCATCGCTGCTCTATACTTGTATAGAGTTTGCTCCGTCACTTTATTCTACGTAATCTACATGATAAATATTGAATTTTACATTTTGCACTGACGTATTGAACCAGAACCTCGAGGCCAACAGTTATGATAACACTTCACAGACGTGATGGCAATCGCAATACAATGTCTAAGCCTCCAAAATTGTTATGCGACCACAGAGTAATCAAGGCTGTTTTGTCTCAACGGGCTCATTAGGCTTGTCAGTCACTGAATTTTAATAGGAGAGAAATCGGTAAATTTTTAAGAGGCAACTGTTTTAACGTAAGTACATAAATTAGTAACATATTTATGTAGTATATTGAAATCTAAAGAATGCAAAAACGTATCTACTAACAATTTAGTGATTAAATAGTCTCCTTTTTATAAGTTATTTAAAACCACTGTGAATTTATTAATGTAATATCTAACAAGTATATTTTAGTGAAAATATAATTCATAACGCAGCAAGTAAAACATATTTTGTGATCTGTATGATTATAATTTTAAAATAGATGAACTCTTAACATTGTAATCTATGTTTGGTGATAGCATCTTGGTTAAAAATAAAATAAATACTGTTATTGAAACACGTATATAATCCTATTATTAAATACATATCTATGACACACGCCTCCAATTAACTAGTATTGGAAATCATGAATGAGAAAAAAATCGGCACTGGGATATTAATTAATAATGAATAAATCAAATATGCCTTAGCCAATAAAGAGACTGCACAAGGCACTCTATTTTTTATTTCGTTCAAATTATCTTAAAATAAGCACGATTGTTGTCAATGTCTTAAATAGTGCAGGTGCAAGCGGTTCTAATTGGAATTACCAAACTGTACTGTACTGTCCTGTTTCTTGGTAATGGTTTTCTAATGTTATTTTACGATAGCGAAATGGACCTGAGAAGTTCTAGGGGGTGGGTGTGTGAGCGGTGAGCGTGGCTCGGATCCAAATGAGGTCTGCACACACTGACTTTGAAGTCTTGGCGTTAATGTAAATAGTGATCAATACGTTCAAGTAATCGAAGTAGATGTAGCTAAGTGTTCATATAAGGGTTTAACACGTATTTTGTGACGATGGAGAGAAGCGGCAATAATAATTGTATTACTAGTTTCCCTGGCTCGTGCGAGTGTCAATAATTTATTCGTAGGAAGAATTAATGCGAAACCTGAACTGATGTTTGGTGTCCAGAAAATGAAACTAGGCTTAAGGTAGAACCTTCCTCTTAAGAAAGGTGTTTCTGAAATAAACTGTTTTGGTGATATTTTTCGCTCTAAAAACTATGAAAGTTCAACAATGAAATGTGCCGGAGACGATTATTGAACATATCATTGTTCTGTGGAAAATGTGAGAGTAATTATTCATGTTTTCCAAGTAATTTATAGGAACTGTTAAATTTCTAAATCTACTTTTTTAATGCTTACATTTTTAGAATAATTAGAATATTCTGATGGACTAATAAAATATATTCACAGTTGTTATTTAACCTCAGGGAGCCTTCACTGATGAAGGTGATGAACTCATCTATTCATTAGGGAAATTGAAAATAAAGTCTTCAGTGCCATTTTGATATACATAACATAGGCCCTAATTATTTACTCTACGATTTATTCACTTAATCACATAATGTTTAATAACCGAAGAGTAAACCAAAAGATATACCTAGATAGTTTTGGATCTAGACGTCTCACTTGCATTATATCTACGTGCGCACATTATGTACGTGACATTTGGCGTTATCCACGTCTCATGAACGTTTGTCTACGCACTCGGCGCAATGCAGCTTGTACAGCAAACCCCACACCGACTCACACAACTAATTATGACGACTATTAGATCTAGAAAACCGAACACAGATTAATATCCAAAAAAGTTATCGATTAAAACAAAAATATAAAAGCCCAGAAAAAAAACAAGGTACACTGAGAAAGGGCGATAATCAGTTCTTGCCTACATCAAGGTACAAGCTGGCCACTCTGATGTGTCCTAACCACCGTGTGAAAGATGGAGTGAGGAGGATTGGTGACTCCTTTTTCCGATTGCAGTCGATCCGGAAGCTTTGCCTGGCATCGACTGCCTCCGAGCGCGAGGTGGTGAACCAGTCCTCTTCCCCGGTGTTGACAGAAGGAGGCAAGAGGAAACGGGCAAAGCCAGAGTCAGACCCCGTCGTAGTCGCATCTTCCGGTTCTCCCATGAGTGTCAGCGGAGAAAGCGCGAGCAGACAGCCAGAATCACCGACTCCCCGAGAAGGAAATTCTGAGCAGCCACTGCCGTCGACGCAGATAGCTGAAGACACCCGGTTTTAAGAGCCCCCTTGGCAGGAGCAAATAAAGGCCAAGAGAAAAAATAAGAAAAATAAAATCAGGGAATAAAGAAAGCTGAGGGGGAAGAAGCAGGTGAAAACGCTCTCGTCCAAGCGCAATTCCACAGCAAGAAATAGGAAGACACGACCCGACGCAATCCTCATACGTCCGACCACTGGAAAGTCGTATGCGGATATTCGTGCTGGGGTGAATCCAAAAGACTTGAGGGCCGAAATCAGTGTGATTCGGCAAACACGCACCGGCGGAGTGCTTGTGGAACTTGGTGCGAAGACCAAGAACAAAGATCAGTTCACCTCTGCTCTGAAGAAAGCCGTTGGGTACAATGGAATTGTTAAGAATCTTGGACCTAGAACTTCTCTGAAAATTCGGGACCTTGATAGTTTCACCACCAAAAAGGAAGTCGAGGAGGCCATCGAAAGGGACCTTGGAGCGCGAGCGGGGGAGATTAAAGTTTCTTTAACCCGTCCTAACAGCAGAGAGCATAAGCTCGCAATCGTTTCTCTGCCGGAACACGGAGCAAACGAACTCCTCAAAACAGCGAGGATAAAGGTGGGCTGGGTCAATGCAAGGATTCGCCGCAGGGTGGAAGTAACCAAGTGCTTCAAGTGTTTTGGTTATGGCCATCTTCAAGCGGATTGCAAAGGCCCAGACCGACGGTCCATGAATCTGTGCCTGAAGTGCGGTGAGAGTGGCCACAAGCGGGACGCTTGTTCTGCAAAGACCAAGTGTTGTCTGTGCGCCGCCCTTGTTTCAGAGCAGACAAACACAGAACACATGCCTGGAACGAGAGCATGCCTCGTTTTTCGGCAGGCGCTGGCCAGAGCCACATCCAGTCATAAAAAGTAATGAGAGTCCTCCAAGGAAATACTCAGCACTGTTGGGTAGCTATCGATCTTCTGTCTCAGATAGTCCTGTAAAAAAAAATCGACCTGCTTATTATTAGTGAGCAATACCGTGACAGGGATGGATCCAATTGGTACCCGGACACTGTCGGGACTGCTGCCATTTGGATCCCAAATACAAATGTATTAGTCAGAAGTCACGGTAGGGGAAACGGGCTAGTTTGGGTGACTAACATCGAACAAAATTTTGTTAGCTGCTCGCCCAACGAGAACGTGGCAGATTTCCAGGACCGTTTGGACCGACTCGATTACCTTCTTCGCTCCCTTAGTGGAAACCTGATCTTAGCCGGCGATTTTAATGCTAGAGCTATAGATTGGGGTATGCCAAGAACAGATTTAAGAGGAAGAAAAACTTTGGAGATGGCGGCAAGGATTTGACTGGCTGTGGCGAACGTGGGAGACTCACCCACCTTCAGGCGTCCAGATTATGGACCAACAATACCGGATGTGACTTTTACGTCAGAAAAGTTTCCAGACGGATCGCAGACTGGAGAGTAATCGAAGACAATACTGGCTCCAATCACCAGTACATAACCTTCAAATTGCTACAAACAGCTATGAGCTGAGGAACCTTAATTGGACGCCAGGCTGGAACGTTTTGAGACTCGATGGGGTGGCATTGTCCTCGGCGATTGACGAGGGGAAGAATACTGTTTTGGAATCTTCGGGAACCACGGGGGATATCTTGAAGGCTAAGATGAGGCTCATCAAGCGCAGTTATGATGCTGCCTTGCCCCTGAAGGTGCAACCGCGAAGAAACCAAATATCTGCATACTGGTGGACGGAGGACATTGCTTTGCGGCGGAGAGAGTACCTTAAAGTCAGACGAAAGGTCACCCGTAGTAGGAGAAGGGTATCTGAAACACTCATGGAAGAGTTCAGGGCGGCCAGACAAGAACTTAAGCGCGCTATCTCTGCAAGTAAAGCCTCCAAATGGAAGGCTCTAACGGAGGACTTCTACAACGATCCTTGGGGATTGGGTTACCGAATAGTTATTCGACGGCTTGGTGCCCAATCAGCTAACTCTAACTTGAACTCCGTCCAGTTGGATGCAATCGTAGATGCTTTGTTTCCGGCCCACCAGATCAGGCCGCATGAAGAGGTTGCTGTGTTTTCCGAACAAGTACCTATATTCAGTGAACAAGAACTGACAAGTGCCATAGGCTCTATGCACTTTCGCAAGGCTCCTGGTCCCGATGGAATACCAGCGAAAAGTGCTAAAGGTAGTAGGTCGGGATTTTCTAGGCCTACTGCTGAACATGTACAAAACGCTGCTTGTTGGAATGCTTGTTTCCTCTGCGATGGGCGATTCAACGCCTTGTGTTGATCAGCAAGGGTAAAGAAGATCCAGAAAATCCCTCTGCATACAGATCTCTGTGCGTGCTAGACATGCTAGGGAAGCTTTTTGAGCGACTCTTTAAGCCAAGGCTCACAAAGGCAGTAGAAGCGGCTGGTGGACTTTCCGATCGTCAGTACGGCTTCCGAGCGGGTCGATCAACGATTGGAGCAGTGGGCGAAGTAATCCGGACTTTTGAAGCTGCTCAGCAGGTGAACCACAGATCACGAAGGCTAGTCATGTTGGCTACGCTGGATGTGAGAAATGCGTTCAACTCAGCCAGGAAGGCTGACATGCTGGGCGCATTGAAGATGGATTTCGCAATTCCTCCGAACCTGAAAAGGATGCTGCAGAGCTACTTTTCAGGATCGGAAGTTGGTTTTCAACACGGCGGATGGACCGCAGCGGAGAGGTGTAACAGCGGGTGCCGCTCAGGGTTCGATTCTTGGACTAGACCTCTGTATCATCGCCTACGATGGGATCCGCCGAATGGAAATGCCTCGGGAGACTTTCCTCGTTGGTTATGCGGACGATATCGCCATAACTATAACCGCGCCATGGGCCGAGTGATGGGATGGATGGGTGATCACGGCCTGTCCTTGGTGACGAAGAAGGCCGAGATCGTGCTTCTCCCAGAGGATTAATACCATTGTACAGCTCGCGATGGACCGGGAAATTATTTTCTCTAAACTCGTTGTAAAGTACCTGGCTATGAGACTGGATGTTCGGCTCACGTTCCGGGACCAGATCACTTTTGCGACAGAGAAAGCTGAAACGATTGTGGCCATCTTGAGTAGGTTGATGAGAAATGCCGGTGGACCGGTTGGTAGCAAGCGGCGGGTGCTAATATCTGTTGTCCATTCCGTTCTTCTTTTCAGGTGTGAGACATGGGCAGAGGCCCTCCGGAAGAAGCAACTGAGAGGCAAGATGGCAGCGGTCCAGAGGAGAGGCGCTCTTCGGATCGCTTCGGCCTACCGAACAGTGTCGGAGCCAGCCGTCCTCGTAGTTGCTGGGGTGATTCCCATCGATCTTCTTGCTTTCGAGCGGAAGAGGATCTTCGATGGGAACGGTGCTTTGAGTCGTACCGAAGCCCGAGAATGCACTACGGAGGATTGGCGAAACCGTTGGGAGGGGGATGAACGAGGAAGATGGACTCATTGGGGATCTCCGAGATTGGGTTGAGCAAGTGCACGGGGAGGTCGATTTCTATCTCACCCAGCTCCTCACCGGACACGGTTGATTAGGGGCCTACCTTCACAAGATGGGAAGTCAACGAGCCCGGAATGTCAGTACGGTGACTCCGACTACGATGATTTCCTGCACACCTTCCATTGGGTGAGGTGGGAAGCGGACAGAAGGACCTCGGAACGGCCGTTGGCCCGATCTCGCCGGATACACTCGTTCGTCAGGTGTTGTCCAGTCCCGAATCGTGGAACGCTGTTTCTGCATTCTCCAGGAGGGTGCTGAAAGAGAAGAGAATCGAACAGCTGTGATGCACCATCGTAGCTAAACCCGGTGGAACATCGCAGCTGGAATGCCATCTTTGGCGTACGAAGGCACCCTCTTGAAATATTGCGAATAGCGTTTCCCAGAGAGCTTCCAATACCTGGACCGATAGGTTTTTAGTGGGTGAGAGTCCTACACACCAGGGCAAACACCTGACCCTGACGGTGCATAATGCATTTTCCTATCGTATAAAAAACCTGATGTGTTCATTTAGAGACAACACAATCCCACTTGTCCTGCGCCGGGTCTTGTCCGGTACCAATATAACATTGTCCAGGGTCTAATTAATTGTTCTGCGATATAAAACTTGTCTTCCAACATGACTGCGCTACCGTATATAATATTGATCTTGCATGAAATTTATTTGACTAACTGTAGACACATTTATTCCTAGTTTAAAATAATAAATGGATCACTTTGAAAGGGGAATTGTGTATTTATAAAGTTAAGGTTGATTTTGTACATGTGAATAATACCATACCATTAAATAATTTATTAACATATTGTTTCTTTATAAACAATGCCTTTATTGTTGCTTTATATGCCTTAGCACAGAACTGGTTTGTCGTAAATTTGATAAAAATATTTGAAAGTCTGTGATTTGCATATTCTTTAATGTGACAAAAGCATGACTTAACTTTAACTCCAGCAAGTGAACGCCCTGCAGTAAAATTGAACAAACATCGTAAAAATAAAATTTATCCGCGTGATATACATGTATTTTATAGAGCAGTAGTTAAGATGTATAAATACATGTAGTGGTTAGAAAGAAAATTCTAATACAATTTGGCGTAACTTAGTTATCAACTGGGCAACATTTGACTGCATAACGCGTTCAACAAATATAATTACAATATAACATGTTGAATCACTCGGAAAAACAAGTTGATATCCAAGTAATTAGAAGCTAACTGCTCAAGGAATAACGATAACAGCCGTCATTAACAATTCAGGTTTCCGACGAAGGAAAATGTTTGATCCTTTGCCGAACAAATTTTGGCATTCCCTTAACTTTCGCTAAAGTTGTTCACATTTAGTTTCAATGCTATGAATTATTACAAAAAATGCGATATACTCAGCCAAATTTTAACTTAAACTCACGTTAAATGTGTTTTATTGATAACGTTTGTCAATAAATTATCAAGTGCAAGTAATGATAAAACTGTGTTATGAGCCGCACCGAAATATGTAGCTCTTTATCATTGATAACGTCCTTTTACGGCCACGGAGTGTACTACGTGCGGTTATCAGAGCCCATTCTTGGAAGTTAACGACAGTCAGTGCAGAATAAAGGGATTTATTGCCAGTGACACTGAGTTTACAAATCATTAATATATTCAGATTTTAATATAAAGATTTTGAGATTTTTTTCAGTTTGTATTTAATTATTCAATGTTGTTTGTTTTAAATATTATTCCATAGCTTGCAAAACAAACAAAACTACAGTTTGGGCCGGACGATTAAATTTTAGTAACTTATGTTGTTTTATAGAAGATTAATTTGAATTATTTTGTCTTTGAATATAAATCGGGTTGTATGCATACAACTCCAATCTTATGGAAGCATTTGCAGTATGTTAAAGGATATCGTAAATGCGTGGGAAAAATTTCTTGTAACATACTCGAAAGTAAAATAAAAAATAATTAGCTCGGTAAATAATGACTTTATCACATTAAAATTTAGCGATTAAGTTGTGGTACAATTGAGCTAAAAGTGATACTTCTTGATAATTATCGTATGGCAACCTGAAGCGGAAACGAATAATGATACTTATGCCATAACATTTCTTATTACATGTGAGAACGTCAGTACACCAATGCGGCGCACATTCAGTGAAATAGTGAAAGTAATTTTACAAAATAAAAATGTAATAAAGTTTCCGTTACTTTATAAAGGCAAATCTATTATCTTTAACAGTGACTGAGCACTAACATTTTAAGCGTGAACTGAGTTATCCAGACAACAGCATTATAAAACTGCCCGACAACTTTTAATTACTTTGTAATCTTCTTAGGTTTAGCTCTCCTTAGAATTTAAAGCTTCGTCACAGTCGTTCTTGATATATTCTGGATATTATAATTTAACAATACCCCCGTCGCAGTAAATCTGCGTACTCAGTGAATTTGCAATGCATTTAATGTTTCTCAATACCACATAAAGCCACTGACCAAGTTTTATAAAAATACACGAATAAATAAGGGATATATAGCATTTTATTTATTCTCCATAAGAATAACATTGAAAGCTGGGTACCCAGGTTTGCTGCAACAAGGACAAAATATGTGTTTTTATGCAATTATCAATATAACTCCACCAGGTGAAGCTACATATCAAGTTTTATTAATTTATGTTCATAATTAAGGGAGACATTACATTCTGCTTATTATCCATAAGAATAAGATGGGGGCTGAGTATGCAAGTTTGCTGCTACGGGGAAAATAAAAAAAATTCTTTTGTACAAATATTAATATACCAGTACAAGGTGAAGCCACACACCAAGTTTCATCAACATACGTTCATAAATAATCGAGATATAACATTTTAGTTTTTCTCCATAAGGATAACATTGGACAACGTACTGTGTTTAGCACTTTGAATATCTGCAACGCTTGGACGTGGAATCACAATTTAAACACCAAAATGATTTAGTATATTTGAACTGATTGGGACAAGCAAATGTGAGGTTTACATTAAAATGGACTGAGGAAAATCCAAAAACCTTTTTCCCATAAGATTAACATAAGACATTTTATGGACGAGTTTTTTTTTACTTTTCTCTAAACCCACTTAACCTAGGTTAATGAATAAAAATACTAAATTATTTGTTTTTTTAAGCTCTATAAAATGGTTATAACAAAATTGAGAGTTTTTAGAATTTTAGGGGAAAAATTTCAAAAAACTTATTTTTGGAAAATTTAAAACCCCCTTCCTATAGTCCGATCGATCTGGTTTCCAAACTTAACGTCATAAATGTTACTCTCCACATTAGTGCCAAATTTCATCAAAAGCGGACATTTCTTTCAAAAGTTATCGAGGTAACGGACTAACACACACACACACACACATATATATATATATATATATATATATATATATATATATATATATAAATCTGAACGAATAGTGTTTTTGGCTTCTAGGGACCTCAAAACAAAAAGTTGTCATGGTCTCGGGCTTAAGTCTTCTCATGCCACCTACGGTAATAGTTTCTTCCCTAAAGGGGAAATTCGATAAAAACGGAAGTGTTTTATTTACAACTAATAACTATCTCAGTGGCTCTGTGAGGTATGTATTGACATTTGTTTACCGACATTGTAAGAGTATTGAAACTGAAAATCGGGACTACCATTGACATTAATATAACAAAAATAGTTGTAAAATGATAGGTACACATACACCATACAAAATTGAGTGTCATGTAATGACATTGAAGGCTTCACTTTGTTGTTCAATACTATGGGGAGGAAAATGTATATGGTACATTAAAATGTAATCTATTTCGCTCGGTTTAGTCTATCTCTTTCGTCTGTGATGTGTTTATATAAAATTAATCGAATCTTAGTAATTACTTCACCAGATTACTTTAATCTTTAAATGTATGTAACTCTTACATGTCCTATTTGGCCAAGTATACAACATTTCCTCTTTAAAAATTACAGTAATAACAATGTGATCTCCAGTACATTTTGAACGTAATTTGTGATTTTTATTAATAATTAAGAACAAGTGCTAGTGGCTACTCTGCCTCATCTCACTATTTGTACTCTTTACATGCTGAGGAAAATAAAACCATACAAGTAGGAATACATGTCAGTTCGTCAACAAAGTAGATACTTACTCACATTTTTTATGTAAACAAACCGGACTTTTAAAATCCCTGTGCGATTTTATGGGGGATGAATTGCGTTATTTCTCGTTTGCTGATAAAGTTTTGGGAATACTGCTATACTATTTTCCCTGAGTCCCTGGGATCAAGACCTTTAATTTGAGTCCTCTCCTATCATCATGCAATTTGGCAAACGCCCGCAGTTTCCAGTTAAAGATATCGCTTAAAGAGTTATATTTTAGAGAGTGATTGCTTAATATAAGATAAAATGTATCTATAAAATATTTCTGTCAAATTAAGAATTCTTGTTACTATTATCTCTTTATTCTGGTGATGTTGGTTACGATATTTTCAGTAGTGATAGTTAATTAATCATCAACAAAAAAACAGACTTCTCGCCGTCAGCCACTACGTCATAGCCACTATGCGGGGTGGGGGGATGAGCTTGTCAAGTTAATCGTTCCCTGATGACGTCAAAGTTCCACTGTCAACGCCAGTTTGGCAACTTTTATAATTAATCTTCTCCTATTAATTATGTTTCTTGTAGAGTAGATTATAGCCCATCAATAAATCACTTTACATTTTTTGTCTCACTTACGAATTATCAGTTTTATTTTGTTTACATTTGGTTAACGTGCACCCAATCAGTAGTTTAGTGATACTCACATAATACACCGGTGAAACAACTGTATTATGACAAAAACTTAATTTTTTCTCGGAAAGATAAACCTTTTCTTGAAGAGAAATTATACTAAGATTTAAATTCTTGTATTCAATTCTTTTCTGGTATTAATTTAAAAGTAAATATAGAAAAAGCTAATTATATTAATTTTAATGGAGGTTCCAAATTTGACTGGTTCAAAAGATACTCCAGTTAATGAGGTCTACTGTATTAAGTTCCTCGGAATACACCTTGATAGAGGGTTGACTTGGAATTATCACATCGACTATGTTTGTTCAAAGTTTGACTGTGGTCCGAATGTGATGATAGGAGATACTCCAGTTAATGAGGTCTACTGTATTAAGTTCCTCAGAATACACCTTGATAGAGGGTTGACTTGGAATTATCACATCGACTATGTTTGTTCAAAAGTGTCATCCAACATTTATGTTCTTAGACACCTGGCAAAATACTGTAATGAGAAAATATTAGTAACAGCATACTATGGTCTAGTATTTACTCACTTATCATATGGCATCATACTTTGGGGACAATGTACGGAAACAGGATTTAAAAGGTTATTTATTTTACTAAAGAACGCTTCGCGGGTAAATTAAAAAAGACTCAATTTTGTAGAGACATTTTCAAAAGGATGGATTTACATACTCATCCTTCTATTTACATTTTAGAAACCACAACTTTTGCACGTTATAAATGTAAATTAAAAAAGGTTGTGATTTACATAATTATAATACAAGATTCAATCAATATTTCAGGCCAACATCATAGACTAAATATATTTCAACATTTACCGTTCGAATCTGGGCCTAAATGTCTCAAAAAATTACAGCAAATTAAAAAAAATGAACAAACTTTACGACCTTTCAAAAATAAATTAAGGCAATTTTTAACATCAAATTTGTTTACAGTGTTGATGAATTTAGACCATTGTCGAAATTATAGTGAAATAAATAGTTCTATTTATATACTAACTAAAATTTTACCAATAACGATCCAAGTAGATAAAAGTTATGTAGGTTATTATTATATTTATTAGTCTTTTAATTATTTTAAATTGTATTTAGAAACTAACTGTAATATTTGTAAAATAATTATTCTAAAAATTGTATTTTATATTTCATTTA
Organism: Allygus modestus; assembly: GCA_963675035.1. Classification (NCBI taxonomy): domain Eukaryota; kingdom Metazoa; phylum Arthropoda; class Insecta; order Hemiptera; family Cicadellidae; genus Allygus; species Allygus modestus. The sequence continues at coordinate 96,801,527 of OY776111.1, read as the reverse complement.
GTTGCTACCGACTGTATAAAGGTGTAATGGCAATAGAACGAATTTAAATTTGATTTTAACATGTGTTTGCACTAACCATGTGCTTGCTAATGCACATAGTGTTTTGATAAGACTTAAAAATAAATTTTAGTGGCATTATTTTATGAAATGAATATACCCCACCTGTACAATCCGTGTTATTTAAATGATTTTTTTAATTGCAAAAATTTGGATACTTGTTTTAACAATTATTTACATTTTAGTTAAATTTTGTTATCAGGATTGTTCCTCCCCAGAACATTGTTTAATTAGCCATGATGCCTTTAGTTATCCATTTAAATTTCTAATACTTGTCAATTTATTTTACAGTTTTTAAAGGACCTCAAGTATCTAAGCGGTAATTAGTTTTGGGGGATAATTACCCTTAAAAATAAAAAATTCGAAAAAATGAAAAAAATGCCTGAAGATATCGTGGATTAGTACCTACATACCAAATTTCATAAAAATCGGCCCATTGGTTAAGGCTCTAGCTCTGTACACATCCACACAGACACACACACACACACACACACACACACACACACACACACACACACACACACACACACACACAATGGTATACTATGTATAAGGGGAGAAAGTAAAAACAGTCATTACAACTAAATAAAAAACGTCATTAGGACTTTTAAAATTGTATAAAAATTCAAATTTTGATTCTCAAGACTTGTTAACAATGATGACATACTTGATGGATTTGTTGAACGAGCTACACACAATTTGTTTGGCTCTTTTTGTGATTGCCATTTATTAATTGCCACAGCTTGGGCATCAGATAATGCTATTAGCATTACCGAAATATTTATATTTGATGAATTTGTGATGAAATTATCAATTGCTGTGGCTGATGTTGCTGTCACACGTGTTGGTGTATTTATAGATCAAGAGAGGTTAAATGTATTTTATAAATCATTTTAACATTTTTGTTTCAGGCTTATGGAATTTTAGAATATCAATATTAAAAGCTCCTACAAAAACAACATTTTGTTTACCTGAGCAAATGTTCTTATGGATTCTTAACTACAGATTTTATGAAAAAAATTTGTCTTGGAGTGACACAAAAATGGATCTGGTTCAATAAACTAAACTAACAACAAAGTTTAAACGAAACCATTGAAACTTTTCGGGATATTTTGCATGCAGGCGCAAAAGGCACGTTTTGCATTTTGACACGTTCTAATGAATATTTCAGTACTAGCTGTTATTTGCCCGTTAAAAATGACGGGCTTAAACAAACTAAAGAAATATTGTTCACTAAAAAAATGTAATGGCTTAACAATTTATATTTAAAAAGCTAATTTTGAATTGCATCTAACAAAATGGGAATCCCCCGTGCAAAAGTTGAAGGTGTTATTGTAATAAAGCTCCAACATAATGCTTATTAAAATATTCATTGGATCGTGTCTAAATTCAAAAAAGTGTCTTTTTACGAGAGACATTTTACGCATGCATACAATAGCCCAAAAGGGTTTAGTTTTTGTTGTTAGTTTAGTTTTGGATGTTGAATCAACCCCATTTTGGTGTCACTTCAAGCCAAGTTTTGTTTCTTAAAAGCTGCAGTAAAATGTTATTAAGTGTTTAAGGGTTTCAAATTCATCAAATTTCATCGGGTTCAAATTTGTAATACAAATTAACAGAACTACTTTCACTGCTTTTATAAAGACAGACCAACAAACATACATAATCTTATATATTATTAATCCGCTACATGCAACCTTTGTAAACAATAAGGCATTTTTGTTTTATGATTTACCCTCACATATTATACACTAAAACGCAGGTCTAAGTGTGCAGGGCTCATCCCCATAGGACTTCCAAGTCCCCATGTTATAGTTGAGAGTTTTATTTTGTTTATGTCACATGTGTTTTTTTTCTGAATTCAATTAAATAAATAGCTGTTATAAGGATTACATATATCGACAGACTCATTGTTTGTTTAGTATTTAACTATTTAATATTTTCGCTTCTCAAAACGGGATGCGCAAGCTGCGCACAGGAAATTCTAGTTAGCTATAAACTGTGTAGAAAAATATTTCACATTGTATTTAATGCTAATAGGATAGTCTTTAGTTTTCTTATCCATTGCATTAAATTTCTTACCGGAGTCTCATCAATACAGCACATAAATTTGAAATCGAACTCAATTTGTAGATACAAAAACTGAATCGGAATTTTAAACTTGAAATATTTAACTGAAATATGGTTTACTAGATTATACCAATCGAATCAGCCTTCACTAATCTTACATGGTTAATTTTACCTTGTCATTTTTACCTCCCATTCTTAACTGTACTTGTGTCTTAGTCATGTTTTTTTAGCGAATTTCCCCTGTAGCTATTACCTACGCAAAACACAATTTGTTCGAAACGAATATATATATATATATATATATGACCGTGAACACGATGACTCTCGTAAAAATGATCCGATTTTGATGAAATTTGTTATAAACGTGGAAGCAACATTAATGACTTAAAGTTTGAAAACCAGCCAGATCGCTCTATCCAAAGGGGTATTTTGGGAGGGTTTTGTACCCCAAAAATGTTTTTTTTTAATGTTTTACGTATAATTTTTGAAATAGTCGAATTTTAATTTTACCATTGGATCCAGCTTAAAAAAACACACAATTTGGTATTTGATCATTCCTCTACGTCAATTTTTCACCTACACAAAACAGAATTCGTTCGAAACGTATATATATGTGTCCGTGAACACGATGACTCTCGTAAAAATGTTCCGATTTTGATTAAATTTGTTATAAACGTGTAAAGCAACATTTATGACTTAAAGTTCGAAAATCAGCCAGATCGCTCTATCCAAAGGGGTATTTTGGGAGGGTTTTGTAACCCAAAAATGGGTTTTTGAATGTTTTACGTATAATTTTTGAAATAGTCAAATTTTAATTTTACCATATTGGATTCAGCTTAAAAAACACACAATTTAGTATTTATCATTCCTCTACGTCAATTTTTTACCGAGATATTGAAAGTGCTAAACACAGTACGTTGTCTAATGTTATTCTTATGGAGGAAAAGAACAATTTTATATCTCGCTTATTTATGAACGTATACTGACGAAATTTGGTATACGGCTTCATCTGGTTGTGGTCTATTGATATTTTCTAAAAAAAACAATTTTTTACAAAGGCTCCCGTAGCAGCAAACCTGCTTACTCAGCCCCATGTTATTCTTATGAATAATAATTAAATGCTATCTATGTCTCCCTTAATTATGAACATAAATAAATAAAAACTTGTATATGACTTCACCTAGTTGAGTTACATTGAATTTAGCATACAAAACCATTTGTTGTGTTCCTTGATGCAGCAAACTTGCCTACTCAGCCCAATGTTATTCTTATAGAGAATAATTAAAATGGTATATATCGCATATTTTTAAATACATTTTTATGAAACTTGGTATGTGGCTTTATGTAATATTTATGTACATTTATATCTCCATTGGAAATTCGCTGAGTATGCAGGTTTGCTGGGACGGGGGTATTTTAAATGCTCAAACACAAATCGCTATACTACTTTAGGGAGTATAATGGCTATCATCAATGTTTTAAAAGAGCTTTTGATTCAGCGTTACACAAAACTTTAAAAAACTACCTAAAAAAACTACAACTCCAGCAGTGAACTGCTACAATGCCACCCTGCTGTGATATTTGTTTAAACCCACGATTTATCAAAGGAAAAATCATCTACTTCTGGTTCCATTAATAAAACCCAATTTCGCCGCAAGAGTAAGAGTAAACAAAAACTGAAAGATAAATAGGAAATATAGAATATATAAATCTGAATTGAACTTTGCTGATACTTTTATACAGAAGTACAAACTCTACTTCCATTCAGCATTGAATTTGTGTCCTTACTGCTTTTATATTTCAATCCAAAAACCTAAAATTAGGAAAGTTGTCTACCTTGTTTACAAAAACAAACTTTACTCAGCTGTTTTATTGAATTTGGATGCAACGTAGGGAACACATTGTTCGGTAAAAAAAAATGATTGCAAATAAAGTAATGTAAAAAACAGTGGTTTTTGCCAATTACAAACTTATTACTAAATAAATTTAGGATTTCGTATTTTTTTCATCATCCTGGGCCTAAGGGAAATCTTTTGACACCAACCTGGCCGCTATACGTTCAGTAGTTTACCCGGAATAGGTGGTTACACGTCGCCAATACACGCTATTATTATATAGGATGCAATATGTTGGAACTTTACAATAACACCTTTAAATTTTGCACGAAAGAATCCCATTTTATTACATGCAATTCAAATTTAGCGTTTTAAGTATCAGTTTTTTAAAGCGATTTTAAACCAATAAATTGATTTCATAACTAATGAACAGGTTTAGTTTGAATTAGGTTTTCAAGCCCGTCATTTTTGACGGGCTAGTAACAGCTGATCTAAAATATTACGAAAAAACATTAGAACCTGATCAAGTCAATATTCAGGGAAATGAATCTACATATTTGTTAGCTACTTAAATATTTTGTAATTTATTTGCACTGGATAGTAAAGGGACCCCAAGTGTATGAGTTCTTTATATTACGCATAAAACGCAAAACAACCCTTTTAGGCTCGGTGTAAAGTATTGAACTGATCTATAAAGAGTGGTGTCTTTACGAGACCCCAACCTTTAACGCGAGGCGATTAAACGTTATTCTGCCTATATCACTGGATTCATAAAACTACTTATGGTTTATGTGTTGTTGTACTGTAGTCCTTAAGACGATAGTTACCCAAGGTCTAAATGGCATTGTAATTGAAACATTTGTTTCAATACCAACGATGCGTTATTTCTTTAATTGTGGATAACGATGGTACATGTATTACCATTATGAGATCCGATCGTACTTCTTATTATGAGAAAATAAGAGGTGTTATTTTCTCAGGTCCCTTTCAAACAGTGGCTCTCTGGGTGTTTATAACAAATATGCTATCTGCAACCATCTAATAATAAATTAATAAACTACCAATTTTTCTCCCTGATTATTATTATCAGTATGACGGACAAATTATACGTTTGGTCTGAAACCCAAAAAATGTGAACCATCTTGGCTATTGCTTTCACTTCACTTTATTACTATATGAACATCATTTTTTTAAAACAAGCAAACGTCATTTAAGTAAATTTAAAGTAACTCGATTCGTAACAAATAATCGAAAAAGGTTAAGTATTCTGGACTCAGGGGCCTCGCCCTATCATGTTACTTACTTTATTGTTAGCAGCGGATTCTAAAATATGCAGGACGCCAGTGCCTGGGTTTACTTTCATTCCCTGCTCTGACAGGTCGTTTAGTTTCTTCGAAAGTTAACTCCTTGTGAAAGCTTGAACGAAAATGGATGAAGACGTACACGTTTGTTGGATCAGTGCAACTTATATGATAAATATAAGATATCATAGTCAATAATGTTAGAGCACAAACATAAGCAATCAAATACCAGAGAGCATGATGTTGATGTGCTATCAATGTAATACAAATTATCATAGACATGTTCAATTCTGGTATTCTGTACAAGTGCGTCGGAGTACTCTTTTATATTTTGTAACATAGAACATAGAATGAGGTGCTGAAAATATTTGAATTATGTTACAAATAAGTTAATAGGCTACTCAGTTGTTAATCTATCTAAATATAATACACACGTTTTAAAAATTATTATTGTTGGTTCGTTATAATTAATCGTAGCCGAATCCGATCATTATATACAAAAAAAGTTTTTCACGCAAATTGAAATTCAGATGAAGAGAAAGAACTTGGAAGATTTATTCGCATTTCCAAAGGAGGGCTTTAAGGAATTTAATATAACGCAGCGTGTATGGGTAGCTTGGGCATCTTTATGCTACCATTATTGGGCAAGTGATTCAAGTTATTGTGGAATGTATAAAATATGTTCTGAGGCAGCAGCGGCCGGCCTCCGGAATTTAATTTTGCTTCTGAGGTAACGAAAATTCAGGCATAAGTTAATTGGCATATTAACTAAGATCATAATATCACGAGTTTAAAAGAATTGTTAACATACATCAGACATATAACATTAAAACCACTATTCTGTATAGTTTTAGCTACTGTAGATTTGTAGACGTGTATAAAGCTTTTAATAGTTGAAATAAAATATTATGAAAATCAATATCAAAAATTAACATGTAAAAGGAACATATTTAACTATACCTAAATGTAACTCGCTAAGTATGTAGGACTAATTAGTTTAAGTTAATAAGTTGATGACGTAACTTGTGTGCAATCCGAGGAATATTGTATTATCGAAGTTTCCCCGATCAACCCCCACCCAACCGCGAAGAGAAGGCCGTCGAAGTAGAAGGGGAACCTTAGGCCTTTTATTGATGTTTAATTATCGTGTTAAAACGACATTTAGTTCAGATTGTATTAAACTATTCACTTTTTTTACTTTTATAATACATGGTATTCTTAATGATTGCATCATATTGCTGGTTTTTATCGAAAATAATAAAATAATACTATAAAAGTGCGAGGAAATATTATTAAAGATACAATTCAAATTTATAGCAATTCTTTGTCTGGTATTACTAGACTAAAATTAAATTGCTCAATTGTATCTATTCTATTGCTTATACAGTTATTCTAACCGTTAGTTATAAATATTTTAACTTTTATGTGTTGATTAAACAAGACACAGATTGAGAATAATAAGAGCTTTTGATAAGCAAAGTAAGTTCTTAACACGGTTTATTGAGTAGTTAAACTTGGCTCGCTTTCTACTTTAAAACTTTTATTATTAACTTCCAAAAGTTTATTTTTACTGTCCATTCATTTTGATTATCGCTTTTAAGAGTACCCGCCTTGTTTTCTCTTCTAATGAGCCTGGTAAATACGGCTAAAATATTTTTGGTTATAATGTATTTTACACTTATTTACATATTTGTAGTGTGTTTATGTCATTCAATTTGCGTCAGAGTGTATTGATAAAATAATATACCGGCTTATTAAACTATATATTACACTGAAGTATCGTGGAAGAACATTAAAACATCTGAAATGAAATTAATAAGCTAAAGTGGCGAGCGTATTAAAAAAGAAATACAACATGTGTGTGGATGGACCTTGAGGAAATCGCAGTGCTGTGAAGTACGATATTTTTCACAACACAATAACGATCCCTCTCATTCGAAATCCAGACAATTTCCTTTATCATCTATTTATTTGATCAGTAAACAGTTCTCCCACATAAGCCTGATATTAAACTTTGATTTAATAGTTAATGATTTATTGTTACTTATATTGAGTTTGGAATAATCATGAATGTGAAAAACAACTGTAAACTATAATGTATAAGATAAAGTAAAACGTGTTCTACAAAATGCAATGTTCCACTTTAAAACAAATTAAATGGCTATTATACTAGATAAAATACCTGAAGATACACGGATACTTAATAATGTGTAACAGTATATCAATGTACTATTATTACGTTGTCGTAATAAAGAAGTGATAACAACTAACGAAGCAAATGTTGGATGATGAATTGAAAATAATGAGTAGACTATATCTGAATCTTCAAATTAAATCAAATCTATAATAATTGTTAGCCCGGCAATACAAAAACAACAACGGAGTTAACCTTAAGTAAATATACGTTTTAATTTAAGCACAAATTTATTTTGAATGATTTATTCAGAGTACCTGTTTTGGTTTAATACCCAAGCAGTATTAAACATACTTGTGTTTACTACGGAAACCGTTGCTCGTTAGATAGTGATTGTAATTTGTAAACTCGAGCCATTTTGGCAACTCAGCTTATCACTATAATCTAAACGAGTTCGCACGCAGCACGCTGACGTGAGGGAAGTGAATTTCCACATAACAACTTTTAAAACTCAAAATCAGTGGAAAAACATACATTTATTCCAATTGCTGTTGAAATCTGAAAATATTGATTCTCATGCTCCTAGTTTCATTGACCTTCAAAGCTGGGAATACAATTTTGCGTATTATAGTATTAGGAGAAGGTCCAGACAGGCTTGAAAGTAGGCGTCAGGTTCCTGGGGATGATAAAAGTGCTCTAACAGCGAAATAAAGGCTTTTCTAGTGTGAAACCCTCATAAGGCAACGTTCTGTGTTTAGTGTGAAACCCTCATAAGGCAACGTTCTGTGTTTAGTGTGAAACCCTCATAAGGCAACGTTCCGTGTGTAGTGTGAAACCCTCATAAGGCAACGTTCTGTGTTTAGTGTGAAACCCTCATAAGGCAACGTTCTGTGTTTAGTGTGAAACCCTCATAAGGCAACGTTCTGTGTTTAGTGTGAAACCCTCATAAGGCAACGTTCTGTGTTTAGTGTGAAACCCTCATAAGGCAACGTTCTGTGTTTAGTGTGAAACCCTCATAAGGCAACGTTCTGTGTTTAGTGTGAAACCCTCATAAGGCAACGTTCTGTGTTTAGTGTGAAACCCTCATAAGGCAACGTTCTGTGTTTAGTGTGAAACCCTCATAAGGCAACGTTCCGTGTGTAGTGTGAAACCCTCATAAGGTAACGTTCTGTGTTTAGTGTGAAACCCTCATAAAGCAACATTCTGTGTTTAGTGTGAAACCCTCATAAGGCAACGTTCTGTGTTTAGTGTGAAACCCTCATAAGGCAACGTTCCGTGTGTAGTGTGAAACCCTCATAAGGTAACGTTCTGTGTTTAGTCGGTATAATTTTCTTTAATAACTCAGTAAATATGTATGCTAGAATGACAAGAGAGGGCTTAAAACTTTTGCCTTACTAATTTGCATTAATTTTACATACGGGGCTTGTCTGGCCCTTTTTGGGCCCAAAAAGTCGAAATTTGAAAGATTAATCCCCAAAAAAGGGGTTTCAAGTTTTTCAATTGTTTTGCCCAACGAACTTGTCCAACTGATTTCAGAAAGGAATGTCCCTACCAAATTTGAAGTAAATCGGACAAAAAATGCGACCGCTAGAGTGCAAACACACACACACACACACACACACACACACACACACACACACACACACACACATATATATACATATACAATTTTGAACGACCCCCCAAAACATGTTCAGGGGGTCACGTTAGGATCTTCTATGGTGGTCCCGGGCTTAACTTCATGATAATAGTTCACTTTCCAAAGGAAATTCACTACTAATCCGTATTGAAAAATCTTGGTAGGATTGGCCGATAGCATGATATTAACATTAAATCTACTCGTTAATAAGCTTTTAGGTTGGTAACGAATTCCCTTCTTGTACTTATAGTCTATATTTATTGCGATGGCTGTGTATAGGATTCCTTGATGTCGTAAAGTTCGCTATCGTAGATGAAGGGCCATATGTTTCGGTGCGCCTCATAAAACGCGTTTATCGGTAGAATATATAACCCGAGTGCAGTACTGTAGTCCCATCAGCAAAATACACCTCAAGAGAATCTCGTACACTAAACATATATTAAAATAAAATACCCACGCAAGAAAAAATATTAATAAACGTTGCGATATATCAAATTGACTCTATAATTTGTAAAGGAAGTTAATCATATGAAACGTTCATTTGCCTAACCATACCAAGAATTTGTGAAAAATACAACCTATACAATTCCCGACTTCACTCAGGGAATGCACCAGTTGTGTGCTGCATTCTGTGAATAATAATTTGAACTATTCAGAGTAATGAAAATATCTATATAAGTAATTATCTGATGAAATACCCGTAGGAATTTCATTTAGATAATTAAAAGAATGTTGTAAGTAGTATGTAAATATCACTTGTTTAATGTGCATTTCAAAAAGGTTCACTTACCGATTTGTGGTTAGAATATTTATTATCACTGAATTAAAAAATACCGTTTAGCTTGTAGTATTAATATTCTTGATTCTTACATTTATGAACAATTTAATTCAAAAAGTTTTGAAAATTTGATTGGTTAAAGGTTAAAATAATATTAACACATTCTACTTTGATACATAATATGAATAATAGTAGTAAAATAGGTTTTGTATTAAAATTAAAATAAAGGGCTGGTTAATTATTGTTATTTCGACTATTAGTTTATTCAACACATTTTAACTCCAAACACTTTAAAAAGCAAGGCAACTATCCTACCCTAGTAGTCCAACAACACTGCTTCCTGAATGACACACGCACCTCACAAATTTGCCCTGCCCACAGTTTAGTAGTGTTGCACAATACAATACAATACAATTGGATCAGCCTTAGACAAATAACCCACTATGAGAAAATACACTGAAATATAAGAATTATTTGTAATATCTCATTAGAATAAATATTTGTTACGTGACATGGTGTAACACAGCTAATTCAGTACAATTTAATTACTGAGGATATTATATTCATTTTAGTGCACTTATACTAAAAATACTGTCGTAGGTTTCAGTACAGGTCCCTTGACAATAAAATTGTATATTAACCTTTAAATGTAACATTTATGGAATAGTTATTACATTATTGTATGAAATTTGACACTACACAGCGAGGAAGTATTATTCGTTAGATATTGATTTAAATATTGTCAAGGGTTGAACCAATTAAAAGAGTTTGGCTCCTATCTGGAGCGATTAGATGGATGTATTGACGCTATTTGTTACTATTTCTGTACTAATTGATAAGAGGGGCTAAATTTTACACCTATTTGAGGAAGTCATGCTGGATTCTGCATTGGGCGAAATAATATATTGGGACTATTGAATTACGTTCCTGTGTTGGGCTAAATTGAAATATACTACTGAACGGGGGGACAGAATGAATTAAATTGAATCTCTGCTACCATGGATTAACTATTTGGAATGCGTGCTGGACTATTTTGGGAGACTGAATTACCCAGAACCCGATCGATCTGCCAGATTAATGCCTTTCCGTAGCCAGCCTTAATGAGTTAATTAAACATCTCGTAATAATGAACTGGCGAACTGCCGAATTCCCTCAACTACTTATTGCTCTGAGCCTAAACCTTAAATAACATTTAAACCTATAACGAAATATTCCTCCACATAAACTTAACGATAAAAACTAAATAACAATGACTATGGACAACTATTTGAGTAATACTGTTGTAAATCTTGTGGCGTGGCGTGGGTAGCCCACGCCACGAGAATATTCCTAATATCACATTCCTGAACCTACTATTCCTTAATTATATTAATTATAGATTTGGCTGACTCGCCCCAGCTTCCCTCCCCTTACTGCTACTACTTATCTAGCCATCGCAATGCGATGGTTCCGGATGAATATTTGTGAAACTGCTCCGACGAATAAAAGACGTGTTGCGGGGTGAAGGGGCGGACCAAACAGACGCTGACCCCACTTCCGGACCAGCCGTCTGCTAAAGCGAGCCAGTTACGGGGTTGGTAAAAGACGAATATGTATGAGGGTGACGTTACACGGCACAGGGTGAAACATAATAATCGGGCTTTTATTTTTCTAGCCGGCGCGTAGCGTTCTGCACCTTATCTAGATTTTATTGTTGTACTCATTGGCGTTTGTCGTGAATAAAATACATCAACAACTAACTAATAACTATTACATTGTTTACAGATGATGGAATTTTACGAAAATGAGTACAGTTGGTGAAGTTCAGCTTTGTTAAGAGACAATTAAAATATCACTCAGGTGTACATTTCTCAGCCACTGATCAATTCATTAACAATCAATTCATCATACAAAGTTTCTGCAGGTTAGCTTATCAGACAATATAGCTTATCAGTTTATATTACGGATTTAATTTTCAAGTTTTAATCTTTTACGCGGATATTTCGTAAAATATACCGTACTACAAGATCAATAATATCAGTAAAATATAGAGACCATGATCCTTTCATACAAAAAACTTATGGAGTTATTGATTAGACTAATTATTAATAACTTGGATGTCATAATAGTTAGTACAATGATCAATACTAATTCACATTTTAGCTACATCCATTGGCACATGAAAGTTTGTGAAGTTCAGTTTAAACTACTTATTAAATCTGCAACTTTAAGTAAATGATAGGGATATTTCTTATTAACTCTGGTAAACTCCTACGACTGATTTATAAGCTTTTCATGGTTGTTTGTCTAGTTGACTAATCGGTTCAGAGAAATCTGTAACACCTAAAATAAAACATTACTTACAATCAAGGGTAACTTTTTCCAAATTTGTTTCCACTGGGCATTGGACCCTAAATGTTTATATAATAATACTCCTCATTGAGAAGACGTTATAACAGAAAACGAGTTCGCACGCAGCACGCTGACGTGAGGGAACTGAATTTCCACATAAAAACTTTAAAAGCTCAAAATCAGTTTAAACCATACATTTATTCAAATTTTTATTTAAATCTGAAAACATTGATTTTTTGGCTGTTCTGATGCTCCTGGTTTCATTTACCTGTAATGCTGGGAATACAATTTTGTGCATTATAAGGTTAGGAGAAGGTTCAGTCAGGCTTGAAATTATGCGTGAGGTTGCTGGGGATGATAAAGGTACACCAACAAATGAATGGCTTTTCTAATGTAAAATCCCCATAAGACAACGTACTGTATTTGGTCGATACACATTTTCTTTAATAACTCGGTAAATATTGATGCTAGAATGACGAGAGAGGGCTTAAAGTTTTGCCTCACTAATTTCCGTTTTTTTACATTAGGGGGCTTTTCTGACCCTTTTTGGGCCCAAAAACTCTAAATTTGAAAGACTAATCCCTTAAAAAGGGGTTTAGAGTTTTCCGATTGTTTTGCCCAACGAACTTGTCCAACTGATTATAGAAAGGAACGTCCCTACCAAATTTGAAGTAAATCGGACAAAAAATGCGACCGCTAGAGTGCAACCACATACACACACACACACACACAAAATCACTACAAAATCCATCGCTACACGCGTGGTTTTAAGAGGGGAAATGCCCCCTTCCCCCCTCAGGGTTATTAAGGGGCAACATATTTCGAATTTCCTCTGTTGGTCAATGCTAACTTGACAAGCCTATCAAGTTTGAACGAAATTGATCAATAAATAAGAGAAAAATCGTAATTGTTGTAATCCCCATAATAATAACATTGGACAACGTACTGCGTTTAGCGCAAAATTTTAATTTAAATTTTCTCCGCAACCAGTAATTGTAGAATAGTAATTCAAAATACTAAATTTTTTGTTTTTTTGAGCTATTTTTAATGGTGAATAGTAATATTTTTTATTTACGTTTTATTTATGAAAAATCCAAAAAACTGAATTTTTGATATTTTAAGTCTTGTAATTTCTAAACCCGAATTTTTACAGAAATGCTGGTGGTGTCATTTTGTTGGAAAACTAAAGTTCTACAAACGATCAAAGTAATCAAAATCGTTAGAGCAGTTTTTGAGAAGTATTGGTTTTTCATGTTTTTTGGCGGTTTTGGGGGTACAATTACCCTTAAAAACAAAAAAATGAAAAAATGCCTGGAGGTATCGTGGATTAGTACCAAAATACCAAATTTCATAAAAATCGTATCACTGGTTACGGCTCTAGCTCTGTACACATCCATACAGACAGACAGACAGATATCACGTAAAAATCACTTTTTTGGGTTCAGGGAGCACCAAAACAAATATTTCCACTAAGAACTCAAATTCGAAAATTTTGACGAAAACAACACTTTCTCCATATACTATGTATAAGGGGGAGAAAGTAATAGAAATACCATTTATATTTTAGGTTGCATAAAAGTGACAGAGGTGCATTGACAGCACCTTGTAGATTCTGTAGTAAGTTATCTGTAAATATTCGGCATTCGCCAACTTGTAAGTAAGGAAGTGATAATTACCTTTTAGATCAGAAGAGCTGAAGAGCTTTCTATTCTGTAGCAGAATATACAGAAGGCAACTGAACAGTTGATGACTTTGCATAGCTTAGTTAGGCTTATTATTTGAGTGCCTATGTATATTGAACAAAATATCTGTGGCAAAATAAACATCTTATATTATAACAGTTATAGGGTGCACAAGTTTCATATAGTACAATACATTCAGAGCCACCATTTTGTTTTATTTTTGCTGTGTAATTATTGTGGAGATATGCAACGGGATTCAGCTGTCATTTGTCATTGAGCTATTAATTGTTGATTCTTTCTAAGAAAAGATCAAATCGAAACCGTAACGAGACCAGAGTTTGGACCGTTCACAATCGTTAAAAATAACTGGCTCTGAAGCACACAAAGCCAAACCAGTTTGGCTGTCACTTAAATTAATCAAAGTTGGACCCGAAGGTTTAGATTATGGAACGATGTGTACACCAGTCCCGCAACAAAGGACATTTTGAGACTCACTGTAAAAGTGTATCAAATGTTTTATTTTTACCATTTCGTAAGTCTACTCCAATGTTCTTTTAAACCAGCTTGAAAACTCATTTTAAAACAAAACCATGGTATAATTAAACACTGAATATTATACTTTAAGATAACTAGATACTTTATCGTTTTAATCTTTGTAACTACTTGCATTGTCAAATAAATATGAATTACTGAAAATTTATACTCAATATAACGCAACGAGCGAGTGTTATCTGAGCCGTCACAGAATGAGCCTTCGTCATTGCTTCAGTGTATTTCGTAATGCAACGCAATACTGCCTCCTGGCGGAAACAATCTCCCGGCAAAATGAGTTCCATTTGTTCGCTAATTGAACACGTGCACCGTTCATCGTTGCGATACTTTGGGATTTCTTCTCAGCTGATTTAAAACAACACGCGTTCATACATACACGAGGATGGACTTATGGTATCAAGAGATTGAGATCTCTTAGAAATTATAATACATATTTGTTTGAAATTGATTTTTATATTGTTCACTCTGCTATCACACGAAACTATTAAAGTTGCAATTATAATATTTTATTAACGATTGCCACTTTAGAATATATTGTTAGAAACACTTTCCTTTAATGAAAAAATTTAAATTATCCTAACCTAATCTAATGGCAAAAGAAAAATATGATGATACAGAAATATTTATATGCCGTACGTTAAAATTTGATGTTCGGTCATTCGCTTGGTTCTTTTGGCCACGTAATCACGGAATTTTAAGCGAATTTCCTTTCGAAAGTGAACTATTAATATATATATGTATTTAAATTTTTTTAGGATAATTTGAAGTAAACTGTACAAAAAATGCGACCGCTAGAGTGCAAACACACACACACACACACACACACACACACACACACACACACACACACACACACACACACACACACACACACACACACACACACACACACACACACACACACACACACACACACACACACACACATACATATGAACTACGTAAATCTAACAAAAAAACGAAAGCCATTAAAAAGCCCCACATCACATAAAATAAAATTTAAAAAAACCCAAATATCAATCAATACACACACACACACACACACACACACACACACACACACACACACACACACACACACACACACACACACACACATATATATACATATACAATTTTGAACGACCCCCCAAAACATGTTCATAACAAACATGTCAGTAGTGGGGGTTTGCCGGTGCTGGCTCACTTGATTAATTGCTTCCGGAAGCGCTGCGTCATTAAATACGTCATCTGAGGCTGAGCCAGTGACGTAGGCGGTTTTGTGACGTAATGAGTGAAAGGTTAAAGTTCAAGGTCACGGGGAGGTAATTTTAAAAAAGTACTACCTCGCACGCGTAAAATCCGATTGTGATTCGATAGTTAATCGATAATAAATATCGAATAAATATCGAATGAAACAATCGAATGATACGAGTGCGAGGTAGTACTATTACAAATATTACTTTATTTACAATAATTCATGTTTACAATAGTTCCCCGTTGTTGGTTGTCATCGATGTTGTTGATCCGGACGAGTTGCGGCCATCACTTTGCTTTCTGATGAAAGACGGTAGATACTTCGATCCCTGCGCAGAGTCCATGTTGTGTTTTTGACACCTATCTGTTCTGTTAGGTGTTTGCATTTCATTGCTGTCAGGTGGAAATAATACCTGACGGCAATGAAATAGAAACATCTATCAGATCGTGAGTGAAATGATATTGTTATTTTGTGAAGAGCGTCTCGGAGAGCTCGATGTTCACCGGTCGAGAGCCGGAGGTGTACTGACTATTCGCTAGCTAGCGTTCTGGTATCAAACAAAATGGTGGGGGTAAAAGTGTAGTAGAACGAAGCAGATGGCGGACGGCAGATGGAAGGCGGCAGGTGGCAGGCGGCAGGTGGCAAGTGTGCGGCAGATGGTGGTCCCCCACTACACCAGTCCCCCACTACACCAGTCTCCCCACCAAGTTTTACATCGCACAATAACTAGTTTACATGTGTTAGTTAGGGGTTTAGCTCTTAGACTGTCAAGACCTTACCTCCGTAACTAAAAACTTCAGTAATGTTGTTCCTCTGATCAATCTGCGTAATTTGAGTACCCACTTGACATATGGTAAACTAGAAATAAAGAAATTATTTAGATTTGACATTCAAAATAGTTATTTTTGGCTATTACTGCTATACCCTTGGTCGTATCTGAATTATTTTTGCACCAACTTGTTCCTATGATCAATCTGCGTAATTTGAGTACCCACTTGACATATGGTAAACTAGAAATAAAGAAATTATTTAGATTTGACCTTCAAAATAGTTATTTTTGGCTATTACTGCTATACCCTTGGTCGGATCTGAATTATGTTTGCACCAATTTGTTCCTCTGATCAATCCGCGTAATTTGAGTACCCACTTGGCGTATGTTAAACCAGAAATAAAAAAAAATTTAGATTTGACCTTCAAAATAGTTGATTTTAACTATTACTGATATACCCTTGGTCGGATCTGAATTCTGTAATAACTAAACCTTAATCTCTCCCGAAAAATCAATACATCTTCCAGTATTTTAAGAAACGAGAATTTTCTGGAATTTTCCAAGTCCCCAAGGTCATCTGAACAAATTGCCAAAACGGGGAATAGAGCAGTAAGTGGTTCTCACTTGGACCGCAAACTGCTCTATTCCCCGCTCTGTATTAGGAGAAGAGGCCTAGTTTAATGCTCGCAATTATAGGCATAAACCTGATAACGGAACGCTATCCTATCCCCCGAAAAGTTATCCCCCAAAAAT
Source organism: Allygus modestus (assembly GCA_963675035.1). NCBI lineage: Eukaryota > Metazoa > Arthropoda > Insecta > Hemiptera > Cicadellidae > Allygus > Allygus modestus. Next base: position 96,784,392 of record OY776111.1, on the reverse strand, counting down.
AAATAAATAAAAGCAAAATGGTCAGTTAACAACAGTCGCGCACTCTGAAACCGCAAGGACGTTCATCACTGTGTAGGCGTCAGAGTTTTACGAACCGAAGTACAATAATTACCTGACCAAAATCCCCTTAAATTTAACCAAAAATAAGCAAACTGATTGAATCTGTTTCTCGTGATTAAGGGCTAAGATGGGCAATGTCAACCGGTTTGCGCGCCGTATTGACATAAGGTCGGTTTTCGTGCCATACCTTTTTTGTAAGGGGCTAGGAAAAGGATGAGAAACATACTGATTAGTTAAAGTTAATTTTACAAAGACCAACCGAGGACGGTTTTGCAAAGGTCAACAGTATCACTGAAACCCGGTGGGACGTAGACCCAAACACCCGGCGTCAGGCTACTGCGAACCTAAGTTTTGACCCAAGGCCAGTTTTAAAGCGTGAAAGAAAAGTACATATTTAATTAGTCAATAAAACACTTCAAAGACCAACACCACAAATAATTACAAACACCAACACTAACTACATTTTATAGCAGCAAACTACAAGCTATAATCTAACAAACAAACTAACATGCATAACAAACTAACATGCTAAGGTAGAATCTTTAGTATACAGGGGTACCACCTCTATACTAAAGATGCTATTACAGACAGTTAAGGCGAACAGCTAGCTAGGCTGCCAGCCTGAAACTGTGAGACGATTGCGGCTAGACCCTCGCTTTTATAGCCGACAGAGGAGCAGGTGCAAAGGCAGATGCACTCTACTACATTCGCCGCGTCGCAAAAGTAATTTAATACGGCGTCGACGTAATACTCTTGTATTTTATTTTGTCGGTTCATTTGATATGGCTGAAACACTTAGATATGCAATGGCTGAAACACTTGTACTAACGACAAAAGCCTCCAGTTGTTTTATAATGTAACTCTATATTATCAGTTATAACTACCCAATCTTAATCAAAACAAAAACACCAAATAAATCGCGTTGAACTTTTGTTATTAGATAAAACACACAATACAAGTCATTTTCTGTGCAATGGATTAAGCTATATATTTACTTTTAATTTAAATTTTCGAATAAATAAACACTATCTAGAATAAAGAAACACAATAACTTATACTTTATGTCTGGTATATATGTTACAATTGTTCATACAAATAAAAAAACTAAAACAAACTTTAAATTTTTTTGAATTTCGGCCAGATAAATTAATAAATTAATGAAAAAGTACATCACAAATACTGCTGTATAAGTTTGTGTGTTCAAATTAAATGTACATGGCATAAAAAAATTATAAAGTATAAATCTTGCGTTATTTTACAAAATCCTTGATCTTAATAAGTATTAACGGTTGGCACGTTAAATGACAGAAACACTATATATAAATTTTCCAACATCTTAACAATACTTTGATTTCAATATTTTCCTTACCCCACAGTAATTTCCCAAGTTATACCGAACTTATATAAACGCTTTTAATATAACTTTCTATCGCCAATGAATATAAGCTTGAAAATGACGTCAAGAAGAGTCTTTAGGAGATAATAGTGACAAATAATCAGTCTTAATATATTTCTGGTGTTAAATTTACATGAATAATTAAGTTTAAATATATAGTGGTTATTGTTCGGGTTTAAATACAAATTTTGTGACATATTTATTTGAATTACGTTTTATAACACTTTGCAATGCTCAAACAACCGTCCAAAACACTGTTATAACTTCATAAAAACGCTTAATGTTAGTCTGATCTACCTCCGAGTCGGCGTATCGGATAGCTAATTTTGATTACAATATGAATATATAAAAACCTCACAACCCTCCGATACAATTTTTTAATCAGTGTACTGGGCTTCGGATAGCCAAAGGCGCTATGTCCCGCGGCGCGCCGCGCCGCCGCGCCGGTGCCGCGCCTGGCATAGTTACTTTAAAAATATATTTCAAATAAAATAAAAAACTAGCCCGGAAGTATGCTTTTCTTCCCAGCCTTATTTTATTTTAGTGTTAGACCTTTTTTATACTGTAATGTGGTTTCTTATGTTAAATATATGTTCGAAATATATATATATATATATATATATATATATATATATATATATTGTTTATTATTATCCTTCTGATATGGGCGAAATCCTTGTTTGCTGAAATCGTATATCACACCCAATGTAAACTGAACTTCAGACATTACCTTACAATTATATCAAATTTCAAACAGGCATTACAGTAATATTATTAATGAAGGTCTGCATACATATAAGGTGAGATAACAACTGAATAATACTGTAATTTCTTTGGGTAAATGAACATTAACTAATGTCTTAAAACTATTTGGACTAAGTTATTTAATACCCTTGCTTGTCTTCTCTATTAGCAAGTGAAACTTCGAGGATATTACAAACCTATAACAAAGATTTCTTCATTAGAACTTTTCTCATTAGATAAAACACAATACATGTCATTTTCTGTGCAATGGATTAAGCTATATATTTACTTTTAATTTAAATTTTCGAATAAATAAACACTATCTATCTACCGCATTAATAAAGCGCAATTTAATCCACAAATATTATATACCTTTTCGAAGGTGTATAATAACCAAGCTCATTTTTTTTTTATACCCCAAAACAATTATGAATGTTTAATCAGGTGAAAGAGAACGCAGGTAAAACTAACTGTACCCTTGGGTATTAGTCTTTAATACAAATCCTATACCCTAAAGGTCACTCAAGATTATAGCCAAGGTTAAGGGCAAGGTCGCTTGCATATCCAGTTAGAAAGTGGCTACACAACGTGAACTGCACACAAACTCGAGACTAACAAGTCCCCTGCCTGGTTAAAGAGGTACAGTATATGAATGTAACCGTTAACGTAGATTACGAGACTTGTGTGTACAGAGAGAGACAAAAAAAAAACACTTCCCCCTCGGGACTTAGACATCTTTCGAAGTAGAGCTGGATAAAATTGGAGAGAGAGCGAGTGCTTTGGAAGAAGTCACCCGACCTTGAATTAATAACCTACTGTGAACCGCACAAAGATTTAAGGTTGTAAGCTGAATTTATCCTTTGATAATCTACGGTGAACCACACAAAGATATAACAGTTGTAAACTGAATTATTAGACGTTCAAAATAAATACTACAAGGTATATGAATCTAACTGATAATGTAGATTGCGAGACCTGTGTGTACAACTTATTCACTAGCTTAAAACACTGAACACCTATTTATATTTACAACACATTAAACAATGTTGAATGTTATTAAAAAACAGTCATCAATAGATAGGAGAAAAAATATTTCAGAGAATAAATCAAGTTAATAAAACAAAACAAAAATGCACATTGCTCTCTGAAGACTAATAAAAAAATAAAATAAATATAGCGAGATGGTTTTGGAATAAGTCTTCTAAGAGTCTCAACTCCTTAAGAATCAAATTATAGTTTTATTATATATATATATATATATATATATATATATATATATATATATATATATATATATATATCTGTACTAAACAAAAACAGTTTGGTTGGATGAAAACTATAATTTATTTATTTTATCAATAAAGTATTTTATATTATCAATGAACAATTCTAAAGAAATATCACAGATAATCGTTTACGAAAAAACACTTACTTTTGTCATTTTACATCTACAGACCTCCTAACAGAGAAAATACAAGTAAGAATGTTCATTTCTAGCTTTTTATAGACTATTTAGCAGTCAAATTATATGTTTACAGTTTTTTCTACTTAAGTGTTTTACTTGACATTTACGGTGACATTTGACACTTGACAACGAATTTTTCACTGAGTACCAAAAAATGATTTATTAAAAAAGAGATCTTAAAATAACAAATGCACCTTTATTTGTTAAAAATCAAAATATGTACAGTATTTTTAAAACTAATAATATAGTAATCTTACTTTGTGCGTTATCAAAACAGTGTTTTTAACCCGTCCTAACAGAAGTATGATCAGACAAAATACTTACTTTACGCTACTATTGATACATAGACGTTAGCTAAATATTAACGAATGAAATAGCACTTAAATGAATCCTAAAGTTAATCTTATGCGAGAAAAAATTGAATTTGTTTTCTAGATTATTTCATTAATATTCAACTTAACTATCTCGGCCGGGATTCCGTACCACAGATAATATCTGCAAATTTTGCAAGTTGTGTTTTCGCATTACACTTGAAAAAAATAAGTATACTAAAAAATTAACGAATAAGTGTCTTTGCTTCAGATACATTGTGTAGTTTTTAATCTTTGAACGATATAATTAACCTAAATAAACATAACTATATAAATATATAAACATAACATAATTTCTAAGTTAAAATTATATAGTTTAATTGTATATTAAACGAACATATTTTGTTAGTGAGCTGTTATGCTGTTTTTAAGGTAAATTAAATTATAAGAACACCAACACTTAACACATTTAAGGGAGCCGAACAGAATAATACCCCCCGTTGCAGCAAACTTGCATACTCAGCGAATTTCCAATGAATATATAACATAACACATTAAAACACTTAACAGGATTCATAAGAAATGTATTCACAAACAAGCGATATTTAAAATATTAATTGTTCTCCATAAGAATAACATCGGGGATGAGTACGCAGGTTTCCTGCAACAAGGCACACAAAATAATGGGTTTTTATGCAAATATCAATAGAACTCATCTTAGCGAAGTCACATACCAAGTTTAATCCATATACATTCATAAATAAGCGATATATAACATTTTAAGTATTTTCCATAAGAATAACATGGGGACCAAGTACCTAGGTTTGCTGCTACAGGAACCATAGGCGAAAAATTGTTTTTTTTGTGTGCAAACAACAATAAACCACAACCAGATTAAGCCATATACCAAATTTCGCCAGTTTATAATCATAAATAAGCAAGATCTACAATTTTTCTTTTTCTCCATAAGGATAACATTAGACAACGTACTGTGTTTAGCACTTTTAATATCTCGGTAACTAATTGACGTAGAGCAATGATAAAAATACCAAATTGTTTGTTTTTTAAGCTGAATTCAACGGTATTAATTAAAATTTGATTTAAATTAAAAGTACATGTGAAAACCCCAAAAAACACAGCTTCGGGGTACAAAACCCCCAGCTTGTCCACCTTAGCCTGGAACCCGTAGCCCGTGTCCTTGGAGCCGTCGGGTTCCAGCAGCTCGTACACGCCGTACACAACGTCGCCGTCTCGCGACTCCTTTTGGCTCGACATCGTACGTGTACGGGTTGTTGACGGCGTACGAGAACTCGTCCTTGGGCGGCGCGTAGGCGGGCTTGTATCCGTAGCCGCCATACTGCGCTGACACTGCGGCCACCGTTACGGTCAGGAGGAGACATAACTGGTTGGAAAAATAATACTTAGATACATTATGAATCATAACATTATAATTGGTAAGAGACAATTGGAACAAATTTTATTACATACAAAGTTTATTGATTTTCATAAAGGAACTGCCTTTTATTTAACAAATTTGTCTTATAACTGGAACAAATTCATATTTTTAGATTACCATGCAGTTTTATAAAATTCTATAAATTTGTAGTTATTTTATTTAACATTGACTTGGCCATTGATCAATCCTATAATTCAATTCAAGCTATATCTGTCCGTTTGTTTGCAAATTTTATCTCGGAATCCGGTTGGAAAAATAATACTTAGATACATTATGAATCATAAAATTATAATTGGTAAGAGACAATTGGAACAAATTTTATTACATACAATGTTTATTGATTTTCATAAAGGAACTGCCTTTTATTTAACAAATTTGTCTTATAACTGGAACAAATTCATATTTTTAGATTACCATGCAGTTTTATAAAATTCTATAAATTTGTAGTTATTTTATTTAACATTGACTTGACCATTGATCAATCCTATAATTCAATTCAAGCTATATCTGTCCGTTTGTTTGCAAATTTCATCTCGGAATCCAGACAAACGATTTTGTTAAAACTTAGGAATTAATTGGTTTTGTACCTAAAAATACGATTGGTAAAAACCTCAACCCCAGGGAAATTTTTATTCTGTTCAAAATCCCATTTGAAAATTGGAAATTTTAACATTGTGCTTATAAAATTTTAGATAAAAAACAAAAGAAACATAACAGCTGTGAATAAATAAATAAACCAGTAAACTGTCAAAGTAGCACTTACACAAGTAAATTATCCACGTGATTTTTTTTGTAATTTGTACTAGAACCATTGAATAAATATGTCATGGATACCTTGTTCCCCCTGGAAACGAATAAAATGCATGGCCATTTGGAAATAGCGGCGAAACTAGAGTAATCTATTACCTAAAAGAGAGGTGGCGATATAATATTTGTAGCCCCAAGGCTTTCTGGCCTAGGCTAGATATCGAACTAGGAATTAAGAATACGGGCTGGAAACAAATACAAACATTAAACATTATGTACTAGTAAAAAAAGTACCTATTTCATCAGTTAATAAAACACTGAGTTACTTAATGTTACTGGAATAACGATCCTCTACTCACATACAATTTACTAAGATAAATGTACTACCAATCAATATTTTAACAAATAACTATAAAAAACGAATTATAAAACATACTTGTTTTTAATCTGAATCACTATCGGTGATTATTATCGGCTCCCGGTTTTGAAGCCGTCTTTCCTCCTGCTCCGATCGCTCTGCATAATTTGAGTTGTACCAGCTGGCAGGCACATGGTTCGGTTTGACAACAGCTAAAAATGACATATATATATATATATTTGTTGCAAAATTAATAGTTTTATTTCAGAATAATTAAAACCGAATTGAACATAATTCTCCTAAAAATTAGAGGTTTTTAGTTTATATGAAATTTAAAATGATTTAAATATATTACTTTTATTTGTAAAAATCAATGTTTATTTCATTACTACCAGTTACACCCATTTAAAATTTAAATAACATTAAATAAAACTGTAGCCACCACTTTTATTTGATTAACATCAGAATATCAAATGTCCTAAAGGTTCTAAAGGAACCTACCTTAAAAACTGTATGATTTAATTCCTTATAGTTTATCCGTATTGTACAAAGACAAGAACTCTGCTTTATTTATAAAGATAAATTAATGTTTGACAACAAAAACCACTCACCGATCGGTTTGTTTATGTTCCTGGCACATGACTGCTGGTAATCCCCGCTCAAATAGCCTTTGTTATTTGGGGTTGCGGTCGAAGTTGACGGTCCAGAAACTACTTGAGCAGGGACGTCAGAACACGAGGGTTTAGAAATATCTGTTCAAAGAGAAATAAAAACCAATTTAAAATTTGAATAACATTAAATAAAACTGATGAAAACTGTAGCTGTCACTCTTATTTGATTAACATCAGAATCTCGAATGTTTTAGAGGAGTCTAAAGGAACTTACCTTAAAAACTGCATGCATTAATTCCTTGTAGTTTATCCGTACTGTACAAAGACAATAATCCTGCTTTATTTATATAGATAAATTAATGTTTGAAAACAAATACAATTTATTGAAATGTTTTTGTAGAATTGTATTATGCTAAAAAATGTAATTAAAACAAATATATACCAATAGTACCTTAAAAATCCCAGGTAAAAAATACTGTAATCTACTTAAGGTTAGATCAGGATAAAAAATATTTTATGTTTAAACAATCTGTTTACAAATTTTCAGCTTTTTTTTATCTACATGGAACACACACACACACACACACACACACACACACACACACACACACACACAGACACACACACACACACACACACACACACACACACACACACACGCGCGCACACACACACACACACACACACACACACGCACATATTTGTTGCAAAATTAATAGATTTATTTCAGAATAATTAAAACCGAATTGAACATAATTCTCTTAAAAATTAGAGGATTTTTAGTTTATATGAAATTTAAAATGATTTAAATGTATTACTTTTATTTGTTAAAGTCAATGTTTATTTCATTACTACCAGTCACACCCATTTTAAAATTTGAATAACATTAAATAAAACTGTAGCCGCCACTATTATTTGATTAACATCAGAATATCAAATGTACTAAAGGTTCAAAAGGAACCTACCTTGAAAACTGTATAATTTAATTCCTTATAGTTTATCCGTACTGTACAAAGACAAGAACTCTGCTTTATTTATATAGATAAATTAATGTTTGACAACAAAAACCACTCACCGATCGGTTTGTATATGTTCCTGGCACATGACTGCTGGTAATCCCCGCTCAAATAGCCTTTGTTATGTGGGGTTGCGGTCGAAGTTGACGGTACAGAAACTAATTGAGCAGGGACGTCAGAACACGAGGGTTTAGAAATATCTGTTCAAAGAGAAATAAAGACCAATTTAAAATTTGAATAACATTAAATAAAACTGATGAAAACTGTAGCTGTCACTCTTATTTGATTAACATCAGAATCTCGAATGTTTTAGAGGAGTCTAAAGGAATCTACCTTAAAAACTGCATGCATTAATTCCTTGTAGTTTATTCGTAATGTACAAAGACAAGAATTCTGCTTTATTTATATACATGAAAACAAACAAAATTTATTAAAATGTTTTTGTAGAATTGTATTATGCTAAAAAAAAAAAAAAAAAAAATGTAATTAAAAAAAATATAAAATAATAGTACCTTAAAAATCCCAGGTAAAAAATACTGTGATAAAAAATACTGCTTAAGGTTAGATCAGGATAAAAACTATTTTATGTTTAAAGAATCTGTGTACAAATGTTTAGCTTTTTTATCTACATGGAACACACACACACACACACACACACACACACACACACACACACACACACACACACACACACACACACACACACACACACACACACACACACCTTATCACTGATAAGCGAGTCAGTCAGTAAGTCAGCAAGGTCTTTACCTTTATACAGATAAGTTATCTTCATTAAAAATTAAACAACTCACCAATCAGTCTTTCTGCTTGAGCGGGGTCGGACAGCGGTGGTGTCACAGAGCGGCGGCCTGCAGAGGTCTTCCGCAAAGTTGTACCAACGTCAGTATATGGCCCCCGTGAATGGATGTTGACATGTCTCAACATCTTATCCCGTCTTTTAAACGATTTGCCGCAGACGGGACAGGTGCTAAGAGTAAGTCTTCCATCGACATGCACGGTGGCCAAATGACGACGGAGGTGGTCGCTACGCGAAAAGACACTACTACAGAGCAAGCACGCGTGCACCATTGCGACTGTTTGTGGAGAAAAGTTGAAACACTTATATATATAGTACATAGTCGGGGTGGGAATAGCTGTTAAAACACATGATAAGTACCGGTTTTTACTCTTAGAGTAAAGGTGAGATTAATTATTCACCTTCTCCGCAACATAAAACCTGTTTTTGTTGCGGTGCAACTGCACAGTCAGAATACTGTCAAGGTAATACAATCATTTAACTTACATGAGTAACTCTAAGTTAAATGAACTAGATAGACATCTCATTGTCACTTGTTGTTAAGCATTTATGGTCGGTTATCAAGTGCGATCGTTGGATTTTTTCCACAACCGGGGACCATAAAACAAAAAAAAATATTATGGTCTCGGTTTTACCATGAGATCTAGGGTAATAGCTTTTTTCCCTATAGGGGAAGTTCGCTAAAATGTAAACAAACAAAATCATAGAGCAGAGCTATAAAAATTCTCTATAAGTTTAATTTGTATTATCGACACACACGTCTTGACAGACCACACATTCAGATATACTTTTGCAAGTAAATTCAATGGTTTTAATACAATTTTTACGAAAATAGGTATATTTTAACAACGAAAAAAGTACAGATTATTAAACACTATTGAAAATCATTTGTCTATTACATTTTATTTTGTTAGAACACACCAGATTTAAATCTGACAATATTTTGCAGGTGAAGGGATATAACTTATATCCCTACGTTATTAACATAACACCAAATGGGTAAATCTCTATTTCCTTTTACTTTCAGACGATGCAGGCAAGGTTTAGTATCACAAAGTACCAATTGGTTATTTATGCCAAGACCGGATCATTGCGAAAGAACTCGTTTGGTGTAACAGATTAATTGACACCCATTCTGTGCCTTTAGGGTCATCCACCATTCTCGCTGTCTGCTCACATTTAGTAAAATTATGTAACATTTAAAGGTTGCTTTTGAAGATAAGACAATAAGGATCTATCTATAGTGCTTATCTACATGATTTACGGAAAATATTAAAGTTATTTTGTTCGTTATTTTATTCCCGATTATTGTACTAGGAAGAGGTTCCTTAATTACTTGTAGTTATTAGTTTATAGATTCAAGGCATTTTCAAGATGTTTATAGATTGTAATTACAAAATTGAGATGTCTCGTTTACGTGGTGTAAATAATAAAATAAATGGAATACTTTAACTTGTCGCAATCATTTTGAGATATTTATAAAATAATTGACTTATATAATTGAACAACGTTTTAAAAATGGCAGATATAAATTGAGGTTAGATCGAATCGTCTTAATTCAACATTGCATTATATAAAATGAATATGGAGTTGTGACATTAATTTTAAAAATTTACATTCCGTAAAAAATTAACTTATCGAATTGTATACATACATATATATAAATATATATATAAAATTTTCATTCGGTAAAATATTGTAAGATTTTTTTTTTTATACAAATATTAAAGTCAACTTCACGATTACCACTTTTAATTGGTAATTACTAACTTGCTTTGTCGACCATTAAACAACAATTATTATCGTCCTACTCATTATCAGAAAACTTTAAAACGTTGGGGAATGAATCCATATCATATCTCCAGATTGACCAAGTACATGGTTTTACATTTTACTGAGAATATTGTTTTTATTTAGACTATTATAGTTAGGTACTTCTAAAACATCTTTCGCAAAGTCGGCACACTTTTAGAAGGTTGTACAATCCCTTAATTTACGAATTACAAAAAATGATTTTAAAATGTAAACGATTGTAAAATGTGTATTTTATTATATTATTTATCCCAAGTATCTTTTACCCCATTTATAAAAATACTATTTATTATATACAGGATAACCGGTACTTTAATTTTCGTTGTTTTTTGTAACCAACACAAAAAATAATCATTAATAGATGTAGAGCGAATAGATTTCATAGAGAAATTATAGGAATATTCAATACAATTTATGACTAAGCAAGCATATTTTTTAACCACTTAATTTGAATATTAAATTAAATTAAAACAACGTGCTCTTGAAATGTAATCCTAGCGGGTGATTGATACCCCGTTTTAAATAGGTGTCCGGTTATTGCAATCAATTTACCATCTCGTGAAATTCGACACGTTATCACATTTGCTATGTTACACACCAATCGCGTTTCACCTTCGATTGGTTTATTAAACATGCAGAAAACCAAAAGCAATCATGATGTAATCGTTGCATAAATTAAACGTTATCGGCGACCAGCCGCCGCGTAATGGCGGGAAACTGAGACGCTTCCTGCATCCGATCATAATAGGAACGTTTCATTTTTATGGGCAGTTTAGTTCGAGGCGATGTTGGTTTTTATGAAGTGTCCCGCGTACGGCGGGAAAATGCAAGCACAAGAAAAAAATGAAATCGAGAACTTTATAACGTGTCAATTATAATGTAGATAATTATTGTGTATCGTTTCCTTAAGAGTAATATCCTATAAATAACTGTTGGAAAAACTAAATAAAATACGAACCAAGATGTTATTACATTTAAGCGTCGGTTATAAAAAATTAAATTTCAATATGGCAAAAAATGAAAAGACAAAATTTATAGTTAAAACAAAACAGTTTCAATACTACGTTAAGTGCGCATGGTTCGCACTATCACATAAAGCCATTCACCAAGTTTGATAAAAAAATTAAATATAAATATATCAGCAAAAAGGCGTTTAAAATAAAAATTGATGAATTTCAGTAGTATGCTGTTTTAAATTAATTATTTACAGTGTATTAGGGCGATTTTAGTCATTTTGTTGTAATATATGTATATCTGTCAGTCTTCTGAAAAACAGTAAACATATAATTTGACTGCTAAATAGTCTATAAAAAGCTAGAAATGAACATTCTTACTTGTATTTTCTCTGTTAGGAGGTCTGTAGATGTAAAATGACAAAAGTAAGTGTTTTTTCGTAACAGATTATCTGTGATATTTCTTTAGAATTGTTCATTGATAATATAAAATACTTTATTGATAAAATAAATAAATAAATTATAGTTTTCATCCAACCAAACTGTTTTTGTTTAGTACAGATATATATAATAAAACTATCATTTGATTCTTAAGGAGTTGAGACTCTTAGAAGACTTATTCCAAAACCATCTCGCTATATTTATTTATTTATTTATTTTTTTTTATTAGTCTTCAGAGAGCAATGTGCATTTTTGTTTTGTTTTATTAACTTGATTTATTCTCTGAAATATTTGTCTCCTATCTGTTGATGACTGTTTTTTAATAACATTCAACATTGTTTATGTTTAATGTGTTGTAAATATAGATAGGTGTTCAGTGTTTTAAGCTAGTGAATAAACAATTGTAAATATTTGTTAAACTAGCTTCAGTAATAGCACAATATTTAACTTCAAGAGTTAAAAGAGGTGTGCTCTATTGTTTTCTTGAAGCAAAGCAATATCCCACAATTTCACTGCTCAAAATTTATTTTATTTAACCTTTTATTAATAGGCAAGCACACAACTGCCCCTCTTTTTTCTTAACTGTTATGCATCGTAGGAGAAATTCACGCATACCGTTAGGAAGGTATTGCTTTGTAAATGATCAGAAACCCATTATAATTTACATAGCCCCTCATACCTACGCCCCACAAATCTTTGAATATATTTAGTTTATTAAATTTGCTACATATCAAATTATAATTATGAGAAATGCAAGTTTTTGTTATGTATCGAAACCAAGCTTAACATTTTTCACTCACACATATTATTTTATTGCCCCAAGAATTTACAATAAACTTCCAAATAATAATGTTAAAACTTTGGTAAATCACACGAAATTCATAAAAAGAGGTTAGACAATGGTTGAAGGGTTTTAAAAATGTTGTTGTTTTATTACAAATAATGCTTTAGTTATGTTAAGAACACTACAAAATTATTTTAACAAAATTAGATATTTGGAGTTTGGTTTAGTAATATTATAATACGTATTTTTATAAGTTATTCTATTATGTTATTATACTTACAATTCAAAATACTTACATATAGCACAATATTTCATGTTAATAACCTGTACACAGAATGTAATGCATGTATTTGTTAGCTCCTAAAATCTTTGAAATCTAAATCTATATATATATATATTTTTTTTTTATGTAAAGGAACCTCTAAACGGACATTATGTCTTAGGGGTCTTATTTATTTAATTTTTTCTGCTCAAAAATTCGTTTTAATGGATCAGCCTGGTTTTAATTTTTTGTATGAAAGATGATTGTTTGTGAATTTTGTAATATTTATGTGTGTAAAAATAGAGTTGAGACTCTTAGAAGACTTATTCCAAAACCATCTCGCTATATTTATTTTTTTTTTATTAGTCTTCAGAGAGCAATGTGCATTTTTGTTTTGTTTTATTAACTTGATTTATTCTCTGAAATATTTTTTCTCCTATCTGTTGATGACTGTTTTTTTTAATAACATTCAACATTGTTTAAGTTTAATGTGTTGTAAATATAGATAGGTGTTCAGTGTTTTAAGCTAGTGAATAAAACATTGTAAATATTTGTTAAACTGGATAGTATATTTTTGTAATTTCAAAACTAAATGATTGAGAATCAGAGTTCTGTAACCGTATGTTTTTTTTTTACATCTTACTATAGTAAAGTCTAGTAAAGTTTAGTAAAGTTTAGTAAAGTCTAGTATGGGGTTATTAGACCTAGACGTGAATGAAATCTTGTTTTTTTTAGAGAATATGCGCAATGCGTGTTTGTGTATTTTTAAAACACAAATATATTAGTTTATACATTTTTTTTGAACGTGTGCGTGGCTAAATTATACAGAGTATGTACAGACACTGGTATAGGATGGTGTTTTCATACTAAGAGGTTTCAATGGTTTTGAAACTTTCAGTGTGTGTAGACACTTGCGACCACTTTCACACCTGCACATGGTTGAGTAAGTGTGCATGCACGCGTCTCTCCGGCCTTTCCCCAATCGAGTGGTATTTAATGCTACTCCACAAAGCTTACGCTCATTCCACAAGTAAAACAAATGGCCGCCACAACGACTTACACCTTGTGGGACGCAGAGAGCGTCATGAACCTTATAAATGTAATTAGAGACGAGGCGACCAACCGCCTCATTATTGTTCGATGGGGGCTCCTCTGCCCCGACGGCCGACATCACCTCCTGCCACGGAGATACGTGGCAAATCAGCCAAGCCACCTGGAGGAGGTGGAGATGCGGCTGAGGAACCTCCTCAACAACGGCGAGGTGGCAGTTCTTACAAAGAGGAAGATCCCCCTCTTTTAGTTTTTAAGTTTTTGATAATAAATATAAAAAAAATATAAAAAAACAACAAAAAACAACAAAAAACTATAGTTTTAGTCACTTCTCTAAGAATCAATTATCGCGGTAGCTGAGAGGCATCGCGCTGGTTCTTGGAGCGTAGTGTCGCAGGTTCGGATCCAAAAATACTATTCGTTCAAGACTGTATATATGTTTCCGTGAGCAAGATAACTCTCGTAAATAAGAAAACGCTTAACTAGCGTAACAGTAAAAAGACTTCAACGACCGGTATTAATGAAGTCTTGCAGCTATGAAAAGACTCGTTAGAAAATGTAAATGTGATAGAATAAATCAAATCTTGTATTGACGACTAAATGCTGGTCCGACAGCCAGCTTATCAACTAACATTTATGACTTTAAGTTCGAAAACCAGAAAAATCGGACCATGGGAAGGGGGGGTTTATGGAGGGTTTTAAATTTTCAAAAAATCAGTTTTTTGCATTTTTCACCCTAAAATTTTTAAAACACTTAACTTTGGTTTTGACTATGTTATAGAGCTTAAAAAATAATATGGTATTTTGAATTATTAACCTAGGTAAAGTGCTTTTGAAGATAAGACAATAAGGATCTATCTATAGTGCTTATCTATATGATTTACGGAAAATATTAAAGTTATTTTGTTCGTTATTTTATTCCCGATTATTGTACTGGGAAGAGGTTCCTTAATTACTTGTAGTTATTAGTTTATAGATTCAAGGCATTTTCAAGATGTTTATGGATTGTAATTACAAAATTGAGATGTCTCGTTTACGTAGTGTAAATAATAAAATAAATGGAATACTTTAACTTGTCGCAATCATTTTGAGATATTTATAAAATAATTGACTTATATAATTGAACAACATTTTAAAAATGGCAGATATAAATTGAGGTTAGATCGAATCGTCTTAATTCAACATTGCATTATATAAAATGAATATGGAGTTGTGACATTAATTTTAAAAATTCACATTCCGTAAAAAATTAACTTATCGAATTGTATACATACATATATATATATATATAAAATTTTCATTCGGTAAAATATTGTAAGATTTTTTTTATACAAATATCAAAGTCAACTTCAAGTAAACCATATCTACAGTTACATTCTGCTCTACTTCGAAAGATGTCTAAGTAGTTGTACACACAGGTCTCGCAATCTACATTATCAGTTAGATTCATATACCTTGTAGTATTTATTTTGAACGTCTAATAATTCAGTTTACAACTGTTATATCTTTGTGTGGTTCACCGTAGATTATCAAAGGATAAATTCAGCTTACAACCTTAAATCTTTGTGCGGTTCACAGTAGGTTATTAATTCAAGGTCGGGTGACTTCTTCCAAAGCACTCGCTCTCTCTCCAATTTTATCCAGCTCTACTTCGAAAGATGTCTAAGTCCCGAGGGGGAAGTGTTTTTTTTTTGTCTCTCTCTGTACACACAAGTCTCGTAATCTACGTTAACGGTTACATTCATATACTGTACCTCTTTAACCAGGCAGGGGACTTGTTAGTCTCGAGTTTGTGTGCAGTTCACGTTGTGTAGCCACTTTCTAACTGGATATGCAAGCGACCTTGCCCTTAACCTTGGCTATAATCTTGAGTGACCTTTAGGGTATAGGATTTGTATTAAAGACTAATACCCAAGGGTACAGTTAGTTTTACCTGCGTTCTCTTTCACCTGATTAAACATTCATAATTGTTTTGGGGTATAAAAAAAAAAAATGAGCTTGGTTATTATACACCTTCGAAAAGGTATATAATATTTGTGGATTAAATTGCGCTTTATTAATGCGGTAGATAGATAGTGTTTATTTATTCGAAAATTTAAATTAAAAGTAAATATATAGCTTAATCCATTGCACAGAAAATGACATGTATTGTGTTTTATCTAATGAGAAAAGTTCTAATGAAGAAATTTTTGTTATAGGTTTGTAATATCCTCGAAGTTTCACTTGCTAATAGAGAAGACAAGCAAGGGTATTAAATAACTTAGTCCAAATAGTTTTAAGACATTAGTTAATGTTCATTTACCCAAAGAAATTACAGTATTATTCAGTTGTTATCTCACCTTATATGTATGCAGACCTTCATTAATAATATTACTGTAATGCCTGTTTGAAATTTGATATAATTGTAAGGTAATGTCTGAAGTTCAGTTTACATTGGGTGTGATATACGATTTCAGCAAACAAGGATTTCGCCCATATCAGAAGGATAATAATAAACAATATATATATATATATATATATATTTCGAACATATATTTAACATAAGAAACCACATTACAGTATAAAAAAGGTCTAACACTAAAATAAAATAAGGCTGGGAAGAAAAGCATACTTCCGGGCTAGTTTTTTATTTTATTTGAAATATATTTTTAAAGTAACTATGCCAGGCGCGGCACCGGCGCGGCGGCGCGGCGCGCCGCGGGACATAGCGCCTTTGGCTATCCGAAGCCCAGTACACTGATTAAAAAATTGTATCGGAGGGTTGTGAGGTTTTTATATATTCATATTGTAATCAAAATTAGCTATCCGATACGCCGACTCGGAGGTAGATCAGACTAACATTAAGCGTTTTTATGAAGTTATAACAGTGTTTTGGACGGTTGTTTGAGCATTGCAAAGTGTTATAAAACGTAATTCAAATAAATATGTCACAAAATTTGTATTTAAACCCGAACAATAACCACTATATATTTAAACTTAATTATTCATGTAAATTTAACACCAGAAATATATTAAGACTGATTATTTGTCACTATTATCTCCTAAAGACTCTTCTTGACGTCATTTTCAAGCTTATATTCATTGGCGATAGAAAGTTATATTAAAAGCGTTTATATAAGTTCGGTATAACTTGGGAAATTACTGTGGGGTAAGGAAAATATTGAAATCAAAGTATTGTTAAGATGTTGGAAAATTTATATATAGTGTTTCTGTCATTTAACGTGCCAACCGTTAATACTTATTAAGATCAAGGATTTTGTAAAATAACGCAAGATTTATACTTTATAATTTTTTTATGCCATGTACATTTAATTTGAACACACAAACTTATACAGCAGTATTTGTGATGTACTTTTTCATTAATTTATTAATTTATCTGGCCGAAATTCAAAAAAATTTAAAGTTTGTTTTAGTTTTTTTATTTGTATGAACAATTGTAACATATATACCAGACATAAAGTATAAGTTATTGTGTTTCTTTATTCTAGATAGTGTTTATTTATTCGAAAATTTAAATTAAAAGTAAATATATAGCTTAATCCATTGCACAGAAAATGACTTGTATTGTGTGTTTTATCTAATAACAAAAGTTCAACGCGATTTATTTGGTGTTTTTGTTTTGATTAAGATTGGGTAGTTATAACTGATAATATAGAGTTACATTATAAAACAACTGGAGGCTTTTGTCGTTAGTACAAGTGTTTCAGCCATTGCATATCTAAGTGTTTCAGCCATATCAAATGAACCGACAAAATAAAATACAAGAGTATTACGTCGACGCCGTATTAAATTACTTTTGCGACGCGGCGAATGTAGTAGAGTGCATCTGCCTTTGCACCTGCTCCTCTGTCGGCTATAAAAGCGAGGGTCTAGCCGCAATCGTCTCACAGTTTCAGGCTGGCAGCCTAGCTAGCTGTTCGCCTTAACTGTCTGTAATAGCATCTTTAGTATAGAGGTGGTACCCCTGTATACTAAAGATTCTACCTTAGCATGTTAGTTTGTTATGCATGTTAGTTTGTTTGTTAGATTATAGCTTGTAGTTTGCTGCTATAAAATGTAGTCAGTGTTGGTGTTTGTAATTATTTGTGGTGTTGGTCTTTGAAGTGTTTTATTGACTAATTAAATATGTACTTTTCTTTCACGCTTTAAAACTGGCCTTGGGTCAAAACTTAGGTTCGCAGTAGCCTGACGCCGGGTGTTTGGGTCTACGTCCCACCGGGTTTCAGTGATACTGTTGACCTTTGCAAAACCGTCCTCGGTTGGTCTTTGTAAAATTAACTTTAACTAATCAGTATGTTTCTCATCCTTTTCCTAGCCCCTTACAAAAAAGGTATGGCACGAAAACCGACCTTATGTCAATACGGCGCGCAAACCGGTTGACATTGCCCATCTTAGCCCTTAATCACGAGAAACAGATTCAATCAGTTTGCTTATTTTTGGTTAAATTTAAGGGGATTTTGGTCAGGTAATTATTGTACTTCGGTTCGTAAAACTCTGACGCCTACACAGTGATGAACGTCCTTGCGGTTTCAGAGTGCGCGACTGTTGTTAACTGACCATTTTGCTTTTATTTATTTATTTTTGGGGGATAACTTTTCGGGGGAGAGGATAGCGTTCCGTTATCAGGTTTATGCCTATAATTGCGAGCATTAAACTAGGCCTCTTCTCCTAATACAGAGCGGGGAATAGAGCAGTTTGCGGTCCAAGTGAGAACCACTTACTGCTCTATTCCCCGTTTTGGCAATTTGTTCAGATGTCCTTGGGGACTTGGAAAATTCCAGAAAATTCTCGTTTCTTAAAATACTGGAAGATGTATTGATTTTTCGGGAGAGATTAAGGTTTAGTTATTACAGAATTCAGATCCGACCAAGGGTATATCAGTAATAGTTAAAATCAACTATTTTGAAGGTCAAATCTAAATTTTTTTTTATTTCTGGTTTAACATACGCCAAGTGGGTACTCAAATTACGCGGATTGATCAGAGGAACAAATTGGTGCAAACATAATTCAGATCCGACCAAGGGTATAGCAGTAATAGCCAAAAATAACTATTTTGAAGGTCAAATCTAAATAATTTCTTTATTTCTAGTTTACCATATGTCAAGTGGGTACTCAAATTACGCAGATTGATCATAGGAACAAGTTGGTGCAAAAATAATTCAGATACGACCAAGGGTATAGCAGTAATAGCCAAAAATAACTATTTTGAAGGTCAAATCTAAATAATTTCTTTATTTCTAGTTTACCATATGTCAAGTGGGTACTCAAATTACGCAGATTGATCAGAGGAACAACATTATTGAAGTTTTTAGTTACGGAGGTAAGGTCTTGACAGTCTAAGAGCTAAACCCCTAACTAACACATGTAAACTAGTTATTGTGCGATGTAAAACTTGGTGGGGAGACTGGTGTAGTGGGGGACTGGTGTAGTGGGGGACCACCATCTGCCGCACACTTGCCACCTGCCGCCTGCCACCTGCCGCCTTCCATCTGCCGTCCGCCATCTGCTTCGTTCTACTACACTTTTACCCCCACCATTTTGTTTGATACCAGAACGCTAGCTAGCGAATAGTCAGTACACCTCCGGCTCTCGACCGGTGAACATCGAGCTCTCCGAGACGCTCTTCACAAAATAACAATATCATTTCACTCACGATCTGATAGATGTTTCTATTTCATTGCCGTCAGGTATTATTTCCACCTGACAGCAATGAAATGCAAACACCTAACAGAACAGATAGGTGTCAAAAACACAACATGGACTCTGCGCAGGGATCGAAGTATCTACCGTCTTTCATCAGAAAGCAAAGTGATGGCCGCAACTCGTCCGGATCAACAACATCGATGACAACCAACAACGGGGAACTATTGTAAACATGAATTATTGTAAATAAAGTAATATTTGTAATAGTACTACCTCGCACTCGTATCATTCGATTGTTTCATTCGATATTTATTCGATATTTATTATCGATTAACTATCGAATCACAATCGGATTTTACGCGTGCGAGGTAGTACTTTTTTAAAATTACCTCCCCGTGACCTTGAACTTTAACCTTTCACTCATTACGTCACAAAACCGCCTACGTCACTGGCTCAGCCTCAGATGACGTATTTAATGACGCAGCGCTTCCGGAAGCAATTAATCAAGTGAGCCAGCACCGGCAAACCCCCACTACTCATGTCTACACAAAAACAGACATGTAAAACACAGATACATACACCTCAAAACGACATTGAGAAACAACATTTATATTTAAGGTTGTACAAAAGTATTAAAGTTTAAACTACACAAAGTTTGTTTAGTTGCTTATAATAGCTTAAGTCCATTGTGCTTACTTTAATCATTGTGTTAATCTTATGGGGGTATAGTCTGATGGTATACTGAGATTGTGGATTAAGATGTGTGTAACTGTATGTGGCCTCAATTATTGTATGTGTTTATTATTTATGGAGGGCAGGACCATGTCGTATTTAGCCTCGGTTGCACATTATTAATCGATTTTTTTGTGTGTATATATGTGTGTGTGTGTGTGTGTGTGTGTGTGTGTGTGTGTGTGTGTGTGTGTGTGTGTGTGTGTGTGTGTCCTTGAGTGCGATAACTCTCTTACAAAAGGTCCGATTTTGATGAAATTTGGTACAAACATGTAAAGCAACATAAATGACTTTAAGTTCGAAAACCAGCCAGATCGCCCCATCCAATCCCCCCCATTTGGTGGGGGGGGGGTTTGTACCTCAACATTTTTTTATAGTTTTTTACATATAATATTTTAGTCAATTAATTTTTAGTTTTAACCTTTGAATTCAGCTTAAAAAACCAACAATTTGGGGTTTTGATCTTTGTTCTACGTCAATTGGTTACAGAGATATTGAAAGTGCTTAACACAATAAGTCGGCCAATGTTATTCTTACGGAGAATAAGAAAAATACATCTCGTTTATTTATGAGCGTATAATATTGAAACTTGGTATTGCTTTATATCATTGTTATCTATTGATATTTGCACAACAACTGATTTTTTTTCTCGATAGTTTCCGTAGCAGCAAACCTGCGTACCCAGCCCCCATGTTATTCTTATGGAGAAAAGTCAAATGTTATCTCCCTCAAGCGTGATCATAAATTATAAAAACTTGGAATGTGGCTTTACCTAGTTGAGTTATATTGTATAAAAACCAAATTTTTGTGTTCCTTGTTCCAGCAAACCTGCGTACTCAGATGCCATGTTATTCTTATGGGGTATAATTCGAATGTTAAAATATCTTATTTATGGATGCATATCGATAAAACTCGGTATGTGACTTTATGTTGTATTAAGACACATACACAGAGTGTCTCACGTAAGGTAACTCAAACAGATTGCAAACAAACCATTTGACCTAGAAAATGAAATACAATTATTTCCCACTAAATCGTAAATTATTTACGTTATACCCAAGGAATAACGTAAAAATATTTTAAACTTATCTAAATACAGGGTATTCCAACAAATTAAGGACACTCACTAATCCGAATATCAGAATTTTCAAATGTAAACATATGTCTTGTTATACATCACTTTAAATCTATATAACAGACAAACATTTTGGTGAAACTTTTTCAACTCAGCTTTACATGATGCTGATATGCTACATGACTGTATTTAAAACAGAATACAAAATCTTTTTTAATGTTTATATGTCCAAAATTTTAAAAAGTCAAATATTATCGTATGTTATAAATCACACCATTTTAAAGGTCTTGGAAATGCTAACAACTTTCTAATTTTAACTAACTTTGTATCTCTCTTAGATTTTAATAAATAAACAAAACACTTAATTCTCCCATATAAAATGCGTATTATTTGTGCATAACAACATATTTATAGAGTTAACCTGAGTGAACCAGTATAATTTCCTACTGGCCAACATTTAAAGAATGGTAATTTAAAAGAAGGGGAACATTATATAAATATGACAAACTGTAGTTTTAAATTTAAAGGACATGATATTAAGAGCTACAACACACTCTTATTGTAAAACTATACTACTTACATTGAGTTAGTTTTCATAAAATAATACTGACAATATAATCTTAAATAAGCTTAGAAAAGGTGCTTAAACAGCCCACCGCCAGCAACCAAACCCCTTTCAATCCTGCGCAGGAAAGATCCAATGGCATTGATAAGCTCTTCTCTGCTTGTTTGCTCACATGCTACTATTATTCTGTTTTTCATATCTTCTTTGGTTATTTGAGCGGTTTGATATACAATGTCCTTTAGTCTTCCCCACAAGTAGAAATCTATGCAAAAATCCAAGAGAGATACAAGGCTAGTGTAAAGTAAAAAGTTACTTGGATTTCCAAGACCTTTAAAATGGTATGATTTATAACATACGTTACTGTTTGACTTTTTGGATTTTGGGCATATAAACATTTTCAAAACAATACATTTATTTTGTTTTAAATACAGTCATGTAGCATATCAGAGTAAAGCTGAGTTGAATACAAGTAAGAAACTTGAATCAGAATAAAGGTATGTCTTGTGGTTTAGAAGATGCAGGGTATTCCGTAAATGTCAATATTTTTGACAAAAATGGCCGCCATTTTGAAACGGACAAGATAAGTGAGTTCAGTTTTCACCAAAATGATTGTCTGTTAGATTTAAAGTGATGTATACAAGACATATGTTTACTTTTGAAAATACCGAGATTCGGATTGGTGACCTTCGGTTTTGAAACACCCTGTATTTGAAAGAAGTTAAAAAAATATTTTTAAATTATTCCTTGGGGTCGATTTAGTGGGAAATAATTTTATTTCACCCTTCTTGGTCAACTGATTTCTCTGCAATCTGTTTGAGACACCTTACGTGACACACTCTGTATATGCATTTGAAATTCTCATTTTGGTACGCATTATTGCTGCGACGGGAGTATTAAAGAAAACTTTATTAGTGGAAGCCTTCTTGGCGCAAATCTAAGGTGCATTTCTTTATTTACATAACAGTATCTCGTTGATATCTCAATGAAAAACATATAAATCACTCATCGATACATATAATTTATCAACATATACCAAAGAAAACGGTCAAAATAGCTATTAGAATAGTTTTGGTAATTGGCAAGTATGGTTTATTTTATATGAATATTATATAAACATTTTTATTTAATTTATGAACACGAGTGAAAATTCTGTAAGTAATGAGAGTAATAATTTACAATTATTAAGATTTTAAAAATATTACGATAAGACAGTAATAGGCGATAAGACAAACTCGCGTAATCCCAGACTGGGGATGACTTGGGGTGATCTCATCATCTGCGTCTGACAACAAAGGCCGCGTCACATCACCGGCCTTTGAGATGTTATTTAAACAGCACACGTCTCCCTACCTTTGCTAACTAACTGTCTTGTTTTGTAATCACAAACAACCAACTACAAAGGCTAATTCTATGAACACTCTCCAAAATGTTGATTATATCTCTCGTTTAATAAGGAAACCAGAATAAACACTGGCCAAAAATGGTTTTAACACTTTTATAATGATAATACTCTTTACTTATAATACCATTCGTTTCGTATGCGCAGCAAAACTGGCTTGTTCTTAGTGGCGTTATATTACATGAATACAACGGTTGACTTGTTATAGCGAGTTTTAAAAATAAAGTAATATTCCCAGCGTAAGCCACAAACAGCAAAACTCACATTTCATGTCTCTATGATTCGAAATAATGGTCCAAAACACCCGGTAATGAGGAAAATTAAATTTATGAATGCTTAATAAGATATTCCGTGTGAAAATATTCGAGTGGTAAAGTTATTTGGCTAATATACATAAATGCTGTACACGAGTGGAGACGACCAGATTTCAGTTATATATATTACTAGGGCAACGAGTTCTATTGAACCTACGGTCCAAACTGTTTAAAGTTATATGTGCACCCCAAGAATTAAACCTCTGACCACTTGCACCGAATGGCTTGGGAATAAGTTTAGAAGTATAATAACTCCCTACTGTATTAATTCCAAAGTCTTTGCAAATCTACAGGCATCAGCGGAGTCATCTAGAAACATGTAGACCCTAGTATATTTGTTACTAAATGTAACGAAAACAGACCTAAGTGCTACTTACTTTAGGCAAAATAAAATTACAATGGGAACAGCGCTACTATTTTAAAATGTGGATTAAGATGTGTGTAACTGTATGTGGCCTCAATTATTGCCTTTAAATACAATTTAATATCGGAATTATAATAATTTCCTTAATGTTTTTGTTTTTATATACCTAATTTTATCGTTAGTTTGTGTTTAATCCTTTTTTATTTCCTGGCAGAGAACATAGATTGGGCGACTATTTAAAGGTCGTTATTAACTTGAATAATAAAACATGTTTGCTAAATCGACAATCAATAAACAATTATGGAATTATCTTTTACTAACCTTTAATTATCACTTACTGTGAACGCCAGATCAATTAAGGTTAATAAGTTGTGTCGTTAAGACACAGCACATAATTAATTAATTTGGCCATAGATATTCTATTCTACAACCGACGGGGATGCTTCACAAAGTTACAGAATTCCACCATGAAAAAACATAAAAATAATTTATTAACGTTTGTTTAGTTGTTGAGAGTACGTATAAGAGCAATCGATTAATCGATTGCAAGGTAGTTCCAATATCGGGTATTCCTTTGATTTCTTTCATAGTTTCACATAAATAAATACACGACTGTGTGAGACACTACTGATAATTTGTATTAACACATAATTTATTAATTAATTTCATTATTACGAATCTGCATTATTGTATAAATTATGTAAAGCTACTGCACTGATAGGTGAATTGGAACTCTAAAGTAATTTATTACAAATTCCCTGGGCGCAACCAATAATTTTTAAATCAATCTATTGCAATACACTACTATGATAAACAATTGCCGTTTAGACATGTTTATCGTACAAATTATAATGTTTTATATTTTTGTAAATGGTAAAACTATACAGGCTTTGATATAGTATATCGATTTGTTTAAGTAATTACAAGGTGTTTGGTACGTACGTAGGGTGATGGCATGAATAAATAACCAGTTGCAACACAAGGTATGTAGAAAATTAATCACACGGAGGGCAGGACCATGTCGTATTTAGCCTCGGTTGCACATTTAACCTATCCATCACCAGGTACAACTATCAGAGATTTGCAGTCAGCAAGACATATGGGCGCTACGTGCAATTGCGATGGAGCTAGTTTATCCGCGTACATCTAACTTATATTCTGAATATTTCCTTTAAAAAAATGTTGGGATGTTTGTGGCCTACTTGGACCTTACCATATTTATAAATTGTTTCATCGCCGGTTTATGTTTTAAGTAGTTTCCAAATAGCGTGTTTTCGTAACCTTACAATATCTAAACATAATTTATACATACCGGGTGTCCCATAAAGGTCCCCCCCTCAAAATCTTTGAACAACTGTTAATTTTCAAACAATCTTTGTTAAATGTTACTAGCATAAGTCCATTGTGTTTACTTTAATCATTGTGTCAATCTTATGGACATTTTTTTTAGCTTTTCCTCAGTTAATTTTACAGAAAACTGCATATTTGTTTTCACCAATATCTTCAGCTGTAAAAATCAATTATTTTCGTGTTTAAATTGTGATTCTACGTCCAACCTTTGCAGATATATCCAAAGTGATAAACTCAGTACGTTGTCCAATGTTATCCTTATGGGGAATAAATAACATTTTATATCTTGATTATTTATGAATGTATAGTGATGAAACTTGGTGTGTGGCTTCATCTAGCCATGGTATACTGATATTTGTACAAACAAATTTGTTTTGTTAATCGTCCCTGCGTACTATGCCTAAAATTATTTACCAACACTTGATTAAATATTTTTAAGTTCACACCTCCAGGGTTATAACTGTAATTCATTTATTACCTTACACTTAATTTCAAACTCTGGCATGGTACACATATTCGTTAGGTTGAAGATGATGAAAATAATCATAATTGGCTTACCAGCAATTTTAATTATTCATAGTAAGATTTGCACATGGTATATTGCAATTATATTTATTATGTAATTCAAACCCATTCTATTTTAAAATTTCCATTGTTATGTGAATGTCTTACTTTTTTCATACTAACAGTCGGTTGATTACTAACAGTTTGAATTAATGTAATCTCTACAATTAAGTTTATTCCATTAAAAGTAAGTTAATAGAATACTCCATTAAATTTTCAATTAAATATTTATACATATAGTACACCTGTAGCAGTGAACCTGCATACTCAGTCGTAATGTTAGTCTTATGGAGAATAAGTAAAGTTGTGTATCTCCCTTAATTATGAACCTAAATGAATAAAAATTGAAATTTAGCTTTACCTGGTTGAGTTATATTGATAATTGCATAACAAATATTTCTTATCTGATGCAGCAAACCTACTTACTCAGCCCTAATGTTATTCTTATGGGGAATAAACAAAACGCTATATATCATTTATTTATTTATGTATTTTTATTAAACTTGGCAAGTGGCTTTATGTGGTAGTGACAAACACTTACATGCATCGAATATTCGCTGAGTATGCAGATTTTCTGCGACGGGGATATTTAAAATTGATAGAGTAGTGAGAAAAACCATTAATACAACTATAATTTGTGCGATATATTAAGAGTTGTGATAGAAAGTGGGTTTGCAATAGTATAAACGTAATAATAAATAAATAATAACAAACATACTGCTCGAGGCACCAAACGAATGTATGGCAACATTACAATAACCATTACAGATACCATAATATAATGACAACTTAGAAACTACGGTTATTGTTTTAATCGGGTTTAAGTTCCGCATAGACATAGACTACGGTTTGGCTTTGGATACAGATTATGTCCTTTCTTTCTATAGGTGTTTTTTAAAGAGGTTGGCAATATTTGTTGTCAAAAATTTCGTTATGAGTTAGTCGTAATTTAATAAATATTATTCAAACGTAGTTCGTTACTTATAAGTAATAGATAAACTGGTTATTGTAAATGATATAAATCGTACACATTAACACATTTTAAAATGTGTTATTCAAAGACAACTGTAGTCTTATGAGTACTGAAATTAAATTGTGCTAAAGACATGAACTATTGTTAATTGGTTTACAGACATTGCGCGTAATTCTAATTAGTTGGAACTAAAATTTCATTCTAGAACTCAGAACTATATTCTAATAACTATTGAAACAAAAGACAACTAATGTTTGCAATGACTACCCTCTTAAGGACATAAGTAAAATTAAAATATATTTTTAAAACATTACGATTTCAAATTTGATCAGCTAAGTGGTTTGTGTTGACTATACAACTGAAATCAGGTGATTAATCGGAGCTATTGGGCCTAATTAGTTCGTAATAAACATTTTCATTTCGAAATTGGTTAAAATAAAGCCAAAAAGTATATGTATCCACAGCACATATAACTGCCATACACCTAACAACCACAAATAAACCGATACCGGTATATATATAAATATAAATATATATATAAAAAATATATATAAATATAAATAATATAATTATATATATATATATATAAATTTATATATATATATCGGTTGTATTCAAAGCAAGTGCCTGCTTAACAATACATGAACCAGATAATTAGTCCGACTTTCGGAATGGACGACAGATATAAAGCGAAAACATAGTTCCTCTGCTATTGTAATCTTCTCACAATAACAATAACATAGCAAGTCCCTGGACAATGTTATCTGGGCCACAGCACATTACCCAGCACGGAACAAGAGGGTTGTTTTGTCTCTAAATGCGAACATTAGGGTCGCCAGCTTGTGTCTTGTTATAGGCAAGAAATGAGAGTCGTTTCTTAAAGCGCAATTCCAAATGATATCAAGATCCTATTTAGCAATGAAATATATTTCCTGTTTCCTCTGAACCAATCAATTACAATTCATTGAAACATAACACAACTTCTTTAAATATATTTCATTCTAAACTACAAGCGTGAATATATCCAAAATATTTAATATGATTTTTATCGTGGTGGAATCTTAAAATATTTCGTTTAGCACCGCAAGAATATCTGAAGCACTAAAATACTTTAGTCTCTCTTTCAAGTTTAAACATCAAGGGAGTGTAGAAAAAGGTTGTGTGTTGTGTACAAGAAAGTCTACAACCAGGCTGATTTCAGACACTGACATTGCTGAAGCTAACAATATTTTACTACCAGCACCCAGAGAGAGACGAGTGTTAAAACGCTAGAAAACAATTTCTTAATAGGATGGGAAATAAAGCGTTTTAGCGAATTTCCCCTATAGGGAAGAAGCTATTACCGTAAGACTAATGTCTATACCAGTTTTGAGGCTGACATTGGGTACAGCAAATGAAGTTGTCATTTCATATGGTAAGTCTTTTGGCTGTCAATTATGATAAATTTCCCTTTCACCTTTGGTTCCTCCATTTGCAGCGGTTAGGGTCAGAATCTCCGGGTTTGGTCCCCACCTGCCAACCTGAGAATGAATGGTCCCTGGCTGTTGTACATGGATACCCTGTCAGTTGAGTTGACCAGTTGGAGGGCAGAATTTGGGTCCCCTGTTTGAGAGCCTCATCCCAGCTGTCACAGGGGCACGGGAGTTGGCCCTCTGAAGGGTCGATTTGGCTGTCGTCCCATCCCACCCTTTCCTTTCCTGCTATATCCTATCTTTCCGGTAACCTGCGCAATACTCCCGCTTGAGTAAGATGTGACTAGCAGCATAGATTAAGCATACTCCTTAGAATTTTGGTCTATCCCGACTATGGGCGCGAGCATGGTCTATCCCGACATGTTTTCTACCTCGCTGTCGTTCCCAGTCAATAAGACAAGTTTTGGTTGTCATTTTCAGCCAATAAAAAACGTTGCCGATCGTCGTTTCGGGCCATTAAATGTAAGTAAATTCCTGTTTTTGATCCATCCGATGCGGAAAAATATGCGTTCTTTGGTGATAGATCGGGGTCGAATCGCCGACTGTATTCGTAAAATTCCCCCGTCGCAGCAAACCTGCGTACTCAGCGAATTTCCAATGCTTAATATATGTCTTAATACCATATAAAGCCGCATACCAAGTTTCATAAAAATATATTCATACATAAGCGATATATACAATTTTAATTATTCTCCATAAGAATAGCATTGGTGATGAGTACATAGGTTTGCTGAAACAAGGAACACAAACAATTGGTTTTTATGCAAATATAAATATAATTTAACTAGGTGAAGCCACATACCAAGTTTAATCAATATTCAATCATAAGTAAGCACTTTATAACATTTTAATTATCCTCCATAAGAATAACATGGGAGATGAGTAAGCAGGTTTGCTGCAACAAGGAACTAAAAAAATGGGGTTTTATCATTGATTATACATCCTACGGAAAGTTCCGTAGGATGTATAATCAATGGTTTTATGGAAATATCAATATAACTCAACAAGGTGAAGCCACATACCAAGTTTTATTAATTTATGTTCATAATTAAGGGAGTCATTACATTTTACTTATTCTCCATAAGAATAACATGGGGGCTGAGTACGCAGGTTCACTGCTACTGGGATAATAAAAAAAAATTTTGAGCCAATATCAATATACTAGTACTACGTGACCCCACGTGCCAAGTTTCATCAATATACATTCATTTATAATGGAGATATCAAATTTTATTTATTCTCCATAAGGATAACATTGGTCAACGTACTGTGTTTAGCACTTTGAATATCTCTGCAACGGTTGGACGTAGAATCACAATTTAAACACCAAAATGATTGTTTTGTGGAGCTGAGTTGATTGGTAAAAGCAAATGTGAAGTTTACATTAACATTAACTTAGGAAAAGCCAAAAACCTTTTTCCCATAAGATTAACATAGGAGATTTTATGAGCAGGTTTTTTTGGATTTTCTCCGCAACCACTTAACCTAGCTTAATAATTCAAAATACCATATTATTTGTTTTTTAAGCTCTATAACATGGTATAAACCAAAATTAAGTGTTTTAAAAATTTTAGGGTAAAAAATGCATAAAACTGATTTTTGGGAAATTTAAAACCCCCATAAACCCCCCTTCCCATGGCCCGATTTTTCTGGTTTTCGAACTTAAAGTCATAAATGTCACTTTACACGTTTGAGCCAAATTTAATCGAAATCGGACGTTTTTTACTCAAGTTATCGCATTCACGGACATATATATATATATTATATATATATATATATATATATATATATATATATATATATATATATATATACATATATATAAATTTGAACGGATAGTGTTTTAGTCATCTGGGGACCTAAAAAAAAATTTGTCTTGGTCTCGGGCTTAAATCTTACCATGAGACCTACGGTAATAGCTTCTTCCCTATAGGGGAAATTCACTAAAATACGTTCCGGTTGTCGTTCGGGCCTATAAAACGGAATCCGGCTTTATTTTTCGTTGGGGAAATGTGGTCCGATTGCCAATTTTTATGATAAATCACGGTTAGATTGTGATTTTTGGCATATATTGAAGCTCGGTCGTCATTTTCGGTCAATAAACAAGTTGCGACCGTCGATTTCGGACTTTAAAATGCTAGGAAAACGGTTGTTTTCGGCAAATAGAATGAAGTGGAATTGCCTATTCTGTTTAAGCAATGGTTTTTTTGTAAAACGAAGACTTTTTCGGCCGATAAAATGCAGCCCTTAAATTTTTTGAGGTCAATGTTTTTGCCCTACAAATCGCAAAAGGGGTTTGTCGGTAAATTGCTTTTTTCGGGCGCTAAAACAAGGCTATATTGCTATTTCCGTGGATAATATGCGGCTCGCTTGCCACTTGAGGCCAATAAAACGTGGTCCATTCCATTATACTTAAAAAATTCACTCATTTTGGTGTTTTTGACCACCAAGTTGTGGCAAAATTTATGTTTTTACCGATAAAACACGGCCAAATATCAGATTTTGCCCGGTAAAATGCGTTTCGGACTTCGCTTTTGTATATAAAACACGACCCGGCTTTGTTTTTTACCGAGAAAATGCGGTCCGATTGCCGTTTTTGAGCGATTAAGTACATTTCCGGCATTAAATAAGGTTGGTACTCAATTTTCAGCCGATAACAAACTTTGCGGTCGTATTTTGGCTAGCAATTTTGCTGTAAAATTGCCGATAACATTATCGATTTTGGTTGATAACACACACCCGATCGGTAAATTTTCCCTAATAACACAGTTTGACCGTTTTCAGGCTAAAAAATGTGGTCCGATTGACGTTTTAGACGGCTAAATTAGAATATATTGCTATTTTAGGACAATAATATGTATCTCGGGTGTCTTTTAAAATCGCCGTATCTCGGCTGATAAAATTTGTTTCGATGTTAGTCTCGGTAAAATCTTTGTTTTCGACGATAACATACTTTGATACTTCCGCTGGCGGTTGGCCTTTGAATTACGGTTTGAGTATAAACTATTGCGGTATTTTTGGCCGATAAACTACGTTCATTGGTCGTTTTTGGTCTAAAAGTTACGGCGACCATGAAATGCGGTCAAATTGTCATTTTTATCCGAAATAACAGGTACAATTTCTGATTTTGGTCCATGAATTCTATCTACAGTCGTCTTTTTAGGCCGATAACGCACAATTTGGTCAATAAAACGCGTTCGGCTATTTTTTACGGCCAATAAAATTATTGATATGGAATTTTTAACAAATTTCCGGGGATGGAATCCCGGACCCCCCACCCCTGAGCCTGAAGAGTATTCCATACCCCCCAAAATCCCCGGCATTCCCCCCCCAACGTGACTCCCTGGATCCGCCCCTGATAAATGGTAAAGACTTCTTGACATTTCTGGACCACAACTAATTTATGCTTATTGCTTATGAGGAATGAAGCAGGAAACAGTGAACAACAATGCGGACATAATTAAGGAACAGTGAATTTATCATCATCTGAGATTAATAAGATTTCATAAATTGGACTTTCATAAATCACAGTGATTTCACAACCACTTTGGACTCGGTACTTGCTTTGAAAAAAAATACAGCATCCATTATTAAAATATGTTGCAACTACCAAAGTTTAAATTTATGGTTCGCAAAATATAAAAAATATAAAAAATAAATTAAATTTATTGGGAAAACTCAAAAACAATTAATATAATCATTAATCAGATTTATAAGGCAAGGTCGAATATATTCTTTCTCAGGCTTCACCTGTTAATAACTAGCGTATAATAATATAACATTGTAATGTGAATGGGTCATGACATTCCTATGAAAATCGAAAGACGCTTGCGGCAGTTTCAGGCAGTACACCACCTCGGAGAGGCGCCTCGGCCGTTGGCGGTGGCGGGACGTGGTAACGGGCTTCGGTCGGTGCCCTCAGCGGAGTGTGTGTGTTGGGGGTTGGGAGATGGGAGATTTAAGAGGGGTTAGCGGAGGGTCTGTTAGGATGGGCGCGCGGCCGAAGGGGGAGAGGGGAAGGGCAGCGACAGCAGCGCGGCAGCGTAGACGTTCCGAACTAGCTCCGCCGTCGCCTTGGACGTACAAGCAGACCGTGTACGCCTGTCCCATTACGATGGGTGATCTCCTAAGGAGTATGCTTAATCTATGCTAGCAGCTATGCTGGGGTTTCCTAATCCGCAACAATGATGATGATGATGATGGTGATGAAGCTATTACCGTCATTGGCATGGTAAGACCCGAGACCATGATAACTTTTTATTTTTATCCCCAGATGCCAAAAACACTATTCGTTCAAATTTATACATACAAATAAATTGTATGTGTGTGTGTGTGTGTGTGTGTGTGTGCCCGTTACCGCGATAACTTTTAAAAGAAGGACCCGATTTTGATTAAATTTGTCACAAATGTGGAGAGTAACATGTATGACTTTGAGTTCGAAAACCAAATCGATCGGTCTATGGGAAGGGGGTTTAAAATTATCCAAAAATCAATTTTTTTTAACTTTTTACCCTAAAGTTTTAAAAACACTAGATTTTGATTATAGCCATTTTATAGAGCTTAAAAAAACAAACAATTTAGTATTTTGAATCATTAAGCTAGGTTTAGTGGTTGTGGATAAAAGTAAAAAAAGCGTCCGTAAAATTTCCCGTGTTAATGTTATGGGAATACGGTAATTAGATTTTCCTCAGATAATTTCACTAAAAACTCCACATTTCTTTCTACCAATAATTTTAGCTCTACAAAACAATCATTTTGGCGTTTTAATTGTTGTTTTACGTCCAACCGTTGCAGTGATATTCAAAGTGCTAAACACAGTACGTTGTCCAATGTTATCCTTATGGAGAATCAATAAAATGTTATATTTCCATTATTTATGTATGTATATTGATGAAACTTGGTATGTGGCTTCAACTAGTTGAAGTATATTGATATAAGCACAACAAAATTTGTTTTTGTTGATTTTTCCCGGTAGCAGCAAACCTGCATACTCGGCCCCCATGATATTCATATGGAGAATAAGTAAAGTTTTATATCTTCCATACTTATGAGCCTAAATTAATAAAACTTGGTATGTAGCTTCACCTGGTTGAGTTATATTGATAATTTCAAAACTACACATTTCTTATCTTCCTTGCTGCAGCAAACCTGCGTACTCAATTATAATGTTATTCTTATGGATAATAAATAACATGCTATGTATCACTTATTAATAAATGTATTTTTGTGAAACTTGGTAAGTGGCTCTAGGTACTAGTGACACCCATATATATGCATTGGAAATTTGCTGAGTACGTAGGTTTGCTGCGGTGGGGCTACTTGGGTCTCTAATTAATCTGTAAAATTGTATTTTTCTGATACCTTAAAATAGCGCACCGCTGATACCTTAAAATAGCGCACCGCTGATACCTTAAAATAGCGCACCGCTGATACCTTAAAATAGCGCACCGCTGATACCTTAAAATAGCGCACCGCTGATACCTTAAAATAGCGCACCGCTGATACCTTAAAATAGCGCACCGCTGATACTTAAAATAGCGCACCGCTGATACCTTAAAATAGCGCACCGCTGATACCTTAAAATAGCGCACCGCTGATACCTTAAAATAGCGCACCGCTGATACCTTAAAATAGCGCACCGCTGATACCTTAAAATAGCGCACCGCTGATACCTTAAAATAGCGCACCACTGATACCTTAAAATAGCGCACCGCTGATACCTTAAAATAGCGCACCGCTGATACCTTAAAATAGCGCACCGCTGATTCCTTAAAATAGCGCACCGCTGATTCCTTAAAATAGCGCACCGAAAAATCAGCGTTGCATTTTTTCAGTGCGCTACCCTCAAAGATGGCCTTTGTTCCTTTTTACGTTTGTGTATTATAAAGTTAATTACATTTTGTTTATAAAGAAAAGAAATGAAAATATTGCTAATCTATCTAAAGTACTAAAACGATACAAATTACATAATTTGTTGTCCAAATTTACAACTATCAAAGGATTATATGGGCAGTATGATAAAACAAGTTGTTCATCACATGGAGCAAAAGTGTGTTTTTGGTGCTTAATCGTAAAACACGATTGCACACCAAAAACAATCACTTTTGCTCCTTGTGATGAAAACTACTATTTCAAAGAGGTACATTTTTGAACAGTGATTTTCGAAATGATATGATGATAGTATGTAATTTACCTTAACGCACAATAAAGTTTACTAATTTTACTCGATTCCGCTAACCTACTTTACGAGAATACTTCAAGATCAGTGAGTTAGGCTCAGGAGAGCGACAACGTTATAACCGGAACTTTATAGTTTAAGATTTAAATTAACGATGAACTTAAATTTTAAGCTAGCGTTTGATTGCTTAATAATTTAGTGAATTCGAAAGAGACTGGATGAAGGCTACGTTCCATATATTATCCTTTACTTAAGTTAAACTTTCTTCTAGGACGAAATATGAATTCCCCTTAACATTACTTCGAGTGCAATATAATATATACATTCTTAATCAAATCGGCTTGACGTCCTTAAAATTTGTAATATACACATTAACAAATTATATTTATATTTTGTAACTTTTCATTTATTGGTAATGTTAAAGCAAATTTAACAAACTGCGCACTCTCTACCGTTTGAGATTTAGCTTACGCCTATAAAACACAATATTTATCTTTTAAATTTTGTCATTAACCTAGGGTACCTACTTATTCCCGGAGTTTAAATCAGAAATTCAAATCGACCGTGGAACCAATAACCAGTATTTTGTAACTTTTCATTTATTGGTAATGTTAAAGCAAATTTAACAAACTGCGCACTCTCTACCGTTTGAGATTTAGCTTACGCCTATAAAACACAATATTTATCTTTTAAATTTTGTCATTAACCTAGGGTGCCTACTTATTCCCGGAGTTTAAATCAGAAATTCAAATCGACCGTGGAACCAATAACCAGTATTTTGTAACTTTTCATTTATTGGTAATGTTAAAGCAAATTTAACAAACTGCGCACTCTCTACCGTTTGAGATTTAGCTTACGCCTATAAAACACAATATTTATCTTTTAAATTTTGTCACTAACCTAGGGTACCTACTTATTCCCGGAGTTTAAATCAGAAATTCAAATCGACCGTGGAACCAATAACCAGAATTGCAATTTTTGCTCTTTAAATTTATATTTTAATAGGAACTCTAAATTTAATTGTGATAGTATTACGAACTAAGGAAACCCTAAACTTGGTTCCTTATCCACAGTTAAATTATACAACTTATTTACTGATAGCATTCTAATAGAATTTTTATTTTTAACTGTCGTAGTTTTTAAATAAAATGTCAAGTTTTGCGATATCTTTATATTTTTAATACTTTTTTCTGGTATAATAAGGGAAGAGAGATCATACACACTCTCAGGCCAGAAAGATAAGCAAAAGAGGACTATACACTTTACAAATAAGATCGTCTGTTGTTACCTCTAAGCCTTGAATAACCTGGTGAATGGTGGGTTAGTAATTAATGATAACCATGCATTGACTGGCAATTATGAATTAGCAGCAAAGCTAAACTATAAAACCATGTTTTGAAATATATCAGTTGTTATTATAAGACGGCTTATCCATCCTCTCCTCCCCACCGCAACCTGAGACACATTGACTAATTATGAATTTGTCAAGTTGTCTCGAGTTCAAAACGCTCTACATCTTAGTCCATGAAGATAACTTTGGGAAGATATAGTAAGTTGGACATTTGATCACATTTTTAAATGATATCTTTACTTTTAAACCACTAATGTATAAACCCCATCCTACAAGTTATAAAGTCAAATCATTATACTATAAAATCAAAAGATATTTTAATATTTATTTAACCCTCCAATCATTGAAGGTGGCGTGGCGATCGCGGCCGATTTCCGCTATAAACGGTGCTAAGATCGCGATCGCCCGTGATTGTTGTGAATTCAGCTGTGCAATACATCGATGCCCGATTCATCGTGTTGTATAAGCATGTGATAAGCAAATTATCATCAATTATTGTTTTACCTGATTCTTCAATTTTTGAAGATTAAAATTAGTATATAGGTAATATCAGTATATAGTGTATTATTTTTTATCGATTTTTTAAAATAAATCATGCTAAGCAGAAAATATGATCAGCTCTTGGAAGGTTAATAAGAACAAAATGATTGTAAAAAGGTATTTCGGTCTTCTTAAAAACAGTAAACACTACATTACACTCTGGATCAAGGGGCATCAATAATCCATGATATAAAATAAGCAGAAAGGTAGTTCAGCAAACAAGTTAATCGTGGGTGACCTTTGGATGTATCAGATAACTAACACTAAAATGTATACAATCCCTAAAAACGTAAATACTTAAAAAAAATCTCTTAAAATAACCAAATTGTTGTCTAAATATTATAGTACGCTTGCTCTAAATATACGCTGCAAAGAAGAAATGTTTTTCACTACATATACCTAACTTAAAAACGTAGAAGGCAAAATAATACATGTAAAAATCAATGAGAACAAATTTTATTCGTAATAAAGTCACGGTCATTCTAAAATGTCTCCTTTAATTTCATTACAACGTGCATTTAGTGTTTGATTTATTTACACAATGACTTAACCACTGTATCAGATGTTGACGCAAGTAGGATATATTTAAGGGGAATATGAATGATGAGTTTATGAAAGATTCTTCAGTCAGAAATAGCACCGATACGTGCTATAGATGAGTTCACACTTATCAACCGTGAATTTCAAACGCGTGAATGAGCGCGTTGGCTATAGCGTGCGCCCAATCTCAGTTTATTAACACCAGTTTAGACAATGGCAATTGTATTTCCACAAAAAGACAAGACACAAGAAAATACCCCCGTCGCAGCTAACCTGCGTACTCAAAGAATTTCCAATGCATGCATATGTTTCTCTCTGTCACATAAAGCCACTTACCAAGTTTCATAAAAAACCATAAATAAATAACTGATAAATAGCATTTCATTTATTCTCCATAAGAATAACATTAGGGCTGAGTACGCAGGTTGCTGTAACGAGAAAGATAATAAATGTGTTTTTAAGCAGTTATCAATGTAACTCAACCAGAAGAAGCTACATACCAAGTTTTAATAATTTATGTTCATAATTAAGGGAGATATAAAACTTTACTTATTCTCGATAAGAATAACATTATGGCTGTCTATGCAGGCTTACTGCTACGGGGATGGTAAAAAATAAACGGTATCAGGAATCTGACACATACTTTCTCCCTTTTAGCCCAACTTTAATGAATACATTACTTTTATTAACTAAATATAGAATACAAAGCACGGTCGAATGTTCAGAAAATCTTGTAAACAAGTTGTTTTCAAAAATATCCATCCAAATCCCTGTTTAAGAGGCATTAAAGAATCCATCGCTACACACGTGGTTTTAAGAGGGGAAATGTCCCCTATTCCCCCCCTCCAGGGTTGTTAAGGGGCAACATATTTCAAATTTCCTCTGTTGGTCAATGCTAACATGACAAGCATATCAAGTTTGAACAAATTGATCAGTAAATAAGAGAGACATTTTCATTTTTGTATTCCCTATAAGAATAACATTGGACAACGTACTGCGTTTACCGCAAAATGAAAATTTAAATTTTCTCCGCAACCATCAATCGTAGAATAGTAACTCGCTTCGCTCGCTGGGGGCTCCGCCCCCAGACCCCTGTGGGGGGCTTCGCCCACAGGTCGCTCTTTGGCCACAATTTAAAGTAAATTGGTCCAAATTCTCCCCCCTAAAAATAGGTTGAAGTAAATAGGTTCTTGGTAAAGACCTAAATTCTACAAATATTCCAAGGCTTTGATTATTTTTAGGGATTTAACCTATAAAATTTGGTCATATGCCTGTTGGTGAATGCTACTTGGCATGGAGAAGTATTGTATGTTAATTTTAAGTCTCCATTTATTTATTAACTGCTTGGAAAGAAAATTGAAACCCTCCCCTGTATTTTGTAATATAGCCTTTATAGGACGTCGCTGAAACCTTATAAGGGGAAAAAACAATGTTAACAACCTAAATTGCTATGTATTTGGTCCACAATAAGCATTCTGCAATAAATATAAAATTATTTATAAGGGTTTTTACCCTAGGCGGAGCGCTACATAAAAAAATACAAAAAAAACACAAATAAATTTACAAGAGTTCAGTCTTTTTTTTCTTTCGGGTGTTTAAGTGATACAATCTGGGCGTATGACTGGTTCTAAATACTAATTAATTGAAATGTAGGAATACTGTGTACCAAATACTAGGACTCTAAGTTCTTAGAACGGCAAACCATTGAAAACCACGTAAAAATCTTGAAATTTAAAAAATCTAGCGCTATCTAAGGGTGAAGGGGTCAAGATAGGCAAAAAGTCATAGGAAGAAAATTGTAGATCACCTAAAATCCGTGGCACGTGTTAGTCTTCGTGTTTTGATAGGACAATATGTTTCCGCTAGAATTAAAATAAAACGACAATAGTATTTTTTTCATATTCATGTTTTTTATGTAAAATAAAAAAAAACAATTTATTTATGATTTAAGCCTTATAATTTCTGAACCCGAATTCTTACAGAAATGCGTGTGGTGTCATTTTGTTGGAAGTTCTACAAACGACTAAAGTTTAATCAAAATCATTAGAGCCGTTTTTGATAAATTTTAATTTTTCATGTTTTTTGGCGGTTTTTGAGGGATAATTACCCTTAAAAATCAAAAATTCAAAAAAATGAAAAAAACGCCTGGAGATAATAATAATTCTTTATTTGTTTCAATAACATACATACAGTACAAAAGTTAACATAAATATTGATCAGAGCTCAAGTACAAACTAAACAATAATTTACTTGGCTGCCAAGCTGATCAAAGTTCACACATAATATATAAGAAATCAGTGAATCAAAATACCCAACTATATGAAGAAACAAATAAAGTTTTCCTCCCAGGCATAGCCTGATTCGAGGTAACAAACAAATACCAAACCAAGGCAGACAAATAAACATAAACATACAGATAAATTTAATACTTTCCCCTTATCTAAATAAACTAGTATTCAAGTATAACTCTAATTCTATTATTGATAATTTAAACAATGTGCAGATATTTAAACATAGTATTTGCTTCCTTCAACAGAAACCTTATAGTAAAAAAATACAATTATATAAACAAAATAAAAAATGACCATTAAAATTGTCTCAATAATAGTACATAAGCAACAACAATAATATCTAAAATAAGAAAAATAAACACATAAGCATGAATTTTATTTAAGTTGTATACACATATACAGAAATAAGTACAACCAATAGTTCCCTATTAGTAAATTTAAAATTACTAATAGGGAACAATTGGTTGTACTTATTTCTGTATATGTGTATACAACTTAAATAAAATTCATGCTCATATGGCAAGATATCGTGGATTAGTACCTACATACCAAATTTCATAAAAATCGGACCATTGGTTTGGGCTCTAGCTCTGTACACATCCATATAGACAGACAGACAGACACACAGACATCACGTTAAATCACTATTTTGGACTCAGGGAACACCAAAACGAATATTTCTAGTAACAACTCAAATTCGAAAAATTTGACGAAAACAATATTTTCTCCATATACTATGTATAAGGGGAGAAAGTAAAAACATTTGTTGTGCAAATATAAATATACCAGTACTAGACGGAGCCACATACCAAGTTTCATCAATATACGTTTATAAATAATCGAGATATCAAATTTTAATTATTCTCCATAAGGATAACATTGGACAACGTACTGTGTTTAGCACTTTGAATATCTCGGCAACGGTTGGACGTAGGATCACAATTTAAACACCAAAATGATTGTTTTATAGAGCTAAACTGATTGGTCAAAGCAAATGTGAAGTTAACAGTAAAATTAACTGAGGAAAAGCTAAAAACCATTTTCCCATAACATTAACATAAGAGATTTTATTAACACGTTTTTTGAATTTTCTCCGCAACCACTTAACCTAGGTTAATGATTCAAAATACTATATTATTTTTTTAAGCTCAATAAAATGGTCGAAACAAAATTTGAATGTTTTAAACATTTTAGGGTAAAAAATGCCAACAACTGTTTTTTTTAGAAAAGTCTGAAAATACACAAACCCCCCTTCCCATGGCCCGATTTTTCTGGTTTTCGAACTTAAAGTCATGGATGTCACTTTACCCATTTGAGCCAAATTTCATCGAAATCGGACGTTTTTTTACTCAAGTTATCGCATTCAAGGACACACACGCACACACACACATATATATATAAATTTGAAAAAATGGTGTTTTTGGCATCTGGGGACCTCAACACAAAAAGTTATCATGGTCTGGGGCTTAAGTCTTACCATGAGACCTACGCTAATAGCTTCTTCCCTATAGGGTAAATTCTTTAAAAAAGAAAGGTGTCTACTTTACAACACGACTACACACAACTTTGTATACTAGATGTGCAGCAAGGTGCTGGTTGGAGAGGTTTTCAGCCTTTTTTTAAATGCTTTAAATTTTTGGGAAAATAAATTATTATTAATTACATTTTCATGAAAAAAGGTTTGTTTATTAATACAGTATTATTAGTACGACATGACAACAATAGTATTTGATATCGTCCGGTGTAAAGGCAAAGGTTGACACTGGTGTATACATATTTTACTACCCGTTGCTAACAATAAGAACAAGTAACAAGATTGGGCCTGGCGTTCTCCTGAGCCCAGAATACTTAACTTTTCTCTTTCCACCGTAAATCTGTGTGTACTTTTATATAACACACACTCTGTGTGTTCAGAGTTAAATAAGATAACAACAATACCTCGTACATTGACTGAGGTTCAATGTAGAATATTTTTTAAAATAACAAGCCTGCTTTATCCCTCGAAGTCAAACAAATTAACCACTTAATCTTAAAGCCTTTCAATGACACTTTTGTTCCTTCTTAAATTAAGCAGCAACGCCATTGACAAGTTAATTCTCGTTGTGGTAAAGTAAGTCAACCTGTTGCAGTATCATCGTCTCTTTGACTAGGTTGTCTTAGTTTTTATTTCTCTTTCACAAAGTAAAGATCGCTTAGTAAACTTTTTCGGAGTTATCTGACTGAAATGGGTTTTGTGGGATTCCATGTAATCTAAAACCTTGGGAATGTATATTTTATTTTTGAAACTCAATCATGGCTTTTACACAGAGCACATAGTTTTTAATACGAGTACATGTGTTTTATGTTCTAAAAGACTGGGTCCAGTAGCGATTAAATACCTTTAATAAACTACTCAGTCTGCTGAGGGACGCGGACGTGTACATCAAAGCCGGGACAAGCATTCTCGCATACAGGCATACAATACGGTTTATCTCAGCCAGTCAGAAGTGAGGAACTCAATTAAGTTCAATTCAATATATTCTTTACTCATTAATATAACAAGTATACATTGAATGGTGTCATTTAATTGTTTATATTTTAAAATTCTATCTCATAATATGAAAACAAAACATAAATTTATATTACAGCAATAATTACAATGTGTTTGCAATGGCTAAACAAAGGTAAATAAAATAACAATTAACATGTGAATTTCACTGATAAAAACTATTTATTATAGCTCGTTAAATGAATAAAGAATTTTATTTATTAAATAGGTTTTCAGTTTATCCTTAAATTTTTTAAAAAGACGTTTCTAATTTTATGTTGACAGGCATTTTACTATAGAACTTAAACCCAGCATATTGCGGTTTTTTGCAATGAGAGGGATTAATTCTACTAAGTTTGGACCTTTTTCTAAACATAAATTTAAACAGATACCTTTGTAATCCTTAGCAGATGCATCAAACACTGGCCGAATTGTTGTGGTCACACTGCTTTCTTTCACAACATCGTGATGAGGTAGACAGTGCCCGGCAGTAGACTCGGAGGTGTCCAGAACTTTCTCTATGATACCATCTGTCAACCAATCATGAAATACTTTGTCATAGACATTAAACTTACCTTTTGAAGTCTTTTGTAAACAGAGAGTAGTTACCTCTTCTCAGCAAGGTCTCGATTTTCAAGTAGCTTTGGATGTCCTTCAATCCATGGTAAACACACCTCATACCTACCGTTATCATTAATTTTAACATTTTCTTGGAAATGTCTCTAAGTCTCCGCCTCCATATGTGACTTAGTTTTAACTTCAACTGGATCTTTTATGCCGATAGTGTCTAAGTTCCACAGGTCTGCGATTTCAGATTTTCCTGAGCAAAACAAGTTTACAAGTGAATTATGTTGATTCACTTTCGTGCATTTATGTTTCCCTATTAATGCCCAGCCGAGATATGTTTCCACTGCTACGAGGCCTTCGCTGACATTTTCCACCTTTCCTGTGTACAATTCTCCAATTACATCTGCACCCAGTAACACTTTAACATCTGGAACATTTTTTCCAACATCTGTCAAAACAATACCTTTCTCCCCCAAAACTGTTAAACACTCCCCATCTTGAAGCCGCGGTACATGGTTACAGATTACATCCTGTCACGGTCGCCACTATTTGGCGTCTCAAAATCGCCACCCATTAAACTTTGGAATAGCTTGTTTAAATAAATAACCCCGTCGCAGCAAACCTGCGTACTCAGTGAATTTCCAATACATAATATTTGTCTTAATACCACATAAAGCCGCATACCAAGTTTCATAAAAATATATTCACATATAAGCGATTTTAATTATTCTCCATAAGAATAACATTGGTAATGAGTACGTAGGTTTGCTGAAAAAGGAACACAAACAATTGGTTTTTATGCAAATATAAATATAATTTAACTAGGCAAAGTCACATACCAAGTTTCTTCAATATTCAATCATAAATAAGCGCTATTTAACATTTTAGTTATTCTCCATAGGAATAACATGGGGGCTGAGTAAGCAAGTTTGCTGCAACAAGGAACAAAAAATGGGATTTGATGGGATTATCAATATAACTCAACCAAGTGAAGCTACATACCAAGTTTTATTAATTTATGTTCATAATTAAGGGAGTCATTACATTTTCCTTATTCTCCATAAGAATAACATTGGTAATGAGTACGTAGGTTTGCTGAAAAAGGAACACAAACAATTGGTTTTTATGCAAATATAAATATAATTTAACTAGGCAAAGTCACATACCAAGTTTCTTCAATATTCAATCATAAATAAGCGCTATTTAACATTTTAGTTATTCTCCATAGGAATAACATGGGGGCTGAGTAAGCAAGTTTGCTGCAACAAGGAACAAAAAATGGGATTTGATGGGATTATCAATATAACTCAACCAAGTGAAGCTACATACCAAGTTTTATTAATTTATGTTCATAATTAAGGGAGTCATTACATTTTCCTTATTCTCCATAAGAATAACATGGGGGCTGAGTACGCAGGTTTGCTGCTACGGGAATAATCAACAAAAATCAATTTTTTGTGCAAATATCAATATACCAGAACAACGTGAAGCCACATACGAAGTTTCATCAACATACATTTATAAATAATCGAGATATCAAATTTTATTTATCCTCCATAAGGATGACATTGGAAAAAGTACTGCGTTTAGCGTTATGAATATCTCAGCAGCGGTTGGCCGTAGAATCACAATTTAAACACCAAAGTGATCATTTTGTGGAACTGAACAGATTCGTAAAAGCAAATGTGAAGTTTACATTAAAATAAACTGAGGAGAGCGTCCTCTTAAAGAACTCCAAAACCAAAACTCATAAAAATTTGGTTATTTAGTTGGTATTAGAAATACAATCTTCCTTAGAGTCA
Organism: Allygus modestus; assembly: GCA_963675035.1. NCBI lineage: Eukaryota > Metazoa > Arthropoda > Insecta > Hemiptera > Cicadellidae > Allygus > Allygus modestus. The sequence goes on along the minus strand of OY776111.1, from coordinate 96,739,859 downwards.
TCATCTTCATTATTATAAGATTTCATTAAAACAATTAGTAATCTAATTATAAGTGTCCTACGTATTGCTATCCCTTTTGGTATGTTCCAGCTGAAATATAGACACGTTTTGTTATATATTCTAAGTTTCTTTTGATTTACACTAAAATAAATCTTTAACAGTTTGTAAACTCTCTTTAGCGTATTTTCCCTATAGGGAATTAGCGAATTCCCCCTATTGGGAAGAAGCTATTACCGAAGGCATGGTAAGGCTTAAGCCCGAGGCCATGATAACTTTTCGTTTTGAGGTGCCCAGATGCCAGAAACACTATTCGTTCAAATTTACATATATGTATAAAAAAACTTCATATTTCTTTTTATCAATACGTTTCGCTCAATAAAACAAACATTTTGGTGTTTTAATTGTTGTTCTACGTCCAACCGTTGCAGAGATATTCAAAGTGCTAAACACAATACGTTGTCCAATGTTAACCTTATGGAGAATATATAAAATTTGATGTCTCGATTATTTATGAATGTATACTGATGAAACTTGGTATGTGGCTTCAAATATAGTCAATAGTCAAACATTCTTTATTCATTTTAGCACTGGCATAGTACAAGAATGGCGTCTTTACTTCACATTAAACAATAAAAGAAAGAAACTACGCTAAACATAAAATACAAAATCTTTCATATAAAAAATTAATTTAAAGAATATATTGGTTTCAACAGCATGTATTTCCTTAATTCTTTTTTAAAAACATTACTATCTTTTATGTCTATGATACTCTCTGGCAAAAATTTATAGATCTTAATTCCTGCATAAGAAGGCTTCTGTTCAAAAAACTTAAGAATGTGGGACTGAAAGGCAATCTTATTTTTATTTCTCGTTGAATATCTATGAGGCAATCTATGGGGAATAACTAGTTGTGGTATATTGCTATTAGCACAAAAAACAACATTTTTGGTGATAGTCCCCGTAGCAGCAAACCTGCTTATTCACATGGAGAATAAGTAATGTTTTATATCTCCCTTAATTGTGAACTAAATTAATATAACTTGGTGTATAGCTTCGCCTGGTTCAGTTATATTGATTATTACAAAAAAGCACATTACTTATCTTCCTCGTTGCAGCAAACCTGGGTCTTCAGCACTAATGTTATTCTTATGAAGAATAAATAAAATGTTATTGTTGCGGCACCAAAGGGGATTTCACATTTTTGTCTTTCCCGCCACTTTTTGATTGACAAGTGGAGGGTGTCGTAAAGAGCAATCCCTTTGGGGCCTTTGGCCTTAGGTCAGTCTCAACTCTCGAGCCGTCCAAGCCACACGCGCTTGGAGACACGGGATTTGTTGTGCCACTGCGCACTGGTGGAATTCATTCGCCAGCAGACTCAATTCATTTCATTACTAACAGTGCAGTTTCATATTTGTTAGTAGGGGGCAAAGACCGATTCAGAACCAGCAAAGGCGCGGTGAGGACGCGAGGACGCGAGGACGTCCCCCCCCCCCCCCCGGATGACCTTGACCTTGACCCTCAAGGTCACCCCCGAGGGCACGCCCGAGGGCATCCCCCCCCCCGACCTTCCCCATAGCCAAGCTCGGACCCCCCCCCATGACGTCATCCCCCCCCATGACGTCATCCCCCCCCATGACCCCCCCCATGACGTCATCCCCCCATGACGTCATCCCCCCCCCCCGTTTGCAACATTTTTCATGATGAGGAAAAACTTTCAAAAATTAATAACTAGCCTATTTACTCACCGATTCCCACGGGACTTTTTCCAGAATGTAGGCCTATCCCAGAGGAAGCGAATGACGTAAGAACCCCTTAGATCCGCCATTAAACAAGGCCGCTATTAATTTTTAAACAAGTTTTCCTTATGGGATCTCAGCTGTTTACCGACCGATTTTGATGAAATTTCACCACATGTCGGACGGCGGCCTAAGTAAACCATCCCTTAAAGAAAATTGAGAATCCACCGTTAAACAGGCCCGCTATTAATTTTTAAACGCGTTTTCCTCATGGGATCTTGGCTGTTTTCCAGACCCCTCACGATGGTTCAAAACTAGCAAAGGCGCGGTGAGGATGCATCCCCCCCCCCCCGTGAGCGGCTTCGCAGAGTCACGTGTCGAGGCGCGTGCTAGGGCCTACGTGACCACCCGGGGCTGTTTACTCATCAGCGGTTCCGGGAACTGTTTACCGCTTACATTCCACTGCGAACCTAACTTAAACCTGGCACCTGGCGTGAGGATGCATCCCCCCCCCCCCATCAGCGATAGACCACCTCTCACGTTTCTGGAAGCTTCTAGAAGGTTCGCTGAAGCGTGCAACCTGGGTATAAAACCGAGGCAGAGCCGCACGCGCGACCTCAGTGTTGTTTAAGACGTCACCATGAACGGAAACGGAGTCAGTGCAGGTGAAGTGGACCAAACGATCCGCTCCTTCCTAGAGGAGTGGAACGCGATCAACGAAGAGAACGCCAACGCCGCCACCCCCATACCACCGCAGCAACAACGGATGACAGCTAAAAAGAGGAAGTCCAACGGCGGGTGGACCGCGAATAAAGAAGTGCCTGGCGATTCCCCTACACTGAGTTGGACCGCGGGCGAGCGCCAGTATACGGTGAAGAACCCTACCAACAATGGCAACGTCCTTCTGAAGATGAACGTTTTCCAAGGAGGTCGCTCGACTTGGGCCTGCGGCCTGTATTTGGACGAGCAGCGGGACGACGAGATCTGCATGATTCTGATGGATCTGCTGACTAGGCTGCAGAATCTATGGTTGACCAACAGCGAGACGGGAGAGCCTAGATTCGACGGAATCGTCAGGACCGTCAGTCCGCTGCCCACCTGGAGGAAGATCGCGGATCGGTGCGTTTCCACCGCCGCTGTTGCCATCCCCGAAAAGCGGAAAAAGACGAAAAAATAAATGAAATAAACCAAGTAATTCGATCCTTCCCTTTCCTACTTTTCCTTAATGTACACTATTATAAAAATAAAATAAATAACGTAATAAAGCGAATGAGCGTGTTCCTCGAGATACATATCCAGCCTCACCACTCCTCCACTCCTCCTCCACTCCTCCTCCACTCCTCCACTCCTCCTCCACTCCTCCTCCACTCCTCCACTCCTCCACTCCTCCTCCACTCCTCCTCCACTCCTCCACTCCTCCACTCCTCCACTCCTCCACTCCTCCACTCCTCCTCCACTCCGCCAGTTGGTGTTTTCATCACTACGCCTCCTCCGCGGTTGTCTACAAAAGGCGACTCGGTAGTGAGAGCCAGTCATTCTGCATCCAGCCGCTGTGTCATGCTCAACACGGACCAGAAGATGGACCTCAGGACAGCCCTCAACAGCTGCAAGGCCGCGGGTTATACCCGCATCGTAGACCTGCAGGACAACGTGGTCTACCCGATCCGCTCGTTTGAGAGGGTGGATACACCATACGGCGAGGCGGTGATGGCCACCTTGGAGGGTCTTGTCGGCGACGACCCGATCCGGATATACATGCCCCGGCGGTACCTTGCAGTCCTGGACGATAACACCATCACGCAGTATAACGTTGGCGTGAGGCCGAGGATGAGCCTTGTGAAGAGGAGCAGCTCTCCAGGCAGTAAAAGTCCTCTCCTAGAATTTGTATAAATAAATGGTATTCCTTATTCCCTTATTTCCTTCAATAAAAAAAAAATCAAATAAAAAAAAAAAACGAGAAAAGAATTTAGTTTTAAGAGCCGAGGTGGCGGTGCATGGCAGTCAGTAGACGCCATGGACTTTCATCATGTCACACCGCGTGAAGAAGGACGCGGCGCTGCTGAGGGCCCTAATACACGCTACGCCCAAAGAACGCAAGGCCCTGTTAAAAGCGTGCGACAAGAGTCGCATCAAGTCATTGTGCGAGTGCGCGTATAACGTGCTACGCGGAAACGTACCGCTTTCTCCCTGCCTCAAACGCAAATTGAGCAAACACAAACAGGCGCTCAGACGGCTGGTGAAACGCGGCGAGGGTTGGACCAAGAAGCGACACTACCTCGTCCAACGGGGCGGAGGGATCTTCCTACCTCTGCTGTTGAACGCTGTTTTGCCCGTTCTAGCGCAGAAGCTAATCGGACATGGAGTACGCTAGGAAAATGGTGGTTGTACCGCAGGAGCTCATCGAGAGATTGCGAGAAGGACCGGGACCAGGACCAGGAGGAGCAGGTAGCGCCAATAAGCCAGCCAGCCTGGACGCTGAGATGCATCGCATATTGAGCGACAAGCGGCTGGACGATACGGAGAAATGGAAACAATATCAGCAGGTGTTACAGCGGTTCCTGCACTTTTCCGCGGCTAAACGTCAACCCATAGGTCTGTCAATCATCGAGGGTGAGGAGAGGGAGGAGGAAGCGACGGGAGGTCCGAGTCAGATGAAGCGCGAGTCTAGCGCCTCGGCGGAGGAGGACATTGTGGAATCGTTCTCAAAAATCTACAGGTCGGTGGCGCGCAACTTGTTGCGATTCATGACCCGTCAAGGCAGCCCCATCTCCTGGGACGCCAGTGGGGCGGTGTACGTGGACAAGGTGAAGATCCCTGATTCCAATATAGTGGACATCGCGCACAGCATAGTGAGAGCGCGAAGGGCGGACCGATTGCCTACCGGCTGGCATCAAGTGATGGCCGCCTTGAAGGACATGAACGTACCCAAAGAATACGTGAGCAATCCCACGGCGTTGCGTTACCTAGGCGTTGGGCTGGACTCGGCATCGAGCCCCTGGGGAGACACGACAGCCTCGTCGACACCCCTCTCACCGAGGTTGACACCGATACTGGACCGCCTGAGACCGCGACCCCCAGCGGCCAGGAGAAGGATAATAACCGAGGAACCCGACCGGGAATCGTCATTGGACAACTGGGAGCCGTTCACACCGTAATGGAGAAGCTATACTACGACCCGAGCCAGCCCGGTTCCCTCGGCGGGGTGGCCGCCCTGGCCAGAGCCGCGCGCCTACCGAAACGTCGGGTAGCCGACTGGCTGCGCGCCCAGGACACCTACACGCTGCACAAGCCTGCGCGCAAGCGGTTTCCCCGCAACCGCTACGCCGTGTTCGGGCCCCGGGAGCTGTGGCAGGCGGACCTGAACGACATGCGCGGCCTGAGCCGGTACAACGACGGAGTCAACTACCTGCTGACTGTGATAGACGTATTCAGTAAGCGGCTGTTCGCGGTACCACTGAAGAGGAAAAGCGGGCCTGAGGTGGCTACTGCGTTCGAGAGGATATTCGCTGAGGCGACTCCTCGCTGCCTACAGACCGACAAGGGGACGGAGTTCACCGGGGCCGCGACCAAGCGAGTGTTCAAGAGTCACGGTGTCAACTACTTCACCACGCAGAACCCCGACGTGAAGGCGGCGGTGGTGGAGCGAGTCAACCGCACGCTCAAGAACCGCATGTGGCGCTACCTGACCTACAAGAACACGTATCGCTACGTGGACGTGTTGGACAGGCTTGTGGACGCCTACAACCGCAGCCCGCACAAGAGCCTGGGTGGCCTACGACCCGTGGACGCGGACAGCGGCGATGGTCAAACGGTGTACAAGGTGTGGCGTCACATGTATGGAAAGGCGATCCGGCGACACAAGCCCAGGTTCGAGCCTGGTGACACGGTGCGCATAGCCAAGGAGAAGGGCACGTTCGCCAAAGGTTATGAGACCAACTGGAGTAAGGAGCTGTTTGTGGTGGATCACGTATACGGGTCGCATCCTCTGCCATTGTACGTGCTGCGAGACCTGAACGGGACGCCGCTGGAAGGGCGCTTCTACGAGCATGAGATGCAAAAGGTAACGATGGCCCCGGACCGCCTGTACCAAATAGATAAAATACTGGACACTAAAGGGCGAGGCTCCAGTAAGCGCTACCTAGTCAAGTGGGCCGGTTACGGAGAGGACTTCAATTCGTGGGTACCCGCAGCGGACGTGCAACAGCTGCGATGACGAGGCACGACCAGTTTTACCTGACGTTGCCCAGTAACAGTTCAATGAATTACTATCCCAACAACATGGTGACAAACTACACGACCCATCTACCCTCGACCGTTGATCTGTCAGACGGCGAGTGGGAGGTCGCTCTGGCGGAGGCGCACTACCCCTTCTCTTTTCTGACCGTCGGTGAGGGAACCTACATCAAACTAGTGCTGGGAATGAGGGACTCGAAAGGCGGGTTGGCCGTGGTGGACAAGTTGTTAATCAAAGTGGAGCCGGGCAATTACAGTAGTACCGAGGAACTCGTGCACGCAATCAACAACCACCCTCAAATGAAGAGTAACCTGTGCGCCTTCTCGTATGACGAGAGGTCCTCCAGGGTGGAATTGATGTCGACGTCTTCAGCCGTTCAGAGCCTCAAACTGAGCCCCAGTTTGGCGCTACAGTTTGGCTACGAGGTGGATACGGATATCGTCAAGCGTCACAGGTCCGTGAGGCCGGCTAACCTCTTCGCCGGTCTGCCATCACACATGTACGTGTATTGCGACCTGGTGGAACCCCAACTGGTGGGCGACGCTGTGGCGCCACTACTGAAGATCCTCAACATCGACATCAGGAATTACACGTACGGTGCCAACACGACAGTGTATATAATAGACCCGCACTACGTGCCGGTGATTAAAACCTCATTCGAGAGCGTGGAAATCGATTTAAGGGACAACCAAGGGCGACACTTGCCATTCCACTTCGGGACCACGTGCATGAAGCTTCATTTCAGGAAAGAGAGGCAGCGGCAATGAATCCGAGCGATCCCTATCTGGCGTATTACCGCCACCAGCAGGCGGGCCATGGCGTATCCTCCGTATTCAGAGGAGCCGCTTTCCAACGCGGACACGGCATCGGCAGTTTCCTAGGCGGGCTGATGCGTACAGTGGTCCCTTTGATCAGATCCGGCGCATCGGCGCTGGGCAAGGAGGCGCTGAGGTCCGGTGTGGGCTTCTTGGGCGACGTGGCGGCGGGCACAGCCGACCCCCGAGTCGCGGCCAACACCCGGCTCAGACAGTTTACCGGGTCGCTGAAACGCAGGGCTGATGAAAAACTGGATCGCGTGCTGAGCGGTGGTGGTGCCTATAAGAAGAGGCGTGTACAGCAGGTTACTCCTCAGTCTCTGGCGAAACTCCTCGGAGCGAGGAAGAAGAGCGCTGCGCCCAAGAGGAAGCCCGCAAAACGTGTCGCTAAGAAGAGGAGAAGCAAGAAGAGCGAGAGTACCGTGAAGGACATTTTTGGATAGTGGCGTTTCTACATCAGAAGTCGTGCGAGTGTGCCAAGACCGAGTTGGACCTGTTCTCGCTACCGCCCACGCAGACCAGTATAGAGAGTGGTAAATGGGTGCAGTACAAGCCCATCTCCTCCCTGACAGACGACTCGCCCGTTGAGTTCATAATTCCGGGTCACGGGGACGAGTACACGGATCTGTCACAGACGCTACTGCATGTGAAGGCTACCATTAGAACGGCTAATGGAAGCGCTGTAACGGGTGATCAAGCGATAAAAGAGGTGGGTCCGATTAACAACTGGTTGCACTCGCTGTTCAGTCAAGTGGACCTGTACCTGAACAACAAACTGGTGTCTCCTCAGAACAACACGTACGCCTATCGCGCCTACCTGGAGAACCTGTTGTCCTATGGCGGTGATGCCAAGACATCGCACCTCACCGCGGAGTTGTTCTACGAGGACTATGCCGGGTACATGGACAATACTGAGGAGGATAATGCCGGGCTCAAGAACCGGAGGGAGTTTGTCAAGGCCAGCCGGTACGCGGACATGGTCGGACATCTGCACGTTGACCTGTGCAACCAGGAGAAGTTCATGTTAAACGGTGTGGAGATGCGCTTTCGCCTGATCAGGTCAAAGAACTCATTCTCCATCATGTCCAAAACCGTGACAGACTATAAAGTGGACATCGCCGAAGTCAACCTGTTTATGCGCCGCTGTAAGATCAACCCGAGCGTGCTGTTGGCTCACAGCAGGACGCTGGAGTCGGGCACAGCCAAATATCCCATTACGCGCGTGGAAGTGAAATCCTTCACACTACCCTCCGGTATCAGCAGCAAGACTCTGGACAGTGTGTTTCTGGGTCAACTGCCGAAACGCGTTATAGTTGGCCTGGTCAGCAATCAGGCGTTCAACGGGGACTACAAGAAGAACCCGTTCAACTTCACCCACAGCCACGTGAACTTCTTCGCGCTGTACATAGACGGTGAGCAAGTGCCATGTAAGCCGCTTCAACCGGATTACACGTTCGGTCAGGAGTTGTGCGTGCTCGCCTACCACACGCTGTACACCGGCACCGGCATCAATTTCTCAGACTGTGGTAACGAAGTCAGTCGCAACGAATACCCCTACGGATACTGCCTGATGGCGTTTGATCTGACGCCCGATATGGCAGCCTCTCAATCCAGCCACTGGAACCTGGTGCGCAACGGTAACCTGCGCATAGAGATTGGGTTCTCCGAAGCCTTGGCGGAGGCGTTCAACTGCATAGTGTACGCCGAGTTGGACAACGTCGTGGAGGTGGACCGTCATCGCAACGTCACAGTCGACTTTGGCGGGTAAACGAGTTGCCGCGCGCTCAAGGTCACCGTGGACCGTTAGGTGATGGCGGCGCGCGCACCCAAGGTTAACCCGCTAGGCGCGCTCCCGCCAGCGCTCAGTCGAGTTCAGTCAGCCGTACGGGATGGACGTGCCGCCACCGATCTACATCGAGCCGCCACCAGCGCGCTGTCATCACGGAAGCGTGGTGATGGATATGCAGTGTTTTAAAGACAGTGATAATGACTTTCTACTGAAAGAGGTTTGCGTGGTGGACGTGACTACCGGCACGCTGCTCCTACATCACATCGCCCGCCCGCCCTTCAGTAAGGACCTCCTGACTTCCGAGAAACAGCGCGAGAGCGTCTGGGTCACTCGCCACTGCCACGGCTTGGAGTGGGACCAGGGGGACATCGCGTACGTCGCCCTGCTGGACAAGCTGCGCTCCTGCCTCATCCACCGTCCCCTGGTATACGTCAAAGGATCGCAGAAGAGGGACTTTGTACAACGCCACCTCATAACCGAGCCCGCCGCCACCACCGCTCAGGACATGGAGGATCTGGGCTGCGGGTCGCTCAACGGTGCCCCCACCTACCGGACCCTGCGCTGTCGCCACCATAAGAGCTCCCACAACCGTTGCGCCCTTCATAACTGCATAGTATTGCGGGACTGGCTCGTGGCTAACGACAGTCCAGACTCATCCACCTCGAGCTGCCTGTGCTGCTTCCGCCCACGATGAATACCGTCCAGATCAGAGAATGCCTGGCGAAGATCCCCGGACTGAGGAACGTTGCGGTCTACGCCTCTGACCAACTACCGGACGTGCCGGTCAAGCCTCTCACCGCCATCGTGTCCAACACGGTAGCACACACCGAGGGAGGCGAACACTGGGTGGCGTTTTACTGCTCGGAAGAGGACAGACTCGAGTACCTGGACAGCTACGGAAGGCCGCCATACCAGGCCGACTTTCAAATGTTCCTGAGGCGCAATCCTCATCACCGCCACTACGTCTACAACAGGTATCGGCTCCAGGGCTACGATACCTCTGTTTGCGGCTACTACTGCCTCACTTACCTGTACTGCCGGGCTGTTCTCCGCACGTCACTCAGCGACTACGTCCAGCTCTTCGACCCTGCCGCTCCCGCCGCCAACGACGCTCTCGTCCGCAGACTCTTCCACTCCATATTCGCTTAAAACTAATTTGTAAGGTTTTTGTAGTATGTGTATGTAACCTTATTACTGTACAATACATGCCTCATAATGATAAAGCTTGTGTTTTCATTTCTCCTTTCTCCTTACTAAATTTAAAAAATTAGCAAAACTGAGGCAGCGGGGCTGGACCTCAGGTTTATATACCAGCGGCGCGTGTCACTGGCTGAGCCCCCGCCAAGCGGCAGTGAAGGTCGCCAAAGAGGGCGCGTCACGAGACCCCTCGGACATCAGCAAACCGCTGAGCAATTCGAGGGTGCAACCTTGAGCGTCAGCAAACCGCTGAGTAATTCCTTCCTGGGCAACTCCTTCAGGACCGTCCCCCGACACGCGCCGCCAATCGCTCCCGGTTGGCGGGGGCTTTTTAAGCTGCACGGCTCGGGCCAAACGGCCCATAACGCCTTTCACTTTAGTTTTTCTGAGCCTACCGGCTTTTGAGTGAGCAAAGGGGAGGAAATAAACAACTCAGGTTCGTGCTGTACATAAAGCTATTATATTTTCTTACAAATACTATTTACAAATTTTTCTTAAAATTAATATTAAAACTAAACTGGGAATTCCTCTTCCTCGTCTTCATCCTGGGGCTGCCCCTCCTCCTCCTCACCATCCACCTCCATCCGTCGATCTCCTCTCCTGGCTGGTAGCGGCGGGACGTCTTTGTGTCCCCACGGCAGAGTGTGGATGCCGTCGGGGAGGACACACCGCTTGTCATCAGTCGGGCTGAGGCTCAGCTTGTCCACTTCCACGGTGTAAACCCGGTGTAAGTGGGACTGGAAGCGGACGTTGGTGGTGCGCTTTTGGACCCCCTCAAACAGGCACTCTCTGTAGTCGTCGGGGGTGAGGACGTTCTTGACAACGCCCTTCGCCACCCCCTTGGCCCGCTTGAGAGCCTTGCTGCCGCCTGTCGCTGCGTCCTCGATGTCCATAAAGTACAGCTTGGACCGCAGGCCGAGGTACTCGAATAAGGACAGACCGTTACACTCGTCCTTAAACTTTCCAATGACCTTGGCGTTGACGGGGCTGTAGCAGGGGTGGGACCTCGGATAGCCGCTGGTGTCGAAGTCGTCCAGGTGTTCCTTCATCTCGGCGTAGACGTCCTGGGACACGATGTCAAAGACGTAGCTGTCCGTGTCCATGTAGTCCACGGTGAGGCGGTCACCGTAGCGCTCCTTCATCTTGCGCAGGAACTCGTACATGAGCCACTTGCTCAGCTCCAGGACTGTCATGCCTACGTAGACGGGCTTGTCCAACACGATGTTGACCTTGGACAGATGCACCAGGGCCACGTCCTCCGTGTAGTACGTCCGGTCCAGGAAGTTGGATCTGGCGACGTACTTGGAAAACCTCTCCGGGGTGCACACCAGCTTCACGTTGAGGCGCTTCCGTACATTCTCGATGGTTTTGCCGAAGACCGCGTTATTCATGAGCTTGAAGAAGTCCTGTTCGAACTTGGTCTTGGCCCTCTTCCGCAGCTCCGTGTTCATCAGGATGTACGGTTCCAACCACCGCGACTGGCGAAACGAGATCGCCCGATGCACCGCGACCAGCTCCAATCCGTTTTGCAGCGCCTGCTGCAAGACCCTGTAGTGACAGATGTAGTGCGTCTTGTCGTCCAGGGTCGTCAACAGTTTGGGGAACTTCCCTGTTGGCGGACGCTTCGTCTCGCAGCAGTAGGGAAGGTCCTTGTGCAGGTCGTGTAGGCGCGCGGGGTAGTGGAGGTCCACCTCCAAGATGTAGCCTCGATCAGCCTCCGCGTCCAGCGCCGCAATGTCCAACGCCTGTATTTCTTCACGGCTGAGCCACTCGAAGTCTCCGGTCGGCAGGCACTGGGACATGGCCCAGCCGTAGAGGTTGTTGGCGTCCAGATACAGGAGGAAGCGCGTGGGCTCGTCCGGGCGGTAGTCCGGGCACCTGTCGTGGTTGGCCTTGGCGTAGCGGGTGATGGCCTGAGAGATGCCTCCCCGGATCCCCTGCTCCACGAACAGGTACATGTCGAAATCCTGCAGCGTGTCCAGCTCCACACCGCAGGTCTTGAGCATTACGTCCCAGGCGTAGGACGGTAGGGTGTAGTAGTGGGCGGGGTCCAGCCCGTACTCTGCCAGCGAGTTGTCGCGGAACTGCTCAAAGACATCGGTGAGCAGGGCGATGTCGCACCGCAGGTACTTGTCGGCATAGTCCTTGAGGTTGTGACACTCAAAGGCTCGCCACACGTTGAGGGCGTGCTCGTACTCCTCGTCCTTGATGTCCTCCAGGGTCATGGAGTTCCTGAACGCCTCCTTGGGCGGCAACTCCCTGGTCCTGTACAGTGTGTCGTAGGACGTGACAAAGTCGTAGGGGAACACGCCCTTCCTGCGCACCAGGTCGAACAGCCGGTCGTCGGGGAAGCGCTTCCTCGTCTCGCGCATCCTGTCCGTGGGAAGTCCCGCAGCCAGGTTGGCCAGGCTCATGGACAGGAACCTGTAGGTGTCCAGGAAACGCACCGCGAAACTGCTCTGTCGTTGGTTGTCCCCGGGCTGACCAAAGTGGAATCGCTTGGTAAAAGCGATGTACCGCTCCTCCGTGTGGGCCAACACGTCCACGTCACCGGGGTCGATGGCCAGCTCGCGCACTACGAAGTGGGCGTCGTAGTTGGACAGGTTGTGGAAGTAGCAGTTGATGTGTCGCTGCTCCCGGTACCTGAGGTTGCACGAGCGGTGGGCGGCTCCTCGGAACTCGTAGGGTGGGGCGTGATTGTGGTCCCGCACCTTAACGTCCTGGTCCGTGAACTCCTTCCCGCAGAGGTAGCAGTGAGTCGCTGCCAGGTACTCGTTCATCTCCTGCCGGGTCAGAGAAGGGTGCAGAGCTCTCATGCTGAATAGGAACTCCCACAGCGCCAGCACGTCCATCTTGAGCCTCTCCATGAAGACCTTGGACGCGTCAGCCCCGAAGTAGACGTGGGGCTCAAACTCCTCCAGGCCGAGCGAGTCCACGATCTGGTAGGCGAAGGCGTACGGGACGTGCAGTTGCAGGGGCCTCGTGCCGGGCGGCGCTTCCGCAGGGTCAGCGGCGACGGGCTGCAGAGCACACTCAAAGTCCGCGTAGATGCAGAACCTCTCCCGCCTAGTGTACTCGGGGTGGGCGAAGCGGATCTGCTGCTTCTTCGACAAGTCCAGGCGAAGGGGAGCCTTGGCGGTGCAGTATCGCATGTGCTCCTCCAGACGCTCGGCACCGGACAGTTGCAGCTTGTTGGGCCGGTTGTCAAAGTAGGCGAAGCATCGCTTACACACGTGGATGGCGTGGCCGTAAGACGTCAGCTGGTGTCGCACTAGCCTACTCATGTTTGCGATGTAGGCGTAGTGACTGTCCCCGCCAGTGGTCACGTACAGCAGGTCCCGGTGATCCTCCAACTCCCGCTTGCAGATCTTCAGCGGGAACACGCGGTCTTGGAACTTTGGCGATCCGTCGGGGCGTCTCCCCACCATGGCGCGCTCGATCCCGTACACATTGACGCTAATGGGGTTCCTCCTCTCAAAGACCTTAATGTCCTTCACGGCTACGGGGAAGCGTAGGCCGACCCAGTCGTAGCGTGCCATGACGTCCGGTGTGTACGATGCGGGCCTCTCCGGGTGTTGCGCGACGAACTTGGCTAGGATGGCGTACGCGAAGCACATGTCATCGACGTTTTGCACGTTGATAACGGCATGCGTGTCGCAGATGGTCCTGGGAAGCAGGATGAACCGGGCTCCGCGTTCTCCCAACGGGGTGTAGAGGTTGACGCGGATCTCCAGGTCCCGTATCCGGAGATAGCTCCACCCGCTGCCCACTAGCAGGCACTGCTCCTTCTCTTCCTCCAGCTTGTGGAAGGAAGCCGATAGGAAGTCCTCCAAGTTGGACGCGGCGGTGAGAGGCACGTTCTTCGTCTTGAAGGCCCGCAGACAGGTGGCTCCGTGAACGTTGGCGAATTCACACTCCAGGAACATGTTGACCTTGGTGTTTGGGTGTCGGGTCCTGACGTCAGCCAACAGTTCCAGGACGCTGTCGAACAGCAGCACCAGCGCGTCCTCCACGGTCAAGAAGTCCTCCATGGGCCGGGACAGGCCGAAGGTCAGGAGGCGTCCGCGGAACCCTCGTTGAATGGTGCGGAACGTGGGTAGTCCGCCACCACCCACCATCCCATCAGGTGCCGTGCTTGGTCCGGGCTGGGGCTCGCGGCTGGGTCCGGGCTGGGGCTCGCGGCTGGGTCCAGGCTGGGGCTCGCGGCTGGGTCCGGGCTGGGGCTCGTGGCTGGGTCCGGGCTGGGGCTCGCGGCCGGGTCGGGGCTCGGGTGACAGGACGGGCAGGTGCGGCATCTCGTCCACAACGAGGTTCCTCACGACAGGGCAGTTGTGGGCCTCGTGCTGGTCCCGGTTGTAGCGCCGGGTGAAGCCTCGGTCGCAGTAGGCGCACGCGAACCTCATGCCGCGGTGAGCGCTTGCCACGTGCTGCTGGAGATAAGCGACCCTGCGGAAAAGGGCGCCGCACTCGGGACAGCGGACCCCGTTGGCGTGCACCAGCTGCACGTGGCGCCGGAGCAGGTCCTCGCGGGCGAATCGTCGCCCGCACGCGTTACACTCGGGCCGTGGGTCTCTGAGGGGTGGTGTTGCGGTGGAGGAGGTCGAAGCTGACGGGATCGCACCGTGGACCGCTTCCATGTGGTGGTGAAGATCCTCGGGGCTCGCCAGGGCGACGGAGCATAACGGGCATGGATGGCCTGCGAACAGGAAAAAACAAGTTCTATTAGTTACCTCGATAAACATGAGGGTGAGGAACTGGCGACCTCTTCCTCACCTCGTTCGCCAGTTTGAGCCCAATATATACAAGGGTGAGGAATTGCATAGAGGCCTGGCGACCTCTTCCTCCTCTCGAACGTCAGTTTGAGCCCAGTAATACAAGGGTGAGGAACTGAACGGAGGCTGACAGCCCCTTGTTTACTACTTGAATCTGTTTACTCGGCTAAAGCCGTTTACTCTCGAAAACAAGCCATTAGTACTGGTTTCCTTTTTAACGTAAAAACCGTGCCTAACGCTTGATCGTGAGGAACTGCATAGAGGACTGGCGACCTCTTCCTCATCTCAATCACCAGTTTGAGTCCAGTAATACAAGGGTGAGGAACTGAACGGAGGCTGGCAGCCCCTTGTTTACTACTTGAATCTGTTTACTCGGCTAAAGCCGTTTACTCTCGAAAACAAGTCATTAGTACTGGTTTCTTGTTTAACGTAAAAGCCGTGCCTAACGCTTGATCGTGAGGAACTGCATAGAGGACTGGCGACCTCTTCCTCATCTCAATCACCAGTTTGAGTCCAGTAATACAAGGGTGAGGAACTGTGTATGAGGATATTGGAGAAGTGCTTAACAAATCTACTGGTGGTTTCCTATTTAACCTAAAACCATACCTGGCGCTTGATCGTGAGGAGTGGGAGGATGAACTGCTGCGAGGTGGCGTCGCAGGTTGTCGCTTCGCCCGAAGCGTCGCCCGCAGACGTTGCAGTCGAAATGGCGGTCACTGTGAGCGGCTGCCGTGTGACGAGCCAGGGTTCCAGCGAAGAAGCGACCGCAGACCTCACACATACGAGGAACAGCCATCTGCAACATCGGGTATCTATACAGTACATCGGGGCTTGGTAACAGTACCCTTCTAATAGTAGACAGAAATAAATTACAAGAATAGCTCCTATGACATTCCTAACACTGTTACACGTCTTTATCTTTGTTTCACTCGCACATGGCGATTTTAATCTCGTCTATAATTCTACTAAGCAAAACCAAATTTTATTTTCCACTGTGATATATAAAATATTAAATATTAATTTTAGCTAATTGGGATTTAGAGCATTGGTAAATCGGCTGATGAAAAGATAAATTAAATGTTACTTACATTTTAAGATATCCAAAGAGAAAACTCCACACAGTCGCACAAGCACAGGTTGTAAAGTGTATCTCGGAGACGGCAATACTTCGTCCGCGCAGTAAGAGCTCCAAAGACAAACTGATGAAACCCTCGAGGACGCGCTTATAAATAACACTCCGGTCGGGAGGAGGCCTCGCCGGAGGAGTGAGGGAAAGTCGCTAATGAGTAAACAACCCCGGGCGGTCCGGTCGGGAGGAGGCCTCGCCGGAGGAGTGAGGGAAAGTCGCTAATGAGTAAACAACCCCGGGCGGTCACGTAGGCCCTAGCACGCGCCTTGACACGTGACTCCGCGGAGTCGCTCACGGGTGGGGGGGGGCTTGCATCCTCACCGCGCCTTTGCTGGTTTTGAACCATCATGATGGGTCTGGAAGACCGCTGATGAGTAAACAGCCAAGATCTCATGAGGAAAACGCGTTTAAAAATTAATAGCGGGCCTGTTTAACGGTGGATTCTCAATTTTCTTTAAGGGATGGTTTGCTTAGGCCGCCGCCCTACATGTGGTGAAATTTCATCAAAATCGGTCGGTAAACAGCTGAGATCCCATAAGGAAAACGCGTTTAAAAATTAATAGCGGCCTTGTTTAATGGCGGATCTATGGGGTTCTTACGTCATTCGCTTCCTCTGGGATAGGCCTACATTCTGGAAAAAGTCCCGTGGGAATCGGTGAGTAAATAGGCTAGTTATTAATTTTTGAAAGTTTTTCCTCATCATGAAAAATGTTGCAAACGGGGGGGGGGGGGTCCAAGGTCGGGGGTGGGGGGGGACGTCATGGGGGGGGGATGCCCTCGGGCGTGCCCTCGGGGGTGACCTTGAGGGTCAAGGTCAAGGTCATCCGGGGGGGGGGGTCGGTCCGAGCTTGGCTATGGGGAAGGTCGGGGGGGGGGACGTCATTGGGGGGGGGACGTCATGGGGGGGGGATGCCCTCGGGCGTGCCCTCGGGGGTGACCTTGAGGGTCAAGGTCAAGGTCATCCGGGGGGGGGGGGACGTCCTCGCGTCCTCGCGTCCTCACCGCGCCTTTGCTGGTTCTGAATCGGTCTTTGCCCCCTACTTTTGTTAGTTAAACTTATTAACAGTCATTCAGTTTCAATCATTTACTTTTATTAATAAACTTTCATTACTAGTAACAAGTGTTTTTTCATTATTCAGTCCACTTATACACCACATCATTTTTTGAATTTACTTAATAGAACGCCGCGCGTTTACAGTTATATATCACTTGTTTATGAATGTATTTTTGTGAAACTTGGTAATTGGCTTTATGTAGTAGTGAGACACACACACATATATATGCATTGTAAATTCGCTGAGTGCGCAGGTTTCCTGCGACGGGTGTATTTTAATGTATAGTGGTTAAAATGGTATAGGCCTTTGAATCGGTTAACACATTGTCTGCAATAAACAGTGTTTTCGTCCGAAAGAGAAACCCCAGTACTACGACCATATGTGGACGAAATGACAGATCATGAAAGGAGGACGGATTTATTAATTTGGCGAATTGTTAAAGCGGAAACCCCGGGGGAAATATGTCGACGTCCCCTCTCTTCCCCTTCTCACCCACACAGTATCCCCGCCGTAATCACATTCCCTTCTTTTCCTGAGGAAAGACTATAAATTGAATTATAGTTGCTCACTGAGTAACATTCATTACTTTCACATACTGTTACTTAGTGTTTTAAAATAATTTAAAATTCCTTATATTTTAATCAATGGGGAATTTTAAAACGAAAATTGTTATATATTTAATGATTGAGTCGGGAACTTATAAATTGAAGCGCATTTTTTGTTTAGGCATGCTTTCCGTAATAAGATTATTACCATATAAATATTAATTTTTAGAACTTTAAACTTCTGATAGTTAAACAATTCAAGTATCAAAGTGTTTTTAAAATAAGTAATTGTTAACTAACCCTCTTCTCTCTCTTTTGGGACTCGAGCGTGAAAAATAATCTAAGTAACCTGCAGTTTAAAACTATTCTAACGACGTTATGTTTAAATAGATATTTCTTCTAAAATTCAACTTAACTTTTAGTTGGTGCATATATTTTAGAATTACGTGTTTAAATAGTATAATTATGAAATAAAATGGTTACAACTTGTAATGTGGTGAATCTATTATTGAAGGTATCGATGGACAAATTGACACAACACAAGGTGTGTAGCATATTAAAAGCGAGATAGTTTATAACTTCACATTTTAATATTTTGTTTATTCAAAATTGTTTACAATATTTTAAAAAATTGCATTCCCATCTTTTGTACAAGTTGTGCGACTGTAAAAACTCTAATGTTCTTTTAAAATGCCCCAACACGTCCGGGGTCGTATTCTGAGCGCTGAGTGGTCTGAGTGCCGATGCCATAAATCTTGTATGGGCAGACCCGATGGCTGGTGGACGAGGGTCAACACCAGACCCGGCAGTATGAACAATTGGTAATGTGTAATTATTTATGTTAAATTAATTTGTGTTGACAATTAAAATAAAACAATACTGTTTTACAAGCTAAGCTATATTGCCACATTCACGATACACTACATTTAAATTGTAATGGTATATTTTTGGCATTTGTATAGCTGAAATATGTCTATTTGTAACGTTTCAATATTAATTTCGGCCCTTTAACGGTCTGGGTCTGATCAACCCGGTTCTTAACTAACCAGCTGCATGGCGCGTGTGCGGCCTGCCATTACTGTATCACAGTATTTATTGGAAGAATACGTTACACGTAATGTGGAATTACGGTGGCCTTTGCCAAAGGAAAAAATAAACAAACCTTTATGGTTTTGACAATAATATTGGCATCCCTGCCGTGTGGTCAAGCCGTTTTCTGTCCCCACCTTTCCTGGAGAAGGAATGACTGACTGGAAAAACTCTGGGTTTTTGCACTGATGGTTGCCGAATGAAGACTACATCGCCCTCAACTTCCATTACTTGGTGGATCAGAGCAGAAAATTTAGGTGAGAGAGAGGAAATTCCATCGTAGAGTTAAAACCAGTCATTTGTTTCAGATCTCTTAAATGCATTCAACTTTTCTTATTGTTACAAGTTTCCAAATTCATCTTTTCAACCAACCGTAACGCTGGAGTGCAAAAATGGACATGCTAACGTAGTTTCCAGACCTTAAGAAATAGATTTAAAATGTATCAATTGTGGTGTCTTGTGAATTCATAATGTTTAATAATTTAGGTTCTATCGTAAATGTCTTTGGCCCATGTTAAAAAGTTTATGAAAATCTCAAGATAAAAACTTGAGTAAAGCGTGGTTTGGTTATGAACAGGAACAAGTTTATAATTACTAATAATAACGCTTTTGGCAGTTTCATTCTTACTTATGTTTTTTATTTTTACCTAAACGTTTCGATGCCACTTTGGACATCTTCATCGGTAGGAAGGTTATGTACTTATGTTTACATAACCTTCCTACCGATGAAGATGTCCAAAGTGGCATCGAACCGTTTAGGTAAAAATAAAAAACATAAGTAAGAATGAAACTGCCAAAAGCGTTATTATTAGTAATTATAACAATGGCTTACTTAAGTTTAAGAATTGAGGAACAAGTTTGTTCAATTTGGTTATGTAACGAAAATTGTCTCAGTGACGATACTAAGTTGTTCCAACCTGAATTGGTTGATAATATACTGTTGTAGCTGTAAATATGTACTCATTTTGTGACTAAGAACTTATGTCCCGCATATCATTGCCCTATAGTTATACCAATCTTTACAGCTTTATTATTTTTCGCTAAACCAAAGTGTTTAAGGTTACCACCTTCTTTTTGTGATACCAGTGTAGGCTAGGCATAGGCCTATTTCATATTTTTTTGTACCTTCAATGTTGGTCTAAATGTTTCTGTTTGTTAAAAGAATACAAAAATAACGATTATTAGTATTTTGTATAAATACTATAATCTTTCCATTAGGCTACTGTTGGACAGATTGGAGGTTATAGGCCAAGAACATTTGGATGGTGTATCCATTCTAGAGTTTGCATTAAAAAGGCTATTATGTAAGACTACTGCTACTTTGTGGGGAAACCAACCAAATTTTATGTACCACTTGTAACTGTAGGCTATAACTGATTGAATCCTCGTAACCTAGCGTGTAGGCTACGTCTATCTTGTGGTGTTCTTATCGCAGCCAGTTAAATTTCTATGTATTGTTTTAATTTAAGCATCACCTGTGGTCTCTAGTCCCGTGATGTATTGTGCAAACCAAATTCACACTATGTCAAAAAATAAATAAAAATAAAAAAATATCAAAAATTATTATTGTCACCCTAACTCAAGACTTGTTTGCCTTTGAATCTGAATTAAATAAGTATATCTTATGCTACTATTAGCACTATTCTAGTAGTGAGAAATTGTACAGGGACCTTGTACCTGTCACCTGGGGACCTGGCTCGGCCTCATCGCAGACCAACCAAACCTAACCGCTGCAGACTTCTGGATGGGACGGCTGTGCTACCGGACCATAGCTACCTGAGGTTACTCAAAAGGACCAACTCCAACGCTGCACCGTGGAACGAGCCTAGATGTCAGGAGTGGAGGCTCATTACTCAGGGTTGCACCGCCTCGACAAGTCGATAAGTCGTAGTTATTTCCCTTACCTTAATTTGAAAAGACATTCACCGCAGTCATGACGCTGCTTGGTGGAGAGTGACTGGACTCCGTGTACCAATGAATTGCTTCCGAGCTGTTTAGACTTAAGTTAGTTATAAATTTTGTATTTTCATGTGTTTTGTATTTTTATGTATATGTCTTATGTAATCGGGTATTAGTTTAAGTCATGTGTGATTCAGGATTGTTTTCAAGGTGGCCACCTTCGGATTTGTTTTGTCAAAATTAGGCTAGGGCCTAGCCCAGATACATTGATTTGTCTGATTAAAAAAAAAATAAATAAATAAATAAAGTAAAATCTCGAGGAAGTTTGTTTTATGAAAGTAAATATGGGTTGTGACAAAATTGGTGTAATTATTTGACCATGTAGTTTTAGGCCCATTCTCCGTGGAGATATTAGACATTTTCTATTAGCCAGTGAACTTGCCCGTTGAATTTAACCTTAGCTATTTTGGTATATCTCCATTATTTCCAACACTGATTTACCATTAACCAAATTAAGTAATTAATAATTTAGTCGTTTTTTTTTATTCATAGCTTGTCTTATATCAAATATCTTGTCCTGATTTCACAATTTGCAAAGTGAGGGATCACTCAGACCTAATTGTATTGTAAAGCATAACCATTTTGTGGCACATTAGTTTTTTTGTTTGTCTGTTAAATTAAATTCTTAAATAATGGATGTTCCTCCTCACCATTGACTCTGGAAAACAAATAGAAATAAGGACCTGCTGGATTCTCTTTGATTCCTCATTATCATTTGAATAAGTTACCAGCCAATGAGGTGGCACCCTTCCAGTTTTGAGAAATCGGCCTACGACCCACTACGACTGAGCTGGTCAACCTTGCGTCTACCTTGGTAGGTGACACTTTAGAAATATGAAACACAAATAACATAAAACTGGAGTAGTTTTATAAGGTTAGTCTTTCATTGCCCTGACTTGCGGTGCCAATACTACCAAAGGAATTTGGAGTGCGTGGTTACAAGTCAACCAAACAAAAACCGTTATCCCTCTACCCCTACCCTTACATAGACTATTCTACTATGTTTATTTTTGTCAAATTGTGTATCTTTTATTGTTTTTTTAATAATTGTAATTTATACGTGATCGTACATTTTTGTTAAGCAGCAGAGACCGCGTTTTGTAATACTAGTTTTGATATTAATATCAAACCAGATCATTTTAGTAACATTTAAGTGGCTGCTACAAAGTCAACAAAATTAAAAAGCTTCTCAAACTTTTAGCACGTTATAACGATAGAGTGTAAGACTATTTACGTTTCAAAAGTGTACAGTTGTACCATGTCATACATAATTTAGAATAATCAGCGTAACACAATTTATTCTTTAAGTGCTATCAAAACTATCAAAACATAGTCAAATAGTCCACTACGTTCTTGACCCATGTAATCACACGTCCTGAGACAAGCTTGACTTCAAACGAGAATCCCTGCTATAAGCTCACCATTATATGAATACAATTATCCTCTCCATACTGCAGCCACTACGATAAGGAGACAATACATCAGGAAACCCACTACCACGCCACGGCACACGTATTTCGAAAGAATATTGCACTTTATGGAATACTGAAACACATAACAAACCTTTTCATATAGCCTAGTTTTTCAATGATGTTTAACACCTTGGTCTGTATTTAAGAAGTCCGACATTCAACTACTGAATAAATAATAACAGATGAGGATTCTCTTTGCGGAAGTTAATAAAATTAATTATAATTTACATCAATCAGCAAGGGGAAATTAAATACAAATCTTAAACATTTTAACAAAACATGAAATAATTACCACTGGTGTATAAAAGTAATGGATGAAATATGCAGGATGATTTACGAGATATCTCAATACCATTTTAATTTTGTTGTTGGCAACCCGAAGAGAATTTCCACTATTTTTCTTGCTCTATTACTACTATGACGACAGTTGTAGAACTCTTTGTTCGTTATCTTCCAAGTCAGCTTCTGGGTACGGCCTCATGAGATTATCTTTCAAAGGAAACGAAGCTGCATCAGCTATGATAACGTGAGACAATTCTTTATTCGAGTTAGGTAAAGCTTTTTCATTTTCATTAAATTTTCACCTTAGGCTCGATGATTTGAAAATCCCAGCATCACCGTAACCTCCAACATATACAGTAACGAATTTTTAATTTGCTTTCGCTAAGTCGGAAAATGCTGTGCTTATGTTAGTAGTTGAAAGAAGCGAGCCACTCTTTGATGACAACGTGTCGATCAAGAGCCCCACAGTTAGGAAAGTTCCATAGACTCACAACTCTCGTTCGGTTTACCAACGATCCTCCGTTGGTTGAGGCTGAAGTAAAGGAGACAGAGTTGTCTGTATGATATTGTTAGCATCATAAACACAACTCCAAAGAAGGGCGCGGTTGTGTATCGTAGCCGGTAACTAAATTGATAATTGGTAACTTCTTGAACGAATTTGCTTGACGTAGGAACCTAAAGGGTAGTATAAAGAGAATAATTAACGGGTAACAAAATATTAAAATTTGAGAAATAATTCCAATTTCAATTTTGTAGTTTATTTTGTAACTTCGTGTTCATATCATATTTATTTATTTAATAATAAATATTATAAGCTAATTTGTATATCAAATTTATCTACGTATACACTCCTAAAACAACTCCTATTTTGTTTAAATAGTTGTTGTATTTGCGCTTATTTTATTTAAACTGAATATTTCTAGCTATAATGGAAAAAAATAATAAAATACAGCTACAGTTACAAATGTTAAGGTGAAAATGCATTTTTCAGCTGTAATGTGCAGAAAAATATGTATGTCACTAAAAGGCAGCTACAGAAAGGCATATACAAAGATAATATATACAAAGTCTGGTCAGTCTGCTAAAACGATTAAACCGTGAAAATATGAAAATCACACGGGTTTTATCAACTCATTTATTGGCGAAGAAAAGCAGATCATCAGATAATAGCAACGAAAATTCGATTGCAAGTGAAACAAACTCGTTAATGACTTTAGTTGTTAAATAAACGGCAGTTTTTCACCAAATGAAGGAGTACCGGAAGATGCCTCGTACTAAATTCCCCAAGGAAAATCTTGTTCATAATAACTGGTAGCTCCGGGTTTGACACATCGTTATACTAAGGCAAAAGATTAAAAAGAAAAATTAAGAAATAAAAACCAATATCTACTTCAGAATTAGCTGAACGATAAGGAAGAGAACCGAAATATTAAAGTCCTACCTACCTGATGAATTTTCAGCATTCTTTTAAAGCCATGGAAACTGACAGATGTGTTACTCTTCCTGTGAAAATTGAGATGAAGGGAAATATTGCATCTTAGAGAATTGATTCGAGCTGAAAAACTAAGAAACACGTCAAACCAACCAACCTAAACTACCAATGCCAGTGGGGAATCCCCACAAGAATTATGCCTTGTCACCTAGATCCTCTTCCAACTCGTAGGCAGTTTCTTCACCTTTGGCCTCACCTGTTTACCAGCAACAAGACACAGAGTTTGTGCAATTTCCAACCATCAGGACTATTATGACAGCGTAAGAAAATTTACAAGACTCTTCTAACAATTAATTCCACAATTCAATGGTCACAATCAAGCTGGATTGTTTAATGCACGCTCTTCATAATCACAATTATTTGTAGATTTGCCGCTATTCCAATATGAAATTGGGTAAACAAATTGGCTTCCTAAACAGAAGTTTTTCGGTTTGATGGAACATCCTCTCTTGCGAAGGTGAATATAAATGAATTATGAGTGTGTGAAGAGTGAGAAGCCTTGATGTCTTGTAGCTGACGTGATCAGGCAGGCTTGTGGTGGGTGGCATCTTGTCGCGATGGTGGGAACTATTTCATCAATCTTTCTGCCTCGAAGCTTTTGTAGTGAGGCAGGATTGTGATTGTACGGCCATCTCTTTCTGCGATAGGGAACTCTTTCATTCATCTGACTGCCTTGAATCTTTACCAGTCACCAATAATCTCTTTGCATCCACTGGTCCCTAACAATATTAACAAGAGGAGCCGAATGCGGTGGGATGGAGGAGGATGAGGCGTCTCGGCTCTGGTCGTAAAGAGTCCCGATTGAAAACTATGACGATTAAACGAAATTTACTTCTGCTAAATGATCAAGCCTCCAGGACCACACGGACCCAGCATGACCCACCATCCGACGGAATCTTCCTCTCAGAGCCTAAGCAACTCCACCCAGCTCTTGCCCCACCACACCCTTCTCATCCTGCTCATCTTGCCAACATAACTAAACTAATTTCAGAATATTGTTTTAACTTACTCTTTCTTTCACGGTTCAGCAAGGTGAGCACTTTTTCGCCTCCACCGAGATGAGGTTATCGTTTGTTACGATATCGAACAATTTCATCAACCGGTTACTTGTTCGTGTTATCGAATTAAGTTACGATAGTTGTTTTGTAGTGGAAAAACATAAATGGTGATTCGATTCAAAGTCAAGCAGATATAAGTTTAATCAAAAGTTGTGGATACAATGTTAAACTGGATCAACAAGTGGATTTGCGTGAAGAAAATAACAAACAACTGGGTTACAGTTCACGACAAAATACAGTAACCTAACGTAACCTAACTCCGCAGAGCGCTGTATGGTGGCTGTTCGTTGTGCAACGTAATTACAAATAAATTAATTAGTATAAATAAATTAAAGTAAAATTAAACAGGAATTTCAGACCTGAAAAAGTAAACAACAAAAGTTAGATTTAACACCGAACAAATTAAAGTAAAATTTAAAAGAAAATTTCATATCTCAAAAAGTATACATCAAAAGTGAGATTTGAACACGGGACCGCCCGATCGTGGATCTAACCCCATATCCACTGGGCCCGCCAAGGCTTATAAACTATCCTGAAAGTTACAATTGATCAAGCAGTGAGCAACGATTATAAATTCATTCGATAACAATCGACAAACAATCGGCTCATGAAATTGTTCGATATCGTAACAAACGATAACCTAATCTCGGCGGAGGCGAAAAAGTGCTCACCGGTAAAGCAAGGTGACTTTGCTATCTATATAAACAGTTTTGAAACTATTTAATTGTTATATTTTATGTAATCACAGATACATAATGTATCCCTGTCCAATATATTTGACAATTTTATAGGGTTGATATTATTATAAAGATTCTTTAAGAGTCATATCACTGACGTTTAAGTAAAAGATAAATTTATGTTATTCCATTTTCCATGAGAAAGTATGTACCAGTAAACAAACTTTTTAACTTGTAATACAACCTTTGGAATTGGAGATTACCAAAGACAAACTTTCCTTTAAGACAAGTTCTTAACTGAGATGATTTAAAGAAAAATGTTAACTGCTGGAATATGGACGATTAATTATTTAAAACACGAGCAACAAAAAACATCTTCAGTTAAAATTTGTCAAAATCGTTTATAAAAATTGTGTCAAGAAAGATTTCAAATAATTCTGGGTGTGTTCTGTAAAACCCAATGTTTTGGGGGTAGTTCTTGCACAAACCAGTATCTATGGTTAGTAAATTGCTATTTAAATTAGCTTTGTTAGATTTTACCGTTACTGTAGACAGCTCAGTACAATCGTGTAAGATTCTTCGCTGGTTTTACGGCACAGTAGGACTGTAGTTGTAAGGTGAAGGAATAGATGCATAGCAAAATCCAGTTGTCTATCTATTTAAGATTATTTCACATGTGTTTACAGTAATTTAACATGTAAAATCCAATATCTCACGATAAAGTGGTCTCGAAAAGAAAAATAGTAAACAACTATAATAACAAGTATAGTCAACTATAATAACACAATTTCACAAAATATAATCCTAGGATAGGATGTGTCATTGGACAATGTTATCTGGCCACACAGGTCATTAGAGAACAAGAGGGCTTGTTTTGTCTCTAAATGAGTTCATAAGGGTCGCCAGCTTGTGTCTTGTATTAGGTGGATGGAGGCTTTTAGGACGCAGTTCTATATGTAGTAGTATTAATTAAGTAATTCAGGAACATTCGAGAGAATACCGCTATCCATAGTTATATAATATGTTTTCTTTCAAAATGACATTACCCCTGACAGTTATTGAAAATTCAGTGAAATAAATAAAGTTTCACAATTCGAATTTTAGATCAGAATTTTATGTTGCTCTTGTTAAAAGAACATTTAAAACGATATTATAAGAATCAGCCGAACTTGGCTTGAAATTAATTGATTTCACAAATTATACCCTTATACTTTTCAAACTTGAACGCCAATAAATATCGAACTGAAATATTGAATAAATTCAATCTGAAGGGCTTTAAAATTCTGGGAAATATCATCTTCCTCTTAGATTGTATGACTGGAAAATGGACATCACCATTAGACAGTAGGTATATTGGTAGAGGGCAGGTGGTCACCACTACCCAGGCGGTAGATAGGTAGAGGGTTGGGGATCAACACTAGCCAGGAGTAGATTGGTAGAGGGCTGAGGGTCAATACTAGCCATGGGGTAGATTGGTAGAGGGCTGGGGGTCAACACTATCCATGAGGTAGATTGGTAGAGGGTTGGGGGTCAACACTAGCCAGGAGTAAATTGGTAGAGGGTTGGGGGTCAACACTAGCCAGGAGTAGATTGGTAGAGGGTTGGGGGTCAACACTAGCCATGGGGTAGATTGGTAGAGGGCTGAGGGTCAATACTAGCCATGGGGTAGATTGGTAGAGGGCTGAGGGTCAATACTAGCCATGGGGTAAATTGGTAGAGGGCTGAGGGTCAATACTAGCCATGGAGTAGATTGGTAGAGGGCTGAGGGTCAATACTAGCCATGGGGTAGATTGGTAGAGGGCTGGGGGTCAACACTATCCATGAGGTATATTGATAGAGGGTTGGGGGTCAACAATAGCCAGGAGTAAATTGGTAGAGGGTTGGGGGTCAACACTAGCCAGGAGTAGATTGGTAGAGGGTTGGGGGTCAACACTAGCCAGGAGTAGATTGGACTAGCAGCTAAAAAAACACACGAGTCACTGGTAGAGGAGACTTTGCCACCCGAAGGAAGCCGAACTTGTCCGATGACGAACGAAATATCCGAAACAGATGCTCTATTATGAGAAAATAGTGAAATGTAGTATTTTCAAATGTAAACAGAGGAAACCTACTTATATTCTAAAAAATTACGCTACATTTACGAAAAAGTTTTAGTAAAATAACCTAATCTAACCTAAGCGCTGTATGGCGGCTCTTTTCTTTGTAACATATTACAAAATGGCTTTGTGTAAAATATAACAAAAATTGGCACCTAAAAAAGTAAACACGAAAAGGTAGAATTGAACCTGGAACCGCATGATCGTGAATCCAGTGCCATATCCATTAGACTACTATAGCGTATCGAACTAAGTAAAAGTTACAATTCATCAAGCAGTTGACAATGCTGCGATTTTAAAATTTGCCACGGGTAGCGCTCAGTATGATTTCAAAGATTTGCACCTGGCAGCGCTCACTTAGGAAATGTTTCCTCTTCCAGTGGCTGGTGTGTCTTTTTAGCTGCTAGTGTAGATTGTTAGATGCCTGGGGGTCAATACTAGCCATGGGGTAGATTGGTAGAGGGCTGGGGGTCAACACTATCCATGAGGTAAATTGATAGAGGGTTGGGGGTCAACACAAGCCAAATTGGAAGATCGGTTTAGGGCTGTGTGGAAGCTTTCTTCTTAAAATAAATTAAATAAATTCGGGGTTTTCACCATTGCATTGCTTGTTTAGACAATCATAAAAATATCTGGGCGAGAAACCTTATTCGCTATATCTTGCTTTTCACGGTTAACGGCGGGTACAAGCACACAATCCCCAACTTTAAAGGTCCACATACTTATCACACTCTGGGGAAATACACAGTAAACTTTCAGTAACATGTCAAGTACGTGATTTTCTTCATTTTTAGCGAATTTCCCCTATAGGGAAGAAGCTATTACCGTAGTCGGCATGGTAAGACCTAGGCCCGGGACCATGATAAATTTTCGTTTTGAGGACCCCAGACCCCAAAAACACCATTTGTTCGAAACCGTATATATATATATATGTGTGTGTGTGTGTGTGTGTGTGTGTGTGTGTGTGTGTGTGTGTGTGTGTGTGTGTGTGTGTGTGTGTGTGCCGTGGGTGTAATAACTCTCGTAAAAAATATCAGATTTTGATGAAATTTGGTATAAACGTGTAAAGCAACATTTATGAGTTTAAGTTCGAAAACCAGCCATATCGCTCTATCTAAAGAGGTATTTTGGGGGGGTTTTGTACTTCAAAAAAATGTTTTTTGAACTTTTAACACATAATTTTTCAAATAATCAAATTTTAATTTTCACCATTGAATTCAGCTTAAAAAATACAATTTGGTATTTTGATCATTCGTCTACGTCAATCGGTTTCCGAGATATTGAAAGTGCTAAACACAGTACGTTGTCTTATGCTATTCTAATGGAGAATAAGAAAATAATTATATCTCGCTTCTTTATGAACGTATACTGACGACTTGGTAAACATAAACTTGGCATACGGCTTTATCTGGTTTTGTTCAATTGATATTTGCTCAAAAAACAATTTTTTGGTAAAGATACCCTTAGCAGCAAACCTGCGTACTCAGCTCCCATGTTTTTTATGGAGAAAAATTAAAATGCTATGTCTCCCTTAATTATGAACATAAATTAATAAAACCTTGTATATGACTTCACCGTGTTGAGTTATATTGATATTTGCCTAAACCCCATTTTTTGTTCCTTGTTGCAGCAAACCTGCGTACTCATCCCCCATGTTATTCTTATGGAGATTAATCAAAATGGGATATATCGCTTATTTATGAGAGTATATTGATGAAACTAGGTATGTGGCTTCACCTAGTTGAGTTATATTGCTATTTACATAGAAACCAATTGTTTTCCTTGTTTCAGCAAACCAATTTACTCATCCCCAATGTTATTCTTATGGAGAATAATTAAAATTGTATATATCGCTTATTTGTGAATATATTTTTATGAAACTTGGTATGCGGCTTTATGTGGTATTAAGACATATATTATGCATTGGAAATTCACTGAGTACGCAGGTTTGCTGAGGCGGGGTTATTGTGTTTTAGGACGGAAACATTGTACTTAAAACTTCTCGTACACCTTTTTAATTACGTCGTTAGGGACTTTTTTCTAAGAACCATCC
Organism: Allygus modestus; assembly: GCA_963675035.1. Classification (NCBI taxonomy): domain Eukaryota; kingdom Metazoa; phylum Arthropoda; class Insecta; order Hemiptera; family Cicadellidae; genus Allygus; species Allygus modestus. The sequence continues at coordinate 96,710,409 of OY776111.1, read as the reverse complement.
TTAAACCATAATGTAATGACAATTTATAGATTTTGAGCGGTTCCTTTTCTAGAAATACTGGATTTAATTTACACCATTTAGACAGAGTGATACTATGAATCAATCTGTAAAGCCCCATAACTATAAATTGAGATTTTAGTTTAAATAACCTATAATAATAATTAATATAATTTTCTAAGTGAGTTCAGTTTTTATCACAAAAAAGGAGTTTTTAACTTGGTTTTCTCCTTCTACATAAATATGTGTCAAAGTAATTCAGATAAATCTAGTGTGTTATTAGGTTGAAATAAATCTATAATATACTGGAGGTAACTAAAGTCCGGAAACCCCCTCTAATTATGTTGTTTGTTAAAATTCAAAAATATCATTTGGCTAGTGTTATTAACTATTAAGGTATAATATATTTTGATATTGTTGAAATATTTTAGAGTCCCCCAAAAATGGGGGAGTTTGGGGACAACTCAACATGTTCAAATTTAAGCCCCCTTTGAGTGACCCCTCATTTTAAAGAGCTTAAAAAATCGACAAATGGTAAAAGATTTAAATCGCAATCTGTTTCATAATGAAAACTGCGGCCAGTTCATTTCAAAAGTTAACTAGGAACCATCAATTCAAGTCATAATTCATGTAAAAACCATAAAAATATTTTAACTAGAACTTTTATTTCTAGTAATGGAAAAAATACCAAACGTTTAGTGTATGCAATTTGAACATTTAAACTGCGCTCATTCTTCCTGTGGCTCATGGATCCTGGGTAAAAAATGATTCATGTTAAACCATGAATTTTGACATGCCACCATCTTCGATAGGGAAGAGATAGCGATCGCTGGTATCCACCATTCGTCTATTTTCATAGAGCTCTTTAAAATGAGGGGACACTCGAAGGGAGTTTATATTAAACAATTTATAGTTGTCCCCAAAATCCCCCATAAACATATAACACCAAATAAGGTATAATTTGGTATTTTGGTATAATTTGGTAATTTGGTCTTAATACCAAAGAAGGTCATTTGCCAAGCTTCATAAAAATGTATTCACAAGTAAGCGATATATAACTTTATAACGCAGGTTTGCTGCTATAGGAACCATAGGAAAAAAATAGTTTCCGTGCAAATATCAATATACCACAACCAGGAGGTCTTTTGCATTTTCATCAAGTGTAATCGTAAACACAATTTAGCAACTGCTACAACTAAGACGAATCCAACGACACCTCATATGAGAAAATCCACTAGGTCGTTCAGACTACAGAGCGATCTAACGAAATATACATAAATATATACATACACTCGACAAACTTAACCCTCCTTGTAGGGCAGTCTGGTTAGAGCTAAAGTGAACTAGTTCCATTAAAATACGGTAATTTTGTCTATTAAAACAAAAAAATACTAAATTACGGATGATTTAGATTATTTCATCATTTTCAATATTTTTCTGAATTTTAAGGCCAGTAACAACAATTATCTGCCCTCAATCTTCATGGATAAAAACTACAGATATGTTTATATTCAAAAATAACCCCGGGTTAGTAGATAATTAGTAAATATTTAATACATTTCAACAGTTGTTTTCCCTTGATGGACAACTGTGGCCGTTTACGTGATTGGTATTGCCCTACTATAGGTATTGCCCTAATATTGGTATTGCCCTACTATAGGTATTGCCCTACTATTCGTATTACCCTACTATTCGTATTGCCCTACTATTGGTATTGCCCTAATCGGTCGTCTTGGCTTGTTGTAGCAGAAGAGGTTCACCCGGACAGTTAAACGAGCTTGGCCAGTAAAGCCGAAACTTACCGTAAGGCTTAAGGTCAGTAAACAAAAGCTTATCCCATTAATAATATTAAAACAAAAAACTACTTTTATAGCCGACATTGTCATCGGCTAATGGACAATGACAAGGATTAAAAGTAAATCATGTTTCGGGCTGAAAGCAAATCACATCAGCTGCATTTGACAACAAAGCTGCCGTCACAACACAGGGCTGCGATGCTATTTCAGTAGTTCACCTCCTCCTCTATCGCCCCACATAACAAATGTTTACCGACTATTTTCATTCACCAATAATTTAAAATTCAGGCATTAAATCACTTGATTGATTGTTACTGCTTAGCACTAGTTTAAATCAGCTAGAGAAATTAGATTAAAACAGTTATTGATTTTCTAGAGCAATATGAAAGTATATACTTGGAAGCTCTCCTCATTTATTACTACATTTTTAATTAACTACATCAATAGAAGCTTATACGAGTGAATAACTAAGTTATGTAGAGTGTCAGCAGGAATTTTAAATCATAACACGAAGTTATAAACTAGTGTAGTTCCTCGTAGTAAACTTGAAAACTACATGCTGACTCAAATTATAGACGAATGATTCATTTTGCTAGAGTAAAACAAAAATTGTTAACCTTTCGTAAGTCTTTGAACTGGGAAATTAACAAAAGGTTCACCCTGGTCCTACACTTATGCTATTAATTATTTAGTCATTTTTGTCCGAGTTTAGTACACAACCCACATAGCATTCATAGTTGCAGTTATGTTTCAGAAACGTTGCAATAACCTTTAATCCTATCATATCCCATACTCTAAAATGAGTGTGATGAATTAAAAATCTAAACGTATTCATTCATTATCAGCTGATTTTGTTATCCTATACTCTAACATGAGTAAGGTTTGCTTGCTTGCTTGCGATACTGATCTCAAAAACGGTTCCAACGATTTCCTTCAAATGTTCGAAATAACTAATTTCTGGGATAAAAATAAGTTCTAGACAGGCCTCATGCCCATGAAAAATCAAATAATGTAAAAAAACTAAAATTAAAAGTAAAAAAATTAACATTGGGCTTCAGGAGTTTCAAATCAAAACAAAAGAATTGTAACAGCTGTTCATAATCAACCAGGGAACTGTCAAAGTAATACTCAAGTTGTTTATGATTATTAACATGTGGTTTCCTGAGAGCAGAGATAAAAATATTTGAGTGAAGATTACATATATAGAGTATCAAAATAAATCAAAGGGACATTGAGCTATAAATAACAACTGGAGTGACCTTAAAAATGTAGAAAAGAGGCAAATGAGTTATACAGATCTGATTACCAGTAGGGGGAAGTGGTGAAATATTACTCCGGGCTATCTAAACAAACTGACTGGCCTTTCCTCGAGCAAACATCGGCCCCCCAGGTACTTATATAATTAAGGGTTGTTTGTTTATTAGTTTTCTGTGTTCCAAAGTAATGGTTGATTTTATTTGAACTAAGCCTTAGTTTTCAAAGGTTTAAATGTTTTTGTTTTCTCATCACAATTTATTCAAATAATAAACAAATGGAACAAAATAATCAAACCTCAAATTTTAAACATAGATCCTGACTCTTCAACTGCTCAAAAATAATGGAATCATTGATTGAAAATGTTCCATTGTGAAATTTCAAAAGTGCCTGATGAAGATGTTTTGAAGGTCTCAATTAATTCTGCTTACGAATTCATTGGCGGGTACTCAAAATATGAAGACATTATCAAAATACTATATTGTATATATTTTAAGCCATTGAATGTTATTTTTCCAAGGCATTTGTTAGCAACTCAAAAAAAGCGAATGAATCAATCCATCAGTATGTTACAGCTTTTAAATTACTAAGCAAAGACTGAGTTTAAAAATGTAACTGCGGAAGAATATCGAAGTGACTATATTCGAGACGCATTCATAAATAGTTTGTTATCTCCTTTAATAAGACAACTAAATTTGGAAACACAAATTTAGATCTACAAGATGATATTAATCAATTCCTGGAACTATAAATGGCGCACAGGAATTCGGAGGCTTATAACACTGTCGTGCCCTCTACTTCAACTGATGTAATAAATGCAATTCCTGAGGTAAAACTGAAAAATAAAACTTCACTTGCAACAGAACAACAACCAGCTATTTCAGCAGCAATATTAAAAATTTTTCTTCTGCGTAAATGGACGTCGATCTCGCTCCATTTGTCCGGCCAGTAGTGCTGATAGCTGATGATTTTGTGCTGAAACATGGTATTAAAGTACTTCCGGGAAGTGGTCAGGACTCAATATCAACTACATCTCTGACCTCTAAGTCATTAAGTTACGTACTAGTTGTTTTGCACATACAGGGGCAATGGTTTCAAATTAACAGTTTTACCCCAGCTATGTGCAGATATACTACTAGGACATGATCTCATGAAATATCACTCTCACGTTGATGTATATTTTGGAGGGTCGAGACCAACTCTTTCCATCTGCAATTTAACACCAGCCGAGGTTGTATCTCCTAGATTGTTTGGTAATTTAGCTCCTAATATAAAGCTTATCGCAACAAAATCCCTTAGATTCTTTGAACAAGACTCGCAGTTCATTGCTTCTGAGGTACAAACAATGCTCTCTTAAGGCATAATTTAGGAGAGCAACTCTCCTTGGAGGGATCAGCGTCTAATCAGTCAGAATGACGATCACAAGAAACGTTTAGTCATATATTATTCGCATAATATCAATAAATACACTGTACTTGATGCCTACCCTCTTCCTAGAATCGATGACATTGCAGGTAAGGTGGCTAAGTATACAGTGTTTGGTACTATCGATTTACAACCAGCATACCATCAAATGGGTCTTTTGTTTAAAACAATGTAACTTACGGGAAATTGTGAAAAACGACAAAAATGACAGAAATAATTTATAATTGGTTAGTAAATTGAACTTTACCTCAAAACCCTCCAGGTATGTAGTCTTGTTCTTCATCTGGATTATCTGTATCTGATCTGGATTATTTATCATCAGTCTTCTCCTTCTTCTTGCTGTCCTGGCTTCCTTCGTTACTTGTTGGACGGCAATCTGCGCTTTCAAGAAAGCGCGGGTTAAGACCCGCAGGATGTCCGCGTCGTTCATCGCAGCTTCCGTGTTCTTGCCAATGTCTTTGATTCCACACTGTTTCAAAACACTAAGTCTGGACACACACCCATAATTGTAAGTGGAAACAGCATCCCAACATTTACGGCTGTTAAGTCCACAACAAAAATGTCCATATTTATAAACGTCCACTACTTATCACGTCCACTACATATCACGTCCACTACTGTCATATCCATTACGATTCATGTCCACATGACAAAACGTCCACATAACAAATTTCATTACATTTGCATTTACAATGGAAATTTTGCTATGTAAATGACATTTTTCTAGATAAAATTGCAGAAAAGCAGAATAACAGAAAAGTGTTGTTCTAATTCAAATTGTTTATTGTAAATTTCTAAATTCAACTAATAATATTTGTGCGTGCCATGTCTGAAACATATATTATTACTTCACACAAACATAAACAGATATTAATACACGCAAATCATTGTTACCACTATCATTCAAAAAGTAAAAATCAGAGAAAAATTTACTAGCGGTGTGCAAAGAGGGACATTTGCAATGCTATATGCATAACAAATCTCAATTTGGAAGAATGAATACGTGTAGAAAAGGCTGGACGCCACGAACACGAAGCAACAAGGGCCGAAATCGAAGCTCGTAGGATAGTTGCGAGGATAAAAAGAAGAGCAGAAGAGCACCCCAACGAACCACCAACATCTATCATTCGAGAAGAAGTTCGTAATATTCATAATGAAGAAGTGAAAGTCCTACTTCCGGAGAGACAGACTTTACTCAGGATGGTAAATAGGAATCAAAACAGGAATAGACCATTGATTCCTCGAACTTTGTCTGTATGCGTAATTGTACCACCATTTGATGAGACTTTGCAAGGTGAGCTATTTCTGCAAGATGATTCAGGTGTAGGTGATGAAAACCGAATATTAATATTCACAACAAATGAGGCACTTACGTCTTGGTACGAGCGAGATATTTCTGGCAGATGGAACTTTCAAAACTGTCCAACGATTTTCTTCCAGCTTTATACAATCCATGGTCTTATCAATAACCTTCCATTCCCTTTAGTATACTGTTTATTAGTTCATAAAGTCGAAGATACTTATAAGAAAATGTATCAACAGATCAAAAATTTCTGTAGTGCAGCAAATATCCAACTGAATCCACGAGTAATAATGACAGATTTCGAAATAGCATCGATGAACGCAGGTAGACACCATTATTCAAATGCAGGTATTAAAGGATGTCTATTTCATTTTTGCCAATCTATATGGCGGCACGTTGTCCACCTTGGACTGAAGGCACCGTACAATAACGAGGCAGACCGGACTATACTTAATGAAATAAGACAATTAATGGCTTTACCATTTGTGCCACTTGATCATGTAGAAGATGTATTCGATTCAATTGCGGAAACTTTGTCAGAACCCCTTGAAGAGTTAGTTCTATATATAGAAAGAACGTATGTCACTGGAGTTCCAGCAAGGGGTAGGCGAAGAGCTGTTCAACCCCGCTTTCCTCCCCAGACATGGGATATTAGGCTAGGCCATTTAGACTTATACTTGGGCAAAATTAATAACAAGGCAAAACCAACTAGAATGTGTTAGGCATGTATCCCTTAACATTTTTTGAAAATTCCCAACTTTTCCCACTTTAGCAAAATCCGCCATCTTGGAAAATGGCGGACAATCTATAAAACTCTGCAAGGTTCCACTTAAAAACTTATTGTTCCCAAACCATTCCATCTAGAAAAGTCCAATTAGTTTTAAATTCTTCGCCATAATGTTATCTACAAGGAAATACCATATTAAATTATGATAATATTATTTTAATAGTAAAAAAGTCAATTTTAATTTAAGATTTTGTTAAAAAATTATGACATGTACCCACTTTTTCTGATTTTATGCCATTATTATTGAGAAAATGAAGTTTTAACCTCTTACCAAACTTGTAGAACTTTAAATTTCGCTTCATTTCCATATATAATATAACATGTGTGAGCAATATTGACGTAAACGACGGGTGTCAAATTACACTCTCATGTAACGAACTTGTTGGAACCAAAATGTATAGCCAGTGACGTATTTTCTATTGTTGCTAAGCAACATCTTTCAATGATTTTACTTATAAGATTAGGTTTAATTTATGTCTCTTAAAATTTTCTGAGAATTATTAACTTTTCCCACTTTAGCAAATCTGCCATCTTGGAAAATGGCCGACAAACTATAAAAGAGTGTAAGGTTCCACTTACAAATTATTTTGTCCCGATCCATTCCATACCTGTTGTTAAAGTAGCAGAGGTTTAAGTGGTGACTATTGTTGATAAGATATATAACGTATTTGAGCAAAAATGACGCAAACTATGATTATCAACGTACACTTTTGTGTATATAGTATCACCGCAACTGTGGAACCAAAATATGTTAATCCAATTTTATTAATACTTCGATTATGTGTTACAATCAGCAGTGTTAACTACAACAATCGTCAATCATCTGTTTTATATTTTTGTTTGTTTACTTAGTTTTGATTAACAGGTTATAAGTTTTATTAAGTGCACTATGAGCAGAAAGTTATGTTCTAGAATTTATTTTTATTTTACGGAGTTAGATGTCTTGCAATTATGGATGTGTGTTTAATTTGTGGTGAATGTGAGGGTGATTAAAAAAAGTTTACAGAGGTGTTGATAAAATACGTAAGTACAGTGACATTTTAGAAGATGAAGTGAGTGTAAGAATTGCAAAGTGTAGTATTGTACAAGTCCATGAATCCTGCAGGAAACTTTACACACGACGCCCTCCAAAACCTAAACAGCAAAGGAAATCACCAGATACTTTTCCAACGCCTAAAAGGTCAGAAACATTCAATTTCAAACAGAATTGTTTGTTTTGTGGGAAACCTACTTTGGAACATACCAAAAATCCAAGATTAAATAATGTAACTGAAGTTCGTACGTTACGGGTAATTACCCAAATCAGGAAAAGTGCCAAACAGAGGTGTGATGAATGGGGTGAGGTAGTTAGCCTAAGGTTGACTGGTGTCATTGATTTGGTTGCAGTTAAGGGACGTTACCAACGCAACTGTTATCAGTACTTCTTGCGACCAAATTCAGTCGTGCCAGTTGAGAAACAACGTTCTTCTGGCCGACCTGAAAGTGAAAAAATTAATCAGGCTTTTAAAAAGCTTTGTCATCACATAGAAGAAAATGATGAATGCCAATTTAGTATTCCATACCTAGTTAAGCTTATGCAAGAGTTCAACCCCTTTGCTGAGCCTATAAGTAAGAGACATTTAAAAGGAAAGTTGAAGGAATACTACAAGGACTCAATCGTAATAAGTGAAAAAGCCAGACAGTACAGTTTAGTGTGTTTTTCGGGCTACAGAGATACTGTTTTGACAGATCAGTGATACAAAGAAAAGTTCAGTAGTGAATCTGAAGAAAGAAAAAGAATAGTTTCGATGGCTGCAAACATTATACGTGAAGATATTCGGTCTCGAGCTTACGATTGCCGGTTTAACTAACTGTGTATTTGATGCTCAGCATGGAAACACATCAGTAGTATTTGGCGAAGACACTGACCTATTGGTACTCTTAATAGGCCTTTCGGACTGCAATACCTACATGATGATACCTAATAAGGGCAACCGTCCTACAAAAGTGTTTTGTATCAGGCGGCTACAATAAGCTATGGGAAATATGAAAGACTATTTACTTATGATTCATGCCCTTACAGGATGTGATACCACGTCGGCCATACATGGTAAAGGCAAAGTACAGGCTTTTAATAAAATTAAAAAGGACGTAAAGCTTCAAGAAGACATGTCTGCTTTTAAAAATGCCTCTGCTACACCGCTAGACGTATCTAATGCTGGAGAATCATTTATGTGTGTATTGTATGTAGGCAAACGCACAGATCATTTAGATAATCTCCGATACAGAATTTACTTGAGAAGCATTGCAACTCGTAGAGTAAATCAGCCTTTCAGGTTGGAGTCTCTTCCACCAACTTCAGAGGCAGCCAAGCGACACTCCTTCCGAGCGCATTTCCAAATTCAGGTATGGAAAAATGTAACGCTTGATCCGCTAAAATGGGGATGGAGAGTTATCAACGGACAGCTCAAACCGATCACAACAGAAAAACCTCCTGCACCACAGAAACTTCTATGTTTGGTTTCATGTATATGTGACAAAGGTTGTGATAAAATAAGCTGCGAGTGTGTGAGAAATGGACTAAAATGCTCCACCATGTGTGGCCACTGCTCTGGCCACGGATGTTCAAACCGTTTTCTAGTAGAAAACAACGAATCTGATGGAGATGACGACCATGAATTCTGAGTGATAAACAGCCAGGCGTGATCATACAAATGTAAAATTCTATTGAATATTCTATTGTGTATTTGAACAATTATGACTAACATTAATTTATCATTATGGATAGTAACTGCGTAAAATGTACAATAAAGCAAATATTGTTAAAGTTTTTGGTTTTTTTAACTTTCTTATTTGTTATGACGATTAATAGATATAAAACTTATACCCATTTTTCATTTGTCAATGTTCAATGTACAGAGATCTATCTCTGTACGAGCTGTGGTTCTAAAAAAAAAATTAAACTCAGAAATTCATAGATTTCCCCACGTTTGCTGATCTTGATTTCAAGGCCATGAGATGTGTCACCTATTCACATGAGTTTCAATAATTTAAAAACATTGCTAAGAACAACAGAAATACCCACTGGAATAACATATTTTGGTTCCACAGTTGCGTCGATACTATATACACAAAAGTGTACGTTGATAATCATAGTTTGCGTCATTATTGCTCAAATATGTTATATATCATATCATCTATAGTCACCACTTAAATCTCTGTTACTTTAACAACAGGTAAAAACTTCATTTTCTTAATATTAATGGCGCAAAATAAAAAAATGAGGTCATATTTTTTTAGTTTTAATTTTAAATTGAATTTCGAACTAGGCCTACTAAAAAAATATTATAATAAATTAATACGATATTTCCTTGTAGATAACTTTATAACGAAAAAGATAAAACTAATTGGACTTTTCCAGATGGAAAGGATCAGGAAAAAATAATTTTTTTCCTGTAGTGGAACCTTACACTATTTTATAGTTTGTCGGCCATTTTCCAAGATGGCAGACTTTGCTAAAGTGGGAAAAGTTAATAATTCTCAGAAAATTTTAAGAGACATAAATTAAACCTAATCTTATAAGTAAAATCATTTAAAGATGTTGCTTAGCAACAATAGAAAATACGTCATTGGCTATACATTTTGGTTCCACAAGTTCGTTAAATAACAGTGTAATTTGACACTCGTCGTTTATGTCAATATTGCTTACACATGTTATATTATATATGGAAATGAAGCGCAATTTAAAGCTCTACAAGTTTGGTAAGGGGTTAAAACTTCATTTTCTCAATAATAATGGCAGAAAATCAGAAAAAGTGGGAACATGTCATAATTTGTTAACAAGATTTTAAAATAAAATTGACTTTTTCACTATTAAAATAATATTATCATAATTTAATGTGGTATCTCCTTGTAGATAACATTATGGCGAAGAATTTAAAACTAATTGGACTTTTCTAGATGGAATGGTTTGGGAACAATAAGTTTTTAAGTGGAACCTTGCAGTGTTTTATAGATTGTCCGCCATTTTCCAAGATGGCGGATTTTGCTAAAGTGGGAAAAGTTGGGAATTTTCACAAAATGTTAAGGGATGCATGCCTAACGCATTCCAGTTGGTTTTGCTTTGTTATTAATTTTGCCCGAGTCAAGCCTGTTTTCATGCTACTGGTCTTAGACTATATGTACAACCTTGTCTTAGATGGGTTCCAGAGAACAACTAATTCTGTAGAAGGTTGGCACAGTAAATTCCAAAAAGCTATTGTCACTCATCACGCAAACATTTGGAAGTTAATCGAATATTTAAAAATGGACCAGCATGATAATAACCTAATAATAAATCAGCTTCTTGAAGGACATGTTGGTGTTCGTCATCCCATTAAAAAATCATATATGCTAAATTTACGACATGTGGAACAAATGGTACAGAATTACAATGACTACAGAGAAAGAGGGGAAATAGATAGATATCTGAGGGCCATTTCCTACCATCGGAAGGTGAATCCACAAGAAATTCCTGAAGAAAATCCTATGCCCTAAATTCATTTAATATTATTTGATCATTAACCAAATAATAAACATTTAAAAGTAACAATTATTTAATTACTAGCTGACGTACCCGTTCTTCGCACAGGGGTTTTCTCTACCCGTTCTTTAGTCAATGCAATTTCCATTTTAGTTAGCTTGAAGCAGCTGTTCTTACTTCTGCTCTTTAAGCTGTCAAATCGAAGTGTCCACAGCTGTTCGCATTACAGTTTCTGAATGTTTACTTTCTTCTGAAATGTAAACATTGAAACTTAGGACGTTCACGGGGCGTAGCCCGAGGGGATTATAAGGAAGTGAATAGGCCTATATGTTGCATGGGTTCAAGATCTACCTATGTGTAAAGTTTCAGCCCAGTCGATTCAGTAGTTTTTGCGTTCACCCGGAACATCAGACAGACAGACAGACAGACAGACAGAAACCACCTCTTCTTTATAATATTATATAGATTACAACATTTTACATACTGGTGTATTACTTGGAATTACTTCATATACTAAACTTTACGTTCAAACATTGTGGACGCTACAATGACGGGACATAAACACAAGTGGACGTAAGAAAGGTGGACAAAAATTAGTGGCCATATAAGCGGTGGACCCAAAAAAATTGACATTTTGTCTGTAGACATAAAAACAACGGACCTAACAGCCGTGTATCATGTTTCCGATACACGGCTGTTAGGTCCGTTGTTTTTATATCCACAGACAAAATGTCCATTTTTTTGGGTCCACCGCTTATATGGCCACTACTTTTTGTCCACCTTTCTTACGTCCACTTGTGTTTATGTCCAGTCATTGTAGCGTCCACAATGTTTGAACGTAAAGTTTAGTATATGAAGTAATTCTAAGTAATACACCAGTATGTAAAATGTTGTAATAATTAATTGTTACGTTTTAAATGTTTATTATTTGGTTAATGATCAAATAACATTATATGAATTTAGGGTATAGGATTTTCTTCAGGAATTTCTTGTGGATTCACCTTCAGATGGTAGGAAATGGCCCTCAGATATCTATCTATTTCCCCTCTTTCTTTGTAGTCATTGTAATTCTGTACCATTTGTTCCACATGTCGTAAATTTAGCATATATGATTTTTTAATGGGATGACGAACACCAACATGTCCTCCAAGAAGCTATTCAACACTTTTCTGCTATTCTGCTTTTCTGCAATTTTATCTAGAAAAATGTCATTTCCATAGCAACATTTCCATTGTAAATGCAAATGTAAAGAAATTTGTTATGTGGACGTTTGATCATGTGGACATGAATCGTAATGGACATGACAGTAGTGGACGTGATATGTAGTGGACGTGATAAGTAGTGGACGTTTATAAATATGGACATTTTTGTTGTGGTCTTAACAGCCGTAAATGGGAAATATTTTCTCACCGGCCACCACTTCAAACTAATAACAGATCAACAAACACTTTAATTTATTTTGACATGAAGCATTCTAGTAAGATAACCAAACATAAAATAATGGCTAGGTGGCTAGAAATGTCATGTTATAGTTTTGAAATAGTATACCGACCGGGAAATGAAAATGTGGTGGCTGATACCCTCTCAAGAATAAGTGCTTCCACAGCTGCCAGGAACATTCTTGATTTACATCAAGATCTAAGTCATCCAGATGTTACACGAAAGGGACATTGAGCTATAATAATAACTGGAGTGACCTTAAACGTGAAGAAAATAAAAGACTGACCTTCCCCGAGCAAAGCTCGGCCCTCCAGGTACTATTCTTATAAAACCGGGTATTAAATTTAAGGAACTCTGATACGAACATCTATGAAAACAGTGTTTGATTCAATCCAACCGATTACAAGGATCTTAACTTTTTACGACATTCTAGATTACGACATTTGGTAATAGATTAACCGTCTAGTAATGAGTTTATTTATAAGTTTATAATAAGATTAGTACAAATGTGTCCAAATAAGATGATCATGTTTTGGTTTTATCATCGCCTCAGCCCGCCTTCATTTGATTCTGTACTTTATCAACTATGTTAAATATCACGTAATAGTTATTATAATAATATCAGCTAATTACCGTCTCTTCATAGAAGCAGGTTAACATTACAAATTGCTGTTGAAGTTTCTCATCTTAATCACGGATCAGTACTTGAGCTTAGCAGTTCTAAAGAGGGATAGAGATCGGTTGTAACTTGTGACAACTTGGCGCCTCAAGGTAGTAATTAGTCATTGTGTCTCAACTTGGAACAGACTGAGCGGGTTAGAGTCTAATATCCTATCATTACTATGCAGTATCCATGCACTTTTTTATAGGAATCGGTTAGTAATTTACTAAAGAACAATATAAATGTTCACATTGAACTATGGAACTTATCATAATAGAGTTCTTACGGCATGGTCGCGAAAAACAATAAATATAGAAAAAAATGTATTAGGTATAAATATTGTGTATAGATTCTTCAGAGATGAAAAAATAATATAAAATTAAATTTGTATATTTTATATATCCTAGATAAATATGTTAGAAACTATTTATTAATGTTTTAAAACAAAATGTAGGGTTTATAAGGAAATACGAATATAATATGAACAATTTGTGATTTTAAAGTCAAACTAAAAGCTAGTGAAAATAGGACGAGGTTTGCTTTTATTTCTACCCGTCACAAAGAAGCGGGTTTTGGTGTTGCTCAGCAGAATTTTCCTTATTATCTGGAAGAAAATGGTGTCGCATTGTCAACATTTTGTCTATTAGAGCCAATTCCAGAAAAACAACTTGAAAGATGCCTTAAGTTCTTATTTGTTTGTCGTTTACTAGTAGATTTAAATAACTGTATAATGCCTATGCAATATACTGCATGATATTCCTGTAGTTAAATTTGAATTGTATTTAATATTGGCAACATTCACATTTAGATGACTAGGGCCTACAGTAATAATGTGTTAATTAATTCATTTGTACAAACCATACTGCGTTATTCCAAAGACACGCCATTGAAAACATGAGAGGTGGAACCAGTGATATTCCACAGCCTACAGCTAATTAATTGGTAATCGATTCCTGGGTCCAATCCTGATGTAGGTAATTTATCATAATGTAACATCCTTTCCCTTGAAAAACAATTGCATAAATAGTAATCTTACAATTTTAAGAGATGCATGAACATTTGTAATATTTTTAAAATAAGAAGTAAACATTTTTTACTGCGATTTAAAATAGTTCAAGTTCCAATTTAAAATGATACAGGGTGTAACATAAACGGTGCACTGGCTGTACATTTTCGGATCTTACGCCTAAAGTGGAACATTAAATGAAAAAAATTGTTTAAAATCCCGCTTTCATTCACGTCAGCTACTCTGTACGTATTTTGTATTAATACACTATATCTTCACAACCGAGAATGATATTTTATTGTAATTTTGAATATGATTATGATATACCAAGATTTTAAATGCCACTTTGGTATTTAATTTATTTGAAGTTTCTGACGTTCAATTTCAAATTTGTTTGTCAACGCTAGCTATTTAAAAAAGATAATAAAAAGTATAAATGTACAAAAAGCTGTACTTTCTTGTGCCAAAAATCACAGTATCAAGATTTTGAATATCGGCTGTCAACAATTCCAATTTTTATTTATAATTCATGTACTTTTGTTGTCCAATCAGTTAAAACTAGAGTATGGTTGTATCGATGAAATTTCAAATATTCAGTTATTTGTACTCCGATAGTCAAAATCTTTATACAATCTAGAAACAACGAGTACAGTTTAAAATATACTGTTTTAACGTATTTAGCTTTGGAAAACAAAATTGGCAAATATTAGAAAGTTTAAATTCAATACCGAAATAGCATTTGACATTGATATTAGAATATATGCCAAATCTTGAAATAAATAATTCTGTAAGCGAAATTGTGGGAGTTTGGCAAATCGCAGGATGATGGGGGACGGCTCAAAATAAAGGGGTCGATCCCAGTTACTTGGGGGGAAAATAGAAGTATTCCTCAAAGGTTACCAGCAAACGATAAATAATGTAAAACAATCCCCATAAGAAAAGCATGGGGTTTTAAAAACGGCTGCTTTGTTTAAGTAAAACATGTGATTAAGTGTCTACTTTGTTTATGAACTGACATGTAGTCCTAATTGTATTGTTTTTTCTCAGCATGTAAACAGTAAAAAAAATAGTTGAGGCTGAGTATTAGAGCAAAGTCAGGGGCAATGGCCCCTTCAAGCCACTAGTTTCAAACAAACCTTTTAGTTTGAACATTACAAATTATTTAATAAAAAATAAACAGAAATAGCCAGATGCTAAACAGAGCGGGAATAAAAAACCTTATTCTACAGTTTAAGTTCCATGTTAGGACAGAATCCGAAAAAGTATAGCTAGTGCAATTTTTACACGAAACTCTTTATATTGTACTTTTTACGTTACCAGAAAAAAACAAGTATTCAATTCCTTTTTACTCCACGTAATATTACTGATCCTCACTTATGTATGCGTCTAAACATCGAGGAATTTTAAATTTTAAATGGACCCTCAATCCCACAAGAATTATTAGTCTGCAAGTCTTAGTCTGACATGATGAGAACGCCATAACAGTAATGCTTTCCGTTGTCGTTAGGTGGGTAGCAGTAGAATAGCTCAGTTGTGTCTTAATGTGCATCCCTTTCCCTAATTCACGTACTGTTATTTTCAGACAGTTACGGTATTATTTGCTTATGTGCTGCATACTACTCATACAATACAATTTATTGGAGATTGTCATTTCACCGAAATAGTTACATTATCTACAAAAATTATTGACCAATGATTACATGTTTTTATTTTTTTCATGTTTGCTTTCTTGTTGTTTTTTTTCCTAAGACCAGTCGGTTCAAAATGGATTTCTTTGCATTAAACCGTATTCTTAACTTCTTCCTGAGTTATGCAATTAGTTCAATAATTTACCCTATATCTTATTTCTCACATAAAGTACTTTTGACCAATTCTCCAAGGAAGAGCTGCTATTTGACTAGACCTGTGGCACAGTTTTAGCGGTCACAAGAACTACGAGGATATACATTTGTTTACTAATAACAAATCAAACAAATAGATTAAAGGACGAATAAATGTTTCTTTTCAGAGATTTAATTAAATACATGTATAATCTTTAAAGACACATGCATTTTAACATGAGAGTCGTCTGTTTATGTTATTTAACATGATTCTTGCTTGGTGTTGCTATTCAATACAATGGCTCAACTCTTTTACGGCGGAACAAAGAAAGTAAAGTATTCTAGCCTAAGGGTACGCCAGCCCAGATCTTGTTACTTGTTCTTATTGTTAGCAGGGGATGATAAAATATGAACAAAATCCTTGTTTGCGTTTACTTCAATATTCTACTCTTCTGGGTATTTTGGTTTCGTGTGACCTCCATCATACAGGGTGTTCAAAAAAGGTGGGGACATAATTTACGTAGTGATTCCTTGGGTCAAAATAAGCAAAAACGTTTATATAAACATATGTCCTATTTCCTTTCGTTTAGCTAGTCTCCATTTACACAATGTTAAAACTATAACAAATATCATTAATAAAATTAATTTCTCCGTTATTCTTTGTCCAAACTAAGCTTTATAAGGTATCGTTGAAATTTCCATACAATTTACTAAATTTTATGTATCTTGCAATTTTTTGGTAAAATTAACAGTTTTCGTGAAATTTAGCGTCAAATATTTAAAATAGCCACCATTTTGAAACGGTTAGAGTTTTTATTCACATTTTGCACAAAGAAAGTGGCCAATAAGATGAACATTTTTGCAAAATCTCAACGCTGTAGCTCAAACCATTAAGGAGTTATGACTTTTTTTGTAAAAAACACATACAGACAGACGCTAAACGAAAGGAGATAGGACATATGTTTATATAAACTTTTTTGCTTACTTTGACCCGAGGAATCACTACGTAAATTATGTCCCCACCTTTTTTGAACACCCTGTATAGTAGATTTAAATCAGGCTATCTGTAAATACAACCGTTACGCATTGTACAGCATAATGAAGTGTTTACTCATGACTTCGGGACAGCTATTATTAATTATCAAAACATTAACCAACTTCTTTGATATAGAAATATATTGGACAATATGTCTTAATCAATTTCACTGGTGTCTTGCGAATTGTTTGAGATAGCCTAATTTCAACCTTTTGCGTTTGCGTCAAATTTAAGTTTATGTATCCGAAATGTTTGCTTGGAAATCACTTATGTTGCATGGTTTGTATCTACAAATATACATTATGCAGAATCTGAAGATGGATTTCAAATGCAAAGAAGAACTGTGAAATATTAATTTGTGTTCATTTTGGTTATACCATTTCTAACTAATTTATTGCAGGTTGCATGTTAACACTTTCTCTCCTTACAAACTATTATGCTTATTCAAATTACATTGGTAAAGATACATATCTATTACGAATAAACTGTATTATTTAAAAATATATGGACATTAAAGTCGGCTAGTCTTTTTTTCATTCATCCTATTTGCCGGATTATTTTTGCTATGATATATATTTAAATAATAATGTTTACTTAGGCCAATTCTGCAGAGGAAAGCTGGAACTGAGCGAATCCCACGCCGCGCAGAGCCTTATGAAGCCAAGCCCGCGCTCCCACGATATACAGTACAGTATAATATTGTTTATTTATTTCTGGACTACATACGAATAAAATAACAATAATAAGTAAAACCAAACAACCTTAAATTCAAGTTTATTAGTATATTTTGTTTACCTTTTTAAAATAAGAAATTTGCTTTACCTTTGCACGTGCATTCACGAGCGCCCGGGCCCATTTGAACAAACAAACAAGCTTAATTTCGTTTAGGCAAAGTTAATACTTTTAAGACCTTTCCACATCTCAGTGTATAATAGAACAGTTAGATACAATTAAATCAAATATATTTAAAGTATATGTTATAAATGAAAAGTTCAGAAATTTAAAAACAATATATATTGTTAATAGTAAAAAACAATACTTTTACTTTTTTTAAGTAAACAAAATATACTAATAAACTTAAATTTAAGGTTATTTGGGTTTACTTATTATTATTTTATTTGTATGTATTCTAGAAATAAATTAACAATGTTGTACTAACCCGGTAATTCCCGCCCAGCTTGTTAGACATTCTCAGTTGCAAAACTATTGATGCTTCATTCAAATTCAAAAATTTGTTAGTAATTAACTCTAGTGTATACAGAATATAATGTTCAAAGTTAATTATACTTATTTGTGGAAAATCAGTGTAACTAACCTTGGACATTATATTCTATATGCATAGAGTTAATTAATAACAATTTTTTGAATTTGAATGAAGCATCAATAATTTTGCAACTGAGAATGTCTAACAAGCTGGGCGGGAATTACCGGGTCAGTAGGCACGATATTGATGGTCTGTAGTTGATTAACCTCACTGGTTTCAGTTTCCACTTATGTACAGTCTATATGCCACCAAACTCGACTTTCCCCACTTATAACTCATTCTTCCAGTTTTTATAAAATAGGTTTTTATCTAAACAATAGAATTGTAATAATTGGCGATTTTAATCTTCCTTTAATTAAAAATAGCAAATTTGAATTTAAAAGCGGAGGGGGTTTATATAGATGTTTTCACGGGTTTCTAAGATTTTATAATTTTAAGTTATACAGGAACATAGTTAATATTAATAATAGGACCTTAGATTTAGTTATAAGAAATATTAAAGGTTTGTCAGTGGAGAGATCCTATGACGTTTTGGTTCCCATAGATAACCATCATCCAGTCGCAGCAGTGAGTCTGGCGTTGACAAAAGGCAGGTGGCGTACCGCTCCACCAAATTAAATCAGATACAGTTTTTCTAAAGTTGAATTTTTTCAGTTATATATGACATTTCAAAATGCTAATTGGAACCACATCCTAGAGACGAATGATGTTGACATAGCAATTGATTGTTTTTATGAAGTGCTGTATTCTTGTTTAAATCAACATTTTCGTACGTGCAGGCAACGCCTACCAAAATATCCTCACTGGTACACCTCAGATATATATCTAAAATAAAAGAAAAGGATAAATTTAGAAATCTATATAAGCGTTCAAGCAATCAAACTTATTTAGAGAGATTTCGGCAGTGCAGATCAACACTTAAACGTTTAGTCAAACATTCCTATGATAATTGTGTACGTCGAACAGAAGAAACACTTGCAAGTGATCCTAAAAAGTTTTGGAGTTTCGTTAGTTCAAAAATGGTTTCAAAAATAAGTCCTTCGGGTTAGCGGTTCATCTGGGAAAATGAGACGTTTGATGACGGTTTGGGTGCAGCGACAGGGTTTGCTCGATATTTCAGCTCTGTCTGTGAGCGTCCTTAGACCCAGACTTGATTAATAAATCTCCTGCCATGAATAGTGTGGGTAATTTTAATTTAGTTCAATCTCTTTAAACGTGGTTTCTGCCGCGACCCGGAAACTTCCTTCCAAGCGTTCACATGGACCAGATTTTTTTACCGCGTATATTATAAAAGGCTGTTCTGAATTTGTCGAGAAACTGCTGGCATATCGTTAACCTATGTATAGCTAATAAGTGTTTTCCAGATTGTTAGAAGACCACTAAAATAGCTCCTATATTAAAGAAGGGCAATATATATGAAATACCAAATTATAGACCCGTAGCTGTTTTAAGTACTCCAGCTAAAGTTTTTGAGCTAATAATTTTTGATCATGTCTTCTCTCATATGAAACAATACATCAGCACCCGACAGCACGGCTTTATGCCTTCGCGATCGATAAATACCAACCTGATCAATTTCGTTAATATTACTTCTACCTATGGACTCAAGACATCAAGTTGATGTTGTTTACACAGGCATGTCAAAGGCGTTTGATAAGGTTGATAATTTTCTCCAAAAGGAGAAAATGAACTTTTATGGATTTTCAGCCGACATCATACGTTTTTTCATCGCTTACCTCCAAAACAGACGGCAGTTTGTCTCTCTAGGATATAAGTCCGATTCTTTCCTGGCCCTGTCTGGCGTCCCTCAAGGCAGTAATTTAGGTCCTTTATGTTTAGTATATTTATTAATGATCCAGCCCATAATCTAAAAAGCAATTTTCTAATGTACGCAGAGACTTAAAACTTTTTTCGTCTGTCAAGTTACCTTCTGATTGCGTAATTATACAAAACGACCTAGACTCACGTTATCAGTGGTGTTCTCGTAATAAACTAAAGTTGAACGTATCTAAGTGCTCAACAATGCCATTTTATAAAAAAACTAGATCCAGTTTTGTTTCTATATAATATCAATGGTATAGTTTTTGAAAGAGTTGAATGGTTCAGAGATCTAGGAGTTATAATGAAATCAGATTTGCAGTTCAATGAACATATTGTGAATATGGTCAATAGGTCACTCAGCCCACTTGGATTTATAACTCGAACTTGCAGTTTGTTCCGCGATCCACATACTTTCTTAACTCTTTATAAGTCATTATTTAGATCGAAACTTGAGTTTGCAAGTATTGTGTGGTCCCCTCATTCTGCTTTGTATATTAAAATTATTGAAAGAGTTTAGAAAAGTTTTTTAAGAACTTTGTATTTTAAGGTATTTGGAGTCCGTATTTACCCTATTTATTCAATTAGATATGAAGAACTTTTGAAAATTTTTAAGTTCCATCGTTTGGATGTTAGGAGGAAAGTTGCGAGCCTTGTTTTTCTCAAAGGAGTCATGTCTGGGTCCGTGGACGACCCAGAGCTGCTGACAATGTACCGTGGCACGTGCCGAGACGTGGAGGACGCGCTAGTAGGCTGCTCTAGGAGTCATGTCTGGGTCCGTGGACGACCCAGAGCTGCTGACAATGTACCGTGGCACGTGCCTAGACGTGGAGTACGCGCTAGTAGGCTGCTCTAGGAGTCATGTCTGGGTCCGTGGACGACCCAGAGCTGCTGACAATGTACCGTGGCACGTGCCGAGACGTGGAGGACGCGCTAGTAGGCTGCTCTAGGAGTCATGTCTGGGTCCGTGGACGACCCAGAGCTGCTGACAATGTACCGTAGCACGTGCCGAGACGTGGAGGACGCGCTAGCAGGCTGCTCTAGGAGTCATGTCTGGGTCCGTGGACGACCCAGAGCTGCTGACAATGTACCGTAGCACGTGCCGAGACGTGGAGGACGCGCTAGCAGGCTGCTCTAGGAGTCATGTCTGGGTCCGTGGACGACCCAGAGCTGCTGACAATGTACCGTGGCACGTGCCGAGACGTGGAGGACGCGCTAGTAGGCTGCTCTACGTCGATTACGCCAGAACGGAGGGTCATGCCACTTCGCCGATGTTGACAGCATTTAATTTGTTAAACAATGTTGCCGACCATGTAGATATAACTTCTAAATTAAACCATTTGAAATATAAATGCTTCGATATTGTTTCACGTAACTTATAGATTGTCCATTGTAGATTTTATTTTACTATACTTACTTTTGTGAGTTTTTAAAAGTTGTATTTTGTTTCCCAGATACATTTTAATTTTAAAGATTCCTTAATTTAGATAGTTATAAATTATTTTAAGTTACTTGTAAGATTATTACTTTCTCTCTTAAGTTTGAATCATAACTCGCTTAGCTTAGTGAGATGGAAACCAGGAAATTGATTGAAATGACACCAGCGTCTGTAATAACATATACCTTTTAATATTCATAAATCAGATGATTATTTCCTCCTTATTATGTAATAATAAATATTCGTGACAACCCTTTAAATAGAGGCCTCTGTGCCCTAACTCCTATTTATAAAATACAACTGAAATGACAAACACAATATAAATCAATACTCTCTTAAGCTAACAAATCATTAATAATGATCACTCTGTTCTGGCATGGCCAAAGTTCTTTAAGGCAACTTATACGTCACAGTCCACACCTTCCATATGAATACACACCCTTAACTCGATATTTAACATTTAATTTACATTGTTGGGCATGTAGCCGTTAATCTACCATTAAAGGTTTACTCAATTCACTTTATTAATAGTTTAGTCCTTTATATTTCATCCATCAATTACGCATCAAAATAATTACCCTTAAACCTTTCCAAATTAAACATTGTCACATTATATTACATTAAAATGTTAAGCCATGTGGGCCTTTATATTTTAATAATCAATTCATTTATGTAACAGTTATTCATTGACACTTACTAAATTAATTGAACGATGGTTAATGACATCGAGCTACTGCTATCTTTATGTACAACTATTTTACACCACAACTCGGCCTATAGGCCATTCTGGTTATGTCTACCGTCTTTAATTTATTTTAACAATTAACCCTGCCATTTACTCTGAGGCTACTTAAATTATATATATATATATATATATATATATATATATATATATATATTCCCCTTTCTGTTTGGATTATTTATTGCTTGTCTTAGTAATCTTTAACTTTTAATATCTTCATCATTGCTTAATCATTATTATTATCAAATAATTTCCCTTAACCTTCGACTGTTCTCTCAAATTTTTCCCTTTTAACTAGAGGTGCAATTTAGTGAAGATCACATACCACGCAGTCCGGAATTTTGGCTGTCAGGCGGTCTCCCTGCGTTGTCGGTCGGTCCTTGGCCTCTCCGTGGTCCCGTCCAGTGGTCAAGGTGTCCAGGAGTGGTCCAGCGTCCAGAAGTGGTCCCGGGTCCCTTTGTCGGTGGTTGTCTTGAAGAATTCTCCCAAGGCTCCTCCGGTCGCAGACACGGTCCGTCCTCTTCTCCCTCTGGGTTGTGGTCGCTGTAGTGCTTCTGTTGGCTCCGCGTTGGTGGACTTTGGTTGTAAAGGTCGACAACACCCGGTATTTTACTATAACCTAAGTGTTGCGGGACTTACTCGATCCAGCCCCCCTTACTTCCCAACACTTCACTTCTTGCCTCTCTTTTCCTGACTGTCCATCCTCTCTCCTCGATATGTTTCCCCCGATATCGTGTTTCCCCCAAATTCGGTCGACCACGCCCACGTCAACCAATCACGTCGATTCTGGACTCCTACACCCGCCGTGATTCGTGTCCGTAGCTGGTCAGCATTCCGCCGCCATCATTGGAATTTTTGGTGAGTTACTTTGATTTTGTCGCTTGAACCCTAGGTCATTTACCTGTGTAATTTGACCGTTTATTTCCTGTTTTGTTACTCTGTCATTTCCTGTTGTTCCCAATTCCAAGTCTTTGACCTCAGCTTTACTTCGTAGTTAATTGTACTCATATTTTTAAGATTTTATTTTAGGGATTTTATTAACCAATAATGTTCATAATGTTTACATACTGTTATTTAAATTTGGTTTTTAATACAAAGATAATAACTTTTTTAATCTAACTTTTTTCTGGGGAGGTAAAGATTAGCATGGGGTTCCCTTATAATTGGGCTTCACGCAGGTAAGGGCTACCTTTTGCAGTAGTTTCATATGTCTTTGAATCTTATATTTTGTTGTTGTTAAATTTACCACGGTACTATTAAGTAGTTGGTAAATATGTTGGTTTTGTACAAAATTGTATTTCTATCCCTGCAATAAAGAGGTTTCTATTCTATTCTGTAGACGGATGCAAGTCGCTACAAGTTGGCGTCCCAAGGCAGTAACTGATCACTGAGAGCAAGTTTCCTGACACCTAGACAGTTTTACAAATTTAACTCTACCGTTAATGTTTAATTTGACTTTTTAGTTCAGCATGAAACATTCAGCATAACCAACTGAAACAGGTTTACGAGTAAAGATACAGTTTATAAACATACTATTTACGAAAAGTAAATATGAGAAATAATTAAAAGAATTTGTTCAGTGAAAACATTACCTTTACTTTACACAAATAATTATTGTAAATTAAGTAGCTCGATTGTAAATAGACAAGCTTACGATGTAAAGGCATAGATTTTTTCATTTTTGGTTGTTGTTGAATGCAACAAAATGAAAGATCTAAAGAAGGGTAAGCGATTGACGGTCAGGCCACTTCGCTGTTGGAAAACTACGTCGATTTATGGTGTCAACAATCTACTTCAGATAGAAAACCATAACTTTAATAAACATATTTTCGTTTTCCCTTAATAGATTTTCCTACCGCGAAAGTCAACAGGCATATTGCAATGGCCTTGAGAAAATGGCGAGCATTAACGGAACTCTGAAACTGGAGGATTAGTAGTCTTGTATATGCAGTTTGTGCAGCATACTTCTCCAGAGAGCGATGACTCAAGTAAACTAAACTGTTTTGGCTGTTCAGATTATAAGGTCTTTCTTTCCTCTATTTAAGCTTTTAGCTTAACAAATAGAACGCTCCTTTTCCATTACTGGGGTTTTCATTTCATTAGTTAGAAATAAATACCCCCGTATCAGCAAACCTGCATACTCAGCGAATTTCCAATGCATATTAATTTATCTTAATACCACATAAAGCCACATACCAAGTTTCATCAATATACATTCATAAATAAACGATTTATGACATTTTAATTATTCTCCATAAGAATAACATGGCGGCTGAGTATGCAGGTTTGCTGAAATAAGGAACACTAAAAATGGGCTTTTATACAAATATCAATATAACTCAACTAGGTAAAGCCACATACCAAGTTCTATTAATTTATGTTCATAATTAAAGGAGATAACACGTTAATTATTCTCCATAAGAATAACATGGGGCTGAGTATGCAGGTTTGCTGCTACGGGAACTATTGGGCAAAAAATGGATTTTTGTGCAAATATCAATAGACCACAATGAAATGAAGCAATATACCAAGTTTCGTCAGGATAAGTTGATAAATAAGCGAGATATACAATTTTTCTTATCCTCCATAAGAATAACATTGGACAACGTACTGTGTTTAGCACTTTCAATATCTCAGTAACCAATTGACGTAGAGCAATGATTAAAACATCAAATTGTGCGTCTTTTTAAGCTGATTCCAATGGGAAAAAATAAAATTTTACTTTTTCAAAAATTGTATGTAAAAAACTCAAAAAACCCATTTTTGGGGTACAAAACCCCCCCAAAATACCCCTTCGGATAGGTCGATCCGTCTGGTTTTCGAACTTCAAGTCATAAATGCTGCTTTACACGTTTGTACCAAATTTCATCAAAATCGGACCTTTTTTACGAGAGTTATCGCACCCAAGGACACACACACATATATATACAGTTTCGAACGAATGGTGTTTTTGGGGTCTGGGGACCTCAAAACGAAAAGTTATCATGGTCCCGGGCCTAGGTCTTACCATGCCGACTACGGTAATAGCTTCTTCCCTATAGGGGAAATTCGCTAAAAGTAATAATTACAACATTTGAAACTTTTAACAATACTGTGATCGTAAACATAATTAATTACAAAGATCAATTCTCACAATTTTAATGGATCTTAGATTGATAAACAGTTTAAAAGTTGTTAGGACATAATAGTTGCAGAATGCTCAACAATAATCTTTGACTACATTTATTTATATTTAATACAATGTTAATTTCAAATACTGCTTACGGAAAAATGGAGTAAGCCCAATTTATCTTTTAAATTACACCGAACGTGCACTTAAGTTTATTCGGAGGTATTTTTATTTTTATAAATTGAGTTAGGAACATTTATTTTTTCCGGCAGGTTTCCAGTCTTTTTATTATATTAACGGTCCTGAAGTTTGTAGGAAAGCCGTGGAGTAAATACATAACTAGCTATTCAGAAAGGATGCTTTTACTCATACCTAGGAAAATAAAATTCTCTCAAAAGAATTGTTACCGGATGGCATGTAATTCATGGCTCATAAATTGTGCTTTATGTAACGAAGAAACGTACACTCGTGTGTGTTCAAGCTCAGTAATCGTCATACTGTATTAGTGTATTAATCGTAAGAACCAAGCCAATATATATATTTAAAAATTGTATCAGGGCTGCATTTAAATATAAACAGTTTTACGGAGCCAGTTTATTAAAAGATTATTTATTTAAATAGACACTGATGCTAATAGAACGAATACTAAGAATAAAATGAAAATAATATAGTTTATAAGATTATTAACGTAAGTTATTTTTATTTTATTTTATTTCCATGCTTCACAACAGGTTTGTGCCTATCTGTACCCAATTACAATGAAGCAGTTACATAACATTAAAATAACAATAACTGTGGTTGAGGGTCTTTAAGTCCTTTGCATCTTGTCAGTACTCACATTAAACCAACACTGTTGATAGCAACAAAAACAGACATTTCAATACATAATAGAATGAATGTAAAATGCAACATCTTATAAATAAATTAAATACAGCAAACTGGAACCAATACAAATATCACCAATGCAAAGGAGCTTATATTTCTAATTGCATGATCATAGAAGAAAACAAAAAAGAAGAAAAAGCTTTCATATATAAATACAAACTAGAGTAGTGATAAACAATTAGTACCATATTATCAGGAAATAATTTCCTGCTCCAAGTTATATCATTAGCTGTATCTCACAACAAATACCGCCGCGGCGCCGTCAAATGACCACCTACGCGGAATTAATTCATCTTAATTTCTAAAACTAATAGAGTTCGTAGAATTATTAATTTTTCAACTGACTGTACAATAGAATTAGTTTTAGATAGTAACCTCTAGCAACACAGCTCACACGACCTGTTGAAAACAAGACTTATTTGCCGCTATTAATAAAAGGTTATTCTAAAGATATATTTATGCAAATTGATTTCCAAGTTTAAATAAACAAAACTGTGCTAAAATATTACGCATATGTATTATGAATTGATAAAATAAATCTGCGTAGATTGATTGTTGATGTTAACGTTATAATGTTTTTTGTTGTTGCACTACTTGCTTTTACCTAGTATTTTTAATGAAAGACCTTAATCACGATGATTATTTTCCTTACAAAATATTATTTACTGTAAAAAGTAAAACTAACTAAACTAATTACAAAGCAGAATAATTTGTGTTACACAAGAAAAACTAGTATGAACAATAATGATACAAAAATAAACGTTACAGCGAATAACTAACCGGAAACAAACTTGTTTAACACTGAAAGTCAGTTACATGTCGTGTTTAGCCGATCTATCACCAGGTACAACTATCACGGGTTCGCTGTCACGCAAGACATATTGGCGCTTCGTAGGGCTGCTCCATTGCATCGCTATACCATGTTTATTTGCAGAACCAGTTTCATGTCGTATTCAGTCGACCAATGTTCACTGGGCATGTGGTGCTCTCATCAGAAACACCTACTAGAACTACTACTACTACTACTAGAACTAATTTTGATTCGGAATCGTTTCGAGAAGTTTCGCTGGTTTATTCCGAATTTCAATGTTGTATTTGATTATCTTGTACGGTTTTATAGTTGCTAATACAGTTAAAACTACCCAGTTTTGGTTGTTATACGTGGCACAGGCTTATCGTACAATCAATGTTTTAACCCAGTAGTTGATAGTGTAACACCAGCGGTTATCAAGAGACTTTGGTACTTCTCAATTAGGCAGCAACTTATTAGGCACATTATTAAACGCTCATGTCTTTTAAGACATTTTAGAAAAAAGACTACCTGCTGTGAGATAAACATATACACTTCGTTTAGGATTAAAACTGCATTATACGCTATTCTATATATTCTAAACCACTAAATCCAATAAAATACCGAATTATTTAGTAAATGATTAATAAATATATATCTAGTAAGAACTAATCTCGTTAAAATTACTTCAGTGTTAGTTAATTAGTGCCTTAGTTAAAGACCGGCTACAGGCAACCCATGTTTGGCTTTTGTAGCTGGAAACTGTAACACTGTTCAATTTGTACTTCCGCAATGTATTAAGAAATAAGATAACAAATTGTATCGGAAAACTGACTCATAATTTTCTCTTTCAATCATTGAATTCCTATATTTTAATATATATAAATTACTGTTGCCAACAAATACAATTTTTGGGTGCACCTTTTCCAAAATTATTCACCCACTCCCTTTTTCACCTTTCATTGGATGCAATGCAGAGTCATTTGTTACACACAGTGGATTACAGAGGACAAGAAATACCCCCTCCCCTCTGGGTTTAGGTGGCGACATATTTTGAATATCGTCTAGTGTCTTTGTTAGATAAACTATATCTCGTTTAAATTAAATTTATCAATAAATAGAAGATAAATAATAACCGATTGACCCTCTAAAAGAATAACATTGGACGACGTACATCGTTTACATCTAATTGGAAATTTCATTTTTCTCCGCAACCAATAACCGTAAGAAATAATTCAATATATTAGGTTTTTTAGCTCTTTTTGATGGTTATAAAAACATTTAATCGAAAAATTATAGTTATGTGCAGATAACAAATTTATTGGTATCTGAAAACTGGCACATTATTTCACCCTTTTCTCCCTATTTTAATCAATATATTATTAAAAATAGAGTATAAAGTACGGTAGCATGTAGCATATTTGTAGAAAGTCATTCAGTTAACAAATATCACTGCAGGAGGCACTACAGACACTTGCTACAATCACAGTCAGCCGTGTTACGGAGTTATAATGTCCTAGTAAAAAAAGGTGCAAGTTAACAAAGCTAAATACGTAACATTCAAAGAAAGAAAATCCCCCCCCCCAAAAAAAAATCAGCTGGGATATATCCTGTATATTCTCTATCGTTCGTTGTTAACTTAACCAACATATCAAAGTTTTAATTAAATTGGAAAGATTGATTACATCTTTTTAAATTAAATCTTATTTAAATCTAATTGGAAGATTAGATTAAATAAGAAAGGAACGATAATTTTGTATTTCCCATAACAACAATTAAAATTGGACAACGTACTTGGTTTACTTTTAAATGAAAGTTCAATTTAATCCGCAACCCGCAACTATTAGTCGTATGATAATGATTCAAAATTGTAATTATTTTTTTTTGGGGGGGATTTAGTTAATATTGATAAGCAAATTTTACCTAAAGATTATGGTTTTATAACAACTCTAAAAGTCAGTGTTTTAGAATTTAACCGATAATTACCCTTCAAAATGTTATAGTCGTTGGCTAAGTGGTAAAGGGGGTGGACACCGAAACCATGGCAGCGGCCCTGTCGTAGGTTCGAATCCTGCCAATGCGGTTTGATACGTAATGGCAGGATTATCATCACCAAATGATCTGCACAGCTGTAATGCGCTAGTCCCCTCTCTGTCATGCAGTCCCGCTCTCAAATAATCGCCTACGATTCAGCCACAGTTCTGCCGTGCTACACGAATATGCGGTGTGCAATATTTTAAGCAAATTCATTGTATATGGCCTATGCAAAAACGGTAGAGGTTATTCCAAGGTAGAGCTGTTAGTGCGGTACCAATAATTACTGTTTGTTTCACTCTGTCCATACTTGAGTTCATGCTGATGAAGGCGGAAGAGTGTTATAGCCATTGTGGAATTGGAATAATCGTTTGCAATTCAAATTGATCGGTTCGTTTTATTACTAACGGATGATTCATTTACAGCTTAAAATGCAAGAACGCAGCAATGCGAGTAACCAAAGTAACCTCGCTGAGGAATTTGTACTTAAAATCATTAAGTTCATTAATTAAAATGTACATGGAACTAGCACGTTGATGGCGGTGATGTAAGAATGCCAACTACCTAGAGTGCCATTAAGTTTATATCTGGGACACACATTAAGCTTTGAGGCAGGATCCGGTAAGTACTTGCCCTCAATGAGCTCCTACATAAACTGCATTCTCAAGTTTACCCTCTGCCTCTCCCGATCAATAATGAACATACCACAGCGCAGTTTAAAGTACAGAGCAAGGGGTACAATTAGCCAAGTTAAACCAAGCTCACATAAGAAGCTGCCCGATAGTTGTTCACTCACTCGCTATTTTATGGAAAATGTAAGTAATCCTAACAATATCAGGATTGCTATACAACACTTAAATTCCTAACAATATCAGGATTGCTATACAACACTTAAATTCCTAACAATATCAGGATTGCTATACAACACTTAAATCCATAAAAGTACCAATGGTTTTGCGCGAATTTTGATTCAAGATAGTTTATAGATTTCTTTAGTTTTCATGACACCCGCTCAGTCGTAAACCTGCGATACAACTCTGTAAATCGTGTATCTAAGTTACGCGAGAGTCAATAAGCAATGTTATACTACTTTTAATGTAAAAAAGGCTAAATCGTAAAATACAAAATATATTTTTATTCTGTGATGTCGATTATTTATAATGCGCTCTAATAAATTATATTATTGGTTTCCCTATGTCTTGAATAAATTTAAAAAAAAACTGAGATATAGTTAAGTGTATATACTTGGCAAGTTGATTTATGTGGTAGTAAGACACATAATATGTATGCACTAGCTGTTGTTAGTCGGTCAAAAATGGCGGGCTTAAGCAAACTAAAAAGTATTGTTCACTAGTTATAAAGTAAATTTAATGGCTTAACAATTTGTATTTAAAAAGCTAATTTTTAATTGCATGTAAAAAATGGGAATTCTCCGTGCAAAATTTGAAGGTGTAATAAAGCCCAAACACAATGCATATTAAATATTAATTAAAACGTGTCTAAATTCAAAAAGTTTTTACGAAAGACATTTTACGCCTGCATGCAATAGCCCAAAAGGGTTTAGTTTAAACTTTGTTGTTAGTTTAGTTTCGGATGTTGAATCAAACCCATTTTGGTGTCACTTATTTTATATTTATTATATAGCCACAATTTGATTCTTAAAAACTGAAGTTAAATGTTATTAGGTATTTAAAGGTTTATTCAACGGGTTCAGATTTGTAATAAAAATTAACCTAAGTGCAAAAGAAAAAAAATACGGTCTACATATTTACCAACATTTAATTGTATTTCATCTGCTAACATACAAACTATCTAAAGTCAGACCAACAAAAAGAAATAATTTATATATCTACTAGCTCTTCCCGCAGGCTTCGCCCTGCAAATAATAATTTATAATACCCCGGAGCAGCAAACCTGCGTACTCAGCGAATTTCCAAAGCATATATATGTATCTTAATACCACATAAAGCCACATACCAAGTTTCATCAACACTAAATATTTTAAGCAAATTAATTGTATATTAATATTTGTGTATTAATTGTAATTAACTGTATTGTATTGTAATTAATTGTATATGGCTGGTTTTCATAAATAAACGATGTATGAAATTTTAATTATTCTCCATAAGAATAATACCCCCGTAGCAGCAAACCTGCGTACTCAGCGAATTTCCGATGCATATATGTATCTTAATACCACATAAATCCACATACCAAGTTTCATCAATATACATTCATAAATAAATGATTTATGACATTTTAATTATTCTCCATAAGAACAACATGGCGGCTGAGTATGCAGGATTGCTGAATCAAGGAACACTAAAAATGGGGTTTTATACAAAAATGAATATAACTCAAGAAGGTAAAGCCACATACCAAATTTGATTAATTTATGTTCATAATTAAGGGAGATAACTAGTTACTTATTCTCCATAAGAATAACATGGGAGCTGAGTACGCAGGTTTGCTGCTACGGGAACTATCAGCCAAAAAATGTTTTTTAGTGCAAATATCAATAGACCACAACGATATGAAGCAATATACCAAGTTTCATCAGTATAAGTTGATAAATAAGCGAGATATACAATTTTTCTTATTCTCCATAAGAATAACATTGGACAACGTACTGTGTTTAGCACTTTCAATATCTTGGAAACCAATTGACGTAGAGCAATTATCAAAACACCAAATTGTTTGTTTTTTTAAGCTAAATTTAATAGTGAAAACTAAAATCGGATTTACTAAAATATTATTTGTAAAAAAGTCAAAAAACCTATTTTTGGGGTACAAAACCCCCCCAAAATACCCTTTCGGATAAGTCGATCTGTCTGGTTTTCGAACTTAAAGCCATAAATGATGCTTTACATGTTTGTTACAAATTTCATCAAAATCGGATCATTTTTACGAGAGTTATCGCACCCACGGACACATATGTATATATATATATATACAGTTTTGAACGAATGGTGTTTTTGGCTTCTGGGGACCTCAAAACGAAAAGTTATCATGGCCCCGGGCCTAGGTCTTACCATGCAGACTACGGTAATAGCTTCTTCCCTATAGGGGAAATTCGCTAACATAGCGGCTGAGTATGCAGGTTTGCTGAAGCAAGGAACACGAAAAATGGGGTTTTAACAAAAAATCAATATAACTCAAGTGGGTAAAGCCACATACCAAATGTTATTAATTCATGTTCATAATTAAGGGAGATAACACGTTACTTATTCTCCATAAGAATAACATGGGGGCTGAGTACGCAGTTTTGCTGCTACGGGAACTATCGGGCAAAAAATTTTTTTTAGTATAAATATCAATAGACCACAACCCTGTGAAGCAATTTACCAATTTTCATCAGAATAAGTCGATAAATAAGCAAAATATACAATTGTTCTTATTCTCCATAAGAATAACATTGGACAACGTACTGTGTTTAGCACTTTTAATATCTCTGTAACCATTTGACGTAGAGCAAAGATCAAGACACCAAATTGTGCGTCTTTTTAAGCTGATTCCAATGGAAAAAACTAAAATTTGACTTTTTCAAAAATTATGTGTAAAAAACTCAAAAACCTATTTTTGGGGAACAAAACCCCCCAAAATACCCTTCGGATAGGTCGATCTGTCTGGTTTTCTAACTTTAAGTCATAAATGCTACTTTACACGTCTATACCAAATTTCGTCAAAATTGGTTTATTTTTACGAGAGTTATCGTGCTCACGGAAATATATATATATACATATATATATATATATATATATATATATATATATATATATATATAAAGTTTTGAACGAATGGTGTTTTTGGCATCTGGGGACCTCAAAACGAAAAGTTATCATGGTCCTGGGCCTAGGTCTTACCATGCCGACTACTAATAGCTTCTTCCAGGGGAAATTCGCTAAAACTAAGACAGTTGTGTGTGCTGCATTCTGTGGTTATCCCGTGGAACTACTACGAATCGAGATCAGCTGTTTGTATTTTCATCAGGTCAAACTTAAAGTGAATGTCCATAAGAATAACACAGGATTGGAACTTTGACTCCCCGTGGGACGGAGCCCTATGGGAATTTATTAAAGGCCTTTCTTAGTAAGCACCTTAGACCCAAGAGGAAGGTATGTTCCAAATTTCATTGCAATCCATCCTGTGGATTTTGAGATTTCGTGGTGAGTAAGTCAGTGAGTTAGTCAGTAGTATTTGGATTTTATATATTAAGAATATTTATCTATCTATCTTCTATATAGTATTAATAAGCTACATGCAAACTTTGTAAACAATAAGGCTTGTTTGTTTTGTGATTTACACCCCCCCCCCCCCCGGTATATTATGCACTAAAACGCGCGTCTAGCTGTGTAGATGTGCAAACTTGCTTTAGATTTTCGATTTAGATCTCAGGGATCGGCTCCATGGGAGTTCCAAGTCCCCATGTTATTTATATGGATGAGAGTTTTATTTGGCTTATGTCACATGTGTTTTTTCTTAATTCAATTAAATTAAATAATCAGCTGTTATAAGGATTACATATAACTACAGACTGTAATTATTTTGTTTACTATTTAAATATTCTATTTTCGCTTCTCAAGCTGCGCATAGGAAATTCTAGTACTGTATACTAATACTGTACTGTATTCTAGTACTGTATAAACTGTACGGAAAAATATTTTACATTTTATTCAATGCTAATAGGATAGGCCAATCAATATTCCATACTTTTCTTATATATTGCATTCAATTTCTTACCAGAGTGGTATCCAGTTTCATCCAATACAGCACAAGAAATCTAAATCGAATTACAATTTTAGATAAACAAACTGAATCGGAATTTTAAACTACAACTACGCAACTGAAATATAGTTTACTGGATTATATCAATCGTCTTAACTTTCACAAACCTTATGTGGTTCATTTTGTTTGTTTATATACTCAAACACAAATCGCTAAACTACTTTAGGGAGTATAATGGATATCAGGTTTAAAAGTTTATCAGTTTAAAAGGGTTTAAACTAAAACAAACTAAATAAAAACAAGCTTTACATGTTTGGCAAAATATCTTGGTACAATCTAAGTTTCAGTCTTCTGTTTAATAGTTGCAATCCAATTCCAAAATGTCTAGCTCCCGGTACATTAGGCAGACGGTGTGAAAACTTTGTTGTAACCTTCTTGACGTATTCCGTTATAAAGTCGACTCCAAGTTCCCGGTGTAATTGAATGTTTCGGATGCACCAAGGCGAATTTACAGCAATTCTTAGCACTTTATTTTGAAATACTTGAATTTTTGAAAGTTTACTTGTAGAAATAGTGAGTCCCCATACCTGACAGGCGTACAGTATAAGGGGACGAAGAATACTTTTGTATTTTAAAATGGTACAGGAAGGTTTAAGAGAAGATCTTCTGTTAATGAGAGGGTAAAGGATGGATAGTCGAGAATATGCTTGGTTTAATTTTGAATTTACATGAAGGTTGAAGTTTTTGGTCCAAAAGAACTCCCAAGTATTTTACTGCCAGGTCTTAAGGGTTCCAATTTATTGTACTGTTATTAATAACAATTCCCGGTGGCATTTGAAATTTTCTTAATAAGAAGATTTTTGCTTCGGATTTTGTTGGATTCAAGCATAGATTCCACCTGTTGAACGATTGAACAATACCATCAGTTGAAGCTTGAAGTTGTTGTTTTGCTTCGATAATGTCTTTTCTCTGAGTGATAATTGCAGTGTCGTCTGCGTACATGGCCAGAGTAGCGTCTAGTGGAATAGGAATATCATACATGAAGATGTTAAAAAGTAATGGTCCCAAAATTAATCCTTGGGGCACCCCTGCAGAAATTCGGCGATATGCAAACGACGAGGAATT
Source organism: Allygus modestus (assembly GCA_963675035.1). NCBI lineage: Eukaryota > Metazoa > Arthropoda > Insecta > Hemiptera > Cicadellidae > Allygus > Allygus modestus. The sequence continues at coordinate 96,675,453 of OY776111.1, read as the reverse complement.
AATTTGTACACAAAATTGTCTATTAAAAAGAAATGATTTTAATAAACGTTTTAAATACAATGGAAATCCTAAGCAATCAAGTTTGTAAATTAGACCTGCATGCCATACCTTGTCGAAGGCTTGTGAGACGTCAAAGAAAATTGCAGCAGAGTGTTCTCTTTTTTCGAATCCTTGTACAATAGTTTCTGTTATACGCTGGACTTGGTGAGTGGTTGAATGTTGTGGTCTAAATCCGAACTGATCCGGAGGGATTGCATCAGTGGCTTCAATGAATTTGTTTAATCTCCTCTGGATAACCTTCTCGAACAGGCTTGATAGACAGGATAGAAGACTTATTGGTCTGTAACTGGATGTAGAAAACTTTGGTTTGTGAAAAAACAATAATATCTGCCTTTTTCCAAGAGTCAGGGAAATATCCTTTATGTATACAAGAATTCAAAATAGAGGTTAAAACCGATATTGCTTTTGATGTGAGGTTTTTTAGAACAATATTTGGGATAAGGTCAGGTCCAGGTGATTTGCGCAAGGGAAGCTTCTTTATCTCAGATGGGGCGACGTACTTGATGGGTAGCTCAACTGTAAAGGTTTCATTTGTAAAGTTGTCGTTGACGAGGGCTTCAGTATCATCATCACTTACGTTATTAGGAGAGAATGCTTCCTAAGCTCACTTCTCAAGATCACTTTCATAAATATTGTTGCTATGTCTTAGTGGTGGGATCGCGGTGGAAGTGCGTAGTATCCGTTTAGTAGCTTGCCAGAGACTGGAGTCACTTGGATTGATATCACTGACATAAGCTTTGTAAGACATAATTTTGTACTCGTCGATTTCCCAATGAGACATAAACCCCTATAACACAATTCTATGAGTGCCACTTTTGGCAAACCGGTCAATAATCTTTACTGGGTCAACGTAAATATCCTTGTGGATATTTAGCAAAGCTAAACCTACCAGTCTATTTTCTGAAATGGTTGACCTTAGATACGTTTTTGTAAGGCGTTATGTTGAAAAAGATCTTTCTGAACTAGCATTACTCACAGGCAATGTACACATGATTCTCAAAAGTTTATTTAGCAACGGGAATTCCTCCTCGTCGCACTTGCGAAGAACTTCAAGAGCCTTCGATGGCAGTTCTTCTCCGTTTCCTTGTTTTTTTTTTGTTTCCAATAATTTTGCCATTGAAAAAGTTCCGCTTTTGGTCTAAAGTAGTTAATTTCCTTAGAGCCTTCCAATACGTCATCAAACTGGTCTAACACATGTTTCAAAGTGCTCAATACCTCGAAAACATTTTCCGCATGTACAACCGACTCAGGTAACAACAGAGGCATGTTTAGGATATTCATTACTTCTGGGCTGAACCTTTCCTTCATATCTACTATTATATTTTCGAGGAGAGGAATGTATACAGAGATACGATAGAATTCTTCGACGGAATCGACTTGGTAGTTGGCAAGCTGTGTTTGGAGTCCACAGACTCTGGGCTCCTAATGTATCGGCCATTGATTCGGCCTCACAAAACGCAACATGGAAATATTCTTCTGAGCTTTATCTTTGTTCTTCAAGAGTTTTCAATAGATTACCAACTACCGTTTCTACTCTGGCCACATCAAGGTTTTCTTTTTTTAGGATTAAGCTCAGTGACAGAGTTGACGATAGTACATCACCCAGACAGAAAAGCCCAATGATGAACTGGGTATCAGCTAATGATCTAAGCAATATACTTGCTTTCCCAGCAGTTTGCTTATCTCTCCACTGTGAGATTTTGTCTGAAGCATTTGCAATGTCTGGCAAACTCACTGTGAACCGAATGACACCATCATGACGTTCTGCCCACCTCGTTTCGCATAGCTTGACAAATGTTTTCCCTAAAAAGAGTTTTAAAGCTACATCCCGTTTGGGATATGAAAAAAAGAAATTACTTCTTTCATAACGCTCACTGTTTTCTCAATTTGGGCGACCTTTGAGCTTTTTTAAATACTATTGTTCAGCTTGTGACTGTAGCAAGGGGTTATAATAGCATTCGTTGCTTCTTTTCCTTCACGGCTCCACAATCTGAAGACATCATTACGGAACAACCGTCTGTCGAAATCTCGATGCATTCGGATATCAGTAAATGTATAATTCACATCATTCATTGTACTACCGATTAATTTTCCAAGATTTTCACCAGTCAGAGATAGTTTGTCGGTCACATTTTCATTCTCCTGGTCATCTTCAACAACTTCATCGGTAAGTGATAAGTTCTGGAAAGCATCTATGAACGTTAAGAAATCTTCTCTGATGTGGAATTCTCCATTTGTGTTGTACACGTATCGCAAGACGAGGCTGATTTGGGACTTGTGAGCAAATTACTTGTGTCATCGAATATGATTGAATACATTTTTGCTTTAGGTACTCTTGAAACAATTTGCTCAATGATCTCTTGTCTACAACATTCAACAATTGCATAGTTTTGCTTAGATATGTTGCTCTTGATGATGCAGTTTTTAGATGGTTTTGTAGAATGGTGTCTCCAGAGTCTATTCTAAACTTTAACAAGGCTTTAAAATTGCCTTAATCTACAGTGGACATTGAATCAGAAAGGTCTCCATCGTCAAGATGACCTCGAAGGGGAATGTTCTGCCTTCCTAACAATATAACAGTTTTAACGATAGGAACCAGTTTTTCTCTGTTCTCCTTAGCTTTAAGACGTTCGTGACTTATAAGATTACAGATTTCTAGCTGAGCTGAATGGAACTTAGGAAATCTGTACCTGCCTGAACAGCTACTTTATGGTACTGTGCATTACAGTGAGTTTCAAGATCACCAAACGTTCCACTGAGATTCTTAAAATTTGTTAAAGGTTCAGTGACCAAGGATTTCAGTGGGACATTTTTCCGATAACCTCCTTCGTGTCTGTTTGCAAACAAAGGGCAGTAATTACAAAATAGTCCTTTTTTGATATCAGATAATACAAGCCAGCTTTTGTGACTTTCTAAGTGACTCATTCTTACAAAGTTTTTAACGTCTTTTCCATGGTAATTCATAGAAGAGAAGGGAAAATCATAACTATTTGATGGAACCCAATGATTTTCCAATAATTTCATCTTTGTGAAATCGTCGGTATGTAATTGTAAATACCAGCCACCCTTGAAAACACCATATTAATACCATAGGAATGTTTTAGATAGGCCTATTAGGTAATTTAAGTATTATTTTATAGAGAGAAACAATATTAAATAGCCTAGTCAATAAATATATAATAGCCTATATTACCATGTAACAACATTTCTTCATAATCAATATCAATCTATTTTAATAATTTTCCAAATTCCAAATTTAGCTCTTTAGCAGTTTTTATATTGTGTACGTGTAAAAGTGGGCAACAAGAGCCAACAGTGATCTAGTGAACCATTACATATGTGATTTCTTACAACAATACCAGAACCTTCCCTTCTCTTTCATGATAGCCAAGTGTTAACATGTTTTCCCAGCCTAATAATCCCATTAAATTAGTATTTGGGTACTAAAAGTCCAAATTTGTATTTAGAAAGAAGAGCTACAGGCCGTATTTGACCCTTTTGCAAGGCCGAGAAGATTTATTTACCTGTAGCGAAGAATTTTTTAAACAATGGCGAGATCCATCCTTTTTCTTGTACCAAGGAAGCCACTGAAGTACAGATTAGGCTATAAACTTTTATTGATTTATTAACTAATTAAAGTCCAAGTCAAATTTATTATCAATCAGAACTTTCAATCAATTTTATCAAGAAGAATTTTAACGTGAATTTTATTGTTTCCAGTTAATTTTGAAGCTTTTAATATCTAATTGAACAATTCATAATATCTACTATGTATTTTTGAGAGCGTCACCTGACTGCTGGACATTGTAAACCTTTCAGTGAACTACAGCTTATCCACCTGCTACTGAGCGACATTTAATTATTCAGATTCCAAATCATAATTTATTCAGAACTTTATTTAATATTATGTTTATTTATCAAGAGTTTATTAAGGACAAACGATCATAATAATACATTTTAACGCCGCACGATACCCCAACCTGAGATATGAATTCCATGTGAACCCTGAGACAATCAAATACATTTTTGTTTAAATAATAACTGTCAAAGTAAATATCAGAGTTTTCCCCAAGTTTGTAAATATATTTTTAGTCCCTTTTCATCTTAAATAATATCTGTTTTGTATGATTAATCAATAGGTTTTGTATGATTAATGAATAATCAATAGGTTTGTTCTGTACCCATGAGTTTTCATTGTAGGCAGAGACGCCATTATTTTAGTGTCATTAATTGTAAGCAGTGAAGAAGAACGTATAGACAGTTGGAGTAACATTACCCATAACCCCTAGCTAGCAGAAGGCATTAACTTCTGAGTTTTGTTTATAAAAATTCAAGTAGGTTAAGAAAGAAAGAATGAAGTTATTATTATCAAAATAAAATAATCAATAAGAAAATAGTTAAACAATTTTAAATTTAAAGAAAAGTAGTATTATTACATCATATTACAAGACAAGTTAAACCATAAATTCTTACAACAAGAGGAAGGTAATGTATTTATTTCTAGAATAATTAAGTAGTTGTATTGTTAAGCTAATGTATTTAAATCTGAAAACTTACCGTAGTGAAACAGCGCATCCCTAGTTTACCGACATCATAAATAAATAAATAAATTCTTTACAATAATTCATATTTAAATATCAAACATGATCATGAAATTTAAGCGATCTAACGTCAAGTATTATAAAATATGTTTTGCAAAGTGAAGATAAAATCGTTTTATGCAGTTGACAATGTCAGAAATTCTCATTTCCCAAGCAAACATAGTTAAAGGAAATGAGGAAATGATTGCCAGGTCTGTGCCTTTCTCTTATTTATTTAGAACAACAATCTAGCACATTTAAACTCTCATTTATTTGCAACTAACTTGTTTAGTTTTCCAAACCTAAATCAAATACATGTTCAAACACCTCTGTTATGTTTTGTATGATAGCAGAAAAATATATCGTTTGATAGTTAAAATTCTCAAATTATAGGCAAAGTTTTTGTTGTCACTGATTAAAAGAAGCTATGAGAGGATAAAAATAAACGTTTCACCTTCTTTAGTTTGTAGAGAAAGCGTAGACTGGAGGCTGGCTGGGGTACCCCATTCCTGTTGTAGTTGGTAGGCCGACGTGAAGGCGTCTGTCTTGTCTAATATTGTTACCTTTTCACTGTCACTTATTAAAGTTTGAAATTAAAATATCCTCTCAAAATATCAGAAAACAAAAGATCCTTTTTGATTAAAAACAAGATTTTTTCCGAAGCAAATAATTAAAATTAATTAGGATTCACCAAATAGCGGGTAGCGCAATGCTGATGTGGTCGCCTTGATAGACGGCAGTGGACTGTGTGTGTGAGTGTGTGTGGTGGCCAAAGGTGATAAGAGAGTCCAAAGGTTAGAAGGGTTGGTCTCTGACATATCGCCCCCCTTGAACCAAAAAAAATAATAAAATGGGAAGTTGAGAACTCACAGAAAAGAAAAAATAAACAAAAAGGGGGTTTTAGGGCTGTAGCCAGTAAGTTAATGGATAGGAAGGCGGAATACCTTAACGGCAGGGTTGGTTAAGGTGCCTTTGGTTGTCTCGAGGTGGACTACTCGGACGATTCCATCCTTCCCCGGTGATACTCCTGTGATCCGACCCATCTTCCAGGTGAGTGGTGGAGAGTGGTCCTCGTGGACGATGACTAGGTCTCCAACTTGAAGGTTTGGTTGATGGGAAGTCCATTTTGAACGTTCCTGAAGAGATTGTAGGTATTCTCTCTGCCATCTGTTCCATAAATGTTGAGTGAAGGCTTGCATCAGTCTCCAACGCTGAAGATGACTAGAAGAGTCTAAGAGATATGGCTCAATGAGAGAAGTTAACGGACCACCAGTTAAAAAATTTCCTGGAGTTAAAGGCTGCATGTCATTAGGATCAGCCGAGAGCGGTGTGATGGGCCAAGAGTTCAAGATAGCCTCAATCCTGACGGTCAAAGTGAGAAATTCTTCGTATGCCAAAATTTGTTCACCCATAACTCTTGTGAGGTGATATTTCATACTCTTTACGGCTCGCTCCCAGAGTCCTCCTTGGTGAGGAGCACGTGGAGGATTAAAATGAAACTTAACTTGATGATTCTCCGCAAACTGTTGAGTAGCAGGACTACGCATGAGATCTTCAAAACACTTCTTCAGGGATGATGCAGCGCCGACAAAATTGGTACCGCAATCGGAGTACAAATCGGATACCAAGCCTCTACGAGATATAAACCTGGTTAGGCAAGCAATAAAGCCTTCGGCGGTCAAGTCGGTCACAACTTCCAAATGTATAGCCTTAGTGGCGAGACATATGAAAAGGCAGATATATACTTTCAGGGCTTGTGCTCCACGAAGTCTGAAAAATCTTATAGTAAATGGTCCTGCATAATCTACAGCAGATACATTAAAACAACGTGATGGGATCACTCGATCATAGGGAAGATCACCCATAAGTGGTGCGGTTAGCTTAGGTTTCGCACGAAAACATCGTAGGCATTTAAACAGACGGGATCGGATAACACTCCGTGCGCTAAGAATCCAAAACTTTTCTTGAAGTAAAGCTTGTAGCTGTTGAGGTCCTGCGTGTAGGTTAACCTTATGGTAGTGATCAATTAACATGTCAACTACAGCATGGTTCTTGGGCAGAATTATCTGATGCTTATTGGCATATGAAAGATTGGAATGTTTAAGACGTCCTCCAACTCTGATGATACCACTGTTATCTAAGAATGGAGATAAGCGTTGAAAGCGCTTGGAGCAAGTTTTTGTCTTCTTCAGAAGATCAATCTCTTGGGGAAATGTCTCTGCCTGTACTACCGAACAAATGCGCTTTTCAGATTCATCTAACTCTTCACGAGTTAATGGTTGAGTGATCTTGGACTTATTCTTGATACAAGTGATGAAGCGTAGAACATAGCCCATGATGTGCAGTAGTGACTTCCATGATGAATATCTAGGCTTACTGATGAATTCAAAATTACTGGATTTCTCTGTTGTCAGAAGATTAATAGAAGTAGACTTGACTTCAGGGTAGATCATCTTCTAATACAGTGAAGCGGGACGTAGGCCAAGAAGAAGGGGGTGATTGTAACCATAGTGGACCGAACCACCATAACTCATTATTCTTGAGGTTAGAGGCAGTCAAACCTCTGGAGGCGCAATCTGCAGGATTGTCATTGGTTGACACATGTTTCCAGATACATGAAGGAGTTAATTCCTGGATTAAGGACACACGATTGGCGACATAAAGTTTCAATCTATAAGCAGGTGTTTGAATCCATGATAAGGCTATCGTCGAATCGCTCCATGCGGTGATAGAGTCAATTTGAAATTTGTCAGAAAACTGTGCTACACAGTAATTAATTAAATTTGCTAAGATGTGGGCACCACAGAGTTCCAACCTTGGGATAGTGATGCGTTTGAGTGGTGCTACTTTGGATTTAGCAATCAATAAATTTACTGCAACATTACCTTGTGTGTCCTCTGTGCGTAGGTAGACACAGGCAGCATAGCCTAATTCGCTGGCATCAGCAAAACCATGTAACTGAATGTTTACAGCATTGTCCAGGGATAAATATCGTGGAATTCTCAAATCTTCAATCAAATGAAGTTCTTCAATAAACTCTGACCATCGGTCCGCAACTTCAATAGGAAGGGGAGCATCCCATTCTAGGCCTAATGCCCTAGAACACATGTTGCATAAAAGCTTTGGCCCACAGTGTAAGAGGAGCTAGCATACCTGTAACGTCATAAATTCTGGCAATAGTAAACAGAATAGACCTCTTAGTGAACATTGTTGAAGGTTACTGAATTGAATATGAAAAGTAATCTGCTTCAGGGTTCCATTTCAGACCTAAAATTCCAACAAAGTGTTGATCAAGTACGACAGTAGTGACATAATGTTCTGCTGGTAGGCCTTCAAAAATTAGTTTATTATTCGAAGTCCATTTACGCAGTTCAAAACCACCTTTTCCTAGTAGGCTTATCACCTCATTGTGCAAAGTTAAAGCTTCTTGGGTTGAGTTTGCACCTAGGAGGGCATCATCCACATAGATTTGTTGCTGAAGAATCTTACAAGTCTTGGGGTAGTTTTCCTCTTCTTTCTTGATGAGTTATTGAATGACTCGGTTGGCAAGGAACGGAGAAGATGTCATTCCAAATGTCACTGTGGTCAACTGGTAAGTCTTGAGCGGGTGTGAAGGGTGATTTCTCCAATAAATAAGTTGAAATAACTGGTCGTCATGATGGATAGATATCATTCTGAACATCTGCTTGATGTCGCACGTGAACGCAATTTTATAAAAGCGGAAGCGAAAAATAATGTCTCTAATTTCGTTGTGAAGTTTTGGTCCCTGATGAAGGATATTGTTCAGCGAAAGACCAGAAGTTGTGGGTGCAGAAGCGTTGAACACAACACGGATTTTATTATCCTTATAAACACTATGATGAGGCAAAAAACAGTGATTTTCAGAAATGTTGGAGGTTTCACTAAGTTTCATGTGGCCAGAGGATAGATATTCATCCATAAAATCCACATAGTTGCGTTTGAGCTCAGGGTTTGATTCAAATTTGCGTTCCATAGAAAGAAAAGTTTTCTTAGCGATATTCGAAGACTCCCCTAATTTTCTCGGATCATCTTTAAATGGCAGTCGGCAAACAAACCTACCACTACTGTCTCGTGTGTGTGTTTTCACAAAATGAGTTTCACATTCTTGTTCCTGAGGAGACAATTTTGAGCACTGAGGCGGCTCTTCAATCTGCCAAAATCTTTGAAGCATAGAATGAAGATCAATGTCATTGACCGAGAGAAGGGTAGTTAATCCACTGTATTGAGAATCAAACTGTTGCAAAACTGGAGCATTACCCAGAATAACATAGCCAAATATAGTATTGATTGCATGAAGCATGTTCTCGCCTAATGCGACTGTAGGTCCGACCAAGGTCTGAGTAAACAGATCAGCACCAATTAAAACATCTATTGGTTCGGGAGTATCAAATTTTGGATCAGCCAAAGTATAACCCTTTAACTGGGCACGCACATTTGATGACAATTGAGTACGGGGCATATCACCTGAGATCTTGTCCAACATTAGGACAGGATGTGATGTCGCCAAAGTAGAGCCTCCGAGAGAGGAGAAGTTAACAGAGGTCAAACCTTTAGGCCTAACATGACTAGAAGATATGCCTGTTATTTCAGGTACATTTGCATGTGAACGCATCACTTTAAGCATGTTATCGCAGTATTCTGAAATTATAGTTGTCTGAGATGCACTATCTAATACTGCACTCACCACAATTTGATTTCCATTTTCAGTAGAAACACTAACTAATGCAGTGGCTAAAAGAACCATATTACCGGATGAGCATGATGTAGCAACCAAGGTATTACCTGATCCTGAGTCAGCATTAGGTTTGTCGAGAACCTGTGGCGGAGAAGCCGAACTTGCAGTCTGTGAAACATCCGAGGGCATAGTCTGTTCTTGCTTCTGAAAATGTAGGAGAGTATGATGTCGCTTCATGCATTTTTTGCATGAATGAAGAGATTTGCAAGAGCCTGTCTTGTGTGTACCAAAACAATTCAAACATAGGCCTTTATCCTTAATGGCAGTGTACCTATCTTGTGGGGTCAATGCACTAAAGTTTTCACACTGAAAAATCTTGTGAGCAGATTTACAATAAACACACATTTGAGGTTGTTTGTTAGTCGAAACTGACATTACATAAGATTTACTAGGCTTAGTTTTACCTAGGCCTACATTCAATTTACTCAATTGTATATTCTTATGCAAGCTGAGTGGTTTTGGCGAAGGCACAAGAGAAACAGACGAACTATTTAAACTGGCTGCTTCCTGTTGGGAGCATTCATCTTCAAGGAATTGTATAAATTCTGTGATTGTAGGCATGACTTTGGAATCTGTCCTTTTACGCTCAAATTCATTTCGTAAATTAGGATCGAATTTACGCAATAAGTGCAATGTAAGAACCAAGTTCTCATTAGCCGCAATGTCATGATTAAGTGCCTTAAGAGCCTGATAGTTGTCATTATAAACAGAAATAAAATCTCTGAGCTGCTTAACTGTAGGTTTGTTAACTTGAGGAAGGTCCAAGATATTGCTTGTGTGCAAAGTGATCAATAGCCTAGTGTTATGGTATCTTTTCACCAATTTGTCCCATGCTAAGAAATAATTAGCTGAGTTGAGAGGCAAAGATTTTACAAGACTGAGAGGCTCATCAGATAGGCAAGAAAGCAGATAAGAAAATTTCTCAATATTAGAGAGTGATCCATTCTTATGAATAGTAGTTTCAAAAATGCCTTGAAAAGCTACCCATTGTTCAGGTTGACCAGAAAAGGTTGGCAAATTTATTTTTGGTAGCCTAACTGTTTGTTTAGTTTCAGTGGATTGAGTAGATCCACTGACATTTGATTCATTTAAAACTGGTTGTTCAGTTTGAGGTGTAGGTAGCAAAGCATCACAATTTGATTGTATGCCAATGAATAAGTCTGAGATTTTATCTTGCAATTCACTAATCTTAGAATTATCAATGTCATCCATAGAAGGAATAGTTTGAAATAGCTTAATAACTTGTTTTTCAAACTCATTATTCTTTTGAACTGCTGAATTGGACAAAAGCTTAAGTTTATTAGTTTGCTGAAGGGATAACTCATTAATAACACTTTGTTCAGAAAGGGCTAACACTTGCTTATTGATTGCTTGTAACCTTAATTCTATCAACTCACCGTGTTTAACAAAAGTTGAAAACCTCATTTTGTTAGTGGTTATGTGCTTCTCTCCTCTTCTATTATTAATAAAATATCAAATACAAGATGAATCAGTTTGATTGAAAACAAACATTTCATTCAGAATAATAGTATTCGTTGTATCAAGGAGCAAAATAAATAAATAGCCTACATGAATATCCTCTATATAATGAATATCTTCAATATAAATAATAAATATGAATCTTCAATATTCAGTTATTCAATTCAACACAAGAAAATATATTTAAGTAATAAACAGGTTAATTCAATTATAACCTCAACTCAGCATATTATATTTTGTTTAAGGCAAAGTGATATTGACAAGTCCAAAATCGTAAACAAACTCTCGAGACAGCTGACAGCCACAAGTGTGCAATAATGCTGCTGTGATTAAGTTTCCATACACTGGAGTATTTCAGCGACGGCAGCAGTGTAGACGAAGCGAAGTAGCAGCGTGACGTAGTAGTAGCCCTGATGAATTCACTGCGATGACGTAGTGAAGGAGGAATTGGATTGGAACAAGTGAACAGGACTGGCTACTTTATTGAAACGAGGAATTGAAATGGCGGCATTGATGACACATTTTGTGAATCTGACATAATTCAGGAAAGGACAAGACATTTCACATGAATTATAAGTTAATCATAAATGATTGAAAAATACGTGATAATAATAATCAATTTGATGTGAAATTACTTTTGACCTTAGGCTAGGACAAAATGATTTCGGCTCGGAAGAACCAAAAATGTTATGTTTTGTATGATAGCAGAAAAATATCTCGTTTGATAGTTAAAATTCTCAAATTATAGGCAAAGTTTTTGTTGTCACTGATTAAAAGAAGCTATGAGAGGATAAAAATAAACGTTTCACCTTCTTTAGTTTGTAGAGAAAGCGTAGACTGGAGGCTGGCTGGGGTACCCCATTCCTGTTGTAGTTGGTAGGCCGACGTGAAGGCGTCTGTCTTGTCTAATATTGTTACCTTTTCACTGTCACTTATTAAAGTTTGAAATTAAAATATCCTCTCAAAATATCAGAAAACAAAAGATCCTTTTTGATTAAAAACAAGATTTTTTCCGAAGCAAATAATTAAAATTAATTAGGATTCACCATATAGCGGGTAGCGCAATGCTGATGTGGTCGCCTTGATAGACGGCAGTGGACTGTGTGTGTGAGTGTGTGTGGTGGCCACACGATAAGAGAGTCCAAAGGTTAGAAGGGTTGGTCTCTGACAACCTCTATCAAACACTTGTCAACTACCAACCAGCTAACCGGTGTTAAATAACGAAAGAATCGATGACCGGTATCAGGGTAAGTAACCCTTAATTTTTGGTTAGTCAGTTTAACTCATAATTACTTTGTATTTTTTATAAATGTTTTATTTGAAAATCAACAAGATTACCACAAGGTTCGGTGGTATTGTAAATGAGATTTATACCAGTAAAGTTGTACAGCTAGGTCTCATACTAATGCAAGCTATAGAAGTATATGAGTAATTATATTTGTTTTGTTGTGTATCATAGCTGTGGTATAAGATCACTGTCGTGAGGTGAACCGTTGTACGAGGGCTGCGTAGAGACTACAACATGGGAATGTGCTACCAAAGAGATTAACATGTTATTAAAATAACAGCCACGACATGTATTGTAAATTTAAGAGTGAACAAAATCCAATACCAGGCTGTAAGTATTAGTGAAAGTTAAACAAGGAGGAGCTGGCGTGACGAGGAACTTTCCCAATTTGAGTTGTCGAACCGCGAGTGCGTGACTGCCATCACTCTGACTCAGATCTCTTGATATGTGAACAGTTAACATTGCCGCAAACATTCTCGTAACTTTCTCGCGAAAACTGTGGGATTTCGTCCCCTGTTCCCGCCATCGAAGTTTAAATTCTTTCGGTTTTCAGGTATTTTTAATATTCTCTAATAAAGGCGCTCAGCTTATATCTGTTAAAATAATCCAAAATGACTTCTAGGTACTGTTAACAAACAATTGTTGTGAAACATCTTCACATACAATCATCGTACAACTTCGTAAAAATTGCCAAGCAAACTGTTTTGGAAAAAATGGGGCTCTTGTTAAACGACAAGTGAGTCAGGTTTCTACCAGTCACAATTTTACTTGACACTATTAACCTTATGTTACCGATGTTGGAACAGATGCCTATATATAGTGTACCTGATTAATTTAAAAAAAATAAGAATTTTTACATAATAAACTGTTGAGAATTGTTACAGGAATTATGATGTAGTATTTATAAGTGATCAACAGTAACACTTTGTAAGACGCAACATAACCATAACCCTCCAACTCATCGCTGTAATCATCATTAGAGTCGCCCACTCAACCGCTCTCGGTTCCGTTTGCTGCTTTCTTTGTTTTATTGGCTATAATATCCTGTTTTTGGCTAATAATGATATGCACTAAATTTTCATCCTACTGTATCCCAAGGATAAATATGCCATTATGTTTTTGTTCAACAATTACCAACAGTTATATACATTACTGCCCTAAAATGTTTCTAAGCTTCAACTAATTTAATTAAACTATTAGTCCATTTGAAGTAATAATTTCAAATTAATGTAAAACATTATGATCGATAATGTGTCTAAGATTAAATAATGAAGTCCGTGTTGGAAAAATGTTATTTCTACAAATCGTTTTCATAGGCCTCCCAAAAACTTAAGCATACTTTTTTTAACATATTAGTAGCCCTAATCACTCTGTTCTCTTCTATATATACAAAATAAAATCTCTGGTCAGTCTGTCAGACAGTTCTCTCCCAGTTGATTTGCATAGTCATTATTTTGCTTAATGATATGTATTTATACCTAGATTAAACGCACCTAAACTATCATTGTTCTCCTAAGGGCTCCGCTCTATTTGACCTTCAAAGTTCCGATGTTAGTTTTTTACTTTCTCCCCCTATACATAGTATATGGAGAAAGTATTGTTTTCGTAAAAATTTTCGAATTTGAGTTGTTAGTGGAAATATTCGTTTTGGTGCTCCCTGAACCCAAAAAAGTGGTTTTTACGTGATGTCTGTCTGTGTGTGTGTGTGTGTGTGTGTGTGTGTGTGTGTCCGTGTGTGTGTGTGTGTGTGTGTGTCTGTGTGGATGTTTACAGAGCTAGAGCCCTAACCTATGGGCCGATTTTTATGAAATTTGGTATGTAGGTACTGATCCACGATATCTCCAGGCGTTTTTTTCATTTTTTTGAATTTTTGATTTTTAAGGGTAATTATCCCCCCAAAACCACCAAAAAAACATGAAAAATCCAAATTTCTTAAAAACGGCTCTAACGATTTTGATGAAACTTTCGTGGTTTGTAGAACTTTAGGTTTCCAACAAAATGACACCACTCGCATTTCTGGAAAAATTCGGGTTCAGAAATTACAGGACTTAAAACATCAAAAATTCAGTTTTTTTGGATTTTTCATAAAAAATCATAAATGTTAAAAAAGATTACTATTCACCATTAAAAAGAGCTCAAAAAACTAAATGAATTAGTATTTTAAATTACTATTCTACGATTGCTAGTTGCGGAGAAAATTGAAATTTTCATTTAGCGGTAAACACAGTACGTTGTCCAATGTTATTCTTATGGGGAATACAAAAATAACTATTTCTCTCTTATTTACTGATCAATTTCATTAAAATTTTATAAGCAGGTCAAGTTAGCATTGACCAACAGATGATGTTCGAAATGTGTTGCTATTTAACCCTGGGGGGGCAAGGGGGCATTTCCCCTCTCAAAACTACTGTGAGTAGCAATGGACTCTACAGTGCCTCCAAAAAAGCAATTTGGGTGGATATTTCTGAAAACAACTATTTTAGACAATTTTCTGTACATTTATCTATACTTCATATTCTATATTTAGTAAATAACAAATATTTTTGTCATTACAGTTTGGCTAAAAGGGAGAAAGTATGTGTCAGTTTCCTGATACCGTTTATTTTATATAACTTTACAATCATCTGTTCTTATTTAGTTTGAACAATGAGTAAATAATTTGTGAGCAATAATACAGAAAATAACATTAAAACTTGAGCTAGTTGCTAACCACTGTTAGCGCTAACAAAAAATACTACACAAATGTGAATGGCAAGTCCAAGATAGTGGATCGTTTCAATCTGTACACAGCGGTGGAATTGCTGAGAAAGTTCATATCAAGATGACTCGGGTGCATTTCTAATTTGCCAGTATACTTTGTACTGAACCTAGTGATCCCTTCTTTAACTGTTGGGATGTTTAAGTCATGATGTAGCGTTATATTGGATACAAACCAAGGTGCTTTGGCAATTTTTCTTAGAATTTTTTAATTGGTATCTTTGTATTATTTATACGTTTGAGTTACTCGTAGAGCCCCAAAGTTGCACACCACATGTCCAAACTACTTTTAAAATAGTTTTGTATGGTAATAATTTGTTTTCCAAAGTTAGTTTTGATTTAATTCCGAGTAGTTTTAAAAATAATTATGTTCTTCGTATGGTTACTTAAACATATGTTCATCCAAAGGTAACAAACTGAAGCCTGAATACTATAACTCATGCGTCAATATCTTCTGAAGCTTATTTATATCCTCCCCCTGAGCCACTTCTGTGTTCTCCTCTCATATCACGATCGTTACACACTCTTGAGGCGCCTTACATCATCAGATGTGCGTTAATCAGAACTGTAGCAATGTGTACAGGTATACACATTGAATGGAGGTAAACACACTGTTACGTCTATGGTTTCCTCCCATATCACGTTCAGACCACAGATAAAAGTAGACTGGGCATCCAGGGTGTAAAAGTGAAGCATAAACCCCCAATTCGTCCAATGTATATATAACCCTTTAAGTAGGGACACCCCATGTTATTTCATTTTAGTTTTGGTCCCCAAGTTCAGAGGAGAATTTCAGAGGCCGACTGTTCCTGCTAATTCACCTTGGCCTCGTCGCGCGCTACTGTTTACCTTTAAAACGTAAATGTTTGTTTGTACATTCAGCCAGCTGTTAGAATTTTATTAATTAACTTTAGCCCTAAACACTCAGATCGGTCCGAATAAATTCAAATATGCGATTCTGACTCATCATTGTTTGGGGGGCGGAGTTATCACTAGAAATCGTTTTTCCATAAGCGTATCCATACCACAGACCATGGAAAAAAGTAGACTGGGCATCAAGTGTATAAAAGTGAAGCATAAATTCAATCTAGACCACCAAGATGGCGGCTTGTAATTTCTCTGAGCTCCAACAGACAGCGTTACTTGAGTTGTGACTTTGGTATTATTTATTTACTAACATTAAGTGGTTATTAAATGCTTAACCGGTTATTACACTGTTAAAGCTCAATTTCTCACTATTATAATTCAAATAGAACTATTTTTCAACAGTTAATAACATTATTTGAAACCAGATATTATAAATATCATATTTTAAACTATACAATAAATTAAGGACAACGTTCTGTTTATTGCAATGATGGTACAGTAAAGCTATCTGTTGCAGCCCAAGGGTAATGAGTAAGTAGGGTATATTGGACATTCCTGGCTCAGGAGGGACAGGAGGGACGCCCCCCCCCCCCGAGCCCCCCCCCCTCGCGAATTTTTTTTTGCGATTTTTTTTTTTGCGAATTTTTTTTTTTTTTTTTTTTTTTTTGCGAATACTAACCTAACCTAACCTAACCTAACCTAACCTAACCTAACCTAACCTAACCTAACCTAACCTAACCTAACCTAACCTAACCTAACGTAACCTAACCTAACCTAACCTAACCCATCCTAACCTAACCTAACCTCGGATCAGATTTCCGATTGCAGATTCTTGTTCGTCTAGTCGAGCCGAGAAATTTGAGTACCCACAACGTACATTTGGACGATGTAGGGGGGGGGCTATCTCGGTTACCATAAGTCGGATTTGAATTCTGATTGCAGATTCTTGTTCGTCTAGTCGAGCCGAGAAATTTGCATACCCACAAAGTACATTTGGACGATGTAGGGGGGGGGGGGGCTATCTCGGTTACCATAAGTCGGATTTGAATTCTGATTGCAGATTCTTGTTCGTCTAGTCGAGCCGAGAAATTTGCATACCCACAAAGTACATTTGGACGATGTAGGGGGGGGGGGCTATCTCGGTTACCATAAGTCGGATTTGAATTCTGATTGCAGATTCTTGTTCGTCTAGTCAAGCCGAGTAATTTGCATACCCACAAAGTACATTTGGACGATGTTGGGGGGGGGCGGGCTATATCGGTTACCATAAGTCGGATTTGAATTCTGATTGCAGATTCTTGTTCGTCTAGTCGAGCCGAGTCATTTGAGTACCCACATCGTACACTTTGGATGATGTTTACAAAAAAGGGGCCCGCACCACACTTTTGACCTTTTTTTTTTTTTTTGCATTTTTGGAATCTCCTTGTCAAGCCGAGTATTCTCAGTACCCACATGACATACTTTGGATAATTAATACAAGAGTTGATCAGGGTAACGCTGCAACCAACAGAGCTAGCCCATCAGCGCTTGCGGTCAATTGAACTAACAGTGAATGCAAATTTTAAGGAGAATATAATTGCAATGCTTTGAACATATACTGCAAAGGGGGGTGTATCGATACACCCCCCTTCAAGTACTCTGCACCGAGGCAGCTGTTCGCACAACCGACTGACGCGTCCAGTCTACTGTCTGGGAATGCGGATGTTGTAATTTGATACCTCGACTGGAGGGTGCAGGTGTTCACACAAAAAACCGACAAGTCGAGACCTGTCTGGGAATGCGGATGCTGTAATTTGATACCTCGACGGGAAGACGGCTGACCCTTCCAGGAACCCATTATAGTCCGCCCGTATCGAGTTCCATTAGAGCAGGGTGGTCTTTACCCCAGACAGCGGTTGAGAGTTTTTGCCCCGACCTTCTCCGGAATCCATTAGTGGGGATAGTCACCCACATCACCAGCCCTCCCTCAGTTCAGTTCGAGAGTTCAGTGCGTGAAGACGTGTTAGTCCGATCCTGTTCCGTTCTACGCGATTTGTGTTAGTTGCTGATTATCATCATTTGCGATTTGCGATTTGCGTAAAGCACCTTTGAACTATTTAAAACGTACGTGTTGTGCTGTATTGTTTGTGATTATCAAAACTTATAATCCATATTAAAGATGAACGCCACACACGTTTGTACCATTTGTGGTTGTATTTTCGTGCGTAGAAACAATTTGGTGCAACACCACATCAGATTCCACGGCTTGAGACCACAACTACCACCACCAACACCAACGCAGCAAGGTACGTTTTTTGCGTTGCATTATTGTTTTAATCATACCTAAATGTTAGTAATATAGGAATACGTTATGCAATATAACCGCAGAGTGATAAAATAATTTTTATTTAACAGCTTTAACTATTTAGCACGAATAGAGAACTCTGTTTTTTAAATTTAAAATTACATGACTATATCAATATAATTTAATGTTAATAACTTATGTTATTGCTCGCCCCATCAAGTCAAGTCATCAGAGTACCCACATTACAAACTTTAAAAAACAAATTTAACCCCCCCCCCCCCCCCGAGAAAGGCCCAAAGGGGGGGGGGGCACTGAGAATTTGAAAGTACTCTAAACAAAGGTAGGTGTTAAACATACTTCACAATCTAATCGTTTTGTGCGTTTGCAGATGGAGTAGCTGCATGTCGGCTTTGTCGAGCCACCTTCGTAGACCGGGGAGCTTTAGAGCGTCACATGGAAGCGAACCACCGAGTCATTCCACCCCGGCAGGTGATTGATGCTCCGCAGACGACTGCCTATGTCAATCAACACTCCGTTGAAGGTGAGAATCCACATTAAAATAACTTTTTCCCCTTGAAACTAATTACCTTTTTTATAATTATTTAACTAGGTACATGAAGAAGAAGAATGAGACCGTGACAACTGGTGTACTATTGATTTAATTGCTAGGGGGGAGATTTTCGCTCCCCCTAACACATAATGGGTTAGGGGGAGATTTTCGCTCCCCCATACGTCAGGAATTGTTGAAGACTAGAACAAGAATGAGCCCGTGACAACTGGTGTACTATTGATTTAATTGCTAGGGGGGAGATTTTCGCTCCCCCTAAAACATAATGCTTCTTTAGGGTTGGCGCAGCTCAATATTGAGGCAACATCCTTAGCCTTGAACCCCGAATCATGAATGTAGACAAACAGTACAGAAGATTACATTCCCTGTTTGAAAATTGATATTTTTAATTAACAACTCCATTTTGAAATGTGATTCTCGAGAGAGGGGGATTTGTATCTTTAGTTATCCTAATCTGTTTTTTATTTTTATTTTCAGGTGAAGGACCGGGTCCTGACCACCACACCTGCCATGAATGCGGTCGCCGTTTCCGTCGTGAAATACACCTGCGTCGACATGTGGATTCGGTACACAGCAGAGTCCGCAGGTTCATATGCGGCACATGCGGCGCCGAATTTAAGAGGGAAGACAACCTGCATCGACACACCATGCAATTTCACGGTGATGGTCAAGAACGGAGATTCCCTTGCGCATACTGCGGTCAGGAGTTCAACACGGGGTTCAACAAGGACCATCATGAGCGGTTCACCTGCTCGATCATGAAGGACCTGATCCTGAACCGAGTGGCTATGGTGCAGGACGAACCCCAGCCAGGACCCAGCACGGAGCCACAACCTGGAACGAGCACACACCCGCAACCCGATGATGTTGAGATGACTGGAGCAGGACAGTCAAGCCCCGTATTCTCAATCATTCAACGGGGTTTTCGCAACCGCCTCTTAACCTACCGTCTGCAGCGACCGATGGAGAATCTCGTCACAATCGGAGAAGTGATGGCGTTGTTGATTGTTAGCCTTACGGAGTTGCTTGAGAACACCTTGGCGAAACACCGCAGCATTAAGGTCAACTTGAAGCTGGAGTGTGAATTCCAAAATGTGCACAACAACACCTGCCTGCGCAACTTCAAAACGAAGATGACTCCGCTGACGGTGACCTCGGACCTGAACCAGTACATCACATCAGCTTTTGCGAAGCTTATCAGAGAGAAGGCTGAGTGTGATCATATCGGCTCCGGGTGGACATACCTTCGCGTTCGTGATTTGGAGGTCGGCATCAACGAATACACTCCTCTAGGTGAAGATGGTCGAGCTTGGCTCCCACTGCCTACGTCTCTGGAGAACACCCAAGCAGTCGTCAACGTATTGAACGCCGATGAGCGGTGTTTTATGTATGTGGTCCTGGGAAAGTTTGTTCAAGATCACCCCAATAGACCGGCATCGTACACCGACGACATCATCGCCCGATACGATTGGACCGGCCTTCAATTCCCCGTTGCTCTGAAGAGTATCAAGACGTTTGAGCGGACAAACAACATCAGCATCAACGTCTATGGTATTGATCGCACGTGCGTGGGTCAGAAACCTGACGGACGACCAAAGTATCAGGACACCGTCTTCCCCTTGAAGATTTGTAGGCAGGAGCGTGAAGACCATTGCGACCTTTTGTACGTGACAACGGACGGTGATAGTCACTACGCCTACATCAAGGACCTTGGTCGACTGATCCGTCCCCAGCTTACAGCACATATTGGCAGGATATTCATCTGTAAGCGGTGCTTCGCGCACTTTGACAACCGTCCGAACAAGCTCGGTCTGACGGGTGCACAGCGTCTGGAGGAGCATAGGCGATACTGCTCCGCTTCAGCCCCTATTCGCATGGATACGCCGAAGAAGACAGAAATCAAATTCAGCCATCCAGAGTTCACCCGACGCGAGCGTTTCACCATCTACGCGGACTTTGAGTGTGCTCTACTGCCGACCGCGGAGATGGATGAACAAGTGGATGAACCGCACGGAGGAGTAGCCACCCACATCCACATCCCATACGCCTTTGCGTACCAGATTATCGACTCGTACGGACTTGAGGAGTTCGAGCCTCGAGTCTACTTCGGGGATGATGCGTCAAAGACATTTATGGAGATGTTGAAAACTGATGTTGAGCGATTGTGGAACTTCCTGTACGAAGAAAGAAATCTGCGCCCTGTCCTGACCCCAGCGGAAACGATGCAGTACAACTCGACAGCGAATTGCTACCTCTGCGGATCGGCATTTTCAAGCGAAGACCCAAAGGTTCGTGATCACAACCACGCGCCGCCCTACGAGTTCCGTGGCGCTGCGCACAGATCATGTAACCTACGCTACAGGGAGCAGCGAGTAGTCAACTGCTACTTCCACAATCTCTCCAACTACGACGCTCACTTCATAGTGCGGGAGTTGGCGGTCGACCCTGGTGATGTTGAGGTGTTGGCTCACACGGAAGAGCGGTACATCGCTTTCACGAAGCGGTTCCTGTTCGACCGAGCAGCGGCACCGGTTGGGATGCAAGGGCGTGGAAAAAGACAGCCAGGATTCAGAGTCAGGTTCCTCGACACCTACAGGTTCCTGGCTTTGAGCCTCGCCAGCCTCGCAGCCGCACTTCCACCAGCTCAACTCTTGGAGACGAGGAAGAGATTCCCCGAAGACCACCTCTTCGATCTAGTCCGTAGGAAAGGCGTGTTCCCGTACAACTTTGTAACGTCGAACGCCGTATTGGAAGATACTACGGAACTGCCTCTGCAGCGAGATTTCCACAACGACCTTACCCTGGAGGACATAACGGATGCAGACTACGAGCATGCTCGCAACGTGTGGGAAACCTTCGGTTGTAGGAACCTCAAGGACTACGCTGAGAAGTACCTGCGCTGTGACATTGCGCTGTTGACTGACGTCTTTGAACGCTTCAGGGACACATCGATGGCTGAATACGAACTAGACCCTGCGCACTACTACACCCTACCGTCATACGCCTGGGATGTTATGTTAAGGACCTGTCGAGTGGAGCTTGATACGATACAGGACTTTGATATGTACCTCTTCTTCGAGCAAGGCATCAGAGGAGGTATTTCCCAGGCGATCACCAGACACGCCAAGGCCAACCATGATGGATGTCGCCCTGAAGATCGACGACCTGAAGAGCCAACGAATCACCTGCTATACTTGGACGCCAACAACCTTTACGGTTGGGCCATGTCCCAGTGTCTTCCACAGGGAGACTTCCAATGGCTCAGCCGAGAGGAGATCTCGTCCCTGGATATTGCAGCGTTGGACCCCGAAGGACCCACGGGCTACGTCTTGGAAGTTGACCTTCGCTACCCCGCCCACCTGCACGACCTTCACAAGGATCTCCCCTACTGCTGCGAGACCAAACGTCCGCCAGGAGGGAAATTCAAGAAGCTCGTTACGACTCTGGATGACAAGAAGAACTACATCTGTCATTACAGAATCCTGCAACAGGCGCTGGAAAACGGACTGGAGCTTGCGAACGTGCATCGCGTCATCTCGTTCCGTCAGTCTCGGTGGTTAGAGAGCTACATCCTAATGAACACCGAACTGAGGAAGAAGGCCACGACCAAGTTTGAACAAGACTTTTTCAAGCTTATGAACAATGCGGTCTTTGGCAAGACGATCGAGAATGTTCGCAAGCGAATGAACTCTAAACTGGTGTGTACGCCGGAGATGTTCAGGAAGTACGTGGCCAAGTCAAACTTCCTGGACCGAACCTACTTCAACGATGACGTCGCCATTGTACACATGTCGAAAGTCAATATCGTCCTGGACAAACCGCTCTACGTCGGAATGTGTGTCCTCGATCTGAGCAAGTGGCTCATGTACGACTTCCTTCGAAAGATGAAGAACCGCTACGGCGATCGTCTGAAGGTCGACTACATGGACACTGACAGCTTCGTGTTCGACGTCCAGACTGAAGATGTTTATAAGGACATGTTGGAGCACCTGGACGATTTTGACACTAGTGCGTACCCCCAGAACCATCCCTGCTACAGCCCCATCAACGCAAAAGTCATCGGAAAGTTTAAGGATGAAGCGAACGGACTTCCGCTGCTCGAGTACCTCGGTCTTCGCTCGAAACTATACTTCATGGATATAGTCGAGTTCGAGGGGAGGACTGAAGATGACGAGTTGCAGGTCATGACGGTGAAGCGCGCCAAGGGAGTCGCTAGAGGTGTTGTAAAACACAATCTAACCTCTGACGACTATCGGGAATGCCTCTTCAATGGCGTGTTGAAGAGAACCATCAACACCAGGTTCCAGTCCCGAAACCACCGCGTCTTCACAGTCCAAGTCGACAAGCTATCCTTGAGCTGTAACGATGACAAACGCTACATCCTTCCGGACGGTGTAAACACACTGCCTTGGGGACATGTTGACGTGCCACCTCAGCCCGAAGACATCCCTCAAGACGATGAAGAGGCGGAGGATGAGGAGCGTTGAGTGGTTGTGTCATATTACCAAAGACCCTGACTTGACTTGTAAATTTCCGATTTTGCTAAACCTAGTCATTAGTTTGTATCGAGTCTCGTAAAACTTAGAAATGTGCTCCTTTGTTCTTTTTGTTCTAGTCGTTAGTTTGTGTCGAGTCTCGTTTTGCTAGCCAAACACAAATGTTCAGGAGCACATACTCGATGTAAAATATATATAAGGTGTGTAAATAAATAGCCAAATTGTTCGTATATACATTTGTCTTTTTTTTTCCTCCCCTCACATAGTCTTAAGATTCTAAAGTAACATTCATATCCTCGCCTCCTTTAGCAATTACACTTTTAGCTAGTAGTCAGACATTTGAATTGGTAGTTTACTTTTGAATCTTAAGACTATGTGAGGGGAGGAAAAAAAAAGACAAATGTATATACGAACAATTTGGCTATTTATTTACACACCTTATATATATTTTACATCGAGTATGTGCTCCTGAACATTTGTGTTTGGCTAGCAAAACGAGACTCGACACAAACTAACGACTAGAACAAAAAGAACAAAGGAGCACATTTCTAAGTTTTACGAGACTCGATACAAACTAATGACTAGGTTTAGCAAAATCGGAAATTTACAAGTCAAGTCAGGGTCTTTGGTAATATGACACAACCACTCAACGCTCCTCATCCTCCGCCTCTTCATCGTCTTGAGGGATGTCTTCGGGCTGAGGTGGCACGTCAACATGTCCCCAAGGCAGTGTGTTTACACCGTCCGGAAGGATGTAGCGTTTGTCATCGTTACAGCTCAAGGATAGCTTGTCGACTTGGACTGTGAAGACGCGGTGGTTTCGGGACTGGAACCTGGTGTTGATGGTTCTCTTCAACACGCCATTGAAGAGGCATTCCCGATAGTCGTCAGAGGTTAGATTGTGTTTTACAACACCTCTAGCGACTCCCTTGGCGCGCTTCACCGTCATGACCTGCAACTCGTCATCTTCAGTCCTCCCCTCGAACTCGACTATATCCATGAAGTATAGTTTCGAGCGAAGACCGAGGTACTCGAGCAGCGGAAGTCCGTTCGCTTCATCCTTAAACTTTCCGATGACTTTTGCGTTGATGGGGCTGTAGCAGGGATGGTTCTGGGGGTACGCACTAGTGTCAAAATCGTCCAGGTGCTCCAACATGTCCTTATAAACATCTTCAGTCTGGACGTCGAACACGAAGCTGTCAGTGTCCATGTAGTCGACCTTCAGACGATCGCCGTAGCGGTTCTTCATCTTTCGAAGGAAGTCGTACATGAGCCACTTGCTCAGATCGAGGACACACATTCCGACGTAGAGCGGTTTGTCCAGGACGATATTGACTTTCGACATGTGTACAATGGCGACGTCATCGTTGAAGTAGGTTCGGTCCAGGAAGTTTGACTTGGCCACGTACTTCCTGAACATCTCCGGCGTACACACCAGTTTAGAGTTCATTCGCTTGCGAACATTCTCGATCGTCTTGCCAAAGACCGCATTGTTCATAAGCTTGAAAAAGTCTTGTTCAAACTTGGTCGTGGCCTTCTTCCTCAGTTCGGTGTTCATTAGGATGTAGCTCTCTAACCACCGAGACTGACGGAACGAGATGACGCGATGCACGTTCGCAAGCTCCAGTCCGTTTTCCAGCGCCTGTTGCAGGATTCTGTAATGACAGATGTAGTTCTTCTTGTCATCCAGAGTCGTAACGAGCTTCTTGAATTTCCCTCCTGGCGGACGTTTGGTCTCGCAGCAGTAGGGGAGATCCTTGTGAAGGTCGTGCAGGTGGGCGGGGTAGCGAAGGTCAACTTCCAAGACGTAGCCCGTGGGTCCTTCGGGGTCCAACGCTGCAATATCCAGGGACGAGATCTCCTCTCGGCTGAGCCATTGGAAGTCTCCCTGTGGAAGACACTGGGACATGGCCCAACCGTAAAGGTTGTTGGCGTCCAAGTATAGCAGGTGATTCGTTGGCTCTTCAGGTCGTCGATCTTCAGGGCGACATCCATCATGGTTGGCCTTGGCGTGTCTGGTGATCGCCTGGGAAATACCTCCTCTGATGCCTTGCTCGAAGAAGAGGTACATATCAAAGTCCTGTATCGTATCAAGCTCCACTCGACAGGTCCTTAACATAACATCCCAGGCGTATGACGGTAGGGTGTAGTAGTGCGCAGGGTCTAGTTCGTATTCAGCCATCGATGTGTCCCTGAAGCGTTCAAAGACGTCAGTCAACAGCGCAATGTCACAGCGCAGGTACTTCTCAGCGTAGTCCTTGAGGTTCCTACAACCGAAGGTTTCCCACACGTTGCGAGCATGCTCGTAGTCTGCATCCGTTATGTCCTCCAGGGTAAGGTCGTTGTGGAAATCTCGCTGCAGAGGCAGTTCCGTAGTATCTTCCAATACGGCGTTCGACGTTACAAAGTTGTACGGGAACACGCCTTTCCTACGGACTAGATCGAAGAGGTGGTCTTCGGGGAATCTCTTCCTCGTCTCCAAGAGTTGAGCTGGTGGAAGTGCGGCTGCGAGGCTGGCGAGGCTCAAAGCCAGGAACCTGTAGGTGTCGAGGAACCTGACTCTGAATCCTGGCTGTCTTTTTCCACGCCCTTGCATCCCAACCGGTGCCGCTGCTCGGTCGAACAGGAACCGCTTCGTGAAAGCGATGTACCGCTCTTCCGTGTGAGCCAACACCTCAACATCACCAGGGTCGACCGCCAACTCCCGCACTATGAAGTGAGCGTCGTAGTTGGAGAGATTGTGGAAGTAGCAGTTGACTACTCGCTGCTCCCTGTAGCGTAGGTTACATGATCTGTGCGCAGCGCCACGGAACTCGTAGGGCGGCGCGTGGTTGTGATCACGAACCTTTGGGTCTTCGCTTGAAAATGCCGATCCGCAGAGGTAGCAATTCGCTGTCGAGTTGTACTGCATCGTTTCCGCTGGGGTCAGGACAGGGCGCAGATTTCTTTCTTCGTACAGGAAGTTCCACAATCGCTCAACATCAGTTTTCAACATCTCCATAAATGTCTTTGACGCATCATCCCCGAAGTAGACTCGAGGCTCGAACTCCTCAAGTCCGTACGAGTCGATAATCTGGTACGCAAAGGCGTATGGGATGTGGATGTGGGTGGCTACTCCTCCGTGCGGTTCATCCACTTGTTCATCCATCTCCGCGGTCGGCAGTAGAGCACACTCAAAGTCCGCGTAGATGGTGAAACGCTCGCGTCGGGTGAACTCTGGATGGCTGAATTTGATTTCTGTCTTCTTCGGCGTATCCATGCGAATAGGGGCTGAAGCGGAGCAGTATCGCCTATGCTCCTCCAGACGCTGTGCACCCGTCAGACCGAGCTTGTTCGGACGGTTGTCAAAGTGCGCGAAGCACCGCTTACAGATGAATATCCTGCCAATATGTGCTGTAAGCTGGGGACGGATCAGTCGACCAAGGTCCTTGATGTAGGCGTAGTGACTATCACCGTCCGTTGTCACGTACAAAAGGTCGCAATGGTCTTCACGCTCCTGCCTACAAATCTTCAAGGGGAAGACGGTGTCCTGATACTTTGGTCGTCCGTCAGGTTTCTGACCCACGCACGTGCGATCAATACCATAGACGTTGATGCTGATGTTGTTTGTCCGCTCAAACGTCTTGATACTCTTCAGAGCAACGGGGAATTGAAGGCCGGTCCAATCGTATCGGGCGATGATGTCGTCGGTGTACGATGCCGGTCTATTGGGGTGATCTTGAACAAACTTTCCCAGGACCACATACATAAAACACCGCTCATCGGCGTTCAATACGTTGACGACTGCTTGGGTGTTCTCCAGAGACGTAGGCAGTGGGAGCCAAGCTCGACCATCTTCACCTAGAGGAGTGTATTCGTTGATGCCGACCTCCAAATCACGAACGCGAAGGTATGTCCACCCGGAGCCGATATGATCACACTCAGCCTTCTCTCTGATAAGCTTCGCAAAAGCTGATGTGATGTACTGGTTCAGGTCCGAGGTCACCGTCAGCGGAGTCATCTTCGTTTTGAAGTTGCGCAGGCAGGTGTTGTTGTGCACATTTTGGAATTCACACTCCAGCTTCAAGTTGACCTTAATGCTGCGGTGTTTCGCCAAGGTGTTCTCAAGCAACTCCGTAAGGCTAACAATCAACAACGCCATCACTTCTCCGATTGTGACGAGATTCTCCATCGGTCGCTGCAGACGGTAGGTTAAGAGGCGGTTGCGAAAACCCCGTTGAATGATTGAGAATACGGGGCTTGACTGTCCTGCTCCAGTCATCTCAACATCATCGGGTTGCGGGTGTGTGCTCGTTCCAGGTTGTGGCTCCGTGCTGGGTCCTGGCTGGGGTTCGTCCTGCACCATAGCCACTCGGTTCAGGATCAGGTCCTTCATGATCGAGCAGGTGAACCGCTCATGATGGTCCTTGTTGAACCCCGTGTTGAACTCCTGACCGCAGTATGCGCAAGGGAATCTCCGTTCTTGACCATCACCGTGAAATTGCATGGTGTGTCGATGCAGGTTGTCTTCCCTCTTAAATTCGGCGCCGCATGTGCCGCATATGAACCTGCGGACTCTGCTGTGTACCGAATCCACATGTCGACGCAGGTGTATTTCACGACGGAAACGGCGACCGCATTCATGGCAGGTGTGGTGGTCAGGACCCGGTCCTTCACCTGAAAATAAAAATAAAAAACAGATTAGGATAACTAAAGATACAAATCCCCCTCTCTCGAGAATCACATTTCAAAATGGAGTTGTTAATTAAAAATATCAATTTTCAAACAGGGAATGTAATCTTCTGTACTGTTTGTCTACATTCATGATTCGGGGTTCAAGGCTAAGGATGTTGCCTCAATATTGAGCTGCGCCAACCCTAAAGAAGCATTATGTTTTAGGGGGAGCGAAAATCTCCCCCCTAGCAATTAAATCAATAGTACACCAGTTGTCACGGGCTCATTCTTGTTCTAGTCTTCAACAATTCCTGACGTATGGGGGAGCGAAAATCTCCCCCTAACCCATTATGTGTTAGGGGGAGCGAAAATCTCCCCCCTAGCAATTAAATCAATAGTACACCAGTTGTCACGGTCTCATTCTTCTTCTTCATGTACCTAGTTAAATAATTATAAAAAAGGTAATTAGTTTCAAGGGGAAAAAGTTATTTTAATGTGGATTCTCACCTTCAACGGAGTGTTGATTGACATAGGCAGTCGTCTGCGGAGCATCAATCACCTGCCGGGGTGGAATGACTCGGTGGTTCGCTTCCATGTGACGCTCTAAAGCTCCCCGGTCTACGAAGGTGGCTCGACAAAGCCGACATGCAGCTACTCCATCTGCAAACGCACAAAACGATTAGATTGTGAAGTATGTTTAACACCTACCTTTGTTTAGAGTACTTTCAAATTCTCAGTGCCCCCCCCCCCCTTTGGGCCTTTCTCGGGGGGGGGGGGGGGTTAAATTTGTTTTTTAAAGTTTGTAATGTGGGTACTCTGATGACTTGACTTGATGGGGCGAGCAATAACATAAGTTATTAACATTAAATTATATTGATATAGTCATGTAATTTTAAATTTAAAAAACAGAGTTCTCTATTCGTGCTAAATAGTTAAAGCTGTTAAATAAAAATTATTT
The DNA here is from genome assembly GCA_963675035.1 of Allygus modestus. Classification (NCBI taxonomy): domain Eukaryota; kingdom Metazoa; phylum Arthropoda; class Insecta; order Hemiptera; family Cicadellidae; genus Allygus; species Allygus modestus. Next base: position 96,646,707 of record OY776111.1, on the reverse strand, counting down.
TATCACTCTGCGGTTATATTGCATAACGTATTCCTATATTACTAACATTTAGGTATGATTAAAACAATAATGCAACGCAAAAAACGTACCTTGCTGCGTTGGTGTTGGTGGTGGTAGTTGTGGTCTCAAGCCGTGGAATCTGATGTGGTGTTGCACCAAATTGTTTCTACGCACGAAAATACAACCACAAATGGTACAAACGTGTGTGGCGTTCATCTTTAATATGGATTATAAGTTTTGATAATCACAAACAATACAGCACAACACGTACGTTTTAAATAGTTCAAAGGTGCTTTACGCAAATCGCAAATCGCAAATGATGATAATCAGCAACTAACACAAATCGCGTAGAACGGAACAGGATCGGACTAACACGTCTTCACGCACTGAACTCTCGAACTGAACTGAGGGAGGGCTGGTGATGTGGGTGACTATCCCCACTAATGGATTCCGGAGAAGGTCGGGGCAAAAACTCTCAACCGCTGTCTGGGGTAAAGACCACCCTGCTCTAATGGAACTCGATACGGGCGGACTATAATGGGTTCCTGGAAGGGTCAGCCGTCTTCCCGTCGAGGTATCAAATTACAGCATCCGCATTCCCAGACAGGTCTCGACTTGTCGGTTTTTTGTGTGAACACCTGCACCCTCCAGTCGAGGTATCAAATTACAACATCCGCATTCCCAGACAGTAGACTGGACGCGTCAGTCGGTTGTGCGAACAGCTGCCTCGGTGCAGAGTACTTGAAGGGGGGTGTATCGATACACCCCCCTTTGCAGTATATGTTCAAAGCATTGCAATTATATTCTCCTTAAAATTTGCATTCACTGTTAGTTCAATTGACCGCAAGCGCTGATGGGCTAGCTCTGTTGGTTGCAGCGTTACCCTGATCAACTCTTGTATTAATTATCCAAAGTATGTCATGTGGGTACTGAGAATACTCGGCTTGACAAGGAGATTCCAAAAATGCAAAAAAAAAAAAAGGTCAAAAGTGTGGTGCGGGCCCCTTTTTTGTAAACATCATCCAAAGTGTACGATGTGGGTACTCAAATGACTCGGCTCGACTAGACGAACAAGAATCTGCAATCAGAATTCAAATCCGACTTATGGTAACCGATATAGCCCGCCCCCCCCCAACATCGTCCAAATGTACTTTGTGGGTATGCAAATTACTCGGCTTGACTAGACGAACAAGAATCTGCAATCAGAATTCAAATCCGACTTATGGTAACCGAGATAGCCCCCCCCCTACATCGTCCAAATGTACTTTGTGGGTATGCAAATTTCTCGGCTCGACTAGACGAACAAGAATCTGCAATCAGAATTCAAATCCGACTTATGGTAACCGAGATAGCCCCCCCCCCCTACATCGTCCAAATGTACTTTGTGGGTATGCAAATTTCTCGGCTCGACTAGACGAACAAGAATCTGCAATCAGAATTCAAATCCGACTTATGGTAACCGAGATAGCCCCCCCCCCCCTACATCGTCCAAATGTACGTTGTGGGTACTCAAATTTCTCGGCTCGACTAGACGAACAAGAATCTGCAATCGGAAATCTGATCCGAGGTTAGGTTAGGTTAGGATGGGTTAGGTTAGGTTAGGTTAGGTTACGTTAGGTTAGGTTAGGTTAGGTTAGGTTAGGTTAGGTTAGGTTAGGTTAGGTTAGGTTAGGTTAGGTTAGGTTAGGTTAGGTTAGTATTCGCAAAAAAAAAAAAAAAAAAATTCGCAAAAAAAAAAATCGCAAAAAAAAATTCGCGAGGGGGGGGGGGCTCGGGGGGGGGGGGCGTCCCTCCTGTCCCTCCTGAGCCAGGAATGTCCAATATACCCTACTTGAGTAACGTATCAAACTATGGGAAACAAAAACAATTTACTAATATATATCTGTTATAAAATGAGAAATACTAATTATATTTGTGGGCCTAACAACTCTACGAAATTAATGATTTAGTTTACCGTATCCATTCTTTCATAAATATCAATACAGATTTTCTCTAAGCATTTTAAATACAAGTAAACTGTTGAAATCATTAGTATTTGTACTCGTACATTCACATATTTGTGATCTTTCTCTGCCAGATTAAAATATAAACAAATTATAATTATTTAGATATGCTGAATATGGTATAGATATTTGTTGACCTATTGCAAATGTGTTTTGCTAAAAAAGGTGTATATTAACAAAGCTAATGCGTAAGATGTGTATTTAAATATATCTTTAAAAATTCAATCTTCGTTCATCCTCTTACGGGAAGAATGATCGTACACCAAGTAGGGATGCCCAGTCTATTTTTGTCTATGGTCTGTGGTCCCAAGAGATAGTACTACTTGTGTTGTGACTTTGGTCTTAAAAATAAATATAAGTCAAAACATATGTTGATTATTTTGGATGATTTTATAAAAAATAAATAAATAAATGTACTAACTAAAATTGGTCGGTAAATGCTTGAACGGTTTTTACACTGATAAAGCTCAATTCCTCACTACTCTAAATCAAAACTATTTTTCAACAGTTAATCCATTATTTGAAACCAGAGATTATAAAAATTATGTTTGAAACCATATAAGAGAGTAAAATCAACATCATGAGTAAAAACAACGTTCTACTTGTTAGAATTATGCATTATAGTACAGTAACGCTATCTATATGTTACAGCCCAAGGGGAGTGAGTAAGATATCAAACAATGGGAAACAAAAACAATTTACTAATATATTTTTCAAAAATGTTACTTAACTAAATATATTTGTGGTTGTGGGCCTAAAAACTCTATAAAATTGATGCTTTAGTTTACAGTATCCAGTCTATTATAAATATGATGCCAAACATTATTACACTTCCATAATTAATAAACTATTATTTTTATAAACTTCGACCACTAAGATGGCGGGCAATTTAAAATACCCCCGTCGCAGCAAACCTGCATACTCAGCGAATTTCCAATGTATATATATGTGTCCCACTAATACATAGAGCCACTTACCAAGTTTCACAAAAATACATTTATAAATAAGTGATATATAGCATTTTATTTATTCTCCATAAGAATAACATTAGGGTTGAGTACACAGGTTTGCTGCAACGAGGAAGATAAAAAATGTGTATTTTTGAAATTATCAATATAACTCAACCAGGTGAAGCTACATACCAAGTTTTATTAATTTATAGGTTCATAACTAAGAGAGATATACAACTTTACTTATTCTCCATATGAATAACGTGGGGCCGAGTATGAAGGTTTGCTGCTACGGGGAAAATCAACAAAAACCTTTTTTTGTGCAAATATAAATATACCACAACTAGTTGAAGCCACATTCCAAGTTTCATCAATATACATTCATATATAATCGAGGTATCAAATTTTATTTATCCTCCATAAGGATAACATTGGACAACGTACTGTGTTTAGCACTTTGAATATCTCTGCAACGGTTGGACGTAGAACAACAATTAAAACACCAAAATAATTGTTTTGTAGAGCTAAACTGATTGGTAAAAAGAAATGTGAAGTTTTTAGTAAAATTATCTGAGGAAAATCCAAAAACCTTTTTCCTATAAAATTAACATGGGCAATTTTATGGACGCGTTTTTGACTTTTCTCTACAACCACTTACCCTAGGTTAATGATTCAAAATACCAAATTATTTGTTTTTTAAGCCCTATAAAATGGTTATAACCAAAATTAAGTGTTTTTAAAATTTTAGCAGGAATAATTCAAAAAACTGATTTTTCGAAAATTTAATACTCCCATGAAACCCGCTTCTCATAGTCCGATCGATCTGGTTTTCGAACTTAAAGTCATAAATGTTACTCTACACATTTGTGCCAAATTGAATCAAAATCGATTGTTTTTTTTTCAAAAGATATCGCCGTAACGGACACACACACACACACACACACACACACATATATATATATTTATTTATATATACATATATATTAATTTGAACGAATAGTGTTTTTGACATCGGGGACCTCAAAACAAAAAGTTATCATGGTCTCGGGCTTACCATGCCACCTACGGTAATAGCTTCTTCCCTGTAGGGGAAATTCACTAAAACATACCTGCAATGCCAAAGTAATAGGAATGCCCAGACTAGTGGTTACACCCCCGCAAGGTACCGAGACCTACGATCCCTAGAATAACAGCTGTACGTTAAACAGAACTGAAGGCTGGAAAATAAATACAATTTATCAAGACGGGCAGAAATGAGCCTTGTAACTGTGGCCTGAGCACGTCTGGTACAGCAGGCATCAACGCAGCTTCTGTAGCTTATTTTGATCTTCTCACTACATCTGTATTTTCCTCTCATATCACGTTCGTTACACACTCTTGTGATGCCTTAAAAAACAGATGTGCGTCCAACAGAACTGGAGACTGGGAAGTAAACAAAATTGATCAACATGAGCAGAGATTAGCCTTTAAACGGCGACCCAAACACATCTGGCATCAGTAGTGTGTTTCAGTGATTACTTTACTGACAAAAATATGAACAACTCAGGTATTTCCTATACGATAATCAAACTCTTTTTAAGGAGAGAAGAGTATGACAAATCTGACTGCAATTATGGTAACTGGATAGTTTAGTTTCGATACATTTTAAAAATAGTATTTATGTACGAGTATGAAGTGAAAAATGATGTATCGCAACTGAATATTACAAATGAATTCTCTCAAAATAGAGACTATTTATTATTTATTCTTGGTTCTTTCATAGTATGATTTGTCAAACTTCAAGGGTATTAAAAATATTACTACGTAAACAGAGAGGAAATATGTTCAGACATACAGATCGGATACATGTTGTACCCGAGCGGCCAAAATTTGTGACAGAAACATAAAATGAAACAACTTATGACCGCCCAAGGGAATGCAGATACGTTGTTATTGGCTTGTGCCGTATTTACGATGTTATGTTTCACATTGTTTTACCGAAAATATCCGAAACGGTATGTATGAAGACTTCGGAAACATTTTGTTTACAAAAATTCATTTGAACATGGTAAATTAATTGTTGTTTCCTTCCGTACATATTCACGTTTAGCCAAGTCAGCAGTTGGTTCTTGACTAGCTCAACTGCCAGTCATATAATAGGTAAGAAATGTGTCCCTGAATTAAAACATAATTCAAACCACGTAATTAGTTACTGTGCAATTTTATTTGATTATGAATTGGCAAAACGCAAAGAATAAGTTGAAAAATAAATGTAAGAAAAGGTAGCGTCGACCAAGAGGAAAGTAAATTTAATTAGGATACAAGCCATGCTTCGATGCTCTCAAAAGCGATGTTTTAGCTGGAATTAAAGATGGTGTTTTATTTATAAACGGCAACAGTTTGAAACATTTATTTGTAGTTGCATATTTACATTTGTGAGTATCATAGTTGTATTTGAAAATTACCATTACAACAATTATTTATAATGAAAATGACAATTTCATTCCCTCCTCCCTTTTCAGCATTCATATTTGGATGTTTTGAGCATGGACAGTAATTGCAAAACTACGTTTGGTTTGGATGCAATATAAAATACCCCCGTCGCAGCAAACCTGCGTACTCAGAAAATTTTCAAAGATTATATATGTCTTAGTACCACATACAGCCGCAAACCAAGTTCCTTTAATTTACATTCATAAATAAGCAATAATATAACATTTTAATTAATCTCCACAAGAATAAGATGGGGCTGAGTACGCAGGTTTGCTGCAACAAGAAACACAAAATTTGGGTTTTATGCAAATATAAATATAACTCAACTAGGTCAAGCCACATACCAAGTTTCATCAATATACATTCATAAATAAGCGATATATGCCATTTTAATTATTCTCCATAAGAATGACATGGGAGCTGAGTACGCAGGTTTGCTGTAACAAGGAACACAAGAAATGGGTTTTTATGCAAATATCAATAGAACTCAACTAGGGGAAGGCATATACCATGTTGTATTAATTTATGTTCATAATTAAGGGAGATAACATATTATATATTAATTATTTAATTTATTTTTACTTTCTCCCTCTATACATAGTATATGGAGAAAGTATTGTTTTCGTCAAAATTTTCGAATTTGAGTTGTTAGTGGAAATATTCGTTTTGGTGCTCCCTGAACCCAAAAAAGTGGTTTTTACGTGATGTCTGTCTGTGTGTGTGTGTGTGTGTGTGTGTGTGTGTGTGTGTGTGTGTGTGTGTGTGTGTGTGTGTGTGTGTGTGTGTGTGTGTGTGTGCGTGTGCGTGTGTGCGCGCGTGTGTGTCTGTGTGGATGTGTACAGAGCTATAGCCTTAAACAATAGGCCGATTTTTATGAAATTTGGTATGTAGGTACTAATCCACGATAGGCGTTTTTTCATTTTTTCGAATTTTTGATTTTTAAGGGTAATCATCCCCCCAAAACCGCCAAAAAACATGAAAAATCCAAATTTGTCAAAAACGGCTCAAACGATTTTGATTAAAATTTAATGGTTTCTAGATCTTTAGGTTTCCAACCAAATAACACCACCCGCATTTCTGTAAAAATTCGGGTTCAGAGATTACAGTATAATTTCCAGTATTACAGGGCTTAAAATTTCCAAAATTCCGTTTTTCGGATTTTTTAAAAGATTTTAAGTGCTAAATAAAATGTACTTATCACCATTAAGGAAAGCTAAATAAACTAAACAATTTAGTATTTTGAATTCGTATCCTACGGTTACTGGTTGTGGAGAAAATTGAAACTTTCATTTAACGGTAAACACAGTACGTTGTCCAATGTTATTCTTATGGGGAATACAAAAATTACAATTTCTCTCTTATTTAATGATCAATTTACTTGAAATGTTATATCCAGGTCAAGTTAGCATAACCCACAGAGGATATTCAAAATATGAATCCCCCTAACCTTGGAGGGGGATAAGGGGGCGATTCCCCTCTTAAAACCACTGTGTGTAGCGCAGGATTTTGCAGTGACTCCAAAATTGGGAATGGGGGGAACATTTCTCAAAACAGGTCTTTTAGAAACTTATACTTACTTAATCGTACTTTATATTATATAGATAGTAAATAGAAAATAATGTAGTTAAAGTTGGAGAGAGAATGAATGTGTCAGTTTCCTGATATCATTTATTTAGTTTTGTGATTGTGTGACATTTTAACTGTATCGTGCCACATATAAAGATGCATTTTCATAATTTATAATATTTTTAGTAGGTAAATATTCAAAACTGCAGGTATTTAATTGTTGGTGATTGTTCCTACAGGGTACCGGACTACTCAAACTTAATATTGTATCCGTCGAATTTCGACGGGCACCTACTACTTTTACTTATTCCCTATAAGAATATCATGGGGGCTGAATACGCAGGTTTGCTGCTACGGGAACTATAGGCAAAAAAGTAGTTTTTTGTGCAAATATCAGTGGACCACAATGATATGATGCAATGTACCAAGTTTCGTCAGAATAAGTTGATAAATAAGCGAGATATACAATTTTTCTTAACCTCCATAAGAATAACATTGGACAACGTTCTGTGTTTAGCACTTTCAATATCTCTGGAACAAATTGACGTAGAGCAATGATCAAAACACCAAATTGAGTGTTTTTTAAGCTGAATCCAATGGTAAAAACTAAAATTTGACTTTTTCAAATATTATATGTAAAAAATTCAAAAACCCCATTTTTGACCCCTTCCCCCCAAAATACCCCTTCAGATAAGTCGATCTGTCTGGTTTTCGAACTTAAAGTCATAAATGTTGCTTTACACGTTTGTACCAAATTTCTTCAAAATCGGAAAATTTTTACGAGAGTTATCGTGCTCACGGACACACACACACACACACACACACACACACACACACACACACACACACACACACACACACACACACACACACACACACACACACACACACACACATACACACACGCACATATATATATACATATATATATATATATATATATATATATACAGTTTTGAACGAATGGTGTTTTTGGGGTCTGGGGACCTCAAAACGAAAAGTTATCATGGTCCCGGGCCTAGGTCTTACCATGCCGCATACGGTAATAGTTTCTTCCCTATAGGGGAAATTCGCTAAAACAAATTCATACCACATTTAAATCAAATTGACAGAACCACACGTCGTCTTATATAAACATATTTTCTTTTATCATTGATGTTTCCTGTCTCTTGCTATCAAATTCTTACTTAGCATTCCTCTCAGATTTAAGAGGGGGCTCCAGTCAAGAAACGTTTGATGTTCCTTCCTGCTTCTCCCATAAGGCCAATTAACTTTCAAAGCCCGTCCCTCCTAATTATCCGATATTGTTGATTCATAGCTCATTTTAAAGAGCAAAAAATTTAACGATTTCAGTGAGAACAATTTATATATTATACAAAATAATCTATATCTATAAAAGGCAAAGCCCTGGCTGACTCAATGACTGACTGACTGACTCACTCACTCACTCATCACTAATTCTCCACCTTCCCATGTAGGTAGAGAGCTGAAATGTTGTAAACTGATTCTTTAGGCATAAAATAGGAAAACTAAATGGTTTTCATCCTGATCTGACCTTAGGGCTCCGCCAGAGACCCCGACAAAGTTCCCATGTATTCCTTATGGGCATTCATTAGTGAATTTCCTTTGGAAAGTGAACTATTAGCATGACCCGCAAGGTGAAACTTAAGCCCGGGACCACCATAGAAGTTCCTAACGTGACCCCCTGAACACGTTTTGGGGGGTCGTTCAAAATTTTATATATATATATGTATATATATATATATAGACATATATATATATATATATATATATATATATATATATATGTGTTTGCACTCTAGCGGTCGCATTTTTTGTCCGATTTACTTCAAATTTGGTAGGGAGGTTCCTTTCTGTAATCAGTTGGACAAGTTCGTTGGGCAAAACAATCGGACAACTCTAAACGCCTTTTTTTGGGGATTAATCTTTCAAATTTCGAGTTTTTGGGCCCAAAAAGGGTCATAAAAGCCCCAGATGTAAAATCAATGCATGTAAAAAGATGGGAATTAGAGAGGCGAAAGTTTTAAGCCCTCTCTCGTCATTCTAGCATAAATATTTACCCAGTTATTAAAGAAAATGTGTATCGACTAAACACAGTACGTTGTCTTATGGGGGTTTTGCACTAGAAAAGCCTGTTATTCCTTTACTTTTATCATCCCCAGCAACCTCACGTCTACTTTCAAGCATGTCTGGACCTTTTCCTAACCTTATAATGCGCAAAATTGTATTTCCAGCTTTGTAATTAAATGAAACCAGGAGTATCAGAACAGCCAAAAAATCAATGTTTTCAGATTTCAGTAAAAGTTGGACAAATGTATGTTTTTACACTGATTTTGAGTTTTAAAAGTTGTGATGTGGAAATTCACTTCCCTCACGTCAGCGTGCTGCGTGCGAACTCGTTTTTGTTTGAGCTGATGAAAATACAAACAGCTGATCTTGATTCGTAGTAGTTTCACGGGCTAACCACAGAATGCAGCACACACAACTGTAATCCTATACTCTAATATGAGTAAGGTTTGCTTGCTTGCTTTCGACACGGATCTCAAAAACGGCTCCAACGATTTCCTTCAAATGTTCGAAATAACTAATTTCTAGGATAAAAATAAGTTCTAGACAGGCCTCATCCCTAGGAAAAATCAAATAATGAAAAAACTAAAATGAAAAGTTAAAAAAATTAACATTGGGCTTATGGAGTTTCAAATCAAAACAAAAGAATTGTAACTGCTGTTCATAATCAACCAAGGAACTGTCAAAGTAATACTCATGTTGTTTATGATTATTAACATGTGGTTTCCTGAGAGCAGAGATTAAAAGATTTGAGTTAAGATTACATATATAGAGTAGTAAAATAAATCAAAGGGGCATTGAGCTATAAATAACAACTGGAGGGACCTTAAAAATGTAGAAAAGAGGCAAATGAATAATACAAATCTGATTATCAGTAGGGGGAAGTGGCGAAATATTACTCTGAGTCATCTAAACAAACTGACTGGCCTTCCCGCGAGCAAAGCTCGCCCCCCAGGTACTAGTTTTTATAAATCATTTGTAGGATGAAGCCTGCGGGAACAGCTAGTCGTTCAATAAAATCAAAAATATTCAATATTTACGAGTTTTTATGGGTGAACTATTTGAGATGTCGAAATTCTGCTCACTGAAATCACTAGGTGTTTTGGTTGTGTTCTTTTAAAAAACCATCAACAAGAATTTCGGATAATCCGTTGAGAAGAGGCGAGCTTTGAAAGTTAACATTGGCCTTATGGGAGAAGCAGGTGACTGGAGCCCCCTCTTAATTAAATATGAGTTCATTCGCAGTGGTGGCGTCATCGTCGCGCCCCTACTCCCTACATAGAAGATATACCAACGGCGCTTGACAGAAAGCCATCGTTCAACTCTCATGAATGCTTTTTATGACAATTCGAATTTAATTTGAGTGTATTCAGCGCGTAGGGATTAGAATAATGTCCATATAATTTTGGACTTACAGACAACCACATAGAGTAAAAATTGCAGATTTAAAGGACAAGAAATAAGCGTTTGATATGTTTGGTTCTTGTTTGCAACACTTATTCAATTTAGACAGACTTTCCCAAGAAAGAAGATAAGAAGGGAATGCGATTACGGGGATACTGAAGGGGTGGGAAGGGAAAGAGAGGGAAGGTCGACATATTTCCCCCGGGGTTTCCGCTCTAACACTTTGCTAAATTAATAAATCTGTCCTCCACTCATGATCTGCGATTTTAACCAGATATGACAAATGCTTTCCATTTCAATTTTATTTAGTACGAAAAAATCGTTATTATCAATAAATGTGACTTTTTCCTGACGAGCAATATTTGGGGTTAGTAGGCCTACAACGGTTTAAATAATATAAGTTAAGTATATATGTGATGGTTTTAGTGAGTAAAATATCTATTGGCTACCGTAGTTACCCGTCTTTCGGTTAGGGAATAACCATGTAGTGTAGTATTTATAAGGAATGTCAAAAAGAACTCCACAATTAACAAATAATATTTGGTATGGAGGGAGGGGGCGAGGAAACTAAAGTAACTTTTGTTTTGAATTGTGTTATTTTAGTTTCAGTAAGTTATTTTTGGTATATTATGTAATATAACAGATCATCATATTTAGGATCAATGTGATTACAACATGTACAGTGTAAGAAACTCTTGAATATATTTCTTGTACATTGACTTTGTCTGTTTGTTTGTTAGCCTAGTGACAGTAAAATGTTATGACCAATGACACATAATGTCCAACGTGAGCTATAATCGTAAAACAATCTCTAAAAACCAAAAATGTCTTATATTGCAATTAATTCCTGTACGATTCGCTCACGGAGTTCACATTTTTAAAGTTACTGGTTTTCTAATCATTAACAGTATGACTAAATTTATATTCAAAGTATATTTATAATTTACATTTGAACTCAGTTCAGTCTAATAAAATATTACCATCTCCATTTATTTGACCTAGGCGGACGATGCGTTTAAATGTGAACTCAAATATAACTTTAGGACATAAATTGTGTATTACTTTCAGTGATAAGTAACAACAAATTTTACATGATTTATTATTTTTGGCTTTTAAGGTCAATAGATATATTAGACAGCAAATTCAAGGCTCAACGCTAATCCCTCATAGTTTCGTGTAAGCAGCTGATACTAAAGGTCCCCGTTTATCTGCGGGCCATTCATCCAGTAAGAACTCAAATGAAAAGACCTGCAGCCAAGATATTCGCCATTGTGATTGTTCAGTGGTTTATCTCAAAGTTTTTAAGCTGTAATAAGCATTTTTGAGATTTAATTGTATTAACTATTTCCAGCTTAAACTTGACGGCAGTCGGTCCGGTACGTATCTTAGTATGAATGAGCGGCACACAGAAAACTAGCAACTTTCCTCTAAACAGGATTTTTCTAGTGTAATTTTTGTAGTTAACACTCAAGAAAATTTCAACAAAAGTCAAAACTATATTTAAAGGACAAATTGTTTAAATTTATTTCAAGGTGAGCTGGTGCATTCCAATAACTATGCATAATCAACACAGAGACGAAATAGATACGAGGTATAAGATATGAAGACTGTAAATTTTGCTAGAATTTTAAAATTAGCTGATTTATTGACTAGCTACGGGTGATCTACCTGTTATCAGTACGAATCAATACTGAAGTTTCGCTGCAGTGAGGAGAGATATAAAGACCTGTTACAACTTGGTGCCTCAAGGTAGTAATTAGTCATTGTGTCTCAACTTGGAACAGACTGAGCGGGTTAGAGTCTAACATCCTACCATTATTAACTAATTAGATTCAAACTCTGAGTAACTCCCATTTAATATTTACTAAAAAAACAATAATTGTACCATACATTCGAGTACTACCTACGTGATTGTTTATTTGTATTTATGAGTGGCCTGAAATCATACAAACACTTGATATTAGCAGATACGTAATTACCGTTTAAAGTAATGTGTTCAAGTTGGGCCATTAATAATTTTTAGTGGCAGTAGGCTTAGTAAGTTATTGAACAAGGTTTAATTTTGTATGTGTACGTTCAATTAATAATTCATAATAGATTCCTTCCTGATATAATTTAGATGCAATTGTTAACCAAACTAAAAAGAACAAAAAAACTGCGTGATTCAAATTACCAGCAGAAATATCAGGAATAGTATTTAAATTCACAGAGCATAATTTGCTATCATTATAATTCCATTCACAGGTATAATCCAAATGACCGCTCTACCGCACAGAAAAAAAACAACAACAAAGCTTTGCGCGGCCAAGATATCAAGCTTATAATCGTAGCATTGAAACAGTTCAGATATAAATTTCTAGCCAAGTAAACTGACTATCGTAACTTCATTTTCAAAATTTGAATTTGTTTTCAAGTAATGAAAAAGTACGAATAAACTGTTTTTGCAAGATAAAAATGTGTATGAAAATGTAGTAATTTAGTAATTCTATAGTCTAATATTTGGAATATGAGAATAGTTTCACAATCTCCTACACTTAAAACCGTTGCGAGTCACTACAGTAGCTTGATTTGCTGGCAAGCCTTTCTCTCAGAAGAGAGCGAATTCGCGTCAGTCACTTTGCTCGTACTTGGTAATATTAACGGAGCAACGGAGGTTGGAGTCTATGTGGGGAATGAAGTAGCCTCTGTAATAGCGTAGAAAAGGCGTCATAGAATGAAACATTAGATTGGTGACAAGTGTTTTTGTTGTGTAACTATAAGCGATATTATAGCGTCACAATTGCCATTGAAACACTATATATTTAATATAATATTTATGATATGTAAAAAGAAATAATGTATATAATATAAAATAAGTGTTGTGAATAATTGCTGGTGCTACTTGGTTTTGCAAGTCTGGGCAAGCTCGCGATTTTCTTGTTCGGGGATGTCGGAAAGAGTTGGAGACAATGATTTAAATTGTTGCTTGGACTGAAGGGACTGGAGCTGGGTCACGTGACGGCCGGCGTACTCGGGTTCGAGAACCTTCTGAACCAAGCTGGGGTCGCTGTACCATATTCACGGTCGCTGGGGGGCTGCGGAATTTTTCGTATACCTCTGGTGTCGTGAGTTTGTCGTGAGTCTACCCAGCGAAACGTGAATTTCTTCAGATTGGAAGGTACAAAAGTTGTTTTAAAATTTAGAGTCTTAATTTAAATCATTGCTCCATTTCTCATTTTGTTGTTTTTCAAAAAGGGGAACAGTCTGTAAAACAATTATTTCTTTTTCAGGGTTCGAAGCGTTTCTTTTTGATACTTGGGTTGAAGATTAACTAAAAACCAAACTGTTAAAATACAGAAAGAAGAATTATAATTAAAGTTCAGTAATATAAAAAACCGAACAGTTAACTTTTATTTTGAAACATTGAAGTGATAAGCAAACCCATGTTTAATTTTATTTTGAATTTTGAATTATTTTATTTGAGAAGAAAGACTTTTAATTTGTTTGTTTAAATAAATACAAGAAGATTTTATTTAGTTCATTTTCATTTTTAAAGACCACTTCTTACCTCAAGAAATATTATAGCCTGCTAGTCAGCGCTATAATATATAAAGGAAATATTTGCCAAGGTCATAAACTACAAAGCCGAAGCACGCGAGAAGCTACCGCACTTTAACGACCAATAATATTACCGAACAAATTACTACTGTAATTGAAAGTTAACAGTTTAGGATAAACTAAGTAGTTGTTTGTGCAATTTAGCGAATTTTCTTGGAAAATGAATTATTATCCATGACTCACATGGTGAGATCGAATCCCGACACCACTGTAAACAGTTCTTAACGTGACCTCCTGAACACATTTTGGAAACAGTTTAAATTTACTAGAGACAGTAGCACAGTGATTTTATATATCTCGTTAGTTCTTCGTTAGTTCCTGTTAATTCTCATAAAAATATCATTAGTTCATCACCGTGTTCATTAACCGTGTTAAAGCCAATGTTCATCAATGGGTAGGCCAACTTTACACCATGAAAAGTAGCTTACCCACAATTAAACTACGCAATTCATATTTCTTTATGTCTATTGTTAGTTCTTCGTTGGTTCCTGTTAGTTCCCTCATAAATACCGTTAGTTCAATGTTTACAGCCAAAATTTAAAAATTGGTACTAACATTCCAATGTATTTAGTAGCCTACCCATGACGACATAAAATTATTAATATTTGTTCATGTCTATCGTTAGTTCATTGTCAGTTCTTGTTAGTTCCCACAAATCTATCCATAGTTCAAACATAGGAACCGTTTTACGGCCAAAACTAAAATTGGGTATGCCAATTTCACACCATAAAAAGTAGCTTGCCCACAGTTAAAATACACAATTTATATTTCTTTATGTCTATCATTAGTTCTTCGTTAGTTCCTGTTAGTTCTCATAAAAATATAGTTATTTCATCACTATTAACCATGTTAAATCCTTAAATGACTGGGTAGGCCAACATGACACCATAACAAGTAGCTTACCCACAATTAAAATATATAATTAATATTTCTTCATGTCTATCGTTAGTTCTTTGTTAGTTCCTGTTATTTCTCATAAAAATATAGTTATTCCATCAATATTAACCATATTCCTGTTAGTTACCTCATAAATACCGTTGGTTCAATGATATCAATGGTTTTATAGCCAAAAATTCAAAATGGGTAAACTAACATACCAATGTATGTAGTAGCCTACCCTTGATAACATAAGATTATTAATATTTGTTCATGTCTATCGTTAGTTCATTGTTAGTTCCTGTTAGTTCCCACAAATCTATCTATAGTTCAAACATAGGAACCATTTTACGGCCAAAACTAAAATTGGGCATGCCAACTTCACACTATGAAAAGTAACTTACCCACAATTAAACTACATAATTCATATTTCTTTATGTCTATCGTTAGTTCTTCGTTAGTTCCTGTTAGTTCCCTCATAAATACCGTTAGTTCAATAATATTAATGATTTTACAGCCAAAAATTCAATGTTGGTTAGCTAACATTCTAATGTATGTGGTCGCCTACCCATGTTGACGAAATATTATTGAAATTTGTTCATGTCACTCGTTAGTTCTTCATTAGTTCCTGTTATATCCCTCATAAATACAGTTAGTTCGATAATAATAATGGATTTACAGCCGAAAATTTAATGTTGGTTAGCAAACATTCGAATGTATGAAGCTGTGGTAGGCTTTGTGGGCCTATCCACGTTGACTTAAGATTATTGAAATCTTTTTATGACTGTCGTTATTCCTTCGTTATGTCCTGTTAGTTCCCTCATAAATACCTTTACTTCAATAGCCAAATGTAGGCCTAGCCTGAAGTAATGTGACAAACAATCCCAGGTTTGAGTCCTAAAGAGTAGAGGAGGTTTTTAGTGGAAATTATAATTTTGCTAGTGGGAGTGGAGCCTCACACTACAGGTTAGCCACCTGTTTGCGTAAATACATTTTCCCTCCAGTTCCACAAAAAAATTTCGGGTACGGCTAATTCTTGACAATGTCGCAAAAATGACCGCAACTAGAAGTCTATTATTCCGTAATGGTGGCAATGGTATCACTGACAGACCAAAAATTGTCTAAGCTTTCATGCGTGGATAGCTCACGGCTAGCTTATAACAAGGATGTAGCAATATGATGCGGTAAGCGTAGCAGACGACTAACTTACGACTACTACTTAACATGGCTAATGTTCTCTCCACATCATGGTGGGATCTATCCTTACTGCTTATGAGTGTAGACGTATGATACAGCAAGAAACATATACTGTGAATTCAATTTTGCATGCTGATTTAAATAAATTCTTCAGAAATACTTAATAAATTCTAACTTCAAGATTTAAACTAAGGAATAACTTACAATAGACATGAACTAATGTCAAAAAAGTAATAATGTAAAATATAATATCAACAAATTTCAATAATCTTATGTCAACATGGGTAGGCTACAACAAACATTGGAATGTTGGCTAACCAACAATAAATTTTCTGCTGTAAAACCATTATTATTATTGAACTAACGGTATTTATGAGGGAACTAACAGGAACTAACGAGTGAAATGAACAAATTTCAATAATGTTTCGTCAACATGGGTAGGCTACTATATACATTGGAATATTAGCTAACCAACATTGAATTTTTGGCTGTAAAACCATTAATATTATTGAACTAACGGTATTTATGAGGGAACTAACAGGAACTAACGAAGAACTAACGATAGACATAAAGAAATATGAATTATGTAGTTTAATTATGGGTAAGCTACTTTTCATAGTGTGAAGTTGGCTACCCATTGATTTAAGGCTTTAACACGGTTAATATTGATGAACTAACGATATGTATATGAGAACTAGCGAAGAACTAAACAGAGTTATAAAATAAACTGGGTAAGATGACTTGGGTAGGCCAACTTCACAGACCTCATAGTCTTATGGAAATTTACCTTTGGATAAAAATAGATGTTACAAAACTTGTTTTAACACTCCCAATCTTCCTAATTTACTGGTAATTTTATTGCACACTATCAATGAAAATGCCAGATAACGCAAAGAACGGGTGCATCAGAACTGCCAAATAACAAAACTTGATCCTGAAAGAAGGATTTGTTTGAAAACCCTATTATTTGTTAAGTTTGTAATATTCTTCGCTCGCGAATTGTTAGTTTCAAATTACAATAATTGGCTGAATGGTGTGTAAACAATCTTCCGAAGAAAACTTAAAATTTTATTTAAAATGTATTCCTATTTTCGACACAAAGTTTATAATAGTTCTTCAACAACGTCACCTTCATCATTTTTTTGTTTCTAATTATAATATGTTTATGAAATTTATCAGATATCTTTCATAGTTAATGTTTAGTTTTTGATGTTACTGTTTCCAGTCATTCAAGGTCTTAGAAAGCATATTTAGTAATTTAGCAAAACAATGCAAAGTTATTTCCAAAAATACAGGGTGTCTCGCAACCATTTAAGACAAAATGACACAACAATTTTTTAATTCTTACAGTTTTTATTAAATTTTACGGTTTTGAGCTACGATTTGAAAAATATAAAAATGGCTGATTTTTTTAATTGGTAAAAATTAGAAACTTGATCCTCCGTACAAAATTAGGTCCTATTATACATGCACCATGTTTGAAGTTGATACCTTAAGTGGTTAAAAAGTTGTGTTGATTTATGTAACAAACACATACAGATCGACAGACGGAAAACGAAAAGAGATAGGACATAATATTATGTTATATTGCATTTCATGCTTGTTTTTACCTGTTGAACAACCTGGTAAAATTTAATAAAATGGTTGCGAGGCACTCTGTATGTTAAGTTATATTAATACAAAAGAGTAGTTTGCTATAAGTTCTGTTTTCACATACCTTTCATAATGACTTGCTATTTTAATTACTTACGTGATAAATACACGTAATTGATAATAATTCCGTAGATTTCAACAAGAATGTTCCTAATAAATTTCGCAACAAACTATTTTACTTTTATTTTGTATAATAATTATTTTGTTCTCTTCAACATTTACCTATAATCACACTTGAAATTTGTTCACGCAAATTTAATATGGTACTCAAATAAGTAAATAAAAGTCTCAAGGCTGTTCCCAACAACTTGAAGCTGAGAGGTTCCGAAATATTTCACTAACAAGACGTTTATTATTTCCGCTACATGTCTTCCCCTCAGCCTTTGCTGTTCAAAATTTGATATGAGGACAACTAAGGTATGTCAACATTGTATGATGAAAATATCAGTAAACTTAAATAATAAATTTATTGTTATTTATTAAAGAAATTACACCATTTGTAAGTAAGCATTTTGTCAGTGGTATCACTATGCTCTGTAAAGTATAAGTGGACATTGTTTAAATTTTAATTTTATAATAATTAAATTCGTCGTTTGGTTATAGTGTATAACCTATCTTCCTCCAAAATATCAGCTCAATTAGTTCAGTAAATACTTACGGTCAACAAGATTAGTATGATAATTTTTATGGTCAATGGGACAGGGCCTCAAAAGCTTGAAAATAAACTAATATTATGAATGTAAAAGTTTGGATATTTGTTTGGATATATGTATGGATATTTGGAGTTCCATCACGCATAAACTACTGGTCCGATTAAGCTACAATTAATTGTGCATGAACATAGCTTACATGACACTTTAACATATAAACCTGATAATGTCCACATCCAAGCTTAGGGCTACGTCCCCGGGTCCTGTAAGTTCCAATGCAAAACTTATGGAAGGATATCATTTATAAAATTACCAGCTGCAGTTGTTTGTCAGTTGGGGCAAAGAAGTCAGATGGTGAAACTAAACAAATATTCGATAGAGCTGGTCAGGTTAGTATTTTGAATGTCTTTTAATTTGTCGCGAGCGAAGCCGCGGGGTAGCAGCTAGTATATTATAAAATATCAGCTCTATTGGTCTCCATCAGTTAGTGCGTAATTCTGGTAATTCTTAACATTGGTGTTTCGAGTGGGTCAGAGCTACAAATGATAATGGAACGGGAATAGGTATATGTTTAAATGTAGTGTATCGTCCTACCTAGTTACGGCTTAAATACTTAATGTCAGTGAGATTACCATGCCAATTGTGATGACTTGTTGGGCGTACAGATTTCCCTACCGAATTTAAGCTCAATGGTGCGTTATGGTCAACTTAGAACTTGACCAGGGGGTGGAGAAACCCCAAGAATATTTGAAGTAGAAGTAGACCAAAAGTTGATTGTTGTGAATTACCAAGCTTCCTGCCAAAACTTAGCTTAATCGGTTAAGTAAATTAATGTCAAGATGTACATGGGAATTTCGAAAGCCAGGGAAAAGGAACTCAAAAGAATGGGAATATTTCTATGTCTGATTTTCGGATATTACCTTTCTTAACCAAATATAGGATCAATCAGTTTGAGTTAGCTGTTTGTGCGTGATGGATTGACAAAACACGCACAAACGTACAGCTTCATGAAATATCATCGTATTTGTCCAGTTTATGTTTAATAAACGAAATAGTAAAATAGAAGAATTTTATATAAATATGATTTACCAGAGTATAATATAGTTAAATTTGGTATTGAACATCGAGAATCTCATCAGTAACACGGATTAATTGTAAATTTGTGTACAAAATCAGATATTATCAAGCAACGTAATTAAAGTGGGCTATAAGTCTTCTTTTACTATTTCGTTACTAAACTTAAACTGTACAAATATGAATGCGAATATGAATATGATATATCTGTTACCATCTCTAGAAAATATATTTAGGAATACGAATCAAAAGACTATTTTGCCACAAACCAATTATCTTGTCGAACATTATAAGTCAACTGAGCATGCGGCACGGGCCACGTTTTCCCAAGCCACGTGATATATCACCTCCGGCCGCCGCCATCTTCTTGTGGGTTCGCCACTCAGAAACCGGCTTCACTTCTCTATTCACCGGCCATATGCTCCATTTTTTGGTCTTATGCAACAAGCTTAATACATCTCGAGTGCGTAAATACATGTTAAAATCCAAGAAAAAGTGTAGCCTACGTTGTGACCGCTTTTCCCTCTGCGACCAACTAACCGGAGACTATGAAATGATGTAATCTCCAATAAAGTTTTAAATACAGAAAATGATAAACAGTTTTCATGACACCGTATATTTAATGTGTTTTTAAGATTAAATAGTTTATGAATATGTAACACAAGGAAAGAATATATATATAAAATACCACTTTTATGTCTAACATATTTTTGATCATATGGTCGGTCGTTGTGGCTGTTTACAAAAAAATATCCTCCAGTGATGCTTCGCTTGAAATCACCCAGATAAGAACTCTAGAGGTATTAAGCTCGTTAGTCGTATGTGATCGCTGTCCAATGTGTCCTCCATTCTGTAAGAAAAGCTGTTTCGGTGACTAAATGCTCAGTTGAATTATAATTTTCGTCAAGGCGCATTGATAAAATTTACCCTGTGGTAAAAGATCGAATTACTCACAGTATCTAGAATAATTAATTATAAGATATTATAAACGAGTTCGCACGCAGCACGCTGACGTGAGGGAAGTGAATTTCCACATAAAAAACTATAAAATTCAAAATCAGTTAAAAACATACAATTATTCCAATTTTTATTCAAATCTGAAAATATTGATTTTTTGGCTGTTCTGATACTCCTGGTTCTATTTACCTGCAATGCTGGGAATACAATTTTGCGCATTATAAGGTTAGGAGAAGGTCCAGTCAGGCTTTAAAGTAGGCGTGAGGTTGTTGGGGATGATAAAAGTACACCAAAAAATGATTAACAGGCTTTTATAATTTAAAACCCCCATAAGACAACGTACTGTGTTTGGTCAATATACATTTCCTTTAATAACTCGGTAAATATATACGCTAGAATGACGAGAGATAGCTTTAAAGTTTCGCCACACTAATTTCCATCTTTTTATATTCGTTAATTTCACATCAGGGGCTTTTCTGACCCTTTTTGGGCCCAAAAACTCGAAATTTTAAAGATTAATCCCCAAAAAAGGGGTTTAGAGTGTTCCGATTGTTTTGCCCAACAAACTTGTCTAACTGATTATAGAAAGGAACGTCCCTACCAAATTTGAAGTAAATCGGACAAAAAATGTGACCGCTAGAGTGCCTGCACATTATATATATATATATATATAAAATTTTGAACGAACCCCCAAAACGTGTTTAGGTCACGTTAGGAACTTCTATGGTGGCCCCGGGCTTAAGTTTCACCTTGCGGGTCATGCTAATAGTTCACTTTCCATAGGAAATTCACTAACAAGATGCGCAGTAGACAGGTGACGTCAGTAGTGCCCACCAGCTGTTTGTAACTCAACAAAGCTCCCTCTGTCAAAATTAGATTGGATGCAGTTGTTTTGACTTCGACGCGTCCATTATAATTCTGTGCTTATCTGGAATGTAAACAAAACAAAAATGTATACAACATAACATCACTGGTGCCCAACCAACAGCAGGCGGGTGTCAAAGCTGGGCATGGATATCTACCGTATAATTATTCTAGATACTGTGGAGTTACTTATTCCTCTCTAAGATTAATTGGAACTTTCATGGTTTATGGGGCATACAAAAACACACTGCGCATGTGAAAATGTGAAGGAGAAATTTTTAAAAGAACAATTTAAACTTCTCTGATGCATAAACCAATAAAATAATTAAAAAATAAAGATTCAAAACAATGTACAGTTAAAACTATAATTGTTTTTATATGGTTACAAAGATTACACATAATACATATTACCTATAATCAAGAACAATAATAATTCATAGTTTATATTTCAACAATAAATACAAATATCACTTTTATGCATTTATTTAACTTAAAAGTACTCAGGAAACGTTGGATATAACAACTTTTAAAGTTAATCTGAGAAAAACAAAAACTAACAAACCAAAACCACAACTCAAATTACATTACCGTCAGCTACAAAAGCTTTCAGTTTTATTGTTTCTCAGGGATGAACCAAAAATGGGCTCTAATGCAACACAGCCACAAATGTTCACATTCAAGCCGCTCTTTCCACAAATAAAGACACAAACTTTGCTCAACTTGTTACTGCTTTTCTTTGTCAGAAACACACAATTTCTCTCTTTTGTTTTTCTTTCTAGTTTTAATTTGTAAGTAAATAAACCAAGAATCTCTTCAATTGTTTTAACTCAACTGAAAATAATAAATTTGTAATACCGACATTACATTTAAAATAACCACTGCCTCAAACACGTTGACATCCATATTTTACCAGTGGCACATATTAAAATATACAAATTCTTTAAAACTTAATGTGCATAAGATTAGCTAAAATATACGATCTTAGGCTTAGATCTTGCTAAAGGCGTTCAGTGATAGCGTTTTCCCTAAAAGTTTAATTTTCCATTTAATAACTTATGTTGTTATTCGAACCCCGTTAAAGAAAAAACCAAAACATCCTATATAATAATTGCGTGTAGTGGCGACGTTTAACCACCTATCCTATCCAGAAAAACGCACAAAAAAACATGAAACGAAATAGTAAAATAGAAGAATTTTATATAAATATGATGTACCAGTCTAATATAGTTAAATTTGGTATTGAACATCGAGAATCTCATCAGTAACACGGGTCAATTAATTGTAAATTTGTGTAAAAAATCAGATATTATCAAGAAACGTAATTAAAGTGGGCACTTGTCGGGCTTGAGGGGATGGTACCGGTATGTCTGGTACTCTTATATAAGCAATGTTTGCTTGATTGTTTGGTTGGTTGGTTGCACAATTATCTCGAAAACAGCTCCGAGGATTTCCTTCAAATTTTGGAAATAACTAAGTTATGGTATACAAATAAGTTCTAGACAGATCTCATCCCCAGTAAAAATCAAATAATGTTAAAAAAACGAAATTGAAAAGTTAAAAAATTTACATTGGGCTTATGTAGTTTTAAATCAAAACAAAAGAATTGCAACAGCTGTTCATAATCAATCAGGAAACTGTCAAAGTGATACTAAAGTTATTTATAATTATTAACATGTGGTTTCCTGAGAGCAGCGATTAAAAGATTTGAGTGAAGATTACATATATAGAGTAGTCAAATAAATCAAAGGGACATTGAGCTATAAATAACAACTGGAGTGACCT
Organism: Allygus modestus; assembly: GCA_963675035.1. Taxonomy (NCBI): domain Eukaryota; kingdom Metazoa; phylum Arthropoda; class Insecta; order Hemiptera; family Cicadellidae; genus Allygus; species Allygus modestus. The sequence continues at coordinate 96,623,574 of OY776111.1, read as the reverse complement.
TAAAAATGTAGAAAAGAGGCAAATGAGTTATAAACATCTGATTATCAGTAGGGGGAAGTGGTGAAATATTAGTCCAATTCATCTAAACAAACTGAGTGGCCTTCCTCCGAGCAAAGCTCGGCCCCCAGGTACTAATACATCATATAGGCAAGCATACGAATTGCAGTACTCTTTTTTCAGCGTGTCTGTGCATCGTAGGAGAAATTCACGCATATCGTTAGAAGGTACAGACTACATTTATCGTTTCAGATGTATTTTCTGATTTTTTGCTTGACCTAAAACCACATATCGCGGTGTTTATCCTATACTCTAATTATGAGTAAGGTTTGCTTGCTTGCGCCGTCCGTGCGTGCTTGCTTGCTAAAAACTCTGATATCAAAAACGGCTCCAACGATTTCCTTAAAATGTTCGAAATAACTCATTTCTGAGATAAATTTAAGTTCTAGACAGCTTATTCCCTGGAAAAATCAAATAATGTAAAAAAAACTAAAATAAAAAGGTAACAAAATTAACAATGGGCTTATGGAGTTTAATAAAATCAAAACAAAAGAATTGTAACAGCTGTTTATAATCAAACAGGGAACTGTCAAAGTAATACTAGTATTGTTTATAAGTACCTTGGGGGCCGAGCTTTGCTCGGGGAAGGCCAGTAAGTTTGTTTAGATGACTTTAAGTAATATCTCACCACTTCCCCCTACTGATTTATTAACATGTGGTTTCCTGAGAGCAGAGACTAAAAGCTTTAAGTGAAGATTACATATCTAGAGTGGTAAAATAAATTAAAGGGACATTGAGCTATAAATAACAACTAGAGTGGCCTTAAAAAATGTATAAAAGAGGCAAATGAGCTATAAAAATCCGATTATCAGTAGGGGGAAGTGGTAAAATATTACTACAAGTAATCTAAACTATTTTACTGGCCTTCCTCGAGCAAAGCTCGGGCCCCAAGATACTCCTATCCTCTAATATGAGTAAGGTTTGCTGGCTTGCTTGCGACACTGATGTCAAAAACGGCAGTGGGGTGTATTGGACACTCCGACCCCAGGAGGGGCAACCCCCCCCCCTCGCGAATTTTTTTTGCGAACTTTTTTTGCGAACTTTTTTTGCGAATTTTTGTTCGAATTTTTTTTGCGAATTTTTTTGCGAATTTTTTTTTGAAATTTTTTTTGTTCGAATTTTTTTGCGAATTTTTTTTGCGAATTTTTTTTGCAAATTTTTGTTGCAAATTTTTTTGCGAATTTTTTATTGCGAATATTTTTTTGCACAAACATTTTTTTTTTGCAAATATTTTTCTTTTTTGCACAAACATTTTTCTTGTACATATATCAGTTACCATAGGTCGGATCTGATTTCTGATTGCAGATTCTTGTTCGTCTAGTCTAGCCGAGTAATTTGAGTACCCACATCGTACACTTTGGATGATGTTTACAAAAAAGGGGCCCGCACCACACTTTTGACCTTTTTTTGCATTTTTGGAATCTCCTCGTCAAGCCGAGTATTCTCAGTACCCACATGACGTTCTTTGGATAATTAATACAAGAGTTGATCAAGGTAACGCTACAACCAACAGAGCTAGCCCATCAGCGCCTGCGGACAATTGAACTACCAGTGAATGCAAATTTTGAGGAGAATATAATTGCAATGCATTGAACATATACTGCAAAGGGGGGTGTATCGATACACCCCCCTTCAAGTACTCTGCACCGAGGCAGCTGTTCGCACAACCGACTGACGCGTCCAGTCCTGTCTGGGAATGCGGATGCTGTAATTTGATACCTCGACTGGAGGGTGTAGGTGTTCACACAAAAAACCGACGAGTCGAGACCTGTCTGGGGTGCAGCTGCGCCCGACCCCAGGAGGGACAGGAGGGACAGGAGGAGCCCCCCCCCCGTCAAGGTTTCGTCTGTGACACTTTTGCCGCCAAGACGCCTGCACCAACACTTGGAAGAAAATCTTCTCTTTTTAGAAAGATTTCCTTCTATTCCCTAACATGAAAAGCTTTTGTGGCCTTGAAAAAGGCCGATTATGATGGTGGGATCAGGTGGAGGATAAGGTGTTGGAAAACGTTTATTTTTTACTGTTGAAAAACTGTGTTACTTCATCCGGTTGCAGTTCATCGGTCCGCGGATTCCACCACATTTCAACAAGCATCATGTACTTCTGCTCATGTTCAATGGCGTAGAAGTGCTCCTCTTCAATGGGGTAGAAATTCATCTTGTAGTCCATGTCACGCTGCCAATATTCCCATTCCAAGTCGTCCAGCGGGCAATGGTTCCACATGCCGTCAATTCCCCGTTGTCTGGAGTATAGAACGTCGTCAAGATCTTGGATAGTTGAACACACTTTTGGCTCATGAACGTACTTGAACTTTTTGTCAATGCGCCATAGCCTCTTCTTATGGAAATGCTTCAAGGTGCAATCATCGTCGTCTTTTCTATTGTAGAACTCATCACCTTCGAAGTAATCATCTTCATCGTCAAACGGCCTCTTCTTATTATTGATATTCATTGAGGTTTCCGCCGCAACACATACATCCTCCAACTCGACGTCTGTGATGCTACAATCCCACTCGATGTTGTCCATGATCTCTTCGTAACTGTTGCCGCTTCGAAACTCAAGACTAAACTAAACTTTACTGCTAGGGGCGGGCTGTGCGTCGTGGGATGATGAGCGCAGGTGTACAGACAAAAAAAACCGACGCGTTGCCCTCCTGTCTGGGAATGCGGATGCTGTAATTTGATACCCCGACAGGAGGGCGACCGACCCTTGCAGGAACCCATAATTATAGACCACCCGCGTCGAATTCCGAGCAATAGTACACCAGCTGTCAAACACCCACGGTCTCATTCTTGTTCTAGTCTTCAACAATTCCTGACGTATGGGGGAGCGAAAATCTCCCCCTAAGCCATTATGTGTTAGGGGGAGCGAAAATCTCCCCCTAGTAATTAAATAAACAGAACACCAGTAGTCAAACACCCACAGGCTCATTCTTGTTCGGGAGTTTGAAGTGTGTGTTTGTGTAATAGTGTTGCTGTGTGACGTTCTGTCAGAGTGTTCACCCGACGTTTTGACCTAACCTATAAAATGAACCACTTAACCGCCTATGTGTTTAATGATCAGCCTTTGTCTGCACTGTTTGACAGCAGCGATAATCCATGGTTCAAAGCTAAGGATGTAGCTACAATATTGGGCTACGCTAACCCTAAAGAAGCAATCAGAGTACATGTTAGAGAAAAATATCGCAAAACAATTCCTGAAGTATGGGGGAGCGAAAATCTCCCCCAACCTATAATGAGAAACATTCAATCTTTCTTAACGAGCCGGGATTATATTCGTTAATTATGAAATCTAAAATGCACATTGCCAAGAAGTTTCAAGATTGGATCTTTGAAGAAGTTTTGCCATCCATTAGAAAAAATGGTCAGTACAGACTTATAAACGAGAACCAACGGCTGCTACAATCACTTACAAAGTCGCTAACAAATAACCGAAAGCTATATCAAACAAATTCCGAGTTTAAAACTACAAATGATATATTGTGTATGGAAAACCAATCCATGAATCAAACGCTGATCGAACAGACACCTAAAGTGGCAGTGTTGCCTGAAGATGCAAATCTGAAGCATATATTTTGTGTGATGATTAGGGAAACCCTTCTAGAGCAGTACGGAGTTTGTGAATACAAGTGCATTCAAACACAGAAGTGGAATTTCAAACAAGCCTTGAAAAAAGCAAAGGAAGAAGGATTTACAATGTGCTACTGTAGAGAAAATGTCCCCAACGGCATAAACATAGTGAATAAGGCTAAAGAAGTGATGAAGAGTTACGGCATGCACATTGACTGCAGATACAACAACATCCTAACCTCGCACAATTTCATTAATATAGTTGAACATATATTTGACAATGCATAGGTCTGCGCTTGTGGACTCGTTCCAGAACCTTCGACGCTAGTCAGGTAGCAACAGTCGATACGTGCTCCAAAGATGACCAGTGTGGATGACGCAAGAAAAGTAATCACCATATCAATGAACAAAACACGTTATAAACGTAACAACATCCGAGAAAGGCTCGCAATCAAGTTAGTGTTGGATAGAGCGAGAGATGTGTTTGAGAGAAAATATCATATGAAACAGCATACTTATGAAGAAAACAAAAATATTGAATATCATGTGAAAGAATATAACTATGAAGAAAACAAAACAGACTGTTAAATTTAACGAGGAGCTAAATACACAGTACACTTACGAGCCCTGTGAGGATGTACAACAATTAACGTGGACTCAAATCGCAATAGATGAAATGAGATTCCGCAGACCGTTGGAACTGATGTTGGGTGAAAAAATCAAACATCTAACCTATTGCAACAAGATGTGTCACAGCGAGTGCATACAGTTTACTTCAAGGGTGAGCAGACGCACCACCAGTCCGTAGTACGCTTGAAGTCACACGGTAAGGACGTGAACATGGACGCTTACGCTTCTGCGGACGACTATATGAAATCGTTTATTCAGGAGATTGAGGTAACAATAATGCTAGTGATCAGACATTGGCATCACCTCAGACGTCATCTGTAAAACCGATCACTGCCTGCAAGAGACGAAGGAGGCCAACTCCCATCGAAGTGGAAACCAAGAAACCAGGATGGGTGCCAAAACCAACAGATGATTGTCCCATAGTGTCATGGATGGAGGATGGGAATACTTTTGCTGTTAAAAACCCGGGAAACAAAGGACAAATTTGATTGAAAATGGAAATGTACGATGGTACAGATATGGTGTTCATGTGCGGTTTATTTTTGGACAAAGATGGTGAAATGCACCAAGTGTGAAACAAGTAGTTGATAAAGTGGAAAACATGTGGATCGAAAAATCAACAGGAGTACCGAAAATTACAGGCTTAACTCAAACTGTTACACAACGAAGTGCAGTTTCGCAGCCAACGTCGAAGAAGCGAGCTGTGAGGAAGAAACAACGAGTGACGCCAGCAGTCAATTAGAGCATCCGCATTCCCAGACAGGAGGGCGACGCGTCGGTTTTTTGTGTGTGAACACCTGCGCCCGACCAACTACTACTAGAGATGTCGAGCAGAAGCACTTTCATGCCAGAGTTTCCGAGCGTGAACGGCACTGCAGCAACCGCGGACCTGAGAGCTACCCTCAACAACTGCAAGTCTGACTCTCCGCTCTACACCAGGATAGCCGATCTCCGAGAGGAATGCGGCTATCTCATCACTGCGATGGAGTGAGCCACCACACCCTTTGGCGAGACGATCATCGTGATCCTGGAGGGGCAGGTCGGGGACGACTTATTTCTGCGAGTCTACCTGCCTAGGTGCTTCAACGAGGTCCTGAGCAGCACCGACATCGAACGCTACAACGGCAGGTTTGGAGAACGCCTTCGCTTGGTGAAGCGCAGCCCGAGGGGTTCCAATAGCAGATTCACACCTTTGGAGTTTATGTAAAGCAAGACTTGAAGATTATGTAAATACCTTTGTAAATTAGTTTTCGTAGTCAATACTTATAGTCACGTTCAGAACATAACCACTGTGTTATTTATTTCACTCAACCCCAAAAATGTCCTTTAGTAGTAAGTTTAAGAGCGTGAGTATGGTAACTGTGAGGTGTTTAGCTCATCAGCGTCATCATCAGAATCATCGATATTTGTACATCGATAGATGTAACCAACCACGTAATGCGTTACAATTGGTTAGAGCGCATCGTGTGTGAGCTGTCTTGTGATGGCGTCATCGCACTGCGTTTGTTGATAGTAGACTGTTGATTGACGATAGTGATCCGCAACCAATATCGCTGATATCAATGACATTAGTAGTACAGTGATCCGTGATGAAATTGCATCGTACAAACTCTATTTTCTCAGTACCTTTGACATAGACAATCGGTCGTTTGACGATACATGCACGTAACTTTTCCTCTAGCTCATGATACCAGATATCACCTTGAGCCCATTCCAATCCGTGACAGTGTTTTGTGAGCCAATAGCTTTCACGTAATTTCTCTTGTGATAGGAAATCTCGACTGAATGGTGATTTGGCGATATGATGCATTAGCAGTGTTCCACTGGTCAATTCCAAGACACACACTTCCTTCAGAATATATTCGCTATTGCTGTCCTTGAAACATTGAAAATCCAAAATAATGGGAGATGCTACATTTTTACGCGGTACTCTGCGTAAACAATCCATCTTGTATGAGTGTTGGTTGCCGACTGATTATGATTTAACCGACAAAGTCCACATTTAGATCGCGATGTTGATTAATTTCGATGACGTTGGTAAATCCGCATATACCAAACAGTTGCCAATCTCTGTGAGTGCAGGCATGCATTATACCACATCGATATCGATAGTAGCAACAGTAGTACTAGTAGTAGTAGTGGTCATCGACACATCGATCACTCTTCTTTATTCTTCCGCAATGTGCATTATCTTGTACGTGACAACTGGTACTAACAGCGATCTTCATCGCCTATGTATTTAATAACCAGATAGGAGCTGCTCTGTATGACAGTAGTAACAACCCTAGGTTCAAAGTTACAGAGGTTGCTCAAATCTTGAGCTACGTTAATCTTAAAAAAAGCACTTCTAGCACAAGTTAGTGAACAATACAAGTCAACAGACTTAGAAACGAGAAACCTCAGTCTTTGGAATCCTTTACAAAGTCACTAACAAATACCAGAAACTAGATCAAATCAATTTGGAGTTTAAAACTAGAAAATTATATTTTATATGTATATATATATATATATATTGTGTAAGGAGACCCAGACCATGATTCAAATGTTGTCTGAACAGACCTCTAAAGAAGCAGTGTTGCCTGAATAACTTGACTTCGAGCCTTAATCGTATGTTAGTTCGTTAACAAAATAACTTGTACATTAACACGACGATCACTTTTCTTGCTCAAGTCACGATGTGCATTATGGCGTACGGGACGATTGGTAATAACAGCGTTTAAAGTAAACTGTGCACATTCGTTGTGATACGTCTTGTCACAGCAGGTTAGATTTCACATTCTCACATTCAACATAAATTACAATTGTAGACGTAATCTCATTTCATCTGTTGTGATTTAAGTCCACGTTAACCGTTGTACATCCTCACGCGGCTCGTAAGTGTAATGAGTATTTAGTATGACAATAAACTTCTCGAATGTTAGTACGTTAAATCGTAGCTTGTTCATTGACGCATCGATCCCTATTCTTGTTTCAGTCTCAATATGCATTATGGCGTACGTGCCAGATGGTACTAACAACGCTTGAAATAAACTGCACACATGTGTTGTGATACATCCAAACACAACAAGTTAGATGCATCATTCTAACATTCAGCATCAATTGAAATGTTATGCGTGGTATCATTTCATCTGGTGTAATTTAAGGGAATAACTCGACTACGAACCTTTATCGTATGTTAGTTCGTTAACAACGTAACTTGTACATTGACGCATTGATCACTTTTCATGCTTAAGTCACAATGTGCATTATGATGTATGTGACGACTGGTAATAGCAATGCTTGAAGTAAACTGAGCACATGTGTTTCGATACGGCTTGTCATAGCAGGTTATATTGCTCATTCCCCATTCAACATCAATTACAATTGTATGCGTAATCTCATTTCATCGGTTGTAATTCAAGTCCGCGTTAACTGTTGTACATCCTCACGCGGTTCGTAAGTGTAACGAGTATTTAGTTTTACATTAAACTTCTCGTATGTCAATCCCAAGTAATCGGTGTTTGAAGAAGTTTGCCTTTCCCTCAAGAATTGTCTCTAGCATTATAACATACGCGTTTAATAACCAGATCGCACTTGCAATATTTTTGTATACCGATAAAAATTTCAAGTAATCGAGGTTTGAAGAAGTTCGCACATTGATAAAAAAAATCCAAGTAAACGATGTTTGAAGACGTTTGAGTTTTCGCCATCACAAAGTTCCAATCTTGAGTAATGTCAACCCAAGAAAATGAAAGCTAACAGCATCACGTAGTTGTGTTAAGTTACGATAGGTATAGTTAGGTTTATCAAGACTGTTTCCAGTTAGAAAGGGGAAACATGGAGAGACTTATCTCATCGTTAGGTTACGATATCCAGTGTAAAGTTAGGTCCCTGCATAGAAATAGGAAACGTAGGCAGTTGTATCTCATCCTTAGGTTATGTTATGCTCTGTTAAGTTAGGTTTGTGCTTATAGATAGGAAATATTGTCAGTAGTATCTCGTCGTTAGGTTAAGTCATGCTCTGTTAAGTTAGGTTTGTTGTTGATTAAAAAAAAAATCTGTACCTTAATGTCGGCGTGCGCATTATGATTATACCATTTTTAAATTGCGCGCGTCGACATTAAGGTACAGATTTTTTTTATAATCAACAACATACCTATCTTAACAGAGCATGACTTAACCTAACGACGAGATACTACTGACAATATTTCCTATCTATAAGCACAAACCTAACTTAACAGAGCATAACATAACCTAAGGATGAGATACAACTGCCTACGTTTCCTATTTCTATGCAGGGCCCTAACTTTACACTGGATATCGTAACCTAACGAAGAGATAAGTCTCTCCATGTTTCCCCTTTCTAACTGGAAACAGTCTTGATAAACCTAACTATACCTATCGTAACTTAACACAACTACGTGATGCTGTTAGCTTTCATTTTCTTGGGTTGACATTACTCAAGATTGGAACTTGTGTGATGGCGAAAACTCAAACGTCTTCAAACATCGTTTACTTGGATTTTTTTTATCAATGTGCGAACTTCTTCAAACCTCGATTACTTGGAATTTTTATCGGTATACAAAAATATTGCAAGTGCGATCTGGTTATTAAACGCGTATGTTATAATGCTAGAGACAATTCTTGAGGGAAAGGCAAACTTCTTCAAACACCGATTACTTGGGATTGACATACGAGAAGTTTAATGTAAAACTAAATACTCGTTACACTTACGAACCGCGTGAGGATGTACAACAGTTAACGCGGACTTGAATTACAACCGATGAAATGAGATTACGCATACAATTGTAATTGATGTTGAATGGGGAATGAGCAATATAACCTGCTATGACAAGCCGTATCGAAACACATGTGCTCAGTTTACTTCAAGCATTGCTATTACCAGTCGTCACATACATCATAATGCACATTGTGACTTAAGCATGAAAAGTGATCAATGCGTCAATGTACAAGTTACGTTGTTAACGAACTAACATACGATAAAGGTTCGTAGTCGAGTTATTCTCTCAAATTACACCAGATGAAATGATATCACGCATAACATTTCAATTGATGCTGAATGTTAGAATGATGCATCTAACTTGTTGCGTTTGGATGTATCACAACACATGTGTGCAGTTTATTTCAAGCGTTGTTAGTACCATCTGGCACGTACGCCATAATGCATATTGAGACTGAAACAAGAATAGGGATCGATGCGTCAATGAACAAGCTACGATTTAACGTACTAACATTCGAGAAGTTTATTGTCATACTAAATACTCATTACACTTACGAGCCGCGTGAGGATGTACAACGGTTAACGTGGACTTAAATCACAACAGATGAAATGAGATTACGTCTACAATTGTAATTGATGTTGAATGTGAGAATGTGAAATCTAACCTGCTGTGACAAGACGTATCACAATGAATGTGCACAGTTTACATTAAACGCTGTTATTACCAATCGTCCCGTACGCCATAATGCACATCGTGACTTAAGCAAGAAAAGTGATCGTCGTGTTAATGTACAAGTTATTTTGTTAACGAACTAACATACGATAAAGGCTCGAAGTCAAGTTATTCAGGCAACACTGCTTCTTTAGAGGTCTGTTCAGACAACATTTGAATCATGGTCTGGGTCTCCTTACACAATATATATATATATATATATATATATATATATATATATATATATGTGTATATATATATATATATATAAAATAGTTTTAAACTAAAAACTAAAAATAGTTTTAAACTCCGAGGTGATTTGATCTAGTTTCTGGTTTTTGTTAGTGACTTTGTAAAGGATTGCAAAGACTGAAGTTTCTCGTTTATAAGTCTGTTGACTTGTATTGTTCACTAACTTGTGCTAGAAGTGCTTTTTTTATGATTAACGTAGCTCAAGATTTGAGCAACCTCTGTAACTTGGAACCTAGGGTTGTTACTACTGTCATACAGAGCAGCTCCTATCTGGTTATTAAATACATAGGCGATGAAGATCGCTGTTAGTATCAGTTGTCACGTACAAGATAATGCACATTGCGGAAGAATAAAGAAGAGTGATCGATGTGTCGATGACCACTACTACTACTAGTGCTACTGTTGCTACTATCGATATCGATGTGGTATAATGCATGCCTGCACTCACAGAGATTGGCAACTGTTTGGTATATGCGGATTTACCAACGTCATCGAAATTAATCAACATCGCGATCTAAATGTGGACTTTGTCGGTTGAATCATAATCAGTCGGCAACCAACACTCATACAAGATGGATTGTTTACGCAGAGTACCGCGTAAAAATGTAGCATCTCCCATTATTTTGGATTTTCAATGTTTCAAGGACAGCAATAGCGAATATATTCTGAAGGAAGTGTGTGTCTTGGAATTGACCAGTGGAACACTGCTAATGCATCATATCGCCAAATCACCATTCAGTCGAGATTTCCTATCACAAGAGAAACTACGTGAAAGCTATTGGCTCACAAAACACTGTCACGGATTGGAATGGGCTCAAGGTGATATCTGGTATCATGAGCTAGAGGAAAAGTTACGTGCATGTATCGTCAAACGACCGATTGTCTATGTCAAAGGTACTGAGAAAATAGAGTTTGTACGATGCAATTTCATCACGGATCACTGTACTACTAATGTCATTGATATCAGCGATATTGGTTGCGGATCACTATCGTCAATCAACAGTCTACTATCAACAAACGCAGTGCGATGACGCCATCACAAGACAGCTCACACACGATGCGCTCTAACCAATTGTATCGCATTACGTGGTTGGTTACATCTATCGATGTACAAATATCGATGATTCTGATGATGACGCTGATGAGCTAAGCACCTCACAGTTACCATACTCACGCTCTTAAACTTACTACTAAAGGACATTTTTGGGGTTGAGTGAAATAAATAACACAGTGGTTATGTTCTGAACGTGACTATAAGTATTGACTACGAAAACTAATTTACAAAGGTATTTACATAATCTTCAAGTCTTGCTTTACATAAACTCCAAAGGTGTGAATCTGCTATTGGAACCCCTCGGGCTGCGCTTCACCAAGCGAAGGCGTTCTCCAAACCCGCCGTTGTAGCGCTCGATGTCGGTGCTGCTCAGGACCTCGTTGAAGCACCTAGGCAGGTAGACTCGCAGAAAGAAGTCGTCCCCGACCTGCCCCTCCAGGATCACGATGATAGTCTCGCCAAAGGGTGTGGTGGCTCGCTCCATCGCAGTGATGAGATAGCCGCATTCCTCTCGGAGATCGGCTATCCTGGTGTAGAGCGGAGAGTCAGACTTGCAGTTGTTGAGGGTAGCTCTCAGGTCCGCGGTTGCTGCAGTGCCGTTCACGCTCGGAAACTCTGGCATGAAAGTGCTTCTGCTCGACATCTCTAGTAGTAGTTGGTCGGGCGCAGGTGTTCACACACAAAAAACCGACGCGTCGCCCTCCTGTCTGGGAATGCGGATGCTCTAATTGACTGCTGGCGTCACTCGTTGTTTCTTCCTCACAGCTCGCTTCTTCGACGTTGGCTGCGAAACTGCACTTCGTTGGGTAACAGTTTGAGTTAAGCCTGTAATTTTCGGTACTCCTGTTGATTTTTCGATCCACATGTTTTCCACTTTATCAACTACTTGTTTCACACTTGGTGCATTTCACCATCTTTGTCCAAAAATAAACCGCACATGAACACCATATCTGTACCATCGTACATTTCCATTTTCAATCAAATTTGTCCTTTGTTTCCCGGGTTTTTAACAGCAAAAGTATTCCCATCCTCCATCCATGACACTATGGGACAATCATCTGTTGGTTTTGGCACCCATCCTGGTTTCTTGGTTTCCTGGCTTCAACGATTTCCTTCAAATGTTCGAAATAACTAATTTCTGGGATGAAAATAGGTTCTAGACAGGCCTCATCCCCAGAAAAAAATAAAATTATGTAAAAAAATGAAATGAAACGTTAAAAAAATTAACATTGGGCTTATGTAGTTTCAAATCAAAACAAAGGATTGTAACAGCTGTTCATAATCAACCAGGGAACTGTCAAAGTAATAGTCATGTTGTTTATGATTATTAACATGTGGCTTCCTGAGAGCAGAGATTAAAAGATTTGAGTGAAGATTACATATATAGGGTAGTCAAATAAATCATTGACATTGAGCTATAAATAACAACTGGAGTGACCTTAAAAATGTAGAATAGAGGCAAATGAGTTATACAAATCTGATTATCAGTAGGGGGTAGTGGTGAAATATTACTCCAAGTCATCTAAACAAACTGAGTGGCCTTCCCCAAGCAAAGCTCGGCCCCAATTTACTTCCGAGTAAACTAATGAAGGTAGAGCGGCGAGGTTGGTGTCAATAGATTTCCCTTAGCCCAAGGATGATGAAAAAAGACGATACCCTATCATAAATTTACTTAGTTATAAGTTTGCAATTGGCAAAAAACACTGTTTTATTTTGCTTTTTTCGACATTGCCATGTATAAGGATTGTGTAACCACCTATTCAGAGCAAACTACTGAACGTAGAGAGGCCAGGTTGGTGTGGAAAGATTTCCTTTAGGCCCAGGACGATGAACAAAATACGATATCCTACATTTATTTAGTTATAAGTTTCTAATTGGAAAGAACACTGTATTTTTGCCGTATTTTATTTGCAATCATTTTGTTTACCGAGCCATGTGTTCCTTACTTTGCATCCAAATTCATACAACAGCTGAGTTAAGATTGTTCTTGTAGACAAAGCAGACAACTATTCCTAACTAAATTTATGTTTTTTTATTGAAATTTACAAGCAGTAAGGAACACAAATTCTATGCTGAATGGGAATAGAGTTTATAGTATATGCAGCCTCTGGATTGTTTATTTATATTATTTCTAGGCTTACCTTAACAATCCAAAAAGTTTAAATCCAAATCGATTTCAGGCCCGTAGACTCATCATCAAAGGATGCATGGGAAACCAAGGGTTTTAAAAATTATCGTCTTTGACTGGATTTCGTCTAGATTTCACACATATATATACATAAACACAATTTTAGACACTGAATAGATTAGACACATTTTATGGGAGCTCCCAACCTAACCTCAAACTTGTCTTGTTGATGGCTTGATATCAAGGTTCTATGCATTTTTGTGCTCCGGGCAAGGATTACTGAGATGTCGAACAAGTAAGATGCCACTTTTTGTATTGTAAAAAAAACCAGTGATACTTTAACATTATGTTACTTTAGTTAAACCGTTTTAAAATGACGGCCGTTAAAAAATGCAATGCCAAATGTTTATGTATGGTCCTGCCTTTCGTAACAGTCGAGGAGCCTGAATGCATAGAACCTGAGCCATATTCATTAACAAAACTTCGCAATACAGTACGTTGTTAGTTACCCGTTTATTGTTAGACCCCTGGAGCGATTCCCGCCAAGGCACTGCGATATCTGAGGCACTTATCGAAGTACAAAGTAAGTTTGCGCACGAAAATAACATCGTAAATGGCACCCGAACAGGGACTGTAATAGGAAAAGATAAAGGTTACCCTTCATTTTTGAAAACTGCGTGAGTTTGTATTTAGACATAATGGGACTGATTGATATTTTCTTGAATACTTTCATGTTGAGCCTTGGATTGCACTACACGTACCACGGTGGTACTGGGAAGGGCAAGAATGAGCCTAGCAAAAAGGGAGAACATCAAACGGTAAGTTCCGCTGCCCGAATGTTGGCTTTGGAACCTATAGTTACGACGAGTCTGGTATCTTGCTACTACGTCTTACTTATCTTACTTATAACTTCCGTGGCAGAGGTTTCATAAGCAACTACTGACACACACAGTATCTTCCACTACAACAGACCCCCGAGTTGGTTGGGTGTATCGCCTTAACAAACATGAGTTACAGAAAGAAGCTGAAAAATTTTGGTCTCCATAGTGAAGGGAATGCAGTGAGTTTGAGGAAAATGTTTGTTAAATTTTTGCAGAACAGTGGACAAGGTGTGGCAAGCAACATTACAGTTGATCCTGAAACCTCAGATATTGATTCAGGGTTACCCATATCCATTGCAGGCCAGGCAAGTACCACTACGACCAACGTATTTCCATTTTTGATGTTGTACTATGTTCTTATATATTGGATGTGAAGATTGCAAACTGTACGCATCCTACAAGGATACCCTTTGGATCAAATGGCGGACTAAAAAGGTACGTTAGCCTTTTTTGAAAAATATGTATTGTCACCTAAAACGATGAGCTACAGCAGTACGGAACCTCCAAACAGGGTATTGACTCAGCAGTGGAGGAATTATACTCGGACCCAAGACGGTGACATGATGAGGGAAATTCTGGGCCTCCCACCAGGAACTAATGATTTTGATAAGATAAAATGAATTTGGTAGAGGTAGTAGGGGAAAAAGTGGAAAGTCAATTGCCACTACAAATTTGGCCTCGATCCAGGACATGAACGGTGGCCGAACTGATTCACACATTACGAGAGGAGCCCAAAGGGTACCGATTGATAGAAGTTCTTCTACAACTGTGGCAGAACTTTGCAATTTGCTAAGGAAATGGAATGTAAAATTAGATGGTGACCGGGACGCTAGTTTATGGAAAGACTTGATGAATTACTGGAGGCTTACGATGTAAAACCAAACGACATATTGAAAGTTTTGCCAGAGCTCCTTGCAGATCAGGCTTTATTGTGGCATAGAAACAACAAGGAATTTTGAAGGTGTTTTGAAGACTTTAGAAGGGACTTTTAACCGCAGTACTTGCCCCTTATAATCCAATCGTAGGAAGTTAGAGGATGAAATACGCAGGAGGGCACAAGGAAATGGAGAGTTAGTGAAACAATATGTAATTGCAATATCCACGCTTATCAACGCCGTGGTGGGTTTAATGACAGAGAAAGGCTTAAATGCATTTATTCTAAATATACGCCTGGATTATAAACTACACTTGAAGAAAAAAGATTTTGTAATGTTTCAGAATCAGTAAAAACAGCGGAAGAATACGAATCATGTTTGCGAGAACAAACAATTTTCTGCCACCACCAAACCCAGCTCAAGCACTGATTCCAGACGCAGCGAACCGACACAGGCTTAACGCCATATGGGAGTGCAGCAAATAACGGAGATAGAAATTAATTCAGGGGAGGCTATAAGAGTGTCGGAGATGCACCTAAAGAAATCAGAGAGATAACCAACAATACCAAATGGAAACCCACTTCTATCCGAGGAACGGGAATAAATACGAAAATGCAACACCAGGAACGAACCCTACACCAGCAGAGAGTTAAAATCGTACATAAAGTGAGATGAAAAGAGGTGACACCTTATCTGCTGGAATTGTGACCAGCCGGGGCACTGATTCCCTTATTGTCCTATACCAAGGAAGATAAGATACTACTAATGCAAACGGCCCGACGTAAAAACACATGAATGTCAGTATAGAGCGGGGAACGAGAGGAGGACTTTGGAAGAGAGGGGAAGCTTTGGAAGCTCTTCAGGAAAGATAGATTTGTGTCCCCTATAACAAGGGGCGAAGAGATTAAGCTAGAACGTAGTACTAAAGAGAGTGAAGTTGCCAATGACCCGATGCCTTACGTATTCGTTAAAATAAAGAATAAATGCTTTCTGGCACTATCGGATCGGGAGCAGCAGTTTCTTTAATCATCGGTGAATATTAACCATATAAAGTGTATGGGTCTCAGTTGAAAACCGGCGAATAGTGAAATTCTGAAGGTCAGTGAATTATTTGAGATTGACTAAGAGGTATCTGAAATTCAATGCATGATGAGAGCGACACACTTAGCATTGTTGACTGACCCAATTGTTCTAGGAATTGACGTCATAAATAACTTAAATTTTGATCTCCATTAACACACCTACACCCAGATGTGTTAGCAGTATTGGTGTGCCCGATGTGCCTGTTTCGGTCAGCGCTTCCTTGACGGAAAATGATTAAGAGCTAGTTGATGGGTTTCTAGAAAAAGAGCTGAGGGAGTTTGACAATGTAAGTGACATTACTAAATTGGCACAGCACAAAATAAAGCTGAAGAATACTGATCCAATAACCTAATACATTACAATAGAAACCCCGCAGTGTAAAGGATAATAAATTATTAAGCAGATCGCTTGTTGGAAGATGGGATTATTGAGGCATCAGACAGCCTTTGGATTTCACCGGTAATAATTGTAAAAAAAAACGATTTTAACTCTCTCAGGTAAGGTGATATTTTGAGTGCATTTTATAAAAGTTTATTTGGCACCTAAACAAGATGCGTACCCTTATCGCAAGATCAACGACATATTAGAAAAGGTCCGCAATTTTAACAATGTTTTAAAACTGGTCCGCAATGTTAACTTAATAGTAGCACGCTTCATTACTACTCTCGATCTTAAACAAGGATATTGGCAGGTACTATTAAGTGAGAGCAACAATTACAGTTCCAGTTTCAGGTCATGCCATTTGGATTGCACTCCCCAGGCGCCACTTTCCAGAGATGACTTGATAAGATTATCAGTCCAGAACTGAAACCAAAGGCGTTTTCAGCATCTGAATCACGTTTTAAGTGTATATAGAATCCAGATTGATCCCAAAAAAGTAAGAGCAATACAGGAGTTTCCAGTACCTATTTCGTGAAGGCTGCACGAATTTTCCTAGGGCTTGCATGTTATCGGCGTTTCATCATGAATTTTTCCAGGGCACTTCTCCCTTGACGAAGCTGTTGAAGAAAATCGTAAGATGGCAATGGGGTGAGAGTCAAGAGGTAGATTTTAAAAAGCTAGAGGACCTGTTGTCAAGAACGCAAACTCTTTCATCTCCTGATTTTAAAACTACATTGATTCTGCAGGTTGTTGCTTCGAATTATGGCTTACGCGCTGCACTAACCTAAAAACAAAATAACAGAGAAGTAGTTATATAGCATACGCGAGCAGGCATTTGCCCGAAGGAAAAGAAATGAGTATTATTAGTTTGGGTCATTAGGAAGTTGTGGCCGTGCACTGAGGGCTTTATATTTGTTGCTGTCACAGATCACCAAGCTTTACGCTGGTTTATGAGCCTAGAACGACCATCTTTGGATTGCGAAAATGGATCCTCGAACTTCAGCAGCACAATTTCATAGTAGTGTATAGGAAAGGAGTTTTAAACAAGGTCGCTGATGCGTTCTCCCGGTATCCAATCACTGAGGTTGTTGGCGTGACCACGGTGTGCAATAACAAAGTTCCGCATTAGTCCACTTTAATAAAAGGCCAAGAATATAAAAGAAAATGGGATTGGTGTATGAGACCCCACGAATCAGTAACTAAGGGCCCAGGAAAATACCCACGATTCACCATTAAAGATGGAAAACTTTGAACACTGGTGAGACATTAAATTAAAACGTTGTGTTCCAACTGACCTAAGAGAATCTGTGTTAAAATAAACACGAAAATGTGGTTGTTGGTAATCTAGGCATGAGAAAAACGTTAACCAGGGCGCAGGAACGAAACTACTGGTCAAAAATGCGGGCTTCCGCAAGATTATGTAAAACAAGTTTAATCTTTCAAGTCATAAGTTGGACCAAAACAAGGTATTCAGCAAGATTAGGTACTGTGGATTTGGTTGGATTCCTACCCCAGTCCAAGAGAGGAAACATTTGTTTTGGTTGCTCCAGATACGTTCACCAAGTGGATTGAATCAGTTCCGTTTAGATCAGCTACTGCCAATCAGGTGGTGACGAACTTCATGGAAATGTTATTTAAGAGATTATTGGTGACATTTTCTATCACTGATTAGTAAACACAAAGTTAGTTTTACTAATCAGAGATGGAAAATGTCCGCAATAATCTCTTAAATAACATAAGCTCACCATCACCGACAATGACTTCACAGAAATGATTTTTGATCCGTTTGGGGTGCCAGAAGAAATTATTTTGGACAATGGAATACTATTTACGTCAAAGTTATGGGCTAGATTAACAAGCAAGAGGGGAACATATGTTAACTCCAAATTACCCCTCAAATCCTGTCAAACGATTAAACAGGGTGTTGAAAACGATATAAGTCAGTATGTTAAGAGATGATAACAGATGCTGGGATGTAAACGTATCAGCATTTAGATATGCAGTAAACACCACAATTCATGATTCCACTGGCTTCACACCAGCAATGTTGAACTACGGGAGAGAACTAAGGGTTCCCAATGCGGTACATGGACCTTTCATGAAGACAAGTACAGTTGATGAAGAATCGGTTGAAGATCTCCACGAACCAAATGAAAGCTCTGAGAAGAATATACAGGGTGTTCAAAAAAGGTGGGGACATAATTTACGTAGTGATTCCTTCGGTCAAAATAAGCAAAAAAGTTTATATAAACATATATCCTATCTCCTATCGTTTAGCGTCTGTCTATATGTGTTTTTTACAAAAAAAGTCATAACTCCTTAATGGTTTGAGCTTCAGCGTTGAGATTCTGCACAAATTTTCATCTTATTGGCCGCTTTTTTTGTGCAAAATGTGAATAAAAACTTTTTAACCGTTTCAAATTGGCGGCTATTTTAAATATTTGATGCCAAATTTCACGAAAACTGTTGATTTTACCAAAAAATTGCAATATACATAAAATTTGGTAAATTTTATGGAGATTTCAACGATATCTTATTAAGCTTAGTTTGGACAAACAATAACTGAGAAATTAATTTCTTTCTTGCTATACCTACAGTTTTCTCCATTTAAACAATGTTAAAACTATAACAAATATCATAAAATCAAAAATTATGAATACATAAATATTAATTAATTTATAAACATGTACAAAGTGAACACTTTTTAAAGAAACACAACTTTTGTTATAAAAACATCAAATGAACGTTAAAAAAATGAAGAGATAACCATTACAGTAGATGCTCAATGTGCCTCCCATTTTGCTCGATACAGCCCTCAATTCGTTTTGACATTGAACCTCTTACACGTTCAAATATGCCTGGATTGTGCCTTACTTATTGAAAAGCATCATTGATCCAGTTTTCCAACTCTTCTACTGTATTTACGGGTGTAGCATACACAACATCCTTTAGATGTCCCCACAAGTAGAAGTCTAAAGGGGTTCAAATTAGGGGACCGCGAGGCCAGGCAATTGGACCACCTCGCCCAATCCAATTCTCACCGTATTGATTGTCTAAATGCCTCCTAACATCTACTGAGAAATGTGCAGGAGCACCGTCATGCATATACCACATTGTTAGTCGATGTTCCAAAGGAATCTCATGAAACAGGTCAGGTAATGTGTTTACAAGAAAATCTAGTTATGTTTCGCCATTTATTCTACCTGGCAAATAAACAGGCCCAAGCAACTTGTCTTTGAAGATACCTCCCCAGACATTTAGGGAAAACCTATGTTGGTGGCTTGATTCCAAAACCGCATGTGGGTTTTCTTCTGCCCACATGTCTGTTGTGGAAGTTGTTGATACCATTTCTAGTAAATGAAGCCTCGTCTGTAAATAAAATGTTACTAATGAAGAAACAATTTCCAGCTTGCTGATTGCTCAACCATCTACATAAGTTATGATCAGGATGCCTTCTGTCTGGATAGGTTTCAGCATATGACCTACTTGCCTGTAGTGCTGATCCATTAGCTCGACTACACATGAAATGCATGTCAGCCATTTCACGATCACTATAAGTAACTGCCATGTTCTTACGTTTAATTTAAATAGAACATTTAAATTAGAACTAATAAATATCGCTGTATAACCAAATAAACTGTAACCAAATATCGCTGTAGCTCAAACCGTTAAGGAGTTATGACTTTTTTTTGTAAAAAACACATACAGACAGACGCTAAACAAAAGGAGATAGGACATATGTTTATCTAAAACTTTTTTGCTTATTTTGACCCAAGGAATCACTACGTAAATTATGTCCCCACCTTTTTTGAACACCCTGTATAAAAGGTACCTCAAAAATAAAAAAATCCCATTTCAGAAAGAGGCCAAATATTAAAATCTGAGGACAGAGTGCCCTTTAGGTGATAAGTGACCTAGTATGGAAGTGGCAACATTACCTTTTGTCAGCGGAGAAGTCTTTTGCTTCAAAGTTAGCTCCTTTGAGGTTGTTAATAGATTGGGAACCAACGTATTTGAATTAACAGATGACAAAGGGGTTAGTTAGTCAAGTATCTTGTCACGCTAAAGATATGAAATATTACTTTGCCTCTAGATACAACTAATCAAGGCAGAGTTCTTCAAGCTAGCCGAACTACCCAAGGGTATCTACTTGAGCAAGTAGAATTAGTGTAGCACTTCAATATACCTGCTACTACATTAGTGAATGCATGCATGAACAACTAAGGCTTTGTACGGGATGTTTTCTAATGTTGTCATCACTGAAGGCTGAAGGCTGTCATCAGCATGGTGAAAGATTTCACAGCATATCCTGATGCCCAGAAAATAGCTTTTGACCCGAATGTGAAGATAAGAAAACCCCTTGAAGCAGCTTTAAATTCTCTTTGCACAGATAAAATCACCAATAAATTCTTCAAAATGCTGATAATAGAAATGAAAAATACTAGGACTCCTGCTAACTGTTCGTGTATGACACATTTTTCTCTAGAGCAGTTGAGGCCCGAAGGTTTTAGAGGGGTACTTAAGAGAGAAGACCCTTTGAGCAAAGACAAATTCTTCTACTGCTACACCTCCCAGAAGTATCCATAGGACATTGGGTCCTAATTACAGTGTTTAACAAGGAAATAGTAGCCAAATCATACGACTCACTTGGTGGAGAGCATCCTGGCTCCAGAAAGTCCTAGACTACATAATCTTTTTACAAAGAGAAAAAGGAGACGAATATGATGCATGGAAACTAAAAGGCAATTCAGTAAACCTACCTAGGCAGAAGAATAAACTAGATTGAGGCGTTATGATTTGTTTCTACGCGGGTTGCCTAGCGAGGGGATTTGACCTGAGTACTGCGCTGAAACCTCCATCAAACAAACTGAGGATGGGTGTGGATGCTGCCCTAAGGACAGGGAGAGAGGAACCCCTTGATCGGTGCGAAAGGAAACCTCCAAATTTTGGGATGGAAGGGATAGTCTACTATGCCGTAGTTTGAAGCGCTAGAAAAGTCATTAATTGAGCTCATGAGGGAAACCTATATGAAGGGAGGATTGCAATTGTATGAATACGTTGAAATTATCAGTTCCACAAATGAAACTGCTATCACCAAGAGTTATATTGAAATGGACCTCATTGAGCCATCAACAAATACCCCCGTCGCAGCAAACCTGCATACTCAGCGAATTTCCAATGGAGATCTAAATGTCTTAATACTACATAAAGCCACTTACCAAGTTTCATAAAAATATATTCACAACTAAGCGATATATACAATTTTAATTATTCTCCATAAGAATAACATTGGGGCTGAGTACGCAGGTTTGCTGCAAAAAGGAACACAAAAAATGGGTTTTTATGCTAATATCAATATAACTCAACTAGGTGAAGTCGTATACCAGTTTTTATTCATTTATGTTCATAATTAAGGGAGACAGAGCATTTAATTATTATCCATAAGAATAACATGGGGGCTGAGTACGCAGGTTTGCTGCTACGGGAGAATTATGCAAAAACAATTTTTTTTAGCAAATATCAATAGACTTCAATGAGATGAAGCTATATACCAAGTTTCGTCAGTATACGTTCATAAATAAGCGAGATAAAAAAATTTTCTTTTCCTCCATAAGAATAACATTAGACAACGTACTGTGTTTAGCACTTTCAATATCTTGGTAACCAATTGACGTAGAGGAATGATCAAAATACCAAATTGTGTGTTTTTTAAGCTGAATCCAATGGTCAAAACTAAAATTTGACTTTTTCAAAAATTATATGTAAAAAATTCAAAAAACCCATTTTTGGGGTACAAAACCCCCCCAAAATACCCCTTCGGATAGGTCGATCTGTCTGGTTTTCGAACTTAAAGTCATAAATGCTGCTTTACATGTTTTTACCAAATTTTGTCAAAATCGGATCATTTTTACGAGAGTTATCGTGCTCACGGACACATATATATATATATATCTATATATATATATATATAGATATATATATATATATATACAGTATCGAACGAATGGTGTTTTTGGGGTCTGGGGACCTCAAAACGAAAAGTTATCATGGTCCCGGGCCTAGGTCTTACCATGCCGACTACGGTAATAGCTTCTTCCCTATAGGGGAAATTCGCTAAAAAAGAGACCAACTCTCACTCTACAAGCTGGCATTGACATTTCGGACGAGACAGGTGAAGAGAATACGATGATTCCTGACCTACCAACAAGAGGGGAAGATGATGATTTGGTATTGTTACTGTCGCCTGGAAGAAATGATTTTATCCACTCTTCCTGTGAAGATTTGACAGCTAAGGCTACAGTAGACCTGACAGATGAATGTACTGAAATTAACGCTATCAGGGTGGGAGTTCCTATGACAGACGCTGACAATCGAAATAAAAAAACGTAGGCAGAGGATGAAAAGAAGGACCAAATGGGTAAGGCTAACTGATGGTTCTAGAAAAAGCATGAATGTAAGGAAATTAGGTTTACCGTTTAAACACCCTGGTGATAAGAATAGCCAAGATGAAAAAAAATAAACACAGAGAAAATATTAATGCGGGAGCCTCTAAATAATATTATTTTCGTTCCTTCCTTGATTGGAAAAGGATGGTTTTTGTAGCCTTATGACAAGGCTAAAGATCTTGTTTTGTTTTAGGTTTACGATAAAGCGAATCTTAGCTCTCCAGAGATCTGGTTTAGAGAAAGGGCATTTTTTTATTTCATAGGAAAAGTTTATTTCTTTAATTTGGATAACTTGAGGGTAGCAGAATACCCTAGTTGGCAACAGTGCTCAAAAAATATAATACCATCCCGCCAATCCCAGACATTTTCCCGCACAATATTAATATTGTCTATAGCATAAGTACGCATTTAGAAGTACTAAATTTAAATCAACGTTTTGTTTTTCTATTCACTTATGCTTATTAACTGCAGATTTTTACCCGTTTGTTTTCTGTCTTTAATAGCTTAGTGTGCCACTGAATATAAAACCATCAACCTATAATATTACCGGTAGTGGAACTTAGTCTCTACACTACCTTTTATTTTCACACCTTCCTGCTTCCCGTAGCGGTTCTTTTTAAGACACTATCTGACCGCGGATCTTTGAGTACACTAACTGACTTCTATTAATTCTAAGGAGTGTACGTAGTTATTTTATGTTCACGCCCTCCTGTTTCCCATAATGGATATTTTAAGAGCACGCTTCATACTATTGAACTAATTTCTTTATTTTGACGCCTTCCGACTTCCAGTAGTGGATCTTGATGAGTACGCTACCTAGTTTGTATTAATTCTCTCGAATATAGGTAATACTATTATTTTCATGCCTTCCTGCTTCCCGTAGCTGATCTTTTGAAGAGTTCGCTAACCATACCTGTTAATTATATTGAATATATTTAATTCTTATATTTTCATGCCTTCCTGTTTCCCAAAGCGAATCTTTTTAAGAGTACGCTACCGTTCTTCAAACTTATAATTTTGTCATTTGCAGCGCAACCAACTAACCTAACTTCGATAACTCATAATTTCAATTTGTATACTTTTTTACCTTTGTAGAAATGCACTAAGTAAGAATTTCTTTATTTTATTGTATCCAAAAAAAGGAAATTGCAAGATAGTTTCTTATCCTAAGTTACCTGTAGTGGAACCTCATTAGTAGGTGTACACAACTTCCACTTCACAAGAATTTCACACCTTTCCATTTTCCAGTAGTGGATCCTACGTGGAGTACACAACCTGCACCTTAGCTTGGGTTTGGGTAGTTCGGAGCTTGTACAAATTAATTTTTTTCTTTTGAGAAGCACAAGGAATTTTTTTCAAAATTTGGAAATCCGGTATCACAAAACAAAATAGTGATAATGAAAAGGGGCCAAAGGATGATTCAATAAGTGAATATTGCGAGCCTTGAGCCATATTCGTTAACCAAATTTCGCAATACAGTCCGTTTACAGTTTATTGGCCTTTAGACCCCTGGAGCGATTCCCGACAAGGCTGAGATATCCGAGGCCCTTATCAAAAATACAAAGTAAGTTATATATGCGAACAAAAGTAACCTCATAATTGTTGTTAGTCAAATATAATAGTATGGAAAATAAAACTACAGAGGTACAGTTTGGGCCACGGTGCTTGGCGCTTGAGAAAGGCGAGAAACAACTCAAATTTCTCGTAAATAAAAGCAGACAATAACGAAAATAACCAACACCAATGTTGTAAAATTAAATTAATTAATTTTGCTTTCTGTTGACAAAAGTAAACTGTAACACTAACGGTATCAAGCCAAATAGAGGCGAAAAGTCATTCCAGAACATATGCTAACCAGACGCCAAGCACTGTGACCCAAACTGTACCTACTTAAATGTTATGAAAACAATTTATTTATACTTGTATACACTTCATTAATTTCAAAAAAGTACTGTAGTTCTAAAATCCAAGTTATTAAAATAATCAAACAATAGTTCTTTGATAATGTTAGAAAGGAAACTAAAATAAATAATTATAATAAAAGAAATAAACTGTATTAATAACTTTAATTCCAAATGTTCAACTAATAAGAACTAAATAAAGAATAAAGAACTAAACAAAAATATATTTCACAAATACCGCAAAAAAATAAAATCATTTAATATAGTTCTAAAGAGTGCTGTACATTTTATACAATATAAAGAGAACACTAACAATGATAACCGCAATTATTAAACACCCAATACATTTGCAAAAGTATAACAAATGAAAATTACTACCTACAGTTGCCAACAAATAATAACTCATATATTATTAATGAGGATTTATTATTTTATTTTATTTTTTAAGCTTCTGAAGCTGTGGAGCAGACACCTTGACTTTTCCTGGAAGGTTTCTGGCCATGTTTTGATCTTTCACACTTCGCATTAAGTCCCGCTCATGGTTCGTGGCACTACGGTCTTTCAGAAACATGTTTAGAGCAGTTTTGGCTGCCTTACCTCTCTTGCCAGTGCCAGGCGTCAGCTTCACTTTGTATCTGTAAAGAACATGAAATATCCGCATTATCACTTAACAGAGATTACAATATTACACAGAGAATGAAAAAAATAGAGGTATCTTGGGAATCACTTCGCATGTATAGGCAACACATTACAGAAGCAGTAGGGATACAATTGGCACACAGCTCTTCCGTTAGTGATCACGTAAACACAACACAGGATTTTCTCTCTAACTTAAATAATATCTGGAAGATTATAATACTTTTAGGTAACGCTTGAATGAATAGTTTGACACAAATTAAAATAGTTATGATTTAAGCCATCTACAGTTACAATGAACAATACAAAATTTAACACATTCGCTACCGAGCGATGCATATTTGCGTCGGTCCGGTCACTCCCACAGACCAAAAGAAATAATCTAAATGTTGCAAATAGACCGGGAGGTACAGGAGGAACATTAACAACAGAACACAAGAGAAATTGGGTTTAAATGGACTATTTCACTTCATAATAACCTAAAATGCATTTGTAAACAATAAAAACTGTTTTTTGGTTTACTTTGAGAAATTTTAAAAACATCGCATATATGCGTCGGTCAGTCTATACAAGGGAAAATAGTAAAAAAGATTTTATTTTTGTTCAATACCCGAGCAACGCACATTTGCGTTGTTGTAAATTTGATCATTTGTAAGCCTATTCTGATTCATTGTTAATGTTCTGCACAATAATCAAACAAATACCACAAAAGCACGTCCAAAAACTATAAGGTTAGCCACATGGATAACACATGGCTAGTTGTACAGTGATGCAGCAAAAATTACAATGTAAACAACAGTTCTTCCAGTTGCGATGTGACGTCACCAATCGTCATACCCACAGATAGGGTTGCCACCCAAGTTGCATCAAAATTCATGCATAATTCCAGGTTTTCCAGGTAAAAATCTCAAAATTCCAGGTAAACTCGCGCGTCATTGTTTATGTATTTGCAACCCCTATAACGATTTACAATATAAATAAAAAAGCTATTATAACAACAAATTATAACTTTTTACAAAATAAAACTTTTTTTATTAAAGTTATATCTCATATTTGTTAAGCTTTCTACGAACAAAATGGGTATTTACGCTGGGCCAATTATTTATATTAATTAACTTGATTTTTCTCTCTATATAAAAAAATGACAATATTTGAATTGATAGGAGGAGGAAATTATTTCAACAAATACACCCAATTATATAAAATTCAATTTAAATTTGGCAACATACTATCTATTATAAGAATAAGAAAATAGTATATATCAATATTTGTTGTGTGTCTATCAACGACAAAGGCATTTTCCAATGTTCTTAATAGGGAGTGGGCCCAAACCCTGACCTCGTTACCATCTAAATTACACATTTTCTTAGAAAGCATTATTTTGGCGGCTGGATCCAATTTTTAACTTTCCAAACATTTTTAAAATTTCTGATAGGAATCAATCTGAAAACAAACCTCAGATTAGGAAGCAACCACCCTGACCACTTATACACTACCCAGCCAGTTATATAATTATGCTTTAAACAAAACCAGCAACTTCAAAGACTACATATTAGGAACATTTAAATGATTAACAAGTTTGACCAGACCCAAATAATTACAAATGGGCCAATTCTATTACCCACTGTTTGTAAGAACATACAAATTAATCTTACTGACCTTATTAAAAAATGTCACCGACTGTCGCGACTGCATTTCGTAAAGTTTCCTCAACAAAAGCTCTTACACTAACATGGCTAACGTCGCCGACTATTGGTAACACATCGCTAACGTCCCCAACCATCAAGAACGCTTTGCTAACGTCGCCGACCATCGGGAACGCATCGCTAACATCACCGACCATCGAGAACAAATGGCTTACATCGCCGATTATCAAGAACACATTGCTAACGTCACCGACCATCGAGAATGTATCGCTAATGTCGCCGACCATCGAGAATGAATCGCTTATGACGTAGGCAATCGAGAACCCATCATTAACGTTGCCGACCAACGGGAGCGCATCGCTAAGGTCACCGACCATCGAGAATATATTGCTAACGTCGCCGACCATCGAGAACGCATCGCTAGCGTCACCGACCATCGGGAACGTATCGCTAACGTCACCAACCATTGGGAATGCATCGTTAATGTTGCCGATCATCAAGAACACATCGCTAACTTCGCCTACTATTCAGAACGTGTTACGCAATCGACGACGATCGCAACCTAAAATTCCCGGTTCGGCCAAAAATTCCCGCATAATCCACACATTTTTCCCCGGTCACAGAAGTTCACGCATAATTCCCGGTTTTCCAGGTTTTCCCGGTCGGTGGTAAACCTGATAGATCCAACGCGCATGTGTGTCAGATATCCCTACACACTGATACAAAGAGATCAGGGCTTTAAAATAGACCGTTGCTAAGAAATACACGTTTGAATAACAATGGGACACTGACACATATTCGCATCGTCAGTCTATTTCAATGTGACCAGCCAACGCATAAATGCGTCGGTGGTCTATCGGTAGAAACCACTCGACGCACAACTGCGTCGCTGGTCTATGTGAATAACAAATTACATATAATTTCAGTAGCGAACGTGTTAAGTAAGAAAAAACTGTGATTAGTATTTGGTTCAACTTACTTGTAGTTAACTAGGGTGTTGTAGGGGGCCACCACAGGGACGGCAAACAACAGTTCATCCTCTGGCAGTGGCTGGCCAGTGAGTGAGTCTAGCATGTCCACGTCAGCTGTGACTGTGTCCCCCTCCCCCTCCTCCTCCCCACCACTCTCCCCACCTGCATCCTTCTCACCAGTACCACTTCCAGTCGTCGGCTTGGTAGGGGGCTTTGGAACGACAGGCTTCCTGACTGCAGGAGCTGGCTTGGGTGCGTTTTTCTTAGCTTTTTTAGTGTCTTTCGCCTTTCCACTGCCAGCACTCTTGAAAATGATCAATAGAATATTATAGTTAGAAATTAGTTAAGTAAAATAAACAGTATTTAGAAATAAATTATTGGGCACTACCCACCTCCAGGATTTATGGCGTTTAGTCAGAAGTTGCTGAAGATCTCCGGGTTGAAATCTTTTTGTCAAATTCCATTACACAAACACATACAAAACACACACAAATAAAACAATTACTAAAACGCCACTAATATTAACCCGACATTTCGGGAAACCAAAAAAACGTTTCCCGTTCTCTAGGGTCCTTGAGAAAAGTGTTCATTGCACAACCGAGCCGAGCGCCGGACCACGGCTACAGGGGGCTCTTCGCTAACTGTGGCGGGAGGGGGAGGGGGTGCAGACGTCCTGTCTTGCCTTGCCATTGATAACGATTGTTGTGCGTTATCAGACAGATGTTTTACCTCTCTCCTTACCAGGTTCAAATAAACCGGACTTATCTCCAAAGATGGTCGTGAGATGGGATGCTGCTCAGTAGCCATAAACAATGATTCCCCAAATTTCGCTTTTTCCAGTTAGATTCTTTACATAAGAATACACTGTAATTCCATTTTATTGTGTAAGACCGATAGTAAGCGCTATTGATTCGCCTTACTATGAACTCTCAAAATTTATTCTTCCCATATTAACACCACTGTTTGGATTTTCTGAATCGTCTATAAGAAATTCTGAGGACTTTGTGAATAAGTTACAATCGTACACTCCTACTGAAAAAAACTTTAATGGTTAGTTTTGATGTCTGCAACCTTTTTCCGAGTGTACCTATTGAACCCTGTTTAAAAATAGTGAGAGAAAAATTAGAAAATGATACCACATTAGTTGAGAGGACAAACATACCGATTTCAACCATTTTGGAACTCTTGAATATTTGCATAAAGTCTAACTATTTCCAGCTTAATGAGAAATTTTATGAACAGACGTCCGGATTGGCTATGGGCGGGGTGCTTAGCCCTATTTTAAGTAATCTTTTCATGGAAAAGTTTGAAAACGATGCATTAAATGGATCTGGTACCAAACCTTCTCTTTGGGCCCGTTATGTTGACGATGTATTTTGTTTTTGGGGAAATCGGAAACAATGTTACATCAGTTCAAATATTACCTCAACTCTCTCTGCCCCTCAATTAAGTTTACTATTGAAATGAAGAATAATAATGAATTAGCATTTTTGGATGTATTTGTTAAAAAATCGATAGGTCACTGGGAAACCAAGGTTTACAGAAAACCCACCGCAACAGGACAGTATCTCCACTATTCCTCATATCACCCTGTTCATGTAAAAACTGGACTGGCAATAGGACTGATTAAACGGGCAAAAAATTTGTATTAGTAGCAACAAAGATCTTTTTTGAGCCTGAGCTGGAAAACATAAAACAAGCTTTACTAAACTGTGGTTATCCTACAACAGTTTTCACAAAGAGCTAAACAAAGTTTTAAATGAAAATTCAAATAATACTATGAACCAAGATGAGCCTGAAGAGCCGATCACTACGGTTTGTATCCCATATATTAGAAATCTTACAGAAAAAATTAGGCGCATAAATTCCAAACATAAAATTAAAACGGTCTTTAAGTCAAATACGACTATAAGAGGACAAGTAACAAAATTAAAACCTTTCAATGAGATTCAAAAGAATAAAAATGTTTTTTACAAAATCCCATGCTCTTGTGAACAGAATTACATAGGGCAAACCTCTAGACCGCTACAGGTTCACATTTCAGAACATCAAAAGAAAGTTAAAAATAGAGAAGTATACGGTTCTAAAATATGTGAACATATTTTTGATAATGGCCACACAATAAAATGGAATGACAGTGTAATCTTATATAAAGAATCCAACTGGAAAAAGCGAAATTTGGCGGAACCATTGTTTATGGCTACTGAGCAGCATCCCATCTCACGACCATCTTTGGAGATAAGTCCGGTTTATTTCGACCTGGTGAGGAGAGAGCAAGGCAAGGCAAGGCAAGACAGGACGTCTGCACCCCCTCCCCCTCTCGCCACCGTTAGTGAAGAGTAGTTGTGGTCCAGCGCTCGGCTTGGTTGCGCAATAAACACTTTTCTCAAGGACCCTAGAGAACGGGAAACGTTTTTTTTGGTTTCCCGAAATGTCGGGTTAATATTAGTGGCATTTTAGTAATTGTTTTATTCATGTGTGTTTTGTATATGTTTGTGTAATGGAATTTGACAAGAGGATTTCAACACGGATATCTTCAGCAACTTCTGACTAAACGCCATAAATCCTGGAGGTGGGTAGTGCCCAATAATTTATTTCTAAACACATCAACCCCACCAAAAACATTGTCTTTTTAAAGAAAGGAATAAAATAAACTGTACCAAAAACTGACACATGATTTCACTTTTTGTACCCTCTCTTAATCAATAAATTCCTTTATATTTACTATATAAAATATAAAGGGTAGAATATAAAAGACAGTAGACGCTCAAGCCACTTCAATATGCTTATTTTTTGCATACAACTCAAATAAGAAGCTTGAGATTAGCACCGAGTATTTAGCCACTCTACACTATACCACTGTCTTTTATCTACTACAGTAATCAAACAATGACAAAATAGCTCAAACAGAGAACCCTAAAAGCAGTCAAATAATCAGAAGCATGTAATAAATAAAAGCACAGCACTTTTCTTTGCACCTGAATCCTGGACCAGATTGATGACTTCATAAAATTATGAAATTTGTTTCTCTTTGGGGCCATACACATATTACGTCACACACTTAAGGAGGGGGAGGGGGTATGGTGTAGCGTTATGTGGGGGAGGGGGGATAGGATCAACGTTACGTAACTCACACATATTAACCATAAGAGCTGGCGCACTCCCATATCTATTGATAGTGTTATAAATCTTTCAAAATTAAAAAAAGGTTAGGATTTTATGGAAAAAGCACTTTGCTTAGACATTTCAGAGGAGGACAAAGATAGGACACTAACACTAAAACACATAAAAATCAGTAATATTTCGGCTAGCTATGTAGCCTTTTTCAAACTTCAGAGGAGAGTGTCAGTTACAAACGTAACTGACACTATCTTCTGAAGTTTAAAAAAGACTACACAGCTAGCCGAAATTTACTGATTTTTATGTGTTTTAGTGTTCTATTCAACTCATCATTCTTTCACAAGGTGAGTTAGCTATGTCCTATCTTTTTCCTCTTCTGAAATGTCAAAAATTAAAAAATAATCAAATTGATATCTAAATAAAGGTTACAGTTTGTTATACACAAAATACGTTCGTCATACTATTTTGATGACAGTTAAACTAAAAATAAATACTTAACATGTTTTGAGTAAGTTATGTATTGCTTTTCACCAATGTTTTGTGTTACAGTACTTTAACCCTTCCCGGACGGATGACGGATATATCCGCTTATGGTTTTTGATGATCCGAACGGGAAGCGGATATTTTCGCCTACTCTTCAGACAGACTGGCAGGTGTTTGTGCAGTAACCAGATGTTTCGCGTTACCAAGGCGCTACTTTCCCGCGCTCTCCACAACCGCTGTGACCTTGCAAGCGACACGCCACTCTCTCCCGCGCTCCCCGGGATTCTTTGTGTAATGTTAACTGTCTCAAAATTGAACAGGTATCTGATATGAAGTATTTAGGAGTTACTTACGATTATAAATTAAAATGGGAATTTCATCTGGAAAATCTGAAAAAATCTCTTTTGATGATGGCTAGGAAGATATTTTTACTAAGAACATTTTGTTCGATTGATATTTTAAAAAATGTGTATTTTGGTCTAATAGCTTCTAAAATTCAATATGGAATAGTGTGCTGGGGCTATACTTATTCAAATTTATTAAAACCAGTTGTAAATATACAAAAGAGAATTGTTCGTTGCATGCTAAAAAAAACTATGATGGAACCTTCTTTTCCTCTTTTTAAATCGTTAAACATGCTCCCCTTAAACCACTTATACGTTTTTAGAATAGTAAGCACTTTTTTTATTAAATCTCAAAAATGGATTTCAATTAAAAGAGGTTATGAATTAAGGCACCAACGATCGAACTCATTCTTTATACCATTGCCTAGGTTAGAATTTTCTAGACATTCTTCTGAATACATTGGTCCAACTTTGTTCAGTAAAATACCAAATCACATAAGGAATTGTTTTAGTTTAAAGAAGTTTCAAAAATTAATAATTATTTGGCTATTTGATATTCCAGATATAAATATTCTTTTTGAATTCAATGTTTGAGTATAGCGCTTTGGCCAGGTAAAGTTAGTTTGTTAAAATTGTTCGGTATTATGTCATTATGCCTGATACTGTTTGTTATTTGTACGATATATGTTTCTTTATTACGATAGTTAGCACTTTTTATTTATTGTCATTACTGTTACTTTGTTAATTCAGTTTTTGTAATGCACCGGCCTGCATCCCTTTCTTATTAAAATGATGGTCACCCCGACACAGGTTCGCCTTTGGGGGACCTAATTTCTGTTTAGGTACTTTGTTTACTTATTAACTAGCACTTAAATATCTTTTGTTTTGTTAGGTTAAGACTCTATGTTGAATCATTTTGTTGTTTATTGATTTGTTATTTATTTATGTAATAAGTGAATTCAATGTTATGTTATGTACTTGAATAGAAATAAATACTTTCTTTCTTTCTTTTCTTTCTTTCCCCCCCTCGACGTTTCGCGCGCAACACCACGTTGTCTGTGTTGGCGCCAAAAGCTACAGTTGTTTGTCTAGCAGCATGAGTGATATGCACGATGGCTTATAACGTAAATAGCCCTGGGTTTTCTGGTGATATTATTGAATTATTGAACAAGAGTTTTTCGGAGGGTGATGTTACTGTTGATGGCATGGAAGTGGATGAAGATGACAACATATCTGTGCGTAGTTGTGATGTAAATAATGTAAATATTGATGTAAATAATATTGATATAGTAAATGGTTTTGTATCCGAAAATGACAATGACATTGATGTCCCTCAAGATGAGTGTGATGTGGTTCAAGTTGAATGTGTTAGTGATGAGCAAGTTAGTGAGGACGATATTGGGAATGCCTCAAATTTTACTGACACGGAACAAGAAAGCCTTCTTGGTTCAACCAATGAATCTACAAAGGCGTCCAAAAAGTCAAGCAAAGAAATCTAAAAAGGGATGTAAAAAGGCGTCTACAGAGGCACAACAACCAAAACTATCTAAAGCTAAACTCCTTTGTATGAAGTGGGACAAGGAGTATGCTTTTGTGACCGACAGTGACAGTGGACCTGTAAGTACTATTCCTATTTATAACTACAATTACGGCCGTAATCTGCCTGCAGAATTTGATGTCACTTCAAAACGAATTGATTTTTCCACTTTATTTTCATAGTGATCTAACAATCAATTTGTGATGAAACCAACCTATAAGCTCAAAGTTTCCCTTTTCAAAATCAAAGGAAACAAAAGGTTTGGGCTGATACTACAACCACA
Source organism: Allygus modestus (assembly GCA_963675035.1). Classification (NCBI taxonomy): domain Eukaryota; kingdom Metazoa; phylum Arthropoda; class Insecta; order Hemiptera; family Cicadellidae; genus Allygus; species Allygus modestus. The sequence continues at coordinate 96,589,865 of OY776111.1, read as the reverse complement.
GAGATCCAAGCTCTTCTCGGGGTTATGCTGAATATGGGACTTCACTCGTTGCCTGATATAAAGGACTACTATTCTTTGTCCTGGGTAAACAAGATGCCCTTTTTTTGAATGTTTTTACTTGAGATAGGTTTTTGATGCTTTTCTGGAGATAACAATTTAGTAATAAACAGGGAAGCGACCGTGACCTCAAAATAAGAAATGTCGTAAGCACAATTCAAGAAAAATGTAAATTATTCTATACGCCAAGCTCGTACGTGTCAGTGGAGGAGATCACTATTTCATTTAAAGGCAAGGTTTTATTCAGAGTTTACAACCCCGTCAAGCCTGTCAAATTTGGGCTAAAAGTGTTTGTTCTCTCGGATGATCTAAATGGGTATATTTACAGTTTTAGCCCGTACTACGGTAAAAGTGATGGTAGCGAAGACGAGCTTTTGAAAACAACAAATACTGTTCTATGACTCTGTGACTCTTTAGTAAAAAATCCCCTGAACCCTCCATCTGGTCACCATATATATGTCGACCGATATTACAATAGCCCTGAACTGGCTAAAGAGTTGCTGAAGAAAAATATGTTTGTTACAGGAACGGTTATGAATAATCAAAAAGAAATGCCAACACTAAGCAAACCGCTTAATTGTGGTGATATAGAAGCATGAAGAAACAACGACTTAGGTGTAATTTAATCAGGGATAAAGCTGGGAAAACAATTCTTTGAGCTAAAGTGCTACAAGCTCTTAGAGACTTGTAGCAAAAATATTTTCCTTTTCGCATTTTTATCGCGTCATTATACTATTTTTTTGTCTTAAGTTGTTTTTTGCTTGTATTTGTTTTTCAGGTTTAACATTTAAATAATATATAATTCAGTAGAGTCTACTTTTCTTGGTAACTTATCCATTTTAACCATTAAAGTCTGTAATGGAAATATACTAAACATTCTAATAGAATAGGCCTAATATGGTACCAGAACAACTAAAACTCACACACCCCAAACATTATACGCTCTGAATCATAACCTCAAAGCATATCGCGATCGCATTTGCGCATCACCGATTTCGAGTTGTCTGTTTTCGCTAAGGTACCTCTTCACTTCCGCCCGATCGTTGCGATTTCGAGCGACTCGTGCTTGTGTAACCGTCCACATTCTGCAGCGAGTCGAGACCGCGAGCGGCACTAAGTATGGAGGACCTGCCGCTCGTCTCCTTTGACTAGGTCACAAAAACCGATAAGAATCGGTGCGATTGCGAGGCGAGCGCAGTCATCCCTTCGGTGGCGAACTAGCCCTCGTCATTCTCGCATTCGCCGATTCGCTCGGCTAGACTCGGCTACTACAAAAGTGCGCACCAAACCGAGTTACGGCGCATGACGTCTGCTAGGGGGTTAGCTACTGTCACTACAACTGTCATATCAGTAACTCGCCAGTTCCGTTTACACGGTACGCAGTTGAAATCGACAGCAACTGTTAACGTAATGTAGGCTCGTCTCTTCTACCACTCGCTCAGAGGCGATCGGTAAAGTGACGTAGTGCAACCAACGCAACGTGAAGCCTCTATACAACATCCCAACTACTCTTCTAATCTTTTTTGGTTGTGGATCGTGATCACGTACTTTTAATACAATTTGTACTGTTAAAACCAGATTTTCTGCAATATAATTAAAAAATACTTTTCTTTGTAGCAAAAACGCGACAGCCTGCCCAAATATTGTCACATTTTCGTGGTGCATGTCGCATTTTGCGACAAATGCGACCGCAGCTTAAACCCTGAATTTAATGGAAGGACAAAATAGTGGTAACTATGCCAGGGTTCCCACTCAAACTTAATGATCAAATTCACGGGTTTTTCACGGTTTTCAAGGTCTAAAAATTGTCAATTTCACGGTCGAAATATTGAAAAACATAACCTATACCGGTTGCAAAACAACAACGCAGACGCAGCGCAGCAATCAAATACTATTTTTCTTCTGAATCTTTCTGTTGTTGTTGAAGATGGTGATTGTATTCTTAGTTGACTTTTAGGCACTCTCATCTTCTATAAAACTATATTAAGTAAAACAATTTTAAATTTAAACCAATATATTTCGAATTGATACTCAATTCATCGTCAGTTGTTATCAATTCGAAATATATTGGTTTAAATTTAAAATTGTTTTACTTAATATAGTTTTATAGAAGATGAGAGTGCCTAAAAGTCAACTAAGAATCAAATACTAGTTAAAACTTTCCAACATTCCCAGAACCATAAAACCATACCATAAATCCCAAGTGAACCTTTTAAAAAATAAGAACTATTTTAGAGTTTCTTATTGTTTTATTGTCGTAGTAAGTCATATCATTAGTCTATCGGTTATCGGTTGCTGGTTTGGTAATTTCTACTTCGCTCAGTGTTGCCAATCACTTTATCCTGAATTACCCTCAATCCTCGTCAAAATAACCTTAAAAATCTAAACTCCTGTATTTGAGTAAAGAGTGCTAATGAAATACAGGAAATGTGCTTGAAATTTGATAGGTTTGAGGAGCCGCCTATAGATGTCACTGATGTATAATTAATTTTAAAGTTTAGAATAAAGAATGAAAATAGAAGTTGCATACGCCAGCCAGTTTTTGTCTCAATTTTTTCATGCGAGATATAACGGATTTTTCTCAGAATTTATTTTACTGCTTAAAAAATCACAGTACATAAATAATTAACAGCTGATGCAATTTTGTTTACAGCCATAAACGCCAATTATAAAACAGCTAACGCTGTCTATCTTTCAGTCTATCAACTGCTAGGATTAGGTAGGCGGAGACAGGTGACAATAATCCCCATTTTCTATTTTTGTTATTTATTGTCTGGTTGACGTTAAAACTTGCAGATATTACTGCAACTTAGCAGACTTCTTGTCGTCCTGGCACTCGTGGCTCTTTCACGTTTTTAACATGAGACAATCACTGTACATGTAATCCTTACTCAAGCTTGATTTCTGTCATGGAGTTCGTGAGTATTCGTCAGAGTCACGAAAATCGAAAGGGTCGATAAAGCAGAGAAATGTAGTCGGCCTAATTTAATCATAAATAAACATCAATGAATGTATAATAAGTATATAACAGAGGATAATATAAATTTGTATATTTTTAAGGCTTTAGTAAAATTACCCCTTTTTACCCTCGAAGTTCAAAATTATCACCGGCAAGGGTAATTTCTCTCGAAGTGGCAACGCTGACTACGCACCGTGTAAACGGAATGGGCGAGTTACTGACGCGACAGTTGTATAGTAGTGATGGGCAGTGCGATTCTTTTTAGCGAACCCATTCATTTGAATCACTCGATTCAAAAGAATCGAAATTTGAACCGATTCATTTCGTTCGTTTTGATTCATTATCTGCCCTCGCCGTATAATGTAAACGAATCGGTTGTTATAGATTATTTGGCCGTTCTGTTATGTTACGACTCCAATATGCGATATGCGAACCGATAGTCCAAGTGATGCAATGAAATTTGACTATCGAACATCACAAATTATTATTGCGTAGCCGCAAACTCCTTAAAGAACCAATAAGCAAGCGTTTAGAAGTTTAGCTGATATTCAAAGTTAGCTGAATGACATAACAACAATCGGTTCGCGAACCGAGGCATATTTACTAGAGTTGATTCGCGCCACGAATTGGTTCTTTTAAAAGTTGAATCATGATTCATCTGATTCACTCGATAATTCGTTTGATTTGAACGTTTCGTTCGCGAATCGCCCATCACTATTGTACAGTTAACAGTCTAGATACAGTAGTTGTCTACTGTCACCGACTAATACAAAACAATAGGCAAATGACATACAGTAAAGAAGACACTTAAACGCTCTTACACAAGTGTCAGTCAGCAGTCAGTTGACAGTGAAAAAAACACCAGCAACTTAACGACTGTCGCCCGAGTCGTTCCTTTGCACCGTGGAAACCAGAACCAATCTTAAATTAGTGATGTGCGATACGTATCGTATCGTATCGGAATATCGCGATACGCTAGGGACGATACGACGATATTTTATCCCGATATTTTTGAAACGATACATATCGTATCGCCTAACACGATACTCGATTTTGTATCGGCACATAGAGACGATAATTCGATATTATTTTCTTGGCTGTAAAACAATGAGGTTATATTTATATTCGAAAGAATTCTTCAAAAGTCTTCTTTCTGTGGTACTACAATTAAAACCAATGGAAATACCTCGATGGCCGTATTTTTAACTGCAGTGTATAATACAATATACGTCGATACGTTTATGCACAATATGTTAAGCGATACAATACGCATATCGCGATACACAGCACCGATACAATACGGCCGATACAGTATCTGACTCCGATACGATATCTGACTCCGATACGTATCGTATCGCCGTATTGCGATACACGGCCGTATCGCACATCACTACCTTAAATTATCCGCACAGCTGCAATCTGCAAGTAGGCAGACGACGCGGTATTCACCATATTTACAACGTACTAACAACGGTAATAATTCTGTTGTACATTTCCCTATTTGAAAACACATGTGATATTTTCTGATAAGAATTTTTTTATTGTTTTTCAAGTTTGATATATTTTTAAGGTTTGATATCGAAATTCACGGCTTATTCCAGGTTTTTTCACGGTATACAAAATTCACGGCTTATTCAAGGTTTCACGGTTGGGTGGGGACCCTGTATGCTTACAACCAAACACAAAATAAGCCGTAATGAGATGACAGAGAAGCCCAGCAAGTGGCCAAATAAACCTCCTGTACTGAAGCCTGATTCTGTTTTAGATTACACCAAGCACATGGGTTGGGTTGATCGTGCTGACCACGTGATATCTAGTTATCAGTTTATGAGGCGGACTAAAAAATGGTATCGAAAACTTTTCTTTTGGCTCCTTGAAGTGTCTACCATCAACTCTTATATTCTGTATAAATCCTTACAAGAAGACAACAACAGAGTAGCAATGGCTCACAAACAGTTTAGACTTAGCCTTGTGGAAGATTTAGTAAAAGACTACATTCAGGAGACACGCAATTTTGCAAGAAGACAACGGACGACCGGAAAATGATATTCAACGGCTGAATGGAAAACTCCATGTTATGGGCAAAGCACCGAAGGGGCCCTTCAGATGTCATGTTTGTGCAAAGAACAAAGTTCGCAAAGAAAATGTGTAATTTTGTAAAACATGTTACGAAAAGCCTTACTTACATCCAGATACATGTTTTGAGGTGTATCACACCTAAAAAGACTATTTTTAGAAGAACGTGGGACTATTTACAGGCAACTTGTAAACCTTGTAAAATTATTTTGTAACTCTTTGGAAACTGAAATTGTTGTTAAAATTTACCTTGAAATGTTATTTTCTTGATGCAGTTTTGTACAATAAATAACGCAACAACATACTGTTCTTCATTTATTGCCTATCCTTGTCATGGCCATATTTTCAAAGACGGGCGGCCGGTATATCCGCTGTTTTTCTACTCATCCGCGGAAAGGTGGCGGAGAAATCCGCATAATTTTTTTTACATAAAAACAAGTAAAAAATTATTTAGATAGAATGAAGTGGCCCATTATGTTTATTTAATGTATACTGGAATAACAAAACACAAATAATGAAAATTTATTTTAATTTTTTTCCTATAATTATTTCCCATCCTATGTCACAAATTCGCCCATCCGGGAAGTGTAAATCATGACGATATAGCAATGCCGCCCACACCTTTAGTTTTTTATTTGTATCAGTTATAAATTAAATTTGTTATGTTTTATCTGAGATAGTTTCTTCATTGTTTATATTATTTGTAACAGTCTTGTTTTTAAAATTTTTTTATACATTTTGCTTTGTAATAAGTTATAAAAAAAAATGTTAAAAGAAAGTTATTAAGGTTTAATGATTCATTGTAATCCATGCTCCAAATTGTTAATAAAACGATGTTTAAAAGTTAGAAGCTGTTTTAAAGCCTACTACGATTGAGTTACTAACACATAGTGGTGGGGGTGGTATGGTCAAGCGTTATGGTGCGTTACATGGGGGAGGGGGGGTCTGAAATGACCCGAAACAAAAAAAAATGTGTTACGTAATATGTGTATAGCCTCTTTAACCTTTCTTCGTACAAATTTTTCATCTATATGAAGATTGTTTTTGTTAAATCTGATTGGATGTGTGCCATTAGGTCCAGGCTTAGTGGTAAATCCGGCCCAGTATTGCTGCTAAAGTATATATTATTATTTTTTCATATTAGGTATTAATTAATTAAAAAATAATATAATATAATGCTTACTTGTAAAATTTGCATTCTCAATTTTCTTTCTTCGTCATCCTGATCTTTATATTTTTCTTTGATTTTCTTGAGTTTTCCTTTCTGTCCTCTCTTAACCTGTGAAATATTTTGTTTTTCTTTCTCTTGTTCTTCAGTGTCTTCCTTTTCTTCTGATTTTAGGTCTGGAAATAACAAATGATTTAATCATGAAGCACCATTAAAACCACGAGAAGATTTAACACAAATTTCAGGCACCACCAAAAATAATATTTAAACTTACAATCTTTATATATAATTCTGTAAGCAAAATTTTAAAGTCAAAATTGTGGAAGTTTGGCAAATCGCAGGATGAAGGGAGAAGCTTAAATTAAAGGTCTCAATCCCAGGGACTCGGGAAAAATAGCAGTATTTCTAAAAAACGAGAAATAATATAAAACATTGACTGTAAGAAAAGCAATGGGATTTAAAAATGTCTGCTTTGTTTATATTAAAACATGTGATTAAGTGTATACTTTGTTTACGAACTGACATATACTGTTACTTACATTGTTTTATCTTCCTCAGCATGTAAATAGTAAAAAAATCAGATGAGGCAGAGTATTAGAGTAAGGTTCGGGGCTATGGCCGCTTCAAGCCACAGGTTGATTATTAAAGAGGATGGACCCACTACAAGTGTTTCTTCTTGTCCAGCTTGAATTCCTTTTATAATCATTCTTCAAACAAAGCTCCACCCCCTTCTACAAAGTCTTTCTCCAAGCAAAGTTCACTACTTGATAATTTCTGTTATTATTAAGTACTGAATTTAACTGTTCAATGATTTGTTACTAAGGAGAAAAGCTATAACCATTCTAATTTGCTAAGATGCAAGTTAATTTTAATTTTATTTTTTGCCTTATAAATCTGATTGTAGATTGAACCATACTAATAATTTTTAAGGTTTATTTTTACTAAATATATAGTATACCTAGTTTAAATTTTATTAGTACTGATTTGTTACTTATACAAATTCAATAAAGGAATTATTAGTGAATTTCCTTTGGAAAGTGAACTATTAGTATGACCCGCACGGTGAAACTTAAGCCCGGGACCACCATAGAAGTTCCTAACGTGACCCCCTGAACACGTTTTGGGGGGTCATTCAAAATTTTATATATATATAGACATATATATTGTGTATGCACTCTAGCGGTCGCATTTTTTGCCCGATTTACTTCAAATTTGGTAGGGACGTTCCTTTCTATAACCTGTTGGACAAGTTCGTTGGGCGAAACAATCGGAAAACTCTAAACCTATTTTTTGGGGATTAATCTCTCAAATTTCGAGTTTTTGGGCCCAAAATGGGTCAGAAAAGCCCCAGATGTAAAATTAATGCATGTTAAAAGATGGGAATTAGAAAGGCGAAAGTTTTAAGCCCTCTCTCGTCATTCTAGCATAAATGTTTACCGAGTTATTAAAGGAAATGTGTATCGGCTAAACACAGTACGTTGTCTTATGGGAGTTTTACACTAGAAAAGCCTGTTATTCCTTTGTTAGAGTACTTTTATTATCCCCAGCAACCTCACACCTACTTTCAAGCCTCTCTGGACCTTCTCCTAACCTTATAATGCGTAAAATTGTAATCCCAGCTTTGCAAGTAAATGAAACCAGGAGCATCAGAACAGCCAAAAAAAAATGTTTTCAGATTTCAATAAAAATTGGACAAATGGATGTTTTTACACTGATTATGAGTTTTACAAGTTTTTATGTGGAAATTCACTTTCCTCACGTCAGCGTGCTGCGTGCGAACTCGTTTATATTTATATTAGACCGAAAAGCAGGTGCCTATACATAAAAGCAGGTGGTTAAATATACATTTTTTTAAACATACAATACAACTTGTAATGACTGTAACATACAATTCATTAAACATTTAAAACTTAATTCTTGACTGTCAGAGTTATATTTATTTTAAATCAAATTAAACTGATAATGAAGAGTGTTGTGAGAATTTTGATTGTAACACACATTTGATACGCTGAACAAAAGATCTAGCAATTGCACCATCATCCTAAAACCATGGTTGGATACCGACTTATCAATAATTTATATGCAAGAATTTCACCATCACCATTAAAACCAATACAGTGAACCAATAGAGGTTGCTTTCGAATAGCCCTCACATTTTCATTAAAGGTCATCAAAATTGAAATTTTAACATTTAGAGAAACTTTATTCTATCTGTTGATTATTTAGACTCAAGTTTAAAAATGAGTTTCAAGTGAAATTTCTAAATTCTAACGCACTACGCAGCACATAAATGTTGTATTGTAGTTTCAATACAATTAATAACATTCAACACTGAAGGGGATTCGGTCGTCAGGCAATAATGCAAGTTATGGTCACTATATTCCATACTCTTGGCCTGCTTCTGGTGTTTCTGCTGCTGCTTCTGCCTCGGAGCCGCTGGTTTGATGACCACGGGCTGATCGTCCCCGAGGTACACGACTGTCTCCTCGTCCCCCCTCCCCGTCCTGCCACTGAGGTCGAGGCTGCCTGCCGCCGCCGTCACACTCACCCTGGAACCAGCACAACACACGAGCTTGAAACAGTGGATATTGCCTAACTTGAATATACAAGTTTAGACATAATGAGATCTGACTCAAAATTATCCGAGGACTCCTTATTTAGCAGTGGGAACCTCAAATTCTCTATTGGGAAACTCAAATTTAATTCTCTATTTCTCTATTGGGAAACTCAAATGGAATAAAATACCCCCATAGCAGCAAACCTGTGTCCTCAGCGAATTTCCAATGTATATATATATATATATATATATATGTGTGTGTATCTTAATACCACTTAAATCCACATACCAAGTTTTATCAATATACATTCATAAATAAATGATTCATGACATTTTAATTATTCTCTATAAGGATGACATGGCGTCTCAAGATGCAGGTTTGCTCGAACAAGGTACACACAAAATGTATTTTTATGCAAATTTTTGTATAACCCAACTAAGGTGAAGCCACATACTAAATTTTATTAATTTATGTTCATAATTAAGGGAGATAACATTTGACTTATTCTCCATAAGAATAACATGGGGGCTGAGTACGCAGGTTTGCTGCTACGGGAACTATTAGCAAAAAAAATTTGTCGTGCAAATATCAATAGGCCACAACAGTATGCAGCAATATACCAAGTTTCGTCAGGATAAGTTGATAAATAAGCAAGATATACAATTTGTCTTATTCTCCATCAGGATAACATTGGAAAACATACTGCGTTTAGCACTTATAATATCTCGGTAACCAATAGACGTAGAGCAATGATCAAAACATCAAATTGTTGTTTTTTAAATCTGAATTTAATGGTGAAAACTAAAATTGGATTTACTAAAATATTATATGTAAAAAACTCAAAAACCCATTTTTGGGATACAAAACCCCCCCAAAATACCCCTTTGGATAGAGCGATCTAGCTAGTTTTCAAACTTAAAGTAAAATAAATGTTGCTTTACATGTTTGTATCAAATTTCATCAAAATCGGATAATTTTTACAAGAGTTATCACACCCACGGACACACATATACATATATATAAAGATAACAATATATATATATATATATATATATAACAATATGATGCATACAGTTTTGAACGAATGGTGTTTTTGGCATCTGGGGACCTCAAAACGAAAAAGTTATCCTGGTCCCGGGCCTAGGTCTTACCATGCCGAGTACAGTAATAGCTTCTTCCCTATAGGGGAAATTCACTAAAAATCAAGTGAAAAACGTTTATTTATCCAATGTTTTTACAATGAAATACAAAATCAGATGCTAATGTTTATGTTAAAAACTAAATTTAAGCCATCATATTATAAAGAATAGGCCTACATGGGCAGATGCCTGTGCGTAAGCCAGAGTTGTTATCTATTTAGAGTAAATTTAGCTGAGGAAAGACCAAAACATTGACAATAATATCTGCTATAAATAATGGGACTAGGATCCTGATGTGTGCAGTATAAGATCAGATTAATATAAATGCGAAACGCTGAACTTCACAGTAATTTACACACATGACAATGAATAAAAATAGAAAGAATAATACTAATGATTTAAGTTTGATGACAACAACCAACAACTGACTATCTGACTTGTTATTGGTTGGGGGTGGGGGTCAAGGGTTGTGTCTGGAAAAGTTTGGCCTGATAAGAGCCTTGGCCTCATCAATACCAACAGTGTAAAATTTCATTGGAGCGATTTTTAAAGATATTAATTGAAGGGGAATTAAAGAGATCATTAATTCTGTAATTTTGACTTAAATTTCAAAAAAGTTGTTGAGCTACAAAAAAAGAGCTTATTGTTAATAAACAGATACAGATTGCCAATTTTCCACTGGCCTTTATAGCAATTAATAGTAATATTAATAACGGTGAACTTCTATTATTATACACACATTCATCATTTTAATATATACTATGTGATGGCCAGTGAACAAACCAGTTTTGATTCAGGTTTTGAGTTTTTTTTGGCAAATTTTAAACGTAGCTATCAAAGGTCAATTAACTCCAAAAACCTTTAACAAACCCAAGTTGTAAAGTTGTTAACAGATAATGTAAAACTGATTATATGGAAGAAGAATGCCAAACCTAGAGGCCAGCTCTCAAACCCACTATACTTGCTAGAGATTCACTATACTTACTGCTTTTGTAAAATACCAATAGAGGTTGTTTTCACTATCTTAATTGTTAGTTTTTACTTTCTCCCCCTCATACATAGTATATGGAGAAAGTATTGTTTTCGTCAAAATTTTCGAATTTGAGTTGTTAGTGGAAATATTTGTTTTGGTGCTCCCTGAACCCAAAAAAGTGATTTTTACGTGATGTCTGTCTGTCGTGTGTCTATCTGTCTATCTGTCTGTATGGATGTGTACAGAGCTAGAGCCCTAACCGATAATCTGATTTTTATGAAATTTGGTATGTAGGTACTAATTCACTATATCTCCAGGCGTTTTTTCATTTTTTGGAATTTTTGATTTTTAAGGGTAATTATCACCAAAAAAAACCACCAAAAAACATCAAAAAATTAAGATTTTTCAAAAACAGCTGTAACGATTTTTATTAAACTTTAGTCGCTTGTAGAACTTTAGTTTTCCAACAAAATGACACCACTTGCATTTCTGTAAAAATTCAGGTTCAGAAATGACAAGACTTTAAATATCAAAAATTCAGTTACAGTAGACGCTCTTTTATCCGGCATGTTCGGGACCACGCCCATGCCGGTAAATCGATTTTTCCGGATAATAGAACTTTTTAGTTATTAATGGGAATACAGTAATCTGAGAGTCTGTCATCTTGCTACAGTAATGAGCTGTGGTCGCGTGCGTTGGTTGACCTTGGCACTGCTCCGGAACATCTGCATTTGTGGACTGATAGACAGACAGACAGCCGGGCGGAAGTTGGCGTCTAAAAATAGAAACCAATCAAAACAACCAAAACACGGTTGAATACAGTAGTGTACTGAGCAAAGGTTACGAACATCACTGAACGTTACTGCTTGAGACGTAAACAAACAACAGGTGACTAAGAAAAAGGCGGGAACAGTCCAGCGCAGTCGCAGTAAGAAACGGAAACGACCGAAAATACCTGGAAAAACCCGGGTCGCCTGGTGCCGGTTAATGGAATGTGCCGGTTCATAGAATGCCGGATAAAAGAGCGTCTACTGTATTTGGATTTTTCATAAAAAACATAAATGTAACAAATTTACTATTCACCATTAAAAAGAGATGAAAAAAACTAAACAATTTAGTATTTTGAGTTACTATTCTACGATTACTGGTTGCGGAGTAAATTTAAATTTTCATTTTGCAGTAAACACAGTACGTTGTCCAGTGTTATTCTTAAGGGGAATACAAAAAATTACTATTTCTCTCTTATTTATTGATCAATTTCGTTCAAACTCGATATGCTTGTCAATTTAGCATTGACCAACAGAGGAAATTCGAAATATGTTGCCCCTTAATAACCCTGAGGGGAGGGGGAATAGGGGGCATTTCCCCTCTTAAAACCATGTGAGTAACGATGGATTCTGTAGTGCCTCCTAAACAGGGATTTGGGTGGATATTTTTGAAAACAACTTGTTTACAAGATTTTCTGTACATTCGACCGTGCTTTGTATTCTGTATTTAGTAAATAAAAATTAATTTTATCATTAAAGTTGGGCTAAAAGGGAGAAAGTATGTGTCAGTTTCCTGATACCGTTTATTTACTTTCTCCCCCTTATACGTAGTATATGGAGAAATTATTGTTTTCATCAAAATTTTTGAAATTGAGTTGTTAGTGGAAATATTCGTTTTGGTGCTGCCTGAACCCAAAAAAGTGATTTTTACGTGATGTGTGTGTGTCTGTCTCTCTGTCTGTCTGTTATGATGTGTACAGAGCTAGAGCCCTAACCAGTGATCTGATTTTGATGAAATTTGGTATGTAGGTACTAATCCGCAATATCTCCAGGCGTTTTATTTTTAGGAATTTTTGATTTTTAAGGGTAATTATCCCCCCAAAACCGCCAAAAAACATGAAGAATCATGATTTCTCAAAAACGGCTCTAACGACTTTGATTAAACTTTAGTCGCTTGTAGAACTTTAGTTTTCCCACAAAATGACACCACCCGCATTTCTATAAAAATTCGGGTTCAGAAATTACAAGACTTTAAATATCAAAAATTCAGTTTTTTGATTTTCTATAAAAAAAAAACATAAATATAACAAATATTACTATTCACCATTAAAAAGAGCTCAAAAACTAAATAATTTAGTATTTTAAATTACTATTCTACAATTACTGGTTGCGGAGAAAATTTATATTTTCATTTTGCAGTAAACACAGTACGTTGTCCAATGTTATTCTTATGGGGAATACAAAAATTACTATTTCTCTCTTATTTATTGATCAATTTCGTTCAAACTTGATATGCTTGTCAATTTAGCATTGACCAACAGAGGAAATTCGGAATATATTGCCCTTAATAACCCTGTGGGGGGGAATAGAGGGCATTTCCCCTCTTAAAACCACGTGAGTAGCAATGGATTCTGTAGTGCCACCTAAACAGGGATTTGGGTGGATATTTTTGAAAACAGCTTGTTTACAAGATTTTTTGTACATTCGACCGAGCATTGGATTCTATATTTAGTAAATAAAAAGTAATTTATTCATTAAAGTTGGGCTAAAAGGGAGAAAGTATGTGTCAGTTTCCTGATACCGTTTATTACTTATATAGTTATGATTAAAATCAAAACTAGTAATTCAAAAGAACAAAATAAGAAAATAAAAATTGTACATGACAAACAGAATGAATGTTTAAATATCTCACTTGTTGTCACTGGTGTGGTCCACTCTAATCTGAGTGTCTGGAAAGTGAGGCTCGTCTCCATCTTCTTCTTCTTCTTCTTCTTCGACATCTTCTAATGTTGGACCAGACTTCTCTTCTGAATAAAGTTACAAGATTAAAGAGACTTTAAACGTTGGTGATTAAATCACCAAAAATTAATTATGACACAAAACATGTTTTCATCTTGTTTAATTTAAACCAGCACATTTCTCAAATGATAAAAATGATTTTTTTAACCTTAATTTTACTACAATTAATCTAATGGTAACAACTCAATCAATCAATCAATAAAAAAAATTATTCATAAAGCCTAGTCCACACTGTGTCCCAGGCCAGGACTACCTTAAAACTGGTCTATACCAGTTTTGAGGCTGGCATTGGGTATAGCAAATGAAGTTGTCATTACATATGGTAAGTCTTTTGGCTGTCCATTACGAAAAACTTCCCTTTGACCTTTGGTCCCTCCATTTGCAGCGGCTAGGGACAGAATCCCAGGTTTGGTCCCCAACCTGAGAATGGATGGTCCCTGGCTGTTGTACCTGTCAGTTGAGTTGACCACTTGGAGGGCAGAATGCGGGTCCCCTGTTTGAGAGCCTCATCCCAGCTGTCACAGGGGCACGGGAGTTGGCCCTCTGAAGGGTCGATTTGGCTGACGTCCAATCCCACCAAATCCTTTCCTGCTATATCCTATCCTTCCGATAACCTGCACAATATTCCCGCTTGTGGAAGATGTGACTAGCAGCTTTGCTGGGGTTTCCTAATCCACAACAATGATGATGATGATAGTCCACACTGGCAGATTTGTATCCAGATATATTGTATGCAGGCTGCATTCCATATGTATCTCGTTGTATGTGGCGATGTTTGCAGATGTATGCAAACAGTCTCCTTACAGTCTGCATACATTCTACATACAAGTTATTGTGTTTCTGGAGACAAAATACAATGTTTTCTGTTTTCCAACCAAATGGAAAACACAGATACAAGTTAAAAGTATTTTGCTTCAAGTCTGCATGTTTCGAAATATCGAGATACAAGAGACGGGATACCTTGTGTCAATCGCCACTCAGCCTTCCATAGATTCAGTTATGTGATGCCTTTTTATTATTTTGTTGTTTTGTTAGTTGTTTATTCACTGAGTGAAAATGGCATCGTGGTCACAAGTAGACATAAATTAAGTCTATTAAAATATTATCTTAAGTCATTACTTTACTATGTAAGTAATACTGAATAAGAATAGAAAAAATAAAATACTGCATTTATTTAAGTGAGCAGTTAACTCACCTTCACAAAACTACGCAATAATTGGCTCATAAACTTCTGGAATGATCCATGAAAATATCTGTTTCAAAATTTGAAATGCATATTGCAAACTTGTTTACGAGTGTCCACTTGCTAAAACTCTTAAAGGAAAAGCAAGTCTAATTGGAGCTGATATTGAGGCTCAGAAATATTTAAATTTCGTTGGTCCAACAATATTTAACAAAATATCAAAGTTTGTTGGAGTTCTTGTAACATTTTGAAACCCCATACCATCTTCAAGCCTCAGGTCGGATAGTAGATTTTGGCCATAATATGAACCTTCTGCAAGAAATGTGCGGGACCACCAACGCCTCCTCCTCGGTAAGGCACTCACATAGTTTAAAATTAAATAACATGAATAAGCTAAACCCACATCTTCCTCGGTCAACATCTCAAGGAACACTGACTGGCTGGATGGCCAGTATGGGCACACAACAAGTAAGATACAAGTATGTGAAACAATGTTTCTCATATATGTATTTGTTCGGATACAATCTGCAGACAATCTGTAGACGTCTGCATGCAGTCTACAAACAGTCTGGATACAATCTGCTGTAAACTTTGTAACCCAGTGTGGACTAGGCTTCAGGCATATGTCAGCGGAGAACGGTGTCAAATATACAAGAAAATAATATAAACTTATTTTTTTAATCTTTAATCTGTATCAACTAATACCTCATAAATACCAAATTTAAGTTGTGGTTCTCATTCAAAAACTATTTTTGTGTAAATTCTTAGGTTACTATTATGGACTTTAAAAGGCATGCCAAAGTAGTTTATTAAGCCTTGAAACTAACTGTAAAGAAAATATAAAAGTTGTTATTAAAAAGAGCTAAAACTAAATATGATAAGTACGTTTCTCACCTGGTTGTTCTTCATCACTGAGATCCAGCTCCACATCCTCAGTGCTGTTGACAACCTCCTCCAAGATATGGTCCTCTTCCAGAGTCCTTACTTTGCGCTCGTCCTTATGCCTGCAACATGTGTCACCACTGTCATCTGAAGAAAGATTTTACACCTACTACATCTATTTGTTGCAAGTTGTTCACACAGAGTTTGTAGTGTCTGAGAGTAGACAGTTGTTGAGGTGGAGCCACACACAACCATGCAATTGATACATTCATCCAGGGGAATTCTGGTTGGTTCTTACCAGTTTAGTTAGCTACACAGGGTACAGCAAAATGGATGATGTCACAATGAAGGCTGCTTTGTAGCTATCTTACAGTGAATATCGTCATAAGGGGGCTTTACAGCAGAATAGGCAATGGTGTATTGCCAGCCAAGGATGGTATAGGGTTAAGCAAGACTCAGTGGTATGGGCTGAGATGCATTTCCTGCTCACCCGGTTGCAGCTCACCTTATCTACCTACTTTACTCGTCCTCAACGTCATTCGGCTCTCTTTATACCTAGGTTTTACCCCCAGCAAGAGTTTTACGGCTATATGGGATGGTTTAGGGAAAGCATCCTCTACAGTCAACTCCCGATTATCCGGGAGCAGGTTAATCGGGTTGCGGTTTAACCGGGGTCACGAAAAATTTATTTTTATTATTTTTATTTATCCCCTTATAAACATAAATAGGGCAATAATAACAATTTATTTTTCTAAATTATCTCCAGGGTCGTATTTAATTTACTTTGTTTAACAGAGTACTATACAAACAATTTAGTAAACACAAAATAATCTCAGAGTCTTGTCATTTCGCTAAAGAACCGTGGGCGCGTAATGGGGAGCGATGACCTTAACACTGCACGGAAACGGTTGGAAAAATAGAAACATCTCAAAACATTCACCTTTCCATCCACTATTCACCCTCAGTGACGGACAGACGGACGGTCGGTCGCAGACTTCTAAAAATAGAAACATCTCAAAACAATCCCCTTCCCGCCGTTGTTCATTCTCATGGGGTTTTTCCCCCCAGTGCGAAATTAATTAGCATACTGTTCGGTTTTTAGAGATTTTTAACCTATTAAATATCATTCGGAATTTTGGATAGTGTTTACTGCTATCAACCATTGCTAGAATTAACTATTATTATCTTGACTGTGTGTAAATATTATCACAATTTAAAGATTTTCAAAAGTATTTAATTTACATAAATATATCTTAAATTACATTAAAACACAATATTGTAGTATAAAATATGTTGATAAACCTTTATTATATTCGTAAAATTCAATTTATTGAATCCCTTTGTTTTAACCGTGGTTTTGGGTTATCTGTAACCCTCCAACCGGTCATTACCCCGGATAATCCGGAGTTGACTGTACTTTAAAGTAGCCACAACAAAAATTACTAAAACAGGCATATGTGCCCTCATCACAGGCTTCCTAATCCTCTAACAACAATTGTTGCATTAGTAAACTCACATGTTTCATTATCTTGATGCAAAGTAGAATCTGCCATCAATTGCCACTGGCTACTGAAATGCTACCAAGTGCCAGGTAAACCAAGCCAAAGTCTCACTGAGCAAGTCTCGATAGTAACAAATTTTCTCATTATAAATTTACTGACAGTTCTCACGCCAACAACATAGTTAGCTAATGAAGACATTGAAGATCTTTGAGTTTCCTTACAAAAAATAAAAATAGTTTTGAAATCGCACTAATGTTAATTGATTACTTTGAACAAAAAAGAAATATATAAAGGGATCTTGATTTCTGATTTATTCTTTTGTTGTATTACAGACTGTAAATGTTTAGAAACACGTTGCACAAAATGATTTTCATTGTCATAAATCCTAATGATGTTACGGGACTGCTCACACCTTTCAACGCTGCTCTCCTCCAGTTTGAACAGGAAACCGAACCCCATGACGAGGTGGCAAGGTGGCAGGTAGTTCTTCTTGCCTCTGATCATGAAGCTTCCCGTGGTCAGGTACTCTCCGGTGGGGGCAGTCTTGGACACTTGGTCAGCGTGCACCCACCAAGCGCTAGTGGTGACCTTCGCCTCCCAGGCAGCACTGCAAATAAGGTTTGCTCTTGAATCACTTTTCTTTGGGACAAATATATTCATTCCATTCAAATTTAGTTTACTTGAATTCTCTCAACAGAAAATCTAATATATAAAAATCAATGTTTGTACGTCTGTTCGTTCGTATTTTATACGCTGCCATACCGTTCATCCGATTGCTTTGAAATTTCACATAGTAACACGGGTTAACCCTGGGAAGGTTATACGCCATTAACCGCAGTCCTAGGACATTAGGGCTGTGCCCCACTGGACTTCAAAGTTTCAACGTTAATCTTATGGAAGGAAGATTTCTTTTGATTTGATCAGATGATATCTATAACTTAAAATATTGTAAACAGCTGTTTATCATTATGGAAATAAAAAACCTACTTGAATGGCAATTCTCATAATGGAAATAAAAAACTACTTAAATGTCAACTCACACTCTTTTTTCAATAGGCGAGTGAGCGAAGCGAACAAGCTCATATTGAAAATGAACGAGTATCTGACATAAAACAAATTCAATGCGGCAGCAACGCGCCGGGTACCAGCTAGTTGTTAATATCAATCAGTTTTTTAGGTTCAGTACCGTACTTTCTGCCACGAATAATGGTAACTACAACAGTAACTCAAATAGTCAAGGTTGTAATAAGACATGTGATTAATATTTATTACATGTCCCATGAAATGTTATATAACAAATTTCATTTAATTTAAAGTTGCAAAGTTCAAATAGGTAACAAAGCAGAAAGCTTTTTTTTTAATATATCATCTGACATATTTTAACTTGATTAGACTGGCCAGTTATTTGCATTTACTTTAGTATGAAATTTGCATGAACAGTCCCAACTTCTTGAGTTTTAAAGACCTTGTGTGTGTTATAACTATTAGTTAGTAAAAATAGATAAATCATATTAAAAATAGTAGTTTGGGACGGACATATATATTTATATTGCTTAAAAATTATTAATTCTCTGTAATGTTAATGAGTATGAGCTTCATTTACAGGTTGAATAATAGTTAAAATTAAAATTGTTATAACTATATGGTTTTATCTCAGTTCAAAGCACAATTCAGGTATAGCAGACCTGTAGCAGATGGCCATGACCCCAGCCTCGTTGAGGGTCTTGGGTGGCACTGCTGCGGGCGAGGGGTTCTTGACCACCACACTGCTGGCACCATGCAGGTCTGCGTGGACGTACACATCACTGCCTCTCAGGTAGCGCTTCACAATATGCTCATTCTGGGTCTGATCTCTCCCACCGATCACTGAAAATGTCAAACTTATTAAAATATGAGGAGTTGCATTCAATCAGACTTGTTTTTGCTTTTTATGACAGACAATTGTTACCATAAAATTATAGATCAACTGTCTATTGTGACAACAATATATAATGCAGGCAACTTTATTTTGTATGGAATAAGATTGTATGAAAGCTGTGAAAGAACTGTAAAGGTAAGACAAGTAAACAAGTAAGACTGACTAAATAACAGCACTTGGTAATTTGTAAGAGTATTTTTTAACTAATGCATAAACAGTGAAAAAAAAAGGTTTATGTTCTATCGGCCTGCTAAACCTGTATTTAAATTGCAGTTCCAAGTCCAGATATAAGAAACATAACAATAATAAATAAGTCTATGAAACAACCTAAAATGATATTTTACAAACCTAAATAGTTTTCCGAACTAATAAACCAGAAGAACTTTTCAAACCAGAAAACTTTTCGTGCTTTGGTAATAGTAGACATAGCTTGAACTTCTTTTAATGTCTGTTTTGTTCTTTTCTCTGCTGACTTTAATGCCTTGCCAGCAGATTCAACAGTTTTTTGCTGTTTCTTAGCTGCTGATCTTTTTTTATCATAATACCTGAAAATTAAAAATGCTGGTTTGAACAATTTACACATTGAGAACAAAAACAGCAATGTTAACAGAAATACATTATTACCTAAATTTTTAACTGTATTTTTGAAACTCATAATAGCGATGGATTTGAATTTATTTCTTGATTTATTTGGACTTTACCTATCGCTTCTAGTGTTTAAAACTACACTACGTTTCGGGAGGTAAGGAAACTCCTCCCGTTATCAAGTGAACCCTAATCCCTAAATTTAGATGTAAGTAGGGTTCACTTGATAACGGGAGGAGTTTCCTTACCTCCTGAAACGTAGTGTAGTTTTAAACACTAGAAGCGATAGGTAAAGTCCAAATAAATCAAGAAACTAAATTTTTAAACTAGAATTTTAAAATCCTAATTTTAATATGATATTTGTATCAAGTAAGTTAACACATTTGCATACCGTAATACCATAAACAAATTGATCATTAACAAAGACAAGCACTGCAAATATCCGGCAACTGGGTTTTATCCACAGACTGCTGCAGCACATTTGCATCACCAGGTCTCATTAAAATAAGCTGACAAAGCATATTTGTTGTGTCAGTGTCCTCTTGTTATTCAGTCTCGTATTTCAAAATACTAGACTAATTTAAAGGCCTGATTATTCTACCATTCAATGGGGATTGCTGCCACACACAAAATCAGCTTGGTCTGAGTGTCTGACATTAAGGGATGGCAGGACTAGGGGCGGATCCAAGGGACGGTCGCCCCCTCCTACGGCCGGAAGATGGTCGAGACCGTGAGTTTCCCGGAAATTCTAAACGTATCTGTTCAGATGTACCTGGGATCTGTTGACCATTTCCTACCACTGTTATTCCTTCAGTGTGTCAGTGATTGTGGGTTGCGCTCCTATCAAAACGTTATGGAGAAATATGTACGTATCTACTATACTAATTCCCTAAGGAATTTCTTGTGTACAGCAAAACTCTTTTATTTATGAACCAATTTTGATGATTGAGGTGTCAAATTAAAGGGATTTCTCTGTAGAAGTCATGGAATAACTTTGGTCTCCCTCAGTTCAATGTGCTTCGCCACATTGGACTTTAAAGCTTCCATGTTATTCTTATGAGCAATATGTTTAATACAAAAACAGATGTAGTTGTAGCAACAATTTTAATCAGCTGTTCATTCCGGAATTCTTTGTGCGAAGCACTGGTAATCAGCTAGTTACTATTAATTTGTTATAATGCTGCTCTCCATGCAATTACCTTTACACGTTAATTAAACACGTAATTAAACGTTAAGTAAAAATGTAATTCGTGTTTAAAAATATATAACTATCAATATAAACTCACCGGAATAAGATATCAAATATTTGAAAAATGTGCTATAAACGTGTTTAACTGACTATTTAAACAACGTTTATTAGGAATTTTGAATAAACGTACGATCTGTACCACGTCGCCGTCGCCGCGCCGCATGATGCGGCGCCACGACCGTGACCTTGGGGCATCGATCGATATTGCATTGTTGTACTTTACTTGCTTCGTGCTAATGAGCCTTTGATTATCCAAAGATACTGTATATTATTTTGGGATATCAGTCTTTGTAGTTACTGTACTATAATGTAGTTACTATTATTAATTGCCTTCAGTAATATTTATCTGTAACAAACAAATTTGCCAAGTTGGTAGTTCACATAACATTTAATTGCAACTGAATTAAGCTGAAATAAGTTAAAATATTCACATCAGGCAATAATATAACTTATTGTAATGTAAAGTTATATCCACATTTACTTTGAGTAATCATTTAACATAACACATGTCACAGTATCTATCATTTTAATTTAAAATTACTAATTTGAGTTGTGATTATAATGTACTAAAGACTGACATTAAATAAGGTAAATTTTATATTTCTAAGAAATCAGTTAAAAAGATAAGGAATAGTGATTCACTTACTTTTTCGCATTAGCAAAAGAAGTCAGAGCAAGATCGATGTCAATCGTCATTGGCTCAATTTTGGTAATTTTTTCTTCATCGTCACTCATATCGTTATCGCTATCTGTGTCTTCACTGCTAAAGGGATCACTAAACAGAACCATTATTCATAATATTAATGTCATATTTATATGTTTTTCAGGCGGAGGAAATTTGGTTACACTACTTTATTTACAGGTTTAATATACAAAGAATAGAAATAAAGAACAATTTAAACAAAATTAAAAATACTATTGTTTTTAGCGAATTTCCCCTATAGGGAAGAAGCTATTACCGTAGGTCTCATGGTAAGACTTAAGCCTGATACCATGATAACTTTTTGTTTTGAGGTTCCCAGGTGCCAAAAACACTATTCGTTCAAATTTATATATATTTAATTTATACATATATACATATACATATATACATACATACATATATATATATATATGTGTATACATTTATACATATATATGTAATTTATATTTATATATAAATTTATTTATATTCGTTCGTTTTAATTTATGTGTGTGTGTGTGTGTGTGTGTGTGTGTATATATATATATATATATATATATGTGTGTGTGTGTGTGTGTGTCCGTTAACACGATAACTTGAGTAAAAATCGTCTGATTTCGATGAAATTTGGCTTAAATGTGTAAAGTGACATTCATGACTTTAAGTTCGAAAACCAGAAAAATTGGACCATGAGAAGGGGGGTTTAAGGGGGTTTTAAATTTTCCAAAAATTAGTTTTTTTCACTTTTCACCCTAAAATTTATAAAACACTTAATTTTGGTTTTGAGCATTTTATAGAACTTAAAAAAAAACAAATAATGTAGTATTTTAAATTATTAACCTAGGTTAAGTGGTTGCGGAGAAGATAAAAAAAGTGCTCATAAAATCTCCCATGTTAATCTTATGGGAAAAAGGTTTTTGGCTTTTCCTCAGTTTATTTTAATGTAAACTTCACATTTGCTTTCACCAATCAATTCAGCTCTACAAAACAATCATTTTGGTACTTAAATTGTGATTCTACGTCCAACCGTTGCAGAGATATTCAAAGTGCTAAACACAGTATGTTGTCCAACGTTATCATTATGGAGAATAAATAAAATTTGATATCTTAATTATTTATGAATTTAGATTGACGAAACTTGGTATGTGGCTTCACGTAGTACTGGTATATTGATATTTGCCCAAACAGTTGATTTCTTGTTGATTATTCCAGTAGTAGCAAACCTGCATACTCAGCCCCAATGTTTTTCTTATGGAGAATAAGTAAAGTTTTATATCTCCCTTAATTATAAACATAAATTAATAAACCTTAGTATGTAGCTTCACCTGGTTGAGTTATATTGATAATTGCATAAAAACACATATTTTGTGTTCCTTGTTGCAGCAAACCTGCATACTCAGCCCTATGTTATTCTTATGGAGAATAAATAAAATGTTATAGATCACTTATTTACTTATGTATTTTTATGAAACTTGGTAAGTGGCTTTAAGTGAAATTGAGAAACATATGCATGCATTGGAAATTCGCTGAGTACGCAGGTTTGCTGCGACGGGGGTATATTTATACGTCATGTGTAGCCCTTTGATAATAGCTTCAATTATTTTTTGGGTTTGGATAAGAGGAAAGTACAGTGCAAGAAAATGAGACTAAACTGGTTTTCTAAGAAATACTAAAAGTAGTTGAAGAGTAAAACAAACTACATAAATCTCCTAGAAGCTAGTCATTGATTTCAATGACTTGTTTTTTACCAATTACACTTTTTACCTTCATTATTTGTTAAGTACCAATTTGATCAATTCTTAATCTTAATTTAGCAATTACCAGTAGAGGATTGGTCAATGTATTGATAAACTATTCAGACTTTTAGGTTAGAGTTAATTATGCAACTGATTCTGGTAGAAATAGTTGTGATCGTCAATAAGCTGTCGCAGCATCAGTCCCGGGGGTGAGCGACTGACCTGAGAGTGAGCGAGATGTGGTTGGTCTCCAGTTTGAGCCTGGTGACAGCCTGTGCCACCGGGTCGCCTCTGCCTCTCGCCTCGCTGATCAGCTGGTCTATCGCGGGCCACGGCAGCTGGTTGGCCAGAGCCGTCCGCACCACCAGCAGACAGCTCTCCACCAGCTCCTGGTTCCGCAGTATCAGCTCCGCCTTCTGCTTGTCCACCTCCTGAGTCTGCTGCAGCGCCTGCAGTCTGTCCTGGTGGTCCTTCCTCACGTTCTCTAGCTTCTTCAGGGCTTCTTTCTCCTACAAGACATAGATAGGTTGCATTGACAGAGTATCACGGGGACTATGAACCCAATACAGCAACCTTTAGTTGTTGTTTTCCAAGAACAATAATTTCATGTAAAGCACCAATTTATACAATACTCGTAAGTTGGGCAATTTGGTTAGGTTAAGCTACGTTGTTGATCAGTAATTAATACAATAAAAATACAAAAATGGAGTTAAAACTGATATAAGAAGAGGTTACCATTATAATAGTCAGTAGTATTTTTTATTTACATTAGTCCGGAAACACCTGTTCTTGCTCTTGTGCTAGCATTTGTTATTACATCAGCTGTCAAATAGGGATGCAACCCAAACAATTACTGTTCTTCTATAAGATAATCATTGAAACTTTGAAAGTCTGTGAGGCGAAGCCCTGAGGTTCGATGCAAATTATAAGGCGTTTCTGCACATCTACATGAGCACATCAACCTTTCTAACAGCATGCGTGAATTTCTCCTACGATACAAAAATGTTGAGAAAAAAGGGACAGTTATGCGCTTGCCTATTAATGTAATGATTTATAAATACAATAACTTTTTTACATTTCATCATTAAAGCACGTCTTAAAAATAAACGGTATCAGGAAACTGACACATACTTTCTCCCTTTTAGCCAAACTTTAATGAATAAATTACTTTTTATTTACTAAATATAGAATACAAAGCTCGGTCGATTGTACAGAAAATCTTGTAACCAAGTTGTTTTCAAAAACATCCACCCAAATCCCTGTTTTGGAGGCACTACAGAACCCATTGCTACACACGTGGTTTTAAGAGGGCAAATGCCCCCTACCCCCCCCCCAGGGTTATTAAGGGGCAACATATTTTGAATTTTCTCTATTGTTCAATGCTAACTTGACAAGCATATTATCAAGTTTGAACGAAATTGATCAGTAAATAAGAGAGAAATAGTAATTTTTGAACTCTCCATAAGAATAACATTGGACAACGTACTGCGTTTACCGTAAAATGAGAATTTAAATTTCCTCCGCAACCAGTAATCGTAGAATAGTAATTCAAAATACTAAATTAATTAGTTTTTTGAGCTCTTTTTAATGGTGAATAGTAATATTTTTTATATTTGTTTTTTATGAAAAAAACAACAAACTGAATTTTTGATGTTTTAAGTCTTGTAATTTCTGAACCCAAATTTTTATAGAAATGCAGGGGTGGTGTCATTTTGTTATAAAACTAAAGTTCTACAAAAGAATAAAGTTTAATCAAAATCGTTAAGAGCCGTTTTTGAGAAATTTTGATTTTTCTTGTTTTTTGGTGGTTAATTACCCTTAAAAATAAAAAATTCCAAAAAATGAAAAAAGCCTGGAGATATCGTGGATTAGTACCTACATACCAAATTTCATAATAATCGGGCCATTGGTTAGGGTCACTAGCTCTGTACACATCCATACAGATAGACAGACAGACACACAGATATCAAGTAAAAATAACTTTTTTGGGTTCAGGGAGCACCAAAACGAACATTTCCACTAACAACACGAATTCAAAAATTTTGACAAAAACAATTCTTTCTCCATATACTTTGTATAAGGGGGAGAAATTAAAAGGAGGTCCTTTTTCAATAGCACGGTCAAGGCCTTGGCCAAGGGCCAATTCTTTTTATCACTCTAAAGACCAAATAAAAAAAAATACATAGAAAACCATATATGGTTTGTGCGTTATCTGACAAACGACATTACTCACCTAAATCAAGAATAATAATCCTAAGTATAGTGATTCATTTACATTTCTGTCTGCAGCTTAAAAACAAATATTCATCAGGTTCTCACCTGCTGTAGAGCTTTCACGTCAATTTTTTGAGCTTCCATTTGGGAGAAAAACTCATCTACAGCTAAATCAAAGGAATCAAATTCTTTGTACAGCTGGTTTGAAACTTGTAAAAACAGATAAGGGTGGAACTCCTGATATGTAATAAGTTCATCCGACTGACCATCCTTATTCTGTCTTTTATCTGCTTTCTGGATAATATAGCCCTGGAAAATAAGACCAAGTATTTTTAACAGTAATATTTTTAAACATCAAATGTATAACTAAACTGCATACTCGTATTCTGGATATAAAAAATAAACAGGATAAATAAAATACGTCTTACAACACTATAAGTATATTTACACTTGTACTGTACTTACATACAAGATGGTAAAATATACACAAAAGATGATTCTCTGGTTGGGCCTGATAATGACCTGTGTAACTGGTTGAAATCGATCGCCTTGTACCATCTTTTGTGTATATTTAACAATCTTGTATGTAAGTACAGTATAAGTATAAATATACTTATAGTGTTGTAAGACTATTTTATTTATCCTGTTTAGTTGTAACAACACGTATCATGCTAATAAAGAAATTATAAAAAATACTAATATATTTCTTAAATTAAGGTTTTTTCACAATCATATTGCATAACTGGAACTTGGAAACAGTTAAAAATTTCCAGTTTAGAATTAAGAAAAAGGTTGGAACCAACAAAGCACTAGCACTTAACTCAAACAGCTAATTGACAGTTTACACTGTAATTATCTTGTTTTTACCTTGGAGGGCTGCCGAAGAGCTTGGTCCAAGAGGGCCTCCGCCTCCTGAAGGGCCTCACTGATCTTGTCCACTTGACTCACGTCGAACCCCTTGCCCAGCTTCACCCCCTGAGGCAGCCCCACCTTGAGTAGCATGTGATCAATCACAGCAGGGCCATACTCTACAAATACAATAACAATGTGTTACAACTTAATTCAGTTTGTTTGTGGTTTGTGGTTATTAAAAAAACATTAGCCAACATTGAGAATAAAATTGAATAAATTATCTTACATCAGAACCCAGGAGGACTATCTTAAAAACTAGTGAATGACGTAAAAGAAATCCTCATGTTCCTTCCAACAATGAAGATGTACTAGGGTGTACTAGGATGGGCTAGGCATTACAAGTTACATGTTTAAGAAGCTAGTACAATTTTAAGTTTAAATATACAGTGTGATTTAAAAGTCCCGGAACGGTGTAATACATTTTTTACCATTATAGATAAAGTAATGAGACTTGGTATATCAATAATAGCCATAAATTTCTACTCTTTTAAGCTATTATCACTTTTTTATCCCTTAAGGGGGACGGCCCACGAGGAGTTAGACCTGATTCTTAAATAGCAGCATAGGTCGAGTTTGGTATCAAATTAAAGGTCTTATTTAGTAGAACACATTGCCGCAAACCGGACCTCGAAAGACCCACTCTAACCAAAATTGCGGCGTTTTAAAGTTATTCGTCATTTATCCAAATAAGCCATTCTCTTACATAAAGATAAAATTAATTTAATGTATTGGAATTGAAAATTTAGTACTTACAGTTACAGAAAGTGTTCAAAATGTTGTCCAATTTTCTCTTGGCAATAGCCCAATCTTTGGTAGAAGCCTTCAATAACTTTTTGAATCATCTCAGGAGGTATTTGACGAGTTTCTTCTGTGATGCGCTTAATTAGTTCTTCTGTGTTGGCAGGCTTAGTTATAAAAACCCTTTTTTTATAACCCCATAAAAAGAAGCCAAGAGGATTTAGATCAGGTGATCTAGGTGGCCACTCTATTGCTCCCCTACGTCCTATCAACGATTGCAAAACTCTCTGTCAAGCAGCGCTCGTACTGGTAAAGCATAATGAGGTGGTGCACCATCCTGTTGAAACCATACTGTGTTATAACTTCGACCCAACACAGCACGTAAAGCCGGTATAATGGTTTCTCTCAACATCAATTCATATGAAAC
This sequence comes from Allygus modestus, assembly GCA_963675035.1. Taxonomy (NCBI): domain Eukaryota; kingdom Metazoa; phylum Arthropoda; class Insecta; order Hemiptera; family Cicadellidae; genus Allygus; species Allygus modestus. Next base: position 96,562,121 of record OY776111.1, on the reverse strand, counting down.
CCCATTCAAATTTCCATTGATTAGGAAAGGTCCAACAATATCATTGCCAACTATCTCAGCCCACACGTTAACTTTTTGGGATTTCTGGCTATGGCTTTCCCTCATCCAATGAGGATTGTAGTCGCTCCAATAACGACAGTTATGCCTACTTACATCCCCATGAAGTGTAAAGGTAGCTTCCTCTGAAAATACAACTTTTGCTAAGAAATTTGGTTCTTGTACATACCTAGCCATCATTGTCTCACAACATTTTACTCTTCTGTCAAAATCGTCTTCCTAAAGCTCCTGGACCAATCTTACCTTATAAGGATGATAGTGGTTTTTTTAAAACTTTTAACACTGAAAACTGGCTTATTCTGTGATAAGTTGCTGCACTTCTTGTTGATGTGTGTGGCTCTTCGACGAAACTTTGTAATACTTCGTTTGGTTGTATCTTCGTTAGTAGCAGATAAACGTCTACCTACTTACTTCCTATTTCAACAGTATCAGCTGTTTTCCCTCTTTGGATAAATGACGAATAACTTTAAAATGCCGCCATTTCGGAGAGAGTGGACCTTTCGAGGTCCGGTTTGCGGCAATGTGTTCTACTAAATAAGACCTTTAATTTGATACCAAACTCGACCTATGCTGCTATTTAAGAATTTGGTCTGACACCTCGTGGGCCGTACCCCTTAAGGGATAAAAAAGTGATAATAGCTTAAAAGAGTAGAAATTTATGGCTATTATTGATATACCAAGTCTCGTTACTTTATCTATAATGGTAAAAAATATATTACACCGTTCCGGGACTTTTCAATCACACTGTATAATGATAAAGTTTAATGTCTTATTATAGTTTGTAACTAATCCTTTAATCAAATTTAATTTAATTTGGTATTTACTTACTGGCAGTAAAATTAGCATGGGAATTGTTAAGGATAAAAGAGCATATACAAATTTAGTAGCCTAATTTGAAAATATGTTTGCGAAAGGGAATTGTATTTGTAATAATTTTCTACTTTTAATATACTTTCCTATTTACTTACTGGCAGTAAAATTAGCATGGGAATTGTTAAGGATAAAAGAGCATATACAAATTTCGTAGCCTAATTTAAAAATATGTTTGCGAAAGGGAATTGTATTTGTAATAATTTTCTACTTTTAATATTCTTTCCTATTTACTTTTTCCTTTTAAAAATGTACAAGATACCATTTTTTTCCTGCTTGGTATCACAAAAATGCCTTATCTTGCCACTGTAACTCGTTTGTCTCCTGACAAGGTGAACAAAGAAAATATTCCAAGCTAAGGGTGGAGGGAGAGGGGTTGGCAAATTTTGACGTTTGACTGACTGTAGGGAGGAGGGTCTAAGAGGGAGGAGTAAATGAGCAAAGACTGATGACTTACTTCTTACACAGCCCTGAATATACCTGAGTGGTGTAACATAGTCAATATCAAATCTAGGAATAGTTTTTACCACCAATTTATTAAATTTACAGCCTTAGATACAGAGAATCTCTATAGACAAGATATTCTACTTAAGATTTACAACAAAAATACATCATTCAGCCCAAAATCTATAGCTTTTTCAAATATTCTTAAAAATATATATATACTAGCTGGTACCAGGCGCTTTGCTGCCGCAGAAGGGGCATTGGATTTGTTTTTATGCCAAATACTCGTTCATTTTCAATATGAGCTCATTCGCTTCGCTCACTCGCCTCCCGGATTAGCTCGTTCGTTACGCTCACTCGCCTAGCGGAAAAAAGACTTTGAGTTGCCGTTCCAGTAGTTTTTTTATTTCCATTATGAGAGTTGCCATTCAAGTAGGTTTTTTATTTCCATAATGATAAACAGCTGTTTACAATATTTTAAGTTACAGACATCATCTGATAAAATCAAAAGAAATCTTTCTTCTATAAGATTAACGTTGAAACTTTGAAGTCCAGTGGGGCACAGCCCTAATGTCCTAGGACTTCGGTTAACGGCCTACAACCTTCCCAGGGTTAACCTGTGTTACTATTCAAAATTTCAAAGCAATCGGATAAACGGTGTGGCAGCGCATAAAATACGAGCGGACAGACAAACAGACGTACAAAAATTTATTTATATATATTAAATTATTAAAAGAATTTCTTGATTTTTGTTCGGCGATTTTGGACCCCTAAAACTATTATTTTATATACATATTTGGTATCAATCGAAAGCTCTTACCCTCTAGATGTATCTTTTGGGGTTTCCATAAACTCTCGACCACGGGGCTTTGCCTCACTAGCTCTCAAAGTTGCAATGTTAATCTTATGGAGTTAAATATTATTTAGTTAGTCAACTTTTACAATGTCTGGCTATATGCCTGCTAGATCCCCATGCAGAGAAAGTGACATCTGCTAGTATCTCTAAAAAACGTTTCAATATAACAAATTTAAACGGGTGTTTTAGATTTAGGGATTTTATCCTCCATATGCCTTCTAGCCAAAATCTAATTTCAGCTCATAGTAACATACCTAAATGAGGATTTAGTATTTTTTTCAGCGGTTCGCCAGGCTTAGCTTTGCTGAGAATCTCTTGCAGCTGATCACGTGTGGGGGGAGGTAAACGCTGATGGGCTCTGTCTACTGGATACTTCTCTCTCACAGCAAATCTATAACACAAATATTAGTGTTAAATACTGCTCGGTAAAATTGTATATATATATATATTAATTAATACATTTGATTACATATCGATAATTATCTTCTAATTTAACTACTAGGAAATATGTTTACTTTTGTTGTATTTAGACAAAGTATCTCAATGACAAACTGGGACACATTTCCCCCCTAAACCGACTAGTTTTTAGGCCTTGAATAATTACTTTTTACGTTAGTGGAACATAATCTCTTCACCTTTAAAAAATGTGCATTTTAAATGGAGTTATAGAATCATGAACGTGGAATCATGGCAGTAACTTTTTAATGAAAAATACTTAATTGTAATTTTTTTGTATTTAACAATTTGTAATAAGACCTACCGGTAATATAATTTTAAAATAAATTTGTTCTGTTTATGATTCTCATTATGAAAAATATAAAAATACTACTTATGAAACATTTGATATACTTACCTAATCTTATCACCCTCAGTATGAGGCCGAAGGACATTGAGAATAGTCAACTCGTAATCAGTAAGAACAATATTTCCGCGGTCGTAAAGTTCCAGAATAACATGATATGCGGCTTCTCCTGTTCCAAACTGCAAATCTACAATACGATCCATCCCCATCTGCTTGAGAACCTCCAAGCGTTTATTGCGCAAATGTTTTCTCATCTGAAAAAGTACAAATTACTTCACTTTATAAGGTAATAAAAGAATATTTAATAGATTTTGAGGTATTTCCTAGCAGCTATCGATTAGTCAAGACCTAGTTTTCAGACGACTCAATGTCCACCTCTAGACAACCAGTATAACAGCACCAAGTATAGCTCAGGCAATTTCATATAGGAAGACGAAGTCTCTCTATTCATAATACTTTGTAATGAAATACCCAAGCTGTAGCAAAGCAAACCTGTGACTCAGTAATTTTTAGATTAAATTGAAATATTATGAAATGTTTAACTCAGAGGCTAACAATTGTTGTTGTTTTATTAGTCTAAGTTTAAAATAGTTCTGGGGTTTTCTGCAAGAAGCCAAGCATGTAAAAAAAAACCATAATGTCTTCAATTATTTTCTGAACTAAAAAGGTTTTAATACAATTATCGACAGATTTTTAACAGATGAAAATAATAATTATCAAGTAACTAACAAAATAATAAAGACCATCTCATGAATGATCTTAATTTTTTCTGTACCGGTACGTTCCATTCCAGTTCAGGAAAAGCATTATTGCAGGTATCATCTTATGGAATAACTTATGGTTAGCAGCAATAAACATGATCTGCAATAGAAGTAGGCTAAGATACTGAAGGGTCATTAGTGCCCACCAACTGAACACTGGCCAAAAATAGTCAAAAATTGTATATCAAAACAAGTTTGTGAAATTCGTTGTGAAATAATATACACTGGAACCCTGCTAATAATTCTACGAAAAGTGATACAGAGTTCAATAAACTCTAAATTGTTTTTTGAGTCGATAACTGACCTTCATACTAAACCCAGATGGAGCCATGTTCTTTGGCCACTCAAAGGCTGTGGTATGTATTCGGCATCCAGATTCAATCAGTAACATGGCTTTTTCCTCAGTTCTTTGAAGTTTTATCAAGTAAGTTTTGTGATCTATATCATATACTTGATTGACTCTCATTCCAACGAGCCTAAAATTATACAAGTAAATAATCAAAACAAGCATACAATATCTTTATGGGTAAGTAACTTATTTTCATTCTTTATTTCCTTACCTGGTTATTTACTTCCAAACATAAATAAGACATTTTATTAAAACATAACCTATTTTATTAATAGTTGTATTTCACTAAAGACACAACAAACAAACTTAAAATTAACTATCCTAATTACATTTAAATGGTTTTTTGAAATAATATATTCTTAAGCCACCTCCACACTTGAGGACATGTCTAGGAGAACAAAGATGAAAGCGAGTGTCTGGATGCGGGTAGTTCACCCGTGTTCGTGTTATTCCAGGTGATTATTTCCACTGCAGAAATTACAAGGTAAGACGCTGACGCAAAAAAATTAGCCAGTGTGTAAAGTGCATTATTTCTGCACTTGTTGAATAGGTACCGTACTAAAGTTTATGTGCGTGGAAAAGGAATATTCACTCATAAAGTGCATTATTTCTGCACTTGTTGAATAGGTACCGTACTAAAGTTTATGTGCGTGGAAAAGGAATATTCACTCATTTTATCAGAGTGCAAGAAATATTATATTTTTGTAAGATTATTAATTTAGGTTCATAATTAAGGTAGATATACAACTTTATTTATTCTCCGTATGAATAATATGGGGGCCGAGAATGCAGGTGTGCTGCTACGGGGACTATCAACTAAAGAATTTTTTGTGAGCTAATATCAATATACCACAACTGTTTAAGCCACCCAAGTATCATCAATATACATTCATAAATAATCGATATATCAAATTTTATTTATTCTTAAATGTTTTAAATGTTATGTTAAACGTATTAATAGAAGGAAATATTAAGTTTTTAGGAAAATTATCTGAGAAAAATCTAAAAACCTTTTTCTCATAGGATTAACATGGGACAAGTATTTTGACTTTTATCCACAACTACTTAACCTAGGTTAATGATTCAAAATACTAAATTATTTGGTTTTTATAGCTCTATAAAATGGTTATAAACAAAATTGAGTGTTTTTTAAAATTTTGAGTAAAAATTGCAAAAAACCTTTTTTGGAAAATTGTAAACCCCCTTCCCATATTCCAATCAATCCGGTTTTCAAACTTAAAGTCATAAATGTTACTCTGTACATTTGTGCCAAATTTCATCACAATCGGGCAGTTTTTTTCAAAAGTTATGGACACACATACATATATATATACATAGCCTATAGCCTATATAAATTTGGACAAATAGTGTTTTTGGCATCTGGGGACCTCAAAACGAATAGGCCTAGTTATCATGGTCCCGGGCTTAAGGCTTGCCATGCCACCTACGGTAATAGCTTCTTCCCTATAGGAGAAATTCGCTCAAAACTGCTAAATACGGACATTTTCCTTTTGCAAGGATCACATCATACCAAATTAAACAGGGCTTGAACCTTTAGGTCTTAGATTTTGATAATATGTGGGCCATTTGTTGCTTGTATGAACATAAAGAAAAATACCAAATTACAGATTTTTGGGAATTACAGTTTTTGGGTTACAAATGTTTAAAATTTAAAAAAAGCCAACAAACGTTAGCCTAATGAAATTTTGTTATGTTAGCCAAATAAAATTTTGTTTTGGATATTTCTTAAAAACGACTGGAGCTCTGGAAAGCTGGGAGATGTGGAATATTCGGCTGCAGTTTAGTTTACGGCCCACATTCATTCGATTGAAATTTTCGATTAAAAACATCGATATATCGATTAGATTAAATTTCATTTGATTGATCAAGAAAATCAATTATCAATTAAATTGTTATTCTTTATTGTTTTTGTTTACATTAATGTTTTTTTGGCAAAAGTTAAGTAGCTTATTGCAATATGAACTACCGTGAAATTTGTCTGAATGTATTAATAAATACTGAAAATTGCTTCAAATGGATGCAAGAAAAAGGTTTACTTATCGTTAAATTGTTTGGTTTATTTATTCATCTCTGTTTTATTTACCTAATTTAGTTTAATTTTATTAAATATTCTTTTATCTTGTGTTGGTCATGACATTTTTATTCATAGGCCTAATTATAACTTGTGTGATATAAACACCGCTGATGATAACCGATACTTCTTAATATGAATATTTTCAATCGCCAGTAGAAAAAATTGAAATTTCAATCGAATGAATGCAGGCCGTAAACTAAACTGCAGCCGCATATTCTTCAGTTATTTATACTCTTTCTTTTGATACGCAACATGACTATATTTAAAAAATACAATATTTTTCCAAAAAACATATAGGTAGCTACTAAAAGTTATTTTTTGAATAGAAAAAAACACCCTTTTTATTTTCTAAAAAAATAATAAGTTCTTCAAACATGTGCTCTCAGTGTGTGCCAAATTTATGAGTGGAGAAACAATGGGTTTAAGAGATATATAATTTTAACTATCAAAATGTACATAATAAATAGAGTCAAGATCTGCCAATATTAGGATTTTCATGTCCCAAAATTCCCAGAACGTTATAATAACTTTAAAACTAAACCAGGAACAAAAATATATATTTTAGAGGCATATTTGGGGAAAAAATACATTTTACTGTACGGTATGTTACATATCTGTCCATGCCCCCAAAATGCTATTTTAGGGGGATTGCCATAAATTTGTTTATCTAAACCCCTATTACAACTGTTACCGGTATATCATTTTTAAATGTTTAAATGTCCGCCGTTTTGTACAGGGGCATGACATCAACTTCCAGTTTGCGCCATTGTATTTCTATTACAAAAGGCTCTTTAAAATGAATAGTCTCCCGATGGGGGGTTTACACTAAAATATTTGGGGCAACCACCCCAAAATAGTATTTTCGGGGCAGGGATAACAGATATGGAACAAAAAGCAAAAAGTTTTATTGTCATGTTTATCTACTTTTTATTTTCAGTTTTAGTTTGAATGAAAAACAAACTAAACAAAACAAACATGATGTAATAACTAATATACAAACGAGAAAATATGTTGCAATCGATAAAAATATCCACCTAATTGATATACCGTATCGAACAATTTAATTCGGTTTTTAACATCGTTCCGCTTATGAAAAACTACCCTACAATTTTTCAAAAACTCAACAGTATTTTCTTCACTGTTTAATACATTTGTACAAAGAAAACGATAGGTAGTTAGGCCTAATTAATTAATTTAGATTATATCTGCCATTTTCCAATCAAAATACAATGTAAATAAAATTGAAATGATATATATACCTAATAAAAACGGGTAGACTGAACTATATAAAAAAACTACGGGTGTGCGAGTGCGAGTAGTGATTTTTTAATCGAGTTGAGTCGAGTAGTGCCAATTATTTTCGAGTTTCGAGTATTTTCGAGCGAGTATTTTCCATCAGTTGGTAGTTTAAAATAGTGTAATGGGATTTGGATACACCCTAGATTTGATATAATTTAAACATAGTTTCTATCTAATACATGAGTAGCAATAAAAAGTTTTGGCCAGTACAATCAAACTGGATTACGTACTGGCAAACAAAACACGGTTTTATATTCGTTTCCGGACGATGAAACAGGGGCCGGTTGTCATTTGGCCAATTTCACCTGGTCCAAACATCACTTATAATCAATATTAAATGAAGAAATTGTTAGTCACGGCCGAAATTATGCGTTTTGGCCGGTCGCAATTGTTCACGGTCATCATTTTCGGCCGATTTTACGTGATACGATTGCCTTTTACGGCCGTTACTACACGTTTTGGCCGGTCGCAATCGTTCGCGGTCGTCATTTTCGTCCGATTGTACGTGACGCGATCGCCTTTTGTGGCCGTTACTACGCGTTTTGGCCGGTCGCAGTCGTTCGCAGACGTCATTTTTGGCCGATTTTATGTGATGCGATTGCCTTTTGTGGCCGTTACTACGCGTTTTGGCCGGTCACAATCGTTAGCAATCATCCGGATATCGGCGGGAAATACTCGCTTGAACTTTCGAGTAGAAACTTCGAGTCCAGTTCGAGTGTTAAAATACTCGGCCGAAAACTCGAAGTTTTAAGTACTCGCACACCCCTAAAAAAAACCGAATAAAATTGTTCGATACGGTATAACGATTATTTAGGTTATTCTACTTGGTTTCGGTTAACTTATCAGTTTAAGTGTCTCGAAATTTGTCCAGATAATAAAAGTTGATTCCACTATTACCTACCTTAACCCTAGCAGTGGCCCTCTGACCAATTTGGTCGGATTTTTATCTCGCCTATTGTGGCCACCGACCAAATTGGTCGGATTTTACTGAAAATTTTGTAACGTTAAAAAACCAATAATAATAAACTCAAAAGTAATCAATATATATATCATTCGAAAGATCACATTCTGAAATTTCATTTTATTACATAAATGAACCATGTAGCAGCTGTATAACAATGTTACGACGATTAGAAATCGAATGAAGTTTTGGCGCAACACAATTGCTGCAGCAGACGCTCTGACAATGGCAAAACACGATATTTTTGAAATTACCCAGATCGGGTAATTTTTCTCGCAGGAAGATGCGGTTGGTACCAATGCACAGCTAAAGAGTAGCGCTTTATATTGGTATTGATTTTTAGAATAAAATATTGATTGGACAGGTTATATGATTTTCTTAAAACAGGTGTTTTTGGTTTTTTTGTAATGACCTATCCGACCAAATTGGTCGGATCAGAAAATTGCGTTTATATGCAGTGTATGTTACTAAATTTTACCGAGGCTGTTTTTGAAATTTATACAACAAAAATCTATTTTTTTTTTACGTTACCAAAAAAATATTTTCCTAGATCTTTTTACTTTAGTATTTCTAGATTTTCCTGTTCATTACGATCAAAATGAATATGAGGTTGGCTAGGTTTACTTCTACGAATTTGTATGAATTTTGAAAAAAAGTCTGCAAAATCGCCAAATCTTCTTGTATATTGTAATATTGTATCGAACAATTCCATTCGGTTTTCTATATCGTTCCGCTTATGAAAGTCTACCCATAAAGACATATATTATTACGATTATATTAGATAGCTGTATCGACTTGATACGATATATTTATATTGACATATCAAAACAATAACGGATATCGGTATTTTATATAGATTAGTTTCATATGATTGTTCCACCGGGCGGCTGCGGAAGTGCAACCAATCAAAATTATTTAACAAAAATAATAATAATATTTGGATGACGACAGTGATCAAATTTAGACTACCTATGTGAAAGTGATAAGTGCTGATGAATGGATTTGCATGCATTGCAAGGTAGGTCTCACTTCAGTGTGAGCCATTCATAATAATTCCTCCCCAACTGGGAATGCCTATATATAACTTTGATAAGTAAAACACATTTGAGTAATTACCCTAGGTGAAAATTTACAGAACAACTGTCATTACCATATATTTTTCACTAAGAGACTATTGAAATGTGTAGTAACATTAAACATAAGATAGTATTACCTTTGAAGTTCAGTAAGACTACAGACTATGTCATAAGTACTAAATTTACTCTTCATCTTGAATTAGTCTGAGAGCATCTTTTTTAAAACTGAGAGCAAGGTAAATAGTACAATTATTTTCATCTGTAGGTTAACTTGTTTCAACTTCCGCAGTTAGGTAGTAAAATAAACACAAAAACCATTTTTTATCAAGATATCAGCAAGTAACCACGAATGAACATGTTATACACTTTAAAATAGCCAAAAGGCGCTTTATAAGAAATACAATAAATAACCTAACCTAAACGTAGCTAGCTATATATTTTTTGTTTTCAATCAAAACAAGCAACTGAACTGAACTGACCTGGCAACAGTATAGCCAACATAAGCATATGGCTTTACATTTTCCCTGAATCAGGATCTCCCTAGAAATATCCTAAGCTCTTGCTAGCATATATCACGTTAAGACATGTCAAGAACTTCTGATAAAGTCCGCATTTAGGAGCTGAAGGCCCCTAGACACAACCCAGTGGTGCGAGTCCTTACCGCCCAGGACCAGGACATAGTTTTCTTTTTTTTATGCCCAGTGGTGGCAAACGTTCACCAGAAATACGTGGGGCGTGTTTGAAAATGCTACCTTGGAATACGACGTAACTCTTAGTTAACATATATCTTACTAACGCTATGTATTAATTGCGGGCGAAGCCGCGACGGTTAAGGCTAGTTTATAATATTTTCAAGTTGTACTTATGTTCCAAATTGTTTATAAATATTCATGTCATTTTATGTTTTCAGTTCAGTATACATGCATTATTTTTGTTAATATATTTTTATTTAAATAATGTCAACAATACTCTGTAAAATACGTATCATGCTACTAAAGAAATTATTTAACAATAAAATACAATAATTTATCAATTAGTTCTAAAATTGTATACATAAGCTCGTATTTCGAGTTTCAGAACATAACATTTATACAGTTGCACAGCCTGTATTCCAAATGGTCTAGTTGTCAGCAGTGTTACCACTTGTAGGGTAATTTGCACTCGTCTAGGGTAATACTACGGTAATGACTTTTCTAGGGTAATTCTAGGGTAATGGCATTTCTAAGGTAAACAATGTAAAAACGGAATGACAGACCCCATATTGGTCACAAACTGACCGATCGTCATTTCCAGAGTTAATATCAATGAGCCCTCTATATTCAAATTTACCTCCAAGAATTTCTCATTATTGAGGTTGCCTCCATACAAATGAGGTTTAACTCCAGAACTGGGGAAGGTCTGTCCTGAAACTACCTTAAAATATAAAAAAATCCGAGTTAAAAAGTTGATTATATTTGATATTTTGATTGATTATGGTTTAAGTTTGCTTTATTTTTCCTCTTAAACCTTATAATTAGTGAATAAATATAAATATTAGAGTTATAATGCATTTAAGCAATTCTAGAGTAATGACGCTTGATTCTAGGGTAACCTAGGGTAGAGCTAACCAAATTCTAGGGTAAAACCAAACTGTAGTGGTGGCAACACTGGTGGTCAGTCTAGTCAGTTCAGTTGGTTGTCACTGTCAGTTGCAATTTCAGTGTAGTCTGCTAGGATGTCGCTGTCAACGGTAACTTGGTATTCCTAATGAGTTATAATTTTTATGAAACGTATTTTTTTATTAAGTACTTAAATGAAAGACTATTCGTATGTCTTGTTCAGTAAATATTGGCTATAATGGTAATAGTAGCCATACATTAATTTAAATTAAGGTGTACCATAAAGTAGAGTTTTTATGGCTTATTTATTAAAATAAAGTAAACAAAATAGAGTTAAAGATGAAAAATGCCCTTGTGAGCAATAACAAAGAAGATAATTGGATCAGAAAATTCACTGTCTCCGATCCATTCAAACACAATAAAGGATTTACACTTTATAAAATAACTTCTTTGGTGAGTATTGACTTTGGGTTTGCTAGGGTTATGTAGTTCTCTATTTCTGTTGAGTAAGGATTTCTACTGATAAAACTTGACAGAGTGAACAGTTTTGAATGGTTTGGTCATGGCAGGTGTGTTACGTACTTACGTATGTCAGTTTGCTTATTAGGGTAGCAAGACAACAATAAATTCGCCAGCCCTTCTGCCTATGTCATTGTCATTTTTATACTTGGAACGTAGGAAATTGAGACTGCAGTTCCGAATGAGGCCTGTGAAGCAATCAAATATAAACATCACACTATAAAATCAAATCAAAATCTTTAAACTGCCGCAGCATGCTGTATAAGTTGATGTTGGTACTCCACATCAAGTACTTTTTCACCACTGGAGGTCACTCACACCTTTCACTCCAATACTTTGATTGTTTTGTTCACACTGTCTTCGCACACTTAACACTTTGGATTTTATAAAAACCCAGGCTTATTTACCCCATTTTATGTTACTATGTAGGACTAATCTTTATGGTTTAAACATTTTTACATTATCAGTCATTTTGTTATAGAGATTAGTTAACCCTGCTTTTGCTGCTAAGCTTATGAATGAATGGGTTGAATCTGTGTACTTTTGTTAATGTTTTGACTGCCTGAACTTTTAAAATTATAAACAAAAATGTGCTTCTGGTGGAGACACACACCCACAGAGACAGAAAGAACAGGTAAAAAGTGGCAAAAAATACCTAGTCAGGTGTGCAACCTCCAAAGAATTTACCCACCCTGTCAGCTTGGAACTTAGCCGTCCCATTGTTTACTTAAGGTTCACTTCTCCTTTAAATCTGCCACAGACAGGTGAACCCTCGATGAGTAGGTCATCAAAATCACAAACTGAGATAGGATTCAAACCCTTTATCTAATTCTTACCCCCTATCCATGATAGGAGGTGAGACCGCTCAGCCACTGATCAGACTAACAGCTCTCTCATACCGCTAGGTATTACAGCCTATACACTGGACAAGTTATTTTCGTTTTTATGTAACAGGTTACACCACATTTCAGACACAGTATGCAGCGGTATGATTGCTTATGTAGTAATTAACAATGCCTTTAGATAGCTGATTCAAAAGCTGATATTATCGGCCCTTGGCATACAAAGGATTAAAGAAGACCAAACCCATGCTGAAAGAACCTAGAAATCAAATAAATTTTGTTTTAATGTTTTGTTAACAAAAATGTGTCCTCAAGCATTTAAATGAAAGCTTAGTTTCAGGCGTAAGTATATACAAAATTATTCCTTGATTTAGAGATTAGTATTTTAAAGTATTGCAGTAATGTAAAAGGCTTGGCTTTGGATAGGTTAAGTTGGAACATAACCCTGATATTGTTTAGTTATTAGGGTTTCCATTACCAAACAATATTTGGTGTTTTATTGATCCAATAACAGACCAAACGTTTGAGGAACAGTATTTGTTCGAACTTGGGTTTGTTTGTTTTAACTTGATTACTGTCTTAATAATGTTTGAATATAATAATTGCATTTGTTTCCTTGCCAAGCAACTGCCGGAAATCCCGCACACTGCACTGAATGCGTTAAAGTGACCTAACAAATATCCACAACTTAAAAAAAGGAATGGTAAAAAAGTCAAGAGTAGAGGCCATTTGTCAACATTTCGATTTTTTTAGGATTAGATATGTTACAATTAATTATATATTTTTCAGCAGTTTTTAAAGATAGGGCCTATTTAAATTGATGTTCTACAAATGTAACTTTTGAACTCTAGTTCTGATTTGCTTGATTTTCTTTACATTTTGATTTTCAGGTTTATCCAAAAAAGTATCCAGAGGCAATCACTACAATCACAATTTGGAAGAGATATAATGATTTCCGGAAATTACACAAGGAGTTGAAAGCTCGCCACAAAAAACTTCATGTGACAGATGAATTTCCTCCTTTTGTAAAAGCAAAATTTTTTAGTAGGTGAGGCAACTGTTTTGCATATTAAAACGTGCCTACTTGATACGAATAGGCCCTATTCAATAAATATGTATGTGTGTGTTCAGAAATCAGAATTTCTTTATTCATAATCCTCAAGATTATAATACATGTAAATTTGCTATTTACAGGAGTATTGTATTGCAGGAGTGTTGTTTCTGCCTTACAGTACGTCCAGAGTGCACACAGATTCAGATTCCAATTCATATTCAGTTTCCCGGTGCGTGTTTCATCTGAGTCAGATATCTGGTGGTGGCCCCAGTGGAGGCAGGAAATACAGTGCCGACTCGGGAAGCAGGGATAGTGTCAGAAAGGTGTTATGAAGTTACAGACGATAAAAAAGGTGTTCATAATATTAATAAGTATAGGGTTGAATTTAGTGAATACCATACTCTTTTCCCTTGGCTAAGAAATTACAGAGTATGATTATTTGAATATTGTAGAATGGAACCCAAAACTTTTTCGGTAACTACATTTTAAGAATGAAATTACTCATAGAAAAGCTGTAAAATTGCAATAAAATATAACGTAGCCTAGACATTGTATTTGTACAGGCTCCACATATCATACACATATATTTATTGCATATTTATGGTGTTGTAGCTGAGCTATACGAGCGCCATCTGAAACCAGAATGAAGAATTCATTCCGGTAAGCAGGTACCTGCGTGCGGGCACGGCTTCTGGAGAGGCCACTATGGCCACGTCCGTTAAAATACAAGTGCCATTCCTGGCGCTGATAATCTGAATCTGAATTGGAATGCACTTGGACATATGTTAGGCATATCACAGAAAATAAAGTTTAACCCTTTTGAGTGCTAAGCTTTTGAAAGGAGTAGTTGAATCCGTGATGTTTTGTTGATTTTTTAAATGTCCTGAACAGTTAAAATTAATAAAAACGTGCTTCCGCTGGACACACACCCAGTAAAGAATAGGTAAAAAGTAGCAAAACACCTGATCAGATGAACTCACAAAGAATCCACCCATCCCGTCAGCTTGGACCCAAGGCGTTCACCGTTTGCTTAAGGTCCGCCCTCCCCTTCAACTCTGCCACAGACAGGTGAACTTTCTATGAGTTGCACATAAAAACCACCGATTATGGCAGGATTCGAACCCACGATCCAAGTGTTACCCCCGGCCGCAAGGTAGCGCCTTAGACCGCAGAGCTACTGACAGGCTAGCAGTTGTAGCGGACCAGGTGGTATTAGAGCCTAGGCGCTGGATGAGGTAATTCAGTTTGTGTCAATCAGGTTTCACCACATTTCAGACTCAGACTGCAGACCGAGCGCCTAACGGTACAATCGCTTGTGAAGCAGTAACAGTGTTTAATGATAACAGATTCAAAAGACAGTATATCGGTTCATAGCGCTCAAAAGGGTTAAAGGAAAACCACAAACATATTTTTTTTTTTAACTAAAATAGGTATAACACGTAAAGTTAGTTGTGATTTATACATAGTAGTCAAGTGTTTAAAGACCTTTCAAATATTGTTTTAGGTTTATTTTTGAGTGATGGATCTTCCCGAGTTTCGCATATAAGGATGTTCAAATTTATTGTAGATTTATTACGTTTATCACCATGCCATAGTTTTAATAGACCTAATTAATTTAATCTGTCAAAAAAGCGGTTTTAAATCCAAGCATTGTGTTAGAAAAGTTCCGTGTAGTGAGAAAATTGTTTATTGTGAAATAGAATCAATTTTTAACTAGAGAAATATTCTTTATATTAATAGGCTAGCACTTAACTGTCCCTCCTTTTTCTCAGATTGTGTGTATCTAGGAGAAATTCACATATACCGTTAGAAAGGTATTGTCCTGTAGATGAGCAGAAACCCATTATAATTTATATCGGTCCTCAGGGCTACATTAAATTTCAGTTATCAATTCTGAATTGCATATTTGCAAAGCTGATATAACAACAAACGCTAGCACAACAGTAAGAACAAATGTTTCAGGACTAACGAAAATAAAAAAAATACTACTGACTACTGGAATGGCAACACGCTTCTCCACATTCAAAAATTAAACCTGCATGAGATGGAGAGAGGGTGGTGGAGCGGGAGGTGGAAAGAGAAAGGGAGGTTATTCGTGAAGTTAAGCTTAAGGACATTGGTCCAAATGCATTAACTTATAATAGTCAATGCTTATTTAACTGCAGGATGGGGAAACAAATTCACGCAATCAACTATTGTTCATATGCGCCGCTTTGGGTTTACGTAGAATTATTTTTGGTAGAATTTTGACCTCTTGGCGATCTCTAGTTGTTACCATTACACTACCATTTGCTGAAGGTGATGTTACTCTGTTTGTGTGCAGGTTTGAGGCAGACGTTGTAGAAGAGCGAAGACAAGCAGCTTTCATGTTGCTGCAGTATGTTGCCCAACACCCTCTTTTATTCACATCTGATGTTTTTGTTAAATTTTTTGAGGTAGGCCTAAGTTTAATTATAACCATACAATGTAGATTGTAAACTGAAGTAGTTTTTTATTGATGTAAAAAAGATATAAGACAGCAAATAACATATATGGAGGAAAGTAATGTAAGTAACTGAAGAGGAATTAAAGCTGTAACGTACACAAGATCCTAATCTTATAAGCCCAAAAAATTGATTTTATCACATTATTTATGTCACCATAAAATAAAATGATCATAAATGTTTTACTCAAAACTGAGCAGAGCTTCATATATGGCTGTGGAAATTTCAGGAGTATTGTGGAAAAATATTTTCTGTTTAGCAAATATTAAAAAAAACTATAAATACTTGTTTATCATCATTTTGGTAGTTTTTTTATTGTAACAGTGCAATTAATCATAGTAGACATAGACATAGACATATTTTATTTCCACAAAACATTCCTTAAGCTGGGTTTTCCTAACTGCGGAACTTTTCGGCAGCGGAAAGCGGAGAACGCTGGCCTCTCCTCATCATGTAATCAAATGGCGCTCTTTTCCTAGACAGCGGAATTGTTCTGCACAGCGCCGCTGATTACCTTTGTCCGCTCCCAGAGCAGAGGAGTCCGCTCTCCACCGCGGAATAGTGTTGAGGCTATACTGGTGTCCTGTGATTTTGTATTGATAGAATGAGTTTGGATAAATTTATGGCGTCAGATAATGAGAAACTTGTTGAATGAATACAAGGTCATCCAATTATCTGGAGTACAATAGGTATAATAACCAACAAGTAATTAAATCATTACAAAAATAAATATACTTTTAAAATAACATAACATTTGTTATGTACAGTACATAATAATGCACTATTGTTTTAGCTTAAATAATAGGCAGTTGTATTGTGGTTCAAAAGTTAAATGTCAATTATTTAAAACTGAAAAACAAATTATACCCCTTTTCATTCTGATCTTTTACATATTATTGCTATACGACAATTGGTTGAGGAGATATTGAAATACTAAACACAGTACGTTGTGTGTTGAACAAGACCTACGTTTAAGAACATATCATTTTATTTTATTGCCCTTGGGGTTATCCCCTCAACAGTCACAACCAAAATGAGCTAGGTTATTCCGCAGTCGGTTGCCGAAAAAGTCCGCGTTTTGGAAAATAGAATTCCGCTGAGCTGAAACAACGAGCGGAGAATATCCGCAGTCCGCGCTCCGCTGCTGAAAAGTTCCGCGCCTAGGAAAACCCAGCTTTACATGTGAGAACATACAAAATAAGTGCATCGTCAGTAAAACAAAATAAAATAAACTTATTTATAAACAAAACCAAAAACTAAGCCCACAATCCATTAAACAATGCAACAAAATTAGATTATAGGGTGACTGTATAAGTATTGTAAGGAGAGGAGTAGGAATTATGTACTTTTTTATACTACCCCTTCAAATTTGGTATGGCGGATTTCCCATTTGATTACAAGTATTTCAAAATTATAATTTTAAATATAGAAAATGTTCGGATTAACCAAAAGTTTAAAAATCCAACTAATATGATAAATCTGAATGTCTCATTTTCAGTCTATCCTGCACAAACTAATAGGCTGATTGAGAGAGGAAATTTCTAGGAAAATAGCTAATACACCCAAAGCTCTCGTAGGGTTATTCCTGTTTTGAAAATCCTTTAAAGCTAAATTTGATTTTTCACACTTCAAAAATTGACAAATAAAAATTTACTTGTATTGCATTAAGTGGCACTTTAAACATAGATATATTCATTATTTTAGATACTTAAGTTAAAAAGGTTGCAGAGAATGTACTGCAGAATGCAGCACTGACTGATGAAGCAGGTTGCTGCAGCCAGTTTAAAATAAAACTAACACCATAGACATAACAATCACAAAAATCATGGATTTAGAATTAGTCACCCCTTCCCATGACTGGAGCAATTTGCTCCTAACAACAATGTAATTTGGGTTTCCCTGTGTGAGTGGCTGCTTATGTTTCTTAGAGTGGATACATGGTGGACAATGAGACAGGATCAGTCAGCAACTCAGCTGTTCGAAGATCTTCCTCTCCCCCCTCCTTCACCAACTCCAAGCTTGATCTGGACACAGGGTAAGCAACAACTCTATGCATCTCTTATTTATATGCATTTTATTCTTTTGAAAAAATTGGTTAGAAGCCTATTAATTTGACTTTATCAGAACACTGGCTCTAAGGATCAGCTTAGGATTCGTTTATTTGAACAGTGCTAGTAAATTTTATCTGCCAACTCTTGGATGAAAACCCAAAGTTTTATCAAACTTTCCCACTGAGGTTGAGGGCATTAATCATATATCATGTGGCTTTTAGGGGAGGGAGATCTTTAATGCGAAGATAGCTGTTCTCTCATAAACCTATCCATTTTTGCTTTCTAGATAGGTGGACATTCAGCTTAAGGTGGTTCCAAATCTCTGGGCCCACCATTATCACATAGATAGTAGCCATTGGTAATTGGCAGGTATTGAGCGTTTGCCATCAGAAACGTTTGGCTGGTTAATTAAGAAGATTGTACAGGAGTTTAAAGTGACAATACTCGTCCCCTTAGTTTATCTTCAAATTGTGCCAATACGATTCAATCATTTATCATACTGTTGTGGTAAAGCTCTCAATTGATTCAAAGTTTACAAAAAATACACATTTTTATGTGTAACAAAATAAAGTAAAAATCTGATGATGAATTAGTCTCTGAATCATAGTTAGGTGGAGAACAAGTTTTTTTACTTAATCCTTTGTAGTTTAAAAATAACTGCAGATGTTTCGCGCTCATTGAGCACATCTTCAGGTTGTGATCGTTGCTAAAACTCACACATCCTTTTTGAGTCTTGACCTTCATCTACAGTGCCGCACCATGTGTATGGATTTTATTTATGTGGCCAAGTTTTTTTAAAATTAAATGTTAACGTGTTGTGTATTGTGTTTTTAATATTTAAAAAATATTTTAACAAACTCATCTAAAAAGGATGTGTGAGTTTTCAACGACATTCACAACTTTTTAGATGAATTACTTAATGTCACAATATTTGAAAAACATTCAAACACAAAACACGCACAAATACAGCACGTAAACATTTAATAAACAAAAAAAAAACGTTGGCCAAGTAAACAAAATCTATTTACGCGCTGCGGCCCGGTTAGATGACAGGTCATGACTCAAAAAGGATGTGTGAGAACGTTCACCACCTGAAGATGTGCTCAACACTAAACAGCTGTATTTATTTTTAAACAACAAAGGATCAATTGACGCACAGGTTAGAATAAAGCATTTTACTAAGTAAAAATATTTACTTATTAAAAAAGTAATTCTACCGAATTTTTATTTTTATAGGCCTAATTAAATTCTTAGGTACTTATACATTTTAGTAACCATTAATGTTTTTTCTTGACATGAGGCGCCAACTTAAACAGTGTGCTGTGGCAGTTTGGTTTTGTTATAATAAATAACAAAACTCGTTGTAACCTAAATGACAATGCACGCTGCAACATGCAGGAGGTCACATAACTCTTATACCTATTCAGTTTGTATACAAATACTTTCTTATTTGTTCTCATATACAAATTGGCAGGGTATTACAGTGGATAGCATGATTGCTTCATAATCTGAACTTTGCCAGATCGATCCTGAGCAAAATCCTGAGCAAAACATTGTGAAGGTTTGTTACTGGACCCAGCTGCCATTGGTCATTGGGCTATTAATTAATGATCCTAGCTGAAGAATCAGTAGGTCTACACAAGGCATCTCACCCATTCTACACTCATCATTCATTCATATTCACCTTAAAATATGCCCTAGTTGCGTATTTTATCTACTACGTATTAAATCTTACGCAGTGATTTAGTAATTTAGTGATTTAGTCAGAGTTAGAAAGGATGATTTCTTCTGTTTGGTGGCAGCCAGCCGTTGGGGCCCGGGAGCTCTGATGACGACCACACCAGCTTCACCACAGACACCGACTCCATCACCTCTCCTGGCCAGGTATTCTGCCATCATCGTAGTTATCAACCAACAGTATGGTCGAGCTATGGTCAAGTATAATATAGGACGTTTTACTTTAAAACACCAGCACAAGCATTTTCAGTTGAAATGTCTTTTTTGTGATCTATGTTTTACTTTACTAATCAATAAAATGAATATGTTAAGTAAAAAACGAGTTTGCACGCAGCACGCTGACGTGAGGGCAGTGAATTTCCACATAAAAACTTGTAAAACTCAAAATAGGTGTAAGAACATACATTTGTCCAATTTTTATTGAAATCTGAAAACATTGATTTTTTGGCTGTTCTGATACTCCTGGTTTCATTTACTTGCAAAGCTGGAAATACAATTTTGCGCATTATAAGGTTAGGAGAAGGTCCAGTCGGGCTTGAAAGTAGGCGTGAGGTTGCTGGGGATGATAAAAGTACTCTAACAAAGGAATAGCAGGCTTTTCTAGTGTAAAACCCCAATAAGACAACGTACTGTGTTTAGTCGATACACATTTTCTTTAATAACTCGATAAATAATTACCCTAGAATGACGAGAGAGGGCTTAAAACTTTCGCCTCTCTAATTCCCATCCTTTTACATGAATTGATCTTACATCTGGAGCTTTTATGACCCTTTTTGGGCCCAAAAACTCGAAATTTAAAAGATTAATCCCCAAAAAAGGGGTTTAGAGTTTTCCGATTGTTTTGCCCAACGAACTTGTCCAACTGATTACAGAAAGGAACGTCCCTACCAAATTTGAAGTAAATCGGACAAAAAATGCGACCGCTAGAGTGCAAACACATATATATATATAAAATTTTGAACGACCCTCCAAAACGTGTTCAGGGGGTCACGTTAGGAACTTCTACGGTGGTCCCGGGCTTAAGTTTTACCGTGCGGGTCATGCTAACAATTCACTTTCCAAAGTAAAATCACTAAAAAGTTGTAGTAATGGTTGGAACAGTTTTTGTGAAATTAAATTTCTGTGTACTTGTGGTGACTCTAAATAACTGTATGTTAGCAGATAACTATTTCAAATATTTATTCAATCATATGGTTATTGTTTACATTATGTTATTCATGTGATTATAGTTGTATTTTTCAAATGTATTCTGTTCTGTTCAGTTAATTTACAGTTTTCTATTTAATAAATAAAGTGTACAAGCGAAATCAAATGTATGCATTACTTAATACTTAATTATGTATATTAAAAACCCACTCCAGGCCAGCACTTCACAATAATTAATTGGCGATGATAACAAAACAAAATTTTGCATGCTACTTCAATACAACTTAAGTTTACAAATTCATAGACAACACTTCTAATAAAATTTACATTCAATTTACTTATTTTCCAGTTCATTTTATCTATATTATCAAGTTATCTTACATTGTTCAAACATGGATGAAGATCAGTTTAGGCAGTTCATGCACATATTTAAAGAACAACAGAACCATCTTATTAAAGAAGTTCTTCAAGCTGTACGAACTCATGGTGAACAAACAATAGAATTGAAACCTGCAGTTAATTATTCAAGCACTGCCCCTTTCGAAAACTACGATCCTCGATGTGAAAAGTTTACGTCTCATCTAGAACGTTTTGAAAACTATTACACAATGAAAGGATTTTCGGACACAACTAAAATCGGTCAACTTTTGTGCGTTTCGATTGGGAGTGACCATTACAACAGTTTAGCCTCATTCTTAGGCCCCGAAAAACAGTTGAAAAATATCAACTATGGAGAACTTACCAACGCTTTCAAACAATTGTTGATTCCAAAGAAGAACGTGGTCGTATCTCAGCATTATTTTTTTAATGTTTTTCAGAAAGAACACCAGTCCATATCTGAATTTGTGGCTTCCTTCCAACACAATATTGTTGAATGTGAATTCTCGGTCAAATGTCAGTGTGAACAATCAGTTTCGATCACCAATGTGTTTCTGAGAGCACAGTTTATTCGAGATTTGCGAGATGATTGGCTCCGAGAACAAATTCTACTGTCAAATGAAACTACTTTCGATGTAATCCTTACAAAGGCAATTGCCCTCAAAGCCTCAAAGATCGAATCTAGGAAGCTTGCTTAACGATCTTATTCTAATATAACTAAATTTATCAATAGTGATGACGTGAACAAAGTATCTAACTCTTCCAGGCGTTCTCACTCACATAATCGCCATGCTAGGCCGCAACGTCAACACTCTTTCCGTTCTCGTACTCGTCGTCCAGACTTAAAATCTCTCGGCATCGATAATCTTTGCTTCCAATGTGGAAAAGACAACCATCAAGCATCTGAATGTCGGATTGACAAATCAAAACTCAAGTGCGATAAATGCAACAAACAAGGTCATCCATCCAGAGTATGTATTTCAACGCTGATGACAGAACGGAAGAAAACAAACCCTCCTAGTTCAACAATCTGCATCCAGAACTTCTCTCCTGTTGATTTTATAACAACTTCTCCTGACTACGGCCTCAAGAAGATCTTAACTGTAAATCAACATCCAAATGTGGTTGAACTATTTGAAGTTAAACATGATTCTGACAAATACATGTTTCGAAGTAGATACAGGCACAAAGTTCTCCCTTCTTTCTAAAAACGACTTTGATCGCCTCAAATTAGGCATACCCATGGAAACCACAACCATTGCATTCAGATCATATTCTGGCGATATAATAAGGCCTGAAGGAAACGTGAACGTCAGTGTTTCCTACTGTGCAAAACAAATTGAAGGGGAACTTCACATTGTTCCATCAGGTCACGATGCGCTCTTGGGCCGGCAGTGGATTCGAGCCCTAGGAATTGATCTTAACCAATTGGATGCTGACATGAAGCAATCAACACAAACCCTCCAGACCCAGCCGATTAACTCTACAGATGAACTTTTAAACGTGTTTTCAAACATCTTCGAGGAGAAAATTGGATGTGTTCCTGATTTCAAAGTAACACTGCAACTTCGAATTGGGTCAAACCTATTTTTACTAGGGAACGTAATGTCCCATATGCTTTGCTCGACCGAGTGAACAAGGAATTGGACTCACTTGAGAAAGAAGGAATTATTTCTCCCGGGGAAACCAGGGATTGGGGATCTTCTCTTGTTATCATCCCAAAAGCAGATGGTGGAGTTTGCCTCTGCGTTGATTACAAATCTGGTGTCAATGAGCGTCTCGTCCAAGCAAATCATCCCATAAGACGTATCGATGATGTTCTCGATAGCTTACATAATTCAAGATATTTCTGCAAACTTTACCTATACAAGGCATACTTACATCTCCAGGTTGACGAAGAAGCTAGCAACATCCAGACTATGTCAACTCACAGGGGTACTTATCGAGTGCATAGACTCAGTTTCGGCATAAAAACTGCACCATCAGAGTTCAATCGGATCCTTTCTCAAATCCTAAAAGGCCTAAAGAAAACTGAATCATATTTCGATGACATCATTGTACATGGTTCGATAATCAAAGAATGCAAACAAAATCTGCAAGCCTGTCTCCAGCGATTTTCTAATTACAACCTACACCTGAACAGACGACAAAAATGCTCGTTCTTCCAAGAGAAAATTGAATATTTAGGACGAGTTGTGGAGTTTAACAAAATTAGTAAGTAACCAGCGAAGATCCAAGCAGTTCAGCAGATGCCCCGGCCTTCCAACACTGAAGACGTCAAACGTTTTCTGGGACTTGTATCCTACTATTCTCGCTTCATTCCTGATGCATCAACAATTACTTACAGTACCCTTTACGGTGTCTACTACAGAAAAATGCAAAATGGGAGTGGACTTCAACCTGTGAAGCATCCTTTTTAGGAATTAAATCTGAGCTCTGCGGCGATCGAGTTCTTGTACCCTTCGATCCGACCCTGCCTCTTGTTCTGACTACAGATGCCAGCCCTACAGGACTTGCAGCTGTGCTAAGCCATGTTATTGAAGGATATGAGAAGCCCATAGCATATGCTTCCCGCTCATTAACTGTTTCCAAAAGAAACTATAGTCAACTAGACCATGAGAGCCTTGCAATCATCTTTGGCGTGTCACTTTTTACTACTATCTCTTCGGGACACATTTCAAACTTGTTACCGACAATGCACCCATTTCGAGGATTTTCCAGCACAGCAAAGCTCTCCCGCAAATGACATCAGGACGTCTTCTTCGATATGCCTCTTATTTCTGGGTTCAACTACACTCTGAAATTCAAACCCGGAAAGGAAAATGAAAACGTTGACTGCCTTTCAAGAGTTCAACTCAAACAAATAAACTCAACTGTCGATGAAATGATTGGTTATAAAGTTAATCAAATATATGAGCAACTTATCTTCGAGATGTCTGATTAACACGTAGCTGCTTCAAAAATAAGGAGTGAAACAGAAAAATATCCAGATTTATCGAAAGTATTACAAGATCTCAAAAGCAAGCCTGATGATACAGAATACACATTAGTTGATGGAATTCTGTTTAGGAAGGATTGTGTAATCATCCCAAAGAGTTTGAGGTCAACAGTTTTAAATTAACTACATGACACACATCTAGGCATAACTAAGATGAAACAGCTAGCTCGCCGCTACGTGTACTGGCCTAATATCGACAAGGACATCGAGCATCTCGTTAAAGAATGTGAAAAATGTGCGCTTACACGTCACACCCCTCCAAAAGCTCCAGTTCATCCATGGGACCCTCCACAAAATAATTGGGAAAGAGTACATCGACTATGCAGGTCCTTTTGAAAACGCATACTTCCTGATGTGTGTCGATGCAAAATCTAAATGGGCTGAGGTGAAGATTATCAAAGATCCGCCTACTAGTTCAAGTACTATACATCTCCTTGAAGAGATTTTCTCAGTCCACGTATATCCACAAGTACTCGTGTCAAATAACGCAACAATCTTTAAAAGTGACATTTTTCAATCACATTGTAAAACCAGAGGTGTTTCCAGAAGTTTATTGCCCCAGGACACCTGGCTACAAACGGTCTGGCTTAAAGATCTATCCAAACTCTTAAAAATCGACTTAAAGCAGTCTCTACTGATACGACTCCATTTCAAGCAAAAGTCCAAAATATACTGTTGGTGGTCAGTCACCAGCTGAACTCTATTTACAACGAAAGCTACAAATACGACTGGATGCAATTTTCCCATATAGACCACAAACTTCAAAAGCTGTTTGTCCGCCTGCACGTTCACTTCAAGTGGGGGAGAGAGTCCAGGTTCGATTATTCATTAATAACAAGCATAACTCAGTTTGGACAAATAAAGAAGAAGCTCGGAAGAAGACATTACCTTGTGATCCTTGATTCATCTGATAGAGTGATAAAGAGACACATTAATCAACTTCGCTCGACTTTTGTTCCAAAGACAGAGAAAGCCGTCTCATTTGGTCCAATGCAATCATTTGATGTTCCAAGACTTCCATTGCCTCTGATTCCAAGAGGACCAGACAGACATCGAACACAACAAGAAAATCCAATGGCAGCCTCTGTGCCAAATCCAGCTACAAGACAAACTCCAGAACAAGTGGTTCAGCCTACAGCTACGAATGCAAGACCACATCATCAGCGGCACCTGCATTCAAGGTTTCGGAATTATGACATGTGAACAATAAAATTAAAGACTAGCAGATCCTAATTAAATGATTCATTATTAATAATTTAAATTTGCATAATCTGTCTATGATTGATATCCTTAATTAGTGGGGGAGACTGTGGTGACTCTAAATAACTGTATGTTAGCAGATGACTATTTCAAATATTTATTCAATCATATGGTCATTGTTTACATTGTGTTATTCCTGTGATTATAGTTGTAGTTTTCAAATGTATTCTGTTCTGTTCAGTTAATTTACAGTTTTCTATTTAATAAACGAAGTGTACAAGCGAAATCGAATGTGTGCATTACTTAATACTTATTTATGTATATTCAAAACCCACTCCGGGCCACCACTTCACAATAGTACTACAAAAGATAACATTTTACCAGAGTGAACCATTAAGTATCGTTTTGGTAGATGTCCTTGAAACTTGAAACACATATCCACCAAAAGGATACATGTTGGATCACTCTAGTAGACTCAGTTACCTTTTATTGTCATCGTAAGTGGTTTGAGGAAAAAATATCAAATTTGGAGTAATACTGTATATTGGGTTATATAGTGCAGGTACTACAACATATTTTGTTAGTCAATATGGAAATCATCCAGTACAAAACATAAGGCAAGTTGTTATAGAAATCATTATCTTCAATAATGCTATTCAAGGGAACCAAAACTGGCCTCAGGGTCATTTAGACTGTTTTGCAGTTTAAGTATTTAAAAAAATATATAATTCAGTTATTTTTTCTTAATAATAATAAACTCTTATTTAAGAAATTACTGGGAAAATTTTCTATCACTGATTAAAGTCAAACCACCAATACTAAGCTGTGGTTAATTTCTGCTATAAATGATGACAGGTGCACGTAATATCAGTAAAATCATCAACTGTGTTCATCATTATTTTATAGAATCGAACAATACTAAGCAAATTGGTTCCCATTTTTGGCCAAAAATGGGAACCAATTTGCTTAATATAAAAACAATTTGATTTACTTTACATGTAATGGTATCTGGTAACTATTTTGGCTCGTATGAAAAGTATTCCATTACCTTGTTAGTGAATTTCCTATGGAAAAGTGAACTATTAGCATGACCCGCACGGTAAAACTTAAGCCCGGGACCACCATATAAGTTCCTAACGTGACCCCCTGAACACGTTTTGGGGGGTCGTTCAAAATTATATATATATGTGTGTGTGTGTGTGTGTGCGTGTGTGTGTGTGTGTGTGTGTGTGTGTGTGTGTGTGTGTGTGTGTGTGTGTGTGTATGCACTCTAGCGGTCACATTTTTTCTCCGATTTACTTCAAATTTGGTAGGGGTGTTCCTTTCTATAATTTGTTGGACAGGTTCGTTGGGCAGAACAATCGGAAAACTCTAACCCACTTTTTTGGGGATTATTCTTTCAAATTTTGAGTTTTTGGGCCCAAAAAGGGTCAGAATAGCTCCGGATGTAAAATTAATGCTTACATTAAGATGGGAATTAGTAAAGCGAAAGTTTTAAGCCCTCTCTCGTCATTCTAGCATAAATATTTACCGAGTTATTAAAGAGAATGTATATCGGCTAAACACAGTACGTTGTCTTATGGGGTTTTTACATTAGAAAAGCATGTTATTCATTTGTTGGTGTATTTGTATCATCCCCAGCAACCTCGCGCCTACTTTCAAGCCTGACTGGACCTTCTCCTAACCTTATAATGCGCAAAATTGTATTCCTAGCATTGCAGGTAAATGAAACCAGGAGCATCAGAACAGCCAAAAAATCAATATTTTCAGATTTCAATAAAATTGGAATAAATGTATGTTTTTACACTGGTTTTGAGTTATACAAGTTTTGTATGTGGAAATTCACTTCCCTTTCGTCAGCGTGCTGCGTGCATACTCGTTCAATTTTTGGCAAGTATGACAACTTTACAAATGTTTAAAGCTTTACATACAATTTTTTAAAGTTTACATACTTGCCAAAAATTGAACAAGGCAATGGAATACTTTTCATACGATCCAAAATAGTTACCAGATCCCATTACACTGTCTTAAACATCTAATACAACAATCATAAAAAAACTCGCCCAACAACTTTTTAAAAAACAAAATTGTTGGAAAAACAAATCCATACACTCACTATTCTGCAGTACAGTTGCCACTGACCAGTTATCTGAGGACAGTTTGTTTGCAACCGCCACTGTGTGAGAGCCCCCAGGACCTCTCCACAGTCACTATTTTTGCTCATCCCTGCAGTACAGTTGCCACTGTGTGAGAGCCCCCAGAACCTCTCCACAGTCACTATTCTTGCTCACCCAAGCAGTACAGTTGCCACTGTGTGAGAGCCCCCAGGACCTCTCCACAGTCACTATTTTTGCTCATCCCTGCAGTACAGTTGCCACTGTGTGAGAGCCCCCAGAACCTCTCCACAGTCACTATTCTTGCTCACCCAAGCAGTACAGTTGCCACTGTGTGAGAGCCCCCAGAACCTCTCCACAGTCACTATTCTTGCTCACCCAAGCAGTACAGTTGCCACTGTGTGAGAGCCCCCAGGACCTCTCCACAGTCACTATTCTGCTCACCCCTGCAGTACAGTTGCCTCTGACCAGTTATCTGAGGACAGTTTGTTTACAGCCACCACTGTGTGAGGAGCCCCCAGAACCTCTCCACAGTCACTATTCTTGCTCACCCAAGCAGTACAGTTGCCACTGTGTGAGAGCCCCCAGGACCTCTCCACAGTCACTATTCTGCTCATCCCTGCAGTACAGTTGCCACTGACCAGTTATCTGAGGACAGTTTGTTTGCAGCCACCACTGTGTGAGGAGCCCCCAGAACCTCTCCACAGTCACTATTCTTGCTCACCCAAGCAGTACAGTTGCCACTGTGTGAGAGCCCCCAGGACCTCTCCACAGTCACTATTTTTGCTCAACCCTGCAGTACAGTTGCCACTGACCAGTTACCTGAGGACAGTTTGTTTGCAGCCACCACTGTGTGAGAGCCCTCAGGACCTCTCCACAGTCACTATTCTTGCTCACCCAAGCAGTACAGTTGCCACTGTGTGAGAGCCCCCAGGACCTCTCCACAGTCACTATTCTGCTCACCCCTGCAGTACAGTTGCCTCTGACCAGTTATCTAAGGACAGTTTGTTTGCAGCCACCACTGTATGAGAGACCCCAGGACCTCTCCACAGTCACTATTCTGCTCACCCCTGCAGTACAGTTGCCTCTGACCAGTTATCTAAGGACAGTTTGTTTGCAGCCACCACTGTGTGAGAGCCCTCAGGACCTCTCCACAGTCACTATTCTTGCTCACCCAAGCAGTACAGTTGCCACTGTGTGAGAGCCCCCAGGACCTCTCCACAGTCACTATTCTGCTCACCCCTGCAGTACAGTTGCCTCTGACCAGTTATCTAAGGACAGTTTGTTTGCAGCCACCACTGTGTGAGAGCCCTCAGGACCTCTCCACAGTCACTATTCTTGCTCACCCAAGCAGTACAGTTGCCACTGTGTGAGAGCCCCCAGGACCTCTCCACAGTCACTATTCTTGCTCATCCCTGCAGTACAGTTGCCACTGACCAGTTATCTGAGGACAGTTTGTTTGCAGCCACCACTGTGTGAGGAGCCCCCAGAACCTCTCCACAGTCACTATTCTTGCTCACCCAAGCAGTACAGTTGCCACTGTGTGAGAGCCCCCAGGACCTCTCCACAGTCACTATTCTGCTCACCCCTGCAGTACAGTTGCCTCTGACCAGTTATCTAAGTTCAGTTTGTTTGCAGCCGCCACTGTGTGAGAGCCCCCAGAACCTCTCCACAGTCACTATTCTTGCTCACCCAAGCAGTACAGTTGCCACTGTGTGAGAGCCCCCAGGACCTCTCCACAGTCACTATTCTGCTCACCCCTGCAGTACAGTTGCCTCTGACCAGTTATCTAAGGACAGTTTGTTTGCAGCCTCCACTGTATGAGAGACCCCAGGACCTCTCCACAGTCACTATTCTGCTCACCCCTGCAGTACAGTTGCCTCTGACCAGTTATCTAAGGACAGTTTGTTTGCAGCCACCACTGTATGAGAGACCCCAGGACCTCTCCACAGTCACTATTCTGCTCATCTCTGCAGTACAGTTGCCACTGACCAGTTATCTGAGGACAGTTTGTTTGCAGCCACCACTGTGTGAGGAGCCCCCAGAACGTCTCCACAGTCACTATTCTTGCTCACCCAAGCAGTACAGTTGCCACTGTGAGAGAGCCCCCAGGACCTCTCCACAGTCACTATTCTGCTCACCCCTGCAGTACAGTTGCCTCTGACCAGTTATCTAAGGACAGTTTGTTTGCAGCCGCCACTGTGTGAGAGCCCCCAGGACCTCTCCATTGAGGAGGACACGTGGACCAGTCAACCGTCGCAACTGAAGCCGTCCCAGTCTCAGACAACCCTGAGCAGCCTTGCCTCCGTCGAGAGTCTCTTCTCCAGAAGGATTCAGTCTTTCAAGAACCGCTTTATTGGTACAAATTCAGAAGCAAATGATGCTCGACAAAAAGGTGTGCTTTGTTTCCAGCTGAGTATGATTGACTTAATGTATTTGAATAATAAATTGGTATGTTGTCATTTGTTAAAGCATATACTGAGGTTTTATGAGGTTGAAGATCGACGCTCAATCTCAGAACATTTTGTTACTTTTATTTTACAAAAAAAGCTAGTTGATATTTTTTGTTTGAGGATAAATACAACACTAAACACGTTCAACTTGAAATAGGTAGCCAGTTACTTAAGTGAGAGCAAGCGCTTCTGTTATATATAGTTTAATTAGGCTTCAGGGTCTATTTTTACAATTCCTTTTGTTGAAAGATAATCCATTTACAATGTAATAAATAAGTAACTGTTGCATATTTTTACAATTCCATATTGGCCCAACAGAGGCGGAGACGTCAAGGTACTGGACGGAGGCCCAGAAGGTGATATCGACTGCAGAGGAGAGGGAGCGGCTAGGAGACTATCAGGAGGCCTTCAACTGTTACAAAGCTGCCATCGCTCAATTGCTGAATGGAGTACAAAGTAAGGACATGATTTTTATCTAACTTGGTTCACAAGTAAACATTATGAAAACTGAGAATTTATTTATTTTTTAAAGGGGGATCTCAAGCTGTTTATTAGTTTATGAGTATGTAAAGTTTCCAAGAAACGTCCAAAAATGACACTCTGATATTTCACAAAATCATAATAGTAGGTCTCTAGTGGAGCTAGAGAGATGAGGCAAAGTTTTAATGTTGGGTTGTGCAGGAATTCCCTTTCTTTTATTTGATATGCAGCTCAGTATATTTTAAGAGAAATAAGTGTTAGAACTTAAAAGTCAATAAAGTTAAATGAATTTCATACAATTCATACTAGCTGGGTTGGTTAAAACGTATTATTATGTTAACCCATTAAAGTCGTAATTTTATTCTATTTACGATGACCTACCACAGGCTCCGATTTGGTGCTATGCTCTAGTAGCAATATTTGAAATTAATGTGACTACGGGCGTCTACATTCTACCTGTTAGGGGCGTACTGACTATAAACATATCCAACGCCTACATATCTAGGTTATCTTAAACATATCTAGGTTAAGCTGGGTTTTCCTAGGCGCAGAACTTTACAGCAGCGGAGCGCGGAACACAGAGATTCTATTTTTCTAGACGCAGACTTTTTTGGCGACCGACTACAGAATAACCTAGCACATTTTGGTTATGACTGTTGAGGGGATAACACCAATAGGGCAGTAAAATAAAAAATATGTTCTTAAACGTGGGTCTATATCAACACACAACGTACTGTATTTAGTATTTTCAATATCTCCTCAACCAATTGTCGTATAGCAATGCTATATAAAAGAACAGAAAGGAAAGGTTATAATTTGTTTTTCAGTTGTAAACCATTGAGATTTTACCTTTAAAACGCAATAAAACTGCTTATTATTTAAGCTAAAACAATAGTACATAACAAATTGTATGTTATTTTAAAAGTATGATTATTTTTTTATGATTTAATCAGGCTATCTGTTGGTTATTATACCTCCCGTACTCCAGATAATTGGATGGCCTTGTATTTATTCATCAAAAGTCTCGTCATCTGAAGCACTAAATTTATCCGAACTCATTATGTAACAACACAAAATCACAGGACACCAGTATAACCTCAACACTATTCTGCGGCGGAGAGCGGACTCCTCTGCTCCGGGAGCAGAGAAAGTTACTCAGCGGCGCGGCGCGGAACAATTCCGCTGTCTAGGAAAACAGCGCCATTTGATCACATGATGAGGAGAGGCCTGCGTCCTCCGCTCTCCGTGTTCCACGCTCCGCTGCCAAAAAATTCCGCGCTAGGAAAACCCTGCTTTACTAGTCATGATAACTGAGTGGGCTAAATTGTAGAAACACCTTGGCCAGGAGTTCTCCCGAGTTTGCGAGTTCAATTCCTGCTCACGACCAACACTGACCAGTCGTGCAACCTTCAATGAGTTAACTGACCTGTGACTACGTTGGTGGGTGAGCCCAAGTAAAATAAACGTTGGCAGGCTTGCTTGGAAGTCAACAGAATTAATTAATTCTTTGTCATTTGCTCATAGTCAAAACATGTTCCTACTTTTTATTTATGTTTACTGAGTGTGTGCCACTAAAACACTTTAAACAAACTGAAAAAAACAATATTTCAATTTAAATATGCCATTAATCCATTTAAAAATAACAAATTTTTCTTTTCCAGTTATTTAATACATTCCCTATCGGCCCTTACCATCAAATTTACCTTTATCAAATTTGCGGGATGTGCGAGTGAAGGTGCAATGATACTGTCCAAAATTTAGAATATACCAGTAACTATTTTTGCATCAAATTAAGTTAAGTTGAATTGTGTAATAGTCCTTATTTATAATTTATAGTAAAATTTTCATTTCGGTTGATTTCAATCGTCTCAAAGCGTTGAGATACTTAGTTTGTTATCATATTTTATTAGACTTATTAAAAATAATAATATCTTATTACGGTATCTAAAAACTCTATTTTAACATCTGTTTCTACTTTCCCCACAGATGACACTGATTCTGACAGACGGAAATTGGTCAGGGAGAAAACTTCCGATTACTTGTGCAAAGCTGAGTTCATTGCGAATAACTTCCTCTCAACTGATAGCAGTACTATCAAGAAAACTGTGAGTTTGTTATGTATTATTTTATAGTTAAAAGTGGTTTTTAAAAGTGCATTACTACTATTTAAAACATGTAGGATGTAACTGTATCTAAAGATATTTTTAATTACAATCTTATATTCCACAGAGTCATAAACAAGCTACTACATTGGCAATGTGTATATAGTAGAGTTAACTCTACTACTTAACTCTTTTGGACAGAAACCTGACGATGGATGTAAATTGTAAGATATATAATACCTGCGTACTCAGCGAATTTCCAATGCATGTTATATGTCTTAATACCACATAAAGCCGTATACCAAGTTCCATTAAAATATATCCACAAATAAGCGATATATACAATTTTTATTATTCTCCATAAGAATAACATTGGAGATGTGTAAGCAGGTTTGCTGCAACAAGAAACACAAATATGGGTTTGTATATATATATATATATATATATATATATATATATATATATATATATATATATTTGTATATATATATATATATTTGTATATATATATGCACGGACATATATATATACAGTTTCAAATGAATGGTGTTTTTGGGGTCTGGGGGACCTCAAAACGAAATGTTATCATGGTCCTGGTTATACGTCTTACAATGCCGACTACGGTAATAGCTTCTTCCCTATAGAGGAAATTCGCTAAAAATCGTCAAATATAGGCCTCAACCTCTTATATATAATGTATAAAGTATAATAATAATTATTATTATTAATTTATTTTTATAAAATAATTGTGATTTTGCATAGCCAAAGGTATAAGTAAACCAGTCTATTTTCTATTTTTTTATATGATTTTTTCACTGACACAAGATGTACATCACAAAATACACATTCTCATTATCTCTTACATACATATTCATTGAGCCCCAAGGACAGAAATTCTATAATCTGGGATTTCAAAACCTAAAAAACTCATCCATTGAGTAAATTAAGCTTGACACAAGAAAGTGTCTTTGTCAAGTTTTGAATTACATCGGTATCTTATATTGTTTTCCTTTTTTAGTTGAACAGTTAATTATTTTTGCTCCAACTTGAGAAGATAAGTTTTAAAACACTGCAGTTCTGTCTGGGGGTATTGTCTCTGAATTAAGTTGCATACCCTTGTATATCCTGGCCCTGTGTTAGTTTTCACTTAAAGCAACAGTATAGGAGAGTATTTAGAATGTGTGTATGTGTGTGTATGTGTGTATGTGTGTGTGTGTGTGTGTGTGTGTGTGTGTGTGTGTGTGTGTGTGTGTGTGTGTGTGTGTGTGTGTGTTTTACTAACAGAGTAAAGTAAACAGTTCCAATGCCCTGGAAGCCTATATAAACGACTCTGCATTTTAATTTTAAAATTATTTTTACAACCCGTTTTTGCATTATGAAACTCTTTACTTTAAAAGTGTAATCCTGCTCAACTACACCAAATGAGCGTAGAATTTGATGCCATTGACTAAATGAGGGTAAATAGTTTGCCGTTTTATAGGCTTTCATTTGTAAAACACATGCCATTTCAGCCTCATTTACAGGAGGTCATGGTGGTCATCTGTCCTATTAGCAGCTCGGGGTGGAGGTGTTACAGAGTTGTCTGCATTTGCAACGGATAAGAAAAAGGTTCTGCCACTTGTTCTTCCTTCATAACTGTTTTCCCATGTATTCTAAGTGGATTATGGAGTTTTTCTTTCAGCTACTAAAGATATTTGAAAAATGAAATGAAAAATGTCTTTACTCAAGAGGCGAAGTTATGTCTGGCAAGTCCTTCTAGCAACACAAACTCTGCCCCTTGGTCCTTTATCCCTTGGTTTTGTGTTTGGGGTTTAGGAACCTCTAAACTCTACCACTGCCTCTATTTGAGGCAGTTTTTTTTTAACTTTCAGTTTCATTCAGCACTAAGCCCTGACTGCCTTAATTATTTTATCTAGATAAAATTATGAAATATATTTAGGTAGAAAACAGTGGTAAAATGAGAGTTAAGACCCGATTTATAAATCATTTACAAAATTGTATAGCACTGCTCTTATTCAGGAATAAGTGGAAAATTCATGGATCCAAATCTGATAATGTTCAAACATTCAAACTATTAGTTATGATTTCTAAATTTATAAAACATTATAAAACCCTTTAGGTATTGCTCCCTTTTGCCTTTAAATTTGTATTATTTACTCAAAAGAGATGAATAATTTGTTTGATCAGTCAAAAAATGAGATATTTATTAGTCTCTGGTTTCATAAGAATGCAGTACAATGGTTTATCGTGTTCAACACAAATCATGAGAAAATCATGAGGATTTTCCCAATGTAACCGGGATTGTCAGAACAATACAACAAAATTATCGAAGGCAAACACTGAAATAGGGTCAAAAACAGTACAAGCTCCTAGGTTAATCATAAAATAATTTTGTATGAAAGCAGGTGATTTATATTGCTATAAAATTATGGATGTAATGTTCGTATAGGCCGTAAAACCAGTAAAAGCTTGGCCTTGAAGGTTTTAATAGTTTTTGACTATTATAGACCTTAGTGATTATATTTGAAAGTTTGCTACTGACCTTCACCGGTTGACAGGACAGTGATGTTGTGCCGTTGTCCAAGCTGTGGCAACCCCTCTCAGACCTGCAGTACTTCAAGGTGGTGGGTGTTCTCAGTAAAGTGATGCTAGTCATAGATTCTCGAACTAATTTTTTATACATTATCAAGGTAAGTTTAATTTCTATTGTTGTATTAATTCAATTTTAACTCATTATGATTTAAGAAAAGCAAAACTTGACTTCAGAAAAACAAACTATTCCTAATACAGAGTGTTATAATTTATTTCTATTTTAATTTTATTGTTAACTAGCTGCTAATCCTGTGCTTCGCAACGGGGAAAGAAATTCAGAGTAGAAAAACTAAGCAGTTATGTATGCTGCATTCTGTGGTTAGCCCGTGGAACTACTACGAATCAAGATCAGCTGTTTGTATTTTCATCAGCTCAAACAAAAATGAATGTCCATAAGAATAACATGGGATCTTGGAAGTCCCGTTAGGCAGAGCCCTGAGGACTTTTCAAAACGAAAATAGGCTTATGTGTTAATTTGGTTTACAGTCAACTCCCGATTATCTGGGAGCGGGTTAATCAGGTTGCAGTTTAACCGGGGTCACGAAAGGTTTATTTTTATTATGTTCATTTATCCCCTTTTAAACATTAATAGAACAATATTAACAATTTATTTTGCTAAATTATCTCCAGAATCGTATTTAATTTTATTTGATTATCAGAATAAAAGCTATACAAACAATTTAGTAAACACAACATAATCTGAGAGTCTGTCATCTCGCTAATGAACCGTGGGTGCGTGATGGGGAGCGATGACCTTGACACTGCTCTAGCCACTGCACCTAGCTGGGCAGAGCGACGGACGGACGGAAGGACGGACGGTCAGTTGCGGACGTCTAAAAATAGAAACATCTCAAAACAATCACCCTTCCCGCCGTTGTTCACCCTCACGGGGTTTTTCCCCAGTGCAGAATTAATTAGCATACTGTTCGGTGTTTAGAGATGTTTAACCTATTAAATATAATTCGGCGTTTTGGATAGTATTTACTGCTATTAGCCATTGCTAGTACTAACTATTATTATCTTGATTGTTTGTATATGTTATCTCAATTTAAAGATTGTCAAAAGTATTTAATTTACATAAATATATCTTAAATGACATTAAAACACAATATTGTAGTATCAAAATGTTGATTAAACCTTTATTATATTCGTAATATTAAATTTATTGAATTTCTTTGTTTTAACTGTGGTTTTAGGTTATACGTGACCCTCCAACCGGTCATTGCCCCAAATAATCGGGAGTTGACTGTATAAGGAAAATTCCTGTAAATTTTCATGCCAATCGGTTCAGTAGTTTTTGAGTGATAGAGGAACAAAAAGCAGACAGACAGACACACACCATCACATTTTTATCTATTAGTATGATTTAAATTGTAATATTAAGAACTTAAGAATTAATACAAATTTTTAGGTCACCCAATGCATGGTCTAAATCTGACTTGAATAATTTCAGGCTCTCTATAAATCTGCCCACCCAGTCAACGAGACAAAACGGTGCGTTTTCCCTCGTCGTATTCCATATGTGGTAGAACTGAACTCAATTTTTGAAACTGATTCGTCAGTCTTTCTAGTCCTGCAGTATATCAGGTACTAAAATTATTTGATGCCAGTATTTTTCAATAATAACAAGCAGTCATATAACAATATTATGCTGTACCTATCATATCTTTAATATTTAA
The DNA here is from genome assembly GCA_963675035.1 of Allygus modestus. Lineage (NCBI taxonomy): Eukaryota > Metazoa > Arthropoda > Insecta > Hemiptera > Cicadellidae > Allygus > Allygus modestus. Next base: position 96,525,125 of record OY776111.1, on the reverse strand, counting down.
AACGAAAAACCAAATTCCGAAGAAGATTTAGATTCATTGTCAGTAAAAATAACATTTTTTGTATTCCAGCACAGTTGCTAAAACAAGTGACAAGTAAAAAATTATGCCTGTTATAGCTATTGCATGTACAGTAGACTCTCCAAAATCCAGATTAATATGGTGCTCAGCCGGTCCGGATTTCCCGGAGGTTGGCATGAGTCATACGAGACACAAACAGACAAAGTGAAGTCTGCACTAATAAAGCGGACGCAGTAAACTGAGACTCTCCTGTGCCCCTCCTCCCTCCCTCCCCCCCCCCGTGTAACAGCTTCCACTACTTCATAAATCATAAATTATATAAATTTTGTTAATAGCAGAGCACCCAACGATGCAAACTACATGATATTTGTGTAAATCGGGCTAATCGCTAAGAGACATAATCGTGAATTTTTTTTTATTCGCAACAACATATTTATAAAAATCAAGATCATCGGTCCTCCGGACTAGGCCAATCTGGATTTCTGAGAGTCTACTGTAACAAGTAATGTAACTGCAGTTGTAACATGACTAATCTATTTTTTTAATTGTATTCATTCACAGTATCAATAAAAAATGTCAGTTAGGTAATTAAATCATTGAAATTGCATTCAACAAAACCCAAAAATTAAAGAAATAGAGGGTGGATAGAGTTAAAATATTGATTTTATTATTGGAGTTTTGACTCTTTCATAAAACCCTAGTCTTGACATTTTAATAATAAAAATCTGGGATATTTGTATTTTTATAGCACAAAATTCAATTATTAAAATTGTTATGTGTAAAACTGTCGTATCGCTGTGACAGTGGTGGCAAGCTGTGGGACTATGTGAGCCCATTCTTCCAGAAGCCGCAGGAAACTCCGGTGAAGACTCGAAGAAGTAGCAACAACAGCAACCCATATGTAGGCCGCCGCTGCCTGGAGCCTGATCATGTCTCCATTTCCACCTCTGACTCCTGCCCCTCGCGCCTCAACATGCAGGTTGAAGGTAACAGTTCCACTGTGATCATATCCTCCTCTGACTCCTGCCCCTCAAGCCTCAACATGTAGGTTGAAGGTAACAGCATCACTTTGTTCATATCCACATCTGAGTCCTGTCCCTCGCGCCTCAACGTGCAGGTTGAAGGTGATACAGTCAACTCCCGATTATCCGGGAGCGGGTTAATCGGGTTGCGGTTTAACCAAGGTCACGAAAGGTTTATTTTTATTATTTTTATTTATCCCCTTCTAAACATAAATAGAGCAATAATAACAATTTATTTTGCTAAATTGTCTCCAGAATCGTATTTAATTTTCTTAGTTTATCAGAATAAATGCTATACAAAAAATTTAGTAAACACAACATAACTGAGAGTCTGTCATCTCGCTAATAAGCTGTGGGCGCGTGATGGGGAGCGATGACCTTGGCACTGTTCTAGCCACTGCACCTGGCTAGGCAGTGCAACGGACGGACGGTCGGATGCGGACGTCTAAAAAAGAAACATCTCAAAACAATCACCCTTCCCACCACTGCTCACCCTCACGGGGTTTTCCCCCAGTGCGGAATTAATTAGCATACTGTTCAGTGTAGTTTAGAGAGTTAGGTGTTTAGAGATCTTTAACCTATTAAATATCATTCAATAGGTGTGTATGCGTTTTGAATATTATTTACTGCTATCAGCCATTGCTAGTATTAACTATTATTATTTTGATTGTAGATTTGATCACAATTTCAAGATTTTCTCAAGCATTTAATGTACATAAATATATCTTAAATGACATTAAAACACAATATTGTAGTTTACAAATTTGTATAAACCTTCATTATATTTGTAATATTCAATTTATTGAATCCCTTTGTTTTAACCGTGGTTTTGAGTTATCCGTGACCCTCCAACCGGTGTAGGGGTGGGCGAGTAGTGTTTTTTTATAATCGAGCCGAGTAGTGTTTGAGCCGAGTCGAGTATCGAACCAAACTTCTCGAGTATCGAGTCGAGTCGATTAGTTCTTTAAAAAGTAAAAAAAAACTCATTTAAATTTTTTTATTGAAATCAATTTTTTGCATATTAAACTTTAATTATAAAAATAACATTTTATTGAATTACTAATGTTATTATTTATTTTATTTTAACTTTAATTTTACCATGAATGAATAATGATTTAAATTATATCTATATTGTTTTCAACAACCATAACAAACAAAAGACAAGTATTACAAATATCCACACAACAATTTTGGGTTAGTTTATTAAAACCAGAACATTTTAACAAGAAAGTGATTTTTTACCCTGACCCAAACATCCCCTGTGCCCATCTCTTACTTATCTTAACTCACAGGTATGCTTTCATTTGAGCTAAAATTAAATATTGGACTTATTTTTCTTTATTTCAGTCACTTATTTTGTTAAATATTGGTTAGCGGGTAAAAGGCGGGAGTAGCTTTGCATTTTCAACTATTTGGGGTAAACGGCGGGAGTAATCAACTACTCTACTCAAATTTTTGAGTAGTCTCTAATACTCGCTTGGCCTTTCAGTATTAGAAAACACTCATCATGTACTCGAAATCTCGAGTACTCGCCCACCCTACCAACCGGTCATTACCCAGGATAATCGGGAGTTGACTGTAGCTTCACTGTGACCACATGCACCTCTGACTTTTGCTACTTGCGCCTTAACATAGACAGACTGGCCCATCTATCAGGCTGGATTGTTTATTCGTTGATATTAATGTCCAGATGTTTTCAGGCATCCTGACTGTAGTTATTCCTCAGGACACCTTTGGCATCAGAAAATTCTACGTAAATATTTTAATGTAAATCTGATATGATCAGATTACCAAACATATGTTCACTAACCAAGAGACTAGTTTAGCATGGATTGCAGTACATTCATACATTCCCTGGGGTTTTCATTCATGTTAAAGCGGATTTTCTGCAGGTGACATTCTGTTATTAAATTTGTTTCTAATGTATACTTAATGATAGGTATACAATACCTTGTACTAATTATCACTAGATCTTAGATTATCTTATATTGTTATACCAATATTTTTGTTAAAATTATTTGTTGACTTTTACATTTTTCTATATGTTTTTCTAATATTTATTCTTCTTCTTATTTTCAGACTGTGAAGTAAGATCAACTCTGTCGAGTCCTGGAACTAGTTACCTGGACCTCATTAGAGACTACACAGCCAACAAGAGAACAGAACAGTCCTCCAGGGAGTCACCTGTCCCTGACAAGCCACTTGATGACAATCAGCTTGACAATAATTGCGATCCGTCCGACTCAGCGCTATTCCAGATTGTCAGTGACACTTTGAGCCACCACAAGAACAGCAGTAGGGAGAACCTTCCAACGTTGACTGCCTCTACTGACAACTTGTACAGGGACGTGCTAACTCTTGTCAACTCTGACTTTAAACTCAACATAGAAGAGAGTGTAGATATCGAAACAAAGGTAAGTGGATTTTAAGTTCTTATTTTTTTGTGATAAGAAAATTGGTATAAATAACCCTGCACATTGTTTCTTGTTATGTTTAATTTAGATTTGTGAAAATAAAATAATTAAGTACTTGGTTTTGATGATTAAAAACATACTGAGGGGTCACAACTCAATACTTCATGTACGTTAGTGATTCTGAGCCTCTGTTACATATTACTTCAAGAGCTATGCTATAATTTTTTCAAAGGAGGAGAACAGTTCAAATGATTTCAACCCTGTCCAACATTTTATAGGTATCCCGATTATTTTGTATCGCCTTGTTTCAGGTTTCACTCATGTAATAAATTTAAACAAAACCAAACATCTAGTCAAACAATACAACAAACAAAACAATTGAAAAGTGTTTTATTTTCTAAACAATATTTACTTTTTATTTTTTTAAACAATACATTTCTTTGAATCAACAGATTTTCAGTTATAAATGCCATCAGATCAAGCTTTGTGAAATCCCATATCGTTAGTCAAGGGCCCATCTAAATATCAATACCCCGTAGTAGCAAACCTGCATACTAAGCGAATTTCCAATGCATATATATGTATCTTAATACCACATAAAGCCACATACCAAGTTTCATCAATATACAATCATAAATAAACGATTTATGACATTTGAATTATTCTCCATAAGAATAATATGGCAGTTAAGTACATAGGTTTGCTGCAAAGAGGAACAAAAAAAATGGGTGTTTAGGCAAATATCAATATAACTCAACTAGGTGAAGTCATATACAAGGTTGTATTAATTTATGTTCATAATTAAGGGAGACGTAGCATTTTAATTTTTCTCCATAAAAATAACATGGGGACTGAGTACGCAGGTTTGCTGCTACGGGAACCTTTAGTAAAAAATAGTTTTTGTTTTTTTTTGAGCAAATATCAATAAACGACAACCAGATAAAGCCATATACCAAGATTCGTCATTATACGTACATAAAGAAGCGAGATATAATTTTTGTCATATTCCCCATAAGAATAACATTAGACAACGTACTGTGTTTAGCACTTTGAATATCCCGGTAACCGATTGACGTAGAGGAATGATCAAAATACGAAATTGTGTGTGTTTTTTTTAACTGAATCCAATGGTGAAAACTAAAATTTGACTATTTCGAAAACAATATGTAAAAAGTTCAAAAAACCCGTTTTTGGGGTATAAAACCTCCCCAAAACACCCCTTTAGATAAAGCGATATGGCTGGTTTTCGAACTTAAAGTTATAAATGTTGGTTTACACGTTTATACCAAATTTCATCAAAATCGGACCTTTTTTACGAGAGTTATCGCACCAACGGACACTTATATACAGTTTCATCTCTAATAGTGTTTAGTTAGTGTAAATAAATTTTTCTGACGTGTGTCGTAAAAGCAAACTGTACAATTTGGTTCAATTTGTCCGTGTAAGGATCTGGTTGAGCATGCCCAGAGACTGCTGCAGTCAGTGGATGCAACGCTGCTGGAGAGTGAGAGTGTCATCAGCAGAGTGGAGCTGCATCAGAACATGCCTGATGAAAGGCCGAGGCAGACCCCCACTATTGGACTGCTTGATGATAGGTAGGCAATGGCTCTACTTTCACTTAATCTTTTGCTCTAAAGATTTGTTTCCCCATTACCCCTTTTATTTAAGCTTTATTTTAGATGTGTAAAAACTGCAAAGAAAGGTTATGTAACCTTTTGTTCCGTTGAAGTGATTCAAAATGGTAATCCTTTCTGGTTACTATGTGATTTTAAAGCTTAAGCTTCATCTTTAGGTCACAAGAATGTATTCACTCATCTAGACTTGGAAGAACGGTTCCTCAGTCTAGACTTGCATCCTGTGCTGCGTCGTTCGTTTAAAAAAAAATTGTTTTGGCCAAATAAACATAAATTAAAATATGTTTTCGTATGTTTTTTATATATTGTGTACTATTTTTAAATCGTGACGACTTCAGATGAGTGAATATTTTCTTGTGGGCTGCAGATGAAGCTTAAGCTTTGAAATCACGTGATAGCCAGCAAGGATAACCATTTTGGATCACTTCAACTGAACAAAGGGTAACAACCTTTCTTTGTAGTTTCAATATACAATGATTCTGAGCCACAACAACGAAAATTATCTTATTTGTCAGCCAATTCAACTAAATTTCTTGCCTCTGGTGGAAGAAGAACTGTGATAATGCTATTAAAGATTGGATGCAGACAGGTGGAGAGACTGACCAGAGATGCAGACCTCCTCTCCGTGGCATCCAATCACTCCAACAAGTCCCTGGATATCCCCAGGCTCGTGCACAACCTCAGTTCCAAGGTGAAAACGTAGTTTAGCCATGTAAAACATATTCTAATAACATCATTACTTACAGGATGGAGGTTTAATTTGTGAGATGCACATCTGATCAGGTTTTTTGCTTCTTCTAATGTTGTAACATTATAATAAAAATGAAAACAATATTGATCAAGACAAATTGTAGCTGTTTTGATCTCTTTTTGTCTTTAGAAACAGTCATGATGTGATGGATGGTAGATAAAATATTGTTTGATTTACTCTGTAACGAGAGTTTATGTAATAACTGGACATAAATCATGTAAAAACTCACTGTGAATTTCTAAATTTGGAATACAATTTTTAGAATTAATTAATGTTTTCCACTGACACACATCTACAAAACTGTTCTACCTTCAAAACTGATTTGTTTGTTTACAAATTTTAGATAATTTCCTAATTTAATTTAGCTTCTGAAAATGATAGAGCTGACCTCTTCTAATTGTATCACCCCTATAAAAGTAACTTCCAAGTGTACAAAAATATCTCTCTCTTTCTCTTGGTCTTGTTATCAGCTATCAGTGCTCCTTAAAGTATTATGATATTTTAATATTTTTACAACAGTTATTTAGCAAAATATTTATATCATATACATCCTTGAGCATTTCAATGTGGAGTAAATAATGGGCTTTGCAGATTGGGGTTAAGTTTACACTATTGAACAGTTTGTATATTTCTCTCATACTAAGATGTTGATGTCAGGGGTCCTCACTAGTCAGTTCAGTGGAGCCGGATGCTGCGCCTCAATGGTGTCAGTTGGAGGTGGGTGGTCCGGGCATCGCAGAGGACACAGTTAGACGGTGGGCTGCCCAACTGCTCACGGCCTTACACGCATTGCACCAGATGGGCATCATCTGCATGTAAGTATGCAGCTGAGGTCTAGCGTATGTGTATGGTAGGGTGCAAGATAGAGGTGGGAGATCTGGGCATCGCAGAGGACACAGATGGTGCACTGACCAGTTGATGATCCTGGTTAAAAAATCAGTCAGTCTTAGTCAGAAACAAGGCTACACAAGACAACTCACCCTCATAATATCCACCTTAAAATACGCTCTAGTCGCATCGGCATCTTACACAGTGATTAGAAATAATTTCAACTCAGCTTTATTTCTTCCAATATTGTACAGTACAAATAAACAAACCTTGATACACCGAATCACATGGAGAGACTAGTGAACTGTGTACAGGGGAAGAGTTCATTAGCTAGCAGACATTGAGTTGTTTGTTGGGAGCTCTGAACTTTAGAACTTCATTCCGGTATTAAAAATAATGAATACAAAATAACTGTTACACTGTTCAAAAATGGTTATGATCTAATCTTAATGCATAAACAAAATTAGCAATAACAATATTGGAATTTTTCAGCTAAACAATACAAAATTTGTAATGTTAAAATTAAAATATCTGGAGAGTGATAACAGAAGTAAAGTTATTGAGAAAGAGGTCAGGTTGTTCTCAGTTATGGCTGATTCATAAAAAACCAATGGAACGAGAGTTAAAAACCAAACCAATATCACACTGATTTAAGAATGAGAAAATGAAATGCCCTTGGAAATCACGGCTTTAATTATGCCAATGCTTGTAAAATTAAGATGGTAAGTAGAGATGAGTTGATTAGATTTGATAACTTTGTAGGGACCTGAACCCCGACAACATATTGGTGAGTGGCAGCACCGTGCGGTTGACGTACTTCTGTAGTTTCCCGGGAGTCGAGCCTCAGCTGAACACAGTAGCCGCCAAGCAGCTGTACACAGCGCCTGAGTTGTGCTCCATCTTCCCCATCACCCACGCTGCAGACTGGTGGAGCCTAGGAGCCCTGCTGTACCACCTGCTCACTGGCCAGGTAACTCAGTGGCTCAGTGAGCGAATCGAACAAACGGAGATTGAATTATTCTGAGGATAGTGTGACCCTACTTAAGCAATCTGTTTGCTTGGTTTGTAGTGTTACAATATCTGTAAGGTTTCCTCATTGATTTATATTGTAAATGTTAAAATTAAATGTTTAAAGGGGTACAGAGCTTTAAAATGTAACTATTTTTAACCTACTACAGTAGTCAGACGTCAGTAAACTTTGTCCAGATCTGTGAGTTGACTCTAATACCTGTGCCCTGCACTGAACCTAAGACTCGTAATCAGTAGTAGGCAGCAGCCAAAGTAACTGCTACATTTTGCTGATTTAATAAACTCATTACAGTTCACCAGTCTACTGATCTGATCACTTTGTCTGCATGGTCAAACACAATCCCTTAGCGAGTAGATAGTGCTTGGCCCACGAATGTCGACCTAATCGGTGGCCTCCTTACCTGGTTTTTTAAGAGTTCAAATATCCTAGCATTATATTTTTCTTATATATATAGCATATATTAAGTTATATAGATATAGATTTTGTTGTGTATACAAATTTTATGATTTTTATTTTATATTTTAGGGTGCGGTGGGGTGAGTGCCTAAATGGGATAAGAGCATACGCGGGTTCTGGGTCGCTTAATAATTGCACTACGGCAATGGGATTTGTACCAAAAGCTTCCTTTTTTATCATACTTTATGTAAATTACAAAATTATAGTTCCATGGACTGATTTCGCTTTGTGACATATATTTTTTTAAGATCATGTCATTTCTCCTCCAAGCGAGAGCTCGCAAGCGTTTTTTAGAACATTTACGGTATTGAAGAAAGGTTAATTAATCTTTTTAGCGAATATCCCCAATAGGGAAGAAGCGATTACCTTAGGTGGCATGGTAAGACTTAAACCCGAGACCATGATAACTTTTCGTTTTGAGGTCCCCAGATGCCAAAAATACTATTCGTTTAAATTATATATATATGTCTGTGTGTGTGTGTCCGTTACCTCGAAAACTTTTGAAAGAAACACATGATTTTGATGAAATTTGGCTCAAATGTATAGAGTAGCATTTATGGTTTTAAGTTCGAAAACCAGATTGACCGGACTATGGGAAGAGGGTTTTATGGGGGTTTACAATTTTCCAAAAATCAGTTTTTTGCAATTTTTACCCTAAAATGTTAGAAACACTTAATTTTGGTTATAGCCATTTTATAGAGCTTAAATAACAAATAATTTAGTATTTTGAATCATTAGCCTAGGTTAAGTGGTTGCGGAGAAAATCCAAAAAACGTGTCCCATGTTAATCTTATGAGAAAAAGGTTTTTAGATTTTTCTCCGCAGCAAACCTGCATACTCAGCCCCCATGTTATTCTTATGGAGAATAAGTAAAGGTGTATATCTCCCTTAATTATGAACCTAAATTAATATAACTTGGTATGAAGCTTCACCTGGTTCAGTTATATTGATAATTGCAAAAAAAAACACATTACTTATCTTCCTTGTTGCAGCAAACCTGCGTCCTCAACCCTAATGTTTAGACAATAGACAATAGACAATATTCTTTATTTCCTTTAAGCATTTGAACAATGCAATAGGACACGTCAAACAAAATAGGAACAAGAGATCACAAAACATAGTATATACAATATAAATGTTTCAGTCAATACATAAACTTATTCTAAATACAAAAGGCAGAAGTTTGCATAATAGTAGGTTTGTAGCCAATGGTCACTTACAAAAATTTACAATCCCAGAATTCATCAGTTGTGTAGAAAACTTGATGTTTGATCCAGTTGTTTAGAACCTTTTTAAAGCTGTTGTATGGTAGGTTTCTAATAGCTAAGGGTAATTTGTTATATAATTTGAGCTGTTGGTACATATGACTATTCAAGGTTTTGGAAAGTCTTACATGAGGAGTTACAAGATTGTTTCTTTGTCTAGTTGAATAATTATGACAAGAGTTTTGACAATTAAAAGAAAAAATATTCTGTTTGACATGAAGTAAATTACTTAAAATATATAAAGATGGAACATTAATGATATTCAGTTTCAGAAAACTTGCTTTGAATGATTGTCTACTTTTTAAATTATCCAAGACTCTTATGGCCTTTTTTGCCATATGAAAACTTTAGATGCATGAGAAGAACTACCCCAAAGGCGAATCCCATAGCTAATAAGTGAATGGAAGAGACCGTAATATGTTACTATCAAAACATCTGAACTCACTGACAACAAAGTTTTCTAAGCAAAAATACAACACGAGACAGTTTCTTACAAAGGTTAAGTACATGGGGTTCCCAGCTTAAACGATTGTCCAATGTGAAACCTAACAGTTTTACATCACTATTCACATTACAGGCAACAGGAATATCCCTTAGAGCAAAATAAATTAATTCAGTTTTGTTTTCATTTATTATAAGATTGTTCGACTCAAACCATTTTTTTGCTGAGATAAGAGCATCAGAAAGTCTATGTTTGACAATATCAAAATCATTGTCTGAACATATCAATGTTGTGTCGTCGGCGTAAAGTACCGAAAAAGTGGGAACATTACAATACATATCATTAACAAAAATCAAGTACAGAAAAGGTCCAAGAACGGATCCTTGCGGAACACCAGTAAAGACATATAGGTAAGTCGAGTAATTGTTGTTTACAACTACTTTTTGTTTTCTTCCAGAAAGATAGGATTTATTAAGTTCAATTCCTTATTTCTAATACCATAAAAGGAAAGCTTATCGTACAGAATATCAAAAGAAAGGCAGTCAAAAGCCTTAGTCAAGTCTATTAAATTGGAAGCTACTATATGTTTCTTTTCAAAGCTATTAACAATAAACTCTACAATGGCCTCTATAGCTAAAACAGTGTTATGCTTAGGTCGAAATCCATATTGGTGTTTATACAACAAGTCATTGGTACTAAAGTAGTCATAAAGCTGTAAAACTAAACATGTATTTTTGAAACTCATAATAGCGATGGATTTGAATTTATTTTTTGATTTATTTGGACTTTACCTATCGCTTCTAGTGTTTAAAACTACACTACGTTTCGGGAGGTAAGGAAACTCCTCCCGTTATCAAGTGAACCCTACTTACATCTAAATATCAAACTCTTACACCTAACTAACCTACATTTTTTTTGATTTTTTTGATTTTTCTTTTACATTCTAATTTACACTAACACAAAGATAACAAAAAATCAAATACAATACACTAACACAAAATTTATATCACACCTAACTAACCTACATTTTTTTTTTTTTTTTTTTTTTTTTTTTAATATTTTCCTTTACAATTTAATTTGACTAACAGAAAGATAACAAATATATATACAAAAAATCGAATACAATACACTAACACAACATTTATATATACGAACAAATGAAAAACTGACAATACATTACCTGTTCTGCATCGTGGCCTCCAAGCTGACGGGCAAACACGGGAAACGGGCTCACGTCCATCCACAACCAAACCGCACACTGTGTGCGGTTTGGTTGTGGATGGACGTGAGCCCGTTTCCCGTGTTTGCCCGTCAGCTTGGAGGCCACGATGCAGAACAGGTAATGTATTGTCAGTTTTTCATTTGTTCGTATATATAAATGTTGTGTTAGTGTATTGTATTCGATTTTTTGTATATATATTTGTTATCTTTCTGTTAGTCAAATTAAATTGTAAAGGAAAATATTAAAAAAAAAAAAAAAAAAAATGTAGGTTAGTTAGGTGTGATATAAATTTTGTGTTAGTGTATTGTATTTGATTTTTTGTTATCTTTGTGTTAGTGTAAATTAGAATGTAAAAGAAAAATCAAAAAAATCAAAAAAAATGTAGGTTAGTTAGGTGTAAGAGTTTGATATTTAGATGTAAGTAGGGTTCACTTGATAACGGGAGGAGTTTCCTTACCTCCCGAAACGTAGTGTAGTTTTAAACACTAGAAGCGATAGGTAAAGTCCAAATAAATCAAAAAATAAAAACTAAACATGATTCTATTATCTTTCCAAGGATCGGTACAATGGCTATGGGTCGATAGCATTCAGGCAAGCTAGAGTCGCCTTTCTTAAAGATAGGGGTAATATTAGTAAGTTTTAAGCAATCAGGGAAAATCCCTTGAGCAAGAACTAAATTAATTAAAAACGTCAAAGGAGTAGTAATAATGCTACCAATTGATTTGACAACAACATTTGAGAGGCCAAAAACATCCTCACTTCTAGAGTTACTGAGATTTGATACTACTTGAAGTACCACATTCGGGTTAACTGGTTTCCAGCTAAAACCAGATACAGGTACAGTCTTATCAAAGTTGAATAAAAAGTCAGAGTGGCTCTTTTCACTTGCATCTAGGCCTACATTACAATGCACGTCTTTAGAAACGTTAACAAAATACTCATTGAGACAATCAGGAGTGATTGGTATGTCTGGTTTGGACTTGAAAGCACCTGATTTCTTTCTTATTACTTTCCAGGCCATTTGGCATTTATTTTTTGCATTTACGATAAGTTTGTCATTCGCTATTATCTTAGCATCTAAGATTTCTTTACTGTACAACTTTTTATAACTTATATATATCTATTTTTGTCTGCCAAATTGAGAGAACATTTCCATCTATCATACAACAAAAGTAAGAAGTTCCGCATTTTACCTAATTGTGGTGTAAACCAAACTTTATGACTGGAACCACGAAAAGGCCTATTTTTATCTTTGGTAGGCTTCACAATAGTTACAGAACATTGGTCATTGAAACAAGAAGATATTACATTAACAAGGGATCTAAAAGCAATACTTACATCTACTATTTTATACAAACTTGACCAATCAACAAAAGACAAACAGTTTCTAAAATTCTCTAATCTAACATCATTAATTAAGCGTTTGGTTTTCTTTGGTACATCGTTCTTATTATTAGGCCTGTCCTTAATATGTTCATTGAGATTGATTTTTACCCATACACCTGCATGATCAGATATAATGTCCTGATCGAGTAGGGTGATCTCATAATGATCCGCAGTTAGGTTAGTGTAAACATTGTCCAAGCAAGCGTTGCCACGAGTAGGGCTATAGTTTGTACAGTACAGATCAAAAGATCTTAGCAAATTTAAAAATTCATAGGTTTCAAAACTTTTTTTGTTTAACAAATCAACATTTAGGTCACCCGCCAGCGCTAGGCATTCATTAATGTTACTCTTATGGAGAATAAATAAATTGTTATATATCACTTGTTTATGAATGTATTTTTGTGAAACTTGGTAATTGGCTTTATGTAGTAGTGGGACATATATATATATATGCATTGGAAATTCGCTGAGTGCGCAGGTTTGCTGCGACGGGGGTATTTTTTATGGGCTCTTCTGGGGTATTTTTTATGGGCTCTTCTATTACATTTTTAAGTGTACTTTTCGGCCATATTTTTATTTTGTTTACCTCTTCTATTGTTAAAAAAACAATGGGCATTGTACACTTACCCCCTGCTTTCGTTGGTATGGGGCAAGTGCATACACCAAATGTGCACTTGCCCCATCTTGTAAATTTTATGCCTAAAATCATGTTAGTGATAGGGTTCCAGTCAAGTTTGCCACACAATAAAAAACAGTGAAACATTTTTTAGGGATTATTTAACCCATAAACACTGACAACAACCCAGTAAAAAGGTTGTGAGAAAAACACCTACCAAAGTATGAGCATCTTTCAGTTCCCTGAATATCAAGATATCAGGGAGCTAACAGACGAAGATATTGTGAAAATTTTACGTGAATCTTCACTGAGGCGCAGAGGATAAGTTGTTTTTAACATGTAAAATCCGCATCATACAACATCCAATAGAAAAATGACTTGGAAAAGAAGCTGTTCATCTTGTAAATATGAAATAAAAATGGTTTCATAGTAATGAGTTAATTATTTTAATATTTTTTAACACGTTCACTGCGTTACGAGGTCTCGAGGTCTTGTACCATAACCTATATTTGGTGCGTTTGCATATGATATTCTTCCCTCAGATACGGAGTCGATAATTCTATGTAAATTGACATAGAGAATATAGAGAAATAAGATATATATTGTCCATAAAGCTTGTTGGTTGCTGGATCGATTGTTAACCATGGCAACAAACGAGATCTATAGATATCGTAATGCACTGAAGTAATAAATGATTACTTTTATGCGACACGAGACCCCCGGACCTCGCAACGAAGCTTAGTTGCTCAGAGCGCCGCTTGGAGCCCTTGAGTATGTTCCGTTCACAACATTGCGCCAAAAGTTGTTTGTTGTTACTGCAATAACCTAAATTGATTTGTGGTGTGTTTTGGTGTTTTTTTTCTCGTAAATGTGTAGTACGAGATCTCGGTGCCTCGTACTATTGTGTCAATCCTGAGCAGGCTGTAGGTTGGCAACAATGTGCTAGTTCACAAAATACACCACAGAGTGCTCTGATTCTATTCGTTTCAAAGTTATGATGTGCAAAAGATCGTCTGCGCAACGAGATCTCAAGGTCTCGTATCGGACAGCCGTAATCACACCAAACGAGAACCATAGGTCACGTAATGCACCATTAAAATATGCTGTAACGCAGTGAACGTGTTAAAGGAACTCAATTTTTTTAGTTTTAAAAATGAGAATAATACCTAAATGTTTTTTTATAGTCTTTATAAAAAAACATTCATTAACACCAGGAGTTGGATTTAAACCAATTTAGAAGGTAAAATCAAAATAATATTTCTAAGCATTTTAACGATCGAGTTTTCTTGCCACATAAAAAGGTTCGTATTTCAAAAACTATGAGAGATAATTCAGTTCTGTAAAAAGTATTAGAAAGCTCTCAAAAAGTAATATTTGCTCTAACCCCACAAAATTCTTACTGCACCTATTATTGGAGGTAGAGGCAGAAAATGCACTTACCCCACTAAATGGGGAAAGTGCACACACTCGGTAGAGAAAAGTTTAAACATTTTGTTCAACATGAAAAGTTGATTGAACTTTTATGGAAGTTTGACAATCAATAAAGAACATCCTTAAAATTGCATCATACAAATATTAAGTTTGAACTATTAAAAACTAGCTGATTATACCGGTTTCACCTGGGTAATTACTATTGTCAGCAGTTTATTTGATTAACATTAAATAAATAGCAGAAAACTGTAACCGTCTGGTCTCATTTGATTAACAGTGGAATTTTGGATGTCCCATGGGGAGTAGCCTTAGAGGATTTAGAGGAAACTGAGAGTCAGGTACAACAGTTGTAACCTAAAGGAACCTACCCTGAAAATGTCATGCCTTAACTCCTTGTAGTTTAGCCGTACAGCGGTCCACACACAGACAAGAACTCTGCTTTATTTATATACAGTAGATGATGTGCTCAGACATGGTCAAAGTTGCACTATCGATTTTGCGTAGTG
Source organism: Allygus modestus (assembly GCA_963675035.1). Taxonomy (NCBI): domain Eukaryota; kingdom Metazoa; phylum Arthropoda; class Insecta; order Hemiptera; family Cicadellidae; genus Allygus; species Allygus modestus. Next base: position 96,510,104 of record OY776111.1, on the reverse strand, counting down.
CACTTACCCCACCACACCCTACCTAATACATTTTGTTATTACACTGGTTCTTGTAAAAACAACCAAAGAATTTGTACAGCTCTACAAGTTATAGTTGGCCAACTAGTAAGCGACCTTCTTTCAGAAGTTGTATAAGATGTATTGTGTTACTTACAACGGTGTAAGTAAGACTGATTCCAACAGCTTCGATTGGAGCAGTGAACATCAAGTGCCAGTAAATTTTGGTTTCACGCCATTTGTTGCATATAATTTACATTTGTTATATCTGAATGTTGGTTATTCAGCAGCCCGTAGACTATTTACTTATTACAGCCTTATTAACAAGAAATTAGTTCCTTTTAATTATTATATTTTTAAAATATCACTTCCACAGACAAAGCCAACAGTTGTTATCATGTTATCAAAGTAACTAAGTTATATTCTGTAGGAACTGTTTTATTTCCAGTATTGAGTACTGGTTGCACTGGGCAACATGAAACAATAAACGGTATCAGGAAACTGACACATACTTTCTCCCTTTTAGCCCAACTTTAACGAATAAATTGCTTTTTATTTACTAAATATAGAATACAAAGCACGGTCGAATGTACAGAAAATCTTGTAAACAAGTTGTTTTAAAAAACATCCACCCAAATCCCTGCTTTGGAGGCACTACAGAATCCATTGATACACTCGTGGTTTTAAGAGGGGAAATGCCCCCTATTCCCCCCCCAGGGTTATTAAGGGACAACATATTTCGAATTTCCTCTGTTGGTCAATGCTAAATTGACAAGCATATCAAGTTTGAATGAAATTTATCAGTAAATAAGAGAGAAATAATAATTTTTGTATTCCCCATAAGAATAACATTGGACAACGTACTGCGTTTACCGCAAAATGAAAATTTCAATTTTCTCCGAAACCAGCAATCGTAGAATAGTAATTCAAAATACTAAATTATTTAGTTTTTAGAGCTCTTTTTAGTGGTGAATAGTAATATTTTTTTATATTTATGTCTTTTTATGAAAAATCCAAAAAACTGAATTTTTGATGTTTTAAGTCTTGTAATTTCTGAACCTGCATTTTTACAGAAATGCGGGTGGTGTCATTTTGTTGGAGGACTAAAGTTCTACAAACGACTAAAGTTTAATCAAAATCGTTAGAGCCGTTTTTGAGAAATTTTGATTTTTCATGTTTTTTGGCGGTTTTTGGGGGATAATTACCCTTAAAAATCAAAAATTCCAAAAAATGAAAAAACGCCTGGAGATATCGTGGATTAGTACCTAAATACCAAATTTCATAAAAATCGGCCTATTGGTTAGGGCTCTAGCTCTGTACACATCCACACAGACACACACACACACACACACACACGGACACACACACACACACACACACAGACAGACATCACGTAAAAACCACTTTTTTGGGTTCAGGGAGCACCAAAACGAATATTTCCACTAACAACTCAAATTCGAAAATTTTTACGAAAACAATACTTTCTCCATATACTATGTATAGGGGGAGAAAGTAAAAATGTGTAAGATAAATAAAAATACCCCCGTCGCAGCGAACCTGCGTACTCAGCGAATTTCCAATGCATAATATTTGTCTGAATTCCACATAAAGCCGCGTACCAAGTTTCATAAAAATATATTCACATATAAGCGATTTTAATTATTCTCCATAAGAATAACATTGGTAATGAGTACGAAGGTTTGCTGAAACAAGGAACACAAACAATTGTTTTTTTATGCTAATATAAATATAATTTAACTAGGCGAAGCCACATACCAAGTTTCATCAATATTCAATCATAAATAAGCGCTATATAACATTTTAGTTATTCTCCATAAGAATAACATGGGGCCTGAGTACGCAGGTATGCTGCTACAGGAATAACCAACAAAAAATCATTTTTTTGTGCAAATATCAATATACCAGTACTATTTGAAGCCACATACCAAGATTCATCAACATACATTCATAAATAATCGAGATATCAAATTTTATTTATTCTCCATAAGGATAACATTGGACAACGTACTGTGTTTAGCACTTTGAATATCTCAGCAACGGTTGGGCGTAGAATCACAATTTAAACACCAAAATGATTATTTTGTGGAACTGAACAGATTTATAAAAGCAAATGTGAAGTTTAAATTAAAATAAATTGAGGAAATGCCAAAAACCTTTTTCCCATAAGATTAACATGGGAGATTTGATGAGTAGGTTTTTTTGGATTTTCTCCGCAACCACTTAACCTAGGTTAATAATTCAAAATACTATATTATTTGTTTTTTTAAGCTCTATATCATGGTTAAAACCAAAATTAAGTTTTTAAAAAATTGTAGGGTGAAAAATGCAAAAACTGATTTTTGGAAAATTTAAAACCCCCAAAAACCCCCCTTCCCATGGTCCGATTTTTCTGGTTTTCGAACTTAAAGTCATGAATGTCATTTTACACATTTGAGCCAAATTTCATCGAAATCGGATGTTTTTACTCATGTTATCGCATTCACGGACACATATATATATATATATACATATATATAAATTTGAACGAATAGTGTTTTTGACATCTGGGGACCTCAAAACAAAAAATTATCATGGTCTCGGACTTAAGTCTTACCATGAGACCTACGGTAATAGCTTCTTCCCTATAGGGGAAATTCGCTAAAATAAAATAAATATATAGCCTACTGGGTCTTGTTCATCACAAATTGTATTGAGGAATTAATAAATGTAAATGTTACAGAGCTTGAGTTCCTTCTACCCGAGTGGGATCTTTTGCCACACAGTTCTCTATATCCCAGACACTATCTCTGTGGAAGCCCGCTCTCTACTGAAAGAGGTAAATCTGCTTCATTACATGAATTACTTCTTCACCATGCCTTCATTGCTTTGCCTTTTAATACTCTTCATAAATTTAATAATATCTTCATTTTAATAACAGCAAAGAAATTTGTTTGTAATCAGTCAAACTACGATTTATTTTTTTCAGTTAAATCAATATTATTAATACAAATTTAATTCATGTAAGCAATTTGATCATCGAGTGTTATACACTCATGAGCATGTTGTAATCAAATTGTGAAAGGATGGAAGAAATCAAGTTAATCTTTATTCAAAGTATAAATGGTTACTTTCAGTTGAGTCACACAAACTCAGACACAATGTGAACTTTCTGGTTGTCGAGTTTTCAAATCTTGATTAGACAATTGAAAAGTATAGACTTGCCAAAATATAATTTTTTTACATCAATAAAAACAGAAAACTTAGGGTACGTGTACACCAGAACCGAGATACAAGCATTAAGGCATACAAGATGGTTTATTTCAGCCAATCAGAAGCTCGGAATTAGGATGGTAGCCGGGATAGGAGCAGTGAGCAAGGGTCAGATCTAGGATCAGATACAGGATTGTTTCTGGATGTAAAAAAAGGAGGTTGCCATGGTCTATTATCATCTGATTAAACAAAAATCGAATCATTTGTTTAGAACCATGTAGACTTAAATATTCTTTTCTATTTACATTGAAGTATTTACTGAATAATGGATTTACAAACATACTTACAGCCTACATTAATGAAATGTTGTAAAGGTAGAGTTTTAACTGATTATTGTACTTTGATCGAGAATACAGTAAAACCCCGTTTAACCGAAATAATGGGGGCGGGACCGTTCCGGATAACCGATTTTCCGGTTAATCTGGAATTGGTATTTTAAGGTTAATTTCGGGAAAAAACGCATACGAGTTCCAGTTTTCACAACGTCAATTTATTAAAATAAGGACTATTTACACGTTTACAATATAAAAGGCTATTTGTTGAAGTAATCAACAATCTTTTTCTGAACCTTTTCGTCACAGCGGTTGCGGGCAGCCTTGTCTCGCCTTTTTTTTTGTGAGTAGCAAATCAGCGGGTATAGATTCGTGTGACTGCTCGACGAATTGGAGTGCGACCAACAAAAATACCCATATTGTACTGTGCCTACATATTCTTAATTTGTATTATGAATTTAAATAAAAGGGGCATTATTTAATACAATATGAATGAATAAATCCTATTTCGAAAGCATTAAAAGCAGCGTCTGCTGCTACTCGGTTGACGTCACATGCAGTCGACGCATCTACGTCGTCATCTCCATCAACGGGCTCTGCTGTTTCTCGCACATGCAGGTGTGAGAGTCTGCAGTACACTAATCCTTTAGTGCGAAATAGGTCAAGCCCCCACCCCCTCGTGACTGGTACAGGAATGTGGAAAACCCATCAAAACAACCCCCGAATTCAGTGACCGCCGCGGCCGGCGATGTCTCAGCGCACCATGAGTCATCCCGCCGGGCCGATCCTCTCTATTATTGATTATTTATTTCTCGTAAACCGTTCCGGTTAACCCGGGTTTCGGTTTAGCGGGGTCCGGTTAAGCGGGGTCTTACTGTAGTTCAACAACTTAAATAGAGCCTAGTTTATTTATACGTTTTGTAATTATAATTTAATTTTTTATGTAAATTGGGGAATAACTTTCGATGAAAGTTAATGTGGAAATAATATAAATTTTACATATAGCTGTAAATACTTGTTGTTATTTTACTTTATTTCTTAAATAAATGCCTATTTGAAGATTATAACCTAAGTTACCGTTTAAAACGTGATATTCTTTGGAGTTAAACATGTTTTTCTATGTGAACACTGCGTGTAGGTTATTAGGCCTTTATCAGGCCAATACATTTTACATAATCTCATTATTATGTTATAGATTTATTTTATGGTGAGTAGCCTACTCATAAACCAAGGATAAACTGTAGGTAAAAACCGCCAACCTATCTTACCAGAAACAATAACTTACTGTTGACGCTGATTGCGGGGGTGTTGGAGGGGGTTATTGTTTAGGCCCTCGCCCTCAACCCTTCTGTTGTCCGTCTAACTACAACCTAGTGACATCTCGGAGGCTCACGATTAAATTAGATTCATTTTCAGACTAGATTCATTTCATTCAGATTCCGTTCATTTATTTACGTCCAGTTTTAGGTATTGTTTCACTTTTTGATTTGCCAACTGTCAATAAATTCAGTGATCTACAACAAGTGTTTAAATTACAGAACCTAATTTGCATAAAAAGTTTGGTACGTAGTTGCGCCGCCACATTTACTTTTCATGTTCATCAGAAAATAATTGATATCAGTTGTTAAAATCTTTCTATTGAAAATAGCTGGTCTTCATCACAAGATTCTTCTCTTTTTTATATTGAAAAAAAACATATTACAAAATAGAAAGATTACAATAGGCTACATTTAACAACGTTTACAATTAATGCAAAATGGTTCAAAACATGTTTTAAAATCAATGAGTTTACTTATTTTGTATTTGATTCAAAACAAATATTTCCAAATAGCTGACTAAAATTATAACAGGTGAATATATCGGCTGCTATCCCCGCTTGTATACCGGCATAGATCTAGGATCAGATCTAGGGTCAGATCCAGGATCAAAGCTACCATCCCGGGTACCAACCTGAGTCCAATCCCGGCTCCGGTATGCACGTACCCTTATAGTTGTTGGCTAATACAGCACTGGCATGCAGAATGTATGACTTATTGATAACTAGAACAAACTCGTTTGTATTTCATAATTGCATCAATGGTTAAAAAAAAGTTATTTTGACTGGGGTAAAAAAAATCATAAAAATCTTCCACTGTATAGCTAAGTTCAGTCCCCTTGGCCAATCAAGACTGTAACACTCCTGAGAAAGCACACAGAGGGCAGTGATTAACTATGTGGTTCATTGTCTGGTAGTTGACTCCACAACCACAATGATCAACTATGTGGTTCATTGTCTGGTAGTTGACTCCACAACCACAATGATCAACTATGTGGTTCATTGTCTGGTAGTTGACTCCACAACCACAATGATCAACTATGTGGTTCATTGTCTGGTAGTTGACTCCACAACCACAATGATCAACTATGTGGTTAATTGTCTGGTAGTTGACTCCACAACCACAATGATCAACTATGTGGTTCATTGTCTGGTAGTTGACTCCACAACCACAATGATCAACTATGTGGTTCATTGTCTGGTAGTTGACTCCACAACCACAATGATCAACTATGTGGTTCATTGTCTGGTAGTTGACTCCACAACCACAATGATCAACTATGTGGTTCATTGTCTGGTAGTTGACTCCACAACCACAATGATCAACTATGTGGTTCATTGTCTGGTAGTTGACTCCACAACCACAAAACTGGGAAGTGGTGTTGTTCACGTCTGTTGATATTTTCCAAACTTTTGTCCACGTGCTCCTTGTAAAAAAACTATAGCAGCGACATTGGTAGCCGGACTGCCCATTGGTTTGGTGACCTCCCAGCTTTGGCCGCAACCAATAAAATATAGTTTTAAAAGCATCATAGAGCATAGTTCCTTAGTTATTTTCCTTGATTTATTGGACCTAAAAGTAAGTGATGTGTCTGTTAAGTACTTGAAGTGGGTGTTGAGTCATTGAATGCCAAGAAGGTGAGACTGCACTGTTGCAATAACAATGTCCACCAGGATGTTCATGTAGATCTCAAATATAAAATTATTTGACGACATGTGCATCAGAAGGTAGGGCCCTAACCTCTGATACCTCCCTTCCCCAGTAACACAAGTTGTTTGCAGTTGCTGAGGTACAACCCGAGTGAGAGGCTGGGGTCGGGGCTACTTGGAGTCGAAGAAATCAAATCTCATCCCTTTTTTGAAGGCATCCACTGGGATCAAATCTACAACGAAGGGCTTTTGCCTATTTAGTTTGTGTTCCTACATTGTATGTGTGTTTCAACTTGTTAACTGTATATTAGGTTCCTTATTGGTTTCATTTTAGAATCCACGACTCAATTTTTAATGTAGTCTGAATGACGTCACACAGTTAGTGTTGTTATCTTTAGCGAATTACTTGTTTGATGTATTAGCAATAATACGAGGGTCATCCAGAAAATAAAGAACGTTTGCTTACTGCACCTAGCACAGCTCCCCCATCATCGCCATTGCATGTGTGGCAGTCCACTCACCTCCCCACCAAAGTATGAGCCAAGTCTCGTTGCTATGCGGTCACCTGTATTATTTCTACAGCTATTCAAAATGGAGGCTGCAATCTAAAATCCCGCCAAATATGAAATACGCAGTATTATTCAGTTTCTGAATTTAAAAATGTTCGGGAATATATATTCTTTTTAGAAAAACACCAAAGAAAGTTTATAATGAAAGTGCAAACAATTCTTCAAGTCGAATATTCAGGGGAGACAATGATGCAACCGGTTTAATGGAAGAAAATCCATTGTGAACGACGAGGATCGGCGTGGCAGGTCATTGCTCGTTAAAGATGATTTGAAAGAAAGACTTGAGGAAAATTTGAGGAAAACAGCTGCTAAAATCTTAGCACATTACATCAATTAAAGATCTTGTTTTTTTGCTCTTTCACCATAACATTTCTTTGGTGTTTTCAATAAATGTCTAGGTCTGGGCATTTTTTAACTCAGAAACAGAATAACACTGCGTATCTCATATTTGGCGGTATTTTCGTTTACCGCCGCTAATTTAAATCGCTGTAGAAATAAAACGTGTGACTGCACAGCAACGAGACTCGGCTCATACTTTGGTGGGGAGGTGAGTGGACTGCCACACTCGCAATCGTGGTGATGGGAGAGCTGCGCTAGGTGCAGTAAGAAAATGTTCTTTACTTTTTGGATGGCCCTCGTATTTTAATATTATTATCATCATTATGTTTGTCTTTGATTTAAAAACTATTATGTTTAAACACTTGGTAAAACTTGGTTGCAGGAATTAATTATAATTAATAGGTTTCTGAAAATTGACTTTCAGGACCCAGAAAAAAGTGGGGACATGTAAGATGTATGCTGCATTGGTTATACATATTTTAGGCTTCAATTTATATATTGGGACTAAAAGATTTAAACAACAAAGATATAGATATATATAATGTTGGGAAAAAATCCATGTCATATGGTTCCAAATTTGACTAATTGGAGATATTGAAAGTGCTAAACACAGTACGTTGTGGTTTGGTTTTGATTAATTTTGTTATGTCATTGAACCATCAGTGTGGGTAGAAGCCTGGTTAATCACGAATCTTGGAAAGCATAGCCAATATGATCTTTGGAGTCAAGTTCAAAAGATTTTAAAAATGTTGTTTTTTATTTTGTACTATATGTATTTGTTTGTATAAACAAATACATATAGTACAAAATCAAAATTACAAATTTGGATTTGTTCAATTACAAATCCTGTGTAATTGAAAACAATATGTATTCAATTAAAAATAATAATTTGATAGGTAAAACAAGACAAAAGTAATCAAATTAAATATAGTGTGATATAATAGACATAAGATTTATTGTTTTAGTGTTGGTGTATTGTGATCAAGTTTATAAGTGTTCCTGGCTATGCTGTGATGTCTTACTAGGTAGACAATACTGTGATTTTGAATTCATATTACAAACTCGAGGCCACTGTAACTGAAAAGTACTATAGCCACAGCCCTATTCTCATGAGCAGGAGAGAAGACAGTGGAGGGCATGACTTGCAGGACTAGTGACCAGGACACAGCCAGTCATTGACGTGCTGCTCTGCCGAACTGCACATCTGCTGGACAGGCAAAGAGTTTGTCCTAACAATGTCATTCTTACTTTTTAACCTTGGCTCGGAAAAAAGCAAAACACCTGTCCCAAAATAATGCTAAATATTATAATGCTAAATGCAAAATAATTGCTAAATAATGAAAGAGCTTGAAAAGACTAACAATTTGGGAAATAAAATATCTTTGAGGGTAGGCAATATGGCAACAGCGACAGCGTGCAGTCCTGCTATTGGCCAACCATCTTTCCTGCTTCCGAGAATAGGGTTGGGTGTGCTGTCTCTAAATTAAGGATATACTCCAAGGAATAATCCCTATATTCCCAGCATTATTAAATAACACTTATTAACTTATTTTCATGTCCTTTCACAATACCTAAATTTCTTACAGAATCCCAGAGATTTGACGTAGTAAGATGATTTTTAATTGTATACAAAATTACGCAATTATGTGGAAAAAATAAATAAATTTTTATATGAAACTGATAATTTGTTAACTATTTTTAATTGATTTATTAGTTTTTAATTAGGGTATACTATAACTTTCACTATTTTGAAAACAATGTTTGGTTTTATTTGAAATGTATTTGATATTCTATATATTTGATTGTATTATGTAAGTGACATTCCACTGCTTAACACACTCCGTGCAGGTGACCCAAAATCGGATCATGTGAAACATTGAAACAAAGGAGATTTTCATACGGTTATACGTTTAACGCAGTGAAAGTGTTAAGTCCAGAATAAAATATGTGTAAAAATTTGAAACTTAGAATGTAAGAAGTTAAGTTTGTCATCTGTGCATATTTTGTTGATCTTTTTGTTTGTATTTTTGTGAAAAATATAATTTATATGTATATAAATTTTTTATGTGTTAATAAACTTTTTACATAAAATGGGTATCTATATTTATTTTACCTTATATTTTATGCTCAACCGAAAAATTCTATTGTTGGAAAGTTCAGATTTTGTGGTGAAAGACTCGCCATCAAAAGCAATCCTAAGTTTTCCAGATGTAGACAATTATTTCGCTCCTAATCCCAGGGACCTAATCAGAAAGTGTCTCAAAAGTTAAAAGGTGATGAACTTTATGTTCTCGTCAAAGGTAATCATCCAGACTGATATCACCTCAAAAACCACTTTTAGCGAATTTCCCCTATAGGGAAGAAGCTATTACCACAGTCGGCATGGTAAGACCTAGGCCCGGGACCATGATAACTTTTCGTTTTGAGGTCCCCAGATGTCAAAAACACCATTCGTTCAATACTGTATATGTATATATATACACAGTATATAGAGTAGTATATTTTATATATTATATATGTGTGTCCGTAGGCAGATAACTTTCATAAAAATGGTCCGATTTTGATTAAATTTGGTAAGAACGTGTAAAGCAACATTTATGACTTTAAGGTCGAAAACCAGACAGATCGCTTTATCCGAAGGGGTATTTTGGGGGGGGTTTTTACCCTAAAAGTGGGTTTTTTGAGTTTTCTACATATAATATTTTAAGAAATCTAATTTTAGATATACCATTGGATTTGGCTTAAAAAACTAACAATTTGGTGTTCAGATCATTTCTCTTCGTCAATTGGTTACCGAGATATTGAAAGTGCTAAACACAGTACGTTGCCAAATGTTATTCTTATGGAGAATAAGAAAAATTGTATAGCTCGCTTATTTATAAACATATCCAGACAAAACTTGATATATGGCTTCATTTCGTTGTGGTCTATTAATAATTGTTCAAAAAAACAAAATTTTGCCGATGGTTCCCGTACCTGCATATTTAGCGCCCATGTTATTCTTATGGAGAATAAGAATTTGTTATGCCTAATTTAATTATGAACATAAATTAATATAATTTGGTATGTACCTTCACCGTTGAGTTACATTGATATTTGTATAAAAAGCCATAATTTGTGTTCCTTGTTGCAGCAAACCTGCGTACTCAGCCCCCCCATGTTATTCTTATAGAAAATAATTAAAATTGTATAAATTGCTTATCTATAAATGAATACGGATGAAACTTGGTATGTGGCTTCACCTGGTTGTGGTCTGTTGATATTTGCATTAAAACTTAATATTTTCTGTTCCTTGTTGCAGCAAACCTGAGTACTCAATCCCCATGTTATTCTTATGGAGAAAAATTAAAATTTAATATAAGGCTAATTTTTTAATATGTATCTATGAAACTTGGTAAGTGGCTGTATATAGTATATATATAACATTTAATGACTATCTTTTGACAACATTTACTAATAAATTTTTTCAAAGCAAAATACATACAAACAAACAAAACTGATACTAATAATATAAACAACAAAATAAACTTTCTCAGCTAAAACATAAGAAAATTAATTTATAACTAATACAAATACAAAACAACTTACAAAAACTAAAGATGTGGTTGGTACTGCGCAATACTGTACCCAGGCCCCGATTTACCAATGGGCAGACTGGGCAATTGCCCAGGGCGGCAATTTCTGGGAGGCGGAAATTTTTGGAGATTTTTTATTATTTCCAGAACATTGGTAAAAAACCGGGAACGACACAACAAACTTGTTAACTTGCGTAGGCCTCGTAAGAGATCTGGTTACAAGCAACTGTCTACTGCTGTAGCGCAGCATTCAGCATATTATGGTGGAGCGCAGGCAGTGCATGACAGACCAGCCCCAGCCACGTCCACGTCCGTGGTTCACTGAGTTAAGCTGGCTGTCTGTCTGCGTCTGGCACTGCCACCGTGATATGAGCGCCGAGCGGGAGAGGATCAGAGGGAGGGGTCGAGGGGCGGCGGGAGGGATGTGATTCACATCATGTGAAGTAGTGAGTGAGCTGGGAGCATTAGTCATCTGTCGTCTGTTGTTTATGTTTTATTATCGGTCGTTGTTAAAGTTTTGAGTTAATATAATTCTTTCAAGAGTGAAAAATCCTAAAAGAGCAACTTTACTGAACAGCAAGTTGATTTCTTTGGTTTTATTGTGTTCTGAAAAAGACATAACACTAAAAACTGATTTTTCCGAAGTTGTTATATACAGAGTTCGCGAAGAAAAAATCAAGAAAAAGGTCTATGAAGTTATGTTAACAGTTTTCAAGAAAAGAATAGACAATGATTATATTACAAGTTATTAACTTACTGTAATTCATTTCATCAAAAATTTGACTTTTTCTTAGTTTCAAATGTTAATAACAATAAGCTGCCGAAGTCATGTATTCTAAGGTTAATGTTTATATTGTTTTTCATATTTTTCATTTTGTTTGTTTTACTCTTTGATAATAAAAGTTATAACAAACTTTAACCCACAGGTTTTGTGTTTATTTATTAAAAACAAAATGGTTTTACATTTAAAAAATTAGAAATGCGCAAACTGGTACCTTTAAAATTATGTTCATGTATCATTTATGTTTGCAGTTTGCACTAAATACGTAGTTATAAACAGTTAATCACATTTTAAAAAAGAATATAAGCCTACTAATTTTTTTTATCAACAGTACACAGAACATTCCAGATTAATACCTATAATACGTTATCAGCCCACCATTATTGGTGTAACCCAAAACAATACTATTAAGGAATCACAAATATTACAGTCATTTTTTGTGGGAGGGGGGCGGCTACAAAAGGTTTTGCCCAGGGTGCAGCTTACCCTAAATCGGGGCCTGACTGTACCAAGTCATGATCATACACTCTAAAACAACACAGAACATGGGTGTAAAGCAATACAGAACTTACTCAAAACATGTTTTGTATTTAATTTTAGTTTTACTGTTATTAAAGTAGTATGACGGAAGTAATTTTGTATAACTAACTTAACCTTGATATACAATTAACCTTGATATCAATTTGATTATTTTTTAATTTTGAAAGATTTATAACATTATCGATACGGGAGTGTGCCAGCTCTTAGGGTTAATCTGTGTGAGTTCCGTAATATTGATCCAAACCCCCCTCCACACATAACGCTACGCCATACCCCCTCCCCCCCCATGTGTATGGTCCCTAAGCGAGAAGTCAGACCATCCGAGGTTGGATTAGTGCGGTTCTACTGTACAGTAGAGTCTCATAAACTCGACTCCCGATAACTCTACACTCCAGGAAACTCGTCACCTCATTTACTATATAGTACATGTTTTACAGTACTATATAATGATACATGTGCATTCGGCACTCGACTGTACCTCACGCGATGCACGTGCGTTCGGCACTCGACCGTACCTCACACGCCTCCGGCTCGATTTTCGTTGACGGCGGCATTTCCCGCCAAGTATGTTTCATTTTGTGGCATCATTTATGTAAGTTTAATAGTTTTCTTAAGTTTGTAATACAGTATCATTATACTATAAATGTGTTTAAGTATAATCTAATACAGTATACAATTTACAGCTAAATAATGTGTTTTTCTCCCCTCCCAATGTAATTCTGGATAACTCGACATTCCACAAACTCAACAGGGTTTTAGTCCACATTGTGTCGAGTTTGTGAGACTTTACTAGTATCAGACATAAATCACGCAACTGTTAATGTACGCTAATATTTTTAGGCGGTCCTTTGAAAAATTAAGATTACTGTATTTTCATAAATTTGTTAAGATTTTTATTGTACTTTGTTTTTACAATGATTTATTTCAACATAGGAATAAACTTTGTTGTGCATAGTTAAAACATATCTACTTAATTACAATTGTAATGTCCTCATTCTTTTTACATATCCTCGTGTTACTTACTGTCGAATGATGATACTGTCTCAGTTCCATCTTTAAGACGTGCTGTCGACCTTTAGTATTTTTATTCATTGACAGAAAGGGTAAATTTTGAATACCTGTGAATAAATTATACAGTCATTTCTAAACTAATCTTCGGCTATTGATTGATTAATTGATTAAAAGGTAACTTAAATATGAGAAAGTCTATTTAATTTTCCTGATACAATTTTGTGTGTAGTTTCTTATACCAACCCAAAGCAGATAGATTTTTTTAATGAATTTCAAATGAAAAATGCCATGAAATTAGATCGTGTACTTTCACAACCTGTTTAAGCTCATAATGTTTATGCTGATAGCATATCTTGGCCTGAAGACTTACTGACTTGAAGAAACAGTGATAATCTGGGCGAGCTTTACATTTATATTATTTAAAACTACCTATTGTTAAGTATTTTATTTATCGGTGAGTTTATTTTAATTTAAACGGAATTCTCTTAAAAATTAAAACTTTAAAAGTAAGTTTTGAGAAGGTTAAGAATTATTATTACAAAACATATAGGAATTCATAAACATTATTCAAAACATATATTTAATAATTAAACTCTAGCAACGAAACAACAACAAATTGTATAAACTAATTCAAAATGTGTAAGTTAAAGCGATTTACATGAAGAAAATCTTCTCTTATATCTTCTTTCAGTTTTATCTAGTTTATTATTTTTTAAATTTGTTATATCAATTTAATAGATTTAAGTATGAGTGGATTCCTACTCCAATTTGTAGCTGAAAAGGTTTTCATGAATTTTCTATACCTGTCTGCTGAAGGCTGAAGGGAACAGGCTGACCTCACAGTATTTTAAATTTGTTCCCCATGGGAAATATCCTCTTCCTTGAAATCAGTATTTACATTATGTCCGATGACGTAATGTGATCGCTGCGTGAAACACAGACTAAAACAGCTGTTAATTTACTAAAATCATCAAACTATATACACATACAGTTTATTAAATACTAACTATTTATTAAATAGTATAATAAATAGCATAATAGCATAGTTTAATTATATTTTAATAAATAACAGGTGTTACTTACAAAGCAAAAAAAGTACTGAAATGCTAACACAATCATAATTCCAAGCCTGTGTAGTGTCACGGTTATTTAGGATAAATTAAACTAGTTTAAATAACTGTGCTGTAAAAGTGATCCCAGTATCCTTAAAGGGCTACTGCAGTTTCGACTCTTCTAATATGATTGAGTTGGCGAGGCGTCAAGATTGATTCACGTTAATCTCGTTCATTTGAACATGTCAGTTTTCAAAATATGAACAGAATTTCAATATGAAATTTAGGATAAGTTCTATTAGTGAGACTTTTGAGTGGTATACAAACCACGCTTGTGGATTACTGAGGCTATATTGAACAAATATTCAGGTCAAAGGCAGAGTCTCAAGTATATAGGTATATTTGACTTAATCCTAATACTGTAAAATCAAACTAAAGAAACCCTAGGCGTAATTGTCAGGGGTCTGGCAAGGTGGGGCAGTTGTCCCCCAATAGTTTGGAGGAAATATTTATTGTAATATGTGAAAAGTCACAATAATCACAACTATTTTTGTCCCTCCAATCAAAATACTGAAATGAAAGAAACTAATATGAAAGCCCACTGCCCAGGGTAGGTTAAGTAAATGGGCATCTGCCCAGGGGTGCAACAAATTTATTATAAATGCCAAACATCAAGTTTAAAAAATATATAATTGTCATTTGTTTATCAATTGTTTTATTTATAATCAGTTTATATATCAGTTTATTGGGAAGTTGCCAACAAAAATGTCTTTGACAAAACTTAGAACATTAATTCTTCTTGCATTACGAACGAAACGTTACATTCAAACAAATAACAAATACAAACGTTACATTATTTAGAACCAAAATAATTTGTTTACATTTGATTCAACCCCATTCAAAATGTTGTTGTCAAGGATTAATGGCAACTCCAGTGTAAACAGGTCTTAACAACTAATATTTATTGAAACCTTTTGTCTACATGATGAATAAAATATACCCCCGTAGCAGCAAACCTGCGTACTCAGCGAATTTCAAATGCATATATATGTATCTTAATACCACATAAAGCCACATGCCAAGTTTCATCAATATACATTCATAAATAAACGATTTATGGCATTTTAATTATTCTCCATAAGAATAACATGGCGGCTGAGTATGCAGGTTTGCTGAAGCAAGGAACACAAAAAATGGGGTTTTATGCAAATATCAATATAACTCAAGTAGGTAAAGCCACATACCAAATTCTACTAATTTATGTTCATAATTAAGGGAGATAACACGTTACTTATTCTCCATAAGAATAACATGGGGCTGAGTACGCAGGGTTGCTGCTACGGGAACTATCGGCCGAAAAATTTTTTTAGTGCAAATATCAATAGACCACAACGATATGAAGCAATATACCAAGTTTCATTAGGATAAGTTCATAAATAGGCGAGATATACAATTTATCTTATTCTCCATAAGAATAACATTGGACAACGTACTGTGTTTAGCACTTTCAATATCTCCGTAACCACTATTTGACGTAGAGCAATGATCAAAACACCAAATTGTGCGTATTTTTAAGCTGATTCCAATGGACAAAACTGAAATTTCGATTTTTCAAAAATTATATGTAAAAAGCCCAAAAAACCATTTTTGGGGTACAAAACCCCCCCTAAATACCCTTTTGGATAGGTCGATCTGTCTGGTTTTCAAACTTAAAGTCATAAATGCTGATTTACACGTTTATACCAAATTTCGTCAAAATCGGATCATTTTTACGAGAGTTATCGTGCTCACGGACACACATATATATAGATATATATATATATATACAGTTTCGAATGAATGGTGTTTTTGGGGTCTGGGGACCTCAAAACAAAAAGTTATCATGGTCCCGGGCTTAGGTCTTACCATGCCGACTACGGTAATAGCTTCTTCCCTATAGGGGAAATTCGCTAACAGATTTTAGGTAAGATCTGCAATATTGATTCAAGAATGTTAATTTAAAAATATAAAACACCGTTTTAGAAGTGTTTTTAAAATAAAATAATATCATAACAGGGAAACATTTGTACAAATATATTTATGGAATGGAATAGTTTTCAATGAATAAATAAATAGGAATACAGTTTTAAGCATTTATATACAAGTGCCAACATCAAAATCAACAAAAAAACTGTGATTATATTTATGAACTTATTTGCAACAGCAACCACACAAACTCACAAGACAAGTTGTAAGTCCAATATTTCTCTTAACATTTTTACAATTACCTCAGTCCCTTTGTCTCCACCATTCTGCACTAGTTTGGCCGCCCGCACTTCCCTTGGTAAGTTGACCTGGATCTCAGGGTTGAAAGGCACTGGATCCATCATGGCAGGTTTGAAGAACATGGATATGAGAAATCCATACACAGCTTTTAGTCGGAATTCATCTTTGAAGTCTTCTAGGGTAGGAACTTGCACCTCAGGGGGAACAGTCGCACAGAGTGCTTCATGATATATTCTTAAATATTCGTCTCTGTTCTGCTTCCTTGACTCTTCAGACGAATTTAAAAAGAAGAAAAATGAAAAATCAACCATAGGCGATGAATATCTTGCAGTTGCCAGATCAAAAAACTTCACATCCACTGGAGATTCGTTATCATCATACTTGAACAAAACATTATTTCTACAAAAGTCACCATGACAAATCACTGCCATAGGTTCTTTTGCAGTGACAATACTCTTCAGATAATTTTGAGAATCGGCATTCAGTTTGTTTTTGAAGCTATTTATTTCATCTAAATATTCTCCATTTTTCAATAGCGGCTCAGAAGCTCTGTTGAATGATAACGCATAGAGGTCATTTGCATCCTCTTTTTTGTCATCAAACAGTCTAGCCTCTATTAGTTCATCGACAACCTGATAGAACACTTTTGGTTCAAACTGCTTCGCAATAAATGATAGCGCATGAAATTCGCCCAAGCGTTTAAAAGTCAGTGCGCAATGACGAAAATCTAAGTCAAGAATTTCTGGAGATAATCTGTATCCTGCGGGTCTCAGGTCTTCTAGAACGATAAGATATCCATCTGGATCCTCCGATTCACTCGCTGAACCGTAAAAGTACTTAGGAAATATTTCATTTATTAATTTTTCATCTCTGTTCAAAAACGGAAGCACCTTTTCATAGACAACAACTTCATTTCTGAACTGGTAGTCCAATTTGAGCCACTTTCTGACAGCTTCATTACCCATATTGTACTTAACTACCATGGGCTGATGAAATGTTCCCTTGTCAGACTGGAAAACCGCGACCACAAAACAAACGGAGGAAGCGAACTGGGCCTCACCTGTCGCACTTTCGTCGAACAAACACTTAACAAACTGCACATTGTCACCTAGGCGTCCGCTGGCCGCGAGGCGAGGGAGAGTCACCTCAGTTAGCTCGCGTAGTCTTAACATGGCGATGGTCTGATGGTCAACGAGCAACGGCCGAGCAGCATCTGACTGCAGCGAGTGAGCTCTGAGCTCAGAAGAAACTACTGCACAGTGCACGTTGATTCGACTGTTGTGTTGTTGACTCGCAGTCGGAGGGGGAAGGCGGGAGGCCAGTTCACAGATGGTCCCACCAGCTGGACTGACCTTGGCCTGATGACTGGTCATAACACTTCACTCGTTGCCTTGCCGCAGCCGCCGCGCCACTCCGTGACATGAATTAGCAATTGGGTTACCGTGGTACCAGAATGCAACTTACTATTTTATGTTTAGGTTAAACCACAGACGAACGAAGTTTGTTTTTCTTTGGTTAAAGTAGGTAAATTAAAATTAAAGATTACATTTAAAGATTTGTATGTTAATGTTATTTATTGTTAATCTTTATTACGTAACTTTTAACCCAATAAAACCATCTAGTGTTATGATTTATTGAAACAGGTTTTATCTGTATGCCTATCAAAGTTTGACCCCAGTATTTTCAGATACGATAAGAAATATGGGTTATAGTTTTATTGTTGAGTTCATTGTCACTTATGTCTTCGTGAAGTGAGATAAATAAGTAATCATTTGGCCTTTTCTATAGGCAAATTCTTGTTTATTATTTTTATTTATTTTTGACTTTCCATGTGATAGTAATGTGATGGGTTTCCAGTGAAAAAATAGATTTTTTTACAAAGTTCATTAGGTATAAACATATTCTACAAAGTAGTCAGCTAATGAAATAATTATTAAAAAAACTGACTGCATTTAGTTTTAGGTATAGGATGAATAAATAAATAAATAAATAAATAAATTTACTGTCGTTGGCATTAGGTCTAATAATAATACTTGACAATAATACATTAATAAAAAATAAATAATGTAGATACAATAATAACAATTTTCAATACACATAATCTAATTACGTAAGCCCAAATTTAACACTGAAACTGGAAGCGAACGGTAGGTCGTAGAAAGCTAGGAGGGATCTCATTTTAAAGGTATGGGCATGGAATTTTGGGGAAATTATACATTGTTCTTAATTATTTACCGAAATTTTGTTAAGGAATAAAATAATTCCCATCTAAATAGCATGGGGATTTAAAAACGTCTGCCGTGGTTGCATTAAAACATGTAATTATAAGTGAATACTTTGTTTGTGAATTGACATTTGTACCTACCTATTTTGATTTAATTTCCTCATCATGTAAAGAGTGAACAAATCAGATGAGGTAGAGTATTGGAGAAAAGGTTAGGTACAACGGTATGTGTTGTCTAGAAGGTAAATATATAATTCCGTAAGCCCAAATTTGACAATGAAATTGTGAGCCAACGGGAGGTCGTAAAAAACTGGGAGGGGTCTCATTTTAAAGGTCTGGGCAAGAAGTTTTGGGGGAAATCATTAATTTTTTGTTAAGGTTAGGTAGGTTCCCTTCCGCGCAGTGCTAGGAAATGATTTGCGGGATCCCTCTTTACAGCTGCTACATAAACCCTTCATTTTAAGTTAAAGCATAATATTAAAGAGGAAATATTATCTATAAATGTCCGTTTTTACTTTTTTGATTTTTTAATTGAGTTGCATTTACTTATGTGTATTTTTAAGACCAAAGTCATAACATAAGTAATAACATTATCTGTTGGGTCTCAGAGAAATTACAAGCAGCCATCTTGGTGGACCAGATGTAATTAGTGCTTCACTTTTATACCCTTGATGCCCAGTCTACTTTTTTCTATGTTCTGAGAGTCTAACTTGTTGCTGTCAAGTGGTGCCATCAGTGCAAATAACACAACCGAATAAATGATTCAGTGAGAACCATATTTAAAATTATCATTTCTATGGCTTTTATTGTTTGCTAATTTTTCGCGTTTAGCGGTGAAGACAGTCTTCAAAACAATGGCTCAATTGAATATGTTATAAGCTTGATATAAATAACAACTTAAATAGTAAGGCTCCCGCACATTGATGGAGCTAAATTCTATAAAAGCAAATGTTGCGCATTTGTACTCTATCATGTTTGTCGGAAACTGTTTACGCTCACAGAGGGTGCGTCGTCGCCAGGTCGCGCGGTGCTTGGATCATCGCTGGACGCAAGATTTGAGCGAGCAAGAATATTAATACTAATACTACTATGTTTATTTGCATTCTAGAATAGTACTTCACAGTACAGAATTTAAAATTGCAGTCATCATAGTTATCTGTTTAATAGAGAGTATACCACAGTTTTTATGGAACTATTGTTTTCGTTTTTATTAGTTCCGCATTGCCACTTTTAGATGTAAATTAAGACAAAATACATCACTTCAGATTGGGAGTTTCCGTGATCATGTTCGATGTAAAAAATAGATAAACGCAAGCATCTATATATAGAGCGGGAATAGAGCGGGAGGTGTTGTTTGTTATGTAAGTGAGGAAGCAAATGTCTCTCAGATAAATGTTGAAATGGCTACTGCCGATGCTCTGATTCTGCTTGTTAAGATAAAACATATTTATTTTAACATCTTTAGCATTTATAGACTGCAATCTTTTTCAGAAGTAGTTTTTATTAATGAATTAATTATCAGATGCGTTAGTTAATTTAAAAAACAATACAATTTTTCTAGGTGATGCGAATATTAATTTATTAAATGCAAGCCAAAACAGTGTCCAAAATTATCTTAGCTTATTAAATAATCATGGGTTTGTTTCCATTATAAATAGTCCAACCAGAATAACCCATACGTCGAAAACTCTTGTTGATCATATTTTTATAAGACATGCAAGTATGAATCTATTTAAATGTGCAATATTTGATATAGGATTAACTGATCATTGTCTGTTGGGATTGAAAATAAATTACAGTAAAGCATGTGTTAGCTCTAATGAAGTTAGCACTTTACCTGCCTCGCATGACAATATTGTTGATTATGATTTTATTAAAATTAAGCTGCGGGAAGAAACGTGGCAAGAATGTTTTTTGTCAAATGATGTTAATTTTTGTTACGAATTTTGTTATGAAACTCTATCATCCATTGTAAATAGCTCTAAGTTAATTATTAGAAACAACAAACTGCATAAGGCAAAATCTGTTAGTCCTTGGATCAACCCTAACTTGCTTAATAGATTAGCTAGGCGGAAAAAATTATATATTATACAGGGTCATTCAAAAAGAATGGTGCAAAAGTAAGGTTAATTCATTTGCATACTGTGAATTGCAAAATCATGAAAACAGAATAAAACTGTTTCTTATATTAACAAGTTTTAATTTACATTAAATTGTATGCATTACAAATGCTCAATGTGAGCTCCATTAGAAAGTCCGCAAATATCCAGGCGAAATTCCAACTCAGCCCAGACATTCTGTAGCATTTCCTGGGTTATGGACTGCACGGCTTCTATTATTCGATGTCTTAATTCTTGCAGGGTTTGGGACATAGGAGGGTAGTACACTTTGTCTTTGATAAACCCCCACAAGAAAAAAAATCACATGGCGTTAAGTCAGGCGATCTTGGCGGCCAGCGTATCAAAGGACTGTCTTCATTTCCAGAGCGTTCAATCCAACGGTCTGGCAACCTATCATTCAAAAACTCACGCAGCTCAGACTTGAAATGTGGAGGAGCACCATCTAGCTGAAAAACTACGTCTGGAACATCTTCAATAAGCTGAGGAATGAGCCATTCTGACAAGGTATCTAAGTAAACGATTCCAGTTACAGTGCCTTCAATGAAAATGAAAGGTCCATACACTTTACGGTTGCTAAGAGCACAAAGAACATTTAGTTTAGGCGAATCTCTTTCGTACTCGATAAACTCTCTTGGCTTTTCTAACCCCCATATTCTTACATTATGGCGATTCACTTGTCCACTGAGATGAAGGTAGCCTCATCACTAAACACTAGTCCTCAGCAAAGCCATCATTTTCAAATTGTCTAATCATATCATGGCAAAAATCTGTGCGTTTTGGCTTGTCAGTAGGCTTCAATGCTTGTAACAGCTGCAGTTTGTACGGTTTTCGTCTCAAACGCTTGCGTACAACACGCCATACCGTGGACTGCGGTATGTGAAGTTCCCTACCAGCTTTGACTGTCGAGGTTTTTGGACTCCGCGCAAACTTAGCTTTGATTCTCTCCTCAGCGTCTGGCGAAGTCTGAGGACGGCCCGAACTCTTCCCGGCACACAAACATCCAGTTGTCTTGAATTGCCTCACCCAACGAGCTATGCAGTTCCGATGAGGAGCCTCCTTCCTGAATTTGGTCCGAAAGTTCCGCTGAACACTAACAATAGCATTAGTACGAGCAAACTCTAAAACACAAAATGCTTTTTCTTGTTTTGTAGTAGCCATTTGTTGACAGGCTTCGTGTACTCAACTAAGCAACTGAAACAAAACATAACCTTGTCAAAACAAACTTATAAACACGCCCTTTCCATTGTTGTAACAATCAGCTGTTTGAAATCACGGAAACAGTCGTACCAACCGTTTAGTTTTGCACCATTCTTTTTGAATAACCCTGTATATAAAAAAAGGCAGTATGATTTACATTTTAACAATTATTTCAATCGTTTTAGTAGACAGTTGAGATCTGATATAGATGCAGCAAAAAATGAATATTTAGCTAGTAAGATTGATAGATGTAATGGTGATTCTTCTCAGTATTGGAAGGTGATAAATAACATAATTGGTGTGAAAGATTGTAAAACTGTCAATAGAGTTGAGCTAGAAAACGGAGCTGTGATTACTGACCCAAAACAAGTAGCTGAAGAGGTAAATGATTACTTTATCGCAGTGCAAGGCCAACCAAGGTCAAGGTCGTAGCTGTCCGCTCCCGCCCCCGCCCCAACCCTTGTACTTCCGGCCTCACTCCATTTTCATCGCTCCTACAACTACTCCCGAAGTCTTAAGTACCATTAGCAATTTGAAAAATAAAAAGTCTACCGGATTTGATCAGTTTACTGTTCAACTTATAAAAAATGTCTCCGAGTTAATAGCGCCCGTTCTTACTCATATATTTAACTTAAGTTTTGCAAATGGCATTTTCCCAGAAAAATTGAAATTAAGTACAATGGTTCCAATTTATAAGAAAACCCACTCTCAAAAATTAGACAATCTAAGACCCATCAGTTTGATCTCAGTTTTTTCTAAGGTTATTGAGAAAATTATGAAAAATCGGCTTATTAATTATTTAGATAATTTAAATTTTTTCAGTATTTATCAATTTGGTTTCAGGAAAGGAAAATCTACAGAAGATGCTTTAATTAACGTGACAGAAAATATCTACAACAGTTTTAATAACAATATGAAGGCTACAGGTTTATTTATTGATTTAAAAAAAGCGTTTGATCTTGTTGATCACGATATTTTGATTTCTAAATTAAGCACAGCAGGCGTAAGAGGATTGGCACTTGATTGGTTTAGCAGCTTTTTAAAAAATAGAATACAGCAAACAAAAATTTTGAATCAGTTGAGCTCTGCCTTGCCTGTCAGGGCAGGAGTCCCACAGGGATCAGTGGTATCTGCAACTCTGTTCCTCATTTTTATCAATGACCTCCTTGAATGTCCTTTCCACGGCCAAATCAGTGCTTTTGCTGATGATGTAGCACTATTCTATACAAACAAAGATACTAATGTGTTGTACGAGCAAATTAAAGATGATTTGAGTTTACTAAATTCCTGGTGTGTAGCTAATAAAATGCAAGTGAATGTAGATAAGACGAAGTACATTAATTTTGGTTTAGCAAATAGTTTCAATTTTCAGTTTAATGTGGCCTACCATAGCTCAAACTGTAATTTAAATATGTGTAATTGTGAAACTATAGAAAAGGTCAGCAGTTTTCGATATCTTGGGGTAGTATTAGACGAAAATCTAAATTGGAGTAAACATGTTTTTGCTTTGCATTCTAAAATTCGATCTTCTATAAGAATTTTTTACTTTAAAAAAAATATCTGTAACGCCTTTTTATTAAGAATACTTTATTTCGCTTTGATTAATTCAAGATTGGAATATGCTATCAGTTGTTGGGGAGGAACATATAAATGCCACACTGAAAAATTAAGAATCACACAAAATCATTTTTTAAGGTTAATTACTAACAGTCGTAAGACAGATAGTTCTTTTCCTTTATTTTTTGAATTAAAAATACTTCCTGTCCAACATTTGTATGCGTATAAAGTGCTCAGACTTTTTTATTTTAGAAGTGGTACACAAAATCTTTTATACAATACAAGAAGTAGTAATCAAGCCGTATTTGGATTACCCAAAGTAAACAAAACATTATTTAGGCACTCTTATCAGTACAACGGACCTAAATACTTCAACCAGCTCCCACAAGAAGTTAAAAACTGCTCGAGTCTTAAATCTTTTTCTGTGCAATTAAAAAATGGCTTTTCAAAATTTCGAATGTTGATTTCATGAATAATGTATTAATTTAAACTATATTTGCTTATTGCACTACTTAAAACTTATATTGAAACTATTTTTTGATGTCATTTATATACTAAGTGTGTTAAAGTTTACTATTATTTGGAGAGATAAATATTAAGTTGATGTCATGTCAGACGCCACGGAGAGCGGCAAGATGTGTTTGTGCATAGAAGGACTGAACTCAGTTGTTAATGTAAAGTTTATTTTGTTTGTTTTTTTCAACGTTGTCACAATAACTGGTTGATGTGACAAAGTAATTCCAAGAAAATTAATGTGTTTGAGTGTTGTAAGTTTGGGTGGAATAAATCATTATTTCATTTCATTATTTCATATATTGTGTCAGTTGTTAATGTTGGTCAGTAAAGCATAACCGGGATAACAATCTAAGAATTAGTTCGATTAATGTTCTTAAACATATTTAGGTCATGGTTTTTAAACGTACTAGGTAAGTTTGTTATGGTTTGCTACAAACTCATAAAATAACTTAGTTCAGTACTAATATATAACGAGTTCGCACGCAGCACGCTGACGTGAGGGAAGTGAATTTCCACATACAAACTTTTAAAACTCGAAATCAGTGTAAAAACATACATTTATTCCAATATTTATCGAAATCTGAAATTATTGAATACATTTATTCAAATTTTTATTGAAATCTGAAATCATTGATGTTTTGGCTGTTCTGATGCTCCTGGTTTCATTTACCTGCAAAGCTGGGAATACAACTTTGCGCATTATAATGTTAGGAGAAGGTCCAGTCAGGCTTGAAAGTAGGCGTGAGGTTGCTGGGGATGATAAAAGTACTCTAACAAAGGAATAACAGGCTTTTCTAAGGCAAAACTCCCATAAGACAACGTACTGTGTTAAGTCGAAACATATTTTCTTTAATAACTCGGTAAATATGTATGCTAGAATGACGAGAGAGGGCTTAAAATTTTCGCCTTACTAATTCCCATCTTTTTACTTCCATTAATTTTACATCCGGGGCTTTTCTGACCCTTTTTGGGCCCGAAAACTCGAAATTTGAAAGATTAATCCCCAAAAAAGGAGTTTACAGTTTTCCGATTGTTTTGCCCAACGAACTTGTCCAACTGATTACAGAAAGGAACGTCCCTACCAAATTTGAAGTTAATCGGACAAAAAATGCGACCGCTAGAGTGCAAACACACACACACACACACACACACACACACACACACACACACACACACACACACACACACACACACACACACACACACACACACACACATATATATATAAAAACAATTTAGAACTACCCCCCAAAACGTGTTCAGGGGGTCACGTTAGGAACACCT
The DNA here is from genome assembly GCA_963675035.1 of Allygus modestus. Lineage (NCBI taxonomy): Eukaryota > Metazoa > Arthropoda > Insecta > Hemiptera > Cicadellidae > Allygus > Allygus modestus. Next base: position 96,484,570 of record OY776111.1, on the reverse strand, counting down.
ATGGTGGTCCCGGGCTTAAGTTTCACCGTGCAGGTCATGCTAATAGTTCACTTTCCAAAGGAAATTCACTAACAATGTTGTTACCTACCTATTTTACCGTTTGCTTATGATTTTTATAGTTAATTAAATTGTCAAAATAGTTTCTTTTAAGAAATCAATTTTTAACTAGTGGATTGAAGAGACCATATCCTCTAACCTTGGTTCAAGACTCTGCCTCATCTGATTTTTATACTCTTTACATGCTTAGCAAAATAAACAAATTTATGTTTTATTCATCCGAAAAGGATGAAATAATTAACATTATTTCCCACTAAATCGACCCCAAGGAATAACGTACAAATACTTTTAGTTTGTCAAAAATACAGTGTGTTCCAAAAACTGAGGGTCACTATAGTTCGAATCTCGGAAATTTAAAACATCTGAGCTTGTATGTTGGCATGCTTGTAGGCTTTTGGTCCTACCATATATTTAGCTTATATTTGAAATTGACAATGTCCATTGCATGTAAATGTCTAATTGACTGATTAAAATATTTATTTATTAAATTTGATATCATTTAAAAGCTCTAAGACGGACTAACAATTTGGTCAAAACAGAACTCACTTATCTTTATCCGTATAAAAATGGCAGCCATTTTTTTTTTCAAAAAAATATTGACATACGGAATACCCTGAGTCTGTTAAATTACAAGATATTTCTTTGTTCTGATACCAAATTCTTATTACTAGTATCAAAGATTACACATAATCTTTGCTAGCAAAGCGTTACCCTGATATGGTACATGACAGTATTTAAAGCAAAATACAAAAATTCAAAAATTACTTTTTTGAAAATGTTTAAATGCTTAAAACTCCAAAAAGTCAAACAGAATAGTCTATGTATGTCAACAAGTATATACTATCTTAAAGGCCTTGGAAATCGTATAGCAACTTTACAAGTAAAACTTACAAGTACTCTGTAGCCTCTTTTATAAGTGGGTCATGTATAACTTACATTTACAAGTCTTGTGGTTTAAAAAATTCAGAGGGTATTCCGTAAATGTCAGTATATTTCTAAAAAATGGCCGCCATTTTAAAATAGATTAAGATAAGCGAGTTCTTTTTTCGCCAAATTCTTAGAGTAGGGGTGGTTGGAGACTCCTGTGTCAGGCGGAGCAGCGGAGCATCCCCCCATCCCCATCCCCCCCATCCCTATCCCACATCCCCCATCACCCATCCCCCATCCCCAGGACCTTGACCTACATTTTTTTCATTTTTGTATTGTTCTATTTTTCTAGTGTCCCCCCCTAGGAGCACGTACCGCACTCTTGCCTTTTTGACTAAGGGCCCGCACCGCACTCTTGCCTTTGGACTTAGCGTTCGAGGCTTCACCCTCTTAGGCTATGATAATATTTTTTTTTTTTGTTTTTTTTTTTTGTTTATACAAAGATAATCTGCATTTGTTTATCAATGTACCAACAGTTTTTTTATTTTATAATTTATTTTGATATACTTACAAAATAATCTTAAAACTAATTAGATGAGAAGGCTTCATCAGTCATCCTCTCATCAGTCATCCTCTCATCAGCTGTAGCAGCATCAGCTACCGTCCTCTCTGCATCGGCAACTGCCTTCTCCGCAATCGCCAGCTCAGCCTCCATAACATCGACATGACGCCAATCTTCTTCATACTCAGCATGTTCTTCCGGAAATCTGAGCTGGGCCCACCACCTCGAAGAGGCATATACATAAGCCTCCTCCAAAACCGCCTTAATAGATGGGATAGGGCGATGGTGGAAGTAAGCGTCTTCCACAAATTCTAGCGCTCGGACCAAGTCAGCGTCAGACATGTTTATAGTTCCGCTGGTATATCTGAACTGAGCCCCGGAGAGCGACTAAGTGTATGTGTGTGTCGCTGGTGGGGTGAAACTAGTTTTGTTCTTTCGAGGCCTTTAGTAATTCGCTTCTCCTATTTACCAGACAGCTAGTGAGATTTATTGCCCGGCGGCAAGCGCCATCAAAGGACCCATCACTCTAAAAGCTTTTAACAAGCGACAATTCTCAGAAGGAGGGTTGTTTATGGTCCGGAGGGTTGAACATTGACAAAGGATCCTTCTCCGAATTCCATTAGAGAATAGCGGCTTTTGAAGGCTCAGGCAATCGTGTTTCTATCGTGTTTCGTGTTTCTATATAGCTATGGAACCCCTGAGGAATTGCATTTTCCTACGGAATTGTTCATACATGAAGTCAAAGAGATGCCGTCTACTTGGGACATTCGCTGCGAAGATTTAAAAAATCGCGATTTGAAAAAGCAGCAATGGGTTGAATTGTGTCAACAGTTTTGCCCGGACTTCAACAATGCTTCTCCGAAACAGAAAAGTGAAATGTCTAAGTAACTCTACAGTATTATTTATTTGCGTTATTATTCACAGTAATCCTGGATTCGTTTGTCTGTTAGTCCTAAATTAGATACAAAACAAACCAATAAACTATGTTTTTTCTAGTTCCAGTTTTTTTATGTAGATTGTTCTTGATTCCTGAGAAGTTAAACTGTTCGCTTACAAAACATATACTTTGACCAAAATATTTCATAACACGTTATTTAGTGAAACCTTGCTAACATATGTTGAGTAAGGAACAACAAATTTCAGTTTTGGCGAATTTTCTTTAAGAGAGCCTTTAAGGAGCAAAATTTTCTCGTAGTCCTATGAGACTGATGGCCGGGAGAAGAACTACGGTATCAGACATCCGCGCCGCTGCAAGTCGAAAGTAGTGCGACGTAGTGTACTACTCTCCTCCGATATCGCCGGCGCAGTCCCACCACCATCACGCACCCGCGACCGTCTGGCAGCACCGCCCGGCTCCCAGCCTCAGCACGGCCCCAGGCTCTAACCGCGACGCTAGACGTTCGTTCAGTTGCTTAATTCCCGATATTTGTGATTTATAAATAATGTTGTGTATTTCCGTGGACTGAAGATGATTTTATGCAGATTTTAGTGGGGTGTTCCACTGCGCCACAGGTACAAATATTCCTTAAATAGTCTACGAAGAATGGTCATAAAATTATCTTTTTACGGTATGTGTGAATGGATATGATAAGTAAATATAACTTTTGTTCCCAACAATAATTTCAAAAGGAATTATTTTGAATAAATTTGTTGATAATGTCTATAATTGTTGTTATAGCCTTGATACCCAACCAGGTTTTTCTTATCTTCCTTGTTGCAGCAAACCTGCGTCCTCAGCCCTAATGCTATTCTTATGAAGAATAAATAACATTTTATATATCCCTTACTTAAGAATGAATTTTTATGAAACTTGGTTAGTCAATTTTTGTGGTAGTGAGACACATATATGCATTACATTCTCTGAGTACGCAGGTTTGCTACGACGGGGGCGTTTTATGATTCGTTCTGCAACTTCATTCATAAATTAAAAATAACAACAAAGTAATTATTGTAGTATTAAGTTGAGGTTATTAAAAGAAAACAAATAATTAGTTTTAGTTGCCGTGATAATTCTGTATTACCATTTACATAGACACAAACAAAGTTTTTCTTAACATAAATCCAGGAAATGGTACTGCTACAAGTGTGGGCTTATGGGTACCCCTGTTTTGAAAAAATCTTCTGTCATAATAAGATATTACTCAAATCATATGTAAATAGTAAATACGTTTCCTGTTAAAAAAAAATCGCTACATAGATCCATACTATAAACTTTGTTAAAGTTATACATTCTCTTGTAGCAAATGTAGCTACATTTTTTTATATCGTTTTAAATTCCTCACAACCAATAATACAGATCACTTAACAAAACAAACTTATGACTCTATTTGCAATAGAACTCGAGTTCATAAGAACCATATTCCAAAGCACAAATTTTGAGAATCGCAAAACAGATTAAAGAGCGGCGCAGTCTGTTGTCATTTAGAAACACTACTTCATGTTAATATTTTGTTAGGGGCGCATATTTAAATGTTTTTTGTTTACAAACTAATACAGAGTTGTTATTAGTTACATAAACAAATGAACTCCCCATTAATAAGTTGAACTTAAACTGCAAGCACAGCTTGTTACGTAGAACGTCACTTCACAAGTTACATTTTCTGTCTTGCCACGGTACGGATCCTTCCGCGCTGCAAAAGTACTCAGCGAAGCGGCGTCTGCACTTTTTTAATACATTTTTAAGCGCAGTTCAATACAACAGAGTCCATTGCGTGGAGGCAACTGGACCCGATTATGTACAGTGTTGGCAAGACTGTAGCCCCCTCTCTCCTTCGTCACAACATCGTTGCGGCAGCGATCGCGAGCATAAACCATCGAGGTAAAACTACTGGAGAGATCGCTAAGTGAGCTAAAAACGGTCCGCGTAGGTCTGTGCGGAACAGAAATGGTGGGCCACTGTGTGCTCAGAGCTGTTTCTGGCGTTGAACGCGCTGTCGTTTACACGCTCCTGGACTTCACTGCCATGTTTGAATTCTAATGAAATTTATATATCCTTTGTGTACGTGAACTACGGAATCCGAGAGTATAAATATTGTTTTACTTTACCGTTTTTTAATATTTTTAATAATTAAAAACTGTTACGTGTTATTAAAGAGGGACATGAAAAAGTTACTCAGCGAGGAAGTTTCTTATTTTTAGGTTAGAAACAAACTTCCAGCGGGAAAGTTGTAGATAATTAGTTTCTATAGAACTTTTATTTCAAACATTTTTCGGTAAAGTTGTTGGTTTGCCTACAATTCGTTTGGAAAGATGCTGAAACCTTTCGCCGCCGCACTCTATCCAAGACGTGCCACGCGCCGTGCCGCGCTGTTAAATTCAACTCAGTGATGCTGTGTTACAACATGGCCTAGTTTTTTGATAAAATACATAGTTATACGACTTTTCTTTTAGTCGTATTTTGCTAAGTAATCTTACAACATTCTACAATTCAACTGTAATGTGTAATGTAACAGTTAATCAGTAAATAAAAATTAATTTTGAGAAAAATCATTTCATTTAATCCTATGCCTTCCAAAATACTCTTAAAACTGACTAATGCTAAGGATACATTTATACTATACCCCATTATTATTATACTGTACTTGCATCGTCTCTTAAATAAATCATAATCAATTGTTATCATACACTGAAGATAATTTTTTGTTATTCAATAGCGAAATGTTGTATTAATGCAACATTATGTAATCGTTCTTAATACTATACGTGGACGGGTGAACGAACCATGTTGGTAATTAATGTTTATTAAGAATACATTTGCTATTAAAAAGTATTTGTCTTGGTATTCATTCATCAACAAAATTTTATGATATAGGCCAATTAACTTTCATACAATCTACAACTTTTGGCGAACGTCGAAGTTTATATGCTAAAATTCAAAGTTTCACTAGTCCAAAGAACGATATTACTGCTCATAAAAAATTCATTCCAGTACCAAAAACTTCACACCATCATTATTGAACAACACCTAAAACCTAGTGGATCGTACATAAATTTATATGACTGGAAATATGAAAGAATCAGCCATCAAGGAGATTATTTTACAAAACTCCCAACTTTCTGTTATTTTTACGCAACTAACCCTGGTCGAATATATTTACTTTCGGTATTAAAAATTCGAGAAACTATTCAGGAATACGGATCAGAAGGCCATTCAACCATAAAAAATGTTCCCTGGCTGCAAATTCAATTCAAGTGAGCGCGCGTCGTGTTTTTCCCTATATCCCCCATGCTAAGCGCTGCCGCGGTAGCCCACCATTTGCGGCGCGACCTCGAACGCGGCCGGACCGAAATTTGGTTCGCTTCACCACGGGCGCGAGCGGTCCAGTAGTTTTAAGTCTTTGGCATAAACAGGCCAACAGGGTGTTCTTTTTATACTCTGATTGTTACGGGAATGCGGCTGGCAGAAGGGTGGGCTCTACTCACACACACGCAGGCCTCACACACACAGACGCAGGGGATTAGGACGGACCACTGACCTGCCGCCTGAGTCATCACTGGCTCACAGAAATTTGACTATCAATTTTTTAAATTTTACCTTAGTTGTAAAATCTATTAATGCTTTTGACATTAGCTCAAAATGATAAGTAAAATGATACCAAACAATATATATTTTGCTTAAAAAATTTAGAAGTTACGAACATTTCAATACTAGAAGTTACGAATATTTTCATATTAACTATCATAACCGCGGGATTCCTTTCACAAAGGACTTGAGAAAACCTGAGATCTATCAACTTGTACGTCTGCATAAACCGCCGATGCCAACCTATGAAATCGACGATAAGGCTGCCAACGACGATAAACGTTTCTAACCAATCTGACTTTTTACTATCCCCATTAAGTAAACTATTTTTGTCATAATCATTTCGTGTTTGGACTCATTTTTCATGGAATTAAACAACAAATTTAGTGACACAAAGCTTTTTAATGTATATCTAACTTGAAATGAATTGCGATTTTGAGGTATCATACAGCAGGTGTTATATTTCTAGGTAGTGAAGGGGATCGGGACTTTCAGGCAATTAGGACGGTGGTGAGTGTGCGTGCGTGAGTCGTGAGTTGGGTCCCTCGCAGGTAGAGCCGAGCTCCAGCCGCACTCCCTTAACAATCAGACTATACTGCAGCTGTGGCCGGAGTGCCACGCCGCTCCCACAGCCGCATGTATAAACGTAGCATAACGACCGAAAACACAGCAACATGCTTTTCTAACATAGAGTGGTGACTCCATATATAACATAGAGCTCAGTGTGTCTATCGTGCCACGTGCCTGCCAGTAGAAAAAGTTTTTTCATACATAAACAGCTAACAGCTGTTTCCATTTTCTCACCTCCTCTCCACAACTGGTCAGCTGATCGTGGAAGGAAGGTTGGATGGATTGTGATTGTGACTGCTTGTTTCCTGTTTTGTTTTTATAAGTGGAAAATTTCTTACTTCAGTACTAACCGTTATAATAGATATGTTTTAAATCGTATTTCTAAATACGTGTTAATCAGAATAAGTGTAAAAGAATATTTCACCATCGTACATTTTAATACTGAAGAGCTTTGTTGATATCTAACCGGGTTTCAATGCTGTAGTTCGATGACAGAAGAGCAAACACAATTAAAACTGTCATTTAAACCAGAAGATTTAAACAGAACAACATCTATTGTATCCTTGTCCTCCTCTGGGATTTCTGAGGCAGATCAAAGTATTTTACCAGACGTGGCCTTTGCGCCAGGATCAAGTAATAGTGGCACAATTGATTCCCCAAGGACTAATCGTGAAAACCAACCCCTCTTGGGGAGGTTGGATGGTGACTCATGTAACAGCTTCCCTGGTAATTATTCAATTTATCATGTCCCTTTTAATAATAGTTTCAGGTATAGACTTGTTAATTAACATATGCTTAGCTGCTTTTATTCAGCAACAATAAGTTAGGCTCTGGTTTTGAGACCTTGGGATTGATTACATAACCTTGACTTGGTTTAGACCTATTTTGTTTCATAGCACCAGATTGTTGTAAAAGGCATTTTGTAGGCATTACCGATTTAATAGTATGGTTTGCATCCCTTTCAATTGTATAGTTATGGTGCAAAAAATAAGCCTCGAGGCCTACTTCAGATATTATTTTATACTTATCGTAGTTCAATTTGTTGACTGACAGGCTTTTGGATGGAATGTAATGTTTTTGTTATTACATTGATTTTGTTCATGTTTTGAATGCCTAACATTATCACAATAAAACAAACTGTTAATGGTGGACACACACACACACACATTCAAAAGATAGGAAACAGGTTGTACTTACAACTGACCAGGATGTGCATATTACCAAAACTCACCTATCCCATCAGTTCCATTTGTGCTGTCCCCTATTTATTAAATGTACATTATAAACTTTATCACACATTAATTATAGTTTTTAGCAGATTTAATATACACAACGATGTTCAGCTGCTGATGTCCCTGCTGGGTAAAACTAGCTGTAGGCCTTTATTAACTTTTATATTTTGTAAACTTGCCTTATTTTGTAATACAAAAGAAAATTAATTGGAAAGACTATTTTCTTTGTACTGCTGGTTACTTTATATAGGCTACGGCCATTGATAAGTAAATAAATAATAAGTAATTTTACCGCTAGAGATCCCATGTAATTCATGCTAGGTAATAAGTAAAAATTAGCATTAGTCCTATATTCAAATCTGTGTGAAACTGGCACACAGTTATTATTCAAATCATATTGAACTGTAGATTTTGCCTCTAAATTGTTCTACAGCTCTTATATAAGATAGCCTACTGAATGTAGGTTAATTAAAATATAGAGTTGCAGCAATTTTAAAAGTTCAAAAAGTGACTGCCTCTTGAATGTCCAACTTTAGAGTGTCAGTTTGCTCTGCTGTTTTACAGTATAATTTTAATAGTTCGACACTTGATAAACCGTAGCTTGACACTTGATATACGGTAATTTGACACTGCCGTATCAGTGTAAATACTGTGAGAGCCACAGAGCACGTGTGCTATAGGCTAGGCAGGGTAGGAGTGGGGACGAATTTTCCAAACAATGGTTTAAATTCTTTAACACATTAACTGCTGAAAAATAAGTGTACGATTCCCTATGGCGCATTATTACGCAATCGTGACAAAGAAAACGAAAAGTCACGGAATCCGGCAACGGCACCAACATGGCAAAGATTGAGATGTAAACAGATGGCGCACGCAGTAACAACCTTCCCCGTCCACGGCTAAGCTCACACTGACTCAATATATTTCAGTTGGTCTGGCGCCGACTTTTGTCGGCGCGCGCAGTGAACGTGTTAAGCTACAGTACACTACTATATTTTTATTTCCATTACTTTATTTTGAAGTGATTTTTATTGTATTTTCTTCTGTTAAGCAGATTATTAAAAGTGTGTGTTTGAATCTATACTTGTTTTCTTAACCTAATAATAAAACACTTTACCCTACATGTGTTTAGATGAGTATACCCTCACCAAGTAGGTTATTTACAATAACTTTAACATGTTCTCCGCTTTCGACCAACCCGGGCTGTGGACGGGCGCTGCGTAGTCGTGGCCTCCCCCTCTCTTGAAACTAAACCAGTCAGTGTGAGCTCAGCACTGGCTAGAGGCATGTGATTTGTTGTCTGCATGTAGTGTGGGTCCCGTAATGTTGTCGAGATGGCGTAGTTTTCGGATCCGGCGTTTTTCTCTTTTGGTGGTGGTACATTGTTTTCAAGTGTATTCTCATGATAGCACCCAGGAAAATTTCGGAATTTTTTTCAGCAGCCAATGTGTTAATAGTACCATCGGTAATCCATAATATTTGATAATCCGACAATCGTACCCCGGTCCCACATTAGTAGAATTATCGAGATTATACTGTAGTGATTTCATATTTAGATATACTTTAGCATATGTTGCATATGAAGTTGCAATGTGAAATTGTCAAGTACCTTAAAAACAAACACACCTTTCTTATGGAAAGGTAAATGATAGGTTAGGATAATTGTTGATAGGGCTATAAGGCTCTAATGGCATTTTACTAGACATAAAACAAGGTGCCTGCCTGTGCATTATTATTGTAGAATGTTAGGCTATTTGCAACTTGGGTGGGTTGTTGGCGCCAGGATCATTCCACGTGAAATCTCCTAGTTGTAGAATTAATGGTTACTTGACCATTTTAACATATTTATTATTTCCTCTCCATGTAGGTTTCCATCTTTTTACATGCATTAATTTTACATCTGGGGATTTTCTGACCCTTTTTGGGCCCAAAAACTCGAAATTTGAAAGATTAAACCTAAAAAAAGAGGTTTAGAGTTTGTTGAGAGTAGAATGATCTACTCCTCAGAAAAATAAAAACTATTTAATTTTTTTATTATTATGCGGTTTGGATTTATGCTTAAAAAGGTTATTTACTCTTTAAAGTCACTGACATATAAAAAAGTCTTAATTCATATTTCCACAATCTTTTGACACTGTAATCTTGTTGTTTGTTTGTTTGGGGGGATTAGGAGGCCCCAGCATAGCCGGCTAGGCACCCTTGATGCCAAATTACATATAACACAAGGCCCGCCTTTAATTTTTATATATAACTTAATTTTAGGTTGAATAAATTAAGCAACATTTTTGAGCAGCAAAAGTCTATCTTAGTATAGTATTAATTGCACTATGAAAGAACACTTTCTTAAGTTTATTTTTATCCAATACTGTTTGAAGTGTGCACTATATATACAATATACTATATATAAGTTACATATATGTTACCCTTGTCACAAGTCCAAACAATAACCAAGCTCTCCCCATGTACTCACCAGCATGTGATGAATGATAGGAGGGGAGGTCATGGGGGTCAAACCTCAGACCTTCATGTATTTTACCCATTTTTCACCGTGAAGTTAATTGTTTTTGACAGTTTATGTATTTTTTTCACTCATAACCCCCCCCCCCCCCCTCTAAAACGATAGTCTGTATCTGCCCCTGGATATGCCTGACACGATTCTCTTCCTCAGTTGTCCGATGTCATGGATTTTTTCTGAATACACAAAGATTTTAACATTTACTCACAAAAAATCTAGTCAAGTCAGTCTGGGCTCCTTGGTAGCAATATGATGCATCATGCGTAATGCATGATGGACACGGTTGCTATAATGCAATGGACACTATCTTGCTGAAAGAAAATTAACACTTTTTCTTCTTCAATATTAGCTGTGGAAAGATGTAGAATTCAGGCATATCACAATAAACGTCTCCATTAATTGCTTTCTATAAAGATTTTTTTCTAAACAGTAGATGATAAGGTTGTGCATCAGTCTGCATCAGTCATTGTCTTCGGGATAGACGCACTGATATTCGATAAATTCATGCGATGAATCAAATCCCCAAATCCTCCAGTTGTGTAAATTTACTGACCCATTATTGTGGAATGGAGTGTTGCCTCGAATGTAAACATAATATTTTCAAGAAGGAAGTTCTTTTCATTTATTGTTGTAAAGGTTTAGGGCTGTAATCCCAAAGTTTTTCACTCATTTAATTTCATGAAGAAGTTGTATCTTACATAGATGTAATCTAAGCCTCTTCTACACTACTTTGTCTACTGTAGACTTAGGTATTTCCAACTCTAAACTGACTTAGGCATGCATGCATTGCCAACTTGCCAGTGACTTTTTCGGGCTGTGAGTATTAGATGTTGGATCCGTTCCATATGTGTACAGACACTGACGGCCTGCCTTGTGACTTTCCCTTTAAGATTGCCTGTTTCCCAACACTTGCTTAAACCGCTTAATTGTAGGTTCAATATTGACTCTGATAATTACACTGAACTTGTAATTATTGAACTTGTTTCACTAAACCATATCATGCACTGCACTTTCTGCTGTGGTACAGCCCTGACTTCCGGGACTGGCCTGTTGGAAGTACAAATAAAATAAAATATTCTTTATTCCATCGTAAAATTGTACAAAATATACAATAATATATAGGCTATGTCAACAAATATTAATTCTAAGTTACTTAGACATAATTTGTGTCATAATATTCATCCAAATGGTAAAAAAAGTTTCAATAAATATTTCTTAATAACTAATTTAAAACTTGGCATAGGCAACTCTTTCACTTTATCTGCTAAATGGTTGAACAGTTTGATTGCATTAAATTTAAAACTAGCTTGAGTTACACTGTAAAAACATATGTCATTTTTTAGCTTAAAGCAATTTCTAGTTTCATAACTATGAAAATTAGTGTTGCAGGCAAAAAGATTCAAGTTGTTCTTTACAAATATAAGGCACTGAAAAATATAAATGCAAATTAATGGCATAATAGACAATCATATAAAAATAGGTCTACAGTGAGTTCGAGGTGGAACACCCGATATCATTCCAACAGCTTTTTTTTTTTTTGTAAAACAAACAAAGAGTTGGCATAATTACAGTTAGCCCACAGAATGGCACCATATGTGAGATGACAGTGTACAAAACTAAAATAAACTGTGACTAGAACTTCAACCGAAACAGACATTTTCAATTTCCTTATCATAAACACTCCTTTTGACAATTTGGTGCAATATAATCCGTATGAGAGTGCCATTTTAAATTGCTATTAATAACTACACCTAAAGATTTGCATGGAGTTTGAACAACTCTAGAATTGGCATAATATACTTCAAGGTTTTGAGTTTTACTGAGGTTAAGGGGGAACTCCACCCATAAAACAAAAAAACCCAAAAAACATTACGTTTGATTTTTTATCTAAATTTGTTCTACATTTCTTCCTGAACATTTCGATATATGACTCTTAAAGTAAATATGATTTTATATAGTAGTATTTTACCAATAAAGTAAGTACTATTATAGCAAGGGCTGGAACATACGGAGTGGCCATTGTATTTACCGAAAGTTGTAGTTTTCAGTGTTTATTTACTAGAAACAGTGATAGCTCAAGTTGTGTTATATGTAGGGACTTATTTTTTTATTTGAAAGAATATAAATTTACCTACAAATTGTAGCATGGGATTTAAAATTTTATGTCCAAAAGTATTTTAAAAATGTAACAAAATTAAAAAAGTTAATTTTTGAAAAAAATATAACTTTTTAAATGAATAGTATTTTTTTAAGCGCATGCTACAGCTTGTAGATAAAATTAGAAGCTTTAAAATAATAATAAAATAACAGTCTTATATGTAATACAATTTAAGTTACTTACACCTGCTCCCGTGATTAACGGTTTTCTCGATAACCCCCCCCCCCCCCTTAAGTGGGGTTGGTAAAACAGTAATATATGTTATTAAAAGTTATGTTTTTCAATGCTCTTTTATGTTGAATGAAGTAAAAAAAATATTTTGGGGTGGAGTTCCCCCTTAAGAGACAGTTTATTTGCCTTACACCAATCAACTCTGGTCTCAACTATATTTATAGTGACTTAATTTTGTGACCCTTTTGCTGTCTTAAAATTTAAACAAACATCATCTGCATACATAAAACAAGAAACATGGTCATTACACACATTATAGGGCAAATCGTTAACATAAATAATAAAAAGGAAGGGTCCCAAAATAGACCCTTGCGGAACTCCATGAGAGTAAGCTTCAACTCAGACAAGGAACCATTGTAATATACAGCTTAATACCTACTACTTAAATATGATTCAATTTGCCACTGAAAATCTTAAATATGATTCACAGCCTGGTCACTGAAACCTAAAAACTCTAATTTACTTAATAAGATTCTATGTGACACAGTGTCAAAGGTCCTTGAGAGATCAAAGGACTTTGAGCAGACACTGTACCTGCCTCATATCCATAGTCTCTAAGGTATCCTGAATGTACATTAAAATTGCCTCAGTTGTCGACCGATTCTTTAGAAAACCAAACTGCATACTAGATAACAAACCATTCATTTCCAGAAAATTTATAATTTGCCATGAAAATAATCTCAAGGACCTTTGACAGTGTGGGAACCAAAGCCACTGGTCTATATTTACTTAAATTATTGTTATCTCCTTCTTTTAAAAATGGGGATAATCTTAGACACTTTAAGCTTCTCCGGAAACGTATTACTAGATATACATTTATTGACAATATGAGCCAAAACCTCACAAAAGTAATCGCTACCAATCTTAAGTATCTGAGAGTTGATGTTAAAAATATCTAGGCTACAGCTATTACTCAATGAGTTAATGGCCTCATAGACCCCTTCAACAGAAACTTCACAAAAATCTAATTTTGGATCAATAAAAGGCACATTATTTATGAAATTATCGACACTGTTTATGCTATCAAGTATATTACTATCAATGTCATCAATACTACTTAGTTGAACGTTTCAGCGTTCAAATGTGAATCCTCAGCTAATTTTACCGCAGGTAACCTATTGGCAGATATATTATTTCTGATAATACTCCAGATCTCTCTAGGTTTGTTACAAGCTTTGGAAATGCAACATTGCTTTGCAATGCTTTGCATCATTAAACATCTATTTAGCCACCTTAACGTGTTTATTGTAAACATTCATCAAATTGGTATACCTGTCTTTAAAAACGTTAAGGCCAGTCTCTTTGCTGAGGTAAAACAATTCCATGCATCTATCTTTTAGATTCCTAAGATCATTAGTATACCAGTTACCACTAGGCCTGTATAACTGAGAATTACCAACTCTTTTTAAAGGAAAACAACAATTTATATATAACATAATTAAATTTATAAATAAGAAAATCTTAACATTTACATTACACAATCTATATCATGCTAGTTTAAAGTCTTGATATAGCCACGAAACAGAAAAATATTATTGTCATTTATCTGTCTCTTGAACTGTGTTCTTCCATTAGGCCTAGGCTTACTTTGTGGATGATTGGACAACTGATCAAAGGTGAGGACACCACATAGTGATCCGAAGCAGTAGTTGGCAAAACAGTAGCCTTCCATCGGGTGGAGTGAAGATTAGTTATATAATTATCGATACATGAGCATTCGAGTATGTTAGTTAAACTTGGTCTTGTTACAACATCTCTAAGCATCAGGTTAAGACCAAAACTAGAGATTAAGTTACAAAAATCTCTACCGCTAGAGCACTAGATATCCTTCACATCAATATTGGATGTCCCCTGCAATTAAAACATCGCAATTCATATAAATCACCATTTGGAAAAGTTCCTCCAGGTTTTGCATAAACAGCTTAACATTATATTTATCAGGGATTCGATAAATACAAGCCAATAAAATCTTAGGATTGTTCAAAAAGGCAGCACTTATTTCTAAAACTTTTTCCAATGTTAAATTATTGACACTAGGCACAACAGTCCAATCAACAGCGTTATCGCACCTTGCGAATATAGCAGAACCATCTCTATGAATTAAAGGTCTGCTGAAACTAGAACATAATAGGAAGTTGTCAAATTTGAGTGTATTGATCTCAGATTCCAAGAGGCAATGTTTAGTAACAAACACAATATCACTCAGTAAATCCTCATCAAATAATTCAACAAAGTTAACCTTATGACAAAGGCCACGACAGTTCCACAGCAATGTATTCAGAACAAAAGTAGGCTCGAGCCTAGGCCTAGTCCCATTCTACTCAACACCAACATTAGAAAAATACCTGTCAGACTTGCTATTATTTACATCTAACTTTACCTGTTCACACAATTTTATGTCACAACCAGAGACTGATTGTCCTGTGAGTTTAAAGACTTCCTTTGTTTAACAACAGACTTGTTTACAAAAACACCTTTTGGCCAAAAGTCATGTTTAAAGACCGCATTTTCAACCCTACATGGAAGGGTTCTTCAAAGAAGGGGGAATCTTCAAAGAAGAGTACTCATCTGGATATTTAGGCTGGACCCTTTTAGCTTTAAATGTATCATTACTAATTTTAGTTGATAGAAATGATTCTAAGTCCTCACATTTAGTTTCAGTTGTCAGTCTAGTAACAAACAAACAGGCCTTTTTCTCCACTGTTTTAAAGTTATCATCACTTGACAAACTGCCCATAGTAAAATTATGTTTATGTTTCTGTCTGACGTCGCCCCTACGGCCATCTCGATTTTCCAATCTATGAAGACATTGTTTTTCTCTCTTAGAAATAGCAAGCTGAAAAGTGACAGAGTCCGAGTCCTCAAAGGGACTTTTTAACCCGTTTACCACATCAACGTCAACTTCTTTGATTTCCCCTATGCCATCTCCCTCACTCTTCGTACTCTTAGCAGAACTCATTCGAGGTTCTGACATTAGAAGAAATTAAGGTGACGAGCACTTTTTAACACCATGTCCACCAGAATTTGATCTACTACTCCCTGTCCGTTCATGATTGTTTACAATATCCACTAATGTCAAATTATGACTACTAGGGTTAACTTTAGATTTGTCATTAGAATTAATAATCCGTTGATTAAAGATACCAGCCAACTTTTTCTGCTTACCACTAGCAATAAACGAGCCACATAAATTAGATTTTAATTTACTTGCATACAATTCATTTTCCACTTTCTTTAAAACAACATTGCCAATATTTTCCTCCTGGTTCTTCAAGGCATTCCTCAGCTTCCCATTTTTCTCAAATATACTTAAATGTTACTTGTTCATTCACATTGTTTTGTTGGGGTTTTACAATCGCTTTCCTCGTCACTTTTAATATTAGTCTTACCAAGAGTATATAATGGTGATTCCATTGCAGATAGCTGCCTACAGAGTTCACACATGAAAAAGGCTTTAGCACCTAATTCTTTGAAATAATTAAATTTCTCATTTGATAGACCCGCACAGTTCATATGAAACCACAACTGACAATTATTGCCAAAACACTTGATACATTTACTATTTTTCGCTGCATTTCTCCCACACACTTACATACAACAATTACTTGATGCCATCTTGTAATCCCATCTTATGTATGAAATACAACTACTCCAGTAAATATTATATCAGAATTTGGAAATGTTGATCATATGTTTTTTATGTTCGTTATGAAAGGCTTTAGGTTTAAATCAAATAAACCTTTTGAAATATGTAGATACATGTGAAAAATGAGAAAAATCATCTGTAATTGTTACATAATATCGCTCACCATTTAGAGTTGGAACATCTACAGGTCCCCAGACGTCAGTGTGAAAAAGTTCCCCGATACGTGTTGAACGAGGTCCCTGAACGTTTTTAAAGACATTTCTGGTTGCTTTACCTTTCTTGAAGGAGTCACAAGGAGTTTTCGAATAGCCTATGGCAGACAAAGTAATTGTGACCCTCTTCTGTGAAGGTGACCAAGACGTAGATGGCATAGGTCTTCATCAGAAGACAATGATAATCCAGTGCTCGCTTTTGGTTTTCGTAAGCAAAATCTTGCACTTGAAAAGTAGGTTATTTTCTTTGTCATTTGTGCAAAACCATGATTAAATTTTACACTGAAACCGGCTTTATTAATTTTTTGAACAGAGAATAAATTAAATGGTAATCCATCTACAATTAGTGCTTCAATACTGATTTGTATTCATTGGTACTTTGTTTATCCTTTGATTACAATACACAACCAGTTTTCCCTGTCTTTTGGCTTCCATAGTTTGTCCACTAGTAACTTTCAACTTAATTGGTATGATATCTGCGACATCCGTCATATATTTCTCCATTGAGAAACAAACCAGATTATTAGTTGCTCCAGAATCAACAATGAAATTAACTTTACCTTCTTCTTGAACATTATCAACTGTAGTTGAATAAGCAGTGAACTTTATGGACGAAGTACTAGTGTAGTCTACCCAATCTTGCTCAGCCACATTAGCATTGTGATTACTGTGATTATTCCACCTTTTACCATGAAAACTACCTCTTGATCTCCCCACTGATTTATTTTGATATCATTTTTGTTGATTATTAGACCCCTCAATTTTGTGATTACCTTTTGGACTCTTATTTTGGTAATGATCAAAGTTACCACACTTAAACATTACTTTTCCCAGATTTGATATTGAAAGAACATTTAGGCTACTTTTCACAAAATAAAGTGTAAGCGTGGATGATGTTGTTTCTAAGACTGTAATTACTGTGATGTCATATTTCTAAGGAATAGTCGACAATAAATGACATACCTTGTTATCTTCACCCAGCTTTGTATCAGTTGATTCAAGGTCTCTAATCAGTGCATCAAACTTCATGAAATGGTATTGCAAACTTGTACTTGCATCACATTGGAGAGTTAGGAGCTATCTTCTTATGTACAATCTTGATAAGGTGCTCTTACATTCAAAGATGTTCCTAAGTGATTTTAACATGTCATATGCAGTCTTGGCATCTTTGATGTAATCCAAATGTCGATCTGTGATACATTGTAGGAGGGCTGTTCAGAAAGTAAGTTCCGTTTAGGTGTAAAAAAATACTCAATGGATCTACAACAAATTTATTATATACATCTTAAAGAGCGTGTCTTAAACTATTTTTTGACTAAATTCCCACTAACATTTAAGCACTTATCATACCTAGGAACAAGCTTTTCAATTCCCACTGAAAAGAATTCTGCCGCCTGTGCACGTAGCCACCCGTTGACGCCATTTTTCAGCCCGTCATCATTCACAAAGCGCTGTGACCCAAGCCATTTTTTCATGTTAGGGAACAAGTGAAAATCACTTGTCGCTAAATCAGGACTGTAAGGTGGGTGATCAAAAACATCCCAACCAAAATGGTCCAGAAGCTCACAAGTTTTCGCTGCAGTGTGAGGACGTGCATTATCGTGAATGAAAACAACACCACCGGTCAACATGCCGCGCCTTTAGTTCTGGATTGCCCGCCTCAGTTTCTTAAGCGTTTCACAGTACACTGTTGAGTTAATTGTAGTGCCCCTTTCTAAATACTCAACCAATAGAACCCCTTTCCTGTCCCAAAAAACAGTTGCCATGAGTTTTTCCTTGAGAATGTTTGTCGGCATTTGATGGGCCTTCGCGGTGTGACCCCACTCCATTGATTGTTTTTTTTGTTCAACATTCACATAAGAAACCCATGTTTCATCGCCTGTCACTATGTGATCAAGAAGTTCATCGCCTTCTTCGTCGTATCGCTCCAGAAATGTTAGGGCAGCACCCATTCTGTTCATTTTGTGATCAGTTGTGAGCAATTTCGGCACCCACCGAGCACAAAATTTGTGGTAACCAAGATTTTCAGTCACAATGTTGTACAGAAGAGTGCGTGAAATTTGGGGGAAACACTCTGAGAGGTCTGTAATAGTGAACTTCCTGTTCTCTCTAACCTTATCATTAATTTTGTCCACAAGATCGTTGGTTACCACAGATGGCCGGCCACTTTTCTCTTCATCATGAACATTCGTGCGTCCTTCGTTAAACAAATGGCACCATTTCCGAACTGCACTGTCACTCATTATGTTGTTTCCGTAAACAGAACACAGTTCACGATGGATTTCAGCAGGTTTAATTTTGTTTGCCCAAAGAAACCGGATAACTGAACGCACTTCACAGTCAGCAGGGTTGTCAATTGCGGCGGCTGGACTGACGCTCGTGGCGTCACCAGAGACGGCGGCAATGGCACTTGCGGCGGCCATTTTGAATTTAGATTGGAGCGCGCGGAGCAGTCCGTTCAACCTTCTTGGCGTACGGACAGACGCCTACTGAGCCAGACTACTCAACACCGCAGCGGTCACACTTCTACCCCCTCTCCTTTACTCGCTAGCCACCAACGGAACTTACTTTCTGAACAACCCTCGTATAATGACTGACCTAGCATTTGCATATTGTGCCAAAGTTTCTTTCTTCTGTTTTTCTGGAAGTTTATCTATGTCTTCAGTGCTTTATTCCATTTGGGTGACTTTCATGACAACTTTTTCATCAAGAGTACATTCCAATCTGAATTTCCAGTTTGAAAAATTTGAATCAGTTGGGGAAGATTTATTAAAGTTCACATTTTAATCAGACATTAAAAAAATAGAAATTAGATTATTTGTGCCCATCAACCTAAAGAAATTATTAAAAGCAGTGCAATGGATCTATTTTTGTATTAATACAAAACATAATCAAGATAAAACAATAAAGCCATTTTATTTAAACCTGAAGCCTTTTATAACCAATGTTCCATATTGTGAGCTAATTGGAAGTCTAGTCTAAGCAATGATTTCAATACCTGATATTTCATTTGCAACATCGTTTCTTGGAAGATTTCTAGACAAACCAACACTGACTGCATGGAAAGCAGCAAAAAGGATTTTGTGATACATAAATAACTAGTTGTTACCTGGCAGACGTTTTCATGCCTTTGACTATCTATTATACAAATTCCCTAAGAAATTTCTTGTGTGCAGCAAAACTATTTTATTTATGAACCGATTTTGATGATTGAGGTGTCAAATTAAAGGGATTTCTCTATAGAAGTCATGGAATAACTTTTGTCTCCCTCAGTTCAATGTGCTTCGCCCCATTGGACTTTAAAGTTTCCATGTTAATTCTTATGAGCAATATGTTTAATAGATCAGAAACAGATGTAGTTGCAGCAACAATTTTAATCAGCTGTTCATTCCTGAATTCTTTGTGCGAAGCACGGGTAATCAGCTAGTTCCCAACTAAAACTATATCACAAGATCACCTGTTCAAGTAAACAGGTCATTAGCTTTTATGTAACTAACAATATCTTTAAATAAGGTTTATATGGGAACCCTTTTGGGCCTCTTGGGAGGAACCCAATTGAGTTAGGACGAAATGGATGGCTTAAAAACCTCCTCCGTGAAATTTTACATATATATACCAAGTTGCATGGCAAACGGTCCAACAGTGTCCGAAACAAATAATTTTTCATGGGTCACAGGTTAAATTATTATTGGAGAAAAACTCAAAAATGTAATTTTCTGTGTCCGATTTTGATGACTATAGAAACAAAGGGAAATGTTACATCAAAGTGACAATTTATCCCTTAAAATATGTATTGCTATTATTTTTTGGGGTTTAACGTTCAATGAATTTTAAAATCAAGGAGTTTATTAGATCAAAATTTAGCACATAAACTACAATTTCACTATCATATTTAGAGGTCTCAAGGTTATATTAATCGTGAAAAAGAATCAAAAATATTATATTTTTTGTTTATTTTTTGTTAAATTTAAAACTATGGACCTTGGTGCATCAACAATACATCTAGTATCTCTAAAACATGTATTTTCACAATTTGTTTGGTATCTAAGTTTGGACCAGTGAGATAAAGAACAAACGAATTACACCAAACGTATTACGAAGAACAAACGTTTTAGCGAATTTCCCCGTTAGGGAAGAAGCTGTTACCGTAGGTCTCATGGTAAGACTTAAGCCCGAGGCCATGATAACTTTTTATTTTGAGGTCCCCAGATGCCAAAAACACCATTCGTTCAAATTTGTATATACGTGTCCGTAAGCACGATAACTCTTGCATAAAAGGTCCGATCTTAATGAAATTTGGTGCAAATGTGTAAAGTACCATTTATTTGAACGAGTTTGAAAACCAGACAAATCGCACCATCGGAAGGGGGGTTTTGTACCCAAAAAATGGGTTTTTTGGGGTTTCCACATGTAATGTTTATTCAAATCAAATTTTATTTGTTACCATTGAATTCAGCATAAAAAAACAAACAATTTGGTATTTTGTTCATTGCTCTACATCAATTGGTTACCGAGATATTGAAAGTGCTAAACACAGAACGTTGTCTTTTGTTATTCTTATGAAGAAAAAGAAAAATGTTATATCTCACTTATTTATGGACATAAATTGACGAAATTTGGTATATGGCTTCATCTGGTTGTGGTTGATTGTTGTTTGCACAAAAAACAATTTTTTGTCTATGGTTCCCGTAGCAGCAAACCTAGGTACTCGGTCCCCATCTTATTCTTATGGAAAATAATTAAAATGTTATATATCGCTTGGTTATGCATGTATATGGATGCAACTTGGTATGTGACTTCACTAAGATGAATTATGTTGATATTTTCATGAAAACTCATTATTTTGTATTCCTTGTTGCAGCAAACCTGTGTACTCATCCCCAATGTTGTTCTTATAGATTAATTAAAATTTTAAATATCGCTTGTTTGTGAATATATTTGTTATGAATCCTGTTAAGTGGCATAATGTGTTATGTTATATATTCATTGGAAATTCGCTGAGTATGCAGGTTTGCTGCGACGTGGGGTATTTTATAAATATAGATACAAACCATTTGATACTCAAATTCAAGAAAAGGCAAAATGAAGAATGTGTTGAGGGTTATGCTGATGCAGTTTGGGGAAATGATACTACTGAATTGAAACGATACTACTACTAATGAAACAGAAATACCCTTGTTGCAGCAAACCTGCATACTCAGAGCGAATTTCAAACGGTACTTCACTATGTCATGAAGCCACTTACCAACATTCATTAAAGCATATTCATAAATAAACGAGATATGACATTTGATTATTCTCTATAAGAAAAACATTAGGATTGAGTAAGCAGATTTGCTGCATCAAGGACCACAACAATTGGGTGTTTATGCAAATACCAATGGATCACTACCAGTTGAAGCAACATACCAAGTTTTACCAACTTATCATCATAAACAAGCAAGATATCACATGTTTCTTATTCTCCATAAGAATAACATTATAGCTTCCAAGTACGCAGGTTTGCTACCATGGGGACCACAAAAAATGGGTTTTGTATGCAAATATCGGTAAATCCCAACCATATGAAGCCACATAACAAGTTTCATTAATATATGTTTATTAATAAGCGAGATATATGTAATTTTACATATTCTCCATAAGATTAACATTGGACAACGTACTGTGTTTAGCACTTTCAATTTCTCGGTAACCAATTGACGTAGAGCGATGATCAAAATACCAAATTTTTTTAAAGCTGAATCCAATAGTGTAAAGTTTGGCTTCAAAATGATAAAAAAAAAAAAAAAGCCAAAACTGTTTGGCTTCAATTAGGAATTATATGTAAAAAGGTTAAAAAACACATTTTTGGGGTACAAAACCTCTCTTATAATAGTGCAATCTACCTGGTTTAAAAACTCATGAAAATAGATGCTGCCTTACAAGTTTATACCAAATTTTATCCACGGACTATTTTGACGAAAGTTATTGTGCCTACGGACACACACATATATATGAATTTGAACGAATCTGGGGGCCCCAAAACTAAAAGTTATCATGGTCCCGGGCCTAGGTCTTACCATGCCGACTACGGTAATCTCTTCTTCCCCATAGGGAAAATTCGCTGAAAGCATAACTGGCAATGTAATTTATCAATTTGGAAATCTAGTGCCCTGGACTTTGAAGAAGCAAGTTGTTGCTTTATCAACTGCCAAAGCTGAATATTTGGTTGCAGCACACTGTGCAAACGAAATTATGTATGTCAGCGGATTGGCTCATGACTTCAGACAAGCAGAAAAAATTCCAGTTTTAAACGTTGACAACCAGAGAGTGTGATTGCAATGATAAAAAACTATAATAACACCAAGAGATCCAAACATATCGACATTATAGCTCATTTTATCAAAGATATTGTCACTAAGGGTATTGTGGAAGTTCAAGATATATCCTCAGATAAGAAAATAGCAGACACGTTCACTAAGTCGTTGTGTAAAGAGAAGTTTGTTAAGGTCTTAAAAGCCATAAGTTTGTTGTAATTTTGTGATTGCAAAATTACATAGAACATATAGAACAATTTTAAGTTCTATATTAGTCAATAACGGACTTAAAATTTAATGGGGGTGTTGGAAGTTCAAATACAACTACTCCAGTAAATATTATATCAGCATATGGAAATGTTGATCATATGTTTTTATAATTGTTGTGAAAGGCTTTAGGTTTAAGTAAAATGGTTTCATTGTTTTATCTTAATTATGTTTTGTATAAATACAAAAATAGATCCACTGTACTGCTTTTAATAACTTCTTTACGGCCACTTGCCACTCACCTATGCACGCTAAGGTGGCGACACTCAGGTATGAGTATCCACCTGAGACAGAATATAAGCAATGCAACACAATACAAACACTGCATGCTTTTAACTGATTCTGTTATTTCATTATGGTTTTTTTTTGGTCCAAGGAGTTGTTTCATAAACACCAGGTTATAATATAATTAAATGAAATATACAATGTACAAGTATTACAGTGTTACAATAATTCTAGTTAAAATGTTGAATGGCATTACCGGTAATTGAAACATTATTTGATTTAAGTCTTATAAAATACAAGCTGTTATTTGCCTGTGATCACAAGTAAAGTGATATTTACAGAATATACTTTAAACATTTTGATTTCAAGGGGTACCGTGAGTTATTGAAATTATTAATTCTGGAGAATGACTTGATTGTTATACAATTTCAAGTCAATAAGACAGATAGAGTTATTGAAAAGGGAGCAAGTCATCTCAGTTGAGTGCTGTACTTTCTGCATAATTGTTGATATAGTAATTTTGAAGACCAGGGCTACACCATTTTTAGTACACTACTACCTTATCTCGTTACTAAATTCCAGATCAATCATGTCGGTCCTGTGGCGACATTATGTGTATAAGATTAATATTGAAACACCGAAGGTCAGTTGAGGGAGAGCCCCAAAGGGTTTTTTAGACAGGAGACCAATTTATAATTGTGTTGTACTACTGAATTTCAGCTTAATTAATCTGGTTGACTAGTTGATGCTTTGAGACAAAAAGGCAGAGGGGCTTTTCAATTGGGAGAAAGCCTAAGATCTAATCTAGTGAATTACCAATCATCCTATGAAATTTACCTTGGTCAGTCCAGTAGTTGATGTGTAATAGTAAACCTGGGACTTTTAAAGGGCAGTGAGGCAATGATTTTGCAAGCGGGGTTCTTCTTACCGATTGAGGTGTATATGATCATTCTTATTCCCAAACGTTGTCTCAAAATAAATGTTAGGAATAGCCAATTGGTTTAGATTGTGTGTATTATATTATACATGGCACTACTCCCACTCCAAAAATCCCATGGGGCTCCACACCACCAACTTTTAAAATTATGCTTACCGGTACCATCTCGCATCTACTACTGTACTGATGGAGCTGAAGTTTGGTAGGAAGATAGAGATAATACAATCAAAGCATATATAGGCCTACTCCTGATCAAAATATTATTTAGGGATTGACCTGAAGTTTCTGCTTTATTCCCATGCTACCCATCACAACCAACTACAGAACCGAGAAAGCAGGGTAAATTTGAATTAAAAATTATAAAAGTTCCACAGGGTTCCACCCCACTGGCATTCTTATTTATGTTTACTAACACATGTCTAATCCTGGAATGGTGGAGTTGAAATTCGGTAGGAAGATTGGTACATGAGAATTAAACATATATACCCGTTTAGTGAAAATCTTGGGGCTCCACCCTACTGGAATTTGAAATGTGCATATTTGAAATTGTCAGTGTTAACCTTGTAGAATAATGATTTAACTTGAGTTTCCATGGTAACAATATTTTTACAACAGGAAGAGAAACAGGATTCAACGGTAACTAAAATAAACAGTATTTGGAAACTGACATACTTTCTCCCTTTTAGCCCTCCCTTTTATTAACACGTTCGCTACCAGCCGCCGCATATATGCAGCGGCCGGGTCACTCTGACAGTCTACGAAAAAAATCATGAACTTCCCTGTAGACTGGTCCTAGTCCTAGCTACAGACCAAGCGCCGCATATATAAGGCGGACTATCCCGTAGACCGTGCCTAAACCATCTAACCTTTAAAATAGACCGTTGCGAAGAAATTTCTCATTTAATATCAAGAAACCAACGCCGCAGTTCTGCGGCGGCAGTCTATTTTAATGAACCTAGCCGCCGCAGATCTGCAGCGTTGGGCTATGAGTACGCCACGCCCGCCGCAAAATTGAGGCGGCAGTCTGTGGTTACGATTTTTTTAACATTGTGGTAGCGAACGTGTTAAGGGGCAACATATTTTGAATTTCCTCTGTTGGACAAGCATATCAAGTTTGAACTAAATTGATCAGTAAATAAGAGAGAATTAGTAATTTTGTTATTCCCCATAAGGATAACATTGGACAACGTACTGCGTTTACCGCAAAATGAAAATTTAATTTTTCTCCGCAACCAGCAATCGTAGAATAGTAATTCAAAATACTAAATTATTTAGTTTGTTGAGCTCTTTTTAATGGTTAGTAGTAATATTTTTTTATATTTAGGTTTTTTTAGGAAAAATAAGAAAAAACTGAATTTATGATGTTTTGAATCCTGTAATTTCTGAACCTGAATTTTTACAGAATTTTTGGTAGAGTCATTTTGTTGGAAAACTAAAGATCTACAAATGACTCTTTAATCGTTCGTAATTAAAATCGTTAGAGCCGTTTTTGAGAAATTTGGATTTTTCATGTTTTTTGGCGGTTTTTGGGGAATAATTACCCTTAAAAATCAAAAATTAAAAAAAATGAAAATAATGCTTGGAGATATTGTGGATTAGTACCTACATACCAAATTGCATACAAATCGGACCATTGGTTAGGGCTCTAGCTCTGTACACATCCATACAGACAGACACATAGACATCACGTAAAAATCACTTTTTTGGATTCAGGGAGCACCAAAACGAATATTTCCACTAACAACTCAAATTCAAAAATTTGGACGAAAATACTTTCTCCATATACTATGTATAAGGGGGAGAAAGTAAAAGATTACACAAACTAAATCATGACTGGTATGACTTGACAAAAATAAAAACATCATTGCTATTTAAAAACTTTCACAAAAATCCATGTTTTATTGTAAATGTATTTTAAAGCTTTATAATAACTAGCTGATTACCTGTGCTTCACACAAAGAATTCAGGAATGAACAGCTGATTACAATTGTTGCTGCAACTACATCTGTTTCTGATCTATTAAACATATTGCTCATAAGAATAACATGGAAACTTTAAAGTCTAATGGGGCGAAGCACATTGAACCGAGGGAGACAAAAGTTATTCCATGACTTCTACAGAGAAATCCTTTTAATTTGACACCTCAGCCATCAAAATCGGTTCATAAATAAAAGAGTTTTGCTGTACACAAGAAATTCCTTGGGGAATTAGTATAATAGTTAATATTTATTTTATGACAATGGTTTAAAATGTATCAGAATTTACATAAAAATTAATTGATGGGTAAATTTTTAAACTAGATAATAGGCCTGAGTTCATACTTACATATCCCACATAGTCCTGAGTGACTGCTTGATTTTGCAGCATAGGACCGGTCAAAATGTTTCCTTCACCAAGAAGGGAGATTGTCGACAAGGTTAAGGCTAGGATACCTGGACATAGGCTCTTGGTGGAGAATGTTTTGACAAGAATAAACAGCAGATTAGTTTGAGGGAATGTTTTGGAAACCATTCCAACATTTGCCAAAGTGAAATGAGAAACTGTACAAACTCATCCCATTGTGGCTGGCTTGGGATGAAACCCAAAAACTGTACAAACTCATCCCATTGTGGCTGGCCTGGGATGAAACCCAAAAACTGTACAAACTCATCCCATTGTGGCTGGCCTGGGATGATACCCAAAATCTGTAGAAACTCATCCCATTGTGGCTGGCCTGGGATGAAACCCCAAAACTGTACAAACTCATCCCATTGTGGCTGGCCTGGGATGAAACCCAAAAACTGTACAAACTCATCCCATTGTGGCTGGCCTGGGATGAAACCCAAAAACTGTACAAACTCATCCCATTGTGGCTTGCTTGGGATGAAACCCAAAAACTCCCAAATGTGAGTTGCAATAGTTGCTACGTACTCAGTTGCATTTTTTCAATAAGTTTTGTTTGTATTCTTCTTTACAACATTTTTTAAACTATATTTACAGTTTATTCTTTATGGCATAAATGATTTGAATATTTTATACTCTAAGATAGTTTTAATTATTTGAAAGATCTTGTTCATTTGTAATTAAAACACTATTTTATTGTTTTTGTAAAAAGTTATGTTTAATAATTATTTAAAAAATAAATTGTTCTTGGTTGGATTATATAATGAGTCGGAAGTTTTACATATGGCAAGAAAAAATCAACTTGCTTATTATAGAAACTCGGTATTTGAACCAAAGTGATTAATGCACATTTTCTTAATAAATATTTTTGCTAGCAATTTGAGTATTTGATTAATAATTCTGTGGCATGAACCTCAAGCTGTTTATAAAATAAAAACAACGTCTAAAACCAACATTTGTCATTAATTTTTGTATTTTCAACTTTTGTTAACAACCTGCATTGCTAACAAACATTTTAGAAAAACATTTTATTTTACTAACACAATTTTAAACACAATTTGGTGATGAACTAGCTATACAACAAATTTTGAAATTGATTGCAACACATAATCTTACCTTCGCCCGAGATAATTCGGTCAAGTTGTTGTGGGTTGTTGGTTGGTGCTGCAGTGGCAGTGTCAGTGGAGAGTCTGGCCTTGGCTCCACATAACCTCACAGTGTATGTGGAGCCACTTGTGTGCAAACAGTGATAGTAAGCATATGTTCACTGTTGGCTCGTATTTGCCTTTAAATTTACCACACTGTTGGTTTACTATGTGGGAATGACTGGGCGAGTATTGGAGGAGTGGGTGAAAAATACGATAAACGCTGGGACTGTAAAGAACTATGGGACTTCTGAAGGTTTGTTTTAAGGTTTCTATATATTAGGTTCCCTCAGTAGGCCTTCCTGTTTTGTTGGTTAGTGAAATATATAAACCAGTTCAACTTACGAAGGCTATATAAATATCTCTTGTCAGCAGTTCCAGAATGTACCGAAAGTGTTATGGATGTTTTGGTTTTACGCCATTTTTAAACACATGAACAGGACACTAAAATCCACTTGCATCAGTTCTAGTCTTCTGTTGTGGTGTTTGAGAATGGCTTGAAGCCAAACATATTATGAAACATTTTGGATCTTGGAACTACTGACTTATATATACTTAATACGTTTAATTTCAGTTTGGGACTAAATACATGAATTTTAATAAAAAATAAATAACAGCTCAACACAAAACCAAAATTGTATAAAATGTTAATTTATTTAGTCTCAAATAGTCTTAAATATATCTTAGATGCAAAGAAAGATATCTTTGTAAAAAATTAATTTGTTTTTATTACCTTTTCTCATTAGTAGACTCTGTCAACTATGACAATACATAAATTGAATAGGTAGTTATCAAAATTATTATTTAAACAAATAAAAATTAAGAATTGGAAGGGTTATTAATTTCTCTGGGCCACCATAAGTAATTAAATTAATAGCTTTACAATAAACTAAACTATAATGCATCATGTAGTTTTATGGAACGACGATATGCTCAACAATTTTGATAGTGCACAGTGCACCCATTGTTATTAGACAATTGAGTTTTAATAAGTAGGTTATTCTAGATATGGTAATAAGTGCCAAGCCAGCAGAGCGTATACAGGTGGATGTGTTGGCAGTGATGTAATGCTCTACAATTGAAGATGCCATAGTTGTTTGAATTTAGCTTGGTTTAAAATATCTGAATGAGTTTAGGGATTTAAGTTAATATTGCTCAATTAACTTAATTGATAAAATTCTTCTCCAAACACATTTTAAATTGTTGATGTTAATTACTGTACCATATGTTTCTCAATGGACAAATAAGTACATTTGTTATGCAATTGTTTCACCGTGACAATAATGGTTGATTGGCTTCATTACCGTTATAGTGAGTATTTACTGAACAGCATTAGAGTTTTTTTATTAATTGTTCATTTACTTAGAATGTTTTAAATCCTGTTCAGGTTCTTGTCTGCACAAATTGTACTAGTATAAAAGAAACATATTTTCTCTAAAATTTGTAAAGTTAATCTCCAAAGACAAAGTTGTTAGTTTTCATCTTCTTATATTGCTATGTCCCACAACTATCTGGACAAAGGTATACAGCACTATTAAAACAGTTGACGTAAGTTTGATTGAGTTCGGTTCCATAGTTTTTAAAATATGAACTTTAAAGTGAAAAACACATACATACAGACAAATGGAAAACTTTGTATGCTAGACCTATGTTCATGTGATAAAATGTGTTTGTCATGGACCAAGGAATAAGGAAATATATAAATAAGGAAAGTAATAATGCTATATGCCTTTGTCCAGAGAGTTACGAGACACCCTGGGTATATTGTTTATGGAATAAAAAACAACAGGTTTCCCATAAGAAATACATAGGAAATTTGTAAAAAAAATAAATTTAGCCACCCTGAGAAAATTGAGACATCTATAAACAACTAAACCTAGGGTTATACTGATCAAATTTTAATGTTTGACAAGTCTTTGCAAACTTCCGAGTACGTAAATTTGTAAACAATCGTAAAAGTTAGTAATTTGTTAAGATATATGTGTAACAAATTATATCTATCTCATATTTTATATCAAATTTCTTTTAAGTTCGTGTACGCAAATTTGTAAAACATCTCAAAAGTTAGTAATTTGTTTATAACATAGGCATACCAAATTATATCTACCTCATGTTTTATATCAAATTTTTAAAAAGTTTACCGATACTAACTAAGTGGGTTTTATATATTTTAAAGAAATTCATAGCAGCTTGTAATAAATTGGTTTGGACTTGCAGAATATCTACCATCTACTTTGGTCGATTTCCCAATACAAATTTTTGTTGATTACGCACAAACAGGTAAAAAACCTAAATGACCTCAGAATTTGCAGTTCTATCTTTTGGAAAATAAAATGTGTTCAAGGGAAATCTTTGCAAAACTAAATCTCGAGTTCCACCAGACGGATTTTAAAATTTAACCCTTCATTGGAAATAGACATATTATAATTGAAGCTGTCATATTACAGTATCATAGGGGATTTGGGAAACAGTCTTGTTATCGAGGTACTCTTCTAGTCGAGGTTCGCGATATCAAGGTGGTGTAGACTATAAGTCGTGCTGTCAAGGTTACTGGTTTCTCTAAATCCCCTTTATAGCACGTGCATTTTGGATCATCTCTCCAAAGGAAGGGTAAACTCTCTGTGGGAACTATATGCACCTAGGAAAGATTGAACTCAAGCTATAAAGGTTCCATTGTGTAAAACGACGCACTACTGAGGTTGAAGCTGTAATATAAAGGTTCAGTGTCACAAAAATGCATCCTGTAGAGGGTTAGAACTGCGATCTGAATTAAGAAAAAGCTGTGCTGTTAAGGTTTGTAGAACAATAATAGTCGTACTACTATAGAGGTACGTTTAACGTTAAGTGTCATAGCAAACTCACAGGGATTGTAATAAATGCTCGTGTTATCGAGGAAGTTGTGCTATTGAGGGTCGTGATAGTGAGTTCAACTGTATATTAATAATTTTTTTCAGACGATCCAGCCTTTACAGAGATTCTTCGACAGACTGAGATAGCAATAGAAAATGGAATCTTGCCTGAGAGAATATATCAAGGTTCTAGTGGTAGTTACTTCGTCAAAAATCCATCAGGGGTAGGTTGGATTACACTAGGTAATATTAAAGTACTCTTACAAATTTTAGAAATTTGATATAAATACTCACTAAGTAACAAATGCCATAAATGACTTTGAATAGTAAGTAGTAGGAATAGTTGTGACTTGTAGGGGAAATAGCCCCTCTCCTTTTTTTTAAGACGAATAGTACATAAATAAAAATACCTTTTATTTTGAGGGATTCTCAGATGCATTTACTTTTCAGAACAACTCATTTCACAGTTCTATACTTCCAACACTCCTCTTTAACAAACTCTTAACTTGCACCTAAATATAGATAGCAAACTTTAGCTTTTCAAGGGGTCAGCGAGGTTATTGTTTAAGGTAGGGCCAAAGAAAGAAACCATCCCCCAAGAAAGAAACGGGGGGGGGGGGGGGGCTATCCATCCCCATTTCCGGTGTAACACGGCAAAAGTTAAGCTTCTCGGTGAGGCAACCTATCATCTTGCCCTTTACCAGTCAAATGTAATAGTATGTTTTCGTAAGCTTCTTTGCTTGATCAAACATCCAAGCACTCTAGGGTTTGTGCTTTTATTGGATCTCCTGGATTTTCATCAGTGATATAGTATCCGTCAGCGTTTTGCTGATAACACAAATCACACTGATTCATTCTACGAAATTCGTAGTAAAATTAAAGTGTCGGGGTTTTAACATTCATTGTTTCGTCATAGTTTTTAATAATATTAGCTTGATTAAAATCACCCAATAACACAATTATTTCCTATGTACTGAATGTATCTTTTATAGCCTAATTTGTAGACAGTTACGTATCTGGAGTAATACTCAGGCTAAAAGACAGTCTGAGAGCATTAGCCGTAGTGGTTGTATTGGTAATAACATTTATTAAATTAATTTAAAGATGTCATTGACAATCAGGAGCACTGAAGGTCACAATAATCTGCAAAGTGCTGTAGATTCAGCTTTAAAAGGACAGAGTTAAATCGAATGCCTCTGAACACAAATCTGTATGTGAATGCAACATAACTGCCTTGTGTCTGTATGTTCTTTTTGTTTGCAAAATGCAGTAATGAATAGTGGATAGTGAATGTTTATTGTCATCAACATTGTCCAGGTTATGGACATAATTAAATACTATAAATAATAAGCAATTTCTGAATGTATTGTAACACATAGTCAAAAATATATGAAAAATGTTGATCCAGATCAGCAATACAAAGTCCAAATGAACAAAGACAAAGAGTGCTTCTGTAAAGTAGTTCTTCAAAATATAATACTAGGAGTACGCTCAAATATTCACGTAATGGGATGACTGAATAAACTCAGAAATGGTAGATGAAAGTTACTGCTGTTAACGTTCTAACCAAAATTTCATCACAAAATATTAAATAAATATTCTTGATCCTGAGGACTCTGTAGGAAAATATATACTTTTATTTTGAACACAGCTGACAGAAGTAAATACAAAACAAAAGGCTGCTTCAATCTAGCGGATAAACTATTAACTTGCTCACTTTACTCACATTATAGGAGAACGTTATCTTTATTTATAAAAACTGATATTACTTTTTTTAATCTAAAAACTTCAAAAACCTTCAATAAATTGAACGTTATCCTATAATAACTCATCGTCGCTATAATAACTCATCTTAAATGGAGTACTTTATTTATTTAATAGAAAACATATAAATAGGACCATTTTTTTGTAGTTTCTTGTAGTTACGAAACAATATTTTATTAGTATCTCGTACTTTACAAGCAGTGATTTTTATCAATTTTTATCCAATGCTTTACCTTTTGGAAATTTTACAACTTTTAAATGTCAATTAATAAAAAAAAGGTTTAACAAATGTGTCCCATTTTTGAACTGGAAGCGTGAAATGTACTGGAAACCATTTGTGTAAAATCTGAAAACGATCAGTGTATCTGTCTTCACGTTATTGCATTACGAACACACACACCCACACACTGACGGACAACGAATCATTGTCTCTAATAATACATGGATTCCTTCACTTCATTCCGTCATCAATTACTATTATTGTTTAAAAACTCAGAAATTGAATAAAAAGGATTTAAAATCAGCCACTTTATAAAGCATGTGTGTGAATACAACAGAACTACCCACTCTGAACCTCGCATCTGTATGTTCTCTTGTTTGCAGAAGATAGTAGGGGTGTTCAAGCCAAAGGATGAGGAGCCATACGGGCGATTTAACCCCAAGTGGACCAAATGGATGCACAAGCTGTGCTGTCCTTGCTGTTTCGGGCGAGCGTGTCTCATCCCCAACCAAGGCTACCTGTCAGAGGCGGGCGCCAGCGTTGTGGACCACAAGCTGGGACTCAACATCGTTCCCAAGACCAGGGTAAAACACCTTCACAAATATCTCTGGTTTATCTAGGATATTTGCCAAACGTATAGCAATTGGAATAAGCAAATCGTAACATTCTAGGATGGCCCCGGACCATGAAACCTTATAAGAGTAAAGAGATGCAAGTGAACTTACCATTGAGAAAACATGTTGTTTAACGTTCAACAGGGAAGATTCAACACGGGCACTTTGTTCACATAAATGTGCTAATAAATCATGATAATTTTCGGTACAACTCTTTCCTTCCTTAATCAGTTGAGAGAAAAAGTGTTATTTAGCCCTGAGTGGATCTTGCATAACTTTTTACACTTGTTTACAGAATTTTATATATACTTTATAATTTCTTAAATGTGATCTGGCTATGAGAAAGCAGTGGGTGGGTAACAGGATTGAGGTAAAGTGATTATTTTATGTTAAATTGTGTTGATCTCTGGATTTTGCTGCCCATTGCTGGTTTGGGAAGGATTGCAGTGTGTGGAAGTGTCTTGATTATTTGTTTGGTGAAGCATTCATTAAAGGTTTTGTTATACTTTATTAAGTGTTTCAGGACAGGTTTTTTAAGATTTTTTATTTTACAATCGTGTATTCATTTGTTTGCATTGTAATTATATTGGTCAAACTGGAAGTGACCAAACACCACACACTTAAACAACATTACAGGACTGTCTTTTACAGCATGCGAATCAATCTGTATAGTACTTCAGGTAGAAAATTGTTTACTGAAAAGATTACTTTGGTTCAGTTCTTAAAATTGTACACAAAGAATATGATAAAACGATTGTTTATAATAAAACGAGATAATAATTTCATAACTGAAAATAGGTGGTGGTTTGACGTATATTTCCTCCCGTATTTCCCCTTACGGGACAGAATTAGCATTATTTTGTAAATGTCTGAAACTGTAGTCAACAAAAATTGTTTTTATATTATTAAATTTTACTAGATGAATTTTAATTTATTTAACTAGATAAACTTAAAATTATAATTATTATCTGCCAATTTGTTTAGAGCGTAATGTGTATCCTGCTCCAATTGACACGTTTTATCCCTTTTGTTTAAAGGTTGTGAAGCTAGTTAGTCCTACATTCAACTACCCGAGGATAGCTCGGGGGAAGTCACATGTCAAACATGCGATCAATGAGCACTTCCCGAATGTCGGCCGTCACTTTCATCGGCTTGGTTTAAAACCAAAGGTAGGTCAATTAGACTTGACACAATCACAATCCTATACAACCCTTACTCTTGACACCTGAAAAGTATTATAGATATTTACAAATCATGGGAATTTCTATCTCATAAATGTCAAATCTAAAATATTTTTGGTTGGGAGTATTTTTGTTAGGAGTGTGAGGGTAATGATTTTTTAATCGAGTCGAGTCTAGTAGTGCTAATTATTTTTGAGTTCCGAGTATTTTCGAGCGAGTATTTGTATCAGTTGGTAGTTCTAAATATTGTAATGGGATTTGGATACAACTCCATATTTCATAATCTAAACATGGTTTCTAACTAGTGCATGAGTAGCAATACAAAGTTTTGGCCAGTACAATCAAAATGGATTACGTATTGACAAACAAAACATGGTTTGACATTCTTTTCCGGCCGATAAAACACGGTCCAGTTGTCATTTGGCCAATATTACCTGGTCCAGACATTCCTTATAATAATTATTATATGACAAAATCGTTAGTTACGGCCGATATTAAGTGGCTCGGTCGCCACTTTTGCCTATATTATGTATACCGTTGTCATTAAAGTTCGAGCGAGTATTTCTGGACGATCGCTAACGATTGCGACTGGCCAAATCGCGTAGTAAAGGCCGCAAAAGGCGATTGCATAACGTAAAATCAGCCGAAAATTACGATCGGGCCGCGTAAGTTTGGTTGTAAATGACGACGTGAAAACATAATATCGGCTGAAAATGATGATTGGACCGCGTGATTTCGGTCATAAATGATGACGGATACTATAATATCGGCCAAAAATGACGACTGGATCACGTAATAAAGGCCGATATTATGTTATCCTTCGTCATTTACGGCTGAAATTATGCAATCCAATCGTCATTTTCGGCCTATATTATGTTTTCACGTAGGCATTTACGGCCGAAATTACGCAGCTCGATCGTAATTTTCGGCTGATTTTACATTATGCGATCGGCTTTTGCGGCCGTTACTATGCGATTTGGCCGGTCGCAATCTTTAGCGATCGTCCGAAAATCGGCCGGAAATACTCGCTCGAACTTTAGAGTATTTTTCAAAACTTTAAGTCAAAGTTTTGAGTACTCGCCCGCCCCTAATTTTTGTAGTTAAGAATTTCCAACTTTTTATTACCACCTGCCATAACTTATCAGCTCCGTATATCACTTGTCTGTTGATGAAAAAAAATCAAGAATATTTATGAGAACTTTTGACTGTATTTTAATTTATAGTTCATTTTAATAATTAATTACCCTATTTATCTTTATGGAGTTCATTTGATTCCACGTACTTTTTTCCCATGCATTTTTAATAATTTATTACTCTGAAATAAAATGTTGGGTATTAAAACAATATCAAAACATAACAAAATTTACTTCTGATTTGTTCCAATTTTACATCAAACTAGCTGCCATCGTTCCCAGTTTCACCCGGGAATACGACAGTTGTGTCTGCTGCATTCCCGTAGATGACCCGTGGAACTACTACGAATCATAAGCAGCTGATAGAATTTTCATCAGCTCAAACCAAAGTGAATGTCCATAAAAATAACACATGGTTGGAACTTTGAAGCCCCGCCGGGCATAGCCCTATGGGAAAAATCCCTTCTTAGTGGGTGCCTATGCTATAAGAGGAGTCTACATGCAAAATTTCGTGCTTCTAGGTGCAATGGTTTGGCCTGGGCGTTGATCAGAATTTTGTATTTAAATATATAGATAGTGGACTCATAAAAAACTCTGCAAAACTTCAATAATAGATCTAGAATGGCAAAAACAAAACAACTGAACAATATTTGATTCAATGTTAAACACTTTCCATCTAAAATTGATTCTTTAAAAATCACAATTGACAATTAACCTCATATTTAATAGTTTTAAATTAACACGCAATTGTTTTAAACTAAATTAAAAATCCAGAGTTGGTCATGTTTAATTTAGATAAATCCTGTATTCTCTCTTAAGTTTTCAGAGCATTATCGTAATATCTTAAGAAATCGAAATATATTATATCGCTTTAAGACGCCGACGCAACCTGGTCGTTAACTAGTCAGTACGATGTTTGTTTTTTAGCGAATTTCCCCTATAGGGAAGAATTAGCGAATTTCCCCTATCGGGAAGAAGCTATTACCTTAGTCGGCATGGTAAGACCTAGGCCCGGGACTATGATAACTTTTCGTTTTGAGGTCCCCAGACCCCAAAAACACCATTCGTTCGAAACTGTATATATATATATATATGTGTGTCTGTGAGCACGATAACTCTCGTAAAAATTATCCGATTTTGATGAAATTTTGTATAAACGTGTAAAGTAACATTT
Organism: Allygus modestus; assembly: GCA_963675035.1. NCBI lineage: Eukaryota > Metazoa > Arthropoda > Insecta > Hemiptera > Cicadellidae > Allygus > Allygus modestus. The sequence continues at coordinate 96,447,811 of OY776111.1, read as the reverse complement.
ATGACTAAGTTCGAAAACCAGCCAGATCGCTTTATCCGAAGGGGTATTTTGGGAGGGTTTTGTACCCCAAAAATGGGTTTTTTGAATTTTTTACATATAATTTTGGAAATAGTCAAATTTTAGTTTTTACCATTGGATTCAGCTTAAAAAAACACTTAATTTGGTATTTTGATCATTTCTCTACGTCAATTGGTTACCGAGATATTTAAAGTGCTAAACACAGTACGTTGTCTTAATGTTATTCTTATGGAGGAAAATAAAAATTTTATATCTCGCTTATTTATGAACGTATACTGATGAAACTTGGTATACGGCTACATCTGGTTGTGGACCATTGATATTTGCTCAAAAAAAATTTTTTACCCAAGGCTCCCGTAGCAGCAAACCTGCGTACTCAGCCCCATGTTATTCTTATGGAGAATAAGTAACGTGTTATCTGCCTTCATTATGAAAATAAATTAATGAAATTTGGTATGTGGCTTTACTTACATGAGTTATATTGATATTTGTATAAAACCCTATTTTTTGTCTTCCTTGCTTCAGCAAACCTGCATACTCAGCTGCCATGTTATTCTTATGGAGAATAATTAAAATGTCATAAATCGTTTATTTATGAATGTATATTGATGAAACTTGGTATATGGCTTTATGTGGTATTAAGATACATATATATGCATTGGAAAAAAGCTGAGTACGCAGGTTTGCTGCTACAGGGGTATTTTTTTATTTTTAGCGAATTTCCCCTATAGGGAAGAAGCTATTACCGTAGTCGGCATGGTAAGACCTAGGCCCGGGATCTATATATATATATATATATGTGTCCGAGAGCACGATAACTCGTAAAAATTACCTGATTTTGATGAAATTTGGTATAAACGTGTAAAGAAACATTTATGACTTTAAGTTCGAAAACCAGCCAGATCGTTCTATCCGAAGGGGTATTTTGGGGGGGTTTTGTACCCCAAAAATGGGTTTTTTGAATTCTTTACATATAATTTTGGAAATAGTCAAATTTTAGTTTTTCCCATTGGATTCAGCTTAAAAAAACACACAATTTGGTATTTTGATCATTTCTCTACGTCAATTGGTTACCGAGATATTGAAAGTGCTAAACACAGTACGTTGTCTAATGTTATTCTTATGGAGGAAAATAAAAATTTTATATCTCGCTTATTTATGAACAAATACTGACGAAACTTGGTATACGGCTACATCTGGTTGTGGACCATTGATATTTGCTCAAAAAAACTATTTTTTGCCAATGGCACCCGTAGCAGCAAACCTGCGTACTCAGCCCCATGTTATTCGTATGGAGAATAAGTAACGTCTTATCTCCCTTAATTATGAAAATAAATTAATGAAATTTGGTATGTGACTTCACCTAGTTGAGTTATATTGATATTAGCATAAAACCCCATTTTTTGTGTTCCTTGCTTCAGCAAACCTGCATACTCAGCCGCCATGTTATTCTTATGGAGAATAATTAAAATATCATAAATTGTTTATTTATGAGTGTATATTGATGAAACTTGGTATGTAGCTTTATGTGGTATTAAGATAAATATATATGCATTGGAAATTCGCTAAGTACGCAGGTTTGCTGCTACGGGGGTATTTTAATTTTAAATTAATATACACATCAATCAATCAAATTTCATTTTAATTTGAATGAGGCCTTTTAATTACAAATTAATCATCTTCAGGTTCTTGAACATTACTTTTAAAGTAGTACTATTATTACTTTTGGGTTTTTGTTATTGGTTCTTTCATTTGGTGTATAATTTGAACACTTCCCCTTCTAAATTTTCTTTTAACTCCTTTGGCATTTGAGAGTTAACAGAAACATTATCATTGCTTTGAAAAGTACAATTTATTTTAGTATTGATGTGCCATGTTGTATCGCTTTATGTAGCTCGAATATCGTATACAACTTTTGAGTCAGTTTCTAATTTAGGACACCTCATGTTGCAGATCGGGTCTTTCCAACTGTTCGTGGAGGGCTACAAAGACGCAGAGTACTGGCTGAGGCAGATGGAACTCGAGCCTCTATCGCCGTACCTCCAGGAGCAGTTCCGACTGCAGTTCGAGCGCCTGGTCATCCTGGACTACATCATCCGCAACACGGACCGAGGCAACGACAACTGGCTCATCAAGTACACGTCACCCAACATCGCCTCCCCCGCCCCTCCCCCCGCCCTGCCAGCCTACACTGGCGACACTGAGATGCAGGATGCCACCGTGAGTCAAACTACCCTACGAATAGGTGCTCTTGTTATATTACAAATGCAGATGAAACAACAACTTGTTCAACTATTCATTCAGTGTCATGCAGTCTCTTTGTATAAATTCGTAAATATTTACAGTAGAGGGGAAAAATATGATGCAGCTAACTCACCTTGAAAAAGTACTGATGAGTGGAAGAACACATAGTTTAGACACAATTAACGGTAATATTTTGGCTATACATTGTAGCCTTTATCAAACTTAAAGAGAATGTCAGTACTTTCAGCGAATTTCCCCTATAGGGAAGAAGCTATTACCGTAGTCGGCATGGTAAAACCTAGGACCGGGACCATGATTACTTTTCGTTTTGAGGTCCCCAGACCCAAAAAATACTATTTAAAATACCAAAAATTTGTTCGAAACTATACTTATATATATATATATATATATATATATATATATAAAACTGAAAATCTCAATATTTCAAAAATGGTCTGATTTTACAAACATGTAATGAAATTTTAATCAAACATGTAAAGTAACATTTATGACTTAAAGTTCGAAAACCAGCCAGATCACTCCATCCAAAGGGGTATTTTGGGGGTTTTGTACCCCAAAAATGGTTTTTTGAGTTTTTTCATACAATATTTTAGTAAATCTAATTTTATTTTTATTTTTGGATTCAGCTTAAAAAAACAAACAATTTGGTGTTTTGATCATTGTTCTACGTCAATTGGTTACAGAGATATTGAAAGTGCTGCACACAGTACGTTGTCCAATGTTATTCTTATGGAGAATAAGAAAAGTTGTATATCTCGCTTATTTATCAACTAATCCTGACGAAACTTGGTATATTGCTTCTTATAGTTGTGGTATATTTGCACAGAAAACAATTTTTTCGTAGTTAGTTCCCATAGCAGCAAACCTGCGTGCTCAGCTCCCATGTTATTCTTATGGAGAATAATTAAAATGTCATAAATTGTTTATTTATGAATGTATATTGATGAAACTTGGCATGTGGTTTTATGTGGTATTAAGATACATATATATGCATTGGAAATTCGCTGAGTTCGCAGGTTTGCTGCTATGGGGTATTTCAAGGGGAGTTAGCTGTATCCTATTTTTCCCCTCTATTGTTCAAGCCTTGTACTTTTTCCTAAAATTCTAACCATAAATATTTTTCAGCATTTTACTGTTTTAGCGAATTTCCCCTATAGGGAAGAAGCTATTACCGTAGGTCTCATGGTAAGACTTAAGCCCGAGACCATGATAACTTTTTGTTTTGAGGACCCCAGATGCCAAAAACACTATTCGTTCAAATTTATATATATATGTATATATATCTATATATGTGTCCGTGAATGCGATAACTTGAGTAAAAAATGTCCGATTTCGATGAAATTTGGCTAAATGTGTAAAGTGACATTCATGACTTTAAGTTCGAAAACCAGGAAAATCGGACCATGGAAAAAGGACAAAATCTTTGGTTATGGTTGTTTATGGGGTTTCAAAATTTTTCAAAAATGAGTTTTTCACACTTTACATCCTGAAATTTTTAAAAACCACAATTTTTCTTTTGACTATATTATAGAGCTTAAAAAACAAATAATATAGTATTTTGAATCATTAAGCTAGGTTAAATGGTTGCAGAGAAAATCCAAAAAACCTGTTCATTAAATCTCCCATGTTAATCTTATGGGAAAATGGTTTTTAGCTTTTCCTCAATTAATTTTACTGTAAACTTCACGTTTTCTTTTAACAATCAGTTTAGCTCTACAAATCAATAATTTTGGTGTTTAAATTGTGACTCTACGTCCAACTGTTGCCGAGATATTCAAATTACTAAACACAGTACGTTGTCCAATGTTATACTTATGGAGAATATTTAAAATTTGATATCTCGATTATTTATGAACGTATATTGATGATACTTGGTATGTGGCTTCACCTAGTACTGGTATATTGATATTTGCACAACAAATTGATATTTTGTTGATTATCCCCTTAGCAGCAAACCTGCATACTCATCCCTAATGTTATTCTTATGGAGAATACGTAAAATTTTATATCTTCCTTAATTATGAATATAAATTATTAAAACTGGGTATGTAGCTTCACCTGGTTCAGTTATATTGATAATTGCAAAAAAACACATTTTTATCTTCCTTGCTGCAACAAACCTACGTACTCACCCCTAATGTTATTCTCATGGAGAATAATTAAAATTGTATACAGTAGAAGTCCGATTATCCGAGGTCCGATTATCCGAGCCGCCGGGTTAACCGAGGCAAATACAGTACTGTATATAGCCTTGGAAATAAATCGTAAATAAATAAATAAATAATCTTAAATCGATTGAAAAATGTAGCGGCTGTGGTTGCTAGGTCGAGTATTACAAGCTACTCCTATTGGTTGTTGCTAGGACCAATAGTCTTATCGGTCGACTGTGTTCGCGCTAGAGATGGGAATTATCGTTGTTTTCCGGCAACGATTGTAACGACAACGCAGCTATCCATTAACGTGTTGCGGCAACCTGTTATTTAAATAACGATTGCCAACTCTAATAACGTGTGTAGAAACGTTATTAGAATAACAGGGAGTTCTCCGCAACGTGTTGCCGCGATAACGTTGCCACGGCCGCAACACTGTTATTCATCCTGTTATGTTAAATAACACCCATCTTTAGTTCGCAGTTCGCGCCATTGTCTCAGTCTACGCCGAACTGATTAACCGTGCGCTTCAGTCCCGTTTTCAATCAGTGTGTTGTTTCACAAATATGAGTGGTAAACGTAAAAGAGTTGTGGTTTCTTTGGAAACAAAATATAATGCAATTAAGAGATTGGATAAAGGGGAGAGTATTAAAAAGGTTTATTTAATCATAAATCACTTATTACTGTATTATTGGAAAAAGGTGGGATACACAGCTAACTCACCTGAAGAAACTGGTTCAGATGAGCACAGCAACAAAGAAAGTATTTTTACACACATATTACATAATATTTCGTCTCCATTTGAGACTTCTTCAGATGTAGAGAGAGACTGTCAGTTTTAGAAACTGAAGAAGTTTTAGAAACTGAGAAACTGACAGTCTCTCTCTACATCTGAACAAGTCTCAAATGGAGACGAAATATTATGTAATATGTGTGTAAAAATACTTTCTTTGTTGCTGTGCTCATCTGAACCAGTTTCTTCAGGTGAGTTAGCTGTGTATCCCACCTTTTTCCAATGAAACTCCCAAGCCAAGTGCTTTTCCTTTGCAAACCTAACCTTATTACTGTATTAATAAACCGTATTCTACAGTTTCAATACGATTTTTGTCTAATTATAACCTATAATTTTTACCGCCGTGTTATCCAAGTTTTTGATTATCCGAGGTAGTCTCGGTCCCGTTTAGCTCGGATAATCGGACTTCTACTGTATGTAGCTTATTTGTGAATATATTTTTATGAAACTTGGTATGTGGCTTTATGTGATACTAAGACATATATTATGCATTGGAAATTCGCTGAGTATGCAGGTTTGCTGCGACTGGGGTATTTGGAAAATATATTTGCTTCAATTACATGTTTTTAACCCTCAGGGTTAACTTGGATATTACAAACAATTCATTCTCCTTCATCATACTTAGAACACACAGCCTATTATCATTTTTCAATGTGGGAAAAGTTTTGAATGTGGTAGTTTTAGCTCCTGTACCATCACCCTCTTGTGTAATGTACAGGATTGGTTTAAAAATCGGTTTGCACAAATTGTATTTTTTATTTACAGTTATAAAACTAGTTTAGTTATTATTCTATCCTGTGATCAAAATAATAAAATGTGATGTAGCCTATATTTTATTTTCTACTTTTGTAGGTAACGTGATCATGACATTTTTGAGTCTTGAACTGAGTTGCATTTTAGTAGAGAAAATTTCTGCAAGCATGTTCTCATGCAGTGCAATTTTTTGGGTATCTGCTTACATAATTTACCCGTTCATCGCACAGCTCCGCTTTAACTAGTGTCATGTTTTAGTAGTTTTAAAGTTTAAAATAAATGCCTATGTAGATGCTTCTGATTTAATGCCATTGCACCCCTCTAAAACATTTTTTTATATTGAACTCATCCTCTTGGGCTTTAATTCGTGTTTTAATTTATGTAAAAATTGATGATAAAATCAAACAATGCTTTACTGTTGCGTTACATTAGGATTGGAACGTGGTGGAGAGACCTGAGGTGAAGATTGCTGCTATAGATAACGGACTTGCATTCCCCTTCAAGCACCCGGACTCGTGGCGTGCGTATCCGTACCACTGGGCGTGGCTGCCTCAGGCCAAGGTTAGGATATAAAAAAATAGTTATAAGTTAATTCCAGGGTTTCCAGGATTCCAGTTTAAAGCAAGAAGACTACTCAATACTGTTTGGAATGTATAAAACTCATCTTAAAAATTGTTAAATAATTTAATCAGTTTATGAAATTATCTTAATTATTTACAAAGTGAGTTATCACAATGCAAACAAAATCATCTACTATCTTTAGTACCCATAACAAACATGTTTATTTTATTTAACAAAATAAATATTGCAAAAATGTATTTTACATCCATAAACATTTTTTTTAGTTAATTGTAAAGACATTTTGAAATATTTTCCAGTTAAGTTGATAAAGGGATAACATCTCTTTACAAACCTGGAGGTACACATTAAGTGGCATCCCCTAACCTAGGACTAGGGATGTGCGAGTACTTGACAATTCTGAGTATTTCATTACGCGACTCGACTCGGAAGTTTTGAAAAATACTTGAAAGTTCGAGCAAGTATTCGATCTCAAGACGATTACAACCTGCCAAATCGCATAGTTACGGCCACGAAAAACGATGCACAACACAAAATCAGCAGAAAATGACAATGGAAAACATATTGGTCAAAAGTGACGTCTTTACCAAGCAATAAAAGCCGAAAATGAGGATGGTAAAGATAATTTAGCCCAAAAATGGCGTCTGGGCCACCTAATATCGACTGTATATAACGATGAAAACACAACATCGGTCAAGCATTACAACAAGACCACACAATATTGGCTGCAAATAACAATTAATATTGTTTATAAGCGGTGTCCGGACCAAGTGATATTGGACAAATGGCAACAGGACCGTGTTTTATCAGCCGAAAACAAAGGCCAAACCATGTTTGATTTGTCAATGCACTATCCAGATTGATTGTACTGGCCAAAAATGTGTATTGCTCCTCATATATTAGTTAAAAACTATGTTTAGATTTTAAAACCTGGAATGTCATCTACATCCCATTACGCTATTTGGAACTCCCAACAATATATTGCTGATAGCAAATACTCAAACGAGACTTGAGAATAATTGCAACTACTTGGCTCGATCCAAAAACTCTACTCGTACACCTCTAGTAAACTCGCAGGAAGGATTTTTAAAATACCACAAACTGTTTAGTTTTTACTTTTTTAAATGTTGAGTGTGGTTTTGTTACAGATACCGTTCTCCCCTCAGACCAAGGATCTGGTGCTGCCGCATCTCTCTGACATGAACTTTGTCCAGGATATGTGTGACGACCTACACCAGCTCTTCAAGGTAAATCAGCCTCCATATGTCATTCAAACCGTCTTGGAGAGCTTTATTAAAAGAAACGATACAATATACTCCCGTTAAAACCTCCTGAATGGTATATGGTTACACCAAAGCATGAAAGCTTAAATAAATTTTATAAGTACTTTGTTTACTACCATTTTCATTTCAGTTGGTTGTAATCTTTTTTTTAATTTTTTGCTTGATATTCAGTGGAATGAAGCACATTTTATAAAAAGTAAATGTGCAAATAAACTGCAGCCATCATAATTAATGAGGTTTCTGACTGATTTTGATACAGACTGATTGGGAATTTACTACATTTCAGGACTTTTGGATTTTACAATGACTACACCCCAATACTATCCAATAGAAAAATGTCAAAAAATGTCTTTGCATAAAATTAGGACATAAAACTTAGTTTGCATATTGGAAATTTTACTGACGAAAATAAAAGCTGTATAGATGTCATTTACATCATAAGATTTTTTGGACCATATTTTCTTCCCAAATATAAAATTGTATGATTCGATTTCAGGATCCTTGGGATTTAGGTGGTTGTATTTCTTCTGTAGCTTCCTTCTTTTTATTCATCAATTATGATTGAATACAAAATCCCCTTCTTAATTACAACCTTATAATGTATAGTCAACTGTATTTGGCTTTCCTTAAAATTTTGAATGGGATGGGTGAAAAGTGGTTGTACTGAATCTGATTGTGTGTTGCAGCAAGACAAGGGGTTTGACCGTCATCTGTTTGAGAAGCAAATGAGTGTGATGCGAGGCCAAATTTTGAACTTGACCCAAGCACTCAAGGACAACAAGAGTCCAGTGCAGCTCGTGCAGATGCCTGCAGTTGTCGTTGAGAGGTAACACTAGATGCGCTTATTGCTGAAGTAGAGTTGTCAGTTAGTCAGCTTCTGGGTTGTTTGTAAAATATAATTCAACAAATTTTAAATACACTAAAATCATAATTGAATTACGTTTTTTCCTCTTTAATAAACTCTCTCCCTTTCCAGAGTTTCCTGTACACCGTGTACAATCTTTCTTCCATTTCAAAAGGGATTAAATACAGATATCCATTCAAATCTAGCGAGTCCTTAATTTTACTAAACTTTTGGCTGACTGAGTAAAACATTTCAATACTATTCGCTGTGATAAATCAAACTATATCATTTAGTAACTTTACAACTATCTGAAGAGCCAATGTGACTAGGTATCATAATTTTTCTTTATTTAAATTAATTATTTCTCTTTGCAGTAGACTCTCAAAAATGTGGATCGCATTTATCCGGACTCCTGGTTATCCGGACCGACGATCTAACATTAAAAAAAATTTGTTGTAGCAAATGGAAAAAAAACAGAACTTTGCGATGTATCGCCTTCAGTTTTCAAGTGATTATCGCGCATTACACAAATGTCATGTAGTTTGCATCGTTAGGCGAGTCCTCGCTTAGTCCAACCGTGTCGTTTTTGGTGTTTGTTATTGTTTACATATCAGGTGCACTGCTCCGTTTAGGTCTTCTCCTGCATCATATTTTCATGTAATAAATATGTTCCTTCTGATAATCCAACCTTTTTTGTGTTCCGACCATGCTCTCAGTCCCATTGGTGACAGATTAACAAGGTTCTTATTGTATTACAGACTATTTGTACTTTTCTTCTGGAAGCTCACTCTTGTGAGCTTCATAAACGTAAAAGCATATTGTCATAATTGTTCACCATAAAATCGGAATTGATCATTCAAACCCACCTCAGAAAATCCGGATTTCTTGAATCCGGACGGGTTGTCCGCCACTATAATCTGAATTTCTGAGAGTCTGCTGTACAGTAAACGCTTGCTAATCCGGCACGTTCGGGACTTTGGCAGTGCCGGATTACCGAAAATGCCAGATTACTGAGCACCATCTAAAAATAGACAGTATACCGCTAAAAATAGATAGTAGTGATGAAAAATATAAAAAAATAACATTTCAACTAGAAAATAGACTAACAATATTATATTTTAATAATGAGTACAGCTACTTCTACCGATTACCCGCGAACTCTGCCGAACACGCCATAAAGGCTTATAGAGTGTACGACAATTTTCTTTTAGAACCCTTAGACTGATGCCAGATTACTGAAAGTGCCGGACTATCGGATGCCGGATTAGCGAGCTTTTACTACATTTGACTTCTATTAAAAGATTGTTTGTTACAGGTCAAAGGGAAGAGTTGGGACAACTTCAAGATTTAGATCGTTCAGTGACACCTTCACTCAGCGCTTCCAGAACAAGAGTCCATTCTTCTCCTGGTGCTGATGTCCTGGGGCAGCATTTATGTGCCTTCACTGTGAGTCCATACGAGAATATACAATTGATACATTATAGTCTTAAGTTAAAGTGAGCTCTGTTCTCCCTTAACCGTTTGGGGTCGGCTGGAACAATGTTTGTCCCAGCGTGATAGGGTGGCTAAGTCGTGCGTGGGACACATTTGTCCCACTAGTGTGCGGTGGCCAAGTCACGCTTGGGACAACTGTGTTCCATGAAAACACAGTTTTGATACTAACTGGATAAAAACTGTTTAATTCGGAAATTTTCAATCAACAATTGTGGTTCTTAAATGGCATACATTTTTAAAGATGATGTATTATTTGTAATGATTTTTATTGTTTTGATGTATTATATGGATTATAACATTCTAAAACAATGTTAAAACTAATATTGATCTGAATCTCCGTTCCTCTTCAGTTATTTAGCTTTAAATATAATTAAAATTAATTGTCATACCAGGCTCAATTTTTATAATGTGAGAAAACAGTAAAAAACTATTTCAAAGACTGAGTTTTGTCAATCTAAAGGTTTTCAAATGTAACTTTATTTTGAGTCAATAAATAGAGGTAATTTTCTAATTAATTTATTTTCTGCCCTTATATGTATAAATGTGAATTATCATAAACTATTAATTATAATTTAAGCCATTACTTACATGTGTGAGAAACAAATATTTATAGGCCTATATAAATTATACAGGGTGATTGGTACTTGGTGTGACAAAATTTTTTGGGTGATAATATATAGTAAATGGAGTCTAAATATACAATTCTTTTTGTTTATCTCAAAGTGGTCTCTTAGCTGTAAATGTTATAAATTTGTTTTAGAAAAAACTGATGTTGCCATGAAAAAGCTTAACGTTTTCAATTTTATTTTTATCTGATGACGTCATGAATATTATTTTCTGAAAGCTGGTGAAATTTTGACTTAGTTAAAATGGTTTCGTACTTGATAGTCATTATTTTATAAAAGTAGTGGCGTCTTAAACTTCAAAAATCATTTTTTGTAAAAAACTAACAGTATTGTTAACTAATAATAATTTGGTTATTTCAATAAGTTATAAAATGTCAGATAGCCTAAAAACTTCCCAATTTTATTAGCTTTAATACCAATAATTCTTTTATTTATTTGGAGTATGTCGGAAGAAAACAAATTTGTACGTACAAAAACACGGGTTAACAGAAACCAGTAATAAAAAGTAAATAACCTATTTGCTTCTAGTGATCCTGTCCAAGTTATTATTGCTTTTTAATGGAATGAACACTATTAAAAAAAGCAAAAACAAATAAAACAAAAATTGTATTTTACTTTCTGAACCGTCCACGTTCTGTTTTCAATCTTTAAAGATAAGAAATTCTTAAGGATTGTTATCAGAACCAATTCCTCAACAGTTATCACATTACCATACACAAAGGACATGAAGTGAACCTTATCTAGGAGATAATTTACCTTGTACCTTGCAAAAACACAGTTTAAGCAATTTATTGATCCAGTTTGGTGAAAACTATCATGGAGTACACAGTGCGTGAGTATGCAGAAATGCATTATGTTTACGGTTTCTGCGACGGAAATGCTCAAGCTGCTCAAAGAGAATACCATGTTTGGTACCCCGAGCGACGAGTTCCTAGTCCCACAGTGTTTTCCAGATTACATCAACGTTTATTGGAAAGAGGCACTGCTTATAAACAGCCAAGCAAGGTAGGTCCTGCCTGTCAAAATGTAAATGTGGTTGAATTAGTTTTAAATATGGTTGAGGACAATCCTCAAATCAGTTCCCGACAGCTCGCCAGTGAGGTCAGAGTTTCCCAGTGGAAAGTATTGAGCATTTTACATGAAAATCAGTTCCATCCTTACTTCACTCAGGTTCATGCGTTGGAGCCTCAAGACTATGCACCGAGAATACAATTTTGTCGTTGGCTTTTAAATGCTGACATTGAACAGGACCAGTTCTTGAAAAATATTCTGTTTACCGATGAATCCAAATTTACTAGGAATGGCGTTTTTAACATTCACAATATGCATCACTGGGAGCAAGAAAATCCCAGAGTGATTCGTGAAAGTTCACACCAAAGAAGATTTCATGTCAATGTTTGGAGCGGAATCATTGGAAACCAACTTGTAGAGCTACATTTTTTTCTAGAAAACCTAAATGACGTTGATTATTTGAATTTCCTCCAACATGACCTGCCCAACCTTCTAGATGGACTCAGTCTCGACCGTCATCAAAGACCTAGTATCATCTTTCAGCAGGATGGAGCCCCTCCACACTTCACTAACGACGTGCGCGACTGGTTATCACTAAACTATCCAACGTGGGTAGGGCGCGGAGGGCCTGTAGCTTGGCCAGCCCGGTCTCCTGACCTCTCCCCCTTGGACTTTTTCGTGTGGGAACAATGAAAGACATTGTTTATTCTTTGCCCATAGACTCTGTGGAGTAGTTGACGAACAGGTCATCGAAGCTGCACAAACTGTTTGAGACAAACTGTCATTTAACGTCACAGTGACAGCAATGAGGAAACGTGCAAGAGCCTGCATTAGAAAAGGAGGCAGGCAGTTTGAAAATGAAATTAAATAGTTTTTTGGTGTTGTTTTTTTAGAGTGCTGTTTTGATGAGTGATTTATAAAGATTTTTTAAAGGTGAGAGGTTTTTTTTATAACTATCCTTTCTGTTTCCCGTGTTTTTCTAACTTTTAGTTTGTTTTGTACCAACATAATTCCACAGAAAATAACAATTATTGGTTTTAAATTACAGCTTAGAATATGGAGAAGTTTTTTGTAGTATTTGACATTTTATAAAATTATAAAATAACACTATCATTATTTTTTGAAAATATCGTAACTTTTACACAAACCAATGTTTTTAGTCTTAAACGCCACAGTCGTCATAAAATAATGACTGACAAGTACAAAACCATCTTAACTGAATCTAAATTTTACCAGCTTTCAGAAAATGCTGTCAAAACCGTCATCAGATGAAAGGAAAATTTAAAAATTTAAGCTTTTTTACGGAAAGACCAGTTTTTTGTGAAAATAATTATAAAATTCATAGATAAGATACCACTTTAAGTTAAACCAAACTAATTGGATATTTAGACTCTATTTAGTCAATATTATTACCCAAAAAATTTTGTCACACCAAGTACCAATCACCCTGTATTATCAAACTAGTTTGAACTTCAAACTTTTATGCAAATCTCGAGCCGAGCCAAATACTGCAATATTCGGCTCGAAGCACAAAGTTTGAATACTCGCACACCCCTAGAAAAAACCTTAATTTGGCTGGTCAGTGTTTATAATAAAATTCCTCAGGAAACCAAACCTATGACACTGTTATGTTACATTACGAATAAAGATATTTTAAATTGAATTGAATTACAATTACTTATTTATGTTCAATCACATTATATTTATTTACTGTATTTTATATTTTATAAACCGTTTTATGCAATTCCCAGCCAACCAAGATTGATCCAGCTTTGCTTACCAAGTGTTTGTTTAAGATTTGGCTGTATATTGGTCAGTACATTTCTTAGGTCACCAAACTTGTAGGTTGACCTTAAAGGTTCTGTCGCATTCTGTTTGCAAATTTCCCCTGTTGTAGCTATTACCGTAGTCGGCATGGTTAGACCTAGTCCTGGGACCATGATAACTTTTCGCTTTGAGGTTCCCAGATGCCAAAAACACCATTCATTCAGAACTGTGTTTATATATATATATATATATATATATATATATATATATATCTGTGTGTGTGTCCGTGGATTTTACTATTGTAAAAAAGTCAGGTTTTGATGAAATTTTTTACAAACATGTAAAGCAGCATTTATGACTTTTAAGTCTGAAAACTATCGCCCTATCCAAAACGGTATTTTTGGGAGGTGGTTTAGTACCCCAAATGGGTTTTTGGAATTTTTTTAGGCCTACATAATCTTTTAAAAAATTAAATTTTAGTTTCCACCATTGAATTCAGCTTTAAAAACTAAACAATTTGGTGTTTTGATCATTGCTGTATGTCAGTTGGTTACGGAGATATTGAAAAAGCTAAACATAGTATGTTGTCCAATGTTATTCTTATGGAGAATAAGATCAATTTTATATCTCGCTTACTTATGAACATAAACTGACGCAACTTGGTATTGTTTCATCTGGTTGTGGTTTATTGATATTTAAAAAAAAAGAATTTTTTCCTGATGGTTCCCATATTACAAACCTGCATACTCAGCCCCAATGTTATCCTTCAAATCAAATCAAATCAAATATTTTATTGTCACAATACGTTTACAAATTAGCATTGCTAAAAAAACTGGTGACATTGTCAAAACAATAATAATTTATCATAATAACTACTTATAATTGGTACTTACACTAACAAAATCAGACATACTGTAAGCTTACAAATAAACCCTTACTAAACTATGTACAATTTTTAAAATCAGGATCAGATAAATACTCATTAACATTATAATAGTTCTTTTCCAACAAAAAATCTATTAGTTCCTTTTTAAACGAGTTAGTTTTTATTAAGTTTTTATATTTAACGGGCAACTTATTGTAAATTCGTTTCCCCATATACATAGGTGTTTTCTCAATAAGTTTCAGATGATGTATGGGATATTGAAAATTGTTTTTAAATCTTGTATTATATCTGTGGTCAACATTTTCCTCTGAAAATGTTGCAAAGTTTGATTTTACCATTAATAAAATCTTTAATATATATAAATTTGGAAGTGTTAAAATTTTTAGTTCTTTGAAAATAGGCTTACAGGAAGACCTCCAAGATGCAAAAGTCATTAATCTTAAACATTTCTTTTGAATTTTAAAAACTTTATCTGCATCTGAAGCTAAACCCCAAAGTTCAATTCCATACTGCACTATTGAAAAAAAGTAAGCATAGTAAATCATAATCCTTGTTTTTAAGTCAATAGTGTTTCTTAGGACTATCATCTGGTAGCATGCTGAATTTAATCTGTTAACCATACCTTCAATACAAGTGGCCCAGGAAAAATGTATATCTAATTGTACTCCTAAAAATGTTGCACTGCTACACATTGGTATTGTTTGGCCTTGAAAAATTATATTCCTATTAAAACCCTCTCTGGATTGAGCAGTACGGAAATTGACCAGTTGAGTTTTCCCTTGATTTAGTATCAGGCCATTAACCTCAAACCAATACGCCAATTCCTTAAAAGCTTGATTCAGCTTTGTCTCCAATTCATCGTGGGAATTGGCTCTTATAACTGCAGTTGTGTCATCTGCGTACAATATCACTTTGGGTGAGACATTCTTTGGCAAATCATTTATGAACAATAAAAAGAGAAGAGGTCCCAAAATAGAGCCTTGTGGAACACCTACTTTAACATTTCCCCATTGAGATCTAGTTTTCGTGTTATTTTTGAAAATTATGGTTCTTTGATATCGATTTTCCAAATAAGATTGTACCCACAGAATTGCTTTATTTGAAAAATTATACATGCCAAGCTTCTTTAAAAGAATGTCATGGTCAACACAATCAAAAGCCTTGGACAGGTCACAAAACACACCCATTGTGCTCTGCGACCCATTCAAGCCCCATGACACACTATCTATAAAAGTAGTGATTGCCCCTATTGTACTGTGGCCTCTCCTAAAACCAAATTGGTCACTAGTCAAAATTACGTTTGTTTCTAAATATTTTGAAATTTGGTAAAATGCTAATTTTTCAAATACCTTAGAAAATGATGGGAGCACCGAAACTGGACGGTAATTATCTGGATTCTGTTTCTGTCCCTTCTTAAAAAGAGGTTTTACTTCTGCAAATTTTAAGTTTTTAGGAAAAGAACAATTTTTGAATGATTGACTGACTAAAACTGATAAAGGTTCAGCTATAAAATACACTACTTGTTTCATTATATCGAGCGGTATTTCATCCCATCCAGCAGATTTCTTATTTTTTAAGGATTTTATAACTTTGATAACATCATCTGTCGTGACAGTACAGAAATTAAACTTAAAAAATTGCAATTCATGGTCACTCTGAGCTAATTTTAGTGCTTCATGCTCACAAGGAAGAGCCCCGATATCTTTAGCCGTTTCTGTAAATTTGTTGTTGAAAAACTCAGCAATGTCTATGGCATTTTTAATAGGCTTATTATCTAATATAACATCAGGAAAATCAGTGTTAGGTTTCTTACAGCCTAGTTCAGATTTAACAACATACCAAGCAGCCTTGCTCCTGTTTTCTGAATCCTTAATAAAATTAGAATTACACATTTTCTTTGACATATTACAGACATTTCTGAAAATCTTTTTATACTTTTTGACATAATTAATAAATTCCTTATTATTAGACTGCTTAGCTAGCCTGCTTAGCTCTCTCTTTTTTAAGCTTGATATTTTAATACCCTGTGTTATCCATCTTTTATTATTAAAAGGTTTGGTTTTGTTACTAAAAAATTTTAACGGAAATCTTTCCTCAAATATATTTTGAAAACAACCAAAGAAGTTTAAACAGTTTTCACCAAATGAGTTTTCAAATGAAACATCCCATTTAGTTTCTTTCAGCACATTAATAAATAGCTCAATATTTTTCTTTGAAAAAACCCGTCTTTTTATTTTTGGTGTTTTATTTTCCTGTTTAAACGATAAACCCTTAGAAATATCTATAAAGAGTGCTCTGTGATCTGACAAGCCTAATTCTATGTTCATAGTTGGAGTTGAAAAGCATGATTTAAATTTCAGTGACAAAACATTGTCAATGCATGTCTTTGTTTTATTTGTAATCCTTGTCGGTGTTACAAAGTTTGCTATAAAACCATATGATTCTATTAAAGACAAAAATTCTAATTTTTGAATTGGTTTATTTGTAGTTTCCATTATGTCAACATTAAAGTCTGATGCAATGTAAATATTTTTAACATAACTATATTTTATTAAAATCTTCAATAATAACTCCAACTTATTTACAAATAACTTAAAATTTTTGTCTTCAGGCACTCTGTAAATTGAAATTATAATTAAATTTAGACCAATAATTTCTATACATGATGTTTCAAAAACAGAATCCAAATTAAAAATACACAAGTCATTTCTAATTTTAAATTCTAATTTACTGTTCAAAAGAATGCAAGAGCCACCATGATCACCCCTATCCCTACAGTAAAAATGTGCCAGATTGTAATTTGGAAAACTGTTTAATACTTGAATGCTATCTTTACCCAGCCAGTGTTCATTTAAACAAACAATAAGTATATTTGAATTTTCCAAAATTATTTCTAAATCATTCATTTTGTCAATTATTCCCCCTTGAATATTTAGATGCATTAACCAATTAAATTTGGTATCACATTTTGCTTCCTTACATATTGGCCATATTCCATTAGTCCTTAAATTTCTATTTACACCCATTCGATCAAAATAATGAAATTCATTACAAACTAAACAAAAGTTTTCTAAATTTAAGTGTTCTCTACAATCTTGTGTAGTGTTGCGTTTTTTTGGTGAACAGAGTTATCTTCAACCTCAGTTAGCGGTGCGGGTGCTGAAGAGGATGTTATGTTACTTGTTATATCAGGACTAATATTAATCAGATCAACTGATTCACAATACAAATTACTTTTGTGTAACATATCAGCTGGGTTTCTACCACCAAGTTGAAGGAACTCCACAGAATCACTGATAGACTCACAAACACTGACACAAATGTTGATGTCGCCGGATGCAGGCGGATCAGAGAATGGCAAGAGGCTGGCCGCTGCGATAGTATGTGTGCTGGTACAGTTGTCTTGCATGGATTCGGGTTCTGGCCAACCATGCCAAAATGACGATTCTGATGCGGTAGATAACTCAAGAATCTCTGATGATGGAAGAACAGGAGAAAAGCTGTTCTCAATGTTAACTTCAGCTGAGAGCAGTTTTTTGATGTTATGCACAAATTCCTGGTACGTTAAGCCGTTATATAGTATTCTGTCTGATTTTTCGTAATGTGTAACAAATTTTACTTGTGCATCGGTTTCATTTTGGAATTGAATAATTCTTTTGACAAAATGATTTAGAGGAATACAGTCCCTTACACAGCCCATCGGCGAGCAGATGAGGTAATTAAACTTTCTTCTCTTGAAGTCCTCGGTTAATTGATTAAAAGCCTTGTCATAATCTTCCAATGTTGGTTTTTTCCAGTAGTGTAGCTTAGTAATGAGGCTATAAATACCAGCCCCATTGTTAACCTTTTGATAGGCCAAGTGATCACACATGCAGTCCCACACTGTTGGTTTACCAAACTTTCTTTTGAATTTAACTGCGATTCCAGCTGACATGTGCTTTTCATGACCAATGTCACCAGAGACACAGTGAGAAAACGCTACTGAATTCATGTTATAGCACTCATCGAATAACTTAGTTATGTCTTCCTCGATTACTTCAATGCTGGATATTAGTGAGCAGTCATTTACACTTTCGAAAACATAATTTCTTTGCCAGGTATTAGTTCTTTTGGCTCCAGAGATCATACGGTTTATTAGTTTCGATAAGTGTCTTTTACCTCTTCTATTAATGTGGTATCCTTGCTTGCCATGATGTGACCTTTCTAACAGATATAGATCAAGAAGATGAGTGTTTTGGTGCTTATAGACTAATTTTCTAATTTCATTATTGACTTCTGTGACGGTCTTATGTTGAGGATATGAGTTATGAAGATCATAACGATACGGTATGGTAGAAATTATTAGATTTGTATTTTGGAGGCTATTTATCGTTTTTTCAAGGTTTAGAATAGTATGCCTCATGATATCACTGTTATTGAGACCTTTATGATCAGCCAAGTCGTTGCAGCCACCTAATACAATGACCCAGTCACCTTTATCATACATTTTTAGTTCAGAGTTATTCTTGGCCATCAAAAGAACTGCATCAAGAGGTGCCCCAGGCTGGACATGGCCAAAAACATTGTATTTATCATCAACTTGTCCCCGTATTAAATTTGCCAACCCTCTTCCTTGACTGTCTGCCAGTAATGTTATTTTATTTTTATGTTCTGTTCTCCCATCCGTTTTTTTATTTCTTGATGTGTTTTCAGTACAAGATGCATTTTTCACAGTAGTATTCATAATTTTTAAGTTGGAGGCAGTTTTGCAGATTTTAGTTTTGTCTACTGGGCGAGTGTCATTATCCTCTTCACTTACACTATCTAATACCGAAAACCTGTTCGGGGTCATAAGATCCTCGTTATGTCTAATTTCTTTGGACAAAAAGCTTGTTTTATTAATTTTATGTTTGAGTAGATTGGACACATTAGTCCATTTTTCGTTTAAATCTTGCTTTGTACTTACAGTTTCTTTCTCTGACACTACTGCTTTGGTTTCAACAGAGTCTTTTGGAATAAGCTGAATTTCAGCCCCTGTACATTTAGTAAACATCAGCGCATGCAAATTTTCACCAGTCATAAATTGCTTGTTATTCAGGACATAGGCTAGGTTGGACCTTTTTTGTATTAGGTCCACCTCTGATATCACACACGTTTCAAACTCCTTCATATTAATGTTGGTGACACCATTTATTACCCCTGATACAATGTACTCAACAGCACATATGGCAAACACACCACAATCATGACTGTTGTTTTGCTGGGGACCATTTACTACCACCACATTAGGTTTACTAGTTGTGCATTTCATGTAGTGTAGAAGTTTACACGCTAATGTCTCAGCATGATTTCCATTATGGTTATGTAGTGAGTCAATATGAAAGAAAATATTATTCTTTCTTTCATATACCAAAATACTCCAGTGTGAGCCCTGATGTCCAACTGGATACAGCTGTTTAGAATCATTTACAGGTAACACCAGCAATTCTTTCTCATCAATCTTTAGAGCGTCAATAAAATGGTTAAATTCATTTACATTTTTTACAGCATGGCTCACCATCGGACCAATAATTAGACATGAGTTATCTTCAATACAAACATTTCCAATTAAATCAAAGTACTTGTGAAGCGTATCATCTGAGAGCCAACTTGTACTTAACAGTTCATTAATCATTATTGATTTTTCGGTACAGATATCGGTTTGTGATTGCTTTGAAACTGCTTCAGACTTGGTTTGTTCAATTACTTTAAACAGTTTGTCATTTTTATTGTTATTAATACTGATGACTGCCTGGTTGATTGGGGTTGATTGTTTAGTTGGTAAATAGACTTTATTTTTCTTAACTCCATTTTGTTTATCAGTTGGAGGTGTGTTTACTTTTGCAGCAGTCTGTTTCTTAGATTTATTTTGCAAATAAGACCGTGTTTTCACCCCAGGACTCTCTACTTTATTCCCTGAGATTATCATGGTTCTTTTGTACTAAGGACCATTTACTTATTAATGGTTGATTGGTAATGTTAACAGTTAATTAACTATTTTTTATTTTAATTTATTAAAACAGTTATTATAATTTTCAATGTACACCCAAAGAGTATATATTCCTTGTAGTGAGTCAAATATAGTGAACTATTTCTATTATAAATATACAGAGAATATTTATTAAGTCATTAATATTTATTCATTAATCAACTTCCAAGTTTAGTCCTAATAGACTGAGGGCAGATGTAAACAATAACAAAGAACAGTGTGTCTTATGTGTGTCCTTATGGTGAATATGTAACATGGAGGCTAATGTCTTCCATATTCATGAGCATAAATTAATAAAACTTAGCAAGTAGCTTCGCCTAGTTGAGTTCTACTGATATTTGCATGGAAACCAATTTTAGCGAATTTCCCCTATAGGGAAGAAGCTATTACCGTAGTTGGCAAGGTAAGACCTAGGCCCGGGACCATGATAACTTTTAGTTTTGAGGTCCCCAGATGCCAAAAACACTTCGTTCAAAACTGTATATATATATATATCTATTTAAATCTATTTATAATTATAAATGGTTTTCTTCTGTAGTTTGTAAACATATATATATGTGTGTCCGTGGGTGTGATAACTCTTGTAAAAATGATCTGATTTTGATGAAATTTGGTACAAACATGAAAAGCAACATTTATGACTTTAAATTTGAAAACCAGCCAGATCACTATCCAAAGGGGTATTTTGAGGGGGTTTTGTACCCCAAAAATGGGTTTGTTGAGTTTTTTATATATAATATTTTAGTAAATCCAATTTTAGTTTTCACTATTTAATTCAGCTTAAAAAATAAACAATTTGGTGTTTTGATCATTGCTCTACGTTAATTGGTTTCCGAGATATTGAAAGTGCTGAACGCAGTACTTTGTCCAATGTTATCCATATGGAGAATAAGAAAAATTGTATATCTTGCTTATTTATCAACTTATCCTGACAAAACTTGGTATATTGCTTCATACTGTTGTGGTCTATTGATATTTGCACAAAAAATTATTTGTTTGTCGATAGTTCCCGTAGCAGCAAACCTGCGTACTCAGCCCCCATGTTATTCTTATAGAGAATAAGTCAAATGTTATCTCCCTTAATTATGAACATAATAAAATTTGGTATGTGGCTTCACCTAGTTCAGTTATAAAAAAAGTTCATAAAAACCCATTTTGTGTGTACCTTGTTTCAGAAAACCTGCATCCTCAGCCGCCATGTTATTCTTATAGAGAATAATTAAAATATCATAAATCATTTATTTATGAATGTATAGAATGAAACTTGGTATGTGGCTAAGTGGTATTAAGATGCATGCATATACATTGGAAATTTGCTGAGTACACAGGTTTGCTACTACGGGGGTCTTTTGTATTACTTGCTGCGGCAAACCTGGGTACTGGTAGTCAGCCCAAATGACATTCTTATTGAGAATTAACCAGATGTTACACATTGTTTATTTATGAATGTATTATTATGAAACTGGGTAAGTGGCTTATGTGGTAAGGAGACTCATATATATCCATTGGAAATTCGCTGAGTATGCAGGTTTGCTGCGATGGGGGTATTTATTAGTGTTTAATCAACTGCAGCAATGTATATGAATGCAGAAGTATATTGATCACATACAACCTGGTTGCAAAAACGTTATGTAGTTTAATCATATATAACACTTTTTTTGTCAACATAGGAACTACGATGAATATAAGTTTGCCTGTACTACAACATTCTTTAATTCTATAATATAAAATACTAATAACTCTAACTCTGTTACAGGTTACGGTGGCTTCTGAAATGAACATTATCATAATCAATGTGATACACAACCACTCTTAAGACCATTTATATTATACACATCTTATTTACCATAGCTTTGCTTAAATGTTCCTCTACTCTAATCTTAACATATTTTTATTGTATTTGAGTGGTATACTTTTAGCCCGAGTTTCATATTATTTAGGCTATATTCCACCTACAATGATTGTTAGCCCCCCTGTATTGTGCTATGTAGTTCATTTCTTTACAGCTATCATGACCTAAATATTTATCACAGTTTCTAGTAATATCGATTTTATTTATTTGCCTGGTAAATTTCATTGAACAATTATTTTTATTTACAGGGAATTAACTAATTTATTTCATAGCTTATTCCAAACTAATATAAATATATTATTTGTTGATGTTGCATATAAGTTGTGTTTTAGGTTATATATTTCAATTTTTGTTTATTTAATTAAAAAAATGTGTAATGTCCTGGGTAGCAGAGACACTATCTGGCTTCATTAGCCTAGAAATTTATTTAGTTTTACAAATTTTAATACAATACATACTCTCTAATCATCCTTAATGAAGAAACCTTTTTCGGCAGAGAATATATTCCACAATAACCACTGTGGCATTTCTGCTTCTTCAAGGATTCAACATAGATTCCATTCCTAGTGATCCTGTTTAGCCCAATTTATTGAATTAATTGGTAGTTTTTTAATTACCATTTAAGCTATCAACCCGGTCAGTTAATTGTATAAGCAAAAACTGTCTTATTGTATTTATCCATTTTTATTGGGGTTCATAAAAAGTTATGCTCACTACATCTGAAATTTGTTGGGTCTGAGTCTTAACACAGTTGTTGATGTACTGGAAATAAGTTTAATGGGCATAAACAAATTTTAGAGGTAAATATATTTTAAGTTTTAAAATCAGTTGTGATAGTATCATAAATATATTGTTTATGCTTTTACACATTTCTTATCAATTTAAAAAAATAATATTTTTATATGAACATTTTTTTTTATCTATCTTAAACATCCATTGTTGTTTTACTTTTTAGCACTAATTCAAGTTTATGTGTTGTGAAGTATATTGTTATTGTTAGCCTGTATATTAATTAATTTATTGCTGTATCTGTTTGCATTTGCTAGTCCTCACCTGTGATATCATCGGGCAGTCAAGTGGTTGTGTCTGCTATTCCGGGCATGTAAGTGTAAGTCATGCCTGTAATTCAAACAGTTATGTAAAGCAGATGTAAATAAAGTTTTTAAAATATATTTTATAAGCTGGGTGGTTTATTTAATCATCTGGTAATCCCCATCGAAATTCTTATTTTAAGTTATTAATTTTAAGTTGATAGTTCACAACCCACTGAGTGATTAACACAACATTTTCTATTCATGTGTGAAAAAGGTCACGATTGGAATCCCGAAAGTTCACCAAAACATGAGGAGACATTTGTTTGGCAAACTCATTGTGCATTCAAATTGTGCCAAATCTGGCTATTTCCAATGTAAAAATAATGTAAAAAGTGTAGATATTGCAGAAAAACTTGCCTTTTTCATTCCACTTTCAAAAGTGCAAAAGTTGTAATTTATTGCAGCCGACCAATGATATTGTAGTTTTTGATTATGTTGACTAGTTTTTTTCTTTACATCCCCAAACTATTTTAATTTTTTCAATGTCTTTTTAGTTATAAAGCATATTTATTATATTCAATGTTTGCCTTATACCTGGTGGTTGCTTCACAGGATTGGTTATTTTAAGACTTTTGCAGCAAAACTAGCTACATGAAATATTAGTGTGTTTTTACTGGCCAGTTATTAACAAAATGGTAAAATGTTTGTCTAAACAAATTTCTGAGTAGCCTACTTAATATTTTCCAAAAATTAATTTGTAATAGTTTTCACCCCACATAATAAATATACAGTTTTTCTGCCTCCTGAAAATTTTTTTTTTAGCGAATTTCCCCTATAGGGAAGAAGCTATTACCGTAGGTCTCATGGTAAGACTTAAGCCCGAGACCATGATAACTTTTCATTTTGAGGTCCCCAGATGCCAAAAACACCATTCGTTCAAATTTTTATATATGTATATATATATATATATATATATATATATATATATATTTATATATATGTGTCCGTAAGCACGATAACTCTCGTAAAAAAGGTCCGATCTTAATGAAATTTGGTACAAACGTGTAAAGTACCATTTATTTGAACGAGTTCGAAAACCAGACGAATCGCACCATCCAAAGGGGGGTTTTGTACCCCAAAAATGGCTTTTTTGGGGTTTCCACATGTAATTTTTATTAAAATCAAATTTTAGTTTTGACCATTGAATTCAGCATAAAAAAACAAACAATTTGGTATCTTGATCATTGCTCTACGTCAATTGGTTACTGAGATATTGAAAGTGCTAAACACAGTACGTTGTCTAATGTTATTCTTATGGAGAAAAAGAAAAATTGCATATCTCGCTTATTTATGAACATAAACTGACGAAATTTGGTATATAGCTTTCGGTTCGAGCTTTGGTTAAGGCAGGAAGGCATATCTGTGGGGACCCAAGCTAAACTCGATGTACATATGGAAGAGTAAAAGGGGTAAAGGTTTCTACCTATTTTATTGACTATAAGTTGGACAAAATCGTTCCATAGGTTTTTTTACACTGAGCTGGTTTGTGAAGCACCTCCACCAACCATGATTTGTAATGTTGTAGTCAGTGTTTATAAATAACAAAGAGGTATCGACGACATGGTGTTTGACGAGTGGGTTGAGTCTACTGTCACAATGACGAGATTACAGGTCAAGCTTAAGACGCTGAAGGCCAAGTCCAAGGAGGTAAATGAGCAAGTCATGTTTACCATAATGCCTTTGTAATCCTACGAAGGCTAAAAGGTTAAGTTAATACTTTGCAAGGCTGTAGGTTTAACTTAAGACAGGTATGAATCTATTTATGCAGAGTCACAGACATTGGCTGAACAACAAGACAACGACATTTGCTTTAAACTGACTATCACCTAAAATGAGCATTCTATATCAACATTCAAAGAGACAAAACTGCAATTGCTCATAATTTTCTTAAGACTTGAATTATTAGCATAATTGGTTTGAAAGGTTGTTAGGAAACATAAACTATATGATCTTAAGGGCACATAAATTTATTTTCCGCAACGTGGAGATATCTTTCATGTGTCTTGAAACTAAACTTGTTTAATATATAAGAAACAAATTTATGTTTTGTATTCACAGTTTGAATTTCAAACAATAGGAAAAGGATCATAAGATTTTTCTAATACTAATTAAAATAAATAACACATCAAATATTTTTGACGATGTTGCAGTAGTTTTTTAATAAAACTATATGAGCATCTTAACCAAAAGTTTGAAAAATCAGTGTAAATGGCACCTAATACATTTTTTTAAATTCATTAAGTTTGAGACAATGGATCAACTAATCAAGAAACCATATTGAATTTGTACGATTTTAAATTTACTTTACATACAAAAATATTCCTGAATACAGGAGAATATATTCCTCAAACATTTTCCGGCAGATTTAACATTGCAACCAGCCTATGATTGCAGACAAGTGATATCTCACCTTTCTTATCAGAGTTGAAACCTTGGAAACTTTCCAGGTTTCAGAAAGTTAATTTTTCTTTTAAGATGAATTAAAAATATATGTTAACTAGCAGCTACTTGCAGCTTCGCTTGTGAAACCTCAATATTAATCTGACTAGCAGTACCAAATCTTTGTTTACATTTGACCATATAACTTCCTTTACAGTAAGCGTCAAACATATTAACAACTGGTCATTTTATAAACATATCCTCCTACCAGATTTGTATTGGAACTTACAGGCAGGTGTGGACTGACCCGCCGGGACACCGGGAAAGTTCAAAACAAATATTGGTACACACAATCTAAAACCAGTTTATTTCAATAATTGGTATTATGATTTAAATAAATGCCACATTAAAATAAAATATGTATTATATATAAATTTAAAACTTTTGTTTTTGAGGTTAAAACCATAATGGGCATTTACCTGTCAAGCGCCATTCGCTCTCTCAGCTGTGAGCTGACAAGCTGACTATTGTCTGCAGCTTAAAGTTGGTTGGGCTCTTAGGTGGGCTTGGGCTACGGTGTTATGAAATTATATATATGGTGAATGAGCATGGTATTTGTATTGTTGGATTCTTATATAGACTCTTCAAGATTATTATTTTAAATGTATAATTTTTAAAAGGCCTTGATAATCTGAACTTCAAAACCAGTACGAATCACCATACACTTTATTGTGCTAATCTAAAGGGAAGTCAAGATAGCAACCCATCAACCAAGGGAATTTAGTTGGCAAGTTGGAAGATTAACATAGGATAATCTACAAATTACGTGAAAAAGTCATGAATTAAGAATACTTCTTAATGTTTAAAAGTCAGACAGTGTGTGTTAAGCAGTCAGTGTTTGTGTTGTGAGTTGTTAGATTGTCATACAAGTGTGTTCAGGCTGTCAGTAATAAACTTAAGTTGTTTTGTGATCTGTATATCAATAGCACGGACATCATCGGTCGGGGATCGGATTTTGGGTTTTTCATGTTCTATGGACCATGATTTCTGACAGTCTCCTTCTAGTGTCAGAAATATGTAAATACATTTTGTGTTATTTGATCTCTCAATGTTATAATTAGGGTTAAAATAAATCAGTGAAGTGAGAAGCACCATGAACGTAGTTACAGTCGCTTGTACCATGCTGTCCCCTTGAACCACAGCGTATCACCCCCCCCCCCCCCCCCCGATCAACATTTATCATAGTATATTGGCACCCTCAGGACCTATACTCCACCGCCCTTTTCATACCGTCAGTCCACCCCAGCTTACAGGTATTGGAGCCATAAGGTTGGATGTGGACATTTTCAGGTCTAAAGTTCATGCAAAGTTTAAGTTTAATTGTTCCATTATTTTTGCATGATAAAAGTCTAAACATTCATCCATACATACGTCCAAACTTTCAAATTTATAATATTAGTAGGATGAAGTTTTAAATATGTCATTGCATGTTTTAAAAATATATGGGGGAATCATGTCAGGTCCACTTGATTGTTTTGGCGAAAGAATAAGAATAAGAACTTTATTCAGCCAAAAAATATTTCATGCAAATACATTGGCATTTCAAATCCATTTCAATACATAATCTAAAAGTCCTTCATAGTCCAAACTTTGGTCAAATATTCTTCCGCAGAGTAGAAAGATTCTTTACAGAGAAAATATTTAAGTTTAACTTTAAAATCCTTGTCACTAAGTAGTCTAATATCTAACGGTAACTTATTATACAACTTAATAGCCATTATCAAAGGGATTCTATCAGTCTTAGCTAATCTAACATGAGGCAGATCAATATTGCTACAAAATCTGGTGTTGTAATTGTACAGATCTCTTCTATAATACACTTTATCAAAATTAGTTTTAAGGTAAATCAGACATTGTTGAATATATAAAGAAAACAAAGTTAATATTTTAAAATTGTTGAAGAGTTTTCTACAACGAGAATACTTGTTTACTCCTGCTATAACTCCAGCTTTCTTTTGCAAAATAAATACTTCTTTTGCATGAGGACCCCTAAGCAATTAAACCATAACTTAAATGGCAATAGAAAAGTCCAAAGTATGCCTATATAAGAGCATCCTGGTCTAATTCAATACATAAACTTTTTATTGCAAAAATGCAAGAACTCAGTTTGTTTTTTACCCCAATAACATGTTGGAGCCAGTTTATTAGAGTTGGATCAAAAGTTAGTCCTAAAAATTTTGGACACAGATCGTCTTTTAGCATATTAGGATTTTCTCTAAGGCTAAATACAACAGTAGTTGTCTTATCATTATTTAAAAGTAAATTGTTAGCAATAAGCCAGTTCTCTACAAATTTTTGATTTATTTTACTGTATTTTAGGAGTTTAATATAGTCTTTATTTCTAGTAATTACGGGAGTATCATCTGCGTATAAAACAATATTTGCAAGGATATTCACACTTAAATCATTGACTACCACCAAAAACAGCAAAGGCCCAAGAACGGAGCCTTGCGGGACTCCACAGGTTACAGGTTTACAGTGAGATATTTCTTTTTCCAAAACGACATACTGAGACCTATTTTGCAGATAAGAGTCAATTCAAGCTAAAGCTACCCCTTTAATATTGTAATTATATAATTTTTTAACAGTATTTTATGAGATACTCGATCAAAGGCTTTACTAAGACCACAGAAGGTTATTACAGCAAAATCCTTTTCATCACAGTCAAGAACCTTATCAACTAAAGATAAAATAGCATGAGTTGTAGCCAATCCTTTTCGGAATCCAAACTGTTCTGCGCAAAGCAAACCTTTAACCCTTTGCGATCGGAGGGCCAGCAGGAGTGGCCACAATGCAGTCGGCAGCCAGTCGGAATTCTTTCCGTACTAACTTGGTTCCGACGGTCGGACGGCCAGCTGTACTGGCCACGTCCCACTACGCGTCACCTCGGCATTTATCATGGCGGCTCGCTCCCCGCAGCTCGGAATTATTTTCACTGAAAACCTTCAATGTTAGCATAGGGGACTTAAATTTTAATAAAACGTCTCTCAATTCGTCTTATCTTTAACGATCGTTCATTATTACTTAGTTAAATATATGGGGAAAAAAAAACATAACCCCATTCTTACTAATAAATGTTTATACGGGATAAAACAATTTTATTGTAGGCCTAATTATAATATAAGTGTAGGCCTATATGTAAACGTACAAGTGTTCTTATAATCATGTACATTAAAACTTAAAACTTAATCAAAAATACAAATAAACACAAATCTCTCGAGAAAATCACCAAAACACAGTTAAAATCACATAAAACTGAACCAAAACGATGATGATTATGACAGCACTTGTGCCAGAACAACAGGTGTTTATTTTAGTTGTTTACACCACAATTCTTATGATATAATGTTGCAAGCCTGCTGATCGTTTAGTTTAACAATTCCTCACTAGGTTGCAGCACTCTACAGGCATTATACCACAGTTGGAATATTACAAACGAAAACATTGTTGTCGGCCAGTCCTGCTGGACGCCCGAGCGTTCGTTGGATTTCATGTTGGCCAGCACCGCTGGCCGTCCGATCGCAAAGGACAACTGCTGTGGAAAAAAATCCGACTTCCGCGCGCTAATGGCGGCGGCCAGTAGAGCTGGCCGCGCGACCGCTGAGGAATAGCGGCAAATATGCATTCCGATCGCAAAGGGTTAATTTCTAAATGTTGTATCAATTGTTTACCAACAATTATTTCAAGTACTTTAGACAGAACTGGTACAATGGCAACGGGCCTGTAGTTTCCTATTTCATCTCTTTTACCTTTTTTATAAATCGGGTGGACTTTAGTGATTTTTAAAATATCAGGAAATATACCCATGCTTAGAGAATTCTTAATTAAAACTGTTAATGGAGAAACAAAATAAGTTATAGTTTCTTTAACCAGAACATTTGTCAATCCAAAATGGTCCATACTCTTTTTAGGAGCTAGTTGCCTTATCACCTCTACAATATCGTTTTCTGTTACACATCTAGAACTAAAATCACTAATGTTATCAGTTACAATTTTGTTACTTAAATAATAACTAAAATTACAATTACTATTTACATCTACATTAAGACTAGGAATAATTGAATCTTTAGAAATGTTTATAAAGAAATCATTAAATTCGTCCGGCTTAAAATGATTATTTACATTCCTACTTCCAGTTCCTTTTTTATTTTTATTTACAATGCTCCACAATGCTTTTGTTTTATTTTTGGCATTGTCAGTAAAGCTAACATTTGCCTTTTTTTAGCTTCTTTAATCTTATGTCTGTACATGATTTTAGCGAATTTCCCCTATAGGGAAGAAGCTATTACCGTAGGTCTCATGGTAAGACTTAAGCCCGAGACCATGACAACTTTTTTTTGAGGTCCCCAGATGACTAAAACACTATTCGTTCAAATTTATATATATATATGCGTGTCTGTGAATGTGATAGTAAAAAACGTCCGATTTCGATGAACTTTGTCTCAAATGTGTAAAGAGACATTTATGACTAAGTTCGAAAACCAGAAAATTCGGACCATGGGAAGGGGGGTTTTAAATTTTCCAAAAATCAGTTTTTTGAATTTTTTACCTTACAATTTTTAAAACACTTAATTTTGGTTTGGACCATGTTATAGAGCTTAAAAAAACAAATAATATGGTATTTTGAATTATTAACCTAGGTTAAGTGGTTGCGGATAAAATCCAAAAAAACCTGCTCATAAAATCTTTCATGTTAGACTTATGGGGAAAATGTTTTTGGCTTTTCCTAAGTTAATTTTAATGTAAACTTCACATTTGATTTTACCAATCAACTCAGCTCCACAAAAAAATCATTTTGGTGTTTAAATTGTGATTCTACGTCAAACCGTTGCAGAGATATTCAAAGTGCTAAACACAGTACGTTGTCCAATGTTATCCTTATGGAGAATAAATAAAATTTGATATCTCCATTATTAAAAAATGTATATTGATGAAACTTGGAATGTGGCATCACGTAGGTAGTACTGGTATATTGATATTTGCACAAAAAATTGATTTTTTGTTGATTATCCCCATAGCAGCGAACCTGCGAACTCAGCCCCCATGTTATTCTTATGGAGAATAAGTAAAATGTAATGACTCCCTTAATTATGAACATAAATTAATAAAACTTGGTATGTGGATACCAAGAGCAAATACAACAACAAGAAAGTTGCAAATATAACAAGAAAGTTACCTTGTTGAGTTATATTGATATTTGCATAAAAACCCATTTTTTTTGTTCCTTGTTGCAGCAAACCTGCTTACTCAGCTCCCATGTTATTCTTATGGAGAATAATTAAAATGTTTTATAGTGCTTATTTATGATTGAATATTGATGAAACTTGGTATGTGGCTTCACCTAGTTAAATTATATTTGCATCAAGAACCAATTGTTTGTGTTCCTTGTTTCAGCAAACCTACGTACTGATCACCAATGTTATTCTTGTGGAGAATAATTAAAATTGTATATATCGCTTATATGTGACTATATTTTTATGAAACTTGGTATGCGGCTTTATATGGTATTAAGACATATATTATGCATTGGAAATTCGCTGAGTACGCAGGTTTGCTGTGACGGGGTATTTAATTTGTTGTGCTCATCATTGTACCAAGCAATATTTATTGCTTTTGAAAAATAGTAGAGACTATCTAATCTTTCTTGTTTTTGTAACTCCGTATTGTACCAATTACAATTTATGCGGACCTTATTATTTTGTATTTTGACTTTCTTTAGATTGCTTACAAAACCTAAACTAAAATAATGTTATAAAATATTTATAATTATTTAAAATAAGTACTAAAGCTAACATTAACATCATTTGTCATAAATACATCCTCCCAACATTCTTTCTTTAAATAGTTTTTGAATTCTCTAATACCTACCTCAGTTATATTTGTCATGGTTTTAAAATTTTCTTTAGAAAAATTATCCAGCTCACCCTCAACAATAGACAATAGACAATATTTATTAGTCATTCAGTAATTTACAACAATTACAATAGACCTCGTCACAGTACTTATTACTACAATAAAATTAACCATATAACATATGACATGTATGACATGTAGGTGATAAATAGGGGTAAATACCCCCGTCACAGCAAACCTGCGTACTCAGCGAATTTCCAATGCATATATATGTGACTCACTACTACATAAGCTAGTTACTAAGTTTCACAAAAATACATCCATAAATAAGTGATATATAGCATTTTATTTATTCTCCATAAGAATAAAATTAGGGTTGAGGACGCAGGTTTGCTGCAACTAGGAATATAAGTAATTTGTTTTTTTTGCAATTATCAATACAACTGAACCAGGTGAAGTTACATACCATGTTATCTTAATGTAGGTTCATAATTAAGGGAGATATACAACTTTACTTATTCTCCATATGAATAACATGGGGGAGTATGCAGGTTTGCTGCTACGGGGACTATCAACAAAAAACTTGTTTTTTTTGTGCTAATATCAATATACCACAACTAGTTGAAGCCATATACCAAGTTTCATCAATATACATTCATAAATAATCGAGATATAGAATTTTATTTATTCTCCATAAGAATAACATTGGACAACGTACTGTGTTTAGCACTTTGAATATCTCTGCAACGGTTGGACGTAGAACAACGATTAAAACACCAAAATGTTTGTTTTGTTGAGCTTACACATTAATAGACAGAAATGTGAAGTTTTTAGTAAAACTATCAGAGAAAAATCTAAAAACCTTTTTATTATAAGATTAACATGGGACACGTTTTTTTGGATTATCTCCGCAACCACTTAACTTGGGTTAATGATTCAAAATACTAAAGTATTTGTTTTTTTAAGCTCTATAAAATGGCTGTAACCAAAATTGAGTGTTTTTAACATTTTGGGGTCAAATTTGCAAAAAACCGATTTTTGGAAAATTGTAAACCCCCATAAAACCCCCTTCCCATAGTGTGATCAATCTGGTTTTCGAACTTAGTCATAAATGCTACTCTCCACATTTGTGCCAAATTTCATAAAAATCGGGTGTTTCTTTCAAAAGTTATCGCGGTAACGGACACATATATTATGCCCGTGTTGTATATATATATATATATATAAATTTGAACGAATAGTGTTTTTGGCATCAGGGGACCACAAAACGAAAAGTTATCATGGTCTCGGGCTTAAGTCTTACCATGCCACTTACGGTAATAGCTTTTTCCCTAAAGGGAAAATTCGCTAAAACCTGACCAAGATGATCGCAAACATGTTTGTTGACTACAGTGGTCGTACAATTATTTTCCAAAGAGGTAAACACATTGCCCAGACATCTGGTGCCTCGAGTAGGCTCAAACACTGTCATTTTTAATCCGAACATACTATAGAGGTTTACAGAGTCTACAGTGTCTTTATCATAACTAAGAAAATTCAAGTTGAAATCACCACATATAACTGATTATTCAACCCATTAATGTGACTCAACACTCTCTCCATAATGTAAAAGAAATTTTAAATATTTCCATTAGGACTGCGGTATACGGTTACTAACCAATGTTCAAAATTTTGATACATGCAATTTCACAATCCAGTTCTTCAGATAATTTAATAACATCATCCATTACTTTAATATCTGATGCGTCATACCTTGTAAAAATTGCTGTGCCCCTATGGGTCTTGGAAGTCCTACAATAACTTGCGACATATTCCAGCTTATAAATTTAAAATAAATGATAAACACCTCCATGCAGATACTCTAGATACTCAACAAATATTTAATTTGGAGAACAGAGCTGTCCAAGAATGCTGGAAAAGTCAAAATTTCTTCATCAGAAGGGACTCAACAAAAACGCTCGTAAACAGAGTAAGTACAATTTGCAAAAAGTTTTGCTTTGGATTTGGAGTCTATACACTCCTCCCCACTGCCTGAAATATCAACACTCGGCTTGACCGACCCGTTTGTCTCTGACAAAGTTGAAAATTATCTTACCATAATACTGGCCTACCTCCGATTCTCTACAGTCCACATATTCCCAATAAGCTTTCATTCTTTCGAACAATTTCAATATTCCTTGCATAGCATTTAATCTTCAATGATATCTAACTTTTTAAAACCATCTACAATACCTTCTCTCCCCCCTCCCAACTAGACCTATTACATTTTTAGCAAACCAAGTAGGACATCATAATTTGTTAATCTTTTTCCTTGGGACTCAGTTATCCAATACCAAAAAACTTAATTGTAAAACATATTAATCACAAGTTTCAGGGTTTTCAGAATTGTAAAGCTCAGTCCGATCAGTGTCATTCAGAAAGCAAAAAAATAAATACAAATTTGCCCTCTAAAACTATAACCCACTTCGTTCGGTGCCTCTTCCTTTTTGCAGTTATTCTGTAAAACAACTTGTACTGAGAACTGCTTGAATAAATGTGTTACTGCTATTATTATTATTACTGAATTAGCTGTGCCATACTTGAACATTTATTTGAATATAAATAATTGTCTTCAACTGAAAAATATAAAACAATGAACAACAACAATGAACAAAACGTTTATTCCAACAAAGTTATAGCTTGTACAGTTTCACTTATATAATAAAATTATTACTAAAATCTATACTACTGTAGAAAAAAAATAATATAAAATTTATAATAAGCTATAGAAATAATAGAAATATAAAAAAAAATGGTCATAGGAATCAGCAGACATAGGCAATAAAGGTCTCCTGCGTTGCTGTGAAATGATAAATTATTGACCTTCTTATTGTTTAAATTAGTATTGTATTAAATTTGGAGTAATAAGATTAATTTTTACTGAGCTTTTGATTTAATGGTGACAGTGTGCGGTTTAAGAAAGTTTCATATTAGCTGGACGAGCTCGGTAGGGGAAAAGCCAGTGATAGTAATCAGTGGTCAGGTCAAGGGCAAGGGTCGGGTCTGGCGCCAGTAACCTGCCGTCCATGTCCACATTCGATTTGAGTAACCATTCTTTTACACAAATTTTAAGTATGTTCCAAGAGTTAGATTCAAATAAATTTAAGTCAGTAAAGTGTTTCTATATATTGCGAAAATAACATGAGAAATGTGGAAAGAATTTGTTGTGGAAAATATAATATTTACTTGCAGTGTAGTCATTCCGATCCTAGAAGAGTACCTTGTATTATGAGAATGAGAAATTTCTTGAAAATGTTATTATAATTTTTGTAAATGTTAATTAGTAGGCTTTTAATATAAAGTTGCCGAATAGTAAGTACGGACGTTTCTTTGAACAGAGCATCAGTCGGGTATCGTTTACATTTACCAAAACCAACCTTTAAAACTGATTTTTGAGCAATATTTAGTGGCTCAAGCACACTTCTAAAACATCCACCCCACGCAACAATCCCAAAAGATAGCAAAGACTGAACATACACAAAATAAGCCATTTTAATTTCTTTGACTGATAAAATTCTATTCATTTGTCTAAAAGTAAATATATATTTCCTGGCCGTATTTCTAACAAACTGAATATGATCAGTCCATTTTAGTCGACAGTCAAAAATTACACCCAGATATTTATACGCAACCACTTTATCGATACTTTCACAAGCGCTGTTATTACTTTGAAAATTATTACAAGAGCGAATTATGAGGTCATGTAAATTATATTCAGTACTTTTGCTGATGGAAATTGGCAAGAATTTGGTTTTCAAAATATTTAGAGACAGAATATTTTGGTCCAATCATTTCTTAACTGTCTTAAGATCGTGCAAAGCCTTTTCCTGCACCTTCGGCCAAGTCTCTCATTGAAGGAAAATAAGTGTATCATGGGCAAACAAAATATTTAAAAAATATTTAACTTTGATATATTATTTATATAAATCAAAAATAGGACTGGCCCGATATTACTTCCTTGGACCACCCCGTAGTCTACCAGCTTAACATCGCTATTTGTACCGCAAATAGAAACAAATTGAGCTATGTTGGTCAGAAAACTTTTAAACCACGAGATAGCGTTCCCATGAATTCCAATTGCTTCTAATTTACCCAATAATTTTGATCGTTGAACAGGATCAAAAGCTTTTTTAAGGTCAAGAAATATCAACATTGGGTGTTTTTTGTCAGAGATAGCATCGTATAATCCTTTATTTATGTCAAGCAGTGCATCGGATATATTCTTATCGCATCGAAACCCGTATTGACGCTTACTAAGAATGTTGTTTGTTTGCAGGTATAAAACTAATTGATCTTTCATAATTTTCTCAATTACCTTAGTGAATACACTCAACAACGATATTGGACGGTAATTGTTTGTATTAGTAATATCGTTAGCTTTGTATAAAGGATAAACTTTTGCCAATTTATAACAATCCGGAAAAATGCCTGATGTAATGCTCAAATTTACAATGTGTAAAAGTGGTTTGCAGAGAACTTTAAAATTGTCTTTCAGGACATTAGCCGAAACACCATCATAGCCTGGTGCAGACCCTCCCCCTAAGCTGTAAACGTAATTTCGTAAAATGTTTTCAGTAATTGGTTGGAGTGTAAATGTGCAGTCCAGTCGATAATCCAAGTCGTTTACAACTGGGGCCCCCCCTGAGTCGATCGCATTCGCCAACAAAATACCGACATTAGAAAAAAATCATTAAAATCGTTAGCAACTAACTCTACACAATGCATTCGACACAGGAACATAGATGTAAATTTTTCTACCGGGAACGAGTCCTTTTTATTCACTCTACCAGCCTATTCATTAATTAATGTCAAAAACTGTTTCGGATTATTAGAGGCTTCATCTAATTTAAATCGGTAGTAATTCCTCTTTGTATTTTTTATATTACTATTCAGAGTTTGCTTGACTTCTCGATAAAAATCAACTAGTTGAACATTGAAAGGTTGCCTTTTGGCTCGTTTATAGGGTTTGTCTCTCATTCTAATTTGCCTAACCAAATCTACTGTTATCCATGGTTTTAATTTTTTACCTCTAGTGGAGTTATTTTTGGCTGACTTTTTAGCAGATTCTACGCAATTAACGACTATTCTATTAAAGTGATTGGAACAAAAATTAACATCATTAACACAATTATCGATCACACAATTATCGATGGGATCCCAGTTGTAATTTGTCAGGTAGTGCGTTTGCCAAGTATGTGCGTGGCGCTGCGGTAGTGTGATAAGTGCCTGTGATCGGTTTGGCAGTAGTGATTGTGAGGCCAGTGCTGTAGTGATCTATCACGACTGTCTGGATCACAGCTGACTTGACTTGAGAAATATCGTCATACTTAAGGAAAATGTGATCCAGACAGCTCATTGTGTTGTTAGTAACCCATGTCGGTTTGTCTATGCATTGAAAAAACCCCATCCCCAATAGAACGTCTAGATATCTATCTGAATTTATATCTCTTTGCAGTAGGTAAAAATTAATATCCCCTAGTAAAATGCATATTTGGTTTCTATTCAACTCATGTACGTACCTTTCAAGTTCATTTATAAAAAACATTGCGTTACTGTAAAAAGTTCGGTAAATAGAAAGTAAATGGATGTGTCTTTTGCAGTATGTAAAATTCAAAGAAAGTCCGTAAACGCCCCCCAAAGTAATTTGTGTGGCCATGGCTGAAAGTTGTTTGTTAGTATAAACAATTAGCCGTCAGTTTGATTACGTTGTCTCAGTCTGGAACAAGTCAAAACCCTCCAAACTGGTTCCCGCTCCTCCCTCGCCCAGCCAACATTCCGTTAAAACAATATCCAAAACATTAATTAAAGAATTCAAGTACATTAACAGTTCATCAACATTTTTATTATAGCTGCGAATATTGGTGTGAAAGATGCACAAACTGTCATTACAATTTTTATTGTAAAAGTCAGTAAATTTCAAAAAATTATTTAACTCCAAACAACTGATAATTAACTGACAAACTAAGCCTAAACAACAAAAATTGGAAAAACACTACAAAACAGAAAAAAAATAGTATTAATAGATAATATTTGGTCTCAAGAATTAAAAGTCAACTTTGGTGTCCCACAAGGGTCGGTGCTAGGGCCTCTTCTTTTCTTAATATCAATAAACAATCTCCCAGATTCCCTAAGAGCCAAAACAATTTTGTGTGCTGACGATACAACCCTGGTAAACTCTTCTCCTGACATCAATGATTTAGAAAATCTAACACAGAATGCACTCCAGTGTGCAACTGTATGGTTTATTGCTAATGGATTTCTTCTTAACCAAGACAAAACCCAACAAATTATATTTTCTTTAAAAAACAACCCGCAAGATTTTGATGACCCTGGCTGGCTATCTGGATGCTATAAAGATTCTAGGAGTCTTTTTTAATGGTCATTTGTCTTGGAGCCAACATATTGATTTCATTAATGCTAGACTTAATAGAGTAATTTATCTTTTAAGGCGACTTACTAATAATATCCCTGAATCTTACAATAGAACAGCATACTTCGCTTATTTCCAATCGATAATCCGATACAGGCTCATACTGTGGGGAAACTGTAGCAGGATAAAATAAGTCTTAATCCTACAAAAACAAGTGTTAAGGGTATAACAAGATCGGAAAAATTTGAGCATTGTCAACCTTTTTATTAAAATGGAGATTCAAACCGTCATTAATCTGTATATATTTGACCTCACGACATTGCAATAAAAAATAAAAATAACTACAAATATAATTGTGATAACCACAACTACTATACAAGGACAAAAGATAATGTGTCAATAAATTTGTCAAGACTTAGCAAAAGCTTAAATAGTCATACCGTACAATTTTTAAAGATCTATTTTTAAACTTAAGACACTCATTGGTAATTATCCACTTATACAATTCAAAAATAAGTTGTTTAACTGCCTACTAGCACATCCATTCTATAAACTTGATTTTTTTGCTTTTAGTTATATAGAATTCTAAATTAGGCCTACCTTTGATTTTCTCAATGACTCTTTATGTTCAAAATTGTATCATTCATAATTAGAATTTATTTATTCAATTTTCTCAAGACTATTTATATATAAATAAAATGTTATATTCTGTACTTTTGTTACCAGCCTTCTTATTTGTATAAGTTACTATGTACTGTACCACTCAATTTGTAAAACTGATGATAATTATGACTTTGCTTACTTGGCTATAAAATGACTTTGTCGATAATCTGTTTATATAATTCCTATGGCAAATAAAGACATTTATTATTATTACTGTTATTTAATTTAAAACATATTTAAAATGTTTTAGTTTAATCAAAATGACAACTCAATTTTTGGTCAGTTCCATTCGTTTTTGTCTTGCTCTCTCTAGCCTTTCTCGTAGTTCTAAAATGTCTTGACTTTCAGTTTTTAATGTTTTTAATGGTTTGTGTATTGACTCTTTCTTCCCACATAATAGCTTCCTGAAAATTTGTAAGGACATGTTAGTTTATTAAAAAATACAAACAAGTCTGTAATAATAGATTTGGACACTGTCAAACGATATACAATTTTAGGTTTTTAAACATATTGATAATGATAAACTAATTGTCATCAACACAGTTATGTTTTGCCTTGAAAACTTTATTAATGTAAAAGTACAATTTATTAATTACTTGTGATAATTAATACCTTGGCCTAATGCCTTAAACCTACTGCAAGTTACAGGAATCAATACTTCAATAATAATGTATGTTTTGTAAGATTGAACAGTTAGGTGCAGACGGACTGTTTATATGAAGTTGTATGTATTCTTTATTGGGAAAACTTTTTTCTGATGTTTACAGTGGAGGGTTGTAGGTCAACATTGGGGAAGTCCCTTTGGAGACCCAGTTATTTGATAAATTCAACACAGACACAAGTGTGGCTAGTTCTTTAAACCAGTTTCAGGTTTCTTGTGTAAACCAAACCATGTCACTACTTCTATGCATTATTTATGTTAGCTTACTCTAGTCTTTTGTCTACATATCTTATTTTGTTCAAATTAAAATTAATGCAATTAAAAATTTAAACTGCATTACTTTCAACTGTGCGCAGTATTAAAGATTAACTTCCATGAAACAATAACAATAATGTTGTTAGGGTGTTTGACTGCCAGGGATGTCCGGTTGGGACCTGGGAGCTACTCTCGCTTGTGTGCCACAGGTGGTGCTGTAACTGGTAATACAACTTCCAGTCTCGTGCGATGGCATCGTGTTATTGGTGTTATTGGTTTGCCTACAGGCAAAACCATCGTGCAAAGAAGCGATGTAATATTGCCTTACCAATATAGATAGTAGCCTCAACAAATAAAGTAAATTAAAAAACTAAGAATACAATTATTCTTCACTATAAAAATAATTGAAAAAGGATAAGGCTAAAAAATAAATTTGTTTTGTAGAGTTTAATATTTATTGAATTGCATAGAAGACAGCTTGCCAATAATATAAAACATTGTTATTTCTTAGATAGTTTTAACGGTTTTTCTAATGATCTTGCACCAAACATTTCTAAATATCTTACTTTGACACCTTATGAATTGCTTTACAATTTGTTGACACTAATTTTTTGTTATACTTAACACATTTCAACAAAATAATTGGAACTTTAATTTTTGAACAACCACCCGTAATCACCAACTATCTACTCACACTTTGATACAATTTTTACATGTAGACACTTACTTCTGCTCTCGACAGGCCTCAATGAACTGCTGCGTTTCTGCTAAGAACTGTTGCTGTTTGATTTTTTGTTTCCTTATGCACTTCTGTCGGTTTTCTATTTCTTCTTTAATGCTGGATCTCTTCAGCAGAAGTCTTTCATACAGCTAATAACAATCAAGAATATGAGTTATAATTTTCAATAAAGTATCCTAAATAAATTATTTTTCCATCATTTTGCCATAAAAGCTTAAATAGTTTATAATTATATTTAGGGTGAAGGCAATCAAAGCCAATCCAAGAGAATAATATGCCAAATAAATGTGCAGTCGGTGAAATAAATACGAATGTATACTGCGAGGGTCATCCAGAAAGTAAAGAACGTTTTTGCTCCTGTACATAGGACAGCTCCCCCATCATCGCGATTGCGTGTGTGGCTGTCCACTTACCTCCCCACCAAAGTATAAGCTGAGTCTTTGCTGTGCGGTCACACGTCTTAGTTCTAAGTGATTCAAAATGGCGGTGGCAATAGAAAATCCTGCAAATTTGAGATCTACAGTGTTATTGGTTTCTTAATGCGCAGTATATCTGACCTATTGAAATTTTTAGACAAAACCAAAGAAAGTTTATGGTGAAAGTGCAAAAAACAAGATCTTAAAAATTTATGTAATGTGCCAACATTGTAGCGGCTGTTTTCCTCAAATTTTCCCTCAAGTCTCTTTCAAATCATCTTTAGCGAGCAAAGACCTCCACTCTGATCCTTGTTGTACACAATGGATTTTCTTTGTTTCATTAAACCACCATTTTTTCTCCTGAAGACTTGTTTGCACTTTCACCATAAACTGTCTTTGGTGTTTTTCTAAAAATGTCTATAGTCCGAAAAATTTTTAAAATCCAGAAACCGAATAACACTGCATATCTCATATTTGGTAGGATTTTCTATTGACGTTGCCATTTTGAATCGTTGTAGAAATAAGACGTGTGATGCAACAAGACTCGGCTCATACTTTGGTGGGAAGGTGAGAGGACTTCCACACACACGACCACGGTGATGGGGGATCTGTGCTAGGAGCAGTATGCAGTTCTTTACTTTCTGGATCACCCTCGTATTATAATGTCCTGGAAACAAAAAATACATTTTTTAAAATTAAGGCTAATAACAAACTAGTCAGCTTTTCACATTTCCCTTTTGGATGGACCCAACTAGTAGGTTACCTCAAACGTCAAATTTTGCAAATTAAAGTCCAGGCGTACAATCATTCTTCTAGTAAGAGGACGGAGATTTGTTTTTGAATTATCTTCACTCAATGGCAAAATTAATGCATATTTAAAATATAAATCTAGCTGTTTTTCCAATTAGTATCAACAAAAATAAAACAACTCAATCCACAACAAATGAGAGTTACATTCCCTATGCTGTATTGATGTGCATTTAAACAATTTAAAAAAATACTACTTATAAACTAAAGAATGGATTTTTTCATATTCAAACTCGTAGCTTCCACTGTGTTGGAGAACCAGTATGCACAATTTTAGGATGAGTAGCGTTTGGACGCTATTGCATTACACCCCCACTCACACCTTCCAAAACTTACTACCTCAGTAATAGGATTATTTTAATTTATCCAATAAGTTTATGAAAATTAAAACTTACCTCTGCTAGAGACATTTCACAAAGAAGTCCAACATTCTTTGTTTCTGTAGGGTCAAACTTATTTGCCTCAAGATCTTTAATGCTAGAAAGTGCTTTTATTTCCTTTATAATTTCTATTCGTTTTTCTAGTTCTTCTTTTTGCTGAAATAAAAACAATCTTAAATTCCTATGTCATGAGATGTGCAAATGGCTGACTAGCATATTAGTTGGATAGCTCTCTTCATAACCTCGATTTTGCCAAATCGATCATGAGCAAAGTGTGAGAATCTTTTAAAGGTTCGATACTGAACCCAACTGTCAATCGTCATTGGCCTATCTATTTAATGATGCTTTCTAAGAACATAAAAAATTGCCAATAGCGTAAATACACTAAAAAATAAGGTAACCGAAAAATATCTAAAAATCTATGCATTTATATAGGACAACAGTTTTTAACTTTATAAAAATTAAAAAGAAAATAGCTTTAGGCTCCTATCTACCCCATTCGAAACCTGCATCGGCGAGTGAAAATCCATTGTTAAGTTAGAGAAAAAGAGCATTGCAGAAGACCACATTATAAACGACCACCACATAATCCTTCGGATAAAAACAAAACTCATGGAAGATTTAAAGTAAATACTACTCATGCTGTTTTTTAGAATTGTGAAATAATATGTTTCTGTTGTTGTCTGAAAAAGCTCTTCCTTTGGCATTAAAAAGAAAATGGAAAGAGAAAAAAAATATAAAGTGCTGACAACTTTTCCTGTTTTAACACGAGATCTTAACTTAAATTCTTGGGTTTATGTAACCAATGTCATAAGCGTAATCCGCCAGCTAAGTTATGCACTTCAAGGCAGCATTAGACCAGAGCCTTATATAATATGTATTGTGCTGAAGTTTAGTACCAAACAAGTTAACTGGGGCAAACAACCTTAGGAAACATTTGAATGTAATATTTTTTGAATTGAAAACCTAATTTCCTACCCGCCAGCTCTATTAAATACAAGTTTTAAAATAAAAATAATTTGCCCTAGACATACACTAAATAGGTTTATCATTCACATTCAAAATCATTATAATGACACTTATACAAAAATAAAGATTCCAATAAAACAGATTATCACACTTGGTCGGTCATGACTTGCCAGGTGCCGTACAGTAAACAGTTCGTGGTTTTTTCTCTATGGTGTAGGTAACTTCATTAAGTCTCCAGGCCAAATATGTTCTGGAGATAGTTGAAATGTCTGCCATCTGTGACCAAAAGTTAAATTCTTCCCCTCTAATACTTAAAGTTAGATTAAATTGCTTAGTAAAATTAAATTTATATGTGTATGAAAAATATACCCTACTTACATTCTTTGTTTTTGTTAGTGATTTATAGTAGAAAATGTTATGATTATCTCATCAAGCCGATTCTTTGCATAATTAATTTAATTTTATGTACAAACATAGAAATAGTAGTTGCTCATAAAATGGAAGTGGGTGTATCTTGGAAACTATCTCTGCATTTAGTTTTACAACAATTATTTTTTGAATTCAACAAATAATCTCAACTAGTTGTCCTGTTGCTCGAATCTGAGCAAGTTTGGGTTACTT
This sequence comes from Allygus modestus, assembly GCA_963675035.1. Classification (NCBI taxonomy): domain Eukaryota; kingdom Metazoa; phylum Arthropoda; class Insecta; order Hemiptera; family Cicadellidae; genus Allygus; species Allygus modestus. The sequence goes on along the minus strand of OY776111.1, from coordinate 96,404,177 downwards.
CAGTTGTAAACAAACATAACAAATAATCTGATATTACAAGGGATGATAACATCTGAGAATAATGCGGATAACGTACTTTCAATCAACACGTAGTTTAGACTTCCGCCGTGGGATAGCATCACTTTTCTGAAAAATCTGCCCTTTACTGCATTTAAATCCCTTTCCCCTTAAGTCCATTTCTTGAAATTCTGAGACGTATTGGAAAATCTATATAGAAATACCTTTAATTTGACACCTAAAACGTTAAAATCCGTCCAGCCATTATTGAGTTATGACTGTGAAGAAAAAAATCCCTAGGGTATTAATATATAGGTTAGTAGCTATTCTTTTATGAGACTAATCTTTTTAAATCACATATTTCTATAACTTACAGCAAAAATGTTGTACTTCTGTTTTTTTTAACATTCTGTTTAAGATTTAAAATATCTTACCCGCATCATTGCCTCTGCATACAGCTGTTTATTTGTACTCGCAACCTCCTGGGCTAAAAAACAAACCAATACAAAATTCCTCAGAATTACAAATGCAGGGGACAATAACATTAACCATTAATTATTCGCAACCAGAAAACTCTGTATAATGTCTCTATGTAACTGTTTAAGATGCCAATTCATAATTGGGCATATTTCTTAAGGTCAGTATTTATTAGTGAGACGCCTGGTCTGACGAATCTCACACCTACCACGGTGCTCGACAGTGAGCTAAAATCAATTGATACTTTAGTGATTTATTTAAATTATAGCTTGTCACTTTGCATATAAGTGTAGTATATAAATAAATTATAAAAAAATACAAGAGGACTGAGAACGCCTGATCTTCAAAGATATAAAATGTAGTTGAACCATTGTTAAGACAACTAGCAATCACAAGGTAACCTCACCACCCACGAAAATCAAAAAATCTTTATTCAGCTCAATTTTGATAAAGATCAGAGTTAAAAAGTCAGGCAATTTTTCCTAGTGGTTTTGCTTGACATGGCTTGGTATTACTTCCATTTGTTAGGATGAACAAAAATTACTGGTAATAGTCCCTAATAAGGAGGTCTATTTCTAGTACTGAAGACAACACTAATCAACAAAATTACAAGCCGTTCACCGCCATTTTCTGTTGAGGCAAAGAACCACTCGCTGAAATCAAATGAGTCAACTCGTTTATATATAAACATATTAGATTGTTGGGTTTGTACAAACTTATTTTGATAGTTTTATGGCTCCACCTCATTGACAAAGTGGATAAATAAATTTTATATATATATATATTAAATTTGATTTGTATAACATCATTTCACTACCTTCCATTTGCTTTCTATGAAACATATCTTGCTTTTTTGCTTCTATATTTTTTTTAATTTGTTGTGTTTTATCTATTATTTGTCTAATTTCTTCTTCTTGTTTTTGTTGCATTTGCTTCAGTATTTCTTCTGTTTCTTTTTTCTGCAATGAGGAATAGCTAAATTGATTACAAATAAATGTGTTGCTGCACTAATTGCAACTTAATAACATTTTAACTATTTTTGTATGAAAGAAAAATAATAAAAAACATTTATTATGCCCTCTTAAATTTGGTTTCCAGTAAGTTACTGTAACAGTAAGTTTACATAATAGTACTGGAGACACTTATCAACAAAATTACGAGCTCTGTAAGTTTACTGCTACAGTATTAATATCTTTTAATATTAGGACAGAGAAATCAATTTAGAAATAACTAAATTGCAAGCAGAAATATGTTTTTGTGAAAAATGTGCATCTAGGCTCCCTGGTTGATGTATTACATTTTCGACAATGTGTGCTTTTTGCACCAGCTTAACAAATTACGGACATGAATTTAAAACATGTTATATGCCAAAAAATCTACTCTTTGATCATATTTTGTTGATACATGTTTAACAAAAAGGTAAAATTACCTCCTGGCTCAGATGTAAGAGTCGCCGGAATACTGTCCCCAGAAAAGTACCCCCAAGAAAAAATGCCTGCGTCATTTTGACGTCACGAAGGGCTGGCCCTAAAGCCGCATGAAAGTTGGCCCGCGACTGGAATCCTACCCCCAATACATTATCATTTTATCAAATTGCAGTCACATTAAGACTTAAATAATTAACTCAACGGTTTGGTTCCCAGAAATCTATCCGCAGAAAACTCCCCAAAGAGCTTACCCCGGATATTTACCCCCAGAAAACTATCTCCAGAATACTGCTAGTGAACTAACCCCAGAAATCTATCCCCTCAAAGCATACTCCCCACTGTAGGGTAAAGGTAATGCAGGTAACGTTTCTCTTTCACTAAATAGGATCATCACACTTACGACAAATGAAGGGAGAACTGAGCTGTTTACGCGTGAATATTTGTCTATAGTTTTAGATTGACCGCTAAGTAACTCTTCGCTAAAAAATTTTCGCTGTCCTCAGGTATGCTGTATGAGGTAAGTAAATGAATGAATTTGCCTGTCCATTGTAGACGATGAGCATAATTATTAGAGATGTGATTGATCAAAGTTAATTTATCCTTTTTTTATAAATCTATATTCTTTCTAATAAGGTATAAAACAGAGGAATGGAATGTAGAAAATTTTTATTTAGTTATTTCAAAATTAAAACAAGCTGTGGCCCAAGTATCAATAACACAGCATGGTTTAGGCTAATAAAATATAACTAGTCGACCCGAGCGGAATTCCGCACTGCGAACCAAACCTTGTCAGCTGATCAAAGTTCTTTTATTTACATTTTCGCTCCCGTCAAAACAAACCATTCCCTTTATTTATCTTTTATTATGTTCAAATTTCAGAAAAGTGGTACATTTTTAGCCCATGGGTCTATTTTTCGTCATTAGTTCGCACGATAAGCTTTAAAATGATGGGTAAATCATGAAATTTGATAAAGGAATAAGGAAGATCTCGTGGAGTGACAGAAAAACAGGCTAGATAAATAATATATAAGATACAAAGTACTAAATAACCAATAAATGATGTTCCCGTTTAGTGGTAGATAAATGTTACCTACATCAACTTTTACCTACAGCGGGGTGTTTCATTTGAGGAGGAGGTAGCTTTCTGGGGATAGTATTCCAGTGGTCGTACTATGCAGGTTAGTTCTCTCGGAGATATTTTTTTGGGGTTAGATTTCTGGGGTTAGTTTTCCAGGGTAGGATTCCGGTTTTAGCTTTACTGATATTTTTATTAAATTTCCACCACTTAATTCAACTGCTTCAACCGTGAAATTTTGGACTAGTAAAATCCATAGTAATATATCTGTCCTTAAATGTCGCGGCCGGAAAACCACCCCCAAACCTCTTACGTCAAAATGACGTAGGAGTTTTTTCATGGGGATACTTTTCTGGGGGAAGTTTTCCGCCACTCCAGATGTAAGCTTTTAACACACTTATTTTAATCATTTGTGGGATTTTCCCTATACATTTATAGCTTTTTTCAATACTTCAATTTTACTGTGAACTGTTTGCCATCATATCGTAGAGCTCAAAAAACAAACAATTTGGTATTTTTTAATTATGTTTGTATGTGAGGAAGACCAAAAACACACTTGAAAGACCTGATAAAATATGGCAAAGTAAAAAAAAGAAAAAAGGTGGTAGAAAGGAGCGGAGGCTAGCCTTGCCTGAGGCCAAATTCCCCCTTTGGTATACATTGCCATGATAGTTGGCAAGTTTACATATGGATTAATTTGGCCAGAGAACATTTGTTAAAATAACCTTCAGGCACTAAATGCAGTATGATGTCTATCAATGTTATTCTTATAATAATTGATACATTTTCCCATCAAAGTCATTTACAAGTATAGAAGGATATTGTTCCCACCTCCTTCTCTATCTGAGCCCGCTTGGCCTTGTTGATGTCCAGTATCCTCTGCCTGGCGAGGATGGCCTCCTCCCGGGTCAGCTGGCCCAGGAGATGCTTCCTCTCCACGTCCTGCAGCTTCAGTGCCTCCTCCTCCGCCCTCAACTGGTCCAGCGTCTCCTCATAAGAGCTGTGGTCGACCGCCCCACACACCAGCTCGTTCATCCTGACAACGCATTGCAAAGCTGAGACAGCTGTTCTTATTGCATAGAAACGAACATTAAAAGACTCTTACTGGCATAACTACTGCTAATGCAGACATTTGGATATGTCCGTGAAATCCCATAAAATCTCAAGGGGTGCCTTTACTCTCTTACAGTGTGTGGGCTGGAGAAAAACCAGGCCATCCATCCTATAGAGTACATCAGCATAAGCCATCACCATCTATAGTTTGCTCTATAAGCTCAATGTTAAAATTAAAACTAATCTTATGGACAACCTGGTTTTTTACTAATGCCTTGTTTTTTGGCACTATAACTTCCATCATCAATGTAGTCGAAGGCAAATATTTTATTAAAATGTGGGTGAATTTGTTTCCCTTCGTAATCGTTATTACAGACCATACCCCTTTGAACAAGCTTGTAATTTGTAAACCTGAAGTGTACGCTGACTTACTGAGTAAACTTTCCTGTGTTGATGCATTCCAACATGCTTGAATTCGAATTGGTTTGTCATGTGATAGTTCTTAAATTTTTAAATAAAAAAACAAAATATCACAGTTTAATTTTTGTAACATTAATTTTGCTCCTAATGTTTCTCCAAATTTAATACCAACATTGTATGGTGCTGGGTTATCATTTATTATAACTCGTTTTCTGGATTGGTTTTAAAAATGCTTGTTCTACCTTGAAATGCATTTTTACACCTGATTTCAGTTTTATAGTCAAATCACTCAGATGGTCAGATTACAATCTTTTAAAAAATAAAAAATAAGATAAATTGGGCGCCATTTTGAAATGGAAAATTGGTTGTTGATAATTTGTTATCCTTAGCTTTAGACAGTGTATTTAATCGTTTATAGGCAGTTATAACCTATTTTTGCCTCTTTTAGGCTTTTTTGGGGGCAAAATAAGCAAAAATCAAATACCCCCGTAGCAGCAAACCTGCGTACTCAGCGAATTTCCAATGCATATATATGTATCTTAATACCACATAAAGCCACATACCAAGTGTCATCAATATACACTCATAAATAAACGATTTATGACATTTTAATTATTCTCCATAAGAATAACATGGCGGCTGAGTATGCAGGTTTGCTGAAGGAAGGACCACAAAAAATGGGGTTTTATACAAATATCAATATAACTCATTTAGGTAAAGCCACATACCAAAATTCATTAATTTATTTTCATAATTAAGGGAGATAACACGTTACTTATTCTCCATAAGAATAACATGGGGCTGAGTACGCAGGTTTGCTGCTAAGGGAGCCTTTGGCAAAAAAATTTTTTTTTGAGCAAATATCAATGGTCCACAACCAGATGAAGCCGTATACCAAGTTTCGTCAGTATACGATCATAAATAAGCGAGATATAAAATTTTTCTTTTCCTCCATAAGAATAACATTAGACAACGTACTGTGTTTAGCACTTTCAGTATCTCGGTAACCAATTGACGTAGAGAAATGATCAAAATACCAAATTGTGTGTCTTTTTAAGCTGAATCCAATGGTAAAAACTAAAATTTGACTATTTCCAAAATTATATATAAAAAATTCAAAAAACCCATTTTTGGGGTACAAAACCCCCCCAAAATACCCCTTCGGATAGAGCGATCTGGCTGGTTTTCGAACTTAAAGTCATAAATGTTGCTTTACAAGTTTATACCAAATTTCATCAAAATCGGATAATTTTTACGAGAGTTATCGTGCTCACGGACACACATATATATATATATATATATATATAGATATATATATATATATATATACAGTATCGAACGAATGGTGTTTTTGGGGTCTGGGGACCTCAAAACGAAAAGTTATCATGGTCCCGGGCCTAGGTCTTACCATGCCGACTACGGTAATAGCTTCTTCCCTATAGGGGAAATTCGCTAAAAATGAACTTTTTAGCGAAAAAAACAACTTTTTATAATAATTAGTTTTTGATTACACGCTATGACCCCTCATAAAATATTTCATTGAAATTGGTTTGATAGTATGGGTTTTAGGCACATAAAAAGAAATCCAAAATTTCAAACATGAAATATTCAATCTTGTCCACCTTGGGTAAAGCCCCCAAAAATCTTGTCCACCTAACTGGTTTTGGGTCCCTGAATACCTGAGGAATGAAATGCCGCCTATTTTATTTGTGGACCGAATGACGTAACATTTTGGATTTTTTAAGTTTGTCCACCTGGGGTAAAGCCCCAGAAAATCTTGTCCATCTAGGTATTTTTGTGATCCCCAAAACATATACAACTAAATGGCATATGTCAAATCCGTGGACCTTATGACGTAAAATTTGACTTTTTTCAAATTTTTGATTTTGTCCACCTGGGAGAAAGCCCCCAGATTGACGAACTAAGCCCCCAGGTTCACAAATACATTTTCCTCATCCCCGAAGATGCCCCTTCGAAATGGCACAGCTGTGGACCTTGTGATGTAATTTTTGACCTCTCAGCTCCGGTCCAACACATAATAAGTTCAATGAGATTAGTTCAGTTACATGGTGACAAAAACTCCATATTGTATTTTAGCATTTGGGTGAAAATGTTTTAAATGTGATTGAAACCCAAAAATTTGTTGAAATTAATAATGCACCACAACCGTATGCGAACTTGCGTGCCTCATACTCTTCCCTTTAAATTATAAAACTGTTAAGGTGTGTACATGTTACTGTAAAATTGAAAGTATATCAGTATAATGAGAAACTCAAAAATAAATAATCATTTACTGGATTAATCCATTAAATGATTAATCAGTTTTATCAAGTGTGTTATGTTTAGTTCCTATGTAAGTCTGTCAAGCTAAAAATTATATGCACCTTTTTATATCTCTTTCCTCTTCCTTTATCAATCTTGCAGCTTCGCGAAGTATTGTTGCTGCATTTTTCTTCACAGGAATCTCAGATTTCTGAAAAAATGATCCTTTCAAATACATTTTTCAATATTAAACAAGGGATACTTAACTAAGTATTCAAAAGTTATATATCAATCATATGTTTAGCTTTAGTATTTCTTGTTTCAACTAAAAAAAAAAAATGTTTCTACCTTTTAGTCTTTAAGTTTTTATTTTTTGTAACTGATACTATTCTGGCTGTACATGTGCGCAGTAATGAATACAAATATTTCTAATTCTGAATCTATGAACTGATAATACTGTGTGTAAATACTCATTTAAAACAACGCTCAACTCATACTGCTAATTTAAAGAAAACGCAAGTTTTCAAGAGCAGCTCTTGGACTTGCAAGAGTTTTAGAACCCTTTAAAGGGTTTGCAACAGATTATTTAGATGCGTAGGTCCAGAGGATCATTTACCAAACAGAGAGCAGGCCAATGGCAGACCTCCATTAGGTAATGGAGAAACAGGGATTTTTCCTTACCTTTAAGGTATGGTAATAATACCATTATTTACGAGGTGTGTTTTTTAAGTAAGTACCATTTTTGAATACCGTCGTTGTAGCGCTGCAGTTGGCATTCCTGCATGCTGTGCTGTTTACCTGCATCTATTGGCAAGCCTGGGGCGCAACTACAGCAAAAATCGACCGAATTTTCATTTGTTTGTGAGCATTTAAAATGGCCTTGGCGATTGAGGTCCCCACCAACTGTGAAGTCGCTCTGTGATTCAATTTATAAATGTTTACGGTGTTAATTCATCAACGAGTGGCCATAATTTATCAGCATATCAGTGAAGTGTTTGGGAAAAACAAAATAAACAATAGAATGACACACAAATGGGTTAGAACATTTCAAGATGGCCACATAAATGTTTAAACGAGAAATGAAGTGGGCGACCCTGTGTCATTACTGAAGGTTTCGTGCATAAAGTTGATCAAACCGTGAGAGAGGCCAGACAGTTTTCGATTTCGTTGCTACCTTAAGAGTTCATTTCAGTGTTGAGAAGTGTTTTTTTTATGTTATTGTTACCGAACGACTGAATTATAGAAAGTTGTGCTCATGCTTCAAAAACGTTGACTGAGGTGCACAAAATGAAGCGTTTGGGAAATGTGTTGACTTCTCTTGAGCGGTACGAGGAGGAAGGTGATGATTTGTTAAGACAATTTGTCACAGGTGTTGAATCACTTCTTGTCACTAGAGGTGTCAAACACTTTTCACTAATCTACCGATGAATTACAGCCTCTTTTACACCGTTATCACTTAGAAATTGAATCACAGCGCGACTTTACATTTGGCGGGGACCTTAATCGTTGGCGCCATTTCAAACGCTCACAAACGAATGAAAATCCAGTCCATTTTTGCCGTAGTTGCGTCCCAGGCTTGCCAATAGATGCAGGTACACAGCACCAGCATTTAGGAATTCCAACCGCAGTGCAACAACGGCGGTATTCAAAAACAGTACTTACTTTAAAAACATGCATCTTTTTTTATTTATATTATAATTATATTTTTTAAATAATTACCACTTTTGCTGTGTTAAACATTTTTAAACATGAAATTATCATATGTTTCAATGTTGAGTCATTCTGGGTCACTTGCACAGATGAGTGTGTTCACAGCTTATCCCCAGGTCAGTGCCCCTGCTCATAAGTTTCAATGAGTTGAAAAATACGTTACCAAATTCCTTTACTTTATAGTGACTTTATATCAACAGTATGTAATGCCTTCATTTGAACAGCGCGGAAATTCATAGCGTAGTAGGGGTCAGCGATCAGATGGCCGGGTCACATGACTGCCCACCTCGGAGGAGAGGCAGTGGTAGGGGCGCGAACCCACCGGCGTCCTGGACCCTCGCCACTCGGCAGTTGTTTGCCTATTTACTCGAATGTACTTATACAATTTATCGTGGATATATACGTTAAACCACACCATGGTATGTAATTAAAAATGGGTAAGGATTTTATTATGGTTATTGAACAGTTTTATATTGAAATCAATTATTATTACATTTTTACAACTAAATCAGGGTGATTGTAAACATCCTTAATTTTCTTCATCTTGAGAAAACTTTGTTTTAAAGTCCAACGAACCCCCAAATCATAATATTTAGTTTAATAATTTAATCAACGAAATACTTACTGCACGGGGAATATATTTTCGGTTGTTCTGTAGAAATAAATATTTTTAATTTTTATTCGATTAGGGTTAGAGTTGTGTATATTACTTGTTTGATCCAGAAAGAGAATTTGGTTTTTAGTTTTACATTTATAATTATTGTACTTATTTTCATAATTTTCATAAGTCAACTACCCATTGTGACAGCCGGCCGAGTGAGTTGCGTAACTATTCTCACCTGAAAAATCAGCACGTAGCGAGCCATTTAGTTTTTTGTAGGGGAAAAGTAATTATTTGTAGTATATAATTTATTCAGAACTTATTAATATTATTTAGTTACTAACATTTTATTCGGACTTTATACAAATCGGTTCAGTAGTATTTCCAATCTCGCTCTTGTAGAAAAAACAAACAGCAAGTACCTTATATTAATATAATATAGTATTTATTTCCTTCGGATAGGGTTAGTCGTACCACAGGCCAAGTTTCACTGTGATCGTACCCGAACTTTAATTTCAAATTTGGGGTTGTCCGGTGTCAGACTCGGCTTCATAAAAAGTTCCTGGTGCGGTTTAACATTACATGGATTTTCATTTTTCGTAAGTGTGTAACGCTAAAGGCGGCCACACTTCTCACGAACACGCCTGAACATTCTCCCGAATGTTCACTGAACGTTCGTTCCCGTATGTATTCAAAAGTTCGTGCAGCTCCCACACTTCTCGCGAATACTCCCGAACACTCAGAGTTCAGCCGAATTTTCGGGCGTGTTCGCGAGAAGTGTGGGACCGCCTTAAGTTAAAATACTAGAAATCAGTAAAAAGGTAAGGAGTTAGAAATCAGTATTTCACCATTCCTGGAATAAACTCTTGTTCTGTACTATATTAATTGGTCAAATAAATGTTTCCTAAATTAAAATTTTTAAATACGTCCCCCAAAAAAACTAAAATTGTTATATTTGACTGCCGCTTTTAAAATGTATTTATGTCAGATTTCTCGTTTGGTGAAAACCATAATTCAATTAAAGTCTACAATAATTGGTATCCGATTCGTGGACTGTGATTATACATATGTTTACTGAATTCAACTACATACATATGTATGGAATAATCAACTGTATGAATCAAAGCCAAAATTTAACCGAATGTTCCCGAACCCTGGAATTATCCCGCTCTAGTACTGAGTGAATCCTGGCACTAAACTAATTTTTTGTTGTGGCGTACTAAAACAATTTTTAAATAGAAAATTAATATTTTGTTTCTAATCAAGATGAGTACATCAGAAATATCACATGTTGTCAGTTATACTGAGTATTACTGCTGTACAACAATATTGCTTTATACAATCTAGAATTTGCTACACTCCTGATGATAATCGTAAACCTATCTAGTACAGTGGGAAATGCGGAAAGGGAACTTGCCCACCCAATATGGAAAGGCCAATGAGCAGAGCAGAATTGGAACAAGCGGATACAACTTTAAAGAAATAATATGATATCCTCATTGTTACAATACGTCTTTTTATTCAATAACTAGACTTTTTTATTATTTTTTTAGGCCAAGAATCTGTAGAGGTAGGTTTTATAAATGGATGTTAATGAAGTTGAATTCAGCATATGCAATCAGGGTTTTAAAATGGAAATTTAATATGACGGCATTAAGAGTCTTCATCACCGGAAGTTGCCGGACGCCATCTTGGTGTTTTGTTCCATAAGGCTAATGTTAATTAATTTTGTGCCTCCGTTACTCCTCACCTGATCGTCACAAACGATTCATTTTCGTGTCAAATTAAAGGTTTCGTCGTCCTCTAGGGAAATACAATAGTCGAATTTGGATTTTCTTACAAATTAATGAGAACATGTACAGTGGTTTTGGTTAAAAATTGAACTATTTATTATGAAACTATAATACCCACATTAAGAAATTCGACATTGTATTTCTCTAGAGGACGACGAAACCTTTAAATTTACACAAAAATTAATTGTATGTGACGATCAGGTGAGGAGTAATGGAGGCACAAAGTTAACATTGACCTTATGGAACAAAACTCTAAGATGGCTTCCAGCAACTTCCGGTGATGAAGACTCTTAAGTGAAATAACATATGAAAAATGTTTAGTTAAGATAGAGAAATGATATCGAACGAGCAGTATTTACAAATAATCACTTACAACAGGTTTATGACTCTTGTGTATTCTCTTCTGCTGAAGCACAGGCTCCTCTGTCTGTGATGAACAGGTATGTTGTTTATGAGCTTTAAAAGATGATGAATGTTTGCTAGCTTCATTTGCCTCTTCTAACAACTGCTGGCTTGAGGTTCTATGTTCACTTTTTAGTTTAATAAGTACTTCATTAATCTTTGGTTTTTTGTATGTTGATGCAGGAGCTGGCTTTGCTGGTGGTAGTAATACCTCCTACAAAGTAACAGTGAAAATATTGTTACAACAAAAAGCACTAAGACCTCACTTTTAATGAGAAATACTAGAGGCAGTATAGCAGAAAAAAATGTTTGCAAGATTTTAATAATTCTTTTCTTTCTTACTTTGTCATTTATTATTTTAATACATTTCAAAATCTGGGTAGTAATAATTTTACGTGATACTTTGGTTTATTCACTGAATAAATATTACAGTTAATATTGCAGTAAATATTTCGGTTAATGATTATAACATAATTCGTCATAATTGGCCGAGTAAGGAAATATTGGAAATTAAAATAAAGTTTTGTTTGCCAACTAATACAAATTGTCATAATTTGTAATGTTATATTGTCAGTTTATCATATGTCTAAGTCCACTTTATACTTATATTTAAATTAGCCAAAGATGTAAATAACTATAAACGAGTTCGCACGCAGCACGCTGACGTGAGGAAATTGAATTTCCACATAAAAATCTTTTAAAACTCAAAATCAGTGTAAAAACATATATTTATTTCAATTTTTATTGGAATTTGAAAACATTGATTTTTTGGCTGTTCTGATGAACCAAAAATGCCTAAAATGCTGCACCTAAAATGCTGGGAATACAATTTTGCGCATTATAAGGTTAGGAGAAGGTCCAATCACGCTTGAAAGTAGGCGTGAGGTTGCTGGGGATGATAAAAAAACACCAACAAATGAATAACAGGTTTTTCTAATGTAAAACCTCCATAAGACAACGTACTGTGTTTAGTCGATAAACATTTTCTTTAATAACTCGGTAAATAGTTATGCTAGAACGACGAGAGAGGGCTTAAAAGTTTTGCCTCACTAATTCCCATATTTTTATATTCATTAATGTTACATCTGGGGCTTTTCTGACCCTTTTTGAGCCCAAAAACCCAACATTTGAAAGAGTAATCCCCTAAAAATGGGCTTAGAGACTTCCGATTGTTTGCCCAACGAACTTGTCCAACTGATTACAGAAAGGAACGTACCTACCAAATTTGAAGTAAATCGGGTAGGAAATGCGACTGCTAGGGTGCAAACACACACATATATATAAATATATATATATATATACAATTTTGAACGACCCCCCAAAACATGTTCAGGGGGTCACATTAGGAACTTCTACCATGGTCTCGGGCTTAAGTTTCACCGTGCGGGTCATGCTAATAGTTCACTTTCATAGAAAATTCATTAAAAATAGATAAAATATAAAAAAATCTATGATTTAAATGTCTTAGAACCTATACTCAGACATTATCGAATATTACAAAAACTAAATATTACAAATTGAATGTGATTTGGGATTTGATGAGAAGTAACTTGACACTCGGTGATATGTGTTCACCTCAGGGGTGTTGGCAGGGGCGGGAGGGGGTATACTCTGGCGCATCACACGCGTGGCGCGAGGAGAGACGGGAACGGTCGGCTCACGAGTGAAGTGGGCCTTCTGGAGGGTCAACATCTCCTCGAAGTAGCTCTGAATGCCCTGGAAGCCAATGGCAATTGTAGGGCAACCTGCTAAATTACCATGAAATCTTAAGTATTATATTTCACAACGTCGTTTTTGAAATGATTATTGGTGTGAGAGACAAATAATATGATAATAACGTACTAAGCCCCCATACATCTAGTAACATACTAGAACCCCCACTCTACCTCAAGGCATGTTTTGAGGGTCACCCTATTTTAACATAGTTTTTGTTGATCTAGTAAGATTTTTGGGTGTACATATATTGATCAAGACTTAACATGGAATTCAAACATTAACTAATTAAACAAGAGTCTCTCAAGAGTCATTTATCTTTTGAATAAATTAATCTATGTCTCAAGGTCAAATTATTTAAGGTCATCATTATTTGCTTATTTTCAATCTGTTTTCAGATTGCCTTAATTCTTTATGGTAATTTTACCAGAATAATTTAAGAAATGTTAAAACTTCAAAAGAAGGCTGTCAGATCCCTTAAGAAATGTAATCAAAGATATCACTGTATGCCACTTTTAATTTATTTTCAATTCCAGACACTAATCAATTTATATATAATTGATCTACCTGTTTACATGATTAAAACTCTCAAATTCATACATTTTAAACATCCCATTCATGGTTAAAATACTCACAATCAAAACAATGCAGTTATGAAATTTTCACGAGTAAGTAAAACACATTTACCCATTTACATATTTGCCCTATTGTGGTATATTTGAAGGGTTATAACTGTTTGGAAAACAAAATAAGTTGTTATCCTTTAAAAATATTGAAACAAAAATCGTATTCATGGCATCTGCTGTAATTGATAAAAAGCTGAAATTTCACAATTTCCTTAAAAATAAAGACTCACTTCGGATGTACCTTGAATTTTCTATTTGTTAATTTTTCATGGGTCACAGGTTAAATTATTGTTGGAGAAAAACTCAAAAATGTAATTTTCTGTGTCCGATTTTGATGACAATAGAAACAAAGGGAAATGTTACATCAAAGAGACAATTTATCCCTTAAAATAAGTATTGCTATTATTTTTTGGGATTTAACGTTCAATGAATTTTAAAATTAAGGGGTTTTTAGATCAAAAAATTTAGCACATAAACTAATATTTCACTATCATATTTAGATGCTCAAGGTTATATTAATCGTGAAAAAATCAAAAATATTATATTTGTTGTTTAATTTTGGTTAAATTTAAAACTATGGACCTGTTATGATATTTACTATCTTTATAATCATATGTTAAATACTTTGTTGTTTACCAACTTGTTTACATTCTGTATTTTATATTACTTGACACTAGTTCTGTGAATTAAAGCCTATGTTCAGGTTTATCTTTCTTTATTCTTATACAATTAATTTATACTACAATTTAATTCACATAAGTTAAATCCATGGATCGTCTTCTCTGCCCGAATACACTCGAGTTAGATCCAGATTCCAGTAATGCAGCAACACACTGGAACCATTGGCAACACAGATTCCAGAATTTTGTAAGAAGTACATCAGCAAACGAGGAACAGAAACTTCGTCTTCTCATCAACTACATCTCACCTAGCATTTACGAGTATGTAAGTCAATGCAATACATATAATGAGGCAGTTAGTGTACTCAGGAATATATTTGTCAAACCTGTGAACGAGGTCTTTGCCAGACATAAACTTTTCACTCACCGTCAACAACCTAATGAGTCAATAGACAGGTACCTAGAGTCCTTAAGACTCCTTAGTCGAGACTGTCAATTCAAGGCTGTAACAGCAGAAATCAACCGTGACGATTGTATCCGTGATTCGTTTATTAGGGGATTACTAAACCCAATAATACGCCAACGCCTGCTTGAGAATGAAACTCTTACTTTGATCGATGCTCACAGACAAGCTCGTTCTTTAGAATTAGCTCAGCTTCATTCCCTGCAGTATGAGTCGCCCAGTCATGCAATAAATAGTGTTGATAACTTACCAACAGATAGCCATGTTACTAACAAAGTCACTAGCAGTCAACAAGATTCTGAAGTAGGAGCTCTACGTGCCAAATGCTATTTTTGTGGGGGAGCTAGACGTTCTCGTGCAAATTGTCCGGCAAAAGACAAAGAGTGTAACAGATGCGGGAAACCCGGCCACTTTCAAAAAGTTTGTCGGTCTCAACCTAAGAAACACACAGCAACTGTTCAAGATTATGCTTCTGTAATTTCTTGTCCTGTCTCACATCAGTCAAAAGTAAAAGCAACCGTCACTGTCAATGGTTATCAACTTTGTGGGATGCTAGATTCGGGTAGTGACATCAGTTTGATTGATGAGAACATAGCTCACCAGCTAAAATTGAAAATCCTTAAAGCAAATGATCAGGTAGGTCTAGCCTCTAACATTCATAAGGTAACAATCAAAGGCACATGCAAAGCAAATCTGGAGATGCTTGGCCATAAATACCCATACACTAAACTCTCTGTAATGCCTAACCTTTGCTCTGAGGTTATTATAGGTCGTGATTTACTACAACTTCACTCATCAGTTCACTTTGAGTTTGGTGGGGGTAAGTCTCCTTTACTCGTATGTGCCTTCAGTACTGCCAACGTTAGACCTGCTAATTTGTTCACTAATCGGTCTCCAAACTGTAAACCAGTAGCCGTTAAATCTGTTCGCCATTCGCTCAATGATTCTCAGTTTATAGAAGCTGAAATAAATAAGCTCTTAAATGATGGTGTTATTGAGAAGAGCAATTCGCCATGGCGGGCACAAGTCCTGGTGACATCATCTCAAAATCACAAAAGGCGAATGGTCATAGATTATTCTCGAACCATAAATCAATTCACCGAGTTGGATGCCTACCCAATTCCTTCTATAAACGAAACAGTCTCTAAAGTAGCTAGTTACAAAGTTTTCAGCACTATTGATCTTCAGAGTGCCTACCATCAGGTCCCTATCCCAGAGAAGGACCGCCCGTATACTGCTTTCGAGGCTGCTGGAGAACTCTACCAGTTTACAAGAATCCCTTTCGGTACAACAAACGGTGTAGCAGCTTTCCAACGGACTATGGACCAGGTAATACGCGAAGAAAAGTTGAAGGATACCTTTGCTTATCTCGATGACATCACTATCTGCGGTCATACTCAAGCTGAACACGATGAAAATCTCAAGAATTTCATGCAAGCAGCTTCAAAATACAACTTAACAATCAATCATGAGAAAAGCTCATTTTCTCTACGCAATATCACCCTTCTAGGTCACTCAATCAGCGATGGAGTTATCAGACCTGATCCAAAACGATTCAAACCACTAAAGGAGTTCCCACCACCTACTGATACGGCTTCCTTAAGGAGGGCATTGGGAATGTTTTCTCACTATTCTAAGTTCATACCCTGCTTTTCTGAAAAGATTAAACACCTAACACAGTGTACTTTTCCACTCTCTGACAAGGCTCTTTTGGCTTTCCAAAAGCTTAAAAAGATATCGAGGACGCATCTGTAGCTTGCATTGATCATGACGTTCCATTTTGCGTGGAAACCGACGCTTCAGATACCACTATAGCTGCCACTCTAAGCCAGCGAAATCGTCCTGTAGCATTCTTCTCTCGAACTTTGTCAGACTCGGAGAAACGTCATTCGTCTGTCGAGAAAGAAGCGTATGCCACTGTTGAGGCTGTTCGGTATTGGAAACATTTTCTCTTAGGTAGACATTTCCGCCTCATTACTGACCAACGCTCTGTAGCATTTATGTTTGACATGAAGCATGGGAGCAAAATCAAGAACGAGAAGATCACAAGGTGGAGATTAGATCTCTCTTGCTATTCTTATGACATTGTGTATCGTCCAGGAAGAGACAATCACGCAGCAGATGCACTTTCAAGAGTCAGTTCTGTATCCTCTAGTGTGACTTCCACTGAGACTAACTTGATTTCTCTCCATAAATCACTGTGTCATCCAGGTGTCTCAAGACTCTACCACTGGATCCGTTGCAAGAACCTCCCTTATTCCATGGAAGACGTGCGACGAATCACATCAGCATGCCGCACCTGCGCCGAAGTAAAACCCAACTTCTACAAACATCAGGGTACTCTCATTAAAGCCTCAGCTCCTTTTGAGCGGCTCAATATAGATTTTAAGGGACCACTTCCCTCTAGTTCTCGAAATAAGTACATCCTTACTGTGATCGACGAGTATTCACGTTTTCCATTTGTTTTCCCTTGTCGGGATACTTCTGCTTCATCTGTAATTTCATCACTAAAACAGTTGTTTGGAGTTTTTGGTGCTCCTTCATTCATACATTCAGACCGCGGCTCGGGATTTATGTCTCAAGAACTAAGAACATGGCTCTCAGGCTTTGGTGTGGTAACGAGTAGGACAACCCCTTATAATCCTCGGGGAAATGGACAGGTCGAACGTTTCAATGGTACTGTATGGAAGACTATCCAACTTGCCCTCAAAGATCGTGGACTACCTATTACTCGTTGGGAAGATGTTCTGCCAGATGCTCTCCACGCTATGCGATCCCTGTTGTGCACTGCAACGAATGCTACCCCGCATGAGCGAATGTTTGCTTTTCCTAGGCGTTCATCAAATGGTTTTTCAACTCCATCCTGGCTTTTAAATCATGGTACTGTTCTCCTTCGTCGATTTGACCGCCGATCTAAATTTGACCCTTTTGGTAGAGGAGGTAACACTCTTAGAAGGCAATTCAGAATACACTTACATTCGTTATCCTGATGGGCGAGAAACTACGGTCTCAACCCGACATCTTGCTCCCTACGGTGAAAAATATCAGAACTCGGAAGACAGTGAGATGTGCAATCCTTCTGGGTCTTTATGCGAGGAGCCAGATTCTAGTGCTGATGTCTCTGACTTACCTCAACCGCTTGTAAGTACACAAGCAGATAGCAACACAAGGAACCTAAACCAAAATACAGAAAACACCCTCAGGAAGAGTGAAAGACCTCGGAGGCCCCCTGTTTATTTGAAGGACTATATCCAGTCTTAAGGGAGGGGAGAATGTTATGATATTTACTAGCTTTATAATCATATGTTATATTTATTTGTGCAACTAGTGAGCAAAGTGAGCAATTGCCTCACTCGAGAGAAATCCGTACTCACGAGCCGTAGGCGAGTGAGGAATGGTTTCTCGAGTGAGGCGATTGCACTTTGCACTCGAGTTGCACATTATATTTTTCCTACAGTTACCATAAAACAAATAAATTGGTAAAGAAACGTAACTTATTTTTCCTTTTTTCATATTTATGTTTTGATTTCTCTGGAAGAAGATTTAGAGACACATTCCTCGCCACATTTTTTAATTCTTCTGGAGTAAAAGATTCTTCTGGTGAACTATTATTACTAAAATCGTCATTAACGTCCATTTTGCAACAGCAAAACCACCTTCAATGTTTACAAATGGCAAATCAATGAAATGGTGGCTTCTGCCGTGACTGGAAGTGTTGTGACAAATACAACAGTACAACAGCTGACCAGCTGATTTACAGCCAGTGCTGCCAACGTATTTCGCGCGCATACGACCTTGTCTGCATGTTACGCGCTCACTATTTCGTGCCTTCACGTTGCAAATCTGGAGTGAGACAAAGTAATTAGAGTGAGACAATGTTAACATTGTCTCACTGATGAGCGGATTGGCCACTTTGCTTCCTCAAATCAGTGAGAGAACATGTACATTGTTAGGTAACTGTAGGAAAAATACTTTGTTGTTTACCAACTTGTTTACATTCTGTATTTTATATTACTTGACACTAGTTCTGTGAATTAAAGCCTATGTTCAGGTTTATCTTTCTTTATTCTTATACAATTTATACTACAGGACCTTGGTGCATCAACAATACATCTAGTATCTCTAAAACATGTATTCTCACAATTTGTTTTGTATCTAAGTTTGGACCAGTGAGGTAAAGAATAAAAGTTTTAACGAATTTCCCCTATAGGGAAGAAGCTATTACCGTAGGTCTCATGGTAAGACTTAAGCCCGAGACCATGATGACTTTTCATTTTGAGGTCCCCAGATGCCAAAAACAACATTCATTCAAAATTATATATGTGTGTGTGTGTGTGTGTGTGTGTGTGTGTGTGTGTGTGTGTGTGTCCGTAAGCACAATAACTCTTGTAAAAAAGGTCCGATCTAAGTGAAATTTGGTACAAATTTGTAAAGTACCATTTATTTGAACAAGTTCGAAAACCAGATAAATCGCACCATCCGAAGGGGGGTTTTGGGGGATTTTGTACCCCAAAAATGGGTTTTTTGGGGTTACCACATGTAATTTAATTTAAATCAAATTAAATTTTTTACCATTGAATTTAGCATAAAAAACAAACAATTTGGTATTTTGATCATTGCTCTACGTCAATTGGTTACTGAGATATTGAAAGTGCTAAACGCAGTACGTTGTCTAATGTTATTCTTATGGAGAAAAAGAAAAATTGCATATCTCGCTTATTTATGAACATAAAATGACGAAATGTGGTATATGGCTTCATACGGTTGTGGGTTATTGTTGTTTTCACAAAAAAATTGTTGACTATGGTTCCCGTTGCAGCAAACCTAAGTACTTAGTCTCCATGTTATTCTTATATAAAATAATTAAAATGTTATATATCGCTTATTTATGAATGTATATGAATGAAACTTGGTATGTGACTTCACTAAGATGAGTTCTATTTATATTTGCATAAAAACCCATTATTTTGTGTTCCTTGTTGCAGCAAACCTGCGTACTCATCCCCAATGTTATTCTTATGGAGAATAATTAATATTTTAAATATCGCTTGTTTGTGAATATATATTTCTTATGAATCCTGTTAAGTGTTTTAATGTGTTATGTTATATATTCATTGGAAATTCACTGAGTATGCAGGTTTGCTGCGATGGGGATATTTTTTTACCTGATTGTAATGAAATTTAAGACCAGGGTTTAAATAAAAACAGAAGAAAATAGTTTTTTTTTTTTTATCAAGAAACCGAGACTCATACAAATGATGGTAATTAATTCACATTTTAGTGTACAAAATTCATTGTTGATTTAACAACTGGTAAACAAATTTAGATTTCATTCATGATTCAAATTTGAATTTGAGACCTCTAAAAATTATAGTAAAAACATTTGAATATACTAAACAACTTCTAGATTAGCATAGCATAGTAGCAAGTTCATGTCCAACTTGATAAGCAGTTTAGTTATTGCAGGGAGTTTATCTAAGGGGGGAAAAAAATATAGTGAATTTGAATTTACATAAAAATGAGAAAAAAGGCAAGGAATTTGTTTAAAAGAAAACAATTTTAAAAATACTCCTGTCACAGCAAACCTGCATACTCAGCAAAATTTCCAGTGCATATATATATGTGCCTCCCTACTACATAGAGCCACTTACCAAGTTTCACAAAAATATATTCATAAATAAGTGAAATATAGCATTTTATTTATTCTCCATAAGAATAACATTAGGGCTGAGTATGCAGGTTTGCTGCAACGAGGAAGATAGGAAATGTGTATCTTTGCAATTATCAATATAACTCGAGGTGAATCTACATACCAAATTTTATTAATTTAGGTTCATTACTAAGGGAGATATAAAACTTTACTTATTCACCATATGAATAACATGGCGGCCGAGTATGCAGGTTTGCTGCTACGGGGAAAATCAACAAAAAAACTCTTTTTGTGCAAATATCAATATACCACAACTAGTTGAAGTCACATACCAAGTCTCATCAATATACATTCATAAATAATCAAGATATCAAATTTTATTTATCCTCCATGAGGATAACATTGGACAACGTACTGTTTAGCACTTTGAATATCTCTGCATCGGTTGGACGTAGAACAACAATTAACACACCAAAATGATTGTTTTGTAGAGCTAAACTGATTGGTAAAAAGAAATGTGAAGTTTTTAGTAAAATTATCTGAGGAAAATACAAAATCCTTTTTCCCATAAGATTAACATGGGAAATTTTATGGACACGTTTTTTGACTTTTCTCTACAACCACTTGGTTAATAATTCAAAATACCAAATTATTTTTTAAGCTCTATAAATTGGCTATAACAAAAATTAAGTGTTCTTAAAATTTTAGGGGAAAAAGTTCAAAAAATTGACTTTTGTAAAATGTAAAACCCCCATAAAACCCCCTTCCCATAGTCCGAGCGATCTGGTTTTCGAACTTAAAGTCTTAAATGTTACTATACACATTAGTTACACATTTATCAAAATCGGACGTTTCTTTCAAAAGTTATTGCGGTAACGGACATATATATATATATATATATATATATTAGATAAATATATATGAATACATATATATACATGTATATATAAATTTGAACGAATATATCTGTGAACCTCAAAACAAAAAGTTATCATGGTCTCGGGCTTAAGTTTTACCATGCCACCTACGGTAATAGCTTCTTCCCTATAGGGGAAATTCGCTAATAAAACTCCCCAATAAGTACTGCTTCTTTTGGGTAATATCCATGTATGTTCAAACAAAAGTGTTTCATATATAAAACTATGGGTGGTGATATTTATGAGACACTTGTAAAAATCATTGAAAATATCATATTCAAAGAACAAAATTTCATATTTTTTACCAGATATAAAAAAGTGAAATTGAAAGGGCAAGGAAGTGATTCAAGGGCAGTAACAATAGTGAAATAACACACTAAAATTGTTTCTTGCTATGGTCTTGAAAAAATACTATTTAAATTTATATACAAAAGTTATATCTACCTCTAACAACTCCTGATTTTGCTTAATATTCAATATGATTTTTTCTCTGATGTTCTTTTCTTCAAAGTATTGGCAACCCATTACAAATAGTCTCTCTGTGACAGACTCTTTATTAAAGAACCGCAAAAAATTTACAATCTTCTGGCACTTTTCTTCTTTACAAATATCAATGATGTCATCTTTATTTGTAACATTCAAAATGCTAATTAAAATATAAGTGAGGACTGAAACAAAATAAAGCAAAATCAAAAAATTGGGATGAAGCATACAATGGTGTTTCAGAGTGAACCCTCACCTCTGGACTGAACAAGTGTTAATAGTAAAGTTCAGTTGAAAAACCTCAACTTGTATTCTGTACTTTGTGAAGTCAGAAAAGTAATTAAATGATATTTATAAATCCTTTTTTATCCCTAGGAATATCTGTTTTACACTGGGACAATTAACTGTCCCTTATTTTGCCTTTCCACTCCACAGTGCGTCACAATAGTCACATAGGCCACTGCTTGGCCATGGTTAAGTAATTGGTGTTTGAAACATGACAAAACAACTCTTTGATCAAACAAATATAAAATGTATTAGAATCACTATTACTTCATCTAAGATAAATTCAAACCCCCCGAACACCAAAATGTATTATAAACAATATATAGCACTTGATTGTAGGAAATTTATATAACTTACCCATCAGAAAATGTTTGTCACTGTGGTCTTTTCGCTTCCCTAAGCAGTAAAAATAGTCGATAAAATCACTGAATAGTTGTCTGTGCTGAACCAGTGACAGGAACATCTCCACTACGGATTCATAGTGTTCTTCCTGCTACAGTCATTACTTGATTAAATTTACATCAGCTGATGGTACGAGTATAAATGGTATAAAAATAAACTATTATTGAATGACTAATATCCCAACGTGATCTTGATTTTTTTGCACTTTATGTCTTATAATGATCAATTTTGACACTTAGAAACACCCAAGTTGCAGCAAACCTGCGTACTCAGCAAATTTCCAATGAATATATATGTCCTAATAACACATTAAGCCTCTTACCAGGATTCATAAGAAATATATTCATAAATAAGCGATATTTAAAATATTCTCATTATTCACTATAAGAATCACATTAGCGATGAGTATGCAGGTTTGCCGCAACAACAAACATAAAATAATGGGTTTTTATGCAAATAGCAATAAAACTCATCTAAGTGAAGTCACTGTTACAAGTTCAAACTCAAACTTGCCGCCATATCAGAAACATCTAGAAGACACTACCGCGTACAGGAGAACCTGACAACAATGCAGTCACGTGACCCGCCTCGCTCATAAAACTGAACGACCGCGGCTTCTCGTTCTCTTAGCTTGGAACATCATCTAAAACCTTTTTCTAAATTTAATACCGCGTTTCTTTGCCAATTCTAAAAGTTCGTCGATTTGTTAACGGGGTGCATCCCATACGTTCTCTATTTCGCGAATTATTTTAAAGAAAAGGCCGAAATTCGCGGTACAATCTCGCATTCGTATAAATTAATTTATCAAATTTTTCAAAATTACACGTGCTAAGAGCAGGTTTTAACACTGCCATTCTTGTCATTTTTCTGGGGATAAATTAAACAACTGGTATTATTAGTATTTAGTGCATTAGTAGTGTTACAGTGTATTTATATTGTGAGCGTTTTGTGTATGTAATTTTCTACAATGGTCATGTAAGTAATATTTATTCGTTTTACATACTTGGTCATATTTCACAGAGCACATGTCATAACTGGTACTGATCAACGTTTAATAATTGTTAAGTTTAAATTCATTTATCATTGTTAATTTATTTGATGTAATTTCATATTCACAGATCATTTAAGGTAACTCTCTATTTGTTATAATTTAACTTAAAGACATATTTGCTGTACAAGAATTAATTTATATTAAGCAAGAATACTTTTGAAAAATATTTAAATTTAATTACATTGTCTCAAATCTAAAATAATTGTAAGAGCTGGAAATTAAGTAGAATCCAAAATTCTAGGAAATTTAGTATTTATATAACAGAGTGTTACTGTTTGGTTGATTTAAAAAAAAGAGTAAAATTAATTAATCTGCAGTTCAGAGCTCAGATCAGGATCCACAACAGATTTTAAATAAGTTAATCATGGATCATTTGAATGTGTAATTTAATTTGGTGGTAAAAAGATATAGGAGGATAGAGTGTGTCGGAGGTCAGGAGGTTTAGTTAGGAGGACTAGAATATTGTTATTTATTCCCGACCACTCGCTTGTTTTAATGAACCGCCATTTGATTAACTAGGAATTCCTGATTACCACATTTTGATACTTTCACTTGAGAACTGCTTTTGATTATTTAAAACACAAAATACAAAAAAAATATTAAAACTAAAAAGGCCAGAAATCGACCAAAGCCATAACCTCTAAGGTGATCCATTTTAGATTAATTTAAAATACTCTTTTCCGGCTCTGATTTAGATATGTATATGTTGTAATGTTTTTCCTCAGATTTAAATAAAATAGTTTCTTGCAATCAGGTTTTTCTTTCAAGCAACCCACAACTAAATCAGAGATCCACGAGTGTTTTTGGGCCCAGCAACACTCGCTCTGCATTACTGTAATTGACAAATTAAATGTGAATACAAATATATAGAGTTTTTTCATGCAAACATAACAAGTGGTAACAGACCAAATGTAACATCACATACCAAGTTTCATCTATATACATTCATAAATTAGTGATATATAACATTTTTATTATTCTCCATAAGAATAACATGGGGACCGAGTACCTAGGTTTGCTGCTAAGGGAATCATAGGCGAAAAGTTGGTTTTTTGTACAAACAACAAGAAACGCCAACCAGATGAAGCGATAAACCAAAAGTTTCATAAATAACCGAGATAAAATAATTTTCTTTTTCTCCATAACAATAACATTAGAAAACGTACTGTGTTTAGCACGTTCAATATCTCAGTAACCAATAGACGTAGAGCAATAATCAAAATACCAAATTATTTGTTTTTTTTTTAAGCTGAATTTGATGGTAAAAAATACAATTTGATTTAAAAAACAATTATATGTGAAAACCCCAAAACACCCATTTTTGGTGTTCAAAACCCCCTTCAAATGGTGCCATTTGTCTGGTTTTCGAACTCGTTCAAATAAATGGTACTTTACATATGTGTACCAAATTTCATTAAGATCGGTCCTTTTTTACGAGAGTTATCGTGCTTACAGACATATATATATATATAAATATATCATCATATATATTTTAAAAAATTGCCAAAACTTTGGCCAGTCCGTCAGATCGTTCCACTAGGCTGATTTTCATGATTATTTTGTTAACTGATAGGTAATTATGTCTTGATATGTCATCACCCATCCAAACTAACATATTGTCAATGGGCTTCGCCCCAGTGGATCCTAAAGTTCCCATGTTAATCTTATTTGAGGGAAATAACAGTTTTTTTTAGATGTTATAAGTTATACCCAGTGTGATTTTTTTCTGTAGTTATTCTTTATCAAGTTTTTCTGAGTTGTTATGCGCTGTACTAAAAACAAATAAAGAACCCTGCAGGAAGCTTTACCACTATAGCTGTCATGAAGGGAAAACAATAATTGTTTATTATTAAAAAGGTTTAATCTTTTATCTTGTAATGGGATGAGCTTACAAACGACACTATGAGGAAATGTTTGTTTCTTCTTACTATAGGACACAACATCGATGGGAAAATATATGCATAATCAACTAGCCCCGGGAAAGAAGGCCTGAGAATATTAGCGTTAATCTAAGTTTATACATATAAAAAATATGTTATGTACTTTATTCCCTTATAAAATATCAAGATGGTCATTTGTTTTCTCGGCATACCTGTTTTAAGCAGATAAACTGGTAATAAAACAAAACAGCGGTTACATTACATTTAAAACCCTTTACAGCTGCACTCTAGCGGAGAAAACATTAATACTAATGACTTAAAGGTTAAAGAGAACGTAATCTTTATTTATAAACATCCAGTTAATGTTAATGCCTTAGTTAATGTTTTAAGGCAAAAATTATAAACATTACACATCATTTTCACAAAACTTTTGAAAGAATTGCCGTTAAACGATATGTTGTTACTTTTTATTTTGCAAATAAACATATTATAAATCTGAAGTTATTTTCTTTAATTTTAAACAAATTTTTATTTAAAAACTGTTTCAATAGCAATAATTTTGCTTTGTATGTTGCCTTACGGAGTTTATATAATTTACAATTATATTATTATGTTTTTATTATTTTGAAATTATGTGATATTTCAACTGTTAACTTGATGTGGAGTGGAACAATTATTTATGTAAACACAATCCATGGGAAGATATTTATAAACTGCTATAATATTTTAACTTGATTTGACACTACTCATCAATTACGTGTCTTTCAGATTTCAACATTGACTGATGATGCAGAGCAGCACGGGTTCTCTAGTACATATATAGAAATTGAACGAATGGTGTTTTTGGCATCTGGGGACCTCAAAACGAAAAGTTATCATGGTCTCGGGCTTAAGTCTTACCATGAGACCTACAGTAATAGCTTCTTCCCTATAGGGGAAATTCGCTAAAAAAAAATAAACTAATAAGGTGAAGGTGAGTATCATCAAGTGGTATGTCTTTGATACACCTTGAAAATCATTATTTGCATATCATGTACGATTAGAACTCACTGTGAATATTAAGTACATTACGGTATACCATGTCCTACTGTGGCAGGGTCCACCATGAGGCAGGGATCCCCCTGGGCCCTTCAACTGCAATTACAGTTTTCAGGAAAAAATATAAAAAATTACATATTATGCCTGATTACTTCCCAGGACTACCTTAAAACTGATCTATACCAGTTTTGAGGCTGACATTGGGTATAGCAAATGAAGTTGTCATTACATATGGCAAGTCTTTTGGCTGTCCATTACGACAAACTTCCCTTTCACCTTTGGTCCCTCCATTTGCAGCGGCTAGGGACAGACTCTCCAGGTTTGGTCCTCAATCCCGAGAATGGATGGTCCCTGGCTGTTGTACATGGATACCCTGTCACTTGAGTTGACCAGTTAGGGGGCGGAATATGGGTCCCCTATTTGAGAGCCTCATCCCAGCTGTCACAGGGGCACGGGAGTTGGCCCTCTGAAGGGTTGATGAGGCTGCCATTCCACCCCACCCTTTCCTTTCCTGCTATATCCTGTCCTTTCGGTAATCTGCACAATATTCCCGCTTGTGGAAGACATGCCTAGCAGCAATGCTGGGGTTTCCTAATCCACAACAATGATGATGATGCCTGATTACTCTGGAATTATTCATATACTGTGAAAATCATTGTTATACCTCATTCTCTGTGGTGAAACCAATAAATTGGTATCGCTAATATAAAAATATATTGTACCAGCCGTTACCCACAGGTTTCGCCCCGCAAATGATTTATGAAAACTGTGACAGTTGTGTGTGCTGCATTCTGTGGTTAGTCCGTGTAACTACTACGAATCAAGATAAGCTGATTGTATTTTCATCAGCTCAAACAAAAATGAATGTCCATAAGGAATACATGGGAACTTTGTCAGGGTCTCTGGCGGAGCCCTAAGGTCAGATCAGGATGAAAACCAATTAGTTTTCCTATTTTATGCCTAAAGAATCAGTGTACAAAATGTAAACTCTCTAAGTAAATGGGAAGTACGGGAATTCGTGATGAGTGAGTCAGTGAGTGAGTGAGTGAGTTAGTCAGTCAGTGAGTGAGTGAGTCAGTCAGTCAGTGAGAGAGGGCTTTGCCTTTTTTATAGGTATAGGTATGGATATGTAATAATAATAATAATAATAATAAATCATTTATTTGCCATAAAACATTACAGTATTGACAAAGTCTCTCTCACAGCATACAGCTAAGTCAGATAATCACTATTCCTAACATAATAATATTATCAAAGTGAACACAGTAATGAAAATTAAGAAAAGGATACAAGATAAACTTAACACAACTAAAAGTGCTATAAAATTAAAATTCAATTTCTTTCATTGCAAAAAGTTCATCAGCTGAATACATGGGGTTATTTAAAAGCCAACTGTAAAATTTTTGTTTAAAAGTCTTTTCATCGTAAGTGTTTATGAGGTGTTTCAACTTGTTGTAGAGTTTGAGACATAGCACTTTGTAGCTTTTTTGACTTTTGATCAATCTATAAAAATCAATTACTGCATTGTCTTTGTTTCTAGTGGTGTAAGAGTCTGTATTAGAGCTGAGGGTCAGAAGATCTGGGTTTTTAAATAGATACACTATTAAATCAAAAAGGTACAAACTTATGACTGTCAAAATTTCGGAACTGATAAAAAGAGGTCTACAATGATCAAAAGTTCCTGATTGATTAATTATTCGAATCACCTTCTTTTGAAGAACCAAAATTTCATTAATTCTGCTACAATTGCCCCACAGTATAAGCCCATATCTAAATATCGATTGAAAATAAGCAAAATAGGCCACCTTTATGTAACCCAAGTTCACACAGAAGGTAAGGCACCTCAGAAGATAAATAACTCTTGAGAGTTTGGCAGAAATGTAATCAATGTGTGAACTCCAGGTCAAGTGATAATCAATGAAGATGCCCAAGAATTTAATGTCATTCACCAAATGATCATCTTCATCAGATGGATTTAAGGTACGTTTTAAAGTAAAAATGATATTTTTTGTTTTGTCAGCATTCATTAAAAAGCCATTGGAAACGAACCAGTTAGAGGCCTCAGTTAAAGTGGTTTCTGCCAACTGTTTCAGCTGATTGAGATCTGAATTACAGTTAATAAAAGTAGTATCATCTGCATAGAGAAGACTATTGGCTTTAACAGAAATAGGGAGATCATTAATAATTATTATGAATAGTGAAGGTCCTAAAATAGATCCTTGAGAAACGCCCCAATTGACCTTAAGTTCCTCTGACCACTGACCATCAATATAAACTTTCTGGCTACGGTTACACAGATAGGACTCAAAAAACTTGAGGGGAGAACCCCTAACGCCGTAGTGGGACAGCTTCATTAGAAGATTGCTGTGGTCTACACAGTCAAAGGCTTTGCTCAGGTCACACAAAGTGGCCTGAGCATAGGCCTTGTTTTCAAAAGCTGAGAGAACTTGCCCCACCAAACCCTCCATAGCATCCACGGTTGAAAGTCCCCGTCTAAAACCAAACTGAGAAATACTGAGTAAGTTATTACTTTCGAAATATTGGCTAATCTGATCATATACCACAATCTCTATTATTTTTGAAAGAGTAGGGATAATAGAAATTGGACGATAGCTCTCTGGGCTTGATTTGGGACCTCTTTTGTAGATGGGACAGATGCGAGAAATTTTCAGGGGATCAGGAAACATGCCCTCTTCTAGACATTTGTTAATGCAAATTGTGAGTGGTAGTACAATAATTGGTAGAAGAGCCTTTAACATATTGTTGGACATGAAATAAATATCCCAACTCTCAGAAGAATTTAATCTCTTCCCAGCGTTAATGATATCCTCAGATGAAACTGTTTTCCAGCAGAATTGTGTATGAAAATTGTGTGTGTAAATTGTGTATGACTTCCAGATGTGTTTTGTGAGAACTCAGCTCAGATGTGTCAGCAGTTAAATCCATGGACTTTTTAATTTGATTCACCGAGTTGATGAAAAAATAATTAAAAGCACTCGGTGAGATTTCCAAGTTATGCGTTTTTGAGGTTGCCTTGGAATTATTTGATTTTATAATGTTCCAGGCAGCTTTACATTTATTTTGACTTTTGTCAATTAGCTGAGCATTGTATGACAGTTTGGCTTCTTTAATACTTTGTTTGTAATGAATTTTAAGAGTAGTAAAGTGATTCTTAAAGTTAGCGTTATCTGAGTTCTTAGAGATACTATGTAAAAAATCAAGCCTATTTTTAATACTAGCTAAATCTTGATTATACCACTTATTTTTGATTTTAGAGTTATTAGTTTTAGCACTCTTTACAATGATAAAATTATTTACATTATTTTCAATTAGACAGAAAAGTTTTTGAAAAACCGTCAGTGCACTAAAAGACTGGATTGACTGGCAGAAGGAAACCCAATCATAAACCTGCAAATTGTTAAGCAAATCATTGATTTTATTCTTTGGGAAAATTAATTTGCAGTAGTTGTTAGAGGCACTGGGGCTAGTACTGTCCATAGGTGTTATGTAGCTTTTATTGAGAATTTGAAATACAATACCATCGTGGTCTGAAAAGTGAAACTGAACAACACGGCATAAGAATGAAAATCTATCACCATTATTGACAAAAACATTATCCAAGCAGTTGTCGCCCCTTGTTGGTGTTCTGTTTTGGCAAACAAAATTATGCTGTCTTAAAATATTGATAAATTCCTTAACTGTTCTTTTTTCTGAAGTAATATCAAAACTGCCATTTAAATCTCCCCCAACAATAATTTGATAATCCGACCATCGAGACAAGAAAACCAAAAGGGCTTCAAGTGTTTCAAGAAAAATGAGTGGATCACCGGCCGTGGAGTGATATACAGAAATAATAATATATTTGAGTTCATCAATAAACACAGCGGATGCCTCAAAATGAAACTCTTTAATAAAATAACTTATGTCACATTCTCGGGTTACAAGATCGTTGTGAACAAATATAAGAGTTCCCCCTCTAATATGTTCCTGCCCGCTAAACACACTTGCACACTTGTACCCTTCAGGGGAAGCAGCAAAAGCATCATTGTTGCTTTCGAAATATTGGCTGCATTGTCTGTAGTTTCTAGCCAATGTTTCGAAATACATAGAATATATGTATTTGGTTCGTTTGCTAAAAAGGCCTCCAGAATTAGCGACTTATTTTTGAGACCCTGAATGTTCAAGAACAGGATTTTAATATTATCCCCAAAATTATTATTTTTATTTATTCTAGTGTGCACTGATGGATTTCCATTACATTTTATGGTATTAGCATTTGAATTTTTTAAGTTTGATACTGTGACATTTTTCTTTTCCTTAAAAAAGGTTAGGTTTTTTTATGGTTGATCCTGCCATTATAAGCAGTCGTATTGTTAATGTTTTCTTCTATTGTGTTTATAACTTTGATTTGGCTTTGTAAGTTCTTGAGGTCTGGAGTTGAAAACCCTAAAACAGGTGTCATCGGCAGGCTGGGGTGGGCTGGTGTGATGGGGTTGAGGTGAGGTGTCTCCTGTAGAGGCCTGGCATAAGGCTGCTCATTCTGCTTGGTGGCCAGGCGAGGTGGGGAGTCTTCTCTCATGTTCATCTCCTCAGCAATGCACCTTCACAGTAAAGTCACAAACTCTTGATGTGTAAGTCCATTTCTTAGTCTGTTGGTGGACTTCTCGTCTAGCACAATAATGTCTACTGGGGCACCAGTACTACGGTAAAACTGCACGATATTTTTTGAGAAAATGTAAGGAGATATCTCATCTCTCACACACCCCATGGGAGAGCAAATAAGTCGATTGAACCCTCTAGCTTTAAAATTTTCTGTAAAGCTGTGGAACGCCTGGTTGTAGTCTTCTACTTTGGGTTTACTGTGATAGAAAGCCTTGGTCACAAGCCCGTAAACCGCAGCACCCTTTTCCCTACACTGAAAAGTAACATGGCTGTTAAGGCACTCTGAGCGTTCTGGTCGCCCGAATTCCTTCCTGAAAGCTAGTGCCACACCCCTGCTCATCTGCTTCGGATCTTCGAAGTCTCCAGATATGCTGTAGGTGAAAGGAATAGATGCATCATTTTGACAACTCCTTATAACACTCTGCATGTCTATTTCACTAACAAGGATGGGAGTTGCTGTTCTATCAATGGGCAGATATGCCAGGGCTTTTTTGTTTACATAAGATGATATGTTGGCTTTTGTTATTCTTATTGGAGGTAGGGTAGGTGATTGGTTTGACTTGGCGAAGTAAGAGGAACCCTGAGACACACCGATGAATAAGTTATTTGTAGTGATCTTAATTATTTCCTTGCAAATAAACTGTTTTCCTCTTTTATTAATATGTAGCCCATGCCTGGTATGATAGCGTCTTTCAAGAGTCCATAGGTCCAAGAGGTGAATGTGAGATTGATTGCAGGAAAGTTGTCTAATAGCCAGGTTTGCCTCCTTAATAAGTTGGTTTTCTGGGCTTGTTTCACTTAAATCATATATGTAAGGCAAGGTAGACAGAATAAGGTTGGTGAGTTTGAACGATGTCTGCATTTCATCTAGTTCATCTCTAAATAATTTCAAGAACCGTCCCGAATTGGCTACGGAATTCTCTGTAATATTGTTGGTCCCCCCCAACAAGACGACAAAATCATTATTTGTTAACTCTTTTAGATCTTGTGAGTTTCTGATTGCACCAAAGATACTTTCTAAAGGAGCACCAGGCTGACAATGGTTAGTGATACTATCCATTAAATGATACCGTGACTATCACTTGTGATAATAACTCTGTGTTTTGTATGTACTTGCTTTGCTTTGGTATGATTTTGGGTGTTATTTCGGCTACTTCTATTTTTGATTATCATAGATTTGGAGGTGCTTTGAAGAGGAGTCAAAGAGATGCTTTGATTATCCAAGGAGTCACTGAGATTTCCATCCTCAGTAATTTCATTGAGGATTTCAAACTTGTTACTTGTAATTAGCTGTGTATTTGTACAGAGTTTACTGTTGGAGGATTTGTTTTGTTTGTGAGTTTTTTGCCACTTATCTTGTTTGCTTTGAGTTTTATATTTGTCACTAAGAGTAGTGTCGCTGTTGTTGTTGGATATGTTAGGATGTTTGCTGAGGCTGCCCTTACAAATACAACTGCTTCTTTCTGTTCCTGCGCACCAGTCTTCAAAAGGCACATTTAATATGTTTTTAACACAGTAGTGATAAGCTATATATTTGGCATTAGCTAGTACGTGTATTCCACACTCAAAAGATTGTTTTTGTTGCATACATGGCATCTCAATAAAACTGCTATTCTCAAAACCAATTTTGCTGGCCACAATCTGAGCTGAAGAGCGATTTAGCGGGCTCAAAGAATCGAGATGGTATGCCTTTTTATTCAATCTGTCCACGAATAACAAACTCCAATGTGAGCCAGAGTCCTCTTTTTCACAATCTGTACTGTTGCTAACACAGAGAAAAACGTACTTACAGCTGTAAAAGTCAGTTTCCATAAGACTCTCCACCACTAGTTCTGGATAACCAAACTTAATGAATGTCGTTGTAGAGGGGCCCAAGAATAAAATCTCTTCAGAGTCGATAGCATTTGCCATAGCTGAAAAGTAATCACTGAGGACAGAATCATCAGTCCATTTGTCTTTATCCCAATTATTATTCCGTTGTAGACCTAATAACTCAGTGGTTACAGACTTCAGTTTGAGTTTCAGCTGTGCTGCTATTGAGTTTTTGTTGTTTATCTGGCCTTCTAATGAGTCTTTGAGTGTTTTTAATTTTATCACACTTTGTACTAAATTTTGGTTTTCTTCTAGCAATGAGTTGTACTTGTCAGTATTACATCTAAGCTTTCCTTCTGTTTTTTACATACAATTTTTGAAAAGGTAAACTTTTATTTTTTCCCATTGGATTTAGCTTAAAAAGACGCACAATTTGATGTTTTAATCATTGCTCTACGTCAATTGGTTACTGAGATATTGAAAGTGCTAAACACAGTACGTTGTCCAATGTTATTCTTATGGAGGATAAGAAAAATTTTATATCTCGCTTATTTATCAACTTATCCTGACGAAACTTGGTATATTGCTTCATTTCATTGTGGTCTATTGATATTTGCACAAAAATCCATATTTTGCCCGATAGTTCCCGTAGCAGCAAACCTGCATACTCAGCCCCATGTTATTCTTATAGAGAATAATTAACGTGTTATCTCCTTTAATTATGAACATAAATTAATAGAACTTGGTATGTGGCTTTACCTAGTTGAGTTATAATGATATTTGTATAAAAGCCCATTTTTAGTGTTCCTTATTTCAGCAAACCTGCATACTCAGCCTCCATGTTATTCTTATGGAGAATAATTAAAATGTCATAAATCGTTTATTTATGAATGTATATTGATGAAACTTGGTATGTGGCTTTATGTGGTATTAAGATAAATTAATATGCATTGGAAATTCGCTGAGTATGCAGGTTTGCTGCTACGGGGGTATTTTTAAATAATAGGGAGCACAAAAAACACATGTTCACTTTTTGACTTCCACTCCACTCCACTCTTTTATAAGATCAAATCAAATTCTCATCCTTTAACATTTATAAGTAAACATTTGAACTTCATAGGCTAATGAGGTAAAGACCTATGATATTTTCTAGTACTACGTCTATATTTTCTAATTTTTGATATAGCTAGAAATCATAACAACAACAATGGTACAATGGTACAATGGTGGCAATGGTAATGTAACAATGGTACAGGCTTTTGCCCCGATTTCACAATCAAATTTGATACTGCAGATTTCCTATTGGATTATATATGCATTCATCAAGTTAGTGTTTTAAAATCAAACTAATTTCCTATCATGACTTGCTCAAGCAGTTACATTATCATGTTTGTAGATTTAAGTTAATTATATAGGTGTACCTAAGTTGAAAGAATATTATTTTAGACTTTTAGTTATCAATGCTCAATTTACATGTTTTCTTATTGTATATAAGCCAACCAAATTTCAATGCAATTGGCAGCAATTAGTCAATATTTACAATCAATAAGATTGGCATTGGAATTATTAGGCTAGTATGACCAGAGCCCCCACAATAGTATTCATAGTATTCTCACAATAAGAGAAGGCCTATGTATAATTGTAGTGTACTATCTACTACTATCTTCTAAAAAAATTCAGCTCTATTGGTCCAGAAGTTAGTGAGTGATGGTTAACAAACTTTGAGGTAAATTTTTTAGTCATCATTGGAATTGTAATAGTGTGGTTCAGTTGGCGTTTAGATCTAACTCCGTTGTCAGTTTTGGCTGATTTTACTTAGTCCAGTCATCTTTTATGGTTTATATGAACTGATCTGGCAGATTTTGCACCCCACGCGGCTTGAGATTTCTACACCTAAGATTTGCTCAGGGCTGTGCAACTGCTAGGGCCGACCCTTGGTTGTATAGAGCGGAAATTTGTATAGTTTTAATCTTGCAGTCTAAAAAATACTGTAGGTACTTTTAAAAATTTACTTTAACATATCTTTTATGACTGAACTATACAAGAACACAAGAACTAAACTATTTAACTACAAAAACAAATGTGTCTAATGTTTTCCTAATATATATATATATATATATATATATATATATATAATATATATAATATATATATAATATATATATATATATATATATATATATATATATATATATATATATATATATACGGTAGCTTACGATCAAGAAAATTCAGTCGAAAATCACAATTTTTCCTGATTTCTTGATTTTTATCCCAAACTTATGAACATGCAATTAAAATTGCCCACAAATTATCGTATAGTTGAACACACCTGAATACAAATGTTGTCTTGAATCATATTTATGTAATCTGTAGGTGGCATGACATCGTCTGTGTAGTTATCCAGAAGAAACAGTAAGTCATCATACATTTTTTTATTTATTTGAAAATTTTTCATCGTCTTGTTGAAAATATTTTAATGAAACCTGTAACAAACAAATTTTCATAAAGTTTCATCTTTTGAATAAGGGTTCATTATTATAAAATAACATCAAGAGTCATTTAACATTTTTGATTCATCATACAACTTGAAACTTAAAATTTGTATGTAGATTTCCTACCGTGTCTAAGAAAGAATAATCTATAATATTATAAAGAAGAGGTGGTTTCTGTCTGTCTGTCTGTCTGTCTGATGTTCCGGGTGAACGCAAAAACTACTGAATCGACTGGGCTGAAACTTTACACATAGGTAGATCTTGAACCCATGCAACATATAGGCCTATTCACTTCCTTATAATCCCCTCGGGCTACGCCCCGTGAACGTCCTAAGTTTCATTGTTTACATTTCAGAAGAAAGTAAACATTCAGAAACTGTAATGCGAACAGCTGTGGACACTTCGATTTGACAGCTTAAAGAGCAGAAGTAAGAACAGCTGCTTCAAGCTAACTAAAATGGAAATTGCATTGACTAAAGAACGGGTAGAGAAAACCCCTGTGCGAAGAACGGGTACGTCAGCTAGTAATATAATACAAAAACTTCAACTCAATTAACTATATACACATAGTACCAGGGAGACTGAACCATACTCGGTGATGGGGGAAGCTTGATTACACATCATATAGATGGCCCATCGACCCTCTGATATATTGAAAGAAATACTAAATATCTAAGATAAGCCCTGAGATAATAAATAAAGATAAGCCCTAAGATAATAAAGATTAAATATCTAAGATAATATCTAAGATATTTAAATATTAAATATCTAAGATATCTAAGAAGGCCTTTAAGGCTATCTCCAGTTATGGCTTAGACATCCCCAGGTATAGTCCAGACATTCCCAGTTCTGGCCCAGACATCCCCAGATCTGGCTTAGACATCCCCAGGTATAGGCCAGACATTCCCAGTTTTGCCCCAGACATCCCCAGATCTGGCTTAGACATCCCCAGGTATAGTCCAGACATTCCCAGTTCTGGCTTAGACATCCCCAGGTATAGTCCAGACATTCCCAGTTCTGGCCCAGACATCCCCAGATCTGGCTTAGACATCCCCAGGTATACTCCAGACATTCCCAGTTCTGGCTCAGACATCCCCAGTTATGGCTTAGACATCCCCAGGTATAGTCCAGACATTCCCAGTTCTGGCTCAGACATCCCCAGTTAAGGCTTAGACATCCCCAGGTATAGTCCAGACATTCCCAGTTCTGGCCCAGACATCCCCAGATCTGGCTTAGACATCCCCATGTATAGTCCAGACATTCCCAGTTCTAGCTGGCTCAGACATCCCCAGTTATGGCTTAGACATCCCCAGGTATAGGTCAGACATTCCCAGTTCTGGCCCAGACATCCCCAGATCTGGCTTAGACATCCCCAGGTATAGTCCAGACATTCCCAGTTCTGGCCCAGACATCCCCAGATCTGACCCATATATCCCCAGATCTGGCCAAGACATTCCCAGTTCTGGCCCAGACATCTTCAGATCTGGTCCAGATCTGGCCCAGACAGCCCCAGATCTGGCCAGTACTGGCCCAGACCGGGTCCAGATCTGGCCAGAAAATATTTGTTCACTAGGGGGGTTGTCTATGGTCCATCGAACCACTTGTACAAATTTAGTTTTATTTATAAAAGGGGTCGATGGACCATCGACCCAGTTTGTATATTTCTCTAATAAAATCAAATAAGGCTCAATGTACCATCGGCCCCAAAATTAAAAAGATTAAGATTATATTAAAGATTATAAGTAAGGGGTCGATTACACATCAAATAGATGGGCCATCGACCCTTTAAAACCTTAATCTAAATATGGTTTTTTTTGCGGTCGATGTACCATCTATATGATTTATCAGCGAACCATGTGTTTAACAATCTAATAATATAAAGTGAAATAATATACTGGCGAGTAAAAACCAAAATCCACCTGTTTGGGGGAAAAAACTACTCTGATATTTTCGCTACAACATGCGCAATCAGCTGGTTTATATAAAAACGTAAATTATTTTCGTAGTAAATAAACAGAGAGACGTATTTGATTATTACAACCAAGGAAACTAAAACAAAAAACTAACGAATGTTTCACTAAAACATATGAATTCTGTTATTCATAATGGCGAAGTTTGGAACTTTAATATTTACGGTATGGGGCCTTTTATATCGAACTTTGTAATACATTCCTGCACCCCTACGACCAACAAACTATTTATGTTTCAAATCTTGTAATAGCGGCACTCCTGGTTTCTGAGGAATGTTCATCAAGAGTATGCAATTATATTGTAAAGTTAAATTTCCCAATATATTGTAAAGTAATTGCAAGTACAATATATTATCTCTAGTTTAAATAAAATAAGAAACTATATTTATAATAAGGTAAATTCATAATACCCCCGTCGCAGCAAACCTGCATACTCAGCGAATTTCCAATGAATATATAACATAACACATTATAACACTTAACAGGATTCATAAGAAATGTATTCACAAACAAGCGATATTTAAAATATTAATTATTCTCCATAAGAATAACATTGGGGATGAGTATGCAGGTTTGCTGCAACAAGGCACACAAAATAATGGGTTTTTATGCAAATATCAATAGAACTCATCTTAGTGAAGTCACATACCAAGTTTCATCCATATACATTTATAAATAAGCGATATATAACATTTTAAGTATTTTCCATAAGAATAACATGGGGACCGAGTACCTATAGGTTTGCTGCTACAGGAGCCATAGGTGAAAAATTGTTTTTTTGTGCAAACAACAATAAACCATAACCAGATCAGGCCATATACCAAATTTCGCCAGTTTATGTTCATAAATAAGCGAGATATACAATTTTCCTTTTTCTCCATAAGAATAACATTAGACAACGTACTGTGTTTAGCACTTTCAATATCTCGGTAACCAATTGACGTAGAGCAATGATCAAAATACCAAATTGTTTGTTTTTTTAAGCTGAATTCAATGGTATAAATTAAAATTTGATTAAAATTAAAATTAAATGTGAAAACCCCAAAAACCTCATTTTTGGGGTACAAAACCCCCCAAAAACCCCCCTTTGGATGGTGCGATTCATCTGGTTTTCGAACTCGTTCAAATAAATGGTACTTTGCACATTTGTACCAAATTTCATTAAGATCGGACCTTTTTTACGAGAGTTATCGTGCTTACGGACACATATATATATATAAATATATATATATATATATATAAATATATATATATATATATACATATATAAAAATTTGAACGAATGGTGTTTTTGGCATCTGGGGACCTCAAAATGAAAAGTTATCATGGTCTCGGGCTTAAGTCTTACCATGAGACCTACGGTAATAGCTTCTTCCCTATAGGGGAAATTCGCTAAAACAATATCCCTCAGTCTGTTTTTATAAACAGACCAAGCCTGCTGTAATTGGTGACTACATACCGAGTGTAATTTAGCAAGCTATAACGACTTCGGCTGTGCGGGGCGTTCCGCCGTACCATACTTTTGTTCACTAGATAATGTTCTTTGTAAATCCTTTTTATATAGGTACCTTAAAAACAAATAGGTACTAATCTCTTGTTGTTTCTTGATGTTTGTATTATATTTATAAAAATATGGAGCGTCTAAGCATTTAAATAAAGCCAATGGGATATCGCGGTTCTTACGGTAGAGAGCGAAATACTTCCTTTTCTAGGAAAAGGCTAAAAAAAGGTACTTCTAGGCTTTACGCCGGTTACTTCACCAGATGAAATCGGATATTTGACAGCGAAGGTTATTGTTTAATACACTTGATTTTGTTGCACAAATTAATTGTGTAATAGGGTGTAATAGTTGTGTAGTATGGCTGGGGCGGTACCGCTATATTATCGTGAGTGTGAGGGCCTCAAGGGGGGGAAAGTTTATACTCCTGGCAGTGGCTATTTTTATTCAAAAAAGGGGAAATTTTGGTTTTAGGGTTGGCCAAAGTACAAACACCATAATCGAACCACGCATTTATAAAAGTTTTATTAAATAGTATTGGGCCGATTACATCAAATCAAATACATATGGTCCATTGATCCGTTAAAACTTTAATCTAAATATGTTTCGTTTGGG
The DNA here is from genome assembly GCA_963675035.1 of Allygus modestus. NCBI lineage: Eukaryota > Metazoa > Arthropoda > Insecta > Hemiptera > Cicadellidae > Allygus > Allygus modestus. Next base: position 96,364,780 of record OY776111.1, on the reverse strand, counting down.
GGTCGATGTACTATCTATATGATGTGTAATCGAATCATGCATTTAAAAATCTAATAATATAAAGTGTAGGGTCGATTACGCATTAAATAGATGGTACATCGACCCGTTATTACTTTATTCTAAATATGTTTCATTTGGGGGTTGATGTACCATGTATATGATGATCAAAACGAACCATGCGTTTAAAAGTCGAATAATATAAAGTACAGAGGGTCGATAAAACATCAAATTGATGGTCCATCGACCTGTTAAAAACTTTGTTCTAAATATGTTAGTTTTGGGGGTCGCTGGTCCATCTATAACACATCAGACCCCCACGTAATTGACCCTATGTCTTTATAATATGTTATTTTATAGATAGAGGGTCGATGGTCCATCAGGCTAAAATATAATATTTTACCTTAATTTAAAAATGGTCTGATGGCCCATACCCATATGCCATATGGCCATATGTTTATATTTTAAATTAAATTAAATTTCTTAAATGACTGATGGTCCATTTCATTTATTTTATTCAAGGGTCGATGGACCATCTATTTGATGTGTAATCGGCCCAGCCCCCTCGGTGACATTTGATTCGTTTGTCGGGTGAAAAAGATGTCCACTCTATATGCAATCATTATTCAATGGTTCTAGTCACTGTTTTCAAAAAATCATCTTTTGCAGGCTTACCTTAGAAAGTAAAGGAATCCTAATGATAGCACACTAATAATAACACTACATGTCAGGGACGTATTTAAGTATCTGCTGCCTCTAGGCAGCAACATTTTCTGACCCCCTACTCTCCCCGATGTCACTAAAATTACCCCAACCCAAGCTCATTGCCAGCTATATCTTATTTATAGATTAAGAATATTGTTCACTACAATAATTAGTAGCAGATTAACTGCAGCGGCACCGGCACGCGGCACGGTATTTGCCCTGACAAGTGGAACGTGAGTCGTGAGTCATCGAACAGTCTACCCTCATCCCCTAGCGGCCAGTTTTGTCAACTAGCGCACCTGACCTTGACCTTGACGTCTAGACGGTCTTAGTGATGTCCTTAACTTACAGTTGCTATATTAGATTTGTAATTTAATAAACTGCAGAAAGCCATAAACCTTCATCCTGATTTTCAGCGTTCTATAACGGCAAATATATGTAAAATTCAACGATACTTCCCGACGAAATAAAGCCAAAGAGTAACAAATAATAGGGGTTAGAGTGAACAGGGTAACAGGGTTTAGCTTATTTGGCAATCGTTGCACGACGATGAAATTGCAAAGGTAAATACACATTTTAGTTCACAGATTTCAACACAAAATTTGCGTTATTCAAGTCTACTAGTACAAGTACTCTTTAGTCCTGGTTACAAGTACTGATTACTTTGTATTAACGGTTTATGTATTGGATGTGTAGGCCTGTCAATAATTATAAATCTAAGGGACACGTCAAAGATGTCTTCAATTTTGTATACCGGTATCAGCTCTAGTAACAAATGCAGTTTTTTGTTTTGTATTCCCTAGCTACTAGTGAGATATCCCCCTTGACAAAGGTCTACCTACGCCACTGATGTATCCCTTAATTGTGAACATAACTTAATAAAACTTGGTATGTGGCTTCACCTAGTTGTGTTACGTACAAATTTGCATAAAACCCATTGTGTTAATTGTACGGTTTGTACGGTTTCTCATCTCACTTAGGAAAATGCCGGAATGGTTCCCAAAAAAGAGCCGTACGCCACCAGGAAGGGAAAGATGGGACTCAGGCCAACACCTTACCTGGTTAAAAGATTCCCCCATAAATTAACTATTTTGTTGTAAACTCCAATACATCGTTAAAAATTGTCATAGAATAACTATATTATCATTATTACTTTCCAGGGTAAGCCGGCTTGTTCTATACCTGTATTAAAATATTTGTATATGTAGGTATATGTAATACATATATTAAATAGGCAAAAAGGCCTAACCAAAACTAACCTTAATTGTTAGTTAATTTTTATTTGTATTAGTTCCACCTCCACTGGACAATAAGTATACTACAAAAAATAAATGTTTCATTAAAAAGGTGAGTTTGACTAAATTAATAATATTTAAATTAATGATATTGACAATTCATACTTACTTTAAATTACAATAAGGTTCTTTAAATAAATATAAAACCATCCAATGAACATATTATAATACAAACAGTTAACATTTTTTTAAATAATATATCCTTCTCTAACCACTAAAAATTAAGAAATTTTCATAAACAAAAATAGTAAACAAAATTAAACATAGGTTAAATCTGCCTTTTAAAATCCTAATCCATCTTGACTTTAAAGCTGAGTTGTTACATGAACTAACTTTGTTGGAGCAACTCCAAAGTGTATAAATAAAGACTATACACTTACAATAAATTATAAAATAAAAAATAAAGATAAATCTTTTTTATACACCTTGAAGCAACTCAAGTTTATTAAAGAAAATCGATGTTAAGTCACCAGCACATGTATTTTAAGGTGAATCATGAATCATTTTTGCTAAAAATTATTCAAGTTAAGAGGCTATACACGTACACGTACTACTGCTTTGATCTTGGAAAAATTCTTTTGAGTTATAAAAGGGGTTTCTTAAGAGTCAATTTTTAACAACTGCAGAGAATTTTGAGGGTGGCAGGTTTCGAACATACATTGGCAAGTTTTTGAAAAATGTAATACCTGAAACAGGAAAACAACAATTTGATTTCTGCAGCCTATTTCTAGGAATAAATATATTACTATTGTACCTGACATTGTGTCCATTAGGGGACATTGTGTCCATTCTGTGTGAGAGGACGCAAAGTAAACTGTGTGTTTACGCATTAGTAAACTGTGATACTAATATTAATCATCGTACAAAAACCATTAATTGTTTAGACCACAGTGAACTTCGAAGTTGCATAGTTTACAAACTATAGCTGCCATTGGTAAATACAAATAATAAAAAAAAGCAAAAAAAATTGTTTTTATGTCATGTGTCAAAATATCTTCTGTCATCACCGACAGTTAATTTTGTCAGCAATACTCAGCAAGAAATTAATCAGCTGCGGCTGTGGATGGCGGATGAACTGGATGTTGTGGGTTTTAAATAGTTAAAATTTTTAAATCTATCCTTTATTTAAAGGTGTAGGCTAAAGAGAGGTTTAAACCACAGTTGCAAAATTGTAAGTAATTATTGATGGCGTCTAAGGAAGGTAAGCACTTTATAATTTTAACTTGTTTAGTTGCTGAATCAACAAATGTACCATTCTAACCCTATTTCTAAGATTGATGTAAGGTCCACTGATTTTTAACTATTCTTTATAAAGTTTAAAGGCCTACTTTTACTGCAGGTAAACAAAGACCTGAACCCTTTTTATATTCTCATAAGTGTGCTGGGCAGTTAAGCAAAGGTGGGTTGATTAAAAAAAAATCTAATATAACAATAAATCAAACTTCACTGCTGACAACAGTTTCCACAATTTAGGTTTGTAGGGCTTAAAGGCAACATGAGCCTAACTACAATAGATATAGTAAAGAATATAAGTGTTGAGGTACATATAAAAGTCCTCAACATTACAAGAAAAATACTGTGTTAGGAAAAATCCACACATTTTCTAGGGGTAGGACTGGGCGAGAGTTTTCTCGAGGAGCAGCTGGCAAAGATCAAAGACAAAATGGCTAAAGGTGAGTTTGTACTTAGGATCCATAGAGGCCTCCAAAACATTAGCCTATTGAAAAGTGTCTACCACTCTTAGCTCGCGTCACAAATCTCTTATTCCATTCAAAGACAAACCTCAAAGACATTTTTATTTGGCAAAAGCGGGCACTCCGCACAGTTTTTCAACTTCACCACAGAGCACATTGCAAAGAACATTTTGTGAATATATGGTATTAACAGTACCATGCCTCTTCAGTTTTTAAATTTCTGTTTAACTTATGTCATATCTGAATATAAAAATACTGTCCATAGCCATAACACTACATTTAAGAACCATTTTCAGAACAACATAGGCAAAAATTGTATGAAATTAAACAGAATATATAGGCAGGAAAGTTTTTCAGTTACCAGATAGATTTCGGCAAGTAAATAATGTAAACAAATTCAAGAGTGAGCTCAAATATTCGCTGGTCCAAAATTCCTTTTATAGATTTGAAGAATTTGTTGAAATCAAATTAGCTTGAGTGCCAAAAACCCACCTAAGCGTTAGCCAAACAAAAATTACACTCAATCAACCTACCCTAACCAAATCAACCAACCATCCAAACTACCAACCAACCAAGAGAGGTTGGGAATATCGACATTCCCAAAACTCTACTAGAGTCAACGGGAAAGAAGAAAAAGTACAAAGAAGTTCATAAAAAATAAGCTAATGGTGGGAGAAATGAAGGGGTCTTTCTTCACAAATTATTGGCATCCAGCGCTTTGTGGAGTTAAGTTAGGATAGTTATCATAAATAAGTCAATAATATGATGTGCATTTACAAAATAATGAGCTATGCAGTACCGATTGCGGACAAATTAAACAGTGTACGTCAAGCATTGAGATTAAACGTAGATATAGCATTTACAGTAGATAGGTATATTACAGCGTTTAAAAAGTTTTAACTCAATTTATTTTGTTGATAAGATGTTAATAAATAAGTTTGTGAACCTCTACATAGCGAAATTGAGCCTAACCTTACATCAATTTATCCAACCTCAATGTAATACATTCCTTTACGGTATATAATGCAGTACATTTTTGATTTAGTCCCTTCAATTTCGTTATGTCAAGGTTTGACTGTTCTACTTATTGTGTGTATTAGTAAATCAGCAATGTATATTAATTACTGATTTGTAATTGTTGACACTTGTACTATTCTCAATGAATGTGTAAATGAAGAAATATTGTCTATTGTCTATTATCTATTAATTTTTTACCTTTGATGTCAGCAGGCAGTGAGGGAGCTTCAACCGACCCTGACCTTAAGGAGCCTAGTCATGAAGGACCATCTGGCTCTCGAGGACATGTTGATGATGAGGGAACTGTTGAACTGGTCCGACGATATCTTGCTGAGAAACTAGGATTTTACAAAGATGACAAAGAGAAAGAAGAAGTACCTAAGGTCGAACTTGTTTATGAACTTCCAATTCACTAAATAGTTGATTATATTAGGGCTATATTAAAATTATTAAAACACTACAATTACAAAACCACCACATAGTTGTAACATTTTTTCCAAGAAAAAGTGATTTACTGTGTTATGTCTTTATTCAAAATGTACCTTATAATAATTTACCAATTTTGTTATGGATTCCACATAGTTAGGAACTGGTTTATTTAACCAGGCAGAGTTAGGACTTGGTCAATCTGGTAGGTGGTGTATGATCCTTAAGGGATAGGGTAGTAAACCATACATACGGTACGGGATATGCTTGAACAGTCCAAGATACGAGCTTGTGTCCGGAATTAAGTATTATCCGGGATTTTTAAGTTAGACACATGAAGGAAATTTCTCACTGCTTGAGTAGCAGTTGACTATTCAATAAGACTTCGATAAATTTATAGAATGAATCACTATTCGTCTTACAGCTAGCCATAAACTTACCATAGTCTTATTGAAAAGTCAGTTGCTAGTTTGAACAGTGTGAAAGCTGTAAAGAAGAAGAATGTTTCATAGCAGTTGTAAAGCCAGTGTCAAAGTATGCTACTTCTCTCTTGCTACTACAGTTTATTTACTCCTTTACCTTCTAAAACTCCGTTCTTTGAATATCGTATAGACTCAACTTTCAGTGAGACAATAGACTAACTCTTTATTTTGAAACAATTACATTTGACATTTACGTTGCAAGAGCTGACAAAGCTCGTGCAGAAATTTGTATGCAGGGATTTTACAAGATGCATGTTGGTTATCAGGCAGTCCAAGTTCATTATACTACTACTATAGATTATAGTACTTTAGATTATTGAATGACATTTTCTTGTTTTCCTGTGGAAGGTTACTCATTCAATAATTCACTGAGAGGATTGACATAATGTCTTAACATCAGATGATACGTCAAATTCAAAAATAACTTTTGTGAACCTTTATGAAAATCAAGACTTAAAAGGTGTAGGTCAGAAAAATACTGAATTCAGTAAAATAAATAATATTGATCCACTGCTAGATTGAGAACTAGATGAGTGGTTTCAAATAAAGCCTTTGATTTAGCATCAATTTGGTTTCCAGCCAACAAGCTCAAATGTAATCAAGATAAAACTCAAAATATTCTTCTTGGCCTTTCCAATGAAATTGCAACAAATGCTGTTAAATACCTTGGCTTTCACATAGATTCCAAACTTAATTGGCAGGAACAAATTGAAAATACATGTAAACAAATTTATCAAGTCAATTATTTGATTTGGAAATTAAAAGATGTTGTAACTAATGAATACTTAAGAATGACATATTTTGGATTTTTCCAGTCACATTATCCTATGGTCTTATATTGTGGGGACCAGGGACTGATCCAGAGGTCATGTTTGGGGGGGGGGGGTCACAGAAAGTTACCCTTCCTCTTTCCCTGTGGTTGGTTCCGGGCACCCCCATTATTGTTTTTACTATATGAAATTATACAGCGAATGAAAGTAAGTTAACATAATATATCAATAACCTTTTGTGCTCAAGAAAAAAGCATATACAGCGAATGAAAGTAAGTTAACATAATATATCAATAACCTTTTGTACTCAAGAAAAAAGCAATCTTAACTTTATAAACAAGCTAAACAAAAATTAACTTTAGTTCTACTGCGCCCGACTGTAAATAAAAGTAAAATATTTAGGCATTTCACTTTTTTCTACGTCAGCTGTAGGCCTCTAAGAACAAGTAAGATGCTAAATAAACAATTTATTTTAGTATTTACCCATGCGAAAAACTATTTCAAAACTGCAAAACTGTTTGAAATCTGCAATACTGAACTATACTACGTGAAAATACAATTAGGAATGAGTCTGACAGCCAAGGTCAACCACTCGAAAAATGAAAATGTCATACCACACTTTTACAAAATAAAATACCTGGCGCATGAGCTTCTGTTTCCACACAATTTAATCTTTGTTTCCTCTTATTTCATTACATATAATTCGAGGCACTTTTTGCTTCTAGCCTAGCCACTGGATATTTATTGCCTAACAACGGATTACGCGGTTTTAAACAAAAATCAAACCTAAAATATAAACAAAACAACGCTGATAGCAAACAACGACAGTAGGCGGGCGAAATCCAGTAAAAAATAATCACCGAATACAATTGTAGCACCTTTGCTGCTAAAATTCACCTTCAAGATCATGTTGAAAACACTGCATTTTCGGTCTGTCAACTGGCAAAACTGCAACAACTTCGCGATACTCGGGAATATCCATGTTTTTGTAAGACGCTTTTAGGTTAAATAAATGGATCTAAGTAATGTGTTATATACTAAAATGGAAGTTTAAAATTTCACCTGTCTAATGGTGTGTATTTTATTTAATTTAACAAAACGTTTAGGTTCATTAGTTTGAATTTTAATGTAACCTTGTAGACGGGAGCGCCAAATTTTGACTCTCGGAACCGAAAAACAGGGTTTCTGGAGGCTTTTGATGCTTACATTTTCATTCGGATTTATTCAAACTTTCATCATATGCCTGAATAATAAAATAAAACACAACAATTCTTAGGTTGGGTGGGGGGCAACCGCCCCTACCGTCCCCCCTTGGATCCGACCCTGGTAGGGACACTCTTCTCTTGATAAAAAAATTCTAATCTTGCAAAAAAAGTAATTCGCACCAGCTGTGGAGAGGGTCCTGTGAAGCACTGTAGACCCCTATTTATCAGACTACAAATCATGACTATTGTCAGTTTATATATTTATCATATAATGCAATATACAAAATTAATCTTCAAACTTTTAATATTAGACAGGAAGTGCATTCTTATGAGACCAGAGGTAAACTTAAACTTGAAATGCCTGCTCATAGACTTAGTAAGAGTGGTAACTGTCATAAATTAACTGCATTCGATTTTTTAATAAATTACCTTTATCTGCTAGGATGGTTTCTTTTAATATATTTAAAATAAAACTACAGGATTGGCTAAACAATAATCCTTTCTATGACATAAGTGAGTTTTTAGAAGCTGATGTTAGCATTGAATTTGAGAGGTTCACAGTCTATGTTTGTATATACAGGGTGAGTTTTAAATGAGTCCCCCCCTACTTTTTTCTACATTTCTTAAGATATTGACTCCGGACCACCCCCGATCAATTTTGACCAACTTATACTTCATTTTGACTTAGTTAATATTTTTGGCTGCCATATTGGATTCAACTATTTAGTTTTAAATGTAAAGGTGGGGTTGTGACCCATCATATATAAGTACTTTTTCAGCTCAGAAAAACAGTTGGAAATGATGGGTCACAATCCTACTTTTACATTTGAAAGAAATTATCTTATTCCAAAATAGCGGATCAAAGATGGTGGCCGAAAGTTTTAATTTTGTCAAAGTAAAGCAAATGCCACTCAACAATGATTTGTAGTAGTTTATGGTCATTATTTGATGTAATGATGAGAATATGGGCATGTTTTATGGTTGGGGCCTTTAAAACTCTCTCCAAAATTCATTTATTTAATTGGCTAATATCTTGAGAACGGATAGTGATGTTCAAAAACAGATTGTGGCATTGTGTTCACCATAAAAAAGTACTTCTATATGATGGGTCACAACCCCACCTTTACATTTAAAAATAAATAGTTTAATTCAATATGGCGGATCCAAGATGGCGGCCAAAAATATTAACTAAGTCAAAATGAAGTATAAGTTGGTCAACAGTGATCGGGGTGGTCCGGAGTCGATATCTCAAGAAATGTAGAAAAAAGTAGGGGGTGGGGAGGACTCATTTAAAACTCACTCTGTATATGTTATATTATTGTACATTCCTTGGAAATATTAGGTTAAGCAGATTGACTCTGTCTATTCCTTGTTAATAAGGTCAATGACAATAAAACTCTTGATTCTTATAAATTGTGTTACCGTGACCCTCAAGAAATCAAAGTCTGTGGAAGATCACCTTGATAAGTCGAACCTTGATATTTCAAAATATTCCATAACTCAAATTTTGTCCGTTCCCCCTGAGGTTCAGTTATCAAGGTTCCACTGTATTTATTACGTCAATTAATTTCTTGGACCCTACTTAAATAAAAATTCTTTGCTGATGAAATTAGTTATATTGGCTATTTTGTAATATCTCTTAACCTTAATTAAAAAATCTCAAAAGGTCAGGCCGTTTTATATTACTATATTTACATTTAGTTAACCAAAAAGCCTTGTAAATTATTTATAATGTTTATTTTGAACGTCTTTTTTATGATTGTAAGTCTCTTCTTTATGATTTTCAGGTTTTGGATGACGTTTCGCTGGAAGGAATCGTAAAACTTATCAAGGAGGGAAAGTGCAAGAAAATTGTCACCATGGCTGGCGCAGGGATCTCAACATGCAAGTATTCTATAAATTTGCCCATTTTATGAATATTCCCAATATATTTAATGTTTATTGCAGTTTAGAATATTACTTAACATTTTAAAATTTCAAATTTAAAAGAATAAGGTATAGCTAGCTTACAAATCTTCTTAATACTACATAAAAATGAATCCTTATCACGCCATCCTTGGTCACACCATCACTTGAGAATGAGTGCACCAAATTGAATAATTAATTTTTTCTTATGTTTTTTAATGTCAGGACAAGGTTCTTATAAAAGAAAATTTTTAATCCGACCTAAGGGCCCTGTCCCACTGGCCTTCAAAGTTCCCATTGATTTTATCAAGTTCAGTTAGTTACATTAAACAGTTGTAAACATACTTGAAAGGCATAAACATATGTTCATTTTGGAAATAAAAAAAACTACTTGAATGGCAACTCTAAATCTTTTTTTATAGACGAGTGAGCAAAGCGAACGAGATCATCTTGAAAATGAACGAGTATTTTACATAAAACCAATGACATTGGGACAGGACAACGTCTGTCGGGCCAGCTAGTACATTTATATAACTCAGTCCATCAGCAGGGCTGACCTTAAGGGCAGGATCCTCTCTAGGCATCTTCTAACCCCTCCCCCTCCTTCACCTTGACAACTTTAACTTACCTTTTACTTTCTCCCCTTATACATAGTATATGGAGAAAGTATTGTTTTCGTCAAAATTTTTGAATTTGAGTTGTTAGTGGAAATATTTGTTTTGGTGCTCCCTGAACCCAAAAAAAGTGATTTTTACGTGATGTCTGTGTATCTGTCTGTCTGTCTGTCTGTCTGTCTGTATGGATGTGTACAGAGCTAGAGCCCTAACCAATGGTCCGATTTTTATGAAATTTGGTATGTAGGTACTAATTCATGATATCTCCAGGTATTTTTTTCATTTTTTTGAATTTTGGATTTTTAAGGGTAATTATCCCCCAAAAACTGCCAAAAAACATGAAAAATCAAGATTTCTCAAAAACGGCTCTAACGATTTTGATTAAACTTTAGTCGTTAGTAGAACTTTAGTTTTCAACAAAATGACAACACCCGCATTTCTGTAAAAATTTGGGTTCAGAAATTACAAGACTTAAAATATAAAAAATTCAGGCTTTTTATTTTTCATAAAAAAACTTAAATATATAGAAATATTACTATTCACCATTAAAAAGGGCTCAAAAAACTAAATAATTTAGTATTTTTAATTACTTTTCTACGATTACTGGTTGCGGAGAAAATTTAAATTTTCATTTTGCGGTAAACGCAGTACATTGTCCAATGTTATTCTTATGAGGAATACAAAAATTACAATTTCTCTCTTATTTATAGATCAATTTTGTTCAAACTTGATATGCTTGTCAAGTTAGCCAACAGACCAACAGAGGAAATTCAAAATATGTTGCCCTTTAATAACCCTGAGGGGAGGAATAGGGGGTAATTCCCCTCTTAAAACCACGTGTGCAGCGATGGATTCTGTAGTGCCTCCTAAACAGGGATTTGGGTGGATATTTTTGAAAACAACTTGTTTACAAGATTTTCTGTACATTCGACCGTGCTTTGTATTCTATATTTAGTAAAAAAAAGTAATTTATTCTTTAAAGTTGGGCTAAAAGGGAGAAAGTATGTGTCATTTTCCTGATACCGTTTATTTTAACCCATTGAATACTTTTCACGGAACGGTTCCGTGATGGCCGTTTTGACCCAAAATCTTTATCACGGAGTGGTTACGTGAATATGTAATACCATATGTTTTTGTTTTTTAAATGTTTTATTTTTTAATTTTTTTGTTGTAATTGTTTTAACTTTAAGCTTATATCCATGGATGTCTTTTTTAGGTAAAATATTGCATTGTGGTCCATTTTTGGCAAACGGGTAAAAATATAAATTATTCATGAAAAAAGTTGTTTTGCAAAAAAAATCATAAAAAATTTGTTTTTTTAGATAAAGTAAAAAACTAAAAAAGTTTTATGTAAGGAAATAGTTTTTGCACTTTACTAGACAACTGATTAGACATTTATTTTATTTTTTTATTTTTACTATATTCTTTTTTTCAAAATATTTTAAATATGATTTTTTATTTTTTGTTTTCTATTAAAATATTGAAAAGAAAATGTATCCAGCTTCAAGAAAAACACTATGTCTGCCCAATTAGCAGCAAAAGTAAATTTTGTACAGTTTATTTACTAAAACTGCAAAATATTGAATTTAATTGGGGTTCTGGGGCCATTCAGTCATTAAAAAACTAAGTATCCAATGAGTTAGACATTTTGTCATGTAACATTTAACTTTTACGTTTTAGAAAAGTTTAAAGGGTTTACACTTTTGATTTTTTTAAGCGATTTAGTTACCGTACCATAAACAGACCAAATACACAAGTACCAGGGTTGCTAGTTTTTATCAAGCTGTAGAAAGGACAGTGATTGTTATAATAAAATTTATTCTTAAATACATCCGAGAGCCTTTTTTTATAAATGCTATAGGATACCTGCTTTGCTACACCAAAGAAAACATTCTGATATCAAATTATCCAGAAAAAAACTAAGACATCTCCTATTTCATTTAAGCTACTTTTCCAATAGTCTTCTTTGGAATTAAGCTTTATTTGATGAACATGTTTATATATATACATACACACACAATTCAGAAATTAACATAATTTCGTTGCAATATTTCGAGATATTCCCTTTATCCCTTTCAGTGTTAAACTTCTGAAAGGAGTAGTTAATCTGTGATGTTTTGTTGCTTTTTTAAACGTATTTAACGCCTGAACAGTTAAAATTTAAAAAATTGTGCTTCCGGTGGACTCACACAGTAAAGGATAGGTAAAAAGTCTCAAAACACCTCATCAGATGTGCAACTCACAAACAATCCACCCATCCCTTCAACATGGACCTGAGCCGTCCACCGTTTGCTTAAGTTCCGCCCTCCCCTTCAACTCTGCCACAGACAGGTGAACTTTCCATGCACATAAAAACCACCGACTGTAACAGGATTCAAACCCTCGATCCAAGTGTTACCCCCGGCTGGGAAGGTAGCGCCTTAGACCGCACAGCCACTGATCAGACTAGCAGCTGGAGTGGACCAGGGGGTATTAGAGCCTAGGTGTTGGAAGAGGTAGTTTAGTTTGTGTCTTCTAGGTTTCACCACATGTTAGACACAGACAGCAAACTGAGCTCGTAACGGTACAATCGCTTATTCAGCAGTAACAATGTTTATTGGTGGCAAATTCAAAAGCTGATATATTGGTTCTTAGCACTGAAAGGGTTAACAAGCACAAACAATTAGTAAATCAAGTTTTTTGTAATTACAAAAACACATCAATCAATTATTACTACATTTAATTTCTGCACAAGTACTCAAACAACCAAATAATATTCTGTATTAAAAAGACACTGTGCAGAAGATTTAAGTGTTTTAAAATTAAAAATTAATAAGAAGAACAAATAAGGTAAATCAAGGTTTATGTTGCAGCTGCTGGCATTCCGGACTTTCGTTCGCCTGGTTCTGGCCTTTACCACAACCTACAGAAATATAATTTGCCCAACCCTCAGGCCATATTTGAGATAGGGTTTTTCCGGGAAAACCCTCAACCATTCTTCACTCTAGCAAAGGAGTTGTACCCTGGCAGCTTTAAGCCCACTGTATGTCACTACTTTATCAAGCTTCTTCATGAAAAGGGCGTTCTTCTGAGGCATTACACACAGGTTATATACAGTGAAAAACTAGTTTTATACATTTTTTACCTAGTTTGGCAACTAATTTAGTTTGTTCAGTTTTTTTTTACTACAAGGGACGTTTACCATGGTGTTGCAGGCTGGGAGATTTACAACATTCTGATTTCAATTCTCTGCTGGATAAGTGCTTAATATGTTATTTTTCACAATATATGCTCAAAAATAAAGGATTTTATCAAAATGATATCAGTGATATCTTCAGGATTATGTGATGAAGTTGCAAGTTTCGAATGAAACGTGCTGGACCCAAGAACCTCTTAAGATGATTGGTGGTGGAGAAAATATAGAAGACAATATGTTCACGATTTAGGAGTATTACCAACAGTCATTTTTAATTTATAAAATTTGTGATATGTTCTTTTAACGATTCAGTCAGACGAGAATCCTTTTTTAAGATTTAAATGTTTCATTCAGTACAGCACTTTGGTTAGTGACATTGTGAAATTCAGGCAGTGTTTTTATATTCTTTTTGTAATTCAGTGGTCCCTTTTGATTTGATTTATTTTGGCAAGTTATGCCCTTTTACAGCAAAAATGTTTAAAAACTCCTGTATATGTAAATTTTGACACATTAAGCCATCGATTAGGAAAATAACTGTGTAAAATGTACTTTTAATCACAAATATTAATGACTTCATAAATATTAATGTTATTTGGGCAGACTTAGCATAAATATAAAATCATATGTCACTTCAAAAGATATTTTCATTTGTGTCACAGAACATTGATACATTAGAGAGGGTGGCAGGCCTGCCTGGAGATAAAATCATCGAGGCTCATGGCACATTTTACACATCTCACTGCCTCGAGTGTCAGAAGGAATACTCTATGGAATGGGTGAAAGGTATGGTACTCGATAAAGTAAACCAAACTTTCTATGACTTATTAGTAAAGAGAGCTGTCTGAGGGAAAGGTCCCCTCGCCTTGTTGTTTTGAAGCTTAGTGTGGGTTTCAAACCACCAGGGTTACAAAATTACCAGATACATTATCAGGAACGTTAGCTGAAATCCATTGGCAAATATTGGGAGCCAAACCTGGACTAAAGTTTCATGATATAACCCCCATGGCAGGCTTCACCACAGTTCTCAGTCAGAATTGAACTTATTTTTTCTATACAAAACGACTCTTTAATAAAAGTGTAAGTAATGTTTGAGTCGACTATTTTCAAGTAAAAATGAAAATATAGAACATTTATGGAATTTAAAGTTTTTTAATCACTACTATTATAAAAAAATGAGGTGGTGTCTGTCTGTCTGTCTGTCTATTGTTCCATCACGCCAAAACCACTTGACCAATTCTGCTGAAATTTTACACAAATATAGTCATCCAGGAGTGTCATAGGCCTCTTGCCGTTTAGAAAAGTTCTCACGGCTCTACCCCACGGGACTTCCAAGTTCCTATATTGTTCATTTGGAGGAGTGTTTTATTTGGTTTATGTCACGTGTGTTTTCCTAATTCAATTCATTAAAATAAACAGCTGTTATAAGGATTAGGCCTATATCTAACTACAGACTGGCATTGTTTTATTTACAATTTTTCTACTCTGAGTTTTCACCTCGGTTGCAAAGCACGGGCATAGCAGCTAGTCATTTATATTTTTTTTAAATTTAAAAACTTGGTGATGTCTGTAAGGTCTGTTGCACATCAGCGGTTTGCGGCGGTGGCTTGTTCTTGGATACATTGGAGCAAATGGAAAATTGCCGAGCAGTGCACATCAGCGGTTTGAGGCGGCAGCACGGCGGCGGCAAAATCTTCGCTGCAGTGTTCTCCAGCCGCAGCCCTACCGCGCGGTCTGTTGAGGTATAAAATTAAATGGAGCAGTGTACACTCCCGGCGGCGGCGAGTTTCGCCGCAGGATTTGGACCGCTTCAGAAGTGATGCAAAACGGCTTCAACTTAGATGTTTTTATTAGTATAATTCGGGAGCCCCATTATTTTTACATCAAAACTGGTTTATTAAACTGTAATAATCTTCTTAAGCTAACTTTAACTTTGTAATATGGTACAAACTTAATTGTGTTATAGAATAATGCAGTCAATAATAATAATTCATATTCTTTATTTTCTCGCATGCACATTCAATTCCTACTAGGGGTGTGCAAGTCCTCGAAACTTTGAGTTTTCAGCCGTGTATTTCAATACTCGAAATCGACTTGAAGTTTTGAAAAGTACTCAAAACTTTGAGCGAGTATTTCCTGCCGATTTCCGGACGATGGCTAACGATTGCGACCAGCCTAATTGCATAGTAACGGCCGCAAAAGCTGATCGCATCACGTAAAGTCGTCTGAAAATGACGACCGGAGGGCGTAACTTTGGCCGTAAATTATGATGGTAAACATAGTATCGGCCAAAAATGACGACTGGATCACGTAATAAAGGTCGAAAATGACGACGGTATACATAATATCGGCAAAAGTGGCGAGCGGGCCACTTAATATTGGCCATAACGTACGATTTTGTCATCTAATATTGATTATAAGCGATGTCTAGACGAGGTGATATTGGCCAAATGACAACTGGACCGTGTTTTATCGGCCGGAAACGAATGTCAAACCGTGTTTAGTTTGCCAATATTCCAGTTGGATTGTACTGGCCAAAAATTTGTATTGATACTCATGAATTAGTTAGAAACCATGTTTAGATTATCAAATCTGGAATGGTATCCAAATCCCATTAGGCTACTCTATTTTTGAAACTACCAACTGATGGCAAATACTCGCTCGAAAATACTTGAAAATTAAAAATAACTGGCACTACTAGACTCTACTCGATTAAAAAAATCACTACTCACACACCCCTAATTCCTACATTGCAGTGCAAAATTATCTCTCTAGCTAAAGTTTTTTGAGTGAAAATACTTAAGTGTAGTTTGCATCCATAGTACATACCATTTTTTTACATTATTTTATTTTTTTAGAATTAAAAAACATTCTGACAGGCATAAACTAGAATCCAGAGTAGTTCATCTATTGTACTGAAAGGAAGTGTGATGCTACCCGGTAGGGGTGTGCGAATAGTGATTTCTGGATCGAGCCGAGCTTTTCGAGCTTTTTTTCAAAGTTCTTGAGATTTGAGCTTTCTCGAGCCGAGCTTTTTTTGATGGGAATTTTCTCTAGGAGTGTAGGCCTACAATATACCGGTAGAGATTTTCTGACTAGGCATGCCGGGCAGAATTTTTTCAAAGTTCTCGAGCTTTGAGCATGTTTGATTAGGCCTATATGTATTCTTTATTTATATTATGTTTAAAAGAATAAACATTTTACCCATTATGGTAATGTAAAATAATTGATACCTAACTTTCAATATTTGTCATCTTTCATTCACTTCTTCTACATTCATATTTCCTATGTTAAATAAATAAAGGCCTACAGTGGTAAAATAACAAAATAAGTACGGTAGGCTTCTATACAGGAAGATTTATTGAGACCCCTTGTTGATGGTAACGTACAATTTGTCTTTCAATATAAAGTAGGTAGCCTACATAGAGAACAAATAACGTAAAGGAAGAGGACTACAAATTTTTAACGACTGATGAGCATACAATTACAAAATGATATGGTTTCTACTTCTACAGACGTTTATTCATACAATTCCGCAGAGTTAACAATATGATTTTAATCGCACAGCTGTAGCGTAGCGTAATAAAACACTGCGCCATCGCGTCTTGCTCTTGGATAGGGCCTTCGGTGTACATAGAATATAATCAACCTTTAAAATAATAAAACCACCGTTATTATAAACATGCGTTACGTAACCATTCAGAATTTTTATAAAATCCTTAGATTTTGTGAACCTCTCGCAATTCGTCAATTTTTAAATATCCAATTTTTGGGAGAGTACTAATTTGTCTGCACAATATAACGTCGTCATGTTTATTAGGCGTTCATCACCCAAGGCGTTCATCACAGCTTGTCCCTAGCTGTTGGTCACGTTAAATCATTATTAAAACATAATAACCATCTTCACTCAATGTCTTAAGGCAGTTCTCAAAGTGGGTATGCCAACAGTATTGCCAGACATAATTTCAGACTCCAGGGAATATAATTATTGTGTAATGTACAAAGTTGTAAGTTATAGAAAAGACTGTACCGATGCAACGATTAGACAAAGTGTTTTAATGGATTTTATTTTTTCCTGTGGTACTTTTTCTGGAGCAGTACGGTTGTTGTATTAATTGTTATTAACCGTGAAATATTGCACAATTCAACTGAGCAACGGCAACTCTGCACTGCAAACTGAATAGTGTGATAGGTCCACTTGATGTGATTGACCGTAGAGAAAGTAGCTCCATTGCGTTGGTTGATCACTTATCAGGTCGGCAGTTTAAAATATTACAGTACTTTAACCCCTTCACTACCGGCCGTCCCACTCACCATGATACAAAGGTTCCTCATTGTCGGTAGGGAATGTGTTAACCCTTTCACTAACCGGCCGTCCCACTCACCATGATACAAAGGTTCCTCACTGCCAGTAGGGAATGTGTTAACCCCTTCACTGACCGGCCGTCACACTCACCGTGACTCAGAGGTTCCTCACTGCCGGTAGGGAATGTGTTAATGTTTGGTTATTTTTTTACGAAGGACCGAAAGCATTAGCACTGCAGGATTATATTTGTTATGGAATGGAGCTCTACCGACGCAAACTACGAGAATTCTAACATTGATTCTGGAAAGTTGTTTTTAAATTGACTTTTGTAGATGACTATTTTCACTGGTCGACGTTTTAAATATTTGGCTCGAACTTCGAACCTTTTTGCAAATCTCGAGCCGAGCCGAATACTGCAATATTCGGCTCGAAAAAGCTCGAAATTCGAATACTCGCACACCCCTACTACCCGGAAATAACCATGGGCCGACTGGTCTAGCCATGTATTATTGCAGATGCAAAATGTATTATTTATTAGGTAAAACATATGCTATAGTATATTAGATGTTTATTTGTACTAAAAATGCCAGCAGTAAATAAATACCTTTTCATAACAACAAAAACAGAGTTTACAATCATTCATAAATATTGAAAACTAATAATAGCACTGATTTAATATTCGATTCAGTACAGTATTTACGTTATATATTTTTTAAGAAACAAATTAAATATTGAGTTGGAAAACGTATGGTGTTCTTAAGACTGTTGTTGTTTATTATTTATTTTGTTACCAAAGTTGTTGATATAGAGTAATAGACTGATTAATACCATTCATTATTCACCCTATGTATAATCAATGATAATACTCGCCGCTGATGTGCACTACCTTTTACGTTGCAGCGGCACCGCCGCCGCAAACTGCTGATGTGCACCGGGCCTAAGATTGTTCAATCAAACTGATTTGAAAAGCCAACCAAGCTGTAATATCTTCAAAAGACTTGGCCCCATTGGATTTTAAAGTTCCAATGTTAATCTTATGGAGGCAATTTATATTAAGAAAATAGCTGCTACATTAGGGCAATAGGCAAGATATAGAGCGAAGGAAGTGATCTGTGTTATTTGACCGGAATTTGATTTTGTTTGAATGTTATGTTATCGCTCTTTCAAACTTACAGTTCTGATTAAAGTTGTAAAAGTTAAAAACATTTGAATTCCTATGATTGAAAAACTCATAAAAATTGAAAGGAACAATTTTGGAGTACAGTAATAATGACTATTCCATTACTATGATTAGTGAGTATAATATTGATAACTTTACTTTAGGCGTTGCAGCTGCTCCTAAGACCCTCAAAATAGAAAGAATTTTTTTGATGGCCAGCTGGTAAACAGATGGTTGAGGGGGAAATTACCCCCTCCACAGCTCATTGTCAAAGCCAACCAATAAACTGTCAATGTAACATTATGGTGTCTAACTATTACATTACAACACTTTACGTTAGTTATTTCATGTGTTAGGTGGATTATTGCAAGATTTTATCACAAGTTGGGCTGTGATAACATTTTGCAATACAATCACATTACTTTGTCCAATGGTATAAGTAAGGCAAGATAGTTGTGGGGTCACTTCCCCTCACCCCCTTGTTGACTAGCTGGCCATCAAGTCATCTCCATACAGTACTTTTTTCAGAGTTTGAAAACAACTTGTATATAGATCTAGGTAAATTAATGATAGTGAGAACTTTACCCAACTTGTTTCCACTTTTTCTTTTGTTTGTTTTAGAAGTTATTTTCAAAGACAGTATACCAACATGCACATCTTGCAATGGGATTGTCAAGCCAGATATTGTATTTTTTGGAGAGAATCTTCCCACGTCCTTCTACGACAACTTTCCTAAGGATTTACCAAATGCTGATCTGCTCATCATCATGGGTTCGTCATTGGCTGTGCAGCCATTTGCCTCATTAGTTGATAGGTAAGTCTTCTAAACTCTGAGCTCTAAGGGAATCCACAAGTGGGAAAACACTTCAGTATTAGACAGCATCCATGTAGTGTACTTACATTTTATATTTTTACATTGTTTCTTTTTGGATGCATGAAACAAAAGAAGTAGTGTTCCAAACTCATTGACTTTAACTTAACGTGGTGGTGAAACAAATATTTCTAACGTAGTTGTTGGTGATATAGAGGCCTAGTGTAGTTACTGATTTCCTTGGCCTGGTCATCAACTCCAGGTTGATTCAAAGTCATAAATAAACTCACAAAGAAACTTTGTAGCTGTATCTTTATACTTGGAATGTTGTCTGCATTGGTTGATAGGGATGTTCTCATGTTGGTATATTATGGATGCTTTCTCCCTCACATCACTTACGCTCTACCAATATGGGGACTGGACAGTTGTAAAACAAAAAAAATTCACCCTTCAAAAGAAAGCAGTGAGAATTATATTTGGACTGAGAAAAGGAGAATCTTGCCAGGATGTCTTTTGAAAAAATAACTTACTGACATTCCCCAGTCTTAAAATCTTTGATGATTGTAAAAAAGAACCCTACCCTCTTTCTAGAGCAGGCCAATCTGAACTATAATATCAAGAAACCAACTTCCCTAGCACTTCCTCGCCACAAAACAATCTTCTTCCAAAAAACAGATGAAATATTCTTGTATTAAAATGTGTAATAATCTACCGGCTCACTTAAATCAAATTGACAGTATCAGTGGGTTTAAGCGGCAGCTTAAGGGATTTCTCATAGAGAAAGAATTAAATAATGTAAAAGGTTTTTTCCTTATTTGAGTCGCTTTAGTTGTGAGTTAAGTGACAGAAAAATTTTTATTTTAGAATATAACACTGTTTATTGTACTGGGCATTTGTCAATGCATTACTTTGTGTTTGATGACAATAAAAATGATTTGATTTGATTTTGATAAGACTCATTTCCCTATAATGTTGGTTTTGTAAAAAAAAAAAAAAAACAATTGCAGTAGTATGTACTTTTAAGAAAGGGCTTCTAGGCCTGGTTGGTAATTTAGGTTTGGTAGGGAGAGCAGGCTTACCTTAAAAAAAATTAAGACCAAGCCAAAAACACAAAAACAAAATACGCAATAAAATGATATATTTCATGTCACTGACCGCTTTTGAATTCTGGAGAAAGTAGTCAGTGACCATGAAGTATTTCATGTTATTGTGTATTTTCTCTTTGTGTCTGTGGAGATGACTTACTCTGTGTAATTAAACCTAATTGACCAGTTACAATAATACTATTCGAATATTAATTAATTGTATTTAAACTTGCCTGTTTAGCTAAAACTTGGAAGTTTTCTTCCATAAGATTAATTTTTAAAGGGTCGTGAATTTTTAAAACTATTTCATGAATAGTGCTGTCATTAGGAATAGTGAGCCTAGAATAAAACGTAGGTTAAATTCAAACGAGTTTGCACGCAGCACGCTGATGTTAGGGGAGTGAATTTCCGCATAACAAACTTTAAAAAATCAAATACAGTGTTATTACAAAACTTATTCAAATTTTTGGGGAAATTGGAAATCATTTTATTTTTTGACCGTTCTGATGCTCCTGGTTCCTATTTATCTGCAATGTTGGGATAACAATTTTGTGCATTATAAGGTTAAGAGGAGGGCTAGTCAGGAGTGGAACTAGGTATGGGGGTACTGGGGATGATAGAAGTACGTCAAGATATGAAAAACAGTATTTTGCCATGTAAAATCCCCATAAGACAACGCACTGTGTTTAGTTAATTCACATTTCCTTTAATAACTCGGAATATATTTGTGCTAGAATGATGAGGGAGGGCTTAAAACTTTTGGATACTCACTTTCTATCGTATTGCAAGCATTAATTTTACATTAGGGGTGTGCGAGTACTCGAAACTTTGAGTTTTCGGCCGAGTATTTTAATACTTAAACTCGACTCAAAATTTTGAAAATACTCAAAAGTTCGAGCGAGTTTTTCCCGCCGATTTCCGGACGATCGCTAACGATTGCGACTGTCCAAAACTCATAGTAACGGCCGCAAAAGACGATCGCATCACGTGAAATCGGCTGCAAATGATGATCGGACCGCGTCATTTCGGCCATAACTAACGATTTCGTCCTCTAATAATGATTATAAGCGATGTCTGGACCAGGTGATATAGGTCAAATGACAACCGGACCGTGTTTTATCGGCCGGGAACGAATTACTAACCGCGTTTTGTTTGTCAATACGTAATCCAGTTTGTACTGGCCAAAAAATTGTACTGTTACTCATGTGTTAGTTAGAAACCATGTTTACGTTATCAAATCTAGGGTAGCATCCAAATACCATTACACTATTTTAAACTAAGAACTGATGGGAAATACTTGCTCGAAAATACTCGAAACTCAAAAATAATTGGCACTACTCGTCTCGACTCGACTCGATTCAAAAATTCACTACTCGCACACCCCTACTTTATATCTGGGGTATGTTTAACCCTTTTTGGACTGAAGAATTCAAAATTTGGATTTTTAAAAGCTCCTAAAATGGGTTTAGGGTTTTCTTATTATTTTTCCAAATGAACTTATCCAACTG
Source organism: Allygus modestus (assembly GCA_963675035.1). Taxonomy (NCBI): domain Eukaryota; kingdom Metazoa; phylum Arthropoda; class Insecta; order Hemiptera; family Cicadellidae; genus Allygus; species Allygus modestus. The sequence continues at coordinate 96,342,629 of OY776111.1, read as the reverse complement.
ATTATAGAAAGGAATGTTATTATAAATTTTTTTTTTATTATGTCTTTTATTCAAAATAAATAAATAGTTCTATGAGAGAAATAAGACACAGCTGTTAGTTACAATGAACAAAGAAAAATCAATTTACTCACTTATGAAAAACTATACATCAGTTACAAAAAAAACATATCAATAGTATTCACAGAAAAATGTTCAAAATGTCTCTATAACTCAGGGTATTATATATTCATGGGTTCAAATGCTTCTGGCTTGTTAACAAAAGTTATCATAAAGATCAAATTAGAATATTCAATGCAAAATATTATGTAGAGATATTAAATTTTGAAAAAGAATAATGTTCAAAGGCTTTTCGAAAAACTTGCTGAGATTGTATTACACTTTTCCTTTCTTGAAGTTAAAATAGTTGACAAAATAATTAATTAGTAGTTTAGATGAGTCCAAAAGTTCCTATTAAAATCAATAAAGTTCTTCCAAATGGAGCTGAAAAAGGTTAGTTCTGAAAAATGGAGTGATCTCACCAAAGTCCTGTTAATAGCCTATGATAAACGATAAAAGATAGAAAAGGATTCAGGTGGGCTAATACAGCTGGGGGAAACTTTATTAAATTTGTTAAACCGCACTAAATAATAAAAACTGGACAAATTCTCTTCTTCTAAATTTCTGGATTAGAGCAACATGCTCCTTGCCCTAAGACTTCCAAAAGGCAACTCCTCTCACTTCTTGTTCAAATTGAAGAAGAAGGTCTATTATCCAATAGCGTCGCTTGCCAATAATCCAGGATCTGTCTAATTTCTCTATTGGCTAACAGCTGAAAATTACACTTTTAATTGGTTGTACACTTCACTGAATTTATAAAATCATTCTCTACATAATTGAATTTGGAAAAACATGAATTTAGTTCTTCAAAACTAGAAAATATGATTAAGAATCGAAATAGTTACTAAAATATATTAAATTCAACTTAAAATACTCATAATTGCATTTCTACAATGACCATGTCAAAAAACAGCTGTTTAGGGAAATCATACAAGTTTCACAATATTTGCAATGTTTGGTTAAATATTTAATTTCTGCACATATTTAGGTTATTTCTCCTATACCCTAAGTTTACAATTAATTTTAGTTCGATTGTTAAAATATTTACTTTTCATTATAATGTACACTTGAATTTAAAAAATGTAAAATAATGTCTTAAAAATAGCGGTAGGATACAATGTGCTGTGTGGACAATTATACGGTAGTAGTTCAGAGTTTATCCACTAGGTGTCGGCACTGAATGGACCGGCTGGGTGGTAAGTAACGGACGGCACTCGTTCAACAAAATGGCTTCCGTGGATCAGGGAATGGTGTTGTATGTTTACATATTTACATTTATTTCGTTTTTAATTACATTTGTGTGTGAATCTTATAGTTAAAATGGATGGGAGAAATGTCCTACTTAATCTTAAATTCCAATCATTACGGTTATATAGTTCGAAATAGTGCTAATCTTCTCAGAAAAGTGCAGTGTTAGAAAGGTTGTTTCCGTTGTGAAAATATAGTCGTACATAATGAATTAAAATCTTTCTACGATATTATTTACAAATGACATGGGTTACTTAAATCCTAGAACAAAATTCTTTTGTTCTGGTATAAAAATAAATAAACGTACCGGAACCAATTTGTCACATTTAACCTTGTCATGGTTATTAAATTTGGTATCCTGAGATAGGCCAGTGGATGATTTGGATTAACATTATTCTGTGAGTACATAGATTAATACAATGCTTATTATCTAAAGGTTATTACTTCTTTGTACATATACTTGTTGGGAATTATCCTTGATATCTAAATAAATTGATTACTTAATACTAAAACAGGATTTACAAAATTGACTTGTAGGCTATGGTCATACTTGTCTAGGTATTCTGTGAACTTAGGCATTGTCTATGGGATTTATTTATGGGAAAAAGTCTTTGTATACAGCTGATTATTGTTATCACTAGAAAATACTGTAATAAAGCCCCTTTTTGTTTGGCGAATGGTTCAGTTCAAAATGAGTCCAAACAAAAATTACAGTTAACATTTCAATACATATACTGTACATGATTTACCTTAACATTAAATACAATGGTAACAAAACATTAAAATGGAATATATGGGAATAAGGGATGAACATTTAAAACGTAACCTAACTAAATATAACATGAAATTAATAAAAGATCAGGTCGCTTATCTAATATTTACAGGGTCATTATATTTGCGTAGCAGTTGGGTGTGGAAGGGTCCTTCATACAATTCTAGTTGATTTAAGAAAATGGGTTGCGAATTTATTTATTAACTGTTTTAATTGCCCCTTTTGTACTGGGTTTAATGTATCGGTGTAGTGAGTGATCTTGTTGATTTCCTTCTGGATCAGGTGTGGTCTTATGTTTAGTTTGAACTGGTTCTCATTGACTTTGTTCGACAACTTCGACAGTCTGTCATTCCTGTCTGACATTTGCTCTCCTATTTTAAAGGTAGTGGGCTCCTGCTCGTTTTTTCGCTTTAGGGTAGTCTTCTGTAGCTTTGTCTGACTGTGTGGCCTAGTTAGGGTGAAGTTTTCTAGATGAGCTGTGTGGTTAGGTTTGGTTTCTGGTTGAAATTTGGTCCAGTTTTGTTGGTGGTTAGGAAGCAATATTTTCATGGTTCTTTTGATGTTTTGGATGTAGAGTTCTGACATGGTCCTTGGTGGTTGACTGTTAGGTTGGGTTTGGTTGGTTTGTCGTTCGATTTGTTTTTGAATTTGATTAGGTAGCTGATCTTCAAGTGCTTGAATACGAGTTTCCTGTTTGATGTTTTTATCTTCAAAATTAATATTAACTTGTTTTAAGATTTCGTTTTTCATTTGTAGGTTTTGTGTGTGAGTTTTAAGTTCCAATTTAGAGATTTTTTCATTTATCCTATCTTCAAGCATGTTTAGATTGTCAGTCATTTTTTGAGTTAGGCTACTTTCTAGGTTTATTTTTTGTTGAGTTAGGTTAGTTTGGACGGAGTTGATTTGGGATTTCAACTCGGTATTGGAATTTTCGATTTTAGAATTGACTGTACCAATTTGAGTGTTTACTAGGTTTGTCAGTTGGGTAGTCATTTGTAAGATTAAGTGCTTGAGCTCTGTTTGTTCGGTTTCTATAGGGTTTATGTTGGAAGGGTCTAGATTTTCTGTGGTTTTGTATTTGTCTAGGCTAGGTATTAATGGTTCTCCTCCTACAGCTATGTCGTGTCTATTCTCTTCTGTTTGAGTGTTTGTAGTGTCTATAGTGTTTGTGTTCATGTTGGGAGTTGTGTAGTCTTCTAATAACTGTAAGTGTTGCAGTTCTTCTATAGGATATGTAAGGTCTTCGTCTTCGCCGCCTTCCGCTAACTTGGCACTTTTACGGGGATTTTTTCTAAGGTTATAAGGAGATGTCATTTTCTTGGGGAATACACAAAAAATAGGGATAGGTCCTAGATAAATAATGGGGGTAAAAAAAAATGGGGGGAATTCCTACTGGGGTTTCCTACTGGGGTTTCCTACTGGGGATATTCTTATCTTAGGTACAAGTAATCTAATATTCTTATTCTAATTAAATATCTTAACTAAGATGCAATTATGAGTTTTGAGTTTGTTTTTTGTATGATAACTTTTGTTTCATAAAGCCACCACGTTGTTGCGCCATTTTATTATAAATTTTCTACATTATATCTTTTATTCAAAATAAATAAATAGTTCTATGAGAGAAATAAGACACAGCTGTTAGTTACAATGAACAAAGAAAAATCAATTTACTCACTTATGAAAAACTATACATCAGTTACAAAAAAAACATATCAATAGTATTCACAGAAAAATGTTCAAAATGTCTCTATAACTCAGGGTATTATATATTCATGGGTTCAAATGCTTCTGGCTTGTTAACAAAAGTTATCATAAAGATCAAATTAGAATATTCAATGCAAAATATTATGTAGAGATATTAAATTTTGAAAAAGAATAATGTTCAAAGGCTTTTCGAAAAACTTGCTGAGATTGTATTACACTTTTCCTTTCTTGAAGTTAAAATAGTTGACAAAATAATTAATTAGTAGTTTAGATGAGTCCAAAAGTTCCTATTAAAATCAATAAAGTTCTTCCAAATGGAGCTGAAAAAGGTTAGTTCTGAAAAATGGAGTGATCTCACCAAAGTCCTGTTAATAGCCTATGATAAACGATAAAAGATAGAAAAGGATTCAGGTGGGCTAATACAGCTGGGGGAAACTTTATTAAATTTGTTAAACCGCACTAAATAATAAAAACTGGACAAATTCTCTTCTTCTAAATTTCTGGATTAGAGCAACATGCTCCTTGCCCTAAGACTTCCAAAAGGCAACTCCTCTCACTTCTTGTTCAAATTGAAGAAGAAGGTCTATTATCCAATAGCGTCGCTTGCCAATAATCCAGGATCTGTCTAATTTCTCTATTGGCTAACAGCTGAAAATTACACTTTTAATTGGTTGTACACTTCACTGAATTTATAAAATCATTCTCTACATAATTGAATTTGGAAAAACATGAATTTAGTTCTTCAAAACTAGAAAATATGATTAAGAATCGAAATAGTTACTAAAATATATTAAATTCAACTTAAAATACTCATAATTGCATTTCTACAATGACCATGTCAAAAAACAGCTGTTTAGGGAAATCATACAAGTTTCACAATATTTGCAATGTTTGGTTAAATATTTAATTTCTGCACATATTTAGGTTATTTCTCCTATACCCTAAGTTTACAATTAATTTTAGTTCGATTGTTAAAATATTTACTTTTCATTATAATGTACACTTGAATTTAAAAAATGTAAAATAATGTCTTAAAAATAGCGGTAGGATACAATGTGCTGTGTGGACAATTATACGGTAGTAGTTCAGAGTTTATCCACTAGGTGTCGGCACTGAATGGACCGGCTGGGTGGTAAGTAACGGACGGCACTCGTTCAACAAAATGGCTTCCGTGGATCAGGGAATGGTGTTGTATGTTTACATATTTACATTTATTTCGTTTTTAATTACATTTGTGTGTGAATCTTATAGTTAAAATGGATGGGAGAAATGTCCTACTTAATCTTAAATTCCAATCATTACGGTTATATAGTTCGAAATAGTGCTAATCTTCTCAGAAAAGTGCAGTGTTAGAAAGGTTGTTTCCGTTGTGAAAATATAGTCGTACATAATGAATTAAAATCTTTCTACGATATTATTTACAAATGACATGGGTTACTTAAATCCTAGAACAAAATTCTTTTGTTCTGGTATAAAAATAAATAAACGTACCGGAACCAATTTGTCACATTTAACCTTGTCATGGTTATTAAATTTGGTATCCTGAGATAGGCCAGTGGATGATTTGGATTAACATTATTCTGTGAGTACATAGATTAATACAATGCTTATTATCTAAAGGTTATTACTTCTTTGTACATATACTTGTTGGGAATTATCCTTGATATCTAAATAAATTGATTACTTAATACTAAAACAGGATTTACAAAATTGACTTGTAGGCTATGGTCATACTTGTCTAGGTATTCTGTGAACTTAGGCATTGTCTATGGGATTTATTTATGGGAAAAAGTCTTTGTATACAGCTGATTATTGTTATCACTAGAAAATACTGTAATAAAGTCTCTACCAAATTTGAAAGGAAATTGAACAATAAATATGACAGGTGTGCAAACACACATATATCTAAAATTTTGAACGACCCCCCAAAACTTGTCTCAGGGTGTCACGTTATGAACTTCTGTGGTGGTCCTGGGCTTAAGTTTCACTGTGCGCGTCATACTAAGAGCTCACTTTTGAACCAATGAAAAAGGATTAGGGTCACTAATAATTGGTTGGGGACTAATTGTGGTGAAATAATATATTGAAACTATTGAATTACGTTCCTGTGTTGGGCTAAATTGAATATATTACTGAACCGGGGGACAGAATGAATTAAATTGAATCTCTGCTACCATGGATTAACTATTTGAAAAGAGTGCTTGGCTATTTTGGAGGACTGAATTACCCAGAGCCCGATCGATCTGCCAGATTAATGCCTTGCCGTAGCCAGCCTTAATGAATTAGTTAAACATCTCGATAAAAATGATCTGACGAACTGCCGAATTCCCACGCCACGCCCATGCCACGAGAATATTCCTAATATCACATGCCTGAACCTACTATTCCCTAATTTTATTTATTATAGATTAGCCTGACTCGCCCTAGCTTCCCTCCCCTTACTGCTAGTACTTATCTAGCCATCGCTAGGCGATGGTTCCGGATGAATCTTTAAACTGCTCCGACGAATAAGGGACGTGTTGTCCTGTGGAGCGGAGGCAAATCAGACAGACGCTCACTCTCCTTGCTGGCGGAAGGGGGCAACAACGGTGACGTCACCCCACTTCCGGACCAGCCTTCTGCGAAAGCGAGCCAGTTACCGGGTTGGTAAAGACGAATATATATATGAGGGTGACGTAATACGGCACACTTTTCTATAGGAAATTCGCTAACAAGCTTTGTTTAGTCCCTGAGTCCTCATTGTAAATGTTTTAAATTCATGTTACATTAATCAGTTTGTATAAGAAAAATCTTGATGGTAAAGCAGAATTTAACAGTAAAATGACCAACTTTAAGGAAATGTGGTTGTGTTACAGAGTGAGGAAGGACTGCCCCAGGTTGCTGATGAACAGGGAGAAGGTGGGGGGGCCGGACCGGCTGATGCAGATGCTAGGGATGGGCGGCGGCTTGGACTTTGACTCCTCATCCAACACACGAGACGTGGCTTGGCTGGGCGACTGTGACGAGGGCTGCCAACTCCTGGCTGACAAGTTGGGATGGGGGGTGAGTAGCTCGTTACCAACATACCACAGTAGTAGTAGAGCACCATCTATTTTCATTTATGAGTTTGAAAACTAGACTGATCACATCGTCCAAAGGGGTTTTATCCCACAAATGGGTTTTTGGTTTTGTGTATAGATCATTAAAAAAATTAATTTTGGTTTGCACCTTGATTTCAGTTTAAAAGCAAACAATTTAGTATTTTCAATTATTGCTCTACGACAGTCGGTAAATGAAGTATTTAAAGTGCTGAATACAGTTGTACGTTGTCCATTGTTAGAAGAATAATACAAAAGATCTTATATCTCTCTTATTTATATAATTAGATATGTGGCTTCATCTGGTTGTGGTCTCTTTAAATTTTAATAAAAATCCCATTTCAGCGAATTTCCCCTAAAGGGAAGAAGCTATTACCGAAGTCGGCATGGTAAGACCTAGGCCCGGGACCATGATAAATTTTCGTTTTGAGGTCCCCAGACCCCAAAAAACACCATTCGTTCAAAACTGTATATATATGCGTGTTCGTGGGTGTGATAACTCTTGTAAAAATGGTCCGATTTTGATAAAATTTGGTACAAACGGGTAAAGCAATATTTATGACTTTAAGTTCGAAAACCAGACAGATCGACCCATCCGAAGTGGTATTTTGGGGGGTTGTGTACCCCAAAAAAGTTTTTTTTAAAAGTATGTAATATTTTAAAAACTCAAACTAGTTTTCGCCATTGGATTCAGCTTAAAAAAAAAACACAATTTGGTGTTTTGATCATTTCTCTCCGTCAATTGGTTACAGAGATATTGAAAATGCTAAACACAGTAAGTTGCCATGTTATTCTTATGGAGAATAAGAAAAAATTTAAAGCTCGCTTATTTAAAATGAACGTATACTAACGAAACTTGGTATACAGCTTCATCTGCTTGTGGTCTATTGTTATTTGCACAAAAAAGCAACTTTTACCGATAATTCCCGTACCAGCAAACCTGTGCCCATGTTGGTCATTTTACTGTTAAATTCCATGGTAATATTAATATTGGTTATAGGTTATAGGTAATCTATAGCCTTAAACTATGCCAGTTAGAAATAATCTTTATATTAATAGGCAAGCACAAAACTGTCCCCCCTTTTTTCTTAGCTTGTGTGCATCGTAGGAGAAATTCACGCATATCGTTAAAAAGCTACTGTCCTGAAGATGAGCAGAAACTTATTATAATTTACTTCAGCCCTCAGGGCTACGCCTCGCAGACTTTCAAAGTTTCATTGTTAATCTTTAGAAGAACAGTAATTGATTGAATAATTCTATATTTGACAACTGTTGACATATCAAATGCTAGAGCAAATCAGAAAGAACAGATGTTTCAGCAGGCATAATGCAAATACAAATTTCTACTGACTATTGGAATGGTAACACCTTTATCTTATCCTTTTTAACTTCACATGAAAAACAAATAAACCTGGAGATTAACAGAGGGAGTGGAAGAGGGAGGGGGAGGGGGAGAGGGTGAGAGAGAAAGAGGTTATTCGTGAAGTTCAGCATTAAAGATATTGGTTAAATGCTTTTTGTTTGACTGCTCATGCGGGATGTAGCAAAAAATTCTCGCAAACAACCATTATTTGTGTGTACCGCTTTGTGTTCACGTAGAATTATTTTTGGTAGAATTTTGACCTCTGGGCGATCGCTAGTACAGTAAAACCTCGCTACGGCGACCCTCGATAAGACGAAAACCTCGATAATGAGTCTGATTTTCTAATCCCCGCGAATCTCCCATAACACTCAATGTTATAAATACCTCTATAACACGACTCCTTTTCAAATAAATACCTCGATAGCACGTCTTTTTGTCATTTCATATTACTAATAAATAAACCTCTATAGTACGTCTTTTCAAATAACTGAACCTTTATAGCACGACTCCCACCTTAATAACACGCTTCTTTGGGTAAGTAAACCTTTATTTCACAACTCTAACCTCAATAGCGCGCCGTTTTGCGTTACGGAACCCTTATAGCACGACTCAACCTTTCTCACGCATAGTTCCCACGGTTAGAATAGATGTTTTGAAGTAAACAACATCTTGGGCTCAGGTCTCAACAAGAAAACTCTTTCCCTACCCCCCTTCCTCTTCCGGCCTTTCCTTATCTATCACGAGTCAGATCAGTTGCATCATCATGTTATATGGCAATAATAAAGAAGTTTGTTTTACTTGTACGTGTGTTCTTTTATTTATGACTGATTTCTTCTTTATATTAATTCCGTAAGCGAATTGGTCCCCACGAAATATCTCGAGCTAGGAAGAAGTTAAGTTAGGTTATGGCGATTCATTTTAAAGCTTGAGGGCCAAGAACGGTGGGAAAAATATCAGAAGTGTCAAACATTACGTGGGCTACGCTCCACTGGACTTCAAGGATCCAATGATTTTCTTATGGAAATATCACTACGGTGTTTTTATTAATAAGCAAAATGAATTAATGATCAGCTGTAATTATCCACTTACACAAACACTATATGTTAGGGGCTATATCCCCTGTAAGCCACTAAGTATACAGTAATGTAGAAATGTTTCATAAAAAATGTGTTTGGTGTAGCAAAAGTCTGTGACCTCGATAGCACGTCTTGTTGTGAAAACCACCTTGATAGCACGACCCTCAATTACAAGTGCACCTCAATAAGAAGACTATTTTAGAGATCCCCTTGAGAGTCGTGTTATCAAGGTTCCATTGTAATAATAAAAACAAAGGTAAAAACATGCCCAGCCATATATTTTTCACATGAAAAACAGCTATCATCTAAGCTAAAGTTACAATGTAGTAATAATAATAACAATACTTTATTGAAATAACAACTACAAATGTTGTGTATCAATGTTGAAAAACACAGAATGTATTACTGTACTGTCTTTTATAAATGGAGAAGATTTATTTTGTAATTAATAATTCAAGCTATTTAACATTTTAAAGAAATCAGAATGAAATTTGTTTAACAATGAATTGAAGGAATAAAAAACCTTGATTAACTTGATATGGGCTACTTTCAATACTTATTCTAAAAAAATTATCTTGTAGTCGGGAAAATTCTTTTTTAAGAGGGTTCCCTTCCTCTGGCTGTTTTTGTTTTCTTGCGAGACTAGTGAGCTCGGATGGAACTACAACAGGCTCATTCCATGTCAAATCAACACAGTGATTTTCCCTCATCATCTCAGATTTCAATGAAATTTGGTACATGTATTACTACCATATAGCCTAAGAAAAATACAAAATTTCAGCTCAATATCTCAAACGGTTTTCAAAATATGGCTATGTAAAGTTTTCAAAAAAACGCAAAAATATGACCGTCGTTCAATTTTTGAATCGAAATTGCAGCTCTCCTAGATGAGATAGAGAGTTGAAAGTGGTGTCATTTTAAAGCTTAAGCTATGCCCTTTAATTTGACATACAACTCACTAGGGGTTATAATACAAATATTTTTTCAAAATTTTGAATTTAAATTTCAAATTTGAATTTCACAAAAAGCTCACTTTTTAAAAAATTGAAAAAATTATGTAGAGTTGTTTGGGTTGTTGTTAATATGTGTTATAAAAATTATTATGGGACAACAATGGCTTCATACTTTAATTAATTATTAAAAAAAGTGTGTTTTAGTATAGATGATCAGACTGCTGAAAGAAATGAGCCAAAAATGTTTTAAAATAAAATGTAGCTTAATATTTTAGCAACTTCCAAAGATTTTATTTGCATAGGCCTATTTATTATTTGTATTTAGTCCATGAAAGTAAGTTAGATAGATACTAGCCATTGGAATAGCATAAGTAAATATAAAAGCATTACAAAATCTTTATTTTATTTATAATACTTGAAGGTGCTTTATGGTAAGTTACTAACAATAACCAGTGACGTACTAAAAAAGGCAACTAGGCCCATGGTTACTGAGCAAGGACCCCTTAGTAAAGTCAAGATTCAAACTTTCAAGTTCAGACAAGAAAAGAACATGCAGCTACAGGATTCAAGTGGTTCATGTCTGTGTCTGCACAGTCATTTGCCAGTCTCATATCAGATTTTGTGGTGGAGAGTTGTGTTGTGCAGTGCTTCTCAGTGAATTTTATAGTGGAAGTTTTAAATTAATAGTTTGGTGTGCCAATTAAATTTAAACTTACATAACATTTTTTCTTTTGAATTAAAAACAGTATATTTTATTAATGTTGTCTTTTATACCAACTTGTTGTAAGTACTTATTCCAATTTTATTATTAGATCCAATTAACTCAAAACTTGTAACATGAATCTTTTTGATGTTTTTATTACAATACTTTTATTGATATGAAAGACATTGATGTTTTATTTTACATTAACAAATTTTAAATAAGTAAAAAAAAAAAAAAAATACCTTTTGTTGATTTTGGTTATTAATCTGAAGTTGTGACCATTCCTTTTTTTGTAGCCAAAACATTTAAACTATAATTGGCATTTTATTTAAAACAATTTAATTGACACACCATGTATGTATTTTATATATATATATATTTTAAGCAGGTGGTTTGTTGTCATCTAGGCCTATATAAAGTTTATTAACATGGAAAGATATAAAGTATTACAATGCTGTAACCCTTTGAAAAAAACGAAACATTCTGTTAAAGATAAAAAAAGACTGAGAAATGTGACTGAATGGATGTGTGCCTTGTATCCAGAAATAGATAAACTTTCAAAGATTTGTGATAAGTGTAGGAAAGAAATAAGTTTGCTGAAAAGTAAAGAACAAAGCGAGGCTAGTGATTCAAGTTCAAATGAAGCAAATGATCCTAATTTTATCGCACCATCTGCTGTTGCACTAGAGACACTCAATTCGTCTCTAGTTGAATTAGGAGAATCTCCCGTTGACAGTAAAAAAATAAAATCAAAACAATATTCTGCGAAAAAGATTAAAAAGATTGAAGGGGTAATGAAACGTCAACTTTTTGTAAATACTGAAGGCTCCTCTGACACGGATGAAACGGATGTACAGAATGAATCAGTTTTAACGAATCTTAAAGCACAGTTTGCAAATACTGAGTCAAGGGAAAAAAAGATAATGTTATTAACATGCTTACCAGACTCCTGGAGTGTGCGCAAAATTATGAGGGAGTTTAATGCCCCGAACTATATGGTGAGACAGGCTAAAAAGCTACTGAAAGACAAAGGAATACTCGAAAGTCCCAACCAAAGACCAGGAAAGAGCTTGCCTCAAGAAGTAGTTCAAGCCGTCCAATCTTTTTATGAAAGTGATGAGATTAGCCGTGTCATGCCCGGTAAAAAAGATTGCACTGTTGTAAAAGGTGAAAATGGAGAAAAAATTGTTGCATCGAAAAGATTGATTTTAGGAAATTTGAAAGAAATATTCACTGCTTTTAAAAGTAAACATCCGAATCTGAAAATTGGATTTTCCAAATTTGCAGAGTTGCGACCGAAGAATTGCATCCTTGTGGGTCAGAGTGGCACACACTCGGTGTGTGTATGCACATTTCACCAAAATGTAAAACTGATGATAGAGAATGCTAAGTTAAACAGTGTAACAAATGGTGTCCTAGCAACGTATAAACATTGCTTAGCAAATATGTTGTGTAACCCTCCCTCCATTGACTGTTGTACAAGTACTTGTCTTTCATGTCCAGGAGTAGATAAAATAAAGCATATTCTAGAAGAAAAGTTTGAAGAAAACATGATCGAGAAAGTAACTTTTCGCCAATGGGTCACTGTAGACCGCTGCTCATTGGAGACGTTTCAAAAAACTTCAAATGAGTTCATAGAACTGTTCGCTGAAAAACTGTCCAACTTAGTATTTCACGATTTTGTCGCAAAAGAGCAGAGTTCTTTTTTGAAGGGACCCTAAAACTGCATGCTTTTATCCCCCTAACAACAAGCACATCAAGGGTACTAGTTAAACCGTTTTCGAACTCATCCGACTCAACAGTGAAAATGTTAAATGCTACAGAAAAACTACAGTTATCAGAAGTTAGTGGGTACGTAACAGCAGTGTACGACGATAAATGGTGGTTGGCGTATGTCTTGGCAAAAAATGAAGAAGATGATGAAGTCAAATTAACTTTCCTTCATCCTGCTGGCCCTGCCCCATCTTTCACATTTCCAAGGAAACCAGACATCTTGTGGCTTAGTGTAACAGATGTCCTCTGCAAAGTAAACCCAGTGACACCAACTGGGCGAGTTTATAAGATTCGAGACTCAGATGGAAAAAACACCCACGAAGCTTTCAAGATCCATCAGGGCAATCAATAGTTTCATAGGTAGGCCAATGTGTTTAAAATTATTTCCATAGTATTTTCATATTGCACAGTTATTTTTGAACAAGTTCAAATTATATTTATTTAATTTTAAAAATCTATGTTGTGATTAAATTAAATTCCTGGCTACTGTTTAGTTTTAACAGATTTTAATTAATGAAATTGATAAACTATCAAGACAAATTAAAGATATTTAAAAAGGTTAAAATTATAGAAATTAAAATAGTACAATTAGCCAAGTGATATGCCTACATATTTATTCCTAGCTTACCTATATTATTTCCCTATATTACACTTGCTTTCATCAAATAAGATATTACGCATCAAAAGATAAATAAGCAAACAAATTTGATTTAGGTTGAATATACAGGTATAGGTTAGTACTTAAAAGTTCATAGACTCAACAATGGGAAAAAATTAAACTTAAATTAAACATATTAGGTTCATATATTCAAGAGGCTAGACAGTCAGAGGTCTGGCTAGTGGTAATTCATTCATGAGCAAAACGCAAATTTTTAAATAATTATTTAAAGTATGAACCCATTGTTGTCCCATAATAATTTTTATAACACTTATTAACAACAACCTAACCGACTCTACATAATTTTTTCAATTTTTTAAAAAGTGCGCTTTTTGTGAAATTCAAATTTGAAATTTAAATTCAAAATTTTGAAAAAATATTTGTATTATAACCTCTAGTGAGTTGTATGTCAAATTAAAGGGCATAGCTTAAGCTTTAAAATGACACCACTTTCAACTCTCTATCTCATCTAGAAGAGCTGCAATTTCAATTCAAAAACTGAACGACGGTCATATTTTTGCGTTTTTTTTTTAAACTTTACATAGCCATATTTTGAAAACCGTTTGAGATATTGAGCTGAAATTTTGTATTTTTCTTAGTCTATCTGGTGGTAATCCATGTACTAAATTTCAATAAAATCTGAGATGGTGAGGTAAAAAAGTGATTAATATTGTGTTGATCTGACATGGAATGAGCCAACAACAGAATCGCTAACATGTCACCACCTCCGCAGAAAGTAGTCCCATTGAAAAAATCGGCCGACTCGCGTCTCACTCGCACCCTCTCTCTCTTTTATAGCCCCTAGTATGTGTCTGTGTGTATGTCACGTTTTACAACTCGTGCATCCTTGGAGCCAGCCCCGAATCGGGGCCTATGGTCCGTAGCCCAAGTAGCCAAGACCAGTCAGTATCACTACAACTCAGTTAGAGCCAAGAAACAAGAGTCCAATGTTATTTCACTTTTTATGGATTTAATCCATACCTATACACAATTATTATGTTGAAGGTATTTTTATGATATTCAAAATTATTTAAACCTTTTGAACTCCTATGCAATTTAGTTTGACTAACAGATGTATGTCAAATTAAAGTAGCTCAGAAAACCTTGTTAATGTAAATATTTTCATAGTTTCTAAAAATGGTCACATTAGGAACCAAAGTAAAACATGTCAATGTAAAAATCATGATCACTTTACGAATTTGTGTGGGCTTAATTCCTTTTTTGGCATTTGGTAATAATATATACAAATAAAATAAGTAACACGTAACACTCAAATATAAACTAAACATATTTAAACAAATGTAATGGATCGCATTGTACAATTGTGTTATGTGTTCCTTACCCAATGGTTCGTTGCCGTACCGTTATTTTTTATTGTTTAGTATACCGTTGACGGACCAATGGGCATAACTCTAAAGACGGACGTATAATGATTTGCAGAAGCCTAAATGTTTCCTGCCCCACACTATAATGGGCAATATTTTTTTTCATTCAGTTCAGTCTTTTTTTGAAATGCGGAACAAACCTGGTTCATAAACAGTAAACAGACAGATAAATAAAATTCAAATATCTCCGCTGCATACAACATTTCACTGCTCAAAGCGGTATAAACATTTATTTATATAGATAAATACATTCCTTACTTGTAAAATCTTGTATTGCTAATAACCTGTCCATTATATATTAACAGCTGCAATTTGAATCAAATTATTCCCCGTGTGAATCTTTTGGGAAAAAAACGAACTGTGAGGGCGGCCCGTGCCCTTCAAATTTAAAATATGGAAAATTAAAACCCATATTGCAAAACTACGAACTAAGAGGATTTTTTTGACACTTCAAACATTAAAATTTGTCAATTAATAAACAAAAACAGAAAGTGTATTACTTAACAGAGCAACAAGAATATCACACAACTAGTATAAATTAAATTTGTAAATGTCATCCTACATTACCAATTCTTTTGAGCAATCAGAATCTATTTAGCATGTTTCGGGTTTTTGAGGATCTATAATTACAGGCAACAAGCAATCTTCATAAAATCTTGTCAGTTTTGGTTCCATTTTCTCTATCCAAAAACAATTATCCTTTTCAATTATTTCAGTTCTCTTATCTTTAGGTGTCCATACAACAAATACGCAATGTTTTTACCGTTTATGTGGAGCTGGCCTTAAATCTGAAAGAAGTAGGTGTGATTTTTGTCAACGTCATGTTTATTGGTTTTATTATTAATTTTTCAAAAAATGCTAAAAACGCCTCTCTTTTGTGCTATGGCTTCTTCAGGACTTAAGACTTCCGATTGCTGACGAATATTTCCATTCAATGATGCTTTCATCATTTGTATTTAATCGCAATAATTATGTAAAGAGGTAATGAAGTTACAATGATTAATATCCCTAAGAGTGTCACGTGAACATCATACAGTACGTAGAAAGTGATTGACTTGAAGTCGAAAGCTTACAATAAATACCCAGAATAAGGGTAATATACAAATGTAGCCTATTTATTTATTTTCAAGTTAACCAGCAATTTTCGTGTGTAATCTTATTTTATATTTAACACGTTAGCTGCCACGTAGGTCCGATCGGACCTAAACATGGGGTACGTTTCGAGTGACACTTAGGTCCGTTCGGACCTAAGAAGTTGCAAATGCTATGTTTTACTAAACTGGTTCAAGTTAGTCACCAGATCAACCTAGCGGCAAAACATTGAACTTCTAGCATACTAGATAGACCACGCCTACTGGCTGTTCATTGGTTTGGTTCGTTGCTTCAACCAGGGCTGCAAACTGTCAACTCAAAGCAGAAGAAAATATTTAGAGTTTATTAGGTCCGTTCGGACCTAGTGAGTAATTTTCAAAATATAAGGAATAGTATGTAAATACTAAAAACTGCATTTACAAGTAATAATGTTATAAATGTTTTTTTAATCATAAAATTATTAAAACAGAGCATAAAATTACTAGCTTAATATAAATTTTGAGTTGAGAATAGTTCAAAATACTTATAATAGGTGAAAGCGCAACAAATGGTAAAAAAGAGAAATATATCACATACTTTGAAATAAAAGAAATATAAATGAGTAATTACGATTATAAAAAGATTATACATAGGTAATTGTAAGGAAAAGTTGCCTTATTTGTTAAATTTATGAACAAGACAAAGTTCCTCATGTGTTCGTAACGTTACTTGTGTAGATCTTCCGAAATTGATTGCAAATAAATTTCCGGATGTCTAGCAGATGAAAAAGTTGGGAATTTGAATAGAAAATAATAAAATTCGGGAAAGGAGGAAATCAACATTAAAACTTTTGAATAGTCGGGAAAATTAATAAAACTGTTGAACAGTTAGGGCCTATTGTATTCGTATCTCTTGATCAGAATGTCACACAACTTTGATTGACATTTTATTTAATTTTTGATCGCTAGGCGAAATAAATTAGTCATCATTTGTCTTTTTACGACCATTAGTTTCATTTTTAGCATTTTGTAGTAGGACGTATCTTATCTCTTGAATAAATTACATCAACCCTCGACTGGATGCCAAACAATCGACTAGCCATTAAGAATGAGACAAAAAGTTTAGGATCACTCGTCGACTGACTTTTTAAGTAAACAAACACAGTTAGTTGTCTGCTGTAACCGTGAGACCATCAAAACTATTTGGATATTTAAAACTAGATAGTACGCTGTGGTCTATTATTTGACTTCACCACGACTATGGAGTTATATTTTACTGTAAATCGCTTATGCAACGCCGTTGTTGTTGTGTTATCTAAGGAAAAAGTAATTAAATTTACAATAATTGGAGTAAAGTACCTTTGGTTCTTACGGACCTAAGTGCAAAAGTACAAGGAAAAATAACACCGTAAATTTGCATTTTGGTCCAAAGGGACCTAATACTTTTTAATGATTACAAATACAGTCTGTTGAAATGGTAAATATGGACTGTATTTTAAATGTTTTTGAAAAGATTTTGGGAATTAGTCCATTAGTTCCGTGTGGCAATATTGGAGGAATGTGGTATTTTGAGCTCGGCAGCTAATGTGTTAAGCTAAAAGACAAAAATAGGGTTTTGATTTAGAACAAGTTTAGTGTATAATAACTGATGATATAACAAACTAACATGGGACTAAATGCTTAGTAATGACAGATATTTTGAAAAATTATGAAGGTTGTGTAAAATTAGTATCCCTCTGCTGTAGTTTCTGTAAAGCCCGCTAGGTTCGTCAAAATCACAGCACTTTCCACCCTGCAATGTTTTATGCGACAGCATTTCGTGCCTAATTAAAGTAACCTTTTGAAAAGTAAAAGTGACATGATATTTTTGATAAAACTACAAATTAATATTGCTTTTAAAAGATCGATATTTGTATTACTATTCGTAGGATTTAACCACAAAGTTGGTTAACTTTGGCAACACGTAGCGTCTGACTAAACATGGAAACTTAAAGATAAGCAAACCTAGTAATACAACTCTTCATCTAAAAAATGGTATATTGAACATAATTTTAAGTTTAGAACCGGGAATGCTATATGACTTGGCGCGAAGCGGTTTTTGGGCAGATTTCGGCGGGGCTAGGGAACCCTCTCAAGATATCATTTCGTGCCCATGCAACTTAAAGTTGGTTGTCAAATATTTCATCAGATTTACTGTATATACAAATGTAAAGATTATCATTTTAGAGTTTTTAAGTTATCAAGACTTTGCTATTTAATTATATTTTTATTACAAAATTTGTATTATGTTATTCCAGGATGAACTAAGAGAAATTGTGAAAGCAGAACATAAGAAGATTGATGAAGCTAAGACAAAAGGAAAGGATGAACAAAAAACCCCACAAAAGCAAACTACACAGGATGGAGAAGAGGAGAAAAAGGATAGTAAAAATGAAAAGTCTTCTGTTCCAACCACATAATTTTCTTGTTCTACTCAGCTTATCCTTCCACCTCTCACATATACATTTTGAAAGCATTATTGGATCTTGTATGCTGCTGTGATCTCTTTATACATATTTAATACTATTAAAAATTTAATTTTTGTGACCTGTTTATTATTTACTTTACTGAACACTTAGCTTAGTTAATTTTCTTTAATTAATTAATGTCACAGTTAGTTAAGTACTTTATACTTGTATTACAAAACTGTTTAACATTTGAACAGGTTGAAAGACAAAGACTTTCAGCATATTTCGTCTGAAAGTTGTTGATAACAGGCAACGCTCCAACAATAATTTTAAAGAGTCAGTTATTTCAATTTACCTGGTTTAAATGTATTAAACACTTTATGATATAATCAGTAATTTATAAAATTGAATTTAACTAGTGGTTTGAAGCGCCACTAACCCTACTACAATACCCTGTATCATCTTATTCTTTTACTCTTTACTTACATCCTTTCGTAAAGTTCAAACAAAGTAGAAACTTAATCACATGTTTTAATGTAAACAAAGCAGATTTTTTAAATTCCAATGCTTTTCTTATGGAGGATGTTATTTCTTGTTTGCTGGTAACTTTTTGGAAATACAGCTATTTTTCTCAAGTCCCAGTAACCAAGACCTTTAATTTGAGCTCCTCCTATCATCCTGTAATTTGCCAAACTCCCACAATTTGGAATTAACAATTTCGCTTACAGAATCATATATAAAAATTGCTCATAACCATTTTTTATAGTATAAGTTTAAAAAAATAAAAAACCATGGAATACTTCCAAAATAACTTAACAAGAAGCCAAAAACAAGACAGTAAAATATACATTACTAGAGCCAGTACTGCAGCAAAATCTTGGTTAACCGAGGCCTAGTCATCCGAGTTGGTTATTAATAATACAATCTTTTCCCAACAGCTTTGATTGTTCACCTGATTTCAGTATTATAGTCAAATCTAATAATACAGTAGAAATCCAATTATCCGAATTAATTGGGGATCGGGCAAATTCGGATATGCAGAAATACGGATAATCAGGTATACCTCGGGAATTAAGCAAAAAACATCACCATACATAAAAAATCAGAATTTTATCGACAAAGTTATTATAAATGTAGTGAACAGAAAGTGAGCGAACTGTATCAAGAATATACGTCATAAAAATTAAATTACAGGAGTTAAATTGAATACAGTATATACAGTTGCTCTTTTCAATACTTACTGTACGTATTTCACTGTTCAATGTTGGTTATTTCACTTGAACATCTCGAGCAAAGTGAGTTTATCACTTAGCGAAAGGACAACACGTTTACGTTTTGTGCTCATTTCGAATGATAATCTCAGTGAAAGAACAGTAGCGACTGATGATGAGCAGGGCGGGAAGGGGGTATGACTCATTGTTCCCTGCGAAAATATCGTCCGGAAGGTAACAGCGCGGCCTTTTATTTTAGCGCTCACGGCGCATTATCGCTATACACGCTCCCGCTGTTATTTTCTTGATTTTTATATCTCTATTATTTCACTCAAAATCTATTCGGATAATTGGGGTTTGGATAATTGGATTTCTACTGTATAGCTATTCAGATTACAATATTTAAAAATGTGTTTTAAGTTGTCACTATTAATTTATGATCTTATAAGAGGTGTTTTAAAAGCAAATAATTTTCCTCCAATTTTCTCACTGAGACCTTTCATTCAAGTATATGGTTTATGGGCATTGACTTCCTAAAACATCCCTGCAACCATTTGACTTTATGTGTATATATGGATGTGCAATATATGGATTTTTACTTTCAGCTTGAATGCAATAGACGGTGTTAGAATCAGTTTCAATGTATTTAAACAGGGTGTCCACAGAAAATTTTTGTCATTAATGTCCCTGACCATTTACTATTGATTTCCCTGACTCACGAACTTTACTCAAAAATTATAATATACACAACAAAATATTACTGCCTAGGCAAGTTATATCACAGAAAATACTGAAATATGTATTAACAGATTATAATGGAATAATTAATTTTGCAAAAATATGGTATTCAAGATAAGGAAGGAAAAAAGAAAACCCAGCCTCCTCCGTCCCCATAGCTGGGGATATTGCTGGCTAGGAATTTTTAGCCTGCATGTATTTTAAATGATTAGGTCCTTTAGAATGTGATATTACAGCTTGCTTACCCATGTTACTTAGTTTGAATGACTTGCAACTAGGGGTCTCAATCCCGGACCTAAATTTCAATCCCGGGATTTCGGGATTGACAAAAGCCGATCCCGGGATCCCGGGACCAGTCTCGGGATTCCCGTTTTAAACATATCTCGAATATATTGTTGTGTGATGACAACGCTAATAGAATTTTTTATTAAAATTTTAAACTACTGTAACTATAATTTTATCTTACAAACTCGTCAAATCTGGGTAGCTTGACGTATTTTAGACTATTAATTGTCTTGAAGGCTGCAGCTATCAGATATTGACGGGTTTGCTAATACCATGTCGGCAGTGCATTTCTGACTGTACCTCACGTGCCTCCAATTCTGGGGAAGATAAGACATCATTCTGCTCCTTTTGTATTTAGTTCCTTAGATAAACTATTTATTTTAGCCCAAATAAAGAGAGATAAAAAACCTCAGATGATTTTGGATTTATACAGTATTATTATAATTAGTTTATCGTTTTCACCAATGCTATAGAAATAGTGTTTGCTTAAAAGTTAAAATAATACTGAACAACAGGTGAAAAATAACTGAAACATCATAATTTTTTCAAATTATTTACTACAATTAGGCTAATTAAAAACCCCATTAAACATATTTTTTAACAATATAATATATTGTTTAATAAAAATAACAACTCGCACAGATGTTCGCTTCACGAAAGCCCGATAGCAACTAAAATAAACAAAATTCAGTAAGATAAAAAATATCAAAATAAAGTCACCTGTGCCTGTGTCGTGTGGCCGTGGGATACCTCGATTTGTGGGAATTAACTGCAACGGAAGTTCGGAGCGATAAGGAAACTATTCAGTGCTGTCCCATTATATTCCAGAAATAGGTTGTCATTGTTGAATTGAATTTTGGTTTAGGACAAAGTCAACTTTGGGAAAGGTAAATAACAGTCTTAAGGGACGTGAATTAAAAAAATAAACAACTTTGCTATTAATTATTAATATTAAAATATTAATTACCTTAAACATTTTTATGTTTATATGTTTGATAAGACGACTTTTGCAGTAGTTAAAACATTCAAATCACGCAAAAATTGTGAAACAATTATTTGTTTGCAATCCCGTTAATCCCGGGATTGAGAGGCTCTAATCCCGGGATTATCAGGTACCCAAAAGCGACCGGGATCCCGGGATCCCGAATCCCGGGATTGAGAACCCTACTTGCAACACACTTTACAATAAGCCAGTTGCATCACTAACTACCAAGTCTAACCAACCACTAAATTCAGGAAATATTTTGGCATCAAACCACAGTTTATTAAATTTACTCTGTTTAGCAGCCATTGTACAGCTATTTACTCTGTTTAGCAGCCGTTGTACAGCTAACAACTAATCAACATACTAGAACAAAAAATAAAAGGATTAATAATTAAAAATATTCCAAGCACAAATGTATGACAATAAATTTAATTTTCGTACATTTGTGAAAAATCCTGAAAAATGCTACAATAGTCGCGGTTACGGCCGACTAGGGCATTGAAAAGTCCCCTCCAATCCATCATTAGGGCGGATTTCCCTGACTTTCCAGACTTTTTTCCTATTTCCCTGACCAGAACTTTTTTCCCCTGACTTTCCAGAATATGTACACCCTGTTAAACTAAGTACCGGGGGACCGAGCCATGCTATGTTGTTTTATTTCAAATATTCGTTCATTTTCAATATGAGCTCGTTCGCTTCGCTCACTCGCCTATCAAAAAAAGAGTTTTGAGTTGTCATTCAAGTAGTTTTTATTTACATTATGAGAGTTGCCATTCCAGTAGGTTTTTTATTTCCATAATGATAAACAGCTGTTTACAATATTTTAACTTATAGAAGCTGATTTAACCCATTGGAGTAGACATACGAGCTAGTCTCGTTCCTTACTTGTAATTTTATTAACCTGTGAATTGGAGTATAAAATTGGTGTTTTTAAATGGATTAATGGTGTATTTTAATTAAAATATTGTTTTTTTCAGTTTAGAAAGTCGCATTGGCACACACACAGTAGACATAAGTAAAAATTAGCAAAATCAGTGTTGACCATGTGCAAGTCTCAAAGAATTAACCGATCCCGTCAACTTCCAAGCAAGCCTGCCACCGTTTATTTTACTTGGGCCCTCCCACCAACGATGCCACAGACTGGTTAACTCATTGAGAGTTGCACAACTGGTCAGTTTTGGTCGTGTGCGGGAATCGAACCCACGGCCACCTGGCCAAGGTGTTTCCACGACGTAGCCAACTCAGCTAACACGACCAAAGGCCTGGCGGCGATATTAAGGTTTTTCACTCAGTCCGCGCCCCTAGCGGATAGAACCGTAGACGCCCGCGGTCATTAGTTACATATTTTGCTACTAGAGCGCAGCACCAATCAATTCCCGTTATAGGCTACTGCAAATAGAATAAAATTACAACCTCAATGGGTTAATGGTTTGTTTTTGTTATTCATAGTAACCGGTGTTATGATTTTAAACTCTATAAGCCCAATGTTAAGATTTTCAATTTTCAAATGAGTTGTTTAGAAAAATACGAGTTTTCCTGAGGTAGTGGTTTTCGCCAATAGATTTTTTAGACCCAAAAGTCCCTAATCCCAAACTTTTATCAAAATCCTTCCGCTGGATCTCGAGATAAATTTTACAAACAAACAAACAAACAGACATTGCTTGAATTAGAGTACAGTCATAGACATTCTTTATTCTGAATAAATACATATAGATGTATATCTCATTCGTCATTACAGCAAAAGTTAAAATAAACAACTAATGTTAAAATAATAAAGACAAAATTACAAACTACTTAACATAGACAATGTGAACCTGTTGTTTTCCGGTCAGGTAGACAGGAATTCCTGTACACTATAAAACTCTTTGCTGTCCAAAAAATTCGTAAAGATTTCTTGAATTAAGCCCCTCTCAAATTTTTAATCTCAGCAGGGAGTTTGTTATAAAAAACAGGTCCAGTAAAATAAATCCCCCTTTCAGAGAGAGTAAGGCGATGTAGGGGAGTGCGGAGATTGTCACCATGCCTGGTCGGATACCTGTGGTTTGCGCGAAGACAACTGGGAGATCTTCAGCATTGTGGTCATGATTACCCTGAATATGAAAATGAGGGAAGGGTAAGAAGATTAAGCAGTCGGAATATTCCTCTACATGAATGTAGCAGAGGTACCCTTTTATGATACAGACAGCACGTTTTTGCACTAAGAAAACCTTTGAAGCTGCAACATTTCATAGATTTGATATATTTAAGTTTACCACATAATAAATAAACCCCACATTAATGTATAATAGGCCTATCTAGGTAATAAGAAGGCTCACTAATTCATTCATGTAAACTGCTTCAAATTATTTAATTTTATTTATTTTTCAAAATTGATCTCATTCCAAATTTAATTTGACATAGTACAAGTGTTTAAAACAAGTGACAGTGTCTACAAGAACTTCAGGAACATATGGCAGTGACTAACATTATTGAGAACCATGTGGTACAATTTAAAGAGAAGAGAGTTTCCAAAAGTATAATGGCCAAGTGTTAGCTTTTTGTGGGTATCTACCCAAAATTAATATTTTTCCCGATAAAAAGTGTAGTGGAATACACCATCCACTCTTTTATTATGTAAGAAGAGTCACTGGCAAAGTTTTATCCCATTTTGCAAGGCCAAGAAGAAATGCCAGTGATGAACAATATAAAACTATGGTGAGACCCTTCCAACTTACCTTGTAGATTGCAGCAACATATAATTGATGTCCAATTTTCAAGTCTAACATCATTTCTAGCATTTTGGAATACTTTAAAGTAAACTAAACACATCAACCTCAAGATTAATTCCCTGGACTTATATTTTTATTAATTAATTTTTCAACAGACTAAAGTTTCAAGGCTTAGCCTATTTATTTCTTCAAGACTGAAAGAAGCCAATAACAGTGTATTACAAACTTTTGATTTCTGAGATCCTCATTGGCAAAACTTACAATGTGTCAAAATTCATATCATAACTAAACATTCAATTAAAATAAAAGATATTTTATTAAGACAAGAACAGACAGTCATTCTTGCCGCACGAGTTCCCCCCCTGCAGATCCTATAAACATTGTGTAAACCCTGAACACTTCATGTATCAAATAATAATGATCTTATAGTAAAGTCAATCCTCTATATTTATGTGCCATAATTTGTGAATCCCTATTTTGTAACCTGAAATGTCAACTTCATTAATAAATCCATTCATTGTATTGTAAACCAGTTTTATTATTTGTAGTATAAACAGCCATTAATTATTGTCATGATCACGAAATGGAAGAATTAATTAAGCCAAGAACAGCTGTTAGGTTATCTATGTAGCGAAACCTAGAACTGAAATAAAATGCAGTAAAATAGGAAAGTCAAAGTAAAAAGGTAAACAAATAAATATCTCTCTATCTATCTATTGTTTATACATATGTTCACACTTATATTAAGCAAACAATGTGTTGTGTTTTGCAATTGGCGCTTCCAACGTAAGGCTTGAATGAGTGTCTGTTCTTAAATTTGAAGCAGTTAATTTAAGTAGGCATATTTGTTTAGAATAAGGAAAAATCAAGTAGGCTACTAAGAATTATTGTAAAGATAAGATTTATTCCCATACTCCATTTTCCCCCACTACAATTGACAAACTTTATAGTGAAGTAAGATTATGCCCAAACATTATAACTTAAGACCTAATATCAACCCACCCCGTCGTTTAATCGAGTCACCAACAACAACAACTATGAATTCCCCAAGTAACGAATCTACGGAATCACAGACGTCCGAAACACTTACTGCTTCTGACATTACGACATTACACGAAGAACACACTACTACAGTCAACATTCCCACACAATTTAACTTCAACGACGACACAAACACGCCATTCCTTGGTTTCGACTTGAGTAATGACACAGACAACGTAAACAGTACAGACACCTTGCACGACATAAGCGCCATGACACCTAGCACAACCGGTGAAACCCCCACTCCCGCGGTTTCCATGACGACCACCGTTTCCCTGGCAACCACCCCTCCCCACCTCTCTATGTCATCACTACAGTCCCAGAATATACCGCTTGCGACTACACTAAACCCACTTAGCCCGCAGTCGACAACTAATATAAATCCCGCTGACATGTTGTCCCAAATCAGTATTATGTTTCAACAATTAGACATTAAGCTAAGCACAGTCCAAACTGAATTAGACACTAAACTAAACACCGTCCAAACCAAAATAGACACTAAACTAAACGCCGCTGATGCTAAACTAAACGCCGTTGACGATAAACTAAACGCCGCTGATGCTAAACTAAACGCTGCTGACGCTAAACTTGACACGAAATTTAATGCTGTTCATGCTGAATTACATAATCTAGGCCGCGCTCAAGTTAAATTTCAAGACGAAATAAACCAAATCCGACAAAGACAGGGTGAACAATCCATTAGAATCGAAGAAATTGAAACCAAATTATCCGCTGAGATCACCAAACAAACGTCTGATTTAAAAGAACATTTCGAAATCGAATTTGAACGACAAAGAAACGAGACTAACAATCTAATCTATTCTACTAACAATCAAATCCGTACCGAACTAATCACTAAAATGAACGAAGACGTAGGTGACGTAAACAATCAGATCAGAGAACTTAAAGATGAAACTTTACAACGAATAGACGACACCATTGACCGTCACACTAAAACCACTCAAGATGTGTTTTTACCACTAATTCAACAAAATCAAATCAAAATCGAGCAGACCAAAAACGAATTTAGCCAACTAAACGAAATTATAAACACGGAAATTAAACTCCTGAAAAACGAAATCGTACAGAAGTCAACTATCGTCCCTTCAACCATAAATGTTGTTTGCGGAAACAATGGCAATGCTGTCGACCAAACCATACCCAAATTTTATGGACGCGCATACAATCCTCAAGAATACTTGATTAAATTAAAAAAATACTACGAACGGAATAGTCACAGAAACAATTGTACTGATCTGAGAGAAAATCTGATTGACACGATCGAAGCCAGCTTCGAAGGTCATGCGTCGCGTTGGTTCTCTTTGATAAAAGACGATATCAAAGATTGGAATGAGTTTGAAAATGCATTTTTGGCTAAGTTTTGGAATCGTTCAGTTCAGAGAGGAATACGACAAAAATTGGAGGTAGAAAAATTCCGGACGAATGGTAAACTGTCACGCTCCGAATACTTTATAGAACGTGTCATCACACTGAGATCTTTAACACCACCATTAAGCGACGATGAAATTGTATCCTGTCTCGCTGAACACTTCAGTGAAATAGTACAAGACGCAAGAAGAGTCCAAAACGCTAATACTATTCATGAATTCGAGTCACTACTACAAAGAGAGGACCTAAAGGACGCACAGAAGAGAGACAGACACAACTATTCAGCACATAACAACCGACCGACTTCACCCCAAAATCAACGTCAACCGAATTACCAAAACAATCAGAACGACAAGAGACCAAATAACAACAACAACTTCCAATACAACAACGGACATCAACATGGTAACCAGTACCGAAACCACAACATAAACCCACACTCCTACCAGCCTAGAGATAACCGTGCACAGTATCACCCCTACAACAACGGTTACAGAAACAACAACAACTACAACAACAACAGCAGTCACTACTATCGACCTCAACAACATGACAGGAATCCCCCGAACAACAACAACATACACAACTACCATTTCCCATCCCCACGACCAGGAACATCAAGTAATGAGAGAAAATATCCGTCACGTGAACAGCATAATGTCTGTACGACAATCCTAGAGAGGACTGACCCCAACCAAAAACCCCCATCACCCAACCCCACTGATACAGCGCTACCTTTAAACGGGTAAGCACTGAAGTAATCGAAGGCTGTCTTACGGATTTGTCACTCCCCTCCCGTTTGATGATGTCTTCAGTGCCCACACAACATATCGGACATAACAGGCCTAATAATACTAATGATACTAATATTATATATAATCCCATAAATAACGAGTATACTGTAAGTACGATCTGCTGCGACAGAGAATTTTTAATGAGAGAAGAATCTGATGTAAATAATAAATCCACTGATAAACAAAATTTTAACTGTCCAGAACTTAAAGTAAAAATTAACGATATATATGTAAATGCGTTAATTGATACCGGCTCTAACATCACGTGCATGTCAGAAAAATGGTTTGAAGAGAATAAACATAAGTTTAATAAATTTGAAGAACTGCCCGTAACCAATACATTCATTAAGACTGCGACAGGTGAACGATCGAAACGTATAGCGAAAATAATATTATTACCCATACAGATAGAGAAGCAACAAACTAATGTACAAGTTTTATTGGTTCCCAACCTAGTTAGACCATTCATTATAGGGATTGATTTGTTAAGTTACTGGGAGATGGAAATAAACTTTGAACATGAAACGATTATGTTGAAAATAAACAATAATGTTATCAATTTGAAGTTTGGAGAAGCGTATATTAAAGGTATATCATGTTACATCGTAAGAAATGAAAGCCACAGGCAAAATAATATTAACAATAATACTCATATAAATAATCATACTAATCAGTCTAATTATGATACCAATAATCCTGCAACTTGTAGTATCTCTTATAATATCGTTCAGCAATCACTAAATAACAATGAATTATTAAACCATAAACAACAGAAGCAGTTAACCGATTTGTTAAAGTTACCAGAATGTATTCTCTGATGGTCCCGGAACACGTAACAGCATAAATTCAGACCATACTACATTAATGCATTGAAAAAGTATATTAGCAGACCTGTGAACACCTGAATACATCATCATCGTGAACCCCACCAATTCCCTTCCCTTTGTTATGTTATAAATAGTTATGTTAGCATATAATATTCATTATGTTGTCATTTCAAAGTGTTATGTAATTTCCCCTATCAAGTGTTTTTCCCATTTAATGTATGTGTTTTCCCACTGTGTTTATATAACCCTTTACAAGTGTCTCCCTATTGCATGTGTTTCCCTCCCCTTCTTTCATCCCCAAGACTCCCAAGTGACAAACCCGTTAGGATATGGACCAGAATAACAATTTCCCCCCCTTGAATAAACAATTATTATAATATTTCTTCCAGTGAGTTAGTTTAAAAAAAAAAAAAAAAAAATGTATTAATGTTAAGGAATAATAATTTCAAGTGGATATTCTCCCTACCAACCCCACTATGGACAGAGAAACCCATGAACATTTCACCCTTTTTGTAACTTATGTCATGATATTCCATATTTGTGTTTAATGTTTAATTGATGTTATTTAATCCCAACTGTCATTCATCCAACGTTATAATTTTGTTATGTGTTAACCTCCATGTATTTTCAATGTTATCCAATTGTTATGTGTGTTCATGTTATCATAAATATTCATATTATGTGTACCATCAAATCCATTCATGTTGTTTCGAAATCTCAGCTTCATTTCATTCACTTCGACTTCTGCGGGGATCATTGCAACATTTCATAGATTTGATATATTTAAGTTTACCACATAATAAATAAACCCCACATTAATGTATAATAGGCCTATCTAGGTAATAAGAAGGCTCACTAATTCATTCATGTAAACTGCTTCAAATTATTTAATTTTATTTATTTTTCAAAATTGATCTCATTCCAAATTTAATTTGATATAGTACAAGTGTTTAAAACAAGTGACAGTGTCTACAAGAACTTCAGGAACATATGGCAGTGACTAACATTATTGAGAACCATGTGGTACAATTTAAAGAGAAGAGAGTTTCCAAAAGTATAATGGCCAAGTGTTAGCTTTTTGTGGGTATCTACCCAAAATTAATATT
Organism: Allygus modestus; assembly: GCA_963675035.1. Taxonomy (NCBI): domain Eukaryota; kingdom Metazoa; phylum Arthropoda; class Insecta; order Hemiptera; family Cicadellidae; genus Allygus; species Allygus modestus. The sequence continues at coordinate 96,313,220 of OY776111.1, read as the reverse complement.
TTTCCCTATAAAAAGTGTAGTGGAATACACCATCCACTCTTTTATTATGTAAGAAGAGTCACTGGCAAAGTTTTATCCCATTTTGCAAGGCCAAGAAGAAATGCCAGTGATGAACAATATAAAACTATGGTGAGACCCTTCCAACTTACCTTGTAGATTGCAGCAACATATAATTGATGTCCAATTTTCAAGTCTAACATCATTTCTAGCATTTTGGAATACTTTAAAGTAAACTAAACACATCAACCTCAAGATTAATTCCCTGGACTTATATTTTTATTAATTAATTTTTCAACAGACTAAAGTTTCAAGGCTTAGCCTATTTATTTCTTCAAGACTGAAAGAAGCCAATAACAGTGTATTACAAACTTTTGATTTCTGAGATCCTCATTGGCAAAACTTACAATGTGTCAAAATTCATATCATAACTAAACATTCAATTAAAATAAAAGATATTTTATTAAGACAAGAACAGACAGTCATTCTTGCCGCACGAGTTCCCCCCCTGCAGATCCTATAAACATTGTGTAAACCCTGAACACTTCATGTATCAAATAATAATTATCTTATAGTAAAGTCAATCCTCTATATTTATGTGCCATAATTTGTGAATCCCTATTTTGTAACCTGAAATGTCAACTTCATTAATAAATCCATTCATTGTATTGTAAACCAGTTTTATTATTTGTAGTATAAACAGCCATTAATTATTGTCATGATCACGAAATGGAAGAATTAATTAAGCCAAGAACAGCTGTTAGGTTATCTATGTAGCGAAACCTAGAACTGAAATAAAATGCAGTAAAATAGGAAAGTCAAAGTAAAAAGGTAAACAAATAAATATCTCTCTATCTATCTATTGTTTATACATATGTTCACACTTATATTAAGCAAACAATGTGTGTGTTTTGCAAAGCATGTGGAGACCCACCCCACACTTCAATTCCGTACGTCATGACAGATGAGAAACATCCATAATAAACCATAAGCAAAGCATTTGAATCTATGAGAGGATGTATAACCTACATTGTATAATTTTAATATAAATTTAGTATGTTATGTCATTGTGCTTTATTTCTAAACTTCACTCGGTAGAAAAACACTAAATTTAGTTCCATTTCATGGAAGACAAGTATAATCTTCAGTGCTTGAGTCTCTCCTGGCAACCGCCTAGCTGTGAGAAACGAACATGCATGATTTTCTGCTGTTCAAGTGTGATGGATTAAATATTGCGGTGAATTTTAATTTAATGTTTATGAAGTAACATTCACGAAAGAGTTTAATATAATTATTCTTATAAACTTCATGAACTATTGATTTGTGATGTGTGTGCCGCAAGCACAATCAATCTTAAATGAACCACATGGTATTACTGGTTTTTAATTAAAATAATTTACTATACATTCAATATAAAGATAGTGAGGATGTTTTACAAATATTTTTAAAATAGGTACCTTTAAATTGTTGTTTCTGAGGTATCAAGTCTACTGAAGTGGAGTAGATATATATAAAACAACATACCGGGTATTCTCATATACCTGTCAAAGCTTACTGACCATGCACAACTGGCTAGCTGCGATATAATCTTGGATGCCTGCAGTGAATGTGTAGAAACAGTTAAAAGGCAAATAAATTCCTGTATTGATTTTCAAAACTGACATTTCAGCAGACAAAATGAGTAAGGTTTGCAGCCATGTCATTGGCTGCGATCTACGTCACGTCAGCTAATCATGCACACACCTCTCTTTTATACATCTTGAAGTTGACCCTTTAATTGTATTGTGATAAACATAAGAAAATAACACAATATTCATGTATACAGATTTTAAAGGTCATATATAACTAGCCAATTACAGGCAAATTCAGTAATTCCTCGAAATTGACTGATTTTTTAAAATTTTCCTGACTTTCGATTTTTTTTATAAAAACTTTCCTGACTTACCAGGTCTGAGGAAACCTGTAAGTTTCATATAATATCAAGGCCATAAGGATAAGCAAACCAGAGAAAATTAAGAGTAAATCACAATTTATTAATGATATAAGGAAGGTATTTAGTAGGATCGGCCGAATAGGGTGTAATACTTGGCAGGTTTGGAGCATGCGTGGTGGATACACTTGGTGCCAGGCTTGACTCCTGCATGAGGCTGGTCAAAGGGAATACACAGACTCTTGGCTCCCATAGCTGGAGCCCCCGCCTCCACCTCCACACTGAAAACATAATATATATAATTATAAAAGCTTACAAGCTCATATGTCAAAAGTCATTTTATTTTTTCAGTTGACGCAAGAAACAATTGAACCACTAAGTAATTTGAAAATCTTTCCAACTATAAAGAATAATGTAAATCTACATTAAGTGTATTGTAACAGAATGATCAATGTACAATTATCAATTCATTGTTACGGTCATTAAACTATGCATTACTGTAACCCACTAAACACTGAAGCCGTCAAAATAAGACTGTTCCATATAAGGGAACACTTATAAGCAGACTTGTATACTTATGTTAAAGTCTGCAACTTATTCATCTGTTTAATCACACATGCTGTGACAAAAACAATGTCAATAAACTTAGTTCTGGAGGAAACTGTGTCTACGAACTAGAGTTCATGTTTAAAACCCTTTATTATTTAGTGTACTAGCTTGAAAGCAGACTTTTTGTCCAACTACCGGTACTGATGTACATGGGTGCTTCCATTACAGTATATATATATATATATATATATATATATATATATATTAGGGATGAGTCGATTCCAATTTTTTTCGATTCAGATTCTGGGCTCGATTCTTAAAAATCAATTCTCAATTCCAATTCCATCAATTCCTAATAACAGGTGAAATAGCAAAGTAATGTTTTAAAAATTATTTAAAGACAATAAGTTAGTCAGTAATTGATTTTTATTTAATAATTAGAGACAATCGGTTGGTTATTATTTTTCATTAATAAAATTAAAAATAAATAATACAAAAAAAACTAAGTTGAATTGCATATTTATTTTTCATATGATTGTTATGCTTTAAGTTACCTTTATCTCCCATGATATTTTTTGAAATTGGTTTGTAGTAATTGGTTTGCTGTGTTATAAAATAATCACTTTGGATGTTATCTATTCTTGACCCGATAAAAATACATTTGTAATGTTAATGTTAAATTTAGGGTTTTAAATTATGTATACAAATTAGAAAGCAAAATTTGTTTGAAATAATTATTAATTAACGATTGTAGATCAACGTTTTTAAATATACTGTAATGTTAAATTTCTAATTTAAATAAATTGAATAACAATAAATTATATGATACAGTTGGGAAAGAAGGATATCAACTTAACTTCAAAACAGTATAATTTTTAAAATAAATGTTTAAGTTAAAGACTAAACTGCCTTGCAGAGAATTGAATATGCCCTGAACACTCACAAAAAAAACTACAAATGTCCAATACTTTAATTTGTTCTGCGAATATTTCTCTGGGAGAAGAGAAAGTCCACTGGGGATCATAGAATTTATGTCCTCTCATTCCATTAGCCATCACAGCATTCTCGTCTTCATCCTTTAAGCGCGATTTACACTCTGCAAGTTAGCGAGAAGTTAGCCTTGCGTAGGGTTTGTGGACAGAAACATGATAAGCAAGAATGGACTTATTAGTGAATTTCCTATGGAAAGTGAACTATTAGCATGACCCGCACGGTGAAACTTAAGCCCGGGACCACCATAGAAGTTCCTAACGTGACCCCCTGAACCCGTTTTGGGGGGTCGTTCAAAATTTTATATATATATATATATGTATATATATATATATGTATATATATATAGACATATATATGTGTATGCACTCTAGCGGTCACATTTTTTGTCTGATTTACTTCAAATTTGGTGGAGACATTCCTTTTTGTAATCAGTTGGACAAGTTCGTTGGACAAAACAATCGGAAACTCTAACCCCCTTTTTTTTGGATTTTAAATTTAGAAATTTGAGTTTTTGGGCCCAAAAAGGGTCTGAAAAGCCCCGGATATAAAATTAACGAATGAAAAACGGTGGGAATTAGTGTGGCAAAACTTTTAAGCCCTCTCTCGTCATTCTAGCATATATATTTACCGAGTTATTAAAGAAAATGTGTATTGACCAAACACAGTACGTTGTCTTATGGGGGTTTTACTTCAGAAAAGCCTGTTATTCATTTGTTGGTGTACTTTTATCATCCCCAAAAATCTCACGCCTACTTTGAAGCCTGACTGGACCTTCTCCTAACCTTATAATGCGCAAAATTTTATTCCCAGCATTGAAGGTAAATAGAACCAGGAGCATCAAAACAGCCAAAAAAAATCAACATTTTCAGATTTGAATAAAAATTGGAATAATTTTATGTTTTTAACTGATTTTGAGTTTTTATAGTTTTTTATGTGGAAATTCACTTCCCTCACGTCAGCGTGCTGCGTGCGAACTCGTTTTTTTTCACGTGGTATTATGATCACCAACTCAATTTCAATGTAAGCCAGCTACTGGTCTATGTACGCAGAACAAATCTTAAAAGATTACCAAAAAGACTCATGTTTTTTGTAATGTAATTTTTTAAAGATTTAAAAATAAACTTACCTTGCACTTTCCTCTTTTATTTTGTCTTCACAAGGAATTTCCCCGCAGAATGGAACCAGCAAGAGATTTTTGTTGTCCAGCTCTTTGCAGAAGGAAGGCCAGTCTTCCACTTCTTTTATGTGGCTCTTCATATCTTCAGTAGCTCTAGAAAAATTACGATAGTGATTAATGAATGTGTATGTACTGCAGGTATGTCATTAGGCCTAATATGATTGTAATTACAATCAACAACCTCAAACTTTGTCATTACTACCTAATCATGGTATTTTTGCGTAACTTTAAGGGAAGGCAAATTAAACATGAAATAAATATAAAAATAATTTGGGAACTTTGCTATGTTGTAAAAAAATAAAGAATTAGAGGTATAAAAACTGCCCAACATTTATTAAAGTTAGCCTATTTAAAATAGGAGATCATTTGTATAATGACACAAAACTGACTATTAGGAGTTTCTTGTATGTATTTACATAAATATAAATAGCCTGAATTTTGTCACTTACACTGAGAAACTTCCTGTTACAATAGGTTTTAAATGCAGCTCAAACAGTTGCGTTTCAGCGAATTTCCTCTACAGGAAAGAAGCTACTACCGTGGGTTGCATCGTGGAATGGTAAAAATAGAATATATATATGTTTGCAAACACATTTTTTTATTCTAACTGATGTATTTTTATCTGTAGATTCCAGATATAAAACAAATGTTTGTCAGAAACTCTTAACTGCACTTGGCACTATTTGTTCTAATGTTTACATGTGTTTATATGGGAAACAAAATTTTCAGCTATTTTGGTGACCGTTAACACGTTCGATGTGACTGCCCCGAGGCGGGTCATTTGCAAAATGCGGCCCGCCAATCACTGGTCGGGGTCACATTTCTAAATCTTGGCTATCCAATGGCTGTAGCGCTCGAAGGCGCTGTACTACATTACAATATAGCCGAACGTAGTTCTAAAAAGCGCCAACAGATAGCAGCACATGATAGATCGATGTAGAGAGTCAGTACTGCCATTTCGAGGGATTTTATTAGCAAACAAAGCAGTTTTCCCAGTCCCGTAGTTGCGGGAATTGAGGGAAATTCAGTGCCAACCTACACCACAAATGTCATATGGTTATATCTAAACTGCGAACAGCGTGTATAATCCGTTCTCGTCAAGTGCTGAGCTCACACTGAAGCAATGTTTGGGAGGGGAGCGCGCTACTAGTATTATAGTAGGCCGCTTTGCGGGCTAGTGGCGAGGTACTATATTTATAGTAACCCGCAGCCTACGTGTTAACACGATAACGGCCATAAAGAAGGTTAGATTTTAATTAAATTTACCACAGATATGTAAAGTAGCATTTATTTGAATGAGTTTGAAAACCAGACGAATCACATAATCCGAAGAGGGGTATACAATTTTCCAAAAATACAGTTTTTAACATTTTCCACTCTAAAATTTAAAAAACACAATTTTAGTTTTGACCATTTTATAAAGCTTAAAAAACAAATAACTTAGTATTTTGAATCATAAACCTAGCAACAACAAAAACGGATAAAATCCAAAAAACGTAGTCATAACATTTCCCATGTTAATCTTATGGGAAAACAGTTTTTAGCTCTTCCTCAGATAATTTTACTGAAAAATGCACATTCGTTGATACCAATAACTTAAGCTCTAAACAAAATTATTTTGGTGTTTAAATTGTGATTCTATGTCCAACTGTTGCAGAGATATTTAAAGTGCTAAACATAGTACGTTGTCCAATGTAATCCTTATGGAGAACAAATAAAATTTGATATTTCGATTTTGATTATTTATGAACATATTGGTATATGATGAAACTTGGTACATGGCTTCATCTGGTTGTGGTCTATTATTATTTGCCAAAAAAAAACAATTTTTATCAATGGGTAGCAGCAAACTTGTGTACTCAGCCCCCATGTTATTCTTATGGAGAAAAAGTAAAATAATGTCTACCTTAATTATGAACATAAATTAATAAATTAGGTATGTGACTTCACCTAATTGAGTTATATTGATATCTGCATAAAACACATATTTTATGTTCCTCGTTGCAGCAAACCTGCGTACTCAGCTCCCATAATATACTTATGGAGAACAATTAACATGTTATATATTGCTTATTTATGAATGTATTTTTAAAAACTTGGTAAGCCGCTTTATGCGCTACTGGCTATATGCACTGGAAATTCGCTGAGTACTCGGGTTTGCTGCGACGGGGGTATTTATTGCATCCTGTGATCTAATAAAGATTTATGGCCAGTGAACAGACGTTTAATTTTATATGGTTAACCTCCGGATGACCAATAGTGGAAATACCTGCTTCTATAGAATTATCAAAACCAGAAGGTGATAAAAAGATAAACGAGTTATATTCTACCACACTGATCAGCAGGCTGGACTCCCACTACCACTGGCATTGTGTCATAAGCCTTCCTTTTAATAAAATAATGAATTTGTGAGTGTGTAATGTCTGTGCGCGAGATTACTGTTTTATCATAGTGACATTCTTCTAATAAAGAGATCTGCATATCTGGACAGCCAGAAGATGACTTTTTTTGTAATTTAACACCAACGAAAATGTTACTAAGAAAACACATACGCTTTAAGGAAAGCGATCCAAACCTCAAATTTTGGCCAAGAAATCAAAAGAAGTTGCTATTGCAACAATATTGGATTACTTTTAGAAGCAGGTATTTTATCATAAGACTAAAAATAGAATCGTGGCATGCAATAGAGAGAGACATATTGAATTCAAGGTAAAATGTCGTTTTTTGAGTTGTAACACATGCAGAAATTATATAACAAAACATATACAAAATCTCATATGCTGCATTATAAGGTTTCATCAAAATAAAAAGCTCAAGTTTGTAACAGCAGATTTGCCATTTGATGACATGTATTTCAAAATTAGCATTTTTAATGCTCTCTCTCTCTCTCTCTCTCTCTCTCTCTCTCTCTCTCTCTCTCTCTCTCTCTATATATATATATATATATATATATATATATATATATTATAGCCTAAGTTAAAATAAAAACTGTAAACATATAAATACTTTCTGCAATAAAACATACAAAAATAATTTTAGTTATGTGTGTTAGTATTCAAGATTCAAGTTAATTTAAAGTTCTTACTTAGCCAAAAGATTGGAGTGAATGTCCTCCAACATTTTCTTCAAGCCAGTCGTAGCACTTGCCACTGGAATGGTTATCTTGGCCCCAGTGTCTCGCCTAACAGCTACAAGCTGCTGGTTTTTGAGATCCTTGGGTCCAATCTCCACTCTGATTGGAACTCCCTGAACACCATTTTGAGAAGGATAAAATTAGTAATACAATTTCTATCTTTCTGCATCGAGAACTTAGGTTGTGCTTTAAACAAAACAAATCTATAATGATAAATTCTGAACTTTATCTAACAACACATGTAGGAAAACAAATCAAGTTAAGATTTAATGAAGTATATTTTTTGTTTAAACATTTAAATGGCCGCTATTTTGAGATGGTGAAAGGTGAAAATCTGAAATTCAATACTAGATTATCCTTAAATAAAAATAATAAATATATGGCAAGCTTCAAGATATATCTCCAGTGGCCCTAAGATATAATGTATTTATTAGAAAATTCATACAGGCGGAACAAAACGGAGTGAGATAAACCATATGTGTTCATGATAATTTTAGTCATACCTCAGTAACATCTTTCTAAAGTTTTGGTAGGGAGTTCAGAAGCACCCCGAATATGCCCACCCAAACAGTTAAGGTCCTTGGCCTGGATTTCATCTTTTACTTTACCTCTGGTAATTGTGTTGTTTACTCCGCTAATTGTATTATTTCCCATGAGAAATTCCAACCATATATTAATGATCGATGGCTAAAACGGAACATCCTTAAAAATAAAGTAACAGTTATGTACTTCCGTTACGTTCATTTTCCTATTACGTCCACATTTTAAAGGAAGTTTCACGAATTTAGGTATTTGGTTGTACAGTAGGTCACACTGCGCCAGTCCGGCCTTCAGTAGTCTGGCAGTATTGAGACGGACATGGAGGGGAATCAAGTTGTAACTTGCTACTCAAAGGTACTGCAAACACAGTAATTCCAATCACTCAGTCGCATTGTGGTTTACCCGCCGTTTCTGCGCCGATGCCATGACCCTAGTGCCAATTCAATACCATTTTGGTTTATTTATAAAATATTAGGTGTAATAAAACATATTTGTGCAACTGACGTGTTTAATTTTTGGTCTTTCTGTGATCTGGTGTTTTCACTAGTTCAGAAATACCTCGGTCTAATATCTGCTGGATTAGTGAGAGCTTTCTGTAATATCAAACTAAGAGTTTTTTATCCAACTATACCATCTTTCCTTCATTGGTACAGAATGGGGAAAGCTCCAAAAGTTTATTTTAACAACCATAAATAACCCAGTAAGTTAACCAGCTAATACCATATAATTGTGTACCCAGGGTGGCATTACCATATAGGCGAACTAGGCGACCGCCTAGGGCGCCAGGGACTGAGGGGCACCTGGCGCATAAGCAATGATGGCCCCCCAGGCGCCGTTAAGAGTGGGGCGCGTGTAAAATTGGAAAATATATTTTTATAGAAAATCAAAATACTAACTATTATATAAACAGACTTTGGTTTTTAATAGACCCAAAGTTGTAATATGTCAAGGAAGTTTAACGTTTGTAGTTGGTCATAACTATTTTTTGTAACACAGTCAAACTAGGAAAAAACCTAACCTCTAGCGGCAAACGACCTGTAATAGGAGAGTAGGGTACAGCTTGCAAGAAGTGACTAGACACAGTTAGAATGAAACATGACTGGATTGGGAAGGGCGCGGCTGGGCACCTCACCACGGTCGCATATAGACTATTTAGGAGATATTACCTATTGTCTGAACAATAGTATTAACACAAAATAAGTTGTTTTAACATTTTAAACCAGTACAATTAGCGTTTGGAAATCACTTTAATCATGTAAAGGAGTGTACATCATTATGGCCTCGAGCCCAATTCTCATCATCCCGACTACACTTTAATAGAGTATTTTCTGCAGAGTAATTCGAAAAAGCCCATATAACACTAACATTTCAACAGACAGACATAAAACCCCTTTACATTATTTGTATTAATGGGAAAGTTGATTTCTTAAAAATTACACAGCCAAAATCTTAATATTTCCAAGGATATAAAATTAATGTTTAAACCAGACACTGCAACTGTTATTTTAATGATGTCATCACAGAAGGCAAAGCGCCTCTGGGAGAGTGTCTTCCGGTGGATTTTGATAGCTAATGACATGACAACGTGCAACATTTTATGCCGGTTGCAAGCAGTAAAACATTTTCGTGCCAACTCCAAAGACTATTTGCGTTAAATGATTTTTGGGGAAGGGGGGGTGCCTCACAATAGTTTTGCACCGGCTCTGTGTGTACCCCTTACTTAGCCAATGCATATTCCCTGCCACTACCTTGAGTTCCCAGTGGTTGAACTTCCAGCCGGGAGTGTAGTTGTCCCTGTAGTCGCCCTGGGCTCGAATGTCCACGGCTATCAGCTGGGCCTCGAGACTCTGACATGCTGACAGTAGTGCCTTGCGATCCTCCTCCTTCAGGCCCACCGTCACTCCGCACATCACCACAATCACCTTCATATACAACAACATATTTTACTCTCTTGAATAAAAAACAAACTAAAAGGTTTTGCCCTTGTAAAAAAACTCTCAACAGTTGTTTTGCTGGCAGCTGATCTAATTTCCTGGGGTCAGATAGCTAGGGCTATTCTGCTCCGGTCTAGTAATTGATGAACTACAAACTGGTGACTGTGATACTTGGAGATGACAACAACAGGTCCACAAAATGACATGTAAGTGAGGTTCAAAAATGGAAATGAAAACTATTAATTTGCTTTGAAAACTCCAGCTGGACAATATTGTTATGAAAACCATACTTCGCCTTGGTCAGGCTTTGGTCTTCTCTGCATTTGATTGCTGTACTCCTGTTAACAGCAAATGTCCTGACTGCAGGAGACATGGAAAAATGCAGACAATGCAGAATGTGTGTCAGATTTGTTTGTGGGCTCAGGAAATATGGCCACGTTTCAAGTGCACAACTGTACAAAGTTTTGGCCAGTACAATTAAACTGGATTATGTATTAACAAACAAAAGACGGTTTGACATTGGTTTTTTTGCGGCCATTACTTCGCGATTTGACTGGTCGCAATATTCATTTTCAGCCAATTTTACGTGATGCGATCGCCTTTTGTGGCCGGTTTTGGCCGGTCGCCATCATTAGCGATCGTCGGGAAATATTCGCTTGAACTTTTGAGTATTTTTCAAAACTTCGAGTCGAGTTTGAGTATTAAAATACTCGGCCAAAAACTCAAAGTTTCGAGTACTCGCACACCCCTACTAATAAATAACATATAATTATGAAAGTTTAACAGTGTAAATGTGTACTAAATGGATTTTATTTACTAATCACGGATGAAAATTTTCACAATCATTTATCAAAAAAACATATTGAACTGTACGTAAATTATTTTTTTTTTAGTTGTACCACTAAGATACAAAATAGAGTAAGCAACCATGTACTCTTAATTTCAACTTAATTTAAGAGTTTTTGTAGTGTGAAGTAGTAGAAAAGTTAACCCTAGGTCTGCCAACCGTCGTTTACCCAGCGATTGCATGTGAGCGCCGGATGGAATATCGCCAGAATCCGGCGAATTGGGTAATTTTATTTTTAACTGCTTATAACACATTGAAATTGACCCAGAAACGTAATAATATTGATACCATTTAAAAGACGAGATTCTAAACTTTAATTTTCATATATAAATGATCCTCGTAGCAGTAACAGATCGATATAATTGCTATTATAATTCATACTAAATTTAGCGTGTGAAACATTTTCGACTCGAGAGCGGCGAAAACTTGTAAAACACGTGTTCAAAAAAAATCTTAGTGTCTGTATTTTGGCCCAAACAGGAAGCGGTTGGTACCATTGGAAACAGCATTAGTTGTTCTTTATTTTCGTAATAAGAACTTTGTCATTCGACTTCAAAAACTCTGAGAAATAATTTTTGAAATCAGCTGTTATGTCAGCTGTTCATTTGCCCCATTCGCTGGGAATACGGCAAATTATAAATCACAATAAATAGATCAATAACTGATTTAGCGTGACATAAACATCATACTCTTTGTAGCTAGGAAAAATTTCTTCCTCTTTTTAGCGCTACCTTCCTCTAGGGAGAGTCAGGTGACTCGTATTACGTAGCCGGAAGTACAAGTGTTCATTTGTTCTGCTAGTAAGAGGCAATATGCGTTTGTTAGTGCGGTTAGGTTATTATCCGTATTTTATTATCGAATCTTAGTGTTGTGAAAAACCAGTGTACTTTCGTGTAGTGTGTGAGTTAGTAGTAATGTTTATCCATATTACTATGGGTAAATATTATTATTTATGTTCAAATGTGCGTTACTGAAAATGTGAGTGTTTTTCAGAACACCATGAAAAGAAGCCACCTCAGTCACTTTTTTGACTTTATCTAAAGATCTACCCAATCACATTTTGTTTAATTCAAATTCTGTGTTCTTTTGTAAACAAAAATAGTATGCTAATGATTGGGTTATATTCTATGGTTTGGACATAGCGACGGTTTGAAGTAACCTATGCACATTTAGCTCAAATACGTCTATGTTGTAAATTTATGTTGAAAAATCTATATGTGCATCTCGCGCCACAAATGCTTATGGAACCTTTATTTGTTCATAGTTCTCTATACATATATATCTATCTATATAATCTATATATATATATATATATATATATTTATATATTCATGTTCAGAAATATAGGTACTATAAATATATGTACCATTTACTATATTATAATAAAGTACAAAAATTAGATCTAGCTTCGAATAACTAATTTTGGCTTTCGGCGAAACTCAAATTTTGTTTTTCAACTCATATAAAGTCATAAAAACAGTTATTACTTTGTACAATAGTGCATTATTTCCACTAATTGTATTGTTACCTTTAGTAATATAACAGTTTTAGTATATTACTTTTATACTTTATATTTTATTTTTATTTTTCAAATGTACAGCGTAAGTTTGTCGATTTTCCCTGGTTTCTGTATTTTTCCCGTTTCTGTATTTTTCCCGTAATTCGGATAAACAATTTTTTCAAATAAATCAAACACATTTCCACGTACGGAAATAAATTGCCTACATTTTGTATATCTTCAATTGTCAGTAAACAAATTAGTATACAACAAATAGTAACAAATATGCTCGGACTCTACTTTTGAAAATTATTTCAAAAATTGTTATAACATTTTGGTTTTTCACATTTTGCAAAAAAGACTACCTATAGGGATTCGTTTTATTTTATTTTATTCAAAATCTCCTTTTTCTGAACAAAACGAGCATGCATATGACTAGGTTATCAATAGTAGTTTAGGCACTGTGGATTGTTAAAAAAAACCTCTGCAAAATGGCAAAAATTGCTAGGGCACCGAGCAATTTAGCATGAATCAGGCCAGGGCAGTCCTAGGGTTAAAAAAAAGGCACACCCAATTTATAAGTCTCAGTTTAAGATCAATACATCATAAGTCGGCAACCATACTTCCTTATAAATTCTGATTGCAGATGTATGTTGTTTCAATGCTGTTTTTGATTTGCTATTATTTTTAGGCTAATACGTCTAAATATGGGTTTTAATATGTGCTGAAAAGAGTAAACTGTTGCATAAATAATAATGGTGGTCTATTTGAGCATCTACTCTTAAGAAATAATATCATATATAATGAACCTGTAGGAATTAGTTGCAGCGTATACAAATAACTATAAAAAGTATTTCAGTATTTAACATACCAGTAATTCTGTACAGCCAAATCGTGGGTTGAATTTGATAAAAAAAACACATAATATCAAGGTCATTTTGTATAACATCAACCATTTGCTCTGTGGAATTTCAACCATGCACTCTATAAATATTAATTACCCTTGGACATAACTTACAAATTAGGGGTGTGCGAATAGTGATTTCTGGCTCGAGCCGAGCTTTTTTCAAAGTTCTCAAGCTTCGAGCTTTCTCGAGCCGAGCTTTTTTTGATGGGAATTTGTCCTAAGAGTGTGCAATATACCGGTAGTGATTTTCTGACTCTAGCCACGCCGGCAGAATTTTTCAAAGTTCTCGAGCTTTGAGCATGTTTGATTAGGCCTATATCTATTCTTTATTTATATATGTTTAAAAGAATAAACATTTTACCCATTATGTTAATGTAAAATAATTTATAACTTTCAATATTTGTCATCTTTCATTCACTTCTTCTAGATTCATTATTCCTACGTTAAATAAATAAAGGCCTACAAAGGGAAAATAACAAAATAAGTACGGCTTCTAAACAGGAAGATTTATTGAGACCACTTGTTGATGGTAACGAACAATTTGTCTTTCAATATAAAGTAGGTAGCCTACATAGAGAACAAATAACATAAAGGAAGAAAACTAAAAATTTTTAACGACTGATGAGCCCACAGGTTAACTAATGCAGATATTACCGTATTTATTAATAGCCATAATAATAATAATTGACTATATGCCAATATGTACTTTCCATGTAACCAAAGACTTAGGCCCTAGCCTTGGGAATTGCCAAAACCCAGTAGCCTATACCTCATTCAACTGTTTGTAGATGGTAAATTTTAGGTTATCCTTTTACAAATATAAGATAATTAAACCAGTTTTATATCTTATTGTACTCACAGGAATAAGTTAGTAATCGTAGACCTAGCTTATGTTCTATCTAACCTATTAACTAATAGATTTAATCTATTATATCTGCTTCTGAAACACAAGGTTTCAGAATTAGAAGGTGGAAGAGGATCGCCAATGCATTCTTCTTCCATCACATCTTTAACAATTTGATAGCATACAATTACAAAATTATATGGTTTCTACTTCTACAGACCATAAATTCAAACAATCCCGCGGAGTTAACAGTATGATTTTAATCGCACAGCTGTAGCGTAGTGTAGTAAAACACTGCGCAATTTTGATCGCGTCTTGCTTTTGGTTAGGGCCTTCGAAGTACATGGAATATAATCAACCTTTAGAATAATATGACCACCGGTATTATAAACATGCGTTACGTAACCATTCAGAATTTTTATAAAATCCTTATATTTTGTGAACCTCGCAATTCGTCAATTTTTCAACTATCCAATTTTTGGAGAGTACTAATTCGTTTGCACATTATAACGTCGTCATGTTTATTAGGCGTTTATCACGAAAGATGAGTGGAGTAAGGGTGAACACTTACTCTACTCATCTCGTTCATTACGTACACCCTTGTCCCTAGCTGTTGGTCACGTTAAATCATTATTACATCATAATAACCATCTTCACTCAACGTCTTAAGGCAGTTCTCAAAGTGGGTATGCCAACAGTATTGCCAGACATAATTTCAAGACTCCAGGGAATATAATTATTGTGTAATGTACGAAGTTGTAAGTTATAGAAAAGACTGTACCGATGCAACAATTAGACAAAGTGTTTTAATGGATTTTATTTTTTCCTGTGGTACTTTTTCTGGAGCAGTACGGTTGTTGTATTAATTATTATTAACCGTGAAATATTGCACAATTCAACTGGGCAACGGCAACACTGCACTGCAAACTGAATAGTGTGATAGGTCCACTTGATGTGATTGAGCATAGAGAAAGTAGCTCCATTGCGTTGGTTGATCACTGATCAGGTCGGCAGCATAAAATATTACAGTACTTTAATGTTTGGTTATTTTTTTACTAAGGACCAAAAGCATTAGCATTGCAGAATTATATTTGTTATGGAATGGAGCTCTACTGACGCAAACTACGCAAATTCTAACAATGATTCCAAAAATTTGTTTTTAATAACTTTTTTATACGACTATTTTCACTGGTCGGCGTTTAAAATATTCGGGTCGAACTTCGAACCTTTTTGCAAATATCGAGCTGAGCCGAATACTGCAATATTCGGCTCAAAAAAGCTCGAAGTTTGAATACTCGCACACCCCTATTACAAATATATTATTTGTGAATTACATCTTATTATATCATGCAAATTGTAAGTGAATATCATATTCGTAAATTAAACATTTTAGGCAGATAACACAAAAGCATGTTTTTATTCATGTTAATACAATACCTGAACATCTGCTACTCTTGGAGGAAGCACAAGACCTTGGTTGTCAGCGTGGATCATTATCATTACTCCTACAAAACAATTTCAATATTATTCATTGTTCTAGTTTTAAGTATCCCAAATAACCTTATATTTTCAGATCTGTGTATAAAGGTTACCACCCAGTTTTTAGTAGTGATGAAGGGTTTTTATCTTTGTGTTTATGCCATTCCTAAGGAGTGGCCCATTCTCATAGTTAATTGTTTGTACATATGGGAATTTAGTATAAATAAAACTGTCCAAGTCTTAATTCTCAAAATCTCCCATTATCCAATAATTAAATAAGATTAAGAGAGGGATTCAGTAGAACCTCAATAACTCAAATCACAAAAAATAAAATTCCTAAATAAGAACAGTTTTGTCATTCCCGTTGGATTTACCTACCTAGTACTAGGGTAAAGGTATGAGCTAACATAATCACCATTTAAAAAAAAACAATGTTTCAACTTACAATATACCGACAACTCATGGGAACTTCATTGCTATTGCAGCTTGACAATGTCTTTCAAATACGTATAAATACACTTGAAGAACCATGAGGTCTGAAATCAGTCAATCAGTCAGACCAAACGGATTTAGAGTAGTTAATCGCCCCCTCGATCTCACGATTCCCCCGGCTGCCCCCCTACTGAGTCTGAGTCTGACCAAGAACTACAGCAGAACTTATTTGTATTTTATCTCACTGGGAGGCTATGCCCCCCAGCCCCCCATTGTTATTGTTGTACTTTGGTATTATTGTTAAAATTTACATAAATACAGAACTTAAAGAACAATAAGGTTTAAAACTAGTCAAATCGGATTTTAAATCCTACACATAAAAAACGTGCTTGAAGCCGACACACACATTGTAAATAGTTACTTTAAAAACTATATTATTATATCCCTGATATCGACCATAACTGACGATTGCACAACACTAAATCAGGCACACTAACACTAACGATCACAACACAATTCAACATAAAAGACGCCCGTATCAATTGATATCAGCAGCTAATGCACAGCAGCAAGTATAGCGAACAACAGACTGCTGCTGTACATTTGCACAAAAGGCAGTGCCCTCTTCTTACTCAGAAGCGTATTTTAAAATTCCAGTATGTTTTAAAGGCCTCTTTGTACCAGTCCACAGATCCATTACTTGGCCCATGAAGTAAACATATATGGGGGTTTTGTGCAATAAACTGAGTGTTGTAAATATGTGTCACCTTAAAAGGCTAAAAATTAATAAAATTCAGGCAGATACAAGTTTGTATATACTTTAATGATTTACTTGATAGTGACAGTTTTCTCATACTGTAATTTCACACCCAAGTCTGTGTCTAGTTATATTTTTACAACAGTCTGGGGGGTAGCACAAGTAGGCAAATACGTAATCCATAGCAGCATACTATGAAATTGCATGAAACTTTACCTATTGTTCTGGTAGTCAAACCCCAAGAGTTCTGGTAGACAAATTTCCTTTCTTGAGTTTCAGGGTCTTCGTAGTCAATCTCAAACATTTTTGAAAAGTTTTGTCCTAAATGATGTGATGTGGCTCCCTGTAAACAAGTTTGCATGTCAGGGTTGGTGAAATAAATCAGGGAAAGTATGAGTTAAGAGTTAAGTTGAATGACAGCTAAGCTACATAAATACTGGCCATAAATTATATAGGGTATAGTGTAAGAAAATATTAAGAGCATTAATGAAGCAATGTACTGTCTGACACAGGTTTACATGGATCTGTGCCCTCAAAGCTCAAGCAACTTCTTACAATACTCTCCTGACATTGCTTTCTAACACAGTACTTGTATAATTTTAAAGTCATTGTAAATATAACCAAATTTTGTTTTGATTTAATAATTACAAAAATAAAAATAACTATATAAAAACTAGATTACTTTCAAAATAAGTATTTCAAAATGGGACTACCCCAACACACTTCTACTCCCTGAATGAGTTTCTACGTCGGAGAGATGTCCTTTCATTGAAATTACACTGTTAACCGTTGTCTGAAATTGTGTTAACACCATTACAAATCTTAATGTTTTTTCAATAAAGAGATATGTTGTCTTCCGTTTCCTTAAGCCCCTGACGACCTTACAATGTATAAATGATCTCTTTATGTACACTTTAAACAACTACCATCTGTGTAACACATTCAACTAACCTGTATTGCTCTGCCACTGGCTGAAATGAAGGCCTCGACAGTAGTAGTGTAATCTGCACCAGCAAACTTTTCCTTCTCTGTTTTCCTGCCTTTAATGACCGGAATAGCCAAAAGCTCTGTGTACACACCTTCGTACAGACCTATAAAAAAGAAAATGAAAAATATAAAGTATTATTAATAATACATAGATAATTTGAATGCTTATAACTTTTCCCCCTGCTTTGTGGGGAAAAAAGTTGGCTGTGGTCAAAAACTAATTTCAGACCAATAGGTAAATGATGACTTTAAATAAGTTTAGGTGGAAAGAGAGTGGATTTTTTTACAGCCTGCTTTATATCTTTTTACAAAAATATGTTAAAACTGATTTAAAAAAAATTATAAGCCTAAACTCAGGTAACATAAAGGAGTTGTTTAATGTCGCATTCAGGCTGTTGACAATTTGACAATAGAAATCTGTGTGCAGTCATACAGTATGTCCAGGACCTCCTGTTCGGCATCCTGCAGACTGGCGTGGGCTGTGTTACCCTCCTGCCATAGGAACTCCCTGGTACGAAGGAACGGCTGCGGGGGTTTGAACTCCCACCTCTATGTACATAATATTTGGTGGACTCACCTAGTATGTCCAGGACCTCTTGTTCGGCGTCCTGCAGACTGGCGTGGGCCGTGTGACCCTCCTGCCACAGGAACTCTCTGGTACGAAGGAACGGCTGCGGGTGTTTGAACTCCCACCTCTATGTACACAACATTTGTATTTTTAAATAAACTTATTATGTGGAAATCAAGTTGTATACGTTTAGTTTCTAAATTAAGTTTAACAAATTTGTGCTCTTTCATATTGAGTTGTTCCCATCAATTTTTTATTAGAAAGTTCATAAAAAGTAACAGATATATACAATAACTACAATATAAATCAATATATGTATATAATTGACAAACACGGGCAAAGTACAGCCACAAGACAAAGCTCTGCTACAAAAGATTCCTACAATGCTGAACAACTTATTAACTGATAGTATATAATGACATGATTAACCCTGCAATTAAATTATTTGGCTTAAGGAGTCTACTGTGTAATGATGTTTCCAATGTCTTTATCAAAAGAGTAATAACTTAACAATTAATGCAACACGGAAATGGTTAGTATGTTTGGTATTGAGGCAGCCTTAGTTGTCTGCATTGCATAACACAAGAGCTTATTAGTGAATTTCCTATGGAAAGTGAACTATTAGCATGACCCGCACGGTGAAACTTAAGCCCGGGACCACCATAGAAGTTCCTAACGTGACCCCCTAAACACGTTTTGGGGGGTCGCCCAAAATTTTATATATATATGTGTGTATGCACTCTAGCGGTCACATTTTTGTCCGATTTACTTCAAATTTGGTAGGGACGTTCCTGTCTATAATCTGTTGGACAAGTTCGTTGGGCAAAACAATCGGAAAACTCTATACCCATTTTTTGGGGATTAATCTTTCAAATTTCGAGTTTTTGGGCCCAAAAAGGGTCAGAAAAGCCCCAGATGTAAAATTAATGCATTTAAAAAGATGGGAATTAGAGAGGCAAAAGTTTTAAGCCCTCTCTCGTCATTCTAGCATACATATTTACCGAGTTAAAAAAAAAAAAAAATGTGTATTGAAAAAAATGTGTATTGACCAAATACAGTACGTTGTCTTATGGGGGTTTTACATTAGAAAAGCCCGTTATTCATTTGTTGGTGTACTTTTAACATCTCCAGCAACCTCACGCCTACTTTAAAGCCTGACTGGACCTTCTCCTAACCTTATAATGCACACAATTGTATTCCCAGCATTGCAGGTACAGTAGAAGTCCGATTATCCGAGCTAAACGGGACCGAGACTACCTCGGATAATCAAAAACTCGGATAACACGGCGGTAAAAATTATAGGTTATAATTAGACAAAAATCGTATTGAAACTGGAGAATACGGTTTATTAATACAGTAATATGTGATTTATGATTAAATAAACTTTTTTAATACTCTCCCCTTTATCCAATCTCTTAATTGCATTATATTTTGTTTCCAAAGAAACCACAACTCTTTTACGTTTACCACTCATATTTGTGAAACAACACACTGCTTGAAAACGGGACTGAAGCGCATGGTTAATCAGTTCGTCGTAGACTGAGACAATGGCGCGAACTGCAAACTAAAGATGGGTGTTATTTAACATAACAGGATGAATAACAGTGTTGCGGCTGTGGCAACGTTATCGCGGCAACACGTTGCGGAGAACTCCCTGTTATTCTAATAACGTTTCTACACCCGTTATTAGAGTTGGCAATCGTTATTTAAATAACAGGTTGCCGCAACACGTTATTGGATAGCTGCGTTGTTGTTACAACCGTTGCCGGAAAACAACGATAATTCCCATCTTTAACGCGAACACAGTCGACCGATAAGACTATTGGTCCTAACAACAACCAATAGGAGTAGCTTGTAATACTCGACCTAGCAACCACAGCCGCTACATTTTTCAATCGATTTACGTTTATTTATTTATTTATTTACGATTTATTTCCTATATACAGTACTGTATTTGCCTCGGTTAACCCGGCGGCTCGGATAATCGGACCTCGGATAATCGGACTTCTACTGTAAATGAAACCAGGAGCATCAGAACAGCCAAAAAATCAATGTTTTCAGATTTCAATAAAAATTGGACAAATGTATGTTTTTACACTGATTTTGAGTTTTAAAAGTTTTTATGTGGAAATTCACTTCCCTCGCGTCAGCGTGCTGCGTGCAAACTCGTTTTAATTAATGAAAGTTTAATAATGATGCCTATTTCTGTGGTCTGAGAGGTGGCAAAGTGACTTAATAGAAGAGTGGATGGAATCAAAATATTCGTTACAGAGTGAGTGGTTTTCCGACAACAGTATTTAACATACATATACAAATATTTTATTGTGAGTTTTATATAATGTTGAAACTTGAGAAAATTAGTTATAATTTTACAATATTTTAGAAATTGTTCTCCCCTAGTCTGACAATCTCCTCACTATTATCAACCTTCCAAGATTCATGATAATTATTATCACATTACATTCTTACATATTATAAAATATACAATGACATTTGTAAAAGAACATGGGACTTGTCATATGTCCTTAAAAAAGAAACTAAACGTAGGATATAATACAAAATTTCCTCTGTTGTTGGCCAAACCAGACCATCACTCTGACAGTTCGCTGACAGTTTTAAGTTTTGAAACATCGGTTTTTCATTTGAAACTACATAACCTAAAAATTAAAACTCGCCAATTTTAACATGTATTTTCGATCAAAATAATACTGAAAATCAAAGCTAGGTCTTTTTGAGATAGTTTGGTCAGCTTACCACAACATTGTTCCACTGGTTGAGCTTGATGGGCAGATCCCTGTGTGACTGGACCCACTTGGCGTAGGCCGGGTACATGACAGTCTCGCTGGTGGGTCTGATGGCGATGGGCTCGGCTAGCTCAGAGTCTCCTGACTTGGTCACCCACGCCACCTGACAACCCACAACACTGGCAGAACATCCGCAAACAACACATGCGAATAATAAACAATTAGAAAATAAAATTAAGAACTCTTGAAAAATCATTTTAATGTATATCTAACACCAACCTTATGCTGCAAAGCATCATTAATTTATAACCCAACGATTACCAAAATATTAGTGAAAACATAACAATTCTACATTAAAAAAAAAACAAAAAAAAACCGTTAATAAATAGGAAAGGGAAAGGAAAATAAGGTTATTTACTTAACTCTCTCAATGTGAACGTAACATAGGTATTCAATGATTTTTCAAGAGCACTCAAGTTAATTTACTTATTGTATAGACAAGCTGTCGCTTTAATTATATAACCTCTAGGCAACTAGACCAACAAAAAATAACAGTTAGATAATCAGTAAGTAAAAGAAACAACTTTCTTAAAACTATGTATCTTATTTAACTTAAACCTTAATAATAATGATTTTTAACAGCATTTAATTGTGTAGGTAAATAAAAAAAATCACACTGGAACAATTAATAGAAAAATGATAATGTCATCCTGGTATAGGTGGGCCGTGGTGCAACATTTGGGCCCTCAACAGCTCATGGAATGGTTCCATGATAGAAGGCCCAATGGGTTAAAGAACTCAAATGTTAATTATTTTTATGTGACAATAAAAAAAATACTACTACATAAAGATATAATACTCCATTTCAGAGTTTCTACATGATATGAATCTGGTCTCTTTACAAGGTATATATATATATATATATATATATATATATATATATATATATATATATATTGGATCCATTACTTGATTTACACTTTAAGATATATTGTACATGTAAGTGTGACACAGCACCAGCCGTGCTCATGAGCATTATGTAGCATTTTGTGGTAATAAAGAATTTGAATTATTAAGAATAGAAAGAACTTTTAATTTACATATTTTTGCAGTACTTATTTACAAACAGCATAAAACCAACTGACCTCTGGAGCAAAGTCAGACACGTGGGTTTTCTCCTTCTCGAGGACGGCTCTAGACACGAAGATGGGGAAGTAACAGTTCTTGACGCCGTGGCGCTTGATGCCAGCGTCCAGCCAGTCGCGAATGTGCTCCCAGATGCTGAAGGCCCAGGGTCGCAGGATGTAACAGCCACTCACGTCGTAGTACTCTATCAGCTCTCCCTTGGTGATCACCTGCACATACGTGTAATGTGAATAGTACAAAGTCATTTAACAGAGAACAGCAGAGCAGACAAAATCTGTGTTGGTAAATCTATGAGTGGTCTATGCCAATTCAACGGTAAATAGTGGAAACAACAAGAATACATCACAGCAGGTGGTTAGTCGTTAGTAAGCTTCTCCATTGCGGTAAGCTTCTCCTTCACCGTAGTTTCTTAACTGTTTTACTCAGAGGAGTACGGGTGTTTAGAAAGGCTGGGTTATGTAGAATCCTATGGGGATACTTCTGCCTGTATACTTCTCCCTGTCATTTTGTGCTGGCAACTGGAAAGGAGTGGAAGCTTTCCCTTTACCACGCTAGATTGCCATTAAACTCCTTTACTGGGATTAATTCTTAGTATAGACAAAGCGAAAGGACAATGAAGATTGGTAAGGTATGTAGGATAGGTTTGGCCATTAATAGGGAATCCAATCCCAGATGATATTTTCAATCCCGGGATTTCGGGATTACGTTGATAAATCTCGGGATTAACATTAATTTGCGTACAAATAACAATGACAAGTTTATTTTTTGTTTTTCATGTTTAAAATTAATAAGTTATAACATTATAATCTATCTAGACAATTTTGTACATATTTGGAACCTATTTAATCAGATAACTACAACGAAACATTATTGATTACATTATTTATAATGTTAAGAAATTAGTTTTTGTATTATTATGGCCCAGGATCACTTTTTGAATACTTAAACGGTTTAAATTATCTTTTTCCGTCAATGATCCTATTCGACCTCAATATAGGCACGCAACCGCCCACGCCGCGTCGTCGTGATTTTGTTTGGCCAAACAAAAATGAAAATGTGCAGTTTTTTAATTCTTTGTTATTTCGTGTGACTGTGTCATGTTTGTTTAGTGCATTGTGTTTTTAAAACTCGACGATCTCTTGTAAGTGAATGACATACATAATTGTAGCCTGAAGATGAGGTCATAAACAACCTCCAAACCGGTCGCCTATATTGAGGACGAATAGGATTACTATGACGGAAAAAGTAATTTAAACCATTTGTCACAATTACCTATGCATGCAGTACAGATTGTATTTTCAAATGTCTGTCAGTTGCCATTTTAAATTCTTAAACTACGAACACACCTTAGCCCCTAACGCAATACTACTGCTCAGTAGATATTTGTTTGGCCAACTATAAATTTGTTTGGGATTAACAAAATGAAGGTGCAGCATCATGACCATTCTCCGCTGGAAGATAGCTTTGTAAATCATGAAACTTGAATACACTTTCAAATTCACAGTTTCCTTGCAAATTGGGTGGGTTTATTTATAGAATGCTGGTGTTAGAATGGTGTAATCTTAAACATATTTATGTCAATAATTTAAAGTTTTACTGTAAATATATCATTAATTGTTTTACCTGAGAATACCAATCTGGCAAATTTTCTTCTTTCTTCGCCTCAAGCCCAAGACGTGTTTGTTTCTTAAGGCCTCCTGTATTAGCATCGTCTACCTGAAAATTACAGATTGTGTAAACAAATGACAATCATTCAGAGTACCAACTTTGTAACATACCTTAAATAACTACAAAATAAACGAGATTGCACGCGGCACGCTGATGTGAGGAAAGTGAATTTCCGCATTAAAACCTTTAAAAAAATCTAATAAATGGTTTAAAACAACAATGGTAACTTTTTTTGGAAAATTGAAAAATGTTATTTTTGGCTGTTCTGATGCTCCTAGTTTTATTTAAATTGACATTAGGATGGCAATGTTGTACATTATAGGGTTAGGAGGAGGTATATTGTAGTCAGAATAACAAGTTGGTATAGGGGTATTGGGGGTGATAAAACTTCATCAAGATATGAAAAACAGCCTTTTCCAGTGTAAAATCTCCATAAGACAACATACTGTGTTAATACAAATAACATTTTTGTTAATAACTTGGTACATAATTATGCTAGAATGATGAGGGAGGGCTTAAAATTTTTGGTATTTTACGTACAATAATTTAATTTACATTAATAATACATTCGGGACTTTTCTGACCCTTTTTGAGCCAAAAAACTCAAATTTGAAAAATTAAAATCCCCTAAAAAGGTGGTTAGAGTTGTCCGATTGTTTTGCCCAACGAACTTGTCCAACTGTTTACAGACCTACCAATTTTCAAGTAAATTGGGCAAAAATTGCGACCGCTAGAGTGTGAACATATATATATAAAGTTATTAGCGACACCTCAAAACATGTTCAAGGGGTCACATTAGGAACTTATATGGTGGTCCCGGGCTTAAGTTTCACCGTTCGGGTCATGCTAATAGTTCACTTTTCCATGGGAAATTCGCAAATAAATTGTTGTACAGGCATCAGGTAAATTTGACTTTGTTAGAAAGATTGTCCTTTACAGATGAGACATATCAATCTTATTTTCAACCATTGGTATTTTGGGTGCATCTGGAATCAATTTCAGGTATTCTAATAATATAATAAAGCTGTATCTGAATATGTTTTTGTTTGTCTGTTGCCTTTATCACACACAAACTGCTTTTGAAGTTACCTTAATTAGAACAGATGATTACTTAAGCAGATATTTCACGAATAATCTAAAAGTACGCTACAGAATGAGCACATACATTAACATTCGGGTGCAGCAGCTAGGAGTAATCATTTCATAATTTGTGTTAATTGTAAAGTTTAGTTAAGTGAGTGTTCACCATGAGGGAAGTATCTACTATAAAATGATTAGTACCTCAGGTGTTTTTTCTTTTGCCTTTTCTTTCTTTGGTGCAGGAGGCTGTTTCTCTTTTTTGGCACTGGGAGCTCGCTTAGGCGCTGGAAATTCCTTTCCTGCCACTTTCTTGTACTCTTCTTTCAGTGCAAGCAGTTGTGCCACTGCTTGATCTATTGCTGCCTGTAAATAATAAAACAATGTTGAGAGTGCATACAAAAATCAGACTTAAATCAACCTTACAGTTATTTTTATTTTGACAGTTTGAAGTTCAACCTCACGTAACTTCATCTTTATATATAATTAAATAAGTATAGATTCTATAAGCGAAATTTTTAAGTCAAAATTGTGGGAGTTTGGCAAATTGCAGGATGATGGGGGACGGCTCAAATTAAAGGTCTTGATCCCAGCCACTCAGGAAAAATAGCAGTATTTCTAAAAAGTTACCAGCGAACGAAAAATAACGTAAAACATCCCCCATAAGAAAAGCATGAGAATTTGAAACAGTCTGCTTTGTTACAAGAAAACATGTGATACAGTGGCTACTTTGTTTACGAACTGACATGTGTTCCTCAATATGTTGTTTTATTTTCCTCGGTATGTAAAGAGAAAAAAATCAGTTAAGGTTACCTAGTTAAGGTAGGGGCTATGGCCCCTTCAAGCCACTAGTTTACTATAATTAACTATAATTATCTGGGGTTTCTTGTTATTACCTTTTTTATCCTTAAGTCTAATGACTTTACAAAATTTGGATAAACATTTCAAATTTTAGAGCAAAGTACTCTGAGCCAATTTTGAAGTTAACATTACTTTTACAATTTAATATAAGAACGCTGTTTATTCAAAACCTGTTAAAATTTAATTATAATTGGAGATTAGTCAAATTTAGAGTGCTTTAGGATTTTATTATCTGTTTTATTTTTGTTCCCACATTATTAATTTATATTACATTTTATTTTATTTGCTGATGAAACTCCTCTCTTGTAATTTAAGAAAAAACACTAACTCATTTGAATAACTTATTAAAGAATGGTTAGAGAAACTGAGTAATTAGTTTGCTGGATGACAAACTAAATAACAACGGTGCCTCCTAGACACAAGCCTCACCTTATCAGCTCCTGAAGTCTTGAGCTGGCGCACAGTGTCGCCTTGCTGGTTGACCTTGGCTGTTATCTCGTCCACAGACATGGTTGTGGCGGGGGAGGGGGCGGGCGGGGCTGCGTCCACCACGTTTTCCTTGGCCGCGGGTTTCTTCTGCTGGGCGGCGGGAGCCGGGGTGCGAGGGAACTCCTTCCCCGTCACTGTCTTGTACTCGGTCTTCAACGCCAGCAGCTGGGCCACAGCCTCATCAACCTTGTCCTGCAGCCACACAATGCTATTGTGCACTTGGTGCGAGAATGACAGAGTTGATGCACTACCAGTAGTTACTAAGATCGAGTAGTCTGAGGGGTGTTTTACGGTTAAAAGTGATTGGAGGTAGCTGAATTCAACATTTTTAACTGTACACACTAGATTTGAGTTAAATTGTAATAATTTATTAATTTACTGTAACAAGATTCACCATAAAAATGCATTACATGAAACGTGTTTGCTGATCCTCACGTGTAATGATTTAGTTAATGACAAACCAAGTGATTTACTTTAAATACTTTGAAAAGCCCATGTTTACACTACTCTAAAAATTTAATTAATCAACGTACTGAATCGTAAACCCAAAAAAATCTATTCCTCTTAGTTATCATAATTTAATTAGTGAAAGGATTTGTAAAAAAGTTCCTGAGATAAATAAATAAAAATATTGAAGCTCATTACAATACATCAGTCCCAGATTGTTTCTATTCTTGATTAATGAATTAATTATACCTAGTTGTCCTGTTGCCCGAATCCGAGCAAGTTTGTACCCAATAAAAGGTTACTTCAATTGTAAACAAACATAAAAAACATCTGATATTAAAATGGATGATAACATCTGAGTATAATGCTGATAACGTACTTTCAATCAACACTTAGTTTAGACTTCCGCCGTCGGATAGTGCCACTGGTCCGAAAATTCAGCCCTTAACTGTTTATAGGTGATGCCCTTTATTAAAATTCTGAGACTTGTTGGCAATCTATGTAAAAATACCTTTCATTTGACACCTCACACGTTAAAATCCGTCCAGCCGTCATCGAGTTATGACTGTGAAGAAAAAACCCCTGGCGTATTAATATAGGTATTTAGGATTTACAAAGCAATGCTAAACGAATTTGGAATAATATACTGCTTAAGAAAAATAAATAAATACTAGAGACGATTACGATTTTCTAGCAACAAATGATATAACATTTAATTTGGTAAGAGAAAATGTTTAATTAAATATCATAATTATTGTTATAACTCTGAATTTGATCAAAATATATGTAAAATGTGTGTAATATACATATTTAACCTACATATATTTATACATGTTATCAGTTTATATTTATAAATCACGAACACTGTTAGGCCTACATTAAAAAAACAATTGTTAATGTTAGGCTTGAATATAAAACTTTACCTATGGTATAAGGTATAATATTACAAATGACAATGCGCTAGTATTTTGTACTTTGAACTGCATACGTTTTGTGCAATAAAGTTATGATTTTATGATTTGACCACATAAACTGATTCAAAAATAGATATATACTGTAATTTAAAATTAAAATTACAGTAGTCAAATTGTTTCAGTAATTATATTTTATATATCATTTTAGAATGTTATTTGTTTATTTCATTGGTTTTGTTCATCAGAATTTTCAATTGTATAAATGACGGAATTGGGATAAAATTCTCGACCTTAATGATGACAATATTGTTTTCTGATCTATTCACATATTTTTTCATATAATGTATAACCCTGGTAAATTTATTCAAGTACAAATATGACTTGTATTGTGTAAACTAAAATAGAAAAAAATCATTCATCATAATTTAATTGCAGTAAGTGTTAAGAAATAAATTACTGATAACAATGTAAATCAGTGATAAGCCCAGATAAAGTGTTCGTCTCTTCTGTCTGTGAAGAATCTTTACAATTTGTGCTTCAGTAAGTGTATTTAAACTTTTCCAGATATTAACTAAATATTATCTTCAAACGGTAAGGTTGAGAAAATGTTTAAGGGGAATGAACAAATTTGGAATGTTAGCAATAGCATTATTATTGTGTGTTTAGGTTTCTTAGTTTTGGAATATCACATATATGAACACATGAAAAATATAAACCAATAAACTCATAATCGTATATTAGCTTCAATAATCTCACAAAATATTCATGTAATCAGTTCTGAGCTATTAATTTCCGTGTTCAAAAGTTATGATGAAGTGTAAATCACATAGTGTGTATAATGTATATGGTGGAAGTGTTAATTCAAAACAAACCAGAATGTAACACAACATTTACCTTGGGTGCACCCGATGTTTTCAGCTGCCTCACCAGGTCTCCTTGCTGGGACACTTTAGCAATCAACACCTCGGCAGCTCCCTGGGTCTCAGGGGCACTGTTCTTCACATTCGTTGCTGGTGCTGTTTCTTGAGGCTTCCACTCATTTCCAGTTATACTCTTGAACTCCTTTTTAAGATCCAAGAGTGCTTGCACTTCTTTGCTGAGGATCTCTTTGCCAGCCTTCTCACTCTTGAGCTGTCTCACTTTGTTACCTTGAGCAATAATCTTCTGGTTGAGAGATTCAATATCTTTGTTATCAGCGGATATGTTATCAACAGCGGGTTTCGGGATCTGAGCCTGAGGGCTCCAGTCTTGGCCAGTCACTTTCTTGAATTCAGCCTTCAAATTTAACAAGA
Source organism: Allygus modestus (assembly GCA_963675035.1). Taxonomy (NCBI): domain Eukaryota; kingdom Metazoa; phylum Arthropoda; class Insecta; order Hemiptera; family Cicadellidae; genus Allygus; species Allygus modestus. Next base: position 96,284,010 of record OY776111.1, on the reverse strand, counting down.
CGTTTACTTCTGAAGTGACCGCATCTTTGGCGGCTTTCTCACTTTTCAACTTCCGCACCTTTTCTCCCTGAGCCGTGATCTGTTGGTGAAGCGAACTCGCATCACCTGCAGGAGGGTTCTCTGGTTGCTGTTGTTTCAAGTCCAATAAAGATTTGGCTTCCTTGAGAGCCTGCAGCTTCTTCACCTCTGCATCAATGGTAGCCTGAAAAAAAAACAAAGCTAGACTGCTATTTAAACATAGTAAAAACTACATATAGAAAATAATTTTAATGTATAAAATTCTTTTAAGTCGATAACTTTGAACAGTTAAAATAGTGACTGTGAAGTCTAGAACACAGAAACCCATATTAATGTGGTGATTCAGCAGTATGCAATATGTTTTCTTAAAGTGATAATTACTGGTAGGAAATAAACAGCCATAAACATAACAAAGAAAATACACATAATTAGGAAGAAAATAGAAAATGTGACCCTAATTTTAGAACTTAACAATTATTTTAATTCTTATCAGTGAAATAATGATAATGATTCACACATAAATGTAGGACAGTCTACTACAGGAGATAGGTGATAAGTTAATGAATGAATTACATGATTTGTCTTTAATGTTAAAAGAATCCAAATTAATACTATCACTTTAATGTAAATGAGAAATTCATTATTTGTGCAAAACTATTTTTACATTCCTTATATTTTAATTATTTATAAAAAATTAAATATACAAACATTATTACCAAGCAAAAGAACAATCTTCTTTTTACCATACACATTTAGCTTGTTTATTGTGCTCTAATTTTTGTACTTTAAAAAACCAGTAGCTATTAATAAAGTTAATTACTAATAAACATTGATACCTCAGTAATATAAATCTCAGTTATCCTTTATATTTATAACACCTTTAACTTTAAAATATTTTATAAGTAGCGGTAACATCTTAACGAATAAAATCAACACTTTATTACTTAACCCTTTAAGTGCTATGGACCGATATATTGTCTTTTAAATCTGTTATCAATACACACTGTTACTGCTTCATAAGCAATTGTACCGTTAGGCGCTCAGTCTGCAGTCTGAGTCTGACATATGGTGAAACCTGGTAGACACAAACTGAACTACCTCGTCCAGTGACTAGCTCTAATACCACCTGGTTCGCTACAGCTGCTAGTCTGATCAGTGGCTGTACAGTCTAAGGCGTTACCTTCTCGGCTGGGGGTAACCCTTGGATCAAGGGTTCGAATCCCGTCACAGTCGGTGGTTTTTATGTGCAACTCATAGAGAGTTCACCTGTCTGTGGCAGAGTTGAAGGGGAGGGCGGACCTTAGGCAAAAGGTGGACGGCTCAGGTCCAAGCTGACGGGATGGATGGATTCTTTGTGAGTTGCAGATCTGATCAGGTGTTTTGCTACTTTTTACCTATCCTTAACTGTGTGTGTATCCAGCGGAAGCACCTTTTTATTAATTTTAACTGTTCAGGCGTTAAAGACATTTAAAAATTAACAAAACATCACAGATTCAACTACTCCTTTCAAAAGCTTAGCACTCAAAGGGTTAATATTGTTGAGTAACAATAATCTGATACAACTTAAAAGATAAATTCATTTTACAACCAAATTCCACGAAAAATAGGCTGACAAAGCTATTCTTTATCATACCTCAATAAATATTGTTTGTACATTATTTTATGACACCTTGAAAGACTGCTATAAATTATACTTCTGATATCACAAATCTGATGTTGTTAACAAAGATTAGGCATTAAAAGAGTGATCAAAGACCACCCTCAGGTTACTGCTACACCGGCTCTGCTGCGGGGGGGGGGGGGGGGGTATGATAAGAGTGGTGCAGGGTGCCCGCTCCTCTACACCAGGCACAGCAATCACAAACACACAGTTCCAAGATACTAACCATAAAATAAAATTTCACTTTGAATGTTTAAATGTAGTGTAAGACTGTACAGTGTAAGAAATAAGGGCACAATATAAAAGAAAAACAAATCCCCTAACAGTATTGCTAAAAACTAGGAATGAGTCAATTCTCGATACCAACGATTCTTGGACATTGGTATCGGTATCGAGATTCATTCGTTTAATGTCGATACCGATACCATCGATACCCCCGCTGTTTACCCGCGCTACGAAGTGCACGGTAAGAGATACTTCCGCCGTTTACCCGCGCTACAAAAGGCACGAGGAGTGTTTGGGTCGCCGAAAAAAATCTTACCTTGTAGATAAGGAAGGAAGAGTGATGGGAGGAGAGGGGTGGGGTCCGGTTGAAAGCAATAAATCAGTCGGCTGACCAACATTATTTCTTTGAGTCATTATCTTACAACCAAGTTTTTCCCCATTATGAATTTATAATAAATAGTTGTTGTTTTTCTAAATTACTATAGGACACTAGTGAAATTAACATTAAATTATTAACAAATTGTATTAATAATTAATTACAAAGTACTACTAAATAATTTTAAACGGTTACAAAAATTTTTAACTGTTTTTAACAATAGGTTTAACAACTATAGGTACTGAAAAATCGTAATTGTTAATGGTATCGGTATCGAGAATCGATAAATTTTGGTATCGAATCATCCCTACTAAAAACTATAACTTTGGCTGTGGAATTCACATTTTTAACATGTTTTTATTAAAGTTTTCTAATTTAATTTTGAATGTGTGTTTAATCAATTAAATCTCTTATAAACATCTTAGCGTTTCTGTTAATTGTTACATTTGATTCTGTCGTGTTGCATTGCAAGACTGTTACTGAGTGTTCGATGCCCCCCTTCCCTCCCCCCTCCTCCCACGTTTCTGCCCCGTACCTTGGGAGCCTTCTCCGCCTTGAGCCGCCGCACACGGTCCGCCTGCTCCTGCACCTGCTGGTCTATGGTCGCCGGGTCCACAGGCAACGCTGGGCTCACCTCCTCCACTGGAGACTTCTCTGCTGACTTGCCCTTGGCCGACGATGCCTTCTGTTGAACAAAATATAAGCTATGAGCTATCTACTCTTGTTTTCAAAACATGGTAAACTTCGTAGATATCAGTGGGTATCGTACACAGTAACAATGTAAGGTTGATGTTTCAAGGTACATCATATTCACACTTAAACTCGACTTAATACCACAGCAGTTCACAGTTTCACAGTAGTTTACCGCTTTATACCATATACAGAATCTGCGGTTCGGTTCAAATCGACTACAGTTTAGTCCAGTTTGTCGTGGTTTTAAAAATATCTGGCAGGATCTGCATATTCTTGGGTTTTGGTTGTATGCAATGTGGCTGCTGCCAATTGGGTGAGCTAAATGGAAACTATGTTCTCAAACTTCAATACACAGTTCAACAGCTTTTTGTATAAAAGTTTCGTCATCTGGCCGAATTCTGGTTATGGAGTAGCAGCTAATGTAAATCATTAGCCGAGTCAAATAAACACACACTCTACTTTTATTGTTAGTGTTATTACTATTATGAAGCATGAAACTAACTTATTAATTATTTCTAAAAAATGCACCTTCAGTGAATCAAAATTTACTAATTTTCTATGACATTTTATTCATTCTCCATTAGTTAGAACTAAGTTTGTAGGTTTGCTGCAACATAAACCACAAAAATGGGGTTCTTATCCAAATACAGTATCAATGGGCCACAACCACATACAAATTTTATCAACTTATTTTCCAAATTAAGCGAGATAAACAATCTACTTTTCCTCCATAACAACAAAATTTGACGATATCCTGTGTACCTTGGAAATTTTTGCGAAGGGTTGACATAGAACAAAAATTACAACACCAAATTATTGTTTTGTATCTTTCAAATTTTGGTTCCAACACTGGAGGCAGCTTATCTCAGGTGTCATAAGTGTAGTATATAATCCATGTAAATGAGGGTCTTGCTAGCCTAAAGGTTAAATACACATCTTGAATTTTGGTGCAAGAGGTCATGGGTTTGATTCCAAGAATCAAGAACTTTGTCATATAAACATTCAAGAATGCATCGACATCCTCACAATAAGTAAAAAAAGGAACTATACATATTACATATTATATAAAGATACAAAAAATATAAAAATAATTAAAATTATACATATACATTTAACAAGGCTCGAGTTCAGGTACAATATTAGTATATAAAGGTACAATAAATTTCAGTCTTCAGAATTCACAAATAATTGTTCCAATCAATTTCAAAAAAATCATTTACATTATCCAAACATTCAGTTAAAACAGTATAAACTTAATCTTGTTCTTAAAGGCTAAAATAGTTAACTTTTTAAATTTTTCAGGAACTGAATTACAAAGTTTAGTTGACATATACAAAACATTCTTTTGAGAACTACTATAGCACAGTTGGTGAACTCTCAGGTTATTTCTATTCTGTGTGCTGTACTGATGTACATGGCTATTTAATGTAAGCTGTTCAACATTACCTGGAGTGCCACATGACAGAGAGGTTTGGACTGTTAAACACACTTTGTGGCACAAATGGCATAAGCATGGACAAATACAAACTTTTAAAACGGATCCTTTATGCAGCCACTTTATTTATGAACAAATAGTCATGATCGATTTAACATGATATATTTGTAGGTGGGTAAATAACAAGATATAACATTTTAAATCCTCTAAGCAGGCCGACATTGCATTTTCCAAGCAATAATACACGTTTTACTCCATACATTATGTCAGAAACAATTAATAACAAATTACTGAGACCAAAACTTAAAAGTATCTTAGCAGTAAATTTGATTATTTATTTTCTAACGGCATTAGCCAGTTTTTACAAGGGAATTACCCAAGAATGTATTAATTCAACAATACAAATCATAACAATAACGCATGCACCAAGATAGTGGAAATAAAATAGTTAGTTGGATAAAATTAATTCTTTTGCTGCGGGAGAAGAGTGTAATATATTTCACTAATCAACAAGTTATTATAGTTTGAGATTTTTAATTCAACTTATCATTTTCAATTACCTCGCGAGGTCGCCCTTCCACAACATATGCTAAACACCCTAGCCGTCAGGTGTAGTGGTACTTCACACAACCACACGATGCACGCACGCGCGACGGGACACAACTACAACGTGTCACATTCACTTTCACTCTCCCTCTCTCTCTCTCGCCTGAGCCAGAAACCGGTTTTGTCGACCTGCACAATTTTCGGCAACCAATTCAAACTACGGTGTCGGCAGAACTCTTGCCGATACTGACATTTTATCTAAGACAGTTGTAGAACTGAATAGAAAACAAAGGTAATAATTATTTATTATAACATATACATATAACTGTTATCTTTGTCAAATTTGTTGTTTACTGAATTAAAACGGCAATTCTGTAGAGGAAGGAAACTTAGTATAGGACAGGAATTTTGAAAGTCAGAGAATTCCCCTTTCCCACTATGAATCAAAAGGAGCCTTAAATGCTATAGTAGCTTCGCAACTATCTAAAACGTAACACCCAAATAAAAACTACTTCACCGTGTTAAAATAAATATAGATTAATGAATTATATGATGACCGTGATTGATAATGGCCATGATTTAATATTACAAGAGTCTAGGTTAGCTTTGACACAACCACACGCACATTTAAGAAATAATTACAATTTAGGCTATCTTTTTCGAAAAAAAACTCCATTTAAAGGCCTAAACAAGAAAACATTTTTGATTTTACAATTACGGAGCTAGCAAAGCGGGAGCACCGATGGAGGTCAGGTCAAGTCCCCTCGCACGCACGCACACCCTCGCACTCTCCACGGGCGCAAGGGATTAGGACCGCCCTTCCTTCCAACAGTATGAGTCACCTAGTGTGCTTCAGTCCATCAACCATTAATTTTGTGTAGACATCATTCTATTTCAAAATTATCGTGTAAAAATCATGAAGAATTATACCAAGAATAGTATGAATATTTTCTCTAATAGCAGACCTCAAACACAATTAAATGATAGTTAACGAAGTACTGGGTAATATGATTCATAAGCGTAGTCAAACGTTGTTTGTTATCATTTTTCTTGTTATAATGCGAAGAGTTAAAAATACTAAACAGGTCAAAATACAATTATAAATAAAATAAAATTTGGATATAAAATGTCAATATTTGGATCGGTCGTGAAGCGGAAACACGGCCGGTCCTAATCCCCTGCGCTTGTTGTGTGAGGTCTGCGTGCGTGTGTGTGGGTGGGAGTGAACAACCTGGACTCCATCGGTGCTCCCGCTTTGCTATTACTAATAAACTACGAACAAGGAACAAGTAGAGTATTTTTAATCATACCACTCGTTTTTTGTTCAAATAAAAAAAAAATCATAACAAAAAAATATAACCACCTTATAAATAATAACATATTCATCCAAGGGATACCAAAATGTAAGAGACATGGTCATTGAAACAACCAGGGTCACAAAATTTGCATTACAAACGCAACGCATCAAAATAAAGACTAGCGAACCTCAAAGTACCAAAATCCATTTCTAGTAAAATAAAAAAATGTACAAGATACAAGAAAAGTGCAACGTGTCACGTTTCTACTCGGCCATGATATAGATCAAACAATTAGTGCAGGCCCTTTTTCGTAACTTGCGTGTTATAGTAAATGTCCGAGATGACATTTTTGTATAAAGAATACCCAAGGTTGTTTTATAGGTTAAGGAGTTTTTTACCCTAAAAGGATTCTAGAAAATAATGTTTATTTTCCTGGATGCAATCGAGATTCATTCTATACGGCTGTCAACTGTTGGGGTTAGGGCCTATATCTATATCGCGCGGCCGACCGTTCACCCGCTTACAGTCAGTATAGCGTTGGGGTTAGGGCCTATATCTATATCGCGCGGCCGACCGTTCACCCGCTTATGGTCAGTATAGCGTTGGGGTTAGGGCCTATATCTATATCGCGCGGCCGACCGTTTACCCGCTTATAGTCAGTATAGCGTTGAGGTTAGGACCTATATCTATATCGCGCGGCCGACCGTTCACCCGCTTATAGTCAGTATAGCGTTGGGGTTAGGGCCTATAACTATATCGCGCGGCCGACCGTTCACCCGCTTATAGTCAGTATAGCGTTGTCAAATCTGTACGGGCAAGATGGGCTCTACAGTGCAAGGGCTGAGTCATGTCACGAACTTGGTTTTTTACAGTTTATGATTTTGTCCATTCCCTATGAATTAATAATTGTAGTTTCTTTATTTGAAAGGTAGTTATGGTAAATAATTGGAACACGAACTTACTGCTTGTACCGACATCTAAGTTTATTCTTTAATTTACTTAACGTCAACAATACTCCACACATAACTGACGCTCACTGGGGCGAATAATGAACTCAGTACACGGCCGACTACAATTAAATTGTCGTGATATTATGTTATCGTTCCTTATCAGTGTTATCTGGACGCCGTACTGATAAGCGATTGCACTATGTTTCACAACTGTACGGAATGCGAGAATCTTCAAGTAGCAGCAAACACGTCCTAAAAAGATAAGCGTTCCTTCTTAAACTATCCATAATATTATTAAACAACCTTAGTAATAACAAGTTGTTCATAATTTTATTTCATACTCAAAAGTACTAAATAGCAAACAACGAGCGTGCACCACAGACACATGCAAGTCGCCACCCTATTGGAATCTGGATATACGATAATGGAATTTAACTGAGGACATTTGATTGAAAAAGTAATAGCAACTTAATTTAGCTGCACATTAATAAAAGATTAATATAATTAAGATTAAACCAAAAACCATTACAATTTTTATCATGATCGCGAATTAGGCGAATAGTTACTCCATTTATAAAATTTAAATTGTAGTCCACAAATCCCCCCAAAAAACATTTTTAGCAACTACTGCATAAACAATATTCCTCTGCCAGAAAGTAATACTATGTATTAGAGAAAAAGATCAAATACAGAGGAAAGAAAACCTGAGCTTTATTTTAAAATTTACATAGAAAAACGAATGCTCAATTTTTTAAATAATGCAAAAATGTGATAAATCAATAAACAAATCACTTGCATGCATTATGCAATGCATTTTAATATTTTCCAAGTAGATCATTATCAATACATTGATTACCTAAAACATAAAACACATTACATAATCTCTTATTACTTAGCCTATTTACATTTGATCCCTGTACAAATTAAAGGATATACCCATTTAATTATAAATTAAGTTCCTAAACAAGTTCCAACCTTCCCTAAGCATTCATCAAATGATAACCCAGACCCCACCAATCCTACTCATTACATATATGCATACAAATCTTCCCAATATAATTCATTCTATAATAAGAACCTTGTTCTCACAATTGACAAGCAAAACTGAACATCTACAATCAAAATATGTCATCGCTTTCTCAAAATTTACAAGTATTTTAATGCGCAATGCAGGGTTTAAGTTTGTTGACTCTACACGCGTATTTAATCCATTTCATCGTCTCGTTGTTACGCAGTCATTACTATACGACGTGTCCCCCAGTGCCAAGTTCAAGGACGCACACAACTGGTGATGACGCCCAGAGCCGTCGCCGTCGTGACTGTCTCTTCTGGCACTTGGCACCCTACAACCCTACAACACTTACCCTACCCTATGTTGTGAATACTACACACTTAGTGAAATGTAGTGTTTGACTGTCATTATTAACTTTACTTGATTCAATTGCAAATCCATTTTCTTTTCTACTCATGTAAAACGTGTAGGCCTACGTGCGGTTGTGTTGTACGTCATGATTACTGACTGAATTAGAGTCTAGGTGTAAATCACAGCAACTGCATTGCAATATTGATTGTTTGTTTGTTTGATTTGTTAAAATCAATCATTAAACAATATGATTTCGTAATTATTTTCCAATTACTTTTTTATATGTAAAATCAAATTTAATTTTGATTACCACGTGATGTCTGTGTGTTGTAAATATTACCGGTACCAAAACATTTCTCTTACGTATAAATAATACTACACATAAAATGTTTATAACATATATACTGTACATAATAACATATAATTTTAGCATAACATAAATTATTATCTATTTTATGTTAAGCCCCATTCTACTATTTTTTATTCGACTTGCGCTACTAAAAATGTAAAAAACACAAGATGGATAGTAATGGTTTTAATTAAAAACATTTACTGAATATAATACACTTTATGATGTGTGTTTTACAGGTCGGAATAGTTTAAACATTTCCCGTTGAAAAACTAGGATGGTCTGCTGTTATACTTTAGCCGCATAAATGAGCGAAGCAACAGTTACAACGTTAAAGCGCGAACAAAGAAGATCTATATGGGGAAGAATGTTACATTTAGTAAACAAACTTAAAATTATGTAAACAAAACAGTGACAGATTTTGACAGCTGTTTATTTAATTTTAATGAAGTCAGTTAAAAACATGTGACATAAACCCAATAAAATATTCCTTCCATTACGGGCGTAACCTAGGAGGAATTTTGCTAATCTCTCTAAACAAAAATCTTCTCCTCGGTATCACCTAGCTACTGGCCAAATTTCATATCAATCGGTAAAGCCATTACACTGTGATGCCGTTACAAAGAAGTGACAAAGTGAGGGAAAGAGAGCTTCGCTCAATAAGAAAGTATTCAAATAATTGTTACGACCTTTTAGCTAAGAAAAATGTCAAGAGTTAATGACATAGTTGTTTTTATAAACAAACTACCTCCTCATACTATCTCACAGATTTCACCTGGGGGCTGTGTACTGGCCTGAGTTTAAACTATGAACTACTAAAAGGGCATATTACTTGCAGGTTACATTATAACTTTAAATTGCATCAGTAATCCATTTTTAAACGGACTTGAAAATGTTTACGACTGTTTCCCTAAAAACAAAAATTTCACTATTTTAGGAGCTATAAATATAAATCACCTAGGCAGTAACACAGTTTCCAACATATATTTGATTTCTAGAGTAGCATGATACTAGTTGTTACAATTATTAAACATGATACAATAAACTACATTTTACAACAAAATATATTCACACTTGACTTGCACTTAAATACCAGATGGTAAATATGCAATATAGAATATACATACGGGGTAATTCAAACAGGGCACTTGGTTCTATTTTATTTTTATTTCACATGAATAACAATTTGAAACTACATTTAAATGGAAAAATATATTTGTTTGCTGTTGACACACTGATTATTTTGGAACAAAAAGATTGGAATGAAGTTCATTATAGAGCAGTTAATGATCTTAAATTATTATTTAAAAAGTAATTGAATCAAAATATTTTATTCTTGATTATATCAAAACGCAAATTCAAGCTGATTTTATTGAAAAATATCACTGATTATCAAATATGAGATTAAATTATTCAGAGTTGAATTAGCCTTCACAAAAATAATTGCACTTTTAAATAATGAATGAATCTTACAAATAATTAGTAGTAGTGTTTGATCTCTAAAGTGGGTTGATCACATTGAAAATAAGTTAAGGAGGTACGCAGGTTTTTGCATTTAGACAGTAAAATTGAGTACTTAAAGCAAATAAATCAAAGCTAGTATATTTTGTATATGTCCAATTGACAGTTAATATTGGTATTATAGCCTGTGGTGGATCTTTTAAATCATTACTTCAGCCTATAAAAATGTGCCAAAAAGCTTCAGTTATCAACAAATCAACTACACTTTCACAACTGATGCTTTACTCAAACTCATACGATTTTACTCATACAAATTCTGTGTAACTTTCCAGAAATCGACACTGTTTTACTCATAAAAATTGCAAATGCCCTGGGTTACTCATAAACATTGCAACTTTAAGGGCTGAGTGATAATTAAAGTCTAAATACCATAGTTTTTGGCTTAAAATTCTACATTTTGGCGAATTTCCCCTATAGGGAAGAAGCTATTACCGTAGGTCTCATGGTAAGAATCAAGCCCGAGACCATGATAACTTTTTGTTTTGAGGTCCCCAGATGCCAAAAACACTATTCGTTTAAATTTACATATATATGTTATACAATGTTGTTCGATGTTATCCTTATGGAGAATAAATAAAATTTGATATCTCGATTATTTATGAATGTATATTGAAGAAACTTGGTATGTGGCTTCACGTAGTACTGGTATATTGATATTTGCACAAAAAATTAATTTTTTGTTGATTGTCCCCGTAGCAGCAAACCTGCATACTCAGCTCTAATGTTATTTTTATGGAGAATAAGTAAAGTTTTATATATCACTTAATTATGAACATCAATTAATAAAACTTAACATATATAACTTCACCTGGTTATATTGATATATATATAATATATATTGAGTTATATTGATAATTGCACAAACAAATATTTCTTCTCTTTCTTTTTGCAGCAAACGTACGTACTCAGCCCTAATGTTATTCTTACGGAGAATAAATAAAATGCAATAGATCACTTATTTATTTATGTATTTTTATGAAACTTGGTAAGTGGCCTTATGTGGTAGTGAGAAACATAAGCATGCATTGGAAATTCACTGAGTACGCAGGTTTGCTGTGATGGAGGTATTTTAAATATGTAGGCTATTTCAATTAATACAAACTTTTCCATTTTCAAGAAATTAAGCTTTAAAAACTTGAAATTGCCGCTATTTTGAAACGGTTAAAGCTATAAATTCAAGGGGTTCTTGGGGTAAAGGTTTGCCCTAAACTAGTATAATGCACGTGTAAAGTTTCAAATTACTGTAGTACATCCAGCGGTTACTAAGATATGCTGTATTGATTTAAAAACACATTCAGACACACAAGTGGGTAATAGGACCTATGCTTATATAACATTGTTTGTTTGTGTTGACACTAGGAACAAGTTCCAGAAGTTTTCGTAGAGAATTCAGGGATACCTGTATATTCACAAAAAATATTATTAATTGCCAATTATGAACCAACCGATTTAAAAAAGAGATTTTTAATATAGTTTAGAAGTTAGCTCTACACCCAAATATTTATAACCTTTTATTACTTCAACTATTATCTTTATAAAGCCAACTCTAAACTTCCTTTAATTTTCCTCTAGTTCTAAAATGTAACTCTTAACTTATCTCAAAACATCTTCATTCATCATTATCAATATAGATGTTTTGCGATACAGTTAAGTGTTACATTTTAAAATACATGAGAGTACTGATTAAAATACATTTGCATAGTGTCATACAATTTTTACTCTATAATAGTTAAAATTAAATTATGATCCACGTTTGATTTTACAATTCCTCAAAACCACACCGGACTTTACCAATCAATAATTCTTTAGTAATATATATATTTTTAATTTGTTAATGTTGCCAAGTGTCTTCAAATTGTAATAATAAAGGAGTTTAGACAATTTTTAACCTGCATTAGCAGTTTTTTAGTATCAAACTAAATATTGTGATGTTAGATTTGTTTCTAGTATTGTATGAATGTAATTTATAGTCCAATTTGTAGTTAAACATATCAGTTTGTTATAGTAAAACTGTATTGAATGTGTATTGGCTGTTACTGTTCAAATTTACAAAATGATACTTAGCTGAGTCCCTAAATTTCAATTTTATTTTAATTTGTACTGCATTTTTTGTTTTAATAAGAATTGGGTAAAGATTTTCTTTTGTTGCAGACCCAATAGGAGTTGTGTAAGTAGCAGATAATCTTCAAAGTAGGTACTGTATGTTGTATAAAAATTGCATTTGCTTTAAAGCGAAAATCCCTGAGCTAATTTTTAATAAAACTCTACTTTCATGTTCATTCCAATTCAGACTGCAGTCAATCTGTAAACCGACAACATTTGTGCTCCTTTTTCCTAAGAAACTTGAGCAATCTGAATCGTAAGTTCAACTGTCCTTAGGCACTAAGGTGTTTTAAATTACGCATAGTTAGTTTTCTTTCTGTTTGGTTTTAAAATATTAATTTTTAAATAATCTAAAATATTAGACAACTCAACGTGAAACAAGACTTCCAGTTTCATCAATTGATTTTCCTGTCACTTTCAAATTTGAATTGTCGGAGTTGATACATAAAAAGGCTACTTTTAGGATTGTTTTTACAAAGACAGTACAATATTTTTGACATAACACAAAAAAAGAAAAGGGCTCAATATTAAACCCTGTGGAACATCACAATTTACATATAACTTTTCTTAAGGATTTTAATCTGGCATGTAGGATACTTAAACAAACAGCCACCTGTTAGGTAGGTGATTCAAACCATTAAATGAAATGTCATTAAATTCCTAAATATATTTGTAATAAGTAGAAATTGGTTTACACAGTCAACTGCCTTTGACAAATCTATAAATATTCCTACACAAGATCCCTTATCAACTTGATTAAACTACAGATTCCATTAAATGAATTGCAGCAATTATAACTTATCTAATTTACCATAACAACGACCATTATGAGTTGTTGACCATTTATTTGGTTGTGTTCTGATAACTATGACATTCAAGCAGTTACACACTACCTTTTCATACATTTCTTAAATGGTTGGTAGCAATGAAACTGGCAGATAGTTAAATGTCTAATGTGACCAACCAACAAGAAGTGATTTTGTAGTAAAAATGGACTCTTCATGAACTATTGTAATTGTAAAATACCCCCGTCGCAGCAAACCTGCGGACTCAGCGAATTTCCAATGCATAATATTTGTCTGAATTCCACATAAAGCCGCAAACCAAGTTTCATAAAAATATATTCACATATAAGAGATTTTAATTATTCTCCATAAGAATACAATTGGAAATGAGTATGTAGGTTTGCTGAAACAAGGAACAGAAACAATTGGTTTTTATGCAAATATAAATAGAATTTAACTAGGCGAAGCCACATACTAAGTTTTATCGATATTCAATCATAAATAAGCGATATACAGTGGAATCCCTCAAATCCGAACTAATTGGGGCTGAAGCCTGTTCGGATTTCGGGGTGTTCGGATTACCCGGGAAATAATCTTACGTACATATTTCGTCACTGTATTAGCGGTAAACAATGGCTGAGGTTAGACAGGGTAGCCCAGTGGTACTACGAAGGGCAGTGACCTTGACTCGCAGATGTGCGTCCGGTGTTCTGTCATTGTTATTAGGCGAGCGTGTGCTAAAAATATATCACTCCACCCCTACCACTTCCTCTAAAGAGATACTGTATTTATTTTATTTCGTCTATCTAGTGAGCGTTCACCTGCCTAGTTCATTTCCCACCCAGTTTATTTAGTTTTTGTTTTCCTGAGAACGTGTTCGGATTGCCGGGATTTCGGATTTCCGGGGTTCGGATTTGAGAGGTTCCACTGTATGACATTCTAGTTATTCTCCATAAGAATAACATGGGGGCTGAGAAAGCAGGTTTGCTGCAACAAGGAACAGAAAAATGGGTTTTTATATAATTATCAATATAACTCAACCAAGTGAAGCTACATACCAAGTTTTATTAATTTATGTTCATAATTAAAGGACTCAGTACATTTTACTAATTCTCCATAAGAATAACATGGGGCTGAGTACGCAGGTTTGCTGCTACGGGAATAATCAACAAAAAATCAATTTTTTGTGCAAATATTGCAAGTATACCAGTACTACTTGAAGCCACATACCAAGTTTCATCAACATACATTAATAAATAATCGAGATAACAAATTTTATTTATTCTCCATAAGGATAACATTGGACAACGTACTGTGTTTAGCACTTTGAATATCTCTGCAACGGTTGGGCGTAGAATCACAATTTAAACACCAAAATGATTGTTTTGTGGAACTGAACAGATTGGTAAAAGCAAATGTGAAGTTTACATTAAAATAAACTGAGGAAATGCCAAAAACCTTTTTCCCATAAGATTAACATGGGAGATTTTATGAGCAGGTTTTTTTGGATTTTCTCCGCAACCACTTAACCTAGGTTAATAATTCAAAATACTAAATTATTTGTTTTTTTAAGCTCTATAACATGGTCAAAACCAAAATTAAGTTTTTTAAAAATTTTAGGGTGGAAAATTTAAAACCCCCATAAACCCCCCTTCCCATGGTCCGATTTTTCTGGTTTTCGAACTTAAAGTCATGAATGTCATTTTACACAATTGAGCCAAATTTCATCAAAATCGGACGTTTTTACTCAAGTTATCGTGTTAACGGACACATATATATATATATATATATATATATATATATATATATATATTTAGATATATATATACATATATATAAATTTGAACGAATAGTGTTTTTGGCATCTGGGGACCTCAAAACAAAAAGTTATTATGGTCTCGGGCTTAAGTCTTACCATGAGACCTACGGTAATAGCTTCTTCCCTATAGGGGAAATTCGCTAAAAATATTGTAAATAGCTGAATAAAAATCTATGTATCTAAATCTATCCAATAGAAAATCAATCTGAGCAAAAATAGAGTTATTTCACTCAATAGCTGTTAAATAACTCATCTAGGCCTAATAATTGGCTTTTTTATTGTTTTACAGACAGTGAATGATATCCTATACTGAATGAACATGGATTTTCTGTGCTTCATATAAATTAAAAAACATTTTCAAAATTGATGTCAAAGGATTCCTTTTCTTAGATGAAGATAAGGTAAATAAACTAGTAATGGGAGAGTGACAGACAAGGTCAAGCCTATTTCGTTGTCATTTGTCAATCAAAGCCAAAATAAATTGAGCCTGTTCTAAAATCGGAAATGAAAAGTTCCCATTATATTGTCAGCATGATAGTAATTTAAACGTCTAGTAATCTTCAGTGTGTTAAGTTTTTTTGAATATTTGATATTCATTGTTGAGGCACAAATTTGTTCTTTCTCTCTAAAACCCCAAACAGGATCTAAGATCTTAAGCTAATGAAGAGGCTTCTGTGTAAAATGGTAACTTGGAGTGCCATAGTTGGAAGTTGTCAAAGAATGCTTGGAAAATTGAAACAAAGAGTGGGAGCCCTCTCATTTCCACACTTCCAACATTCTTACAATTGGGTCAATCCATACGAAGTGATCCAATAAACATATTTGCGGTTGCTTGACGATTTTAGGTATTGTTTATATTTTTATTGCCAAATGTATTGGAAATACAAAACTGGTTTTATTATATTTTTATGCCGGCCCATTTGTTTTAGGCGACCATTTTTATTTTGCAGCCCATGCCAATTCCGGAGTTTGCAGACGTTAAGTAAATTAATTTTTCTTAGGAATGGATTATGCTGTAAAAACGCAACAAAACCATTCTATTCAGCATTAGGGGCAGTGCATATATTACGTCACACCTCCCCAGGGGGGAGAGGGCGCAGCACATCGTGACACGGGGGATGGGAAGTTAAGACAGGGGGGTGGACGTGTCACGATAAATGGATTTAAACCTATTAAATCGTCAGTGACAGAGGGATGAAATGCTGTACACAGTCCAATACTTAATAAGTAATTAGTGTGACGTGACAGGGGGGAGGGGGAGGGGGTTATGAGCAGTGTAACAGAGCGTGACAAAGAGGGGGGGGCGGGAGTCAAAAAGGGCTGAATATAGCGTGATGTATTTTATGCATGGCCTCTTACCTTCTCTTTAATTTTGTGTCTAAGCATAAAAAGCCTTATTTGTATCCGTACAGGTGAAAATGTTCCTTAAAAGTTTAGTAACGGAATCTAACAAATGCCACATTTTGGAGCCTAAGTTTATGATGTAGAGGTAGCATTTCACGGTTGGTTTTTTAATTACAATTACATATACTTCTGTTTTAAATATAGTAAAAGTCATAACACTAATAAATGTGTACTTTAATTTTTATGATTTTTTTAAAGACTAAAAGTTTGTGATTTTTGTAAAGTTTGAAGAATATTATATCTGGTGTGACATGGGATCAAAATATAATTTTGTACAGAGTCTCCACCTGTATAAGAGAAACTATAGAACAAATGTCAACTTTGGTATTTTACTATGAAAAAAGGTGGATAAGTGGTTGATACGCCAAATACCAATGGGTTTTCTATTAGTTGTTTATTTAAAAATCATGACTTTTTCATGCTAAAATATCAAAATTAAATTGTTTACTGCAGTTTCCTCTTACAAAGGTTTTCCACTCTGTAAAATTATTAGATTTTTATTCCATATCCAATCAAATAAAATAAAATCATTCTTCAAACTTTACGGAAATCACAAATTTTCAATTTCAAAAAAATCATAAAAATGAAAGGACACATTTATCAGTGTTGTGTCTCTAGCTAATAGTGAATACAGAAGTATATGTCAGTGTAATTAAAAAAACCATCCGTGATATACTACCCCTTCATAAACTGGAGTTCCATAAAGTGGTATTTGTTAAATTCCGTTACCAAACTTTGAGGAACATTTTGACCTATAAGGATACAAATAAGGCATTTTATTCTGAGACACAACATTAAAGAGGAGGTAATGCTGAATAAAATGGTTTTTGTTCCATTGTTCCAGCATAATTCATTCCTAAGAAAAATGAGTTTGCGTTAAGGTCATGATGAACAATTTTGGAATTGTTGACACACCCCATCTACTTCTTGCTAACTCACATAATATTGCTTTGGACCTTCCCATCCTGATAAGATAATGCAATGGTCCTGATAAAATAATATAATAATGTTAAGATGGGTTGACAAACATAAATAGTGGCTAGTTAGAGTGCTAGCCTCACAATCTACGGTTCACAAGGCCAGATGATCAATCCTTAGCGAAATCAAAAAAATGTTGTGAAAGTTCAAAACTGCCATTGGTCTATTGGACTATCATTTAATAATGCTGACTAAAAATTAGTCAGTAACAAGGCTCCATGAGACATATCACTTATTCTACACTAATAATTATTCATATTTGCATTAAAAGTTGTGTTGGCGTCTTAAACGGTGAGTAATAATAAATTCACGTTAATAAATTTTGTTCAAACAAATATTTTCAAATTAGATAGCTCCCTTATTTCATTACATGTTGGCCACAAATTACCCAAAACTGTATAAACAAATTTCTGCTAACAGTTGTACTTAACACTAGCTGTTGGACCCAGGGTTTACAACAGTTGTCAGTGCTGCATTTTGGGGGAACATTTTTGAACTAGACCTATCTTAAAAATTATCATACTTTGAGTAATGAAACATTTATATAAACACAATTACAGACCAAGTCATGTTACCAACAATACTTCGGACATACTTCAATATAAAATGTGATAATTTTGAAAAATATGGTTAAAAACAAATATCATAAAATACAATTTTAAACTCACATCTCTAATTGAAGACATATTCACGGAAACTAAACCTTGCAACTCCCAGGTAAAGGAGATACTGGTGCAGTAAAACATACAACAAAATAAGTATGGACATTACACCTGGCTTTACAGAGGAAACCATCTTGGGCTGAACCTGCCACACCTCGCGTCACACTTGGTTGGCCGCGGATAACAACGGAATAACTTGACATTTGCAATGATTATTAAGTAGGTCCTGCGCAATGGGGAGAGATGAGTCAACTGGCTGATATCGTAACAAGATATACAGTAACATGAGAGTGCCGAGTACGAGTCGAGTAAAGTATTTGTTACTGCCCTTTCGGTATATTGGAGGTACAACCTATAAAGCTTTACAATTATAAATAAATAAAGTATTGCAAAATATCTGTTAATAACATAATTTTGCCATAACTAGCAGAGTAGATTAATGGCAAGAGTACTCAAATCATAATCTGAGGTTCGCCAGATCCATCCTGAGCAAACCCAACAATTTTGTTAGGTTCGATACTGGCCCAAGTTGCCATTTTCATTGGGGATATTAATTATGAATCTTCCTAAGATCAGGTTGACATTTCATAGGGCAAACAGGACCAAGAACTTGGACCAATCCCTTTCAAAATGTTAAAAATGCCCCTGGCACTAAAAATGAATTTACACACGAAAAACCACAGTCATACATTAAATCATAATATAGCAAACATGAATTTGGTACAGAAGGAAACTAACTCGCTTGGAGTATTTTTCTGTAATAATAGACCATCTTAGAAAGTGTATCCATAAGAAAGAATATATCATCAAAAGCACCTGAATCTACTTAAGTTAACATCACAGGGTTACCAAGACTTTTTGTGGTTTCCACCCAGTAAAAATCAGTAGCTGGCAATGAGAAAAGTGAACATTTGTATACTTCTAAGTCCTGCCAAGATAAATAAATAAAATCCTGTTTAGTCACTATGCCAGTTCAAAACGTCTTTGAAATAAATGTTTAAAGCTCTTTGATGTGCTCTTAAGAACTTCTCAATTATATCATATACAGAAAAATTACCGACATAAACTGTTTTGTCAGTTTATGGACTGGACAAAGATCGTAAAAGCAAAAAGGGATTTTCAAAATGATGTGTTTATAAATCATGTTGGTTAAGCTAGTGGTTTAAAGCCTATAAAACAAGTGTGTAAAGAAAAGACTCTTCATACAGGAAATTTACCTTCCATTCTCGACTACAATAACCTGCAGTAAAGAAGTCCGTTGGGCTGCAGCCAATAGAACGAGAGCGTGGCGTTGACAAGTGTACAGTAGCCTCGCACAGTCCCGACACCCTACTAAAAGCCGCTCGAGGCTACAGACACAACGAAGCACTGTAGCAGCTCCGATGTGGCGTGAACTGTTAACACGTTGGATGCGGAGGACGTTAATTAACGTCTTCTAATTAACATTGAAACATGTAATTTTCATGTTTAAACACGTTTGTCAGCATTGAACATGTTAATACTGTGGGTGATATGATTAAATAATTCTCTTTAGATAAATTAGAGTTTGATAAAAAACTCTCTTTAGAGTTTGAAAACAAAAAATTACAAATCCCGGCAAAAATCAATTTATTAGAGCAGTAACGACCTTAAGGTACAAATTAATGTTGTAAGAACATTTCACAAAGTTATTACTGCAAAAAGAAAATACATAGTAACTACCTTGGCCTAGCGTTCTCTTTTTAAAATTTGAACTTAAATAATTTTCACTCACGCTTCGTCATGTTTTTTAAATATTTATCTAAGTTCCGACATTATCACAACCACAGAAAACGCTTACAGAAAACGAGTTGTCGTTTTATTGTTGTATTTTACTTTTAATTCTGGTTCTTTTAAGACCAATTGGGAGATTATTCAACAAATTGGGGTCCTGAGATTGCAAGGTTTTTTTTAATAATTAGAACTAATTTTCAATCAAATATAGAATTATCAAGCTTAGGCCTTTAATAAACAGTAATTGTAACTTCAGCGCATTACATTTGTATGACCCTTAAACAATTATTAATATTTTATGAGTAATTTTAATTATTTATTTTTTTATAATCTTTGCCCAGCAAGTATGTAAAACACCGTTTTTTGGGTTCCAACCTTAACTGAAAATATCTATGGAAAGCAGTGGTTGTTAACTTGGTTGCTTGGATACCATAAATACATTTTAATCATAATTCAAAAATAGGATTCTATTTTAGCAGTTTTATGACTTTTATCCAAATTAGCATAGAAGACAAGATTAAAATTCTGGCGGAGATTACAGCCTAACCATCTTATAAGGTAACAATTTACAGTAAGTAATGCAATATTAACAGCCAGTTGAAAGCTATGTTCTTATCAAATTGTTGTAGATGAAATTACCTATTTAACTGATTTAAAATTGTTTTTAGGAAGCCTTTGTTTCTATATGCATTTCTAATTAACACAAGAACATGATTTTTCCCCCTTTAGCAGGTAAATGTCCACAGTGTCTGGTATGGTGTACAGTGTCTTTTTTCTGTAATTTAGCAATAATGTATCTTGTATTCACACCATTACTGGTCTCAAAGGTCTTGTTAATAAGTAGATTTTGATTTGATTTGTTCATTGGTTAAAAACAAACTTTTGTTATTAGTGGGAATAGTACTATCTCAATTCATACTTTTTTTGTAATTCTTTATCACTTTGCAGCTTTTGATTTAATCATATTATTTCTTAAAAAAATGTCTTTACTTCACAATATTGGTCATTTTCAAAACATCTGGCTTCATGCCTGTGAAATCCTTGTGCAAAGAACGGGACACAATATGGTAAGGCATAAACAGCATCCTGAATATCACTTCTACCTCCCTTGGTTTGGAGAAAATGTTGTGTATTTCATCATAGCACAGATTTTAAATTCAATAACAACTTTTGTACTTGTATCTGAACAATTCTTATTTCAAATACTTGGCATGTATGCCAACCTCAGCACCATGTTGTCCTGGTTACGCTATCGTAACTATAAGTTCTTAGCTGTGAAGCTGTGTCGATTATTGGACCCAAAACATTTAAAAGTTACAGTAAATCTAGTTTTAAAATACACACAGTACATTTAGTTTTAAAATACACACAGTACATTTAGTTTGAAAACAAACAGGCACAAAAGTCACAATAGCAGCTAAAAAAGGCTGCTAACTGGAAGTGGAGACATTTCCTATGTGAGCCCTGCCAGTGTAAAACTTTGACATCACACCAAGTGCAACCCGTGGCAAATTTAAAAACCACATTTGATGAATTGTAACTTTTACTTAGTTTGATACACTATGGCAGTCTAATGGATATGGCACTGGATTCACGATCATGCGGTCCCAGGTTCAATTCTATCTTTTCGTGTTTAC
Source organism: Allygus modestus (assembly GCA_963675035.1). Classification (NCBI taxonomy): domain Eukaryota; kingdom Metazoa; phylum Arthropoda; class Insecta; order Hemiptera; family Cicadellidae; genus Allygus; species Allygus modestus. The sequence goes on along the minus strand of OY776111.1, from coordinate 96,262,436 downwards.
TTTTTGAGGTATCATTTTAGCGAATTTCCCCTATAGGGAAGAAGCTATTACCGTAGTCGGCATGGTAAGACCTAGGCCCGGGACCATGATAGCTTTTCGTTTTGAGGTCCCCAGACCCAAAAACACCATTCGTTCGAAACTATATATATATATATATATATATATATATATATATATATATATGTGTCCGTGAGCACGATAACTCTCGTAAAAATTATCCGATTTTGATGAAATTTGGTATAAACGTGTAAAGTAACATTTATGACTTTAAGTTCGAAAACCAGCCAGATCGCTCTATCGGAAGGGGTATTTTGGGGGGGTTTTGTACCCCAAAAATGTTTTTTTTAATTTTTACATATAATTTTAGAAATAGTCAAATTTTAGTTTTTACCATTGGATTCAGCTTAAAAAAACACACAATTTGGTATTTTGATCATTTCTCTACGTCAATTGGTTACCGAGATATTAAAAGTGCTAAACACAGTACGTTGTCTAATGTTATTCTTATGGAGGAAAAGAAAAATTTTATATCTCGCTTATTTATGAATGTATAGTGACGAAACTTGGTATACAGCTTCATCTGGTTGTGGACCATTGATATTTGCTCAAAAAAACAATTTTTTGCCAAAGGCTCCCGTAGCAGCAAACCTGCGTACTCAGCCCCATGTTATTCTTATGGAGAATAAGTAACGTGTTATCTCCCTTAATTATGAAAATAAATTAATGAAATTTGATATGTGGCTTTACCTAAATGAGTTATATTAATATTTGTATAAAACCCCATTTGTTGTGTTCCTTCCTTCAGCAAACCTGCATACTCAGCCGCCATGTTATTCTTATGGAGAATAATTAAAATGTCATAAATCGTTTATTTATGAATGTATATATTGATGAAACTTGATATGTGGCTTTATGTGGTATTAAGATACATATATATGCATTTGAAATTCGCTGAGTACGCAGGTTTGCTGCTACGGGGGTATTTTATTATATTTTACACAAAACCATTTTTAGCGAATTTCTCCTATAGGGAAGAAGCTATTACCGTAGTCGGCATGGTAAGACCTAGGCCCGGGACCATGATAACTTTTCGTTTTGAGGTCCCCAGACCCCAAAAACACCATTCGTTCGAAACTGTATATATATATATATATATATATATATATATATATATATATATGTGTCCGTGAGCACGATAACTCTCGTAAAAATGATCCGATTTTGATTAAACTTGGCATAAACGTGTAAAGCAACATTTATGACATTAAGTTCGAAAACCAGCCAGATCGCTCTATCCGAAGGGGTATTTTGGGGGGGTTTTATACCCCAAAAATGGGTTTTTTGAATTCTTTACATATAATTTTTGAAATAGTCAAATTTTAGTTTTCACCATTCGATTCAGCTTAAAAAAAACACACAATTTGGTATTTCGATCATTCCTCTACGTCAATTGGTTATCGAGATATTGAAAGTGCTAAACACAGTACGTTGTCTAATGTTATTCTTATGGAGGAAAAGAAAATTTTTATATCTTGCTTATTTATGAACGTTTGCTGACGAAAATTGGTATACAGCTTCATGTCGTTGTGGTCTATTGATATTTGCTAAAAAAAATATTGTTCGCCAAATTCTCCCGTAGCAGCAAACCTACGTACTCAGCCCCCATGTTATTCTTATGGAGAATAATTAAATGCTCTGTCTCCCTTAATTATGAATATAAATTAATAAAAACTGGTATACGACTTCACCTAGTTGAGTTATATTGATATTAGCATAAAAACACATTTTTTGTGTTTCTTATTGCAGCAAACCTGCGTACTCAGCCCCAATGTTATTCTTATGGAGAATAATTAAAATTTTATGTATCGCTTATTTCTGAATATATTTTTATCAAACTTGGTAAGTGTCTTTATGTAGTATTAAGACATTTATATCTACATTGGAAATTCGCTGAGTATGCAGGTTTGCTGCGACGGGGGTATTGTAATATGTTACAAAGAAAAGAGCCGCCATACAGCGCTCTGCGGAGTTAGGTTAGGTTAATTTACAATAATTATTTTTAATGTAGCGGAATTTTGTAAAATATAAATAGGTTTCTTCTGTTTACATTTGAAAATACTACATTTCCCTGGTAATTTAAGACACACACATTGTTTTCTCATAATAAAGCATCTGTTGCGGATAGCTTAATCATCATCGGACGAGTTCGGCTTCCTTCGGGTGGCAAAGTCTCCACTTCCAGTGAAGCAGCCTTTTTTTTAGCTGCTAGTAAAAACACATACCAATGAAAATCACAACAATTTTTACTTCGTGTATTTTATTTCTGGTTTCTCCGGGAGTTGAAGAGGAGAAGGGGGGTAGTGAGATGACCTTTGTATTTCCTGTCCTGTTATCGGTGGTTCAAGACGACAGTTGTTTATTTTTTCATAACAACAGCTCAATAGAATGGAGAAATGATTTATTTACAAAAGTTTCAAGGAAGACAGCAAAAAATTTTGAACGATGTTGAATGCTTCATTAATCAAATTATTTAAGGAACTGAAATACAAAATAGAACACAACTTAAACGGGGACATTGTAGTTCAACAGCTGTCAGCTAAAACTAAACATATCTTAATATCAGTGTTGCCAATTACAAAATTCTATATTCCTGATATATTGCACTCGTCCCCTTTTAATTAGTTTTAGTTCACAGTCATAAACAAATCATAAAACATATTCTTTTTAAATAGAACAAGTTTGCACATAAAAACACTAAGCCATTCTCTCGCTATTTACAATAATTTAAATGGCTTCAGGTTAAGTTCTTCTTTTTCTCATCTATAATTTTACCTTAATGGTTTTCGCACTGACCTTCATGACCTTCAACAGTTGAGACTGTCAGATATTGTTAGAGGAGCTGTTTCAGGTTCTTGATGGGGTGTTTTCGAAACAGACCGTTTTATTTGATCAGAAGCACTCTCATTAACTTCATTTTCCTCTTGCAAAAAATTAGGTCTGAGGTGATCTGCGTGACAATATCGGGTTTTCATTAACACACTTACTACATAAGTGACTGGACTTCTTTGGACAAGTATTTTACCAGGAATCCACAAAACCTTTTCATTGCCAACAGTTTTTAACCAGCACTTTCTGACTATCCAAAAATAATATACTTTCTCCTCGTAGCTTATTTGATGCTTCTTTCTGCTTTTTCTTCATTTCTTGAATGTCTTTCATAAGGTTAGGTCCAAGCAAGGTTAGCTTTGTACGAGGTTTCCAGTTTAAAAATAATTCAGCAGGAGTCATGCCAGTAGCTGTTGTAGAGGTGTTCCTATATGCAAGCAGGAAGTTGTCTACTTTATGCGGCAGTGGAAGATTGTGAGAACAGAGATGTTCCTCTAAGACCTGACGAATCAAATTCTTCTTAATAATCTGAACACTTCGTTCCGCAGCTCCATTAGATTCGGAATCATATGGTGGTGTCAGGGTAAGTTTTACACCATTCTTTTGGATAAATTATTTGAACTTATAACTGGTGAAACACGTGGCATTGTCAGTTACCACCTCTTCGGGCAGCCCATAGGATGAGAACAGTGTTCTTAGACATTCAATGGTTTTTGCTGAAGTAGTAGACTTCATAACAAATACTTCCAACCATTTAAAAAAAACTGTTGACTAGAATTAAGAGCTGTTCCCGGGTATTAGGTTCTTCCGCATAGTCAATATGCACACGCTGCCAACGAAAAGTGCAGCGAACAGGTCATTGATGAAGAGGTATTCTAGGTTCTGCATTCCTAGTACATTGACAAATTTGATATGCAGACACTGTGTCTTCAGTTGACTGATCTAGTCCAGGCCACCACATGTAATTTCTAGCTAACATCTTCATCCAAGTGATGCATGGGTGTTGCTCATGCAACATAGAAAGTACTGCCGGTTGGAGTTTTGAAGGGATAATTACTTGAGATCCCCAAAGAAGACAGTTTTTATATACTGAAAGCTCTTCCTTTTTCCTAAGAAAAACTGTTATTTCTGCGTCTGTAACTTCCCTCCAACCATACTTTACAAAATCTCGAACATTAGACAAAATTAGATCCCTATCCGTGAATCTGTCTACATCTTTCGACGTAATAGACGAAGATTCACTTACTGAACAACATAGTACCCCAACACACTGATACACCTGAGAAATATAGTTGGCCTCCAACTCAATAGGTTCGGAATCAGGTAGGGATAGACGGGATAAAGCATCCGCATGGGCACATCCGATGCCTTTCTATAACGGACTTCCGGATTGTAAGCAGATAATATAAGCGCCCACCACTGCAATCGTGATACTGCTAGACAAGGAATACCTTTCTTTGACCCAAAGATCATTGCCAATGACTGGTGGTCTGTTTGTAAAATTATGTTCTTTCTACCAGAGGTATTTATGGAAATTGTTGACACCGAAAATTATGGCCTAAGCTTCTCTATGCAGTTGTGAATAATTTCTTTCGTTAGGACTTAAGGTCTATGAGGCAAAAGCTATTGGTCTTCCCTGACCATCAATAAGATGCGACAAAACAGCTGCTACCCCTCTTGGGCTCGCATCATATGTCAAAATAATGGGTTTGTTTACATCATAGAGAACAACTAAACTAGATTCTAACACCCAAGATTTGCTTTCCTTAAATACTTTAGAACATTCCTTTAACCAATTCCAAGTTACATATTTATGCAATAAGTCATAAAAACAACTAAGCTTAGCTGACAAATTCAATTACAGTAGTTTAGTAAACCTAGATATGCCCTAAACTCATCCTTATTTGTCGGCTCAGGAGCATCTTTCAAAGCAGCTAACGTACTTTCCTGCGGACGCAGGCCTTACACTGATATTGCATGACCTAAATATCCTATGGAAGATTGCAAGAACTTACTTTCTGTCCCGTTTACTTTGACACCATATTCAGCGAGTCGCTGCAGAACCATTTCAAGTCTTTGTGGTCCTTTTGACTCTCAAAGAAGCTCAAATCAACACATCATCCAAATAAGCAACTGTACCTGATATCCCACTTAAAATCTGGTCAATGGCAGCTTGAAATAGAGCTGGACTTGAGGATAAGCCAAATGGAAGCCGCGAAAGGTGTATTAAAACTTTATGCGTGGTAAGAGTCAGTAGATGTTGAGACTCTTCGGCAACCGGTGACTGTAGTAGGTATGCATTAGACAGGTCTATACAACTAAATACAGAACAACCAGCCAGTGATGCAAAAATATCCTGGGCTTGAGGTAAGAGGTGATGTTCTGTTTCCACCCACGGATTCAATGTAATCTTGAAGTCTGCACATAGACGAACACCCTTAGGCTATGGAACCACCACTAAAGGCGTACTCCTCTGGGAATTTGTATGCAATACCATCCCTTATCCATCGATCTAATTCCTCTTCTACCTTCTCTCGTAAGGCAAAGGGTACAGGCCTGAATTTACAAAACTTTAGAACGGTCCCTGGTTTTAACGTAATGTAAGCTTTAACCCCTTGATTTCGCCCACACTAGGTTGAAAAACGTCCTTATACTTATTCTTTAAACTGCTTACATCCAAATCAATGCTGTCGATAGCTACAGTACCAAAAGAAGACAAGTTAGATTTGTCGCTATTAAGCCCAACCATTTTACATTAAAAAATACTCTGCCAGTCCAGCTTAAGATGATGCAGCCAGTTTCATCCTAACAACATGGGTCGGTTTTTCTGTTCTAACCTAACTATTAAGAAAGGTAATTGAACCTCCTGCTTATTATTTGACACTGCAACTTCAGTTTGTCCAAGCACTGGAACATTATGTCCTGAATAGGTCAAAAGTTTAACATTAACTGGTTATGTAAAAAAATGCAGACGTCTTTAAATCCCCATGCTTTTCTTATGGGGAAGTTATACGTTATTTCTCGTTTGCTGGTAGCTTTTTAGAAATACTGCTATTTTCCCGATTCCCTGGGATCAGGACCTTTAATTTGAGCCATTTCCCATCATCCTGCAATTTGCCAATCTCACACAATTTTGACTTAAAAAATTTGGTTATAGAATTATATACAGTATAAATATTACAAATGATAAAAGTCAACTCAGATGCCATTTCAATATATGTTGATGTAAAACAACTGAGGGGGAATAGAAACACCTGGTACCTTGAACAACCAATAACAGGACAGGAAATACAAAGGGCATCTTTTCCCCTCTCCCTTTTCAAGTCAGTCTGCCTGTAACAGTGCCTGGAGAAACTGGAAATAAATTGCCTGTAACAGTGCCTGGAGAAACTGGAAATAAATCCAAGTGTGTGTCAATCGTTGCGATAATTGTTTATGTGCTTTTAGTCAGTGTATTTGTGAATTAAATGTAGACTAGAATTTCCTATGCGCAGCTTGCGCATCCCGTGTTAATAGTTAAACCGTAAACAAAACCGTCTCAGTCTGTAGTTAGATATAATACTTATAACAGCTGTTTATTTAATTTAATTGAATTGAATTAAGAAAATACACATGTGACATAAACCAAATACTAGGTATACAATGCAGTTGTCTGCTTGCAATATTGAGCGGAGCGAGTATTTATTTAATCAATAATTTTCAGAAATATATCGACGAATCGATTTTTCCCTTGGATACAGTGCGTCGTCCAAGATTTGCACCTCATCCGTAAACGTGGCATTTCATTCACGTACAAAGGTAAACAAACCACTAAAATAAACAAAACAACAATTTCACAGAAAACTACTGTATTTACAAACAGCTGATAGTAACAGTCTGCATTTAAATTTGATCCTTATAACAGCTGTATAATCAACACACAGTAAACAAACCAAATAAAATATTTCTCCTATTAAAATAACATGGTAACTTTAAAGGACCGTAGGGCAGAACCCTTATGTCCGATTTGGACCATTTCAGATTTATACCTTCCCATAGATGGTTACTATGACCGAGCGAAATTTCGTGAGGATCACTCCAGCCGTTCAGGAGGAGTACGTTAACACATTCGCTGCGAAAATCTTATATTAAGCGCAACCCAATGACTGAAAATTTTTATTTCATAAAAACTTTTCTTTTTATGTTATAAAGTGAAGAATAAGTATCATAATCCATATTCAAGACTCTTACCATTGGTTTTGGGCGTCAGAAGTTATAAGTCACCGGTGGGCCACCCGCAGTATGCACCAAACGTCCCGTTGTACCGTCGCCGCACGGGCATTGACCTCAGCCGCGCTCGCTCCGCAATAAACTTAGGACGACACTTACACTAACGAAAACTATTTACACTATGTACAATCTTGTTTTTCACTTTGTTTGTCTTTTCAGTTTATAGTGAGTCATGATATGACTCAAAACACTGACCCATGCATAATCCAGGGCCGTCGGGGCAGGTCTGGCAATAAAACACAGTTTTTACTCTTTTCCCTGTGTTTTTCCAGCAGCTACGACATATTTTTCTTTTCAGACGGTTACTGGCATCACGGTCTTCAGACTTCATAATCATATGAGCAGCCTGCCGTGCACGCTTTTGTGTAGGGCTTTCAATGGTTGGTGGCATATGTGCTGGCAGGAGAGCTTTTATTACATGCAGTCGGTAGTCATAAAATGCCATTTTCTTACTGTACATGTTGCACAACGCATGGGAGTTCAGCAGAAGCATCTGTAAAATGTGCACAAAAATCTTTTTGTACCACCTGACCGTTTTGTGTTCACAGGGGTAATAGCTCATCATTTGGTCCGCTCTGTCCACACCGCTCATAAAAGCGTTATATTTTACGATTGGAAGTGGTTTCAATTTAGTTTGCTTTCTTTTATTTTCAAATTCTATTATTTCATTTTCGTGCTCAGTTGATATGTACAAGACTGTACGCTTATCCTTCCACTTTCCAATCATGACGCTATTCCCATAGCGAGCAATCGTTTCTCCTTTCTTCAACGACTTTTCCCTTACTTCTATCGGCACAAGCTTACGATTTTGTCTCAGGGTTCCAGTGCAATAGGTCTTATTAGCCAAAAGTCTGGATGCCAAGCTATAGGAATTATACAAATTATCCATATAGACAGCGTGACCATTTCCTAGCTTTTCTTGTACTAAGTACATGACTACTTTTTCTGTGTGGCCTTGTCCGCCTACTACCTCATCTAAAGAGCCTCCATAAACCAGAAATTTTAAAATTAATCCCTGGTGTTCACAAAGCGAATATAACTTCACTCCATATTTGTGCCTTTTTCCTTTGATATACTGACGGAAATATAACCTACCCCGCCACAACACCATCGCCTCATCAATAGACAGTTCTTTTTGAGGGTAATAGATCTGGTACATTTTATTGTTGAAATATGCAACAAGCGGGGCGACTTTATCCATTGTTTCTTTCTTGTCACCTTCATTTTTATCTTCGTTGAAATGAAGGACACGGAGGATATTCAAAAATCTATCCCTAGACATACTTTGTCTAAACAATTGCAAATCAAAAAGTGGATCCGTTTTCCAATAATCTTGGATTCTGTTTAGCCTAACTGTACCCATATGTAGGACTAAACCAATAAATATTTTCAGTTCAGGTACCGTCAAATCCGTCCACTTACAAATTCTGGATTTAGGAGTTAGAGTGGGTTTAGAAAATACTTTGAAAGCATACTTATTACTGTGTTTACAGATATTTTCTAACAAAACTTTGTCTACCAAAAGGTTGAACCAGTCAATCGGGGTCCCTTGCCCAGGAATTGGCACCAGCAGAGTATCAGTCCTGGTAAATACAATGGGTCTCATACCTGATGTCTGTATTGTCCATTCTGGAGCTGTAGTGTAGATATCTGGGTCGTCCTCACCGCTATCACACGAGCCGGCATCATTATCTTCATCATTTTCACGATCGGATACGTCTTCATCCATAACACGCTGAATAGGGTCATCTGCATCAATATCCTCCAGATTTTCGTCAAGTTGTGGCTGAAGAACATCTCTTGATGTTCCAGGTATTGAAGGATCCATTTTCAGTGATCACAACACAAAATAAAACTATAATATACGCACAAAACACAATATATAGATTAGTAACGATAAAACAAAGTTATAAACTTAGTTCCCACCGGTGGGCAACCCGCACCCGGCGAAATGCACACGCCGAAACGCACGCGCCGAAACGCAAGCAAAGGATACGCAATTCGCAAACACGTGTCTATAACCTCAAAACTACCAAAACAACAACTTCGCGGAGGTTATCGATCGGTTATCAACAAGTGGTAGGGCCACACTGGCCAGGTAAACAAAGGGATGCGCCCTCCCCCTTCCAAGGTCATCCCGCCCCCACCGCGAACGCGCAATTCTCGAACCAATGGTACCTTACTATGACGCACATTCTATGGAACAATGCTGTAGCAGTTCAATCTTCCCGCCCGAATAGCTGAACCACACTGAGTCCACAAACACGAAATGGCACAATATGTCACCGGTGGGCAACCCGCATTTTGGAGGCGAATTCTGTATGTCACCGGTGGGCCACCCGCAGTGAATGTGTTAAATAAAAAGCCAGAGTGTAGTACAGGAGCTCCGCTCAAAAACTCTCCTCCATTTGAATAACATGGGGACCTAGAAGTCTTGTGGGGCAGAGCCCTAAGGCCTACATCAAAAATCTAAAGCCAGCTTGCACATCTGCACACCTAGACGCCCATTTTAGTGTACTGTATGTGGGGGAAAATCTTGAAACATTATTGTTTACAAAGTTTGCATGTAGCGTATTAATAATATAGATTTTAAATGTTTTAAATACAACAATCTATGCGGCTTCATGGCCAACAATATATAGTTTCCCATTGTGTAACCATAACAACAAGGCGCTGAGGATGGCATAAATTTCTGAAATACTTAAAACACCAGGAATTTGGAATAAGGATTGTTGAGACGCAAGGAAAAAAGTTGTTGCTGATAATATATTGCTACTTCAGGGAGCCAATGTTCATCTTGGTCAGCCCATAGGAAGGCTGAGAACGTGAACTAATGGAATAATATCTTTAGTAAAAAAAAGGAAAATATCAAATTTCTGTAAGTTTATTTTGTAGGGGTTTCAGTGTAAGTTTGAAATTGTTGCAGCTCAAAGTCCTCTAGAATTAAAATTAAAGCAGTAGAAGCAGATAAATAGCTGATGGCAGGGATCTGTCTGTGTGAGTGACTGTTCCAAATCCAATTTTGTTGGGTTAGATTGTGAATATCCACACTTTACTATACTTTATAATTAAAAAATAGTAGCTGTTCTAACTCTTAAGATAAATAATGACAGATTGTATCTGGGCAGGCTAGTAGATTAAATAAATAGCGTCGCACACATGCACAGAGCTTTGCCGTTCTGATCTATCCAAAACTGATCACCTGCTATTGTAACAAAATGTGTGTGTTAGCTTTTACATCTTTATATATAATTCTGTAAGCGACATTTTTAAGTCAAAATTGTGGCAGTTTGGCAAATCGCAGGATGGTGGGAGAGGGCTCGAATTAAAGGTCTTGATTCCAGGGACTCGGGAAAAATAGCACTATTTCTAAAAAGGTACCAGAAAATGAGAAACAATGTAAAACATCCCCATAAGAATACCATGGGGATTTAAAAACGTCTGCTTTGTTTACACTTCAACATGTTATTAAATGTCTACTTTGTTTACAAACTGACATGTGTTCCTACTTATTCTGTAAAAAATAAAATCAGACGAGGAAGAGAATTGGAGCAAGTTTAGGGGCTATAGCCCCTTTAAGCCACTAGTTTAAGAAATGTTATAAACTAAATCTTTAATCACATATGTTGTTATAATTTATATTAGTGCACTCCTTTTATCTTTTTAATTTTATTACAACCAACTATCCCGTGTTTAATTTCTTGAATTTTCCACAGATTTTTGGTGGGAGCTGGTGGTGGCTGTTCAAACTGTCTAGGGAAATCCCCAAAAAATTGTAATCAATGTGTTTTGCCAAGAGGAACAACTTTTTCCTCTGACATTCCTTAACCTGCATGGGGCAATATTGTGAATTTGATGAAAATCTAATTTTTTAAGAAGTTGTAAAAACTTAATTTTTGTTTAATCCTTTTTTTCCGAATATTTGTTGTTGAATTTTTGCAGAATATTCCATACATGGGTTTATTGAAATGAATTTATTTTACAAGAAGGTGGGAATCGGTTTACGGATGAAGTGTGGGGCTCGTCAAAGCACTACTACTCACTAAACCCACTCCCCATGCCAGGCTTTTCTCTCCCTGGAATTATTTGTCACATTACTTCGGGGAGAAAGCCTCATTCTGAGGTTCCGTAGTGCTGGGAGAAAGGAACTACTTTCTTTTCTTCGATGGCGCTGCTTTTGGTAGTCGCCTTTCTTCATTTTTAGCCTTTTCCATGGCAAGCCTAAAAACGCGGAATGCTCCAAGCCCAGCGATGTGGTCTGCCTTTTCCCCTGGCTGGAGCTCTTTCTCTGGCTGGCTGGCTGCAGAGTAAGCGGTGAAACCCCTTTGCTGTAGGCAATGTGTTTACAGTCCGATTCTCCGCATTTGTAGTAGAGAGTGGATGAGTCCACCCCAGTGAACTTGCTGCATTGGGAATCAAGTTCCCTCACCTCAACAAAACCCCGTTTGTGAGGGGCGACGATTCCCGTTGGTCCAACAGTGGCTTCCAGAGCCGCAGTAAAGGCTTTCCTATCCGAGCCCTTTATTAGCCGGAGGGGAACATCCGCCTTCGGAGTCATTCTCGAACAGGCAACCTTTGCGGCGCAGAAGGCCAGGTCATGCACTATGCAAACTATGGGTTCCTTGGGGATCTTCTCCAGAAAACTGGCATAGGTTTGGCCGCCTGCCACTCTTACGAGGACAGAAGACGGGCCAGATCTTATCCTCGGCTTCGCAGCCAAAGCACCAGTGAAATAGTGAAATGAATATAGCGTTCACGATTTTTGACCTAATAGGGCCTATATACGTTTTACAAAAAACCTTTATATATAAAATTGAACAGTTTTGATTTAGAAACATTAACAAGGCCAAGGCCACTGCTAGGGTTAATACACTTATTTTTAATTATATTTAACATTTTATTTTAATAAAACGAGTGGCTGAGACAATTTTACAGCCACTCAACAACAACCATCCCCGAGTTTGAATGTATGCATACTGTACATACAGGGCATGAGTGGGCTTGGCCTATGGCTGGTGCGGCGTCCATATAAAGCTTGGCACTTGTCCTGTTATATTTATTAAAAGTAGTCTATTGTTTTTAATAAATTGTTTTATCCCAGTAGTAAATAGATGCATCTAATTTAAAGTAGGCTATACATTTTACATTTTTAACTTGAATCATCAAAAGTGGTTTTTGAGGTGATGTCTCTGTCTGTCAATTTGGATGTGTACAACCCAGCAACTACGCCAATGGGCTGATTTTCATCAAATTTGGTACACAAGTACTAATCTACAGTGTCTCCGGGCTTTAGTTAATTTTTTATTTTTAAGGGTAACTATCCCTCAAAAACCGCTTAAACACTTGAAAAATTAAATTTTCTCAAAAACAACTCTAACGATTTAGTAAAAAATGTAGAAACAAAGAGACCACCCGTATTTCTGCTTGAAAAAGTAAAGTTCGGGTTCAGAAATTAAAGAACTTACAAGGTCCCAAAATAGTATTTTTTTATAACGCTATAAACTTAAAATACAATGTTATTATCATCATTTAACGGTTTATTTTATACTGACACCACAATTTATTTGATTGACTCAAAAAGTAGGATGAGGGGGTAAAAAGAAACTCTTAAGTAAAAGCATAGGTCAAACAAATAAAGGTGTATTTGTCTGGGAACAAACATGTCTTTCTAGTACTCGTCCTCTGAACTTCTCTGAAAGATATCTGCCCTCTAGATTCCCCTGCTATTGTATTTTGTAACAAATAAAAATAAAGAAATCAATCATGATATTATTTGCAGAAGATGTTATATCTCATTTCTCTTGTTTTTATTCTAAATCAGAATTGTTGTATTAAAATAGCACATATTTACCATTTTTCCTTAACCTGTAGTACGTTGTTACTCATATAATTACAGAAGATTTAATTGGCTTTTTTTACATATATAAATACCCCCGCCGCAGCAAACTTGCGTACTCAGTGAATTTCCAATGCATAATATATGTCTTAATACCACATAAAGCGGCATACCAAAATTCATAAAAATATATTCACATATAAGCGATATATATAATTTTAATTACTCTCCATACGAATAACATTGGTGATGAGTACGTCTAGGTTACTGAAACAAAACACAAAACGGTTGGTTTATGCAAATATAAATAAAATTTAATTAGGCGAAGCCACATACCAAGTTTCATCAAAATTCAATCATAACTAAGCGCTATATAACATTTTAATTACTCTCCATAAGAATAACATTGGGGCTGAGTAAGCAGATTTGCTGCAACAAGGAAAAAATAGTTTTTTATGCAAATATCAATATAACACAAGAAGGTAAAGCCACATACCAAGTTTTATTAATTTATGTTCATAATTAAGGGAGTCATTACATTTTACTTAGTCTACATAAGAATAACATGGGGGCTGAGTACGCAGGTTTGCTGCTACGGGGATGATCAAAGAAAAATCAAATTTTTGTGTAAATATCAGTATACCAGAATGACGTTAAGCCACATACCAAGTTTAATCAATATACATTCATAAATAATCGAGATATCAAATTTTATTTTTTCTCCATAATAAGGATAACATTGGAAAACGTTCTGTGTTTAGCACTTTTAATATCTCTGCAACGGTTGAATGTAGAATCACAATTTAAACATCAAAATGATTGTTTTGTGGAGCTGAACTGATCGGTAAAAGCAAATGTGAAGTTTACATTCAAATTAACTGAGAAAAAGCCAAAAACCTTTTTTCCATAAGATTAACATGGGAGATTTTATGAATAGGTTTTTTTGATTTTCTCCGCAACCACTTAACCTAGGTTAATAATTCAAAATATCATATTATTTGTTTTTTTTAAGCTCTATAACATGGTCAAAACCGATATTAAGTTTTTTTTTAATTTTAGGGTGAAAAATGCAAAAAACTGATTTTTGGAAAATTTAAAACCCCCATAAACCCTCCTCCCATGATCCGATTTTTCTGGTTTTCGAACTTAAAGTCATGAATGTCACTTGTAGTGGCTCTTTGTTGTGCAACATTTTACAAATAAATAAATTTGACTACAAAAAATATAAAGTAAAATTTAAAAAAAATCTAGATTTAAAAGTAAATGACAAAAATAAGACTTGGACCCGAACAAAATAATGTAAAATTAAAAAATTCAGACCCCAAAAAGTAATTAACAAATATAAGATTTAAACCCGGGACCATAAGATCGTGAGTCCGATACTGTATCCATTGATCCACCTTAGCATGTCGATCAATGGGAAAGTTACAATTTAACAAGCTGTGAACGATGTGCATACTCTAGATGCTAGTTGAGATGTCAACTACGATAATCGATAGTTCATAATACAATAGTTGATATTTAACAGAATGTGTGTCGATATTTTACCCATGTGTTGTGAACTCAAGGCTATCCGGGTCATGTAGGCATTAAAAAAGCATGAGTGTTAGGAGGAGGATGATCAAAACTACTCATAGAACAGAGGGACGAAGGATTTGATCCGGCTTCTATTTGGCCTGCCTTTTAAATGGAAATTTTCGAAGCTTGTATTAAATAATACAACACTTTTATAAGTTATGCCTCTAAATGCAAACATTAGGTTAAGAGTTAAACGGACAGTGCAAATTACAATCAAGAAAGTAGGGGTGTGCGAGTACTCAACAGAGTTTTCGGCAGAGTATTTTAATACTCAAAGTTTTTAAAAATACTCGAAAGTTCGAGCGAGTATTTCCCACCGATTTCCAGACGATCGCTAACGATTGCGACCGGCCGAAACGCATAGTAACAGCCGCAGAATGCGATCGCATCACGTAAAAACGGCCGAAAATGACAACGGAAAACATAATATAGGCAAACGTGGCGACCGGACCACTTAATATATAAGTGGCGTAACTAATGATTTCGTCATCTAACATTGATTATCGGAGATGTATGGACCAGGTGATATTGGCTAAATGACAACCGGACCTTGTTTTATCAGCCGGAAACGAATGTCAAAACGCATTTTGTTTGTCAATACGTAGGTAATCCAGTTTGATTGTACTGGATAACATTTTGTATTGCTTCTCATGTATTACTTAGAAACTATGTTTAGATTATCAAATATAGGGTGGTATTCAAATCCCATTACTCTATTTTAAACTTCCAACTGATGGCAAATACTCGCTCGAAAATACTCAAAACTCAAAAATAATTGGCACTACTCGACTCGACTCGATTAAAAAATCACTACTCGCACACCCCTACAAGAGAGGTACAAACCCTTCCCTGAACTGATATAAACAGTCTGCAGTCTGCAACTGACATGTGGTGTTACCTCAAGGACGGTAACAAAATTAACTCGCCTAGTGTGTGTTGGCTTTATTTGCATATCTGATCAAATAATTTGCTACTTTTTACCTAGTCTTGAAGTGTGGGTCTTTCGGAAGCTTGTTTTTATTATTTTACGTGAATCAACACCAGTATAATTTCATTGAGGAGCACTAAAACCTTTAGGAGAACAGCCCGTGATTTTACGTTATAATCTTAACAACATCTTGTTTGATAGTGAAAGGTAATATAGTTGCCCTAAAGGTTGTCTATATTCTAGGGTTATATAGGGTATATTCTAGGGTATTCTTCGAGCTTTTTTGCAAATCTCGAGCCGAGCCGAATATTGCAGTATTCGGCTCGGCTCGAGATTTGCAAAAAGGTTCGAAATTCGAGCCGAATATTTAAAACGCGGACTAGTGAAAAAGAGTCGTTTACAAAAGTAAATTTAAAGCAAAAACTTTCCAAAATCAAAGTTAGAATTACGTAGTTTGCATCGGTAGAGTTCCATAACCTATTGAAACTGTCACAGGTAATACCGATTTTTAAAAAAGGTTCTCTTTGTGAAATCAAAAACTTTCGTCCGATATCTTTGTTGAATAATTTGTCAAAAACTTTTGAGAAAATAATTCATATTAGACTAACTAACTATTTTAATTCAAACAATGTGCTTTGTAAGGAACAATTTGGATTCAGGAAAGAGATGGGCACACAATTAGCTCTCTCATCATTTTTAAACTCAGTCTTACAATCTCTGGATGATTCACAATTCACTGCAGGTGTATTTTGTGACTTATCAAATGCTTTTGATTGTGTTAATCACAAATTATTACTTTTTAAATTTGAGCAAATAGGAATCAGTGGAGTGGCTTTGAAGCTTCTTGAATCTTATTTATCTAATAGAAAGCAAAGAACAGTAATTTCAACAAAGTTAGGAAAACATTATTCATCTTGGGTAACCATTAAATCAGGCGTACCACAGGGCTCAATATTGGGACCTCTCCTTTTTCTAGTGTATATCAATGATTTACCCCTTATTATACTAGTGATGTGTCAAAACCAAAACTTGAATCTCAAAACCACCAAAACTTTGGAAAAGTTTCGGTTTCGAGATTCGATCGGTGAGTTTCGAGAATCAAAACTCGAAACTGCTGAGATTTTTTGTGTCTTTATTGTTGTTTTTTTTAACAGAAATCACGCCCGTGTTTCGATCAATAATGCAAAGGTCAAAAGCCTACTGTTATCGGTCGTCTACCTTCACCTTTTTTGGATTATTGATTTTTTATTTCTGAAAGAACAACTCTAACCAAAATATATTATTTATTTTTAATTAATTTTTCTGGATTATTTTTCATAACCATACCCAGGCAAGTAAATAGGGTTTCGCGATTTGAGATTCGAGATTCGATTTTGTAAGTTTCGGTTTCGGTTTCGAGATTCGAAATTTCTGGTTTTGACCATCACTATAGTATACCCAAACACATTTGTGATTTTACATTATATGCAGATGATACTACAGCACTAATAAAAGGCAAAACATTTTATAATTTAGAGGAAGTCATACAAATTGCAATAGAAGAAATTAGCAACTGGTTTATTAGTAATGGTTTAAAATTAAATGAGGATAAAACTAAAATAATACATTTTAAACTGACAAATATTAACCCTGATTCTGAAATTAATCTGGCAGAAACAGTCAAGTTCCTAGGTATTCACTTGGACAGCAAACTAAATTGGATGGAACATATTGATTATATAACAAAGAAACTTAATTCAACAAGATATGCTCTGAGCGTACTTATTAAAATATCATCTGCTGAGGTATGCAAGGCTGTTTATTACGCTTATGTTTACTCATTATTAAGCTATGGAATTGTACTCTGGGGTACAGCCACAGATGTACACAGGGTATTCAAAAGCCAAAAGTCAATTATAAGAGTTATGACACAAAGCTCTCCTAAAACTAAATGCAAACCACTCTTTCGACAATTGGAAATTCTGACTGTCCCTTCTATCTTTATACTGGAAATTCTGAAAACAATACTTAAAAGCCCCGATCAATTCGGAAAGTATAATTTCAAACATGATTATAACACAAGAAACCGCAACTCATTTCAGTATCCTCTGCATAATTTGTCTAAATTTCAAAAAAGTCCACTATATATGGGGTTGAAAATATTTAATAAAATTCCTGACAGTTTTAAAAAACTTCCTCCATTAAGATTTATATCATCAGTGAAAAGCAATTTGCTAGAAAAATCCTATTATTCCTTGGATGAATTTTTCAATGATAGTTGGTAAAAGTATTTGATACTGACTAATATAACACCAGACTATTGCATGGCATAGTTTTTAATTTAATAGGCCTATTATTTGACTTAGTACCTCTTTGTGTATTACTCTTGTAATATGTATGAACGTAATGTGCAATAAAGATTTGTCTATTGTCTATTGTCTATAACAGATATAATTCAGCAATGCTAATGCTTTCAGTCTTTCATTTTAAAAAAATAATGAAATATAAAAGTACAAATATTTTAAACTGTCGACCTGATCAACCAATGCAATAGATCTTCTTTTTCAACGCTCATCAATCACATCAAGTGAACATCCACAAAATTCTGTTTGCAGTACAGTGTTGCCGTTGCCCGGTTAAGTTTTGCAATATTTCGCAGTTAATAATAATTAATACAACAATCCTACTGTTCCCGAAAAAGTACCCCAGTAAAAAACAAAAATCCATGAAAACACATTTTCTAACTGTTGCAGCGGGATAGTCTTTACTGCATCTTACAATTTCGTACGTTACACAATAATAACATTTCCTGTCGGCAGAAATTACGTCTGGCAACACTGTTGATGGCGAACTATCTTAAGGCGTTGAGTGAAGATGGGTATAATGTATTAACTATTTTGCGTGATCAATGACCAGGGACAAGGTTGTAGGTGATAAACGCCAAATCATGACGGCGTTTTGGTGTGCAGCCAAAATAGTACTCTACAAAAATTGTATTTAAAAAAAAAATGTTCTTAAAGAGATAAAGCGAATAGAGATACAACTGTAATTATATTATAATTGTTAAAAGTTAACAATTATTGTTGCATCACTGTTGTAAAACTTTACAATTCAAAATCAGTAATTGCAAGATTCACAAGATCAAAGGATTTTATCAAAATTCTAAACGGTTACGTCACGCACATTATAATACCAGTGGTCATATTATTTACATGGTTATACTTGATTATTATATTCTATGTAAGCCACCCAAGAGCAAGGCACGTTCAAAATGGCACAGTGATTTGTTCGCTACAGTGCGATTAATATCATATTATTAACGCCGCGGGATTGTTTGAATTTGTGAATAAACGTCAGTAGAAAGCATTTCATTTTTACTTTCTCCTCTTATACATAGTATATGGAGAAAATATTGTTTTCGCAAAAATTTTTGAATTTGAGTTGTTAGTGGAAACATTTGTTTTGGTGCTCCCTTAACCCAAAAAAACTGATTTTTACGTGATGTCTGTCTGTCTATCTGGATGTGGACAGAGCTAGAGTCCTAAACAATGGCCCGATTTTTATAAAATTTGGTATATGGGTACTAATTCACAATATCTCAAGGCGATTTTTTCATTTTTTTGAATTTTTGATTTTTAAGGGTAATTATCCCCCAAAAACCGCAAAAAAAAACATGAAAAATAAAAATTTCTCAAAAACCACTCTAACGATTTTAATTAAACTTTAGTAGTTTGTAGAGCTTTAGTTTTCCAACAAAATTACACCACCCGAATTTCTGGAAAAATTCAGGTTCAGAAATTACAGGACTTGAAACATAAAAAATTCAGTTTTTTTGATTTTTATAAAAAAAATATATAAAAAAGTATTACTATTCACCATTAAAAAAGCTCAAAAAACTAAATAATTTTGTATTTCAAATTACTATTCTACGATTGCTGGTTGCGGAGAAAATTTAAATTTTCATTTTTGCGGTAAACACAGGACAGGACGTCGTCCAATGTTATTCTTATGGATAATACAAAAATTACTATTTCTCTCTTATTTACTGATCAATTTCGTTCAAACTTGATATGCTTGTCAAGTTAGCATTGACCAACAGAGGAAATTCGAAATATGTTGCCCCTTAATAACCCTGGGGGGGAGAGGGGGCACTTCCCCTCTTAAAACCACGTGTGTAGCAATGGATTCTGTAGTACCTCCAAAACAGGGATTTGGGTGGATGTTTTTGAAAACAACTTATTTACAAGATTTTCTGTACATTCGACCGTGCTTTTTTTCTATATTTAGTAAATAAAAAGTAATTTATTCATTAAAGTTGGGCCGAAAGGGAGAAAGTACGTGTCAGTTTCCTGACACAGCATTTGTTACCTTACCTGTAGGCTTCAGTTCATCAGTCTAGTTAAATATTTGTTATTCTCTTCTTTTACGTCATTTTTTCCTTTGTACCTACTTTATATTGAAAGAAAATTTGTTTGTTACTATCAACAAGTGGTCTCAATAAATTATCCTTTTTAGTAGGCCTACTTATTTTGTTATATTCCCACTGTAGGCCTAATGAATTCAGAAGAAGTGAATGAATGAAAGATGACAAATATTGAAAGTTATAAATTATTTTACATTACCAAAATGGATCAAATGTTTGTTCTTTTAAACATAATATAAATAAAGAATATTTATAGGCTTAGTAAAAAGTGCTCAAAGCTCGAGAACTTTGAAAAAATTCGGCCCGGCTTGGCTCGAGTCTGAAAATCACTACCGGAAAATTCCCATCAAAAAAGCTCGGCTCGAAAAAACTCGAAGCTCGAGAACTTAGAAAAAAGCTCTGCTCGGATCGAGCCAGAAATCACTATTCGCACACCCCTAGGTAGGATAGTATTCTATTTGGTAAGTCTTAAGTGAATACTGGGAGTTTGTTTTCTAATGTTGGTAAAAAAACCTTGTTACAGTAGAATTGAGAACAGTCCACTTAACAAATTTATAAAACAAACTTTTTTAAGAATTAAAAACCTCAAAGTCTGGATTGAGAAAAAACAAAACAATCAGGGTAAATGGCTAGATGCGAGATAGATATTTTAGCCTACCTCTTTAGCAGACAGGGGCTGTTTCTTAGGGACACCAGCTGTAGGATTTTCTTTAGTGTGTCCATCGGGTATAGAAAACAGAATGATAGGGGATGCTCGGCCAGTGTGCACACTGCAACAAGACATATTACTTCAGTACACATGTTAAATATTTCCTGCTTTTTTCCATGATGCTCCTGAAAAGTCGTAACAAAGCGACCCTTTAAAATTTCTAAAGCATATGCCAAGTAATATTTAAGATGAAGAAAACCTGAATACATTTAAAAATAAACTAAAAAGCTTTTTGATAGATAAATCTTTGTATTCCTTAGAAGAGTATTATTTCATCTCTTCATGGGTATATTATTAGTTTTAATTTATTAATATTTTATTTTATATTTGTGAATAAAATAGCTCTTGTAGGCTAATTTGTATTAAACATAAGTTAAGTGGTTGGGGAGAAAATCCAAAAAACCTATTCATAAAATCTCCCATGTTAATCTTATGGGAAAAAGGTTTTTGGCTTTTTCTCAGTTAATTTTAATGTAAACTTCACATTTGCTTTTACCGATCAGTTTAGCTCTACAAAACGATCGTTTTGGTGTTTAAATTGTGATTCTACACCCAACCATTGCAGAGATATTCAAAGTGCTAAACACAGTGTCCAATGTTATCCTTATGGAGAATTATTAAAATTTGATATCTCGATTATTTATGAACGTATATTGATGAAACTTGGTATGTGGCTTAACGTCATTCTGGTATATTGATATTTACACAAAAATTTGATTTTTGTTGATCATCCCCTTGGCAGCAAACCTGCATACTCAGCCATAATGTTTTTGTTATGGAGAATAAGTAAAGTTTTATATCTCCCTTAATTATGAACATAAATGATTAAAACTTGGTAGGTAGCTTCACCTGATTGAGTTATATTGATAATTGCTTAAAAAACACATTTCTTATATTTCTCGTTGCAGCAAACCTGCGTTTGATATCTCGATTATTTATGAATGTATGTTGATTAAACTTGGCATGTGGCATCACTAATACTGGTATATTGATATTTGCACACAAAAAATAATTTTTTGCCGATTTTCCCCGCAGCAGCAAACCTACATACTCAGCCCCCATGTTATTCTTATGGAGAATAAGTCAAATGTAATGTCTCCCTTAATTATGAACATAAATTAATAAAACTTGGTATGCAACTTTGACTGGTTAAGTTACATTGATAATTGTATAAAAACACATATTTTGTGTTCCTTGTTGCAGCAAACCTACATCCTCAGCTTTCAATGTTATTCTTATGAGGAATAAATAAAATGCTATATATCACTTATTTATTCGTGTATTTTTATGAAACTTGGTGAGTGGCTTTATGTGGTAGTGATACATGCATTGGAAATTTGCTGAGTTCGCAGGTTTGCTGCGATGGGGGTATTTACTGATATTTTAGTTTTGCAGACTTTGGAAACCCAGAATCTTTTCTTACAGAATCTAATCGTAAATACCGTACAATTTATATTTAGGCTACGGAAACAATAGGACTAGAACTACTTCCGGGATCGAGGTTATTAGCAATGTCAATTGGGCTAAATGGTAGATCGTAGACTAATTCTTCTTCTGGCATTCTCGACTATATTAACAAACTTTCTTAATAAAAATTACCGACTTTAATAAATAAATACACAGTAAAATTGACAGTAATCCCGTAGACCCTCTTAGAAGTCGTGTCGTCGTCTGCTAGGGAGTGATGTGATATGCTCAATCTGATATAAACGAATACACTCATGAAGGTTATATGTGAGTTGTCGCTCGAAGACACTAATGATCCTGGTGTCTGCAGTCAGTCACCACGAGAGCTAACAAGGCGCTCTTGTTCCGAGCGGTACATTCATGAATTTAACTTGGTAGTTGTGATGTGCGTGTTCAATACGTAACGTATTGAAACATCGCGATAGAGACGATAGATACATAAGATGCGTCACTGTCACTAACAGACTAAGTACAAACTGCAGTCGATTACTATTTAATTTCTCAAATCTGGCGTTCTTTTTAATTTGTGTTAAGGTTAACTCATCACATATGTTCTTCATTTTTAAGTTTAAACCGTTTGTTAACTTAGAAATCAATTAATTTGGATTACAATATTTCCAAGGTGAAACGTTTTTAACGAAGGTATTGATTCATTGCCTCGATATGATACGGCAATACTTATGATATCGAATACATGTGTTTAATAGTAAACTCTGCCTTGACCACGGCGTCAGCGTGGAAGTGTTACGACGCACTGATTGTTATACTAAAGCGATATGACATTTAAGTATTGGGCTTAGGTATCACGATACGCATCTCTTTTATCGTACCATTTTTGGCGTATCGTGTTATTAGACTTTCACTGATATATCGCATTAACTGGTTTAGGAGTTTAAGCGATATTCGTACAACATTATAATGTTTTTTTGTTTAAAATTCATTGTTGGTGATGGCATTGTTGGAGTTTATGCTGTTTAAGAGATTATACAATGTGAATAAAAGTCTGCAATCTCATTATAATGCTTATCTCCAATACGAGCAGTTACTGACAGTGAAAAACCGAAACCTTCATTTGACCATCAGTTCTCGGTTACAGTTTTTTTGTTGTTGTAAAAAACCGGTAAAACCGACAACCGACTCTAAGAACCGACACATCCCTAATCTAAATAACAATTATGTAGCCTATTATACTTTTGTACTTTACCTTGCGGGCTCATAGGGGCTGTCACAAATAAAAAAGCCTCTTCTTTGTAGCTGAATAATTTCCGACTTCTTGACATTGGCAAGCGCAGGGTCTCCCAGCATCACAATCTCTGTCTGCAATCAATCAAGTTTTGTGTTATTTCAAGATAAATGCTTGTGGGTTTCCTATGGAACTTAATAAGGTATTTTTAAACACTAACAGGCAACAATATTACTTACAGTCCACTTTGAAAAACCGCTACCATCCTCCCTTATCTTAGGCAGAATCAGACTTTAAGGTTAGGTCGGCTTTTCAATTGATTGGGGAAGAAATAAGGAGATTCAACAAGCTTACTGTAAAATGGGGATCTTGCTGGAGACACACACGAGTCACAATAGAGTTTTTATATTGCAATACAATATGTTGATCAGAGGTAGAAAGAAAGACGGTGAGTACAAACACAAACACTGAGATAATTTGCTCGTTCACAGTAAGATCACTTTATAGGAAGCTTGTCTCTGCCCCTATAATTTTTCCCAAATCAATTAAACTCAGGCGAAGTCAGTTAATAAATTAAAAACATTTTTTTCGTTTAGCTAAATTAAGTGTTTCTATGACAATGCGATTGAAATATTATTAAAATAGTAGTTTTATCTTTCGAAGCCTTGACACCTTATATTTAAAAACTCCCCTTATTCTTCAGCCTAAGGTGTCACAGAGGAATAAATTGTGACACCATAGGCTGAAGAAGTAGGTGGGTTTATAAAATTATAGTAAATTAACAAAATCCCACTGATACATACAAAATTACATTAATGCTTAAGGTCTCAACTTATCCTAAATACAGTAAATATAGCGTAGGTCCTTTTGTCAGAAAAAAAAGATAGTGTAATTATTTTGATTAGTGAATCTTAATTTCAATACTTGTTATTAGGGGTGTGCGAGTAGTGATTTTTTTTTAATCGAGTCGAGTAGTGCTAATTATTTTCGAGTTTTGAATGTTTTCGAGCAAACATTTGCCATCAGTTGTAGCATCTCAAGAGGCCAAATACCTTGGAATGACCATAGAGAGAAACCTCCTCTGGAAACCCCACGATGACCAACTATGCAAGAAACTTAGCACTGCCTTGTACGTTTGTAACAGCTCATAAATTTCTTCATAGTTATGTATATAAATAAATAATAAATATAGACTATCATTATAAATATCAATAAATACCTTCCCATCTAAGTCCCAGATAAGATAAAAGTTGCCCCCATAAGTTTTCATTATATATATATATATATATATATATAGATTCAGCATATGTAAGTGTCCCCAACCTAGTCATATAATATTTAAGTAGCCTATTCACAGTTTAATAAAGCCTAATAGCCTATTTGAGATATTAATATAGTTTCTTTATTAACATGATACGTGTTGTTACAACTAAGCAGGATAAATAAAATACGTCTTACAACACTATAACGTATATTTACACTTATACTGTACTTACATGCAAGATGGTAAAATATACACAAAAGATGGTACATCGATTTCAACCAGTTCACCGGTCATCATCAGGCCCAATCAGAGAATGATAGAAACAAGATGGCGAACAGCTTATATACTATTGGCTACCGGAAGTTCCAGAAACAAGTTGTGATAAGTACCACCAGAGTCAAAGTTGACCTGTTCATTGATCAATTTATCCCTATCCTTACATTTTTCCTTAAAAATAAACAATTCTTCCCATGCATTCATTACATTTCCTTTCTTACAAATATGGAGAATATTCAAATTGTCTTCAATTGTTCCCAATGAGTGGCCATTTTCCAGGAGGTGTTTAGCGACATTCGATCTTTCCGGTTTTTGGTTCTTCCATGCTGAAACATTATTCTTGTATCTTTTTACAAAATTAACAGTTTGACAAACTTAAAACTGATCACAATCATTACAACTGATTTTATATACACCGGGCTTATCAAACTTATCACAATCTTCTATGTTCGGATGCAGAATTTTACTCATGGTGTTTTGTGTCTTGAAGGCTACGGATACTCCATACTTCTTAAATCGATTTGCAATATTCTGTGTTTTATCGCCAGTGAAGTTAAATGCAACATATCTCGTACTCTCCTTCTCCCGTTCGTTGCTCAGAGTTGTCATATTTCGGAGCCGTTCTTGGTTCATCATATTCTTCAATATCTTCGCCCCCATTTCATCAATGAATGTAGATTGGTATCCGTTGGCTCGAGCTATAGATTTGATTATAGCTATTTCCTTGTATAATTTTTTACATTATACTTGTATTCTAATTCCAAGTCCTTGTTTAATCTAGGAGACAATAACTTTGAAACATTGTAAATACAATGCTGTAAAGGGTAGTAGTAGATTAGTTTCTTTTGATATTTCTAATTTGTACACAAATATACCTGTCATGGAAACGGTTAATTTGATTATGTAGGCTAATAGATAACGGATTGGATAAAGTTTATGTAGATCAACTTGTAGAATTGTTAAAAATTGTACTGAAACAGAGTTATTTTAGATTCAACAATAGGTTTTATGCACAAACTGATGGATTAGCTATGGGGAGTCCCCTTTCCGTAATAATGTCAGAAGTGTTCCTGCAACATCATGAAGAATGTATTTTGGAAAGATTGGAAAAAGATCATGAAGTAGCAATGTACGTTAGAAGATATGTAGATGAAGTACTTATAATTTATAGCGAAACCAAGAATGGTGAAGCAGATGATATGATGCAAATATTCAACAACTACCACAGAAGCCTGACTTATACAAGCGAACTTGAAGAAGAAAGAAAAATTAACTTCCTGGATTTAACAATAATGAGAAGAGAAGATAAGCTGGAATTCAAAATCTACAGGAAGCCAACACAAACGAATACAACCATCAACAGCAACTCCATCAATCCACAAGACCGCTTCATTTCGTTCAATGCTGCACAGATCCTACAAGATCCCATTAAGAGAAACAAGCAGAAGAAAAGGAAATAGCTACAATCAAATCTATAGCTCGAGCCAACGGATACCAATCTACACTCATTGATGAAATGGGGGCGAAGATATTGAAGAATATGAAGAACCAAGAACGGCTCCGAAATACGACAACTCTGAGCAATTAACGGGAGGAGAGTACGAGATATATTGCATTTAGCTTCACTGGCGATAAAACACAGAATACTGCAAATCGATTTAAGAAGTATGGAGTATCCGTAGCCTTCAAGACACAAAACACCATGAGTAAAATTCTGCATCCATAGAAGATTGTGTGATAAGTTTGATAAGCCCGGTGTACATAAAATCAGTTTTAATGATTGTGATAATTTTTAAGTTGGTCAAACTGTTAATTTTGTAAAAAGATACAAGAATCATGTTTCAGCATGGAAGAACCAAAAACCGGAAAGATCGAATGTCGCTAAACACCTCCTGGAAAATGGCCACTCATTGGGAACAATTGAAGACAATTTGAATATTCTCCATATTTGTAAGAAAGGAAATGTAATGAATGCATGGGAAGAATTGTTTATTTTTAAGGGAAAATGTAAGGATAGGGATAAATTGATCAATGAACAGGTCAACTTTGACTCTGGTGGTACTTATCGCAACTTGTTTCCGGAACTTCCGGTAGGCAATAGTATATAAGGTGTTCGCCATGTTGTTTCTATCATTCTCTGATTGGGCCTGATGATGACCGGTGAACTGGTTGAAATCGATCGCCTTGTACCATCTTTTGTGTATATTTTACCGTCTTGTATGTAAGTACAGTATAAGTGTAAATATACGTTATAGTGTTGTAAGACATATTTTATTTATCCTGCTTATATATTAATATGTATAAGCTATTTCGAACACAAAGCTAGATAAAATTTATATATATATATATATATATATATATATATATATATATATAGTAAATACATAAATCTCAGAACACAAATTTGCATAAATATAATTTCATACAGTACTATTTTTATCTGAGTGAGTAAAAAGTGAAATAGTGAACATCAAGATTAAGAAGACCTGAGTGCATTGTTGCTGTGGACCACATGTGAACAATGGAATGATTCCTCCTTCTCACCATGAGGTTGCCTGAGTGTTAAGACTTATTTTTATGGGTGCCATTCCCAATATTAATATTTATCCCAATTGGAAAGTAAAGTTAGACAAAACAGTCTCATTAGGGATAGGAGAAGAACTGAAACCATTTAACACTAGGAGTACGCTCTTATATCGTGTATGAGGATTGAGCTCACAGTAAAAATACAAACAAAAATGTTTAAATTGACAATATACCTCATGGGCCCCCCATTATAACTGCAGCTTGACAATGACATACAAATCCAGAACATGACAAACAATGAGGCCTGAAATCTGTCAGTCAGTCAGTCAGTCAAAGTGCATATGAAGTAGTTACTCCCCCCCCAGTCTCACTGAGGGCTGTATCATCTAGGCCCTCATAATAATATTAGCTGAAGATTTTGATAAAATGTAATATGTCGGCGACAATAAAGGACCCCAATCATTGAGATCACGTGGTTTAAAAGTAGTTATTTACACTTTGGTCCCACTGGAGGACCCATCAGGATTGTTATTTTATTGTAGCTTAATATTGCTGTAAAAATATAGTATAAATACAGACAGAACTTAGAACTTTATGAACAATACGTTTCAAAATCGGTCAATTGGTTTTGAATGCCTAAATATTTTAAACTGTAATCCAGAGGTTTTAATGCAACACAATAGCCTTACTGTGGGGGCTATGCCCCTCAGGCCTCCCATTGTTATTGTAGATTGATACTAGATTGTTCAAATACATAGCCTATAAATGCAGAACTTAAAAAACAATGAGGCTTAAATCAGTCAATTTGTTTTTAAGAAGAATAAATTGCCTTGTTTTAAAAAGAAATTTGTTGTGTTCGTTTATGTCAGGAAAAGGTTCTTATAAAAGACAATTTTTAATCCGACCTAAGGGCTCTGCCCCACAGGCCTTCAAAGTTCCCATTGATTTCATCTAAGTTCAGTTAGTTACACTAAGCAGATGTAAACATACTTGAAAGGCATAAACATATGTTGATTATGGAAATAAAAAACTACTTGAATGGAAACTCTCATGTTGGAAATAAAAAAAGTACTTGAATGGCAACTCAAATTCTTTTTCCGATATTCAAGTGACATAGCGAATGAGCTAATCCGGGGAGCGAGTGAGCGAAGCGAACATGCTTATCTTGAAAATGAACGAGTATTTGAAGTAAAACAAATTCAATGACATTAGGACAGGACAACGTCTGTTGGGCCAGCTAGCTATATATATTAATGATTACAGATGCTGTGTAGCATTTAAGTTTCCAAAAACATTATGATCACATTCTTTTTAAGTAACGGTGTATTATGATCCCACTTATGTTTGATATTATTGACTATCTCAAGTTTAATTTATGCAAAATTTGTTTGCTGTAAAAAATAATACAGGGACTTCTGCTTGAAACAATAGTTATTTGTGTATTAAGGGAGTAAAGTGCAACTTTGTTCCCTGACGGCGTCGGGCGAAAATTTTACACACAACATTTTTCCCACACCCCAAAAGCCACAAGTATTGATGTATTCACATTCACAATCGCTACCCATTTTGGTTGCGGAATGCGTAATAACTAAACTCGGAACGTTAATTGCAGATGGAACGAAATATCAATCAGCTGATCAGATACCCTTATAGCTGCAACATTAATGATTGCAGCGAAATGTCAGCTGATTCTGTTCCGCAGGAGACAAAGTAGCACTATGCTCCTTCATTACAAGGAGTCAAATTTGACTTTACTAAGTAGGTTGGGGGAAACAGAATTTATCACACAAGATAGGAACGACGTTTCCTTCCATTTTTAAAATGTATTGTATTAGTTCACACACACGCAAAAAGTTAGAGAAAACTTCGTAAACAAATTTCATAATCAGCATGGAAGGACGAGTCCATATGGTTTATTGGGTTATATATAACTGCAATTTCTGGTAAATAGTTCAAATAAATTTGATCAAAATGTTAAACAGGAGCATCTCTTTTACTTGTTAAACATTAATACCCCCGTAGCAGCAAACCTGCGTACTCAGCGAATTTCCAATGCCAATATGTATCTTAATACCACATAAAGCCACATATCAAGTTTCATCAATATACATTCATAAATAAACAATTTATGGCATTTTAATTATTCTCCATAAGAATAACATGGCGGCTGAGTATGCAGGCTTGCTGAAGCAAGGAACACAAAAAATGGGGTTTTATACAAATATCAATATAACTCATGTAGGTAAAGCCACATACCAAATTTCATTTATTTATTTTCATAATGAAGCGAGATAACACGTTACTTATTCTCCATAAGAATAACATGGGGCTGAGTACGCAGGTTTGCTGCTACGGGAGCCTTTGGTTAAAAATAGTTTTTTTGAGCAAATATCAATAGACCACAACCAGATGAAGCCATATACCAAGTTTCGTCAGTATACGTTCATAAATAAGCGAGATATAAAATTGTTCTTTTCCTCCATAAGAATAACATTAGACAACGTACTGTGTTTAGCACTTTCAATATCTCGGTAACCAATTGACGTAGAGAAATGATCAAAATACCAAATTGTGTGTTTTTTTAAGCTGAAACCAATGGTCAAAACCAAAGTTTGAATATCTCAAAAATTATATGTGAAAAATTCAAAAAACCCATTTTTGGGGTACAAAACCCCCCCAAAATACCCCTTCGGGTAGAGCGATCTGGCTGGTTTTCGAACTTAAAGTCATAAATGTTGCTTTACACGTTTATACAAAATTTCATCAAAATCGGATAATTTTTACGAGAGTTATCGTGCTCACGGACACATATATATATATATATATATATATATATATAGATATATATATATTTATATATATACAGTTTCGGACGAATGGTGTTTTTGGGGTCTGGGGACCTCAAAACGAAAAGTTATCATGGTCCCGGGCCTAGGTCTTACCATGCCGACTACGGTAATAGCTTCTTCCCTATAGGGGAAATTCGCTAAAAGTAATTTTTCAGTGAGAAAAACATGTTTTCTGAAAAATAAAAGTACCAATCTCTATAGGACAGGAGCTTCAATTTCAGATCAAAACTATTTAAATCGGTCCTAATTTTTTTTTTAGTGGATTTACAAAAGGAATGTTTTTGATATTTCAACATGGGCTCTTATGAGAGCCAAAAATTAAAATTAATTTCTCATTAGAAAAAACACATCTAAACTAAACAAAGATATTGATGACATTAGTGTATGTCAAAACCTTCAATTTAATACAAAAACTGTTTAATAGTTTTTGCTAGTAATTAGTGATGTGTCAAAACCAAAACTTGAATCTCAAAACCACCAAAACTTTGGAAAAGTTTCGGTTTCGAGATTCGATTGGTGAGTTTCGAGAATCAAAACTCAAAACTGCTGAGATTTTTTGTGTCTCTATTGTTGTTTTTTTTTAACAGAAATCATGCCCGTGTTTCGATCAATAATGCAAAGGTCAAAAGCCTACTCTCATCGGTCGTCTACCTTCACCTTTTTTGGATTATTGATTTTTTATTTCTGAAAGAACAACTCTAACCAAAATATATAATTAGTTTTAATTAATTTTTCTGGATTTATTTTTCATAACCATACCCAGGCAAGTAAATAGGGTTTTGCGATTTGAGTTTCGAGATTCGAGATTCGATTTTGTAAGTTTCGGACCATCACTACTAGTAATGTAAGTGATTTATTGAAAGTTGAACAATATTTGTTATGGGAGTAATAAACGCAAACATTGTGCGTTAAAAAACACATAAAAAGAAAATAAATGTAATTGACATAACTACAGGCCAAAACCTTCAATTTAATACTAAAACAGTTAAAATTGGAACATTAGTTTTTTTGCTAGTAGATTTACATAAAGAATTATGTAAAACAAGTTAATCGGGCTGTTTCGGGAGCTCAAAGTATTTTGTCTTGAGAAAAATCTATACTTATAATGGTTGTGCATGTGCATGTGTGTCCCAAGTGATTTTGAAACCGCCTACTCAAAACTGCTCCAGACCATAATGTTGTAGAGGACCAACAAATTGCAGATAGGTACTTTTTTGTTTTTCCTCCAGACCTCAGGACTCTGCCCCAGTGGCATCAAAAGCCGCCATTTTATTCTTATTGAGAAGAAGGTTTTGGTCTAACGGCTCCTCAAACTTGCTCCCGGACCTTAAGACATTGTTGGGGGACTAAAAGACTGGATATTTTTTTCAGTGCTTAGTGGGATTTCCATAAATCCCTTACAATGGTTGTTCCTGGCAATACATGTTTAAGTATTAGTGGAATCAACATTTGTTATCTGGAAAAATTATAAGATAATATCTTTTGAGACCGAATATAACTGAAATCTAAATAACCGACACCAGGGTAGACTTTCATAAGTGGAACGATATAAAAAACCGAATGAAATTGTTCGATAGGGTATAACGATTATTTAGGTTATTTGGTTATGGTTTCGGTTAGACCTATTAAGGTTTTGGTTATTTAGGTTTCAGTTAGGCCTACCGTAAAACAGGCTTGACCCGGACACTTTTTTACTATTTTTAGGTTATAGTGCCTTCCCATTAACGATGTCACCAATAAAAACCCGACCATTGTAAAGTGTGTGTACTATTCACTATATCCATTTACCTTTAGCCTAACTTATATATTATTATGTTGGATGTTATTATAACAAAAATAAAAAATAAATAGAAGTGTCCGGGTTAACCTCCACAAACGGTCTTGAACTGGACACCCACCTAACTATTGTTATAACGTATAAACTAACCTCTCCTGTCCGTAGTTGGACGGTGTTTTGAGGTCTGCAGATGCCTTTGCACCAATCAAAGGCTTAAAAGTCAAATAAATAAAAAATTGTTATGGGTTGGGGATGAAAAAAGTGTATTCTTACGTCACGTTTCAGCTGTTTATTCTTTGCAACTAAAATGAAACTAAACAAAGAACCGTAAGGGGAAAAGACGTTTAAAATACAGTTTGAAACATGGGCCTCATTATATTTTCCACAGACATGGTCTCTTATGGTAAATTTAGGCAAAGAATACTTTTTCGCCACTGCTCTTATAAATAATACCGTATCAGAGCTAAACACCACAATGTTGTTATTAGTTATGGCGGGAATACTGTGTTTAGGGCAGGGACGAGTCATAACGGTTGACAAGAGTTACATCCACGGAGTATAATTAAAGTGTCCGGGTCAAAACTGGAATAGGCCTGTCGTAAATGTGAAACTTTTTTTACATGTATGTTGTTTATCTCTTTAAATAGCATGGCATTATTCATGCTTAAATTTCGAATAAAAATATGCCTTAATCACGAAAACAATCGGACAAACGTGAAAAAATTACATGTCTTAGTTAGACATAGTATTTAATTTTTGCGAAAAGTCGTCAGTTATAAACGATTATAGCATGCCTCGTTTAGAGCCTAAATATGTAGGCCTACCTATAAGGAACGACTGCTCAACTTTGCAGGTTAGTTTAGAAATATTTATGTTTACAAATATGTACGTGTCCGGGTCAAGAGCCCCTGTCCGGGTCTAGCCGGTTTTACGATACGGTATGTTATGTTTCAGTTTAGGTGTCTTGAAATTTGTCCAGATAACAAACGTTGGTTCCAATATTACTTTAAACATGCATTGTCAGGAACAACATTATCATGTTATGTTTGTTGATTTCATTTTTATTTTAGATAAAAATGAAGAAATTTAGATAATTATTGAGTTTGCCTTATTGAGTTTGAATAAACACTTATGTAGGGTAGTTCTGGTAATGCAATTTTCATTTTTGTAGGACAATAAATTTATATTAAACTTAAGTTTTCAATCTGACAAAAAAGAAATAGGCTAGACCCAGAATATGGTGAAAACCAATGTGCCACATTAAGTTTTAATAACATATCATCATAGTTAAAAGCACGATGTATAGGTAGCTATAGTTTGTTATTTTTCCTGTTCTTGCAAATGTTCATTATTGTCATATTGTAAAGTTGCATTGGTGATAGCCATCAATAAATAAATAAATAACCAAAACATCTAATTTTATCTGGTAACTAACGTTTTATTAGCGAGGTAATAATTTGTTGAACAAATTAAGACTTTCTACTGTTAATGAGTGGAAATTATAATGTAAATAATTACATGGATTAGCGTTTAATCACTTTAATCACGTAAGAAGGAGGTTTATCACTTTAATAATTTACTTGTTGACATCTTTCCTTTCAGTTATTTTGTCATCTGGAGTCTGGAGTGGCCAAAGTCCCATAGTTCAGCGCTCGGCCTGCATTTTTTCATATAGAGTACAGTACCAATAAAGTTATTTATTACAATGGTATTTAAAATAATAATGCATCTTTTAATTAGTATAAAATAAAATGGTCATAAAACTGTTAAAATCTAATAATATTTAAACCTTAGTTTTTGTTTTTCAAGTTAAGAAAAGAAGTTTTTTTTTCCATAGTCAACATGAACATGAATCCATGGCAGTGAATCTATGGCAATACTTACGTTACTCTATAGTTGAAACTTAGACGTTGGCTAAATCTCAACGATTCAAGTACCACTAAAATAGCTACCAATGTTAATCTTATGGGATAAAAAAATAGATTTGTTTTATAGATAATTTTATTATTACTTAACCAAATATTCCCAATAACGAACTCGACCGAGATTTCGTACTATAGAAGATAGTTTGAAGTGAATCTGTAGAGGCGTTTTTGAGTTATTTTGGTCACTGACACGCCAGTTCGAGTTGATTCTCTAAGTCTAAGCAGTAAAGTTATGTATAATTATTTTCTCTCACTTCGTTCACTCAATCCAATTAACCATTTCTGCATAACAGGCACAGAAGAGATGGTTTCAGAGAAGAGATTGAGTTGGTAATCTCCTTCTGATTTCATTGTAGCCTACCTAGGTTTCTTGGACTAATTCTACAATCAGTTTCTGAAGTGGATTGAGTAGCTTCAGTAGCTGATAAACTAATTTGAAACCTTTTTAAACTCCATTAATACACAGCATCCCATAAACAGTTTAAACAAGAACAGATGTTTTTAGCATAAACAGTATTAGTAAAATTTAAAAGGAAAGTAGGCATTGTTGAAATTAGGCCAAAGCCATGTGTTCATGAGATCAACCTAATTCATTAAATAATATTTAATCTTACCTAGAAGCAAATTAAAGAAGGCTAATATATTATTTTTCAAGAAAATGGTTATTATATTTTAAGATTAGCACGAGACCCCCTCCCTGAGATTAAGATTTTCTTTGTACTATCGACTGAAGCCGAGGACATTGTATATAAGCATTCAAATCAAGTAAAGTCAGGAACCCATCCCTACCTTTGTAATCAAATTTGTAAAGCCCTAGATTTTTCATGATTTACAGTAATGTATTTTTTTAATAAATAGGCCAAGTTTTGTTATTGTACAATTGTGTTTTTCATTTTGCAGGTAGCCATTATTCCTATGGTAAACATGAAGATGGTAAGAATAAGAATAATTCTTGTCTAGTTTCAAAGAGTGTACTGGGATTTGGACACCACTCCAGATTTGATAATCTAAACATGGTTTCTAACTAATACATGAGTAGCAATAAAAAATCAGTACGATCAAACTGAATTACCTACTGACAAACAAAACGCAGTTTGAGATTCGTTTCCGGCCGATAAAACACGGTCCAGTGGTCATTTGGCCAATATCACCTGGTCCAGACATTGCTTATAATCAATATTAGATGACAAAATCGTTAGTTACGGCCGATATTAAGTGGCCTGGTCATTACTTTCGCCGATATTATGTAAACTATCATCATTTTTGGCCGATTTAACATGATGCGATTGTATTTTGCGGCCATTACTACGCGATTTGGCCGGTCGCAATCTTTAGCGATCGTCTGGAAATCGGTGGGAAATACTCGCTCAAATTTAGAGTATTTTTTAGTTACTTCAAGTCGAGTTAGAGTATTGAAATACTCGGCCGAAAAATCAAAGTTTTGAGTACTCGCACACCCCTACTAGTTATAGTATGAAGGCTGAGGAATAACGCTTGCTGAAATATAATATTTCTTAATGAAACAAAACTTGAAGAAGGCTTATTAATTGCAATTAAGACGTAAGACCTCATGCTCTGAATGTTCACTACATGGTCATGGTAGAGCTGATGCTACAGTGAGCGCTTTGGTATGATAACAAAAATAGTCTAACATTTAAGATTGTGCAGACATTCTTAAAATATAATTAATTACAATGACCTTGGTGACATGGCCAATGTACTGCTTGAAGTCCTCATCCTTGCCCAGGACCGGTTTGCTGATGATATGCTCGAAGTAGACGCACACGCATGGGGTGAAGGGGGCTTGTGGCGTATCTGCCAGCCAGGTCAGCTTCAGTGTCTTCTTGAAGTCTTTGTCTGACAGGTTGGGTTCAGCCTCCACGCTCATAATTTGGTCTCCCTGTCTGCAACCATCAACACCTATGTGTAGATCCTATGATCTACATCAGAATATATACGGATAAACAATGACTTGTTGGTGTAACCAGAGTGGTAACATTTTAGAAGCAGCAGATTTTTGGAACTGAAACACTAAATAAGAAGCACTGCCATACACAAGTTAAGGATTGATTAAGGAGTTTCTCTGTACAATGTGAGGTGCGGTTGGGAATGTAAGGCACAGCCGAGAATTGGAGGCGCATTGGTTGAACATGTTAATTTCTCAACACAAAACAGCAGTGACCTGATTAGCACAAAACAGCAGTGCATTTAAGAAAATTGCAATAAATCAGTTAATGATCCAATCTTAATAATCTTGACACCATCTTTCAGAGGATAAAACAGCACGTGTTTGTATTTTGTATTTTTTTTTATTTACAGTTTTTGAAACATTAAGCTTATGAAATCAAACTTGGCCGCCACTTTTAAATGGTGCAAAGTATAAACTTGATACACAATACTGAAAATAGGTCTTATTAGTCGTCATACATGTAGACCTACTAAGTTTGAAGTTGATACCTTAAGAGGTTATTAAGGTATGATTATGTAAAAAAACACTTACAGATGAAAAACTAAGTATTTTAAGACACATGTTTTTAGGAACTTTTTTCTTATTTTGACCCCCAATCTATCAAAATTGGAAGTTTGGGAAGTTCTTTACAGACACCCTGAATACATATATACAAATTTGAAATGGTGTTTTTGGCATCTAGGGGCCTCAAAACGAAAAGTTCTCATGGTCTCGGGCTAAAGCCTTACCATACCACCTGCGGTAATAGCTTCTTTCCTATTGGGGAAATTCGCTAAAAATAACACATTACAGTAGTTTTAAGCCTAAAAATCAAATGTACGCTTACTTGTTGAGTTTCTTGATTTTCAAATTCCCCCAGTTTATGAACGTTGTATTTTCACCCTCCTTCAGAGTCTTGGCATCTTCCAAGTCGATAAGTATCTGCGGGCCGACCCAGATGGTCTTGTCCCCTACGTCCGGGTTCTTGGGGTGCTTGGGCACGGAGAGGGCCTCCTCCCGCACCCCTAGCAGCAGCACTGGCACTGTGTCCCGTCCGTCCAGGGCTGTGTACCGCGGGGCCACGGGATCTATCACCTGGGCGAACAAAGCGCAGTTAGGACTCCAAACAAAAAGTTATCATCACGTTAGAGATTTTCACTGAAGTAGGAAACCATACAAAATTGTATGGTTAAACTTTATTTTATTTATACGGCCCGTTAAGTTTCATAAGCATTAATAAAAGCAACAAAAATAATTTAAATGTTCAGCTAAAGAGAAAGGATAAATTACAATGTTTATTGAAGTTACAACTACTGATAGAAAGGAAAGGCCAAATAGACATTTTCTGAAAAATCCATGTAGAAGTGGCATTTTTTCATACCTTGCACTATTCAAAAACTTGGGTAAATAACTCCTTGGTTATTTGTAAAATAACTGTATTTTACAGATGTGCGAGTACAGGTTTTTTAAGTTGAGTCGAGTAAATGGCAAAAGATTCTAATCTCGAGTTTGAGTCGAATTTACAAATAAAAAAAAACATAGGTCGACTTGAATTGGATCAAAACAGTGTATAGGGTTCCATTTGTAAATGTTGTTATTGAAGTATACTTTTCTAGTCACTATGACCTGAAAATAACAATAGTAAGTAAAATAAATGGATTCCTACTTCATTGGGAAAAGGTAAATACATTTATCTGAAAATAAATCATACCAAAGTATTTTGCCATGAATATAAAATACATTTAATCTGTTGATATTAAAATTTGCATAGCCTATATGGTATTATTTAACAGTTTCATTAAAAATAATCTCAGTTTTTTATTTTATTTCCTCCTTTTTATTTATCCTATGTTTTGTATATTATGTTTAGGCCTAAGCTACATCTTTCTACGAATGAAGAAAATAAAATTATATTTAGGCCTTATTTTAATTAAGTTAAAATAAACTTTATTTTAATATTTAAAAGGCCTATTACATGGTAAAACATTAGCCTGCTTACTTACCACGCAAAATGTATTTAATCATTAACATATCTTAGCATTAATTTTAACACTAATAGTCCTAATAAGAACAATCAGTTAGTAACAACATGAAGATATGTTTGAAAGTGCCTCGCAAATCAATTGATGAAATTAAGGCCATGTCTTAAATAGAGTTGTAAAATATTACAAATTATAAAAAAATCATTAATGAAACTTAAACAAGGCCAAAACAAATCACTTGTCTTTAAAAACAGCTCAATGCCAAAGGACAGTTGAGCCTAAAATTAATAGGTTGACTCAATTTAAATTATTATGGAACAAAAAAGCAAGCACAAACTTCTTATGCTTACCTATTAGATTTCATTACAGATATGTTTTTGATATTTTACTTTTAAAAATGACAAGGTTAGGTTAACCTAAAAGTGGACTATACAGACAGTGTTTATACAACTCAATCTGAAGGTCTTGGTAAACCCTCCATTTTGGTGTAAAGAGTAACACAAATTTATAAACCACAACTTACTTATTTATTAATAAAACACTAAAATCCACATCACAACTCTTTCACCTCAAATGCGTTCACAGTCAATTTGAATTTACAGACGACACGTGTCCGCAGACGACCCTTGGTAGCACGGGTAAACGGCGGGGTTCAGTGCCGAACTCAGCTCAAACTCAAAATTTTGAGTACTCGCACATCTCTAATGTATTTGCTAATGTAAACCAATGCACTTAATTTACTAAATAATTTACAAACTGAGTGAATTAACTATTCGAGTCTACTACAAATATAATCCCCCCCTTCTAATAATAAAAAACAACTTGCCTTCTTGTTAAATGCCCAAATTTTATCCCACTCCATGACTACAACAGAGCGAGAGGAGCCCTGCCCGATGATGAACTGCTTCAATCCCTCGACGGTCATGCCTCTGCGGAGAATACCTCTGACAGTGGGGAACCTGGGGTCGTCCCTGCAACATCATCACACCACATATCGAGTGACCGTTACTTGGGAATAATATATTGAGGGAAATAGTCTAAAGATTCTACCAATCAAATATGCCAAACATGCTCTAATTTGAAGGCAGTAATTTTCTGTTCTTGAATTATTTTACAAAACTTAAACTATGACTCATGAAATATATGTTATACAGAAGAATAGAAACTAAGGATTCTAGATTTCAAATAAACTAGAACCCTGCAAATTCGAACCCCACTAAACTGAAAATCCACTTAATCCAAACCCAATTTTCAGACATGCACAACATATATTTTATCAACATTTTGAAATAGTGTACAGTACTGTAATATGGTGTAAATAAGATTTTAAAATGTTTTACTCCCTTAAAAATAAAATACTCATAGGCTACACTGCCAAAATAAAGGTAATTTCTCTGTGAAAGATAAAAAAAATGAATAGCAAAGTTTACTTCTGAATGTCAACATCTGTTAATTTAAGAATTTAAGTTTTTTTTTTTTTTAGATGTAACTCACTTACACCTGAGAGAAAAGTACCTAACTCATTTATCACTCACATAAGTACATGCGGTTGTAAAGGTGCACGGGGTACGACAGACTCTCTGACACGTAAGGGTGAAGGGCTTTCACCCTGGTAATTTTCAGCACAATTGAACAATATACGGACAGAAGGACAAACATTGGGGGTTTGGGAAACATATTTAAATAAGTTAAATGGATTTTCACAACTAAACTTTTGGTTTTCAGATAATCCAATAATTTGGTAAACAGTACAGGGCCCGGTCCTAATTAGTTAAGGTCAGTGGAGTTCTAGTGTTCTAGTGTCTACATCTTCTACAATTTTTAAAATGCAATCTGTAGTTGTAAGAAATTGAAAAATGAGGTGCCACCCGGAAAGGCTTAACATTTGTCTATATTGTTGGCAACTTAGTGTAGTACTGAGTGTACTCACCATCCGTCTACATAGCCCTCGTCCACAAACCAGGTAAGTTTGCGCTTTGAGAGCACAGTGTTGGTCATGTTGAGCCTAGAGTACTCCCAGATGTAGGGCCGTCGCAGGCCCAATGCCTCGATGAACCAGTAGAACTGATCGTCTCTGTCGTGGTACTCCATCGTACGCAGGCAGTGAGTCACACCTTCGATGCTGTCCACTATAGGACACGCAAAGTCATATGTCGGATATACCCTGTGGGGGACAGGAGAACGCTAATGAAAGACTGTGTAGAATGAGAAAATAATCAACCTACTAAATAAATACAGACTATCAAAGCTGACACATTAATACAAACAGTGGCCAATGCCTTGCCATCACAACAGTAACTGTCAACAATATTTGTTTGTTTTCAAGACAGCCAACATTGTAATAACTCGTGTCAGCTAGTTACTCACTTGTACTTGTCGCCAGTACGGGGGTGGGGCTCGTTCTTGCAACGGTAGATAGTTGGGTCCCGCAGACAGCCACTGGCCAACCCCATGTTTATGCAGATTCTCACAACATTGTAATAGCTCGTGTCAGCTAGTTACTCACTTGTACTTGTCGCCTGTACGGGGGGTGGGGCTCGTTCTTGCAACGGTAGATAGTCGGGTCCCGCAGACAGCCACTGGCCGACCCCATGTTTATGCAGACTCTCTCAACACTGTAATAGCTCGTGTCAGCTAGTTACTCACTTGTACTTGTCGTCAGTGCGGGGGTGGGGCTCGTTCTTGCAACGGTAGATAGTCGGGTCCCGCAGACAGCCATTGGCCGACCCCATGTTTATGCAGATTCTCACAACATTGTAATAGCACGTGTCAGCTAGTTACTCACTTGTACTTGTCGCCAGTGCCGGGGTGGGGCTCGTTCTTGCAACGATAGATAGTCGGGTCCCGCAGACAGCCACTGGCCGACCCCATGTTTATGCAGACTCTCACAACATTGTAATAGCACGTGTCAGCTAGTTACTCACTTGTACTTGTCACCAGTGCGGGGGTGGGGCTCGTTCTTGCAGCGGTAGATAGTCGGGTCCCGCAGACAGCCATTGGCCGACCCCATATCTATACGGGCTCTCACACAGCATTTCTGGCCGTATGCTGTACCTCGCTTCATCTCCTCCCACATCTGAAAGTTCTTCTCAACCGCTGGAGAACAAATAGAAAAATTAGATGGATGTATAATTTATAATGTCTATAAATATAGTGTCTATAGTGTCAATCAAATATTTATTAATACCATTGAATATTTTTGATTGATTAGGGCTGCTGGTAATAATAATAATATTAACATTTTAAAAAACAAACACCCTTTTTTAAGATCTTTATTATTTTATTATTTTTTGACTGACATGTTTCGGCAATGATGCCATTTTCAAAGTCAATATAACCTCACAAAATGATTTTGTGAGGTTATATTGACTTTGAAAATGGCATCATTGCCGAAACATGTCAGTCAACAAATAATAAAATAATAAAGATCTTAAAAAAGGGTGTTTGTTTTTTAAAATGTTAATATTATTATTATTAATACCAATATGAACAGTCAGTAAATATGATTTTTTTTTAAACTACTCAACTGAAGAAAAATAATGTAATTTTAACTAATACAAAACTGTAAAGCTCATTTTTACACACACTTTTAACCAAGCTTAGATTATCTTCTTAATATACCAGTGTCTCACGTTAGTGTCTCAAACAGACTATAGACCTAATTTTCCTAGAAGGATGAAACAAAGCTATTCCCAACTAATCAACTCTAAAAAAGTATCGTAAACATAGTCCTAATATCAACTTTTTTCAATTACAGAATGTTCCAAAAAATGAGGGGAACATATGAATCTCAGGAGCAAGGGGCCATAAATAGATTATGTAACACACGTTAGTGTCTCAAACAGACTATAGACCTAATTTTCCTAGAAGGATGAAACAAAGCTATTCCCAACTAATCAACTCTAAAAAAGTATCGTAAACATAGTCCTAATATCAACTTTTTTCAATTACAGAATGTTCCAAAAAATGAGGGGAACATATGAATCTCAGGAGCAAGGGGCCATAAATAGATTATGTAACACACGTAAGTGGTGAGCAGTGTTAAAGTTTCAATATAATGCTAGGAATGAAAGAAAAACTTCTGTTTTATGATCTGATATTAGTACTTTTAGCGAATTTCTCCTATAGGGAAGAAGCTATTACTGTAGTCAGAATGGTAAGACCTAGGCCCGGGACCATGATAACTTTTCGTTTTGAGGTCCCCAGATGCCAAAAACACCATTCGTTCAAAGTGTATATATATATATATATATATACACAATTCGTTCAAAACTGTATATATGTGTGTGTATATATATATATATATATATATATATACAATTCGTTCAAAACTGTATATATGTGTGTGTATATATATATATATATGTATATATATACAGTTTTGAACGAATGGTGTTTTTGGCATCTGAGGACCTCAAAACGAAAAGTTATTATGGTCCCGGGCCTAGGTCTTACCATTCCGACTACAGTAATAGCTTCTTCCCTATAGAGGATATGTGTGTGTGTGTGTATGTATATATATATATATATATATATATATATATATATATACAGTTTTGAACAAATGGTGTTTTTGGCATCTGAGGACCTCAAAACGAAAAGTTAAAATGGTCCCGGGCCTAGGTCTTACCATATATATATATATATGTGTCCGTGGGTGCGATAACTCTCGTAAAAATGGTCTGATTTTGATGAAATTTGATACAAACATGTAAAGCAGCATTAATGACTTTAAGTTCGAAAACCAGCCCGATCGCTTTATCCAAAGGGTTATTTTGGGGGGTTTTGTACCCCAAAAACGGGTTTTTTGAGTTTGTACATAGAATATATTTGAAAATCCAATTTTAGTTTTCACCATTAAATTCAGCTTAAAAAACAAACAAAATGGTGTTTTAATCATTGCTCTACGTCAATTGGTTACAGAGATATTGAAAGTGGTACACACTGTACGTTGTCCAATGTTATTCTTAGGAGAAAAAGAAAAATTGTATATCTTGCTTATTTATCAACTTATCCTGACGAAACTTGGTATATTGCTTCATACCGTTGTGGTCTAATGATATTTGAGCGAAAAAATTTTTTATTGCCAACAGTTCTTGTAGCAGCAAACCTGCGCACTCAGCCTCCATGATATTCTTATAGAGAATAAGTCAAATATTATCTCCCTTAATTATGAAAATAAATTAATAAAATTTGGTATGTGGCTTCACCTAGTTGTGTTATAAAAAAATGTTCATAAAAACCCATGTCTTGTATACCTTGCTTCAGCAAACCTGCATACTCAGAGGCCATGTTATTCTTATGGAGAATAATTAAAATGTCATAAATCGTTTATTTATGAATGTATTAAATGTATATAGATTAAACTTGGTATTGGCTTTATGTGGTATTAAGATACAAATATATATATATGCATTGGCAATTCGCTGAGTTCGCAGGTTTGCTGCTACAGGGGTATTTTACTTATATTTTACAGTTTTTCTCAGACATTTTCTTAATTATTTTTCTTATAGCTTTGTTTATTAAAGGTTTTTCATCAAATATTTGTTTGTTTGTTTTGTTTTTATTTGTTACGTTTTTTGTTTTTTAAGTTTGTTTTTATTATTTAACTACTGTACGTGAATTGAGTGGGAGAAATGTGTTGACACCATCATAGCAAAGTTCGTCTATTTCAAGTTCATGTGGATTACCTTTTACCATACAATCTAGTAATTTTCTTCTATAAATAAATATTGCAATTCACTAGGAGTAATAATTAAACTTTAATTTAGAAACAGAGGATGAGAGTGTTACTATTTTTACGCAGCTTTGAAAAAGAGAGAAGTGGGAAATTTAGAGTTTTAAATATGAGTTGGAGAGGAGAGGGGTAGAGTCCAAGACTAGCACATGTTCAGTTTTCAAAAGGTATTGTTGAGTTTCACATATGTCACAAATGTTCTGCAATAATTCTTCTACCGGCACGTATTTCTTGAGCACTCCCATT
Organism: Allygus modestus; assembly: GCA_963675035.1. Taxonomy (NCBI): domain Eukaryota; kingdom Metazoa; phylum Arthropoda; class Insecta; order Hemiptera; family Cicadellidae; genus Allygus; species Allygus modestus. The sequence goes on along the minus strand of OY776111.1, from coordinate 96,218,648 downwards.
TTAGTTTAGGCCCAACTCAGCTACCTTTACATACAGTTAAGATAGAATATATAAAAAACAGATATTCAAGAAAATGTAAAAATACTAAATAAAATCAACTAATACGTTAATTACTAAACAACTACTAATTAATTATAAATGGTGTTGACAGATTTTTTTGGAAAATAAAAACAATATCTCATTAATATACTGTTCTACTTAAATGCACGAGCAGAGTACTCACAGTTGTCCCAGTTCTTGCTCTTAACACGCTGCTCCCTCTCCTGCTTCATGAGCTCGGGATCAGTGTCGTCGACGTAGGCCTTGCCTTCCCGCAGGAGCCTCTCACAAAACTCGATCATCAGGTCGAAGTAGCTGGATGTGTGAGTGAACTGGTCAGGCTTGATGTGTAGAAGCTCCAGGTCCTCCAAGATAACCTGCATCAGACCACTATAGCTAACAGAAACAATCTATGCACGTAGGCCTTGCCCTCCCGCAGCAGCCTCTCACACAACTCGATCATCAGGTCGAAGTAGCAGGATGTGTGAGTGAACTGGTCAGGCTTGATGTGTAGAAGCTCCTTGTCCTCCAAGATAACCTGTATCAGGTATCAGACCACTATAGCTAACAGCAACAATCTATGCTTGTAGGCCTTGCCCTCCCGCAGCAGCCTCTCACACAACTCGATCATCAGGTCGAAGTAGCTGGATGTGTGAGTGAACTGGTCAGGCCTGATGTGTAGAAGCTCCAGGTCCTCCACGATAACATGAATCAGACCACTATAGCTAACAGCGACAATCTATGCTTATGCAATAATCAAATCGATTGACAAAGGGGAAATATGCGTAGGCATTTTTATGGATCTGACCAAAGCATTTGACACAGTTCACCATCCTACTCTCTTGAAAAAACTTAAATTGCTTGGTATAGACAAGACTGCTTTTGAGTGGTTCGAATCATACCTTTCAGGCAGAACATAGTTCGTTGAATTAACACATGTTAATAACGACAGAGTTTATAAAGTAAAGTCAAATTTAAGAGCTGTAATGTATGGAGTGCCTCAAGGTTCAGTATTGGGCCCCCTCCTCTTCATCTGTTATATAACAAATATTGTTCAGTCTAGTGATGTGTCAAAACCAAAACTTGAATCTCAAAACCACCAAAACTTTGGAAAAGTTTCGGTTTCGAGATTCGATCGGTGAGTTTCGAGAATCAAAACTCGAAACTACTGAGATGTTTTGTGTCTTTATTGTTGTTTTTTAACAGAAATCACGCCCGTGTTTCGATCAATAATGCAAAGGTCAAAAGCCTACTGTCATCGGTCGTCTACCTTCACCTTTTTTGGATTATTGATTTTTTATTTCTGAAAGAACAACTCTAACCAAAATATATAATTAGTTTTAATTAATTTTTCTGGATTTATTTTTCATAACTATACCTAGGCAAGTAAATAGTGTTTCGCGATTTGAGTTTCGAGATTCGAGATTCGATTTTGTAAGTTTCGGTTTCGGTTTCGAGATTCGAAATTTCTGGTTTTGACCATCACTAGTTCAGTCCTTATCAAAATTTCCACAAAATAATTTAGTTTTATACGCAGATGATTCAAACCTCAAAGTATCTGCACAAACAGTTGAAGATGTTGAAATTCTATCATTCGTGGAATTGTCAAATATTTTGGACATTTTGACAAACACAATTTGAAACTGAACACATCAAAAACAAATTTTGCATCTTTTAAAACTGCACAGTGTAGAAGAAAACATGAACCAACCATTGCAATAGATTCTGAGCTAATTGAAATGGGAAAGTTTACAAATTTTTTGGGGTTAGAAATAGATGAAAATATAAATTGGAATAATCATTGTCAAAAGGTTCTTTCTAAAATAAATTCAGGAATTTACGCTTTGTATAGAATGTCATTTTTTTGCAATAGTATCGCTACACTGAAAACAATTTACCATGCTCATATTCATTCCCATATATCATTTGGCCTTGCTTTGTATGGATCAACAAAAAAGGAAAACTTAAATGAAATTTTGAAGAAACAGAAAAAGGCGGTGAGAATTATTCTAAAATTTAAACCTGATCAATCTGTAAAAGAATATTTTAAAACATTAAAAATATTAACTGTTTTTGCTCAATACATATATCACACAATTTTAATAGCATTAACAATCCCTTGAACAGAGAGCATGTTCAACCTCACCCATATAGTACACGAAATAAAAATATCATCATACCTGCTCATAGACTGGCATTTTATGACAAAAAACCTTCCTATATTGGAACAAAATTCTTAAGCCAAATACCCACTTCCTTACAACAAGAAAGAGATCCAAATAGATTTAAAAAACTGCTGAAAGAATATTTATTTTCTAGGTCTTTATACTCATTTGAGGAATTGCATGAGAATTGTAACTAGGCCTAGGCTTTAATTGTATAGTTTATAAAATGTATTGACACTATTTACTTGTATCATGTGTACAAATGACAAATAAAGATATTTTGAGTTGAGTTGAGTTGAGTCGAGTTGAGTTAGGCCTTCCCCTCCCGCAGCAGCCTCTAACAAAACTTGATCATCAGGTCGAAGTAGCTGGATGTGTGAGTGAACTGGTCAGGCTTGATGTGTAGAAGCTCCAGGTCCTCCAAGATAACATGCATCAGACCACTATAGCTAACATCGACAATCTATGCTTGTAGGCCTTGGCCTCCCGCAGCACCCTTTCACAAAACTCCATTATCAGTTTGAAGTAGCTGGATGTATGAGTGAACTGGTAAGGCTTGATGTGTAGAAGCTCCAGGTCCTCCAAGATAACCTGCATCAGACCACTATAACTAACAGCGCACGTAGGCCTTGCCCTCCCTCAGCAGCCTCTCACACAACTCGATCACCAGGTCGAAGTAGCAGGATGTGTGTGTGTGTGTGTGTGTGTGTGTGTGTGTGTGTGTGTGAACTGGTCCCGCTTAATGTGTACAAGATCCAGGTCCTCCAAGATAACATGCATCAGGCCACTATAGCTAACATCGACAATCTATGCTTGTAGGCCTTGCCCTCCCGCAGTAGCCTTTCACAAAACTCCATTATCAGTTTGAAGTAGCTGGATGTATGAGTGAACTGGTCAGGCTTGATGTGTAGAAGCTCCTGGTCCTCCAAGATAACCTGTATCAGGTATCAGACCACTATAGCTAACAGCGACAATCTATGCTTGTAGGCCTTGCCCTCCCGCAGCAGCCTCTCACACAACTCGATCATCAGGTCGAAGTAGCAGGATGTGTGAGTGAACTGGACAGGCTTGATGTGTAGAAGCTCCTGGTCCTCCAAGATAACCTGTATCAGGTATCAGACCACTATAGCTAACAGCGACAATCTATGCTTGTAGGCCTTGCCCTCCCGCAGCAGCCTCTCACACAACTCGATCATCAGGTCGAAGTAGCAGGATGTGTGAGTGAACTGGTCAGGCTTGATGTGTAGAAGCTCCTGGTCCTCCAAGATAACCTGTATCAGGTATCAGACCACTATAGCTAACAGCGACAATCTATGCTTGTAGGCCTTGCCCTCCCGCAGCAGCCTCTCACACAACTCGATCATCAGGTCGAAGTAGTAGGATGTGTGAGTGAACTGGTCAGGCTTGATGTGTAGAAGCTCCTTGTCCTCCAAGATAACCTGTATCAGGTATCAGACCACTATAGCTAACAGCAACAATCTATGCTTGTAGGCCTTGCCCTCCCGCAGCAGCCTCTCACACAACTCGATCATCAGGTCGAAGTAGCAGGATGTGTGAGTGAACTGGACAGGCTTGATGTGTAGAAGCTCCTTGTCCTCCAAGATAACCTGTATCAGGTATCAGACCACTATAGCTAACAGCAACAATCTATGCTTGTAGGCCTTGCCCTCCCGCAGCAGCCTCTCACACAACTCGATCATCAGGTCGAAGTAGCAGGATGTGTGAGTGAACTGGTCAGGCTTGATGTGTAGAAGCTCCTTGTCCTCCAAGATAACCTGTATCAGGTACCAGACCACTATAGCTAACAGCGACAATCTATGCTTGTAGGCCTTGCCCTCCCGCAGCAGCCTCTCACACAACTCGATCATCAGGTCAAAGTAGCAGGATGTGTGAGTGAACTGATCAGGCTTGATGTGTAGAAGCTCCTGGTCCTCCAAGATAACCTGTATCAGGTATCAGACCACTATAGCTAACAGCGACAATCTATGCTTGTAGGCCTTGCCCTCCCGCAGCAGCCTCTCACACAACTCGATCATCAGGTCGAAGTAGTAGGATGTGTGAGTGAACTGGTCAGGCTTGATGTGTAGAAGCTCCTTGTCCTCCAAGATAACCTGTATCAGGTATCAGACCACTATAGCTAACAGCAACAATCTATGCTTGTAGGCCTTGCCCTCCCGCAGCAGCCTCTCACACAACTCGATCATCAGGTCGAAGTAGCAGGATGTGTGAGTGAACTGGACAGGCTTGATGTGTAGAAGCTCCTTGTCCTCCAAGATAACCTGTATCAGGTATCAGACCACTATAGCTAACAGCAACAATCTATGCTTGTAGGCCTTGCCCTCCCGCAGCAGCCTCTCACACAACTCGATCATCAGGTCGAAGTAGCAGGATGTGTGAGTGAACTGGTCAGGCTTGATGTGTAGAAGCTCCTTGTCCTCCAAGATAACCTGTATCAGGTACCAGACCACTATAGCTAACAGCGACAATCTATGCTTGTAGGCCTTGCCCTCCCGCAGCAGCCTCTCACACAACTCGATCATCAGGTCAAAGTAGCAGGATGTGTGAGTGAACTGATCAGGCTTGATGTGCAGAAGCTCCAGGTCCTCCAAGATAACCTGTATCAGGTACCAGACCACTATAGCTAACAGCGACAATCATTAATCAATTTATTCCTATCCTTACATTTTTCCTTAAAAATAAACAATTCCTCCCATGCATTCATTATATTTCCATTTTATAAATCTGGAGAATACTTAAATTGTCTTCTACTGTTCCCAATGTAGTTCAGTTTTAAAACATACAGTCAACTCCCTATTATCCGGGGTAGTGACTGGTTGGAGGGTCACGGACAACCCAAAACTACGGTTAAAACAAAAGGATTCAATAAATTAAATATTACGAATATAATAAATGTTTATCAATATTTTTACACTACAATGTTGTGTTTTAATGTCATTTAAGATATATTTATGAATATTAAATACTTTTGAAAATATTTAAATTGTGATAACATCTACAAACAATCAAGATAATAATAGTTAATGCTAACAATGGTTGATAGCAGTAAATACTATCCAAAACGACGAATGATATTTAATAGGTTAAGAATATCTAAAAACTGAACTACCTAAACTACACCGAAAAATATGCTAATTAATTCTGTAATGGGGAAAAACCCTATGAGGGTAAACAACGGCGGGAAGGGTGATTGTTTTGTGACGTTTCTATTTTGAGACGTCCGCGCCCGAATGTCCGTCTGTCTGTCCGTCCGTCGCTGTGGGTGAAGAGCGGTGGGAAGGGTGATTGTTTTGAGATGTTTCTATTTTTAGACGTCTGCGTCTGACTGTCCGTGCAGTGTCAAGGTCATCACACGCCCACGGCTCATTAGCGAGATGCCAGACTCTCAGATTATGTTGTGGTTACTAAATTGTTTGTACAATATTTATTCTGATAAACAAAGTAAATTAAATATGATTCTGGAGATTATTTAGAAAAATAAATTGTTACTATTGCTCTATTTATGTTTAGAAGGGGATAAATAAAAATAATAAAAATAAACCTTTCGTGACCCCGGTTAAACCGCATCCCGATTAACCCGCTCCTGGATAATCGGGAGTTGACTGTATTCTAGGGGCTTGTAGGGGCCAAAGCCCCTAATAACCTTGCTCCAATAGTTTACCTCATCTGACTCTTTTACTCTTTACATGCTGAAGAAAATCAAACAATATAAGTAGCAACACATCTTAGTTCATAAACAAAGAAGAAACTTAATCACATGCTCAACTGTAAATAAATCAGACGTTTTTAATCCCCATGCTTTTCTTATGGGGAATGTTTTACGTAATATTTTTCGTTTTCAGGTAGCTTGTTAGAAATGTTACTATTTTTCCCGAGTCCCAAGCATCGAAACCTTTAATTTGAGCCGTCTCCCATCATCCTGCGTCCTTCCAAACTCCCACAATTTTGACTTAAAAATTTCGCTTACAGAATTATATATAAAGATATATACTTTTTAGTTGTTAGTTTAGCTTACATTTATCATGACAATGCACCTGTTTGATTTACAAATTGTAATATGAAACGTTATGTGCAATAAAGGATTTGATTTGACTACACTAGTACAAAACTATGTTTACTGCTACTTTTTAGCACTAATTTACTATAAAATAATATTTGGTCGAATTTTGACCATTGGGCGGTCTTTAGTTTGGATTATTTGATACAGTTAAGCTTTCCCGTAACTTGTCAGTAGGACAATTTTCTATTTAAGTTCAAAATCAAATACTGGGTAACTGTATCAAATCACACAAGATCTGTCAAAAATGTTTAGTTTAAAACTGTGTATAGAATACAACTTATACATTCAGTTGTGAGGACCTATGAATATGCAACTAGTATTAATTGTTTAATATATTTCAACACTGAGGAAAAATTCTTACTCAATCAAATACCAGACTAAGGTTAGAATTTGTGAAGGCAAAAGTAGAATCAAGCATGTAGAATTTGGTGGGGTGTATTGAGTCCAAAACACTATTAAACAACAGGACAAGTAGCAAGGGGGTCACTCCATTTTATCAGAATTGTATATTGATATTTAATCATGAATTTTCTTTATGTTTTGAATCTACTAAAATACAGTGCAGCGGAATGAACTATATAAAATCTATGGTTTACTTTCTACAAATCATCACCTTTTCAAAATCAACTTTTTCTTTTGCTGGATTGGTGTCATCGAACCGCATGATCAATTTACCCTGGAACGCTTCTTGGTAATATTGGTTGAGAAGAGCGGCTTTAGCATGTCCGATGTGCAAGTACCTGAGGACAAAATCATGTAATAAAAAAGAGGTTTTACTAACTGGATGAGTTTTCGAGGATAGCCTATTAGATGTGGTGAATTAAACTGGCTGCCATTCAATGAGTATCTGTAAATATTAGTTTTAGTTCTGTAAATACATGTTTTTAAAGTGACAAAGTCTATCCAGAAGTTCTGGCTAATGACAGCTGAATGGTAATAAGGTAAGGTTATTAAAAACATCTATGGCAATGTATATATCTTGTTAAGTAAGGACAATTTATTGAGTAATCAACCAACTGGAAATGAGTAGGTTAAATTCCTACAAAAGGTGGATAAACAGAAAAACTGTGAAATCTTGGACAGTCACAGAGAAATGCGATACAATTTGCCAGATAGGCAGTTAAAACAGACTGCAGCCAAAGAAGAGTTTGTTGTGTGAGAAAATGTTTATAATAATCGTTAGCATTGTTCATCATCAAAACAAAGTCACTCAGTAGAAAGATGATTTGAAAATGTAGGTGACAATAGTTGAAACACACACTTAAATATTCACTAAATTGGAAATAGTGTTTTTTTTCTCCAATAAGTTTATCCTCGTCACCATTGGTTTACCTATAATTGTTAATATGAAGTAATAATAAAATAACTTGAGAAGAATTTTTATTTTTAAATTCAAACATAAACAACAACTAACTACTATACACGGATATGACTTGATGACCAGCTAGTACACAAAGAGTTGAGGGGAAGTACAGCAGACTTTTAACCCTAGGAGTGGCGCCATGTTAACGCGTAGTGTGGCGAGCTAAATTTGGCGATTTTGCAAACCTTTTTTTAAAAATCCATATAAATTCAACCGTTAGAGTAAACAAGTTAACTTTATATTCATTTTGTTCAGAAAGAACAGGAGATTCTAGAGATATTAAAATAATAAAGATCTAGACTTTTTTTTCCGGTAAAGTGAAAAGAATAAGAAAATTTTGATATTTTTTTTTGAAATTTCAAAAGCAGCCAGGGTAAAATTTTTTCCACAGATTTTTTATGGAAAATTCATTATATACATTTTGTAGACAATCTAATTCCCTACATAGAAATATATAACATGTTGGGGAAAGAATTTTTTTTATAAGTTTTTTGGGGCATAATGTAATAATAAACGGAAACCCGAAAAATGCGTAAACTGTAGAGTGTTAGTTTGTGATGTAAATAAGTAATGTAATATATATGTATACTAATAATGATATATATATATATTTGTATAGCTAATGAAGTAAGGAATCCAAAAAAGTCATAGGTTTATGGTAAAAAATTATTGTCACTTATAAATACATGTAAATAAAATAATGTTTTGGAATTTTTGCGTATTTGGAAAAAAAAAATTTCACAGTTTTTAGTATATAAATTTTTTACCAAATATTTTACCCCCAAACCAATATAACCATGCTGTAGTACATTCAATTACCTACATAAAAATGTATAACACTTAGGGTAAATTATTGTTTTTATATGTGTTATGTAGCACTAAACAGTCGCGGATTTGGCAAATTTCACTAGGCCTATGTAGGAGTAAACACAACACTTTATAAACACTATTTGTCAAACTTCAGTAATATTTATGCATAATATAATGCATAAAGATTTCTGTTATATACACACAAACACTTCACTAACACTAAAACTCCGAAATACTAAATTATTTAGTAATAACTCACGGATAGAAATATCACAACGCACATAAAACGAAACTCAAAATGGCTGATACAAGCTGTTGACAGAACAAATATAACACAATGGAACGTTTACTCTATCGAGTGCGGCTACATTCAGTGCTGCCATCGCGCAACACCAAATTATTCGCCATTCTTTCTTCTTTCAAATAAGATATTATATGTCATGCAAATATAACATTACACTGGATATATATTCGATTTTGCAATCCGCCGGTTTCCGGCGGATCAGCATTTTACAGAAGAACAAAAATCATCTGTGTTTATAAAATCATATTATCTGTCAAATCAATATATCGATCTAAAACTCCATACCAAAATGAAATATAACTCCTTGGCTGTGCATTGGTACTACCCGCAACATCGTGCGACGAAAATTACCCGAGGTGGGTAATTTCAAAAAAGTCATGTTTTGACATTTCCCAAGTGTCGGCTGCAAGTATCGTGTCGCGCCTAAAATTCATTTGATTTCTAATCGCGGTGACATTGTTATATACCTGCTACAGGGTTTGTTTATGTAATAAAATTAAAGTTCAGAATATTATCTTTCGCATGATATATATATTATTCACTTTTGAGTTGATTAACCCTTTTACTGCCGACCATTTTTTTTATGACGTCGCCAAAAATGCCAGACCACTATTAAGATTTACTTGCCAAGACTGCCAGGTTCAATTAGACCAAATTTCACGCTCACATTAAAAAATTTGTAACTTTTTTATTTTTCATCAGAAATTTATAAGTTAGGTCTTGTTTTATTTGTATTGAGTTGTTTGTTTCAAATAAAATATATATTTTGGTGTATGTAATAGTTTTTTAGTTAAATTATATATATACATATATACAGATAAAAAAATATATATATTTTTTTAGTTTGGACTATAAAAATTACCTCTAAAACTTATACCTCAACCAATTTTATTTATACATGTTGTAAAACAGGCATTAGTAAACAAATACCCAAATTTTCATGCCATTACCTTGATAAATGCAGGAATTCTGATGTTTTTTTCAAAATTTATTCATATTTTCAAAATTGAACATAGTTGCATATACAATTGACAATATTTTTTTTACAAAAACATGTACTTCTAAATGGCTTCTAAATTGAAAAATGTTGTAAGAAACATAAAATAACACTAAAAACATACTAAAATAATTAAACTAACAACGACAAAAATATTTAGAATATTTGAGAAAATTTCACAAAAAACCCTTTCAACACCTGTGCTCACCAAAACAGGTAGGGTGAACACCTATTTACGATGGTATTTTCACTTACTGGCGATCTACTCCGCTTGTCCATTTTCGTAATGACATCAAAACTTTACTCACTAAACCACGGATAAATCCACAAACATAACCAACAAACCAACACCAGTAAACATAAACAACAATTATTGAAAGACGGACGGCAGACAACATTCACTACACAGAGCAACTGTCGACTATGCACACGCACAGACGGTAGGGGGAATCAGTGAGTATAACTTTATAGGTTATACAAGTCATAGAGTATAAATTGTACTTTTCTATGTTCCTCATAGTCTTGACAACGAGTATCTCAAGTTTCGTGGCTTTTGGTAAACATTTAAGGCCAATAAGTTAGAAATATTAGACGTGCTTTATTGCGCACGTCGGCGATTCTCGCACAATTAGTGACGTGCGCATATGCGCACGTCGGCGTTTTTCGCACGATTCTCGACGTGCGCAAATGCGCACGTTGGCAGTAAAAGGGTTAATAGAGGTTTATTTACGTTGCAAAATTTTCGGTCAAAATCCGCCGGAAACCGGCGGTCGGCACAATAGGCGACACAAAAATCCGCCGGAAACCGGCGGATCGGCACTCCTAGGGTTAAAACATGAATAAACAAAGCATCTTAATCAGAGTTGTCAACATAACAAATACAAAAGATGTATAGTTGATAGTTCAGAATGACAATCATCTTGTACCGTGCCTGGGTCAATTTGAAGTATATATATTATGACTCTCAAGTTTACACTTCCAATAGCCATGACAGGGTTATGATTGTTGAATGAAAAATAATAACTGCATATACTTTAAAAATAACAAATAATTATAAATAACATAATAACATACAATCTCATAATTTAATATGTTTTCATTGAGGGTAGGAAACCTCCATTATTGTGTACTCACCCACTGGCTTCTGGTGGGAATCGCACCACAACCTTCCCCATCTCAGCACCAGGAAGATCAACGAACTTGCCCTCTTCTTTACTTTTCTTTACTTCTTCAGTTCCAACCTGTTTACTCTGATCTTTCTTCATCTTGACATCTTCTGGGAGTTCATTTAAAACTTGTTGTACACATTTTTGACCTTCTATTAGGTTCATCCATCTTGTGATGTTTTGTGGAGTTTTACCTTTTGATATCAGGCTTTTCCAATGTGTGCTACCTACAATCAAATTCGATCAAAACAATTTAGTACAAAGTATAAGAGTATAGGTAGTTCAGTTTAAAGTAAGACATTTACATGTTTTTGCAAATGGCCTTTTAGTATGAAACTATGTTATGTCGAACAAAAAACGGAATAGGCCTATTTCCAAAACCAGAATAAGTGGATGCTAATTCTGTAAAATATGGTATCTAAAAACGCAGTTCTTCTAAAGTAATCTGAACAATTCTAACTATGCCAGAACTACTATCAAAAATTTCCTTGAAACAATAAGACCTAAATAAAATAACTACAAACCGCCCCATAAAAAATACCCCCTCGCAGCAAACCTGCGTACTCAGCAAATTTCCTATGTATAATATATGTCTTAATAACAAATAAAGCCGCATACTAAGTTTCATAAGAATATATTCACATATAAGCGATATATACAATTTTAATTATTCTCTATAAGAATAACATTGGTGATGAGTACGTAGGTTTGCTGAAACAAGGAACACAAACAGTTGGTTTTTATGCAAATATAAATATAAATTGACTAGGCAAAACCATACCAAGTTTCATCAATATTCAATCATGAATAAGCGCTATATAACATTTTAATTATTCCCCATAAGAATAACATTGAGGATGAGTAAGCAGGTTTGCTGCAACAAGGAACAAAAAAAATGGGTTTTTATGCAAATATCAATATAACTCAACAAGGTGAAGCCACATACCAAGTTTTATTAATTTATGTTCATAATTAAGGGAGTCATTACATTTTACTTATTCTCCATAAGAATAACATGGGGGCTGAGTACGCAGGTTTGCTGCTACAGGGATAATCAACAAAAAATCATTTTTTGTACAAATATCAATATAACTGTACTACGTGAAGCCACATACCAAGTTTCATCAATATACATTCATAAATAATCGAGATCATTTTCTAGCGAATTTCCCCTATAGGGAAGAAGCTATTACCGGTTAGGTCTCATGGTAGGACTTAACCCTTTGCGATCGGAAGGCCAGCAGGAGTGGCCACAACGCAGTCAGCAGCCAGTCGGAATTCTTTCCGTACTAACTTGGTTCCGACGGTCGGACGGCCAGCTGTACTGGCCACGTCCCACTACGCATCACCTCGGCATTTATCATGGCGGCTCGCTCCCCGCAGCTCGGAATTATTTTCACGGAAAACCTTCAATGTTAGCATAGGGGATTTAAATTTTAATAAAACGTCTCTCAATTCGTCTTATCTTTAATGATCTTCATTATTACTTAGTTAAATATAAGGGGGGAAAAAACATAACCCCATTCTTACTAATCAATGTTTATACGGGATAAAACAATTTTATTGAAGGCCTAATTGTAATATAAGTGTGGCCTATACGTAAACGTACAAGTGTTCTTATAATCATGTACAATAAAACTTAAAACTTAATTAAAAATACAAATAAACACAAATCTCTCGAGAAAATCACCAAAACACAGTTAAAATCACATAAAACTGAACCAAAACAATGATGATTATGACAGCACTTGTGCCAGAACAACAGGTGTTTATTTTAGTTGTTTACACCATAATTCTTACGATATAATGTTGCAAGCCTGCTGATCGTTTAGTTTAACAATTCCTCACTAGGTTGCAGCACTCTACAGGCATTATACCACAGTTGGAATATTACAAACGAAAACATTGTTGTCGGCCAGTCCTGCTGGACGCCCGAGCGTTCGTTGGATTTCATGTTGGCCAGCACAGCTGGCCGTCCGATTGCAAAGGACAACTGCTGTGGAAAAAAATCCGACTTCCGCGCGCTAATGGCGGCGGCCAGTAGAGCTGGCCGCGCGACCGCTGAGGAATATTGGCAAATATGCATTCCGATCGCAAAGGGTTAAGCCCGAGACCATGATAAATTTTCATTTTGAGGTCCCCAGATGTCAAAAACACCATTCGTTCAAATTTGTATGTATGTATATATATATATATATATATATATATATATATGCCCGTAAGCACGATAACTCTCGTAAAAAAGCTCCGATCTTAATGAAATTTGGTACAAATGTGTAAAGTACCATTTATTTGAACGAGTTCAAAAACCAGACGAATCACATCATCCGAAGCGGGGTTTTTGGGGGGGTTTTACCCCAAAAATGTTTTTTGGGGGGTTTTCACATGTAATTTTTATTTTAATCAAATTGTAATTTTTACCATTGAAATCAGCTTAAAAAAAACAAAAAACAATTTGGTATTTTGATCATTGCTCCACGTCAATTGGTTACTGAGCTATTGAAAGTACTAAACACAGTACGTTGTCTAATGTTATTCTTATGGAGAAAAAGAAAAATTGTATATCTCACTTATTTATGAACATAAACTGACAAAATTTGGTAAATGACTTCATCTGGTTGTGGTTTATTGTTGTTTGCACACAAAAAAAACAATTTTTCGCTTATGGTTCCCGTAGCAGCAAACCTAGGTATTAGGTCCCCATGTTATTCTTTTAGAAAATAATTAAAATGTTATATATCGCTTATTTATGAATGTATATGGATGACACTTGGTATGTGACTTCACTTGGATGAGTTCTATTGATATTTGCATAAAAACCCATTATTTTGTATTCCTTGTTGTAGCAAACCTGCGTACTCATCCCCAATGTTGTTCTTATAGAGAATAATTAATATTTTAAATATCGCTTGTTTGTGAATATATTTCTTATGAATTCTGTTAAGTGGCTTAATGTGTTATGTTATATATTCATTGGAAATTCGCTGAGTATGCAGGTTTGCTGCGAAGGGGGTATTATTTATTCTCCATAAGGATAACATTAAACAACGTTCTGTGTATAGCATTTTGAATATCTCTGCAACGGTTGGGTGTAGAATCACAATTTAAATACCAAAATGATTGTTTTGTGGAGCTGAACTGATTGGTAAAAGCAAATGTGAAGTTTACATTAAAATGAACTGAGGAAAAGCCAAACAACTTTTTCCCATAAGATTAACATGAGAGATTTTATGAGTAGGTTTTTTGGATTTTCTCCACAACCACTTAGCCTAGGTTAATAATTCAAAATACTAGATTATTTTTTTTAAGCTCTATAACATGGTCAAAACCAAGTTTTTTAAACATTTTAGGGTGAAAAATGCAAAAAACTGATTTTTGGAAAATTTAAAACCCCCATAAACATTCCAATGGTCCGATTTTTCTGGTTTTCGAACTTAAAGTCGTGAATGTCACTTTACACATTTCCAGCCGGGCAAGCCTAAAAACACGGCATGCCCCAGACCCAGCGATGTGGTTGGCTTTTCCCCCCGATAAGTATGGGGTATGTTCCAATAGATAACAAACTTATTTGATGTTTTTGTTACTTCATTTGTAAGCAGCAACCATAAGTCCAGTAAAGGAAAGCGTAGGATAACTTTTTGTACAAACTAATTTGTCCCAGTATAATTAAGAGTTTTACTAAATTATATTCTGTTGCCTTGTCAGGGTTGCCGCCAGTTTCATTTCAAAATTCATAATTCCAGGTTTTCCAGGTAAAAATTTAAAATTCCAGGAAAACTCGCGTGACATTTTTTATGTATCTGCGACACCTATAACGATTTAGAGTATAAATAAAAGTGCTATTTTAACAAACAATTACAGTATAACTTTTTACAAAGTATATTATAAGTAGGGGGGGGGCGTGGCCGTGGGGGGGTGGATCATGTGGATCGATCCACCTCAACTTTGCTGCTGGTTTTGTATCGGCTATACCCCCCTACTATTATAATATTTTATTATTAAATTTATATCTCATATTTTATTATACTTTCTACAAAAAATGAGTATACAGGCTGGGCCAATTATCTTATATATTATTTCTCTAGCCTGTTTTTCTGTCAGTCCGCGAGATCTTCCTTTTTCCTTGATCAAACTACTTTTTCCTTGAGAATTTTTTATTTTTACGTTGTTTGTTATTTTTATATATGTTAAATGCTTTCCCATACTGTGTCTATTTATTGATATTGTTTATAAGCTTGTCGAAAATCTACCTTATACTTGCAACTTGCCACCAAAATACTTGCATATACTCATAAACTTCATATACTTACATAAATCCTCATATACTTGCGTATGCTTATACTTGCTTTTGCATATTGAAGTGAATAAATTGCTTAATTTGCATTATGCGTTAATTTGGAATATAGATATAGCATGAATAAATTTGGCTTGATCACAATTTTAGATTTGCATATTTAGTATGGCATGCTATATTTAGCTTGAATTCTGATATTGTAATATTGTATTTTGCATGTGATATTGTATGTTATTGAAGAATGGTATGTGCATGTCTCTTGTATTTCTTGTGACGTTGTCTATTTCAATTGATTAATGACAATAAAGCATTATTATTATTATTATTATTATCAAATTCCATGATTTACCCCTCATTTTAAAGCTTATCGTGCCCACTGACGAAAAATAGACCCACGGCCTAAAAATGTACCACTTCTCGGAAATTTGAATAATATGAAAGATAAATAAAGGGAAGAGTTTGTTTTGACAGGAGCGAAAATGTAAACAAAAGAACATCTGACCAGCTGACAAGATTTGGTTCGCAGTGCGGAATTCCGCACTGGTCGACTAGTTTGTATTAATGAACTTGATTTTTCTCTCTATATAAAAACATTACAATATTTTAATTGATATGAGTGGGAAATTATGTCAACAGATACAACTCATTATATACAATTTCATTTTACTTTGGCAATATACTATTTGTTATAAGAATAAGAAAATAGTATATACAAATCTTTTTTTGTGTGTCTATCGACAAAACAAAGGCATATTTTTCAAAGTTCTTGATAGGGAGTGGGCCGAAACCCTGATCTTGTTACTAACTATTTAAATTTAAAATTTTCTTTGAAAGCATTATTAAGGCAGCTGGATCCAGTTTTGATCTTTCCAATCATTTTCAAGATTTTTGCTGGGAATCAATCTGAAACCAAACCTCAGATTATGAAGCGACCGCCCAGGCCACTTATATACTACCCAGCTAATTGCTTTTTGCTTTAATGCTAAATGCTTTAACAAATTATCTAGCCTCCAAAGACTACATATTGGAAACTGAGCTCCATATCAACGATTGACAATTTTGACCAGATCGCAATTAATTACAAATGAGCCACTTCTATTACCCACTGTTTGTAACAACATACAAATTAATTAATTTATCTTAATAGAAATGTTGCTGACAGTCAAGACTGCAGTTTCCTCATATAAAGACTCACATGAATAACGTCACCTACCATCGGGAACGTATAGCTAATGTCACCGACCATCGGAAACGTATCACTAACGTCGCCAACCATCGGGAACGTATCACTAACGTCGCCAACCATCGGGAACGTATCGCTAACGTCGCCAACCATCGGAAACGTATCGCTAACATCACCGACCATCGGGAACGTATCGCCAACGTCACCGACCATCAGGAACGTATCTCTAACGTCTCCGACCGTCGTGAACGTATCGGTATGTCGCCGATCATCGAGAACGCATCGCTAATGACGCTGTCAATCGAGAACACATCGCTAACATCGCCGACGATCGGAAACACATCGGTAATGTCGCCGATCATCGAAAACGCATCGCTAATGACGCTGGTAATCGAGAACTATTGCTAACGTCGCCGACGAACGGGAACGCATTGCCAACATCACCGACCATCGAGAACAAATCGCTGACGTCGCCAACCAAAGGGAACGCATCGCTAACGTCACTGACAATCGAGAACGTATCGCTAACGTCGCCGACCATCAGGAACGTTTCACTAACATCGCCGACCATCGGGAATGTATCACTAACCTCACCGACCATCGGGAACGTATCTCTAAAGTCGCCGACCATCGGAAACGCATCGGTAATGTCGTCGATCATCGAGAACGCATGGCTAATGACGCTGGTAATCAAGAACGTATCGCTAACGTCGCTGACCAACGGGAACGCATCGCCAACGTTACCGATCATCGAGAACACATCGCTAACGTCGCTAGCAAACGAGAACGCATCACTAACGTCGCCTACCATTCAGAACGCGTTACGCAATCGCCGACGATCGCGTCCTGAAATTCCCGGTTTGGCTGAAAATTTCCGCATAACACAGGTCTGTGATGGAAAAATCGTCTAAAATTTTATCAGTGATTTTTGTGGCATTTTTTGCACTGATTAAGGAAAAAATCCATCACAAGGTTTGGTTGCAAATTAAATATTTATTTTCTATGTAATTTGCTCTGTTAAGATATTTTATGTAAGCTTGTACATATGAAATAATCAATAAAATATTATTGTTGAGCTGTGTTTACTTAAAACAAAATAAAATACAAAGATATTTAAAGTTATTTCAGTGTAGAGATAATTATTCATTTATCGGATGATGATAAAATATGGGAGTAAAACATAAAAATATTGTTAAATGTAATATCTATGCTACTTGGTCACCAGAGTGGATGTACTAAAAATCTAGGTTTCCTATGCGAATGGGACAGACGTAATAGAAATAACATTAGGACAGATTGGCCAGTTAGAAAAATATTAGACAGGTAAAAGTAACATGGAAAGAGTCTTGTGGACCCCAATAGTTTTAAATCTCCCACTGCATGTTTTATTGGGACTTATTTAAACAATTTGTTTAGGCATTTCCAAAAGAAGAAGATAGTTTTAAGAACCTTTCTGAGCAGTTTCCTCGGTTGTCTGAAGCAAAGTTAAAAGAAGGTGTATTTGTTGGACCTGTCATCCGAAAATCTTTCAGGGATAGAATCTTCTGCACGAAAATGAATGTTAAGGAAAAAGCAGCTTGCTTATCTTTCAAGCTTGTTGTAACTGGTTTCCTTGGGAACAAAAAGGATCGTAACTACAAGTCTATTATAGCCGACATGTTGGATAACTTCGAGCAGTTAGGCTGGAACATGAGCCTAAAAGTCCACTTTTAATATCTCATCTTGATTACTTTCCAGAAGATCTTAGTGCCGTCAGCGAAGAAAAAGAGGAGAGACTTCATCAAGATACTAAATAAATTGAAAAAAATATATCAAGGAAGTACAACAGTTTATAAATTATGTTGACAACATTAAATAACAAATAGTTTAGTAGGCCTATAGAAATAACATGTAACGAGGTATAAACCCTGGATAGGCCTATATAACAAGTTAATGCGCCCTCATGAGAACCCAATTAGGCCCATATATAATTGTAATTTGTATATGAAACTATCTTTATAAGCCTATTCATATAATATATATGTACCAATCATCTCATATAAAATATTTCATAACATTGTCCAATAATAGTGTAAACTACTTCAGACACAAATATAAATGAAATCTAATCTTAAATTTAATAATACCAAGCTAAAATTGTATATAGTAATCTCAGTGGAAATTTAAAGTGAAAGTTTCAAGTGTGCTGGAAGCCTCAAGAAAGAAGATCACCTGTGAATGTATTGTTGGATGGGTGATGACCACATCTCTCTCTTTCTAAAATGACTGGCCTAGGTGTTAGATGTTATAAGTGAGCCTTGTCTCAAAATTAATTAAATTCCCTTTAAATAAGTGCATTGGACATTAAAGTCCAATCTTTTTTAACAGGAGAAGAGCTAAAACCATATAGATTATCCCTTTCGTTTGTTATTAGGCCAGAAGAAATTGTTTTAGTGAAGAAATGATGCAGTTCTGGTAAACAAAACCCAAACTTATCTTGAGCGTATAGACTACATCACATCAGATCGAGCAGCCTTAACTACTGATCCTGTTCAAAAACATTCGTCAAATAGACAATTTTAGTCCAAATTCAATAAGAATACAACTTAGTAATCAAATTTTGTAACATCAGTGAAATCAGAACAGAACTTTTTAGACCCAAGTCATTCCAAATCATGGCCGCCGATATGTTTGGCGACACCAAGCTAACTTCAATTCTTTGAACATCAGACTAAATTACATATTAAACAGAAAACAGCCAATAACCTTAAAAAAATATGTATTTTTAAAAATCTTGTTGTGTATGAAAGTATTAATGTAATCCTTATTAAATGTTATATAAATCATTAAAAGTTATTTAAAAAGTATAGACGAATCTGGCGCTGTTGCCATTCGAGCACTTACCTCCCTCTTATCCTTAGACACTTTTTGCTCTATTATTAGTGAATTTCTTATGGAAAATGAACTATTAGCATGACCCGCACGGTGAAACTTAAGCCCGGGATCACCATAGAAGTTCCTATCGTGACCCCCTGAACACGTTTTGGGGGTTCGTTCAAAATTTTATATATATATAGACATATATATATATATGTATATATATATGTGTGCAGGCACTCTAGCGGTCACATTTTTTGTCCGATTTACTTAACATTTGGTAGGGACGTTCCTTTCTATAATCAGTTGGACAAGTTCGTTGGGCAAAATAATCGGAAATCTCTAAACCCCTTTTTTGGGGATTAATCTTTCAAGTTTTCGAGTTTTTGGGCCCAAAGAGGGTCAGAAAAGCCCCTGATGTGAAATTAACGAATTTAAAAAGATGGGAATTAGTGTGGCGAAACTTTTAAGCCCTCCCTCGTTATTCTAGCATATATATTTACCGAGTTACTAAAGGAAATGTGTATTGACCAAACACAGTACGTTGTCTTATGGGGGTTTTACATTAGAAAAGCCTGTTAATCATTTTTTGGTGTACTTTTATCATCCCCAACAACCTCACGCCTACTTTAAAGCCTGACTGGACCTTCTCCTAACCTTATAATGCGCAAAATTGTATTCCCAGCATTGCAGGTAAATAGAACCAGGAGTATCAGAACAGCCAAAAAATCAATATTTTCAGGTTTGAATAAAAATTGGAATAATTGTATGTTTTTAACTGATTTTGAGTTTTCATGGTTTTTTATATGGAGATTCACTTCCCTCACGTCAGCATGCTGCGTGCGAACTCGTTATCTTCTGGTACTTGACACACAGTCAAATTCAGACTAACTGATACGCATAGTAACTAATAATGGACAAAATAGTTCGAAATAGTAACTCAAGTAATTCAGGTTTATTTACATTTTAATTAGTTTATTGAAACAATTTCGATCTAGAAAAGTTTTCCGATTAAAACTTTGATTTATAAAGGCGCAGTAGCAAGTCCACTAAATTTTGAACCACTAAATTTTCAATTATCAAATTTTCTGCCCCCAACACATTGATTTAAACAGGTGAATTAACAATGAAGAAAATATGTTCAAAATGTAAAAAGAAAGTCAATTTATCGAGGAATTTTATTTACTGAATTTTGGTTTCTTGAGGCTCTACTGTAGTTGGCATACTTTGTGTTACTCTACTTACTGTAAAGAGTAGACCAGACGAGCAAGTCAGCAATTGTGAGTTTGTTTGCCACTAAATATGTCACTGGTGCCAATACTTTATCTAAGTATAAGATAGAATCTTGGAACTCTTGAGCACAGGAGAGAGGTCCGATAGAGAATGACAACCAGTGATCGACCTGAAAAATACGTATGCTTTTAGATTGCTAGTTACCTCCTGCTTTGTTTTGTATTCTGAATATAACTTCATTTCCATAGGCCACAATCATTTCTACTATTTTCTTGTGAAATAGCACAAGCAACAGTTACTCTAATTTTTAAGTCAAAATTCTTGTTATTGCAGGGCAGGCCCATCCCATGTGATGTTTTGTGGTGCTAGTGTGATGAGTATCTGAGCAATGTGGAAATGTAACATAGGTTCTGAAAAATATGTAAATTTTTTACTTTATTTTATATTAAAATTATGTCTCTGCTTGTTAAAAAGCACTTTTTGGTTGGATTGGATTTTATGGGAAAAGATCTGGGCTTAGACATTTCAGAGGAGGAAAGAGATGTTTCATTTCTGCTTGATGTTCACTCTTTAGATTACTTAATTATCCAAACAGGTTGTATATAATGCAATATGGGGAGCAGAGTCTTCTAGAACTAAGAAAATATTTTCACTGCAGAAAAAAGCCATAAGACTGATTTATGGTATGGACCGATACGCATCATGCAGAGGTGTGTTTTCGGCAAACAACTTGCTAACATTTCCATCGATTTACATTTTAGAGTGCCTTTCATTTCTGGTTAAAAACAAACACGTTTTTCCTCAACGCATTGCCAATAGATATAATTTCCGCAACACTAACCTAATCCATATTCCCCGACACAACACAACTTCCTTTCAAAACCAAACTTACTATTCTGCCATTAAGCTTTTTAATGTTCTCCCCCAAATCCTGAAAACTCAGGTGGATGTTATAAAATTTAGATATAGACTAAAAAAATACTTGATTGAAAAAGAGTACTACAGTGTTAAAGATTATATATCTGAAAGAAGGGATTTTTAGTTGGAAATGAATTATGTATTTTAGCAGTCTGTTATTTTAGCTATTTAAGTTTGTATTTGTGACGATTGTCAATGCTGTATTTATATAGTCGTGTGACAATAAAGTATTCTTGATTCTTGAATCCATAGTAAAATTCAGTTGTTATAGGCTATATGTGAGCAGTCATGGGTAAGCCCATAAATTCTTCCCAAGTGAATAATATATTATATTTGACTGGATGTTTTTGAATATATTTATTTTTATATCTGAAACTCTAAGTTCAATGTTGAAGTTTTCTACTTTCAAACAGAATGATTTTTTCTTGAGTTGAAACCCGTCCCAAAGATTTTTTAATTTAATTTTACAAGTTTGAATCTAAATCATCTCCATAGTTTTCTAAAGACATCTATTAAGCAAAAGAACAAATACTAATAACTGTGTTATAAGTTAGATTGAAACAGCTGTTCTTTCTTTTGATCTTTAAGCTGTTAAATGGAAGTATCCACAGCTGTTCGTATTACAGTTTCTGGATTACAGTTTACTTTCTTCTGAAATGTAAACATTGAGAAAGTTAGGATGTTCACAGGGCGTAGCCCGAGAGGATTTTAAATAAGTGAATAGGCCTATGTGTTACACGGGTTCAAGATCTACCTCTGTATAAAGTTTCAGCCCAGTCGGTTCAGTAGTATTTGCGTTTACCCGGAACAGCAGACAGATACACAGACAGAAACCAACTCTTCTTTATAATATTACTACCTGATGTACCCATTCTTCGCACAGGTTTTTGCTTTACCCGTTATAGTAAATGCAATTTGCATTTTAGTTAGCTTGAAACAGCTGTTTTGCTTCTGCTCTTTAAGCTGTCAAATGGAAGTATCCACAGCTGTTTGCATTACAGTTTCTGAATGTTTACTTTCTTCTGAAATGTAAACATTGAAACTTATGATGTTCACAGGGCGTAGCCCGAGGGGATTGTAAGGAAGTGAATAGGTCTAAGTGATGCACGGGTTCAAGATCTACCTTTGTGTAAAGTTTCAGCCCAGTCGGTTCGGTAAGTTTATCCGGAACATCAGACACACAGACAAACAGAGAGACAGACAGAAACCACCTCTTCTTTAACACGTTCGATGCGGTTGACGATAATTCTCGTCATGTGACACTATCGCTTGGTGCGCGTGCCGGGAATTCTCGTTACTGGCTCCCTCTCAATACATTGCTTCAGTTTGAGCTCAGTTGTTGCCAGTGAAGGTCGCGTCGCTGCCCGGGTGTAGTGCTGGTTTTGTTGTTAATTTTGGCGCGCTTCGTTTCTCGGTCGGCCAAACTGCAGTGATCTAATAACTATTTAGTGACATTTTCGACCGAAAAACCGCAACTAATACGGATGATGGCGACCGAAATCGGCACCAGACACTGATGACAGGAATTCTCGACACGGAAGTGATGTCACAACTAGACATCAAAATGGCTGCCATTCCATCTCCTAATGACATTTTGGATATCCGGACATCATTTATTCGGAAAGTCATCAACAATATTTTTTCCGCAGTTTAATTTAAGGGTCACAATGTTAACCATTTTCAGCAGTGAACGTATTAACTCTAGTAGTGGCCTAATGTTGAAGTGGGAAATGGCCAATCAGATTTGGCGATTTTACAGACCTTATTTTAAGAATTTGTATAAATTCAACCGTAGAAGTGAATCTAGCCAAACTCATATTCATTTTGTTCGGAAAGAACAGGAGAATCTTTAAATACTAAAATAAAAAAGATCTAGGAAAATTTTTTTGGTAAGTGACAAAAAAAATAGTTTTTTTTAGAAATGTCAAAAACAGCCTCGGTAAAATTTTTCTACAGATTTTTTATGGAAAATTCATTATATATATTTTGTAAACAATCTAATTCCCTACATTGAAATATGTAACATGTTGTGGAAAGAATTTTTTTTGTAAGTTTTAGGGGCATAATATAATAATAAACGGAAACCCGAAATATGTGTAATCTGTACAGTATTAGTTTGTGTTGTAAATAAGTCAAGTAATATATGTATATACTAATAATGATATATACATATTTGTAAAGCTAATGAAGTAAGGAATCCAAAAAAGTCATAAAGTTTATAGTAACAAATTTTTATCACTTATAAATAAATGTAAATCAAAGAATGTTTTGCTACTTTTGCGTATTTGGAAAAAAAAAGATTTTACAGTATTTAGTATATAACTTTTTTGCCAAATGTTTTCCCCCAAATCAATATAAACATGTTGTAGTACATTCAATTCCCTACGTAGAAATATATAACATGTTATACATAGAATACATAGAAATATACATATAAATATATAACTCACCACTAGGCATACCAGATAAATTATCCAATTAGCCTATGACACATCATCAGGAAAGTCGTTCACCTCAATATAACTGCCTATATCACCCTCTAAATCGTCATCAATGTCACTAATACTTTTTTCAAGAGCACCCCGAATGTCACTACAATCCATTTTTGCATAAATTCGGCTAAGTAAATAACTAAAACACTCTTACACAACTGACAGCAGTCAAATAATAACAGCGCGCCATTTTGGACTGGGACTGGACATTTCATATTTCAGATGTCATGTCATATTGTCAACAAAAACACAACACATCGATGCAGATATAGGAAGAAAGCCTGAAATCTGCTGTTTACAGTGATCCCAAATACAACGCAGTTTGGAGCGAGCCAAACAAACTGACTGAGACTTCGTAAACAGTTGCGCAGTTGCCGATTAGCCAAAAGTGGGACGTAATGAAACATTTCCTTGGTGATGAAGCCAAGCGGAAACAGTGCTGCCAACGGCAAAACTAAATTACTCTACATTTCTTACTCTTCAAAATAACATACTATTTGACTAGTAACTATAATATACCCAGCATATAAACGCGATTTTCTGATCCAACCAATTTGGTCGGATTGACCATTCCACAAAAAAATCAAAAACACCTGTTTTCATAAAATCATATAACTTATCCAATCAATATTTCATTCTAAAAATCAATATCAACATAAAACGCTACTCTTTGCATTGGTACCAACCGCATGTTCCTGCCAGAAAAATTACCTGAGCTGGGTAATTTCAAAAATATTGTGTTTTGCCATTGTCAGAGCGTCGGCTGCAGCAATTGCGTTGCGTCAAAAATTCATTCGATTTCTAATCGTCGTAACATTGTTATACAGCTGCTACACGGTTCATTTATGTAATAAAATGACAGTTCAGAATGTGATCTTTCAAATGATATATATATATATATATATATATATATATATATATATATATATATATATTGATCACTTTTGAGTTTATTAAATTATTGGTTTTTTAACTTTACAAAATTTTCAGTCATATCCGACCAATTTGGTCGGTGGCCTCTCTAGACGACATAAAAATCCGAACAAATTGGTCGGATGGCCACAGCTAGGGTTAAATTGGATCTACAAATGGATTTGCGTGAACAAAATAAAACAACTAGGTTGCAGTTCACGACAAAATTATAGTAACCTAACCTAACCTAACTCCGCAGAGCGCTGTATGGTGGCTGATCGTTGTGCAACATTACAAATAAAGGGATTAGTATAAATAAACAAAAGTAAAATGAAACAGAAATGCCAGACCTGAAAAAGTAAACAACAAAAGTGAGATTCAACCCCGAACAAATTAAAGTCAACTTAAAAAAATTTCAGATTTCAAAAAGTAAACATCAAATGTGAGATTTTAACACGGGACCGCATGATCATGGATCTGACGTCGTATCTACTGAGCTGCCGAAGCCTGCCGATTCACCAGAAAGTTAAAATTCATCAGGCAGTGAGCAACGACTATAAATTCATTCGATAAAACAAACAAACAATCGGTTGATGAAATTGTTCAATATCGTAACAATCGTAACAAACGATAACCTCATCTCAGCATAGGTGAAAAAATGCTCACCCACTAGTCAATACCACTGGTTGGCTATAGACCCCGGCTCACCTCTATTTGCTCAAATGTTGAAGATCCATAGAGACCAAATTTTGGATTGGTCCTTGCCAAATATCTGCAAATGTCGGAGTTTGTATCCAGATTTACATCTTTATTCACAGTCAATGAGCTCTGATTCAGCTCATTTTTCCATTGGACTTCAACTGTCTTGTTTTCTATAAGCTTCAAAATGGCTAATTCACCTTTAAACAAAAATAAAGTGTGAACAGGATCAAATAAATCAGATTTGACATTGAGATAATACCCCCGTAGCAGCAAACCGGCGTACTCAGCGAATTTCCAATGCATGTAATGTTTCTCACAACCACATAAAGCTACTCACCAAGTTACATAAAAATACACGAAAAAATAAGTGAAATGTAGCATTTTATTTATTCTACATAAAAATAACATTGAAAGCTGAGTACACAGGTTTTCTGCAACAAGGAACACAAAATATGTGTTTTGATGCAATTATCAATATAACTTACCCAGTTGAAGCTGCATACCAAGTTTTATTAATTTATGTTCATAATTAAGGGAGACATCATACCTCTGCAATGTTTGGACGTAGAATCACAATTAACACGTTCGCTACCGAGCATCACGTATGTGTGACGCATGGGTGTTCATAGCTTACCAACTGTAAATTATATACTTCCAGAATAGACCAATGCAAGAATAAAAAACATACCTCCAGACCAAATTGCTGGTGGAAGTTTCAATTGATATTATGGTTCAAAATACCAATAAACAACATCTGACTCATTTATAAACAACAATTGTAAATTTTTATGAAATTTTTATTTTGCATCACATATATGTGACATCGGTCAATAGCATTGTTTTACTGATGAAAATATATGGTATGAATTTTACTGCTGACCGACTTAAACAAAAATGGCAAAACCACCGTGGGTTTTATTTTCCCTACCAAAACAGCAAGCTAATTTTTAGTTTCTAAAATATGCCATGTCTAGTTGCATAAAATTGAACCCGTTGGTTAAGCAATACACACAACATTTAAGTTGTTTTGCCACGTGACAACTTCTAACAAGTCAAATTTGCTAAATAAACCTTGAACATTGTGAAAATATAACATTAAATACATTTACATATAGGCCTACTATTAAGAGGGGTGAGCTATTCGCCAATTATTTTTCATCTGTTTTCAGTGATGCATCCCCTATCGTATCTCTCTTTGACTTTGGTTGGAACTTCACCATTTCCCAGAGTGCATTTTCTCCAATGAATGTACAGCATAAGCTTGAAAATCTAGACCCCAACAAAGGGCCAGGGCCAGATAATAATCCTCCTCTCATACTGAAACACTGCACCTGTTCTGGCACCCCATCTCTTTATATTGTTTTCTGCTATCCTGACAACTGGAGTATTTCATGATATTCTTAAAAAGGATTTGTTGTCCCCATATTCAAGTCATATGATTGGAGCAATTTTAAAAACTATAGACCCATAGTCATCTTGTCATCAATAGTGAAGGACTTCAAGAGCATCGAACTAGATTGTCTTTACTTCAATCTACGTAAACGCATCTCTCTCGAGCAACATGGCGTCCTACCATTTCCCACTTACTCGAATTTCAAGATTTTATCATGTCAGCCTTCGTAGACTCCTGCCAAGTAGACTGCATTTATCTCGACTTGTCAAAGGCAGACTTACTAACGTCAATCATCGCCTTCTGATTGCAAAGCTAAGCGGCTATGGAGTGTGTGGCTCCCTGCTCAAGTGAATGGAAAGTTACCATAAAGGAAGACATCTCATTGTAAAGTGTGATGGCAGTACATCAGAGCCATTTAAAGTATTGTCAGGTGTTTCTCAAGGGTCTCACCTTGGCCCAATACTCTTCAGCTTGTTCATAAATGACATCAAGAGCTTAACTGATTCAAATTTTCTCATGTTCGCAGATGACATGAAAATCTTTAGCAGGATCTCTAAAGACTACGACAAGTTACACCTGAAAAGCTCCCTCAACAACATCGAAAACTGGTGCAAAGATAACGCTATGTATCAAAATTCATTACTATTGACGGAGGTAGGATAACCTAGTTAACGCTATGCAGTTGAATGTGGACAAATGAGAAGTCATTTTTTTAAAACGTGGATTGGATTTCACAACACATGATTATACAATCAACGACTCTGTTTTAAAGAGAGTTTCCAAAATCAAAGATCTGGGAGTTCTTATGACACCATCACTCAGTCCCATGGAACACATTATGCACATAACTGCAAGGGCAAATTCTCTGATTAGATTTAGGCCTAGGCTATTCTTAGATCCAAAAAGGATTTCAACTCCCCCCTTACTCTCGTAGTCTTGTATAAATCCCTTGTTCGTCCAATACTAGAGTATGGGTCCACAATATGGTCCCCTCATCAGCTTAACCACATCAATCAGCTGGAAAGCATACAGCGCCCCTTCGTCAGGCTACTTGGATGCAGACTTGGTTTTGATTACCTTTATACTCCTGTAAGCGAAGTGGAGTCTCTATTTGGCCTCTCCCCTCTACATGTGAGGCGGCGACACGCAGATCTGCTGACACTTTTTAAATTGGTGAATGGCCTCCTGGACTGCCCGGATCTACTCAGTGATATCCACTTCCACATTCCAACAGGAACCCGATCCAGAACGATATTCCGCAGGCGCTACCCACCCACCTATTACGCCTACAACAGTGGACTCTCGAGACTGCTGCGTGCTGGGAGTGGAGCCGCCACACCTCGACTTCTACAGTGAGTCAGTGTCGATATTCCGGAGAAAGGTTGCTTTTCTGCTCAAGTGAAGTGTTCTCTCGTGCTTGTCTCAAGTGACGCCTTTAGAGGGTCGCTACTAGTGGTGCAAGTGCGGGGTGCTTGATCACGTGGTGCTTTAACAGGACCACTTTCTTTGTGAGTTGGTGCAGAGTGCACACAAGGATTCATAGCATGTCATTGTTCAAATTATTGTTAAGTTTATTTTCAGTATTATTGTTAAGCTTATTTTCATTAGGACTACTTTCTTTGTGAGTTGGTGCAGAGTGCACACAAGGATTCATAGCACGTCATTGTTCAAATTATTGTTAAGCTTATTTTCATTATTATTGTTAAGCTTATTTTCATTATAAGGCCTATTGTTAAGTTTATTATCATAGTTTTATATTGTTATACTACGTATTATCTATAACTTCTACATCATATTCTTGTTTTATTTGTCCTACAAATCAGTCACCACAGGCCAGTAGTGTTTACTTCTCAACACTTCCACCTCATCATTGTCTTGTTGTCATTGCCTACTTTTTGTTATAGTTACCCGTTACTTTGTTATTTTTGTCAATGTTTTTTATGTAGACATTTTGTGCAAGGAACATATTGTTACTCTTTTTGTAAATTGGTGTAAAACATTGGGAAATAAATTAAATGAAAAAACAGAGCTAGAACTACAACGTAATATTAGTCAGCACTTGGAGGGTGAGTCTTGGCAGCTACTAATAGCTTCTTGCCTAAAACCTACATGATTGTGTTTCTAACCAAAACCTCCATTTGAGAAATCTTAAGTTAAATAAAACAATAAAGGCTTTCAATAATAATTACCAAGAGGTGGGCTAGAGGTGCTAGAAACCAGAACTTGCTTCTCTGCTTTCATGACCACTTGCATTGAACAACTATTTTACTTTATTATTGAAACCTAAATTTCAATTATTTTGATGGAAGGTAGTATAAACGATAGGTAATAATAAAAGAACTTCTAAGGACACCAAAGCGATTGATAAGCATCGACAGCACTATCACATGAATCACACGTACAACGTCCAACGCTCTAAAAGGCCTGTCTAAAACGTCGACAGTAACGAAACGACAGTACACCCAGATTGAGGTTATGTTGTGAAATATGATAAAGATAATGATGAAGAAGAAGGCAAGACAGCAAGAAAAGTCATTTTGCCCAAATCATAGACAACTAAAGTACTGTAGTTAGTCTATGGCCAAATTAATATGGTCTATAAGAAATAATGAACTTTACTACCATTGATCACGTAGGCCTAGTGAAATAGGCAAAGTCAACAAAATGCAATACAATGCATACAAAGATCTTAAACTAGCTTGACAATATTTAAAACATTGAAGATCAGCTTATAGACGGATCAAAGAAATTAATTTTGATTATTTAAAATTGCATTAAAACTATTAACAGATACATCTACAAATTCATGAATTGCATAAAAAGGATTCTCTAAAAGCCAATTATTTACAGAGTTCTTAAATTTTGAAAATGTGACATCTTTTGGTGAATTAGGCAGTTTGTTAAAAAATTTAATGGAATTTATTTTAAGAGAGTTACCTGTTAAGTTAAAGCAAGTCGGCGCTGTGGGACATCTAATTTTTGCCTGTGTCTGGTGTTGTGACTATGTATAATATTTTGCCTGGATGTAAAATTTGTTATGTTGATTTTTTTATGTAAAAGAACAAAAAAATGTGAAGATTGACTATTGTGAGAATTTTTAGATCTTTGAACAGGGGTTTGTAGTGTTGATTGTGGCTGGCACCAGCAATGAACCTTATAACCTTTTTCTGCATCAAAAGTACTTATGGATGTGAGGTGAGTAATCCTACCCCGATAGCAAGAAAGTGTGCTGCAAATATGCGTTTGGTTCATTTTTCGTTCGCTGTTGAATACTTCCAGTATTATTTGCAGCAAGTTTGCCAGATACATGCTTGCAAGGAACTTCGTCGTAGTTACCAAAGGCGCCGCGTTGTTGCCCGAGCGCGCTGCTAATCTATGCGCGTAAACCTTACAATACGTTTTCTGCAAACTTTCTGTTGAGAAGTTTGTGGCCCTAAGTTACTAAAACGGGACTATCTATTTTACTGACCAGGAGAAATCTTGACTGACTGGGTACTTCCGGTCGGCAGATTCGCTTCAAAATTGGTACTTTTGTTCTACAAACTAACCCGGACAATAATATAAAACAACCATTACCCTAACTTTTTGCTAAGGGGTACTTCGCTAGAAACACCCTGCTGACTGGGAAGAAAACCCGACTGACTGGGTACTTCCGGTCAACCGATTCGATTCAAAATTGGTACTTTTGTTCTAACAACTAACCCGGACAATAATATGAAACAACCATCCCCATAAGTTTTTGCTAAAGAGCACTTCGCTAGAAAAACACTGCTGATTGGTTAGAAAACCCGACTGACTGGGTACTTCCGGTCAACCGATTCGCTTCAAACTTAGTACTTTTGTTCTACCAACTAACCCGGAAAATTATATAAAACAACCATTCCCTTAAGTTTTTGCTAAAGAGTACTTCGCTAGAAAAACACTGCTGACTGGTCAGAAAACCCGACTGACTGGGTACTTCCGGTCAACCAATTCGGTTCAAAATTGGTACCTCTGTTCTACCAACTAACCCGGACAATAATATAAAACAACCATCCCCCCACGTTTTTGCTAAAGAGCACTTCGCTAGAAAAACACTGCTGATTGGTTAGAAAACCCGACTGACTGGGTACTTCCGGTCAGCCGATTTGGTTCAAAATTAATACCTCTGTTTTACCAACTAACCCGGACAATAATATAAAACAACCATTACCCTAAGTTTTTGCTAAGGAGTACTTCGCTAGAAAATCCCTGCTGACTAGTTAGAAAACCCGACTGACTGGGTACTTCCAGTCGACCGATTCGCTTCAAAAGTGGTACTTTTGTACTACCAACAAACCCGGACAATAATATAAAACAACCATCCCCCTAAGTTTTTGCTAAAGAGCACTTCGCTAGAAAAACACAGCTGATTGCTTAGAAAACCCGACTGACTGGGTACTTCCGGTCAACCGATTCGATTCAAAATTGGTACTTTTGTTCTACCAACTAACCCGGACAATAATATAAAACAACCATCCCCATAAATCTTTGCTAAAGAACACTTCGCTAGGAAAACACTGCTGATTGGTTAGAAAACCCGACTGACTGGGTACTTCCGGTCAACCGATTCGCTTCAAAATTGGTACTTTTGTTCTACCAACTAACCCGGAAAATAATATAAAACAACCATCCCCTACGTTTTTGCTAAAGAGTACTTCGCTAGAAAAACACTGCTGACTGGTCAGAAAACCCGACTGACTGGGTACTTCCGGTCAACCAATTCGGTTCAAAATTGGTACCTCCGTTCTACCAACTAACCCGGACAATAATATAAAACAACCATCCCCCTACATTTTTGCTAAAGAGCACTTCGCTAGAAAAACACTGCTGATTGGTTAGAAAACCCGACTGACTGGGTACTTCCGGTCAACCGATTCGCTTCAAAATTGGTACTTTTGTTCTACCAACTAACCCGGAAAATAATATAAAACAACCATTCCCCTAAGTTTTTGCTAAAGAGTACTTCGCTAGAAAAACACTGCTGACTGGTCAGAAAACCCAACTGACTGGGTACTTCCGGTCAACCGATTCGGTTCAAAATTGGTACCTCTGTTCTACCAACTAACCCGGACAATAATATAAAACAACCATTACCCTAAGTTTTTGCTAAGGGGTACTTCGCTAGAAACTCCCTGCTGACTAGTTAGAAAACCCAACTGACTGGGTACTTCCGGTCAACCAATTCGGTTCAAAATTGGTACCTCCGTTCTACCAACTAACTCGGACAATAATATAAAACAACCATCCCCCTACGTTTTTGCTAAAGAGCACTTCGCTAGAAAAACACTGCTGATTGGTTAGAAAACCCGACTGACTGGGTACTTCCGGTCAACAGATTCGCTTCAAAATTAGTACTTTTGTTCTACCAACTAACCCGGAAAATAATATAAAACAACCATCCCCTACGTTTTTGCTAAAGAGTACTTCGCTAGAAAAACACTGCTGACTGGTCAGAAAACCCGACTGACTGGGTACTTCCGGTCAACCAATTCGGTTCAAAATTGGTACCTCCGTTCTACCAACTAACCCGGACAATAATATAAAACAACCATCCCCCTACATTTTTGCTAAAGAGCACTTCGCTAGAAAAACACTGCTGATTGGTTAGAAAACCCGACTGACTGGGTACTTCCGGTCAACCGATTCGCTTCAAAATTGGTACTTTTGTTCTACCAACTAACCCGGAAAATAATATAAAACAACCATTCCCCTAAGTTTTTGCTAAAGAGTACTTCGCTAGAAAAACACTGCTGACTGGTCAGAAAACCCAACTGACTGGGTACTTCCGGTCAACCGATTCGGTTCAAAATTGGTACCTCTGTTCTACCAACTAACCCGGACAATAATATAAAACAACCATTACCCTAAGTTTTTGCTAAGGGGTACTTCGCTAGAAACTCCCTGCTGACTAGTTAGAAAACCCAACTGACTGGGTACTTCCGGTCAACCAATTCGGTTCAAAATTGGTACCTCCGTTCTACCAACTAACTCGGACAATAATATAAAACAACCATCCCCCTACGTTTTTGCTAAAGAGCACTTCGCTAGAAAAACACTGCTGATTGGTTAGAAAACCCGACTGACTGGGTACTTCCGGTCAACAGATTCGCTTCAAAATTAGTACTTTTGTTCTACCAACTAACCCGGAAAATAATATAAAACAACCATTCCCCTAAGTTTTTGCTAAAGAGTACTTCGCTAGAAAAACACTGCTGACTGGTCAGAAAACCCGACTGACTGGGTACTTCCGGTCGACCGATTCGCTTCAAAAGTGGTAATTTTGTACTACCAACAAACCCGGACAATAATATAAAACAACCATCCCCCTAAACTTTTGGTAAAGAGCACTTCGCTAGAAAAACACTGCTGATTGCTTAGAAAACCCGACTGACTGAGTACTTCCGGTCAACCGATTCGCTTCAAAATTAGTACTTTTGTTCTACCAACTAACCCGGAAAATAATATAAAACAACCATCCCCCTAAGTTTTTGCTAAAGAGTACTTCGCTAGAAAAACACTGCTGACTGGTCAGAAAACCCGACTGACTGGGTACTTCCGGTCAACCAATTCGGTTCAAAATTGGTACCTCCGTTCTACCAACTAACCCGGACAATAATATAAAACAACCATCCCCCTACGTTTTTGCTAAAGCGCACTTCGCTAGAAAAACACTGCTGATTGGTTAGAAGACCCAACTGACTGGGTACTTCCGGTAAACCGATTCGCTTCAAAATTGGTACTTTTGTTCTACCAACTAACCCGGAAAATAATATAAACAACCATCCCCCTAAGTTTTTGCTAAAGAGTACTTCGCTAGAAAAACACTGCTGACTGGTCAGAAAACCCGACTGACTGGGTACTTCCGGTCAACCAATTCGGTTCAAAATTGGTACCTCTGTTCTACCAACTAACCCGGACAATAATATAAAACAACCATCCCCATAAGTTTTTGCTAAAGAGCACTTCGCTAGAAAAACACTGCTGATTGGTTAGAAAACCCGACTGACTGGGTACTTCCGGTCAACCGATTCGCTTCAAAATTAGTACTTTTGGTCTACCAACTAACCCGGAAAATAATATAAAACAACCATTACCTTAAGTTTTTGCTAAAGAGTACTTCGCTAGAAAAACACTGCTGACTGGTCAGAAAACCCGACTGACTGGGTACTTCCGGTCAACCAATTCGGTTCAAAATTGGTACCTCTGTTCTACCAACTAACCCGGACAATAATATAAAACAACCATCCCCCTACGTTTTTGCTAAAGAGCACTTCGCTAGAAAAACACTGCTGATTGGTTAGAAAACCCGACTGACTGGGTACTTCCGGTCAGCCGATTTGGTTCAAAATTAGTAGTGGGGGTTTGCGGGTGCTGGCTCACTTGATTTATGGCTTCCGGTCACGTGACCGGAAGCGCTGAGTGATAAAATACGTTATCTGAGGCTGAGCCAGTGACGTAGGCGGTTTTGTGACGAAATGAGTTAAAGTTCAAAGTTCAAGGTTACGGGGAGGTAATTTTAAAAAAGTACTACCTCGCACGCGTAAAATCCGATTGTGATTCGATAGTTTTAATTCGATAAAATATCGAATGAAAATTATCGAATGAAGCAATCGAATGATACGAGTGCGAGGTAGAACAATTACAAATATTACTTTATTTTATTTACAATAATTCATATTACAAATATTACTTTATTTACAATAATTCATGTTTACAATAGTTCCCGTTGTTGGTTGTCATCGATGTTGTTGATCCGGACGAGTTGCGGCCATCACTTTGTTTTCTGAAGAAAGACGGTAGATACTTCGATCCCTGCGCAGAGTCCATGTTGTGTTTTTGACACCTATCTGTTCTGTTAGGTGTTTGCATTTCATTGCTGTCAGGAGGAAATAATACGTGACGGCAATGAAATAGAAACATCTATCAGACCTTGAGTGAAATGATATTGTTATTTTGTGAAGAGCGTCTCGGAGAGCTCGATGTTCACCGGTCGAGAGCCGGAGGTGTACTGACTATTCGCTAGCTAGCGTTCTGGTATCAAACAAAATGGTGGGGGTAAAAGTGTAGTAGAACGAAGCAGATGGTTGGTGGCAGGTGGCAGGTGGCAGGTGGCAAGTGTGCGGCAGATGGTAGTCCCCCCCCCCCCACTACACCAGTCCCCCACTACACCAGTCTCCCCACCGAGTTTTACATCGCACAATAACTAGTTTACATGTGTTAGTTAGGGTTTAGCTCTTAGACTGTCAAGACCTTAGCTCCGTAACTAAAAACTTCAATAATGTTTGCGCTTCAACGCTGTATAAGTATAACAGCTACTATGATCTAAACCGGTGCATGTATTCATATGGTTCTTTTTGCGAAGCAAACAACTAGCTAAAAGTGTTTCAACCTCGATTATTCTTCGACGAAACCGCTCATTGTCCACTAAAAGTGTAGACCTTCTGTCTTCATTGTCAGGGAAGTAGAAAGTAGTGTCAAGGGGACTACTGAAGGTCACCTTCCTCATGTTCCTGTAAAACTGCGACATTTTTCAGACTCTCTAGGTAGATGTTCATCCGTCAAGAGCTGGAAGAATAATGATGGAGCGTTATCATGTATGATAGGCACCTAACCCCCACCACAACGTTACCTTGTCCTTCAAACCATCGTTTTTACGCTACAGATGCTATACTGTTGGTTAGATTTAAATTTAAATTGCACCTTCTTGTTTGTCTTGGCAAGCCGCGTAATTGAAGTATCCACATGTTATACTTTGAACCAAAAACAAAGAAGTTATTTAGGTTTGTCCTTGAAAATAGGTGTTTTTCGCTGTTGCTGCTATACCCGTTGTCGGATCTGAATTCTGTTTGCACCAACTTGTTCGTCTGATCAATCCGCGTAATTTGAGTACCCACTTAATATACTTTAAACCGTAAATAAAGAAGTTATTTAGGTTTATCCTTGAAAATAGCAGTTTTTTCGCTGTTGCTTCTATACCCTTTGTCGGATCTGAATTCTGTTTGCACCAACTTGTTCGGCCGATCAATCCGCGTAATTTGAGTACCCACATGACATACTTTGCACAAACTTTATACCCCCCCCCCCCCTTGGGTCATGGTCATGGTCAAGGTCAAGGACCTTGGGACTTCGAAATTTTTACAAAGTGGGCTGCACACAAACATAAGACTAACAGTCTCCTGCCTATATACAGACCAAGTCCCTAACTTGAAATGCTTAGGGTGGTCCTGAAAAGGACCGTTTTTGATGCCATGAAGAGGAGTCCTGAAGGAGTTGCGGTTAGTCGAGGTGGAGGAAATGGACAAGGGCTGTGACAATTTATTTAATTAACCAATGCGCCTTGCCCTCTTGTCTGACGAAAAACAGTTCCTTTTTGGATGGGATTCTAGGCGGTTGCGGCAGGGAATGAGGCAGTTGGACCTTGAAGTGAAAATCTTCATGTTGTAAAATATAGCTGTTTCCGCTGAGCCTTGCCACAAACTTGTATTTGATATTTGTTTTTAGTTTTCTAAATTTAAGTGATTTGAAGTTTAGAGGAGTGACTAATTCTTCTTCCTTCAACACCCTCGTCCGCTCCATCACCTCATCCACGGTGAGAGGTGGAGTTGAAGGTCGAGGCTGACTTGTAGTCGAAGTCGAAGGTCGATGCTCAGATGACGGATGTTGGTTGAAGTAGAGCGGATGGTTCTTAAAATTTCTTCTTATTGTGGCCTTGAAAGAAGTTGGTCTCTTAAAACCACTTCTACTCTCAACCGTCTCCTTCAGGGATTCCTTCAGACGTCGCAGTTTCTCAAGGTTCACAGGGGAAGTCATCGTAGCGCTGCTGATCGACACGTAGTTTTAGTTCGAGAGACAAAGCTGGAATGAGTCCTAATGTCTTGACTTTTGAAGGGTCAGACGGTTTATCTCGTTGATTAGGTTTTTGGCGGCTTGCCAAGTGTAACCTTGACACTTCCATATACGGGTAGAAAGCTAAGAACCGGTTCCCCTTCCCTTCATGTTCCCCCCCCCCAATTTGGGTCATGCGCCCCCCCCCCCAATTTGAGTCATGCGCCCCCCCCCCCCATTTGGGTCATGCGCCCCCCCCCCATTTGGGTCATGTCCCCCCCCCCCCATTTGGGTCATCCCCCCCCCCCCCTGACGTCACGGGGCGGAGTCACCTCCCACCACTGACCGCCGCCTTTATAAGCGGGAGCAGTCCGCAGTCTCTTCGCAGTAGGCTGCCGCCCGTTCGTGATCTACGTCCGTCCGGGTTGCATTCTGCTGCAGCGTAGGTCTTTTAAGTGTGCGTTGGGCCCGACGCGCAATTAAAAGATCCGCGCCTTTGCATGTGCATGGTAGTTTGTTAAGCATGGTAGTTTGTTTGTTAGATTATTGCTTGTAGATTGCTGCTAATTAATGTAGTTAGTTTAATGAATGTTGGTGTTGGTTTTAAGTGTTTTATTTAATGATGAAATATGTACCTTTCTTACAGATCCTTATCCCTGGGTAAAGTCTTTATATCCGTGGGGTTTGTTATCAAAGTAATTTAAATGCCGGTCTTTGTAAATATTTAATGATGAAATATGTACCTTTCTTACAGATCCTTATCCTTGGGTAAAGTCTTTATATCCGTGGGGTTTGTTATCAAAGTAATTTAAATGCCGGTCTTTGTAAATATTTAATGATGAAATATGTACCTTTCTTACAGATCCTTATCCTTGGGTAAAGTCTTTATATCCGTGGGGTTTGTTATCAAAGTAATTTAAATGCCGGTCTTTGTAAACTACCTTGGTCAAAACATTGGTTCGCAGTAGCCTGACGCCCGTTCGTTGATCTACGTCCGTCCGGGTTTCAGTGTTGCTGTTGTGACCTTGTTAAACTGACCGCAGTATCCTGACGCCCGTTCGTGATCTACGTCCGTCCGGGTTTCAGTGATACTGATTGTTCTTTGTAAAATTAACGTTAACTCTAACTGACCAGTTTGTTTCAAAGTAATGTAATTTGTTTCTCATCCCTTTCCTAACCCCCCTGACAATAAGTTTCGGCCCTGAAAACCGGACTTGTCAATACGGCCATGTAAACCGGTTGACATTACCTTTCTTAGCCTGAGAAACTGTTGTGATTTTCCTTTTTTTTTGGGGTTTTTTTTCTTTATTTTTTGTTATTAAAATCATTGCTTGTAATTCCCTGTCCCCTAATACAGAGCGGGGAATAGAGCACCAATTTGTGCTCTACCGGACTTGTCAATACGGCCATGTAAACCGGTTGACATTACCTTTCTTAGCCTGAGAAACTGTTGTGATTTTCCTTTTTTTTTTGGGGTTTTTTTTTCTTTATTTTTTGTTATTAAAATCATTGCTTGTAATTCCCTGTCCCCTAATACAGAGCGGGGAATAGAGCACCAATTTGTGCTCTATTCCCCGCTTTGGCAACAAGTTCAGATGACCTTGACCCACTGACAGGACTTATAAAACCTCTGTCTGGTTACATATAGGAAAATTAATATTTTAAACCATAGCCTATCCCCCTTCCCCTTTCCCCTTTCCCCTTCCACTTATATTGGGTATAAAAGAGGCTTCCCATTACTGGTAAGATCATTCTGCTGCTTGTGCTTGCTCAACTCAGAACTATGGAGTCACACCCGATATCACTACCGACTTCTGCATCACCCTCTACTTCTACATCACCCTCGACTTCTGCATCACCCTCGACTTCTGCATCACCCTCGACTTCTGCATCACCCTTGACTTCGGCTGCTGGTTCAATTCTTCGTCAGGCTCTTTTAATGTCTCTTATCATCCCTGAGAAGACAACTTCACCACCCATTATGGATCGACCAACTTCTCCTTCACCATCATCCTCGAGATCAAGGTTTTCGTCGAGCTCCTCCTCCTCATCATCTACCTCGAGATCAAGGTCTTCTTCGAGCTCCTCATCATCCACCTCAAGATCAAGCTCCACCTCGAGATCAAGCTCTAAAATATCTACAAAACCCCCAATTGAAATTTCACCTTCCACTAGTTCAACCAGACCTTCAGTAATTTGCACAAATATTCAATCTCCTTCAGAGAAATTTAATCAATTAAAGTCATTGCATAGAAGGTGCATACGTCCTGCACAACTATGTAATTATATCTTCAAAAAAGGTGCAAAGAAAGGCGAACGCTGTGCAAAACAGTGTACTTTAAATGAAGAACTGTGCAATCTTCATTTAAAAAATACCGCTTCTCCTTCTTCACCACATCCAACAGTGAAACCGGCTAAGACTCGGATTAATAGGCTAGCTAAAAACAAACAATACGTCTTTGTAAAAATAATGGGATTCCTGAAGGTCATGTTAAAATGTGAAGACCGCCTTTACATTTTAAGATTACCTAAAGGCATGCGTCATCCCAAAAACCCTACAAAAAAGCACTATCTAATCCGAGCCGATTCAGGAACCACTGTGTGGAATAAATTGTAAAAAAAAAAAAAAAAAAAAAAACATTCTTTCCAAATTAAATAAAGTTTTTCCAAATTAAAAAAAAAAAAGTGTGGACAACCTATTTACAAATTGTAGCATATGCTGCAAAGTGTAAATAGGTTGTCCACACTTTTTTTTACAATGTTACAACGACCTTGACCTAGATAACGGACTTAGATATTTTACACTAAGACAAAGATAAACGTAAAAGGAAAAAGGAGAAATATTATACTAAAGATATTATTCAACAGTGAAGAAGGGAGGGGGTAAGCGGGTATTTAAGCAAGCGATTCGGAATATAATTATTAGTTGTATCATCATGAGCGTCAACAGCAACACATGGGGAAAGGAAATTAGCGAAGAGGAGTTGTACGCGATTGCTGAGGCTGCTGAAATTACCGAGGTTTCTAAGATTGATAAGGTTGCGGAGAATGATGCCCAGTCACAACCGCAACAAACTACATCATCGATGCGGTCTACAACGCAGCAACCAAGACCCTATCATGTTATCCTGGAGGAGTATAATGAGGCAATGAGGTACGCCTTTACAAAGTGGTGTGGACAACCGCGTTCTCCTGAACAATGGGAGGAGCACGATGCAGACTTTCGCCTGGTTGCAGACTTAGAACTTGAGCTTCAAAGAGCAAAGGCTGCTCAATAGTGTGAAGATTTATTGTTTACTTTAAGAAATACAGAGCGGGGAATAGATCAGTTTGAGGTCCAAGTGAGAACCACTTACTGCTCTATTCCCCGTTTTGGCAATTTGTTCAGATGACCTTGGGACTTAGAAAATTTTGTTTGGTAAAAAAAAAAAAAAAAAATATTGAAATATATATTTCTTACAAAAACATCCCCTCCCTAAAACTTGCACTCCCAACACTTCCATTGGGTATAAAAGAGACACCTTATCGATGGTAAAATTAGTCTGCTGCTTGTATTCGCCCACCTCAGACACCATGGAGCACATCAGAAAACCAACTTCTGACGCCTCTTCTTGTACTGTTTCATCTTCTGCTGCCCCATCGATACTTGTCCAGGCTATGATTCTATCCAACATTTTTCCAGAGACTAGTAATACTTCGCCAAACTTAAACTCGAGATCTCTCAAAACCGAGAGAAACAATGCTAGTTCTCGAAAAATGAGAACAAGGATCGCTGATTGTTATAAAGTATTAAGACGCATATTACCATCTTCCAATCCGTATGATTCTAAATTAACCACTATACAAAAGTCAATAAAATACATTTCAAACCTTCAGTCGCAGCTTCAAGAACCGTCCTTAATTCACAAAGAAGATTTACACAACCCTCCACCTTTTGAAGCTGTTTTTCTTAAAGAGGATGAGTTAGCGGACAAACATTTCTTCGCTGAAGAACCTTCAGCTTACAAACAAATCTTCCTCATGGATGAAGATCAGGACGAGTAACTATCTTAAAAAAACTAAAGTCCTTTGAAATACAAAGCGGGGAATAGATCAGTTTGAGGTCAAAGTGAGAACCTCTTATTGCTCTATTCCCCGTTTTGGCAACTGTTGTAAATGACCTTGGGACTTAGAAAATATTCGTTTGATAAAAAATAATGAAAGATCTTCTTATTTCTCACAACAACAATATCTTTTCCTAACCCCCACCACTACCTAAACTAAGTATAAAGGAGGTTCTCCATCGCTGGTAAAAATTAGTACTCTGCTGAAAATGAATGCATCCACTACTTCTATCTCTGCAGCAACTATAATAGTTAGCAGACGGGTCGAAAACATTGATCAGTTGCTTGCTGTAAGGAGATTACTGCTACGGTATCTTGATATAGAGGTTAGTTGTCAATTGTGCATGTGGAGACCAACAGGTGAAGTTTATAGTAGTGAAAATGAAGCATTTGAAATAAACTACAGTAGAAAGTTATATAAAATCTTTGGTAATATGG
This sequence comes from Allygus modestus, assembly GCA_963675035.1. Lineage (NCBI taxonomy): Eukaryota > Metazoa > Arthropoda > Insecta > Hemiptera > Cicadellidae > Allygus > Allygus modestus. The sequence goes on along the minus strand of OY776111.1, from coordinate 96,177,356 downwards.
TAAGGTTAGTCAATAATGGATGGAACATTAATATAACATTTTATATTGTTCCAAACCTGTAATTAAAGCAAAAAACAAAAAAAAAACGATGGGTATATAAGCCCGATGTTACAGAGACAATTATCACTTTGGTTCTGAATTGCGTCAAGAGAGCACCTACCATGGTATACCTCCACTATATTGACTCTACTGCTAAAGCGGATACTTTTATCCAGCGTGTTTACCAACTGTTAACGGAGTACCATCATGTTCAGGTCAAAGGATTGGGTATTCGTGGAACAGAAGAAGTAAAAATAGATGTAAAACCAATCCCTTTGAAGAAAAAAATTGACCAATTATTACAAGAAGGCTACACACTGTGCCTTTATTACACAACCTCATAAACTAAATAAAACGCCAAAGGGGGGGGGGGGAATACAGAACGGGGAATAGATCAGTTTGAGGTTTGAATAAGAATCTCTTACTGCTCTATTCCCCGTTCTGGTAATAGGATAAGGTGACCTTGACCCACTTACAGGACTTAATCATTTGTGTTACAATAATACCTCTTCCCTATCACTTTTCCCTACCACTTGCACTTTCAACACTTACCCCCACCACCACCGAAATCAGGTATAAAAGGTGGTTTCGTATTAGTAGTAAATCAGTCTGCTACTTGGAATCATGTCGCCCAGAGATAACATTTTCCCTTCTAAGAAGACTATACTAGAATTGATTAAAAATATTCCATTAAATTTAAACGAAGATGAAGACGAAGACGATTCAGAGATGGAAGGTGAACTATTTAGTGAAGGTGAACTATTTAGTGATCTTGAACTACTGAGTGAGTTTGCTAGCAGTGAACCATATCTTGGAGAGATGGAGCTGTTGACTGACGACGACGATGTCGATAATAATGAACCGGAATTTTATCATCAGTTGCTTTGCTTGGAGGAAATGGACCTTGTTGATAGTGAAACCCCTCCAAGCAGTATTAATATCGATGATGTAGTTCTAGATCCAGTCACAGGGAACTTTTGTGTTCGTCGTCGCTTATTTAGTGATACGAGCTCATCATCATCATTATCATCGGAAGAATCTGAATAAGTTTTTGTTGTCTTCAAATAGTTTACTTTAAATACAAAGCGGGGAATAGATCAGTTTGTGGTTATAGTGAGAATCACTTACTGCTCTATTCCCCGTTTTGATAATATCGTTGTATAACCTTGACCCATTTACATGATTAAAAAAGTGGGGTAACTTATACATTTAATGGTGGGGGAACGTCTATTTAAAGACGATGCAACAGTGTATATTTATCATATAGGCATGATGAACCCACCAGGAAACTCCGTTTGCTACAGCTTTCCCCTCACCGATATCGATGATGTGATAAAACTTACATCAATAACAAAACGGTTTGAACTCGAAAGGCGACTCATAAAAGTCGACGTAATTCCACAAGATCTTCGTTCGGCAATGTTGACTATTGAATATGTTAAAGATGAATCTACAACTGAAGATCCCTATTGTTTTATGAAATTTTTAGTTGATCAAGATGCAATGTGTACAATCCAACTTCACATCCGAGTTTAAAATTTATCAAATGTTTTTGTTGGAGAAAATTGTCTTAGTTAAATACAGAGCGGGGAATAGATCAGTTTATGGTTTAAAATGAAATCATTTACTGCTCTATTCCCCGTTTTGGCAAATATGCTCAATGTCCTTGACCCAAATACAGAATTTTGTAGCCTCCAGCTACAAACTTAAACTTAACCTAAAACGTACCCCCACCACTTTTTCTAGGGTATAAATAGAGGTGCATTTGCAGTGTTTTTTCATTATTGCGTTGACCCTTGTGAAGAGCACGCCTACATTATGAATCGCTGCGATATTTGTAAAGCTTCTTTCAGAGATGAATGGCTTTTAACCATTCATAAAGAATTGAAACATAACACCAATACAAATACTGAAGAACCAAATGAAGAAGAATTAGATTCAATCAACCAACAATTAGCAAAACATCAAGAAGAACAAAATGAAGAAAAACACAACGAAGAAAAAGAAGAAAATGAAGAAAAAGAAGTTTCAAGACCAAGTGTCATTCATTATGCGCCTGGACCATCAGTAAATGTGGAACTACACGCCCGAGCACTTCCGGGTAATGTTGTAACCCACTTTAAAATTGACAATACAAAATTGAAACTTGAAGAATTTTTAAACAACGCAAAAGGATTGGTTAGCAAAACTCTGAAAAATGAATTAAAAAGATTAAATTTTATTAAATTTGGACTATTGCTGGATGCTTTATTTACAAACATTCAAAATGAAACCTCACCGAGAGGTTTCTTAACAAAAAACCGAACTATTATGTTTTCCTCAGATATTGATTCAATCGTATCTGAATGTTTCGAAGAGCTAATGACAAAAATACAAGAACACGAAGGAAGAGGATCTGGATGGAGTTTGTTAAGCATCACAGGGCTAGACTTAAGAGTACACAAACACGGTTATGGAATTCGTGGCAGTAGCTATATCCCTTTACCAAAAAAGATTAGTGATACCAAATCCTGCATCAATGTGCAAAATCAAGATACTGAATGTTTTAAATATGCTATGTTGGTCAAATATGTAACAGACAATCCGATAAGACCAAGTCACAAATATGAAGAAGTACAACATAGATATAATTTTCAAAGGATGACTTACCCTGTTGCTATAACAGACGTTTTGAAATTTGAAAAACAAAATCCTTCAGCTTCTGTCAACCTATTCGGATTGGATTCGTCAAACAATGTGTACCCCTTGCGTATAACACCAAATGAGCGCAGAGATCATACCGATTTGTTATTAATTACTAAAGGTGATATTTCACACTTTGTGTATATCAAAAAATTTGAAAGTCTTGTTTCTAATCAATTATCTAAGCATAAAAGAAAGATGACAATTTGCAAAAGATGTTTTTGTCACGTGAACAAAGAACTAAGAAGGGGAGGGTCAGATTGGCTAGTAGAACACCAACGGCTATGTAATGGAAACTATGAAGTAAGAATTAAATTGCCGCATCCTAGCAGAGCACAGATAAAATTTGATAAAGTAATACAACAATATCGTTTACCTGTTGTTGTGTATGCTGATTTTGAGGCGTCTTTACTTCCGCTCGAACATCAAGAAGAAAACGTAACAAGAAGAAGCAAATACCAGCAGCACACACCAAACAGCTACTGTTTGATGATAAAATCAACACTGTCTGAAGAACATTTGCGAAGATATGAATTAACCACAACACCGAAGATATATCGCGGTGAAGAAGCAGCTCGAAACTTCGTCGATGACTTATATACCATAGCTGCGAAAGTTGAAGAAATGTACAGAAATGTGGTACCGATGATTCCTATGAATGAAAATGAAATTCAACGACACGACTCAGCAACAACATGTTATTTGTGTATTAACACTTTTACACTGACCAACAGTAAAGTGCGAGACCATGACCATCTAACAGGAGCTTACAGAGGTGCAGCCTGTAACTCTTGCAATCTAAACTACAAACTTCCAAACTTTATCCCCGTTGTTTTACATAATCTTAGTGGATACGACTCCCACTTTATAATCCCAGAATTGGGCAGAGATAATGGAGAAATAGATGTATTGGCAACAACCATGGAAAAATTTATAAGCTTCTCTAAAAAAGTTGGTAAAATAAAACTAAGATTTGTTGATTCATTCAGATTTATGCCTTTTAGCCTTGCAAAATTAACTAAAAATTTAAGAAGACAAGATTTGATTGAAACAAGCAAAATTGTGCCTAATGATAAAATGGATTTAGCTCTTCGAAAAGGAGTCTTCCCCTATGATTACATTGACGGACTGCATAGATTTGATGAAACATCACTTCCTACACCAGATAAATTCAAAAACAAACTCAATGATGAAGAAATAAAACCTGAAGATTATCAACATGCACTTCGAGTATGGAACGAGATGAATATGGAGACCTTAGGGGATTACTCAGACTTTTATGTCAAACTAGATGTGACCCTTCTTTGTGATGTGATTGAAGAATTTCGAAACACCTGTTTTGTCGCATATGGATTGGACCCTTTACATTCGTATACTTCTCCAGGATTAGCTTGGCAAGCCATGTTAAAAGAAACAAAATGCAAACTCCAACTTTTAACAGATATTGACATGGTTTTAATGATTGAAGCAGGTGTAAGAGGTGGATTGGTTCAAAGTGTTACCAGGCATGTTAAAGCCAACAACAAATACCTTCCTAATTACGACGAAACTAAACCAACAACCTATTTGGGATATTTCGATGCAAACAACTTATACGGATGGGCTATGTCAAACCCACTTCCATATGATAATTTCAAATGGATTAACCCCGACTCTATTGACGATATTTCACAAATTCCAAAACATGGTGACACTGGATATATTTTAGATTGCGATTTTGAATACCCGGAGCATTTACACGATCTCCATTACGACCTCCCACTCCTCGCTAAAACAGAAGTTTCTCCAACTGGAAAACACCCTAAATTAATGATGACTCTAAATAATAAACAACGCTACGTGGCTCACTTTTGGGTAGTCCAACAAGCCATCGAATTAGGACTACGTATTACAAAAATTAATAGAGTTTTGGAATTTTCTCAGTCATGTTGGTTAAAACCTTACATTGATTCAAACACCACCAGAAGAGCAGCCGCTACATCAGAATTTCAAAAAGACTTTTTTAAATTAATGAATAATGCGATATTTGGAAAAACATTGGAAAACAAAAGAAGACACAAAAATGTTAAACTTGTTACTGACGCAAAAAAGCTACAGAAACTCGTACAGCAGCCAAACTTTGGATCATCTATAATTATTAATGAAAGACTTGTAGCAGTGTCTATGAAGAAGACGAGTGTGAAGATGGATCGTCCTTTATATATAGGCATGTCAATCTTGGACATCTCAAAAACACACATGTACGATTTTCATTATAACAAAATGGTTGCCTTCTATGGAAGAGAGAACATCGGCATTAGCTACATGGATACAGACGCTTTTGTGTATTGGATTATTACAAATGATATGTATCAAGATCTTCGTACATTTGTTCACAAAAATGAATTCGATTTTTCTGACTACCCAAAAACCCATCCTAACTACGATCAAGACAAAAACAAAAAAGTACTGGGCAAATTTAAAGATGAAGCAAATGGAGTTCTACTTGAAGAGATTGTTGCACTTATGTCAAAACTGTATTCTTTGAAACTATATGATGAAAAAGAAGACGAGAAGAATAGCTATATTAAAAAAGCTAAAGGTGTAAAGAAATTATATTTAGAAAAGAAAGTTATTTTTGATCAATACAAGCAATGTTTATTTGAAGATAAAGTCATTACAGCTAAATTCAATACAATTAGAAGTTTTAACCATCAGATATACAGCCTAACAGAAGTTAAAAAAGCACTTTCTTCCAATGACGATAAACGACACATTCTTCCAGACAACATCCACACTTTACCATTCGGCCACTACTCCCTCAACCCTATTGACGAGTAACCTTTTCATCGTCCTAGATCCTTTATCCTTTTCCTTTCCGTAAAAAAGGGGAAACACAGCAATGTTAAGCTGTGTTTCCCCTTTTTTACACAAGGTTTGAATGACCTTGAACTATATGTGTGTATATATATATAAGGAGATTTATACCAAAGAATATTTAATACCATATCAGCTGCCTTCGTGAAACCATCATGTCAGACCTGAAGGAGAAGATTATTAATGAACTACACAAACCTGCAAGAATAAAGTTTCCAAGAAGAAATACTGTTATAAAAGGGATAAATGATCTATATCAAGCGGATTTAATTGAAATGCGACCGCATAGCAGAATAAACAAAGGATTTAAATATATACTCACTATTATTAATTGTTTTACAAAAGTTGCAGACGCTTTACCTCTAAAGGACAAGACTGGTAAAAGCGTAACAGAAGCCATGGAAATAGCCATAAAAAGAGATAAAAACAAAATTAAACATTTACAAACTGATGATGGAACAGAATACTTTAATACAAACTTTGCACAGTTAATGAATAAATATAAAATAAATCATTATTCTACAAATTCAGAGAAAAAAGCAGCTATTGTAGAAAGATTCAATAGAACCTTAAAAGGAGCACTATATAAACAATTTTCAAAAAGAGGTTCTTACGTATGGTATGATGTTTTACCACAATTAATAAATGAATATAATAACAGGTTTCATAGAACTATTGGTATGAAACCTAACAAAGTAAATAGAAGAAATGCAAAAGATGTATTAAAACGCATAAAGAAAAATACAAAGCCAAAAGTAGAAAAAATGCAGCCAAGAAAATTTAATGTAAGTGATAAAGTACGGATTAGTAAATATAAGGGAGTGTTTACCAAGAAATACCTTCCCAATTGGACGAATGAAGTTTTTACAGTGTATAAAGTGCAACCGACTGTACCTGAAACGTATATCTTAAAAGATAACAAAGGAGATTTGTTGCAAGGTGCATTTTATGGACATGAAATGTTAAAGTCAACAGTAGGTGATGTATATCTTGTTGAAAAAGTGTTACAAAGAAAAAAGGACGCAGTTAAAGTGCGGTGGTTAGGGTTTAACAAAACTGAGGATTCATGGATACCTATAAAAGATTTGATTTAATGCAAGCAACTCATTTCATCGTTAACCTTTGAGCAGGATGGAGATTATTCACCATAAAGATCGATTCAATATTAATAACATAGATGATTTAACTGTGGATAACGTTAAAATCAACAATGGTAAACACGGTAGTTTACTTCCAAACACTGTTCGATGTATAGTAAGTGGACCCTCAAACTGTGGAAAAACCAATGTTGTCTTTAATTTGATCACTAATCCGCAGGGATTAAGGTTTAATAACCTATATATTTTTTCAAAGTCCCTACAACAACCAAAGTATCAATTGCTAGATAAAATCCTATCTGATGTGCCCGATGTTAATTTTTACAAATTTAACGCTAGTGATAGCATTATACAACCAAACGAAGCGATACCGTATTCTGTATTTATATTTGACGATGTATCTTGTGAAAATCAGGATACTATTAGAAACTACTTTGCCATGGGAAGACATAATAACATCGATAGCATATATATAGGACAAACTTATAGCAAAATCCCGAAACAACTTATCAGAGATAATGCAAATGTTTTAATTGTATTTAAACAAGATGATACTAACCTAAAACATATATATAACGATCATGTGAATGCTGATATGGCATTTGAAAAGTTTAAAGAGCTTTGCGGAAAAGCATGGGCGGAAAAGTATGGATTTCTGGTTATTATGAAAGATCAAGCTATAAAAGACGGCCGTTATAGAATAGGTTTTGATAAATTTGTTTTACTACACTGATTAGCAGTATTACTATACAAGTCGTCAAGGTGTGAAGATGGTTAACCAGGAAAAGCTACTAAAAGAAATAAAATCACTTAGTGATTCTATTAGACAAAAAAACCGAGCTTTAAAATCAGGTATAAATGAAAGAGAGCAATTTTTAGAAACAACATTCAAACCTGTTACTGAACCTTTAAAGCGATTAGCACAAAATATGGAAAAACCTTCAATTCGCTTCGAAGGAGACAAAATGCTACCAATTTCCAAATATGAAGAAGAATTTCAGAATGATGAAAGTTTTGACCAGTTACAAACATCTGAAGAAAGCGACGAGTATGAAGAAAGTGGAGATATAGGAGATTTAAGGGAAAAGAACATTGCAGGAGATACAAGTACAGAAGATACAAGTGCGGAAGATACAAGAGCAGAAGAAGAGGATATCAACCCATCCAACTTAAGCAAATTAGGCACAGATATTATGTTTAAAGGAACACTTGGAAGAAAATATACATTAAAAATGTTACATGGCACACATGCTAATCGAAATTATCATACATATGGAGCTAGAATAGAGGATAAAGGATTAATGATTGGAGATAGAAAGTTAGATATAAACGAAAATGATGATATAGTTATTGGTGATAAGAAATATAAAGGTACAACAGGTTTGTTTGAACTCATCTTTAAAAATAATCCTGGTAAATATACTAAAAAGGATTTACAATTGTTTAAAAATATACTAGAGTATACAAATGCACATAGAAAAAAATATTCCAAAGAAAAACCTATTCATAGAAACAGGTCAATAAAATACACAAACATTATATCTAGTCTTTTCCCCTCGAAATCAAATAAAGCTTCAATTAAAAGAAGAGCTTTATCTTCTGCTGAATTAAATGTTTTGCATAAAAAAAGAAAAACAACTGATCCTACTACATCTGGAAGGGGATTATTAAAAAATTTGTATAAAACCAATATAATATATTACAACGATATAAATAAGTTAGTTGATCGAATGAGGTTATTACATGAAGCTATGGAAGCCGGGCACACTGGTTTAGAAAACGAATGGGTAGCTTTGGTTGATGAACTGCGAAAACGAGAAATAATTGTTCAGTAGACGTATATATATATATATATATATATATATATATATATATATATATATATATAGTAAGAACCTAAACGATAGCGATTCAGTTACATCATGAGTGTGGACAAGTTCGGACGGTATTCCGAGTTTGGAGTAAAATCTGGATATAGTGAAAAAAGAGCTGGGTTTCCATTAACACCTGATGGTAATTATAATTTTGAAGGAAAAGTAATTCAAAATGTTGGTGATCCGCTTTTGTCTTCTGATGCGGTTACGGTACAATACATGGATAAAAGAACCCCAACTGTACACGAAGATCATTGGGGGTTTTCCGGTAAAAGGTTAAGTAATATACAACATCCCGTTTATGATGGCGAAGCAGTAAATTTAGCTACTCTAAAATTGTTAACGATTTACCAAAGGAATGAAACTGACACAAGCTATGATGTAAAAAAATTAAAATTATCAAATGTAGGTGATTGTGAGCAGGATGGAGACGCTGTAAATAAGAAAATGTTTGATATTGTACACAAGAAATGGACTACGGAATATGAAAAACATTTGGAAAGGTTTGGTGCAGCTCTATTTCATTATATCCATCGGGCTTCAGGAAGAGCTGCAGCTTCAGATGTTGACAGCTACAATTATTTAGACTGGAAAAATATACACAATCCAGAGAAACCTAATCAACGAGATAAACCGTCTGAGCCTTCTAAAGTCAAGACATTAGGAAAGGATGATAAAGTGAATGTGATTAATGAACCAACAGAAAACAATGAAGATTACATAAGAGAAAAAAGAATTTAAAATACCCATGATAAGGGACAAAGCATCAGTCATATTCGAGAGATGATACAGAGAGGATGATGGAATCCAATATTACTGCGTGGAGTTTAATATCTCAAGAGCCGAGATTTCCCCAAGGAGTGTTGACAGATGGTTTTGTTCAACGGTTTGATAGATATATGGATTGGGAACAACTTTCCATACACTACCTCTTTACAATGACTATGTTAAGAATTTATTTTCACAGAGTTAACTGGATCCATATTTTACAAAGACAACAGTTTTCAGAAGACTTCCTCGTAGAGATGACATCAAATTTTAATAACTGTTGGGAAGTAATAAGTAAATATCAAAATCTCTCTGAGAATTACATTGACAATTTTAAAGATAAACTAGACTGGGATGTGTTATTCAATTACCAACGATTAAGCGGCAAGTTTCTAAGGGAACATGACAACTATTTAAAGTTTATTCATTTTACCGAAGACAACGATACCATCACCAGCGGAGAAACATCTGGAACATCTTCATTTACACCTTATTTCCATTTTTACTACTTTTATTTAATATGTATACATTTAATTAATAAATCCATTTCTATATAATAAATGGATTTTAAACAGTATATAATACAAGAAACCAAAACTGATATTACATTCATTGTGAAATATTTATAGAGTGCACCTACTGATTGTAGGTTTTGCTATAAATAGCCATGTCGAGGGTTAAACGCATCAGTCATAATCGAGAGAGATTACGGAGAGGAAGGGGAATAGCATCAACAGCATTTTCTCTATTGAGTAAACCGGTTGGAGCTATAGTTAACAAGGCGATTGATTTATTACCTGTGGAATTACATTTACCTGGAGGATATCAATATTGTGGTCCTGGAACCAAATTAAAGAAACGACTTGCTAGAGGAGATCCTGGAATAAATAAGCTCGATCAGGCTTGTAAACAGCACGATATAGCGTATTCCAAATTTGGTGATACTAAAAATAGATCAATAGCGGATAAAGCACTTGCTGAGAAAGCTTGGCAAAGAGTAAACTCTATTGACGCAGGTATTGGTGAAAAAGCAGCGTCTTTAGCAGTAACAGCAGCAATGAAAGCAAAAACTACGTTTGGAGGAGGAAAGAGAAGAAGGCGTGGGAAAAAACCCGCTAAGAAACAAGGAGGTAATATCAGAAGAAAACGTCGATCTACCAGTGGTAAAGCTAAAAAGAAACCAACAATATGGTCAATGATAAAAAAGGGAGGAGGATTATACCTAAGGCCGTATCGTGTGTATTAAATAAGAAAGAGCAATTAATAATTAAAAACAAAGAATTGACCAATGAAGAACTGATTACATATGCTTCTTGTTTGAAAATCCCATTTTTTAGAGGAGTATTTATGAAAGATGAATTACCGGTTAAAATGTGGAAAAATGAGACTGGTATTGTAAATTTGGATAATAGTGAAGGATTAGGCACTCATTGGGTGTGTTACAAGAAACTTGGTAAAACCATTTATTATTTCGACAGTTTTGGAGACCTTCCACCACCGAAAGAACTTCAACAATACTTTCGTGCGGCAGAAAACGTTTTTTACAATCATACAAGAAAACAACCTGATGATACATCCATTTGCGGTCATTTATGTTTAGACTTTTTAGCTAAAAGTGTTAGTCAACTTTAAGATGTCTTCGTATACAGTGTCATTAACCGGTAACTCATGTACTTTGCGCAGTATTCTGTTTCCAGCGCTACGTTTGCAAAAAGGAAGACTATGGGAAGCCGCATTATTGGATTTAACAACATATAACTCTATTCCAAACGTTAGTGAAGGAATTAATAACAAAATACATTATTACAAGACAAAAGATGATAAAGGAAAGTATTCAGCTTTGGAAGAATTCAGTTTACCAACAGGAGCTTATGAAATTGATAATATAAATGAAGTTATACAAAAACATATGGGAAAAGAAAATATAACGATAAAAGGCAATAACAATACAATGAAAGCCGAAATTACGTCTAAGTATTATATTGATTTTAGTCAAGAACATTCAATTGGTAGTTTATTGGGGTTTTCTAAGGAAACAAAAGTTTTAGAACCTAATAAAACTCATTCTGGGAATAAAACTGTGACGATCATCAAAGTTAATAGCATAGACATTACATGTAACATTATACAAGGATCCTACAGAGATGGAGAAAATCGTCATATATTACACACATTCTACCCATCAGTTGCACCAGGTTTCAAGATAGTAGAAAAGCCTCAAAACCTTGTGTACCTACCGTTAAACACCAGTTTCATTTCAGACATCGTGCTGAACATAGTGGATCAAGACGGAAACCTTATTGACTTTAGAGGAGAAGCTATTACTGTAAGAATACATATAAAATCATCCGCTTAGACAATGGGGTTATCATTTAAAAAGAGAGAGCCATCCAGCAAAGAGGTCAGTAGCTCATCAGCTGTAGAAGGATTAACAAGTGACAACATTCGTTTTCTAGAAGAAATTGGATTAAAGGTCATTAACAATGGATATACTGGATATAGCGCAGGGTCCAACATTCGACGAGACCTTATGGGAAAAGGAATATCACACGCACAACCCTTACGCTTCGTCCAAATTAAACAATAACGATGAAATTAGGATTCCTATACAACAACAAGACATTTATACTCTTCCATGCGAAAGTTATTTATATATTGAAGGAAAAGTAACAAAAACTGATGGTACTGCTGGAACCACTGTTCCGTTCATAAATAATCCTATGGCATTTTTGTTTGACGAGATTAGATATGAAATTTCGGGAGTTACAGTCGATTCAACAAAAAAGGTTGGAATTTCCAGTACATTGAAAGGATTAGCGTCTTTAACACCAAATGAGAAGAATCTGTTAGCTGTTGCAGGATGGGTTGCACCAGACAAAAGTACATTCGCTCCTGACTCTTCGGGAAACTTTGATTTCTACGTACCTTTAAGATTACTCCTAGGATTTGCTGAAGACTACAGAAGAATAATAATAAATGTAAAACAAGAACTAGTTTTATTAAGATCATCAAACGATAATGATATTATTAAAGCAGCTGCTGGAACAACTGATGCCAATTTAGACTGGAAATTAACATTAGACAAGATTGTTTGGAGAGTACCACATGTGCGACTAAATGATGAACACAGGATTACATTATTAAGAAAGTTAAAATCAGATCGAGACATTGTAATGCCATTCAGAAGCTGGGAGTTTCATGAATACCCCGTTTTACCTACAACACAACGGCATACATGGACTGTAAAAACTTCTACTCATTTGGAAAAAGCGAGATATGTAATATTTGGATTACAAACGAAGAAGAAAAGTATAATAACTGAAAATGCTGGTGAATTTGACCATTGTAAATTAACAAACTGTAAAGTGTTCCTGAATTCACAATTCTTTCCCTACGACAACTTTAATATTTCTTTTGATAAAAAAAGATACAGTGTTTTATACGACATGTACGCTAGGTTCCAAAATTCATATTACGGCAAAACAAATACACCTCTACTATCTCCCGTACAGTTTGAATCGAAAGCTCCGATTGTTGTAATTGATTGTTCCAAACAAAATGAATCTGTAAAATCGTCTAGTGTTGATATAAAAATAGAAATGGAATTTCAAGAAAACGTACCTGCAAATACATCTGCGTATTGTTTAATTTTGCACGATAAAATTGTTACATACACACCGTTGACCGGTATTGTAAAGACAGTATTGTAAAACGTTGTACCACCACCGGCACCGCCACTGTCGCTAACCTATAAATAGCGGAGCAACAATGCAGGTCTTCAGTTGATCGTCTATCGTCGCATGGGTAACATCTTCTACAAAATGAGTTCTCCATCTGTTGTACAAGGTGATGCAGAGGTAGCACCGTTATTGGAACGTGATAATACTAGTGAAACAGAAATCATCAAGGAAATAACTGCATTTTTAAAGTTTGGTAAAAGAGATAGAGAGGAGGAAATTAATGCAGACCCATCAAAGGTAGTACCAAAGAGGAAGAAGAAAGTTGAAGAGAATATTCCTCCTCACATTTTAACTGAAGTTTTTCTGCGAATCTTTTACCCCATCTCAGCATGCATCAGTAAAAGTGTATCAGTTGGATTGATGAAATCATTGGATTATTCCCCTACAGTAATACTACACCATGGAACAAAAAAGGTTTTATTTTCGCAAAATGCTTGGGAGTCATTTTTGAAACATGTACATTTAATAGAATGTTATTTAACTAACAGTTTGTGTGGAAGGAAAACACATATTCGACTTTTGGATTGTGACAATGAAATCGATATTGTTAAACATCGTGGACAACTACAAGTGCGAATTAGAGACTTGACTCAACATGAAAATAAGATTCTACTGTCACGTGAAGAATTCTACGTTTTAAACTACGCAACAGAACCTATTACAAGGTACATGAGACAGTTGGTATTTGCAAGCGCTATTATTAAAGAATATTTGGTCGATACTTTGGAAAAACAACCTGATAGCACCATCGTGTACGGACCTGTGGATACATCTATTTTTAATAGAATACCTCATGAAGTTTGCATGTGGAGAAAGTTAAAGGATTTTGAACCACTTGTAGAAATCGCTACAGAAGCTACAGAAGAAACAACACAGGAAGAAGAAACGGAGAAACAAGAAGAAGAAGAAAACGAAACACAAGAAGAAGAAGAAGTTAAAAAAGACTAAAGTTTGACTTTGTAAAGAAGAACACACGTGGGGTAGGCCTATTGGGGACGGTGCCCACGTTAAATATACACCAACGCGCCTGCAACTGTACGGCCTGGTATTTAACCTACCGTGGTGTGGAAAACAGTTTAGTTGATCGCTAGGTGCCATGATGAGCGGAGGGGATGAAGAAGTGAGTGTAAAGCCTTGTGTAATAGAATTTCAAGCATTTCGAAATAATGATGATAGGTTTATTATCAAGGAATTAGTAATTTTAGACTTGCTTACATTTGTAGCCTACCCATTCACGTTTGAAGCTCCTTTTTCTTTTAACAAACTTAACACCAAAGCGAAAAGTACAAACAAATGGATAACAAACTACTTTCATCACATACATTGGTATGAAGGATTTATAAGCTACAGTAATCTGCACAGTATTATGTTTAACTTTTGCAAACAATATTCACATATATACACAAGAGGATTAGAAAAAAAGAACTGGATACAAAAGTACACGCACGGTGATGTTTTCGATATAACTATCAGTAAGGACTTTAACATTAATCTCGGTAATATTTGTGTCGCTGCAAAAGATCTTAAACACGGTCAAACAAACTGTGCGTTGTACAACGCATATCGTTTGGCTGCTTATTTGAAACAAACGCAGGAATGTGGTGGGGGTAGCGGAGAACAGAAATGTGGTGGGGGTAGTGGGGCCTATAAATACGAGGAGGCAGCACCGCTCCAGCACGAGTATTATTCGAGACTCCGAAGAGGCAACACCACAACCACCACTGACGAAGATGACATCACAACAGTTTCTACAAACACTGGTTGATCAATTCAACACTCATTCAAAATCCGACCTTCTGCTAACTAAAAAGTGTTCAGAACTAAAAGAACAAAAACACTACATTATTCATAACATCAAGAAAGTGGAAACCACACATGGAGAAGCAATTCTAGTTTCATTGAGCGAAGGACCTTTCACTCCAGGAGATGAGCCGAAGTTTCAAGTATTTCTTCCAAAACGATTTGTTCAACTGCTACAAAATGAAGATTTGCGAGATATTCAACCGGGGACGTTGTATTTGGTATCACACGGTGTAAGCGGCAACAACTCGACGGAACTCACTCTGCACATCACGCATCCTTGTACATAATGTCTTTGTTTGTATTTTTCTGTTTGTATTTCTAGGCATCAATGTTAGACTTAAGCTTATTGTATTGTAAGATGTTTGTTTAATAAAGAAAATATAAAAAAATAAAAAAAATAAAAACAGCAACACAGCAGTATATTATTTTATATACTGCTGTGTTGCTTTTTTTTAAAATTCAAATGGATGACCTTGAACTTTCATTCAGGGTTAACTTATGAAGAGGTATAAAAGAGAGGGAGCAGTGAAGTTAGTCTCAGTCTTGTCTAACACACGCTGCAGCTAACATGTCGGTGTCACCTATGAAAAATTTATTTTTCGATAACAATTTGAAGACATATTGTTGCGAGTTACAATGTTTTAAAATACCAGGCGATCAAGTTGACGGGAAAGCTTGTCGTAAGTGCAAGTGTTTCAGCTATTGCATATGTAGATGTAAAACGTATCAAATGAACCGACAAGATAAACTACAAGAATTACGCCGAAGGATTGCATTACTGTGGCGGCGAATGTAGTAGCAACCAGCTGCCACCTGCCGCCTGCCATCTGCTGTCCGCCATCTTCTCCGCCCCACCACACTTTTACCCCCACCATTTTGTTTGATACCAGAACGCTAGCTAGCGAATAGTCAGTACACCTCCGGCTCTCGACTGGTGAACATCGAGTGCTCTTCACAAACGTAAAACATTGTATTAAAATGTCCATTAAAATTAGGTGTATTCATTATGACTCTATTCATCTGGCGACTTTCCAAGACCTCGAGGTTTTTAATGAAGAGTTAAGACTTCTCATTGCGTCCGGTTACGATTTATCTTTGGAACTTTACGCATCAAAAAACAACATGGACTCTGCGCAGGAATCGAAGTATATACCGTCTTTCTTCAGAAAGCGAAGTGATGGCCGCAACTCGTCCGGATCAACAACATCGATGACAACCAACAACGGGGAACTATTGTAAACATGAATTATTGTAAATAAAGTAATATTTGTAATATGAATTATTGTAAATAAAATAAAGTAATATTTGTAATTGTTCTACCTCGCACTCGTATCATTCGATTGCTTCATTCGATAATTTTCATTCGATATTTTATCGAATTAAAACTATCGAATCACAATCGGATTTTACGCGTGCGAGGTAGTACTTTTTTAAAATTACCTCCCCGTGACCTTGAACTTTGAACTTTTACTCATTTCGTCACAAAACCGCCTACGTCACTGGCTCAGCCCCAGATAACATCTTTCATGACTCAGCACTTCCGGTCACGTGACCGGATGACGTCACTTCCGGCGCAAAACCCGCAAACCCACACTACTAATACCTCTGTTTTACCAACTAACCCGGACAATAATATAAAACAACCATTCCCTTAAGTTTTTGCTAAAGAGTACTTCGCTAGAAAAACACTGCTGACTGGTCAGAAAACCCGACTGACTGGGTACTTCCGGTCAACCAATTCGGTTCAAAATTGGTACCTCTGTTCTACCAACTAACCCGGACAATAATATAAAACAACCATCCCCCTACGTTTTTGCTAAAGAGCACTTCGCTAGAAAAACACTGCTGATTGGTTAGAAAACCCGACTGACTGGGTACTTCCGGTCAGCCGATTTGGTTCAAAATTAATACCTCTGTTTTACCAACTAACCCGGACAATAATATAAAACAACCATTACCCTAAGTTTTTGCTAAGGAGTACTTCGCTAGAAACTCCCTGCTGACTAGTTAGAAAACCCGACTGACTGGGTACTTCCGGTCGACCGATTCGCTTCAAAAGTGGTACTTTTGTACTACCAACAAACCCGGACAATAATATAAAACAACCATCCCCCTAAGTTTTTGCTAAAGAGCACTTCGCTAGAAAAACACAGCTGATTGCTTAGAAAACCCGACTGACTGGGTACTTCCGGTCAACCGATTCGATTCAAAATTGGTACTTTTGTTCTACCAACTAACCCGGACAATAATATAAAACAACCATCCCCATAAATCTTTGCTAAAGAACACTTCGCTAGGAAAACACTGCTGATTGGTTAGAAAACCCGACTGACTGGGTACTTCCGGTCAACCGATTTCCTTCAAAATTGGTACTTTTGTTCTACCAACTAACCCGGAAAATAATATAAACAACCATCCCCCTAAGTTTTTGCTAAAGAGTACTTCGCTAGAAAAACACTGCTGACTGGTCAGAAAACCCGACTGACTGACAATTTTTGTTAGTTCCGCAAATTTAAGGAAGAAAATTAAAAAACGCAATGGGTAGGCCAACTTCACGCTAGCCTACCCATATCCTAAAATGAGTTTAAAACTGGATCAAATGTTAGTTCTATGTTAGTTCAGGATAGTTCCGTTAAAATTTCGTTAGTTCCATGGTCAACTATCATGTAATTGACAAAAGTATCTTTAAAACTTGGGGCGGGCTAACTTCACGCTAGCCTACCCATATGCTAAAATGGTTTAAAAACGGTATCAATCGTTAGTTCTTTGTTAGTTACCGATAGTTCCATCAATATATTAGTTAGTTCCATCACCTTACACTATTTAACTAGCAAAAACCATGTTTGTGGGCTTGGGGCGGGCTAAATTCACGCTAGCCTATCCATACCCTAAATTGTGATTAGAACTGTGTAAAACGTTAGATCCTTGTTAGTTCCGGATAGTTCCCATATCCTAAAACGGAATATAGTTTTTATTCCATAATACAATATTTTAAAACATTAAGTAATCGATGAATTATTAGATTTGTCCCTCCATATTATACAGGGTGTCATTTCTAGTACAATCGTAATCTTTCATTTTAGTTTCATTAACAGTTTTCTTCAGTACTTTCTTGGGCATATTTAAAATACACTTCGGTTCAATTACTTCAACTAGAGCAGAAACTAACAAAGAACTAACGATTGATACCGTTTTAAAACCATTTCAGCATATGGGTAGGCTAGCGTGAATGTAGCCCGCCCCAAGGCCACAAAAATGGTTTTTGCTAGTTCAATAGTGTAAGGTGATGGAACTAACAAATATGTTGATGGAACTATCGGGAACAAACAAAGAACTAACGATTGATACTGTTTTTAAACCATTTTAGCATATGGGTAGGCTAGCGTGAAGTTAGCCCGCCCCAAGTTTTAAAGATACTTTTGTCAATTACATGATGGTTGACCATGGAACTAACGAAATGTTTAACGGAACTATCCGGAACTAACATAGAACTAACATTTGATCCAGTTTTAAACTCATTTTAGGATATGGGTAGGCTAGCGTGAAGTTGGCCTACCCATTGCGTTTTTTAATTTTCTTCCTTAAATTTGCGGAACTAACAAAAATTGTTACGGAAATATCGGGAACTAACAAGGAACTAACAAATGGAATTAAAAATTGTGGGTAGGCTGTTATGCAGGTAGGCCAACTTCACAGACCTACAAACCGGAGTGAATTAAACTACTCCCCTCAGCCTATCAGGCGCTGTGCCACTATGGCCAATGTACGGACTTCATGTACCGTACATTCTACTAACTATTTTTGACACAATATAAAAAATAACTGAGACACACCTGAGCTCAAAAAACTAAATAATTCAGTGTTTTGAATTACTATTCTACGATTGCTGAATTGCTGGTCATATTTGTAGGTTATATATTCTAATGTTCAGTAGTTAATGCGTTGGTTTAAAAATTATTGTTTAACAATGTATAAGAACATATCTTTTAGGCCTCTGTTAATTTCGGGGGGCAGATTGTTACCAGCGATCTCTATATAGAGATCGCTGATTGTTACCAGCCCTTAAACGGCAATTATGTAAATCCGCCACTGAAGGACGGCACTGCCAAAAAGTGGTTACGGTAAGTTTTTGATTTACAGGCTAATTTTCAAAACGTTATCAGGGGAGAAGATACAGATTTCCCGATCAGTTTGAGAACTAGTCTTGCTAAAAAAATAATGGCAACCCTAGTGAAGGTTTAATTTGCGCCTAAGGTGACAGAGTTAAGTAACATTTTAGCAACATTATTAATCCACTATTTAGCATATAAGGAAACCACTAAAACAAAGTATTCATACCATCATCTGTAGGAAATATCTCTACACATTTTGAGCGCTCACAAAATACTTCAAACTTCAAAATAAATCAAAAGAATAAGCTAGTTTTTTGTAACGTAATGGGTGGATAAAAGGCTTCATTCAATACTTTGATAATAATCACTATCATTCACAAAACATCACAATTGCAAATACAAAACTCACAAAAACAGTATAACCATTGATTATACATCCTAATAGATAAACTTAGTAATGTCGTTTTTTGAAGCCGACCTTGGCGAGCTCCTCGAGCGCATTCTGTTGGCTAACGGTAGAAGCTCTCCTAGTTGGAGCGTCGTCAGCTACCGTACTGAAGCGCTCAAGCGGCGAATCCATCAACTACCGTCCCCTCTTCTACCCCTCCTGTCAGATATGATTGTGCTGCGTGGCGCGGCGAGGCCGGCGAGTAATGCCCATCGAGGTAACTGGAGAGATCGCTAAGTGAGCTAAAAACGGTCCGCGTCGGACTGTGCGGAACAGAAATGGTGGGCCGCTGTGTGCTCAGAGCTGATTCTGGCGATGAACGCGCTGTCGTTTACACGCTCCTGGACTTCACTGCCATGTTTGAATTGTAATGAAATTTATATATCCTTTGTGTACGTGAACTACGGAATTCGAAAGTATAAATATTGTTTTTTTTACCGTGTTTTAATATGTTTAATAATTAAAAACTCTTACGTGTTATTAAAGAGAGACATGAAAAAGTTACTCAGCGAGGAAATTTTTTATTTTTAGGTTAGAAACAAACTTCCAGCGGGAAAGTTGTAGATAATTACTTTCTCTAAAACTTTTATTCAAAACATTTTTCGGTAAAGTTGTTGGTTTGGCTACAATTCGTTTGGAAAGATGCTGAAACTTTTCGCCGCGCTCTATCCAAGACGTGCCGCGCTGTTAAATTCAACTCAGTGATGCTGTGTTACAACATGACCTAGTTTTTTGGTAAAATACATAGTTATACGACTTTTGTACTGTACTTTTATTGTCTGTTAAATAAATCATAATCAACTGTTATCATACACTGAAGATAATTTTTTGTTTTCAATAGCGAAATGTTGTATTAATGCAACATTATGTAATCGGTCTTACTACTCTACGTGGACGGGTGAACGAACCATCTTGGTAATTAATGTTTATTAAGAATACATTTGCTATTAAAAAGTATTTGTCTTGTATGGTATTCATTCACCAACAAAATTTTATGATATAGGCCAATTAACTTTCATGCAATCTACAACTTTTGGCGAACGTCGAAGTTATATGCTACAATTCAAAGTTTCACTAGTCCAAAGAACGATATTACTGCTCATAAAAGAATTCATTCCAGTACCAAAAACTTCAAAACATCATTATTGAACAACACCTAAAGCCTAGTGGATCGTACATAAATTTATATGACTGGAAATATGAAAAAATCAGCCATCGAGGAGATTATTTTACAAAACTCCCAACTTTCTGTTCTTTTTACGCAACTAACCCTGGTCGAATATAGTTACTTTTGATATTAAAAATTCGAGAAACTATTCAGGAATACGGATCAGAAGGCCATTCAACCATAAAAAATGTTCCCTGGCCGCAAATTCAATTCAAGTGAGCGCGCGCGCGGTCCAGTTGTTTTAAGTCTTTGGTAATGCCTTGGGCGTTGAGAGGACAGCCGAGTAGCTACGGCCACACTTTTCCGATCTTAAAATGGGCTCAAATCCCTTCACTGTTCAAGTGACATAACGCGCAAAAATTGTGGTTTCGCAAATGTAAACCGAAGTAATAGCAAGTAAATTAATCCTTTCAAAGGTTAAGAGCGTTCTTTGGTTCATTTTGATTGAAATATTACCCGCAAAGCCTTCTTTTTTTAATAAGAAACTTTAAAATTCTTAAATAATAACAATTTTATAAAAAATAAACTCAGTACGGTTAAGAGAAAAGTTATTAAAAAATAAAAGTATTTCTCCAATTTTATCAATTTTACTTTCTGCAAACATATGTTCCCCTACTTATATGACAAAATAAATGTGTCAAAGCTGTCCGATTATTTATGTTAGTATATACAGGATGAGTCAGACCACCCGTCCACCAGCATGTATAACGAGAGAACGGTTTGGTCTAAAGTCATCAAACAAAATTATTCCCCACTAAAACGCATATGGGCTATCTATTAAAAATATTTTCATCAAAATCTAAGTACGGAATGTTCCAAAACTGAAGGTCAAGGGTTCGCAACCCTAACATTTCTTATGTAAACATAGGAAATATTATACTTCATTTTAAAGGTCTCGTTAAAATAAACATTTTGGTGAAAACAGAATTCACTTATCTTTACCCGTTTCAAAATGGCGGCTCGTTTAAGTCAGAAAAAAGGTACGAGTAATGGTTTAAAAAATACAGAGTATTCCGCAAATGTCAATATTTTACACAAAAATATCCGCCATTTTGAAACGGATAAAGATAAGTGAATTCTGTTTTCGCCAAATGTTTATTTTAACGAGACCTTTAAAATAATGTATAAAAAAGGCCTTTTAAATAATGTATAATGTATGTTGGCCCTATTTTCACATAAGAAAATGTTGAGATTTGAATCCGTGACCTTCAGTTTTGGAACATTCCGTACATAGATTTTGATGAAAATATTTTTAATAGATAGCCATATGCGTTTTAGTGAGGAATAATTGTTTTTGATGACTTTAGACCAAACCGTTCTCCCGTTATACATGCTGGACGGGTGGTCTGACTCACCCTGTATATTATGACTAGTTTTGAAAAATATCTGATTTCCCCAGATGAAAATTTCTCATACACCTAAAATGCTCACTTGCCATCATTAAAACATTAATAATGTTTAGGGCATACAGGCTCAGAAATATAAATTTTTAAAATCAACTGAAATTCGTATGATCTATAATGTACAGTTTTAATTTAAATTCGAAATTTTGTCATTAGCAATAACAATAATTTATAAGAAATAACCTGAAAATTTTAAGAAAATTAACGATTCAAACAAATTTAATAAAATTTAAAAAGAATGATTTCTTTTGGAGTGTTAATACAAAATTGAGGACTTTGTCACAACTTCTGATTAATGTTCAATAGTTTATTTACATGTAATGTTAACATTTATGTATTATTACAACAACGAAGAGCAACACCATTCATGGCAATTTCATCTTTATGCAAAAAAACCAAACAAATAAACAAAATTAAACAAATAAATAAAACATATATTCCCTAAAACGGGAGCAATGCAAGAAGCTGCGCCCAACGAACGACGCGACGCGACAACTGACAACTGAGGCACAATATATGCCAAAAATCACAATCTATCATAAAAATTGGCAATCGTACCATATTTTCCTAGCGAAAAATATAGCCGGATCCCGTTGTATAGGCCCGAATGACAACCGGAACGTATTTACGAATACAATCGGCGATTCGACCCAGTTATATAGCCAAAGAACGCCTATTCTTTCGCGTCGGATGGGTCAGAAACAGGAATTTAGTTGCATTTAATGACCCGAAATGACGATCGGCAACGTTTCTTATTGGCTGAAAATAACAACCAAAACTTGTTTTATTGGCTGGAAACGACAACCAAGCCGCATGAACGAGAACAGCCGAAAAAGGGATTTAAACTAAATTAAGGAATTTTCGTCGAAATTCCCGTATAATTATCCAATTTTCCTGGCATTTTCGGTCTATGGACACTCTGTAGTAGTATTACAGGCATATGATCTGACTGACGACGGCATCAATCAGACGAGATGACGCTGCCGGGCAGACGTAGTGCTGGTGCGGGGGTGCAACTCCAACCTTTTGCCTTGGGGGGGGGGGGAAATTTCACCCATTCCCCCCCCCTGGATCCGCTCCTGAGATGAAAAACACCGAAACTAGTGCTGTGGCCGCTGTAAAAAGCACGGTACCGGGCCCGCTCTGTGTTGAATAAATTGTAAACCTTTGTTGGCAATTACTTGTCCGATCGGCAAAATAATTGCGCATACGTAATCAGGGTCAAATTCCGCACAGTATGAATACCCACATGACAGAATTATAAGAAAAATAATATTTTTCGATTTTCCGGGGTTTTAATGACTATTCCGCGGAAAAACGTGTAATCGGGAAAGTAATTGCACGTACGTATTCAAGGTGAATTTACGCACAATTTTGAATACCCACATGAGAGTATTATAAGAACAATGTTTTTTCGATTTTCCGACGTTTTTCCGCGGAGAAATAAATGTGATCGGGAAAATAACTGCACGATCGTGTTCAAGGTGAAATTCCGCACATTTTGAATACCCACATGACAGTATTACAATTACAAAGTTATTTTCAGATTTTCTAAAGTTTTGAAGTCTTTTACGTGGATAAAAAGTGTGATTTGGAAAATAATCGCATGTACGTGTTCAGGGTGAAATTCTGCACATTTTGAATACCCACTTGACAGTATTTCCAGAAAACAATTAATTTCCGATTTTCCGGGGTTTTAACGACTTTTCCGCGGAAAAAACTATCATTTCCATAATCAGCGTCAAATTTCCAAAATTTTGGACAACATTTAAATCCTGATAATAATTTCTGCTACTATTTGCTACTCTGTATTTTAAGTTCCTTAAAGCAATAACATGCTAAAACCAAGAAACCATACACTTAATGACTCAGAAACTTTTTTAATTACAGGAACGGCAAATGCCATTTTTACTAGACGGTAGCTATTCGATTTAATGCAAGAATCAAAAGAATTACGTACTGAAGCTCACAATAAGCATATAAGACAATATCAGGAAATCTATGCTCGAAAGTTCTCTAGACTTAACTGCGACAGAGATGTGCTTAACAGGTTTCTTATAATTTCGGATCTTGTCATAACCGGAAACAGTCCTCTGCTAAAAAAAAACTACTCCGTTTACGAAAGTAACCATAGCTTCTTCCTGTTCAACCTCGTTTTCAGAGTCCTAGTAAAATCACCATCAGTAAACTTCAGATGAAGATTTTCACGGGCGATGAAATTTAGACTAAAAAAATTATAAATAAGAAACCAGGTAGTAAGTATAAGTTGTTTTTTAACTTATACATAGTGTCCCGTAACTCTCCTGGACAAAGGTATATAGCGTTGTTCCTTGGGTTAATATAAACACATTTAACCATATGAACATGGGTCTCCCGTACTTAGTTTTCCGTTTGTCAGTCCGTAAGTGTTTTTCACTTTAAAGTTCATATTTTTAAAACCATAAAACCGAAACTGTTTACGGAGATAGGATCTATCAACACGAACGTTATGAAGGAATTATCTGTGATAATTTCAAAATGGCGGCCATTTTAAATGTTATATCGAAAATGACTCGAAAATAAGTCATTTTACAAAATATTAACCAGTATATCTTCTTTTAGGGCAATTTGAGAAAAGTCTAACGATACTTAAATTATTGCAATCGAGTAATAAATAACCGAGCTGATGCAATTTACATGGACCGGACATTAACCGGACAAAGCTCATCTTTGGTTTCTCCACAATTGAACATCCAGGCCTAATAAATAACAAGAATTGCAACAGCTCAGTTGTTTATTACTCGGTAAAAAAATTCAAAACCATTAGATTTGTCGTAAAATATCTTAAACTAAGTTATTCTGGTAACAGTTTTATTAAAACACTGTGCGGTGTTAAGCTTGTCAAAATATGCTGTCAGGTTGTATTGAGTCATAATTACTTCAACATCCTGAACGCAACATTTTTAGGCATAGTTTACCAATAATTTTAGACACGTAATTGATTTAATTACACTATTAGAGTGTTACTCATGTATATTGTTGGCATACACAACGTATCAAGTGATGAGCGAAACCAACAGATGCAAAGACAGAATGTCAAAGGACATCTCTGCTAGTGTTTCTAAAAGGCCGCGGCGACTCAATTCGGCCTGGAGTGCTGTGGGGAGGGAGGGGGGAAAATCGGCGGGTGCCGTGTTTTCACGAGAAACAGCGCGTGCATCTTACCCGCTCGGCAGTCGCTGAGACACTGACTGGCCTGGAGGGAGCGATTGGAGAGCAGGGAGAGCGAGGGGTGAAAGAGGGGAAGAGCCGACTGGTTGCGCTCTGGCGGGATCTCACTGAAACTCGGGGCCAGCGCAGCAATGCCGAGGCACGCCCGGCCCGTATGCTAGGTTTATCTATTCCGTAGGATGTATAATCAATGGTATAACACAGCTCTCCGACGACGCTGAACGTACCAACAACGGGTCGCCAACTAAGTGTGAGCGCGCAATTCCGCCGAGCCTCTGGCATCCCCTACCTCTACTCCTGCACGTAATGGTAAGACCCGACCGACAACCTGATGGCGCACGTAACACAGGGTTAGGAGCCATCAAAAATTTGACTTGGTTCTCGTTTGAGGTGGTTCATTTTTATTATTTACCCGGATAAGTAATCAAATATAAAGTAATTAGAAAAATCAGAAGAAAGGGTGTTTCTAGGAACTAGTTTTTAGAACTCCTTAGCAAAAACTTAGGGGAATGGTTATTTCATATTGTTGACCGGGTTAGTTGGTAGAACAAAAGTACCAATTTTGAAGCGAATCGGTTGACCGGAAGTACCCAGTCAGTCGGGTTTTCTAACTAGTCAGCAGGGAGTTGATAGCGAAGTACCCCTTAGCAAAAACTTAGGGTAATGGTTGTTTTATATTACTGTCCGGGTTAGTTGGTAGAACAAAAGTCCCAATTTTGCATCGAATCGGTTGACCGGAAGTACCCAGTCAGTCGGGTTTTCTAACCAATCAGCAGTGTTTTTCTAGCGAAGTGCTCTTTCGCAAAAACGTAGGGGATGGTTGTTTTATGTTATTGTCCGGGTTAGTTGGTAGAACAAAAGTACCAATTTTGAAGCGAATCGGTTCACCGGAAGTACCCAGTCAGTCGGGTTTTCTAACCGGTCAGCAGGGAGTAAATAGCAAAGTACCCCTTAGCAAAAACTTAGGGTAATGGTTGTTTTATGTTATTGTCCGGGTTAGTTGGTTGAACAAAAGTACAAATTTTGAAGCGAATCGGTTGACCGGAAGTACCCAGTCAGTCGGGTTTTCTAACCAATCAGCAGTGTTTTTCTAGCGACGTGCTCTTTAGCAAAAATTTAGGGGTATGGTTGTTATATATTATTGTCCGGGTTAGTTGGTAGAACTAAAGTACCAATTTTGAAGCGAATCGGTTGACCGGAAGTACCCAGTCAGTCGGGTTTTCTAACCGGTCAGCAGGGAGTAAATAGCGAAGTACCCCTTAGCAAAAACTTAGGGTAATGGTTGTTTTATGTTATTATCCGGGTTAGTTGGTTGAACAAAAGTACAAATTTTGAAGCGAATCGGTTGACCGGAAGTACCCAGTCAGTCGGGTTTTCTAACCAATCAGCAGTGTTTTTCTAGCGACGTGCTCTCTAGCAAAAACTTAGGGGGATGGTTGTTTTATATTATTGTCCGGGTTAGTTGGTAGAACTAAAGTACCAATTTTGGCTCGAATCGGTTGACCGGAAGTACCCAGTCAGTCGGGTTTTCTAACCGGTCAGCAGGGAGTTGATAGCGAAGTACCCCTTAGCAAAAATTTAGGGGGATGGTTGTTTTATATTATTGTCCGGGTTAGTTGTTAGAACAAAAGTACCAATTTTGAAGCGAATCGGTTCACCGGAAGTACCCAGTCAGTCGGGTTTTCTAACCGGTCAGCAGGGAGTAAATAGCGAAGTACCCCTTAGCAAAAACTTAGGGTAATGGTTGTTTTATGTTATTATCCGGGTTAGTTGGTTGAACAAAAGTACAAATTTTGAAGCGAATCGGTTGACCGGAAGTACCCAGTCAGTCGGGTTTTCTAACCAATCAGCAGTGTTTTTCTAGCGACGTGCTCTCTAGCAAAAACTTAGGGGGATGGTTGTTTTATATTATTGTCCGGGTTAGTTGGTAGAACTAAAGTACCAATTTTGGCTCGAATCCGTTGACCGGAAGTACCCAGTCAGTCGGGTTTTCTAACCGGTCAGCAGGGAGTAAATAGCGAAGTATCCCTTAGCAAAAACTTAGGGTAATGGTTGTTTTATGTTATTGTCCGGGTTAGTTGGTAGAACAAAAGTACAAATTTTGAAGCGAATCGGTTGACCGGAAGTACCCAGTCAGTCGGGTTTTCTAACCAATCAGCAGTGTTTTTCTAGCGAAGTGCTCTTTAGCAAAAACTTAGGGGGATGGTTGTTTTATATTATTGTCCGGGTTAGTTGGTAGAACTAAAGTACCAATTTTGAAGCGATTCGGTTGACCGGAAGTACCCAGTCAGTCGGGTTTTCTAACCGGTCAGCAGGGAGTTGATAGCGAAGTACCCCTTAGCAAACATTTAGGGGGATGGTTGTTTTATATTATTGTCCGGGTTAGTTGGTAGAACAAAAGTACCAATTTTGAAGTGAATCCGCCGACCGGAAGTACCCAGTCAGTCAAGATTTCTCCTGGTCAGTAAAATAGATAGTCCCTACTAAAACCGCCACTTCGCTAGCGCTAACGTTGCGCGTCGTCGTCGGCCGTCGCCATCTTATTTCTCCTTGCTATTCAGTAAGTAACGTTTCGCCGGGCAAAGAATTATTGAAGGTTAAAGTTAAGTTGAGTATCATTGTTTTTATAGTGGCTTCTTTAGTGACTTTCATGTTTAAGGTAAGTGCAATCCCAGCTCTGTTAATTTATTACCGCTTTTTGGTATAGGATACTCAAATTTTGTTTTCAACTTACCAATGGGAAACTAATACTGGCTGTCCAAACACTACGGACTGTAATATCAAAACATCGTTCTGTGTTCAACGAGTGTGTTTGCTAATAAAGTATTTATAACTTTTAAAAATTTTATACACTGTATTGCTAAGTAATTAATGAATTGGAGGTGTTGTCATGGTCATAGCAGTTAATTAACAAGGACGATTTGAAGAATAAACATTTGTTTACTGAATATGTTTGAATATTTACAAACTTTGCCAGGCTTTATTTGTTGTTAAACTATTTGAAAACCCATATTTAATTAATTATATAAATTCCTAATGATTTTAATCATTAGAGTGTACCGTACTAACTTATACTCTCATAAGTTAGCCCTATAGCCCTAATTTAGTTTTTTTTAAGGCAAGGAATTATAATTTGTGTTTAAGTTAGTACCTCTAGAAAAATTCTGTCCAAAATTCTTAACAGTGTCTGTTTAGTAAGTTTTTTTATCATGTAACTTACGGTGTGTTTGCATTTTGCATACTTCTCAAAGGTCAAACGAATATTGCTTCACTAGAATGTAAGTTAACGATTAAGTTACTTCGTCGTAATGAAGTACTTTGTTCAAAGGCGGAACAAACGGACAGCATCGTGTATTAAAGTGTGAAAGTTAAAACTACCGGTAATTAATACATGGGTTGACATAGGTACCAATTCAAGTGTTTCTGATAAATAGTGTTGAGTCTTACAAAATTCAGCCCGAGAAAGTACGATTAACTAGGCCTAACTCATTTAACAACATTTGTGATATTGTTCTTAATTAGGCCTTAATATTTCCAGGGAATATTTTTTTCTTATATAACAACTCGCAAACTTGCAAGTTATTTTCGCTTCATTATTTACATTTGTACCTTTTTATTTGGGTAGAATTGATAACCGTTTTAATAATTCAGTAGGCCTAGTTAGTTATATTTAAAAATTCACTGTTAATGGTGCATTATGTTACTAATATTTGTAATATGGGTGCAGTACAGTAAGCGTCCACCAGAAAAATCAAATAGCCTATAAAATATCAAACCACTATGATACTTCAATATTACAGATGAGAATATCTACACCTTTAAAAGAGAACATCACACATAAATTCTCCTACTTTCCATTTACTTAGAGTTGAAATTTTGTACACTAATTCTTTTGTCAGAAAGTAAATGGTTTTCATCCTGATCTGATCTTAAGTTAGTGCTCCGTCAGAGACCCAGACAAAGTTCTCATGTCCTTCTTCCTTATGGATTTAGTTTTGTTTGAGCTGATGAAAATAGAAACAACAGCTGATCTTGATTATACTAGATCACGGGCTAACCAGAGAATTCAGCACACAACTGTCATCAGGTTTTATAAAGCATTTGCGAGGCGAAGCCTGCGGGTAACAGCTGGTCAAAAACAAAATGAAAAATCCGAA
Source organism: Allygus modestus (assembly GCA_963675035.1). NCBI lineage: Eukaryota > Metazoa > Arthropoda > Insecta > Hemiptera > Cicadellidae > Allygus > Allygus modestus. The sequence goes on along the minus strand of OY776111.1, from coordinate 96,147,999 downwards.
CCAAGGCAAAAACAGTGCTCTGCGGGGTTAGGTTAGGTTAGTTTATGTTAATTTAAGCTAACCTTTCACTATTGACTTAGATTTAGTTAATTTATTGTAAAGTAAAACACTTTATGATCGAGTATTAAAAACTATAACAATCGAATGGGAATATGGTTATCTGTGTATCAATCATGGTAAAGGAATATTTTATAATCGATTGTTTTGGACGCTTATCGTACTGTACCCTTTAAAATAAATGTATCAGAGTATTAGAGTATTGTTAGATGTATCAGAGTAGTGTTAAAATGTATTTAACTTCCTGTTACAAGTTTATCATATTTGGTCTATTGACAGTAAAATTAAATCAACATAATTTATCCGTTTTAATGATTGAATATAATAATTTAACAGAACTAAGTTTTGAATAACAACATTTTTTAAGTTGTTTATGAAATATATATAATCTTATCTTTGATAGCATGTAGGGCCTACTGAATTAGAATTCTTTATTCATTGCAATATCGGGGACACATTGGTCATGAAATTTTACAACTGATGGTGGAATTAAGGCTCCAGTCTACCCTACAGGAAAATCTGCATCGCTGCATGAAAATACATGGTTAAGATAGGGAAAATAAGCGTTGCGGAGGTCTGCAGGATCCCTGTTCGTGGCTATGATAATTATCAACATATTATAAACGGGATTTGATTGAGTAAAATGAGTAAATCTTTACACAAATGATTACGTTTATAAAATTGGACAAACATTGTAGGTACCGGTAACTATAGTGTCATGCATGAAAAGGTGTATTAAGAGAAATAATTAGAGTTACCAGTAATTATTTTTTTAACTAGAGCAGTCATCAAAATGGTCATAGCACCATTCATAATATATTATCTCAAAATACAATAAATGTTAAAATCTTGAATATTGTTAAATTTGTACTAATTAATTATAATGAAAACATTAGCAATAACTTAAATACACAATTAATTCATTGATACTATGAAGAATGAATATGAAGTACCGGTAAGGAATTTGAGTTTTTTAAAGACTAAAATGAAGTACCAATGCACTCAGCAGTATAAAGTTGGAATGCAAATTGATAAAAAAAGTCACCTTTTTAACTTATATTGTTTTCAAATAGTCACTTTCCAGACATTTAAAAAAGACTTTGTATTTGTACTTCTAGATCCAGTGATGAGGGTGTTCCCAAAGGCAACTGAGGAGCTACTAAAAACATGATGGGATTCCTCAATCAGGCCAAAACTAGAATTATACAAAAGTAAGTTTATATAAATGTTTGCACTAAGTTCAATTTTCATAATTTAGGGCGGGTTTTTGTTGTATTCGTACTACTTTGTCTTCGTTACACTGATTATTTTCCTATGAGGATTGAGGTAAGAATGTATTCCAGTAGTACCTAGGTCTTGTTTTGGGATTTCCTGCCACCGAGCCAGCTTGAAGCCTACTTGAAGGTACTGGAGATAATCTTTATACACCCTCCCATTTTTGTATGATTACGTTGGAAAAACAAATAACTTTTGTCTCTTTTGAGAGGTCTACACAAATGATTTAATTTCTTCCTTCTGTTTAAGTGCTAGAATAGCATAAAACTGTTTTCCAGTAGTATAGTTTTTTTATGGAGGGATTCCCCTCCCCTACTTTACTTACTCGTAGGCTAGACCCCCACCTACTATCAATAAAATAAAATCCTGGCTTCGTCACTGTTCAGAATATTGTTAACTGACTCACTTTTAATGTTTAACCTCTGTTCACATTGATTAGCCCCCAAAGCTGATAAGTCAATTACAAAAACAGGTTATTTTACCTCCGTCTTCAGCTTTAAGTTTATCCAAACTGGACTACCGCGGTTTCAGAAGCTTAATTTTGCTTTCATCTTCAGGTCTTGAAGTTCAATAAAATCTTACAGAATTTGCATGTCTGTCGTCAAAGTTTTCAAAAGCCACACAATACTGAACATAAACACACGACTACGGAAAACATTTAAAGTGCACTATAACGCGTACCGGTCGGTAGGTGAACGCCGACTGAAGTGGACATGGCAGAGCGGAAGATGAAACGGCAGTTGGATTTTGGACTGCCTTATCGTAGTTCCTGAACTTACTGAACTTATGTCCTGGTTAACTTAAAGCTGAAGACGGGTATATTAACCTGTTTTTTTTTCAATTTAAGCTCAAGTCAGAAAATTGTGTACGTTTCTACCTGCTTCCCCCATAAGGCCAATATTAACTTTAAAAGCCCGTCATTTTGACAAGCAAAAAATACCTAGTGATTTCAGCGAGCAACATTTTGATATAATAACTTATAGTCATTTAACAAAATTAAAAAATTTCAATATTTACAATGTTTTATGGATGAACTATATGTGACATTAAATGGATATGAAAATATGACATCTTTAGGTATTTTGTTGCTCTTTAAAATAAATAATACATAATTGATTTAGGATAATCGAATGAGGAGGGATGGACTTATCCAAATACTTGAAGCGCTGGAGATAATTTGTATGCACCCGCACCCTCCCATTGTTGTATGATTACGATGGAAAACAGATAACCTTTGTCTCTATTTAGCAGTCTATGCAAATGATTTAATGTCTTCCTTCTGTTTAAGCACTAGAATAGCATAAAATCTGTTTTCCAGTAGTATACTTTTTTATGGAGGTATTCCCCTCCCCCCACTTTACTGGGGTATATTTTATGTACCCCAGACCTTCCTCGAGGGCTAGACCCCACGTACCATCAGTAAAATAAAATCCTGGCTTCGTCACTGTTCAGAATATTGTTAACTGACTTACTTTTAATGTTTAAGCTCTAGTCACAAAACCTTTCATGTTTCTACCTGCTTCCCCCATAAGGCAAATATTACTAACTTTAAAAGCCCGTCCTTCCAAAATGGATAATCCAATATCGTTGATTTAAGGCTCATTTTGAAGAGCAAAAAATTCCTAGTAATTTCAAGAGCAAAATTTCTATATCACAAATAATCATTCAAAAAAATTCTAAAATGTTAAATATTTACAATGTTTTATGGATAAACTAGGCCTATAAGTAATTTTGTTGCGGTTTAAATGAACAATTCATCATTGATTTAGGATAATCGGATGAGGAGGGAAGGGTTTTGAAATTTAACATCGGTCTAATGGGAGAATAAGCAGGTAGAAGCAGAGGACTGGAGCCCCCTCTCAAGATTTTTTTTACAGAATGTAAATTTGTTTGAATAAGTTTTTTTTATTTGTTTCAGTGAACAAGGTGTAAGGAAACAGCAGTCACATGGTGCTGACTTCATTAGGAAATGAAATGTTGTATAGCTTTCCTTTAGTTACCTATAACATATTTTAAATAAATAATAATTTACAAAATACCAAATTATGTTTATTTTACCATTTCCTTTTTTGATAAAGTTCCCTTACTTTGAATTTTTCTATTTTTCATTTGCCGGAAAAGGCAATTTAATTATTAAGATTAAATCATGTAAAGTTAAATAGGTGTGCGAATGCTTTAAAAAGCATTTTATTGACTTATTCTAGTTACAGAAAACACCACATCAATATTTTCAAATATTTGTGTAAATATAACAATCATATATGCTTTCAAACAAATTGTGGAGTGTTTAAAAATGTATAGTAGGCAAAATTATAGGGTTTTTAGGTCACAGGTAACTTTTGTTCTAAATCTATGATTCACAATAAATTTGTTTAATATGATAGTGTATGATAAACTATACTAACTGAATCTCAAAAATATAATTTTGTTCGTATGTTGAATAACCATCAAAATTTAAACAGTCAGTTCCAATAGGCTAGGACAATTGTATGAGGCTGTTGCAATAATTATTTGTCATACAAAAATCAGTGTAAATGAATTTAACCTCAATCTTGCAGTATTGGTTGGCAGCATCATTAATAATTTTGTAGTTACAGAGGAAAATTGCAAACCATCATATAAAAATGTAAGTTCAATGAAAACATCCACTGCAAAATTGCTAGAAGTGTGAACAGTGTAGACTTGCATATTTGCAGAAAATATTTTGCAAACAAACATGTTAGCAATGAATATTAGCTGCACATATTCCACTGCAAATGTGCCACAAACCTTTTTTGCAAATCTGCAGCAAACTATCATGAACACATTCTGCAAACAGTTTTTGCATAGTTGCTACAAATATTCAGTGAAAATTTTCTGCAAACATTCTGTGAAAACGTTTCACAAACATTCCTTGCATATTTGCTACAAATATTCAATGCAAGTTTTCCGCAAACATTCAGTGAAAACTTTCTGCAAATATGACAAGTGTAGACTTCCATACTTGCGGAAAGTTCTTCGCAAACAAACATGTTTGCAATGCATATTTTCTGCAAACATTTTGGTTTGCAGTTGAAAATGTTTTGCAAGTGTTCTGCAAATATTCCTTGCTATCTGGGTAAGACCATAGGCAATGTGTGACTGTAAAACCCCAAAATATATTGTTCTCAAAAATTTATTTTCCAGACAGTTTTTAATATCCAAAAAAGATAAGATAGACCCTACTGACTTTTCTACAAACACCTTCTACGTGAACATCCCATTTAAGCTTGCTGTGGAAACCCAGCAATCTGATTTTATTTCACTTTCATGCACCAGACTCAAAAGAATCTTGCTTTCAAAGCAATCTTTTTCTTGATTTCAAAGCAATCTGTTTGTAGAAAATCAATTTAGGGCTGTGTGCTGAGCTATTTCCATATTTTCCTTTAACCTGTCAATGTATTTATCAGATGCAAAAAGAGTTGTATCATCGGAGTTTATATTTAAAGTACCTGGGGACCGAGCTTTGCTCGGGTGAAGGATAGTCAGTTTGTTTAGATGGCTTAGAGTAATATTTAACCACTTCCCCCTACTGATAATCAGATTTGTATAACTCATTTGCCTCTTTTATACATTTTTAAGTTCACTCCATTTGTTATTTATAGCTCAATGTCCCTTTGATTTAATTTACTACTCTATTTATGCAATATTCACTCAAATCTTTTAATCTCTGCACTCAGGAAACCACATGTTAATAATAATCCTATACTCTAATATGAGTAAGGTTTGCTTGCTTGCTAGGGAACTTGGAATAGAAACAATCAGTGAATACATCAGAAAAACGACACTGAAGTTTTCCATTGGTTAATCTTTGTACCTGGAGCAGAACATTTTGGAATTGGACTGCCGCTACAAGATAGACGATTAAAAGCAAGACTTTTTCAAGACATTTTGCCAAACATTGAAAATTGAATATTTTTCTAGCCAGATTCTAAATTTTATTTACATGGTTTTTATTCATTTTTTTTCGCTGTGAACTGTAACGCAATTCAGCTAATGGGTGACTCTGATTAGAGCGAGCCCGATATGTTTTTTTTTTTTAATGTTACTTATAACTTATTTATTGTTAATAATTCTGTGTATAACATAAGTTGTTGAGCCGGAAATAAATGTTGTAAAAAAAAGAATTGCGACACGGATCTCAAAACGGCTCCAACGATTTCCTTAAAATGTTGGAAATAACTAATTTCTGGGATAAAAATAAGTTCTAGCATTGATATAATCAATGGGTCTAGGCAGGCCTCGTCCCCAGGAAAAATCAAATAATATAAAAAAAACTCAAATGAAAAGTAGTTAAAAAAATTAACATTGGGCTTATGGAGTTTCAAATCAAAACAAAAGAATTGTATCAGCTGTTCATAATCAATCAGGGAACTGTCAAAGTAATACTCATGTTGTTTATGATTATTAACATGTGGTTTCCTTTTTTTAGCGAATTTCCCCTATAGGGAAGAAGCTATTACCGCGTAGTCGGCATGGTAAGACCTAGGCCCGGGACCATGATAACTTTTCGTTTTGAGGTCCCCAGACCCCAAAAACACCATTCGTTCGAAACTGTATATATATATATATATATATATGTGTGTGTGTCCGTGGGTGCGATAACTCTCGTAAAAAAGTCCGTTTTTGATAAAATTTGGTACAAACGTGTAAAGCAGCATTTATGACTTTAAGTTCGAAAACCAGATGGATCGGGCTATCCGAAGAGGTATTTTGAGGGGGTTTTGTACCCCAAAAATGGGTTTTTTGAGTTTTTTACATACAATTTTTGATAAAGTAAAATTTTATTTTTTCTCATTGGAATCAACTTAAAAAGACGCCCAATTTGATGTTTTAATCATTGCTCTTCGTCAGTTGGTTACTGAGATATTGAAAGTGCTAAACACAGTACGTTGTCCAATGTTATTCTTATGGAGGATAAGAAAAATTGTATATCTCGCTTATTTATCAACTTATCCTTACGAAACTTGGTATATTGCTTCATTTCATTGTGGTCTATTGATATTTGCACAAAAACCCATTTTTTGGCCGGTAGTTCCTGTAGCAGCAAACCTGCTTACTCAGCCCCATGTTATTCTTATGGAGAATAATTAACTTGTTATCTCCTTTGATTAAGAACATAAATTAATAGAACTTGGTATGTGGCTTTACCTAGTTGAGTTATATTGATATTTGTATAAATCCCATTTTTAGTGTTCCTTATTTCAGCAAACCTGCATACTCAGCCGCCATGTTATTCTTATGGAGAATAATTAAAATGTAATAAATCGTTTATTTATGAATGTATATTGATGAAACTTGGTATGTGGCTTTATGTGGTATTAAGATAAATTAATAAGCATTGGAAATTCGCTGAGTATGCAGGTTTGCTGCTACGGGGGTATTTAATTCTTTATTTTTCCGGTTCAATACAAAACAAGTATTATACACAGAACGTATTAACTAGTATTTTCATAAAATAACATATAGTGGAACATTATTGGGATCCCTCCATTTGGAGACACCCTGAAACCAAAGTTCAACATCTAATCGAAAAGGAGATCTTGGACAAGTCTTGATTTTAACCGCCTGTTGGCAGTTGGTTCACCAATGTTAAAAAATTGTGCACCAGGAACAAGTCTAATGTTGTTGAGAAACTTAGTTGTGCTTTTCTTTATGAAATTGTAAATCGAGTCCATACCAAATTCTTCATGAATTTGCTTATTTCCAATAAACCATGGAGAGTTTGTACAGATCCTGAGGATTTTGTTTTGGAACACTTGAATTTTATTTAATTTACTTTTTGAAATTGATAATCCCCAGATAGGGCAAGCGTACATCACTAAAGGTCTTAAATACTTTTATATATTAAAATTCCATATTTTGGTTTGAGTGAAGACTTCCTGTTGATCAATGGAAAAAGGATTGATAACCGAGAATAAGCTTGTGTCAGTTTTGAATTTACATGTAGATTCCAATTCAGCTTTTGATCGAGATGAATTCCTAGATATTTTATAGACTGGTCAGAGGGATTCCATTCAATTATAGTATTACCTATAGTAATATTAGGAGGAAGTTGAGGTTTCCTTAAAGTAAAGATTTTGGCTTCACATCTCGAAGCGTTTAACTTAAGCCTCCATTTGTCGAACCATTCCACCAGCGTGTCGACGGAAGTTTGCAGATTTTGTTGTGCTGTATGAATTTCAGAGTGCTGAGTTATAATAGCAGTATCATCGGCATAAAATGCAAGTGAAGCGTTCAGTGGAATGGGGATGTCTGTCATAAATACGTTAAATAGTATCGGCCCTAATATTGAGCCTTGGGAACCCCAGCCATGACATCACGAGTTGTTAAACAAGAACGATTTACTTTTACGTGACATTTTCTGTTAAGGAGAAAGGATTTAATCAATTGTTTCAAATAAAACAGGAAACCAAATGAATTAATTTTGAATATTAATCCATTGTGCCAAACTTGATCGAATGCTTGGGCAACATCGAGAAAAACTGCCAGTGAATGCTCTTTTCTTTCAAACCCGTTGCTGATAACTTCGGTGATTCGCTGAACTTGATGAGTGGTGGAGTGTTTTGGACGGAAGCCAAATTGATGAGGGATGATAGTTTCAGATGACTCGACGAAGTGTAATAATCTCTTCTGGATGATGTTTTCCAACAGCTTTGATATAGAGGATAATAGACTTATTGGTCTGTAGCTAGAAGGAGAATGCTTCGGTTTTTTTGGTTTGTGAATTACCATAATTTCTGCCTCCTTCCAAGCAGTTGGAAAATACCCACGAGAGATGCAGGCATTGAAGATGGATGAGAGAATCGCAAGACTCTTACGTGAAAGATTTTTCAAAACTATGTTCAGTATAAGATCGGGTCCTGAGGTCTTCTTTATTGGGAGCCTTTTTATTAATTCATATATTTCCGCAGGGGAAGAAAAGTGTATTGGCAATTCAACCGTCTGTGTTAAGTTTTGAAGGAAAGCGTCAACAAGATCAGTGGTTTCTTGGTTAATTATATCATAAGGAGAAAAAGCCTTTTCAAAGAAGTCTGCAAAACATCGCACTTTTCAGAATCACTTTGGAAGTACTGCCTGTCTTGTTGGAGTGGATGAATTATCGTCGGTTGGCAAAGAACACGTTTGGTAGCCTGCCACAGGCTTGAGTCATTAGGATTAATACCATGTCCATGTATATAGAATTTATAAGAGTTAATTTTGAAGTTATCCAGCTCAAATTTAACTTGCCGAATGAGTTGATTTAACCTTCGCCGCATCCAAGGTTGTCTGTACCTTTGCCACTGTCTTCTAGCTTTATGTTTTTCCTTAATAAGATTTAAAATCCTTAAAGGAGGATGCAGGAAAGAGTTTGATCGTTGGGCGAAGCGCTTGGTTATAGCACTTTTTGTGGCATTCTGGAGACAATCTGTAAAATGTGCTACTGCCAAATCAATCCGATCCTCCGAGGAAAGGTTTTGAGGAACAATGAGAGATTCATCGAGTTTAGATCTAAACATATGGCCCAGTCAACACGACCAGTAATTAGTCTATTAGATAATGGAGAGAATTGAGGTCGGAGAAAAAAAACTTAAAACTACAGGTAGGTGGTCCGAAGCCAGCTCTGGCAGCACCTATTGGTGAATAGAAGCATTAAATTGTGTGTGCAAAGCAGTATCTAGTACATAAGGTTGGCAATTTATTTGCCAAGGATGGAAGGTGGCTTCATCAGGAGCAGAAATATTGATGTGAAAAACAGGCATGATTCGAAACAGACGTTCGCCATTGGGGTTGGAAATCCTGCAACCCTAGAACCGGTGTTTACAATTCAGATCGCCAACAAGAAGAGTAGGAGTGTTTAGCGAAAACAGGTTGTTGATGTCGTTTGCTTGAAGTCGCTTGTTTGGAGATTTATATGCGGAAATAATAGATAAACTTTCGTTATTAGATAAATTTATTTTGATGGAGACAGCTTCAATGTTCATCAATCTAGGCAAAAATAAAGAATGGTGACTGATTGACCTTTTAATAAAATGGCAACTCCTCCCGAAGCAATTGGGACCGTCCTATCCTCTCTATATATAGCGTATCCAGGTATTTTAAAAGGCTCAGCATTAATGAAATGAGTTTCATTCACGCAAGCTATATCAATATTGTGTCGCACAAAAAATGATGAAAATGTTGATTTTTACGATTTTAGACCATTTGCGTTCCAATTAAGGACTTTTAAGGTTTGAAGTGTTAAATGATTAGGCTGAGGCATGTGACAACATTGAGGTGAGAATATTGGAAAGAAACTCCTTTATTACCGGGATGATTGACTTCACTAATTTCATAATTAACCCATCAAGGTCAAGTGATAAGTCCTGACTAGATGAAGTAGATTCAGGGTTTGGCCCATGAAGAGGAACCGGAGGTGATTGTTTTTGTACGTTGCCTTTAGTAATAACAGCATAGCTTCCTCTTACACCTGTGGTCATAGAAGGAGCGCTAGGAGAATGTTGAGGTTGGGTTTACACCACACCAAAGGTTCTATGGTTACATTGACAAAGGCTTCCTTACATATATTAATAACAATAATAATAATAATACTATTTAGTCGAGACTCACCAAATAGCGGGTCACAACCCAACTCAACGCAGATCTCACTGCACAGGAACTCCCGTCACCAACGAACTCGAAAACAGCACGCGCGAAACTCTCCAGACACGATCGCTGTCGGAGCTCAGGACATACTGCCTCGCCGAAGCGGCTGGATACCCAGGCCGATAAGCACTTATAAGGCCGGGTCAAAGTGCGACCGGCCGCTTGCCGCCACCGCCTGCTACCTGTCGCTTGGCTGCCCACTGCGACGACGAAATCAAACCTTCTTAAACCCCCTCCCCCCACAACTAAACGACTCGTTACACAGATATATTTATTTATTTTATTGTATAACAATTACCTTCAACACTCTTTTTTGTAAGTGGATCTAATATGCCTCATTCTTAGTTTCTTTGCTTAAAGAAGGTAGAGGTAAAATTCCGTGTTTATTTTTCGTTGAATAAAATCTAATTTTTGTAGTCTATTTATCTTAACTATCTACAGTATTCTAATCGACATATGATTTATCCTAGTACTCAAATACAAGCAAATTGTCTGTCTGCAAAATTTATCTCGGAATCCAGCGGAACGATTTTCTTAAAACTTTGGGATTAGGTGCTTTTGGGCCTATAGTTACGATTGGTAAAAACCTCAACCCCCAGAAAATTCATATTTGTTGTAAATCTATTTTGAAATTTGTAAATTTTAACATTGGAATGGCTTATGGAGTTTAAAATCAAAACAAAAGAATCAAAGCTAAAGCAGCTGTGAATAAACTAACCAGTAAACTGTCAAATTGGCACTTACACCACATTATTAGTTAGTACCAACACATGATTTATTAAACAAATTCCGGTCGCACTAGAGCCATTGTATAAAGATTGCATGTAGACATTTTCACCCACAAAACTAATCAAATATCAACGAGCACGGCTTGGTCTCCTCTTTTAATTTAGTTTATTAAAAGAAATTTGTGATTGTTTGAGAAATAAAACAAACATGCAACAAAATAAATTAGTTTTGTTCTCAACATTTATTTTTCGCCAGTAATTGTTCAATAGATATGGAGATTTTATTTCCTATAGGACCTGTTTTACCTTACTATATTACCTAGCTGCTTTTGAATTTTTTTAGTTGAGGGTAAAAAAGGGTAATACATACATGTTTTGGGTGAGGGTAATTTTAAGCTTCTCTGAGGGTAATATGACCAAAATTGATTGGCAACACTGCTGTTTTGCGTTGAATTAAATTTGGACTTGACCGACTTGCAGTGTTGCCAATCGGGTGGTAATTACCACATTAGGTGGTAATTTGAGGTTCTGGTGGTATCTGGTGGTAATGTCTACTAGGTGGTAATTTGGTGGTAATTTTGCAGCAGTATATTAAATTGATTAATATTAAAAATTTGTGATTCTTGCGTTTAACAATCGTGACTTATTTCACAATCCCCAAATTTCCGTCATATAAATTCATTTAATTTCGATTTGAGATGCTGATTTTCATCCTCTATGCTTTTATTTCTTTGGGATTTAGTTAGTTATTGTTGCGACAATATTCTCGATTTTAGTACAGTACTCTATACGACCGTCTACGCGCAGTCCATGCCGAAGCTGTTGCGCATGCGCACCAGCGTTGGATAGGTGTCACTGTTACATCTAGTATTTACCTGTTCCTTTGTGCGTTCCACAGTTGAATAAAGTAACAGTGTGTAATGTAGCAGTTCTCGATTCTTGGTTTGTTGCTAAGTGCCAGATGCTTTTTTAAATTTTTTAGTTGTTGTTATTGCTATGCAAGATTCACTAGTTTTTTATCCTATACAATGTCAAATCAAAGTTTTCATCCTGTTTCTTGATCTAAATATACTTTTGTTGCAAAAATTGCCACCAGTGTCTCTTTAAATGATTTTTTAGATACATTTAGGCAAGTTAGCCGTTAAAAAACAACAATATTTATAGGCCTACATAACTGAGTTTTATATATAAAGTTTTTGTGTTTTATTTGAAGTTAAAATATAAAGCTTGTTTGTTCTATAATACTTTATGGTATCTATTCATTTTGAAACTGTGAAGTCCTACTCGAATTAAATATGAAGACAATTCAAACAAATAAGTGTTGCAGGCATATTTAAGTTTTTACTCATAGTAGACATTTTCTATTGACAATTATTAAATAGGCTGTTGTAAATATCTATTATGGTTTGCTGTTGCAAGAAAATCCTGCACAATACACCTGGTAATACACTAAATAAAACCTGGAGCCTATTTTATAAACATATTTATAAAATAGTTTTTATTGTATAACATTCGATGCCAATGATCAAATATAAAAAATAACCATGGGCTAGACGACTAGTGGCTCAAGATGACAGCTACGTAAAATCGGTTACTTTCAACTATAGCAATAACTGTTACTCGGCATTGGCGGCATCCACGGAAGGAACGGTTACTTTAAAATATAGCAGTAACTTTATAACTGTATTTATATGTGTTAGTGTATTTTACATGTGTGATAGTAAACAAAACATTAATACTATTTAGGATAGGTAATTTAGGCCTAGAGTAGAAGAGACGATGGACTAAAAAACTTTAGCCTATTCAAATGCCCTATAAAATACTATCAAAGAAAAAGGACTTGTACATATTAGACACACATTTTAGGTATAAGTAGATTTAGATAAGTTTTCATCTCTGTAATATAAGTATAGTAAAAAACATTTAACCTATGGTACTTACCCAATGTGAAATAATAATCCAAGTCTGACAAATCGACCTAACCCCACTAAAAGTAAGTTTGAAAAAGTGATAGATTTCATCAAATTGGCCCCGACACAGATATATTTGCGTGTCAGAACAATATAATTTTGTACATAAACTTTTTATTAACCACTCATATTGTAAATTTAGTTTATAAACTTATTAATTTGTATGTAAAAGTCTGAATTGTGAACATTGAGAAGTCGCAAAGACTTTCTCCAAACGGACGGCCGCCATGTTTGTTAGTTCGGTGTAAATCCACCAGAGACCAGTGTGTCTGCAGACCATTTGGAGAGACATGACCGTCTAGTGCTGAACTCTTGCGGCGAACGATGGAACTGCGTTAGGAATGTCATAAATTCGCAATTATAAATCCAGATATTTGTTTTCTACGTTTTTTAATTAAGTTTAAGGTTTTGAGTAAAAACTAAAGATGTTATAAATTCCTAAAAAATAATCTGAAACTTTTAGAAATGTGTACATAGCAGGAATATATGATTCAATTTAAGTAATGCGTAATTTAACACAGATATTAGTTTGTTTACCTCAATCAGCTGTTTGTAGCATGTTAGAATAAAATGCAATTATGAGTGATTTAAACTAAATTTGACTTATTTTATTAACTTTAACGATTGGAAATATGATTTTATTGTGTTTTCGATATAAATTTACCTTTTCCAAATTAAATTAAATAGAGAAATATTATTTTTTTAATTCAGTGAAGTGTTGACCAATAAAAATTAACTATTACCGCTGCCAGCCAATCAAAAAATTACAGCATACAAATATTGTTGAGAAGACTTCTAATTGGAGGATGCCTTTCTTCTCCAAATCTGGACGAGGTGACGCCGTCTTGTGTCTCTGGAGGGCCGAAGTAGGGCAGTTGAGCAAGTCCATGTTGCTCATTCCCAGGAGGGAATAGTTAAATTTACATCAAGTTTTGTTTATATTTGTGCGCGTTAAATAAGTTTGTTATCTTCCCCCAGCTCTAAAGTCCAGCAGACTCCCATAAATACATTTTTTAATCGTATTTTAGGCACATTTGATGGATTGTTGGTGAGATCATTCCTTTTTCACGCTAATCCCCTTTTCAGCACCACCTATTTGAAGATTGATTATTCTTGATACTTAGGGACATTTTATATCAAGAACATTCCAAATTAACATCTAGATTAAGACATTTTTTTAAAGTAAATTGTAGAAGATTGATAATATTTTATTTGTTTGTTGAAGATTTGAACTTTCTTTTAAATTTTAACTCTCTATTTAATTATCTGTTGTACTTTACTAATATAAAAAATTTGATTATTATTGATCGAGCCAGACGCTAATGAACCTTACGAACTTTGAACCCTGAGATATAAAGAGAACTCATTTGTTAAATATTGTACTTTTTAATCATTTTTATCTAGATGTAAAATAATATTTTTGAATAAAAACCAAGGTTATTTGTTATTTGTATAAAACAGTTTTTTATTCATTCATTCATTCCATTAATTTATATTATAAACTGTTCCATGGCATGGACTGCGCGTAGACGGTCGTGCGGTGTCAATTCTGTAAATTCTGAAAGAATATATATTTGTAACCAAGTTCTTTAAGCTGACTGTATTTAATACCCCCGTCGCAGCAAACCTGCGTACTCAGCGAATTTCCAATGCATATATATGTGACTCATTACTAGATAGAGCTATTTACCAAGTTTCACAAAAATACATCCATAAATAAGTGATATATAGCATTTTATTTATTCTCCATAAGAATAACATTAGGGTTGAGGATGCAGGTTTGCTGCAACGAGGAAGATAAGTAATGTGTTTTTTTTTTGCAATTATCAATACAACTGAACCAGGTGAAGCTACATACCAAGTCTCTTAATGTAGGTTCATAATTAAGGGTGTTTGGCCGCTAGGCTAGTCTGGCGGTGAGGAGCAGTAGTTCTACAAGTCGCCACCGCGCGCCGCTAGGAAAACAACTCGGGCAGTGCTGTGAGTGTGTGATCTGGCTGGGGGGAGAGAGGAGCGCGTTCTCCCCATTTCTCCCCCTCCCCCCACGCAGCACTGTCTTTCCCTCTTCTCGTTCTTCGTCGGTCCGGGGCGCACGGCCCGCGGCTCGACTGGTTGACTAGGGTTGGTTTGCTTACTGTTTTCCACTGGTGTGCCTTTCAATGTCGCCGACAACTCATCTTAAATATATGTTTATTTTGAGCGTTCATTTTATAGTTTTGATGAGTACATTTCTTGTAGCCTATACAGATTTTATCATTAACATGTTTGACATAGTTGTGAGCAAATTTAAATACAGTGGAACTCGGATGGTTCGAATCTCAAGGGACCGCGGTAATAAAATTCGAACTATCCAAAAAATTGAATTTTAATTGTAGAGGTTAGAACTATCTAGGCCCAAATAAGCTAGGATAGCTTTACTGTATTAAAAACAAATAACATTATTATTATATAAACATTAATTATAGATTAAAATGTTTTAATTTTAAGAATTACAATTTAACAAACATATTTAATCATAATACATTGATCTTATTAATTTCTTAAAATACTGCAATAAATAAATGTACAGGGTGTCCCCGAACTATGCCATACCAATTTTTCCATAAATATACAATTGTGGGATATTTTACTCCAACCACGAACATCCTAACCTTTGTTATATGTAAGTTTTCGCTATTGTTGTAATTTAGAATCCGTTTGTTGTTAAAGCTAAAGAAGAATTTGTTACTTACTGTTACAAAGTAAAATTCAGGCACGATCAGGGGCGGATCCAGGGAGTCACATTGGGTGGGGGAAAATGCTCGGGTTTTTTGGGGAGGGGGTGTATAGAATACCCCTCAGGGGTGGGGGGTCTGGGAGTCCTCCCCCGGAAATTTGAAAAAAATTCCATATCAATAATAATTCGATCAGCCGTAATGAATAGCCGAACGCGGTTTATTGACCAACATGTGTGTTATCGGCCTAAAAAGACGACTGTCTTGAATTTATGGACCAAAATCAGCAATTTGACCGGTTTTTTCGGATAAAAAATTGCAATTTGACCACAATTCACTGTCGCCGTAACTTTTAAACCGAAAACGACAAGTAAGCCTAAACGTTGTTTATCGACCAAGGAAAACCGCAATAGTTTATACCCAAACCGTAATTTAAAGGCGGCCACACACTACCGGACCTTTGCCCGAATAAGACATCGGATCGAGCAGGGAGCAAGGCACGAAGGTAGCTAAATTAACTCCGAACTTCCTCCCAATCAAGACCCCGAACAAGACATCGGATCGGAAAGATTGAGCGCGAAAACCACCGAGCGAGGTAAAACCGGTGGGGACGACTTTAGTTGCCGTTGTGCAAGTCGGCAGTGTACTTGTCTGTTGATTTCACCCACTTCACCCATGTCACCCACCTCCCCATGATTTCACCCACTTCTCTCCAAGCGCCATTCCTCTTCACTTTGTGGTAGTGAAGGATGGGTCAAGTCCCACAAAACTGGCCTGTTGTTGTACTCGGAAATAAACATCAAAGTTTTTTCCTCAGACCACTCCATCGTGCAGACTACTTTACATAAACTAGTGAACTGGAAACTAAAATGACAGCAGTCAAGACCGCAACCCTCACCGTCGTCGTATCGCTATCGTCGGGGCTCGTGACGGCGCTCGGAGCAGCGTTTGGAGCTACCACACACTACTGAACCCCGAACCAGACCCTGAACAAGACATCGGACCGATCTTTCTTTGATCTTTCCTCAAAAAACCGCCTCGAGAGCGCTCGGTCTGATGTCTGGTCCGAAGTCTTGTTCGATGTCTGGTTCGGAGGCCCCACTAACTACAGGATTTTCTCCCTTCGACCCCAAATCCTGCTCGGTCCGATGTTTTGTTCGGGAAAAAGTCCGGTAGTGTGTGGCCGTCTTATAGGCTAACACGCCAGTGGAAGTACCAAAGTAAGTAATTTTCGAAGTCGAAGATTTTACCAAAACTAAGATCGAAACACATTTTATCGGCCTAACATAGCAATATATTCTCATTTTGCCGTCTAAAACGTCAATCGAGCCACATTTTAGCCTGAAAACGGTCAAACTGGGTTTTTAGAGACATTTACCGACCGGGCATGTGTAGTTATCAGCCAAAATCGGTAATTTTTTGCGATCATTTTACAGCATATTACCATTGACTATATACATGAGACATAAATACGACCACAAATTTTTTTATTGGCCAAAAATTGAGTACAAACCATATTTTATGCCGGAAATGTACTTAATCGCTCAAAAACGGCAATCGGACCGAATTTTCTCGGTGATATATAAAGCCGGGTCGTGTTTTATATACCAAAACCGACGTCCGAAACGAATTTTAGGCCGTGTTTTATCGGTAAAAACATAAATTTTGCCTTAACATGGTGGTAAAAAACACCGAAATGACTGAATTTTTTGGTATAGTAGACCACGTTTTTATATAAACACGTGTACATAAGTAAAATGTAATGTCTCCCTTAATTATGAACATAAATGAATAAAACTTGGTATGCAGCTTCGACTGGTTAAGTTGTATTGACAATTGCATAAAAACACATATTTTTTGAGTTCCTTGTTGCAGCAAACCTGCATCAGCTTTCAATGTTATTGTTCTGGATAATAAATAAAATGCTATATATGCCTGAAGCGGCAAGCGAACAGCATATTATCCACGGAAATATCAAAACAAAATAGGCAATTTCACAGCATTATATTTGCCGAAAACAACCGTTCCTCGCATTCTAAAGTCCAAAGTCGACGGCCACAACGTGGTGTTTATTAACAGAAAATGATGACAGAGCCTCAATATATGCCAACATTCACAATCTAACCGTGATTAATCGTAACAATTGACAATCGGACCACATTTTCCCAGCAAAAAATGAAGCCCAATCCCGTTTTATAGGCCCGAACGACTACCGGAACGTATATTTTACGAATACAATCGGCGATTCGGCCCCGTTCTATCACCAATGAGCGCCTATTTTTACTATTTACTAATTTAAAAACATATATACTCAAATCAAAAATATACAATGCTTGGAAAATAAATGGATTGTGGTTCTCTTTATTTATTTATAAAAAATATTAAAAAGTTATCAGTAAGGCTTCAGGAAATATGTTTCAATATCAGTAGTTAAAGCATTTACTATGTCTGTTCAAGTCTTCTCTGTTATTAATTTGGTTGATCAATAGATTTGAATATAGTACATTTTCAGTGAAAAATCCTCATATTTTATCTTTGTTTACTCCAAACTAAATTGAGATGGAGTTGGAAATGCTTAGGCCTACTTATAGCAATACAAAACGAGTTCGCACGCAGCACGCTGACGTGAGGGAAGTGAATTTCCACATACAAAACTTTAAAAACTCAAAACCAGTGTAAAAACATACATTTATTCAAATTTTATTGAAATCTGAAAACATTGATTTTTTTTGTCTGTTCTTATGTTCCTGGTTTGATTTACCTGCAATGCTAGGAATACAATTTTTCGTATTATAAGGTTGGGAGAAGGTCCAGTCGGGCTATAAAGTAGGCGCCATGTTGCTGGGGATGATACAGATACTAGATACACCAACAAATGAATCTAATGAATGTAATGAATCTAAATGGATGCTTTCTAATAAATAAATATTTGTGATAAAATTATGGAAGTGGGTTTAGGCCTACATTTTCTGGCTTTTTGTCATATAATGTAATATGCATTAATTTTACATCCCGATTTCTTTTAACCGTTTTTGGGAGCTAAAAAAACAATATTTGTAATTTTTATATCCTCCAAAAATGGAAGTTAGGGTCTTTCTGATTGCTTTGCAAAATTAAATTGTCCAACTGATTATAGAATAGAATGTCTCCACGAAATTTGAATTAAATCGTAAATTTACACTTTCCTATCACTTAGTTAAATACATCTTCAGAAGAAGCTGGATCTTCAGTTACATGACAGGTAGACCTTAGCCTCTAACTTGTTTCACACAACAATGTTTTACTCGCCATTGCGTTCCTATTTCTTGTATGCCTATATTTCTTACAAGGTATTAATTTCTACGGTTGCAGTAATACCATAATACTCTGAAAACTGAAAAACGCGGACACGCGGTACTCGTGTTGAGCGAGTGACGGGATTCGTGGAGGGTGTGACTGGAGGGAGTGTAGAGGGCGGCGCGACCTTGGACTCCGCGCTCGTGCGTGGGGTGCGCGCGTGGAGGCGCTGTGCGTGTGAGTTTGTGTTAGTGAGGTGTAGTGCGGCTGGCTTACTCTGCCCTGGAAGGTAATTTCCAAGAACAAAAGGAGCAGGTCATAGACCCAACGAAAAAAGATATAAACTTCAAACAAATTCTAACATTTATATCATACTGACCCGCACAACTTAATCTATTATTTATACCACAAAATTGTATTAATATATTTTTAATAGAGTATTAAAGTAAAAATATATTTCTGATTTTTTATATTTTGAAATGAAATTGTATTAGTTATAATAACCTGAATTTATCCAACACAACTGCAAATTTTCATTGGAATCGGACCAACGGTTTTCTTACTGACCTTCTCCCAACATTTGTCAAAATCTCTACTTTTAAGACCCATAACTCACTTAATAGTAATGCGAATTATTTAATATATATCCATTTTGTTTCCTAATTTTTATCCTGATGTGAAAAAAATAATATATTACAAATTAATTTTTTGACCAAACACCCTTAAGGGAGATATACAACTTTACTTATTCTCCATATGAATAACATAGGGGCCGAGTATGCAGGTTTCCTGCTACGGGGACTATCAACAAAAAACTTTTTTTGTGCTAATATCAATATACCACAACTAGTTGAAGCCACATACCAAGTTTCATCAATATACATTCATAAATAATCAAGATATAGAATTTTATTTATTCTCCATAAGGATAACATTGGACAACGTACCGTACTGTGTTTAGCACTTTGAATATCTCTGCAACGGTTGGACGTAGAACAACGATTAAAACACCAAAATGTTTGTTTTGTTGAGCTAAACACATTAATAAACAGAAATAGGAAGTTTTTAGTAAAACTACCTGAGAAAAATCTAAAAACCATTTTCCCATAAGATTAACATGGGACACGTTTTTTTTTATTTTCTCCGCAACCACTTAACCTAGGTTAATGATTTAAAATACTAAATTATTTGGTTTTTTAAGCTCTATAAAATGGATATAACCAATATTGAGGGTTTTTAACATTTTGGGGTCAAATTTGCAAAAAACCAATTTTTGGAAAATTGTAAAACCCCATAAAACCCCCTTCCCATAGTGCGATTGATCTGGTTTTCGAACTTAAAGTCATAAATGCTACTCTCCACATTTGTGCCAAATGCCAAATTTGATCAAAATCGGGTGTTTCTTTCAAAAGTTATCGCGGTAACGGACACACAAACACACACACACACACACACACACACACACACACACACATATATATATATATATATAAATTTGAACGAATAGTGTTTTTGGCATCTGGGGACCTCAAAACGAAAAGTTATCATGGTCTCGGGCTTAAGTCTTACCATGCCACCTACGGTAATAGCTTCTTCCCTATAGGGGAAATTCGCTAATAAAGAGTAGAAACTGATTCAAAATGATTAACTTATTTAAACTTGATTATATATTTTACTAGATGTTACTCGCAGGCTTCGCCCCGCCAATGATTTATAAAAATTATGACAGTTGTGTGTGCTGCACTCTGTGGTGTGGTTAGCCCGTGGAACTACTGCGAATCAAGATCAGCTGTTTGTATTTTCATCAGCTTAAACAAAAATGAATGTCCATAAGGAATGCATGGGAACTTTGAACCCCCGTGGGACAAAGCCCTATATGATTTTCGCAACTTTAATATATGTCTATATCTTACTCAGGATTATCAAGTACCTCTTTGCCAAAAATCAGATAAATTACTCCAGTGGTTAGAGCGTGATTGAGCCACAAATATCTAAACAAACAAACACACAAACTTCCAAATTTTAAAATTTATAATATAGTAGGATTAACTTGATTAACTGTAGTCCTTTTGCCTTCTGCTCTAGTAGAGCTTTAAATATCTCTATAATACATAATTTTAAACTCCCAAACCAACAAAATAAAAATTAAAATTAAATAATGCACATATTGGAGCTAATTACAAAGTACCAACCAACACGTTTTTAATACGATAACGTCGATGATAATGCTTTCGCATTGTTCCTAAATACTTGGGTAAGGTGGTAATTTGTTGTAACAGGTGGTAATTTTTTCAGGGGCAGGTGGGAATTTAGAAGATTTGGATTGGCAACACTGTGGACTTGGAAGGAATGGAACATGGAACTGTCAACTGTCAGATTGACAGTAAACATTTATCTTGGCTGATTATCTTTATTACTATTTTTGTTTGTTTTAAATTTGTAGTTATGTTCAACCGTTTTTTTATAATACATTGCTCTGTTATTGTAATAGAAATTAAAACAATTCCTTGGGTATCAAAAGGATTATTTATTTTATCTTTTAAGTGAAAGTATTGAGCGTGGTGATGTAACCACACTTATTAAAGAGAAAGTTTCGTTAGGGTTAGTTCAGTTAAACTTGGAAGTCGCGTTGCTGGATAGCTTAAATGGGCAAAGTTTAATTCTAAGCAAGTTTTTAGTTACTGAATTATTTCCGCGCTAGACTACAATGTTTCCACCCAGTGAATCAAAGTTGAGATCAAGAACAAGTGACAAACCCCATCCTAAAACAAAAGCTCTAGATAGTACTGAAGTAAATACAGATTCAAAATACACTGTGAAAATTGTTTTTATATCACTATTGTTGGACTTACTTGCTTTTACAATGATTCTTCCGCTCTTACCATCTTTAATGGAACACTACCGAAAATATGACAGCGAAGATGGACTATATCCTTGGCTCTTGGACAAAGTTGAACATTTTAGAAATTTGGTTGGAGCTCCAGAAAGATTTAACTCTGTTCTTTTTGGAGGTAATCAGTTACAGTTCAAAATGATATGTTTAACGTTAGAATTTCAAACAAGGTTATGTTTCTTATATGTATGTTAATAGTTCTTTTGAGTTTTAACTTCTTAGGTTTTCCATTACTAACTAAATGTCCAAACCTAACTTTCATGTCCAATAAATAGGCCTAGGCTATATTTAACGCTTTGGCTGCTGCGGACCCTGATCGGGGTTTTTTCTTAACATAGAAACTTATGCAAATTTAATGTTTAAACATGTTTGCAGCAGCGAACATGTTAATTTCCATATTTTACTCTCTTGTAGGGTACACATTCATAAGTGGAATGATGTGAAAACAGAATTAAATAATTCGATACAGTATAACGATTATTTAGGTTATTATTTTTTGTTCTCGGTTATTTAGGTTTTGGTTATGTTTGGTCTCAAAGATTTGGAAGATATTGTCTTGAAATTGATCCAGATAACAAACATTGATTCCACTGATATTTAAACATGTACTGTTATAGCAAGGAACAACCATTATATCTGATCTATGGAAATTGTAATCCTTACATGACACAATTATGTGTTTCATGTGAAGGCATGACTATAGTACCGTACCAGAAAGCTAAAATCTGGTAGATATTTGTTTTAAAATAAATTATTTTTTTAACGTTATTTCATTTTTATTAAAAGTTTAATTGAAAAACAATTAAAAAATAAACGGTATCAGGAAACTGACACATACTTTCTCCCTTTTAGCCCAACTTTAATGAATAAATTACTTTCTGTTTACTAAATGTAGAATACAAAGTGCAGTCAAATGTACAGAAAATCTTCTAAATAACTTGTTTTCAAAAATATCCACCCTAGTCCCTTTTATGTAGGCACTACAGAATCATTTGCTACACACATTGGATATAAGAGGGGAAATGCCCCCTCGTCCCCCCCAGGGTTAAATGGCAACATATTTTAAATATCCTATGTTGGTTAATGCTAACTTGATCTGCATATCAATTTTTAACTAAATTGATCAATAAATAAGAGAGAAATAATAATTGTTGTATTCCCCATAAGAATAACATTGGACAACGTACTGTGTTTACCGCAAAATCAAAATTTAAATTTTCTCCGCAACCAGCAATTGTAGAATAATAATTCAAGATACTAAATCATTTCATTTTTTGAGCTATTTTTAAAGGTGATACCCGTAAGTAATATTTTTTAACATATAACCTATGTTTTTTTATGAATAATCCAAAAAAACTGAATTTTGGATGTTTTAAGGCCTGTAATTTCTGAACCAAAATTTTTATAGGAATGTGGGTGTTGTCATTTTGTTGGAAACCTCAAGTTCTACAAACCACTAACTTCATAACGTTTAATCAAAATTGTTACCGTAGAGCCGTTTCTGAGAAATTTGGATTTTTCATGTTTTTTAGCGGTTTTGGGGGGATAATTACCCTAAAAAATCAAAAATTCCAAAAATGAAGAAAAGGCCGAGAGATATCGTGGATTAGTATATACATACCAAATTTCATCAAAATCGGTCCTCTGGTGTCGTCTCTAGCTCTGTACACATCCATACAGACAGACACACAGCCATCAAGTAAAAATCACTTTTTTGGATTCAGGGAGCACCAAAACGAATATTTACACTAACAACTCAAATTCCAAAATTTTGACGAAAACAATACTTTTTAGATATACTGTGTATAGGGAGGAAGAAGTAAAAAGTCACGGAGTAACTAAAATGAAGATGATAAAATATTTTAAATCAACCTAATTGATATATTGAACAATTTAATTTGTTTTTAATATCGTTCTGCTTATGAAAGTATATTCCTCTTGTATTGTGCAAAAATAATTAGGAAGCCTCCCTAATACAATTTGATAAAATTATGGTTTAATTTTCAGGTAGGGGCGATAGTACCAGTACCAGTTATCATTATCATTAACAACCAACTTAGATAACTTAACATTAAAGCTGGTGTGTATATATTTTTAAGGTGAAAGTATCTGAAAGCGTATCTATTAAACTACTCTTAATCCTGCTGGTTGTATTAACCTCCAGATTTTGAAAAAAAGGCACTGGCAGTAAAAAAAACAATTTTTATCTGCAAATTTGATATGGAATTCAAGATTCTAGAATCTTTATACTACATTCGAACATTTAATAAACGTCTTCATACTATTAAGCGCAGTAGTTCATTTGCGTACATTTTCCTAGGTGTATATAGATGTAGTTGGCAACCTACTAAGTATGCTGTAAGCACATGAAATCTGCAATTTTTAATGAATGTAAACAGTCACTCAAAATAGTATGGTAGATTAAAGTAAGTGGAAAATTATACTATTTGATATTGTACTGTAAGTTAGTGCGAAAAATATTAATGTTCTCCGACTAAAAGAGAACGCTATATATAGGCTATTATTATTCGTATAAGTAAGTACCTATCTGTTTTGATATAGTACTTTTCTTTCTAATGCCATAGGTATGTTAGTTTTTTGTCAGCAGAAGACTCAGACAACGGTGAATTAAGACTGTGTCTTCCATGAACTGATAACTAAATTTAGATTTAGGCTAATTCTACTAGGTCTTATTTCATAATTGCATTTTTACTCAGTCATTGCTCAATGACATGCCTAAAATTCTCTTTTGCCAAAAGAGGTCGGGAGTTACGGAGAATACTCACAATAAAATTTTTAACTCAATGTTTTCAAAAGTAAATCTCATAAAATATCTCAAATTATGAGCTGTTAAGATTTTCTGTTCTAATTAATACCCCTGTCGCAGCAAACCTGCATACTCAGCGAATTTCCAATGCATAATATATGTCTTAATACTACATAAAGCCGCATACCAAGTTTCATAAAAATATATTCACAAATAAGCGATACATACAATTTTAATTATTCTCCATAAGAATAACATGGGGAATAAGTTCATAGGTTGCTGAAACAAGAAACATAAACAATTGGTTTCTATGCAAATCAATATAACTCAATTAGGTGAAGCCACATACGGTACCTATTTTCATCAATATACATTCATAAATAAGCAATATATATCCCATTTTGATTATTCTCCATAAGAATAACATGGGGGATGAGTACGCAGGTTTGCTGCAACAAGGAACGAAAAAAATGGGTGTTGAGGCAAATATCAATATAACTCAACTAGGTGAAGTCATATACAAGGTTTTATTAATTTATGTTCATAATTAAGGGAGACATAGCATTTTAATTTTTCTCCATAAGAATAACATGGGGGCTGAGTACGCAGGTACCTTTAGCAACAAAATTTTTTGAGCAAATATCAATAGACCACAGGTAAAGCCGTAAACCAAGTTTTGTCCAGTATACGTTCATAAAGAAGCGAGATATAATTCTTTTCTTATTCTCCATAAGAATAGCATTAGACAACGGTATTGTGTGCAGAACTTTTAATGTCCCGGTAACCGATTAATGTAGAGGAATGATCAAAATACCAAATCGTGTGTTTTTTAAGCTGAATCCAATGGTGAAAATTAAAATTTGATTATTTCAAAAATTACATAAAAAAAGTCCAAAAACCCATTTTTAGGGTACAAACCCCCCCCTAAAAATACCCCTTTGGATAGAACGATCTGGCTGGTTTTCAAACTTGAAGTCATAAATGTTGCTTTACGTGTTTGTACCAAATTTCATCAAAATCGGATCATTTTTACGAAAGTTTTCGCACCCACGGACACACACACACACACACACACACATATATATATATATATATATATATATATATATATATATATATATATATATATAATAATAATAATAATAATAATTTATTGCTTAAAACATTACAAAACTGTGTGCAAAATTTGAAAAACAGGAATGATAGAGATGAAATTGTTGTCTTTGTCTTTTATATTTCGTTGACTTCATGATCAAGTACATATAAAGGATTTTCTAAATAATATAGGCTAGTTTTACTTTTTTGATATCTCTGCTGGAATTAATTAAAATGTTGTGATTTTCCTTTAATTTGTTTAATAATTTTCCAATTGCATAATAAATAGTTTTTTCATATATTGTTGTTCGATGTATTGGATGTTGGATGTAATCTTTTTTCTTGTGTCATATTGGCTGTGGCATTGCTTACTAGTAAATTTGTTTTTGTCTTTAGCGAATTTCCCCTATAGGAAAGAAGCTATTACCGTAGGTCTCATGGTAAGACTTAAGCCCGAGACCATGATAACTTTTCATTTTGAGGTCCCCAGATGCCAAAAACACCATTCGTTCAAATTTTTATATATATATATATATATTGATATATATATGTGTCCGTAAGCACGATAACTCTCGTAAAAAAGGTCCGATCTTAATGAAATTTGGTACAAATGTGTAAAGTACCATTTATTTGAACAAGTTCGAAAACCAGATGAATCGCACGATGCGAAGGGGGGTTTTTGGGGGGTTTTGTACCCCAAAAATGTGTTTTTTGGGTTTTTCACTTGTAATTTTAATTTAAATCAAATTTTAATTCATACCATTGAATTAAAACAAACCTTAAAAAAACAAACAATTTGGTATTTTGATCATTGCTCTACGTCAATTGGTTACCGAGATATTGAAAGTGCTAAACACAGTACGTTGTCTGATGTTATTCTTATGGAGAAAAAGAAAAATTGTATATCTCGCTTATTTATGAACATAAACTGGCAAAATTTGGTATATGGCTTGATCTGGTTATGGTTTATTGTTGTTTGCACAAAAAAACAATTTTTCGCCTATGGTTCCTGTAGCAGCAAACCTAGGTACTTGGTCCCCATGTTATTCTTATGGAAAATACTTAAAATGTTATATATCGCTTATTTATGAATGTATATGGATGAAACTTGGTATGTGACTTCACTAAGATGAGTTCTATTGATATTTGCATAAAAACCCATTATTTTGCGTGCCTTGTTGCAGCAAACCTGCGTACTCATCCCGAATGTTATTCTTATGGAGAATAATTAATATTTTAAATATCGCTTGTTTGTGAATTAATTTCTTATGAATCCTGTTAAGTGTTATGTTATATATTCATTGGAAATTCGCTGAGTATGCAGGTTTGCTGCGACGGGTGTATTTAAGAAGTATTTTAGTAATTCTACAACATCTAATCCAAATATAGTCAATAATTTTTTCTTCTTTGAAATGTTCAAAGCATGATTCGTCATATGACAGATTGTTTATTATTCTAATGGTCCGTTTTTGTAGCCAAAAAATCTTCTTTTTTTTATTTTCTATTGATTTTGCAAACCAAATTGGGAGACAATAAGTTAAAATACTTTGAAAAAAGGAAAAGTATGCAACTTTTAAGATGGGTTTGTCCACACATTGGGCTAAAACTCTTAAACAAAAACAACAGGAATTAAGTTTTTTTGAAATTTTCTCAATATGATTAGTCCATGTTAATTTGTTATAAATAATGAGTCCTAGGACTCTAATGTTGTGAACCGTGTTAATTATATGGTTATCAAATTTGCAGGTAGGTGAATTTTCTTGTTGTTTCTTTTTGAAATAGAAATTTAAAATATTTGCCTTAGAACAGTTTAACACCATTCCGTTTACCGAAAACCAGTTATTGAGATCTAAAAGTGAGTGGTTCAACGAGCATTGTAAATTTTCAAATGAGCTTTCAGACACAACAACACTACGGTAGTGTCATCTGCAAATTGAATTAGTTTATTCGATTGTGCATTACATGCAATGTCCGAAACATAAATAACAAACAATAGAGGTACAATAGAGGTATTTTCTGCAGTATTGACCCTTGAGGTACTCCCATTTTTACAGTTTCCCAACTAGACTTCTGTTCATAATTTTTAAATTTTATCTTAACCTTTTGTTTTTCTAGTATGAATATGAACTCATTATTTCTCCTGCAACACCTCTTATTCTAAGTGCTTCTAATTTATCAATCAAGATTTCATGATCGATGCTGCCAAAAGCTTTTGAAGGATCACATTGGATCTGATGCCACAAATTTACTGTCTTCAATATTTTTAACCAACACATCTGTGTACTCAGCTAAGGCATCTAGTGTTGTCAAGTCTCTTCGAAATCCATATTGTTCAATATATACAGTTTTGAACGAATGGTGTATTTGGCATCTGGGGACCTCAAAAAGAAAAGTTATCATGGTCCTGGGCCTTGGTCTTATCATGCCGACTACGTTAATAGCTAATTCCCTATAGGGGAAATTCGCTAAAAACATAATTATCGTCCATAATTTTTCATTAATTTACTTATAACCATGCACCAATTGATGAGGGATTAACTACAAAAAAAACATATCACCAGCTTATTATCACATTATATTTTGACGTTTAGACATTACATGGTTCCAGAACTGACAGGTCCAAAATCGTTTGCCCTGTGCTTGGTTGGCTGCTTATGAACAAGCCTGAAGTTGCTAGATTTGCTATGAGTTGCAATGAGTGTAAAGGCTGATGGGCAGAGCAATACTTAATGCAGCAACTTTAACTGGCTTGGTAGCGTAGTGGTCATCGTGCTCGCCTCGTAATCTGAGGTTTGACAGATCGATCCTGATTAAAATCACAAAATTATGAGAAAGTTACTGGACCCAGCTGCCATTTGTCATTGGGCTAACAACTAATGCTTTCTAAGAACCGGTCGACCATAGGTAGTAACAAGGGTTTGGACCGTTCCCTATCAAAACGTTAAAAATGCCACTGGCGTAGGTACACAAACAAAATTCTTGAAACTTTGGGCGTGCTTCGCAGCGCTAGTGTTCTTCATTTGTTCATCCTCTTGCAGAAGAATGTTCCTGGTAATGTACCTATCTATCTAACATAGTTTTACAGTTTAAACCTTTCACTGCTAAGCTTCTTAATGGAGTAGTTGAATCTGTGATGTTTTGTTGATTATCTTAAATATATCTTGAATGCCTGAACTGATCAAATCTTTTCAAACGGGCTTCCGGTGGACTCACACAGTAAAGGATGGGTAAAAAGTAGTAAAACACCGATCAGATATGCAACTCACAAAGAATCCACTCATCACGTCAGCAAGAACCCTAGCCGTTCACCGTTTGCTTAAGGTCCGCCCTCCCCTTCAACTCTGCCACAGACAGGTGAACTCTCCATGAGTTGCACATAAAAACCACCGACTGTGACGGGATTCGAACCCTCGATCCAAGTGCTATCCCCGGCCGGGAAGGTAGCGCCATAGATGGCACAGCCACTGATCTGACTAGCAGCTGTAGCGCACCAGGTGGTATTAGAGCCTAGGCGCAGGACGAGGTAGTTCAGTTTGTATCTACCAGGTTTCACCACATGTCAGGCACAGACTAACGGTACAATCGCTTATGCAGCACTTATGAATGTTTATTGGTGCAGATTCAAAAGCCAATATATCGGTCCATAGCACTAATTGGATTAACCAACTTAAAGAAACATAAAGTTAATAAAAAGCCTACATTCTATAAAATAATATAGTTAGATAAAACGTTGAAAGGACTTCATCTGGTTATATGGTTACACTATTTTCAAGGGCCCATCAATCATTCCATACGTACAGTATTAATATTTTCTTTGTTTCAGGACTGCTTGGTTCTCTATTTTCGTTTCTTCAGTTTGTTGCGTCACCTATTGTCGGGGGGTTATCAGATGTATATGGGAGAAAACCCCTTCTCATATTATGCCTGGTATGTATTATTTTAGAAACCAAAATATATAACTGAATTTTATAATACCTGCCTCTTTTATCCTTTCTTTTTCCACAATCACAGCCTAATTACTTCATCCATTAAGGTTTTTTTTTTAAGAAATCAACTTTATAAAATGCTAGTGGACCTGTTGCTCTAAATCGAGCAAAAGAAACTTTTATTGTTTATATCAATTATCAGCCTTTCTTACTGTTTACCTGTATTTTACTGTATCATCATCTGTTTTAGAATGCAACTGAATTCAAACGACTCTCCATGTTATAATTATGGGAAAAAATTTAACTGTGAGGGTTTCCTATGCCCTTCAGAAAAACAGTATTGGAAATTGAAAACCACTTTGCACAACTACGAATCTGTGCCATTTTTTTACACCTTAATCGTCAAAATCGGTCCAGCAATAACGGAGTTCTATTTTAAAAAATCGGCTTAGCGTATTATATTATGGATATAGATACTTTGATAGTTTTTTTGTGTCACAGGTTGGTATTGCTGTGTCCTATGTTTTATGGGCTATCTCCCATAGTTTCGCCATGTTCGTTCTGGCTAGAGTGGTCGGGGGAATCAGCAAAGGCAATGTCAGCTTGTCCATGGCCATCATAACTGACACCTCTACCTCAGCCAACAGAGGGTTTGGCATGGTAACAATATTATTTTTATTTTATATTTATAAAAAATAATAATTACCTAATCACAGTTCCTGAGATCACGTTTGCAACATCTTAGACACCATTCATGGTCTTGGTGACCTGTAGTATTTTATGAGCAGTCGCTTCTTGCAGTTCTTTAAAAATCTGAACGCTGAGTCAGGTATGTTTAAGATCCATTATTACACTTTTTTCAAATGCACAATGCAGAAAATTTTTAGACTCCTGAAATTGCCCCACTTATCCGACTAAACACATCCGACTTAAATTTATTTTGTTTGCTGGCCCAAAATTTCCCCCAAGCCTTGCTCGCCGGATCGGACATATTCTATACTCCTTGTCAAATGTATGTCCTAGTGATTGTGATAGAACGTAAATTAACTCAACATTTTAAGAATTATTGTTTAACAGTGGCAAACCATCACATAGTATTAAAAGTGAGTAGATTTATTTTTAGCAATACAGTATATCATTTTTATATACAGACATTAAACTCATTTTATGACAAACTAAAACTACATCATCATTAGTGAAAAATTAGTGAAAACAAAGCCTAACAACAATTATTATAGCTAATTATCTGAACTGCCAGATAAAAGAAGCATATTGCGCATGAATTACAGCAATCAGAGAGCACCTGCACAACAGGTTTTGATTTGCCATTCAGTGATCAACAGTACAAACAATGATTCATGTATGTTAGAACTAGGGATCAAAAATTAAAGCATTTCGGTTGAGTTACTTGATTCTCGAATGTATTTTTATGTAATTATCAATATAACTACATACCAAGTTTTATTAATTTAGGTTCATAATTAAGGGAGATAAACTTTAATTATTCTCCATAAGAATAACATTAAAGCTTAGTATTCAGGTTTGCTGCTACGGGGACAATGAAAAATACCCCCGCTGCAGCAAACCTGCTTACTCAGCGAATTCCCAATGCATAATATATGTCTTAGTACCATATAAAGCCGCATACCAAGTTTCATAAAAATATACTCACAAATAAGCTACAGATACAATTTAAATTATTCTCCATAAGAATAACATTGGGATGAGTACGTAGGTTTGCTGCAAGGAAGATAAAAATGTGTTTTTATTTGCAATTATCAATATAACTCAACCAGGTGAAGCTACATACCAAGTTTTAATAATTTATGTCCATAATTAAGGGAGATGTAAAACTTTATGTATTCTCCATAAGAATAAGATTAGGGATGAGTATGCAGGTTTGCTGCTAAGGGGATAATCAACAAAAAATCAATGTGTTGTGCAAATATCAATATACCAGTATTAGGTGACGAAGTTTCTTCAATATACGTTCATAAATAATCGAGATATCAAATTTTAAATATTCTCCATAATGATAACATTGGACAACGTACTGTGTTTAGCACTTTGAATATCTCGGCAACGGTTGGACGTAGAATCACAATTTAAACACCAAAATGATTTTTTTGTGAGCTAAACTGATTGGTAAAAGCAAATGTGAAGTTTACAGTAAAATTAATTGAGGAAAAGCTAAAAAACATTTTCCCATAAGATTAACGTGGGAGATTTTATGAACATGTTTTTTAGATTTTCTCCG
Organism: Allygus modestus; assembly: GCA_963675035.1. Lineage (NCBI taxonomy): Eukaryota > Metazoa > Arthropoda > Insecta > Hemiptera > Cicadellidae > Allygus > Allygus modestus. The sequence continues at coordinate 96,116,398 of OY776111.1, read as the reverse complement.
CAACCTAGGTTAATGATTCAAAATACTATATTATTGGGTTTTTAAGCTCTATAAAATGGTCAAAACAAAAATTGTGGGTTTTAAACATTTCAGGGTGAAAAGTGCAAAAAACTGATTTTGAAAAATTTTGAAACCCCATAAACCCCCTTTCCCATGGTCCGATTTTTGTGGTTTTCGAACTTAAAGTCATGAATATCACTTTACACATTTGAGCAAAATTTCATCGAATCGGATGTTTTTTACTCAAGTTATCACATTCACGGATATATATATATATAGATATAGATATATACATGTATATAAATTTGAACGAATAGTGTTTTTGGCATCTTGGGACCTGAAAACAAAAAGTTATGGTCTCGGGCTTAAGTATTACCATGAGACCTACGGTAATAGCTTCTTCCCTGTAGGGGAAATTCGCTAAAAAATGTTTGTTTTTTTGCAAATATCAAAAGACCACAACTTGATAAAACCAAATACGAATTTTCATCAATATACATTGATAAATAATCAAAATATAAATTTGTATTTATTCTCCATAAGAATAACATTGGACAACGTACTGTGTTTGGCACTTTGAATATCTCTGCAACAGTTGGATGTACAACAGCAATTGAAATACCATAATGATTTTTTTAGAGATAAACTTATTGGTAAAAACAAATGTGAAGTTTTCAGGGCAATTAACTGAGGAAAAAGGAAAAGCCTTTTTCCTTTGGGTCATTTTATGAACACTTTATTTGGAGTTTCTCCGCAACCACTTGAGAGAAAAATAAAAATTGTATATCTCGCTTATTTATGAACATACACTGACAAAACTTGGTATGTGGCTTCATCTGGTTGTGTTTTATTGTTGTTTGCATAACAAAATTTTTCACCTATGGTTCCCGTAGCAGCAAACCTGGGTACTCGGTCCCCATGTTATTCTTATGGAGATTAATTAATCGCTTATTATGAATGTATATGGATGAAACTTGGTATGTTACTTAACCCCAGATGAGTTCTGTTGATATTAGCATAAAAACCTATTATTGTGTTCCTTGTTGCAGCAAACCTGAGTACTCATCCACAGTATTATTCTCATGAAGAATAAATTAATATTGTATATATCGCTTATTTGTGAATATATTTCTCATGAATTCTGGTCAGTGGCTAGTGTGATATTAAGACAAATATTCATTGGAAATTTTCTGAGTACGCAGGTTTGCTACAACGGGGGTATTTACAAAATGTATCGCACCCACAACCACAAAAGAAATAGAAATTTCTGTGTCCCATATAAACACATGAAACAAATTGGAACAAATAGGGGTTTTTTCAGGTACATATGATTTTCTGACAAAAAAATGTTTTATATCGGGAATCTACAGATAAAAATATATCAGTTACAGTCAAAATATTATACGTTTACCAACGGTACCCTATACTACATTTTTACCCTTCCATGATTCAACCCATGGTAATAGCTTCTTTTCCATAGAGGAAATTTGCTAATAGAGAAACTGTTGATAGCACCTAGGCCTACATACCAAATTTTATAAAAATCAGGCCATTGTATTGGGGTAGTATGGTCACCAGGTCTATAATCCCCTATACAGACAGACGGACATATCACCACAGAAACCACTTTTTTGATATTTTTTGGCATCAGGCATCACCAAAACAAATACTACTAACTCAAATTTCAAAATTTGAGGAAAATAATACTTTCTTCATATATTATCTATTATATAAATCAATGTAGTTTGTTAGTCTGTTTATCTTTTATTGCGCTCCTATACCACTTATCCGATTGGGATAAAACTTTGCATAGTCATTCAGGTTAAACCTAGGAAGGTTTCTAGCCACTAATCAAAGACCTAAGACTTTAGGGCTTCACCCCACAGGACTTTGAAATTATCAATATTAACCTTATGGAGTAATGATTTCATTTAAATTCCAATGGTAACAATATTTTTAACAATGGGAAAAGAAACGGGAATCAATGATAGTAAAAAAAAACCACGCGAACAAAGTTGCGCTGGATATCAGCTAGTACTATATATAGGGGAAGAAAGTCAAATTTTAATTAAATTATATTAGACTAGTGGCTTGAGGGGGGCTATAGCCCCTAACCTTTCTCCAAATAGGAACACATTTCAGTTTTTAATCAAAGTAGACGCTTAATCAGACGTTTTAATGTAAACAAAGCAGACGTTTTTAAATCCCCTTGCTTTTCTTTTGGGGGATGTGTGACATTATTTCTCGTTTGCTGGTAACATTTTAGAAGTCAATTTTTCCTGAATCCCTGGGATCAAGACCTTTAATTTGAGCTGTCTCCCATTCATTCTGTGACTTTCCAAACTCCCACAATTTTGACTTAAAATTTTCTCTTAAAGAATAATATATAAAGATTGTTTAGGTGCAGATTGAATGTACTCATAGAAATAGGTTGACATGTCTGAATATGGTAACCTGACAAATGTTTGGCCATACTGACCAAATAAAATATTAATTTGGCTGCATGGGGAAAGTTTTAAAGTGTTATTCAAATTAGGGTACACTTTCAATAATTGGAAAGTGTTTCTTTCTCTACGATTCAGTATGTTGTTTCTTCTTTATTTTCATTTAATTTTGTTAAACAACTTTGTTGACTTTATTTTGCTAAAGGAAGTAATTTTACTAGCCTATTTTACTAATCTTTTGTTAATAATCTAGGATAATACGGTTTTTAGGTATTTTGTATGTGTTCTTTTTAATAATTTGTATTCTCAATTAATGATCCAATTAAAAAAATATGGTACCTTAACAGACTTGCTTCAAGTTCTTTAGGCTATTCCCATAGACTAATGTAAAAAAATCCTCAGACATGACGATTGAGTAGTACATGTGACGTAGTCTGCGTGTGCCATAGACTACGAGAACAATGTGATTCAATTGAGTTTATATGTATTATAAGAACTTAAAAATGTCTTACAAATATTTTTGCTATATCGGTTTACAATTGGTCTTTTGTACGAAAAACCATATCCACATTACATAATACAGATCTTTATTGTATAAACATTTTAATCAACCATATACATTTGTTAAATTATTGATCAAATGGTGTATCATTTAACTTTTCCAACATGTCATTTAAAGCAATTAAAACTAATAATTCAAACATTTTCACTGAACGGTTAGTACAAAATTTACTGCACCACACCCTCACCAGAACTAATAGCAACCGTGAGGCATGATTCATGTATAATAAATGTAAACAACCTTTTTCCAACTATCTGATAATGTCAATATTTGTCAGACATACATACCTGTCTGTGTCCCACAGTGCAGTGGTCGTCCCAGTGGATTGGTACAGTGAGACCAAACCTTAAACTGACCAGTATTTTGAAACATGCGTCTAAATTACACTGCCCTAACTCTGCATCGCCAGTCTAGTTTAACGAGGCCAGGTGATACAAATGTGCGGTAGCAGTCTGTGGATGGAAAAGAATCACTGCATATTTGCAGCCCTAGTCTCTCTGGTAGGAAATATGTTATTGGTCTAGTCTTGTACTTTCTGATTCTGTATATTGTCTCAAATGCACATTTCCAGGCTCTTGTTGGAATCGCCTTCTCGGTGGGTTTCATCGTGGGCCCCGTGATCGGAGCGATGTTCGCCTGCTGGGGCCAGACTCAAGCGGAAAGCACTGATTGGTTTGTGATGCCAGCTTTGTTTGCCCTTTCTCTTGCGCTCGCTGACATCATTTTTGTTATATTTTGCTTCAGAGAAACACTTCCTCCGGTAAGATCCCGTTTTGTATTCTAATACATTTTTTACTATGTGGTATTTTTTTTTGCTCAGAGAGTGTGATATTTCAATCTGCTATATACTTGATTATTAAACGAGTTTGCATGCAGTACACTGACATGAGGGATGTGAATTTCCATGTAAAAAACTTGTAAAAATCAAATTCAGTGTTAAAACATACATTTATTTCAATCGTTATCGAAATCTGAAAACATTTTTTTTTTGCTGTTCTGATGCTCCTGGTTTAATTTACCTGTAATGGTAGGAATACAATATTGCACATTATAAGGTTAGGAGAAGGTCCAATCAGGATTGAAAGTAGGTGTGAGGTTGCTGGGGATGATAAAAATATACCGACAAACGAATAACAGGCTTCTCTAATGTAAACCCCCCTTAAGACAACGTACTGTGTTTAGTTGATATACATTTTCTTTAATAACCTGTAAATATTTGTGCTAGAATGATGAGAGAGGGCTTAAAACATTTGCCTCACAAACCCATCTTTTTACATGCATTAAATTTATATCTGGGTCTTTTGACCTTTTGGGCCCAAAAACTTGAAATTTGAAAGATTAATCCCTAAACAGGGGGTTAGAGTTTTCCGATTGTTTTGCCCAACAAAATTGTCCAACTATTAAGAAAGGAACTACCCTAAACTACAACTATAACTAGAAAGGAATGCCCCTACCAAATTTGAAGTAAATTCGGACCAAAAATGGATGCGCTAGAGTGCAAACACACACACACACACACACACATATATATATATATAATGTTGAATGACCCCCTAAAACATGTTCAGGAACTTATATGGTGGTCCCGGGCTTAAGTTCCACTGGGCAAGTCATGCTAATACTTCACTTTTCCATAGGAAATTCACTAGAAATAAGTTTGGCAGCCTCCACATGGTCCGCCTGTGTATGGAAAGTATTGAGCAAAACAAGGTTGAACTATTACAAGTTGAACAGTATTGTTAAAAATTACTTACCAAGACAAAGATTTTAACTCAGGGCTAAATGTCTGTGGTAAATTCTGCCACCTTTACCACTGTAGCAGCTAACAACCCACCATAAACTATGTGGACCTTTTATGTTAAAGTTAATAATAATATCTATTCTTTCTTGTTTTTTTTTAATTTTCTGTGAAATATTATTAGCCTCAAATCGTTAGGTTTACTGGTAGCCTGCCTACTGGTATCAGAACTACAATTACTTTTTATTGTCAGTTCCAATTATTAGAACTCAGTATTTCAAATTATAACACACCATTTTTTCAGAGCTCATACATAAAGCTTAGCTAAATTTAATTATGAAAATTTCACATAAATTAGTTTGAAACATGTTTGAATAATGGCAAACATTTGTGACGACAGAAAAAGCGAGCCTTGTTATCAGAGAGCATCAGTCAGACCACATCCTACATCAGCGTCCCAGCTCTCTTCAACTTCTCAGCAGTCTCTGGCCTTCCTGATAAAGGTATGAACTTCAAAGTTAGCCTCATGAAACGATTGTAAACTACATATCTTCTAACAAAATATTGTTTTTGTTGTGTTTTTTAATGAATAACGATGATCCTATTTTATGGTGGTGTAGGGATTTAAAGGTTTTCGAGAGTGTGTTTTTGTGTTCCACAATAGTATAAAAAGAACCTCAAAGATTTTTTTTCAAAATTAATTAACAAACAAATCTTCAGTACAGTAAAAATACAGCTCAGCCAGGTATTCAAAAACATTTAATTGGCTAACTGAAATCAATTTCGTAAACTTAGAACTTGTAAGAAGTGGTTTTTTTTAGCGAATAGAAGCTATTACCGTAGTCGGCATGGTAAGACCTAGGACCGGGACCATGATAACGTTTCGTTTTGAGGTCCCCAGATGCTAAAAACACTATTCATTCAAAACTGTATATATATATATATATATTTATATATATATTTATTTATATATATATTTATATGTGAAATTGTTATTAGATTCACTGGTAAGGGCTACTATTATATTAACCCTCAGAATATAATAACGGATATAATAATGGTGTCTTTAATAATGGTCTTAATGTTTGCCTATTTTTGATGATTTTGCAGTGTTTTATTCAAATAAATGTAAAAAACTCAAAAACACTCCAAACTGCATTATTGTATAGTTTTTCTTGTTCAGAAAATCATGGGCTTCAATATTATGCATATAAAATCTAAACAAAATTATAATAGAAAAATTATGTGATGTTAAAGTAAATAAAAATAAAAATAAATACAACAATTTTAAGTTTGCGCTCCATCAAGTTATAAACGTTTCTAGAATATACAATTTTCAAAATAGCCAATTTTTTTAAAATTTTATAAGGATATTAACCCTTTTAGTGCTACTGGTTTATCCCTATTCTACACTGTAAAATGCTATGCGATTTTGTCCAAAAACGTAAGCTCTGATTAAAAATATTGTATCTTCGTTATTTTTCAAGATAATTGCACCAAATTTGTTTTATTTTACATATAGATAAATGTGTTATAGAGTAAAGCTATGCTTACTGTGGTATAATTATTATGTCACTACAAATTGTCTACAATAAATAATTTTAAAAAATTAAATTTTTTTATTTTTTATTTTGACATAAAATAACAATGTCAGGACAGTTTCCCACATAGTTTATATTGTTATTACTGTAATCAGCATAATGTAGTGAGCATTTTGGTGAAAAAAATATCATTATATGTGCCGAACTAAACATTTTATACACAAAACATGTGAAATCGTACTTCGCAAATTTCAGGCAATCATGCAAATAAAAGAACTACCGTAGTAATAAAGTGTTGCTAAACAGTGTAGATTATTATAACAGAACACAAAGCCTAATAAAACTATAAGAAATTAAAATAATTAAGCACTGTGATTGGCACTATAATCACTAAGCAAGGCACGGAGCCTCTCTTCATCACCAGTAAAGTTTCTCGAGCCATTGATTAGGAAATAAATACACAGTTCAACATAGCCTACTTCATAAACAAGAAAAATAAGAAAAAGGCCAAGTCTTCTAGTTCAATATATAGCCTAATTAATAAAATAGAGAAACAAGGAAAAAGAATGAGAAAAGAGAAAGTCAGTTTCAAACATGCAACTAAAATTATACTTGCAGTAGGCCTAGGCCTAAGAAAACTTCTCCACTTTTATAACCTAAATCAATAGCAATCCATGCAAACAACATCCAGTGTCAATTACTACTTATATATTATTTCGTTTTTCTACCTTCAAAAAACAATATTTACAGCTAAAATGTACGACAAAATAAAATATGAGGACTAGTTTCACTTCAAAACATTATGCATCACAACCGGGCAGAAATTAGCAGACGATTTGCTCACAACGAATAAACAAAGACTTGAAATTAAAACAAACGGCAAATACTCTTCTTATTACTTATTTATTGTTTACTCTAATACTTTAAAATAACTTATTTCACAACTAAAATGAAAGTAACAACATAATATGACGAAAAATATCAATTCAAAACAAACTCACACAACAACCCGGTTGAAAAGCGCAGACGACTTCACGGCAAATTGAAAACTTAAACAGATGACGGAAAGCGACAGTAAAAGAGCGAAATGGCCCGGTGTTTTTTGGTTTTAAGCCTTTGGATCGTTTTGGTGCATTAACCAGCCAGTATCTAAGAACGTACGTTGGTACTATATGAAATACGCGGAGTCGCTCACAGCGACGCTCACACTTTATACGCAAACTACATCTTCGCTGTCAGCGATGCCATAGCACTAAAAGGGCTAAATATATAAACAAATAATCAGGTAAAGCAGCAAATAAAAAAGTTTTAGATAATAATCTGTTGTTGCGTGCTATAGCAAGTGAGCAAAATGACCTTGGCGACGTTACAGTCGGAAGGATAATTTACCTCGATATCACTGTCGCCTATTTCTCCAGGAACATCAACCAACCATTCATCATCACTGAACTTTTCTTCTAAAGCCCCACGTATGTCAATACTGTTCATTTTTACAAATAAAAGCAAGGAAAAACATCGCAAAACAACACCATTCCCGAAGTTAGGGAATGACGCACAACAAACCTTCACACTTCAGCTGTCTGCTGAAGTACGATTGGCACGAACGTAAAAAGCGTCTGCAGACAGACATCGGGAGAAAGCTTAGAATCTGCTGTAAACGGCGATGCCAATTTCGATCCGGTTCATTAAGATTCAATGCGCCCCAGAGCCTATTCCGTAAACGCTGTTTTACTGTCGACGCAGCGACTTGGAGGGTTAAAAATTAATAAAATAAAAACTGAGTACCCTTGTTTATGAGTTTTATATCCAAGCCAACATGTTTCGGCACCTAAGGCCATTTTCAAGGTTGATAAATTTCATATAGATTGGTTAAGTTATACTATAAAAAAAATAATAGTAAAATGTAAACAAATAAAATCATCAGAGTAAAATTAAATTAAATTAAAAACATGTAAAAACGAATTCGCACGCAGCACGCTGACGTGAAGGAAGTGAATTTCCACATAAAAAACTATAAAAACTCAAAATCAGTTAAAATCATACAATTATTCCAATGTTTATTCAAATCTTAAAATATTGATTTTTTTGCTGTTTTGATGCTCCTGGTTCTATTTACCTGCAATGCTGGGAATACAATTTTGCGCATTATAAGGTTAGGAGAAGGTCCAGTCAGGCTTTAAAGTAGGCGTGAGATTGTTGGGGATGATAAAAGTACATCAACAAATGAATAACAGGCTTTTCTGAAGTAAAACCCCCATAAGACAACGTACTGTGTTTGGTCAATACACATTTTCTTTAATAACTCGGTAAATATATATGCTAGAATGACGAGAGAGGGCTTAAAAGTTTCGCCACACTAATTGCCACCGTTTTTCATTCGTTAATTTTACATCCGGGGCTTTTCTGACCCTTTTTGGGCCCAAAAACTCAAATTTCTAAATTTAAAATCCCCAAAAAAGGGGGTTAGAGTTTTCCGATTGTTTTGCCCAACGAACTTGTCCAACTGATTACAAAAAGGAATGTCCCTACCAAATTTGAAGTAAATCGGACAAAAAATGTGACCGCTAGAGTGCATACACATATAAATATAAAACTTTTTACGAACCCCCAAAACGTGTTCAGGGGGTCACATTAGGAATATCTATGGTGGTCCCGGGCTTAAGTTTCACCTTGCGGGTCATGCTAATAGTTCACTTTCCATAGGAAATTCACTAATAATCAGGCATGGTTGGGAGTTTCTTGAATATCTCTTCTATCTATTTATGTTCTTGCCTCATATCCCATATTTTATTAAGAATTGGATTTGTAATGGGTACTTGTGAATTTAGTATACTTTGAGGATTTTCTTTGTATTTCATGAATATATGTAGTTCTTCTTTTGAATTAATTTTATTTCCTTTTTTTCATATATTCTAGTACCGTCATATTTGTGTCCATATTTTCATAGTTGCGGTTTAAATCCAACAGATGCTCCGCATACGTAGGTTTCATGCTTGTTTTGTTGTTACTTTTGAGGGCTTAGATATGTTATTTAAATCTCACTGTAAATGCCCTGTTTGCCCTATGTAGCACTTTTCACAATCAGAACAATTAAGTTGATAGATACCGGATTTGGTACAAACATGTAAAGCAACATTTATGACTTTTAAGTTCAAAAACCAGCCTGATCGCTCTATCCAAAAGGGTATTTTGGGGGGTTTTTGTACCCCAAAATGGGGTTTTTGAGTTGTTTACATATAATATTTCAGTAAATCCAATTTTAGTTTTCACTATTAAAATCAGCTTAAAATACAAACTATTTGATGTTAGTATTCACCATTAAATTCAGCTTAAAAAAACAAACAATTTGGTGTTTTGATCATTGCTCTACGTCAATTGGTTACCGAGATATTGAAAGTGCTAAACGCAGTACGTTGTCCAATGTTATCCTTATGGAGAATAAGAAAAATTGTATATCTTGCTTATTTACCAACTTATCGTGACAAAACTTGGTATATTGCTTCACACTGTTGTGGTCTATTGATATTTGCACAAACAAATTTTTTGTTGCCGATTGTTCCCGTAGCAGCAAACCTGCGTACTCAGCCCCCATGTTATTCTTATGGAGAATAAGTAAAATGTTATCTCCCTCAATTATGAACATAAGTTAGTAAAATTTGGTATGTGGCTTCACCTAGTTGAGTTATAACAAATTTTTCATAAAAACCAATTTTGTGTGTACCTTGTTTCAGCAAACCTGCGTCCTAAGACACCATGTTATTCTTACAGAGAATAATTAAAATGTCATCAATTTCATTTATGAATGTATATTGATGAACTTGGTATGCGGCTTTAAGTGGTATTAAGATACATATACATGTACGTAGTAAATTCGCTGAGTACGCACGTTTGCTGCTAAGGGGGTATTTTATTTATTCCAGTAGTTTCATACCGCTTCACTCAAATTTTAACAATCTTATATATTAATATGCTAAGCCGATTTTTGTTAAGAGAACATCTCCGTTGTTACTGAACCGATTTTAACGATTGAGATACCAAAGTATTTGTCCTGATTTTTAGTTGTGCATAAAGGTTTTCATTTTTCGATATATTTTGTCTGAAGGGCACGGGCAGCCCTCAAAGTTTGTTTTTCGTCCATAAGATTAACATAGGGAATAATTTTATTTGAATTGCAGCTGATAATACATTATGGACAGATTATTATTAAGACCAGATGTTACAGGTAAGGAATCTATTTATCTATCTAAATAGGCTAATAAGTTTATTTTCTACATCTCTCTGAGCAGTGAAATGTTGTGTGCAAAGGAAATATTTAAATTTATTTTAAAATTTGTTCATCCGTCTGTCAGTTTATTTGCCACGCGTTCCACAAAATAAAACTGCACTACACTTTGCCTATTTTTGAGTGGAGGAGAAATCTTTGACCGTTTTAAATCATAGTACATCATTAGGGTTATGCCCCTTTGTCCGGCACTGCTACAAAGTAGATCTTAAGGGTACAGGTTTCTCAACCTCTCACTACAGAATGCACCATATTTGTTTTAATAAACGTTTAACCAGCTAAATATATTTTATCACAGAACAGATAAAACACATCTGCTTTATTGCTGCTGAAAGGTATACTAAACCGTATAAAATAACGATAATGGCATTGAAACATTAGATACGGATCACATAATCCTTCCAACATGGTAAACTCAGTTTATCTAGTCATTGTGATTAAAATATTAAATACTAGCTGTATACCCGTCCTTCGTACGGGTTGTATATAAATGGTAGATTAACTAAAGCAAATAACAATCCACACTATTTTACAATATTAAAATTACATTTTACACTTTTTAAGTAGAAATAAACTAAATATAACGAAATATACTATGGCAGATAGTTCGGGTACTGTTGCCAAGTCGAGGAACTCTGTCGGGTAGTGAACGGTGTGGTTTTTGCGACTCCAAATCGGTACACGTAACACTTTGGATTCGATTTTAGAAATAAAAGAACAAGTACAATAAAATATTTACCCTGTTTAATTTAACATTTTAAATACTCTGATACATTAATCCTTACATTCCAATAAATTAATAGTAATGTAACGAAACATTAAACTTTAAAAACATTGACAAACCACTTTTAAAATCACCATTCTTGCCAGGTCCTGTTTTCATTATAATTGTAAATAAACAATTTAAACTTGGAAAAATCATATGTTTTAAAAACATATGTCTACTTGACTTTATTTAAATAAATGTAAATCAATATATACGAACTGTTCTAACAGTGGCCATGGTTAAATGAACGGTATTAAATATTGCATATGTTCGTTCCTCCCTTTGGAATAGACGTACATTTGTGTTGATCTCCGTTGCTTGTTCATTGGTGGACGTGAGGATGGCACAATCACAGAGCCAGGCACTTTCCAGATTAAACTGTTTATGAACCTCGGTGTAACAAACTGCCAATCGATAGTGCCGAGTGAAGGATAGATGTTTCTGAGACCTTAATTTGTTTTCAATGTCCCAATCTCAACTTTTAAAAGCGCATAAGAATACTACTCAACCCCTTAATCTTCTCAAAAATACATTTTCATATTTACTGTTAAGTTCAGACGCTCAGTGGTCGGCTACATAAAATATATTTTTAGAGAGGCGTAGACTCGTCCACTCATGTCTCACTTACGACAAAGGGTCTATGTGAAATCTCCAGAGAACAACACCGTGACTCCTCATGATGTTATTTCTTATTTCCTTTAAGGCATCAAATTTCAGCTCTACTGGTTGAGTAGTTTGTATGTTATGACTAACACGCTTATATTAAAGGCCATTGGGCCAGAGTCCTTGAGTATATTTGTGTCTGGAGTAGGTAAATGTCTGCACTGAGCTATTAACTACATTCCTATCGAATTTCAGATCCATCAGTCTAAGAGTATGTGCAAGATTGTTAAAATATTGTATTTTGAAATTCCGGGGGGCGAAGCCCTTAATCATTTTCGTAACAGGAATAGGCTTGCGTTTTGTTCTGATGAATTAGTTATGTTCCTACCTAAATTTAACATACAAAGGTTCAGTAAATACTAATACTCATAAAATTGGCATAAAAGTAAATTAGCGAAGAGACCTATAGGACATTTTTAAACGTATTCTTATTGTGAATCTGCAGCATAAGGGGAACCACCATCCAAAATTTTATCTTCAATAGACATTGTAGTTTCTTAGATAAAGTGATCACTATGTCAGTGAGTGCATGAGTCTGACAAATATAGATTTAGATCATATATCCACTTATGCTATTCATTACCAATCTTCACTCAACGTTTTAAAAAAGAACTACAACACCTATTTATAGAATAACTATGCCATCATCTTGTTCAATATAAATAAATGCTTTGTCCATAATAATAGCATAGGATCTTAAACCGTATGGGGCAGTGTCCTAAGGTAATTTAAAACAATCCAATTAGCCTAAAACCTTCTAACGCACATATAGAACATAGAACAAAAGTTGCATGAAAATCGGTGCACCCATTTTCCTGTGAAAAGCGAACAAAACATGACCAAAACCTCACAAAATCACATTTTTGAGCGGCCACCATTATTTTTTTAAAAGGTGTATGCCAGTTTATAGTGACCTAAAACCTTCTTACGCATATATAGAACAAATAAACAAAGTTTCATTAATGTCAGTGCACCCGTTTTCCAGTGAAAAGCGAACAAAAACCCGTCCTTGAGCGTTACCGGCAGACAGACAGACAGACAGACATAAATTGAGATAAGATTTGTTTTGGTTTCCCTAGAGTGTAAAACGTGAAAATATTCAAAAATGTCATAATTCCAAGCAATGTACAGACAAAACTCTAATTTTATTTATATAGATTCACTATACGGTATATTGAAATAAATATATATATACTTGATGTACACGTTCTTTGCACAGGGGTTTTCTCTACCCGTTCTTTAGTCAATGCAATTTCCATTTTAGTTAGCTTGAAACAGCTGTTGTTCTTGCTTCTGCTCTTTAAGCTGTCAAATGGAAGTGTCCACAGCTGTTCGCATTACAGTTTATGAATGTTAACTCTCTTCTGAAACATTGAAACTTAGGACGTTCACGGGGCGTAGCCCGAGGGGATTTTAAGGAAGTGAATAGGCCTATGTGTTGCATGGGTTCAAGATCTACCTTTGTGTAAAGTTTCAGCCCAGTCTGTTCAGTAGTTTATGGGTTCACCCGGAACATCAGACAGACAGAAACCACCTCTTCTTTATAATATTATAGATTTTATGAGTTTTTAAGTCCACCATCAATAAGTACAAAAACTACATTGAGCAGATACTTGGAAGATCATGGGTCCATCAACAAAATGTTATGTGCTTATTCCCGTTCCAACGAGCCTCGGCCCTAATGACCGTCTTTCCATGTTAAACATATACTTACTTGACCGATTGAGCAAACATTTGGTAGAAAGACAGCTGGCATCAGTACAGTATAATCAGACAGAAACAGACTTATCTGCTCCGTCGGCCTTTAAAATTTTAATGTAATCATCTCTGACGTTAGTAGGTAACTGATGCGATTGCGCATACATTTGTTAGGCAGATAGTTAATACATCAGAATAAAACCTTTGCCTACTCCTGCTCCAAAAAATGTTTTACTTTAGGGCTCTCTAAATGTTGGAAATATAGAATTGATGGGTTAATAAATGTGATATAATGAGGCCTCATCCCTGGAAAAATATAGTTTTGTATAGAAAATTATCAAAACTAAGATTGGGGTTATGGTTAAGATTTGTAAATAAAAACAAAAGAATCGTAACAGCTGTTCAAAAGCAACCAATCAATTGTAAAAATAACACCCAATTGATAAAAGTATCGTATGGTTTTTGTGAGAATAGTGATTAGAACTAATATATACATCACTTTAAATATATATGATTAGGTTAAGTATAAATTGCAAGAACCATTAAAACTTAAAATTGATATAAAGCGGACATGTCCAAAATTACAAGAAACGATCAAATAAGCGAAGCAAACATGCTCGCCTTAGAGAGGAACCGTGAAAATGAGTACTCTAGGCATTTTGAACAAACTGACTGGCTTTTCGAGCAAAGTTCGGTTTCCCAGGTGCTTTAACAATAATTGTAACTAACTTATCAAACATAATATTGTACTGTGCTCGCGAGCAAAGCCGCGACGGGCTACTAGTGCTTACTGTTTGCTATAGGACTATTAAATAATATGTTGATTTTTGGCTAAAGTGTAATTGATGCTTAGTTGGTCAGAACTGGCTTTAATTAAGGGGAGGAGGGGTGTGTTGAGGCAGATGATAATAAAGGAGCAAAAAACTGTCTTAACAATAGGAACAAAGTGTCAAACGGGTAAAACATCACTAAATTTCCAACTGTGAGTCACTGTTGGTCATGCCTATGTTCCAGACAGCAAGGAGTTGAGGATGTTGGGGCTGGTCTACTTCGTCTAACTCTTCCTCTACTCAGGGCTGGAGATGTACAAGTGTTGATCATGGCTATGTTCTATACAGCGAGGATGTTGGGGCTGGTCTACTTCGTCTAACTCTTCCTCTACTCAGGGCCTGAGATGTACAAGTGTTGATCATGGCTGTTTTCTATACAGCAAGGAGTTGAGGATGTTGGGGCTGGTCTACTTCGTCTACCTCTTCTTCTACTCATATGTGTAGATTTACCAGTGTTGATCGTGGCTGTGTTCCAGACAGTAAGGAGTTGAGGAGGTTCGGGCTGGTCTACTTCATCAAACTCTTCCTCTACTCAGATATGAAGATTTACCAGTGTTGAGCATAGCTGTGTTCCAGACAGCAAGGAGTTGAGGATGATGGGGCTGGTCTACTTTTTCTTCTATTCAGATATGGAGATTTACCAGTGTTGATCGTGGCTGTGTTCCAGACAGTAAGGAGTTGAGGAAGTTCGGGCTGGTCTACTTCATCGAACTCTTCCTCTACTCAGATATGAAGACGTACCTGTGTTGAGCATAGCTGTGTTCCAGACAGCAAGGAGTTGAGGATATTGGGTTTGGTCTACTTCGTCTACCTCTTTCTCTACTCAGGGCTGGAGATGTACCAGTGTTGATCATGACTATGTTCCAGACAGTAAGGAGTTGAGGATGTTGGGGCTGGTCTACTTCATCTACCTGTTCCTCAACTCGGGACTGGAGATGTACCAGTGTTGATCATAGCTGTGTTCCAGACAGCAAGGAGTTGAGGATGTTGGGGTTGGTCTACTTCGTCTCCCTCTTCCTCTACTCAGGGCTGGAGAAGTACCAGTGTTGATCATGGCTGTGTTCCAGACAGCAAAGAGTTGAGGATGTTGGGGTTGGTCTACTTCGTCTACATCTTCCTCTACTCAGGGCTGGAGATGTACCAGTGTTGATCATAGCTGTTTTTCAGACAGCAAGGAGTTGAGGATGTTGGGGCTGATCTACTTCGTCTACCTCTTCCTCTACTCAGGGCTGGAGATGTACCAGTGTTGATCATGGCTGTGTTCCAGACAGTAAGGAGTTGAGGATGTTGGGGCTGGTCTACTTCGTCTACCTGTTCCTCTACTCAGGACTGGAGTTTACACTGACATTTCTGACCCACCTCACATTCGGTTTCAACTCCATGCAACAAGGATACATGTTCTTCTGCATCGGACTCACCATGGCAGTACTGCAGGGTGGCTATGTCCGTAGAATACCTCCCCGTGATACCAAGAAAATGGCATCCTTTGTGAGTATTGAAGAAAATAATTTAAAAAAGTAGTAATTCACTTAGTTACAAAATTGACTTGGGTACGGGTCCTAGTCTTCCCATGCCGACTACATTAATTTATGTGGATTTTGTGTAGAGTTATTTGAAAAAATCGTAATTTGTAGACTTATAATTTGAACAATCAGACCAAAAAGTACTTAATGATCTTGATATTAACGGTGATTGTTGAATATGGTATCTTGTACATTAATTCGCTAAGGAATTTTGATTTCAGTCCTCTACGTTGTTATTTCTCAAGCGATTTGGACAATCGATGTGTCATTTAAAAGTTTTTACACTGCAGATGTACAGAAAAATGTAAAACTCAAAAACCAGTTTTTTTTTTAATATTGATATTTAAAAAAAAGCATCATGTATTTAGATGGGAAAATATTTTTGAAGGAACTCGGCTTTAGTTTGGGAATACCAGGCAACGTGTAGTCATGGAATTTGTACCAATTTGAAGCTTAAACATTCCAGTACTCCCCAAAATTTTCAGATATATCATTTTCTCCCTTTAAGTTCATTAAATGATACAAAGAATTAAGTCATAAAATCTCTCCATGTTATTTATATGGGAGAATTTTTATCTAGGATGTTGAAGAACTCTGTCTTAGTTTGAGAAAACCAGGCAATGTGTGGTCATGGAATTTGAACCAATTGGAAGATTAAACATTCCGATACTCCCGAGAATTGTCAGATTTACCAGTTTCTCCCTTTAATTTTGTTTAATGATAAAGAATAAAGACCTCAAATTTCCCTATGTTATTCATATGGGAGAATGTTTGACCAGGAACCCGGCCTTAGTTTGAGAAAACCATCTAACGTGTGGTCATGGGATTTAAGATTCAAAACTCAAGATTCAAGATTTTTATTGTCTTTAAGCTCTTTACAAAATGCAATTGACAAGGTTGTTCCATATAATTGAACTAGATAGCATCATTTTATAAACAACTTATGATTAAGTTTGTAATTAAGATTTCGTGTCATAATTAAAACATTACATAAAGGTACAGGACATACACCTAACGAGTAATTTGTACACTTAAGAAATAGGTACACCATTAAATAACAAAATCATAACTTTAAAATCTTAAGCTACTAATATCACAGGTGATGAAATCATCCACAGAGTAAAAAGTATTTTCCTTAAGCCACTTTTCAGTCATTATCATAAATCTATGCAATGGTACAGTCCATGCTTCTTCAGATAACTTGTTAAACATTTTAAGCTTCATAATGAAATGACTGCTGTTATTTTTTTCTAGAGATGTGCGAGTACAGGTTTTTTAAGTCTAGTCGAATTAGAGTCGAGTAAATGGCAAAAGATTTGAATCTCGAGTTCGAGTGGAGTATACAAATAAAAAAAACACATAGGTCGAGTTGAATTGGGTCAAAACAGTGTGTAGGGTTCTATTTATAAATGTAGTTATTAAAATACACTTTTCTAGTCACTATGACCTGAAAATAACAATAGGAAGTAGAATAAATGAATTCCTGCTTCATTGGAAAAATCTTAAAATAAATCATACCAAAGTAATTGCATAACATTTTGCCATAAAGATAAACTACATTTAATCTTTTGGTATTAATGTTGTTATAGCCTATATGGTATTAATTAACCGTTTCATTAAAAAATAATCTCAGTTTTAGCGAATTTCTCCTATAGGGAAGAAGCTATTACCGTAGTCGGCATGGTAAGACCTAGGCCCGGGACCATGATAACTTTTCATTTTGAGGTCCCCAGACCCCAAAAACACCATTCGTTCGAAACTGTATATATATATATGTGTGTGTGCCCGTGGGTGCGATAACTCTCGTAGAAAAGGTCCGATTTTTATGAAATTTGGTACAAACGTGTAAAGCAGCATTTATGACTTTAAGTTCGAAAACCAGACAGATCGACCTATCCGAAGGGGTGTTTTGGGAGGGTTTTGTACCCCAAAAATGGGTTTTTTGAGTTTTTTACATACAATTTTTGAAAAAGTAAAATTTTATTGTTTTATATTGGAATCAACTTAAAAAGACGCACAATTTGGTGTTTTAATCATTGCTCTACGTCAATTGGTTACTGAGATATTGAAAGTGCTAAACACAGTACGTTGTCCAATGTTATTCTTATGGAGGATAAGAAAAGTTGTATATCCCGTTTATTTATTAACTTATCCTGACGAAACTTGGTATATTGCTTCATTTAATTGTGGTCTATTGATATTTGCACAAAAACCCATTATTTAGCCGATAGTTCCCGTAGCAGCAAACCTGCATACTCAGCCCCATGTTATTCTTAGGGAGAATAAGTAACAGGTTATCTCCTTTAATTATGAACATAAATTAATAGAACTTGTTATTTGGCTTTACCTAGTTGAGTTGTATTGATATTTGTATAAAAACCCACTTTTAGTTTTCCTTATTTCAGCAAACCTGCATACTCAGCCGCCATGTTATTCTTATAGAGAATAATTAAAATGTCATAAATCGTTTATTTATGAATGTATATTGATGGAAGTTGGTATGTGGCTTTATGTGGTATTAAGATAAATTTATATGCATTGGAAATTCGCTGAGTATGCAGGTTTGCTGCTTCGGGGGTATCTTATTTTATCTTATTTCCTCCTTTTAGCGAATTTCCCCTATAGGGAAGAAGCTATTACCGTAGGTCTCATGGTAAGACTTAAGCCCGAGACCGTGACAAATTTTTGTTTAGGTCCTCAGATGACTAAAACACTATTTGTTAAAATTTATATATATGTACATATATATCTATATATATATATATATATATATATATATATATATGTGTGTGTGTGTGTGTGTGTCCGTGAATGCGATAACTTGAGTAAAAAACGTCCGATTTCGATGAAATTTGGCTCAAATGTGTAAAGTGACATTCATGACTTTAAGTTTGAAAACCAGAAAAATCGGACTATGGGAAGGGGGGTTTATGGGAGTTTTAAACTTTCCAAAAATCAGTTTTTTGCATTTTTTACCCTAAAATTTTTAAAACACTTAATTTTGGTTTGAACCATGTTATAGAGCTTAAAAAAACAAATAATATAGTTTTTTGAATTATTAATCTAGGTCAAGTGGTTGCGGAGAAGATAAAAAAAACCCTCCTCATAAAATCTCCCATGTTAATCTTATGAGAAAAAGGTTTTTGGCTTTTCCTAAGTTAAGCTTTTAATGTAAACTTCACATTTGCTTTTACCAATCAACTCAGCTCCACAAAACAATCATTTTGGTGTTTAAATTGTGATTCTACGTCCAACCGTTGCAGAGATATTCAAAGTGCTAAACACAGTACGTTGTCCAATGTTATCCTTATGGAGAATAAATAAAATTTGATATCTCCATTATTAATGAATGTATATTGATGAAACTTGGCATGTGGCGTCACATAGTACTGGTATATTGATATTTGCAAAAAAAATTGTTTTTAGCGAATTTCCTCTATAGGGAAGAAGCTATTACCATAGTCGGCATGGTAAGACCTAGGCCCGGGACCATGATAACTTTTTGTTTTGAGGTCCCCAGATGCCAAAAACACCATTCGTTCAAAACTGTATATATATATATATATATATCTATCTATATATATATATATATATATATATATATATATATATATATATATCTACATATATATGTGTCCGTGGGTGCGATAACTCTCGTAAAAATGATCCGATTTTGTTGAAATTTGGTACAAACATGTAAAGCATCATTTATGACTTTAATTTCGAAAACCAGCCAGATCGCTCTATCCAAAGGGGTATTTTGGGGGAGGTTTTGTACCCCAAAAATGGGTTTTTTGAGTTTTTTACATATAATATTCTAGTAAATCCAATTTTAGTTTTCACTATTAAATTCAGCTTAAAAAACAAACAATTTGGTGTTTTGATCATTGCTCTACGTCAATTGGTTACCGAGATATTGAAAGTGCTATCCAATATCTCAGTTCATCAAGCTTTTGATTTATTTTCGTGTATGGTAAACATCAATTGTAACCTTTTAAAGTTACTTATTTTTAGTATGTTTGTTTTTAGTATTGTGACTTCATAATTTGTGATATTTTAAATCAAGTATTACATTGTTGGTGATTGTTCCTACACGGTACCGTCGGCCTTAATATTTTATTTGTCGTATTTCGATGAGTACCTACTAGTTTTCTTTAAAATTTCAACTTAAAAGTCAAACCAAGCTACAGGTGTAGGAATTATTAACGCTTAAAACAAACTCTGTAATGTTTCCAGTCTGCTATCAAGATGACATCATCACAGGTTAGGGAGCTCTGAGAGAGTATCTCCCAGGGTATTTTGAAAGCTAGTTAGATAAAGAAATCAAATTCTTTATTGCAATAAAAAGTGTGCACTCATTAGCAATAGTCATACAAAATGTGATTATCATCAAAATTTATTACTCGCCTTATGATATGTGATACATGATATACTCGCCTGTTATTATTTTAGTCAGCAGATTGGAAATATTTTGTTTCAAATCAAATACATAATAAAAATGTGCAAAATGTTGTAAGGGTAGCGGTAAGTGAAATGTTTGTGTCCAAACGCCACAGACTATTAGCAACCAATTAACAAAAGAGACATTACAAAAACATGTGTATCTTGTTATTTTAAAGATGGTAAAATTTGTATTTTAACCAATTCTTTAAGGTACAAACCCTTTGATTTTTAACTTGAAAATATATTGCTGCATTTTGACTACCTAAAAACTATTTATGTTTTAAATATTTTAATTGGGGCCAATCCTAGTTACTGAGACATTTTCATCAGGACATCCTCAAAACTGGTGGTTCTATAAGATAGTGTCATTATCACATTTTTTAATGTTGTGCAGTGAATTTACCTTTAAATTGTTTCTAATTAGTCTTCATATTAGATTTGAATACCAATCCCTTTTCCCCTTCGGGTACATGTATACCGGAGCCGGGATTGGACCCGGGTTGGTACCCGGGATGGTAGCTTTGATCCTGGATCTGACCCTTGAGCTAAGCCAGTATACAAGCGGGAATGGCAGCCGATATACTCGCCTGTTATTATTTTAGTCAGCTGATTAGAAATATTTTGTTTAAAATCTAATACATAATAGTAAAACTCATTGCTTCTGAAAATGTTGTTGAACTAATTTGCGTAAATTGAAAAAGTTGTTTAATTTATTGTAAGCTTTCCATTTTCTTATATGTTGTACTTTTTTCTCAATATAAAAAAGGGCCTAATCTTGTGATTGTACCGATTTGTATTTATAAAATATATATATATGTATATGATAAATTACCTTAGGTTAAGTCCAGAGAGATTCCATTTTGTTCGGTTGGTGTACCTGTGAATTAGCTAATAGAAGTTCGAAACGACAGTTATTATTATAGAAGGGGTGGCACTAAAGTAAATTACTACTCGTGAAAAAACGAGTTTGAGTAATTAGATGCCAGTGCCCATACGCCCGCAGACAGTCAGTAAGGTAGACTACTCTGATTAGAACATAATTTAATTGAGTTGATAAAACCATTTGTAATATATGTTCCTAGCCCAAAGGATTTTCATTATTTTGAGATTTGCAGAATATATATTTGTGATTTGAAATGTTGGACTTCATATATTATTAGACTTCCTAACCACGTTGCCAAGCTACCTGCAAAGCTATATAAAAACTAAAATTCATATACCTAATTGGCCAACTACACAGGTGTATATGATGAAGAACTATTTTCACTAGAAAGATTTTAACAACTACTGATAACAATTAATCCTATATAATAATAGCGTGTAATGGCCTATTCCGAGTAAACTACTGAAAGTAGAGCGGCCCCATGTTGGTGTCAATAGATTTCCCTTAGGCCAAGGATGATGAAAAATATGATATCCTAAATTTACTCAGTTGCAAGTATGCAATTGGCAAAAAACACAGTTTTTATTTTGGCAATTTTTCATCAATCATGTTTTTTACTGTGCCATGTGTTCCCTTTCCCTTCTTTGCATCCAAATTCAATACGAAAGCTGAGTAAAGTTAGCAAGTTGAGCAAGTTGTGTTTGTAAACAAAGCAGACAATCTTAATTAAATTCTTTCTAAAGTGTGATTTGAATATGAGTGTAAAAAACCATGATTAAAGACACATACATACGATTCAACAAAACCAAAATAGGAAGGGTTATTTGTTATGATGATTTAAAAGGCCAAGGTAAAAGTTAAGGCAATTTGTATAGTTCAATAAACTATTTTTAAGTCCAAAATTCAGTTTGATTTCACAGAGTCGTTCTCTGCTATATAATATATCTTCTTGGCTATATTGGATGAAATTGGGTGAAGGTATATAAATAAATAAATAAATAAATATATATATATTTTATTGTCATTCAGCTTTACAACAATAGACAAAGTCAGTCACATTACAATAGTCAGGATTCATATCAGAGCATAATACAAAACTGTGCATGGACATCATTAACTAACTCATTACAATATAGTAACATAATTGACATAAGTACATACCTTGACGTAATAAACAACCCTATCAACATTAAAACAATCATCATAGTTACTCACATATATACAATTGACATTCAAACCATTCATGTCAGTTTTGACATTAAAAAACTGATAAGGAATAACAAGGTGAATTTACAAGAAAATCGTACAGCCTACTTTTGAAAATATTCTCTGGCTATTCAGCTAGCTCCAGTGGTAATTTGTTATACAATTTTAGTCCCAATACTTCATAACTAGCTAATGATTTGGACAGTCTTTGAAAAGGTATGTCCAGCTTATGTCTATTTCTTGTATTATGTTCATGAATACTGTGTCTTAAGGGTGTATGTCTTAGAGATTTTGCATTTGGTATATTGTAAAACATGATAAATGTACAGGTTGACTGTTAAACGTTTAAGCCTAATAAATAGGGGTTTACAGTGTTCTAGTCTGTGAGAATCTGTAATTATTCTTACAGCCTTTTTTTGAAGTAAAATAATGTCATTGATGTGAGTACCATTTCCCCATATTAAAATGCCATAGGAAATAATACTTTGAAAAAAGGCAAAATATGCAGACCTCACATAGTTATCTGAAACATAACTTTTCAATAAGAAAATTACTCTAGAAATCTTACCAGACCTTATATGCTGCTCCCATGACAATTTACTATCAATATGTACACCAAGGAATTTAACACTAGTATTTGAATCATTTTGAATGAGTCCCAAATTTCTTAAACTAAAATGTAATTGTTGAGTTGTATCCTCATTTAAAAGGAAACCATTTGCTCTAAACCATAATGATGCTTGTGTTAATATACTTTCTGTTAAATTTTGCAGATGAGTTAGATCATTGCTATTATGTTTAAAGTGGTATCGTCTGCATACAGAATTGTTTTACAGTTCAGAAAGTAAGGAAGATCATTTATCATAAGACTGAATAACAGAGGTCCCAGTACTAACCCTTGTGGGACACCATAACTAACAAGTAGTATATCCGATTTCTCTCTACCTATACACACTTTTTGTTTACGGTTCTCAAGGAATGACTGAAAAAGCCTTGTACCAGAGTTACTAACACCATAATGCAATAACTTATGAATAAGTGTTGAGTACTCCACACAATCGAAAGCCTTGCTCAAGTCGCAAAATGTAGCCTGAGCAAAACCCTTACATTCAAAAACTTTAAGCACCTCTTTAACCAACAAATCCATGGCACCAATGGTTGATTTGCCCTTTCTAAAACCAAATTGTTCCTCACAAATTAAGTTGCAGTGATCCAAATGCATACAAACTCGAGAGTTCAAAAGTGATTCTATAATTTTAGATAATACCGGTGTTATCGACACCAGTCTATAGCTTGAAGGACAATTTCTTTCACCTTTTTTATGAATGGGCACAACTAGTGATAACTTTAAACTATTTGGAAAAATACTTTCTGTTATACATTTATTCACACAATAAGTAATAGGCTCCACTATGCAATCAATAATTGTCTTCAACATTTAACAAGATAAATTGTAAACGTCAATACTATCGGAAGGCTTAAATTGTTTCACAATCTTGGAAATGTCATTTGCAGCGACTTCACTAAAAACAAAACTGTTTGGAGAAGGCTCCATATTCATGCTCAACAGTTCTGAGCTGCTTAAATTTGGTTTTTCAATACTAGCTGAAATTTCTTCCACGGATCTAATGCAAAAGTTGTTAAAGTCATTTAGAGAAATCTGTACTCTCTCTTTTTTCACACTTTTATTAACAGATTGAATAACCTTCCAAGCCTTTTTACATTTGTTTCGATACACACAGCTTTTTACACAGCTGATTCGATACAATTTAGGTTATACTGTTTTTTTTGCCTCATTAACTGCTACCTGATATTCTTTCCTGGCTTTTACATAACTTATCCTACTAATCTCACTATTTTTTGCCCTACCATAATCCAAAAGTAACAAAACTCTCTCCTTCATCTTTGATAAGCTCTGTGTGTACCAGTCCTTATTTTTATTTCTACGTTTTGACTGCCTAACATTAACTTTACAATATCTTTTAGGTATATTCATTTCAAATGTGCCTATCACGATATTCAAAAATCTTTCAAATGTATTTGCACACATGTCTTTTGTTTTTAAACAAAAATCCATCCAATTATAGCTAAACAGCGCAGATTTGAAGTTTTGTAAATTAAAACTATTTATAGGTCTTGAGACAATTCGGCCTATTTCATTATTTTCACAAGACCGATCATATAATTCTAACTTGTTTGTACCTACAACAAGTGAGTCATGGTCCGAAAAAGGAAACATAATGACATTTGAAAATAAATAATATAGATCAATATTTGTCAAAACATTGTCCAGACAAGCTAGCCCTCCTGTTGGCTTATTGTTAGTATAATTAAAATTAAATTAAAAATACTGGTTAGCATCAAATTTATTACTACTACCTAACCTATCACCCTCACTAGCCTTAATTTAATATTTCTCAGGATTTGGCCAAGTATTTTGTATGCATTACTTGGCCAACCTTACATGTTTCCCTGGTTATGTTTATCTCCTAAGGGAATGGGCTTTATTTTACTTTTACAACTTGAATTTTCAAAATTATTAACTATTTCTATAATTATATCGGACACATATTGCCTACCTACATTATTCAGATGAAGTCCATTCCCAGTGTTAAATCTTCTTCCAACATTACTTATGTCCTCAAAATATACATTTTCAAATCTACTGCATATTCTTTGAAGACCACAGTTTGCTGTTCGCACCTCTTTGTTCACACAGGACCAGTCCTCCAAGTCATGCCGATGAGGAATTGAGAATACAATGACCTTGTTGCTTCGAATTACACTAAGTCTTTTTTTGAATGAAGATAGCATGTTCATTGTTTCGTTCCTGGCCACATCGTTTGTTCCTGCCAGTATAACAACCGTTGAATCCTCAGGTCTGCACCCACAAGTTTCATCCAACTCATTTGTAACATCTTCAAACTTCGCACCCGGCTTGACTGATCCAACTATTTTGCACTTACTGTTTTCTGTAACTTTTTCGGTAACAGTCCTCCCTTGAATGTCCGTGTAAAAGAAAATTTGAACAGGTTTTGTCTTCCTTACACCATTCCTCACTGTTTCCCTTTGATTTTCTAACGGCCTCCCCCAAGCCTTTGTTGATACTAGATTTTGTCCACTTTTAGATATTAGGCCTATGTCACAATCAGACATATCTGATAACAGTTCATAGCTATTTTTTAGGGGTGGATGAAACTCTGGTAAGAAATTGTGATAAAAGGGATAAGAAAACTAGGGACTATGGACCTTCTATCCCACTATTAGCATTGAATACATACATATTTATTCAGTTTAGCTAATTATGTGTTTTTGTTGGTCTGTCTTTAGGTAATTTGTATGTCAGCTGACGAAAGACAATTAAATGTTGGTAAATATGTAGAATTTGTTTATCTTTTGGTTATAACAACAAAGAAAGCAGTTAGATTAATTTGTATTGCATATTTGAGCCTAAAGAAAAAATAACATTTAAACATTTAATACAATTTTACTCCAGTTTTTAAGAAACAGAATTTGGCTTGAAGTTATATAAATCTGCATCTGATTCAATATCAAAAACTAAACTAACAACGAGGTTTAAACTAAACCATCAAATTCTTATTTTGGGCTATTTTTTTTGCAAGTGTAATAAGTCTTTCGTAAAAATAATTTTGACACATTCTAATGAATATTTTAATATGCAATATGCTTTGTTACAATAGCATCTTACGATTTTGACAGTTATTTCCCATTTGATTACATGCATTTCAAAATTAGCGTTTTAAATAACTAACAGATGGTTAGTTATAGACTTGTAACAACAAATTTGTAAGCCACTACATATATTTCATTACTAATGAAAACTATTTGATTCGTGTTTTAAGCCCATCATTTTTGACAGGCTAATAACATCTAGTTTTTTTTATCATCATGAAAAGTAAGTTATATGGTTTCTGGTAAGATACGTTGGACGGCTTTTACCTAATGTTTATCCTTGGTTTAATTATAAGTCCGCACCATAAAATAAATGTATAACATAATAAGGAGAATATGTAATATATATTAGCTTGATATATGCCTAATAACCCAAATGTAGTTTTCACACAGAAAAATATGTTTAACTCTAAAGAATATCACTTTTTAAAAGGTTACTTAAAGTTATAACCATAAAATAAGCATTTATTTAAAAATTAAAGTAAAATAACAACTAATATTTACAGCTATAAGATTAAAAAATTTATTTCCACTTAAACTTTACTTCCTCGCAAGTTACGTAAAATCTATGTAAAACATTAAATTAGAATAAAGAAACATACACCTACACTAGGCTCTATCTAAATTGTTGTACAATTCTCGAACTAAGTTCAATATTTAGGTGAAACTATCTTTACACCATTTAATTAATGTAGGCTGCAAGTATTTTTGAAAATCCATTATTCAGTAAATACTTTAATGTACGTAGAAAAAGAGTGTTTAAGAGTGTCTACATCTTGTCCAAGATAAGGGTTGACATTCCTGGACACCCTAATATTGTTTTGAGATTAATAACTCCATCTATATATCTCTTCATATAATTTGTGGATATCCCTTACTTACCACATGTTTACAGGATTTCTAAGGAAGTGTGTAATATTTTCAGGGGCTGCTGCTGGTTGTGCCATCCTTCTTATGTGTTGCATTAGCTTCCACAACAATATTGTTGTACACCGGTCTCTTCCTCTACGCTGTGTGTAAGTAATAATGCTCGGTTAACTAAACATTTGCGTATTCTCATCAATGACATTTTATTGAGTAGGCCTAAATAAATTAAGTAAAGTTCTTTTACTATTGTAATTTGTAGTAACTGGAATGGAAGGGATTTTACAAAACACCATTGATGGATTGTATGGATTTAGGCTATACATGTTTGCCCTAGCATTATTAATTGAGCATTGTTTGTTATTTATTGATAAAAATATATGTGCTTGCTATTATTGCTACTTGCATTCTCTGTTGTTATTTTGGAATAAATAAACTTATTAATTCATTCACCTTATTAGTAAAGAAATCATCTATTGTATTGTCTCAATTTCCACCATCTTACAAGTCTTAAAGACAGGCATGAACTTGTTAGAAGATGGTCTTGCTGATGAGATACATTTTTTTTAAAGCTGATGTAGGACCTTGTGTTTTTTGTATGAAAACTTAGTTAATGAGGAAACCTAGAAGTCAAAGTAGAGTTGAGCTACTGCTACTGTTCTACAGTAAATTCATGTTCTTTGTGAACCTGTAATAATAAATATGTGGGGTGGTTTAAACTGTTTATTAATTCGCTGATGATTTTTTAATATACTGTACTTTTAGCGAATTTCCCCTATAGGGAAGAAGCTATTACCGTAGGTGGCATGGTAAGACCTAGGCCCGGGACCATGATAACTTTTCGTTTTGAGCCCCCCAGAAGCCAAAAACGTCATTCGTTCAAATTCATGTATATATTCCTGTATATATATATTTGTGTGTGTGTCCGTAAAAATGGTTTGATCTTGATGAAATTTGGTATAAACGTGTAAGGCAGCATCTATTTTCATGAGTTCGAGAACCAGACAGGTCGTTCTACTTTAAGGTGGTGCAGTCGCCTCTATTGACAAGCTATCCCGCCTAGAGGTCAGGCCAGTCGCTGCTCACTCACACACATGCAGAGGCCCGGATGCTCACTCACACACACACAGAACCCTCCTCTCAACTACCCCCAACCCCCAACTTTCCCAAGTGGTCAAATCACTTTCTCCAGCCGCCTTGCTACCTGCCTGCCCTCTGAACATCGCGTCGTAGGGCCCCAAGATTCTGAAACGGCACATAGCATTACCGCGGCAGCTCGACTCAACCAGCCTCTCCGCATGTGTTATAAACATATTTATTTGTTCTCCAATTTTTCAGCGATTAATATACCGTTTAAAAATGTCATTTTTAAAGAATTCAGTCTTAAATTTGTATGTGTTTAAGTCTCTCAAATCTATGATATCACTGTTAAAATTAATTATAAAACGTATTTTAACAAATTTTTAACACTCTACTAACATATAAATACCCCTGTCGCAGCAAACCTACGTCTCAGTGAATTTATAATGTGTAAATATGTGTCTCACTGCCACATAAAGCCACTTACCAAGTTACATAACAATACGTTCATAAATAAGTGATATATAACATTTTATTTATTCTCCTTAAGAATAACATTAGGGCTGAGAACACAGGTTTTCGCTGAAAAAAGAGAGATGATAAACTTGGTTTTATGCAATTATAAAAATAACTCAATAAGGTAAAGCTTCGTACCAAGGTTTATTAATTTATATTCATAACTTAGGGAGACATTAAACATTAACTATTCTGATAAGAATAACACACTAGGGCTGAGTATGTAGGTTTGCTGCTTCGGGGGAAATAAAAGAATTTTTTGTTCAAAGAATAAATAGGCCACACCTAGTTGAAGTCACATACCAAAGTCTCGCTAAAAAATATGATCACTTTAAAGAAACTGGAAAGAGTATTTTCTATTTGAATTACGGCATACAATTTTTCTCAAATATTTTTTACAAATTCGAATTAATAATTTTGTTAACATTGTTTATATAGTACTACGAACCAAGCAAAACATTATAATTCAAGAAGATTTCTAACTATCCAAGTTCCACTGTATTGGAATTTGATCAGCTGTGTTATTTGATTTGACAGTAAAACTGAAATGAGGTGAACAAACGAAGCTGTCGCGAAGAGTTAGCATTGTTTAAATTATGACGATAAGATATATACATATCAGAAAAGGGTTACGTAACATAAATTAATTGGGCTAATTAATGATCCTGGCTAAAGAATAAGTCAGTCTTAGTCAGTAACAAGAAGGCATCTCACCCATTCTACATTCATCTTCATTCATATTCGCCTTAAAATACGCCTTAGTTGCGTCGGCGTCTTATACATTGATTGATTGATTCATATGTTGACAGGTTTTAACAAGATTCAGTGTAAAATACGATAGTAGCACGGATAAAATATCTGATAACAACTAAGGATGAATATTAAATTTAAAACAAAGTCTCAGGTATCAGTAAACTATTGAATAATGTTTAAAATGAAATATAATGTTTAAAATGAAATACACAAAGTATTCCTAAAGCCCCGTTTCCATTCTAACAGTTTCTGCTCAAAACATTGTTTTGAACTAAACACAAAACAAAGTTCAAGTAAAATGTTTAATGGAAACGCTCGCAAACTGTTTTGAACTTTGTTGGCAAACAAAATGTGTTTTGAGCCGATGCAGCTGGCAACAATGTTTTGAGGAGAGCTCAAAACATAATAGAAACAGTGTCCCAACACCCAACACTGTTGAGCAGAGTTTGTGCATGCACAGTGAGCGATATCAGCCGACGCCACGCCACCCCTTATCAGTTCATCTCTATCAGATTAATAAACTAAATAACTGGTTTAAAATTTCGATCTCTAATTGTTAATATCGTTTTTATTTTGGCTTAATTATGTGTGTAAGAAATTATAAGTTGGCCTATACCAGCAAATAAAATCTTATATTAGTTTGGTTTCTTGAAACATACTGACACACTAAATTCTAAAGAAAACTCTCCAGGTAACTGATTTATTACAGTGAAATATAAATACTTAAATTGGCTATAGCCAATACATGTTGATGATTCTTTTTTAAATT
Organism: Allygus modestus; assembly: GCA_963675035.1. Lineage (NCBI taxonomy): Eukaryota > Metazoa > Arthropoda > Insecta > Hemiptera > Cicadellidae > Allygus > Allygus modestus. The sequence goes on along the minus strand of OY776111.1, from coordinate 96,086,144 downwards.
ACGGCCTGTACAACTTCTGTTTGGTTTGACATGAAAAATTACAAGGAGAGTTTATTGAAAAACGATGTAGTATGAAATGTTTTTTACAGTTTCAACAAACGCTTTAACAGTTTTTGCGTTGCATTGTATTAACATACTTGTGTAGCAACACAAGTGGGGCCCTCTAACATTGTTTAATGGAAACCGGGCTTCCATTCCACAATAGTATAATAACAAGTTTTGTCTATAGTATAATAGTTATTGTACAATCTACAAGACTGTACAATAAAAAGTCTACAAGGGAAAATCAGCCAAATTATAAATTTTAAAATATGTAAACAAAACTGGCAAACACAATCTTGATCATTGAAATCAACAGATAAAAAATGTCTTAAAAAAAGGTATTAACTATATGTCTTATACAAACTGTACGTTGCTAATCCGTTGTATCATTGAATATACGGAAGAATGGTTGTAGGTTTTATTGTATGTATCTATAAATCAACTGTAATCAGTAACAGACCCAATGCAAAAAACTGGAGTTCTTAAAAAACTGCATTAATTATTTGCCGTTTTCAAGATATTAAGCTTTAAAAAGGTGAAAAGTCCGGCATTTTGAAATTGTTAAGGGTAGAAAACCAAAAGTAGTACCAAATTATCCCTAAAAAATTAGAACACATGTCAAGTTTCAAGTTATTGCCCAAGTGAATCCTAAAACAAGATGCATTGATTAAAAATCACACACAGGCGGACAGATGGAAAACGAAGCGATTTAGAAAAAAGTTTATACTGCGGTTTTTGGCTCCTTTCGATGAGCTCTACCAAATCACGCATTTGTGCAATACTGTAACGGGACACCCTGTATATTGCGGTAATTTTCCAAGATGGCCGGGAAAGCATGTCGCTGGCCCGGAAACACAAAAACCCAATTAACTCCTATTTGTGTGAGGTAATAATTTGATTAATGGAGGTACTAAATATTACGAAATAAGTACTAAATGGTGACATATTTTTATATGGAAATTCCGACATAGCCGGGCCAGCTACTCAGCCATTCAAGTAACACGTAAAGATATCAATGAATATGCTATTTAAAATTAAAAATCCGAATGGAATTTTTAAAACATACTGTTCTAAGCACACTATTGTACCTACAGAGCTGATTCTGGTATCAAATTGTAGTAAATATAATCTACTTTAAAAACGTGACTAACTTGTTTTGTGAAAAATGCATAGTTTTGGAGATATAGTGAAACAAACGAAAAACGTGAAAACTACGTAGTTTTTCTAGTGCTACGAAGTTAGCACAGGTCTTTCGATACTGCAAACTTACTACAGGTACTGCAGGTCCGAATTTTGTGTCGCTTGAGTTTATTTACAGTAACTTGAGAGACTCATGCGGACAGTTAAATTATTTTAATGTTAAATTTGAATAGTCGTAATAATTTGTTTTATTTGCACTTTACAAAATCTGTGTAGTAACATGATAACCAGTTAAGACAACACCACCGTTTCACTAACAACTTGTCAATTTGTTAGGCTACAATTTAACGTTATTTTCTTAAGAATCCATTTTTAGGGCCTACTTGGTAATTAAAATAAACGAAAAACAATCTGCAATGGTCCTACAAAATCCTGACGATTGGCCTACATACAACTTACACAACCTGGCTTATAGACATAAGTTGCTGTTGCAAAGAAGATACCTTGTCTGTGGCAGAGTGACGGGGGCCGGCAGGCCGATGAGGGGTAGCAAGAGAGAGAGAGAGAGAGAGATGTACGATGTGTGTGAGAGAGTAAAGGGATGTGCGAGTGAGGGAGAAATATGGTGCGCGGGTGCCTGCACGTGCGAGTCGGGGCGCTATGGGCGCTCAGGGGTAGGTAGGTGTCTAGCGTGCGGCTGTGGGCAGAAATTAAAAAGTTTGTTCTACACAACATTGTTATAGAAATGTAATTTTACATATACTTGTGTAAAACTGCCTTTGTACACCCTTGGCTTGTGTTAGCTGAAGTTTTAAACCACTTGAATAAAAAAACAACCCAGATAAAAAAATATCTCCTGAAATAATTTAAATTTTACTAAAATAAATTTAGGTAACCCTTAAGTATAATTTTTTTAAATACATAAACCAATTTCAAAATATTTATGATTGGCCGTTTTATCTAGTGTAGAATTCAAAATACCCCTAAAACGGTACTTCAAAGGTGGAAAAACCCAAAATAACGGAAATATTTTTTCAAAAAAATGGGTGTTTCCGATTTCTATAAACGTAATACACCAAAAACCGTGATAAAAAATATTACAATTTTTTTAACTGCACAGCCTTAAGAGGGTTTTGGACCCCAAAAATGGGTTTTTTGAACTTTTTACAAATAATTTTTTCTAAACCCAAATTTTGGTTTACACCATTAAATTCAGCTTGAAAAACAAACAATTTGTTATTTTTATCATCACTCTACGCCAATTGGTACCGAGATATTGAGAGTGCTAAACACAGTACGTTGTCCAATGTTAATCTTATGGAGAATAAGTAAAATTGTATATCTCGCTTATTAATAACATTATTAATGAAACTTGGTATGTGGCTTTTTATGGTTGGGTTTTAATGCTATTTGCATACAAAACTCATTTTTTGTGGTCCCTATGGCAGCAAACCTGCGTACTCAGCAGCTATAATGTTATTCTTATGAAGAATAATAAACATGTTATATCTTGCTTTTTTATGAAGGTAAATTGATAAAACTTGGTATGTTGCTTTATCTAGTGGTGATCCATTGGTATTTGCATAAAAACCAGATTTTTTGGTCCTCGATGCAGCAAACCTGCATAATCAGTCCTAATGTTTTTCTTATGGGGAATAAATAAAATAACGATATCTCGCTTATTTATTAATACTAGTAGCCTGTCGCGGCTTCGCTCGCGATCACAACGTAATATTATATAATATTTATGTAAGTTCTTCTGTTATCATGTGTTTTACTATCAACAGCTGTTTTAGTATGCAATTAATAAAAATTATTCGTCTGTTTAAGTAAACAAAATCTTTTCTTCATAAGGAATACACTATAACTTTGAAGGCCTGTGGGGCAAAGCTCAAGAACTTTTATTGCAGGAATTGGTGAAAGGGGGCGTTTACATAAAAAACACTTAATTTTGACACAACGCTTGTAAAAGTCCGTCCATTATTAACGGAGGAGTAGTGTTTCGTAGAAATCGCCTTCACGTATTATATTTAAGGATGCTTTGATTAAAGTTGGTAAGTGGCTTCATGACTTAGTGAAGTACCATTTGAAATTCGCTGAGTATGCAGGCTTGCTGCAACGGTATTAGTTCTTTACTGAAACACAAGAATGAAGTGGACAACAAATTGAAAGTTGAAATTGAAATGGAGAAACCAACTGGTTTTCAAATAAAATACCGAAGAACTGATAATGCAAAGGGGAATATAAAAACAAACAGTTCTCAATTCTCAATTGTCATCTGCGCATGGTACTGTTTATCTGAAAATCGGTAGATGAAACCCATGAAAGTGGAAGAGGAAATCCCTCATTTGGTTCCAACTAAAATTCTGGATTAAGTCAAGCCAATTTAGCGAGAAACTATCTTATTTGAAGAATTTAACTGAAGTTTACACACAATCTAGTATATACAGTAAGCTGTCCAAGTTGCCACATTAGGGCACCTCAATTGCTTGTTTCATCCACCAGCAACCAGCAGTTCAGATGACTAGTCTTTTGAATTAGTTTTAGCCCCCAATACACCAGGATTGCTTGTGTTTTTACATCTAGAATGGATTGCTAGTGAGTTTCTGGCGATATTTACTCCCATGAAAGTTTTGTGACTGTTTACCCTCAGTTATATTAGACCAAGTTTAGAGTGTCTTAATGTAAATCAAACACATTTAAAAATGTATGCGAGATGGTCATAAAGTGTATGCTCACATAACTATATGATTTTGAAGAAATTTGAACAAAGGCTATGCTGTGTTACGGTTATTTTGATAACACTAAACACAGCAGGTCAGTTAACATTATGTAGCTTGCACATCATATCAACACAGGAAATAACATTATGAACAGTACCCAAAGTAGTAAAATAAAACATTTTTTGTCATTTTGGAAATTTATTACTGTTTCCAAGCATAAAATAAACTAAACTAATTTGTATTAATTTATAATAATAAGCTCCATTGGCAGTTAATTATTTTTAGTAACCCAGTAAAACTACATTGAATATTTGTTTTATAACATATTGAAGCGTTAATTCTGTTATAGCCACGGCCTTCGTGGTGCCTTGCATGACCACCATGGCCTCTCAGTTTGGCACCGTGGCACAGAAGGGCACAGTGATGGGCATCTTTCGCTCCCTCGGTGCGTTGGCACGAGCCTTGGGGCCTGTCATTGCCTCCATCTGTAAGTCTCTAAGTCTCACATTATCATTTTTTAAAGTAAAATATCAAAAACATATCTGTAATGAAATCTAATAGGTAAGCGTAAGAAGTTTGTGCATGTTTTTTGTTTTGACTTGGCATATGCAATGTAATTTTGTCAACATGCTCAATAAAGAATTTGAATTTGAATTTGAATTTGTTCCATAATAATTTAAATTGAGTCAATCCATTAATTTTAGGCTCAACTGTCCTTTGGCATTGAGCTTTTTTTTAAAGACAAGTAATTTGTTTTGACCTTGTTTTCATTCATGATATTTTAAATAATTTGTAATATTTTAAAACTCTATCTAAGACATGGCTTCAATTTCATCAATTGATTTGCCAGGCACTTTCAAACATCTTCATGTTGTTACTAACTGATTGTTCTTATTAGGACTATTAGTGTTAAAATTAATGCTAAGATATGTTAGTAAATACATTTTTTGTGGTAAGTAAGTAGGCTATTGTTTTACCATGTAAATATATGCCTTTTAAATATTAAAATAAAGTTTATTTTAACTTATAGGCCTAGATGTAATTTTGTTTTCTCCATTCGTTTTCTCCATTCGTAGAAAGATGTAGATTAGGCCTAAACATAATATACAAAACACAGGATGAATAAAAAGGAGGAAATAAAAATAAAAACTGAGATTACTTTTTAATGAAACTGTTAATTAATACCATATAGGTTATAACAACCTTAATAGGTACCAAAAGATTAAAAGTATTTTATCTTCATGGCAAAATGTTATGCAATTACTTTGGTATGATTTATTTTCAGATAAATGTACTTACCTTTTTCCAATGAAGCAGGAATCCATTTATTTTACTTACTATGTCATTTTCAGGTCATAGTGACTAGAAAAGTATATTTTAATAACAACATTTATAAATGGAACCCTATACACTGTTTTGATTCAATTCAACTCAACCTATGTGTTTTTTTAATGTGTATACTCGACTCGAACTCGAGATTCGAATCTTTTGTCATTTACTCGACTCGAACTCGACTCAACTTAAAAAACCTGTACTCGCACATCTCTACTTTAAATTGGTACAAATTCCATGACCGCACATTACCTGGTATTCTCAAACTAAGGCCGAGTCCCGTCAAAAATATTCTCCCATTTAAATAACATGGAGCAATTTTTTAAATTTCAAAATTTTAAAAACTAAAGCGGTATTTTTGAGTTTTACATTTTTTTGTTAACCTGTGTAGGTTAGTGTATAAAAGATGACACATGGATTGTCCAAACTGGTTGAGAGATAACGACGTAATGGGCCGAAAACGAAATTCCTTAGCGAATTAATATATAAAATTGTTGAAGAAATCATTGTTCTACTGTAATGAATGCATATGAAATACATATTCATCCAAGAACAGGTATATGTTTTCACTCATTTTGCCCAATTTACTTCTAATTTGGTATAACCTTCTGATCTTTGGACAAATGGACAAATTACTTGAGAAAACAAAGGGACAAATCAGCCTATAAAGGGTCAAAAATGCCCCTAGTGTAAAATAGATGTATGAAAACAATAGAAGATAATAGAGCCAAACATTTGTAGCCCTTTCACGATTTCAGTATAAGTATTTTCTGAGATACTATTAAGATTTTAAATTTACCACAGACAGTACTTTCATGTCTCATTGGGATTGAAATATATCTAACAGCCGAATTGTAAGTAAACCACTTTAACCTTTTGGCTGCCACACACAAATACTTTGAGTTCAGTCCTGAGGAGGAGGCAGGTCAGTCTGAGAACTGTCAGTGTTTTACACCCTATTTCACAGTAAAAAATATGAAAAAACCAAAATTATTGAACCTTCTTGTTACCTGTATATTGAATGTTTGCTTGACTAATTTATTTCTTTGATTTTATTGTTAGTTATAAATTTGATTGTATCGATAACTGCTTCCGAAGTTGATTCGATCATCGTAAGCGCCATGAGCCAATCTCATCAGCTGCTGGCAGCTAAAGGGTTAATTACTTTATCTACTTTGTGAAAGTCACTAAACAATGTTTCTGCACAGGTTACTGGTCGCTGGGCTCAACGCTTACCTACTCTCTCGGAGGTATTGCCTTATTGTGGCCTTGGTACACACTTAATTCATCCATACGGTAACATTCCAATGTATTTATTTTATAGTACAAAGCAGTATTATTTTTACAAATATATTACTACATTCATAAAACCACTATCTTTTTATTACCTGCATAATTTCATTAACTGACTTTTTAGGCATTTGAACTAAATCTAACCAAGTACAAATTTGAACAGGAAAGGGAAATTTAGGTAGCTTTGGTGACAGCGACTAATCTCCAATAATTATAAGCTAACATGTTAAATACATGCTCGGCATTCTTTAATTGAAAAGGATGTGATTTTCTACTAATGTTTTGAAAACCAAAAACCCATGAACTGCATAAGTCCCCTAATCCGGCATCCGATGGTCCTGCAATTTCAATAATCCATCATCGGTCTAAGGGTTCTAAAAAAATGGTGTACACTGTATAAGCCTTTCGGGCGCGATCGGTAGAGCTTGTGGGTAATCGGCAGAAGTAACTGTACTGAGTGTATTAAAATACAATACCGGCACTGTAAATATATTTTCTGGTTGAAATCTTGTTTTGTTTTTAACATTTTCCATTCCTACTGAAAGCAGAGAAAGCACAATAAAACACGGAATAATGGCCCTCTAACCAACATTTCCATTTGACTCTATTTTTAGCGATATCTATTCTAGCAATGACAGATAGTTTTAGACGGCGCTCGGTAATCCGACACTGCCAAAGTCTGGAGCGTGTCGGATTAGCAAACATCTACTAAATATCTTTATAATTTATAATTTGTTTGCAAAATACTTTTTTTCAGTTTCATTCAATTAAATTCAAATCTACTTCATTATTGTAACATATTATGCTACTATACATGAATACTGTAGACGCTCACTAATCCGGCACTTTCGGGACTTTGGCAGTGCGGATTAGGCCTACTGAGCGCAGTCTAAAAATAGCCGTTGTTGCGAGAATCACGTTATGGCTACAGTAAACTTTGCCACTTAAGTCTTTACAATTATTTTTAATCACATGTTTGTTGTTTTTATCTGTTTAAATGTTTTTGTTCATGATTGATTACTTACTTTTTCAATACAAGTTTTATTTCCAATCACGTTTACTTTATTTCCTCATAAGATATTCATCATCCATCTTTAAATATTGATTATAAGGTAGTATCCTTATTTGGTGACCCCTTAATTCCTGTATTTTTATCAATTAATTACTACTACAATACCAGCAATGAATGGACTAGAATCGTCTCCATCAAAAACAGAACCTAATTCCTCAGAAGAATCATATATCAACTGAAAATACCACCTTTCTGGGCTAAAATTGTTTTATTATGGTTTCATCAAATTGAATGTCAGTTTTCCATACATGGCAACCACCAAAACAACAATGTAATGAGTTCCCTGGATAGTGAAGTTGCTAGCCTTCTCTCCGATTTCATTGCAAAACCTCTATCCTCATCCCCTTACTCGGACTTGAAGCAAAGATTATGTTTAGAATATGAGGTCTCGGAACACGTCAAACTAAAACAACTGACAAATGAAGTTTTTCTTGGAGATGAAAAGCCATCCACTCTTCTACATGAAATGAGGACCTTGGCGGGAAATCAGGTATCTGATTTCTTGAAAGTAATTTTATACTGATGTCGACTGCTTACCTATCTTGGAGAAACAGGTAAGTGATCACCCAGTCCATTGATGGACTTATTAAAAATAGTAAATGCAACTTACTGGCAAAGTAAGTGCCCTCCTATAAGGAAGGGAAATATCAAGACAAACTGTGTTAGTATCATTACAAATTGGGTGAAAATGCTAAAAAAAGGGTTCAACCATGCTCGTTTTCGTCTGGCAGCAATCGCTTTCAGGACAGCTATCAGGAAAACTCCCTGCCCCGTCATTAAATGTGACTGAAGATGACAGGGTTTACAATCTCGCCGTTTATTTGTTACTAATTTACATTGTGGTCGGAAGTTTCTTGTGGACTCTGGAGCAGATATATCAGTTCTGCCTCCTATTAATCAGGAAAAACTAGCTGTAAGTAACAGACAATTATTCGCCGATAATGGTTCTGTAATTAAAACATGGTTAACGTACCTTAAATCTTGACCTAGGTTTGAAAAGACAATTTTCCTGGCCTTTCATTATTGCTAATGTAACACAACCTATTATCGGAGCAGACTTTTTATCACATTATGGTTTACTGGTTTACTAGTTGATAAAAAAAATCAACTACTAATTGATTACAGAACTCAAATATCTGTTATCGGATTTCATAAACATTCAAACCAACAATCAGCCTTTTTACTAGACCCAAATGGAAAATATTATAAACTCATCTCCCATTATCCTAATTTACTCAAAGAGAATCCTACTTTTTACATTTCACAGGATACGGTTTTTCATTCTATCCAAACAACAGGTCAGCCTGTTAACTCCAGAGCCAGGCGTTTGCCTCCTGAAAAACTTGTCCCATACTTCATTTAGCGGTAAATGCAGTACGTTGTCCAATGTTATTCTTTTGGGGAATACAAAAATAACTATTTCTCTCTTATTTACTGACCAATTTCATTAAAACTTGATATGCAGGACAAGTTAGCATTGATCAACAGAGGATGTTCGAAATATGTTGCCATTTAACCCTGGATGGACAAGGGGGCATTTCCCCTCTCAAAACCACTGTGTGTAGCAATGGACTCTATAGTGCCTCCCAAAAAGAGATTTGGATGGATATTTCTGAAAACAACTATTTTAGGCAATTTTCTGTACATTTATCTGTACTTCATATTCTATATTTAGTAAATCAAAAATAATTTTTTCATTAAAGTTTGGCTAAAAGGGAGAAAGTATGTATCAATTTCCTGGTACCATTTATTTGAGAGAGTTATCGTGCTTACGGATACATATATATACATATATAAAAATTTGAACGAATGGTGTTTTTGGCATCTGGGGACCTCAAAATGAAAAAGTTATAATAGTCTCGGGCTTAAGTCTTACCATGAGACCTACGGTAATAGCTTCTTCCCTATAGGGGAAATTCGCTAAAAGAAAAATGAGTCAACTGTAACCTTAGAGTCCAAATACCATTCTACAAAGAAGACTTTGGTTCCGGATTTACGGACATCCATCCATATTTTCACCCGCCATGATGCAGAAGAAGCACATGATGTAGAACCCGTAAACCATTACAACCTTTCTATGATGGACCTTATCAAGTTGTTTCTCGAAGCGAAAAATGGTTCAATATTCTTACTCCTTGAGGACCTAAAACTGTTTCTATTGATAGACTGAAACCAGCTTTCCTCCTGAATGACTCCTTGGTTGACGACGATAAAAATAATTTTAAGCCGATCATCTGCCATCCAAAAGATGGGACTCAAAAAGCATTATTGTTCAGAAAGACTAGATCAGGTCGCTGTGTTCGCCCCCCAGTGTGTTTCTCACCTGGTTTACGCTGGTGGGGGGGCTACAGTAAACTTTGCCACTTAAGTCTTTACCATTATTTGTAATCACATGTTTGTTGTTTTTATCTGTTTAAATGTTTTTGTTTTTATTCATGATTGATTACTTACTTTTTCAATACAATTTGTATTATCATGTTTTCTTTATTTTCACATATATTCATCATCCATCTTTAAATATTGATTATATGGTAGTACCCTTAACAGAAATACCGCTAAAAATAAAGAGTCAAAAGGAAATCATTGGTTAGCGGGCCATTATTCACTGTTTTATTGTGCATTCTCTGATTTTGGTAGTGATGGAAAATGTTAAAAAACAAAACATCATTTCAGCCAGAAAATAGATTTACGGTATTATATTTTAATACATACAGTACAGTTACTCCTGCCGGTTGCCCAGAAACTCTGCCGAACGCGCCCAAAAGGCTTCTGCAGTGTGCTAAAAAAGTTTAGAACCCTTAGACCGATGCCGGACTATTGGTTGCCGGATTAGCGGGCTTTTACTGTAGAGTGTAAATGATACATTATAAAAATACAAATCTTTCAAATAAAGGATGTAAAATACTAGTTTATACAGAAGAAGCACATTAGTAATTTTAATTAATTAATTCATGGTATTTTTAAATTCCTCAATTTGTATAATTGAGTGTGTTGATAGTTTTTCAATTACTAATAATTAAATATTAAATTTTTGTATAAACGTTTAAACATAATAAAGTTAACAATCCTGTTAAGGTTGTTGGAATTTAAAAATCCTATTCCAAATTTTGGGAGGAATAAAAAAATACTGTCCGATCCCATCAACAAATACAATCCTACCCATCCCTAAAAATTAACAAAGCGATGTTTATTTTTATTTGTTATTTGCATATTGGCAACTTTGTACTTGTACCTGTAGATTATTTTAAATACATCAACCTGTAGCATTCTAAAGTATTGTTCATAAATATACTTTATTGCCAATTTTGCAGTTATAAACGTTTTATTGTTTAATAGCAAGAAAGAAGAACTGATCTCCCTCTTAGCTGCTAATTTAACCACCTTAGGGCTGCTACACTAATTGATTTACTATGTGACTCAGACTCGGCAAACCCAGGGTTATTTGAGGACCTGCTTTCTCTTGGCTTTCCAAACTGGTATCTATGCGCTTCAGGGCTAAAGGTACTTCATTAAGGTGCCACTCATTCCTGGACAGATTCATATAACTTCCTTGAAAAATTGAATTGAACACTAATAAGTAATTTATAAATTCTTTGCCAAGATTAAACTTTTTTGGGCACAACGCTGTCTTCAATATTTAGGTTCTGGTAGTTTAAAAAATATTTCATACTTGAAGTTAGTCAATAAAACGGAAACACACGGGTAAAAAGTCATCCTAAAAGGCAGAAAAATAACAGATTTTAATGTAAAGCATAGAACATTTCAAAATTAATATAGAATCAAAATTAAACAAGATACTGACTGCAATACAGTATTTTTTAATTCTATCAGTATTTTCATTGTATTATTTTATAACATGTCCCTTTTTATCTTAACAGGAGCATAGTAGTAAAATAGGTATTTTTTACCATTTTTACCCTTTTACTGTATTTTTACCCTTTTTTTGTTTTCATAAAAACTAAATGGTTAATGGTGTTATGGTTTTTTTTCTTTAACTCTGTTCAGTCTGTTCTATCTTGAACTACTTTGATGCACATTCTCCATTATATTGAAGTTTGTAATCTGAAAAAAAGAAACAGTTGATCAATACAACATACAAATTGATGGAATAGTAACAGTTTTTAACAATTACTTAGATGTAGGTAATAGTTTTACTGTACATTAAATAAATAAATAAGAATTGTATTGCCATTGAGCTAAACATACAAGCAATAGACAAAATCATATTTACATCTTCATCCAATTACATTCAAAAATTAGTTTTATAATAAACTAAAATACCCCCGTCGCAGCAAACCTGCGTACTCAGCGAATTTCCAAAGCATATATATGGGTATCACTACTACCTAGAGCCACTTACCAAGTTTCACAAAAATACATTCATTAAAAAGTGATATATAGCATTTTATTTTTCTCCATAAGAATATCATTTGTAACTAGTTTGTTACATTGTATAACTTTTATATATGTTAGATTATCTTTGTGGTTTTGACAAACTCATCTTAAAACAATTAACTATGAACTAAGTTTAAATTTTTATGAAGTTTAATAGCTCAACTGATTTCTATTTGAGTTAGCCAAACTAACAAGATATTTATGTTATTTAGTTACTTTATTAGCGAATTTCCCCTATAGGAAAGAAGCTATTACCGTAGTCGGCATGGTAAGACCTAGGCCCAGGACCATGATAACTTTTCGTTTTGAGGTCCCCAGACCCCAAAAACACCATTCGTTCGAAACTGTGCGTGTCCGTGAGCACGATAACTCTCGTAAAAATTATCCCATTTTGATGAAATTTGGTATAAACTTGTAAAGCAACATTTATGACTTAAAGTTTGAAAACCAGCTGGATCGCTCCACCCCAAAGGGTATTTTGGGGGGGGTTTGTACCCCAAAAATGGGTTTTTTGAATTTTTCACTTATAATTTTTGAAATATTCAAATTTTAGTTTTCACCATTGGATTCAGCTTAAAAAAACACACAATTTGGTATTTTGATCATTTCTCTACGTCAATTGGTTACCGAGATATTGAAAGTGCTAAAAACAGTATGTTGTCTAATGTTATTCTTATGGAGGAAAAGAAAAATTTGATATCTCGCTTATTTATTAACGTACACTGACGAAACTTGGTATATGGCTTTATCTGGTTGTAGTCTATTAATATTTGCTCAAAAAAATAATTTTTTGCCAAAGGATCCTGTAGCAGCAAACTTGCGTACTCATCCCCATGTTATTCTTATGGATAATAATTAAATGCTATGTCTCCCTTAGTTATGAACATAATGAATAAATACCCCCGTCGCAGCCAACCTGCGTACTCAGCGAATTTCCAATGCATAATATTATATGTCTTAATACCACATAAAGCCACATACCAAGTTTCATACAAATATAAGCGATTTTAATTATTCTCTATAAGAATAACATTGGTAATGAGGATGTAGGTTTGCTGAAACAAGGAACATAAACAATTGGTTATTATGCAAATATAAATATAATTTAACTAGGCGAAGTCACATACCAAGTTTCATCAATATTCAATCATGAATAAGCGCTATATAACATTTTAGTTATTCTCCATAAGAATATCATGGGGCTGAGTAAGCAGGTTTGCTGCAACAAGGAAGAAAAAAAAGGTTTTTATGCAATTATCAATATAACTTAACCAAGTGAAGCTATATACCAAGTTTTATTAATTTATGTTCATAATTGAGGGAGTCATTACATTTTACTTATTCTCCATAAGAATAACATGGGAGCTGAGTACGCAGGTTTGCTGCTACGGGAATAATCAACAAAAATCAATGTTTTGTGTAAATATCAATATACCAGAACTACGTGAAGCCACATAGCAAGTTTCATCAACATACATTCATAAATAATCGAGATATCAAATTTTATTTATTCTCCATAAGGATAACTTTGGACAACGTACTGTATTTAGCACTTTGAATATCTCTGCAACGGTTGGGCGTAGAATCACAATTTAAACACCAAAATGATTGTTTTGTTGAACTGAACAGATTGGTAAAAGCAAATGTGAATTTTACATTTAAATAAACTGAGGAAAAGCAAAAAACCTTTTTCCCATAAGATTAACATGGGAGATTTTATGAGTAGGTTTTTTGCATTTTCTCCGCAACCACTTAACCTAGGTTAATAATTCAAAATACCATATTATTTGTTTTTTTAAGCTCTATAACATAGTCAAAACCAAAGTTAAGTTTTTTAAAATTTTTAGGGTGAACAATGCAAAAAACTGATTTTTGGAAAATTTAAAACCCCCATAAACCCCCCTTCCCATGGTCCGATTTTTCTGGTTTTCGAACTTAAAGTCATGAATGTCATTTTACACATTTGAGCCAAATTTCATCGAAATCGGACGATTTTTACTCAAGTTATCGCATTCACGGACACATATATAGATATATATATATAAATATACATATATATAAATTTGAACGAATAGTGTTTTTGGCATCTGGGGACCTCAAAACAAAAAGTTATCATGGTCTCGGGCTTAAGTCTTACCATGAGACCTACGGTAATAGCTTCTTCCCTATAGGGGAAATTCGCTAAAACTGGTATATGACTTCACCTAATTCAGTTATATTGAAGAAGGTGAAGGTATTGAAGAAGGTATTGAGATGGGATATTAATCAGTCTTAATATCCCATTTCAAAAACCCATTTTTTGTGTTCCTTGTTGCAGCAAACCTGCGTACTCAGCCCCAATGTTATTCTTATGGGGAATAATTAAAATTGTATATATTGCTTATTTGTGAATATATTTTTATGAAACTTGGTAAGTGGCTTGATGTAGTATTAAGACATTTATATCTCAATTGGAAATTCGCTGATTATGCAGGTTTGCTGCGGCGGGGGTATTTATTAATATTTTAGTTTTATATGGAACACTTCAATAAACAAACTGTACTATTTTTAATGCATTAACATTTTTATTTTTATTTTCTACAGATGATAGTTGTATTCCATAGTATTTAAAAGTTTAATTTTTAATTTTCTTTATCTTCATATCCCATAGATCCTGAAGTTATCTTGTTTTAATTTCTATTATTGATAATGTATCTTCTTAGTAGAACGAAAAATTGATGAACGAAGTGAATCACTGTATTGATGAAGAAGTTTCAGTGGGTGTGTGTGTGTGTGTGTGGGTGTGTTATCGAAATACTAAATAACTGTAAAACATTTCTTAATGAAATTTTGAAGGAGTCATTTGGGATACCAAAGGGATGTTTTAACACAGCATTCGTATTTTATTTTGGATTTTAATAATTATTAAAACTAATTTTAATGTTTGATATTCAGTAGTTGAATTGGTTTTCGTAGTAAGCTATTGACTATGGTTGTCTTTAAAATGTCAGCTGGGATTTGTCTGTGTTTCACTTGAGGGATTTTTATCCCCTATATGGGATATTTTGACTGCTTGTGGGATAAAATGGGATTGTGGGATAAAGTGGGATTTTTTTGAAATCGGCATTACGTCTGCTAGTTTGCTTACAAATTACGACCAGAGCACCTTAGCAGTAGCACTTCTAGTGGATTTTCTCGCCGTACTGGCAGTTGCGGGGTTTCCCATTTTTAACCTCGCTGTCCGCACCTATTATGATTTTATAAACGTCACAGAACGAACACTGAATCATGTCAATTTCGCTGGCCGAGCCATGTTGGAATTAACAAGCAAACTATTTGCCATTATTTAGTACCTACTTCGTACTCTTTAGTACTACCATTAAAAATATTAGTACCTCTCACGTAAATAAATTATTTAATTTAGTTAATTCACCGTATCATTTAACCTATGTCGCATTGCTCAAAATCCTTTGAGGTACTAAAATGTAAAATACCTATAGGTAATTAGTAGATCTAAATAAGCTCTATCTAACGGTATAAATATTGTACTAATACATTATTCAATAATCATATAATATTTAACATTAATTGTGCTGCAATGTTTAACAAATCAGTGGGAAAGTGTGGGATATGACGAGGGATACTATAAGGGAGAGTCTGGGATAAAGTGGGATTTTTTGTATCAGTGCGTGGCATATTTTTACCGTAGAATGGAAACACTGCATATTTGTTTATAAATTACTCAAATGTAAACATAACCAAAACTATGGATTTGGTTATGTTTTTTTCCATCAATTTTTTTTATTTCGAAATAGTTTAAAATGTGAGTGTTATGTAAATTAATAGTGTTTTGTCGTGTTTAAAACAATGCTTGTATCTATTTAGATTTATTATCAGTTTATTTTTTACTGGAAAACTTCGATGTAAAAGCTAAGTGTTTGGACTAGTGATGATAA
Source organism: Allygus modestus (assembly GCA_963675035.1). Classification (NCBI taxonomy): domain Eukaryota; kingdom Metazoa; phylum Arthropoda; class Insecta; order Hemiptera; family Cicadellidae; genus Allygus; species Allygus modestus. Next base: position 96,070,212 of record OY776111.1, on the reverse strand, counting down.
ATTAATACAATAGGTTTTGGAATTTTTAAATTACTGGGACAGTATAACTCTTGTAACACGACTGACTGTGATTGATAATCAAGCGTGTTGTAGACCTATAGTAGTTTCTTTACATTTTGAACAAATTACTTGATGGCAGACTTACTAAACTATCATACGTGCAAACTATCTTTATTACATGTAATGTACCAAATAAGCCTCACTGTCACCTAATGACATGGGATTAAAGTTTTGTAATCTACCGGTCAGTAAAATAGTCTGGTTACAGTTTATATTTGTTTGCATTTTCTGTGGTTAATATTGATTTTCATAAACAATCAAGATGTCCAAAACTCCGTAATCCCAACCGTCTACATTGTTCAACTAATTACGATGTAAACAGATGCCCTCCTGAAAAATTGTCATTAATGTAGATGTTGGATTTTGCTTTTAAATCTCTCGTGCTGCGATTTCAGTAGCTTGTGTATTTAAATTCAAACTAACATATATTAATGATGTAAACATTTTTAAATTTAAGGTATGAATTTTATAAGATACTGTTATATAAATAAATCATTGAATACCTTTTTTTAAATTAAATGGGTTTAAAACAAGTATATTTCTGTATGTTTAACCCCCTGATTTTGGAGCTGGAAATTAATAGGTCTAATAATTATTGGCAACTTTTCTCTCAGGTTATATATTTAAAACTCGTCGAAAACCATCCGGTACCAAAAATATATTAGTCATTGGCCGAGTCTTAAAAAAGCGTGAACAGGAGCTAGGACATGTGACCAAATAAACGCAGTCAGTTTAATCTAATTTGCTAGGTACACACAGTGGTTTTAAGAGGTTAATTGCTCCACCTCACCCTCCAGGGTTAGATGGAAACGTATTCCGCATATTCTCTATTCATTGTTGCTAGATTAGGAAACCCCAGAATAGCTGCTATAGGCACGTTTTCCATAAGCGGGAATTTTGCGCAGGTTACCAGAAGGTTAGGATATAGCGGGAAAGGAAAGGGTGGGATGGGACAGGCAGCCAAATTGGCCTTTCAGAGTACCAACTCCCGTGCCTTGTGACAGCTGTGATCAGGCTCAATGTGGACCCGCTCTGCCCTCCAACTGGCCAACTCAACGGATGGGGTATCCATGTACAACAGCCAGGGACCATACATTCTCAGGTTGGGGACCAACCCCTGAGTTTCCGCCCCGAGCCGCTGCAGGTGGAGGGACAAAAGGTGAAAGGGAAGTTTGTCATAATGGACATCCAAAAAACTTCATATCTAATGACAATTTTATTTGCTGTACCCAATGTCAGCATCCAAACTGATATAGACCAGTTTTAAGGTTGTCCTGGGACGAATATTCTCTATTGGTCAATGCTAACACACCAAGTTTTAATAAAATTAATAAGTATACAAGAGATATATGTTTTTTATTTCTTATAAGAATAACATCGGACAATATACTTAGTTTACTGCTGAATGGAAATTGAAATATTCTCCACAACCATTAGCCGAATAGCCTACTAACGAAATACTAATTTAACCGTGTGTGGATTGGAGTACTAATTTTTCATCTTTTAGAGCTTTTTATGGCAATGAGATAAAACTGTTGAAACCTGCTACAAATATTTAAAGTTTATGGTACTAAGAAAGGTAAAAAAACTGAAGTTTGGGATCTCTTAAGCCCTGTAATTTCTGAACCCAAATTTTTCTAAAAAATCAGGTGGTATATTTTATTAGAAACCTAATATAAACCACCAAATAAAAAATCCAAAGATTTCGAAAGCGGCTCCTCAAAACTGCTCCAGACCTATATACTACGTTGTTGGGTACCAAAATATTATGGATACCTCTTTGTTCTTCCCTCAGGGCTCTGCCTTTACTATCACTCCCAACTTTTAATTTTAACGTATGATTCGTTGGATTTATTTTGTTAAAGCAGCATCTCCTGAAAGATGTCCCCACGTTTGATACGCCGCCCTACTCAACCATAGACCTCCACCGCACAGGAAAATTTTCCTTGTTATTATTTACACCTTTTTTTAGTAATTTTAGAAAATTTTCAATTATACAAAAGTTTTTGTTATTTTCTTTTAACCCCGACCATAGAGCTCCGCCTCGCTGGCTTTAAAAGTTGCCTTGTTAAATTTATGGAGGAAAGATGATCCTTGGGTAAGCGTTCGGGAGTTCGGGTTGAGTACTACTAGCTGGTCAGACAGACATTATTCTGTCGTAATGTCACTGAATTTGTTTTATGTCAAAGATTCTCGTTCTTTTTCAAGATGAGCTCGTTAGCTACGCTCACTTGCCTATGTTTATATAGAGCTTGCTTCGGTATTGAAAATGAGTTGCTATTCAAATAGATTTATTATGTCTATAATAAACATATGTTTATATGCTTTTCAAGTATGTTTAGATATCCTTATAACAGCTGTTTGATGAAACTAAATAACTAACATACAATCCCGACTTTGTTTTATGTATTTAGATAATGAAAATCACTTAATAATATCTTGCCAGCACTTAATAATATCTTAATAATATACACTAGGCAGCAATACGGATTTTAGCAATTTGAAATTTAAGTAACTGCACAACGCCATCTGTAGAGCCTGATATAAGCGTAGGTTATATTATATAAATCAAACAGGAAAGTTGGCCGGGCTGGTAAGGGCCCGCACTTGCATTTAGGGTGTAGACCAGAGCCTGTACAGACCTAAATTCAGCCCTGGCCGTCTGTATGCAGAACTTCAAACATGCTAGAATCCAGAATCATTGTCCCTGTCTCGTGTACATTCTATGTGCCTAAGAGTAAAAATATGTTATAGTCAATCAATATAAATGCTGGATTATTTTGACTCAATCCTATCCTACACTATGATATGAGTAAGGTTTGCATGCTCGCTTGCTTGGTTGATTGCTTGCAACTCTTATCTCAAAAACGGCTCCAACGATGTTCTTAAAAAATAACTAATGTGTCCTTCCAACTACTCGTGTTGTAAAACCTGATATCTGGGTTAAAAATAAGTTCTAGACATGTCCCATCCCCCCAAAAAATCAAATAATGTAAAAAGCCGCTATGGAAAATTGAAAAAATCACATTGGGCTTTTGGAGATTAAAATAAAAGCAAAAGAGTCATAACAGCTGTTCAAAATATTTCAGCGAACTCTCAAAGTTATACTCATATAGTTTAAGTACTACCTGTGACTGAGCTTTGCTAGGGAAAGGTCAATCTTGTTTATGACTTGGAGTTGTTTTTCACCATGTTGTACTAACGAGCATTTTTGAGGTCACAACAGTTGTTATTATAATGCACCTTTGAGTCATTCTGGATATGACCACTCTACATGTAATCTTCATTCAAAGGATTTATTATCTGATTTTATGGAACCACATGGAACTCATGTTGTTTATGATTATTAACATGTGGTTTCCTGAGAGCAGAGATTAAAAGATTTGAGAGAAGATTACATATATAGAGTAGTAAAATAAATCAAAGGGATATTGAGCTATAAATAACAACTGGAGTGACCTTAAAAATGTAGAAAAGAAGCAAATGAGTTATACAAATCTGATTATCAGTAGAGGGAAGTGGTGAAATATGCTCCAAGTCATCTAAACAAACTTACTGGCCTTCCCCCGAGCAAAGCTCGGCCCCCAGGTATCATATATACTCTAATATGAGTAAGGTTTGCTTGTATGTTTGTTTGCTTGCGACACTAATCTCAAAAACGGCTCCAACGATTTCCTTCAAATGTTCAAAATAACTAATTTCTGGGATAAAAATAAGTTCTAGACAGGTCTCATCCCCAGGAAAAATAAAATAATGTAAAAAAAATAAAATGAAAAGTTAAAAAAATTAACATTGGGCTTATGGAGTTTTAAATCAACACAAAAGAATTTTATCAGCTGTTCATAATCAACCAGGGAACTGTCAAAGTAATACTCATGTTTTTTATGATTATTAACATGTGGTTTCCTGAGAACAGAGATTAAAAGATTTGAGTGAAGATTTTATATATATAGAGTAGTAAAATAAATGAAAAGGACATTGAGCTATAAATAGCAACTGGAGGAACCTTAAAAATGTAGAAAAGAGGCAAATGAGTTAGACAAATCTGATTATCAGTAGGGGAAAGTGATGAAATATTACTCCAAGTCATCTAAACTGACTGATTGGCCCTCCCCCGAGCAAAGCTGGGCCCCCCAGGTACTGTCGTGTTAAAACGGATATGAGAAGGGTGTTACCACTCCAGTAGTCAGTAGTATTTTTTATTTACATTAGTCCTAAATTATCTGTTCTTGCCGTTGTGGAGTTAAAACGGATATGGGAATGGTGTTACCATTCCATTAGTAAAATGTTTGGTTTATTAATTATCTGTTCTTGCTGTTGTGGAGTTAAAACGGATAACAGAAGAGTGTTACCAATCCAGTACCTGCCTACATATCTTTACAAAATTCAGTCTTCGTTCATCCTCTTACGGGAAGAATGAGCGTACACCTAGTGTAAAATGTTAGGCTTTTCTGTTTGTATATTAGTTTTCTGCCTTACAAAGCAATATAATTAATCACCTATATAGTACAGCGGATTAGCTTACCGATTGTGCACTTATTGATAAAAGCACCAAATTTGGCACAGAGGTAGACCGATGTAATATGAACAAATCTGGATGTGGAGCCATTGGTCAACCACCCTCTGGCGACCGTGGCGGCCATTTTACAAAATTTTCTAATCGTGGTTCTAATCTTAAAATGTTCTTATGTAATCATAGACAAATTATACATCATTTTAAAGGTCTCGTTAAAAGAAACATGTTGGCAAAACATAATTCACTTACCTTTATCCATTTCAAATGGCTGCCATTCTTGTGTAAAATGTTGACAGTTACGGACTACCCTATATTTTCTAAACCATGATGCTTACCTTTTTTCCAATTCAAATTTCTTACTCGAGATAGACTCAGCTTTGCTCTAGTATGCTTCATGACAGGATTTATTGGAAAAAATCTAAATTTCTATGAAATAGTTTTTTTTTAATGCTTGTATGCTCAAATTCCAAAAATTCAAATTATAGCCTATTTAAAATACCCCCGTCGCAGCAAACTTGCGTACTCAGCAAATTTCCAATCCACATTTTTGTCTTAATACTACATAAAGCCGCTTACCAAGTTTCATAAAAATATATTAACAAATAAGGGATATTTTAATTATACTGCATAAGAATAAGATTGGGGATGAGTATTTAGGTTTGCTGACACAATTTTGATGCAAATATCAATACAATTCAACTAGGTGAAGCCATATACCAAGTTTTATCAATATTCATTCATGAATAAGCGATATATAACATTTGAATCATTCTCCATAAGAATAACATGGGGCTGAGTAAGCAGGTTTGCTGCAAAAGGAATGCAAAATATGGGTTTTCATTCAAATATCAATATAACTCAACTAGAGGAAGCCACATACCAAGTTTCATCAATCTACATTCATAAATAAGAGATATATAGAATATTTTAATTATTCTCTATAAGAATAACATGGGGGATGAGTACGCAGGTTTGCTGCAACAAGGAGCACAACAAATGGGTTTTTATGCAAGTATCAGTATAACTCAACAAGAGGTGAAACTACATACCAAATTTTATTAATTTATGCCATAATTAAGGGGGGCATAAGATTTAACTTATTCTCCATAAGAATAACATGGGGGCTGAATACACAGGTTTTCTGCTACAGGAAGTATCAGTAAAAATTGTTTTTTGTGCAAATAAGAATAGACCACAACCAGATGAAGCCACATACCAAGTTTCATTTATATTTGTTCATTAATAAGCGAGATATAAAATTTTACTTATTCTCCATAAGATTAACATTGGGCAACATACTTTGTTTAGCACTTTTAATATCTCGGTAACCAATTGACGTAGAGCGATGATCAAAATACCAAATTGTTTGTTTTTTTAACTAAATTTAATGGTCTAAACAAAAGTTTGGGTTTAAAAATGATTACATGTAAAAAGTTCAAAAACCCAATTTTTAGGGTACAAAACCCCCTTTAAAATAGAGCGACCTGTCTGGTTCTCGAACTCATGAAAATAGATCCTGCCTTACACGTTTGTACCAAATGTCATCAAGATCGGACCATTTTTACAAAAGTTATCGTGCCTACGGACACTTATATTTATATACCTATATATATTCATATATATATATATATGTATACATATATATGAATTTGAACGAATGGTGTTTTTGGCATCTGGGGGCCTCAAAACGAAAATTTATCATGGTTCAGGCTTATGTCTTACCATGAGACCTACAGTAGTAGCTTCTTCCCTATAGGGGAAATTCGCTAAAACATACCAATGAAAAGATCTTTTAAAACCTAGCAACTTTCTAATTTACACCAACTTTGTATCTCTTTTTTGTTTTTTTGCAAACAGCAAAAAACATTATTTTGTATGAAATTCGTGTTAATTTGCATAATACTTGCAAGTATTCCGTGGTCACATTCATTTAATGTGACATATAAAATTAACATTGCTGTCTGCAAACAAAAAATAAAAAGAGACAAGTTTGGTGTAAATTTGAAAGTTGCTAGGTTTTACAAGACCTTTTCAATGGTTTGTTTATTAAATACGCTGCCATAAAGTTTAGGACTTTTGGGCATAGAAGCATTTTTTTAAAAACAAACTATTTCATCAAAATTTCGATTTTTTTTTCAAGAAATCCTGTCACGAAGCACACCAGAGTATCGTGAGTTTATCACGAGTAAGAAATTGGAATCGGAAAAAAATACGAGTTATGGACAGAGTATTCCGAGAAAACACAGCAAAACAGTAATGAGAGTTTGTGAAAACACTAATAAATTGGTTACCTGGAACATAACGTTATGAGAGGTTCCAAGTTTGTTAAAAACAGTTATTTTCTCGAGTTGGGTCAGCAGGTCCTTCTAGTGTTTATATTATTTGCTGAAGAATTTGTCATGATTGATTTTATTCGCAAGAAATTTACATGATACAGTATAAATAATTTTCACATGGTGACATTGCTTTACATGGTTTTTGTCTATAAGATGTGCTTCTTGATTCTATTAAACAGGCTCGATTATTTAGAGATGCCTTTGTCAATGAACTTGTGGAGTTTGTCTCTGTCTTGGAGACCCACTATTTTGCCTTCTCTAATTTGTATTTATTTATTTATTTTTTAAATACAGAATATTGCGTAACTGTCAATATTTTACACAAGAATGGCCGCCATTTTGAACCGAGAAAGGTAAGTGAATCCTGTTTTTTGCTAAAGTGTGTATTTTAATGAGACCTTTAAAATTACATATGATTTGCCTATGTTTGCTTAACAAAATTTTGAGATTCGAACCACGATTCAAAAATTTTGGAAAATGGCTGCCACGGTCACGAGGGGTGGTTGGCTGACGGCTCTACATCCAAATTTGTTCATATTACATCGGTCTACCTATGTGCCAAATTTGGTGCTTTTATAAAAAATTGCACAATATTTTGAAATATCCTAGCTAAGCCGCACTCATACAACTTATGACATAAAATTAATTGAATTTCTAATATCTCTTTGAATTCCTGTGGTATATTTACTATTGATACCTATCTCAAGAAATTGTTTTAGTAATATTGTTTAGTAAACCCCTCATAGGCAATGACAGGTGTCAAGTGATTTATCTTGCCCTCTATTCACAAAGTGTCAACAAATTACCTAGAGCCTAGCACCCCACAACTAAGTGTATGTGTTTATCTGTCAATAAGTTAAATATTTGTAATCACTTCTTTGATAAAATGTTCTGGATTTGATCAACTAACCCACAAACTTTGTATGCATGTGTATTTTTAATATTTGTCTTCTCTTTGTTATGGTTGTTGAAAAGAGTACACTGTAAATATATTTTTTCCTTTAAATCATTATTCATTTATGGTAAAATAAAGATTAAGATAAAATAAATAATAGCATTAATAATTCAATTAAATACAAATATAATATATATAAATATACATATATATAAATATATATATATACAAATATAAATTAAATAGCAAATTTATTAAAATTAAATGTTATGTTTATATTATAGTTAAGGTTTAACACGTTGACTGCTAAAGAAAAAAAAACAGAATTTTTCCAGAAGCTGACATTACATAAAATTACACACACGCATACACAGAGGGCACCACGTCAAAACTAAAACTGCACAAAAACTAACTTCACTTCAATGCACAACGCTACACCTCAGTCGAGGTTCCCGTCTCAGTGCTACGGGCAGACTGATGCAATATGTTTGTATGTGACACAGCGCGGTAAAACGCGCGCAGCTACTCCATGGCGATCGGGCGCGCGGGAAATCCACTCACGTAGCACTCAAAGTGTTAATATATAAAAAAATTGTTTTAAAATAATAATAAAATACCCTCGTCACAGCAAACCTGGCTTACTCAGCGAATTTCCAATGCATGAAAATGTGTCTCACTACTATATAAAGTTACTTATCAGGTTTCACGACAATACATTCATAAATAAGTGATAAATAACATTTTATTTATTCTCCTTAAGAGACTTCATCACTGTAAGTTACTAGACGCCATCTTGGAGTTATGTTCCATAAGGCCAATGTTAACTTTGTGCCTCCATTACTCCTCACCTGATCGTCACATACAATTCATTTTGGTGTCAAATTAAAGGTTTTACTGTCCGTTAAGGAAATACAATGTCGAATCCTTAAATTTGAGTATCATAGTTTCATAATAAATAGTTTAATTTTGAACTAAAACTCATTACATGTTAATGTACATGTTCTCATTAATTTGTAACAAAATCCAAATTTGACTATTGTATTTCTCTAGAAGACGACAAAACCTTTAATTTGACACCAAAATTAATTGTTTGTGACGATCAGGTGAGGAGAAATGGAGGCACTAATTTAACATTGGCCTTGTGGAACAAAACTCCAAGATGGTGTCCAGCAACTGCCGGTGATGACTCTTAAGAATAACAATAGGGTTGAGAATGCAGGTTTGCTGCAATGAGGAAGATAAATAATGTGTTTTTTTTTGCAATTATCAATATAACTGAAACCGGTGAAGCTACATACCAAGTTATATTAAATTAGGTTCATAATTAAGAGAGATATACAACTTTACTTATTCTCTATGCAGGTTTGCTGCTCCGGGGACTATCAACAAAAAACTTTTTTGTGCTAATATCAATATACCACAACTAGGTGAAGCCACATACCAAGTTTCATCATTATACATTCATAAATAATCGAGATATCAAATGTTATTTATTCTCCATAAGGATAACATTGGACAACGTACTGTGTTTATCACTTTGAATATATCTGCAACAGTGAACGTGGAACAACAATTAAAAACACCAAAATTATTGTTTTGTAGAGCTAAACGTATTGATAACAAGAAATGTGAAGTTTTTTAGGAAAATCTAAAAACCTTTTTCCTATAAGATTAACATGGGTCATGTTTTTTGAATTTTCTCTACACCCACTTAACCTAGGTTAATGATTCAAAAGACTAAATTAATTGTTTTTTTAAGATATATAAAATTGCTAAAATCAAAATTGAATGATTTTAAAATTTTGGGGTAAAAACTGCAAAAAACTGTTTTTTGAAAAATGTAAACCCCTATAAATTTTATAAAACTCCCTTCCCACAGTCCAATCAATCTGGTTTTCAAACTTAAAGTCATAAATATTACTCTCCACATTTCTGCCCATTTCATCAAAATCGGGCGTTTCTTTCAAAAGTTAAAAAGGTAACGGACACATTTATAATATTATAGATTTATAGATATAGATATATATATATACTTATATATAAATTTGAACGAATAGTGTTCTTGACACCTGGGGACCTTAAAACGAAAAGTTATCATGGTCTGGGGCTTAAGTCTTACCATGCCACCTACGGTAATAGCTTCTTCCCTATAAGGGAAATTTGCTAAAAATGAGTTTTTTACTTTTAAAGAACTACTTGACTCAATATTCGAGTAGTTGGTACAATACTGGACTCGACTTGACTCGATTTAAAAAACCACTACTCGCTCGCCCCTATTAATGGTTAAATAGCTTTTACAAAGCCAACTAATATATTTTCATGAATGTAAGGATAAAGGAACTAGTAACTAAAAGGCTTTTTAAATTCAATAAAAAATTTTAAGCTAAGTACATACCTCCGCCATTACATTCGTTCTTCACAGCCATGTCACACGCGTTGGAGAATGTTCTGAGCTTATTGGTACCAACACTCCGGCCACAGACGGGTTTCCAGTCTTGTGTACAAAATTTTGGGCAATCCGGGTCCTTGGTTAAGGCCTCTGCTACCAACACTGCTGTGTTAAACATGCAATTGTTAGTTCAGCGAATTTTCCCTTGAGGTAAGAAGTTATTACCGCAATTGGCATGGACTTAAGCCCAAAACCATTATAGCTATTGTTTTGAGTCCCTCAGATGCCCAGATTACCTTTTGTTCTAATTGTCATATGTATATGTGTTGTTATATATCATGTTATATTTTTGCAGGTATGCACAACGACTTTAGTAAAAATGGTCTGAACTTGTTGAAATTTGGTACAAATGTGTCCACACCATTTAAAAGTCTGGAAATTTTGCTTTGGTCAGGAAAAAGTCTGGAATAATGTCACGAATGAGATAAAAAGTAGCAGGCTCTTCATCCAACTTAACTTTTCCATTAATCTTGATGGTTATTCTATTTTTAAGATTCAGCTGGTCCGTTACAGTAAAAAAAATCAGCGACTTCAAAGTGAATTTTACTTGTGAAGGTATTAGATAGTTTCTATGTATATTTTTTTCCAAGGACCCAGAGTTCAAAAAGACATTGGGAGGTTGTTGAAATGAGCCTTATATTTTCCTATGGAAATGCTATAGTGAAGCCTAAACATCAATCAGTAAATCAATTCCATTTAACCAGTAGTATGATTTCTTACCTTACAGTCCAAAAGTGTTCTAGCATCAATATCAATTTCGGACTTGTAAGCTCATCATCCCCTTCATGTTTTCTGTTTGTGTGTGTGAAAAAAATTTGACACCTTTCGACGATAGCTAGCGGATGGATTATCAACTTCCTGGTTTACCTGCATTGCAGGGACTGATGATGATTTTATGAGTCTGAAATTGATATTGATGGTAATACAAATTTGGATTGTAAGGTAAGAAACCATACTAATTGTTATAACAACAATCCAGAGGCTATATAATTAAGAATTCAATTTGAATACCAACATGAAGAAACTCTCTTAGCCAAACATAGATTATTATGATGCCACCAAGATTCATTATAAATGCTGACATTACATTCACATTTTACACCAAATGTTATGTCTATCAGTGGCGTAGACATAGGGGGGGGATCAGGCGGATATATCCCCCCCTTGATACTTGGAAAAATTAAAATTTCTATCCTCCTGAAATCAGCTGAAACCTTTTGATTCAAAATAATTGCTGTTACTAAAAAAACATAATATAATATATGTGAAGTATCTTTAAAATATGTTATTTATATTAAGAATGCTGTTTGCGTTCAATATATAGTAGGCCTAGCAGAAAACCTCCCTCACCCCTAGTGGCCAGCTCGTCAACTAGTGCACCTTAACCTTGACGTTTAGACGGTTCAGTGATGTGCTTAACGGTTACGTTACTATCCAGTAATGATTACAACCATTGACTATATACTCATGTATATAGTCAATGTTACAAGTAATATTTTAGCACTGGTTCAAAATACTGATTACTTTGTAATCATGATTACTCTCTGTAACAATGGTTCATGTCTCGGATGTGTTGGCCTTTCGGTAATTACTGTTAGAAATAATTTCAGTACTCTATCAACTAAGCCCGAGTTACAAATGTTTTAGGTTAAAACAACTGCTTAAAATTAGGTAAACTTAACTATCGAAATAAATTTAATGTAATACTTATTAATGAAGTAACAATTTCAGACGTTATGTTATCACTTAAAGTATTATGTGATTGAGTCTAGATTTATGCCAATAGTGTCTAGTGTCAATGATATCTCCAATTTTGTATACCGGTATCCGCGCTAGTCACGACTCCTGTTAGGGTTAGTTAGGGTTTTTGTATTCCCTAATGAGACATCGCCCCCCTTGAAAAAGGTCTATCTACACCAGGGATGTCTGTGATCTGCTAGAGGGTCCTATGAAGATGCTTTTCAAGCTAATAAATATCAGCAAGGTAAAGAAGAATAACAGTTAGTTACAGCTAAAAGAAAACTAACATTAGAAATATATATACAGGGTGGTCTGGACCTAGCGTTAAACAATTTTTTGGGTGATAGAACTACATAAATGCAACTTAAATACACAATTAAAAAAAATTATACCCCACACATCCACAAAAAAAATAATTTTCTATTATATTTTGTAACCATACTTTTACCCAAAAATTTAGAATTTGTGGGATATTTCGAAACATTTGTCAAACTGTAATACTACCATCGTATTCTAAATTAAATTTCAAGTAAGGACAAATAGGTTTTAATGAGCAAGGCACTACATAATCACTTATTAAATTCATTAGAAGTACAAAGTTATCATTTCCTTTCAAAAATTAAAAATGAATATTTCATGCATAATTCTTTAAAAAATTTGCTAGAGAGTAGCAAATGCTATAAAACTGCTTCAAAATGTGGGCTTTCAGAAGATATGATACAACACTAGATTCGTTACCATTTTAGTACAGTAATGCGCGTTTGAATGGTGTAACACGTGGTTTGGGAAAATAATAATTAAACTCTGTCACTAAAAATACACATATGAAAATTTGCATTATTACAGCTATATCATGAAGTTAAAATTCATTTTTACCTGCAAAAGTACAAGATAAAATCGTAAATGTTAGATGGATCACACGAAATTACAGCTTCATTTCAGTTTATTTTCGAAATGTCCTCTGTTCTCTCTTATACAGGCCCTGGCTCTCTTTCGCATTGCACCAACTGTCACTTTATGGCTTAGTTTTTCCCTAACTTTCTGTGTTACATCTTGGATCCTGTTTAGAAGTTCCTCTTCACTATTTACAGGAGTTGCGTACACCTCAGACTTCATAAATCCCCACACAAAAAAGTCCATGGGATTCAGATCAGGAGATCTTGCAGGCCAAGGTACAGGACCTCCTCGGCCAATCCATGTTGGGTAGTTAGCACTCAGCCAATCTCGGACATCTGTAGTAAAGTGAGGAGGTGCACCATCATGTTGATAAATAATATGTTGACGATGCGCAGGGTCAATCATATCCAACATTTGAGGCAAATCGTGTTGCAAAAAGTCAAGATACATAACTCCATTTAAACTTCCCTGAAAAATGTGAGGTCCCAAGGAACGATTGCCAACCACACCAGCCCAAACGTTTATATGAAATCTTCTTTGAAAGCACACTTCTCTTGGGTTTTCAGTATCCCACATGTGCATGTTGTGGCAGTTGAGTACACCTTGTCTTGTAAAAATAGATTTGTCTGTCCATAAGATTTTTTTTTTTAAGTGGTATAGTTCAATATCAGAATTTAGTAGATAGCGACAGAAATCTTGTCTAGCAGCATAGTCATTACGTTCAAGGCCTTGAACTTTTGTGAAATGGTAAGGGTAGAATTTATTTTTGTGTAAAACCGTCAAAACTGTAGTTTTACTCACGCCTGTTTCACCTGCAATATTTCTGCTACTAATCCTGGGTCTTCTCTAACTCGGTCCAGAATTTGCTCTTCAGTGTACACATCCAAAGCTGCTGCACCCACCTCACTCCGCTCCTTGTGCACAGATCCACTACCAAACGCTGATGCAACCGCGTAAACACTTGCGTCCTGGGAAACGCGCGGACCAGGATAGCAGACAGTGTACTCCCTTTGAGCCGCACTCGCGTTTCCATTACAGTAACCATACAAAAAATGCATTTCCGAATATTCTTGATTTGAAAACGACATCTTGACATCACTGCCACTGAGTAAATGGCCAAAATCCACTAGAAATACTTTCTCCAAACAAAACATAACATTGGTATCTGTGTGATAACTTATCTCATGATAAGGTGGGCATTTATTAGATATTGGAATTCTTTCAGATATCCTTGTATAATGGTTTGTACATGACAATCACTGTCCCTAAATTGTTATTTTTTTAAATGAGGATTTCACTGTCCTTTTTATCAGACCTTAAATAATGCTATTTAAAATAGTGCTGCAAGTTAAATTAGTGGTATTTTAGTTATCTAAAATCCAGACTTTTAACTAGTGTAATTTTGGCCTAACCTCGTTTTCACCACTCAAACTTGCATAACTGTACTAAAATGGTAACGAATCAAATGTTGTATCATATCTTCTGAAAGCCCACATTTTGAAGCAGTTTTTATAGCATTTGCTACTCTCTAGCAAATTTTTTAAAGAATTATGTACAAAATATTCATTTTTAATTTTTTAAAGGAAATGATAACTTTACACTTCTAATGAATTTAATAAGTGATTATGAAGTGTCTTGCTCATTGAAACCTATTTGTCCTTACTTGAAATTTAATTTAGAATACGATGGTAGTATTACAGTTTGACAAATGTTTCGAAATATCCCACAAATTATTAATTTTTGAGTAAAAGTACGGTTAAAAAATATAATACAAATTTTTTTTTAGTGGATGTGTGGGGTATAATTTTTTGTAATTGTGTATTTAAGTTGCATTTATGTAGTTCTATCACCCAAAAAATTTTTTAACGCTAGGTCCAGACCAACCTATAATATATATATTTTTTTAAAGTTGAGAATGAAAGTAAAAAGGCTTCTCTCTCAAATTAAAAATGAAAAGCTTGTAATCAAATAAAGTTAACAGAAATAAACGGTATCAGGGAACTGACACATACTTTCTCCCTTTTAGCCCAACTTTAATGAATGAATTAATTTTTATTTACTAAATATAGAATACAAAGCACGGTCGAATGTACAGAAAATCTTATAAACAAGTCGTTTTCAAGAATATTCACCCAAATCCCTGTTTAGGAGGTACTTCAGAATCCATCGCTACACACGTGGTTTTAAGAGAGGAAATGCCCCTATTCCCTCCCCCCTCAGGGTTATTAAGGGGCAACATATTTCGAATTTCCTCTATTGGTCAATGCTAACTTGACAAGCATATCAAGTTTGAACGAAATTGATCAATAAATAAGAGAGAAATAGTAATTTTTGTATTCCCCATAAGAATAACATTGGACAACGTACTGCGTTTACCGAAAAATTTAAATTTAAATTTTCTCTGCAACCAGTAATCGTAGAATAGTAATTCAAAATACCAAATTATTTAGATTTTTGAGCTCTTTTTAATGGTGAATAGTAATATTTTTTATATTTATGTTATTTTTATGAAATTCCAAAAAACTGAATCCTTGATATTTTAAGTCTTGTAATTTCTGAATCCAAATTTTTACAGAAATGCAGGTGGTGTTATTTTGTTGGAAAACTAAAGTTCTACAAAGGACTAAGGTTTAATCAAAATCGCTAGAGCCGTTTTTAAGAAATCTTGTTTTTTCATGTTTTTTGGATAATTACCCTTAAAAATCAAAAATTCGAAAAATGAAAAAACACCTGGAGATATTGTGGATTAGTACCTACATACCAAATTTCATAAAAATCGGATCATTGGTTAGGGCTCTAGCTCTGTACACATCCATCAGACAGACAGATAGACAGACAGATACACATACATCACTTAAAAATTACTTTTTTGGGTTCAGGGAGCACCAAAACGAATATTTCTACTAACATCTCAAATTCAAAAATGTTGACGAAAACAATACTATCTCCATATACTATGTATAAGGGGAGAAAGTAAAAAGGAAGCAATCATAGTTTTGGAGTATTAGTGATTAACCAAAGTTGAATCACTGGTGAACAAAATTTCCTAGTAAAATCCCTTCTACTCCTAAAGCTAGTTTTTTTTAGTTTTAAATGTGTACCTTTTGTACAGTAATAATATAGAAAGTTGTACTATTTTCTCTATTTTAGGTAGGGGTCTATGTGTAATTTATTATCAATCTCATCTATTTTCTTATCAAGCTTTTCTTTGTTTTCAAATGTTCTGTTCGATAATTTACTTTTGTACAGATCTTTTCATAAACATGTGTTTATTAAAATAAATGGGCAACTATGGGGATGGAGGACGCTAGTAATAAAACCTTGTTTTTGTCAAATCGCACCCTACTAAATAAAAGGTCAGGAAAAATGTTAAATTTGGTCAGTATAAGAAAAATACAAGAAATATGGTCTGGAAAATTATGTGGACACCATGATTGTATAACTATTATTAATATTGAGTGGCTATCTTATTAGACTTATTTCTTTTGAATATAGTTAATAGCTATATGCAGTTTTTACCATTTTTATACCTTACAACTGTAAAAGCTTTTACCTCTTTTTAAGACAAAAATGTCAAAACATTGTTTTTTAAGTCTATTTATTTAGGTAAAAAGTGAACACAAATGTGTTTTTAAATTTAAGCTCTTAGAGTGAGATATTTTTAAATTATTATTTAAACAAATGTATTTATGATACCAGGATGGTAAGTAAAGTTTACCAAACTGTAATATAACAAAAAATAATACATAAATTGGTTGACAATATTCCTGTACTTTGTGATGAACTGTTGAACTCATAATTGTCACAGTGTCTTCAGACAACAATGACTTTTGACATATGACAGTACATATGAACCAGACAAGTCGTGAAAAAATGTCATACTTTAAACACACTGCAGAACCATTATAAACATCATCTCCACCTACAAAACTATCCAGGGACCTTTTCTAAGGCGGTTCCTTGTGGTAGGTGACTTTTATGGGCATCTAAGAGAAAAAGTAATCAAGGGAGGTTACCCTCATTAACGTTCTCAAGTAGTTTCACCATTGGACAAAGCAATTTGTTATATTTTTATTTCAAAATTTATCACATTACATTGAACTGGTTGTTTCTGGGATCATTGTGACATTGAAGAGTTCCTGAATGGGGGAGAGGGGGAGGGGACTTTTCCTGCACCCCCTGCTCATCAAGTCATATCTGTGCTTTAGGGAATTTAATAGGAATATCCTTTTCTGTAAAAAGCAGCAGAAGTTTGATGGGCAAAAACTGTTAAACACACTAACGTCTTTTTGAAATACAAATTTTATTAGGTTGCAGCAAACCTGCATACTCAGGGAATTTCCAATGCATAATATATGTCTTAATACCACATAAAAATTGTTTTTTTGTACAAAATATGAAATTTTTTTTAACATCCATTAAAATTAACTAATATTTGTTTTAATATTATACTACATTTGGCAATTTTTCTACTTAAGACTTGCTCCCTTCAGAATAATTTATAGTCAATAAATAGTAATATACTATTACTATTTAATAGTAATATACTAATAGTAATATACTAATAGTAATATACTATTACTATTAAGTAATAAATAGTAATACTTACTTTATAAGAAAAAAATAAATGGAATTGCTTGGCCAAGGAGATACTGTACTCTCCAAGGAAAGAATAATATAATTACTACTTACATAATATAAAAACCAGAGCCTTGGTGTTCATTTTATCTGTGCGATTTGAGTCTGACAGATATTCAGCCTAAACAACAGTACGCTACTGATGGTTAAGGAAAGAACTGGCTGATACTTCCCCAGCTGGTAATTTGCAAGAAGCAAGGTTATTGGTGATGAACTCAGATAACCTTCACAAACTGCTGGCCTGCTGGCCTCGAGTCCCCGGCTCATGGGATTCACAGCACAGCTAATTTTCTGTGAAAACCAGTTTTCCTCCTTCTCAATAATAAACAACTTATCCTAGCCACAGGAATATTTTCTTCTGTGCTTGGAATTACCATATAATTTGTTTTGCAAATCTTTCTTATGTTATTTCAAAAATTATTGCGGTCTCTTGCCATCACTAATGAGAAAAACAAATAATATTCATGTTTAGTGATGGCAAATGTCCCCTCTAATTTCTTAAACATTATTATTGTATTTTACTTTGTCCATTTCTGTAAAATAAAAATTACAATAAAAATGATTCTGACCTAAACAACATAAACTCACCAAAAATTAATTTTGAACAAAGAATTTTTTTATGATTTATCTGTCTATGTATATTTCACAATATAGATATTTACAAATAACCTTCATTTAAATTCTATTCTTACTAGTAAAATTACCTTTTAGAGGAGCAAATAAAATAAGAACCATTGAAATATCATCGTTTTTGATAGTCAAATCTTGCCCTAGAAATAAAGTGTATTTTTTAAAAAGGGGGTTTTCTAAAATAAGTAAATACATTATTTCACTTATCACGTTTCCCTGTAGTATATACAGAAATAAGAACTGCTTTTATTAGAATTTGTTGGTATTTCTTTGCAAAAAAATTGAGTTATTTTACATTCGCTAACAAAATGAGCATTCGGTGCACAAACTAAGAAATCACTAATTATTACAAGTTTGGATTAAACTCAGTTTAACCTGTTCAAAATAAGATTCAAATAAGATATATTGTAGCCAATACGCAGTACGATTGTTCCAATAGGCAGAGTCATCTAAAGTTTATTAAGTAAGTATTATTATCTTAAATTTTGAGGCTCATTTTTGTCAGAATACCTAAAGTTATTAATTGAAATGTTTTCAAATAGATTTCCAGATACGATTATTGTATTGTGATGTAATTAATGTAGAGTTGTAATATTAAACCACAGATAAAGGGCCTACTCTTTAAAAAAGGAGTAGGTCCTTTATCTGTGATAAAACCCATTCTAAGATATAAGAAATAACAACTAAAGCATACAAGTCAAGTAATACTAGTATTACAAAGTAAAATAACATAAATTCTTCCAGCTGTTAATTTCAGCTATTAAAATTTTAATTTTTGTTTCAGCTGTTTATTGTTTTTGTTTTATTTTTTGTTAAAATTGGTAAGTAAAACAATTTCCTTATCTAAATCCTTTGAAAAAATTGTTAATATCAGTTTTAGTTTTTGACTATTAGGATCAAATATATACCCATGGTTTTTCTGTGTGCTAAACAAACTAAATTAGACAACAATTTGTCGCCTTATTCACAGCATATTATATTTTCCAAGATATAATAGAAAAAAACTCATTCAAGACTGTCACTGTCTTATTATTGTAAAAACCTTTTTTTCATAGCCTGGAGGACTTTTTATCCACCCTGATAGACTTAAACCTTCTTTTACACCCAACCAAACACCCTACTAGACAACGTTATTATTCTATCATTGCAGATAAGTACAAGCAAAAGTATCAAAATGGCATTTAATAATTGTTATTACAGTAGACCCTCTCTTAACCGACCCTCACGGGACTGAGCCCAAGTCGGATAACCTAAAAGGTTTGTTAAAACGGGCAACTACGTATACATGTAACATACTGTAGAAATAAATGTATAATTAATATTATATGAATAAAAAACTCAACTGCACATATTACCTAAACCTTACTTTTGCATTTTTTTCCTTATGAAATAAATTATAAAACCGCCATTATTCTGTCATTACATGGGACAGTATACAATACTGTACTGTGATCTGGTAGGCTGCACACACGCGCGACGCACAAGCGAAAAAGCTCTGAACTGTACTCGACGCAGAGTAGCGAAAAACTGATGTTAACTGACATTCCACACTATTGTGAGTTTCCCATGTGATTCATAACAAAACATTACCTGAACAAGAATGTTTCTATTTTAGTAAAGTGATAAGGATGGGATCGGAAGTCTTTCGATTCCTAGAAAAGGTCGGTTAAACCGACCCGTTTT
The DNA here is from genome assembly GCA_963675035.1 of Allygus modestus. NCBI lineage: Eukaryota > Metazoa > Arthropoda > Insecta > Hemiptera > Cicadellidae > Allygus > Allygus modestus. The sequence continues at coordinate 96,050,368 of OY776111.1, read as the reverse complement.
AAAATTCAGGACTGAAAGACTTAATGTTAATGGGTACAATCTAAGTACATATTATGGGCGCAAACAAAATTAGGGGAGGGGGAGTTATGATTTTGTCTCAACAAGGAATTAAATTTAAAGAAATAATATTGCCTAAAATTAATGATCCTTTATGTGAAACAGTATTTGAATGTTGTTTGGTGGAATATTACCAATATATTGCCAGTAAAAAAATCTAAACTAATTTTAATCAGTTTTTATAGAAATCCTATTTCAAAAAATGAACAACAATTTATAGATAAAATTAATATTTTATTAGAGGTATTAAATCCGATATATGAAAATATTGTGTTCATGGGTGATGTATTGATATGTTAGATAACAATAATTTAAACAGAAATAGGCTTAATACTTTTGTCACTGCAAATGGTCTCTGCTCTATTGTAAACTTTTAAACCAGAATTACCAAAACATCTGAAAGCACAATTGACAAAATTTTTTACTAATTTGGATGAACAAAATTATAAAGTGGTTGGTATAAATACTCAACTTTCTGACCATGATGGGCAGCTTCTAATAATATTCAGTCAAAATCTAGATAAGCTAACTTCAACTTACTTTGAATACTCTAGAAAATTCACTGATGCTAACATTAGTACTTTTATAGATGCATTGAAACATGAGACATGGATATACATGGCTCCGGTGGAATGTAAATATGATCTTGTTCATGAAACATTGATGTTTTATTTTAATTTATATTTTCCAAAACAACTCACAAGGCGCCATGCTGGTAAAAAATGGTTTCCTATTGAATTGAAAGACGAAAAGCAAAGAATTGTTGATTTCAGTTTATTGGCCAGAGAAACAAAAAGTAAAACAATGCGTAAACAAGTAAGAGAATTGAGTAAGAATTTTAATATGAAATTAACTGCCTTAAAAAAACAACATTATAGATCTAAAATAAACCAATCAACGAATGTAAACAAAACTTCATGGAGTATCATTAATTCTGAACCTGGAAAAACAAAATTGAAAACAAAAAACCTCAATTTAAATGTTAACAACTGTTTGCTCTCAGACCAGTATACAATTTGTAATGTCTTAAACAATTATTTTGCTGATTTAGTTGATAACAGTATTATTCCTAATTTAGACTTGCCAGTAAAAAGTAATCGTGTAACATCAGAGAACAAAACCTCTCATTATACTTTTAAACCAGAGCCTGTTGACGAGAAGGAAGTGAGCAAATTGATTAGTAATCTTCAAAATTCTCATAGTACTGGTTATGATGAGATTCCTGTGGCACTTCTAAAACATCCAATTCTGTTTTATGTAAACCATTAAATATATATCAAAATATATTCACATTATGATATATACTACATACATAATAAATAATAATATAAATAAATAATTTATAAATAATATAAATTTTAATCATTCTCCATAACAATAACATCGAGGTTGAGTAAGCAGATTTGCTGCAACAAGGAAAACAAAAATGGATTTTCATGCAAATATCAGTATAACTCAACTAGGTGAAGCCACATACCAAGTTTCATAATTATACATTCATAAATAAATAAGCTATATATACCATTTTGCTTATTCTCCATAAGAATAACTTGGGAATGGGTACACAGGTTTGCTGCAACAAGGAACACAAAATTGGGTTTTTATGCAAATATCAATATAACTCAACAAGGTGAAGCATACCACATTCCAAGTTTTAGCGAATTTCCCCTATAGGGAAGAAAAATATAATTTTAGGTTCTCGCTGGTAAGAAAATTCATTGTTTCAACCACGCCCTTTGGTGATTCAACACACATGTTATAAAATCATATATACTACTGTTTAATATTTTTAAGTTATGATCGAAAATAAGTCCCTTACGACTTATTTTAAATCAGTTACAGATAACTTGTTCAGAGTCTCCAGAGTAATAATAATTTCAAAATTCGCTAACGTTTGTTTGATGTAAAGCTTGAGCTACTTCTACTACTGACCCAGTAGTACGTTGAAAGCCGGATTTGGTGCTGTATTTTATTGGTAGCGCTACATTTTAATTGAGCTAGGAACATGATATTTTGCATGAATATAGCTTGTAACTAGCAAACATCAGACAAATGTCCAAAACTTACAATTTTTAATTATTAATCGTTAAAAATTGATTAAAAATATAACATTTACATCACACATTATTTAGATATTTCAATCTTTTTCCGTAATGTCGGTAATGTAGTATGTGAGTTATACATTCTCATTATTTATTTATCGGAGTGTTGTTGAAATTAGTTATTGTGTTATTAAAACAATTTATTTTTAGATTTTGATATTTTTATGTTTTTCACAGCCGCACAAATATAAATATAATAATTATCCTGTATATCGCTGAAATAAATCAAAAGAGTATTGAATAAAATGTTTTTCCAGTATATGTTTTTTGCATATTACATTACTGTTGCATATTTATATCAATCGGCCTTACCACGTCAGACTATTGACGTAGTATCTTGAAGGTAGTTGTTTGGAGTGTGATTGCGTTTGAAATTTGTTTTATATATTTAGAAATGGCTTTTGCTTGCGTTGCTGTCGGATCTTTCCACCAGGAGGATTCACGGTTTCCTCCGTATTGCAATAACGCGCAATGCGTAGCCAATGTTGCTCCTGCCTTGGCTTGGAAGTTCGTTGGGGGGACTTTTCTTGTACTGCCATCGACACCATACTTATTACTGGCGACCGTCTGTATACAAAATCTCGCCATAAGAACTTGGTGGATGATAGGTTTCTCTTCCCTGAGGACCTATCTAGATAAGTCATCTTTTCCAACCATATATACCATCATTGAGGAAATTGCTTTTGTTTTCAATGGACTGTACCCTACAAACAGAAATAATCTCAATGATGCTGTTAATAATTTGTCCAGGGTCTTAGAAGCTATTATGCCAGAAGATTTTGAAAATGGCGGCTTCCTCTTTACCGGCCAACTTGTAACTGTCGTTACCCTTTACCATCTCTCGTGTCCAACGGAGAAAATATCTTGAAACCTAAACCAACAATACTCAATGAGACAAAAAAAGTCCAGGAAGACCTACAAATATTAAATGTGGGCGCCCTAAGACCCTTACCACTACACGGGAAGAGCAAATGAGACAGGCAAAAAAGAGGTACGCTGTTTCTCATCCTGAGAAGCACAGGGAGGATGCTAAGCGGAACAGTCAGCAGCACCCCGACGTCCACAGGGCGGCTATTGAACGATATACCGAGCAGCACCCTGAAGTTTACAGGGCTGCTGTTGAGCGATACACTCAACAGCACCCTGGAGTCAACAGGGCTGCTGTTCAACGGTACACTCAACAGCACAGAGTGGTCGGGTGTGACTAACTCCCACAACTCTGTGTGGGGGTGTAAGGACACAAATACTAGAGGTAAGACACTTCTAGATTACATTGCATCCAGTGGGTTGTTGATTGCCAATGTTGGTTCTGAACCAACTTTTCAGAGTCGCAACCCAACGACCAACTTGGTCAGTCGGTCATAGATCTCACACTGGTCTCTAAGGGGCTGCAGGAGAGGATAATGGGTTGGCAGGTATCCCTGGAGCCTTCTCTGTCTGATCATAGGCACATCCTCTTCAAAGTAGGTGACTTTTCTCCTGAAATCCTCTCACTCAGGAATCCGAGGAGGGCAGATTGGGCCTCCTTCAATGACAAACTGAGGGTAAGATTGGATCCTCAGACCTCTCGGATCAGGGATACTGCTGAGCTTGATCGAGCCGCGGTTTTCCTTGGCGGGGCAATCGTCTCCTCCTTTGAGGAGTGCTGTCCGCTGTCGCGGTTGAGGCGCTGCAAGGAGTCGAGTTGGTGGAACTCTGAGCTCGCCAGCCTGTGGAGAAGGGTAAGAGCTCTTTTCAGGAGGGCAAAATCCCGGAACAACTGGGACCGGGATCGATATCACGAGATGCTGACCAAATACAATCTCGCCGTGAGGAGGGCTAAAAGACGTTCCTGGAACTGTTTTTTCAACACTGTGGAGAGCATGAGAGAGACCTCTAGGCTCTACAAATTAATGGTAAGGGATAGATCCTCTGAGTTGGGCTCTCTTGAGGGGCCTGATGGGGTGATGGTCCATTATCCACAGGAGGTAATAAGGCTCATGGCCAGCGTGCACTTTCCTGGTAGCTATTTGCTTCAGCAACTTGAAATCGGAGAGGTCTCTCGGGCGGCTGGCCGGGCCTGCGCAACGCGTTGGGCTACGGCAGGTCGGGTTGTGACCCTCAGCAAAATCAGGTGGGCTGTCAACTCTCTCAGTCCCTGTAAGGCGCCGGGTCCGGGATGATGTCAGGCCGGTGTGTCTTCAACAGGGTATTGAAATACTGCTCCCAGTTCTCTGTGGGTTGTTCAGAGCAAGTCTGGCTCTCGGACACATTCCCTCTCCCTGGTGCTCCTCGAGAATTGTTTTTATTCCTAACCCCGGTAAGGATAGGTATACTGACCCCAAGTCCTTCCGACCCATCTCCCTGACGTCTTTCCTGTTGAAGGCACTGGAGAAATTAGTGTTAAGGCACGCTTGGGACACAGCCTTGTGGATATCGCCTATTCATTTCAACCAGCATGCCTACATTCAAGGTAGGTCATGTGACCCCTTGCATCACCTTGTGGGCAGGATAGAGAAGGCCATAGGCTGTAAGTAGGTCACAGTGGGTGTTTTTCTTGACATCCAGGGGGCCTTTGACAACACTGCAACAGAGGCAGTTTTGCGTGCCGTCAGGGCGCGGGGCCTGGGTGAGGTGATCTGTAGGTGGATTGAGGCTCTCCTTCGAGGTAGGAGGGCTAAGCTTTCGCTTCACGGTGAGACGGTCGAGGTAAGGACGACCAGAGGCTGTCCTCAGGGGGGAGTCCTGCCTCCCCTCTTGTGGAACTTGGTTGTTGATGATCTCATCCAGAGTCTCAATGACAGCGGCGTTTTTGCCCAAGGGTACGCTGATGACATCGCTATCCTGGTGATAGGTAAGTTCAATAACATGGTCACAGACCTCATAAAATCTGCTCTGACGGTGGTGGGTCGCTGGTGTGGAGATGTTGGCCTCCCCTTAACCCTTCATAGGTTGTTGTGGTTCCCTTCACAAGGAGAAGGAACATTGCGGGGATTGGGCCGCTTAGGTTGCAGGGGTCCACCATTGTTCCTCAGGACCAGGTAAAGTATCTAGGGCTCATTCTGGACAGGACTCTTCAATGGGGGCCGCAGTTGCAAAGTGTCATTGATCGAGGCAAGTGGTCCCTATTTGCCTGCAGGCGGATGGTAGGATCTACCTGGGGGTTCAAGCCCAAACTAATGCATTGGCTTTATGTTGCAGTAGTAAGACCGGCGATGACGTTCGGTTCCATCGTTTGGTGGACGAAGCTGGAAGCTGGTGTGACAATGCGGAGGCTTGCGGGCGTTCAAAGGCTCGCAGGCCTACTCGTCACTGGAGCTCTCAGCAGCAGCCCTGGTGCCACTTTGGAGTGTCTCCTTGATCTTTTGCCCATAGACATTCTTATCAAGATGGTGGCTAGAATGGGCGCGTACCGTCTCCAGTGTGAGAATCTCTGGGTGTTGCCAGGCGAACCACTTGGCCACACAAAGATCATTCAGGTGGTTCAGAGTGAGGTCTTGGACATGCCCTCTGATCATCTTCCCGCAACTTTTTCCTTCAGCAGGTCGTTTTGTGTGTGCATTCCCAGCAGGGATGACTGGAGCGAAGGTGTTTGTCCGCTCCCTCCTGGTGACCGAGTGTGGTTCACGGATGGTTCCAAGTCCAGGAGCGGGTCGGGTGCTGGCATCCACGGGGTGCAGGATGGTGTCAGTCTCGGGGTGCCAGTGGGTTCTCCCGTGTGTTCCAGACGGAGATTACCGTCATCATGGAGTGTGCGGGGGAGATTATGAGGAGGGGACAAGAGGGCCTCTCCATCAGCATCTTTTCTGATAGCCAGGCTGCTCTGAGGGCGCTGGACTCATGTGAGTTCAGGTCTAGGGTTGTGTGGGATTGCTACAAAACAGTGTCTTGTGCTGATAGACGCAACATGTTCACTCTTTGTTGGGTGCCTGGCCACTCGGGGATTGTGGGTAATGAGTTGGCGGACAGGTTGGCTAACGCGGCTGCCTCCCTGGCTCCCATGGCCCCCCCTTTTTGTGGGATTTCTCGTTCTTGTGCTTCGCAGGTGATCGGCACTTGGGCTCGGGACTGTCACAGAAGGAGATGGGTAAAGCTCCCTCTCCACAGGGTTAGCAAGCTCAACCTCCAGGGACCATTACAGCGGGTTACAAGGAAGCTCCTGGGTCTCAGCAGGCTGGGCATTAAGCGAATCACAGGTATGATTACGGGCCATGGCCACCTAAGGAAACATCTCTCTCGGATGGGCGTCTTCAATGGTGACCCTGCATGCAGGAAATGTGGGCAGTACGAGGAGATTGCAGACCATCTGCTCTTTGATTGTGATGAGCTTAGGGAGGTAAGGGCTTCAACTCTGGGATCTATGGTCAAGGGTGGATACCTGCCTCCTGAGGAGCTCGTCAATAGGATGATGCAGTTCATCAGGCTCTTGAACCTGGAGGAGTACTGAAACCTTCTCATTTCTTTTTCGGGGGTGCGCAATAAGCCCAGTGTGGCTGATGTGCCTTGGGACCTGTGTCCGCCCTTTCTGATGATGATGTTTGTGGGGCTACCCCCCACATCCCTACAAGACATTAGGCCAGACCGATTAGGGGGCAAGGTCGCAGCCGGGATGCGCGCGCATCGGACCCTAGGTGAGTCAAGGTCAGGTGCGGCACGCAAAGTCGTTGGCGGAAAGGAGACAGAGGCACATCGGACCGCAGTTCATCTTCAACCCTGGTAAATTTCAGGTACCGTACCCATGTTTCACTAAACGATAAAATTTGGGGGTAAGTCTGGGGGGAATTGAACCGAATCATGTAATTCAATCAATATTAAATTAATCCATCTACATTTATTTGGCACTGTTGATTAACTCATTTAAATTTAATGTTTGGTTAGAACATGTAACTTGCAGAAATAAATTTTGGGGCAGAGTCTTAGTTAGGGAAATGAGTTCAACTGTAATTAAATATTAAAACATCAAAGATGGCAAGGTGTTGGGGATTGTAGCTGTAGCGTTTATGAGGAAGTTTGGGCCCAGGAATAGGTAAAGGGCGCGGGTCGTGTCGGGTAACTGGCCGACCGCCGCAGTTGGTAGCAGACGCGTGTAGTAACGAACACGCATTAATCAACGGAAACGTTGCAGTTACATCCCATCATAGCCTTCCAGTTTTTGTTCGAAAATATAATTAAATCTTTAAAATTAAGCTAACCGAGTTGCAAGCAAACATGCACGAAACGGGTTTGCCCACCAGCTTCAGGATGTCGCTCAGACCACATGTGTGCACTGCAATCATGATTGCACAGATCTCAATATGAACGCCTTTTAGTCTTAAATCAGTGATTACGAAGCTTACTTGGACGAATCAATAATTATTTCTAAGTTTGTAAAATTCTGAAATCTTACATTTTTTAGCCTAAGCATAATTTATTTTTTCCTCAGAAAGCTAACTCCGATTAATTAAATATGACCAGTTTATTTATTTTTTCCAACCCTAATTCATAAAGGAATATTTGTGTTTGAATAATGTATTACATTTAATAAATAACACTTTTCGATCTGTTTACGATTTTAGGTTACAAAAATCACCGCCTTCAAATTCAGTGATACTAATGTTGAGTCAGCAGTGGCGAGCGGGAAGCATTGCTTCTATTTCAGGCAGTAATTTGTTCGAACTGGTTTTTTGCATTTCAAATCAGCAACCAATTTCAATATTTTAATTGAGTTGGTCGTTTTACACTCCAAAAAATGTTACCACCGATAAAAAAGTAGATATAAGCCTGCAGTGGTTGCAACCTAGTGTGTGATTACGTACAGTTATGCAATATTGGTACTGTAACAAGAACTTCCTACACACAAAGACTTAATAACTGGAGGTTCAGTCCACTCCCTCAGCAGTTGACAATACCTTATTAATGATTGTGGTAGGCTTATTTGTATTACAGAGCTGGCTACTGTATATTCATTTTACATTTATCAATTTAAAGCTCTGACATGGGAGATAACAACAAACATTTATAAAATAGTGTTGACGACCAAGTTTCAAATTCAATAGCAATACCAATCCTTTTTGTCAATGTTTAGAAAGTAGACAGGATATCTTAGTCAAGAATATGCCCTTTTGGTTCGTAGTAAAAATATATTCACAAAACTAATTCAGAGTATTTATTTGTGTTTAGGTTCAAAGCATTTCTTTACAAGCCCGTTTGTGGATTTATTAGTTTGAATTTAATCAAAGATTTACTCAGCTCCTTTTCATTACAATAGAATCTACGTTTGTTAGATATAATTCAACTTACTACTGAAGTATTACATTTAATTAGTGTAAGTATACCAATTACTTATAATATTTTTTATTTAAGATGAACTAAGTTATTTACAAGAAGGAAGCAGGACTTTGTTATCTCTGACAGATAGCAAGGTCACTGACCTCCTGTCATTTTAAAATATAAGGAAACCAGTATAAATGTAATTAACCTTATGCAGTCCCACAACTGACTGAAAATGGTTGATGAAATTTTAAATTTCCCAACTTCACCCCTTGTGGTAAGCAATAATTTAAGCATATTTTCCTTTTACATGCATTATAGTTATTGAATTTTGCAACAACAGTGGATTAATTGTGCAACTTCTTATTCCAGTAGTTACATATTTTTACCCAGTTTTCATTTCATTCAGTTACATCTGGGAAGTGTGTTAGTCTATAATTATTGTTGTATTATTTTATTATTTGGAACTGCAATTCATTTAAGCCAGTAATTTATTCTTTTCCTAGTTTTAAGTACAGTACAATGGAGCTGAGGTACCAAAACAAAAAAAACAACAGCTAAATTAAGGGTGAATACACTGTATGATATGACTTAGCACTTGAGCATAAATATACATTTAATACACAACATATTTTAGTAATGCTCAAGCAATTCACCCCCCCCCCCCCCACCATTATCTAGCATATACCTGCATGAGTAGATGTTATCATAGAAAAATAAAGGATGTTATAAAACACAAAAATGTAAAAAAAGAAACAAAACCTGGTTCCTCAGTTCAGCTAGTATTGCTTCCAATTACACTCTTGATAATAATCACTGATTATTAATCGACAGTTAGTAAATTTAGTACTTTTTCAGTTTATGGTAAATAAAGTAAATGACCTGCATAGATAGTTTTAGTTAATCCGCTCCATTAACAGATATATTTTGTTGCGCGTTTGGCTTAGTTCCTTTTCTATGTAATAAACTTTAATTGATGACAATTGCAGTATAAAATTAAATAATTTGATTGTATAATTTAATATTCCACACCTAGAATACTTTTCATTGCAACATGGGCTTACACGCGAACCCCCCCCCCCCCATAGAACAGGACATTCCCCCGTAAATTAGGACAACCCCACCCCTTAGATCAGGACCCCCCTCACCAGGATAGTCCCCCTGCCAAACAGTTCACCCCCCCAACCTCTATCCCCCATCAATGTTTTTAGATTAAAGTTGAAATTAATTTAATGGATGATTCCCAGTTCATCAGGTATCACAAGTTTTTGCAAGAAACAATGCAGGAGGAACCCCTTTTAAGAGTGAAAGAATCCTTTTGTATTTCCGGGGCAACAATAGCCGATTTTAAGAAGGCCTTGAAAGCATCTCATACATCCATACCCAACGACTCAATTATTCTCATTTGCCTGGGTACGAACGATGTAACAAGAAATACACCGTTTGGGAATATCAGAGACCAGTTTTTGTCATTGCTCAGATTAATTAAAAGGCGCCATGCACCTAAACTCCTGTTAATCCTGACTTTACCTCCTTTTTTACGCTTTGTTGACGATGATTGTGCACTCAGGCGAGTTGATGACTTCAACAGATTTTTAACAACAATACAATCGCACTCCACACAAATCCTACAACTGCCTATCACGATCCACAATGCTGATCAGTTTTTACTTTCTCCCCCTTATACGTAGTATATGGAGAAAGTATTGTTTTCGTCAGAATTTTCGAATTTGAGTTGTTAGTGGAAATATTCGTTTTGGTGCTCCCTGAACCCAAAAAAGTGGTTTTTACGTGATGTCTGTCTGTGTGTGTGTGTGTGTGTCCGTGTGTGTGTGTGTGTGTGTATGTGTGTGTGTGTGTGTGTGTGTGTGTGTGTGTGTCTGTGTGGATGTTTACAGAGCTAGAGCCCTAACCAATGGGCCGATTTTGATGAAATTTGGTATGTAGGTACTAATCCACGATATCTCCAGGCGTTTTTTTCATTTTTTGAATTTTTGATTTTTAAGGGTAATTATCCCCCAAAAACCGCCAAAAAACATGAAAAATCCAAATTTCTCAAAAACGGCTCTAACGATTTTGATTAAACTTTCGTGGTTTGTAGAACTTTAGGTTTCCAACAAAATGACACCACCCGCATTTCTGGAAAAATTCGGGTTCAGAAATTACAGGACTTAAAACATCAAAAATTCAGTTTTTTGGATTTTTCATAAAAAATCATAAATGTTAAAAAAGATTGCTATTCACCGTTAAAAAGAGCTCAAAAAACTAAATAAATTAGTATTTTAAATTACTATTCTACGATTGCTAGTTGCGGAGAAAATTGAAATTTCCATTTAGCGGTAAACACAGTACGTTGTCCAATGTTATTCTTATGGGGAATACAAAAATAACTATTTCTCTCTTATTTACTGATCAATTTAATTAAAATTTGATATGCAGGTCAAGTTAGCATTGACCAACAGATGATGTTCGAAATGTGTTGCTATTTAACCCTGGCGGGGGGCAAGGGGGCATTTCCCCTCTCAAAACTACTGTGTGTAGCAACGGACTCTATAGTGCCTCCAAAAAAACAATTTGGATGGATATTTCTGAAAACAACTATTTTAGACAATTTTCTGTACATTTATCTATACTTCATATTCTATATTTAGTAAATAACAAATATTTTTGTCATTAAAGTTTGGCTAAAAGGGAGAAAGTATGTGTCAGTTTCCTGATACCATTTATTTTAGTCAAAGTATTATCCTTCCGGACGAAAGGATGGAATTCATTTGAATGCCAATGCTTTCTCGCACCTTACTGCAATTTTAGAGGAGCAGTTAAACGACAGAATTTAAGATAAAGTAACTACCAGCACTACTTCAGCACTTACATAATTTCCCCCCTCTAAGCAAAGTATTATAAAGTAACCAAATGTCCGTCTCAACACGTTCAATAATTCATTTTGGCGTTAACCCCTGGCCTTTGCCGGAGACCACAAGCATCGAAGCATTTCATTAGCATTATACTTTTATGGCATTACTAAGTAGTAACAATTTATTTTGAGCTAACTATTTAATTTTAAACATGTTAAGTGACATGATTAGTGAAAGGCATTTATAGTGAATATATCCATTGTATTAAACGAAATGGAATCATGCCACCTCAATTACCACATCTCAAATCCTACCACAGTCCAGAACCAAAATAGGGAATTTGTCAACTCATTAGTTGGGTTAGTCAACCCTAACTTAGATTTAGGGTGTGTAATTATACAACTTGTCTCTTGAGTTACACTGTCAATAATTCAATTAGATTGTTGATTGTTTTGGTTGTCATTTAGCTTTGGAATCGCGAAATTAAACTTGGCTCGAGTGGAATGGTATTGCATTTCTCTCGTCGATTTAGATGAAACAGAAAATCCGTATTTAAAAAAAAATTAAAAATTAAGTGTAACAGTAAAATACAGTCTTTGGTTTAATAGAAACTTCTGAGCACTGTACCTTCATACCTTGCCTCCCCCCACCTGTTATTTGTTAAAACTATAGTTCAGCAGTAAAAAAATAAAAAATAAACAAATACAAAAAAAACAAAAAAGTAAACAGTAATACCAATGTAAGACGGGAACATAGCCCCCCTTGTCGGCCCATTAGCTTCTGGCAGCCGTGAGTGTGGGATGATACGTAAGACTATCATAACAGGCCCACAGTGTTGAGTGTATGACTGGAAGCACCCCCCCAGCAAAAAAAAAAAAAAGCATAGCACTTAACAGCTGCGATGTATCGACGGGGAAAATGGTAACAGAGAGCAATGAGATGACTGTCGCTGAGAAAATCAATCAATCCTTTTTTATCTTCCTTCTCAAGAAAGTACTCTAGTAATTATAAATTTTAAAAAATGTTAACATCTTGGCAATACCATCTGCTCGGACCCCCCCCCCCTCAATTAGTTGGAAGTTATAACCTCACATTTTTAACCGTAATTCAGGTTGTCTATGCATTTTATGAAACACAACCACGGTTGACGGTATTCTGTTTACTGTCGCTTCCCTGTGTGAGTGGTTGATGTGTTTCATTCAGTGTTGACATTCATTCATTCATTCATTTCATTCATTTGTGTTGACAAAACACAGTCAACTCTGTTGGAAGTTAAATACAACTACTCCAGTAAATATTATATTAGCATATGACAATGCTAATCATATGTTTATATTTACTATGAAAGGTTTTAAGTTTAAAATAAAAAATGGCTTCATTGTTTTTATCTTGATTATGTTTTGTATTAATAAAAAAATAGAACCACTGCACTGCTTTTAATAATTTCTTTAGGTTGATGTGCCCAGATAATGTAATTTCTATTTTTTTTGTGATATTGTTTTTTTGTTTGATGTCTAATTAAAATGACAACGTTAACAAATCTTCCCCAACTAACTGATTCAAATTTTTCAAACTGGAAATTCAGATTGGAATGTATTCTTGATGAAAAAGGTGTCAAAGAAGTCACACAAAAGGAATACACCACTGAAGATTTAGATAAACTTCCAGAAAAACAGAAGAAAGAAACTTTGGCACAAGATGCAAAAGCTAGATCAATAATTGTACAATGTATCACGGATCGACATTTGGAGTACATAAAAGATGCCAAGACTGCATATGAGATGTTAAAAGCACTTAGGAACGTCTTTGAACGTAAGAGCACCTTATCAAGATTGTATATAAGAAGACAGCTCTTAACGCTCCAATGTGATGCAAATACAAATCTGCAGGACCATTTCATGAAGTTCGATGCACTGATTAGAGACCTCGAATCTACTGGTACAAATCTGGATGAAGATGACAAGGTATGTCATTTACTGTTGACTATTCCTAAGAAATATGATACAGTAATTACAGTCTTAGAAACGACTACCTCCACACTAACACTTGATTTTGTAAGAAGTAAATTGCTTGATGTTGAATTAAAACTAAATAATTCTCAAAACTATTCTAAACCACAGGTAGAATGTTCTTTCAGTATCAACTCGGGGAAAAGTAATGCAAACAAATGTTTTAAGTGTGGTAGCTTTGATCATTACCAAAATAAGTGTCCAAAAGGTTATCACAAAACTGAGGGGTCTAATAATCAACAAAATAGATATCAAAATCATTCTGGGGGGAGATCAAGAGGTAATTTTCGTGGTAAAAGGTGGAATAATCGCAGTAATCACAATGCTAATGTAGCTGAGCAAGACTCGGACGCTAGTATTTCATTCACAAATTTTACTGCTTATTCAACTACAATTGAAAATGTTCAAGAAGAAGGTAAAGTTAATTTTATTGTTGATTCTGGAGCAACTAATAATCTGGTTTGTTCCTCAATGGAGAAATATATGAGAGATGTCGCGGATATCATACCAATACAGTTAAAAGTAGCTAATGGACAAACTATGGAAGCCAAAAGACAGGGAAAACTGGTTGTGTATTGTAATCAAGGGATTAACAAAGTACCAAAACAAATCAGTATTGAAGCACTAATTGTAGATGGATTACCATTTAATTTGTTCTCTGTTCAAAAAATCAATAAAGCAGGTTTCAGTGTAACATTTGATCATGGTTGTGCTCAAGTAACAAAGAGAAACAACCTACTTTTCAAGTGCAATCTTGAAAATAATCTTTTTGTCGCAAGATTTAGCTTAGGGAAATCAAAAGCGAGCACTGGCTTATCGTTGTCTTCTGATGAAGATCTATGGCATCTACGTCTTGGTCACCTTAATAGAAGAGGGTTACAATTACTTTGTCTGCCATATTCAAAGACTCCTTGTGACTCCTGCAAGAAAGGTAAAGCAACCAGAAATGTTTTTAAAAACGCACAGGGACCTCGTTCAACACGTATCGGGGAACTTGTTCACACTGATGTCTGGGGACCTGTAGATGTTCCAACTCTAAACGGTGAGCGATATTATGTAACAATTACAGATGATTTTTCTCATTTTTCACATGTATATATTCTTAAACATAAGTCTGAAGCTGAAAATAAACTGATTCAATATGTAGAGCAACTGAAATCACAGAACATTAGAGTAGCTAGATTAAGATCAGATAAAGGAGGAGAGTTCACATCAAATAACTTTAAATCTTTTTGTGCAAACAATGGTATTCAGTTAGAGTATACTGCTAGTTATACGCCTCAACAAAATGGTGTCGCTGAAAGGCTGAACAGAACAATCCTTGATAAAGTAAGATCTATGTTTGTGGATACTAACTTGCCCAAATATCTGTGGGGAGAAGCAGTCTGTTGTGCGATATATCAGTTAAACAGATCACCAACACGTGCTCTTAATGGGAGAGTACCTGCCCATATTTACTTTGGTAAATCAAATGGAACTTTAGACAAATTGAGAGTTTTTGGATCTAAAGTTTGGGTATACAATCTTCCAAAGAAAGGTAAGCTTGAACCAAGAGCAACAGAAATGCGGATGGTTGGGTATGGTGGTCCTGGTTACCGTTTATGGAATCCAGTAAACAACAAAATTGTAGTGTCTCGTGATGTCAAATTTAACGAAAATGATTACAGACACCAAACTGTTTCAAAAGTAACAGAATCAAAAGTTGTCCCACAGCTTAGTAATGAAAATGAAGAACCAGACAGTTCTGATGAAATTCAAGAACAAACTCAATTACATGGAAATCAATATGATGAACCCCATGAGGAGCAGAATCATCAAAGGAGTAAAAGGAAAACAACGTTTCCAAAAAAGTATGAGGATTACGATATCTATAGTGCTTATTATTGTTTAATCTCAACCGAAAATGATCCTTCAACTTATAAAGAAGCTATAGAATCTGGTAGTGAGTGGCAAAAAGCTATTCAAAATGAACTGGATAGTCATAACAAATTTCAAACTTGGTCAGTAGCAGATTTACCTGAAGGAAAAGTTGCAACAGACACTAAATGGGTTTTCAGGACCAAGCAGGATAATGTTAAAAAAGCCAGATTAGTAGCAAAAGGATTTCAAGAACAGTGTAGTTCTAATGTCTATGCTCCTGTTGCTAAAATGACTACTGTTCGAATGACAATTTCTCATGCACTTCAGAATGATTGGGAACTTAGACATTTAGATGTTCCCACTGCTTTCTTAAATGGTAGATTGGAAGAGGATGTTTTCATTAAAATACCTCAGGGAGTAACCGCGCCAAAAGGAAAAGTTTTAAAGCTCAATAGAGCTTTGTACGGACTAAAGGAATCGCCTCGTTGCTGGAACAATTGTTTCAATGAATTCATTCAAAAGAACGGATTGAAACGCTCAATGCATGATGTGTGTTTATACATAGGAGAAGATGTCTGGTTAACACTATTCGTTGATGATTGTCTTTTAACAGGAAAACAAGAGAAAATTGAAGAGTTGGCGAGTAAATTAAAAAGTGAATTTAATGTAAAAGATTTAGGCCGTATAGGAACATTCCTCGGAACTGAAGTATCAAGAAGTGGTGACACATTATCTCTAAGCCAAACTAAAATGATTGACAAAGTACTAAAGAAGTTCAATATGATTGATTGTAAAGGAAAAGAAACTCCAATGGAAGTAAACTTTCAAGTTAATCTCGATGAAGATATTATAACCAATGTTCCATATCGTGAGCTAATTGGAAGTCTAAACTACTTAGCAATGATTTCAAGACCTGACATTTCATTTGCAACATCGTTTCTTGGAAGATTTCTCGACAGACCAACACAGACTACATGGAAAGCTGCAAAAAGGATTTTGCAATACATAAGTAATACCAAACATTTAACACTGAAATTCAAGAAAAGTCAAAACGAAGAATGTGTTGAGGGTTATGCTGATGCAGATTGGGGAAATGATATTTCTAACAGAAAAAGCATAACTGGCATTGCAATTTATCATTTTGGTAATCTAGTGTCCTGGACTTCAAAGAAACAACAAGTTGTTGCTTTGTCGACTGCCGAAGCTGAATATTTGGCTGCAGCACACTGTGCAACCGAAATTATGTTTGTCAGCGGATTGGCTAATGACTTTAAACAAGCAGAAACAACTCCAGTCTTAAATGTCGACAACCAGAGTGCAATTGCAATGATGAAAAACTATGAGAACACCAAGAGATCCAAACATATTGACATTAAAGCTCATTTCATCAAAGATATTGTCGCTAAGGGCATTGTGAAAGTTCTATATGTATCTTCAGATAAGAACGTAGCAGACATTTTTACCAAGTCGTTGTGTAAAGAGAAGTTTGTTAAATTCTCAAGAGCCTTAAGTTTGTTGTAATTTTGTGATGAGCAATTTTAAGTTTTATTATTCAATAACGGACTTAAAATTGAACGGGGGTGTTGGAAGTTAAATACAACTACTCCAGTAAATATTATATTAGCATATGACAATGCTAATCATATGTTTATATTTACTATGAAAGGTTTTAAGTTTAAAATAAAAAATGGCTTCATTGTTTTTATCTTGATTATGTTTTGTATTAATAAAAAAATAGAACCACTGCACTGCTTTTAATAATTTCTTTAAACTCCCCCCAACCAAAACTTGTTTAGGTTCCAACCCCCCTGGGCACCCCCAGCAAGTTCAATTGAAAAATACCGATTTATGATCTCGAGAATCTGCTCAACACAGTAGCGTGGGTGAACACGCTAACCGTGACACAAGCTGTAGCTCAATGCTCTGCTTGGAATATCTTGCCAGCCTCAACACTTGAAGAAAACAGGATTATACTCAAGAACTTCGTAAGAGCTCGCAATACAGAAGTTCTTGAAAACAATTCGGACTCAAACAGTGACGAATCACAGACACCAGCGACAGCTTCTCCAATGACTCAAACAGCACATACAGTCACTACTGCTATACTACTTGCAACGATGACTACCACAACTTGTGCAGTCACTACCTCAACCATTACAACTACTGTACCAACACCGGCTATTACCCAACCTCTTTCATCAGTCGCCATATCAACGCATGTCCCACCACCTAACCCTTCTACATCCATCCTAGATCCGAATGTTCAGGCCCTAATCCAGTCTTTGCAAACGATGACGTTAGACGCCGTTGCTCAACCAGCTAATACCCTGACTGAGCGAATTAAGGGTATACAGTGTAATCCTCAGTCTGATAACACCCAATGTCCACCATACGTCAGGGACTTGCTTAAGGAGCTCCCCAAAATTTCCGGCGACGACCTACAACAGGTAATTAGCTTTCTCAAAAAACTGCATCAAATAATGCAGTTAAATTTGATTAAAGATAAGTACATCATTTTGAATACAGTCCCCTATACCACAAATAGATTTAGAGAATTTTGGATGAGTTCAATAGCCCAGAATTTAACTTGGCAGCAGACACTGGGTAGCATTAGGGAAAATTTGTTCACAACGGATACCCTTAGAGCGCTTCAAAATCATTACTTGTATAGACGTCAACAGCCACAAGAGCACTTGGCTGAATTCGTTAAGGACATACAGACATTGCATATCATCCTCTCTCCCAGTACAACTGACCAAGAAGTATTTCAGACTGTTTTTAGGGGAATCAACGAACAGACCATAACAACATTTGCAGGCCTTAAGCCAATCAATTCCTTGCAAGATTTGCTGGATATTGCCCCTCTGTCAACAAGTCTATTGAGTCAGTCGCTTCCAAATTTACAACCTAGCCAATCAATGGCCAACAATAACAATCAGTTCCGTAGTAGTAATGCCCAATTTCGCCAGACTAGGAATAGCTATCCCAGCTACACCCAGCACCGACACAACAATTGGCGAGCCAATTATCCCTCTCAACTTTTCAATACCAGCAACCCCCCCCCCCCCCGGCAATACTATTATTCATCCCCCAATCACTATCAAACTGGCTCCCCACATTATAACTACAGACCTCAATTTCAGCGTCAGCCGCCAACTGGCCCCAATCAAGGTTACCGACAGACAAACCCCCCCAACCAACAGTCAGGCAACTTAAATCGACCCCCACACACACCAAGCCATCAGAATTTAAACTACTGCTGGGAAGGTCACTAGGCAGCCCATCTCTCCAAACGAACAAGTCTGCCACATCTTCAAATAAAGCCCTTCAGTCAACAACTGCTGCTAAAGCTAAGCGTTTACAGCAATTTAACAGTAATAATGATCTGCAAGCCAAACTAAGTAAATCGGCCCTCACACCTTTGCAATTTCACTCACAAGAAACACAAGCCCTAATAGATACAGGTGCATCCTGTTCAATAATATCTCAAGAGTTTTTTAAAGTCATTAGTGCAATTAAAGGGGTGGTGACAAGTACACTGATCAAAGTCACCACCTCAGCCACCACCGTTTCTTCAAACCCTCTACATTTCTATTCCAAGGTAAAAGTACATTTCAAAATTCAGTATCTGTCATGGACCTTCCCCTTTTATATTGCCGAGTCATTGCCAGTTAAAGTCATACTCGGAATATATTTGTTTACACACACCCGAGCCGTCATAAATATAGCCAAACGAACCATAGTTTTTCCTTACAATCAGCCACTCATACTGACCCTTGGTCACGACGCACCAAAGTGTGTTGATCAACAGCCAGCCGGCCCCAAATTTGGCGACAATCTTACCAGTGACCAGGTTCAGCAATTAAGAGATTAAATCAAACAGTTCCCCAACACAGTTACCAAAAAATTAGGACAAACCAATCTGATTCAATACCATATCAACATGAAACCAGGTCACCACGCTAGGGCACGTCCATACCAGTTTTCACCCCCTAAAACCGAAATTTTGAGACAACATATCCAACCTTTTGAGACAACCTTTTGAAAGATGGGGTAATTAGGGAGTCAACCTCACCGTTTGCAGCACCTGCGTTCACTGTTCCCAAGAAAGGAGGCAAAACGAGAATGGTCATAAACTATAAAGCACTAAACAATGGGTTATCTCTTGAGGCAGTCCCAACCCCCACAGTAGAGTCAGCCTTCCAGTACTTGGGCAAGGCCAAATGGTTCACATTATTAGATCTAAATTCAGCCTACAATCAAATTCCCTTGGACGAAGAATCTAAGCCCCTTACAGCTTTTGTGGTTCCCTGGGCCCAGTATGAATTTAATTATGTCCCATTTGGATTAGCCAACGGATCAATGGTTCTCAATGACTTAATGAACAAAGTTTTAGGTGATGCTAAATTTAAGTATGTCTATTCATTTTTTGATGATTTGGTTATTTATTCAGATTCTTTTGATCAGCATGTTCAGCACTTTCGAGAGGTATTGCAACGCCTCAGCCAAGCAAGCCTAACGGTAAACCCTGGTAAGATTGTAATAGCTTCCAACGAAATAGAATTTTTAGGTCACCAAATCAAGAACAACTCCCTGACGATTAGTCAAGCCAGAACCAGACCAATAGATGATTTCCCCACCCCTAGAACCCTCAAGCAGTTGTCCAGATTTTTAGGTATGACAGCCTTCTACTCTAAGTTCATCCCCAACTATTCTCAAATTGCAGCTCCGCTGAACAAGTTAAAAAAGAAGGGAGAAAACTTCACTTGGGGAAAAGATCAGGAAACTGCGTTTAATCATTTAAAACAGTTTTTAACTTCTTCAACAGTTCTTAAGATGCCCAATTTTGATTTGCCATTCATTTTACATACAGATGCCAGTCAATACTGTGTATAAGCGCAGTAGTGTCCCAGAAATACGACGACACATTGCTCCCAGTTGCGTACGGTTCATGCCCCACAAACATCCATGAGAAGAATTATAGTGCGTTTGAGTTGGAGGCCCTTGCCATAACCCACTTTCTAGAGAAATTCCGCGTCTATCTGGAACACCGACACTTTGAACTGTACACTGACAGCAATGCGCTAACTTGGCTCTTGAATCATCCCAGAAAAGGAGGGAAAATTGCACGTTGGATTACTCTGATAAATTCATTCCAATTTATGGTATATCACATAAAAGGAAAAGACAACGTAGTGTCCGACTGCCTTTCACGTATGTTTGAGGAGAACCCTAGTCCGAACACAGCACCCAGTTAATACCCTCATCCCCCATCAGGTAAATGTTTTATTCAAAATACCAGAAGCCTTTAAGGATATTAGGGAACACCAATTAGAGGACTCAGATACCAAAAAGATTACCAAAAGTTTTAAGGGAAGGAACCCCCCCTCAGGTTATTCAGTCATAGATATTGTGCTAACCTACAAGAAATCAAATCAAACTAAACCCAGAGTTGTAATCCCCAAAAGACTTATTCCACTTCTTTTTAAATATTATCATTTAGCACCCATTACGGCCCATCTAGGCGTTAAAAGGACGTGGTCTCGAATTGAGCCACATTTTTGGTCCCTTGACCTCAAATATATCATTGCTAATATGGTGAAAACCTGTACTTATTGTCAAAGATCCAAACAAGCCCCCAATACTAGAGCAGGACTTTTATCATCGGAAGTACCAACTACGCCCTTCGAGAAAATCTTTATTGACCATATAGGCCCCTTAACCCGATCAAAAAAAGGCAATAGATACATACTTACAGTAGTTGACTCCTTTTCAAAATTTGCAGTTTTCCTCCCAGCCAGAAATACAACAGCATCAACCACCGTTTCTCTCCTTCGCTCAGGACTATTCGCTTATTTCGGCTTCCCTAAGTATTTAGTATCAGACAATGTTTCTTCCTTTACATCCAAGGAGTTTTCAGATATGTGTCTCCAATTGGGAATCCGCCATGTAACAACCCCTTACTATCCAAATCCAAGCCATGCTGAGCGAGTAAATAAGAACATCAAAATAGCTATTAGGATTTACCATTCAGAACACCAGACTGATTGGGACCAGAATATTCATTTGTTCCAAATAGCATTCAATTGAGCCAAGCATTCGAGCACAGGGTTTTCACCAGCCGATCTTTTCCTGAGTTTTCAAATACACCACCCCTTAGAGCTTAGTTGGGACCTCGATCAGTTAGTTAATCAAGAGTCCACCCCCCAAAACACCCAAGACAAATGGAGACAAGCCCACCAAAATCTAGCTAAAGCCAGACAAGCCCGCGAGAAACAGTTTAACAAGGGACTCCATCCCTTGTTTTAAAATAGGTGACTGGGTCATGTATAGAATGCATCGCCAAAGTAAAGCAATAGATGGGGTGAATGCCAAACCTTTGCCACTCTGGTCAAAGCCCACAATCATTCAGGGTTATACCACCTGTAACTGTTATTTTAACAGATCCGAAGACAGGCAGTCATAAGACGAGCTCATGTCTCACAACTAAAGCGTTATTTTCAACCAACCCACCAACCAATTTCAGGGAAACCGACCAATGATCACACCAAGTACATAGTAGACCCCACTACCCCCCCCCCACCCAAAAAAAGAGTCTACCCAATGAGTCACGATAATCCCCAAAGCCGGTTATATTAGATTAAGTTAGGTTAAGTAATACAAGTCCATATAGTCCACACCGTTCTTCACACACACATACAACCGGGTTGCGATGGGACATACTCTTGTCGCTACCTGTGACTAAGGAGGTGTTTCGCGTAGGCCCCCCCTTCAGGTGGCGGCAGGGAGCGCGGACACCCATTGCGACACACATACACACCCCGAGCGGCAGCCCTCCTTCACGACATTGGTACTAAAGTAACTTCAATTTTTCATGAATAAATATATTTTCCTTTTTCCTAAACCATGACCTGTGCTCTAGCCTTTTTTTTACCCCTTTTCCAGCGCAGCTCATGGGCCAATGATTGTGAGGAAGTGCGGATTGTTTTGCTTGAATCGCGGCGAGGAAACATGCTCATAAACACAACAATTTTAAACATCACACACACACACACACACACACACACCTTCAAACCGGTAGGCTAAGTTATCTTTAAGGAAATGGAAGTACCTTAGGGCAGCCATCATGCCAATAGAAAGGCGCTCTATAGGCAAAAAAAAAGAAGTTAAATCAAAATATTCAAAAAATATATTATGTTAAGTAGGGTATTATGTTATTTTATATAATTCTATATTAAGTTATTGCATTGAGATAAACATATGTGCACATATTAAAAGAGGTTTATTATTATTTGAAATATTTCATGAAACCACCACTGGAACCACAATCCAGGGTGGCCTTATCAAAGCCCCCAAAATTTAATCAACCTGCACCCCTACAAACCCCTTTCTTCTTTTAATACTGCAATTAAGTTTCATTTCAGACCTCAGATCCAGCATGCCATGCTCTTCCACCAGCAGCCTTATGTTTTATGTTTATGTGTTGTTGATGGGACGGATTCAGAGATCCAAAGATTCAAAGATCCTCACACGTCAACCGAAGCTTATTGTGTGTCCCTAGTACGTTAGTTTGGCAAACCAATGACCGTACCCTTTACGATATCCAGGAGTTTTTTACCAATACTAGCGTCCCTTTCATCACCTGGTTGCTTACAACCAAACAGAGCCCTTCTCCTTGCCCCGAGTCTCTCGCAGTCCAGTATGATGTGCTTGGCAGTCTCTTCAGACTGATTGCAAAGCCTACACACCTGACTTTCATTTCTGAGTCCGAGAGTGTGGAGATGTTTCCTGAAATGGCCGTGTCCAGTTATCAAAGCAATCAACTGCTTAACCCGACCTCTGCCCAACCTCACCAACCAGTTAGTGAAGTAAGAGCTAGTATCTGCTAGCAGCCTTTTGCCAAGTGCTTGACCAGTGTAACCTTGCCATTGCTGGCGATGTAAGTCCCTGGACCATTTGTTTATTGTGTGAAAAGCAGTTGTTTTGCTTATGCCACAGCTTGGCTCTGGACCAAAGAATGACGTACCGGAACCTCTATTAGCAAGCTTATCTGCACACTCATTGCCACCTATGCCTACATGGCCAGGTACCCAACCAAGATGCACCGAGTTGCGTGTTGCGAGTTTGCTTATGTGAGGGATTTTCAGTGGTAATGTTTTTTTTCACACTTTGCTCGGAATGACTCAGCCTAGCTGGGTTTGGAAATCCAGGGGTCGTGGTTTAACTCGATTTACTTGTTCCTATATGGTGGCAACAAATCCCTCCCGATTTAATTGGTCTATCGTGTGTCAATTTTA
Source organism: Allygus modestus (assembly GCA_963675035.1). Taxonomy (NCBI): domain Eukaryota; kingdom Metazoa; phylum Arthropoda; class Insecta; order Hemiptera; family Cicadellidae; genus Allygus; species Allygus modestus. The sequence continues at coordinate 96,026,960 of OY776111.1, read as the reverse complement.
TTCTTCAACGTGTGAAAAAAACTATAGGGTAACTCAGGAGGGAGGTTTCGAAATCAAATTTCGTAAAATGTGCCTCATCATCGCTACCCTATGTTGAATTAAATTTTGAATCCTCAACGGTCGGGACGTGTAAATCGCTCAGCGCCTCTTCCGCTATCTTCAGCCGGGACGCCCCAATAACCTTGGCTGCCGGAATTGAGATATATAGCCTGTGCGGCTAATTAGGATGCTGAATACCCTTCGAGCAACCTAGGATGGGGTTTGACGGGTTGAAGGGACGTACGGTACGCACCAAAATTTTATCAATGTCACTAAACCCCTCGATCGATATCCTAAAACCTGGAACACCAAGAAAAGGGTGACCGGTATTAGGACAGATAGCTTGTACGGCTAAACAGGATGCTGAGTATCCCTCTAGCAACCAGGATACATGTAGGCGGGTCGTAAGGAATGTTTAATGCGCTCAAAACATGTTCACCTATCGATTAAAACCCTTATCACTATCCTAAGCCTATAAATACCAAGAAAATGGGTGGCCGGTATTAGGATAGATAGCCTGCACGGCTAAAGAGGATGCTGAGTGTACTTCTAGCAACCAGGATAGGTGTAGGCGGGTCGTAAGGAACGCTTAATACGCTCGAACAGTTAAAATGTCACTAAACACTTCGATCGCTCTCCTTAAAACTCATGAAAACCAATAGAACGGATGGCTACTATACCCAGAATGCTTTAAATATGGATTAATGCCTTGATTACTATCCTAAAGCCAATCTAAACCGAGAAAACGGGTGGCCGGTATTAGGATAGATAGCCTGTACGGCTAACTGGGATGCTGAATATACTTCTAGCAACCAGGATAGGTGTGGATGGGTCGTAAGGAAAGTATAGTACTCCTAAATATTAATTTACCTGTGAAACACCTCGATCGCTATCCTAAAACCTATAAAAACCAAGAAAACGGGTGGCCGGTATTAGGTTAGATAGCCTGTACGGCTAACTGGGATGCTGAATATACTTCTAGCAACCAGGATAGGTGTGGGCGGGTCGTAAGGAGAGCCTAGTATTCCTAAATATTAATTTACCCGTGAAACACCTCGATCGCTATCCTAAAACCTACAAAAACCAAGAAACGAGTGGCCGGTAATAAGATAGATAGCCTGTACGGCTAAATAGGATGCTGAATATACTTCTAGCAACCAGGATAGGTGGTGATGGGTTAAAGGATACTTCAGAGACGTTACACAATGCAATATCACCTTTATCTAGGCTAGGATTTATTTACTGTTCGATTTGGGTTGTACTAAAAATATAGTTAGGTATACTCGCTAAAACAAAGCTCTCGGGGTTCGCTGTCGCCCAAACGATCGTTCTATCACGGGCTAAACAATTTTCGAACGGTATAGTTGTATGACCTTTATAGGCCTAAGACATCATGAGGGTCGGAACGCAACAGTGAAATAACAAGTCCAGGAACACTATTATTATTGTCACCAATAAATTACTACACTTCTCTCAATATGTGTATAAACAATGGCTCACCTGGTATAGGCTGTACCTAAATCCCAGAACAAGGGTGCAACATAACCTCAATTGCAATAATACATATTAAGCAATCTATTAACAGTGTAGCAATCAATCAATAAATAACCAGTAAATAAATCAGCAGTGCAATAGCCTAGGGCGATCAGTACATTTATTAGACTCTCAATCAATGGCTATTAATAGCAAATACTGTAATAGCCTTTCACCACTACAATGGCAATGAACAAAGTAAATTTATCTAGTCAAATTAACTTTCTGAGCTGTTATCAACCTTATAATTTTACCAAGTTGGCAATGACATTTTATTCCAATTCGAAAATATATATATTCAATTGTTTACTCTAAATAATAATCGGGTAATAATTGTTACCAATGACTCTCAAGCCTAACGATCGTATACTGTACTCTTATCACAATGCAAGCATCAAGTCGGTATAGCACAGTACTTACTTCGGGAGACGAGTATCCAAGCGGAAATCACAGGCACAACTCGCTGGCGGCGGCGGCTCGCTTGGTTTTGATACCTGTCTCGGCCTGTCATGCGCAGAAACCTGTTTCTACAGTTGGATCGAGACACGGCGGCGGCAACATCGGGTCCCGCGCTAACTGCCTCGGCCTTGGTTAGAACCTAACCTCAAAACTAAATTTCTGCCGCCCGAGGTTACTAGCGATGATGGAAATTAAATAAAACTAACTCTTCGGAGAAATTAACTTCAATCCTCCTTAATAACATTAAAAAAACTGGGGTGTAAAAATTGAACCCTTACACCCTCCACTCACTTCGAGCCAAAAAAAAATAAACAGAAAAAGAAAAAACGACTGTGTCTTCCTGCAAGACACTCAAACATCGAGTCTTAGACTCTTAGAATCTGCTTACACAAATATTGAAGATCTAATCTTCCGACCTAATTCCAAAAATCTTCTTTGGACAGCAAAACCAACAAAAAAAACCTTCTCGGTGTATCTTACAGAAAATCATAACAAAATAAACCATCCTCCTCAACATGTGAGGGAAAACAATTCAAAGATCTGGTCTCTCAGCGCTTGTACGGGGTCAGCCCATGACGCCTGTTATTGATCCTTTTGAATAAGCCAAGCACGTGCAACACTACGCTAATAAACTACCAAGCCTTATGAGATAGGGTACTCACATGCCCGGTGTGCTCGGAACCAGCTGCTTATTCGGCAGGCGCTCCAAGCAACCTGCGTACGCAACAGGCGGGTGGCTGTCAATTGTTGAGACCCATCTCTTCATATCCTTTACATGCGCTCGTGTGGTACATCTCCCGCTTGCGTCCTGAAGTTCGTAAATATTCGTACCGGCCCTCCCTTTTACCTTATAAGGACCATCGTAACGCGCGGCCAACTTCGCCGCAAACGAATTTCCTGCAGAAGACAAATGGTGTTGCCTCAACCACACTTGATCTCCTGTCTTGTATCGCTCGTCTCGCCTTCGAAGGTTGTAGTATTTCGCCTGCTGCCGACTCGCTTTCTCCATGTTCGCTTTACATCGTTCGGATATTTTGAAAAACTGCCTCAGTCGTTTTTGATTCATGGCAGAGTGGTCAGGTTCACTCTCTTCCTCGTCGGTGGGGACTTCTAACGGGCCGTGTAACGCATTCGGTGTCCGCAGCTCGCGCCCAAAGTTAAGCATTGCTGGTGTGAACCCAGTCGAGTCGTGCACCGCTGTGTTGATGGCCTATCTAAACTCATCTAGATAAACATCCCATAATCGGTGATCGTCTTTTATGTATTGGGCTATCATGGTTTTGAGGACTCGGTTTGATCGCTCAATTTGATTTTCCTGAGGCGTATACGGCGCGGTTAGATGTTGTTCGATTCCCCATCCGCGGAGTAAGTCACGCCATATTTTCGCTGTGAATTGGGATCCGTTGTCAGTGATAGCCACTTCAGGTGCCCCATATCTGAGCAGTATAATTTCTCGGAATGCGTTTGAGACAGCCAGGGCCGTTGCTGATCGCAGTGGCGCCAATTCCACCCACTTAGTGAAAACATCCTGTACCACCAACAGAAACCTTGCACCCTTCTTCGATCTAGGGAGAGGGCCAACCAAATCTGCTGTTACAGTGTACCAGGGTCCAGTAGGTTTTCGGAAAAACATTTTCTCCGCAGGTTTCTTCTGCTCTACCTTATAGGCTTGACATGTAATACATTTCCTGACATGACTTTGTGTCTTTAAGCATTCCAGGCCAATAGTATCTTTGCTGCATTCGTTTCATCGTTTTCCGGGCCCCTAAGTGTCCCGCAGTCTCTACATCATGGTTCTGTTTAAGGACAATTTCTCGTTCATCGATTGGTACACACAACTTCCATTGCAACGTCTCGTCAGTTAGATCGCTCCGTCTAATCCCTTTTCGCTTCCATAATTTGTCGTTCCTAATCATAAGGTCGGCGAACTTCCAAGGGTTCCGTTTGACTTTAGAAAGCATCCTCTGGTGCCAATCCTTCCCGTAATCTTGGTGAGATTCGCCATCTTTTATCTCAAATGAACACACTTGTGGTTCGGTCAAGTCTCCGACTGGATAGCGAGAAAGGGCGTCGGCAACCCTGTTCAAAGTCCCTTTCCTGTACTGAATTTCGAAGTCGTGTTGTTGCAACTCGAGAACCCATCTCGCCAATCGTCCCGAAGGTTGTTGGAGGTTCATCAACCACTTCAGTGCTTGATGGTCTGTCACAGCAATAAACTTGTTCCTTCTAGGTACGGTCGAAACTTCTTTACTGCCCAAACAAGTGCCAGACATTCTTGCTCTGTTACGGTGAATTTCCTTTCACTGTCTGATAGTAATCTGCTTGCGTAAGCGATGACGAATTCCTTCTCATCAATACTCTGGGTCAGGGCAGCTCCCAGCCCATCGCCGGAGGCGTCAACTTGAACCAAAACGGGTATTCAAAGTTTGGACAGGCCAATATCGGAGTGTTTGCCAGTTTGCGCTTCATAGCATCAAAAGCGCCTTGTTGCTCATCAGTCCAGTTCCACCGGGCCGTCTTCCGTAATAATTTCGAGAGGGGAGCTACCTCTTTCGCAAAGTTGTCTACGAACCTCCTGTACCATGAAGCTAATCAAAGAAAGCTACGTAGTGATCGTACTGAATTTGGGACAGGAAACTCTTGAATGGCTCGGACTTTCTCTGGATCGGTCTTAATCCCTCTATCATCTACTATATGGCCCAAGTACTTGAGCTCCCGCTTGCAGAACTGACACTTTTCAGGATTCAGCTTCAATCCGGCTTCCCTTAGACGTCTAAACACCTCCTTCAGCAATGCCAGGTGTTCCTCGAAAGTCTTGCTAACAATAATAAGGTCGTCCAAATAAGCAAACGCTTTTGGTTCCAGTTTGGGTCCAATAACTCTGTCTAGCAATCTCTGGAAGGTTGCACCTGCAGAGTGGAGTCCAAATGGCATGACGACGAACTGGTACAAACCCTTCCCTGGAACTGTGAACGCTGTAATCGGCCGACTTTCTTTAGATAATGGGACTTGCCAGTAACCCTGTTTCAAGTCCAGAGTAGAAATAAACTTAGCTTCTCTTAACTTCTCTAAAATTGCATTGATCTGTGGTAACGAATATGCATCCTTCACACTGATTTGGTTGATCTTGCGAAAATCAATACAAAAACGGTATTTCCCCGTACTCTTCTTTACAAGTACCACAGGGCTCGAGTACGGGCTTGACGATGGCTCAATTACGCCTTCAGACAACATGCGATCTACCTCTTCATCGATGACCTGCTGCAGTGCTGGATTCCTAGGATAGTATCGCTGTTTTACTGGCTCTTTGTTCTTAAGTTTTATTGTATGCTCGACCAAAGATGTTCGCCCAGCCATAGCGTCGAATTTTGGCAGTTCTGATTTCAACATTTCGTCAAGTTTCATAATCTGTGACGGACTAACTTCACGAATAGGCAAACTGGCTGGTGAAGTCTCGTTGGATTCAGAAGCCTTTGTTACGCAACTTACATCAGAGTTGTCCTTTATTTCATTCGAGCATTCGTGACGTATCGTGATCAAGTTTAGCAACTCTATGACGTCCATGCCTAAGATAATTAGTGTATTCAAATTAGGGAGGTGCGCCATGGTTACTTCGTAGACCATACTCGGATGGAGCCCAGTATCTCGGCTGGTAAAATAAAAACTTTGTCTAGCAGAACTTCCGAATTATCGGCCATAGATACTTTAAACTCTCTGTATTCAGGCTGGACCTTATCTTCCAAGAAACTAACCACTTCCTCATCGATCAGGGATATGACGGAACGTGTATCTATCAGGGCATCGTACTCTCGGCCAAATAGAGTGACTTTTACGTATGGTCGTGGGTCGGTCCTTGGCTTCCCTGAGCCCATGCTCTGGTTTCTCACGGTCCCTAACTGGAAAGGGGAGGTCGTTGCATTTGATTGGGCCTCGGACTCCGGCGACCTCCTTCTTCCGTTGTCCTCTTCTCGTTTCCCTGCCTCAAACAATCACACGAGGTCGTCCTGACACCAACCTTTTTACAATTGAAACACTTCAACACTCTTGGTTTCCTGCAGTCCTTATAAAGATGTCCGATCCTGTCGCAATTCCAACAAATCTTAGGGGCCGACCTCCTTCCCACCGCAGTGCTGCCATAACGCTCATGATTGCCACCCTTAGGCTCCCATCGTCCAGTTGGTCTATGATAGTCCTTATTCTGATGTGGGACTTCTTCCCTGAAGTTGACCCTCTGAAAGCTCTCGTTAATATTCTCACAATTATCGGAGCGTTTTTCGAGGACTTGTGAGCCGTTTCCTGACATAATCGAGGTGTAGTAAGGAGCCTTATAGTTTGGCCTGCCCTTTCCTTGGAAGGCGGTTTCGGGTACTAGTGCTTGAGCCGGGCCTGGTGGGGGTATATAGTTCATCCTTTCCCTCAAGCAAGCCTCGTACTCTTCGGCTACCTTTATCAGGCCGGGTAGATTTATAAAGTCTCGCCTTCTGACGTAAGTCTTGTAGTTCGGATGCATGTTGGTATATATCCGGTCTAACTTCTGGCTTTCTGAGAAACCTCCTCGCCGTCGAATTAACGTAGATATAGCCACCACATACTGTCTAAAAACTTCGCCATCTCCCTGAGTCCTCTTTCGCACTTCGTCGTCTAAGTGGAGCAGATAACCAGGATGGAGGTACTGAATTTGAAAATCTCGCAGAAAGACAGTGAATGCTGCCCAGCACTCTCGGTTGTTCCTGTACCATAGAAGTGCACTATCTTTCAACAATTCGGGTAACGCCTTAAGAATCTTCTCAGGCAGGACGTCATATGCCTCCATCAGCTCATGTAATCGTTCCAAAAAGGATAAAGCGTCTGCATCTCTTTTTCCGTCAAAACGTAAATTCCATTTTCTGACCATATTACACAACGAGGCCGTACTCAAAAATTTATCAGCTTCTTCATCGCCAGGTAAAACACCCCTGTATATCTGCGATTCTCTTCGATGTTCCTCATCGTTTCGGGTATATCTGGAAGTATAATCCAGTGCGGACTGCTGTGGAGACACATACTCTCTCTCTGAAACTCGGTATTCAGATGGGTAACCGTATCGTGTATGCATTGGATAGTGATGTCTCTGCTCTTCCAAGGATACCTTCGGCAAAGTGTGTCTTCCGGGAAACTCTAACGTGGGACATGTATCGTAAGTTGTTAAATTAAACTTGGCAGTTGGAAGTCCACTTGACAGTACTGTCCTTGAGGTCTTGGTCAAAAGACGTTTAACCTCATCAAAGTTTGCGTTTGGAGGCAAACCTAACATTTCTCGTATACTAGCCGCTTCAAGCTCCAATGGTCTAATAATTTCCTCGCTATAGCTTTGAGCATCTTCGTCCGTCTCCTTCGAAGATTCCTTTCCAGGCTCAGTAGTTTGCGCTCTCGAAAGTCCCTGTCTCACTAGTCGGACAAGCTCGGCCCTAAGTTGCTGGGTATTTCCTTCTACAGGTGCCCCTAGCCTAGTCAATTCGGTTTGTAATTGAGTTTTAGACAAATTATACACCCAACTAACTCGTACCTCTGATTCTGTTGACGTGGAAAAAGTTGAGGTCAACACTGGTACCGTCGTCGTAATCAAACTTTCAGTAGACACTACTGCTGAGGTGATCTTTGCAGGAGTGGTTTTAGAGGTCGTCGTGGAAGGACCTTTACCAGCGTCATCGTGCTCTATGATATGAAAGGCGAGAAGTAGTCTGAACGGTTTCAGAAAACGCTCTAGATGGTAAGACATTGCCGTTGTCAAAATAAAATTATTCTCGAAGTTTTCTTTTTTTTCAAATATCGTACGTACACTACTTTCACAGTAGTCCCTGTTCGGGCGCCATACATATGTGAGGGATTTTCAGTGGTAATGTTTTTTTCACACTTTGCTCGGAATGACTCAGCCTAGCTGGGTTTGGAAATCCAGGGGTCGTGGTTTAACTCGATTTACTTGTTCCCATATGGTGGCAACAAATCCCTCCCGATTTAATTGGTCTATCGTGTGTCAATTTTATTCTTCAACGTGTGAAAAAAACTATAGGGTAACTCAGGAGGGAGGTTTCGAAATCAAATTTCGTTAAATGTGCCTCATCATCGCTACCCTATGTTGAATTAAATTTTGAATCCTCAACGGTCGGGACGTGTAAATCGCTCAGCGCCTCTTCCGCTATCTTCAGCCGGGACGCCCCAATAATCTTGGCTGCCGGAATTAGGATATATAGCCTGCGCGGCTAATTAGGATGCTGAATACCCTTCGAGCAACCTAGGGTGGGGTTTGACGGGTTGAAGGGACGTACGGTACGCACCAAAATTTTATCAATGTCACTAAACCCCTCGATCGATATCCTAAAACCTGGAACACCAAGAACAGGGTGACCGGTATTAGGACAGATAGCTTGTACGGCTAAACAGGATGCTGAGTATCCCTCTAGCAACCAGGATACGTGTAGGCGGGTCGTAAGGAATGTTTAATGCGCTCAAAACATGTTCACCTATCGATTAAAACCCTTATCACTATCCTAAGCCTATAAAAACCAAGAAAACGGGTGGCCAGTATTAGGATAGATAGCCTGCACGGCTAAAGAGGATGCTGAGTGTACTTCTAGCAACCAGGATAGGTGTAGGCGGGTCGTAAGGAACGCTTAATACGCTCGAACAGTTCAAATGTCACTAAACACTTCGATCGCTCTCCTTAAAACTCATGAAAACCAATAGAACGGATGGCTACTATACCCAGAATGCTTTAAATATGGACTAATGCCTTGATTACTATCCTAAAGCCAATCTAAACCGAGAAAACGGGTGGCCGGTATTAGGATAGATAGCCTGTACGGCTAACTGGGATGCTGAATATACTTCTAGCAACCAGCATAGGTGTGGATGGGTCGTAAGGAAAGTATAGTACTCCTAAATATTAATTTACCTGTGAAACACCTCGATCGCTATCCTAAAACCTATAAAAACCAAGAAAACGGGTGGCCGGTATTAGGTTAGATAGCCTGTACGGCTAACTGGGATGCTGAATATACTTCTAGCAACCAGGATAGGTGTGGGCGGGTAGTAAGGAGAGCCTAGTATTCCTAAATATTAATTTACCCGTGAAACACCTCGATCGCTATCCTAAAACCTACAAAAACCAAGAAACGAGTGGCCGGTAATAAGATAGATAGCCTGTACGGCTAAATAGGATGCTGAATATACTTCTAGCAACCAGGATAGGTGGTGATGGGTTAAAGGATACTTCAGAGACGTTACACAATGCAATATCACCTTTATCTAGGCTAGGATTTATTTACTGTTCGATTTGGGTTGTACTAAAAATATAGTTAGGTATACTCGCTAAAACAAAGCTCTCGGGGTTCGCTGTCGCCCAAACGATCGTTCTATCACGGGCTAAACAATTTTCGAACGGTATAGTTGTATGACCTTTATAGGCCTAAGACATCATGAGGGTCGGAACGCAACAGTGAAATAACAAGTCCAGGAACACTATTATTATTGTCACCAATAAATTACTACACTTCTCTCAATATGTGTATAAACAATGGCTCACCTGGTATAGGCTGTACCTAAATCCCAGAACAAGGATGCAACATAACCTCAATTGCAATAATACATATTAAGCAATCTATTAACAGTGTAGCAATCAATCAATAAATAACCAGTAAATAAATCAGCAGTGCAATAGCCTAGGGCGATCAGTACATTTATTAGACTCTCAATCAATGGCTATTAATAGCAAATACTGTAATAGCCTTTCACCACTACAATGGCAATGAACAAAGTAAATTTATCTAGTCAAATTAACTTTCTGAGCTGTTATCAACTTTATAATTTTACCAAGTTGGCAATGACATTTTATTCCAATTCGAAAATATATATTCAATTGTTTACTCAAAATAATAATCGGGTAATAATTGTTACCAATGACTCTCAAGCCTAACGATCGTATACTGTACTCTTATCACAATGCAAGCATCAAGTCGGTATAGCACAGTACTTACTTCGGGAGACGAGTATCCAAGCGGAAATCACAGGCACAACTCGCTGGCGGCGGCGGCTCGCTTGGTTTTGATACCTGTCTCGGCCTGTCATGCGCAGAAACCTGTTTCTACAGTTGGATCGAGACACGGCGGCGGCAACATCGGGTCCCGCGCTAACTGCCTCGGCCTTGGTTAGAACCTAACCTCAAAACTAAATTTCTGCCGCCCGAGGTTACTAGCGATGATGGAAATTAAATAAAACTAACTCTTCGGAGAAATTAACTTCAATCCTCCTTAATAACATTAAAAAAACTGGGGTGTAAAAATTGAACCCTTACACTTAGTGTGTTGTAACATTCCCACATCAGTTTTGACTTGATTTAGTTGGAGTCAAGAGCCTTGAGGGCAGCCTGACAATCTGACAAGATTACTACATGCTTGTCGCAATAGCGTCTGGCAATGCCTAGATTGGCACAAACCATGATGCCACAAATTTCTGCTTGAAAAATAGTACAGTGTTGCCCCAGACTTGCACAGAGTTCTGTTCTAGGTGATTCACTGTACACCCCTTAGCCAGATTTTCCTTCAATGAGAGAGCCGTCCGTGTACCAGACAAGGCTACCCTTCCTGTAATAGGGCCCTTCCTCAGATTTCCACTCTTCTCTGGAGCAGAATCCAACAGAAAAAGGTTTAGTGAAAACCATCTCCGTACTCATGACATCTGATGTCATATCAAGCACAGGGCTTTGAGCAACAGCTTTGGTGATGGTGCAATGGCCTGTTCCAGACAGACCTTCCCTCCCATTGGCCTGCGACTTTTAATCGATAGGCTGATTTCCGTGCTTCTGCCTTGATGAAGATATCCAAAGGCAGTAAAACAAGAGCAACTTCGAGAGCTGCTGACGGGCTGCTCCTGAAAGCTCCAGTGACTAGAAGTGTGCCCAACCTTTGTAAACTTGTGAGTTTGGCTATGGCTGTAGTCTGGTTCACCTTTGTCCACCAGACTAGTGATCCATATGTGACCTGAGGCCTTATTACTGCCTTGTACTGCCACAGTGCTATGTGAGGCTTGATCCCCCACGTGGAGCCTACAAATCTCCTGGACGTCATGAGCGCCCATTTCGCCTTATGCAGTGTAATACACCAGCAGCCTTGATCAATCCCCCTGCCTTCACCTCCTTTCTGGGGAGCGGGGGAGAGCTGTGGGGCTACCCCCACATCCCTACAAGACATTAGACCAGACCGATTAGGGGGCAAGGTCGCAGCTGGGATGCACACGCATCGGACCCTAGGTGAGTCAAGGTCAGGTGCAGCGCGCGGAGTCGTTGGCGGAAAGGAGACAGAGGCACATCGGACCGCAGTTCATCTTCAACCCTGGTATATTTCAGGTACCCATGTTTCACTAAACGATAACATTTGGGGGAAGTCTGGGGGGGGAATTGAACCGTATCATGTAATTCAATCAATATTAAATTAATCCATCTACATTTATTTGGCACTGTTGATTAACTTATTTAAATTTAATGTTTGGTTAGAACATGTAACTTGCAGAAATAAATTTTGTGGCAGAGTCTTAGTTAGGGAAATGAGTTCAACTGTAATTAAATATTAAAACATCAAAGCTGGCAAGGTGTTGGGGATTGTTGGGGATTGGGGTCTTAGAAGCTATTATGCCAGAAGATTCTGAAAATGGCGGCTTCCTCTTTACCGGCCAAATTGTAACTGTCGACTTTTGGCGCCAAAGAGACCCAAACTCAGATATAAATAAGGCATGCCTTTTTATGTGTGCAAGTTTCTCCTCTCTGGCAAATTTGTTATTGGCCAATGCAGCTTTTGATGGAGATGGGAGGCAGTTTAGCATTTCTGAACTAAGATTGTCACTTCTCGATCAGTCTCATTCCATTCAGGCTATTGTCCCTTTACCATCTCTCGTGTCCAACAGAGAGTTAAGTATCGTTAAACCTAAACCAACAATACTCAAAGAGACAAAAAAAGTCCAGGAAGACCTAACAAAATTGAATGTGGGCGCCTAAGACCTTTACTACTACACGTGAAGAGCAAGTGAGACAGGCAAAAAAGAGGTACGCTGTTTCTCATCCTGAGAATCACAGGGAGGATGCTAAGCGGTACAGTCAGCAGCAGCCTGACGTCCACAGGGCTGCTGTTGAACGATACACTCAACAGCACCCTGAAGTCAACAGGGCTGATGTTCAACGGTACACTCAACAGCACCCTGAAGTCAAGAGGGCTGCTGTTGAACGGTACACTCAACAGCATCCGGAAGTAAAGAGGGAGGCTGTTCGACAATACAGCCAGCGTCATCCTGTGGCCTATGGACAGAGAGTTCTCATTTTTCGTTTGAAAAATCCAAAGCTTTCAGATGTTAGGCATTTGCCTGTCTCACTTGCTCGGCTTTTAGTTAATCACGGACTTATGGCGTGTTGGAGGGGGGGTTTACTAGATCAAATTAATGCTTATAAGTTAGAGAAAGTTAGTCTTTGGGGTGATGACATTTACAGGTGTCCTTATTGTTTTGCCAGGCTCTTCGAGGAAGAGAAAAATAGAAAAAAATGGTGTTGTGGAGAAGGAGCCTACAACGTTCTTGATCTGTCTCCTCTTCAGGAACCATTTTATTCTAATCGTCAATTCCTTGAAAGAGATCGTGCCTACTACCTGTTTGCCTTTTGTGCACTCGAGGTGTCTGGCAGGTACCGGCATCCTAGTGGTCTGTCTTTTTTCAAGATTGAAGATAAGATCACAGTTTATAATCTGAACGCTCCTGGTCAAAAGTTTAAGACTTCTACTGGGGAGGAACAGCTTGTAAACCGGTCCCATCTGTACATCGACGATGGTGAAGAACGATGTAACATCGCAATGGGTAGATTACTTGATGGCGAAGTCACCGACGCCATTACTCGTTTTCTCTCTCTCAAGAAAACCCTTTCGTCAATCATTATCGACGACTGAGTAATGAACCGTCAATAAACGCACACTTGGATTTCCAAGTCACAAGTAGATCTACCCACGGCCCTGTTCTTGGTGACAGGCAAACTGGTGTTGAGGTACACGCCGTGCTCAGTACAGATGAGACTGTAAATGAACCCCGGAGACTAACGATATGGAAGACTGGCTCTGAAGACCCATATCCATGGACCTTCTTAGTCCCCTAATGGAGCCGTTCCAATATCTGTTGCTCTATCCGCAATGCACTTTGGGTTGGCATGTTGGCCGTCTTGACAATCGAGGAAACAATTTAAAGCAGTATAATTATTCGCGATGATTATTACTCTCGGATCCTCGCTTCACTCATATCGGCTGTCTTTCTCAAGCCAGGCAGGTTAAGATGTTTGAGAGGTATGAGGAAGAGAAACTGCATTATATAAAATTTTCCCAAACAAAGCCAACTGGAAATGCCATGCGGATAGGGCCACTGGACGAGCTTCTGGAGGCACAACAGGGAAGACAGGTATGGAATGACATTAACAATGATAAAACCGTCCAGGGGGAGGGTGGGGCACAACTCTGCAAAGTTTACCTCCCAAGTTCATTTACGGGGGGACCCAGGTACATGAAAGTTCATTATGAGAATGTGATGGCACTTGTGTCTCGTCTGGGATCACCAACATTCTTTCTAACGTTCACGTATAGCGCTACTTGGTAGGAAAACAAGAAGGCTTGCCCCCGCTGGGGCAGCCGCAGTGACCCTAGTACAGCCTGCAGAGTCTTTCAGATAAAACTCCTGGGACTTCTCCGAGATCTGCGCAGCGGAGCAATGTTCGTTCGTTCGGTCTATATTATTTACGTCATTGAGATGCAAATGAGGGGACTTCCTCATGCCCACATTATTTAAGATCGACGGGAACGGTCCTGTCCAGGCGTCTGACATTGACTCTATTATCCATGCGGATATTCCCTCGGAAGAAGAGGTTGGAAGTCGACTTAGGAAGTTGGTTCTGAAACACATGATTCATGGCCCTTGTAGTACAGATCACAGAACCGACTTTCCTTGCTGGGAGTCTGCAAAGGGTTACTGTACCAAGTTCTTCCTTAAGCCTGCCTGTGAAACCACCCATGTCGATGAAAGGGACTTCGTCCAGTACAGACGTGATTATTCAAATCATGGGACTAACACATCAAGGCGCAGGACGGTCACTGTCCATGATGGATGGGTCGTGCCGTACAACTCCGCATTGATTTTGAAATATGAGGCACAAATAAACTTGGAGCTTGCTTCTACTTGCCGTGTAATTAAATACCTCTTCAAATATCTTATGAAGGGAGGTTCTCTCCAGAACATAACTGTTATTCCTTTCAGTAAGCAATATGACGAGGTAGATTATTACGTGACGAAAAGAATGGTGGGTGCCAGCGATGCTTGCTGGAGGCTGTTAGATTTTCCGATCTCTAAATCAGAGCCCAGCGTTGAGTGTCTTCCCGTACATCTGGAAGGGAAACAGTCTGTCTGTTTTCGTCCCAACGACCTGGCAAACGTAACCACCAGAGCAAGCTCCAAGCTTATTGTTTATTTCGACCGACCTCATGATTCAATATTTGACAATGTGACGTACCAAACTGTTTATGAAAAGTTCATGGTACACACAAAATGTCCCATTAATGCGGAGGTATATGACCATCCGGACGAACAGCATTTTATCACGGCTCGCCAGCGTGGTAAGAAGGTATGTAGACTGTTTTGGGTTTCTCCCAGCCGAAGCAAACAGTACTACCTTCGTATTCTTCTTATATTTGTTCCTTACCATGGTTACGATGATCTTTTGTCCCGTGGCGGACCCAACTGACGCACTTTCCAGGAGGTCGCACGTAAACTCGGTCTAGTAGAATATGAAGAAGTGTACCACCACGCGCTGCGTGAGGCCGCACAGTTTATGACAGGCCCGAGACTCCGTTCTTTCTTTGTGCTTCTCTGCAACATGGGAACTCCCGCAGCTATTTTGTGGGACACGTTCCGAGACTCCCTTTGCGAGGATCACATAGAACAGAATCCTCATGATACAGAACTGGCCTACAAACTTGCTTTAATCTAAATTGATCGACGTCTACGTCGTCAGGGATCTTGCTTAGGCGACCATGGCCTCCCCGATGTACACGTTGATAAGACTGAGTTGGATAGAGAACTGCTCATCTACGGCGAAAATGAACAGAGAGTGATGGTGGAGGAGTGGGTCACCAAGCTCTCTGATGATCAAAAAAGCGTATTTGAGTACGTTCGAGCTCTTCTTCATAGCCGCGGTGATTGTCGATCATCGAGAATCATTTTTCTAGATGGTCCGGAAGGCTATGGGAAGATCTCACTCATACGTGTCATCCTTGCGTACGTGAGAAGTTGTCGTCAGGTGGCTCTTGCCGTCGAAAGCTCTGGGATTGCTGCTAGAAACATGCCGGGTGGTACTACAGCACACAGCATGTTCCGGCTATCACTCAATCTCGGAGATGGTACTGGCTTCTGGAATATCACCAATGGATCCCAGCGAGCAGAGCTCATCAGAGCTAAACAGCTCATTGTTTTTGATGAGGCTTCAATGGCACATCGATTTATTTTTGAGATTCTTGACAGATCACTGAGAGATCTCATGAATTCCTGTGTGCCATTCGGCGGTAAAATCTTTCTCTGCTCAGGGGATTTCCGTCAGATTGCGCCCGTAGTTGTAAATGCTCGCACGCCATTCGACGTTGCTTGTGTCTCACTTCGGGCGTCCCATCTTTGGCGATTTTTCAGTCTTTGCTCTGACGACACCTCATCAGACAAGTGGTTCCAACATCTATTCCGAATTCCTTCTTGGAGTAGGTAATGGAACGATTTGTTCTACTTCTATTGGGGAGGGGCAGGATGGTCAAAGTCTGATTCCACTGCACGGGGTTAGACATATGACGTCTTTGACTGATTTGATCCATTCCGTCTTTCCTGCAAGTGACCTGCTAGATCCTGATCTATGTTCGCGGCAGGCCATTCTCTCGACTTTAATCGTGAACGTCAAAGAAATCAAGGATCACATCTTGAATTCTTTCGACGGTAACCTTTACGAGCTGAGAAGCACCGACACTGTGGACCGTGAGAACGATGACGGGCTGGATGTCAATGTTCAGCTACTGAACCAAGCTACAGGCAAAGGTGTTCCAGACCATGTCCTGCGACTTAAGATCGGTTCTGTGTGCCTCGTAATGAGGAATCTCAACATCGCTGAAGGACTCGTAAACGGAACTAAAGTCATTGTGACTGCGATTAGCAACCGCTTGATTAGTCAGACTTCCCGGACTAACGCAGCCAATATGTATTACTAGAATCATATTCACGTTCGCGTTTGTCAAGTGTTCGCCGCTTCGGGGCCTTTTTTATAACCGGCCACAAGAGCCAAGGTCAGACAGAAGGATCAGTTGGTGTTGATTTTCGCACGGACTGTTTCACGCATGGACAGCTTCTTTCCATGGACGCATGGTCTTGCTAAGTAGAGTCAGGCATCCAGATCACATCGTTGTTCTTGTCCGTCCTGAGAGGGTCCACGAAGGAGTCGCATATGCAAAGAACATTGTGCATGACGATCTCCTTCGTTAATACTGATTTGGAAATAAGCTGTAGGCTAGGGGATCTGCTTTAACAAAACTCCCCGTCGGGATATGACAATTATGGCAGTTCGATAGGGGATCTGCCTCATTAAAAGTCCTCGGTGTTTGATCTTGTACATACACAGTAGGCTAGGAGATCTGCATAATCAAAACTCCCCGTTGTTGTATATATTTATCTTGTTTCGTAATTTTCTTTTGTTGCCGGCAGAGGCGAGGAGAACTGCCATAAAAAACTCTCCGGTGTGTTTATTTTTATCATTTATTATTTGGTACGAATTTGAACGAATGGTGTTTTTGGGGTCTGGGGTAGTGATGTGACTAGCAGTGATTTTACACTCACAGGTCAAACTGTGATTGCTACTAACAAATCACTGTGATTTATAACTGTGATTGTGATTTATAACTGTGATTGTGATTTTCATCAGCTGTTGTATTGGGTGGGAGCTTGCGAAATGAGTTAATGTGAACTGTGAACGGGTGGTTGCTCAGGTTGTTGTGCTACCCGTGTCATTACAAGGAGTTTTTTAGTATATTGATTAGGTTAATGCGATCCTACAGCTTAGGGAGAAGAGAATACGTTTATGTAATAATTGAGTTACAATTTTATATTGTTTTTTTAGCAAAGTATTAATATTCGTGACTACTTATGAAGGGTTTGAGAAAATAACACTTAGTCAAATAAAAAATAGTTATTTATTGGATGTATGAACAATAAACGGTTTCAGGAAACTGACACGTACTTTCTCCCTTTTAGCCCAACTTAAATGAATAAATTTCTTTTTATTTAATAAATATAGAATACAAAGCACGGTCGAATGTACAGAAAATCTTGTAAACAAGTTGTTTTCAAAAACGTCTACCCAAATCCATGTTTTGGAGGCACTACAGAATCCATTGCTACACATGTGGTTTTAAGAGGGGAAATGCCCCCTATTCCCCCCAAGAGTTATTAAGGGGCAACATATTTCGAATTTCCTCTGTTGATCAATGCTAACTTGACAAGCATATCAAGTTTGAACGAAATTGATCAGTAAATAAGAGAGAAATAGTAATTTTTGTATTCCCCATAAGAATAACATTGGACAACGTACTCTGTGTTTACGCAAAATGAAAATTTAAATTTTCTCCGCAACCAGCAATCGTAGAATAGTAATTCAGAATACTAAATTATTTAGTTTTTTGAGCTCTTTTTAATGGTGAATAGTAATATTTTTTGTATTTAGTTTTTTTTATGAAAGTCCAAAAAACTGAATTGCTAATGTTTTAAGTCCTGTAATTTATGAACCCAAATTTTTACAGAAATGCGGGTGGTGTCATTTTGTTGGAGAAATAAAGCTCTACAAATGACTAAAGTTTAATTAAAATCGTTAGAGCCGTTTTTGAGAATGTTGCTTTTCATGTTTTTTGGTGGTTTTTGGGGGATAATTACCCTTAAAAATCAAAAATTCTAAAAAAATAAAAAACTCCTGGAGATATCGTGGATTAGTACCTACATACCAAATTTCATAAAAATTGGACCATTGGTTAGGGCTCTAGCTCTGTACACATCTAGACAGATAGACAGACAGACAGACAGACATCACGTAAAAATAACTTTTTTGGGTTCAGGGAGCACTAAAACGAATATTTCCACTAACAAATCAAATTCGAAAATTTTGACGAAAAAAATACTTTCTCCATATACTATGTATAAGGGGAGAAAGTAAAAATGGCTACATGTTCGATTACATATATATTGATATTTACAATTAAAAAATCCAACCATAATATCAACATCAAATTAAAATAACATACAAAACATAATTAACAATAAACAGGTTGACCCGTCCTCGCTAGACACTCAGACTCAGTATCAGATAATCACAGTCACAGTCGAATCACAGTCACAGTCGAGAGTGTGATTGTGATTTGAGTGACCCGTCCTCCCTAAAGACGCTCAGACTCAGTATCAGATAATCACAGTCACAGTCGAATCACAGTCACAGTCGAGAGTGTGATTGTGATTTGAGTGACTCGTGGCTGTGCGACGAGGAAATGACTCACGCAGAGCACTGAGAGCAGTCCGCCTACAACGAATCGAATCACAGTTAGACCTGCTAGTCCGGCTCGGTCAGTAACAGGTCGACCTGTGATTTCAGAATCACAGTGATTAAATCACAGGTTCGCAAATCACACCCCATCACTAGTCTGGGGACCTCAAAACAAAAAGTTATCATGGTCCCGGGCCTAGGTCTTACCATACCGACTACGGTAATAGCTTCTTCCCTATAGGGGAAATTCGCTAATATGTGAACTGCAAACTAATTTACTTAAAACCTTAATACTAACTTCATTTTCAAGACAATTTAAATTGGATCACACTAATTATAGTATCAAAAATAATGGTGAATTAATAAATAATATAAACGATATGAATATCCCAAATTAATTTCTTTCAATTGATGTAAAACAACTGATATGTTTCTAACACCCCTACTGACGAAACACTGAATATCCTGAAAAATGATCTCACTCACTAAAAGTAACATGCTTAGTACTGACTAAAAAAAAGAAGAAAGAAGGTGGTGGAGATTAACCCTTTGCGCTCGGATAGGTTCTTTGGAAATGGTCCTCTGGGGTCGTCTGTCCACACTCTGTGGCCGCAGCCATTTTCCCGCCAGCCAGGATTTTTTTCTGTCACACGTATGCTCAGCGCTCGCATGTCCACACCCAGTGGACAGAGTTAAATGGCGCATGCGATCGCGAACGCTCGCATGTCCACTGTGTGTGGACAGTGACAATGCAGACTTTTCCAGCATTTAATATTCTTTCTACCGTATTGTGCTGAAATCTGACGGTGGATTTCAAAACTAGATCAATCCCAGAATGCAACGGGCATAAATGTCGGCTGTTGCATTCTAATGTAAACAGTAAACAACAACAGTTAGTCAAGCGCTTTTGTCTTACGCTGTGTAGTCTTCGGCTTATATGCCTGATAATTATTATTATACGTAATATTTCAAGTTTTATTATATTTTAATATGGAGGAAACATTACTTTCCGACAAAATTCGTAACGCGCTTGAAGGTGAAAGTGAGTGTGGCAGTGATTCGGACCATGAAAGTGACATTGACAACTTGTTCTATTTATGTTATTAGCAGTTTTTTTAAATTATTTCTTAAAATTTTCTTAAATATAATTAACAATAAGTAAATTGTGATTTTCGATGGTAAATAAATAAGTTTCAAAGTATACAACAAGTTTTTCTTAGACCTTGAATGTACGCTTCAACTTGACGTTTCAGTCTAGAGTGAAGAAAATAATTCCGAGCTGGCAGAAGCAGACGACCGACAATGGCTGCCGAGCTGGCGACAAAACCTAGTGCGGCCACTGAGTGTGGACATGCGAGCTCTGGGCCCTGAGCGTCGGACAATAATTCCCAGCTGTCGCAGACTCCATACTGTCCACTGAGTGTGGACATACGAGCGCAAAGGGTTAAGGTTGATGATTTAGTTGAGGATAAGAAATTGGAAGTCTGCGCAGTAAAACTTGTATTGGAGAAACAGAATTTTATTTTGGTTGGTATCTATCGCTCCCCTAGTACAGATCCTTTTGAATTTATTGAGCGTCTAAATGGAATAATTTCAAGGTTATTGTTGATTTGTAGAAATGTCGTAATAGCAGGGGACATAAACATTAATGTATTAAAAAATGACAAAGATTGTAAAGAACTATGTAGTATGTTAAAAACTCACGGTATGTCTTTTTTAGTAAATTTCCCAACAAGAGTAACTGATAAAAGTAAAACATGTATATAGATAATTTTTTAACAACAATACCAAAAGAAAAAACAAGAGTCGAAGGGGTAATCACACACCTTTCAGACCATGATGGCCAAATTTTAGATCTTATCATTGACTCTCCTGCCTCTGAAAATACAACTAAAATTATGTACAGTAGAAGTTTCTCAAAAGATAACACAGACCATTTTCTCAAATTACTAAAAAATGAAAATTGGAAAGATGTCTATTTTTCGAATGTTGAGGATAAATATAACACTTTCCTAAATATATTCTTATGTTACTTTAATATAGCATTTCCTAAAAAAATCAAAAGAAATAGTAACAAGCACAAATCTTGGGTAACAACTGAAATAAAAAAAGAGAGACAGAATATTATTGAGTTAGAAAAAAAAGCTAGGGAAAAGGGAGATACTGAGTTAAATAAATATGTAAAAGAAAAAAATAGGCAGTATAAAAATCTATTGAGACAATCAAAAAGTGAATTTTATAATAACAAAATTTTAAATTCTGAAAATGTCATAAAGACTACTTGGAAAATTGTAAATGATGAAGTTGGAATCTTACCTAAAGATAAAGCAAACATAAAACTACTTATAAATGATAAAATTGTGTCTAATCCGCTAGCTATTAGTAAATTATTTAATGATTACTTCGTTAATGGAATCAAACAATTGAAAGGAAATGTTAATATGATGTATGATGTTCCAGAAAATAATACCACAAACTGCACTTCTCCTCATACTAAATTGTTACACTGTGAACCAACAAATGAAAAAGAAATTAGTAAAATTATAGATTCTCTAAAGAATAAGCATTCATATAGTTTTGATGAAATTCCTGTATCTATCATAAAGGGGGCAAATGTTCATTTATGTAAAATCCTACTTCCATCTGATGAATTCTTCCCTAGTATCTGGTATATTTCCAAAAAAACTGAAACTGTCTAAATTCATACCTGTGCATAAAAAGGGATGCGAAAAGGATATATCTAATTATCGACCAATATCAATCTTGCCATCATTCTCAAAAATTTATGAAAAAATCATGTACAAAAGGTTGTCTGACTTCTTGGAAAAAAATAACATTCTTGATGATACCCAGCATGGTTTTCGTCCAGGGAGATCAGTACTAAGTGCAGCAGTAAATTTTATTGAATCAATAATAGAATCAATAGATAACGGTGAAGAAGTCATTGGTATTTTTATGGATTTAACAAAAGCTTTTGAAAGTGTAGACCACGACCTACTATTACAAAAATTAGCAGGTTTTGGAGTCAAAGGAATTTCGTACAAATGGTTTGAGTCATATCTATCGGAGCGCTATCAATATGTTTAAATAAATACTTTTCATCAGAATAGGGTCGCAGGTGCAGCGTTGGACCTGTGTTTGGTCTCTTGTGGTGTTCCACAGGGATCTATTCTGGGTTCGCTGCTGTTTCTGTGCTACCTAACCGGTTTTTCAAAGTCTCTTCAAAATGTCACGCAAAATAATCTATGCCTATATGCTGATGATGCAAACTTAAAAATCTCAGCAGTAAACCAGGATAATATTGAACTCTTAAGTTTCTTGGAATTGTCCAATGTCAAACAGTTCTTAGACACAAATGGTCTATTGTTGAATTCTGAAAAGACAAATTTTATGGTATTCTCAACAAAGCAAAACCGGAGAAAAATAGCCCCAAATATAATTATTGAAGAAAAAATCATTGAACAAGTTAACAAGACAAAATTCTTAGGGTTGAATATTGATGAAAACTTTTGCTGGGATCATCATATTGAACATATAGTTAATAAAATTAGCTCCGGTTTATATGCACTTAAACATATGGCCTGTTTGTGTAATATTAATATCCTAAAAAAAATCTATTTTGCCCTCATACACTCACATATATCATATGGTATTTGTTTGTATGGAGCAACAACAAAATTAAATCTTGATAAAATCTTAAAACTGCAAAAAAAGGCCATAAGATCTATTTGTAATCTAAAACGCGACAAATCTGCCAAAGAATACTTTAAGAATCTTGAAATCTTAACAGTATATGGTCAGTATATTTTTGAATGTATATTATATTTTAAAACGAATACGAAATTACAAATCAAAATTACAACACATCAGTACGACACAAGAAGAAAAATGGAAAAAAAATCTTGATAAACATAGATTAGAATTCTATACAAAAAAAACTACCTACATGGGGAACAAATTTTTTAAAGCAATCCCAGATGAACTAAGATTAGAACGCAATTTAAATAAATTTAAATCCAAATTAAAATCCTTCATAATAAACAAACATTTATATTCTATTCAGGAGTTTTACAATAAAAATTAGATTTAAATCGTATTGGGAGCAGCATGTGCTTGCTTTGGGGTTGGTGGGCCCTGGTCCTATGTATATGTTAAATATGAGTATGACGCCATTTATTGTATTATATGTACAAAGACAAATAAAGATTTATGATTGATTGATAGTTCACTGAATAGGGCTAATATTATTATTATTTTTCCAGAGTACTCTTCAATATCCATTTTTTATTCACTGAAACGTGTTTCGAGGTTTACCTCACGATCACAGTGCAGCTAATAACCTTAACCCTTTCCACTCGAAAACTGGGGCAGCCCCGGCCACCGCATTTTGCTATGTTGTCGCATGCCGGGCCTGACCCGCACATGCGTTTTTTTTTTTTTTTTTTGGTCCCCATCAACTGTATCAAAATAAACACAAGTCACATTTTTTAAACAAACAAAAAAATAAATGAATAATTAAGTGACCAGCTGTGATTTTAAATGCAGCTGGATAGGAATAGGCAAGTAAAAAATGAAAGTGGAAAGGGTTAACACGTTCGCTGCGGGCCACCAATGGCGGGCAGTCCCCGGTGTGCGGCAGCGAACCCGATTGGCAAAGACGAATTCAAATATTTCGGACTGACGAATTCAAATATTTCGGTCTGGCAAATCGTAAAACACTGTGCGGTGCTGTACTGCGTTACCACGAGAGTGGGCGTAGTTCACTGAAACACTCACAGATAGCAGCGCTGCCTGGATAGTAGCCGGCCCTCTTGTATTACCCATCGGAGGGAGAAAAACGGGGAAAAAAGTGGTTTTCTAAGCATTGCCGGATGGGAATTTTATGGGAAAATTTAGTACCAACCTAAATACATCGAAGAACACAGTCTTTCCAAAGAGCGGGAAACAAGCAGCCTGTCTAGGACGAGTGCTGGTTATTTAGACTTGCATTTAGTTTGTATGGAGATACTACCGCTCGGTCGGTAGTCAGTGCCCGGCGACTGCTTGGACCACCGTCCGGTCGGTGACGCGCAGCCAACGTGTTAAACTTAAATAATCTGTAAATAAACAAAACAGTATGATAATTTTGTTAACATATGCTAAATTATCTATCTAAACATGATTAATTAATTTTGATTTTTTTGATTGTTTCAAAGATTGGATTTTTTTGTTGCGCCGGCATTATAATTAGTTTATTAGTTTTGCTTTCTGAATAATTCATGTAAATGTGTATCTCTTCTTTGGTATTCATTTTGTCACCTTTCTTTTCAATAGACAAAACTTCTAAACTTTCTTGCAGTGTACCAAAACTGTGATCTGTCGTTAAAATATGTTCGGCAAATTTTGACTTCTGTGTAGTTTGGTTATTTGATTTTATAGCTTGAATATCCTATTTATATCTATATTTAAAATTACGTCCAGTTTGCCCAACGTAATATTTTGGGCATTCCTTGCATGTCAATTTATATATCAAAACAAGACAGAATTTATCTGCATGCCTTAGTTCTGTGTTGAACAAAGCTATGAGAAAAACCTCCATAAATACCAACTTAAAGGTCAGCTATAAAACCAGGAATAATACATTTCATCTGATAACAAAATTTTCAAACGGCACACAACCAAAACGCCGACATTTTTGACCGATCAGGAATATATAAATTGACATGATATATAACTCCTAATACCCCATACAGATTTTTTATCCTAAAGGTACCTCCTCCTAAGCTTATAATGCACAAAATTGCCATGACAATACTGGATTTAAATAGAACCAGGTGTATCAGAACAGCCAAAAAATTTAATAGTTTCAATTTTGCTAAAAATCACACAGATCGTTGTTTAAACCTGTTATTTGATTGTTAAAAGTTTTTAATGCGGAAATTCACTTCCCTACCATCAGCGTGCTGCGTGCAAACTCGCTTTTCTTTTCTATGTACTGTGTTAATTTTCTATGATTTCTCGTAACTCAGCGAGTTCCAATATCCAAGACTCCGGGTCTGTTCTGGGAAATCATAGAAATTAATAAAATTTTAACAAACTTGTACAATATCACAAACAAAGTAAGAGTTCCCACAGTGGAAAACGAGTTTGCACGCAGCACGCTGACGTGAGGGAAGTGAATTTCCTCATACAAAACTTTTAAAACTCATAACCAATGTAAAAACATACATTTATTCCAATTTTATTGAAATCTGAAAACATTGATTATTTGGCTGTTCTGATGCTCCTGGTTTCATTTACCTGCAATGAGAGGAATACAATTTTGCGCATTATAAGGTTAGGGGAAGGTCCAGGCAGGCTTGAAAGTAGGTGTGAGGTTGCTGAGAATAATAAAAGTACACCAACAAATGAATAATAGGCTTTTCTAATGTAAAACCCCCTTAAGACAACAACGTACTTTGTTTAGTCAATACACATTTTCTTTAATAACTCGATAAATGTTTATGCTACAATGACGAGAGATGGCTTAAAACTTTCGCCTCACTAATTCCCATCTTTTTACATGCATTAATGTTATATCTGAGGCTTTTATGACCCTTTTTGAGGCCAAAAACTCTAAATTTAAATTATTAATCCCCAAAAAAGGGGTTTAAGAGTTTTCCGATTGTTTTGCCCAACAAACTTGTTCAACTGATTATAGAAAGGAACATCCCTACCAAATTTGAAGTAAATCGGACATAAAAAGCATCCGCTAGAGTACATACACATATATGTATATATTCAACTTTGAATGACCTCCCAAAACTTGATCAGGGGATCACGTTAGGAACTTCTATGGTGGTCCAGGGCTTAAGTTTCACTGTGCAGGTCATACTAATAGTTCACTTTCCATAGGAAATTCACTAATAAACTATTACATCACTGGAAGAACCACACCAATACAGGGTAAGTGATTTTGGAGGACCTGTCATTTAGTTAAAGAAAGCTTAAAACGTTAATGAAAGGTGTAGAGTAAGGAGACAACTTTTGTTATTAGTGAATTTCCTATGGAAAAGTGAACTATTAGCATGACCCGCATGGTGAAACTTAAGCCCAGGACCACCATAGAAGTTCCTAACGTGACCCCCTGAACACGTTTTGGGGGGTCATTCAAAATTATATATATGTGTGTATGCACTCTAGCGGTCACATTTTTTCCCCGATTTAATTCAAATTTGGTAGGGATGTTCCTTTCTATAATCAGTTGGACAAGTTTGTTGGGCAAAACAATCAGAAAAACGCTAACCCTCTTTTTTGGGGATTATTCTTTCAAATTTCGAGTTTTTGGGCCCAAAAAGGGTCAGAAAAGCCCCGGACATAAATCAATGCTTACATTAAGATGGGAATCAGTGAAGCGAAAGTTTTAAGCCATCTCTCGTCATTCTAGCATAAATATTTACCGAGTTATTAAAGAAAATGTATATCGGCTAAACACAATACGTTGTCTTATGGGGTTTTTACATTAGAAAAGCAAGTTATTCATTTGTTGGTGTACTTGTATCATCCCCAGCAACCTCACGCCTACGTTCAAGCCTGACTGGAGCTTCTCCTAACCTTATAATGCACAAAATTGTATTGCTAGCATTGCAGGTAAATGAAACCAGGAGCATCAGAACAGCCAAAAAATCAATGTTTTCAGATTTCAATAAAATTGGAATAAATGTATGTTTTTACACTGGTTTTGAGTTTTAAAAGTTTTGTACGTGGAAATTCACTTCCCTCATGTCAGCTGCTGTGTGTTAACTCGTTTTAAATTTTATCTATACATATTGTTTTCTCTATAAATATGTTTTTAGTATAAGGTAAATAGCAAAACACACATTTTTATAATAATGGTTTGATTTAAGTCTTTATAAATTTTTACAAAATTTAACTATTTACATTTATAATCTATTTAATTTGTTACAGAAATATACAGTTTTGATAATACATTTCAGTCAAAAACTATCTAAACTACAGTAAGGAATGAAAGAAATAATAATATTAAAAATCTTCTTGTTTAGTTGACTTCGTCTATGAATTAGATGCAATGCAATTTTCAAGATAATTGGTAGTAAAAATGTTGCTTGAAAGAACTCAAGCCCAATACAAATAATATTTTAAGAAAGGCAAACTAAAATAAAAACTTAAAGACAGCTAAAAGTTGCTTAACCAACATGACAAATTTCTCCAAAGTAACAATTTTGGTCTCTTTTCAGTAAACAAACATTATTTTCTTCCAAAATCAAACAATACTATTTTCATCTTGGTTACTAATAAGAATGTTAAGGTCAAAGAAATAACCATTATATTTTTATATATGAGCTAAAATCAGCACCACCAAATAGGATACTCAATCTAGTGAGTTTTGGTTTAAACTAGGAATGATTCAGTATATTTTACTACAATGCTCACTCACTCCTCTCATATAAAACATGAGTGTTTAAAAAAAATCGTACAAAATATCACAACTTGAACATACATATGAAACTTACTGCATTAAAAGATAATTTAAGTAAAAGTGTCCATAGGCTATTTATTTGTTAAGATATCAATTATATGATATCTGACCACACAATAAATAACATGTTTCACATAAAACAGGTTTCGCTTGCTATGAATGGAAATATTTAGTACTAGTATTTTTTTACTATTAAGGAATACTTCTTTCCTTACTTGCTTAGCGTTATTACCAACAACTACAGTTATAAATAAGTTATAAATCAAGCATCGAGTTTCACTAGGAGGCTCAAGAGGTAACATGTACGGGGGTGGGGGAAGACATGAGGCTCCGCAGTGGACTTTGCAGGATCTTCTGAGGAATATCTGAGGCTTCACTGGTGGCTTGCCTTATCGCTTCTTTATATGGTCCGGACTTTTTCTTCTTGTTGAATCGGGACTAGAACAAATACAACATGAAAAAATCGACACTTCCACTAGTAGGATCGTTTCTTGGCACCAACCCTCACATATATAACCAAAATAACAGTCACTGGCTAAGGTATTTTGCACGTGTTAATATTTACTCTTTAGGATACCTACTTATAACTGAACCCTCTTGTAAGAGTCACAGTCGTCACCAAAGATGTTAGTAAATATCAGTTCCAGCAATGTTGCAGCCAATACAAATATTGTACTGGATATTTTTTACACACTGTTGGAGGTAGACAACAAATTATATACAGGATTTTAAAGTTTATTTTTAGACTGATAATATTATCTTACACTGAAAAATTAACTAATTAAAAATTTTTCTTAGATTTTAAAACATCAGAGGCCTTGCTTAGTATTGATTTAGATTGATATCTAATAACAATTTCAAAAATTGTAAACAATAATTTAGTGGTGATTTGACCATACAGATTTTCCAGTGAATCTTTCTAAAATTGGTATCAAAAAATTAAGTGTAAAGAAGTCTAAGAGTAAAAAGTCTACGTATTTTTAGGAAATTCATCTGTATTCAAGTGTATTTTAGATTTACAATCACAGTTTTGGAAGAAAAATTCCTTTGAAAGCCAAACAAACGAGTATGACATTACATAAGCTTTTGCTGTTTAATGGAACGGAAGCAAAAGCACAACATTATATTAGCATCAAATTTTAGAATATTTTGCATAATAAGAAATGTCAGAAAGGTTCATGTTGTTATTGTTTAAGAGTTTTGTCTAAATGTCTAAGTAGAACAATTTTACGAACAACATATTTTGCATATTTAAACATACTTTCTTACTGTGCAACGGAATATAGAAAAGATTTAAATAAATTAAAAAATATTTTGTTTGAAAACCCTGTCGATGACGATTTCCACCAAATGTAATCAAAAGGACCTAATACAAAAACCCTAGTGCCAGCATTAATGTGTTCTCCTTTCTTATGTCATATATATTTCTTATATATTGTAGATATTTGTAAAATGTTTATACAATAAAGATCTGTATCTGAAACATTTAGTATCTGAAACTGGCAGTGAACATTATGTCTCCAAAATTCACAACTCCGACAAAAATATGTCTTTTCAACTGCGAAAGTCTGAAATGCACAATGCTTACACTTTTAGAACCATAAAACATTATTTCCAACACAAATTGCATGATAAGGTGTTACTTGTAAAAAGTCATACCTACAATCTTCGTTAATCTGACAGACGAGTGGGAATTATACATTATGGAATGACTCCTGTTGGAGATTCTCATTTTGGACCAAAAAGCGTCGGAGTAACGCAATAGTGGTCAAAAACGTAATAGGGAGGGCGAACAATACCAGAGAAAGTGAAATGGTGCCTTTTTCCAACAAGAAGTGTCTGTGGCTCATCTATCTACGCCATCTTATGGGTACTAACATTTACTGGCTCAGATGATAACTAAAATAGGTGTTCTGCATTTCAGATTGTCAACCAGATTTTGAGTTTATTTATTTGTTTGTATTTTGGTTTAAACTTTTGTAGCGGGTTTAACCACGAAGATACCTGTATCACAATAATGCCGTGGAAATGTAAATGAAATTTGTCTCAAAGTTCAAAAAAGCTTGATTTAATAAAGTGTATAGAAGTCAGGAAACTTCAGCACAAATGGAAATTAGAAGGCTTCAACAAGCTCTACTGCAGGCATCACTCAAAGCAGAAGAACTTCCAGATCAACAGCAACTTCGACGTGAAGAGCAGGCTCAGCGGCAGGCCAGTTTGAGAGCAACTGAAATGGCACATGGCAGAGCAGTGATCTACAAAACTGTTGAGAATGCTGAAGCTCGCAGAGCTATTGCTGTAAGGGCTGCCCAGTGGTGGCAAACATTCACCAGAAATATGTGGGGTGTCTTTAAAATTGCTGCCTTGAAATTAGGGATGAGTCGATTCCAATTGTCGATTCTCGATTCCACCGATTCTCAGGCTTCGAATCGGAATCGAGAATCGATGGCCCAAAGTCGATTCCTATTCTATCAATTCCGGGCCGTTGATACTCCCGCCGTTTACCCCGATTTACGCCGCTAACCATCGAAAATTTGAATCGAGTACTTGAAAATTGCATAGCTAATCCCCCCCGTTTACAAAATTTAGGCCACTGACCATCGGAAATTTGAATCGAGTAGTTGAAAATTGCATAGCTACTCTCGCCGTTAACTATGCAAAGATTTATGCCGCTATCTAATGATTAACAAAATGTATGACTGACATTTTTTTAAATAAGCCTACAATCTAATTTCAGCTTATATGAAAGGGGACAATGACAGACGAGTTATTTATGGATACATGTGAAGTAAGTAAGAAGTAAGAGAGGGGCACGGGGAGTGTTTGGGTCGGGGCAAAAAAATCTGACCTTGGAGATAAGGAAGGAAGACGGGAGGGGAGGGGAGGGGGTGGGGTCCGGTTGAAAGCAATAAATCAGCCGGCTGACCAACATTATTGCTTTGAGTCATTATCTTACAACCACGTTTTTCCCCATGAATAGTTTCATAATTAACTACAAAAAGCTACTAAATAACAATACAGTATATTTAAAAACAAAAACACTGATCTACAATCATTAAAAAGTAATTATTTAAAAAAATTGCTTTCTAACTTTTATAAAAAATGTAAAACCTTAAATTTAGCTTTAACATTATAAATGCATTTTTATCAGTCAAGAATAGTTAACATCCAAAGTGATTGTTTTATAACACAAGAAAACCAATTTCAAAAAATATCATGTGAGATTTATGTAACTTAAAGCATAACAATTATATGAAAAATAAACATGCAATTCAACTTAGTTTTTTATAATTATTTATCTTTGTAAGTTTATTTTATTTAATTAATGACAAATAATCACCAACCAACTGATTGTCTCAATGTACTAAATAAAAATCAATTACTGACTAACTTATTGTCTTTTACTAATTTTTAAAACATTACTTTGCTATTTCACCTATTATTAGGAATCAATGGAATCGGAATCGAGAATTGAGAATCGATTTGTAAGAATCGAAACTGGAATTGGAATAAAAAAAAGATTGGAATCAACTCATCCCTCCTTGGAATATGACGTGACTGTCAGTCAGTTAATATATATCTTACTTACACTAAGTAGTGAACGCGGGCGAAGCTGTGACGGGTAACAGCTAGTAAACCATAAGCTTGGTTTTTAAATCAAAAATATTTCTTAAGACATACATTTGAAATCAGCAGTGTTTAATTTCTTAAAGACCATTTCAATATGAGGTTTCCATGTTAAATTGTTATCAATGTTCAATCCTAAAAATTGTGTATATTCAACGAAAGATGAAAAATTGTTATTGTAAAACAATTAAAAAGTTAAACATGGCCTATTTTTAATAGTTTTAAATTTTATAATTTGTGTTTAGGAGTGCTCAGTTGTAACCCATTTGCAATAAACCAATTAGACGTTCTAAAAGTGACTGATCGTCAGAAACAATTGTCAGAATAAGGATTGATGATGAAATTAACAGTGAGTACAAAAAAAATAATAGATGAGCATTATATGTGAGGTGGAATGCGAAAAGGGACCTCTTGTCGGCAATTTCCGATTTTGAGTTATTGATATTTTTATTATCACCTTAAAATTCCTAACAGTTTGGTGAAAATTTCATGTCTCTACGATTTTTTTTGTTTGAGTTATGGACGTTTGAACTTTCTCGAAGGGTGAAGGGCATTTTCAGGAAAACGCCCTCAAAAAGTTTAAATAAACTCAGAATCTATATTTTTCATATTTAAGCGATGCTTTTGGTATCAATGCAAAGCTTATAATGTCCTCTTTAGGAAGAACACTAGTAGTTTCCTTAACTAACGCTAGAATTTAGGCTTATACTGTGTTTATTGCAACATGTAGTACACAAGGGTATTTTCTGAAAAGGGACCTCTTGTCGGCCCCGTGTTATATCTCCATAACGACAAGAGATACCTTTTCAAGGCTGAACATTTACTGCTGCCACATTGTTGTTTAAGTGTTTTATCCAATAATTAGTTTAATATAGTCAAAATGAAGTATAATTAACATCCTAATTAGAAAATAATATCGATAGTCCACTGTTTAAAGGACTGTATAGGAAAGTCAACGTTTTTTAACCAAAACCTCGGTTATAGAAAAGGTACCTCTTGTCGGGGCCGTATTAAAATAATCAGACGATGTTCTGCTTTTACTAGAACTTCGTCCTAGTTCTCTAAGTGTCCGCTAGAATTCAGGAGAGACTACTTTTTGAACCAATGTTTCTTTACGAAGTGTGTTGTGGAAAAGGGACCTCTTGTCGGCCATGTTATTTTCCCATAAGCGACAAGAGGTACCTTTTCTCAGGGCATGCAGTGACTAACAAAATGATTTATATCGACTTGTTTAAGCTTTGATTCGACTTTTTAACCGATACACGCCTTTTCTACTCAAATTATCGAATAATAATCGATAAAAAACCGAAAATCGATGATTTGGACCGAAATTGCTGTATTTAGCTGTACTGAAAATTTTACTTTGCCGACAAGAGGTCCCTTTTCGCTTTCCACCTCACATATGTATAGAGATGATAAAAGTAACACCAATCTAACAAATTACATGAAAGAACATAAACAAAATTTAGGAAAACCATTCAAAGTAAGAAAAAATGTTTCTTAGACAGTAAAATTAGAAATGATGTTAATGTTAACAAGACAGTTTGGCAAATTGTGAATATTGATACAAAAAGTAGGAAGAAAGAAAAAGTATCTTCTAAAATAACACTTGAACACGATGGAGTCGAGTTAGTAAAGCCGTATTCTGTTGCAAATTTTTTTAATAATAACCTTGCTGATATGGTGGAAAAATGTTTTACCGAAACCTCGTCAAACATTTCCACAAATTTCAACGTCTAGGATCAAATCTAATCGTAGAACAATAGATGAACAAGTATTAAACTCAATAATTGATTCATTGAAACCGAAGTGGTCATCAGGTTATGATGAAATTCCTACCAAAATTATTAAATTGGCCAAAATTGTTAAATTGAAACCTCAATTGCTCCGACACCATTGAAAATGTATAAAATTCTCCTAATACACAAAAAAGGATATATTAAAACACCTCTAAATTATAGGCCATTGTCAATACAACCATCACTATCAAAATTATTTGAAAAAGCTATGCTGTACCAGCTAATTGCCTATTTGGAAAAAACAAATTACTTGACAATGAACAGCACGGTTATAGGAAAAATAAGTCAACCATAATGGCATTGATATCATATGTAGAGAATATACTGGAAAAACTAGATGAAGACAGTTTTATTGTGGGAGCTTTTTTGGATCTGACTAAGGCCTTCGATAGTGTATCATACGATTTTGTTAGATAAACTTATGATGTATGGAATTAATGACAAAGATGGATTGAGTCATATTTAAGGAACCGTCAACAGTATGTTAATGGAAGACACTTAGTAGGAAAGAATATGTAAGATTTTCAATCCAAAACTAAATTGGTTAAATATTCAGTGCCACAGGGCTCTTTCCTGATCTTGTGCTACCTGGGAAGAATGCCAAAGTATTTTACTGATAAGGTTGAAAATAATAAACTCTATTTGTATGCTGATGACCTAAGTATGGCTGTTAATGGCAAATATATTGATATTTTGGAAAAAACAAATAACTCAATTTCAATGTTAAATACCTATTTGAATGATAACAATCTTTTACTTAATAAAAATAAAACTATTCTAATACAGCTTTCATGCAAACAAAAAAATATTGGTTCAAACAGATAAATTTGCAGACAAATCCAAATTTATAGGCCTTATAGTTGATAATACCCTTAACTCTAGCAGTGGCCAAACGACGCATTGTGTAATTTTGCTCTGTCGCCTTAGAGTGGCAGACGACGCAACGCTTCGTTTCGGACCGAAAATTTTGTAACATTAAAAAACCACTAATAATCAACTTAAAAGTGAACAGTATATATACTATTTGAAAGATCATATTCTGAACTTTCATTTTATTACATAAATGAACCATGTAGCAGCTGTATAACAATGTCACGACGTTTAGAAATCGAATGAATTTTAGACCCGACGCAATTTCTGCAGCCAACGCTACGAATATGTCAAAATACGACTTTTTTGAAATTACCCAGCCCGGGTAATTTTTGTTGCGGAAAGTTGCGGTTGGTACCAATGCACTGCTAAACAGATTTGCTTTATTGTGGTATTAATTTTTTGAGCAAAATATTGATTGGGCTGATAATATGATTTTATTAAAACAGGTGTTTTTTGTTTTTTTGCGGAATGGCAAAACGACGCAATTGGACAGCTTGGAAAATCAGATTTATATGCTGTGCAGGTTATAGTTACTAGTCAAATAATATGTCCTTTTGAAGAGGAAGAAATGTGGAAGAATTTAGTTTTGCCATTGGCAGCACTGCTCCTAGCATAACGTCTTGACAGCTACGATATATTTCATCATATGTTTTCTTTACTTTTGAACCAGGCCATTTTGCTTCATTCCTTTGGACGCGTTAGGTATTTTTTATCCGTGAATTATTACTAAATTCGTTATTATTTCGGAGTTGCAGTGTTAGTGAAGTGTTTGTGTCTACATATATCAGTAATCTGTATGCATTATATTATGCCTAAATATTACGGAATTGTGACAAATAGTGACCGCAACTACGACCTAGTGACCGCAACTACGATCGCACGTTATCTCGTATATAATATGCCATTACCCTATGTTTATGCACATATATATATTTTATTGTTTATAAATACCTGTAGTAATAATATATAGATATAATATGACATTATTTATGTTTATACAAATTACAGTGCTCCCAATGAAAAATATTGCATTTTACAAATTTACCAAGGCCGCAACAATTTTTATATTCTTACACAACACATTAATTATTAAAAAAATAATTTACTCTAGGTGTCATACATTTTTATGCAGGTAATTGAATACACTACATGTTTATATTGGTCTGTGAAAGAAAAATTTAGTGAAAAAGTTATTTACAAAATACTGAGAAATGTTTTTTCCACATAAAAATATCAAAACATTCTTTTATTTACAATTATTTATAAGTGATAATAATTTTTTACCATCAACTTTATGACGTTTTTAGATTCCTTACTTCATTAGTTTTACAAATATGTATATATAATTATTAGTATATACATATGTAACATTACCTATTTACAACACAAACTAATACTGAACTGTTTACACATTTTTCTGTTTTCCGTTTATTATTATTATCTCGTCCCTAAAACTTCTATAAAAATTCTTTCCCCAACATGTCATATATTTCTAAGTAGGGAATTAGATTATTTACAAAACTTATATAATGAATGTTCCATGACAAATCTGTAGAACAAATTTTACCAAGGCTGCTTTTGAAATTTAAAAAAATTGTATTCTTTACACTTTACCGGAAAATGTGCCTTTCTAGAACTTTTCAGATTCTACTGTTCTTTCTGATCAAAATGAATATAAGGTTGGCTAGGTTTACTTCTACGGTTGAATTTATACAAATTTTCAAAAAAAAGGCTGCAAAATTGCCAAATTTACTCGGCCATTTCCCACTTACACCATTGGCCACTGCTAGGGTTAACTGGACTGCACATGTTGATCTTATATGTAAAATAACCCCGTCGCAGCAAACCTGCATACTCAGCGAATTTCCAATGGAGATGTAACTGTCTTAATGCTACATAAAGCCCCTTACCAAGTTTCATAAAACTTCACAAATTCACAAATAAGCAATATATACAATTTTAATTATTCTCTATAAGAATAACATTGAGGCTGAGTACACAGGTTTGGTACATCAAGGAACACAAAAGATGGGTTTTTATGCTAATATCAATATAACTCATCTAGGTGAAGTCATATACAAGTTGTTATTAATTTATGTTCATAATTAGGGGAGACATAGCATT
This sequence comes from Allygus modestus, assembly GCA_963675035.1. Lineage (NCBI taxonomy): Eukaryota > Metazoa > Arthropoda > Insecta > Hemiptera > Cicadellidae > Allygus > Allygus modestus. Next base: position 95,991,445 of record OY776111.1, on the reverse strand, counting down.
TAATTATTATCTATAAGAATAACATGGGGCTGAGTACGCAGGTTTGCTCCTACGGTAGCCTTTGTAAAAAATTTTTTTTGAGCAAATATCAATGGACCACAACGAGATGAAGCCGTATACAAAGTTTTGTCAGTATACATTCAAATAAGCGAGAAATAATTTTTTTATTTTCCTCCATAAGAATAACATTAGACAACGTACTGGGTTTAGCCCTTTCAATATCTCGGTAACCAATTGACATATAGTTATGATCAAAATACCAAATTGTGTTTTTTTAAGCTGAATCAAATGGTAAAAACTAAAGTTTCACTATTTCTAAAATTATATATAAAAAATTCAAAAAACTCATTTTTGGGGTACGAAACCCCCCCAAAATACCCCTTTGGATAGAGCGATCTGGCTGGTTTTCAAACTTAAAGTCATAAACGTTGCTTTACACGTTCATACCAAATTTCATCAAAATCGGATAATATTTACGAGAGTTATTGTGCTCACGGACATATATATATATATATATATATATACACAGTTTCGAACAAATGGTGTTTTTGGGGTCTGGGGACCTCAAAACGAAAAGTTATCATGGTCCCGGGCCTAGGTCTTACCATGCCGACTACGGTAATAGCTTCTTCCCTAAAGGGGAAATTCGCTAAAATTAGCTCTGGGATCTTTGCAATTAGGCGACTATCTCCATTTTGTAATAAACTAATTTTAAAAACAGTTTATTTTGCCAATATCTATTCACATATTTCATATGGAATACAAAAATATGTTGGCACAAGAAAGTTAAATTAAAATAGAAAATTTTTCATTTACGGTCATACGATGCATTCTAAATCTAGAAAAAAATGAATCTTGCAAAACTTACTTTCAAGAATTAGAGTTGATGACTGTTTATAGCCTTTACATTTTTAAAACAATTTTATACATATAAAAATACCCCCATAGCAGCAAACCTGCGTACTCAGCGAATTTCAAATGCATATATATATATATACATATATATATCTTAATACCACATAAAGCCACATACAAAGTTTCATCAATATACATTCATAAATAAACGATCTATGACATTTTAATTATTCTCCATAAAAATAACATGGCGGCTGAGTATGCAGGTTTGCTGAAATAAGGAACACAAACAATTTTTGTATTCCTATAAGAATAACATTGTACAACGTACTGCGTGTACCACAAAATTAAAATTAAAATTTTCTCCGCAACCAGTAATCGTAGAGTAGTAATTCAAAATACCAGATTATTTAGTTTTTTGAGCTCTTTTTAATAGTGAATAGTATTATTTTTACATTTACGTTTTTTATTTTTTTTTTAAATCCAAAAACTGAATTTTTGATAAGTCCTGTAAATCCTGAACCCGAATTTATACAGAAATGCGGGTGGTGTCATTTTGTTGGAAAACTAAAGTTCTACAAACGATTACAGTTTAATCAAAATCGTTAGCTGATTTTAAGAAATTTTGATTTTTTATGTTTTTTTGCGGTTTTGGGGGATAATTACCCTTAAAAATAAAAAATTCAAAAAAATGAAAAAAGCCTGGAGATATCTTGGATTAGTACCTACATACCAAATTTCATAAAAATCGGACCACTGGTTAGGGCTCTGTAAACATAAATAAATAAACAGCTCAGTACACATCCATACAGACAGACAGACAGACAGACACAGAAAGACAGATAGACAAACACACAGACATCACGTAAAAATCACTTTTTTGGGTTCAGGGAACCAAAACAAATATTTCTACTAACAACTCAAATTCGAAAATTTTGATGAAAACAATACTTTCTCCATACACTATGTATAAGAGGGAGAAAGTAAAAATGTAAAATTGTAAAAAATGTGACCAAGAGAGGTAACAAGTTCATCAATCGCACCTCACATTCGGGAGGTCTTAGGTTCCTCTCAAACCGGCCCATTCTGAGATGAGATGACTCACTCAGGCAATTGATGTCCATCGCAAACTTATTGGCCAAAGGACAACAATACAAGTATAATGTAAATAAATGCCGGAAATTTTCCCAAAAAGGGCCGCGCCCCACTAGCTCGCGAGAGACATCACTCAGGAAAATTCTGATAAATTGTCAAGGAATAAATATTATTATGATCATTATATTTTGCACTGTAGTCTCTGTCCCAATAATTTCTCACCTTGAAAGTCTCGAGGAAGGGGCTGAGTTGTTGGCAGGACATGAGTGAGGATGTCGAGGATCCGTACCAAGAGACATGAGCCTGTGCCGGCTCCCCGTCTCCCCGCACACAGATCTTCGTCACCTGCTCACACGTACTCTCTCAGCTTAAATATCTTAGTGAAGGTAAACATGTTTATCAGAGAAATTGATCGATTGAGGATTCATTATCAATCATCTTACCTTGAATGTCAATTTAAAGTTCAAAACAGTAATATTGTATTGATATATGTTAGCTTTTTATTTCATAAGGCTTTTCGATGTCAAAGTTATTTCACTGAGCTCATCACAAATATAAAAAATAAATACTCTGATACAAATTAATACAACCAAATTTTCTTGGCGGTCAGTAGGCACTGTTCACAATTGTTACGTAGCAAGCAAGGTTATGGCAAACATGTTAATTAATTATAACAGTAACAACTGTTACTGAAAATTAAATTACTTCGTTGTCTCTCGTATTAATCCTTCTAAAAGAATATGGTTCGAGCAATTACTTGAAAGAAGTTTACTTAAGAAAGAAACAATGACAACACAAAATATGGAACTATCAAAACAAACATAGATGTTTTATAATATGATGTTGTATACTCAATAATAATATATTTTTGGGTAAACAAAAGGGATGGTTGGTATTTTTTATTCCAAAATTGTAAATGTTTATCTATCTCACCTTTCCAGGCCACCATGGGAACCCATGGATCTTGCCCCAGACAATGTCACCAACTACGAAGGTGCTGATGCTGTGTTGAGCCTGAGGTGCTGGATCCACGTCTGAAGACGGGTGGGGGGAGGAGAGGGGGGAACGGAGGGGGGGGAAGTCAGGAACCGCTTCTTCTGAACTGGAGCTGCTTGATCCTGACTCACTGGAACCTGTGTAAGTAAACACAACATTTATTTATTATACAATGTAAAATCCCTCGCAAAAAATCTGTGTTTACAGACTTAACTACCCAGGAAAAAACAGTTGTAAACATGCCACATATTCTACAGTGAACCTTTATATATGAATGAATGAATGAATGAATGAAAACATTTTTTATTCCAAAATAACATCATGAGAGTACAAGTGGCAGTAATATCATGCAAATATTTTAAATCTATATGTAGCACACAATTCAAAGTGGGACAAACAGGCAGGAGTAAAAAACAAACAAAAATGATATGTATTTTTATAGTTCTAGATGCCAGATAACAGGAATAGGCCTAGATGGGCAGGAGCCTGTGCGTAGGCCTGAGTTATTACTTTAAAAAATAAGTATGGCCTTCATATTTTAAAACTTTAAAATTTAAGAAGAAAAAACAAAACAAACAGAGAATACAAAAGAGTTGTACAGCAGTTACAGAAACATTTTGCGCGTAGCGTGTATCATGATTGTGAGGAATTAAAGAAAATATGTTATTAAACTGTTTATATGTTGTGAATAATAAAAAATATGTTATTAAACTGTTTATATGTTGTGATTAATAAGTCCTTGATAAGTTGGTGAACTGAAAAATACCGGTTTCTTGGAAAAGAGCAGTTGACGGATACCTCCTCTCATTGTGAAAAGTGACTTTTAATATGGTTTTTTGTGTAATGGCTCCAGGATAGACTTAAACGACCCTCCCCAAGCCAAAATAAGAAAAGATAACAAAGACTGAATATATGCATAATATCTATATATTTAATTCTGTAAGCGAATCGGTCCCCACAAAATATCTCGAGCTACGAAGAAGTTAAGTTAGGTTATGAGGATTCATTTTACAGTTTGAGGGCCAAGGACGGTGGGAAAAATATCAGAAATGTCAAACATTATGTGGGCTACGCCCCACTGGACTTCAAAGGTCCAATGATTTTCTTATGGAATTATTACTACAGTGTTTTTATTAATAAGCAAAATGAACTAATGATCAGCTGTGATTATCCACTTACACAAAAACCATATGTTAGGGGCTATAGGCCCTGTAAGCCACTTACTAGTGTAAGTTTAATTTCTCGTTTATTGAAAATGTCACTTAGACTTTTAAATGCAAAATATATATTCTAATTTTAGTTTTCAAAAAAAGCTGATATGATAGTTCCGTTTCATGCAAGAGTCAAATACTATTCCTAAAAATTTATAAGCATCTACTATGTCTAAGTAATCATAATCATATAATATGACATGGGAACTTTGAGGGTCAACAGGACGGAGCCCTTAGAAGATATGATAGTTTTAATGCATTATAACATCTAGGCATAAATACCTTCCATTTAAAAAGAGAATCATGCAGATCACGCAGATAGAACGGCCTGACAAACTCCTCAAGTATTCCAAGTTTTTTAAATATAAATGACTAGCCGATCCATTGCAGTTCGCCCGCGTAAACTATGATAGTTGCGTGTGCTGCATTCTGTGGTTAGCCCGTGGAACAACTATGATTCAAGATCGGCTGTTTGAATTTTCATCAGCTCAAACCAAAGTGAATGTCCATAAGGAATACATAGGAACTTTGGGACCCAGCAAGGCGGAAATCGGGGGGAATTTTGTAATACCGTTTCTTCGCAAGCACCTAGGGCCAAAGAGGAACCCCTAGGTGCTTCCTAGGGTGGTAACCTAGGGGAGGAGGTTTTTTATATGTCAAATTTAAATTCTGTAGGCCTTATAGTTTTGGAGATTTTGTGATAGGTCAGTCAGTCAATCAGTGGTATTTGGATTTTAGCGAATTTCCCCTATAGGGAAGAAGCTATTACCGTAGTCGGCATGGTGAGACCTAGGCCCGGGACCACGATAACTTTTTGTTTTGAGGTCCACAGATGCCGAAAACACCATTCGTTCAAAACTGTATTTATATATATATATATATATATATATATATATATATATATATATATATATATATATATATATATATATATATATATATATGTGTGTGTGTGTGTGTGTGTGTGTGTGTGTGTCTGTGGGTGCGATAACTCTCGTAAAAATGGTCCGATTTTGATGAAATTTGGTACAAACATGTAAAGCAACATTTATGACTAACTTCGGAAACCAGCCAGATCGCTCTATCTAAAGGGGTATTTTGGAAGGGTTTTGTATCCAAAAATGGGTTTTTGAGTTTTTTATATAAAATATTTTAGTAATTCAAATTTTACTTTTTTCCAATGAATTCGGCTTAAAAATACAAATAATTTGATTGTTTTATCATTTCTCTACGTCAATTGGTTACAGAGATATTGAAAGTGCTAAACACAGTACGCTGTCCTATGTTATTCTTATGGAAAATAAGAAAAATTGTATATCTCGCTTATTTATCACCTTATCCTCACAAAACTTGGTATATTGCTTTATATCGTTGTGGTATATTGATATTCTCACAAAAAACAATTTTTTGCCAATACTTCCCGTAGCAGCAAACCTGCCTCTCAGCCCCCATGTTATTGTTATGGAGAATAAGAAAAATGTTATCTCCCTTAATTATGAACATAAATTAATAAAACTTGGTATATGGCTTTATCTAATTGAGTTATATTGATATTTGTACAAAAAACAGTTTTTTTGGTGTTCCTTGTTTCACCAAACCTGCATACTCAACCACCATGTTATTCTTATGGAGAACTATTAAAAATGTGATAAATAGTTTATTTATGAATGTATATTGATGAAACTTGGTATGTGGCATTAAGATACATGTATATGCGTTCGAAATTCGCTGAGTATGCAGGTTTGCTGCTTTTTTTTTTTTTACGTAGGAGGAACGCTTAATGCGCGAACCCAAAGGAACAGTGTGGGACTCCTTCTTACGAGGTATACCCACTAAACCTCCTACGGAGCCGCGGGGAAAAACCAGGCCGGAACCCTTTCGGACAACTTCGGTACTGGCCCGCGTGTCTTGCGCCCAGACGGGTCACGTCACCGTTTCGGGAAACTTAGAGGTCACCTAAGCATCCCTCGTCTCGCTTTCTCCGAAGAACGGATTGCACGAAGAGCGCAACCACTCTCCAGGAGTCTTCATTTCGAAGCATCGCCCCCACCACTTTAAACCACCACTTTATGCAGGTTTGCTGCTTTGGGGATATTATATATTAAGCTAATAATGGTATTTTTTACATCCAATACAAATTTAAATCTTGAATTTTGTTTCTATGTTTACATAGGAATTTCCAATAACCTAATTGCATTTATTTGTAATCTTTATAATTTATAACAGATAAAAAATGTATGTGTCAACACACTAGTAATTTTTATTCACAAAAATCCAACAGATGTTTCAAAATTTTGAATATTATTATTTTACATGTGGCTCAATTTTACATAGTATTTGTGTTGATAAAACTTTTTTTAAACTAATGCATATTAGATAGCACAGGTTTTATTTTAAAATTTGCCAATCAACTTACGTTGTTATGATAACACCAACTTTAGTGACATAAAAAAAGTTAAAGAATGGTTGGTTGAAATTGAGAGGGCAGCAGCCGAGGCGGTCATCACATATGGGTACAGATAACACCTCTATGAACATGCATTATTCTGCTTTATTGTGATGTTCAGTTTTCAAAATATTGTTTTGCGCTGCCTCCACAATAGCGATTAAATTATATCTAAACTAGGCTACTAACATTTTTTTATTTTTCAACCCCAATATTAAATATCCAAATGTTTGTATCTTCCTTGAGCCTTTAATATATCAGTAAACAATTGCCGTAGAGTAATGATTAAAGAGTTTTTATTAACAAAATGCAAAATTAGATTTTTTACAAAATTAATTGAAACAAATTTAAAAAACAATTTTGGAGTACAAAACCCCTTTCTGTTTGGTGCAATCTGTCTGGTTTTCAAACTCATTCAAATAAATGTTACTTTATACATATGTACCAAATTTTTGTCAAGATCACACCTCTTTAACAAGAGTTATTGGACTTACAGATGCATTCTAAATTCTTATAATTTACACAAATTTTAAAGAATGGCGTGTTTAGCGTATGGGGGCCTCAAAACAAAAAGTTGTTATGGTCTTGGGCTCTTGTCTCACCATGCCACCTACAACAATAGATTCTGTAGAAACACATATAAATCACAATTTAAGATGTCAACACAACTAAGACATATTTTGAGGCAAATATGTTTCTGTTAAATTGTGACTTAATAATTCCCGGTCTTAACAATAATAATACCGTAAGATAAAATACCCCGTCGCAGCAAACCTGCGTACTCAGCGAATTTCCAATGCATGCATACGTTTCTCACTTCCACATAAAGCCACTTAGCAAGTTTCATAAAAATACATAAATAAATAAGTAATCTATAGCATTTTATTTATTCTCCATAAGAATAACATTAGGGCTGAGTACGCAGGTTTGCTGCAACAAGGAACACAAAATATGTGTTTTTATGCAATTATCAATATAACTTAACCAGGTGAAGCTACATACTAAGTTTTATTAATTTATGTTCATAATTAAGGGAGATAAAAAACTTTACTTATTCTCCATATGAATAACATTAGGGCTGAGTTTACAGGTTTGCTGCTCCTGGGATAATCAACAAAAAACAATTGTTTGTGCAAATATCAATATACCAGTACTACGTGAAGTCACATACCAAGTTTTATCAAAATACATTCATAAATAATCGAGATATCAAATTTTATTTATTCTCCTTAAGGATAACATTGGACAACGTACTGTGTTTAGTACTTTGAATATCTCTGCAACGGTTGGACGCAGAATCACAATTTAAACATCAAAATGATTGTTTTGTAGAGCTGAATCGATTTGTAAAAGCAAATGTGAAGTTTACATTAAAATTAACTGAGAAAAAGCCAAAAACCTTTTTCCCATAACATTAAAATGGGAGATTTTATGAGCAGGTTTTTTGGATTTTCTCCGCAACTACTTAAGCTAGGTTAATAATTCAAAATACGATATTATTTGTTTTTTAAGCTCTATAAAATGCTTAAAACCAAAACTGAGTGTTTAAAAAATTTTAGGGTGAAAAGTGCAAAAAACTGATTTTTGGAAAATTTAAAAACCCCCTTCTTCCCATGGTCCGATTTTTCTGGTTTTCGAACTTAAGTCATGAGTGTCACTTTACACATTTGAACCAAATTTCATCGAAATCGGACGTTTTTTACTCAATTTATCGTGTTAACAGACACATATATAGATATACATATATATATATATATATATATACATATACATATGTAAATTTGAACGAATAATGTTTTTGACATCTGGGGACCTCAAAACAAAAAGTTATCATGGTCTCGGGCTTAAGTCTTACCATGAGACCTACGGTAATAGCTTCTTCCCTAAAGGGGAAATTCGCTAAAAGAGTTCACTTTGATAATTTCTTAACTCCAGCTCCATATGGTGTTACAAACAAAAACCTACAGTAGAGTGATAAATAATTTTAAAGATATGAGCAATAAGAAATAAGAGTTTATATTTTTTTTAACCATGAGAAGCATTATGTGATGAAATATGAACACATTCATGATCTTGTTTCCAAGCAATGATCAGTGTATTTCTTTATTACATTTTGAATTAAATGGGCTTTGCCTCATTCTAAAAAGTTAAAATGCTACTATTAAGTGAAATATTTATTTTTGATTGAATGTTAACCATATTTCGTAATTGTGGATGATATCAATTGAGTCGTAAAGACTTGATTGAGCAACATTCAACTGTTTATTGTCATTTCCAATATTTCACTCTGAAAGTTAGTAGCACTATTATTAAACAATATTTATTTTGATTGTTTCTTTTTAACAAGGTTTTTAGAGTAAAATCCTCTTTGAAATTATTTGTAAAAAACCGTGCAAATTGTTTTATAATTAAACTTGAAAAACAATATGATTCTTTCTCTTGTTATCTTAATTTGTTGTTATGGTTGATATCATCCACAATTACGAAATATGGTTAACATTCAATCAAAAATAAATATTAAGATAACAAGAGAAAGAATCACATTGTTTTTCAAGTTTAATTATAAAACAATTTGCACGGTTTTTTACAAATAATTTCAAAGAGGATGAGTTTACTCTAAAAACCTTGTTAAAAAAAACAATCAAAATAAATATTGTTTAATAATAGTGCTACTAACTTTCAGAGTGAAATATTGGAAATAACAATAAACAGTTGAATGTTGCTCAATCAAGTCTTTACGACTCAATGAGTTTAGATTAGATTTGATTTACGATTTGGTGAACTTGTCTCTTGTCTAACATTAGGACAAGAACTTTTAAACTAGGATGAATGTGTAAAGCAAAATGTCCACACCCATGTTTTTTGAAATGTGAGTGAGATTATTGAGCTCCCTCACAACGGTCGAACATTGAATGCTTGTTTGTTTGATTAACCCTTTGTTCCCCCCACTAGCAGCCAACCAGTGGAGAATAAACAGTGCCAGATGCATAAGCGCCTTTTTTCCTGAATTTTGTTCCTAACAATTTATAAATACTGATAAAATCAAGCTGTCCAGTAAATAAATCGGCAAAATCATCACATCTTACGATGGGAGCACATATCTGTTACAAAAATATCAAAACTTGTAACTCCAAAAAGCAAAGGGAATTCATAACCTTAGAGTCTTAAACCAACAATCTCCTGTGGAATTCTTTGGTAATGGAGAATAACTTGAAATAACGAAAGGTTCACAGCCAAAATTGAGTACCCAGCTGGTAACATACCGAATGACGCCCAGACCAGATAAGGCATTTGGTGCCATCCAAATGACGACCAGACCAGATAAGGCATTTGGTGCCATCCAAATGCCTTATAGTGACATGCACACCCAGCTGGTAACATACCAAATGACGCCCAGACCACATAAGGCATTTGGTGCCATCCAAATGCATTATAGTGACATGCACAGTCACTTAAACAAACCTGTAAAATTTAAAAAATAAGCAGACGTTGAAGCAACAAATGTGGCCTTTTGTTTAGAGCTTGGTAATACACTTTATGCTCACTAATAACAGAACAAGATTACCCAGGTACAAACTTCTTTTGTACATACTTGAATACATCATTAGAACAAGCTCTGGCTCAATTCCAACCAGAGGTGGTGGCATATCCCATATGTCTAAGAAAGAAAATATCAAGAATATTTATTCATATAGTGTTTTTGACGTTGACCTTTGCCCGAGTTAACATGTGAAAAGTCAAAATGCATAAACATAATATTTTGAACAATAAAACAATAAGTAAAATAACTTCTGTAAATTAATAAAACACATTTGGCAACAACAAAGAAAAAAGTACCCTTTTGAATGAAAAAAAAACTGAAAAACGGTGAGAACTTTGAAGGAATTTACATACTGTAATTAATCAAACGGACTAAAAATATATTTTCAAAGATTTGAGACCATTTGAGCAAGAGGTAAATCAGACGATAGTTTGATGTGATTGAATTTTTACTTTCTCCCTCTATACATAGTATATGGAGAAAGTATTGTTTTCGTCAAAATTTTCGAATTTGAGTTGTTAGTGGAAATATTCGTTTTGTTTTGGTGCTCCCTGAACCCAAAAAAGTGGTTTTTACGTGATGTCTGTCTGTGTGTGTGTGTGTGTCTGTGTGGATGTTTACAGAGCTAGAGCCCTAACCAATGGACCGATTTTGATGAAATTTGGTATGTAGGTACTAATCCACGATATCTCCAGGCGTTTTTTTTTTTCACTTGTTTGGATTTTTGATTTTTAAGGGTAATTATCCCCCAAAAACCGCCAAAAAACATGAAAAATAAAAATTTCTCAAAAATGGCTCTAACGATTTTGTTTAAACTTTAGTAGTTAGTTTTCCAACAAAATGACACCACCCGCATTCCTGTAAAAATTCGGGTTCAGAAATTACAGGACTTAAAACATCCAAAATTCAGTTTTTTTTGGATTTTTCATAAAAAGACATAAATATTAAAAAATATTACTATTCACCATTAAAAAGAGCTCAAAAAACTAAATAATTTAGTATTTTGAATTACTATTCTACGATTGCTTGTTTCGGAGAAAATTGAAATTTTCATTTAGCGGTAAACGCAGTACGTTGTCCAATGTTATTCTTAAGGGGAATACAAAAATTACTATATCTCTCTTATTTACTGATCAATTTCATTCAAACTTGATATGCTTGTCAATTTAGCATTGACCAACAGAGTTAATTTGAAATATGTTGCCCCTTAATAACCCTAGGGGGGGAATAGGGGGCATTTCCCCTCTTAAAACCACGAGTGTAGCAATGGATTCTGTAGTGCCTCTAAAGCAGGGATTTGGGTGGATGTTTTTTAAAACAAATTGTTTACAAGATTTTTTGCTGTACATTCAACCGTGCTTTGTATTCTATATTTAGTAAATAAAAAGTAATTTATTCATTAAAGTTAGGCTTAAAGGGAGAAAGTATGTGTCAGTTTCCTGATACCGTTTATTTCTTAAATAAAGGGCCTTACTTTAACGTAATTCAAACATTCCGGAATAAAAAGTTTTAAAAACACATTAATGATTTCGGAAAGAAGTTTGGAAATCAGGTGTAGGACTAATTTTACAGCAAAAGACGGCATCGTTTTTGCCACTTCATCAGAATCAGTGGGGAATAACGTCATATTGGGACAAGTATCGCCTGCTCAATTCAGAAAATCGATTGCATTTAAATGGTTTGGTTATTTAGCTACACAGGTAAAAATACATCGAAGATCTAAGAAATTGTAATGGGGTTTACGTTTATATAATTGTTCACAATTAATTTCTGTATTCTTAAACTGGCTTTTGGCTCTTTATGGTTCTTGAATCTCACCTCCCACATGACCTTAGGGGGGAAGCAGGTTCCCCGCACTCTAAATGAACCTGTCATTCACCTTGCGCTTAGCACTTTTCACCACGTTTTTAATACCTCACAAAACAGCTTATAGTGAGCTTTAAGGCATGGCCAATTGGAGGTGTGCTGAGCCTCAAAAAATATTTTCCTTTATCATTATTAAGTCTTGATTCCTTGAGTCAAAAATGATGTTTTTGTTTGAAAGGCAACAGAGAAAAGGCTTCTTCAAAAGTTAGGTTAAAAGCTTGAAACAATAGACAAAATTTGTTGTCGATTTTGGTAATTTTAGAGAGATCACAACTGTCAATCCCTGATTCTGACAACAACCTCATAAAAAAAGTTGTATACCTTAAAGACAAATTAACTGATTTTTTGAACCAGGGAGAAAGTATTTAATCAGATACTTAAGATGATCTGAAAGCCCGGTCTCAACCAAACAGGTGTGAAAGGAAGCTATGTTAGTTAATAAAAGTGCTAGGCTGTCTCCTTCTTACTTAAGAGAAGTTGTGCTTGAGACAACATGATATGAAAATATTTTTAAACTCTGTAATACATATTTGAAGGGATTGTTGGGAGCAGAAAATTTGTTGGTTTTTTTAAAGGTAATTCAGACTGAAATCTCTAGCAATAACAGGTGACTTACAAGAAAAGTGCTAAGAAATGTGGAAGTAGATTGATATTTTACAAAAAAAAAAACTCATTTGGCTCTGGTTTTCGACAAATAGATACTATTATTAGGCAATTATCATCGTTTTATACTTTTAGCATATAATATTCTCCTTATAAACACCCTCCACACAGGGAACCTTGGTCTAACAAACCAACTTCCCTGCTTTCATACTCTTTTTGTCTAGAACTGCTGTTCCACAGGCATTATTACTAATTTGAGAAAAGCAAGTTTTTAATTTGGAGTTGAGAAGCATGTTTAGCAGAGGTTCACTTAGGCCATCAGTCCATGTTTCCTGTAAGCAAATGAGCCTGGTGACTAAGGCAAGGATTCGAAAAAACACAGACAGTTCTTAACCTATTTTTGCGCTTCTAATGTTATTGCTGAACACTGAAAAAGAAAAGTAGCGGATGAGGTTTCTATGTTTGTTATTGTAGACCTCTGTCACACATGCCTAAGATCCCGACTCAAGAGGCATGAACAGGGTTTTCATTTTTCCAAATTTATTAAGGTGGATCCCATGCCGATTGTATATCCCTCTCGGCAGACCTTTACTTATATTAAAAAAAAAAAAAAAATGGTTAAAGTTTTTCTGTCAAGGCTGACGATGTGGTTCAAAAATGCTGTTATCATAACATTTTTGGGCAAGGTTGATACGATCAACATCAACTCTAGGCTTTTTAACATGTGCAAGACCTAATTCTCAATTTCTCAATTTGGGATGACACTATTCTCAGACGTTGAATTCACATTGTTAGTGCCCCCCATAAACCACAACAAATCATCCTCACGCATGTCTCTTGTGAGTCTCTCAACCACATAACTTACTGGAGCATCGAGTTACACTAATATACCATACAAATAATTTGGAGGCTTGTGTTGTATTAATTAGTACTAATTATTAATTAAGTAGTAGCTTGTGTTGTGGTATTAGTAGTTACCGAAAATTACATTAAACCATTGTACACTCTTCGATGGAGGAGATGCTCAAAGTGTAGTGTAGCCCAGTAACAGTTCCTCAAAATAAGCACTGGCCTCTCACTGATAACAACTTCAGTTTTCAAATGTTATATGTTATAAAATTGCATCACGGAAATGCAAAGTAAATAAGGATTACGCTTATTATTTTTCCTTTTTCAGTTTAAAAGGAGTAATATTGACGAAGCATTCGGCATGCACTATTATATCTGTAAGGATTACGCTTATTATTTTTCCTTTTTCAGTTTAAAAGGAGTAATATTGACGAAGCATTCGGCATGCACTATTATATCTGTAAAGATAAGTCAACTACTGAATATTACTCTAAATACAGAATGTTACATTCTGTGATTGAAGCATTCCAAGCATATAGTGCAATAAAAACCTCAGGACTTTAATCTATAGATATTTATTTATTGTCCTATACCCATTCATGTTAACCATCTGAATTCAAATTATTTTAAATCTGTACAACATTATAGTGTGTTCTTGATTTATATAAACCACTTGCTGTGAGATGAACACATGCATAAAATCTATAACTGAAATATTTTGACTTTATCCTGCATTTAAATTGGTTGTGCATGTAGGGGAGGAAAAGGCATACCCCATCATATCTTCTAGCCATGTAAATGAAGAGGGGGAGGGGAAGTGTTACCTATTCTATTGTTCATATACAACATTTGGTGAGAAAAATCACAGTGAGGGACTAATACTCTAGAATACCACTGCTCCAAACTAATTTAGGTAGGGCCCTCTTCGGATTACCAAGTTATCAGATTACACGGAAACCAAAAGTTGAACTGTGAAAATCCAATTTAAATATGTGTATAGGTGTGTTTCGATGCACAAAATAGAGCAAGGTCAAAGACCCTCACCCTTACACGTTGAATCAGGTAAGTCAGTGAATTACTTATCACTCTCACATCTTTATAACAAGTTAAATCAACTGATGTCATCAGTCTTTCAGAAGAAAACTTTGCAATTTGTTTTAACAAATCTTTCACAAGGACATTATCTATTTTGGCAAATTGATTTGTTATGTGAGGTGCCATGTTACTGACTAAGACCGACGCCGACACAACTAGGGCGTATTGGTTGAATGATGAGTGTAGAATGGGTCATAGAAAAATTATGCAAGTGTCTGTGTTGTGGTACAGAGATCACCATTCTCTCTCAAATAATAAAAATCATAATCATAATTCTTAAAAGGGAGAAGATTCTTCCAATCGAAGTTCTTACTTAATTTAATAGACTAAAATAGGTACATACCTAGTCGTCAAGGTATCATTAATCTATTAATGATTCTTGTAATGAAGGTAATTCATGTAATTTAACAATCATTAGTTGTTATGCAAAATGAGCAAATGAAGTATATTATTCAATTTATAAAGTTATTCTTATTATAATGAGTGTTTTAATAGTAAAATAATCTGTGTATTCCGGGGTCTGTTGCCTTGACTACTATGCCAGCGACTCACTTTAATCCAGCTATAAACCAGTTCTCTATAATTAATAATAATAAATTTTTATTGCTTTGACAAAATTTTGCATCATCATTACAACTTATTACTTAAAATTAGGTTTATTTGAAATGTTATCTTCATTGGTTATTCTGATCTTCAACAAATTCATCCACACTATAATAACATTTTTCAAGAAGATGAGATTTCAATTTTGATTTGAACCCTCCAGAAGGTAAATTTTTCACCTTTTCAGGGATATTATTCATTAATTTTGTTCCACTGTATATTAATTGTCCTTTGAAAAAATGTTGTTCTATGGTCATTTATATCAATAGTATTTTTTTTTCGAATATTTAAATTGCATGTGTTTACATTTACGTTTTTTTTAAAAAAAAGATCGATTGTTTCTGACAAAATTTAATGTTTCAAATATATAAATTGACCAAAATGTCAATTTTTTTAATGTTTCAACATGAATCTCTTGGTTTCATATTAAATATAATGTGTAGAGCAGCATTTTGCAGTTTAAAGATCCCTTTGTATCGGCTTTTGAATCTACCACCTAAAAACACTGTTCATTACAGTTTAAGCAATTGTACTACTGCAAGCTCTGTCTGGAGACTGACTGGTAGACACAAAAGGAACTAACTCGTACTATGTGTACAGCGTTACAACTGCTAGCCTGTTAGATTGGCCGAGCGGTCTACGGCACTGTCCTGCCGGACAGGGGGTAGTGCTTGGATCGAGAGTTTGAATCCCATCTCAGTCGGTGGTTTTATGTGCAACTCATGGAGAGTTCACCTGTCTGTGGCAGAGTTAAAGGGGAAGGCGGGACCTTAAACGATGGACAACACAGGTCCAACTTGATGGAATTGGTGAATTCTTTGTGAGATGCACATCTGAACAGGTGTATTGCTGCTTTTTACTTATCCTTATAGTGTGTGGTGTGTGTGGTGTGTGTGTGTGTGTGTGTGTGTTGTGTGTGTGTGTGTGTGTGTGTGTGTGTGTGTGTGTGTGTGTGTGTGTGTGTGTGTGTGTGTGTGTGTGTGTGTGTCCACCGGAAGTACTTGTTTTACAATTTTAAGTTTTCAGATGTATAATATATTTATAAAATTAACAAAACAACAGATTTAACCTCTATTTACTAGCTTGGTGTTCAAAGGGTTAAACAGAAATAATTATCGTATAGTCTCACAAACTCAACACAATGAGGACTTAAACGCTGTCTGGTTTGGTGAGTGTCGAGTTTCTCGGAGTTACATTGGGGGAGAATAAAACCTAATCTCCAGCTTTAAATTTACTTCATATTAAAACACATTACAGTGCTGTGTATGGTATTATAAAACATAAAAAAAACAATAAACTTTATATTGATATACTTAAAATCACGAGACAGACTGAGGGAATGCCAAATTTCCTAAGAACAACCAAAACAATAACAATGGAAGCGCATGAGGTTAATTCGAGAATTGGAAGCGTGTGAGATATGGTCGAGAGCTGGCCGCACGTTAGGTGCGTATAGTAAAACAAAGGCGTCAAGTTCCCCAAAGTGTTGAGTTGTGGGGAGTCAAGTTTGTGAGACTCTACTGTATAAATAATTCTGGGCTCATAACTAGTTGTTAAAGAGGCACAACAAAAAAAGCCAAAATTAATTTACTTAGCAGATGTTATACAAGTGAATATTGAGTTTTTTGATCACAGGATGAAAAATATTGTTATTCATTCAACTTAAATTTTCTTGTACAGTAAAAGCCCGCTAATCCGGCATCGGTCTAAGGTTTCTAAAATATTTTTGTATATACATAAGCCTTTCAGGCGTGTTCGGCAGAGTTCGGGCGTGATCGGCAGAGTTCGGGCGTGTTTGGCAGAGTCGGGCGCGATCGGCAGAAGTAACTGTACTGTATGTATTAAAATATAATACTGGAAATCTATTTTCTGGTTGAAATTTTGATTTGTTTTTAACATTTTCTATTACTACTTTCGATCTTTAGCGGTACATGGTGCTCAGTAATCCGGCACTGCCAAAGTCCCGAACTACCGGATTAGCGAGTGTCTACTGTATATCTTATAAATTTACTGAACAAATAGATATTGCCTTTTGGTTTGAAGATGTCATGGAAAAAGGGTGTTTAGGGCACACATTTTATTACATCTCATATATCTCAATAATTAATGTTTTCATTATAACTTATTATTTACATATCATTATTCAACTTATTATTTACATATCATTATTTCATTACATCATTACGTAATATATATTACGAAATTATATGACATTTAATATTACATCATTACATAAATATTATTTTTAATGGAATGTGAACCAAATATTGGCACCAAGAGTTATACTGAATCTTACGTTTGCTCTCATTGGCATTCGTGCAATTTTTTCTTGGGACCCTCCACATATACTACATAAATACTTATATTTAAAAAAGAAAATGTTAAGCGCTGAGAAAATGATACATAAATGTAAATTTAATTATTGACAGAGAACTTGTTAATCTAGCCAAAAATTAGTTTATAACCAATATTACGTCTCCTTATAGAAGATTTTAATCATGGGTCATACTTCATATTAGGTAAGATCATAAAATTATAAGTTATGAATCAAGCCAATAGCTTTAGTTTATTCTTTGCAAAACCCAAAAATAGGTTTTAGTAACAGCAAAGTTTTACTTGACGAAGTTATCTATATTTTATCACAACATAATAAACAATCGTCTACAATTTTAACAGTTCAGATTTAGTCCAATCAATAAAGGGATTGTAGAGGACATGGAGAGGGGGAGTTTTTTCTTGTGCGGGAATGTGTTGGGGTAGTTTATAGATAAAAATACTAAAAGTCCCCGCCCCTAGCCTAGCTGCTTCAGTGGGGATAAGGGGGAAATGCCCCCGTTTTTAGTATTTAGCGAATTTCCCCAATAGGGAAGAAGCTATTACTGTAGGTCTCATAGTAAGACTTAAGCCCGAGACCAGGATAACTTTTCATTTTGAGGTCCCCAGATGCCAAAAACACCATTCCTTCAAATTTATATACATCTATGTGTCCGTAAGCACGATAACTCTCGTAAAAAAGCTCCGATCTCAGTGAAATTTGGTAAAAATATGTAAAGTTCCATTTATTTGAACGAGTTCGAAAACCAGACGAACCGCATCATCCGAAGGGGGGTTTTGTACCCCAAAAATGGGTTTTTTTGGGTTTTCAAATGTAATTTTTATTTTAATCAAATTTTAATTTTTCCCCATCGAAATCAGCTTAAAAAACAAACAATTTGGTATTTTGATCATTGCTTTACGTCAATTGGTTACTGAGATATTGAAAGTGTTAAACACAGTACGTTGTCTAATGTTATTCTTATGGAGAAAAAGAAAAATTGTATATCTCGCTTATGTACGAACATAACTGACAAAATTTGGTATATGACTTCATCTGGTTGTGGTTTATTGTTGTTTGCCTATGGTTCCCGTAGCAGCAAACCTAGGTACTCGGTCCCCATGTTATTCTTATGGAAAATAATTAAAATGTTATATATCGCTTATTTATGAATGTATATGGATGAAACGTGGTATGTGACTTCACTTAGATGAGTTCTATTGATATTTGCATAAAAACCCATTATTTTGTATTCCTTGTTGCAGAAAACCTGCGTACTCATCCCCAATGTTGTTCTTACGGAGAATAATTAATATTTTAAATATCGCTTGATTGTGAATATATTTCTTATGAATTCTGTTAAGTGGCTTAATGTGTTATGTTATATATTCATTGGAAATTCGCTGAGTATGCAGGTTTGCTGCGACGGGGGTATTTACTTCTGCACTGAAAACTGTGAATTGTATAGAAAAAAACTGTTTTCATACAAAACAAAGAGAATAAAAATCTACTATGGCCTTTTTTTAGAAATATCCACCCAAATCAAGTTTAGGAGGCACTACAGAATCATTTGCTAGTCCCCCCCTTTGAAGTTTTAAGAGGGGTAAGTTCCCCTTCCCCAGGCCCAGGGTGAGATGGCAACATATTTAGAATATCCTCTGTTAATCAATGCTAACTTGACCTACATACAAAGTTTTAATTAAACTGATCAGTAATTAAGAGAAATGGGCATTTTACAACACACTGTGTTTATCGCTAAATTAAAATTTCAATTTTCTCTGTAACCACTAGTTGTTAAATTCAGAATACTAATTTATTCAGTTTTTTTTAAGTTTATGGTTTTATGAAAAATAACAATGAACATAATTTTGGGATATTTAAAAATTGTAAACACTATATGATAATTTCTGAACCACACTTTTTAGAGAAATGCATTTGGTATCATTTTATTAGGGACTTAAAGCACTATCACCAAAATTTAAATAAAATCATTGAGCCATTTTGAGAAATTTAGATTATTTATGTTTTTTAGCAGTTTTTGGAGGATAAGGGGCCATACACCCATTACGTAACGCACTTAAGAGGGAGGAGGGGGTATGGAGTAGCGTTATGCTGCGTTAAAAGAACCAAATTACATTGTTCCAACTTTTATAACTCTCATTACAGTGATTTGCGCAAGTAGATTAATTTATAGAAGAATTAAAGGAAAGTATTGTCCTAGTAATGTAGGTGTGGACTGTTGGTAATTTTTATATCCTAGTCCTTCCATACGCTTTCGTGAGTCAAGAGTGGCTGTGGGGGTTGAGGTGTGTCTAAATCAAGCCAAAGATCATAGGTTCAAGACTCGACCAGGACACAATATTTTTGCTATTAAAATCATTTAAAAAATTATATTATTGGTTTATTAAGCCAATTCATTGGGAAATCATATTTTGTTAACAAAAAGTAACCATTTAAATACAAAATTATAAACTGTTGGCATTTGGTTGGGTATTGGTTGGCAAATACAACATTGACCCTACGGACATTTCTTAACGTTGGCCAATGAACTGTGCTAACCGTTTCCCAACGTTGGCCCAACGATTTGTGCTACTAGGGTATGTGGGAGAGGGGGGGGTTTGGATCAACGGAACTCAAACGTACTAACCCTAAGAGCTGGTGCACTCCCGTATCTATTGATACTGTTATAAATCTTTCAAAATTAAAAAATAAGTTTCAAATTAATATATAAATCAAGGTTACAGAATAGTAAAGTAAAAACTACTCACGTCATACTATTTTAATAACAGTTAAACTAAAAAAAACAACAATAAAAACACAATAATGTGTTTTGAGCAAGTTCTGTATTTCTGTGTCTATCTACGCCAGAGGCATTTTCTAATGTTTTGACAGGGAACAGTCCAAACCCTGGTCTTGTTACTCTCTAAGGTCGACCTGTTCTTAAAAAGCATCATTAATTAATAGCCCAGTGACAAACGGCAGCTAGGTCCAGTTTCAAACCTTCTCAAAATTTTACGAGTGTAATATCATAACTTTATACAGTATTGCGCAATGCCACCCACATATTTAGTTTCTTGATTTGTATTTGTACTGCTATAAATTAAATATGTTACGTTTTAGCTGAGATATTTTACTTTGTTGTTATTAGTAACAGCCTTGTTTGTTTATATATTTTGCTTTGAAATAAGTTACCAACAAATGTTGTTAAAATAAAGTCATTTAAAGTTTAATGATTCACTGAGATCAGTATTCCAAATTGCTAATAAAACAATGTTATAGGGGTTAACATTTTTAAAGCCTACTACGATTTAGTTACTTAACACATTGGGGGGGGGTATGGACAAGCGTTATGGTACGTTACATGGGGGAGGGAGGGGGTCTGAAATGATGACAAAATGTGTTACGTAATATGTGTAAGGCCCCTAATTACCCTTCAAAGTCAAAAGAATGAAAAACATCTGGAGATTCTGTGGATTAGTAGTACCTACAAACTCATTTGACCGAAATCAGGCCATCAGTATGGTACACAGACAGACAGATGTCACCTCAAAAACCAGTTTTTTTGTGTTCAGGGAGTATCAAACAAATATATCTACTGAAAACTCAAACGAAAAATTTGAAGAAAACAATGTTTTCTCCAAATAAAATATTTTTCGTCATACTGCTTCAAAAACAACTGTTTTTGACAGATGCGTTGAGATTCAAAAGTTCTTCTTTTTAGTCTTTGGATAATAACATATGTTTTGATGATCATTATCGTACTAGTACTAAAAAGATCATTGTTGATGATACTTTTGATTCGAGGTCGTCATAAATCGATTAAAATTCATTCGATTATAAATAATTGAAACATTCATTGTTATTATCGAAACATTCATTGTTGTATTGTTATTATTTTTGCGTTCGTTTCCCGTACACCACTGGTGAGTGACAACTGTGAGTGACACGATGGACGAAGTTAGTAGGCCTAACGATTCGTATAGAAATATAATAGAAAAAGCCCAAACAATCATATTTCCATGACAACCGTGCCCAAATCGAATGTTTGTTTTGAAGAACAACCGATTAATTCGAACCACAATGATTGGTTTGAAGTGATCGACTCAACAACCGATAGATATGAATGAACCGAAGTTATGCATGTGCAACAGCTGATTGTTTCAAGAGACAAGCTGAAAGAAACATTTGAGGTTATGAAGACAGAGTACGTAAATTTTACTTTTGTTTTTATTTAAACCTTAAGTTTTTTGGCAGTATGACGAAAAATATAGTTCGTCACTTGGATCAAAAGTGTCTTTTTAATACTCGCTCATTTCCCAGCCTCGGCAGTTAAACTGGAGCTCGTATTAAAAAGATCCACTTTTGATCCTAGTGACGAAATATACTATAGAGGGAGAAAGTCAAAAGGTGAGTGGTACCCACTAAACTAACAAATTGAAGAAAACCTATATCAATACATGCTTGTTTCCAAGCAGATTACAGGAGAGCCGATGATTTAAACTAAACGGACAAAAGGTAATTCTGATAGTTTGAATAATCTTAACAAAAAATTGTTCAAATTAAACCCCAATAACCATTCAAGTCACCATCCAAGGAGTATAAAATTATGCAACGATTGTAGCTTGAAAACAATAACAAAATTAATAAGGTGATTTTAATGTACTGTCTGAATTATCTTAACAAAATGTTAATTTATTGTACAACTAAGAAACTAATACAATACAATATCCACAGTTTGTTTAGTCATTGGTTTGGCTAGTTTAAGTTGCACAACATTCCTCTAGGGGCCAGATTTACTATTTTGCTACCACGACACAATTGACTTTTCTGTCCTGCACAGTGTCAAAGCATAGATCGTTCTATAGCCTACAGTTTCACTTTTAACAATTTTTGTTGGGAGCTTTGACATTCAGGTGAAGGTAAATTAAAAATACCTTCTTAGGTACTGGACAACAAATATTTATGACGGGTTGTTCTTTCTATTAATTTTTTTGCACATTTTTGTTATTAATTTACTACAACAAATATTTTGATTGTTAACATTTTATTGAAAACTGTGATGCCAGAGAATACATTATTTGAATTAGTTAAAAGAGATAAGGTTTATGGGATTCGATTTGGTTCAAACAAAGAATAAAATTATATAAACACAACCTCAAATTTTGTTATGTGTAACAGCTATTAGACATTAGGAAGTGATTCTCAATAACTGTTAAAACGCATCATTAACAACAGTTTGTACTGTATACGACAGTGCTAACAGGTAAAGTGACAATGCACTAAGTGACTATTTTAACCGTTAACCGTTTAATCCGTTAAGTGACTATTTTAATGGGTATGTATTCCGTTTTTTTTTCTACAAAAATAAGTAGTACAATGTACAGTGTAAATGTATAGTATTAATACTTATTGATATTTATGGATTTTTTTAAAAAATGTGCTGCTCCGTCCCAGGCCCATGCCACCCCTTTCATCCACCTCTATAATAGCGGACAAATAAACTGGCAGTTGGGCTATCCAATAGCATGGCTGTATGCTGTCACTGTTGCCAATTTGTCATAGAAAAATATCACTCAAATCTTATTCTAATCAGCTGGAGTGGTTTTGGCAATGCAGCACGTCTACTATTGGTTGATCTTGGTTGATAGCTCAGCAAATCACACCCTCAACTGGCAATTTATTTGTCCACTATTATAACTACTCTGAGAAGTGTTATGAAGCCTAGTGGGGAGGGAACCCTGCCTAGTACAAATGAAGAAAATTGATTGATTAATAGTAAATGTACACTATTTTTAAAATTGAAGCTATAAACAAAAAAGATGCTGAACATCAACATTTACTGAAGGGACTGAAACTTACGAATTATAATATACTAGCTGCTTTTCGCGGCCTAGCCTGCAAAACTAAAACATGGTATTATTATTACGTGATGTGTGCTCTGTATCCGAACGTTTACACAAACCATTCTTGCTCTATTACCTCACGTTCCATAAATCAATTATTTTACAACTGATAGTTTACACAATTTGATTTTCAAGTGCTTTGAAAACAAACTTAAAATGTTTTCAACGGCTGCTAGAATTTTTCAAAATTAAAGTCCCGTATTTTAACTACAACTCCAAATGGATCTTTAGCTTCACATTCCCTTATACTCAAAATTTAATTTCCTTAAAAACAAAATAATTAAAATATTTTAAGTGGTTAACTCAGTATCTGTGGCTGAAAAAACACCAGTTTTTATAGGATTAAGATTATTATCTGCATAATTTTTTGTGACTGGTCAAAATACTTTGAGCTTCGAGCACTGTCTTAGATTTTGTTCAGTAATGACAATCAGAAATTCCATTTAATCACAAATTACATGACTGGCTGTAGAGCCCTGAACTTACACTAACACCAATGACAGGAGTGAGGATTAAAAGCCAATTGATTACGTTACAATAGATTTATTGACTGATTGTAGAAGGTCAGTAGGTCAGCGAGCCATGGGCCTCTGGCACTTGGTACCCTTCCCTCTCCTCAGTGGCCCTGTCAATGAGACACACAGTTACTCACAGTACTCGGTCAGGTAGTTACAGTCAAGCTGTTAGTCTTTAGGTGTGCAAAACATCCAGAGTGAACAGTCAACACAGGGGACATTCATGCAACATCAGAACAGTTGATATTTGTGTTTTCATTATAATTTAGGCTCAAATATTATAACATTATTTCAAAATTAAATCAGGAAAAGTATTATATAAAATTGTATGCAAAAATCAAACTGCGCCACAGACAAGGTGCTAAAATTGTGCCAAGAGGAGGGAACAGACTGGCAGACCTACCAACTTTCCTGGGAATTAAGAATCTTTATTGTGTCGAAGTTTCAATCAATAAAAAAGTATTTTCAAATTATCTGCATTATGATGTACCGGCATCAGTAATCTTAGGTTATATAACGTGGATTCAAACTATTTTATGCATTTCTTGATGCCTAATTTTGCAGTGAGATCTAATGCTGAAAACTTACCAAGCAATAGTACCTACTTATTCTGCAAGAAAGTAAAATTTAAAGTTCAATCTCCCTTAAAAAAGATTAGTAGCTTCATCCATCAGACATTTTTTAAGCCTGTTGGGCCTTTTTTACATACCTACCATACTTTTTTTCTGAATTGCTCATAAATTTATAACAGGTTTAGGTCAAGTAATTCTTGAAAAAAAACTAGGCCTACTAGTTTCAATCTGTTATAGGATCATTTTCGGGCTTGGCATCATAGAAGTTCTTGTCAAACTAGTTAATTAAAAATCACCAAAAGCACATATAAACATTAATACATACCAAATAACATGGAAACAAAAACATTCATTTTGGCTAAAAATCGTCCAGAGTTATAGGTCTATTGCATGCACAGACAATATAATAATATTGTATAATCTAAACATTTTGTCTTAACTTTTTCAAGTCTATCTTTTGCTAATGTTTATATGCGTTTTCAGTGACTTTTTAATAAACTTCTTAGACGGATTTGAACCGTTTGGCTTTTTAAGAAATTAAAAACCACCTAATAGAACTTATTCAAAAAAGTTATAAAAAAACTTGCTAATCGGCTGGCATTTTCTTGTGATTTGATATTCCAGAAGCCCAACTCTTAAGAACTCAAGAAGCAGAAGCTCTTAAAGTGGCAAGAAGAAGGACCAAATCCATACGAAGGGTAATAGCGAGGATCTGGCAAATTATCAGCCTATTTCTGTTCTCCCGGTTATGTCGAAGGAGATTGAAACAGTCCAAAGCTTCAGTTAACCAACTTTCTTGAGTCACGCCATCCGCTTAAGGCTATCACTATAATTTCAGGATAGGACATTCCACAACTACTACTGCTGCCCTATTGCATGGTTCACACTTTTATTTGGATAATGATCTTTCCCTGACCAAAAAAGTTAATTTTCCCAGACTCGCGACTCAAAATGCATACTTTTTTACAATAGATCTATAAAATATTATTTTATCAGCGTCCATCTTCCTTAAATCAGTCCACGCCATGTTTATTTTGTAATTTTCATGTTTACACTTTGGCGTTCTCGTCCAATACATGTACACCAAACAGGGATATTCTGCATGGTATACACATATTACTCAGTTCTTAGGCCCCTACTTTTACTTGAACTCATAAATGATCTCAAGTTAGATGGCCAACGTTGGTGACAATGTCTTTTGAGTAGGCCGATGGCCTGTTATCTGCTGCAAAAAACTGGTTTCAGCGAATAAGCTTTGGCTAAATAAAGATAAGACCCAACACAACCTGTCTGCTCTTACGTGAGATGTCCCCAAATATTAAGCTTTAAAGCACTCTGACTCTGGCTTTAGTGGTTGGACCTCAAATTAAGTTAGAATTGCCATGTTTCGTAGATACACACCAGGCTTTCCAGAGTTATATTCCAACTCAATTAACTTTATACATATATATAATTACTACTGAGCACTATCTGTGGCCATAGTATACCACACACATTTTTATAGCCATAAAGGCTACCAGACAGAATACTTCTGTGGGGTCTCTCCGCAGCTTAAGATATTAAGATTACTGTTGCTGCAAAAGTAGGCGTTGCAAATTATTGCTTCAGCTGGCCACCTGGATCCCTATAGGCCTGTATTTGGATGTTTGGGCGGTCTTGCTTTTTGATGGCCACCTGGATCATCAGAGGCCTGTATTTGGATGTTAGTTATGAACGCGGCGTTAGCGGTAATCATGTGTGGTGAAATCCGATTGTGCCAGTTAATACTTAACTAACGTTTAAATTTACTTCAACGGGTTTTAATGAGTGTTCAAAAGTTTGGTGAAATCCGGCCTAGATGTACAGTGTTGACAACTTTATTTTCTAATGCATAAATATATAACAATCATTAAAAAAATGGTATACATATGAATTACATATTATATAAGAAATAATTTTAAATCGTCGAGTTTTACACAGTCTATTAGAAATGGTAATGAAACCCATAAACCCCCATCATAGCAAACCTGCGTACTCAGCGAATTTCCAATGCATGTGTGTGTTTGTCCCTACCACATAAAGCCACTTACCAAGTTTAATAATAATACATAAATAATGTAGCTTTTTATTCTCCATGAGAATAATATTAGGGCTGAGAGCGTAGGTTTGCTGCATCAAGGAATATAAGAAACGTGTTTTCGTGCAATATCAATATAACTCAACCAGGTAAAGTTAAATACCAAGTTTTATTCATTTAGGATCTTAATTAAGGGAGATGCATAAATTTACTTATACTCCATAACAATAAAATTAGGGCTGATTATGCAAAGTTGCTGCTACAGGGACAGTCAACAAAAAATTATTTGTTGTGCAAATATCAATATACCACGACTAGATGAAGCCACATACCAAGTTTCATCAATATACATTCATAAATAATCGAGATATCAAATTTTATTTATTCTCCAAAGGATAACATTGGACAGCGTACTGAGTTTAGCACTTTGAATATCTCTGTAACAGTTGGAAGTAGAATCACAATTTAAACACCAAAATGATTGTTTTGTAGAGCTGAACTAATTGGTAAAATCAAGTGTGAATTTTTCAGTAAAATTAAGTGAGGCAAAGCTAAAAACCTTTTGCCCACGAGATTAACATGGGGAGCCTCAATACAAAAAGTTATCATGGTCTCGGGCTTAAGTCTTATTCACTTTTTAGAACGTTATAAAATTAAAATCAGATGTTATTATGTTTTCTGATTTTCTTAATGTCAGAGGTTGATAATAATTGAAAAAAAAAACTTTGATGCCGACCTGTACCCATCAGAATGTTAGTTTCAAAAACTGAAAACAAATTCTGCTCTACTAGGCCTACATATTGAGGATATTCTTTTGAAATCGTTAAGCTTGGTTCAGAAATGTCAGAGAAATACTCCTTATAAAAAAAACACCTTAGCTTATCGTAGATGGTAAAGGACAAGTTTTTTATAAACCCGAAAAGCCTATTTTATTTTTTGAAAATTATTATGATATTGGAATCACTTTATTCATATTTTAATGCAGTTTTAGGATAATATAAAAAACTTCAATATTTTAAAATTTCTGTCAAAGAGGTGGGAAATACTGGCAGTAGGTCAGGTTTTCGCTATGCTTTTAAATGGGATTAACAGCTGCATGTCGGTCGCAGAGAGTCACGTGATCAAAACAACAATAACTTTAATTAAACAATGTAGACAACAAAAAATACTTTCTACATGTAAAGGGGAGAGAGGGAAATAAAAATGTATATTATACACATAGTTATCTAAACATACAGCCTACAGCCTATTTTGTGGCCTACACAAAATTTTGTTAGTCAAAACAGTATGACTAACAGTATGCCTGGCCTTGGAACTGTTTTGGTTACAGCCAATCCAGGCTTGCAGCTTTAGTCTGGACTTAGTCCCCGCTCCCATCCAGGTAAGTAACCTAACGTCCTTGTTTCTGATTAGCTCATTTTTTACCAGGTTATTGTCTATCTGAAAGTATGCTTGTATCCTCTTGTCATACATGTAAACTAAGTTTCTAAAACAAAAATAAAACTTTTACAATAAATTTTATTCAGGATGTCCAAAAAAAACTCCTGGCCAAAAACTTCTTGAGGTTGTTCAAAAGGTAAAAACAAATACACTAAATTAACATAATGGATAAGTCCTACTTCGTGACTTGAGGTTTTTTGATTCAAGTTTTGTTTATTTAGTATTTTAAACATAACAATTTTCAATTAGCGCCATTTTCAAACAGAATATTTTAGGAAACCCAAATTGTAAGGGATTTGTAAATGTTAACATACCAAGTTTTATTAGGCTATTTTCTTTCAAACTGTTTCTGAGATAATGAGAAATAACATATAATAACAAACCATTTTGGCTGGATTGGACCCAGGAGCTTGATTGATCAAGGGGCTTTCAAGCACCACGGTGGTAGCACATTCTGGGAACCAATTCCCTACTCAACAGCACTTAACTAAAGATGTTCGCTACTGACTCAAAAAGTGGACTTATAGTACAGATCGACTCATGTACTTGTGACGCTCTGGTTTTCACTATAGACTGACGGTCACACATGTGACACGTGGGGCCCAAACCACAGCCCGACGTCACGTATTTGTGACTCGTGCTTATTGTTATAAAACAAGCTCTGGCTGCCAGTTAGTATATTTGATCGTCTTTATAACTGCATATTGGGCTAGAGGAATACCTGTCACATATATGTATCGCTTGGTCCAAGCGTGGAACTTCATATTTTGACGCCAAGGAGGGTTGACTCACCTGTTATTTATGTTATTCTGAACAATACAGCTGAGGTACTCTCATGCGTAACACTTCTCTCTAATGGCACACTTTTCAGCATTTAACCCTAGCAGTGGCCAAAGGACGGCTCCCATACTTTGGCTGTGTTGCCTTATAGTGGCAGAGGACGGGAGCCATCCTTCAGGGACCAAAAATTTTGAAATGTAAAAAAACCACTAATTATCATCTCAAAAGTGAAAAATATATATATCATTCGAAAGATAATATTCTGAACTTTCATTTTATTACATAAACGAACCCTGTAGCAGCTATATAACAATGTCACGACTATTAGAAATTGAATGAATTTTTGGCACGACAAGATTCCTGCAGTCGGCACTAGGAAAATGTCAAAACATGACTTTTAAAATTACCCAGCTCGGATAATTTTTGTCGCGGGAAGTTGTGGTTGGTACCAATGCACTCCTAAAGAGTTGTTATTCATTTTGGTATTGATTTTTAGATCGACATATTGATTGGACAGATAATATGATTTTTTATGAAAACAGATGTTTTTGTTTCTTTGTGGAATGGCCAAAGGACAGCTCCTGTCCTTCAGGAAAAATCTGATTATATCCAGTATAAGTTATAGTTACTAGTCAAATAATAATTTATTTTGAAGAGAAAGAAATGTGGAAGAATATAGTTTTGTCATTGGCAGCACTGCTCCTAGCATAACGTGTAACAGCTGCGATATATTTTTTGCTCCCAACACTGCAGCCGCCTAATCGGCAACTGCGCAGCTATTTACGAAGTCTCAGTCAGTTCGTTTGGCTCGCTCCAAACTGGACTGTATTCGTTCTCACTGTAAACAGCAGATTTAAGGCTTTCTTCCTATATCTGTCCCGACGTCTTTATCTTTTGTTGGTGTTGAAAATATGACATCTGAAATATGCGGTATCCAAAATGGCGCGCCATGTTGTTGTTTGGCCATTGTGAGTTTTGTAAGAGTGTTTTAGTAATTTATTTAGCCAAATTTACACAAAAATGGGTAAAAGTGATATTTGGGGTGCTCTTGAAGAAAGTATTAATGACATTGATGACGATTTAGAGGGTGATATAGGCAGTGATATTGAGGTGAACGACTTTCCTGATGATGTGTCTAAGTTGTTGTTATCTGGTGAGTTGTTATTATAATATTATGCCCCTAACACGTATAAAAAAAGTTCTTTCCCCAACATGTTGTAAATTTATATGTAGGGAATTGAATTGTCTACAAAATCTGTATAACGAATTTTCCATACAAAATCTGTAGACAAAATTTCACCGAGGCTGCTTTAGAATTTTCAAAAAACTTATTATAATTTTTCTTATTTTTTCACTTTACCAAAAAAATTGAACTTTCTAGATCTTTTTTATTTTAGTATTTTCAGATTCTACGGTTCATTCCGATCAAAATGAATATAACGTTGGCTAGATTTACTTCTACGATTGAATTTATAAATTTTCAAAAAAAGATCTACAAAGTCGCCAAATTTAGCCTGCCATTTCCCACTTACACCATTGGCCACAGCTAGGGTTAAAATCTGAGGTAATCTCTGATATGATGTTCCACTTGTCTGAGCCTGATTCCGGTCAACAGCATCCAGAATCTGATAAAGCTGATGGAAACTCTTCGTCAATGCACAGTCATAAAAACAACACGACCATAAATGAAACATCGAAGATCCCTAAGAAAGTCAAGGAACAAAGATCTGTGGGGGTGAAGGTTTTAATTTAACTCTGACAAATAGATTTGACTTATTGACCAAAAAGATTCAGATAAACCATACCAGTGGAGAAAAAAAACCCAGACTAGCAAAACTAATACCTATAAAAGTTAAAAAAATTAAAAAACTAAAACATGGCCTAGTAAACAACCTAGTAAAAGAACCAGTAAAAGTTGAGCTATATGCGGATAGCCGAGGAAAAAGTATTCCGGAGACTCTGGACTCCGGAATTGGTAAAAGCAAATGTGAAGTTTAAATTAAAATAACTGAGGAAAAGCCAAAAACCTTTTTCCCATTAGATTAACATGGGAGATTTTATGAGTAGGTTTTTTCGATTTTCTCCGCAACCACTTAACCTAGGTTAATAATTAAAAATACTATATTATTTGTTTTTTAAGCTCTATAACATGGTCAAAACCAAAATTAAGTTTTTTAAAATTTTTAGGGTAAAAATGCAAAAAACAGATTTTTGGACAATTTAAAACCCCCATAAACCCCCCTTCTTCCCATGGTCCGATTTTTCTGGTTTTCGAACTTAACGTCATGAATGTTACTTTACACATTTGAGCAAAATTTCATCGAAATCGGATGTTTTTTACTCAAGTTATCTCATTCACAGACACATATATATAAATTTGATTGATAGGTCACTAGCAGATGTCCAACCCACAAAAGAGAAATCAACACATTGTGAGATTATTAACATAGTGCCAGGCGCTACAGTGAGGCGCTAAAGCAGAGCAAATGTGGTAAAAATACACAAGTTCAATTTTTAATGAAAGATATGTAGATAGTGATGAAAAAGATTGTAACTAAAATCACTTTGTTAGTATAAGCAATAGTTTAAATAGTTCATTAGAAATTGTTTCTTTTTTAGAGCAAACCCATGTTCACAGTTTAGGCCTTCTAAATGCAATGTAAATTCAAACTGCGTAGCTGTGTTCCATCAAAATATAAGGGGGCTTGAGTCATCAATTGAGTCCCTAGAAATTGCTCTTGATGAAATTAAACCTGACATCATAGTACTTTCAGAACACAAAATGGTTCAACCAACGCTAGAAAGAATAAATATTTTAGATTATAAATTAACCACACCAGTTTTGCTAGGCAGACCTCACGTAGAGGTGGTGTAGTTATTCTGGCTAGGCCACACTTGAGTTTCAAAAAAGTTGTTTTGAACGATATTGAGGACCATCAGTGAGACCATTTGAAGGTTGCGTGTTAGAATTTAAAAACATTCTTCCTCTTAAAAATTCTAAATTATTGGTTGTAGGATTTTATAGAAACCCAATTAAATCTAATGAAGCAGAATCAATTGAAAGATTAGGCAAAATGTTTGAAATTTTAACAAGTAAAATTACTAATATCGCAATTTGTCCTTTATTACAGGTGTGTTCCCAAACAAACTCAAAACTGCCAAAGTAATACAACTTTTTAAAAAAGGAGGAAAACCGATATTCAAAATTACAGACCAGTGTCCTTGCTTCCCACAATATCTAAAATCTTTGAAAGAGCCTTCAAATCAAAACAAATCAAAATATACTTTATTTATCAATGTACAAAATATACATAAATAGTGTCACACAATCATAACACTAAAATATAATAATGTAACCTGTACACAATCTTTTGATTAAATCAATATTCAACTTTTGTTCACCACCATTACAACATTCACAATCCACGTGGGCAACTAACTAAAAAAATAAACAATTTATACATGATTTAAATCTCAATACTCATCCAAGGAATATAATGATAAACTTAATAGATAATCTTTAAGCATCTTTTTGAATATTTGAATATTTTGTTCTCGTATAATGTTTTTTAGCAAGGAAAATAAAAATGTTGTACCTATGAAACTAGCTTTCTTCTCGAAAAGTTTCAGATTGTGTTGTTCAACAAATCGGTTAGATCTAGTTTTATAATGATGATCTTTTGAACTTCTTGTTGTCTGGTTTGCTTTTCTGTACATTACGGTTTAAAAAATGTATAAAGCGTATACTGCTAAGATCCCAAATTTAGAGAAACATTCCTTAACAGACTACCTTGGTTTTAGATTAAAAATTATTTTAAGTGCTTTTTTTGTTGCAAAATAGTTCTCTTCAAATTTTTATTGATGTAGCTCCGTATATGGCAATACAATAAGACAAATGAGGATTTATTAATGAGAAGTAAATGGCTTTTAGTGTTTCTAAATTGCATACTCTACATCTACACATTAGGCGCAATGCATAGAGTCCCGAAAACGTTTTATTTACAACATGGTTTACATACTTATCCCAGCTCAAATTCTGGTCTAATATTAGGCCAAGAAACTTACTAAAATCAACATGATTAAAAACTTGAATCATTTATATATATATTTGGCTGTAGTTTTGATCTATTTGAATTAGTTTTGATTGTTTGGTGGAAAATGAAATAAAATATGATTTGCTTGTATTTAGTAACAGGTTTTTCTTATATAAAAATTCTTTAACGGACAAAAGACTAATGAAGAAAGCAAGCTCAATATCTTTCTGATCATCGCCTAAAACTGTTAAATTAGCATCATCGGCATACAAACAGATAGAGCCACCTCCCCTTGGGATTACGGAAGGCAGACCTGTTACATAACAGATAAATAAAAGTGGACCTAGGATTGAACCCTGAGGCACCCCATGCTTTATTGTCTGGAAGTCTGGGTAACAATTTTGAGTGTATTTATATTTACTATTTTGGTAATGAATATTACTATGGAGGCCAACACATTGCATTCTATTTTTGAGGTATGATCTGAACCAATTTAGTTCCTTGCCTTAAATATTTAATGCATTGAGCTCGTCAAGTAATCCATCATGGGATACACTGTCAAATGCTTTAGTAAGATCAAGAAAAATTCCAACAATATTTTCCTTTCTATAACACTGTCTATTATTGATTCAATAAAGGTTATACCTGCAGTAATAGTAAATTTTCCTGGCCTAAACCCATGCTGTTCATTATCAAGTAATCGATTGCTTTCTAGAAAGTCTAAAAGTTGGTTGTAAACAACTTTTTTTAAATATTTTTGAAAAATATTGGCAACAGCGCTATTGGCCTATAACTTGAAGGGTCATTTGGGTTTCCCTTTTTAAAAATGGGTACTATTTTAGCTATTTTTAATTTATACGAGAAAACACAGATATTAATAATGAATTTACAATATGCGTTAAAGGTTTGAGAATTAATGAAATGGACTGCTTTACTACACTCATTGGGATGTCATCAATTCCAGTAGAAAATTTATTTTCAAAAGTCATCACTAACTTGTAAAGTTGCTCTTTATAAATTATCTTGAATTTGAAATTATCTAAAATGGTCATAAAATGTTGGACAGGTAACTTATCATTAACAGAGGGCCTATTATAGAAATTTGGCATAGTCAAATTATCAACTGCATTTACAAAGAAATCATTTAATATGTTCCCAACAAGAGTGGGGTTTGATATAGGTAATGTTGTTATCATGACAAATATTAATATTATCATTTTTTTCCGAGTTATTGATCTCTGACCTTATAATCTTCCAAGTTGATCGTGATTTGTTTCTAGAGTTCAAAAGTTTGGTTTAAAAAACTTGCTTATTTTTATTACTTTCAATTTTAACTTCTTGTTTTAATTGTTTGATTTCTAATTTTAGGCTTTAAGTTTTCAATTTTCTATATAATTTTGTAAACTCTACTATTTTTGGTTTTTTATTTCTAATATCTGAAATCCATTCATTAGAATTTTTTTTCTGTGACCATTAATGCTGTGACCTTTTGTGATCAATTAGTTAATTTCTTGGAAAAAAAAACAATTGGATTCAAGATTGCCAACATGGTTTTAGGAAGGGAAAATCCGTTGTTACAGCAGCAACACAATTCGTCGAATCTGTAATTAATTTGTTGGATGAAAACTGGTAAGTATCAGGGATATTTATGGATCTGAGCAAAGCGTTTGATTCTATATCTCATTCTTCTCTTCTAATAAAGTTACATAATTTGGGTGTAAGAAGCAAATCTTATGACTGGATTGCATCATATCTTAACAATAGAAAGCAATTCATTGCAGTATCAAACCTTTATAGCAAAAATATAAGAAATCATTACAAATCTTCAGTAAAAACAATTAAATATGATGTCCTACAAGGCTCGATTCAGGGTCCAATTTTATTTGTTTACTACTTAAATGACTTTCCAAAACTACGTTACTCCAGCAAAACTTGCCTATATGCGGACGATACAAGTATAAACATTAATGCTTCCTCTTGGGAAGAAATTGAAATTAAGCTAGATAATAATTTAACACACATACCTATCTCAGTATTTTACTAAAAATAATCTGTTTCTAAATTTTGAAAAAAAAACTAATTGTATATGGCTTTTTATACAAAGAATTAAAAAAATAAACCATTTTTTACCCTGGTGAATTTGAAATTTCCCTGGTTGATGAGGTAAACTTTCTAGGACTTACAGTTGACCAAAATCTAAACTGGGGCCATCATGTGTGTTGTCAAAAATATCATCCGGAATATTTGCATTAAGTAAATTCAGATATCTTTGTGACATTAAAACTTTAAAAATGGTTTATTTCTCCTATATACATTCCGTAATTAATTTTGATATATCCTTATATGGTGCGACAACATCAAAAAATCTTGATTCAATCTTGCAAATACAAAAATACCCCCGTCGCAGCAAACCTGCATACTCAGCGAATTTCCAATGATGAATATGTTTCTCACTACCACATGAAGCCACTCACCAAGTTTTATAAAAATACATAAATAAATAAGTGATGTATAGCATTTTACTCATTTTCTATAAGAATAACATTAGAGCTGAGTACGCATGTTTGCTGCAACGAGAAATATAAGAAATGTGTTTTTAAGCAATCAATCAGGATATAAATCTTGACTTATTCTCCATAAGAATAACATTAAGGCTGAGTATGCAGGTTTGCTGCTACGGGTATAATCAACAAAAAATCTGTTTTTTGTGCAAATATCAATATACCAGTACTAGGTAAAGCCACATACCAAGTTTCATCAATATACGTTCATAAATAATCGAGATATCAAATTTTAATTATTCTCCATAAGGATAACATTGGACAACATACTGTGTTTAGCACTTAGAATACCTCGGCAATGGTTAACTTAGAATCACAATTTAAACACCAAAATGATTTTTTTGTAGAGCTAAACTGATTGGTAAAAGCAAATGTGAAGTTTAAGGTAAAATCAACTGAGAACGAGCTAAAAACCTTTTTCCGATAAGATTAACATGGGAGATTTTATGAACACGTTTTTTGGAATTTCTCCGCAACTACTTAACCTAGGTTAATGATTCAAAATAGTATATTATTTGTTTTTTTAAGCTCTATAAAATACGGACACATATATAGATATATATATATATATATATATAAATATATATATTTGAACGAATAGTGTTTTTGGCATCTGAGGACCTCAAAACAAAAAGTTATCATGGTCTCGGGCTTAAGTCTTACCATGAGACCTACGGTAATAGCTTCTTCCCTATAAGGGAAATTCGCTAAAAGGAAATAAGAATAATACTGAATTTAAATCCTCAATCTTCAGTTAAGGACACATTTTCTGAATTACAGATTCTTACTGTCTATGGATTTTATACATCTATAATATCTGTTAGATCAAGAATCGGTGATCAAAGACTCAACGATAATAATCACCAATACAACACTAGACAACAGTAAGAATTATCTATTCCTTCTCATCGATTGGCACTTTTTTGCAAAAAGCCCCAATATGCAGGAATAAAGTTTTATAGTAAATTACCTGACAACATAAAATTAGAAACGTCTTTTTAAAAATTTAAGGATAAACTGAAAAAGTATTTAATAAATAAAACTCTTTATTCATTTAACGAGCTATAAAATTAGTGAAATTTATAAGTTAATTGTTATTTTATTTAACTTTGTAATTGGAAACACATTGTAATTATCGTTGTAATACTAACATATACATTTATTTGTTTTTTGCTTAAATTTTATAAGATAAGACTTTAGAAATATAAGCAGTCAACTGACACCATTCAATGTATACTTGTTATACCAATGAACAAAGAATATTTTGAATTGAATTGAACCAGTGAGCTCTATACAATCAGGAAAGACTACTACCTTGCAGTTTCTGACAAAAAGCGTGCCGTATTTGAAAAGCAGCTGATTGGCTGGAAGCACAACATCTCTCCTCTATACTACCAATATAACGAACGAACACCATGTTCCAAGCTGCCTTGTTCGTTTTGTAATGTTGGTACTGCAGAAGGGAAAAATTCTGCTGAAAGCACGAAAATCCAACCAGCAGTAGTCTCTCCAGTTATACATAGAGCTCACTGTGTATACATTTTCTTATTAGTTTGTTTATGTTAATGGAAATTGTTTAGTAAGTGTTGTTGAGTGATAAATAGTGAACGGAGACAATGTTAAGTTTTTTTGTTGAGTCACATTTGTGTGAAAGTTCTTCTGCAGCATATTATTATTCGTATAAAAACCGCCGCGGACCAACATCACATATGTGAGACACAAAAAAAATCCATAAATATGTGCAACCGTTCCTTGTAAAGTAAGTCAGGCCTTTTTTATTGGTATTTCAGTATAATTAATATTAAAGGGGCCATGCATAAATTACATCACGCTATATTTAGCCATTTTTGACCCCCTCCCCCCTTTTGTCAAGCTGCTCATACCCCCTCTCCCCCCTGTCACTCTAATAAATTTATCATTGCACAGAAGGAATATGTAAAATATTCCTCATTTAACCCCAGCCATCCTGAAAATCTGCCAATAATCCTCCAAAAGTTGATTAATCTAAAGTTGACCTATTTTACCCTCTAGCGCCAGGAAGAGCTAAATAGTTAAAATATATTTTTTATAGCTGACAATATAAATGTACTACAGTACTATCACAAAACAAACAAACAAGCAACAAGTGGGATGCCTTTAACGACGACGACGTGATCGGAGAAAAATGAAAATAGTGCATAAGAATAAGGACATATTGTAATAGTACAAAAATATGTTTGTAGCATTTCTGGCCTATGTATTTGTTTGATTCGTTAAGTGCAGATAATAGGAACATTCAATTAGGCAGATATATTTGAAAAGACAGAACTAATCACAAATTTAAGAAATACCATGCCCCAAAAATATTAAAATCCCCCAGGTTTTTAGGTAAAATCCGAGACAAAAAAAATCTGCTAATTTGACGTAATTACGCCAACGTTGGTAACACTGACGTGCAAAATCATATTAATTAAATCATTCATATTTTGGTGGCTTCAAATTAAAATATTACTACGATAACCAGCCGGCACTCTGAAACTGACGATTTTGCATGCTTTAACTCTTTTAATCGTGCATATCATGCAGCCCTTAACCTCCCCCTCCCCACTGGGGTAGTGGTAATTAGTTTTTGGTCATTCTGTATAAAAATACTATAGGCATAGTGTGGATGAATTGAATTGAACAGTAATAAAAACATCAATTTCCATAGTTTTTAAGACCTGACATTCTTTGTTTGTGTTTTACTTTTAAATTAGCATACTAGTTAAATAATAACAACAACACGCTTGGAAAATTATTAACTAGGCATTGTTTATACACACTGTATTACAATTCAATTGAGCACCTAAATAAAACCTAATTCTAAAATGTGTTTTTCTATTATTTACGGTCCAACAATTAATAACTAATAAATAGGCCTAACTAACCTTGCGCTGAAAGTTTTTGTTTTCATAGTTTCTATTGATGAACTCGAAGGTATTCCACATGAACTAATACACATTCACTGTCATGAAAGCCTTTCGTCATCAATATTCTTACGGTAATATATAAAATTTTAAAAATACACGGTTTAAAATAATAATAAAATGATATATCATGCAGCCAAGCCAAAACTAATAGGGCATGCACAAGTAACCCACTACCAATTAGTAATCAACGCTAAACAACTAATGATAAACATGAAGGTTCAGACCAGAATCACTTCTGTGGGCGTAAGCGTTGGCATTCAGACGTCTCAGACTGATGGAAAGTTTCTGTTTTAAACACCGTTCTTTCATGTCAGTGTAAACTGCCGGGTCCTTGGAACGATCCTCTTTGTGCTTCTTCTTGTGTTTAACTTTGTGTCGATGTCTTCGATAGTGAAGAGCTTCATAAGCAGGCGATGACCCAGGAGATACACTATGTCCGAATTTTCTCCTCGCTTCTTTTTTGGCTTTTTTCAAAGCTCTTTTTGCAGCTTTTGCACTAGCCGTTTTGTGTTTTTCCTCTGGCTCACTTTCACTATAATTTTGCACTTTAGAAGGAATTTTCAATACTGTACCTTCTCCTTGACTTCCAAAAGATATTTTTATTACCGGTGTGGTCCGTGCTTTTTTCGTTGCTTCAACAAAAACATTTTCATCCCACAAGTCTTCCATGGAGCCGACACTTCTCTTTTTCCGAAGCACCATTTTTCCCTCCCCATCTTCTTCCTCCCTCACATACTCCTCGTCTTTCTCCGCTTCGTCCGCTGGACTCATTCTCGCCTCTTCGACCAAGGGGGCTGGTTCTATATTGGCGGGAGATGTCGGGGTGGCCGGGTCTAGCCACCCGTCGTTTGATCTAGTTACAACATTGCACTTTGCATTTGATCTAGTTACTACTTTTCCATTGATAGCATTTGAAATTTCATTTGGCTGAAGACGATTCAATTTTGGGATTAGAGTTGGACGTAGGTTCCTAAGATTTCTAGTTGGTTTCTCTTGATTATTTTGATTTTTGTTCTCTGTGAATGGTGTAGCACTTTTTGTATTTACAGAATGATCCACATTTTCAGAATTTTCATTACAAATACTACGGCATTTAGAACATAACACTTGTCTAGGACGCAATCTAACAGTCATGCGTGTAGGTTTAAGTCTAGATGTAGGTTTAGGTTTTGATGTATACAAGTGTGGCAGTAAACCACCATTCACTGTGTTGCTCGGTTTTTCTTGAAAATAAGTAAATCTCTGACTAACGCTATAAAACTTGTCATCATCTGCATTTTCAGTCTTATTATTTAAAACTTCAGGAGGAGGAATGATTCCACAAGGCAAGAGCCTGAAACAATGATTCACAAAATTAAGAGATGTAAACATAGAGTAACAGTAAAAGTTCAGAAAGACAGTAGGCCTTCTTACCTTTAAATGTATAATACATGTTAGTAAAGCCATCTTTAAGTAAACATTGTGGATCAAGTGGTCTGGCTATGAGTCTCCTTTAGGGCACAAATAATTTTAGTCAAGAAATGGAGAAATACTGTTAGGCTAGGTACTCAAATTCGATGTATTTATTATTATTTCACCTTGATTTAATGTAACATGAATATTTTGTAATTCAATACATGCTGCCACAGCCTACCAAGGTAATCAAACCAAAAGGTTGGCAGAAAAGCTCTAACCATACAGCATTAAACAGGCCCTATTAAAAATACCTCACACTTAAATTTGTTCAGTTAAACAAATATAGCCATTGATTTTTAATGCAGAATAGATTACCGGAGCTTATGGCCCATCTGTTACCCAAAAAATACACCATTTTAAAATTAGCCTAAAACTGCAACTTACTGAAAGTAAACCAATATTTGTAGGTGAAGATAATAAACGTACAAAGTGTTGGCAATCTGATTGCCTATATAGAAATGTAGGCTATGACAATCATGACAAAAAAATATATGTATGAATGTACGGTAATAATAATGACGGTAAATAATAGTATGGTATGAAATAAGTGCACTTTTCAATGTTTATGCAGTCTGTTTCAAATTGTAATAAAACCCATACAACACTAAACGAGTTCGCACGCAGCACGCTGACGTGAGGGAAGTGAATTTCCACATAAAAACTTTTAAAACTCAAAATCTGTGTAAAAACATACTTGTATTCCAATTTTTATTGAAATATGAAAACAATGATTTTTTGGCTGTTCTGATGCTCTTGGTTTCATATACCTGCAAAAGCTGGTAATACAATTTTGCACATTATAATGTTAGGAGAAGGTCCAGGCAGGCTTGAAAGTATGTGTGAGTTGCTAAGGATGATAAAAGTACTCTAACGAAGGAATAACAGGCTTTTCTAGAGTAAAACCCCTATAAGACAACGTACTGTGTTTAGTCGAAACACATTCTCTTTAATAACTCGGTAAATATTTATGCTAGAATGACGAGAGAGGGCTTAAAACTTTCGCCTCACTAATTCCCATATTAATACATGCATTAATGTTAGTTTCGGGGCTTTCTGACCCTTTTTGGGCCCAAAAACTTGAAATTTGAAAGATTAATCCCCAAAACAGGGGTTTAGAGTTTTTCGATTGTTTAGCCCAACGAACTTGTCTAACTGATTACAGAAAGGAACGTCCCTACCAAATTTGAAGTTAATCGGACAAAAAATGTGACCGCTAGAGTGCAAACACACACATATATATGTCTATATATACATATGATATATAATATATATATATATATATATATAAATAAATATAAATATATATATACTATATAAAATATATACAATTTTGAATGACCCCCCCAAAACGTGTTCAGGGGGTCATGTAAGGAACTTATATGGTCATCCCAGGCTTAAGTTTCACCGTGCGGGTCATGCTAATAGTTCACTTTCCAAAGGAAATTCACTAATAAATGACAAAGAACTGTTATTTTCTTGAAGTTTATAAAACTATGAACAAAATAGTACATAATAAGCTTAGCACACAAAAAAAAACACGCATCATACTAACTTATTACCTACTAGTTGATACCCGCAGGCTTCGCCCCGCGAATTATTTATAAAAACTAAAACTATGATAGTTTTGTGTGCTGTATTCTGTGGTTGGCCTGTGAATCTACTACGGATCAAGATCAGCTGTTTGTATTTTCATCAGCTCAAACAAAAATGAATGTCGATAAGGAATACATGGGAACTTTGAACCCCCATGAGGCATAGCCCTAAAGGATTTTCACAACTTTAATATGCCTATATCTTACTCAGGACTATCAAGTACCTCGCTGGAAAATTTCAGCTCAATCGGTCCAGTAGTTTTCACGTGATGGAACTTCAGAGTTACGCACAAACATCCATACTTTCACATTTAATATTAGTATAATATGATTACAGTTGATACAAGGTGGTTTTTTTTCTAAAAAAGTTAGCCTATATTCTAAGTTATACACAGTAATAGATTTTCGAAACAGCTTGTACTGTGAAATGATGTATGTCATATGGTTCAATAGTAATTTCCTTAGAAGAATATATATATATGGTACTTTGGTATTATACGGATGCCACCCTTATACAGCGCGCTGCGGCAGTTATGTTAGGATGGGTTATCATTAAAATGATTGTAGGACTTTCCTTGTTTTGATACGAATCGAATGATACCTGACGGTGATTTATTGCCGTGCACTACGTTACATTTGTTTTCATAATGAGTGACGTTCTTTTGGTGTGGGATTTACCTCGAAATGAAGAAGAAACCGTACGTATTTTTATGATAACCCATCCTAACATAACTGCCGCAGCGCGCTGTATATTTGGCGGAGTACATGTGGCGATCGGGTGTGGCTGCTAGCGGCGGCGACGCATTCAACACGATCCTAGCGGACATCGCTGGCTTTTGGGAGGCACAACACAAAGACCGCTCATCAGAATGATGTAAAATTTGTACAGTAAGTCAATAAAAGTACGTTTTTTCGAATTATGTAGTTATCCTTTGTATCCGGTAAAAATTTAACCTCCAAAAATAGTGGCATCCATATAATACCAAAGTACCATATATATACACTAGGCTTATCGCCGTTGGAGGCTTCGCCCCCAATCCCCCTTTTGGAGTTTGCTTTGCTCACTTGCATTCCTTTAAACCAAGCTAAGTATTGCAGTTCGTTAAACAAAGAAAAAATACACAGCAATGAGCTTTGGTGAGCACATTATCGTCTCCACAGGCAGTCCAATCTCAGTTCGATATCAAAACATTTTACTAACTGACTCCTTGTTCATTTTATCGAATGAACTTCCAACTACAATCGTTATTTTGTGGTGAAAAAGCAAAAAATAAAGTGCTCACCTCAATTCAAAATCAAGCAGTATAAGTCGAATAAAAAGTTGCGGATACAATGTTGAATTGGAATTCTACAAATGGATTTACGTGTAAAAATAACGAAACATTAGGCTGCAGTTCACGACAAAATTATAGTTAGCCTACATAACATAGCTAAGCAGAGTGCTGTATGGGGGCTGCAGCTGTTCGTTGCACAACATAATTAAAAATAAATTGATTTATAAAACAA
The DNA here is from genome assembly GCA_963675035.1 of Allygus modestus. Lineage (NCBI taxonomy): Eukaryota > Metazoa > Arthropoda > Insecta > Hemiptera > Cicadellidae > Allygus > Allygus modestus. Next base: position 95,948,609 of record OY776111.1, on the reverse strand, counting down.
AAAAAGTCAATGTAAACATAAATTTTAGACTTCAAAAAGTAAATATCAAAAGTAGAATTTGAACCCGAGACCACATGATCGTGAATCTGACATTTCCACTGGGCTACCGTAGCATGTCAAACCTCTTGAAAGCTGAAAGTTATAGTTCATCAAGCAGTGAGCAACGATTATAAATTCATCCTACAGAACCAATAATTGGTTGATGATATTTTCCGATATCATAACAAACGATATTAGGCCTAGTGCTATTGAACCTCCCGCGTAGGGGATAACGTGCTCACCATGTTGGTAACAGCTGATTTAAATAAACCTCATGGTGAGCATACCAACTCAAATATGTTAACTTTATCTGAGAGTTTCTCATCAAAAGCTTTAATTTGTAACGAGGTCAACATTAGACTTTTTTAAATATAAAATTAAATACAAAATTATCAAATAATAAATCAAGTAAGCAAACGAACTTGGACTAAAATTATAACATTTTTGTTTTTGATGTGTTCCCCTTATAATAAAGAACATTGTAAAATTTCACATTTGTACCAAATTTTCTATAACTAAGAATTAGCCCCCAAATTACCCTTTGAGACCATAAGATGAGAACTTTAATACCAATGTAACTAAAAAAGAAACCCAGTGAAAATTCAATTAGGCTATTATATGTTATTGTAAATTTTACAATAGTGATGCCAGATAACGCCATTTTGAAAAATTATTCATTCGGCAAAATTCTCTTACAAGATACATACGTACGTTGTTAAAACTTTCTTCAAATGATTTTTAAAATAATTGTAATAATTATGTCAAGTCAGCATCAAAATTTAATAACTTGAACCTTTCAATATTCGGAGAACCTTTTAAAGGAAAATGAGGTAGTTTGGTATTATACGGATGCCACCCTTATACAGCGCGCTGCGGCAGTTATGTTAGGATGGGTTATCATAAAAATGATTGTAGGACTTTCGGTACTTTGGTATTATACGGATGCCACTATTTTTGGAGGTTAAATTTTTACCGGATACAAAGGATAACTACATAATTTGAAAAAACGTACTTTTATTGACTTACTGTACAAATTTTACATCATTCTGATGAGAGGTCTTTGTGTTGTGCCTCCCAAAAGGCAGCGATGTCTGCTAGGATCGTGTTGAATGCGTCGCCGCCGCTAGCAGCCAGACCCGATCGCCACAGGTACGCCGCCAAATATACATCGCGCTGTGGCAGTTATGTTAGGATGGGTTATCATAAAAATGCGTACGGTTTCCTCTTCATTTCGAGGTAAATCCCACACGAAAAGAACGTCACTCATTATGAAAACAAATGTAACGTAGTGCACGGCAATAAATCACTCATGACACTGACCCAGGACCCAGATTACAGGCGGTGACAGATGATGCGCGCGCTCCGGTCAACGACCTGACCTTGGCCTATTTGGAGGGTGTTTGGCGGCCGGAAGTATGACTCATCAGGTATCATTAGATTCGTAACAAAACAAGGAAAGTCCTACAATCATTTTTATGATAACCCATCCTAACATAACTGCCGCAGCGCGCTGCATAAGGGTGGCATCCGTATAATACCAAAGTACCGGACTTTCCTTGTTTCGTTACAAATCGAATGATACCTGATGAGTCATACTTCCGGCCGCCAAACCCCCTCCAAATAGGCCAAGGTCAGGTCGTTGACCGGAGCGCGCGCATCACCTGTCACCGCCTGTATCTTGGTCAGTGTCATGAGTGATTTATTACCGTGCACTACGTTACATTTGTTTTCATAATGAGTGACGTTCTTTTGTTGTGGGATTTACCTCGAAATGAAGAGGAAACCGTACGTATTTTTATGATAACCCATCCTAACATAACTGCCGCAGCGCGCTGTTTATTTGGCGCAGTACATGTGGCGATCGTGTGTGGCTGCTAGCGGCAGTGACGCATTCAACACGATCCTAGCGGACATCGCTGCCTTTTGGGAGGCACAACACAAAGACCGCTCATCAGAATGATATAAAATTTGTACAGTAAGTCAATAAAAGTACGTTTTTTCGAATTATGTAGTTATCCTTTGTATCCGGTAAAAATTTAACCTCCAAAAATAGTGGCATCCGTATAATACCAAAGTACCGAAAATGATTAGGGAATAAATGTTTTTTAAGTGGTTTTTGGGATATAGGTAAAGTCTATCCACCATCGAATTCTTGGTACGGTAACTATGTTTGATTAGAACTAATTTAGGCTAATACCTTTTCAACAAGAACTCATTATAATTCTGCTATAAAACGATTTCCAATTATATAAATTTTGTCCTTATGTAATAATAAAGAACATTGTAAAATTTCACATTTGTACCAAATTTTCTATAACTAAGAATTAGCCCCCAAATTACCCTTTGAGACCCTAAGATGAGAACTTTAACCCTTTGAGTGCCACAGCGTCGCTCACAGCGACGCAATGTGTTTACGCATAAATTGCCGAGCGTCGCTGACAGCGACTCTCGGTATTTTACGTAGTACTTCATATCAAAACAAGGTACTGGCTTTCAAAGTATTTTGTTTTGATCCAGAAGCTTCCAGCTATCAGATCTACAGCAATTTCGTTGCCTTTGGTCTGTTAGCAGACCCTAATTTAGTCATCTCTGTCGCAGATGTCGTCTGTATTTGTTGTTGTGTAATGTTATATGTTTGTTGTTGACGTAAATATCACTTATATTATTGTTATTGAAGTTATACTTTAGTGTTTTTTACTTCCTATTTACGTATGAAATAAAAATAAGTAGCAGAATGTATAGAAACTACTTGAGTAACCTTCGGGAATTAGTTTACAATGATCTTGGAAACAGTGTCATTGTCATAGATTCGAAGTTTTTGTGAAAGTAAAAGATACACATACATCTTTTGTTTTCTAGTTTATTGTGCATTTCATTTACTTTGGCAGGCCTAATGCTTATATACTAGTAATAATAAACATGTTTACTGACAACAAACTAAAAAATAATATTTGTTTATATTACAAAATTGTATTTCAACGTTGCTTAGTAACCACATAGCCCAGGCCTAGGGCCTTTTTTGAATTGTAACATATTTTCATTTATTTTTTTTGCAAACATTAATTGATATTGATGATTTATACATCAGTTTTGATCAGCATTTTCTGCTCTTTCTGCCTATTGGGTTGAAAAATATCAAATTAAATTTTTAGCATAATTTATGAAAGTCAAAGTTGAAAAAAAAACAAATTTTTAATTTGTTTTATATAAAAACATATTTTTTAATCCCCAATTTATTTTCTGATTATAGTTACTTTATACTATTTCATAGAGAATTTATTCATAAACAAAATAAATAAAAAATTACATGGATACCTCTAAAATTGTATTTTATATGATATTTTATGTAAACTACTACATTTTCCATTGAAATTAGCCCGGCAATTTATGCATAAGAAATGGCCATGATGTCGCGGCACTCAAAGGGTTAATACCAATGTAACTAAAAAAGAAACCCAGTGAAAATTAAAGTAGGCTATTAGGTCAAATAGGGTCCGATTACGGGAAGTTCCTCATAATTTAAATGTCAGTGAGCCAGTGAACCCATCAAGCTTTAAAAGTAGATAGCCTATATAAGTTACATTTATAAATATAACATTTCTCTAGCATATTTTACGACGAGATACAATATGTTATTCTGAGAGAATTACTCAGAGTTGCCCCGTCGTATTTTGTGATTTTGCAGACATTACTTCAATATTTAGAGTAAATTGCAAAATGGATAAATCTTATCAATGTTACCATTCAACAATTTCTCTCCAAGATGGGACTGCATTATTGTAACTTGGCATTTGTGGGGTGGGGGGGGGCATTATCTTTCCAACTAGGCCTAGGCCAGTAAACTGCTATCTAAGCCTAGCACTATTGGTGTAATCGCTTTTTTTAAATCAAATTTGGCACCGGTAATATTTATGCATAAACATTACTACTGAGGCACACACAACACTTCACTACCGGTACACATAGACCTACAACACAAAAAAACGCAAGATGATTTTTCCTAAAACATAGAAGAATTTTGTCCAGATACCAAACGTTGATCCCACTAACACTGAAACATGTTGCCAGGAACAATCATACTAACGGATCTATGGAAATCGTACTCCATTTTGTATATGTTACAATGAAAACCAAGCCAGCTTAAGTTATATCCTAAAAACCTTTTTTGTTATTTTTTTTATTTTTAGTTTTATAATTATACGAAATTATTAGTGTATATACCGATAATACCAGTAAGGTTTGCTTAATTTTATTTTAAGTTTAATAAAAAAAACAAATGTGACATAACAGACGATAAATAAACCTATTTTACACTCGACCACTTGTAATTGATATATATTTTCTCAAAGCCTATTTTCTCAAAGGTTTTTGAATCTCTCATTTTAAGACAGCTTAATACATTTTTGAAGGTAATAAACTGATTACAGAATCCCAATTTGGGTTCAGGGCTGGTAGGTCCACCACTATGGCTGTCTCTGGTATAGTGGATTCAATTATTAATGCTTTTGAAAATAGAGAGTCTGTCTCTATGCTCCTTTTTGACCTTACAAAAGCATTTGACTGCACCTTTTGACCCTTTGATATATTGCTAAAGAAACTTCAATTTTATGGAATAAAAAACAACTCAATTGAGATTTTAAAATGACCAATAGAGAACAGTTTGTGTGTTAAGGGTTCAAATTCCTCAGTGACACCAGTTAAGGCAGGCGTTCCGCAGGGCTCGGTTCTTGGTCCCTTTCTCTTCATTATTGCAATAAATGATCTTCCTCGTAATTTGCCTGTAGATTGCGTAATTTATGCCGATGATACAACAATTTTTGCAAACAGTAATGATTCAGTCACTCTTTCACATGTCATTAAAAATTCTCAAAACCTTGTTTTAGAATGGTTTTCAGCTAATAAATTAATCTGTAATGACACAAAAACACAAAGTATTAACTTCTCTCTTTCACAAAAAAAAGTCTGACCAGGTAGTCAAACTTTTGGGTATCCATCTGGATTGTAAATTAAACTGGAAAATACATGTGGACAATCTTAGCAAAAAATTGTCAAGGGTAATTTATCTCTTTTGGAAGTTAAAACCCCCTTGTTAACTCTGAATATCTGAGATTAGCCTATTTTGCACTTTTTCAATCCCACATGCAATATGGACTAATCACCTGGGATCACTCGTCCCATACTCAGTCAATTCTTTTGCTACAGAAACGTATTGTTCGTACTATGGCTGGGGTTGGCAGTGTTCGAACACTGCAAGCCACTCTTTTTTCAGTTTCAAATACAGTCATTAATCTTTACATCTACACAGTATTAGTTTACACAAAAACTAACCTACACCATTTTCATACCAGGCAGGAATTTCATACACATAATACTAGAGGCAAGAGTACACTGGACATTCCGCACCACAGGCTGGCAATTACAGGTAACTCTTTCAAAATTTACTGTGTGAAATTTTATAATAAGCTGCCTGTTTCTCTTGGTCAATTAACAAACCTTGATAGTTTTAAGGTTAAGGGGTAATTATGGCTTGTGAACAACCCATTTTACTCTATAACAGAATTTTTAGAATCAGTGGTTGTCGAGCAAACTGCCTAATTGGCTCGACTGTGTTAAAGAAAATTAGCTTTAAGTAACTGACTACGCCCATTTCATGTCTTGTATTTTGATCAACGGCAATAAATACTCTTGATTCTTGATATAACGCAGTTGCATTCGGTATTTTTATATCGTTCCGCTTATGAAAGTACACCCAAAATATGATGCAATATGATGTTTTCGATATAATGGCAACTTTATATGGCGGATTCCGCCATTAGAGCGCTCGGAGGGTTAATCTTTTTAGGAAAAATATTGTAATTGGATTAAGGAAAGAGGATAAATAACTAAAGAATATGACACCTGCCCCAGCTTTCCAACACCAGTAGTTTTAGACAAATATCCAAACAAAATTTCAATAAAAGGCCATATAACGTTTATTGGCTTTTTTTAACTTATAAACTTAATAACCGCAAGCCTAAAAACCTGAAGTTTTTTCTATATATTTACACATGCAACGAATAACCCAAAAATTATCAAACCCTAAAACCAAAGGTTCAATCAACCCCTGGTTGATTTGGTATGAAATCACCCCACAAGGTAGCCTACCTGATTAGAAAGAAAAATTTTAACAAATAAAAACATTACTTAGGCCAATAGACTTTCTGGATATTCTATAAGCCACAAACAATTTTTCATGAATTTGTTTGCACCTACTTAAATTACAATTTTGAAGTCATGACCTAGTGCCATCTTCAAGCAACCACTCACCAAGGCCATGATTTCTGTATTTTATGTCAAGCAAAATCTGCACAAATTTTACGTTATAAAATATTGTAGCTTTATAGATTCAACTATAAATTGATTTGCAAGTGGCAGCAGATCGAAAGTTAATATAAAACATTTATTTAGGAAACAATATAATATTCCTTCTTTACTTCCCTATATCCACAAGACAATGAGACGTAACTTTCAACTCGCTTTACTGGGCTTACCTCTTTGTCGAATCAAGTAAAACGCCTTGAAAAAGTTTGTTCTCTAGTGCATAAGTAACTACCAACACATCTTGAAGGGCTTCTTCAACATTAACAACAATTTTTGAATTTTTTAAAATTTTTACTCCACTGTACGTATCATGGTCGGCCATGTTGGCTCTACCAACCATATCATTTCTTCATATCAACATCAGACATAACGACCTGACATGAACATGCCATACCAGTATGCCAGTTGCCACTGCCAGTATCCAGATACTTGAGTGTCATAATTACCTAACAAAAAATACATTCTATGAAATTTCCCTGCAAACATTTTCCGATACCACTGTTAATGCAGTTAGCCTATGCTCCTTATATAAATAGCTATAACATATAAATAATATGATGAGTTAAAAATGCTGTAGTGTAATTTCTTAATCTTAATATCTCTGTAAAAGACGCCTACAGATAGGATCATAATTATAAATATAAATTGATAATTAAGCAGTTTATTAAATAAATACAAACATGTTTTTTTCCGATCAGTCAGGAATATGGAATAAGTATACGCATGAACTACGTGTAGACAACCCTAAGTTTTTCAAAACCACTTCTTACCCACAACAGTATCAAGATAAGGTTCAAAAATAAATTGATCAATGGAGGCGTTAAACGTGATAGAGAGAATCAATAGTACGTTTATTAACCCAATCATTCCACGTAACCAGAGAAGAAGAAGATGTTTTATACGGCCCCTATCATATATCCGCGCTTAAAAAGTATTTAGAGCCGACCCGAGAAATAGAAGCTCTAATTGACGAAACAAACAACGGTAATCTCAACCTTAAAAACAATGACAGCATGTAAATAAATTTCATCCTATGTTTCATTCCACCAATAGACTTGTGTTCATCATCATAATAACCTTTGAAAAGTGTCGTGGACCTTAATCGCGAGTGCGTAACCCCATATTTGTGTTCCCCATAAAACAATATACCCCATGTGATAAAGTTATAAACTATGCACCCTTAATCCAATAAACTGCGATGTCCCTAATAGTAACAGTGAAGTTATCTCATAATGAATAGTGTGTGTATAAACAATATAAAATACTGTAACTATAGCGAATAATACTCATGTTTCAAATTTCCCGGTTAATAACGGTGCAAATAACCAAACTTCACATTCCCTTCCCCATATGCTAGGCCTTGAACATTTTATTCCTCATCCCTCATTCCCTGTGTTATGTATCTGTTCCCTGTGGTTTTTTAATTAGTTTAAGATTTATTATGTTATCATGTAATTTTGTCATCCAGTTAAATCAATCATTTAATGTTGTTCATACCTCTCTTTAGGTATCTTTCATATTAATTATTCATCATTCCATTCCATACTTTGTCGAAATCTGTACTTCATTTCATAGCATACAGATTTCTGCGGGGATAGCTGATTTTCTACGGCACGCTTTTTTGTCAGAAATTGCATGGCAGTAGTCTCTCCATATTGTATAGAGCTCACTGTTATTTGTACTTCTTGGATCACTTTTATTAGTGGTCTTTGCTTTGTACAGATAGCTCCACCCTCCTGAAGATTTTAGTTCTATCTTTTGTCATGTTTGCAGATCGCGCCAGGTTCGATTGACTAAAGTTGAGAAAATGGCGGAGGAACAGGTGAGTCGGTAAACAAAGTTTATTTATGCTATTTATGGATTATTTATGACAGAATTTTGCGCCCAACGTCTTTTTTAAGTATTATCGGTTGTTATCACCATAAATTGTGCAATTCCTTAGACCTATTATTTCTTGGTACTGTACAACGCGAAGACCTGTGACTGGGTGAAAGGCGAAGACTGTTGTTTTGCCGGGATCGAATGAACATGCCGACATCATAACATAATAAACAATTATTCTAACTTTTAGTGATTATATTTATTAGTCTGAATTTAAAGTAATTTTCATTATATTTATTTAATATTCAACCACCCATCACAACTATGATAGAGCCAAGGCCATTTTAATTCCAAACTGAAATAGAATACCTATTATGAAAGGCAATTCAAAATAAATAATTCATTTTGTTATTGTGTTTGGTATTGCTGTGGGATTTTACTTTTTAAGGTTTTCTTAAAGAAAGAAGGCAGGCAAGGTACTCTTTAATTTCAAGAAGTAGGCTAGGCCTATTTATTTAACCCTTTCGAGCACTGAGCTAGGGCTCTGGAACCATGGAAGTGGCCTTGTTATGAGTTTGAATCCCAGTCCTAGCAAACATGTTTTCTCAAGAAGTTACTGTAACGGCTTACCCCTTCCTTTAATCGATAAGTTCCGCACACAGGTCTGTAGTCTATATGGATGGGCAAAAAGAGGCTGCCATCCTATTTTAAATTAATACAAATTAAATTAAATTTATAATTTTCCCCAATAGCGCCAGAACCTTTTTTACATAATTATGCCAAAAGTGATAAGAATTCTATGAATGTGGTTTGTAGTTTAGTACCTACCTAACTTAATTTATAGGCAGATACATCAACCAATGGGTTGGTAAGTTTAATTGAATGGAACAAACAAGTAAAATGAGTAATAAGGCAATTCAACTATTTCAGTAATAGGCTTGAAGTCTTGAAGCTAAATATACAAATATTCGGGTAGTACTTTTGACGGGTACAATCCCGCAGGCGCTCTACAATATATTATTGGATGAACAATCAATTGTTTACGTATTGATATCATAATCGAATGATAATTGAAATTAGTAATCTAATAGGCCCTAAAAGTCGATTTAAATTAGTACATTAACCCTTTGCGCTCGTATGTCCACACTCAGTGGACAGTATGTAGTCTGCATCAGCTGGGAATTATTTTCTGACGCTCAGCGCCCAGAGCTCGCATGTCCACACTCAGTGGCCGCACTAGATTTCGTCGTCAGCTCAGCAGCCATTGCCGGTCATCTGCTTCTGCCAGCTCGGAATTATTTTCTTGACTCTAGACTGAAACGTCAAGTTGAAGCGTACATTCAAGGTCTAAGGAAAACTCGTTGTATGCTTTGAAATTTATTTATTTACCATCGAAAATCACATAATTTACTTATTGTTAATTATATTTTAAAAAATATTAATAAATAATTTAAAAAACTGCTTATAACATAAATAGAACAAGATGAAAAAGGTCACTTTCGTGGTCCGATTCACTGCCACACTCACTTTCACCTTCAAGCGCGTTACGAATTTCGTCGGAACGTAATGTTTCCTCCATATTAAAAAATAAGAAAACTTGAAATATTATGTACCTATAATAATAATTATCAGGCATGTAAGCCAAAGACTACGTAGCTTAAGACAAAAGCGCTTGACTAATTGTTGTTGTTTACTGTTTATATTAGAATGCAACAGCCGACATTTATGCCCGTTGCAATCTGGGATTGATCTAGTTTCAAAATCCACCGTCAGATTTCAGCACAATACAGTAGAAAGAATATTAACTGTTGAAAAAGTATGCGTTATCACTGTCCACACACAGTGGACATGCGAGCGTTCGCGATCGCATGCGCCATTTAACTCTGTCCACTGGGTGTGGGTGGACATGTGAGCGCTGAGCATAAGTGTTACAGAAAAAAATCCTGGCTGGCGGGAAAATGGCTGCAGCCACAGAATGTGGACAGACGACCCCAGGGGACCATTTCTAAAGAACCTATCCAAGCGCAAAGGGTTGAATGAAAAACTCTATTATATTTTTAAATTTATTGTAATTTATTATTAAAAAGTAATATAATCTGAAAAAAGTTAACTGACAAATGAATGTAATCAAAGTGAACAAAATTAAAATGAAAAGAAACAACAAATTAGTAAACAAGTGAAAATTATTGTTACCTAACAATTTAAGCACAACTAAACCTATTGATTACTTACACTTACATACTCTACATGATGGTAGGTTTTAGAACTCTTCTCACAACGAAAATCAACTTGATTTTCATCTCGATAAATACGTTTTCATTGTATCTCCACATTTTCCACATTTGGGATTTTTTGGAACTAAACATTGTTCTTGTAGCCAAAGAAATGCACTCTCATTATTTTGTAAAACATTTTGAGACAAATAGCAATAATTTAATGAAGGCATACTATCAGCCATTTTCGTCACTACAAAAAATAAATATACTAGTCAACCCGTGCGGAATTCCGCACTGCGAACCAAATCTTGTCAGCTGATCAGATGTTCTTTTGTTTACATTTTCGCTTCTGTCAAAACAAACTATTCCCTTTATTTATCTTTCATTTTATTCAAATTTCCAAGAAGCGGTACATTTTTAGACCGTGGGTCTATTTTTCGTCATTAGCTGGCACGATAAGCTTTAAAATGAGGGGTAAATCTTGGAATTTTATTAAGGAATAAGGACTGGCAAAAAAACAGGCTAGAGAAATAATATAGGCTATAAAATAAACAAATAGAATGTGACCACTAATCAATTAAGTTTTAGGCTATGTAAAAACATATCATTTCTACAATTTTGATATTTAGAATAGATTACAATATCGAAACGTAAACAATCGATTCTTCATCCAGTAATATCTCGTAGAGCGTCTGCGGAACTGTACCCCTTTTGACTCCCAAATGCTAGTCCATACGTTAAGGAAGCAATCAATTAAAAATATTATAACACCATGCACAAACGCACATGGAGAAAAAAGAAAAGCACCCATAAAAAAAGGAAAAAGTAACTTAGGTAAAGATAATTTAGGAGATGGCATAACTTTAAAACATCAACTAAGTTACTTATCAATATTCCTAGATTTGTTCATTCACTGTCCAAGCTATAACAGTTTGTGGCTCGTACATCTCATAGGAATCACGGGTCATTCCAAGTCAAATCATCCAGGGAAAACAAATTTTGCACCCCACCCCCTCCTATTTACTTGAATTTTTTTACACCATCTATATACAAATATAACAACCCTAATTTTTTATTTTGGCTAAATTTGCTTTATTTTATTTTTAAAATTTTTTTTAACCTTGCGACCCAAGGTGAAAGAGACACTTTTCAGTAAACATTTTGTTATAAAGCAACTGTTTTATATTAAGCCATGATACTCATAATTCTCACTTTAAATTTCACCAGGATTCCAAAAATCAAGTTAAAATTAATATTAAACCCATATTAAACCTTTTTTTCAACCTTCGGAGTTTGCGCTCCTGAATTATTTTCCTCCGTGCTGCGTGTTCCGTAAATGCTCATAACATTTTTCTGGCTGATATGAGGCTGTAAATGGTCTCATTTGAAAGAGGATAAAAAGTACTATTATCACTTAAAATAAAATTTGTGGGTATTTTATTTTATCATTGTATACGAAAGTAAAAAGATTTTAATTTTGCTAAAAGGGGCATAAGGTAGTAAATTGTTATAAATACCATAGTTTGAATAATTAAGTTACATCATTTTTATTGGTTAAAAGAAACAAAGCTTTCCCACTGGTGTAGATAAACAAAGCTAAACATTTAATTTTTATTTTATTTTGGGTATTGTACTATTTATAGTGAAGAAAAAAAAGGTTTCACCCAAAAAAATTAGCACCATTATGCAGATATGCTTACCTTCCTGTTTAACATAATTAAATCCCCCGCAAATTGAAGCTGAGCTATGGCCGCCATCTTAGAAAATAGCGGCCAATTTTCACTATTTTGCTTATAAATCTTTTATTATTGATGATAGAGAGAAATGTTGCGAATAAACATTGTTGGGAATTAACAGATGCACAATTTCGCTTATTACGTCCTTTGCTCTTAACCTAATGGTTTTCGAGTTATCAATGATTTAAAGCTATAAATTTAACCAGAATGAGTCAGACCACATGTTCAGTATGTATAACGATAGAACGGTTTAGTCTTAAGACATCAAACACAATTATCTGAGCTAAATCGCATATGGGAAATCTATTAAATATATTCTTTCAAAATCAATATTCATATCAACCTAATTTCTTCTTAACCCATTGAATAAGTTACTTTTCACGGAACGGTTCCATGATGGCCGTTTTGGCCCAAAATCTTTATCACAGAGTGGTTCTGTGATGATGTAATACCATGTTTTTTTTGAAAAATTTTATTTTTGAAATTTTTAATTTTTTTTGTGTAATTGTTTTAACTTTAAGCTTATATCCATAAATTTTTTTTTTAGGTAAAATATTGCATTGTGGTCCATTTTTGGCAAACGGGTAAAAATATAAATTATTCAAGAAAAAAGTGGTTTTGCAAAAATATCTTTAACAAATTGCTTTTTTGATAAAGTAAAAAACTAAAAGTTTTATGTAAGGAAATAGTTATTGCACTTTACTAGACAACTGATTAGACATTTATTTGATTTTTTTATATTTTTACTATTATATTCTTTTTTTTAATAAAATTTTTTATTTGTATTTTTATAACAACATATTTTAAATATTATTTTTATTTTTTGTTTTCTATTAACATATTAAAAAGAAAATGTATCCAGCTTCAAGAAAAACACTAAGTTATGTTTGCCCAATTAGCAGCAAAAGTAAATTTTTTACCGTTTATTTACTAAAACACTGCAAAATGTTGAAATTTAATTGGGGTTCTGGGGCCATGCAATCATAAAAAAACTAATTATCCAATTGGTTAATTCCGTTACAGTTATTCAGGTCTTCTTTTTTCTCCTTATTTAGTGTTTTGCTGTTGACTTGAACATCTTTGGTGATCTCCTGTCGTACTGCGCAGTGGTCAACTTGTTTCAACATCCTGACGTTCGCTTCAATGTCCCTCGCCATCAGATCATTCATTTTCTTATTGCTCACGACAAAATTATGTTTTAGGCTGTATTCTAGGACTTCGGTATCTTCTTTCTCTAACTGCACATCTGTCATGTTGATAACTCGTTGTTGGAATTCACATTGATTTCTCGTCTGTCCAATTTAAGAAGAAATTAGAAGAAAGTAACTCACTCGCCCTGAAGGCTGACAAGAGCAATGCCGTTGTAATTATGAACAAAGAGGACTATATCAAGAATACATAAGATTTTATTAAAGAAAATAACTTCAAGGAGCTTCAGAGAGACCCAACAGAAAAATATCAAAAAGAACTGACCGAGGCTGTGAAGAAGTATACCAAAGTGATTACAGAAGAATGTAGACCGAAAATGAACATCCTTAACTCAAAAGCTCCAGTAATGAAGGTAATTCCTAAGATCCACAAGAAGAATATGCCTATTTGACCTCTTGTAAATTTTAAATGTGCACCTACATACAATGTTTCAAAGCTGTTGTCTGCTAGATTAAACAAGGACTTGGAATTAGAATACAAGTATAATGTAAAAAATAGCTATGATTTCATAGATAAACTGAAACATGTCAATGTAAAGGGTATTAGTAGTAGATTAGTTTCTTTTGATATTTCTAATTTGTACACAAATGTACCTGTCATGGAAACGGTTAATTTGATTAAATGTAGGCTCATAGATAACGGACTGGATTCAGTTTATGTAGATCATCTTGTAAAACTGTTAAAAATTGTACTGAAACAGAATTATTTTAGATTCAACAATAGGTTTTATGCACAAACTGATGGATTAGCTATGGGGAGTCCACTTTCCGCAATAATGTCAGAAGTGTTCCTGCAACATCATGAAGAATGTATTTTAGAATGATTGAACAAAGATCATGAAGTAGCAATGTTCGTTAGATATGTAGATGATGTACTTATAATTTATAGCGAAACCAAGGATGGTGAAGCAGATGATATGATGCAAATATTCAGTAACCACCACAGAAACCTGACTTATGCAAGCGAACTTGAAGAAGAACGATAAATTAACTTCCTGGATTTAACACTAATGAGAAGAGAAGATAAGGAATTTGAAATCTACAGGAAGCCAACACAAACAAATACAACCATCAACAGCAAGCCCATACATCCATCAAGCCACAAGACCGCTTCATTTCGTTCACTGCTGCACAGAGCCTACAAGATCCCATTAAGTGAAACAAGCAGAAGAAACTAAATAGCTACAATCAAATCTATAGCTCGAGCCAACGGATACCAATCTACACTCATTGATGAAATTAGGGCGAAGATATTGAAAAAGATGAAAAACCAAGAACAGCTCCGAAATATGACAACTCTTAGCAACGAACGGGAGAAGGAGAGTACGAGATATGTTGCATTTAACTTCACTGGCGATAAAACACAGAATATTGCAAATCGATTTTAGAAGTATGGAGTATCCGTAGCCTTCAAGACACAAAACACCATGAGTAAAATTTTGCATCCGAACATAGAACATTGTGATAAGTTTGATAAGGCCGATGTATATACAATCAGTTGTAATGATTGTGATAATTTTGATATTGGTCAAACAGTTAATTTTGTAAAAAAGATACAAGAATCATGTTTCAGCATGGAGGAACCAAAAACCGGAAAGATCAAATGTCGCAAAACACCTCCTGGAAAATGGCCACTCATTGGGAACAATTGAAGACAATTTGAATATTCTCCATATTTGTAAGAAAGGAAATGTAATGAATGCATGGGAAGAATTGTTTATTTTTAAGGAAAAATATAAGGATAGAGATAAATTGATCAATGAACAGGTCAACTTTGGTGGTACTTAACGCAACTTGTTCCCGGAACTTCTGGTAGCCAATAGTATATAAGCTGTTCGCCATCTTGTTTCTGTCATTCTCTGATTGGGCCTGATGATGACCGGTGTAACTGGTTGAAATCAATCGCCTTGTACCATCTTTTGTGTATATTTTACCGTCTTGTATGTAAGTACAGTATAAGTGTAAATATACTTTATAGTGTTGTAAGACGTATTTTATTTATCCTGTTTAGTTGTAACAACACGTATCATGCTAATAAAGAAATTATTTAAATATTTATATAACTTTTGTAATAACTACTGCTACCGGTAACCAAAAAGTATTTTTAGATTTTACTGTCAGAAACATATATATTATTTTAAGTTGATTAGTCTTTACTCATAAACTCAAGTTGCAACATTAACTGATTCAGTAGAGCAGCGCATGTTCTCTAGTAAGTTAATGAATAATTAAATAAATTTACCCATAAAGCACTAGAACTTTTTTACACAATTAATGCCAAAAGTGGAGAGCCGTAATGATAACTTCAGGTGCCCCGGGGCAAGAGTTTATAATGGTACCTTCTGATATCTTAATATCTCTTTAAGTCGCCGGGTGTACTTTATTTCATATTTTTGTATTTTAATTATAGGTTATATATAAAACTAGGTATACAATTATAATATATAAGTTTATACAAGTTCTCAAGGCTTAATTTGGGGGGTGGCATTGGGGGACAACTTATTGGATAAAATATTGGACTATATGAAAAGACACATTAATAAGGATCGCAATCATTTTTGCCCCTCTAGTCAAAATACTGAAATTACGCTTTTGCTAGTTTTCTTTAGGCGTGTGCGAGTAGTGATTTTTCGGATTGAGTCTAGTCGAGTCGTGCCAATTATTTTTGAGTTTTGAGTATTTTCGAGCGAGTATTTGTTATCAGCAATATAGTGTTGGTGGTAGTTTTAAATAGTTAAATGGGATGAGGATACCATGCCAGATTTGATAATCTAAACATGGTTAACTAATATGTGAGTAGCAATCCAAATTTTTGGCCAGTACATTCAAACTGGATTGAGTTTTGACAAACAAAACGTTGTTTTACAGTCGTTTCCGGCCGATAAAACCTGGTTCGGTTGCCATTTGGCTAATACTACTTGGTCCAAATATCGCTTATAATCAATATTAGATGACAAAATCGTTATTTACGACCAATTTTAAGTGACCCTGTCACCTTTGCCGATATTAAGTATACCGTTGTTATTTTTGTCTGTTATTATGTTTTCCGGCATCATTTACGACAGATATTACGCGATAAGATCATTACTTATAGATAATATTATGCGTCGTGTCTTTAATTACGGCGAAATTACACGGTCGCTGTGTCATTTAGCCTACACATTTTCGGTTGTTTTTATCAATCAATCAATCCATGACCATTTTATGGACCAAAATGTGGACATAAAATGTGGTAATCCATTTTATGACCGATCCATGTTTCTAGTCGCCATTCTCGGCCGATTTTACGTGATGCGATTGGCTTTTGCGACTTTACTGCGCGATTTGTCAGTTACAGTCGTTAGTGATCGTCCAGAAATCAGCATTTTTACTCCTCAGTTTGCCCCAGCACTTATTACGGCCCTGCAAAAGTGAATAGGAATTTTAAGAACGTGTGTGGGGATAAGTTAATGATCCCAGATTTGTGAGTGGTCAGGTTCGTTATATTCTGCAATATTGTAGAAAGGATTGTCTAGCAGCCATACTTTGATCGTTTTAACAAATTTGCATGCTGGCAGCTGTCTTACTTTCAGTGGTAAACGGTTCTACAACCGTAGGCCTGAACAGGAAAGCATTTCAGCGCCCTATCCAGTCCTTATGTGAGTTACATGCAGGTTATCATTATTTCTAGTGAGGACATATTCATTAATTGAGAGAACATAGTTGGCCTCGTTGTCTCTATATCAGAAATCAGATTATTTATTGCCCAAAACATTACAAAAATGAATAGGCTATCGTCAGGTACATATTTCCATAAGTTTACATTGTCCTATCAGAGGCGTACATATTTTTTTTTATAAATTATAAACTTGAATAACATGCAAAAAGTTATTCTATAATAAGGGTTGGTACATTTTTCAGATATGTTTACAATAAGTTACTAGCCTACTGTAAAAATACCCCCGTAGCAGCAAACCTGCATACTCAGCGAATTTCCAATGCATATATATTTGTCTCAATGCCACATAATACCCCATACCAAGTCTCATCAATATACAATCATAAATAAACGATTTATGACATTTTAATTATTCCCCATAAGAATAACATGGCGGCTGAGTATGCAGGTTTGCTGAAATAAGGAACAATAAAAATGGGTTTTTATACAAATATCAATATAACTCAACTAGGTAAAGCCACATACCAAGTTCTATTAATTTATGTTCATAACTAAGGGAGATAACACGTTACTTATTCTCCATAAGAATAACATGGGGCTGAGTATGCAGGTTTGCTGCTACGGGAACTATCGGCCAAAAAATGGGTTTTTGTGCAGATATCAATAGGCCACAATGAAATTAAGCAATATACCAAGTTTCGTCTGGATACGTTGATAAATAAGCAAGATATAAAATTTTTCTTATCCTCCATAAGAATAACATTGGACAACGTACTGTGTTTAGCACTTTCAATATCTCAGTAACCAATTGACATAGAGCAATGATTAAAACACCAAATTGCGCGTCTTTTTAAGCTGATTCTAATGGAAAAAATAAAATTTGACTCTGAAAAATTATATGTAAAAAACTCAAAAAAAACATTTTTGGGATACAAACCCCCCCCCCCCAAAATACCTCTTCGGATAGGTCAATCTGTCTGGTTTTCAAACTTAAAGTCATAAATGCTGCTTTACTCGTTTATACAAAATTTTTACGAGAGTTATCGTGTTCACGGACACATACAAAAGAATCACACATACATGGTGATTAGGCTTATTGTGGCCTAGTATATATATATATATATATATATATATATATATATATATATATATATATATATATATATATATATACAGTTTCGAACGAAAGGTGTTTTTGGGGTCTGGGGACCTCAAAACGAAAAGTTATCATGGTCCCGGGCCTAGGTATGACCATGCCGACTACGGTAATAGCTTCTTCCCTATAGGGGAAATTCGCTAACAGGGAAATAAAATTGAATTAAAAAGAAAAAAACAGTACCGGTACCTAGAGAATTCTGAAACAACTAAACAAGTCCAGCCTTATTACAAATTATTTTAACAATATTAAAAATCTTAGCGTGAATAAAATCTCTGGGCAGTAAAACAACACAAAAACACATAAAAACAATTATTAGGTACGTAAAAACAATCAGGACGAATGCAACTATAAGCTAATTATCATAAGTTATTCTGCAATCAAAAACTTTGATACTATAAAAGGGTGTTGTGACTAGAATAGAAAACAGTTTACATTTAAAGTTTTTCATAGGCAGACATGTTAAGCTATGTGGTAAAAACTTAAGTGGTTTAACCGTTTTAGGCATAATACAATATGGCTTTTTTGGGTTTTACTCAATCTGAGATGAGCAACAATTTGTTCTGTGCTCTAGTATTATAAAGATGAATAGGCCTATCTTTATTTTAAAACATTTATTTTTCCATAGTATAGAGGCACAACCTATAGATATGTTGGTTTATCACAGTCATTATTCTAAGTTCTATAAAAAGGGGTTTGCAGTGAGCCTTCAAATCAGAGCCAGTTATTATTCTCAAAGCTTTTTTTTCTGCAATTACAGTACCTACTTTGCTAATTCTAGAGCTATTACCCCAGACAATTAAACCAAAACTTAAAATACTATGAAACAGAGCACATTTACATACAATATAGGCTGAAGGAACATGAAATCTTACACTTTTAACAAAAATATCACTTTAGACAATCTAGTACTGACATGATCTATTTGACTACTCCAGGTTAGGTTGTGGTAAATTTTCAAGCCAAGGAGTTTGGTAAATTTCTCTTCATTTTCATCTGAGCAATGGTAAATTTCTCTTCATTTTCATCTGAGCAATAATTATTTAAACTAAATGTCCCGCGGTATACCCACTTAAAGTCACAGAAGAATTGAAAGTCAATGCGCAATGATATATCACTGCAAAGCACTTTTCAGAAGAAAACACTGCAGCAAAATATTGTTGCAGAGCACTCATTTTTGTTGGGCACTCATAAGGTTTAAGGGGTCGTAAATTAACTTAGGCCTTGATTCTTTAATTTGTCCAAACAGGGACTTTATTATTTAAAATTATTCGATGATAATTGTATTGAAAGACACTTCAAAACACAAGCTAAGTAGCTGCATAAGTATTAAAGGCTTTGATGCATTTTTCTGTCGTCAGTTGCAGGAATACCAACTGCTCACTTTTTCAGAAAAACATTTTGTCCGACTAAGATTTATAACATTTTATATACATAGACAAAGAGGTTGTAGTTGATATAATTCTGTACAGTATTTTACCGTGAACAATATTTAGGTAGTTTAAAGCGGGTTTTTGTTAATCAGAAAAACAATATTTGAGGAATAGTTAATCCAGTTTTGACCCGGACACTTCGATTGAATGAGATTCGGTGCTGAAAACTCTAGGCTTACTCATTTTGATGGCTATATTATCGATTCAAACTGTAGATTTAGTTGTTTCTTAACATTATAATGCGATCTCTTTTCATTTGTTGGCATCCATTATAATTTTATGTTCATGTACAGTACAAACTGGTTTGCATTACTCCATGTACCCTTTATCCCCCTCATATTATTAGCATCGGTCTGAAAACCACCAATAATGAAGTAAACAGTCGTCACTACGTATTAGCGTGTCCCGAGTGGAAACTTATGTTTATTTTTTATTTCTGTTATATAACGTTTAAGGAGGGTAAATAAGGATGGAAAAACACTCTTAATTTAATGGTAAAGGTTTTATTTGGATATCTTAACCTATAACCTACCTACGACCTAAAAACCATGAAAAGTGTCCGGGTGAAGATCGGTTTACAGTTTATAAGTAGTAGAGGTTTTGATGGATTTTTTCCATTTATCAGTTGAATACCCCCTTCGCAGCAAACCTGCGTAGGCCTACTCAGCGAATTTCCAATGCATAATAGCCTACATGTCATAATATCATAAAAAACCGCACAACAAGTTCCATAAAAATATATTTACGAATAAGCGATATATAACATTGGAGATGAGTACGTAGATTTGCTGAAACAGGGAACAGAAACAATTGGTTTACATGAAAATATCGATATAGCTGAACTAGGTGAAGCCACATACCAAGTTTTATAAATATACACATTCTTAAATAAGCTAAATATACCATTTTGATTATTCTCCATAAGAATAACATGGGGATGACGCAGGTTTGCTGCAACAAGAAACACAATGAAACAGAAAAATGGGGTTTTACGCAATTATCAATATAACTCAACAAGATGAAGCCACATACCAAGTTTTATTAATTTATGTTCATAGTTAAGGGGGGAGACATTACATTTTACTTATTCTCCATAAAAATAAGATGGGGGCTGAGTATGCAGGTTTGCTGCTACCGAAATCATCGGTAAAAATTGATTTGCTGTGCAAATAATAATAGACCACAACCAGATGAAGCCTAATATTAAGTTTCGTTAGTATGTGTTAATAAATAAGCGAGATATAAAATTTGTCTTATTCTCCATAAGAATAACATCGGACAACGTACTGTGTTTAGCACTTTCAATATCTCTGTAACCAATTGACGTAGAGAAATTATAAAAAAATCAAATGCTGAAAACTGAAATTTGACTTTTTAAAATATTATATGTAAAAACTTCAAAAAACCCATTTTTGGGGGTACAAAACCCCCCCAAAATACCACTTTGGATAGGTTGATCTGTCTGATTTTCGAACTTAAAGTCTTAAATGTTGCTTTACACGTTTGTACCAAATTTAATCAAAATCAGACCTTTTTTACGAGAGTTATCACACCCACGGACACATATAAATATATATATATATATGTACAGTTTCGAACGAATGGTGTTTTTGGGATCTGGGGACCTCAAAACGAAAAGTTATCATGGTCCCAGGCCTAGGTCTTTCCATGCTGACTACGGTAATAGCTTCTTCGCTAAAAAATACCAATTGCTACATTTAAAATTGGGTACATTTTTTGGAAAATTTTGTTCTTACAGAGTAGGCCTGTAGCATTTTAGATACAATAGGATCAACAACGTTGTTTTACCTAATTGATACAATTCCGTTTACTATTTCTCTGCTATCAAGCTTTTGATAGTTTGAAGCGTGTTTTGCTAATTTGAAAATAATATTTGAGGAAAAGTTAATCCAGTTTTTGCCTGGTATACTACGACTTTGTGAAATTCTCTCTGTCGTGAGATTTGACGCTGCAAACTCTAGGCATACTCATTTGATGGTTAAATTGTCAATTCAAACTATAGATTTAGTTTTTTCCTAACATTAAAATGTGTGATCTGCTTTAATATTTTGTTATATAGATTACTGATTTTCATGTAGGCCTATGGTACTAACTGGTTTGTATTTCTCCATGCTCCCCTCCCTCCATTCATGTTTCTAACATCAATCTGAAAACCATCAGTAATGAAGTAAACAGGTGGCACTACGAGTTCGAACAGATGCTTGGGATATGAAGTATAAAGCAATATACCTTAAACTAGTAAACCCTTTCACTGCTAAATTTTAATTTATGGCTTGTTTAGCTGGGGGATATCAGAACACTCAAATTAAGCTTTTGACACTTTTCTTGTTTTTCGATTTAACCCCTCGTTTTTTTATTAAACACAGTATTTATTACTGAGAGTTGTAGACACATGTATTTCATTATGTCAATAAAACCCAAATACAAATAGTATTTTTAGTAAATCTTTCTTGAATTTGGCTTAATTTAAATTAATCTTTAATGTTTAGTTCTTTGGTCTGAAGGTAGCTTAAGAACTGCTCGGAAAAGAATCGCTGGAATGTTAAGCAGTGTATGAGGCCTCAGACTCGACTATGCGTGTCCAGGAAAAATAAGGGGTTGGTGATGGTCTGAACGCCCCAGACACACATTCCAAGTGTCAGCTGTTGATGAATGTGTTTTTGTGTAGGAGGTTCGTCAGCTTGAGCTGTTATGCAAGCAATTGTACGAGGCCACAGACCCAGCTGTGCGTGTGCAGGTGGAGAAGGCGTTGGTCATGTTCCAGATCGCCCAAGACACCCAGTCCAAGTGTCAGCTGATGATGAATGTGTTTTTGTGTAGGAGGTTCGTCAGCTTGAGCTGTTATGCAAGCAATTGTACGAGGCCACAGACCCAGCTGTGCGTGTGCAGGTGGAGAAGGCGTTGGTCGTGTTACAGAACGCACCAGACACCCAGTCCAAGTGTCAGCTGTTGATGAGTGTCTTTTTGTGTAGGAGGTTCGGCAGCTTGAGCTGTTATGCAAGCAGTTGTACGAGGCCACAGACCCAGCTGTGCGTGTGCAGGCGGAGAAGGCGTTGGTCGTGTTCCAGAACGCCCCAGACACCCTGTCCAAGTGTCAGCTGTTGCTAGACCGTGGCGACTCCTGCTACGCTCAACTGTTGGCTGCCACCACACTCACCAAGCTCATATCTCGTAGTGCTCAATCTTTGAGCCTTCAACAAAGAGTTGATATTAGTGAGTATACCACCAGACCCTCATGTGGTATTTTGTGCGTAAAACTAGGTTTTAAAAGTAGATAGATACACAATTATTTTATGACCACTCGTTAGTAGCAATTTGTGCCCTGCTTTCTTCCTTTTTCATCTCGCATGAAAGTTAAACTGGAGTTGCCAAACTGTTTGTTTACGGCAACTGCAGCCACACTGGAAACAGTGTTGGAGCAGTGAGGTAAGTGCTCCCCTAAGACAACCATCAGAGATCATTTTCATGCCTAGGACAGTAGTAAATAAAACCTGAGTATCCATTTAACTAGGCCTTTTCTTCAAAGACTTTCAGCAGGATCAAATTAAAAACTAACAAAGTAGGCTTGAACTTACTTTTGTTAAATAAACGTCAAATTGGCCAGCATTTAATATAAAGGGGTTAGTCAAACCACAAAAGGCCAGTCAAGCTTGCAAGTCTTGTCAGGAAAGAGTTAACCCTTCCCTTGTATATAAGAGTTAACCCTTGGACGTATATACAGTATATGCAACTCAGTCTGAAACTTGCAAGCGCATGACGAATATATACACCAGGTATGTAAATTTAATTTAAGTATTGTATTGTTTCCCTGTTATTTACAGTTACTTTTAAGCCATTAGTCTATTTTTTAGTTTATTTTAGTCGTACATTTTCATGCGGTGAGTTAGCAACACTGTTCTAGCAACAGATGTTATGGCCGGCTGATGCAATGCTTTTATTACTGTCTCGTTCACAGACAGTTTATTTACGTTCGGTCAGTTATTTACAAGTTTTTGTGTGAAGTACAAGCTAAGTACAAGCTAATGATGTTTTGCAAAGTTTTCTACTGTGTCGTGATTTGATTCAAAATGACATTCAGAGTGAGTGATTGACGTTTATACGACACGCTAATTTTGGCCATAAAATGTGTACAAAAATTGTTTTTATTATGAAAGTGAACATAATTTACTTTAACCATCAGATATAATTGGAAAAAATAAATATTTCAAAATCTATTTTCACCCCGCCCAAAAAATATATAGCTTACAGAGTAGGGCTTTGTCCTGCAGTCGCTGCTTGGGAAAGGTTAAAGGATCAGCCATTGACCACTCTCACCCGCACTGATCAGGATTTTACGGTGGGTAAATCCCGATAGGTGACGTCATAGCCATTTTCCAGTAACTGATCAGTGCGGCTAAACGTAATCTTGCCGACTACGGTGGGTTAGTGAGCTTTTATCGCTATTAAACATCGACTATAACCCAAAATTACCATTAAAACATTTTATTCCCTTTCTTTTATATTCGATATAATTATTTTTGTTTTATCCAGTTTCATTTCCCAAAATATATTTAAAAATAGGTTTTGTACAGTTTTATTTCTTTGAATATATTTGAAAACAGAATACATTCAGTTCTTTGTTCTTTACAACCAATACAAATTAGGTATAACAGGCTCTATTTCAAATTGTATAGCAAAACAATTATAGAGCAGACAAAAATATTAAAATACCTCTGGCGCAGCAAACCTGTGTACTCAGCCAATTTCCAATATCTTAATACCACATAAAGCCCCTTACCAAGTTTCATAAAAATGTATTGACAAATAAGCAATATATACAATTTTAATTATCCTCCATAAGAATAAAATTTGGGATGAGTACGTAGGTTTGCTGAAACCATGAACTCAAACAGTTGTTATTTATGCAAGTATCAAGATAACTCATAAATAAGCGATTTATACAACTAGGTGAAGCCACATACCAAGTTTCATCAATATACAATAAGCGATATATGCCATTTTAATTTTTCTCCATAAGAATAATGTGGGAGCTGAGTAAGCAGATTTGCTATAACACGGAACACACAAAAATGAGTTTTTATTCAGATATCAATATAACAACTAGGTGAAGCTACCTACCAAGTTTTGTTATGTTCATAGTTAAAGGAGACATCATATTTTACTTATTCTTCATAAGAATAACATGGGGGCTGAGTTTGTAGGTTTGCTGCTTTGGGAACCATCGGTAAAAATTGTTTTTTATGCAAATAACAATATAGTCCCTAACACAACTAGATGAAGCCCTCTACCAAGTTTCGTCCGTATACGTTCTTAAATAAGTAAGATAACAATTTTCTCTTATCCTCCATAAAATATTGGATAACGTACTGTGTTTAGCACTTTCAATACCTCTGTAGCCAATTGACGTAGATAAATGATCAAAACACCAAATTGTATGTTTTTTAAAATATTATATGTAACCAATTCAAAATGCCCCTGTCGCAGCAAACCTGCGTCCTCAGCGAATTTCCAATGCATATAAATGTGTCTCACTACGACATAGAGCCACTTACCAAGTTTCACAAAAATACATTCATAAATAAGTGATATTTAGCATGTTATTTATTCTCCATAAGAATAACATTAGGGCTGAGTACGCAGGTTTGCTGCAACGAGGAACAATTTTTTTTGCAATCATCAATATAACTCAACCAGGTGAAGCTACATACCAAGTTGTATTAATTTAGGTTCACAATCAAGGTTTACAACTTACTTATTCTCCATATGAATAAGATGGGGGCCGAGTATGCAGGTTTGCTGCTACGGGGAAAATAAAAAAAATGTTTGTGCAAATATCAATATACCACAACTAGTTACAGCCACATACCAAGTTTCATCAATATACATTCATAAATAATCAAGATATCAAATTTTATTTATCTTCCATGAGGATATCATTGGACAACGTACTGTGTTTAGCACTTTGAATATCTCTGCAACAGTTGGGCGTAGAACAGGAATTAAAACACCAAAATGATTTTTTGTAGAGCTAAACTGATTGGTAATAAGAAATGTGTGTGAACTTTTTAGTAACATTATCTGAGGAAAATCCAAAAACCTTTTTCCCATAAGATTAACATCGGAAATTTTATGGACGGGTTTTTTTACTCTTCTCTACAACCACTTAACCTAGGTTAATGATTTAGAATACCAAATTATTTGTTTTTTTGAGCTCTATAAAATGGCTATAACCAAAATTAAGTGATTTTAAAATTTTAGGGGGAAAAGTTCAAAAAACTGATTTTTGGACAATTTAAAACCCCCATAAAACCCGCTTCCCATAGTCCGAGCGATCTGGTCTTCGAACTTAAGTCATAAATATTACTCTACACATTTGTGCCAAATTTCATTAAAATCGGGCGTTTCTTTCAAAAGTTATCGCGGTAACGGACACACACACACACACACACATATATATATATATATATTGTATATATATATTGTGTGTATATATAAATTTGAACGAATAGCGTTTTTGCATCTGGAGACCTCAAAACAAAAAGTTATCATGGTCTCGGGCTTAAGTCTTACCATGCCCGAGGTCCCCAGATGCCAAAA
Source organism: Allygus modestus (assembly GCA_963675035.1). Taxonomy (NCBI): domain Eukaryota; kingdom Metazoa; phylum Arthropoda; class Insecta; order Hemiptera; family Cicadellidae; genus Allygus; species Allygus modestus. The sequence goes on along the minus strand of OY776111.1, from coordinate 95,922,364 downwards.
ACACTATTCGTTCAAATTTATATATATATATATATATATATATATATATATATATATATATATATATATATACATAAGCATAATTTTATAAACAGAGTCCCTTTTTGGTTTTAACATAATATGTTTTATTAGAGGACTAGTTTCAAACCTTTAGGTCATAGTCATGTAATTTTTGTAACCTCACATAGTTTAAATTATTAAATGGTAAACAAATTAAGAATCATATGTTATAATTAAACTTAGAATATGGGGGATTTTCTTGAATATAGTATATATATGTGTCCATGACCGCAATAACTTTTGAAAGAAACGCCCGATTTTGATCAAATTTGGGACAAATGTGTAGAGTAACATTTATGACTATAAGTTCGAAAACCAGATCGATCGCACTGTGGGAAGGGGGTTTTAAATTTTCCAAAAATCAGTTTTTTGAATTTTTCCCCCTAAAATAAAAAAAAAACACTTAAATTGGTTGTAGCCATTTTATAGAGCTTACAAAAAACAAATAATTTGGTAATTTTGAATCATTAACCTAGGTTAAGTGGTTGTAGAGAAAAGTCAAAAAACGTGTCTATAACATTTTCTATATTAATCTTATAGGAAAAAGGTTTTTGGATTTTCCTCAGATAATTTTACTAAAAACTTTAGATTTCTTTTACCAATCAGTTTAGCTCTACAAACAATCATTTTAGTGTTTTAATTGTTGTTCTACGTCCAACCGTTCCAGAGATATTCAAAGTGCTAAACACAGTACGTTATCCAATGTTATCCTTTGGAGGATAAATAAAATTTGATATCTCGATTATTTATGAATGAATATTGATGAAACTTTGTATGTGGCTTCAACTAGTTGTAGTCAACTAGTATATTGATATTTCCACAAAAAAGGTTTTTTGTTGATTTTCCCCATAGCAGCAAATCTGCATACTCGGCCCCCACGTTATTCATATGGAGAATAAGTAAAGTTGTATATCTCTCTTAGTTATGAACCTAAATTAATAAAACTTGGTATATAGCTTCACCTGGTTGAGTTGTATTGACAATTGCAAAAATACACATTTTTATCTTCCTCGTTGTAGCAAACCTGCGTACTCAGTCCTAATGTTATTCATATGGAGAATAAATAATACCCCCGTCGCAGCAAACCTGCATACTCAGCGAATTTCCAATGAATATATCACATAACACATTATAACACTTAACAGGATTCATAAGAAATTTATTCACAAACAAGCGATATTTAAAATATTAATTATTCTCCATAAGAATAACATTGGGGATGAGTACGCAGGTTTGCTGCAACAAGGCACACAAAATAATGGGTTTTTATGCAAATATCAATAGAAATCATCTTAGTGAAGTCACATACCAAGTTTCATCCATATACATTCATAAATAAGCGATATATAACATTTTAAGTATTTTCCATAAGAATAACATGGGGACCAAGTACCTAGGTTTGTTGCTACAGGGCCATCGGCAAAAAATTGTTTTTTTGTGCAAACAACAATAAACCATAACCAGATCAAGCCATATACCAAATTTCGCCAGTTTATGTTCATAAATAAGCGAGATATACAATTTTTCTTTTTCTCCATAAGAATAACATTAGACAACGTACTGTGTTTTGCACTTTCAATATCTCGGTAACCAATTGGCGTAGAGCAATGATCAAAATACCATAATTGTTTGTTTTTTTAAGCTGAATTCAATGGTATAAATTAAAATTTGATTTAAATTAAAATTAAATGGTTTTGGGGTACAAAACCCCCCAAAAACCCCCCTTCGGATGGTGCGATTCATCTGGTTTTCGAACTCGTTCAAATAAATGGTACTTTACACATTTGTACCAAATTTCATTAAGATCGGACCTTTTTTACGAGAGTTATCGTGCTTACGGACACATATATATATATACATATATAAAAATTTGAACGAATGGTGTTTTTGGCATTTGGGGACCTCAAAATGAAAAGTTATCATGGTCTCGGGCTTAAGTCTTACCATGAGACGTACGGTAATAGCTTCTTCCCTATAGGGGAAATTCGCTAATGCGGTAATAGCTTCTTCCCTATAGGGGAAATTCGCTAAAATGCTAAATATCACGTATTTATGAATGTATTTTTGTGAAACTTGGTAAGTTGGCTCTATGTTGTAGTGAGACACATAAATATATGCATTGGAAATTATTTGAGTATGCAGGTTTGCTGCGACGGGGGTATCTTTTATTGTAAGCATTTGGTTTAGTGGACCATAGAGAAAAACGCTTCTACTTACTTTTACAAAGGTTATTATAACCAGTAAGTCTATTATTAAAGGTATCTCTAACATTTGTTTGATTTATTTAATTGTTGTTTTTAGGGAATGAGGGGAGAAAAAAATGTTCTGTGCTCATTCCCTTTGAATATTTCTGGAGCTAAATGGTGTCCATTAAATAATTTGGCTATCAAAAACAACTTGCTCACATTTGACAAGAAATTTGTTCAACCCATTCATTTCCCTCTGCACGGAGGCTGAATTAGTAAAGCAGATGTCAATTGTGTATCAAGTATCAAGCATGTCTAATATTTATTAACCTCAGTTTCAGACCCTTAAAAGTCTGTTTATTGATTTGTTATAAATGAACCAACAATCATCTTTTTTTCAGGAAACTATGTTTTAAACTACCTAGCTACAAGACCAAAGCTTCCAAATTTTGTAATTCAAGCTCTTGTTACACTGTTTGCTCGGATATCTAAGCTTGGTTGGTTTGATAGTGACAAAGAAGAGTATGTCTTCAGAAATGTCATATCAGATGTTACTAAGTTTCTACAGGTAAGTTTTATTCACTTAGAAATTTAGATTTAATTCTTACCTCTTTTTATCTGAAATGCATTTTTTAAATCTCTATTTTAGTTTATACATGTTGTATTACAAAAGCATAACATTAGTTTGGAAATTTCATACTTACACAGTTTTATGACTTGTATTTCATGTTTTATAGAGCTTAGCTTATTTATAGTTAACAAAATTGTGTTCTGAGATTTTATGAAACTAATAGGCCTAATAATTTTATAAGTATAATAGCGTAGTCTTGATTTTTTATATTTTGTGATAAAATTTGTAGGTAAATAAATTTACTTAACGTATTAATTGGAGTATCAATCTAATTTTACATGATTAATACATAAAATCTGATAAAATAATGAAATTCTTTTTTATTACTTACCAGCTGTTACCCTCAGGCTTCGCCCCGCAAATTATTTATAAAAACTATGATAGTTTTGTGTGCTGCATCCACACAAAACTGTGGTTGTGTTTCTGTGGTTAGCCTGTGGAACTACTACGAATCAAGATCAGCTGTTTGTATTTTCATCAGCTCAAACAAAAATAAATGTCCATAAGGAATACATGGGAACTTTGAACCCCTGTGGGGCATAGCCCTATAGGATTTTCACAACTTTAATATGCCTATATCTTACTCAGGACTATCAAGTACTTCTCTGCAAAATTTCAGCTCAATCGTACCAGTAGTTTTCACGTGATAGAACTTTAGAGTTACGTACAAACATACATACTTTCACATTTATAATACTAGTATGATTCAGACAAAGCCTCTTACCATATGTTGATTTGTTTACCTGAATAGTAAACCAATATTCTGGACATGTAAAGCGGACAAGTCTGCTTTGGCCAAAAAGTCTAATCCTATTTGCCTCCTGGATTGATTGTATGACTTAAAAAAATAAGGTTACGCAACTTGTCATCAATCCAGTAGTTTAAAAGATTACTAGTTTCGGGACTAGTTTGGTCCCATTATCAAATATTTATGTATCACAGAAGAAAATACTGTTGTCTTGAGTTTAAAAACATTTCAACACTAAACATATACTGACACACAGACACATTAATCAATAATTTAAAATTCACAATAAGTGTATACATTGGAAATAATGTGTATACTTATTGTGAATTTTAAATGTTTAATGTGTCTTTATGTCAGTTCAAGTTTATGTTTAGTGTTGAAATGTTTTTAAACTCAAAACTACAGTATTTTCTTCTGTAATACATCAGGATTTGATAGCGAGGCAAAATTAGTTCCGAAACTAGTAATCTTTTAAACTAGTGGATTGATGACGACAAGATACATAACCTTATTTTTTTAAGTCACGAATGCGAGAGTGAATGGGTAGTTCGCCTAAGCTCGTGTTATTACTCACCAAGTCACACACCCGAGCGACTCGACAAACATTTTATCTTAATTTTGTTTGGTGCTGTAGTTAATCTTCAGCAACAAGTACTGTCAATTTTCATTACAGAGTAGTCTTGACAGTCCAACAAATAAGGGACCTTACTGTTGTCGGATTACTAATAAATATGGAAACAATAAATAATATCTACAGGGTGTTTTTTTTAACTGTGCCACCATTGGGATCTTGTAAACTGTACATCATACAGTAAACTTTAAATGGGGAACATTCCCTTGTTTTTAAAGAGGTTTAAAAATAAGTAGATAAAACTTTTGTAAATGGCCGCCATTTTCCAATATGGCGGTCAACTTCATTTTTTCTTATGGCATACCCTGTATTTTATGGTGTTTACGGATATTAAATGAAAATGTAAGACTTTTTTATTCTTGAGTAATTTCTGATATACTTAACCGTTTATGAGATTCAGAGAGATAAAGGTAAATCATTTTTGTTGTTTTTGTTATCTGTGCTACCATTGGGATCTTGTAAACTGTACATCTTACAGTAAACTTTAAATGGGGAACATTCCCTTGTTTTTAAAGAGGTTTAAAAATAAGTAGATAAAACTTTTGTAAATGGCCGCCATTTTCCAATATGGCGGTCAACTTCATTTTTTCTTATGGAATACCCTGTATTTTATGGTGTTTACGGATATTAAATGAAAATGTAAGACTTTTTTATTCTTGAGTAATTTTTGATATACTCAACTGTTTATGAGATACAGAGAGATAAAAATTTAATTCAGGCAGGCTTAGGCTCTCATAACAGCTGTTATTAATCTTTCGTCCATTTCCATTGCCAGCTGTTTATTAGCATTATAGCATTGTTGGAATAATAAACAATAATCACTAACCTGTAAACTTGCAGTCTCAGAATAGTTGTCTTTCACCGTGCAATTTATTAATAATTTCTTGTGGTTTTTAACTTGTACAGTTTTATTGTTTTTATTTTGGTTTTTTTTATAATTACGCTTGTTATGACAGTTCTCTTACTATGGAATTTACAAACAATGAAAAACTTGACATGGTCGAAGTGTATTTTCTGTGTAACAGAAACTGTAGTGCAGCAAATATCGCATATCAAGAGAGGTATCCTGATAGGCGAGTACCGAATCGTAGGTATTTCAAACAACTTATTGTAAACTTGGCAGCCAATGGTTCTTTTGCAAAGCCACGTCAGAGAGTAAGCACAGTTGTTACTGATGAATTTCAAATTGATGTTTTGGCATACTTTGAGGCTTTTCCTAATGCTTCTATTAGAGAAGTTGCATCCATTTTGCAAACTTCAACCTCCTCAATTGTTAAAGTACTAAAAACAAACAAGTACCACGCTTATAAGTATGCGAAAGTTCAAGCTTTGATGCCGGGTGATGAAAATAGGAGGCTAGAGTTTTGTGGATGGTTAGCTCAGGAGGCTGTAAATACACCAGGGTTTTTATCGAACATTATATGGACTGATGAAACTAACTTTTCAAATAGGGGAATGTGGAATAGGAAGAACAACCATTACTGGGCTAAAGTAAATCCGTTAGTAGTGAGAGAAGGACATGACCAAGTTCGATTCTCGATAAACTGTTGGTGTGCTGTGTTGAATAATGCAGTAATAGCACTACACTTTTATGAGGGGAATTTGACAAGACATATGTATTTACAGTTTTTAGAGAACATTTTGTTGAACTCAATTGAGGATGTACCTTTAAATGTAAGAACCCAGTTGATATACCAACAAGACGGTGCCCCAGCGCATAACAGTGAAGTGGTAGTGCAGTTCTTGAACATTCACTTTCCCGGAAAGTGGCTTGGTACAAATGGCCCATTACCATGGCCAGCGAGGTCCCCAGACCTGACACCAATGGATTTCTTTGTTTGGGGTTATTTAAAAGACAATTTGTACAAATCCCGATACAACACTGTTGCAGATATGACAACGAGAGTCAGAGAAATCTTTCATGGAGTTCACCACAACACAATCAATAAGGCTGTGAATGATGTTTTAAAAAGGGCGACTGCTTGTATTTATACAGATGGTGGCCACTTTGAACACCTGTTGTAAATATGTTTCTTGTATCAAAAATGAAATTGTTATAATTAAAAGAAATCTTTTATGTGTGTCCTGTAGATAACTTTAATTATTTTCTTATTATAAGCAGCAAGTAAAATATGAATAAGCCACTAGCTCACTTGAAACTAATACACCTAGGCCTGCCTGAATTATATTAAACCTTTGTCTCTCTGTTTCTCATAAACGGTTGAGTATATCAAAAATTACTCAAGAATAAAAAAGTCTTAGATTCTCATTTGCTAACCGAAATCACCATAAAATACAGGGTATGCCATAAGAAAAATTCAAGTTGACCACCATATTGGAAAATGGCGGACATTTACAAAAATTGTGTCTACTTATTTTTAAACCTCTTTAAAAACAAGGGAATGTTCCCCATTTAAAGTTTACTGTAAGATGTACAGTTTACAAGATCCCAATGGTAGCACAGATAACAAAAACAACAAAAATGATTTACCTTTATCTCTCTGAATCTCATAAACGGTTAAGTATATCAGAAATTACTCAAGAATAAAAAAGTCTTACATTTTCATTTAATATCCGTAAACACCATAAAATACAGGGTATGCCATAAGAAAAAATGAAGTTGACCGCCATATTGGAAAATGGCGGCCATATACAAAAATTGTATCTACTTATTTTTAAACCTCTTTAAAAACAAGGGAATGTTCCCCATTTAAAGTTTACTGTAAGATGTACAGTTTACAAGATCCCAATGGTAGCACAGATAACAAAAACAACAATACACCCGTAGCAGCAAACCTGCGTACTCAGCGAATTTCCAATGCATATATATGTATCTTAATACCACATAAAGCCACATACCAAGTTTCATCAATATACATTCATAAATAAACGATTTATGACATTTTAATTATTCTCCATAAGAATAACATGGCGGCTGAGTATGCAGGTTTGCTGAAGCAAGGAACACAAAAAATGGAGTTTTATACAAATATCAATATAACTCATGAAGGTAAAGCCACATACCAAATTTCATTAATTTATTTTCATAATGAAGGGACACGTTACTTATTCTCCATAAGAATAACATGGGGCTGAGTACGCAGGTTTGCTGCTACGGGAGTCTTTGGTAAAAATTTGTTTTTTTGAGCCAATATCAATGGTCCACAACCAGATGAAGCCGTATACCAAGTTTCGTCAGTATACGTTCATAAATAAGCGAGATATAAAATTGTTATTTTTCTCCATAAGAATAACATTAGACAACGTACTGTGTTTAGCACTTTCAATATCTCGGTAACCAATTGACGTAGAGAAATGATCAAAATACCAAATTGTGTGTTTTTTTAAGCTGAATGAAATGGAAAAAATAAAATTTGACTATTTCCAAAATTACATGTAAAAAATTCAAAAAACCCATTTTTGGGGTACAAAACCCCCCCAAAATACCCCTTTGGATAGGCCGATCGGGCTGGTTTTCGAACTTAAAGTCATAAATGTTGCTTTACACGTTTATACCAAATTTCATCAAAATCGGATAATTTTTACGAGAGTTATCGTGCTCACGGACACATATATATATATATATATATATATATATATATATATATATATATATATATATATATATATATATATATATATATATATATATATATATATATATATATATATATACAGTTTCGAACGAATGGTGTTTTTGGGGTCTGGGGACCTCAAAACGAAAAGTTATCATGGTCCCGGGCCTAGGTCTTACCATGCCGACTACGGTAATAGCTTCTTCCCTATAGGGGAAATTCGCTAAAAATGATTTACCTTTATCTCTCTGTATCTCATAAACGGTTGAGTATATCAAAAATTACTCAAGAATAAAAAAGTCTTACATTTTCATTTAATATCCGTAAACACCATAAAATACAGGGTATTCCATAAGAAAAAATGAAGTTGACCGCCATATTGGAAAATGGCGGCCATTTACAAAAGTTTTATCTACTTATTTTTAAACCTCTTTAAAAACAAGGGAATGTTCCCCATTTAAAGTTTACTGTAAGATGTACAGTTTACAAGATCCCAATGGTAGCACAGATAACAAAAACAACAAAAATGATTTACCTTTATCTCTCTGAATCTCATAAACGGTTAAGTATATCAGAAATTACTCAAGAATAAAAAAGTCTTACATTTTCATTTAATATCCGTAAACACCATAAAATACAGGGTATGCCATAAGAAAAAATGAAGTTGACCGCCATATTGGAAAATGGCGGTCATTTACAAAAGTTTTATCTACTTATTTTTAAACCTCTTTAAAAACAAGGGAATGTTCCCCATTTAAAGTTTACTGTATGATGTACAGTTTACAAGATCCCAATGGTGGCACAGTTAAAAAAAACACCCTGTATATTGCTGTTATGTATTCTGATTATTTACAATTTAGACCTACATATATTTTTTATCAAAATTATTTAAAATTGAGGAATTCAAATAATTGAAAATAAAACTGAAGTTGTTGTGGGGATAAAATAAAACCTGGTAATAATAATAAAGGGCTTACATTTTGTTTACACATCGTCAAAACAAAGAAATATAGCCTTGTTCAGAATAATAGGAAATGTTTATTTCTACTCCTATATATTTTAATCTGAGCAATAAACAAATTTATTGATATAATTTTATGTTAAGACTATTTTAATAATTGTTCTCGATTTTATAGTAGAGCAAATTTAATTTAGTTCGTACTCGTATATTTTATGAATAAAGAGGTGATTAAAAGAGATAAATAATGTAATATTCTATATTGGTAGAACCACATAAAGCCAAGTTTCATCAAAATATATATAAGCGATAAATGACATTTTCTTAATTATCCATAATATTTATGTCATACTAATTAATTATCCATAATAATTTAATACTATAAGGAGTGAGTACACAGTTCTGCTGCAACAGGGGTCACAAATTTGTTGAATGAAATTATCAATAGACCACAGTATTGAAGCCACATACATAACTAGTTTTATGATTGTTCATTATGATTGTCCGTGCACAGCTTGCACATTGAAACACCTGTTTTGAGTTGTTTGAACTTGTCCCTGTAAGATGGTGCCTCTAGTACGTCAACAAGCAAATAAGTGAGAATCGCCTATTAAATTATCATTTTTATGCTTTTGAATTGTTTGTTTATTTTTCACGTTTAGCAGTGAAGGTAATATTCAAAATGATGGCTTTAATACTGACAAATTGATATTTTAAAAGGTACCTGTGTTAAATTATTTGATAAAAATCTGTTCCAGGGATCTGTGGAACACTGCATGATAGGCGTTCAACTGCTTTCCCATCTCACTTGTGAAATGAACCAGATCTCAGAAGCAGACGCCAATCGCTCTTTGACCAAACATAGAAAAATAGCATCATCATTTAGAGACACACAGTTATTTGAAATTTTTAGGCTATCATGTTCTCTACTTGGTACTGCCAGTGAGAATTGCAAAAGCTTAAATTTTAGTGATGAATCTCAGGTGAGTTAGTTTGACTGTAAATCTATCTGTTTTTCTTAAGTAAATCTATGCTCAATATAACAACAGACTTTGTACCAAGAGTAACAAACAAACTAATATTATGAATTTGCATGGTACACATTAGCGATTCTAAAACTGTGAGAGGCGAAGAGGGGGCTCAGTTAGTTTACCGTACATGACGTAGAGAGGCGAAGAGGGGGCTCAGTTAGTTTACCGTACATGACGTAGAGAGGCGAAGAGGGGGGCTCAGTTAGTTTACTGTACATGACATAGAGAGGCGAAGAGGGGGGCTCAGTTAGTTTACCGTACATGACGTAGAGAGGCGAAGAGGGGGGCTCAGTTAGTTTACCGTACATGACGTAGAGAGGCGAAGAGGGGGCTCAGTTAGTTTACCGTACATGACGTAGAGAGGCGAAGAGGGGGGCTCAGTTAGTTTACCGTACATGACGTAGAGAGGCGAAGAGGGGGCTCAGTTAGTTTACCGTACATGACGTAGAGAGGCGAAGAGGGGGGCTCAGTTAGTTTACTGTACATGACATAGAGAGGCGAAGAGGGGGGCTCAGTTAGTTTACCGTACATGACGTAGAGAGGCGAAGAGGGGGGCTCAGTTAGTTTACCGTACATGACGTAGAGAGGCGAAGAGGGGGCTCAGTTAGTTTACCGTACATGACGTAGAGAGGCGAAGAGGGGGGCTCAGTTAGTTTACTGTACATGACATAGAGAGGCGAAGAGGGGGGCTCAGTTAGTTTACCGTACATGACATAGAGAGGCGAAGAGGGGGGCTCAGTTAGTTTACCGTACATGACGTAAAGAGGCGAAGAGGTGGGCTCAGTTAGTTTACCGTACATGACATAGCGAGGCGAAGAGGGGGGCTCAGTTAGTTTACCGTACATGACGTAGAGAGATGAAGAGGGGGGCTCAGTTAGTTTACCGTACATGACGTAGAGAGGCGAAGAGGGGGGCTCAGTTAGTTTACCGTACATGACGTAGAGAGGCGAAGAGGGGGGCTCAGTTAGTTTACCGTACATGACGTAGAGAGGCGAAGAGGGGGACTCAGTTAGTTTACCGTACATGACGTAGAGAGGCGAAGAGGGGGGCTCAGTTTGTTTACCGTACATGATGTAGAGAGGCGAAGAGGGGGGCTCAGTTAGTTTACCGTACATGACGTAGAGAGGCGAAGAGGGGGACTCAGTTAGTTTACCGTACATGACGTAGAGAGGCGAAGAGGGGGTTCAGTTAGTTTACCGTACATGACGTAGAGAGGCGAAGAGGGGGGCTCAGTTAGTTTACCGTACATGACATAGAGAGGCGAAGAGGGGGGCTCAGTTAGTTTACCATACATGACGTAAAAGTCTATGTTCCTTCTAGAAATCATTAGATTGTGATTTTATAATTAAGTTTATAGTAAAAGCAGCAAACAATATTTAATAACTACAAATGTGTTTGTTGTCAAAACAATACTTTGATAACAAGGTTTGTCATTATTAAAACCTTACAATCAGTGCTTCTTCGTTGCTATCCTACAATTAATGTGCTGAGAAATTACAACATTGAAGCCACAAGTGCATGCAAAACCAGACTAAGTGTCATCATGTACTTACAGCCAAATATCAAATTTAAAAATCACAATTGAATTTAAATGTATGATGTTATAATTTTCATTCAAGAACATGATGATTGAATTTACTAAACTCTGCTGTGTTGAGGAGGTAATTTTTCAACTGCATGTTTATAATATATAATAGTTTATAAAGCAAGGATACTAGGTACCATCTAGTTTTTACTGTGACTTGATGTAGTTACACATTTTGTTGGTCTTGTGATTAGCACAGTTTACCAGTTATGTCTTGAATCCAAAATGGCAGATCTATAGTTATTTTGAGCCGCCATAACTCAGTTGTTTACTATACATTTACTAAATACAAATTTGAAGCTTTTGAAAAAATCAAAATGTTCTAAATATTTTGTGTTTTAACAAAATTTTTATTAGTTAAAGAAATTCTGTAGATAAATTATTAAATGCAGAGTGAGTTTTAAGTGCCCCCCTCACCCCCTCTATTTGGATTTGTTGAAATATCAACTGTGGGCCACCTCTGATCATTAATATTTTATATTTATTTTATATTTTAATATTTACATCTGGTAGCTTAGATGTAATTAGGGATGCAGTTGTTCCTCCAATAATTTGGGGAGTATATTTTTTAATGTATGAAAATTCACAATAATCACGATAACAATCATTTAGCCCTCCATAATTGGAATTCTCGAATTATGTTTAATTTGGGTAGAAAGTCAATGTTTTGGACTGCAATCTTGATGACTGATCAGATTTATTGATTGGCTCTCGATTTTCTTTGTTTTCCTAAAACCCAATAAAATCAAGAGAGTCGGAACCGACACACCCCTGTGGTTAAAATAATGTAATACTTTACAAATCAAAATCACTAATTGCAAGATTCACAAGATCAAAGGATTTTATCAAAATTCTAAATGGTTACGTCACGCACGTTATAATACCGGTGGTCATATTATTAACAAGGTTATACTTGATTATATTCTATAAACGCCTAACCAAGCGCAAGACGCGATCAAATTGGCACAGTGTTGTTTTGCTACAGCTGTGTGATTAAAATCATATCGTTAATGCCGCGGGATTGTTTGAATTTGTGAATAAACGTCAGAAATCATTTCATTTTTAAATTGTAGGCTATCAAATTATCAAATCGAGTGATGGAATAAGAATGCATTGATGATCCTCTTCCACCAGGAACTTCTGCATCTGAAACCTTCTGTTTCAGAAGCAGATATAATAGGTTAAGTCTATTAGGTAATAGGTTAGATATAACATAAGCCAGGCCTACGATTATCGGATAACTTATTTCTGTGAGTACAATAAGATATAATGATAGTTTACAATGATTATGTTTACAATATGGTTAGCTGCTGAGTATCCTGGTTTAACTAACTTATATTAAAAGGCTAACATGATTGGTTACATGGAGGGTACATCTTGACATATAGTCTGTTTATTACGGCTATTGTAAAAACGGTAATAACTACATTAGGGCTTATCAGTCTAGTTTAAAATTTGTAGTTCTCTTCCTTTATGCTATTCTTTTCCTATGTTTCTACTTTATAACACAAAAACACACTTAGAAAAAAGCTTGGCTCGGCTCGAATCAGAAATCACTATTCACACACCTCTAGTATATAATATAATTGGATAGACAACTTACGGTGTATGTGATTAATTAAGATTACATGTCTAAATTAAAGCATTGCATAAAAGTATTTCACTTCTACAAGTCATTCCTACACATACTATTTTACAAATGGTCCATGATTACACAGAATGCAGCAATAATGTTTGTTTTATGCACTTCCCCTTTTTGTAATTTGGTGGCTTAGAAAATAAAAAATAAGATATATATTCTGGAACTTCCCCTTTTTGTAATTTGGTGGCTTAGAAAATAAAAAATAAGATATATATTCTGGAATTACATCAGGTTATTAAATATGAGACCAATTGTAAATGTTGGTTTTCTTTAAGCATTCACAAACAAATTCATAGGCTGGTGATCCAAATTTATTCAACACGAATGGGATCAAGTTTCTTCAACGATTATCTTAAGCTGTTTAGACCCTTTCCTTTAAATGACTGAAAGGCTAAAACTTCCTTTTCAGCTGTTAAACAACAAAAGTTGCACAGAAATATCCTAATCAAGTCCTGTTTGTTTTACAGCATGGGCTGATGACTCAATTGCTGCGACTAGCCTACAACTGTTTGACCTTTGACTTCATCGGCACATCCACCGACGAGTCTTCAGATGACCTCTGCACAGTCCAGATACCCACCAGTTGGAGGCCTGCGTTCCTCGACTATTCAACACTCAAGTTATTTTTTGATCTCTACCACTCTTTGCCTAACAGTCTCTCTCCATTGGTTAGTTTTTCTTTTAAGTACCCATTATCCTGACAAAATCAAGAGCCTATAAACTGAACTCGCAACCTAATATGAATACCACACTAAACAAAAATAGTTGCAATTTGCATACAACTGTTAGTGTTTCCATTTTTTAAATAAAGATATTTAGAAAACAATTTATGATTTGAAAGCCAATGAGTCAGAGCTGTAGGGCAGCGTTCTCAACCTTTTTAAACATGCGTAACAGTTACCATTCTCTTTTCCTAAACTGTTCCTCCAGACCGGACTACTTGTATGTAGTGCAATCAGTATTATAATATATATCATATTATATAATGAGGAATCAGTCATAGGGTTAGCAATAAATATAATTTAAAAGGATATTATAAGTTGAGGTGTGCGAGTACAGGTTTTTTAAGTCGAGTCGAGTAAATGGCAAAAGATTCTAATCTCGAGTTCGAGTCGAGTATACAAATAAAAAAACACTCATCGAGTTGAATTGGATCAAAACAGTGTATAGGGTTCCATTTATAATTTTTTATTTAAATATACTTTTCTAGTCACTATAACCTGAAAATAACAATAGTAAGTAAACATGGATTCCTGCTTCATTGGAAAAAGGTAAGGACATTTATCTGAAAATAAAATCTAACCAAAGTAATCATATAACATTTTGCCATGAAGATAAAATACTTTTAATCTTTTGGTATTAAGTTTGTTATAGCTTATAGCCTATATGGTATTAATTAACAGTTTCATTACAAAATAATCTCAGTTTTTTTTATTTCCTCCGTTTAGCGAATTTCTCCCGTAGGGAAGAAGCTATTACCATAGTCGGCATGGTAAGACCTAGGCCCGGGACCATGGTAACTTTTCGTTTTGAGGTCCCCAGACCCCAAAAACACCATTCGTTCGAAACTGTATATATATGTGTGTGTGTGTGTGTGTGTGTGTGTGTGTGTGTGTGTGTGTGTGTGTGTGTGTGTGTGTGTGTCCGTGAGCACAATAACTATCGTAAAAATAATCCGATTTTGACGAAATTTGGTATAAACGTGTTAAACAGCATTTATTACTTTAAGTTCGAAAACCAGACAGATCGACCTATCCGAAAGTGTATTTTGGAGGGATTTTGTACCCCAAAAATGGGTTTTTTTGAGTTTTTTACATATAATTTTTGAAAGAGTCAAATTTTAGTATTTTTCCATTGGAATCAGCTTAAAAAGCTGCACAACTTGGTGTTTTGATTATTGCTCTACGTTAAATGGTTACAGAGATGAAAGTGCTAAACACAGTGCGTTGTCCAATCTTATTCTTTAGAGGATAAGAAGTTGTATATCTCGCTTTATCAACTTATGCTGATGAAACTTGGTATATTGATTGCTTCATATCGTTGTGGTCTATTGATATTTGCACTAAAAACATTTGTTTGCCTATAGTTCCCGTAGCACCAAACCTGCGTACTCAGCCCCATGTTATCCTTATGGAGAATAAGTAACGTGTTATCTCCCTTAATTATGAACATAAATTAATAAAATTTGGTAAGTGGCTTTACCTACTTGAGTTATATTGATATTTGTATAAAACCCCATTTTTTTGTGTTCCTTGCTTCAGCAAACCTGCATACTCAGCCGCCATGTTATTCTTATAGAGAATAATTGAAATGTCATAAATCGTTTATTTATGAAACTTGGTATGTGGCTTTATGTAGTATTAAGATACATATATATGTATTGGAAATTCGCTGAGTACGCAGGTTTGCTGCTACGGGGGTATTTATTTATCCTATGTTTTGTTTTATTATGTTTAGGCCTAAGCTACATCTTTCTATGAATGAAGAAAATAAAATTACATTCAGGCCTATAAGTTAAAATAAACATTATTTTAATATAGGGGTCTGCGGTACCAGAAATTTAAGGTCGGTACGGTTCGGTATAGTAAATATTTTTGTACTTCGGTTCTCGGTACAAAATCAGTACAGTACGCGGTAATAAAATAGCCATAATTCATCATAGCCTAAGTGTATTCGGAAACCAAACAGAACAAATACAGAAAACATATTTTTAAAGAAAAACATACTAGCAGACATAAAAATGTATTTAGGCAAGCTTTTGATTATAAGAAATAGTTCACAAATATTGATATAGGCCTAATAATAATAATAATAATGTGTTAAATCACGTAAATAAAGAAAGAAAGCTCAATATATAATATAACCCCAACAGTAATAATTCCCTTTATGTTAAATAATTGTATTTTTTTATTTATTTGGACTTTGGACTTAGTTTTTAAACACTAGAAGCGATAGGTAAAGTCCAAATAAATAAAAAAATAAATTCAAATCCATCGCTATTATGAGTTTCAAAAATAGTTATATTAATTTAGTTATGTAGGCTTATTTCATCTATAAGGTAAGGTTTTGTTATTTGTATGTGTAATAATTACCCATGGATACCATTTATTAAATTTTCCCCATATTCACTAGTTATGTTAGGTAATTTCCTAGTTAATTTAAATTGTAAAGCTATCTCAAATACGTTTCATACATATATATAATCAAAATTTATCTCATACAAGATAATACAAATAACAGTCACATAAAACACAAATAAGACAAATCTATTTCTTTATAAACTTTTATTCACAAGTAAGACGATAAAATAATAATAAAAGAAAAGAAGGTATGTGTGTGTATTTCCAAATTAAATACAGGTTGTATGAATTATAAATTATAGCCTCCAACAAATTTTAAATCCTATAACCAAGTAAAGCAACAGAATAAGAATTTGTATTGCAATCAGATGGCACATACTCAGCAGACGTCAAAGTTGTAGCCTACTCGTTGTAACAGAGTCGACGGCGATGGCGGTTCATCAAGAATCAAGAATCCCAATCACAAATTACTCACAATCACAATCACTCATTATTTTTTTTAAATAGTCCAACTATAAAGGCTATCACAAAACTTGCTATCAAGGCTTGTTCAAAACATTTTATCAACAAAGACGACGCGCAATCAGTGGAAGTGATGATTACGTCCAAACGTCGTCGTCACACAAAGAGTATACCTAGAAAGTGAATATCAGAGAGAAAGAAATACTCAGTTTCCAAAATTATGATATACGCCATAAAATTATGAACCAGTAAAGGCTAACCTTTTACTTTCTCCCCTTATACATAGTATATGGAGAAAGTATTTTTTTCATAAAAATTTTCAAATTTGAGTTGTTTGTGGAAATATTCGTTTTGGTGCTCCCTATACCCAAAAAAGTGGTTTTTACGTGATGTGTGCGTGTGCGTGTGTGTCTGTGTGGATGTGTACAGAGCTAGAGCCCCAACCAATAGACCGATTTTTATGAAATTTGGTATGTAGGTACTAATCCACGATATCTCCAGGCGTTTTTTCATTTTTTTGAATTTTTGATTTTTAAGGGTAATTATCCCCCAAAAACCGCCAAAAAACATGAAATATCTAGATTTCTCAAAAACGGCTCTCACGATTTTGATTAAACTTGAGTCGCTTGTAGAACTTTAGTTTTACAACAAAATGACACCACCAGCTTTTCTGTAAAAATTCGGGTTCAGAAATTACAGGACTTAAAACATCAAAAATTAAGTTTTTTGATTTTTCATAAAAAAACAAATGTAAAAAGTATTACTGTTCACCAATAAAAAGAGCTCAAAATACTAAATGATTTAGTATTTTGAATTACTATTCTACAATTACTGGTTGCGGAGAAAATTTAAATTTTCATTTTGCGGTAAACGCAGCACGTTGTCCAATGTTATTCTTATGGGGAATACAAAAATTACTATTTCTCTCTTATTTATTGATCAATTTCGTTCAGACTTGATATGCTTGTCAAGTTAGCATTGAACAATAGAGAAAATTTGAAATATGTTGCCCCTTAATAACCCTGAGGGGGAATGGGGGCATTTTCCCCGCTTAAAACCACGTGTGTAGCGATGGATTCTGTAGTGCCTCCTAAACAGGGATTTGGGTGGATATTTTTGAAAACAACTTGTTTACAAGATTTTCTGTACATTCGACCGTGCTTTCTATTCTATATTTAGTAAATGAAAAGTAATATATTCATTTAAGTTGGGCTAAAAGGGAGAAAGTATGTGTCAGTTTCCTGATACCGTTTGTTTTCTATATTTAGTAAATAAAAAGTAATTTATTCATTAAAGTTGGGCTAAAAGGGAGAAAGTATGTGTCAGTTTTCTGATACCGTTTATTTTATTTGTTACAACAGTACTGTGTGTAAAACTTCTTTTTTTTATTAGTCAACGTTTTAGCGATGAAACTAATCATAACCTAAACACTCTTCTAAACCGTTCACGGCATATGTAATGTTGCATTCAAACAGTTTCTTTCGGTTGGTTTAATTTCTATCCATAAAACGTTAGGAAGTGTCAATGCCTTTTAAAAAAGGTTATGACAAGCCCGATTTGTATTTTTGAATTGATGTTCATGATATT
The DNA here is from genome assembly GCA_963675035.1 of Allygus modestus. Lineage (NCBI taxonomy): Eukaryota > Metazoa > Arthropoda > Insecta > Hemiptera > Cicadellidae > Allygus > Allygus modestus. The sequence goes on along the minus strand of OY776111.1, from coordinate 95,904,188 downwards.
ACGTTTGCATATCAAAATAAGTGTCAACCTTCTGCGTGTAACACACGATCGTAGATCTGAATGTGTTTGCCAAATGTTTGGTGATTTTAAGTAGTATCAAGTACTCATTTGAGGTTAAGGGGCCGTTATATAATCGGAAATGTACAACACAAAACGGTGTTATAAGTTTGTTGATATAAAAAACAAACAGATTTTTTATGTATTTATCCCTCAGGTTGATTTAAAAATGATTAAATGTCATACAAAATCAGTTGTAGGTTTTTGTTTATGTTTATACCACCTCCATACACTGGCCAAGTCTAGGCAAGCAAAGACGAGCGTGACATTGTAAATGCGTAGTAGTTTGTTGTTATTAACCTCTGTTACTCTCGATGTTTATGTACATTATTATATTACTCGCCGAGTCGTACGTAACTCAACGAAACATTCGGCCAGTCTGTGAAGGCGGCTTTATCAATGCTGTAAAGTCATCTCGTCATCATTCGTGATCCGATCTTGAAACTGTAAACTCGCGAATGAATGCCGGTCAAAGTTGAAAGTTGCAAAGGCGTGTGCAAAGGCGACTCAATAGAATGTCAGCAGACGAAAAAGATGTTATGAATAAAACTGAAGGAAAAATGTGGTTGATAAACAGTGAATACTGATTTTTTGTAGTTCTAGGCTGTACCGTACCGACTTATTACTGGTGCCGTTAGTGGTACTGAACCGAATTCGGTAATTCGTTTTGTACCGAACCGGTACCTATTTTTCGGTGCACCACAGACCCCTATTTTAATATTTAGAAGGCCTATTATATGGTAAAAGATTAGCCTCCTTACTTACCACACAAAATGTATTTACTAACATATCTTTGCATTAATTTTATTTAATACTAATAGTCCTAATAAGAAAGTACCTGGCAAATAAATTGATGAAATTGAAGCCATGTCTTAAAAGTTTAAATATATTACAAATTATTTAAAAAATCATTAATGAAACTTAAACAAGGCCAAAAAACAAATCACTTGTCTTTAAATCAGCTCAATGCCAAGGGCAGTTGAGCCTAAAATTAATGGATTGATTCAATTTCAATTATCATGGAATAAAAAACAAGCACAAACTTCCTATGCTTGCCTATTAGATTTCATTACAGATATGTTTTAGCGAATTTCCCCTATAGGGAAGAAGCTATTACCGTAGTTGGCATGGTAAGACTTAAGCCCGAGACTATGATAACTTTTTGTTTTGAGGTCCCCAGATGCCAAAAACACTATTCGTTCAAATTCATATATATATATATCTATATATCTATATATGTGTCCGTTACCGCGATAACTTTTGAAAGAAGCGCCCGATTTTGATGAAATTTGGCTAAATGTGGAGAGTAACATTTATGACTAAGTTTGAAAACCAGATCGATCGGTCTATGGGAAGGGGGTTTTATGGGGGTTTAAAATTTTCCAATAATCAGTTTTTTGAACTTTCTACCCTAAAATTTTAAAAACACTAGATTTTGGTTATAGCCATTTTATAGAGCTTTAAAAAACAAACAATTTAGTATTTTGAATCATTAAACTAGGTTTAGTGGTTGTGGAGAAAAGTCAAAAAATGTATCCATAAAATTTTTATTTTACTATCTTATGGGAATACGGTTTTTGGATTTTCCTCAGATAATTTCACTAAAAACTCCACATTTTTCTCTACAGATCAGTTTAGCTCTACAAAATAGTCATTTTGGCGTTATAATTGTTGTTTTACGCCCAACCGTTGTAGTGATATTCAAAGTGCTAAACACAGTACGTTGTCCAATGTTATCCTTATGGAGAATAAATAAAATGTTATATTTCTATTATTTATGTATGTATATTGTTGAAACTTGGTATGTGGCTTCAACTAGTTGTGGTATATTGATAGTAGCACAAAAAAATGGTTTTTGTTGATTTTTACTAGTAGCAGCAAACCTGCATACTCTGGCCCCATGTTATTCATATGGTTAATAAGTAAAGTTTTATATCTCCCTTAGTTATGAACCTAAATTAATAAAACTTGGTATGTAGCTTCACCTGGTTGAGTTATATTGATAATTGCAAAAAAACATATTTTTTATCCTCCTTGTTGCAGCAAACCTGCGTACTCAATGCTAATGTTATTCTTATGGAGAATAAATAAAATGCTATATATCACTTATTAATGAATGTATTTTTGTGAAATTTGGTAAGTGGCTCTAGGTAGTAGTGATACCCATATATATGCATTGGAAATTCGCTGAGTACGCAGGTTTGCTGCGACGGGGTATTTGATATTTTACTTTAGAAAAATACAAGATTAGGTTAACCTAAAAGTGGACTATACAGCCAGTGCTCATACAACTCAATCTGAAGGTCCTGGTAAATCCTCCATTTTGGTGTAAAGAGTAACACAAATTTATAAGCCACAAACTTACTTATTTATTAATAAAACACCAAAATCCACATCACAACTCTTAACTCCTCAAATGCGTTCACACTCAATTTGAATTTATAGCTGACCCTTGGTAGCGCAGGTAAACGGCGGGGGTAAACTCGCTCGAAACTCAGTGCCGAACTCGGCTCGAACTCGAAACTTAGAGTACCCGCACATCTCTAATTATAAGTACTTTATTGGAAAATAAAATTTAGCATTTTAATCTTGAATGTAAAAGTATTTACTATGAAAAAATGTTTAAAAATTAAGTTTCTGTTCTTTAGTTGTATTTTATTTATTTAGAACAACTTTATTTTGTTAAATAAAGTTAATAAACAAATAAGAATTCAAATTAGAATAAGAATAATCAAATAAGATATTCAAATAAGAATAATCTTTGATATTATTTAATGAATATACTAAATTGGTATGCATTTTCCAACATTGTTGTCTGTTGCAATCAATTATTTAGGTCAGTAAATTAAGACAGTCACTGCGAGAAATGAGCGATATCAACAAAATCGCTATTACCAGTTTATTTTAGTCCTCTTGTTACTGATATTACAATATCAGACAGATATTGGTGATTTTGTCACTGGTACAAAAATATCGAACACCCTGCCTGGCTCAGTCTGCTCACAGTTCAAAACAGTAAACATCGCTTTTTGCCCTAACTGTTCCACTATTAGAAGCTGTATTTTTATTTGTTATCTTCCGACGACTAGCTCGGTTAACCAAGACTTGGATAATCGTTAGTCTACTGTAGTTACGAGGTTGCTGTCTGATTTTTGATCTCAGTAATTTTTATAATTTCCTAACTATTTATTGCAAACATTTGAATAGTTTGAATGCTTGTTTTTTAGTTTACAAGTTATTTATGTACAATATGCATATCCGCTGTTACACAATTTCTTTCCGGGAACTCCCTAGCCACTCATTGTGAAACCCTGGTTGAGAACTGCTGTTGTAGGGTAATCTCCCGTCAAGTAAAAATCTGGGTATAAACAAATTTGTAATGCAAATATATACACCTCTCTAATAGACAATTTACCATGTTCCATCCAGTTATATTCATTAAGTGAGATATAACAAATATTTATTCTCCATGGGAATATTTTTAGACAGCATAATGTACTTAGTACTTTAATTGTCTCTGCAATGAATTGATGTAGAACAAAGATAACAAAAATCCAAATTATTGCTTTTTTATAAGCTTAATATTGGTAAATACAAAAATGAGTTTATTATTAATATTTACCGTGAATAAACTGAATATTTATTCCTTAAGATGAACAAGGACAATTGTTCAAACTTTCTTTTTGGATTTTCTCCACCTAAGCTTACACTAACCTATGTTAATGATTCAAAGTAATAAATTTTTGAAGTTTGAGTTGTATTAAATACTAGCCGACCCACTGCAGCTTCGCCTGCGTAAACTATGATAGTTGTGTGTGCTTCAAGCTTCAATCTGTGGTTAGCCCGTGGAACTAATATGATTCAAGATCAGCTGTTTGAATTTCCATCAGCTCAAACTAAAGTGAATGTCCATAAGGAATACATGGTAACTTAGGGACCCAGTGGGCAGAACACAGGGGGAATTTCGTAATACCGTTTCTTAGCAAACACCCAGGGTCAAAGAGGAACCTATATGTCAAATCTCAACTATGTAGGCCTTATAGTTATGGAGATTTTGTGATAGGTCAGTTAGTCAATCAGTCAGTGGTATTTGGATTTTGTATATTAAGAAGATTTACACTTAATATTGTGTATAAACAATTCTTAAAAACTGATTTAAAAATAAATAAAAATCTCCATTTAAACCTGCCTCCCATGACTTGACCGTTCTTGTTTTCAAACCGATGCTGCGCTAAACTTTCATGCCAAATCCAATCAATCAGAGAACCCCTTCAAAAGTTACTGTCTTAACAGGCACCTATTGTTATAGCCTATATTAATGTACATAATCTAGGCTAATATTATGGTAAATACATAAGTTGCAAGTGCTGCAGTCAGTGTACCTTTTGAACTGTTTCAAACAATGAACATCTGTTTACCGGTATGTTACAATTTGGTCAGTTAAAATTAATGTCAAGAAGAATGACATTGACACTTAACACTTTCTGTGCAGATTAAATGTTTTGAGTTTGACCGGAGCTGTTGTAATGATTGTCAGGAGCTGACAATTTTTATTCCCTAAAACATTGCTTATACATGTAAAAACAATGAGTGTTAACAAACTATTTCTGATTGTTCTTACCTGTAATTGATGTCGATAAATTTGTGGAGTTCATGAACCCACACGAATGAAACACTAATCACTGGAATGCACTAGTATTTCCTTCTAGAAACGTTAAACAAACAAAGAAACCAGAGTGTTGGTAAAAAAACTCCGAAGCGAGCGCAGGGGAAGCCCCCCCTGCACCTTTGAGAGGGGGAACCGGAAACTGACCATATTGCGGACATTGTACGGGCATAGACAAACTCGTGACAAAGTTTCTTTCTTCCAGCTGCATTGGCTGAGGCCTTGAAAACAACATTAGACTATGGAGCTCATGAACTCCACCCGATATACTGGCAAGGCCAGCTTGGAGTGCAATGTGATAAAAGACCCTTGGGGCCCTATAGTATTATTACTCAGTACAACAATTTACCCCTCCAGCATTCGAGAAAGTGGGGAATTCGTTATGAATTTGTTTTTGGATTTTCGCTTTAATGTATTAAAATGCAAATTCAGATAAATTATTTGTAAGGGGCCTCAAAATTAAAAGGTGTCATGATTGTGGGCCTGGGTCTTGCCGTGCCAATTACGGCAACATCTCCTCCCCGATAGGCGAAATTCACTGATAATTCGCTTGATTTCATAGCTGGGCATAAATTATTATGGCTTATTATAGTCATGCAGAGAGTAAGCAAAATTGTCACATACAAATTGTTAAACAGACTAATTTATGTTGTGTCAAATTTTATATATAATTAAAACTGACCATATTTATTATCAAAATGTATGCCAAATTTGTATTACTTTAATTAAAACTTCAATGTAAAACTTGATTACGAATGTGTTACTGTTTGCCCAGGCGTTGTCATGTCTAGTGCAGATCGCATCGGTACGCAGGTCCTTGTTCAGCAACACAGAACGGGCCAAATTCCTCACCCACCTAGTCAATGGCGTGAAGCACATACTGCAGAATCCCCAGGGCCTCAGTGACCCCAGCAACTACCACGAGTTCTGCCGACTCCTGGCCAGACTCAAGAGCAACTACCAGCTGGGCGAGTTGGTCATGGTCGACAACTACCCGGAGGCCATCCAGCTCATAGCCAAGTTCACTGTGGAAAGTCTGCAGGTACAAGCCAGACAACTTAAAAACATTTATTTTAAACCAAGAACTCTTGATTTGTTAGGTGACTTCAGTGGTTTTATAACATTGGAGGGAGTGGGGAGGAGGTAATAGTGTGTTGATTTCACTTGTCAAGACATTAAATATAAATTATAACTAAATTGTATTTAAGCTAATACATTTACGTATTTCTCAAGACACAAATTATTGATATTTAATTATTTATTTCCACGGCATATGCAAATATTATGTGATGATTCACAATAACAAAAACAATGACATAAACCATGTGACATTTTTAATGTGACTGTAATCCCTTCCTTCACTAATACAAACAATTAGGTACTGTCCTAAATCTGTCACTGAATATCAGTCCCCCTCTGCCTGCCATTATACTTTGTAATTTTAGAAATCAATTCTTTATAAATGTGAGTTTTTGTTGTTCCACCGTAGGGCTAAGTGAGATTAATAGCTTGGTAGACCCTTCTTAACTTCAAACCTAATTAATGTTCCTATGGTTAATAGGTATGTAGTAGTTTGTAGGCCTAGTCTACAAAGGGCCGTATCACCTACTTGGCCTACGGGCTGTCATTGTTGTTGTGAAAAGAAAAGAAAAGTCAAAATTTAATCAATATTATTACAATTACATTTTATGTTTATAATTAAAGCCTAATAGGTATTAGGCTATAAAATTATAAATAAAATTATTATTTTTTTTCAATATTACCCCATTGGCTCACAACCCCGAGTATACTCGTGGCCGCCGAAAGTAGCCCGGACGTGCAACCCCGAGTATACTCGGGATAGCACTTTTTTATAAAAAAAAAATTATATATATTTTATTTATTTTAAATTTTTTTCTTTTTTGTTTATTTGTTGTTTTAATTTGTTTTCATTTTTTGTTTGTATGTATTTTTTATGCATATGCCCATACTTGGGGAAACTTAGTCAAATTTAGGAAAAATATGATTTTGGAAAAATGTTATATCTAGGTCAAATATATCACTAACATTTTTTATTTTCATGTAAAAAAATAAATAACCTACAAGTACATAATAGTTGTTGGGCTAAAAACTATTTTTTTTTGTTTTTACATGTAACTTCTTTTAAAATTAATGTTTTTTATAAATTATATATATATATGATATATATGTATATATATGTATGTATATATATATGTATATATATGTATATATATATATATGTATATATATATAATTTATAAAAAACATTAGTTTTAAAAGAAGTTACATGTAAAAACAAAAAAAAAATAGTTTTTAGCCCAACAATAGAATATATAGAATTTATGTATGGTAAATATTATATATATATATATATATATATATATATATATATATATATATATAATATTTACCATACATAAATTCTGTCAAAAGTATCTTGTAGATAATTTATTTCTCTAAAGATTAGTGCAAAAATTAAATAAATTGAGTAATAATTGTTGCTATAGTGACAGTTTTAGTAAAAGTCTACATTTATGTAATTTTTCTTAGGAAACTGAACGGTTTGTCAGGTGGCAAATTTCAGGTAAGCCAATGGGTTAAAAAACAAAAATTTTTAATTTTAAGTTTCCTTTTTAAAGAATTACTTGACTTGATTTAAAAAGCTACCACTTGCCCACACCTCTATTACTGACTAATTTGTTGTCTATAAACATTTCTAAAACATTGCTATTTTACCTGATTTGATGAATCGATGGAATCAAAATCATGCATCTGAAATTTATTGCATATTAATGTTATGTATATTTAAATGGTATTGTTTTGCAAAGCTAATGAAGTGTTAAGCACAATTAATCAGTTTTTTTTTTTTTATAATCACCACCAACCGATTGTCTCAGTTTATTAAATAATAATCTCACTGACTTAAACTCATTTTTAAAACATTTCTTGGCCATTTCACCACTAATTTTAATAACAATTATGAATCAGTGGAATCGGAATAGGGAATTGATTGCCAAATTTGTGAGAATCAATATTGGAATCGAAAAAACTGGAATCTACTCGTCTCTAGTTTAACCTATACAATTTCTATCAAAATTATAAAATTAATAATTCTTTTGTTATTGCTGAATCTGGAGATGTCCATAGGCCTCGTCACTGATTTTAGGGGGGAAGGGATCCCCTTTATGTTAGACTAACAATTATATTAAAAAGTAAACATTTAAATAAGTATTTTTGAATATTAGTAATTAAGCTATTGATGAATATTGTGTATTGAGGAGAAGAATGACTGGTGGTCGATTGACAGATGTGGCAGTTTGCGCCCAACAGTGTGCACTACCTACTGAGTCTGTGGCAGAGGATGGTAGCTTCTGTTCCTTATGTCAAGGCCACTGAGCCTCACTTGCTGGAGACTTACACCCCAGAAGTCACCAACGCATACATTACCTCAAGGCTTGAATGTGTTGCTGTCGTTGTCAGGTATGTGATATTAATCCACTTTGCAAATTTGCATGTTTGCAACGTATACAAATAAATTAGTTTAAGGATTACCACTGAATGACCGTACATTAATTTTTTTTAAGTATCATTGATAATAACACTGAGAACCATTAGATCTATTTGGCATGTTATTTGGCATTTGTATTTCATTTTAAATGTTATGAAATGCATATAGTAGAATGGATATTGCATCTTTTGTTGTATAGGCTATTGTATATTATTACTGAAACATACTGAGTGAATGATAGTGAAGGATCAGGTTGCCAAATTTGCATGGACATTTATTAATATGCATGATCAAATTAGACTACAGTCAACTCCTGATTATCCGGGGTAATGACCCCTGTTGGAGGGTCACGGATAACCCAAAACCACAGTTAAAACAAAGGGATTCAATAAATTGAATATTACGAATATAATAATGGTTTATCAATATTTTTATACTACAATATTGTGTTTTAATGTCATTTAAGATATATTTATCTTAAAATCTTTAAATTGTGATAACATCTACAAACAATCAAGATAATAATCGTTAATACTAGCAATGGTTGATAGCAATAAATATTATCCAAAACGCCGAATGATATTTAATAGGTTACAAATCTCTAAATACAGTCAACTCCCGATTATCCGGGGTAATGACCGGTTGGAGGGTCACGGATAACCCAAAACCACAGTTAAAACAAATACATTCAATAAAATGAATATTACGAATATAATAAAGGTTTATTTACATTTTTATACCACAACATGATATTTAAAATGTAATTTAAGAAATATTTATGTGAATCCAATACTTTGAAAAACTTGAAAATGTGATGAAATCTACAACAAATCGAAATAATAATAATTAATACTGGAGATGACTGATAGTTTAAGTTCTCTACACACTTTTGAAATACTCTGTGAGAGTTTTTTTGTCACTTTGGAGAAGATTATTTTTTTATAATAATAGAACGCAGTTTGCGAAGCACAAGTTTGTCAGACAGCAGGGTATCACTCTGACCCTCAAAATAGTCTATTAGGCACTCAATATTGCAAAGCGCTGCGCCGTGCGTCATTCCGCTGTTTGTCTGCCCCTCCCCCTCCCCCTCTCCGTCGTCTTGTCCACCTGCTTCATTAGCACTCGCTACGTTCTCCCCCTGAGCGTGCCGCACTATCTCCTCATCAATCATTGTTTCAAATGCCGGGAGGCTGTTGTCGCATTGAAACCACTCAATAACATTTTGCTGAGTAACAGCTTCCCCGCCTTCAACTTTGTTTGCAATCAACGCAAGTTGAGCAGCTTCAATACTGGGATCATCAAATCCCGCAAAATCGTCATCCTCGGAGATATCGGGAAATATTTTTTTCCAGGACTTTGTCAGGGTTGAACTTCTTACTTTATTCCACGCGGACGAACACTCATAGATAGCATCTAAAATGCTGAAGTTCTTAAAAAAAGGTTTTTGAGGTCATTTCCCTCCTCGATGAACGTTCGCAAAACGCTCGATCGATAATTCCGCTTTACACAGGCCAGTACGCCTTGAACCATGGGCTGGATAAGAGCAGTGACGTTTGGAGGCAAATACCTCACAAAAATGTTGCCATCATCCGACTTTAAACACATCTCATTTGGGTGAGAACGCGCGTTGTCTAAGACTAAGACAGCCTTTTGTGGCAGACCATTTGATTTGAGAAATCCCTTCACTTGGGGAACAAAATATTGGTCGAACCATTGTTTAAAAATTGTCTGGTTCATCCAACCCTTTTTGGAATTAAAATAGTGAACGGGTAAGTTGTTGGCCACAGTCCCTTTAAAAGATCGTGGATGTTTAGCCTTTCCAATTACCACCATTTTCAACTTGTGGGTGCCTGTGGCATTGGAGCAACACATGGCGGTAAATCTTTCTTTGCTTACTTTATGCCCTTTTTTTCTCGCTTTCGAACGCAAGGGTTTTTGTTGGCAAACACTTCCAGTATATGCCTGACTCGTCTACATTGTAGATTTGTTCAGGCAGGAGGTTCTCTTTTATCACAAACTCATTAAATTCATTATAAAATTCTTCCGCTGCAGTTTTATCTCCACTAAGACTTTCACCCTGGATTTGAAGCTCCCTAATACCGTGCCGTTGTTTAAACCGTGTCAACCATCCAGACGATGCGTCAAATTTACCCTCTAGGCCTAATGCCTCAGAGAAAAATTTTGCCTTTTCTGCACAAATAAGTCCATTAAGAGGGGACTAACCCTAGATGTGAAATCACCTTTTAGTTCCTTGGCTCCCCACTATCAGCTCAAGCGCTCCTGCTGTTCAGCCGAACCACTGCGTGATCAATCTGCCTTACCGGTATTTGGTAAAAATTTCATAGGTTTGCGTTTGACTGCAGTTTTGCTTTAAAGATTTGTAATTAATAGTTGTATATAAGTAATATATTATATCTATAATTTTTGAAAGGCTATAACCTGAAAGGAGTCAATATATTTTACATTGGCATGTAGAACAAATTATTATAAACAATAAAATATTTGTTTAGTACCTCATATTACATTTTGTCCTGTAAATATAGTAAGTACGGTAATCAAGTTCCTCATAAAGATGTATTAGGCAACCAAGCAAAGGAATGTAACGAGTTTTACTTATTTTTTCTCCAAATTATAAACTTATAAAAATAATTGCGAATGAAACATGTTTTTATTTCTACTTAAATAAAACATTGTAGGTACATTTTTAGGGCAGTTAACCAGTTTTACGCTTATCAACTTATAGTTCACATAATGTATATTCTTTAATATTCATTACTTTGCTCTTTTTCGATCACACCTGGTTTTTATTTGATTGAGTAGTCGAACAAATAACGATCCACAACAACTAATGGGTTGTGACTGAACCTTTAGCCATTGAGGATATTGGCCAAATGATTGTGCCCTGCTGTGCCGTGTTACTGCGGTACAGTACTTCCCTCCTCCCGCGAATCAACCCTGAATACTTCTTTCTAGGGAAAACCCCTGCGTTGCCGCTCTGTGCAGAGGGTTGCCAAGTTGTGCAACGTCAACAGTCCCAACCATCTCCCAGCCGGCAATCGGCCTAGCGATCTTTTAGAATTTGAGCGCTCTAAGGAAAGTACTGTATAATACAAAAGAACCGTTTGTCTCTATTGCTAGATTAATTTTTATTGAAATAGGTAAATGAATACTACAAAAAATGTTTGGGATGTTCATGTATTTCAATTCTAAAATTTCAATAAAGTTTTTTGAAATGAAATGAAAAATATTTCACCATCAGTGAGCTCACACCAGCATTAGAAAAAAGTCTGTAAGTAAATATAATGTACAACAAAACGGATAATTTGTATAATTTTACGTAACGTTTACATAAATAAAATATTTAAATACAAAATAGACAAGGTATTATTGCTATTGTAATTCCTACTACCGTTACAACACAATTATAATAAAGTAATGCTTACAAGTTACATGTACAATATACAAGATGTCAGTACGAAGGATTTCTTCTTAATAAAATAGTCACGAAATCTAATTAGGCTATGTACAAACAACATTTCCCAGATTTCATACATTTATGTAACTCCTAGATTCATCAAATTAAACATTATCTCAGGCGTGATATTTTTCAATTGTTATTAAATATAATAATATATGCCGGTCTATAAGTATATACAATGTAAAACTAAACAGATTATGTGCGTAATATTACATACGTTGTAACAAATAAGGTACACACAATATAGACAATATATTATAACTAATATGGTAGGTAGCTACTATTGTTACAAGATATTTATTGAATCATTTACCGCGCCAGCCGCGCCTCCTCTGCAGCCGCTTCCTCCATTTCCGCCGCCGCCGTCGCTGCCCATCCTGCTGATACTTTTTCTTCGTAATTTTTATAAGTTTTATAACACATTGATGGAATGTCGAGTATACTCAAAAACTCCTCTAACTGAGCGTGACCACCTCCTGTCGTCATTGTTCCACATACAGCACCGGTGTTCACATCTATCAAATCTTCGTTTCTTTTTTCACTCCAAACCATAGATTTGTAACTGCACATTGCACACTTAACAACAAAACCACTTTTAAGTCCTATTCGCTTTTCTGAAATTATTTTCATATTTGAAAAAGTACATCCAAAAGGGCCGTGATTGTCCAACTGTTTTATTTGTTCGAAGAAATCACCAACATTCACAATTCGCCTTCCACTAAACGTTTCACATTGTTCATTTACCACGCATCTCTCTTGTTGAAGGAGACCAGGTGTAAATTGTTCTTCTTCAAGCTGCCGTTCTGCTGGTTTTGTTTCTACTGATTGTCTTCTATAACAGACAAATTCCCAATTTTTACTAATAAGAAGATGGATTTGTAATGAACAACATTACAATTAATTCATTTCGATGGTATAAACTGTCCAATTTTTCAGTCACTGAGAAGTAATTAATATTACCTCATGCATGTTGTTAGGAGCGTTTTCCGAGTGAAAAGGAATACCCCCGTCGCAGCAAACCTGCGTACTCAGCGAATTTCCAATGCATATATATGTGACTCACTACTACATAGAGCTATTTACCAAGTTTCACAAAAATACATCCATAAATAAGTGATATATAGCATTTTATTTATTCTCCATAAGAATAACATTAGGGTTGAGGACGCAGGTTTGCTGCAACGAGGAAGATAAGTAATGTGTTTTTTTTGCAATTATCAATAAAACTGAACCAGGTGAAGCTACATACTAAGTTCTCTTAATGTAGGTTCATAATTAAGGGAGATGTAGAAATTTACTTATCCTCCATATGAATAACATGGGGACCGAGTATGCAGGTTTGCTGCTACGGGGACTATCAACAAAAACTTGTTTTTTATGCTAATATCAATATACCACAACTATTTGAAGCCACATACCAAGTTTCATCAATATACATTCATAAATAATCGAGATATAGAATTTTATTTATTCTCCATAAGGATAACATTGGACAACGTACTGTGTTTAGCACTTCGAATATCTCTGCAACGGTTGGACGTAGAACAACGATTAAAACACCAAAATGTTTGTTTTGTTGAGCTAAACACATTAATAAACAGAAATGTGAAGTTTTTATTAAAACTATCTGAGAAAAATCTAAAAACCTTTTTACCATAAGATTAACATGGGGCACGTTTTCTTGGATTTTCTCCGCAACCACTTAACCTAGGTTAATGATTCAAAATACTGTATTATTTGTTTTTTAAGCTCTATTAAATGGCCATAACCAAAATTGAGTGTTTTTAACATTTTGGGGTCTAATTAGCAAAAAACCTATTTTTGGAAAATTGTAAACCCCCATAAAACCCCCTTCCCATAGTGCGATCGATCTGGTTTTCGAACTTAAAGTCATAAATGCTACTCTCCACATTTGTGCCGAATTTCATCAAAATCGGATGTTTCTTTCAAAAGTTATCACGGTAACGGACACACACATATATATATATATATATATATATATATATATATATATATATAAGGTATTTTCGTTCTTTAATTTTGTTAGATGTTATAGTTTTTTATTTATGCTTATTATACTTTTATTTTATTTTATACACCTGAAGAAGCGAAATGCGAAATATAGTGTAATGTATTGAATTTTTCAGTTCCTTATTGAATTGTAGCTATATATATATATATATATATATATATATATATATATATATTTACTAATAACGGAGTAAATATTTACTAATATTTACTAATAATATTTACTAATAACCATTTGACGAATAGTGTTTTTGGAATCTGGGGATCTCAAAACGAAAAGTTATCATGGTCTTGGGCTTAAGTCTTACCATGCCACCTACGGTAATAGCTTCTTCCCTATAGGGGAAATTCGCTAAAAACAAAAACAACTATTATGTATAACGAGTTATTAGTAACAGATCATATATCTAGTATTAATTAAATCACCTTTGATACAGTTTTTCCCAATTTTGACGTGTGTCCCCTATTGTTTGATGGGCAGGTGTCATTGTTTTCACAATGTGCGAACTGTAGGTTTTAAACCTATGACCTATAATGATCGAATAACTGATAGGTCGTCTGATACATGATGTGGGCCCAAAGGAAAAACTTGAAGGCGGGTTCCTTTGCGTTTCCATTTGTTTACAACACTAACAGTCTAGCAACATTGCGTTTATGACTATAAATGACTAAATTAATGTTTGCAATTCTTGTATGAATAAATGGCCAACATTTTGTTTTGGATTACTCGATTAGTTAAATGTTCAAATATGCAAAATAGGTACAATACCAAAACCACCCCGTCTTCTGGGTTCTTATATTGTGCTGATAAGTTTAAGACAAGTTAGCAATAATATATAACTTTTGTTAAATGTCAGACAGCCCGAAATTTATTACTAAAATATGTTCATAGGGTAACTGTTATCTTACCTTCTTTCAGCCAAGAGACGTTTGAGTCCCACTCCAAGTCTTCGTTTCTTCCTAGGCTTCGATAGCGGTATTCGACATTTACCCATAGTTAATCCAACAATGAACGCGTACTAGGTGTAAATGGAACCACAACGAGACTTCACTATGTAAACAACGAAACGAACCACACGAAGTTCACCCAGTGAATAAAGGCGAACAACCATCGGAAGCATGAGGAATATAACCTGTTGTCAAAGCAGCACGTCATTTTTCCACGAAACCAATTTGGGGAGGCTTCGAGCAGGAAACTCTATTATGTTTATAGTGCTCCCATAGAACTCTACTAATACACCATATACACATAGGTGTATTAATACAGTTCTATGAGTGCTCCACAAACATAACTATAACCTACGGATCATTTTTAAACCAAGATAATAATTTGTTTCGCATTACGATGTATCGTAAATTATTGGATTGGCTCGGATAACAACAGGTGACATATTGCAAAACAGAACACCTTACAAATATATTTTAGGACATCAACTGCAAGCTTTTTTCCAACACCATCATATCGTCTTTACTCGGAATTTGTACGATTTTACTACAGTAATATAAATTGCAATTGCTCTGCAAAGGGTTGAGTAATTTTTAAAGTACCATAGTTTTTGGCTTAATATTTAACATGTTTAAAATGTAGATCAATAATTTAAAAAATCTGTTTTAAAGAAATTAAGTTTTACAAGCTTGAAATGGCCGCCCTTTTTAAACGGTTAAAGCTATAAACGTAAAATTCACTACCAAATTGTTGTGCTAGTTACTTATAGTGATTTCAAGAGGAATCAAATCTGCCGCGCTAAATCAGTTGCGGAAACGGGGTATTCGGTCGGTAAGCGACGTTGCTGCCACCTGTCGGGGTGACAGTGAACCCAGTTGCAGTCCGTTGGCTTACTCGTTTTGTAAGCCTTTTTAAGACTTTTATTTTTGAACTGATTCAAATAACAAAATTTAAAAAACACTTAGGTTGAACTTTGACGATAACATGCTTATTATTATGACATTTTCAAATTTACATTTTAGTAAACGTGTCATTTTATAAATTGATTCAAAAATACACAACTTCTTATGGACAAAATTAAAGTTAATTTACATATTTTAGGTTTTATTTTTTTTAAACAATACATTTAGATTATACAGTTGTACGGCTAACAACTAACAGATTGTTTGGCCTGCGATCAATTTTGAATTTCGAGGCAGACAGATTAGAAAATAAAACATTTGTAGTAGCGCCCCATGTTAAAAGACGACCGGCGCGGGCGGCTGGCGGAGCTAGGTCCGGCCCCCTCTTAATGGGGTTTCCTTGAGCACGTTGTTGGCTGAACCATTGCACCATTGCTGTATCAAGTTCGTCATAGGTTGATTTTTTCATTGTCTTTCTTTTCTTCAAACCGGATGAAGAGTCAGACGCACAAGCAAAACTAAGGAGTTTTTTTTTTTTCGTTTTTAAGTCGCGCACTGTTTGTTCACCAATCCCGTAATCGTGTGCTAAAGTTTTCACCAAATGCCCCTTTTCGAGTTTTTCAATAATTTCCAGTTTCTGTTGGATACTGAGTACAACTCGTTTTCGTTTTATATCCAACATTTTTACTCTAGATTATTTTCAAAATAGTTCAAAGAATAAATCAATTTAAATTAAGTAATAAACTCATTTACATTTTCGAACATAAATACAGTACACGGGGTCACAGAACTACACCGAACAGTATGCTAAAGAATTCAGCACTGAGAGTAAAAACGTGTGAGGGTAAACATCGGGGGAATGGTGATTGTTTTGATTTTTAGACGTCAACTTCCGCCCGCCCGTCTGTCCGCCCGTCTGTCTATCCGTCCACAGATGCAGGTGTTCTGGAGCAGTACCAAGGTCATTGCGCCCTAGCACGCGACCACAGCTCATTAGCAAGATGACAGACTCTCAGATTACGTTGTACAGTACAGTACTGTATTTACTAAATTGTTTGTATTGTACTATTTATTATAATAAATAAAGTAAATTTTACGATTCAGGAGATATTATTTTAACCAAACAAATTGTTATTATTGCTCTTTTTATGTTTAGGGGATAAATAAAAATAAACCTTTCATGACCCCGGTTAAACCGCAACCCGATTAACCCGCTCCCGGATAATCGGGAGTTGATTGTACTGAACTCTCTAAGCTACACCGAACAGTATGCTAATTAATTCTGCACTGGGAGAAAAAACCCTATGAGTGCGAGCGAGAAGGGTGATTGTTTTGAGATGTTTCTATTTTTAGACGTCCGTCCGTCCATCCGTCCGTCCGTCCGTCCGTCACTGAGGGTGAATAGCGGCAGGAAGGGTCAAATCAAAAATATCTTTATTTGTCTCTTGCACAAAGGTACAATAAATAGTGTCAAAACATAAATATGATTAGTCTAAATAATACTTAATTACTATTTCTTTACATAATTGTCCATGCAAAATTCTTCTAGTGAGTACAGAGCTTTCTGCATCAGGAACTCCTTTAATGACTTATTGAATTTACCATTGTCTTTAATATCTTTTATTTCCTTTGGGACATATTTAAAAAGAATTATTCCAGCATAGGAGGTTTTTTTGGTGAAACATTCTAGTCTATGCTGTGGTAATATTTTATCATGTTTGTTTCTTGTATTATATGAATGAAAATCATTGTTACTCTTGAATTGGCCAATGTGTGTCTTGCAATGCATAATACACTCAAGTATGTAGAGACTATGAACGGTTAAAATATTTTTAGTTCAACAAAGTGATGTTTCACGGATACATCAGTTTTAAGATTTAACATTGTTCTTATAGCTTTCTTTTGCAGGACAAGATTTTTTTTCAAATTTTGGCTCGAAGTCCCTCCATATATACTTATTCCATATGCAATATGGGACTGTATGTGAGCATAAAAAATAGTTTTTAAAACAGATAAGTTACAAAGAAATTACAAAGGGTGATTGTTTTGAGATGTTTCTATTTTTAGACGTCCGCATCCGACAGTCCGTCGCACTGCCTAGCCAGGTGCAGTGTCAAGGTCATCGCTCCCCATCACGCGCCCACGGCGTATTAGCGAGATGACAGACTCTCAGATTATGTTTTGTTTACTAAATTGTTTGTATAGTATTTATTCTGATAAACAAGTAAATTAAATATGATTCTGGAGATAATTTAGCAAAATCAATTGTTATTATTGCTCTAGTTATGTTTAGAACGGGATAAATAAAAGTAATAAAAATAAACCTTTCGTGACCCCGGTTAAACCGCAACCCGATTAACCCGCTCCCGGATAATCGGGAGTTGACTGTATAAGAAACATGTGAAAAGTCCATCTTATGATCCATAGACTGGATTACACACGTTTCAGCAGAAATACTGCCAACTTCAGATCCATTTTTTGTATACTAACTTGCCATTTTTAAGGTTCTTAGAATGTTTAAAAAAAATGCAATACAAAACCCAAACATCTTTTCTTGTTAATGTGTTCATATAAGTGTTTTTTTTCGTGTTTATGGATCATAAGACGGACTTGCAGATCTTTAAACCTTTTTCTTATAGATTTGAGGGATTAATAGAATGTTAGCTAACCAAGCACGTTCCATTCACTTGGGATTTGCAGGGACGAGAAAGGTAGGGCAGGGATAGCAAGTCAGTCTCTTAAACCTTTCCAGCTCATAGCTGGGCAACTACAGGATGATTCACTCTCTTAACTCAAGTGACCTCTTAGGCCTACTAGCTAAGGATCTTCCCTTTCAATTCATCTGGCTTCCAGAGTCTATTGGAGGGTCCTTTTCCTAGATTGGTTAGCCCTCCACACTGTAAGCTTCAACAGTTTGTTAGATAAGAACATTACCTCCCAGGCACCTTCCAGGTGTCATCAGATTGGCAAGGCAAGTCCAATACTCCCTCCAAGGGCTCAGACTTTACTGGGTTATACAGGCTCAGCAGGGGCTGGGAGTCTCAAATTTTAGCCCCCGGATAAATAAGGTTAAATGGAAGTTGGTCATACTGGATAGCGAAAAGGGCTTCCCCATATTGTGACATCTTTTTTGTTGTATTCAATACCGACCACTGGCTGTTTTAGAGAAAACTTGGAGGATCCTCTGGACGACCTAGGCATGGTGCAACAACAGCTGGAGCAGTTGTCCGTGATTGGCCGCTGCGAGTACCAGAAGACCTGCACACTGCTGGTGCAGCTGTTCGATCAGGCGGCGCGGATATACCAGGAGCTCATGTCGTCTCCCGCCCCTAACCAGCTGGACATCACCATACAAGAAGGTCAGACCACTACTACAGATTGTCTATGGAAACTATAAGGAATTGTCTTGGACTGGGTATAAGGAGGGATCAAGTAAAATACATTTACTTATGCAGCAATGTATGTTCTCCTGTTAGTGCCTATTCGAAAATAAAATACTAAATTAACTGCTAAATTTTCACAGTTTTAAAAATTCAATTGTTAACCTAATTTGTTATGAAATTTAATATCACTATTTTGGAAATCAGGTGACGTTTTTTCATTAACAAAAATTTGACACAAAATTACAAAAGGGCCTGCAGTATAATTCAAATGTTTTATTAATTGATAAATTACTAATATTAGACTAATACAACATTCTAGAGTAGCCTATTATATTATATAAATATGTTCCAATAAGTATAAGTAAGACTAATCCATCCTTGACCACTCACAGATCTCTAATTTTCTAGGTCGATTAACTTGGCTTGTTTATATTATTGGATCTGCAATTGGTGGTCGAGTATCATTTAACAGCAATGACGAACATGATGCAATGGATGGGGAGCTAGTTTGCCGGTAAGCTGAAAATCTGTGTTTATAAGTAAAAATACGATCCACACCCAACTGTGAAACTTTGAAAAAGCCATTGCTTTTGTATTCCACGAAAAAACCTGGAATAAGTCAAGAAATTTGTCATGAATCCTTAAAAATGAATATATTTTTCTATTAAATACAAACGAGTTCGCACGCAGCACGCTGACGTGAGGGAAGTGAATTTCCACATAAAAACTTTTAAAACTTAAAATTAGTGTAAAAACATACTTGTATTCCAATTTTTATTGAAATCTGAAAACATTGATTTTTTGGCTGTTCTGATGCTCCTGGTTTCATTTACCTGCAAAGCTGGGAATATAATTTTGCGCATTATAATGTTAGGAGAAGGTCCAGTCAGGCTTGAAAGTAGGCGTGAGGTTGCTGGGGATGATAAAAGTACTCTAACAAAGGAGTAGCAGGCTTTTCTAGTGTAAAACCCCCATAAGACAACGTACTGTGTTTAGTCGAAACACATTTTCTTTAATAACTCGGTAAATATTTATGCTAGAATGACGAAAGAGGGCTTAAAACTTTCGTCTCACTAATTCCCATCTTTTTACATGCATTAATTTTACATTTGGGGCTTTTTAGACCCTTTTTGGGCCCAAAAACTCGAAATTTAGAAAATTAACCCCCAAAAAAAGGGGTTTGGAGTTTTACGATTCTTTTGCCCAACGAACTTGTCCAACTGATTTCAGAAAGGAACGTCCCTACCAAATTTGAAGTAAATCGGACAAAAAATGTGACCGCTAGAGTGCAAACACATATATATATATATATGTCTATATATATATATATATATGTCTATATATATATATATATAAATACATATATATATATTTATATATAAAATTTTGAACGACCCCCAAAACGTGTTCAGGGGGTCACGTTAGGAACTTCTATGGTGGTCCCGGGCTTAAGTTTCACCGTGCGGGTCATGCTAATAGTTCACTTTCCAAAGGAAATTCACTAATAAATTAGGTATCAGAAAAGTGTGCAAATCGAGCAAAAGGCGATCGCATCACGGATAATCGGCCGAAAATGACGATCACGAACGATTGTGACAGGCCAAAAACGCGTAGTAACGGACGCACAAGGCGATCTCATCACGTAACATCGCCCGAAAATGAAGATTGGACCTCGTAATTTTGGTTGTAAACGACGACGGTGTACAATAATATTGGCAAAAGTGGCATCTGGACCACTTAAAATCGGCCGTAACTAACGATTTCGTCATCTAATATTGATTATAAGCGATGTTTGGACCAGGTGATATAGGCCAAATGACAACCAGACCGTGTTTTATCGGCCAGACCGTGTTTTGTTTGTCAATACGTAATCCAGCTTGATTGCATTGGCCAAAACTTTGTATTGCTACTTATGTATTAGTTAGAAACCATGTTTAGATTATCAAATCTAGGGTGGTGTCCAAATCCCATTAATTACACTATTTTAAACTACTAGCTAATGATACTGATATAAAGTGATATACTCGATCGAAAATTCTCGGAACTCGAAAATGATTGGCACTACTCGACTCGAATAAAAAAATCACTACTCGCACAACCCTAGTGTGTTGAGTTACTGTGCCATTTTTTATTTATGTTCGTAGTCCTTGGTGTTTACTGTTAAACATGAAACATGGCAAGTAAATAAAGTCGTTCCCTGTGTACTTTAAAAGAAAATCTAGAAGTTTTAAAAAGACTGGACAAGGGAGAAAGTGCTACTAAATTATCACTCGAATATAGTGTCTGAAAAGCAATGATTAGTGAATGGAAGAAGAATTAAGTTAAAATTGAGCAGTTTTGTTCTGCTACAAGTGAAAAAATATTGAAAAACAGCAAAAAACTACTGTGTCCTCGTACGAAAAACTTGACGAGTCCTTATTTTTGTGGTTTATTCAAGAGAGAGAAAAGGGAAACCCCATTAGTGGCCCTTTGGTGAAAGAAAAGGCGATGCAGCTAAACAACATTATGAATGGTAACCCATCATTTTCAGTAGGGGTGTGCGAGTACTCGAAACTTCGAGTTTTCGGCCGAGTATTTTAATACTCGATTTCGACTCGAAGTTTTGAAAATTACTAGAAAGCTCGAGCGATTATTTCCCAACGATTTCCGGACGATCGCTAACGATTGCGACTGGCCAAAACGCGTAGTAACAGCCGCAAAAGGCAATCGCATCACGTAAAATCAGCCGAAAATGACGACTGCGAATGACTGCGACCGGCCAAAACGCGTAGTAACGGCTGCAAAAGGCTATCGTATAACGTAAAATCGGTAGAAAATGATGACCGCGAACGATTGGAACCGGCCAAAACGCGTAGTAACAGCCGCAAAAGGCAATCGCAACCAGCCAAAACGTATTAACGGCCGCAAAAGGCGATCGCATCACGTAAAATCGGCCGAAAATGACGATCGGACCGTGTAATTTTGGCCGTGACTAACGATTTTGTCATTTAATATTGATTATAAGTGATGTCTGGACCAGGTGAAATTGGCCAAATGACAACCGGGCCCTGTTTCATCGGCCGGAAACGAATGTCATACCATGTTTGTTTGTCAATACGTAATCCAGTTTGACTGTACTGGCCAAAACTTTGTATTGCTACTCATATATTAGTTAGAAACCATGTTTAGATTATCAAATCTAGGGTGGTATCCAAATTCTATTACACTATTTTAAACTACCAACTGATGGCAAATACTCGCTCGAAAATACTCAAAACTCGAAAATAATTGGCACGACTCGACTCGATTAAAAAATCTCTACTCGCACACCCCTAATTTTCAGCCTCTTGTTTCTTCCCAAAACTACTCACCGCAGCAAGTTTACAATGCGGATTAAACAGGATTAAATTTTAAGGCTTTGCCTGCCAAAAGTCTCACTTCGCAAGAAGAGAAATCTGTCCCAGGATTTAAAGTGGGCAAACAACGCTTAACTGTCTTAGCGTGCAGAAATGCCTAGGCAACAAACAATCTACCGCTGATGGTAATAAGCAAATCGGACGAAACCATGAGCGTTCAAAAACGTCTCCCTGTGTTACAGTAATAAAAAAAGCTTGGATGGATCGCGACTTGTTCGAAAAATGGTCGAAGCACCAGTTTGTCCCTAAAGTGACTGCGTTCAATAGAGAAAATGGACTGCCTATCATGCTCTGCTGTTGTTTGACAAAAGTAAGTGTACATGATGGAACAGCGAATCCCCCCTACCAAATGCTATGTTAGTCTAGGCTCAGATTTGGTGTAAAAAATGTAAAGATGGCCATACACTGATGTACACTGAGAAAGAGGGTCAAGAACGTAAATATGTTGCTATAGAACACTTTGTTCAATCAGTTGATGAAGCGGTTAGAGGAAACCGAAGGTTCACCCTAAGTGGTGAAATCCATGCAATTTCCCGAAATTTCAAAGTCATCTCTATACTCTATTGTTACAGAACATTTAGGCTACAAAAAAAAGTGTGCTCGCTGGGTCCTGAAAATGTTGTCAGAAGACCATAAAACTCGCCGAATGGGCGCTGCTTTGACATTCCTTGACCCCTTTCGTCATGCATATCAGTGTACGGCCATCTTTAAAATCTCGACACCAAATCTGAGCCTAGAACTAACAGAGCATTTGGTAGGGGGGATGCGCTGTTCCATCATGTAAACTTTACCCGCCTACTGTCCAGCTTTTACGCTGTGCCATCATACATACACTTCAATAGATTGGTGGCAATATTCTTTGAAGAGGGTATTGAAAAGCTGGTACACAGGTACGATAAATGCCTCAATCATTACGGTGACTTATGTCGAAAAGTAAGCATAATTGTACCTATGTCGAAAAGTAAGCATAAGTGTACCTATCTTTAGGTAATAAAATAATTTTTTGTTGTATACACTTGCCTTTTATTTATGGCCTATCCGACGTTGATAAAAAAATTACCCTCATATTAAGATTTTTGCCAAGGATGTGGTGAATTGTAGTGGAAGGTATGCTTGACATAATCTAGACAACTTTGGAAAGTTTAAATTTACTCACAGTTATTTCACACGTCATCAACGTTTATTTCAATCCACTCCCTTAGACTTTCTTTTTATGAAAACAGTCCGAATTACATGGCCATCAAAGTTTTTAACTAATAGATAACTCATATTATAAAAAGTTGAGAATTTTTTTGGATAATTTATAGGCTAGACAAATTAGCCTACAGTTTTGAATCTGAATGTGTCTTTATTGTTCAATTAAAATATTGTTAGAATTTTAAAATTAGGGGCCTAATTTGTAATTTTTGTTTTAGTAGCCCTAACTATATGTACTATGGTAACTCTTAGCTTATGACGAAACTGCTGTCTGTGTACATTGTACATTTGTAAGATGTTAATAAGGAATTTGAATTTAAAGAAAGATTGTTTGGTATTTTATTTTTGAAACAATCAAAGCTACCGGTACTTAAAAAATTACCTGTACATAAGGTTTTTGCTGTGAATAGAATCTTGGTACTTAAGATGCCACAAACTGAAAGCTTACTAAAATGATCAACATTTATTTCAGTTAGAATGTTAGAGTTGTAGTAAAAAGTATGCCTGTTGTTAGCATTAAACATCACATGTTTTACACATTACACATTTTTGGCCAGTACAATCAATCAATGTACTGACAATCAATTAATGATTATGTACTGGCAAACAAAACATGGTTTACCTTTTACATATATACTCTAGTTATATGTAGTAACTAGAGTGTAGCCTTTATGACATTAAGAGAGCCAGGGGCACAAAAGTCACCCCTTGACAACTATTCCTGTAGGTATCTGATACTGCTGAAAGTGGTTTAGTTTACACATGCATATTTATATTCATCTATCCTAAGAGAGTAGTAATGCTTATGGTTTGGTTGCAGAGTTTTGCAGCTCATGAACTTGACAGACTCTCGGCTTTCACAAGGAGGTTGTGAAAAATTAGAACTGGCAATGCTGAGTTTCTTTGAACAATTCCGTAAAATATATGTCGGTGATCAGGTAACTTTCCAGCCGTATGAAGTACTGCACTTAAGTATTAAAAGATTACTTTTAAGTAGAGATAGGCCGATCCTAGAATTCCTCGATTCCGATTCTAAAATTTGGGCTTTGATTCTCGATTCTGTGTTCATTACCGATTCCAAGACAGATTTATGTACAGGAAAGAAAAATACAGCACATAAAATTAACAATGAACAGGATTTCTTAATCCTTTTGATGCTATTCAGTGTAAGCATAACTGTATCATAAATGAATAAAAAATATTGAATATGGATCTATTTAGATCTTTAAAGTGTAATTTCACCGCGTCTTCAAATTTTAATCATGGTTTACCTGTTTGTTATAAGTATGGTAGCCAAGTAAAAGTGTACCATCAGCCATATTGTTTTGTTTTGTTTTTTGATAATAGAGAACATTGATTGTTAAATAAAATGTTCTTCTTATTTAACTTGTTTAATTAAGAACTAAAATAAATAAGGTCTAACAAAATGAATCCTTTACTGATCACCACAAATATGTATGGTGTGTTTCCAACATTTAGTGGCTTCCTGAAGACCAAGGCTATAATTGAACAGAATTAAATCACCAACAATGAGGCGAACCTGCTGAACCATCTCAGTTAATGAACTAATGTTCGAGTAATCATCTAATCTATTAGAACTTTAAACCATAATGGGCAATACTTGCATTCTGCCAGTTAGTTGACCGGAGGCTGGAATTCACAGCATCTTCGTCATAAGTTTTCTTATTTACACAAATTGTTGTAGTTCTTGAGAACACCACTAGATCTTGTTTGAATGCTTCCAGCAAATATTGTGTTTTCATCAAAGTCCAGTAAATCAATATTCTGCCTTCACTATCATCTCTGAATATCATTCGGTTGTTCAAGGTCGTTTGTGAAGGTCATTAACTTTCATCAGAACTTGACGGCTGATTACTGAAAAGTGAACGTGACTTAAGTGATAGTGACAATGATAACTAGTTCTGGGAGGGTAATGATTTAGTACATTCCTGTACACTAGACAATCGTTTGCACCGAACAATAGCCGAACACAGACGACTACGCGCCAAGTGGCTGGCATGGCAGATAACTCTAGCCGCTAGGTGCCACGTGCCCAGGTCTTTAGTTGTCCACAATGGGTTAAGGCCATAAGCTTATATTTATTAATGGCCAGTGTGGTAGAGTCACAAAAGATGAAGAAAGAACTGTTAAGAATTTTATTTTAATTTTTTATTAAGTGGAATTTTAAATTGTGAACTTGTACCTTCTCATGAAGTAGGAGTGTTAACGTTTATTCACTGAGGGTCGAGTAAAGTTTTATTTTCGTGAATTAAAAAATTACCAGTCGTATTTTGAATTGTCATTGGCATATGTGAAATTTAATTATGACTGGGGCTTCTTTTTTATGTACTGAAAATAAAACTGATTGGTTTTCCTGAATAACACTATTTTTAATGGTTACTTTTGCCATTAATTTTACAGACTGTTATAAGTATATTGGTGAAGGATTGTATGTTTCAGGTCCAAAAAAATTCCAAGGTTTACCGAAGAATGTCAGAAGTTCTAGGCCTTATAGACGAGTCGATGGTTCTAAGTGTATTTATAAGGAAAATGTAAGTCATTTTTGCATAGTTTTCAGTAATTTAAAACTTAACTCTTAACTGTCGAACTTGTCTTATCTTAAAATGTATACTTTCTCAACAGATCCTTTTAACTGTCCACTCAATAGATTCTACTGTTTTTAAAATATCTTTTAACAGCTGCAAAAGAGTTGTATGTTGTAGAAATGACTCAGATATTTATAGGTTTGTTTTGTGGTTGTTCAAATACAACTATTTAATGTGCAAGTGCAGGAATGAATTATGATCAAAGGTTTGTTTTCTTTTTAAGGAGTTTAGCTACTCAAGAGTTCCATTATATTTAGTTTCAAAAATTGTTTGCTTAGCTGTATGCTGTAATTGAGACTTTTTTATATGATTTCTTTCATGTAATATGACAAATAAACAATTTATTTATCATAATTTACATTTTCCAACACCTTACATTCAAATTGTCAAAGAATGAAAACATTTGTTTAATTTATGCGGTGTGGGTCAAATTATAAAACTCTTATTTCAGGTTCCTCTAGTTGCAAAATTAGTCAGCTTTGGTTGGATTCAGTGAAAGGTTTTTTCTACTTATCTAAATAACACGACTATTTCGTTGTTGGGGTGTGTTTATTCTTATTTTTTTAGCTATTTGGGCAACACCTACCTTAGTATCAAATGCAGCGTGGATCCTTTGTCAATCATGAAAAAAAAAACACAGAACACAACGCAAACCGGATCTACACACTATGTCCCGACGTTTCGCGTGAATAAATAAACAACGCGCATCTTCGAACGCAGTAAAACACTCGGAGCGACTCCTCGCCAAACACCGTAGGTGACAATAAAAGTCCCCTGAAGAGGCGCGTTGTTTATTTGTTCGTGAGAAACGTCGGAACGTAGTGTGTAGATCCGGTTTGTGTGTGTTTTTTTATGATTGACAAAGGATCCACGCTGTATTTGATACTAAGGTGTTGCCCAAATAACTAAAAAAATAAGGTTTTTCTAGTAAAAACTGTGAATGGTGGTTTGTCATTAAAAATCTTGACTGCTGTCAATTTAAAAATAGTTAGATAGTCTTTAAATCTGTTATCTATTTTTTACATATAACACAAATTAGAGAAGAAAAACCGGACAGGTCATAATTCTTGCAGGTTTGAATTATATTTGTATTTGTATATTTACCCTCAAAATTGTGTATCTATTATATTTGTAATCACAAAAAAGTATGATATGTTTTATCCAGCACCAGCTCAGCTCTAACTACCTATTACTTCATGATATCAGTGAAATATATCATTCTGTTCTGTTTTATTTTCTCAAAACTTAAATCAATTTAAAAACTTAATAGGTCCTACTAATAATATTTTTAATATTATTATTATGATTTTATTTGGTATTTGGGTACAGTATAACGTTACGCTATTTCCAAGTGGAATAACAAGCAAGAAAAAAAATTGCCTTTATTTTCTATATGAGTTGTTAGCCCATCGGTAAAAACTCAAGTTAAAAAAAATATACCATCTGCATCAAAGTATTTGGGCTTTCGTTTTGTCTGAATAGTTTATGTGTTAGTGGGTTTTCTTGGTTTAATGTCTTACATGGAAGGTCTTGTATAATTTCCTGACAATTTCTTTAATAAGGGGGAGTCGTGAAGTAATCTCTTGTAGTTAAAATAACCTAGGCGCTGGTTAAAAGTCTGGGTTATTTAGGTTGAAATGCTTGGAGTTTATTTAAAGTATTTCTTTTTGCTGTGCCAAACTTGTGAGTTACTTATGCCCAAACTGGTATGAGAAGGCTTAACCCATTGGCGTAGACTTAAGAGCTGGTCTCATATCTTACTTGTAATTTTTTATACCTATGAATTGGAATAGAAAATTTGTTTTTAAATGGATTAATGGCGTATTTTAATTAAAATATTGTTTTCTTTCAGTTTAAAGAGTTGCATTGGCACACACACAGTAGACATAAGTAAAAAGTATAAAAATCATTGTTGACCATGTGCAACTCACACAGAATTAACCGATTCCTTCTTCAACTTCCAAGCTAGTCTGCCACCGTTTATTTTACTTGGGCCCTCCCACCAACCTTGCCACAGACCGGTTAACTCATTGATAGTTGCACGACTGGTCAATTTTGGTCGTTTGCGGGAATCGAACCCTAGCCAACTCGGCTACCACCACCAGTGGCCTAGCGGCGTTATTTAGGTTTACAGCCAGTCCGCGCCCCTAGCGAAGAAAACCATAGTTGCCCGCAGTCATTAGTTACAGATTTTGCTACTAAAATGTAACACCGATCAAATCCTGTTTCAGACCATTGTGAATAGAATATAGTTACAGTACTCTCAGAAATCTGGACTATTGTGGCGGACTGCCGGTCCGGATTTAGAAAAATTCGGATTTCCCGGAGGTGGACCTGAATCATCAGTTCCGCCTTTATAGTGAACAATTTTGACAATATGCGTTTACGTTTATGGGCTAATACAAGAGTGAGCTTCCAGAAGAAAGTTATAAACACTCCAACATACAGTATAACATCGTTAATCCGTCACCAACGGGACCGAGAGCATGTAACACAAAAGGGGTTGAGATATAACATGAAAACTATGCAAACTACATGACATTTATGTAATGGTTAATAATCGATTGAAAACTAAAGCACTTAACCGTGAAGTTTTTTTTTTTTTGTTTTTTTTTGCAACAAAACTAACCAAAATTCAAGATCATCAGTCCGGATTAGTGTGATCCAGATTACTGAGAGTCTACTGTACTACCTTAATGGGTTAAGTAATGAGGAAGGGAGGGAGTGTATATTGTTAAGTCATCAGAGATTTTTTAATTAAAAATCGGTTTGTAAATTTAAAGTTGAGAGGTCCAAATTGTTTGATTTAAGTACTGGGGAGACCAAGCCATACTCGGTGATATTTGTTTAGTTTTGTGAGTGAAAATATGTCCACTCTAAATGCAATATATATTAAATTTTTCTAGTCACTGTTTTTAAGAAATCATTTGTTGTGTACCCTTTGTAACTCCTATTTTGACAGTTCACTGGTCAATTTACTCACATCTGTTATGATTATTTTGTTTTGATTTGAAACTCCATAAACCTAAAGTTAAAATTTCCAATTTTCAAATGAGATTTATCAAGATATGAATTTTTTTGGGGTTCAGATTTTACCAATAAATTGTTTTGGTCCAAAAGCCCCTTATTCCAAAGTTTTTAACAAAATCGTTCCACTGGATTCCAAGATAAATTTAGCAAACAAACAAGCAGACATTGCTCATATTAGGGTATAGGATTTCTCGCTGTTTGTTCATTACAATTATACACATCGTAAACATAATTTTTTTGCATCCCCTCAAGTTTGGTTTTCAGTTAAAGACTTTGCAGGGTTTCTACGGTCAGGGGAGGTCAGGGAGAGTCAAGGAAAGTCAGGGAAAGGAAAGTCGGTCAGGGAAAGTCAGGGAACCCAGAGATAAAGCTTATTTTGTTACGTCTCGACCCCACGTACTAAAGATATGAAAATAAATTTGTAGCTTAAAGACAATATTGATTACTATTCCACATTAACGCTACTTCACAAAATTAATTTTGTAATCTTTGTTAAGTCCCAAAATACGTTATGAGGAACATTATCAAAACAAGAATAACTTCCTGTTAGACATTATATACAATTTACATGACAATTCGGTGTTTTTACTATTCCATCTGATCCCTGATGATGAAAAAACTGAGGGGATGCTTTACTCCAGGTTGTATACAGAAGGTTGTAGCAGTATTTTTCAGGTAGAGTCCTAACGGTTGGCTGACGATCTAAGGATTCCTAAGGAGTTTATTCTTAACATCTTGTAATCCTCAATTATTGAGTTTTTATTGAGATAAATTTATTTAATTTTGTTTTTACTAACATTTATGACATACATGATGTAGAAAATAATGTTTTACATATTAAATGTATAATAATTGTGCATACGAGCTTGTTTATAAAGCAAAAATGCTAAGACGTATTTCAAAAGTTGGTCAGGAGAGTTTTACAGAAGGGTCAGGGAAAGTCGGGGAAAAGTCAGGGAAATAGAAAATTGAAATTCTGTAGAAACCCTGCTTTGACACTTTAAGTGATTTCAATAATTGTATTTTAAAACGGATGTGTATGGTAACTTGCAGCATAACCAACCTGAAGTACTGGGGCCGCAGTGAGCAGATCATATCCAAGACGCTGCAGTTGCTCAACGATCTGTCCGTCGGCTACAGCTGTGTGCGCAAGCTGGTCAAGCTGGAGGAGGTGCAGTTCATGCTCAACAACCACACGGTCAGTAACACACACGGAAACTTCGGGTACAAACTGTTATGTCATGATGTACGAATGGGATCCAAACTGTGGGATACTCTACCAGAGGAGCTGGGATGTGTATGGTAACTTGCAGCATAACCAACCTGAAGTACTGGGGCCGCAGTGAGCAGATCATCTCCAAGACGCTGCAGTTGCTCAACGATCTGTCCGTCGGCTACAGCTGTGTGCGCAAGCTGGTCAAGCTGGAGGAGGTGCAGTTCATGCTCAACAACCACACGGTCAGTAACACACACGGAAACTTCGGGTACAAACTGTTATGTCATGATGTACGAATGGGATCCAAACTGTGGGATACTCTACCAGAGGAGCTGGGATGTGTATGGTAACTTGCAGCATAACCAACCTGAAGTACTGGGGCCGCAGTGAGCAGATCATCTCCAAGACGCTGTAGTTGCTCAACGATCTGTCCGTCGGCTACAGCTGTGCGCGCAAGCTGGTCAAGCTGGAGGAGGTGCAGTTCATGCTCAACAACCACACGGTCAGTAGTAACACACACGGAAACTTCGGGTACAAACTGTTATGTCATGATGTGCGAATGGGATCCAGACTGTGGGATGCTCTACAAGAGGAGCTGAAGAAGTCAGAAAAGAAGCACTTTGGGTACAGACTGAGAAGCTGGCTGCAGGAGCATCCTTTCTACTCGCAAGCTGAAAACTACCAATTAACTGGCCAACTCACAAACTAACCATCTTATGAACCAATTGTAATGCCTACTGTGTAATTGTATGTAATGTGTATTTTAACGCAATTTCTGTTCGCAGTGTTCATGTGAATATAGTAAATTGTCTAAAGAGATTTAAAATTATGAAAAAAGTGTTTGTACATTTCACAGTGAAAATTATCTTGAAATAAAGTATGCTCATTATGGAAAACCTGCCAATGTCTTCAATTAAAATTTTAGTTTCTAAGTTGCCCCAGTTTTTAATCAAGTGTCTTGTAAAGATTCAAAATTTAAATTCTTTAGGGTAACTCAAAACATCTTTTATAATAAAAAGTTAACAATTATAACTAGGGGTGGGTGAGTAGTGTTTTTTTAAATCGAGACGAGTATTGAACTGAACTAACAACTACTCGAGTATTGAACCAAACTACTCAAGTATTGAGTCGAGTGGAGTCAAGTAGTTCTCTAAAAAATAAAAAATAATTTTATTTTTCGTATTGATAACAATGTTTTTTACATATTAATTTTTAATTATAAACATAACATTTTATTGAATTATTAATGCTATTATTTATATTATTTTTACCTTTATTTTACCATGAATGAATAATGATTTAAATGGAAAAAAATATATATATATGTATATATACTGTTTATAGGCTATACTGTTTTCAACAACTATGACATTAAAAGACAAGTATTACAAATATATATACAAAGATTTTGGGTTGGTTTATTAAAACCAGAACATTTTAACAAGAAAGTGATTTTTTGACCCCAACCCAAACACTTCTTGTGCCCCTCTCTTACTTATCTTAACTCACATGTATCCATAAATAACCCATCTGTCAATGTCTCCTTTCATATGAGCTAAAAATAGATTTTAAGCTTATTTTTCTTTATTTCAGTGACTTATTTTGTTAAACATTGGTTAGCGCTGTAAACGTGGGTAAACGGCAGGGGTAACTACGCTAATTTCAACTATCTGGGGTAAATGGCGGGAGTGGTCAACTACTCGACTCGACAGTTTTGAGTATTTTTACTACTCGACTCGGCCTTCGAGTAGTCTTTAGTCCTCGAAAAAATACTCGAAACTCGAGTACTCGCCCACCCCTAATTATAACTAAAATACATGTGGTAGTTATTTTAACAGGAGTTATCAAAGTATTCAAAGATTTACCACTGTTTAAAATGTCTGTAATGAATGCCAGGTGGTCAAAGGTCCATGGTTTGTGTCGAGTCTATGGTTTTGCATGGTATTTAGAGTAAACCTTCCTCTAGGTGATACATTATGTTTCAGAGTGAACATTTCCCATTCCTGGGTCCGGGTGTAGCTGTTAGTGAGATGAGGTGTCGCTCTATGTTTTACACGTCGCTGGGCCGCTTGCTCATGGTGGATCTGGGAGAAGATGAGGATAGGTTCGACACTTTTATGATGCCCCTCACAGGTAGGCTGGATCACATAACAACTTAAAAGACTGGGCTTTTAATTTCTGTGAGGTTGCGTATTGCAAGCAACCTCCAAAACCCAATAGATTGAAATAATGCTATTTGCTACATTGCCAGCAATTTTTTCCCGGCTAAACTCTGATTACGGTTAAGAAATTGCATTCAGTTTTGACTCTGCAGCTTATTATTGATCTCTCACCATCCATTGCCTTATTATTTTATTGACTGGGGTGTCCTCGCGCCGGGAGTCCGCTGATGCATCCAGCTAAAAATGTTTGATTTAGGCATGTTTTGAATATATAAACAAATGATGTATTTTGTAAATACATACAAAAATAAACTTTGTTTTGATTAAATATAAGTGGACTGTATTTGAAGTAATTGTTTGTAATGTTTACACAATAAACAAATTATAAATAAAGAAACCATATTTTTAAATTATTTTTGATATATTAAAGAAGAAAGTAGTTGGTGTTTTTTCACAAGGTACTTTTTCTGTCATAGAATACAACTAAATACACTCCCTGTTTTGTTACAATTGGGAAAGAGCGGACATTTTTGTAGTTATTTTATTTAGCACTTTAGCGGCAGAATCGCTGCAATCTGTCGGTCACAGGAAAAGCCCGACATTGTTGACATTATTTGTGTACTATCAGAAATGTTTTAAACAATATTTGCTAATATCTTGGAATGGTTTTATTGATATTCAAATCAATGAGCAATTTGAAGATGGTGTCTTTAAATGGAAAAACAATGGAATAAATTTCTGTCCTAGGATTTTGCCAATAGTTTACAATATTATGTTTATATTATTATGATGTAACTTTTTATGTTATTAAGATTATAATTTTTCATTTTGGTGTGTGTCATTCTTAAAAATTCTTAACATTGATCAGATTACGCAGGTTTTACGTAACAAGGACAAATTAAAATGGGTTTTCATGTTAATATTAATAGACCACAACCACATGAAATTATGTACTAAGTTTCATCAGAATATATCTGTAAACAAGGACAAATTAAAATGGGTTTTCATGTTAATATTAATAGACCACAACCACATGAAATTATGTACTAAGTTTCATCAGAATATATCTGTAAATAAGGGAAATGTGTAATTTTATTTATCCTCCATAAGAATAAAACTGAACAACATATGTGTTTAGCACTTTCAATATCCCAGTAACCATTTGATGATGTCAGTAGTGCAATGATCAAAACAACAAATTGTTGGTTTTTAAGCTGAATCCAATTGTGCAAACTAAAATTTGATTTCAAAAAGGTCAAAAACAAACAACTTGATTTATTTGGTTATGTTATGAAAACAACCTTTGTTTGGTACAAAAGCCCTCCCAAAACCCTCCTTGGATGGTCAGGCTGGTTACACGATTAGACTGGTCTTCGAACTCGTTCCAGTAAATGCTTACTTTACACATATGTAGCAAATTTCATTAAGATCTGACCTTTTTTTCTAGAGTTATTGTTCTTACGGACACAAAAGCACAATATATAAAAATGAGAACGAATAGTGTTTTTTGGCATCTGGGGACCTCAAAACAAAAAGTTACCATGGTCTAGGGATTAAGTCTATTACCATAGATTAAGTCTATGGTCTGTTGACTGGGGTTAACAGGCACTAAAATTTAGGTCTGGATCTTACTAACAAGGGCAGTAATAAGATATCTTGATATATATTTCTGAAAGCAAAATGTTTAAGTAAAAATTGTAGGAGTTTGGCATATTGTAGGCTAATGGGAGACGGCACAAATTAAAGATCTTGATCCCAGGGACTCGAAAAAAATATCAGTACAGTATACCCTCTCTTAACCGACCCCGCATTAACCGCCTCTGCTCGGGCACAAAATAGAGGTCGGTTTTTCCGCCCTGAACTGCTTGTTTTAACCGACCTTTTCTAGAAATCGAGAGACTTCCATTCCCATTCTTATCCTTTACTAAAATATAAACATATCCGTTCAGGTCAAGTTATGTTATGAATTACATGGGAAACTCACAATATTGTGGAACGTCACTCAACTCCAGTTTATTACTACTCTGCGTCAAGTACAGTACAGAGCTTTTTCGTTGTGCGTTGCGCGTGTGTACAGCCAAGTTTTCTATTTATATAATATCAAAAATACATTTATTTCTACAGTATTTTACATGTTTACGTAGTTGCCTGTTTTAATCAACCTTTTACGTTATCCAGAATAGGCCTGGTTCCGTAAGGGTCGGTTAAGAGAGGGTCTACTGTATTTCCAAAATGTTACCAGCGAACGAGAAATAACGTAAAACATCTCCCATAAGAAAATCATGGGGATTTTAAAACGTATGCTTATGTTTAATCAAAACATGTGATTTAAGTCCCTACTTTGTTTACAAACTGACTTGTGTTCCTACTTATATTGTTTTATTTTCTTCAGCACGTAAAGAGTAAAAATATCAGAATTGGAGCAAGGATAGGGGCTATCACCCCTTCAAGCCACTAGTTAACTATATTTTAAAAAGCTAAGATAAAAATGCTAGTGGGGAATCCTGGGCACCAAATCTGAAGGTGTTGTATTGTCAAAATCCTAATGCATTTTACAATAAAACGTTTGTTAGGATTTAGGGATGAGTCAATTCCAATTTTGTTCAGTTCCGATTCCGATTCCTACTAGTGATGTGTCAAAACCAAAACTCGAATCTCAAAACCACCAAAACTTTGGAAAAGTTTCGGTTTCGAGATTCGATCGGCGAGTTTCGAGAATCAAAACTCAAAACTGCCGAGATTTTTTGTGTCATTGTTGTTTTTTTAAAAGAAATCACGCCCGAGTGTTGATTAATAATGTGAAGGTCAAAAGCCTACTGTCATCGGTCGTCTACCTTCACCTTTTGTGGATTATTGATTTTTTATTTGTGAAAGAACAACTCTAACCAAAGTTTATAATTAAGCTACAAAATAATTGGTTCACTGTAGTTCTGAAACTAATATTTTTCTAGGATACTTCGAGAATAGCAGTAAGTTAACTGGTTTATTTGGAGTAACTGGATTTATTTTTCATAACCATAACCAGGCAAGTAAATAGGATTTTGGAATTTGACTTTCGAGTTTCGAGATTCGATTTTTTAAGTTTTGGTTTCGGTTTCGAGATTTGAAATTTCTGGTTTTGACCATCACTAATTCCTACAAATCGATTCTCGATTCTGATTCCATCGATTCCTATTACTGGTGAAATAGCAAAGTAATATTTTTAAAATGATTTAAAGACAATAAGTTAGTCAGTAATTCATTTATATTTAATGAATAGAGACAATCGGTTGGTGATTATTTTTTCATTAATACAAATAAATAAACTTACAAAAATAAATAATTTAAAAGAAAACTAAGTTGAATTGTACATGTTTATTTTTCATATAATTGTTAAGCTTTGTTACATAAATCTCCCATTATATTTTTTGAAATTGGTTTGTTGTGTTATAAAACAATCATTTTGGATGTTAACTATTCTTGACCAAATAAAATTCATTTGTAATGTTAAATTTAGGATTTAAAATGTTGTATACAAATTAGAAAGCAAAACTTGTTTTTAAATAATTGTTTTTTAATGATTTTAGATCAACGTTTTTAAATAAACTGTAATGTTAAATTTATACTTTAAATAAATTGAATAACAATAAATTTTAGGATGTCTAGCTGTCAAAAATTGGGAAAGTGGGGAATTTGAATAAAAAGAAATAACATGTCGGGAAAGAAGAAAATCAACTTGAAAAGTTGAAATAGTCGGGGGAAATAATAAAACTGATAAACAGTGATTGTATTATTCATATCTCTTGAAAGGAAAGTCACACAACTTTGAATGACATTTTATTTTATTTGTCGTAATCAGACGAAAAAAATGAGCCGTCATTTGTCTTTGTACGACAATTAGTTTCGGTTTTATCACTTTGAACTGTAAACTCTTATCTCTTGAATAAATAGAGTGGGACAACAAATATAGAGTCGCTCGGTGACTTGGGCCACTAGCTTTAAGGATCTGTTTTCTTCATTCAGATACATCCAAAAATAGTTGAGAACTTGTTAGTTGAGAGTTATTTTGGAACTGGAAAGGAAGTGATTATTTGTCGGGAGGAGTCTTATTTCAACCACTTTTTTTGTTAAACTTGTTTAGTTTATCTCTGTTTGTTTTCCTACGCTAAGTTGTTTTTTTTTTTTTTTTTGTTACCAATGGCCTGGAATCTATAGAACCTGAATCGACTTTGGACCATCGATTCTCGATTCCGATTCTAAGCCTGAGAATCTGTGGAACCAAGAATCGTCAGTTGGAATCGATTCATCCCTATTAGGATTCCTAAATGTGTAATTTTCCAACATTCTCTCGGGGCTTAGCCCTTTGGCCTTAAAAGTTTCAATGTTTATCTATGACAGACAATATTATTTATTTGATCAGGTGATTATATAAACGTGTGTGTATTAGTCGTGACAGTTCATAAGTTTCTTGATAAAATGGAGCACAGTACAAAGGTATTTGTTTCCATTAAATTGTGAATATATATAAAATGCTGAACATG
Organism: Allygus modestus; assembly: GCA_963675035.1. NCBI lineage: Eukaryota > Metazoa > Arthropoda > Insecta > Hemiptera > Cicadellidae > Allygus > Allygus modestus. The sequence goes on along the minus strand of OY776111.1, from coordinate 95,867,091 downwards.
TATGATAATGCCAAATAAATAAAAAGTAGTAATGCCTAACCTTTTATTGTTTTAGCTGCATTTGAATCGATAGGGACAATGCTCGCTTCAGCAGAAACTCCACTGTTCGCTGCAGAAGAAGCAAAGAAAGCTCTCATAGGATTGGCCAGGGACCTGAGAGGCTTGGCATTTGCATTCAACACTAAGTCTTCATACATGATGTTGTTTGATTGGATGTATCCTTTTACTTCCACTACATTTGACTTTGATTCAGTTCTGTGTTTGACCGAGTTCCAGTGGAACTTAACTAAAATATGTTTCATTATTTTTCAAAACATGTTATATGATATGGGGAAGATAGAGGCCGGTAAAAATTGAAAAAAAGTTTTTCAATCACACACCTAACAAATCTTCTGCTCCACCGTCCCACGGTGATAAGCATTTAAACGGGTAAGCACTGGGTATGATAACGGCCTGCACACCACACCCATAAATTCCCCTAATATCTCCTCAGTGCTAAATAAAAACCTCAGAAACAGTAGGCCAAATGAAAAACAAAATGATTTATCAATTAACCTGTATGAAACTGATGTAATTTGTTGCGATAGAGGATTCTTATTAACCGAAGAACCGAAATTAAATGACCAATCTAATAAAGTCAAGCAAATAGAATTTCGAGGAATTAATATTAATATAAACAAAATCAAAGTAAATGCATTAATCGACACAGGCTCAAACGTGACATGTATGTCAGAACAATGGTTCCTTAAACATAAAAATAAAATAGATCGATACAAAGAGTTGCCTATAGTAAATACACAAATAAAAACTGCAACCGGAGAAAAGTCGAAACGGGTTACCCGAATAGTAATATTATCCACAGATACAAACGAGGTGCAAACCCAACTACAAGTATTACTCATACCCAATTTAGGTAGGAACTTAATAATAGGAAACGTCGTATTGAAATTATGGCAGTTTGAAATGAACTTTAAGGAGAAAATAATTAAATTATATATAAAAAATAATGATATAACTTTGAAGCTCGGAGAGGTAAACATTGAAGGTGTAACTTGTAATTTTGTATCTGAGCTAAGCCTAAGGCAAAGCATTAATAATAACTATGAATACTAAGAAGGTAACTATAATAATGATATATATATATATATATATATATATATATATATATATATATATATATATATATATATATATATATTATTTTTAAAAGAAAATTACCAGAGTACCCTTCAAAATTCATTTTTAATTCACTGACACGTGTTTCGAGGTTTACCTCATGATCACAGTGCAGCTAATAACCTTAAACTTAAAATTAAATAATCTGTAAATAAACAAAACAATATGGTAATTTTGTTAACATATGCTAAATTATCTATTTTTATATGATTAATTACTTTTGATTTTTTTGATTGTTTTAAAGATTGGATTTTTTGTTGCGCCTGCATTATATTTAGTATATTAGTTTTGTCTTCTGAATAATTCATGTAAATGTGAAGCTCTTCTTTTGCATTCATTTTGTCACCTTTCTTTTCAATAGACAAAACTTCTAAACTTTCTTGCAGTGTACCAAAATTGTGATCTTTAGTTAAAATATGTTCGGCAAATTTTGATTTTTGTGTGATTTGGTTATTTGATTTTATAGCTTGAATATGTTCTTTATATCTACATTTAAAATTACGTCCAGTTTGCCCAATGTAATATTTTGGGCATTCCTTGCATGTCAATTTATATATTCCTGATCGGTCAAAAATGTCGGTGTTTTGATTATGTGAGCATAATTTGCCGAACATATTTTTAACTACAGATCACAATTTTGGTACACTGCAAGAAAGTTTAGAAGTTTTGTCTATTGAAAAGATAGGTGACAAAATGAATGCAAAAGAAGAGCTTCACATTTACATGAATTATTCAGAAGACAAAACTAATATACTAAATATAATGCAGGCGCAACAAAAAAATCCAATCTTTGAAACAATAAAAAAATCAAAAGTAATTAATCATATATAAATAGATAATTTAGCATATGTTAACAAAATTATCATACTGTTTTGTTTATTTACAGATTATTTAATTTTAAGTTTAAGGTTATTAGCTGCACTGTGATCATGAGGTAAACCTCGAAACACGTGTCAGTGAATTAAAAATGAATTTTGAAGGGTACTCTGGTAATTTTCTTTTAAAAATAATAATTATAACAGTAGCCCTATGCAGTGAACTAAATAATATAATATATATATATATATATATATATATATATATATATATATATATATATATAATTGTAATGATCCTAACTTGAATATGATTAACACCACTGAAGAAATGTACCCTAAAACAGTTTACAAATCCTTAGAAGATAACAAAATACTAAACAAACAACAACGGAGCGAGTTGTGCGATCTGTTAATATTTAATTATCAGTGAATATATATGTCAAGAAGATTAACATATGTGTGTGTATAGTTAGTTATAGGAAATTGAACACTCATAAAGTGAAATATTAAATTATAATCTGTGTTAAATGAAAAATAGTAAATAATAAAGACGCTTTGCGATATAACCAAATAATGTGTTAAATAATAAAATAATAAAGACAATTTGCAGTATCGCAGAAAAATTGAACCCCAATCTAGTGATAGTCAATAAATAGGAAACAGTTCAATTAATCCCTTGGTACCCCATATGTAAATAGAAATTTTCTCTTGTCTTTTCAATGATATTTAATGTTATGTATTTTCTTATTGTTAATTGTTTTATTTAATAGTCATGTTTGTTCCCTTCCATATCAGTTGTTCTCATTAAAAACATAATTTATTCACTGTGTTTCGAAATTTCATATTGCATTTCATTTCATATTCAATTTCTGCGGGGATATTGCAACAGTTCATAATTTATGTTGGTAATTATTCAATAATAACAGTTAGGTAGGCCTATTTATGTAATCATGTGCAAATCCGGATTAGGCCCCTATAAAAGATCAATGTGCCCTTATAAAAACTCAATTAGACCTAATTAATTTGAATATTTAAAAAAAAGAACTATCTCTCTAAGCATCTATATAAGATAAATATATTAACCACCCATATAACACCACCTTATATTAGAAAATAGTAAACTACTCCAAACACAAATTTAATTATTATCTGATCTTAAAGATATAGATTACAGGCTAAATTGTATGTAGTAATAACAGTGAAAATTCAAAGTGAAAAGTGTCATGTGTACTGAAAACCTCAAGAATGATAATCATATGTGAGTGTATTGTTGGAAGGAGATGGTTTTAACTCTCTCTCTCATTATTCTAAGATGGACCGGCCTTTGTGTTAGACATAAATTTGAACATCGTCTCAAAATTAACAAATTTCCATTAAATAAGTACATCGGACATATCCTAAGTTCGATATTTTAGTTAGGAGAAGAACCAAACCATTACGAACATTCCTTTTTATTGTATGAGGCCAGAAGAGATGGTTTTGGTGAAGCAGATGTCCTTGGTAACATAATTCCAAACTTACCTAGAACCTAGAGACGAACTTATATCAGAATCAGGTGAATTGAGAAGCTTGATTACTGATTATATCCCAGTATCTTCACCAATGGACAATTCAATTTCAAAAAGTTGTAAGAAGAGAACTCTTTAATTTGTTTAATAACGTCAGTGAAAATAGGACAGCATTTATGAGGCCTAGAACATTTCATTCAAAATCATGGCCGCCATTCTTTGGTGACGCCAAGCCAAAATTGGTTCTTTGAACATTAGAGCAAATTCATATCTTACAATCAAACGATCAAATTTAAAAGTTAATCATTGAGAAAATAGAATTTAATAATAAAGCAGAATCTAGAATTAAGAAAGAGAGTCTCCACACGAACCTTCTTTTATAACGCCCTGAGATAAAGACTTTCGTATCCTCCACAGAACTAAGCCGAGGAAGATTTTACAATTTTGTAAATAATAAATAATTCATTAAAGTCAAATCATATATTTCCCCCTACCTTTTGTAATCCATATTGTTAGTCCCTTGCAAGTTTTAATATGCTGGAATGTGAATTTCGTGAATAAATAATTGTTTTTTGTTAATCGTACCAGCGAGTTGTTCATTTGAGGCAGAAATCACCATCTTGTTTTAGGTTACTTAGTGACCTTAGTCTTAGAGCTAGGAGTATATTTTGCCATAAGCCACTAAGTCAGTAACTCAGAATAAAAACTTCATAGAGTAAGTGAACAGTTGTATATTTAATCAAAGAGAACAGTACATATATACATATATATATATATATATATATATATATATATATATATATATATATATATATATATTATGAGATAAATAAATAAAGGTAAATAATAAAAAGTAAGTAAAAACAAAAAGAAAGGGTAGGTGGAGTTTTCAGTCTTATGGGGGTTTTACATTAGAAAAGCCTGTTATTCAGTTGTTGATGTACTTTTATCATCCCCAGCAACCTCACACCTACTTTCAAGCCTGACTGGACTTTCTCCTAACCTTATAATGTGCAAAATCGGATTCCCAGCATTGCAGGTAAACGAAACCAGGAGCATCAGAATAGCCAAAAAATAAATGTTTTCAGATTTCAATACAAATTTGAAAGAATGTATGTTTTAAAACTGATTTTGAGTTTTTAAAGCGTGTTATGTGGAAATTCACTTCCCTCACATCAGCGTGCTGTGTGCGAACTTGTTATTTGTCTCACAAATTTTTGAGTAGCTTGTTTACATTTATTAATGCTGTAAACATATCTTAACATCATGAACCCATGGACTCACGAATGTCTATTCTCTGTTAGTTGTAAGAATTATTGCCTTTTTGAGAGCAAAGTATTATTTTCTTGTCGTTTAAGGAGGCTGTCACAACAGACCAATTTTTTATAGAATAAAGCCTGAGGTAAAATTAGATAAACGGTGAAAACTCAGTTTTTTTAAATGACTCTAGACTGTTCCAAACTGTCTTTTTACCGACACTGTTAGTCAGACTGAACCAAATACCAAATACTTTATACTTTCCCTATTTTTCGGTGTTCTGCAGACCTTAAAAAATTATCATCTTATGTGGATGAACCCAAATTGTTGGTCAGCCGTACAACTTGTAGTGAGTTGACTCTTGATTGTTTAGAAAATGTTCATAACCGAAAGTGAATTTAAAATTATGATAGTACTAATTTATCAGCAGTAAGGGCAAATGCTACATTTGAGGTGTCAAATGTTTTAAAATATGAACCTTTACCAATAATCAGATATCCTTCTTACACCCCCATCCTTCTTCACGCCATGGAGCTCTGGTACCGAGAGCCCCAAGTCACAACTCCAGTGCTCAAACTGTTTGCCGAACTGGTTCAGAACCGGTCGCAGAGGTTACAGTTTGATGCTTCCTCGCCCAATGGAATCTTATTATTTAGAGAAGCCAGTAAAGTTATATGTAGTTATGGTAAGTAATAAGGTTTTTTATGTATTAAGATCAAACTTTCTTTTTCTTGTAATTTCAATAGTTAAAATAGTTTAAGGAACAACAAGTAGCGTATTTTGGCTTGGTTTTGGTATTTTGGGGCATTTTGGTTCGAAGATTGTGGGTGTGCCTATATATTTTTAGTGAATTTTCTATGGAAAAGTGAATTATTAGCATGACCCACACAATGAAACCTAAGCAGGGACCACAACAGAAGTTCATAACGTGATCCCCTGAACACGTTTAGGGGGGTCAATCAAAATGATATATATTCAAAAGCATAGTATTCAAGGAGAGGAAGTGGAATCACTGTAACGTCAAAGAAGCTGCTTGCATGCTCATAGAAGAAAATCCTATATCTGAACCTAGCGCTACAGTTAGCAGAATGTATGTCCTTCTAATTGAAAATGAAATAAGAAGAAGATACAATGTTCAAAAGTACCAAACTTTATGTCCAAAACAAAATATGTTTATAATTTTATCCTACTAATATTATAAATGTAAAAGTTTGTAAGTTTGTAACTCCCATGCATTCCTTATGGACATTCATTTTTGTTTAAGCTGATGAGAATACAAACTGCTGATCTTGATTCGTAGTAGTTCCACGAGCTAACCACAATGCAGCACTCACAACTGTCATAGTTTTTATAAATCATCGCGGGGCGAAGCCTGTGGGTAACATCTAGTTTTATACATATCGACAAATTATTTAGTACCTTTTAATGGAGATTAGTAATGCAAAAGTTGTAAGCCCTCTCTCATTATTCTAGCACAAATATTTACCGAGTAATTAAAGAAAATGTATATCGACTAAAAACAGTGTGTTGTCTTATGGGGGTTTACTTTAGAACCGCCTGTTATTCATATGTTGGTGTAGTTTTATCATCATAGATTTGGTAGTTTGCTTAGAGCAGTCTTGAACATGTTACCTTGATAAATTATATGTTTTACAACTTTTTATTTATTTACTTTGGTGAAAGTAACAAACTGGACTGTATAGAGATGGCTTGATGGCCGGCAAACGAAGAGTTGAGGGAGAAGTTACCCCCTCCACCATTTACACACTGTTCATTTACACGGCCAACCAAGGAACTAATAATGAAATCTAATAGTGGTTGATGTTCATCTGTGGTGGTTGATGTTCATCTGTGGTGGTTGATGTTCATCTGTGATAAAATCAGGCATTAAAAATAAATCAATTTACTTTGACCAATAGCATGAGTAAGGAAGGATTGTGGTGGGTGTAACTTTCCTCTAACCACATTGTTTACTAGCTGGCCAACAAGTCATCTCTGGACAGAGTAAGGAAGGATTGTGGTGGGTACAACTTTACTCTAACCACATTGTTTACTAGCTGGCCAACAAGTCATCTCTGGACAGAGTAAGGAAGGATTGTGGTGGGTGCAACTTTCCTCTAACCACATTGTTTACTAGCTGGCCAACAAGTCATCTCTGGACAGAGTAAGGAAGGATTGTGGTGGGTGCAACTTTCCTCTAACCACATTGTTTACTAGCTGGCCAACAAGTCATCTCCGTACAGAGTAAGGAAGGATTGTGGTGTGTGTAACTTTCCTCTAACCACATTGTTTACTAGCTGGCCAACAAGTCATCTCCGTACAGAGTAAGGAAGGATTGTGGTGGATGCAACTTTCCTCTAACCAAATTGTTTACTTGCTGGCCAAAAAGTCATCTCCGTACAGAGTAAGGCAGGATTGTGGTGTGTGTAACTTTCCTCTAACCACATTGTTTACTTGCTGGCCAACAAGTCATCTCCGTACAGAGTAAGGAAGGATTGTGGTGGGTGCAACTTTCCTCTAATCACATTGTTTACTAGCTGGCCAACAAGTCATCTCTGTACAGAGTAAGGAAGGATTGTGGTGGGTGCAACTTTCCTCTAACCACATTGTTTACTAGCTGGCCAAAAAGTCATCTCCGTACAGAGTAAGGAAGGATTGTGGTGGGTGTATCTTTCCTCTAACCACATTGTTTACTAGCTGGCCAACAAGTCATCTCCGGAGAGTAAGGAAGGATTGTGGTGGGTGTAACTTTCCTCTAACCAAATTGTTTACTAGCTGGCCAACAAGTCATCTCCGGACAGAGAAAGGAAGGATTGTGGTGGGTGCAACTTTCCTCTAACCACATTGTTTACTAGCTGGCCAACAAGTCATCTCCGAAGAGTAAGGAAGGATTGTAGTGGGTGTAACTTTCCTCTAACCAAATTGTTTACTAGCTGGCCAACAAGTCATCTCCGTACAGAGTAAGGAAGGGTTGTGGTGGGTGCAACTTTCCTCTAACCACATTTTTTACTAGCTGGCCAACAAGTCATCTCTGGACAGAGTAAGGAAGAATTGTGGTGGGTGCAACTTTTCTCTAACCACATTGTTTACTAGCTGGCCAACAAGTCATCTCTGGACAGAGTAAGGAAGGATTGTGGTGGGTGTAACTTTCCTCTAACGACATTGTTTACTAGCTGGCCAACAAGTCATCTCCGTACAGAGTAAGGAAGGATTGTGGTGGGTGCAACTTTCCTCTAACCAAATTGTTTACTAGCTGGCCAACAAGTCATCTCCGGAGAGTAAGGAAGGATTGTGGTGGGTGCAACTTTCCTCTAACCAAATTGTTTACTAGCTGGCCAACAACTCATCTCCGGAGAGTAAGGAAGGATTGTGGTGGGTGCAACTTTCCTCTAACCACATTGTTTACTAGCTGGCCAACAAGTCATCTCCGGAGAGTAAGGAAGGATTGTGGTGGGTGCAACTTTCCTCTAACCAAATTGTTTACTTGCTGGCCAACAAGTCATCTCCGGAGAGTAAGGAAGGATTGTGGTGGGTGCAACTTTCCTCTAACCACATTGTTTACTAGCTGGCCAACAAGTCATCTCCGGAGAGTAAGGAAGGATTGTGGTGGGTGCAACTTTCCTCTAACCAAGTTGTTTACTAGCTGGCCAACAAGTCATCTCCGTACAGTAATTGGCTTTTATTTTTGTAGTATTAGTTTTTTAGCTTAATCTGTGTATCTCTAAATCCAAACATCAGACAAATTAATATTTAAAGAAATATATATTCATGAAAATAGCAAATGTTTGAATATGTTTTGTTAAGTGATTTGGTTCTGATTTTTCAGGTAGTCACATACTGGAAGTAGAAGTACCTAAAGATCAGATATATGCAATGAAGCTGAAAGGGATCTCAATTTGTTTCTCAATGCTGAAAGCGGCTCTCTGTGGCAGTTACGTCAACTTCGGTGTCTTCAGGCTGTATGGTGACGAGGCATTGGATAACGCCCTAAAAACATTTGTTAAACTGCTTCTTTCCATTCCTCAGTCTGATTTATTGGTGAGCACTTGTTCTGTATTTTATTTAATTTTGTTTACTTAGTTAAACTTTTTAAGATAGTAAAGTTAAAAAAATGTATTAATAATAATAACTCTTTTAATGTAGAAGTACCACTGTTGGATCTTTTAACATACCTTTCATATTTGTTTTTACTCCTTCCTTGGATATATTTTAAGCTTGCGTTAAACTAAATTATTTGCAATTACTAATTATTTTTTCAATTATACTACAAGTTTCAATATAATACTTTGATTTAGGCGTGTTAAAAGATCAAGGATCTTATTATTTTCATTATGGCTTATTTTGTTCATATACCCTTTATGAATAACTATTATGCCTTTTGTACCAAATAGTACACATGTCATATTGTGCTAGGGGTCTGCGGTGTACCGAATAAACGGTACAAAACTATTCCGTCATCGGTTCGGTACAGAGCATAACCCCGGTATAAATTCGGTACGGTACAGTTTACTGATTCAAACAATAAACAGAGATAAGCTAAACAACAATGTTTAACAAAATAAGTGGTTGAAATAAGACAGACTCCTGTTGATAACTAGTCATTTCCTTTAAGGAAATAAGCCCCAAAACTCTACCTTGACAGGTGTTATTTATAGCTGAACGAGAATGGAGATAAGAAAGGTGGGCAAGGGGAGCGGGCAGGGGCTGGGTAGGGTCGCAAAAGATCTGTCCTTGAAGATAAGAAAGGTTTAGACTAGGGAAGCTTAGGGGGGAGGGGTCTTGTAATTAGCCATAAACCAGTTGTTTGTCCAACATCATTCCTTGAGTGATAAAAGGAATACTATCTTTTAATCACGTTCTTTCTCCATTATGATTTCAAATGAAACTGCTATTATTTATGTATTATTATTGTTTTTGAAGTATACTAGTAAAATTAATTTTAACCCTAGCAGTGGGTAATGGCCAAGCAGATTTGGCGAATTTGCAGACTTTTTTTAAAAATTTGTATAAATTCAACCGTAGAAGAAAACCTCGCCAACCTCGTATTCATTTTGATCGGAAAGAACAGGGGAATCTATAAATACTAAAATAAAAAAATATATAGACAAATATTTGTTCTGTAAAGTGAAAAGAATTTTAAAAATTAAAATTTTTATTTTGAAATTTCAAAAGGAGCCTCGGTAAAATTTTGTCTACAGATTTTTTATGGAAAATTAATTATATACATTTTGTAGACGATTCAGTTCCCTACATAGAAATATGTAACATATTGGGAAAATAATTTTTTTTATAAGTGTTAGGGGCATAATATTATAATAATCGGAAAACCGAAAAACATGTAAACTGTACAGTGTTAGTTTGTGTTGTAAATAAGTAATGCATTGATTATTATATAAGATTATTATATAATAAAAGATTACTGTTATATACACACAAATACTTCACTAACACTAAAACACCAAAATAATAATTGAGCGAAGCTCTCTTTCCCTCACTTTGTAACGGCATCACAGTGTAATGGCTTTACTGATTGATATGACATTTGGCCAGTAGCTAGATGATACCGAGGAGAAGGTTTTTCTTTAGAGAGATTTGAAAAATTCCTCCTAGGTTACGCCCCACTGGGTCTTAAAGTTCACATGTAATTGTAATGGTTTATGTCACATGTTTTTAACTGACTTCATTTAAATTAAATAAACAGCTGTTAAAAACTGTCACTGTTTTGTTTACATTATTTTAGTTTGTTTACTAAATGTAGCGTTTTTCCCCGTGGATCTTCTTTGCTCGCGCTTTAACGTTGTTACTGTTGCTTCGTTCATTTATGCGTCTAAAGTGTAACGGCAAACCATCCTAGTAGATTTAGTAATAATTCATGTATAAAAATACCGAACGCATACCGCTGATATTCAATAGAAGATGGCCTACAGTAATATGATGGCCTACTGGAAAAAATATGATGAAATAAATCCGTGCGGGAGGAAATAAACCTGCAACCAGTGCTGCCATCGGCAAAACCAAATTCCTCTACATTTCTTCCTCTTAAAAATAACATATTATTTAACTAGTAACTATAACTTACACTGCATATAAATCTGATTTTCCTAACCATCTGGTTCCGATGGTTGGCCATTCCACAAAGAAACAAAAATCACCTGTTTTCATAAAGTCATATTATCTGACCAATCAATATATTGTTCTAAAAATCAATACCAAAATGAAGTACAACTGTTTAGCAGTGCATTGGTACTAACCGCAACTTCCCGAGCTGGGTAATTTAAAAAAAGTCGTGTTTTGATGTTGTGTGAGCGTCGGCTGCAGGAGTCACGAAGCGCCAAAAATTCATTCGATTTATAATCGTCGTGGCAATTTTATACAGCTACTACACAGTTCATTTATGTAATAAAATGAAAGTTCAGAGTTAGGGGTGTGCGAGTAGTGATTTTTTTAATTGAGTCGAGTAGTGCCAACTATTTTCGAGTTTCGAGTATTTTCGAGCGAGTATTTGCTATCAGTCGCTAGTTTAAAATAGTGTAAAGGGAGTTGGGTACAACCCTAGATTTGATAGTCTAAACATGGTTTCTAACTAATAAATGAGTAGCAATACAAAGTGTTTGCCAGTACAATCAAACTGGATTACATATTGACACACAAAACACAGGTTGACATTCGTTTCCGGCCGATAAAACACGGTCCGGTTGTCATTTGGCCAATATCACCTGGTTCAGACATCGCTTATAATCAATATTAGATGACGAAATCGTTAGTTGCGGCCGATATTAGGTGGCCCGGTCGCCACTTTTGCCGATATTATGTTTTCTGTCGTCATTTACGGCCGAAATTACGCGGTCCGATCGTCATTTTCGGCCGATTTTACGTGATGGGATCGCCTTTTGCGGCCGTTACTACGCGTTTTTGCCGGTCGCAATCGTTAGCGATCGTCCGGAAATCGGCGGGAAATACTTGCTCGAACTTTCGAGTATTTTTCGAAACTTCGAGTCGAGTTCGAGTATTAAAATACTCGGCCGAAAACTCGAAGTTTCGAGTACTCGCACACCCCTATTCAGAGTATGATCTTTCGAATGATACCAGTATATATATTGTTCACTTTTGAGATGATTATTAGTGGTTTTTTAATGTTAAAAAATTTTGGATCCCAAACCATCGGATTCCTACGGTGGTCACTCTAAGGCGACACGGCAAACCATCGAAATCCGATGATTGGCCACTGCTAGGGTTAAATTACATAACAAATTTCAAAAATGGTTGACAAATAATTATAACAACAAACTAAATTTATTTTTTGATGAGGTTAATAGCTAATTATTTTAAAGGTGAGATAGCCAAATCAACAGAATATCACTGTACTTTTATCAATTCTTTCTTTTTATCTTCCAGTTTTACATGTTTAAATAAATGTACTGTAATATGTTTTAGGGACTTCAATTTTGAATTTAGTAGCCTAATTAAGACATCTTAGAGTATTTTGATTTTAATCTTGTATTTAAAAGTCTAACTTATATTTTATTTAGTTTCACATCATACGAGGCTTGTCCAGAAAGTAAGTACCGTTTCGTTCTACCGCCGGCACAGCGCTAGCGATGATGTTCCGCGCATGCGCATTAGTCTCCTTGGTTCATTGTTGAACAGCTGACGCAATTCCGGCAAAATTGTGGTGTGTTTACATTAGTTAGTGTGCACTCAAAATGTTTGAAACAATTTCTGATCCCGCGGACTGTGAAGTGCGTTCTGTAATACGATTTTTGAACGCAAGGGACGTGAAGCCTGCTGAAATTCATCGCCAACTTACAGAAGTTTATGGAGAAAAAGTTTTCAGTGATGGAATGGTAAGAAAATGAGTTCGGCAATTCAATGATGGGCGAACCAATGTTCATGACGAGGCTCGCAGCGGGCGGCCATCTGTTGTGAGTGATGAATTGGTTGAAAAAGTGAATGAAAAAATTCGTGAAAACAGACGTTTCACCATAAGAATGCTTTCTGATGAATTTCCACAAATTTCAAAATCTCTTTTGCATGATATTGTGGTAGTAGGGATAAATGGACATTCCTGGCTCAGGAGGAGCCAGGAGGAGCGCCCCCCCCCCTAATTAGTATGCAAATTTTTTTTTAATTACCCTAATTAATATGCAAATTTTTAATTACCCTAATTAATATGCAAATTTTTTAATTACCCTAATTAATATGCAAATTTTTAATTACCCTAATTAATATGCAAATTTTTTTTTTTTTTTCGTTTCAGGAGGAGCCCCCCCCCCCGGTACATCAATCAGGAGGAGCCCCCCCCCCCCGAGGTCTTGTCTGTGACACTTTTACCCCCCCCCCCCCCCCCCGACTGTCCAATGATTTTACCCCTGACAGCTGTTGTGATTTGTTGTCGAGGCAACAAACGTCGACGCAGATGTTCAAACAAAGGACCGGTGAGTCGAGACCGGTCCGGGATGCAGCTGCGCCCGACCCTTCCAGGAACCCATTATAGTCAGCCCGTATCTAATTCCATTAGAGGAGGGTTGCTTTTACCCCTGACAGCTGTCGTGATTTGTTGTCTAGGCGACAAACGTCGACGCAGCAGATGTTCGCACAAAAGACCGGTGAGTCGAGACCGGTCTGGGAAGCAGCTGCACCCGACCCTTCTAGGAACCCATTATAGTCCCCCCGTATCGAATTCAATTAGAGGAGGGTTGCTTTTACCCCTGACAGCGGTTGAGATTTATTGCCCCGGCCTTCTCCGAAATCCATTAGTGGGGAGCGTCACCCCACATCGCCAGCCCTCCGTCAGTTCAGTTCGAGAGTTCAGTGCGTGTAGACGTGTTAGTCCGATCCTGCTCCGTTCTACGCGATTTTTGTTAGTTGCTGATTTCATTTGCGATATTCGTCCAGCATCTTTGAACTATTTAAAACGGTTGTGTTGTGCCGTATTGTTTGTGATTATCGAAACTTTATAATCCATATTCAAGATGAACGACTCACACCAATGCGTCATTTGCGGCTGCACGTTCCCGCGCAGACACAGTATGAAGCACTACGCAAAATTCCACGGTGGATTCGTCCCACCCCAACAAGGTACGTCATTGTGTGTTGCATTATTGTTTTAATCAGACTTAAATGTTAGTAATATAGGAATATGTTATGCAGTATATAACCGGAGTGTGGTAAAAGTCTTCTTTTTATTTAACAGCTTTAGTTATTCTGTGCGAATATAGAGCTGTGTACAAAAAAAAATTAAAATTACATGACTATATTTATATAATGTTTATAACTTATGCTATTGTTCGAACCATCAAGTCAAGTCACCAGAGTACCCATATGACATACTTCAAAAATATTTACCCCCCCCCAAGTATGACCCTAACCTCGGGGGGGGGGGAAGTGTCGCAGACGAGACCTGGGGGGGGGGGGGTAATGGGTCTGGGTTACCATAGGTCGGATCTGAATTCTGATTGCAGATTCTTGCTCGTCTAGTCAAGACGAGTCATTTGAGTACCCACATCGACCACTTTGGGCTAACCTGATGATGACCTTGAACTTGAACTTGACCCTCTTTTTTTTAATGCATTTTCGGAATCCCCTCTTCAAGCCGAGTATTTTGAGTACCCACATCGACCACTTTGGGCTAACCTGATGATGACCTTGAACTTGAACTTGACCTTCTTTTTTTTTTTTAATGCATTTTCGGAATCCCCTCTTCAAGCCGAGTATTTTGAGTACCCACATGACGTACTTTTGATAATTAATACAAGAGTTGAGCAGGGTAACGCTACAACCAACAGAGCTAGCCCATCAGTGCCTGCGGACAAGTTAACTACCAGTGAATGCTTTGGGTTGGAGCACTTGAAGGGGGGGGGTGTATCGATACACCCCCCATCAAGTACACTAAACTAAGACAGGTGTTAAACATTTCTCAATCTAATCGTTTTGTGCGTTTGCAGATGGAGAAGCCGCATGTCGGCTTTGTCGAGCCACATTCGCAGACCAGGGGGCCTTAGAGCGGCACATGGGAGCGAATCACCTCGTCGTTCCACCCCGGGAGGCGATTGATGCTCCGCAGACGACTGCCGGTGTCAATCAACACTCCGTTGAAGGTGAGAATCCACATTAAAATAACTTTTTTCCCCTAGTGACTATTTACCTTCTTTTTTTAACTATTTAACTAGGTTCCTGAAGAAGAATGAGACCGTGCCAACTGATGTACTATTGATTTAATTACTAGGGGGAGATTTTCGCTCCCCCTAACACAAAAGGCTTCTTTAGGGTTGGCGTAGCTCATTATTGCAGCTACATCCTTTGCTTTGAACCCAGGATCATCAATGTAGACAAACAGTACAGAAGATTACTTCTTCCCTGTTTAATGATTGCTATTTTGATTTAACAAACTTAACTTTGAAATGTGATTCTCGAGAGAGAGAGGGGAATTTGTATCTTCATTTATCCTAATTTGTTTTTATTTTTATTTTCAGATGAAGGTCCGGGTCCTGGCCACCACACCTGCCATGAATGCGGTCGTCGTTTCCGTCGTGAAAGAAACCTGCGTAGACATGTAGAATCGACCCACAGCAGAGTCCGCAGGTTCTTTTGCGTCACATGCGGCGCCGAGTTTAAGAGGGAAGATAACCTTCGTCGCCACACCAAACAATTTCACGGTGATGGCCAAGAACGGAGATTCCCTTGCGCATACTGTGGTCAGGAGTTCAACAAGCTGTTCAACAAGGACCATCATGAGCGGATCTCTTGCCCGATCATGAAGGACCTGATCCGGAACCGAGCAGCCATGGAACAGGATGAACCCCAGCCAGGTCCGAGCACGGACCCACAACCCGGTACGAGCACACACCAACAACCCGATGATGTTGAGATGACTGGAGCAGGACAGTCAAGCCCCGTGTTCTCACTCATTCAACGGGGTTTCCGCAACCGCCTCCTAACCTACCGTCTGCAGCGACCGATGGAGAATCTCGTCACAATCGGAGAAGTGTTGGCGTTGTTGATTGTGAGCCTTACGGAGTTGCTTGAGATCACCTTGGCGAAACACCGCAGCATAAAGGTCAACTTGAAGCTGGAGTGTGAGTTCAAAAATGTGCACAACAACACCTGCCTGCGCAACTTCAAGACGAAGATGACTCCGCTGACGGTGACCTCGGACCTGAACCAGTACATCACAACAGCTTTTGCGAAGCTTATCAGAGAGAAGGCTGAGTGTGATCATATCGGCTCCGGGTGGACATACCTTCGTGTTCGTGATTTGGAGGTCGGTATCAACGAGTACACTCCTCTAGGTGAAGATGGTCGAGCTTGGCTCCCACTGCCTACGTCTCTGGAGAACACCAAAGCAGTCGTCAACGTATCGAACACCGATGAGCGGTGTTTTATGTATGCTGTCCTGGGCAAGTTTGTTCAAGAGAACCCCGACAGACCGGCAATGTACACCGACGATATCATCGCCCGATACGATTGGACCGGCCTTCAATTCCCCGTTGCTCTGAAGAGTATCAAGACGTTTGAGCGGACAAACAACATCAGCATCAACGTCTATGGTATTGATCACACGCGCGTGGGTCAGAAACCTAACGGACAACCAAAGTATCAGGACACCGTCTTTCCCTTGAAGATTTGTAGGCAGGAGCGCGAAGACCATTGCGACCTTTTGTACAAGACAACGGACGGTGATAGTCACTACGCCTACGTCAAAGACCTTGGCCGACTGATCCGTCCCCAACTCACAGCACGTATGGGCAGCATATTCATCTGTAAGCGGTGCTTCGCGCACTTTGACAACCGTCCGAACAAGCTCGGTCTGACGGGTGCTCAGCGTCTGGAGGAGCACAGGCGATACTGCTCCGCTTCAGCCCCTATTCGCATGGATACACCGAGAAAGACTGAAATCAAATTCAGCCATCCAGAGTTCACCCGACGCGAGCGTTTCACCATCTACGCGGACTTTGAGTGTGCTCTACTGCCGACCGCGGAGATGGATGAACAAGTCGACGAGCCGCACGGAGGAGTAGCCACCCACATTCACATCCCATATGCCTTTGCGTACCAGATCATCGACTCGTACGGACTTGAGGAGTTTGAGCCTCGAGTCTACTTCGGGGATGATGCGTCAAAGACATTTATGGAGATGTTGAAAACTGATGTTGAGCGATTGTGGAACTTCCTGTACGAAGCAAGAAATCTGCGCCCTGTCCTGACCCCAGCGGAAACGATGCAGTACAACTCGACAGCGAATTGCTACCTCTGTGGATCGCCATTTTCAAGAGAAGACCCAAAGGTTCGTGATCACAACCACGCGCCGCCCTACGAGTTCCGTGGCGCTGCGCACAGATCATGTAACCTACGCTACAGGGAGCAGCGAGTAGTCAACTGCTACTTCCACAACCTCTCCAACTACGACGCTCACTTCATAGTGCGGGAGTTGGCGGTCGACCCTGGTGATGTTGAGGTGTTGGCTCACACGGAAGAGCGGTACATCGCTTTCACGAAGCGGTTCCTGTTCGACCGAGCAGCGGCACCGGTTGGGATGCCAGGGCGTGGAAAAAGACAGCCAGGATTCAGAGTAAGGTTCCTCGACACCTACAGGTTCCTGGCTTTGAGCCTCGCCAGCCTCGCAGCCGCACTTCCGCCAGCTCAACTCTTGGAGACGAGGAAGAGATTCCCCGAAGACCACCTCTTCGATCTAGTCCGTAGGAAAGGCGTGTTCCCGTACAACTTTGTAACGTCGAACGCCGTATTGGAAGATACTACGGAACTGCCTCTGCAGCGAGATTTTCACAACGACCTGACGCTGGAGGACATCACGGATGCAGACTACGAGCATGCTCGCAACGTGTGGGAAACCTTCGGTTGTAGGAACCTCAAGGACTACGCCGAGAAGTACCTGCGCTGTGACATTGCGCTGTTGACTGACGTCTTTGAACGCTTCAGGGACACGTCGATGGCTGAATACGAACTAGACCCTGCGCACTACTACACCCTACCGTCATACGCCTGGGATGTTATGTTAAGGACCTGTCGAGTGGAGCTTGATACGATACAGGACTTTGACATGTACCTCTTCTTCGAGCAAGGCATCAGAGGAGGTATTTCCCAGGCGATCACCAGACACGCCAAGGCCAACCATGATGGATGTCGCCCTGAAGATCGACGACCTGAAGAGCCAACGCATCACCTGCTATACTTGGACGCCAACAACCTTTACGGTTGGGCCATGTCCCAGTGTCTTCCACAGGGAGACTTACAATGGCTCAGCCGCGAGGAGATCGCGTCCCTGGATATTGCAGCGTTGGACCCCGAAGGACCCACCGGCTATGTCTTGGAAGTTGACCTTCGCTACCCCGCCCACCTGCACGACCTTCACAAGGATCTCCCCTACTGCTGCGAGACCAAACGTCCGCCAGGAGGGAAATTCAAGAAGCTCGTTACGACTCTGGATGACAATAAGAACTACATCTGTCATTACAGAATCCTGCAACAGGCGCTGGAAAACGGACTGGAGCTTGTGAACGTGCATTGCGTCATCTCGTTCCGTCAGTCTCGGTGGTAGGAGAGCTACATCCTAATGAACACCGAACTGAGGAAGAAGGCCAAGGCCAAGTTTGAGCAAGACTTTTTCAAGCTTATGAACAATGCGGTCTTTGGCAAGACGATCGAGAATGTTCGCAAAAGAATGAACGCTAAACTGGTGTGTACGCCGGAGATGTTCAGGAAGTACGTGGCCAAGTCAAACTTCCTGGACCGAACCTACTTCAACGATGACGTCGCCATTGTCCACATGTCGAAAGTCAATATCGTCCTGGACAAACCGCTCTACGTCGGAATGTGTGTCCTCGATCTGAGCAAGTGGCTCATGTACGACTTCCTTCGGAAGATGAAGAACTGCTACGGCGATCTTCTGAAGGTTGACTACATGGACACTGACAGCTTCGTGTTCGACATCCAGACTGAAGAGGTTTATAAGGACATGTTGGAGCATCTGGATGAGTTTGACACCAGTGCGTACCCCCGAAACTATCCCTGCTACAGCCCCATCAACGCCAAAGTCATCGGAAAGTTTAAGGATGAAGCGAACGGACTTCCGCTGCTCGAGTACCTCGGTCTTCGCTCGAAACTATACTTCATGGATATAGTCGAGTTCGAGGAGAGGACTGAAGATGACGAGCTGCAGGTCATGACGGTGAAGCGCGCCAAGGGAGTCGCTAGAGGTGTTGTAAAACACAATCTAACCTCTGACGACTATCGGGAATGCCTCTTCAACGGCGTGTTGAAGAGAACCATCAACACCAGGTTCCAGTCCCGAAACCACCGCGTCTTCACAGTCCAAGTCGACAAGCTATCCTTGAGCTATAATGATGACAAACGCTACATCCTTCCGGACGGAGTCAACACACTTCCGTGGGGACACATTGACGTTCCACATCAGCCCGAAGATATCCCGCAAGACGATGAAGAGGTGGCGGATGAGGAGCGTTGAGTGGTTGTGTTATATTGCCAAAGACCCTGACTTGACTTGTAAATTATTTTGAAAAATCTAGTCATTAGTTTGTATCGAGTCTCATAAAACTTAGAAATGTGCTCCTTTTTTTTTTCTAGTCATTAGTTTGTGTCGAGTCTCATTTTTGCTAGTCAATCTCAAATGTTCAGGAGCACATACTCGATGTAAAATATATATATATATAAGGTGTGTAAATAAATAGCCAAATTGTTTGTATATACATTCGTCTTTTTTTTTTTCTCCCCTCACATAGTCTTAAGATACAAAAGTAAACTACCAATTCAAATGTATGACTACTTGCTAAAGGAGGTGAGGATATGAATGTTACTTTAGAATCATTGTATGATAGGTATGTCCAAAATTGGGACAGCCCTAGTGTTTTCACAAACACGCATTAGTAGGACTTTCCTACCTGGGTTAGAGTAATTGAAGGGGGGTGTATCGATACACCCCCCTTTGCAGTATATGTTCAAAGCATTACATTCCTCATTTTTCTCAAAATTTGCATTCAATATGTGTCTGACTAATTGCTAAAAGTAAATACTAAAGGAGGCGAGGATGGGAAATAATAAGAATGTTTCTTTTTTATTCTGAGTACACAACTAGTTTATTGAGAAAAAAAAAAATGCAAAATTCAATTGGTATACATTTGTGCAAAGAGTCTTCTGATCAGTGCATCATTGTGGCCAGTAGAAGAGTGTTCAAAGAGCTGCACAAAGTCCGTCATCTTCATGCCGTAGTGGGTGCGGCAGTACAGGAACACAAGGCAGTATTGACCGCAGACCAGAGTGTTGTCACTTTGAATGCGATGCTCGTTGTACAGGTAGCGACGAGCGTTGCGTCTCAGGAATCCTTGGTAGAATTGAATATGTGGCGGTTGACCGTAGCTGTCAAAGAATTCAATTATTCCTCCTCCTTTGTTAAGGTAGAAAGCGACCCAGTGAGTGCCGTCTTCATTGTGTGGATCAGTGTTCACAATCATAGCAGTAGATGGTGAAATATAATGGGGCAATTGATCCGCAGCGTAGACACCAACATTCTGTACGGGCAGTTTAGCCATACACTTTTGTATCTCTAAGGTATTCATTCTACTGTGTCGACGCCACAGTCAGTAGTAGGAGTAGTACTAGTAGCAAAACAAAAGCAGGAACTGGTATCACTCTCACCATCGTCAGGTTATCATCAGCGTCATCGATATTTGTACTTAGATGTAGCCAACCGCGCAATGTGATACAATTGGTTAGAGCGCATCGTGTGTGAGCTGTTCTGTGGTGGCGACATCGCACTGCGTTTGTTGATAGTAGACAGTTGATTGACGATAGTGATCCGCAGCCAATATCGTTGATATCGATGACATTAGTAGTACAGTGATCCGTGATGAAATTGTATCGTACAAACTCTTTTTTCTCAGCACCTTTGACATAGACAATCGGTCGTTTGGCGATACATGCACGTAACTTTTCCTCTAGCACATGATACCAGATATCACCTTGGTCCCATTCCAATCCGTGACAGTGTTTTGTGAGCCAATAGCTTTCACGCAGTTTCTCTTGTGATAGGAAATCTCGGCTGAATGGTGATTTGGCGATATGATGCATTAGCAGTGTTCCACTGGCCAATTCCAAGACGCACACTTCCTTCAGAATGTAGTCATTTGAGTTGTCCTTGAAACATTGAAAATCCACAATAATCGGAGATGCTAAATTTGTACGCTGTGCTCTGCATAAACGATCCATCTTGTGCGAGTGTTGGTTGATGACTGAGGAGGACGATGACGCCGCCGCCGACGATCTAACCGCCAAAGTCCGCAGACACGTTGCGATGACGATCGATTTCTATGACGTTGTCAAACTCTGCGTATACCAGACAGTTGACAGTCTCTGTGAGCCCAGTGTCGAAAGCAATCTCCATACGCACACTGCCGTTGCGCACTAGGTTCCAATGAGTTGTGTCGCTTGCTGACATATCAGGTGTTAGATCGAATGCCATCAGACAGTATCCATCGTCGTAATCGTCTCTATTTATGAGATTACCAGCATCGCTAAAGTGTATGCCGGAGCCTGAAAACAGACTGTGATACGCCATCACATATTTTCCCTTGCCGGTTTCATAGTGTGGTTGTAGCGGTTTGGACGGCACTTGTTCACCGTCCACGTACAGCGAGAAGTAGTTGGTTTTGAAATTTTGAAAGTTAAATGGATTCTTTTTTAAATCGCCATTATAAGCGGCGTTCGTGACCAGTCCGACAATAATTCTTTTCGGCACTTGACCTAGAAAGACATTGTCCAAAGTTTTGCTCCTCACTCCAAACGGCAGTGTGAATGTTTTCAATTCCACTCTGGTGATTGGGTATTTAGCTGTGCCGGTCTGAAGCGTCTTGCTGTGCGCCAACAGTACCGTGGGGCTAACTTTACACCTTCGTATCCAGAGATTCGCATCAACAATGTGCACCTTGTAGTCACCATCATCCGCCATAATGGAGAAGGAATCTTTTGACCGGATCAGTTTAAAACGCAGTTCCACACCGTTCAACAGGAACTTGTTCTGATTACACATGTCCACATGTAGGCGACCGAGCATATCGATTTCACGACTTTTATTTGTCATTTTTCGCCTCGCCTTTAGTCCATCGTTATCGTCCAGAGTATTGTCCATATAGCCGGCGTCGTCCGCGTTCCACAGTCCACATGTTAAATGTGATTTCCTAGCATCATAGCCGTAATTCATCAATGTTTCGATATACGCTCGATATGCATAAGTGTTGTTTTGTGGTGTGACCAGTTTCTGATTCATACTCATATCGACTTGACTGAATAACGAGTGCAGCCAATTGTTGACTGGGCCAATTTTATTCGATTCTTCGACATCTGCGATTGCCGCTCCCGTCGACTTGACAATAGACGCTGTAACTTCCAACATTGTTTGCGAAAGATCGGTGTATTCTTCGCCGTTGCCGGGCACAACAAACTCGATGGGCGAATCATCAGTCAGTGTGGAGATTGGTTTGTACTGAATCCATTTGCCGCTCTCGATACTGGTCTGCGTCGGTGGTAGGGAGAATAAGTCCAATTCCGTCTTGACGCATTCACACGACTTTTGATGTAGAAACGACATTGCTAGCGTGTGTGTGTGTGTGTTAATTGAATATATCGCGTATAGACGTTCTCCTCACTGCTTTCCTCGTCTTCTTCTTCTTCTTTCTAACTGTCCTTCTCTTCTTGCCCTTCTTGGATGACGACGACGACGACGACCTTCCTCGAAGGAGTTTCGCCAAAGACTGAGGTGTGACACGACGGCCGCCAGACATGGCGCGCTTCGCGTTTCTCTTACGCGAGAGTATCGCGTTAGTCTTTCGCGCAGGAGTAGCGCGCCGGTGTTTCGCAGTATTCTTTCGCGTTACGCGACGGTGAATCCAAGAATCCAACACCGGATTTCAACGCCTCTTTGGCCACAGCAGAGGCTCCCGACTTGAGTAGCGGTGTGATGGTGCGGAACATACCGCCTAGGAAACTTCCAATTCCATGTCCGCGCTGGTAGGGTGCACCGCGAAATACCCTTTCGATACTGCCGCCGGTCTGCTGCAATTGTTGGCGGCGATAGTACGCCAAGTAGGGATCGTTTGTATTCATCATTGCTGAGCTCCTCTTTTGAAATGAAGCTTCACGTACGACGTCCCAAAGAGGAATGACGCTTTTTTACTAGCGTGATCCCTTAGGTCAATATCGATCGTTTCAAATGTTCCTTTCATAACTGGCGCATAATGAGGACTGATGAAATGCACAGTCTTATGCGCGCCGTGTGTGTAGTTCTCTCTGTCAATGTTGACAATTTTCAAAAGCGGCGCTGTAGTGTCTCCAATCAGCTGCGGTTCAATCAGATCACAATACACGTACAAGTGTGTCGGCAGTCCCATAGTCAGATTTGGTGGCCATATCGCTGTGAGGCCATTTGACAAAACGTTCTCATACGGATCGAAACCCAACTGGAGAGACAGCGCTTCGGTGAAATGTACTTTGCTTATACCGTCCACCATTGTCGTGATCTTGACTCTGTCCTGCTCTTTGTCATACTCAAAGTACAAGTACTGGGTGACATCCTTCGCTTTATTGATCATTTTCAATAAATCGGTTATGTTCTTGTAATAGCCGGGATTCATCTTTAGCATAATGTGCTCGACACTGAGTGTGACGGGAATACTTGGCAGAACGAGTTTATAGTCGAGCCAAATACACGATTCCTCGTCCACAGTCATAAAGGAACATGGATAATGCGCTTCGACCAAAGCCATCTCCCACTCGCCATCGCCTTCTAATCGAATTTGCCTCGGCAGATGTGTAGTGTACTTGGACACTGTGTTTTTTGGAAAATAATCCTTTGAGCTGTTGCTGGGCAATGTCAAATAGAACTGGTTGCTATTAGGCATTTTGCAAATCTTGCGCTCTTACCCAAGAATTGAACTCGTCTCCGTAACCTTCCCACTTGACGAAATAACGCTTACTGCGACCGCGACCCTTAGCGTCTAGTATTTCAGCAATCTTGAACAGATGGTCGTTGTATATTGTCACTTTTTGTAATTCGTATTCGTAAAACTGTCCAGTCACTTGTTCACCGTTGAGATCCGACAAAGTGTACATTGGTAGAGGCATCAATGTGTTTACACGACGCACCACAAACACTTCTTTACTCCAATTAGTCTCGTAACCTTTTGCGAATGTGCCCTTCTCCTTAGATATGCGCACTGTGTTGCCAACTTTCAGTTTTGCCTTAACACGACGCGGTATCTTACCGAACATGCGACGCCATACCTGATGCAATATTCGCTTATTGTCGGCAGTCACATCGACTGGTCGTATTCTATTGCCTAGACTCCTGTGAGCGCTGTTGTTGTATGCACTAACCAGTTTGTCCAACGCATCTACATAACGATATGTGTTTTTGTAAGTCAAATATCGCCACATGCGCGTTTTCAAAGTGCGATTCACGCGTTCCACTACGGCCGCTTTAACATCTGGGTTTTGTGTAGTGACATAGATGATTCCGTATTGTTTGAATAATTTTTTCGTCTTGGCACCGGTGAATTCAGTACCTTTGTCGGTTTGTAAACAGCGAGGTGTGTCGGTCGCTTCGGCAAATATCTCCTCGAAAGCGTTGGCCACTTCAGCTCCTTCTTTCCGCCTCAACGTTCGCACATACAGGTGTTTGCTAAACACGTCTATTACAGTCAGCAGGTAGTTGACGCCGTCGTTGTGTTTACTAAGACCACGCATATCGTTCAAGTCCGCTTGCCACAATTCAAATGGACCATACACTATGTAAGGATTGCGCGGGAAACGCTTGCGTGCCGGTTTGTGCAATGTGTAAGTGTCCTGTGTTTGTAACCATTCAATCACTTTGCGTTTTGAAACTGGTTTTGCAGCTCGCGCTAATGGAGCTACACCGCCATACGACGAAGGTTCGATGGGATTGTAATACAAACGCTCCATAATACTGAAAACCTATCCTGTGTACGTTTCCCACTTGTCCAAATTTGACAACGGCTTGTTTCTATTTGAAAAATCAAACTGCTCTGTCGCTCGTGCCGGTGTAGATGTTACACGTTTTCCTCTTGCCGATCGAAGCCGATTTACTAGCGGTGTTCTCAGTATTGATTCAGTTGATGTGTCCACTTCATCGTCTGATCCTTCTCCTCCTGTGAATGATGATCGATATTCGGCATTTATTTCCTTAAGCGCTCTTAGATTATTCATATAGTCCTTTGGCACGTTCATCGCTTTCAATGCGTTGAGCACTTCCCGCCATCCTGGCGGTGTGTAATCACGCATACGCACCTTTACTATGCAATTTAAGATATCCACTAGATTTGAGTCTGGGATTTTTACACCGTTGATGTACACTGAATAGCCACTGTCCCAACTGATTAAGCTGCCATCACGTTTCATGAAACGTAAAAGATTGCGGGCATCAGATCTGTAAGTTTTGGAAAACGTTTCCACAATCTCTTCCACTGGACCGCCTTCCGCAGCGGGGAGCGATCGTCGACTATGTTCATTCCCACCCGACTTCACGATTGGTATGCTAATCGGTTGACGTCTATTCTCTGCAATATGCAAGAAGCGATGTAACGCTTGTTTGTACAATTTCCACTTTTCACTATCGTCCATGCGTTTGTTATTCAATATTTGTTGCATCTCCGCGTCGAGGCTGTTTTCACTGGATAGATTAGTCGGTCTGTTATCCGTAGCATTTGATTGCAGTCGATCAATCAACTCTTGCGGCACAACTACCATCTTCTTTGCATGTTCCATTTTTTTTTTTTCACTAATGACTAGCTACTTTTCTAAAGTGTAACTTCACGCACGACGTTCCAAAGTGGAATGGCAAATGATTACCAATGTTATCTCTTAAGTCAATTTCCACACTGTCAAAAGATCTATTCATAACAGGCACATAGTGCGGATCGATGAATGATGTTGATTTATGCAAACCGTATACATAAGTAGACGTGGATATATTGACAATTTTCAATAACGGTGCGACTGTATCGCCGACCATCTGCGGCTCGACTAAATCACAATACACGTACATGTGTGACGGTAAGCCAAGACGAATGTTGGGCGAACGGATGCTTTTGTTAACTGCATCACCTTCCAGCGTCAATTCATTCGGATCGAACCCCAATTGAAGCGCTAACGTTGGACTTAATGTAATTTTTACAACATCAGTTCCCATCGATACTTCAATGAATTTGTTGTATGAGTTTTCAACGGTGAACTTTACACCAAAAGTAATCGCTAGTTCTTGCGAATTGATATGATCACACAATTCTTGAATATTTGCGTAATCACCAGTCTTCAATTTAATTCTGTGGTTTTGTTTTGGAATAGCCGACACTACTGGCGTTACATCGGCAGTGCTGTCCATAACCCGCGCCAACGCTTCTATGTTCACTTTTGCTTCCTCTTGCGGTTGTATGCAAATGTCAATTGTTTCGTCATTACCGACTGATAGAAATGTCATTGGATAGTGCGCTTCCACAAGTGCAATTTCCCAGTCGCCAGCGTCCAGTTGAATAGCTCTCGGCAAATGTGTTATGTAATTTGCAACTGTATTTTTCGGATAATACTGCATCGAACTGTTGCTGGGCAGCGTCAAATAGAACTGATTGTTGATGCCAGTCATTTTTATCTACTCAATGCTGCTTGTAGTACTGCGCTCAAAAGTAACGGTATAAAGATTCCACCGCCTTTTTGTATGAGATACTTTCGTTTCTTTGACCAGCCTTCGCCGCGTTTCACCAATCGACGTAGCGTCGCCTTGTGTTTGCTTAACTGACTTTTACTCTTCTTCGCCAGAGGAACGTTACCGCGCAACACGTTGTATGCGCACTCACACACTGAGCGAATGCGGCTCTTGTCACACACCTTTAACAGTGCCTTCCGCTCCTTGGGTGTTGCGTGTATGAAAGCCGTAAGCAGAGCTGCGTCCTTCCGCAAGCACGACATGATTACTACTGATGGCGAAATTACCTTTTCTTCGGCAAGTACACATAGTTGGTAGAATCTTCTGGAAATATGCAACTTCGTATTCGCATATTCTCGTCTGTTGATTGTTTCAAGTCTATCAGTAGGTATCCGTGTGGATTCCTCGTAGCGTCAGCGTACGCCTCCTCGATGAATTTCGGGCTGTCTGGATATATTTGTCTGGCCAAGTACCTAATCTGAACTCTATCTCTAGGATTCTTAAAACACACAATGTAATGCGCATTCAATGAGATGTCCCTCTGCCCGCGTCCTTGATGAAACAAATTTTGTGTAATGAAAAACACACTAATGTTGCGATGATGGCAACCTTTTGTGAAAAGATCCACCACACGGTTGTCGGCCTCACGCATCATATCGTCTATAATCACAAGTATCGGCTCGTTACCAGAAAAATCCTCCAAGTTTGGTAGACCTTCTATGTGGTTAATGGTGACATTTTCCGGGTCACCACCACCACTACCATAATGCCAGTTTATACTGGTAAATGGTGTATCACACATTTCTGTAATGTGCTTTATAAACTTTGACACAAACTGTGACTTGCCACAACCCGAAGGTCCCGCCACAATGGCTGAGAACGGATGTTTCCACATCAAGCCCATGATTACTACTGAGCTAAACACCTCACAGTTACCATACTCACACTCTTAAACTTACTACTAAAGGACATTTTTGGGGTTAAGTGAAATAAATAACACAGTGGTTATGTTCTGAACGTGACTATAAGTATTGACTACGAAAACTAATTTACAAAGGTATTAACGTAATCTTCAAGTCTTGCTTTACATAAACTCCAACGGTGTGAATCTGCTATTGGAACCCCTCGGGCTGCGCTTCACCAAGCGAAGGCGTTCTCCAAATCCGCCGTTGTAGCGCTCGATGTCGGTGTTGCTCAGGGCCTCGTTGAAGCGCCTAGGCAGGTAGACTCGCAGAAAGAAGTCGTCCCCGACCTGCCCCTCCAGGATCACGATGATCGTCTCGCCAAAGGGTGTGGTGGCTCGCTCCATCGCAGTAATGAGATAGCCACATTCCTCTCGGAGATCGGCTATCCTGGTGTAGAGCGGAGAGTCGGACTTGCAGTTGTTGAGGGTAGCTCTCAGGTCCGCGGTTGTTGCAGTGCCGTTCACGCTCGGAAACTCTAGCTTAAAAGTGCTGCTGCTGTTCGACATCTCTAGTAGTAGTTGGAGTAGGTCTATGTGAGGTGGCGGTCTGGTGGCGAATGATGCTCAATCGGGCGGGGCTCCGCCTTATAAACCCTCGCCGCCATTTTCTTCTAAGTGGGGGGTCCGAAGGGTCGGGCGCAGGTGTTCACACAAAAGACCGACGCGTCGAGACCGGTCTGGGATGCAGCTGCTCTAATTGAATGCTTGCGCCACTCGTTGTTTCTTCCTCACAGCTCGCTTCTTCGACGTTGGCTGTGAAACTGCACTGCGTTGTGTAACAGTTTGAGTTAAGCCTGTAATTTTCGGTACTCCTGTTGATTTATCGATCCACATGTTTTCCACTTTATCAACTACTTGTTTAACACTTTGGTGCATTTCACCATCTTTGTCCAAAAATAAACCACACATGAACACCATATCTGTACCATCATACATTTCCATTTTCAATAACATTTGTCCTTTGTTTCCCGGGTTTTGAACAGCAAAAGTATTCCCATCGTCCATCCATGACACTATGGGACAATCATCTGTTGGTTTCGGCACCCATCCTGGTTTCTTGGTTTCCACTTCGATGGGAGTTGCCCTCCTTCGTCTCTTGCAGGCAGTGGTCGGTTTTACAAATGACGTCTGAGGTGATGACAATGTCTGATCACTAGCATTATTGTTCATAACCTCAATCTCCTGAATAAACGATTTGATATAGTCGTCCGCAGAAGCGTAAGCGTCCATGTTCACGTCCTTACCGTGTGACTTCAACCGTACTACTGACTGGCGGTGCGTCTGCTCACCCTTGAAGTAAACTGTACGCACTCGCTGTCAGACAATATTTCTGTTTGGCGATCGCTTTTATTCACCCGCTGAAGTCAACTGTTACGTTACGGTGACGATCGATCTCGATGACGTTGTCCAGTTCGGCGTACACTATACAGTTGACGGTCTCGGGCAACGCTTTGGAGAATCCAATTTCGATACGTAGATTACCGTTGCGCAGGAGATTCCAGTGACTCGACTCAGCCGCGGACATGTCCGGTGTCAAGTCGAACGCCATAAGACAATTACCGTACGGATAGTCACCTCTCTTGATCTCATTACCTGCGTCGGAGAACTGGATTCCGGTGCCGGTGACCAATGTGTAATAAGAGAGTATATATGTCTCACTGTTCAATGTGTAAACGGGCTGTAACGGTTTGGCCGGTACTTGTTCCTGAAAAATGTAAATTATGCCTGTATGCTGATGATTCAAATTTAAAAGTGTCTGAGAAAACAGTGGATGACTTGGAAATATCAGCATTCATAGAACTAGAAAATATAAAACAATTTCTTCAACAAAATAACCTTTTTCTAAATACATCAAAAACAAATTTTATGACATTCTCTGCTAAAAATAGGAAAAATTATCCTCAACCTAATTTAGAAATGGATTCAGAGCCAATAGGGAAAATTTCCCAGGCAAAGTTTTTGGGGCTTCATGTAGATGAACATTTAAATTGGAATTTTCATGTTGAAAATTTGTTAAAAAAACTCAGTTCAGGATTATATGCATTGAAACGGATGTCATATTTGTGTAATTTAGATGCACTCAAAAAAATATATTTTGCCCATATTCATTCACATATATGTTATGGTATAGCATTATATGGTGCCACTTCCAAACTTAATTTAAATAAAATTTTAATCGTACAAAAAAGAGCAATAAGAATTATATTACACCTAAAGTTTGATGACTCTGTAAAATTGTATTTTAAAGACCTGAATATTTTAACAGTTTATGGAGCATACATATATGAAACAATATGTCTTGCGAGAGAAGAAAATATAAGAATAGAGCCTTTGGAAACTCATAACTATAACACTAGGTTCAAAAGAGATATTGTAACCTCACGCCATCAACACAAATTAGAATTTTATAAGAAAAAACCAACTTATGCAGGATATTTATTTTTGAGAAAATTGCCTGCAAGCTTAAAGAATGAAAATAATACTAAATTGTTTAAAACCAAATTAAAAAGATTTTTAATAGAGAAGTCATTATATTCAATTGAGGAATACTGTAACTGATTATCTTTTAATGAGACCAACTTAATGTATTTTTGAATTTTGGTTTTGAATTTTCGACTCTGAAAAGTAGTTATAATATTTATGTTTGTATTTGAAATAGATAGGCTAAGTCTTGACGCTATTTATTATTGTACAACTGTGCATGTATATTGTAAAATAAAGATGTTTTGATTTGATTTGATTTGATTTGTTCACCGTCCACGTACAATGCGAGATAATTCATATCGTAGTGTTGAAAGTTGTAAGGATTCTTCTTGAAATCTCCGTTGAACGCAAGATTACTGACCAGTCCAATTATCACACGTTTCGGTAACTGGCCGAGAAATGCACTGTCTAAAGCCTTACTCATTATGCCGGAGGGTAGTGTGAACGATTTCACTTCTACACGCGTGATCGGATACTTGGCCGTGCCGGTCTCGAGAGTTTTGCTGTGCGCCAACAATACGCTCGGATTGATCTTACATCGACGTACGAAAAGACTAATCTCTTTAATTGTCACCTTGTAGGTAGTTAGCGTTTTGGACATTATACAAAACGAGTTTCTGGATCTGTTAAGTTGCAATCGCATCTCGACACCGTTCAACATGAATTTGTTCTGATTGCACAGATCGATGTGCAATCGACCGACCATATCGCAAACATCGCTTTCTTTCGTGTGATCGCGACGCTTTTTCAATCCCTCGTTCAATTCGTCGCAATCGTCCATTTGTCCGGCCGAATCTTCAAAAAACAGCTCGCTAGTCAGGTGCGAATTCTTCGCACTACATCCGTAGTTCAATAGGTTTTCCAAGTATGCACGGTAAGCGTACGTGTTAGTTTGCGGGGACACCAGTTTATGATTGAGATAGAGATCCACTTGACTGAATATCGAGTGGAGCCAATTGTTCACCGGGCCCACCTCTTTAGCAGGTTGCCCACCGTCCGCTTTAGTGTCGTCCTGTTTCACAATAGCGGCTTTCACGTGTAATAACGTTTGCGTCAGGTCCGTGTACTCGTCACCGTGACCGGGTATTACAAACTCTATTGGCGAATCGTCCGTCAGCGATGAGATCGGTTTGTATTGAACCCATTTACCGCTCTCGATGCTGGTCTGCGTAGGCGGTAACGAAAACAAGTCCAGTTCAGTCTTCACACATTCACACGATTTCTGATGAATAAACGACATTGTTATCGAATTAAATGAAAATATCCCTTGTTCTTCTGCGTCGTTTCGTTACAGTTCTACGACGTTTGTCTAACGATGTTATCCTTCTGTTGGTCCTTATCCTCTTTGTAATGGCTCTTCGTTTAAACTTTCCACCTACTTGCCCTCTTTATAGTTCTCCTTTGTCTTTGCATACGTCCGGTAGACGTCCGTCTTCGAAGAAGTCTATCGAGAGACTGTGGCGTGTCGCGACCCGCTTCTTATAACCACCACCGCTCAATACGCGCTCCAATTTCTCGTCCGCCTGGTGTTCTGTTTAATTAATTACTAGGGGGGAGATTTTCGCTCCCCCATACTTCAGGAATTGTTGAAGACTAGAACAAGAATGAGAGCAGGGGTGTTTACCAACTGGTGATTTATTGCTCGGAGTTCGACACGGGTGGTCTATAATTATGGGTTCCTAGAAGGGTCGGGTGCAGCTGCTTCCCAGACAGGCCTCGGGGAATTTCCGCTCGTTAAAAGCTTTCAGGGTGCTGGGTCCTTTGTCGACGTTTGCCGCCTCGGCAATAAATCACATCCACTGTCAGGGGTAAAAGCAACCCTCCACTAATGTAATTCGATACGGGCGGACTATAATGGGTTCCTGGAAGGGTCGGGCGCAGCTGCATCCCAGACCGGTCTCGACTCGCCGGGTTTTTTGTTTGAACACCTGCGATCAACAGCCCACCACGCACGGCGCGGCCCTAGCAGCAAAGTTTAGTTTAGTCTTGAGTTTCGAAGCGTCAACAGCTACGAAGAGATCATGGCCAACATCGAGTGGGAATGTGACATCACAGACGTCGAGTTGGAGGATGTATGTGTTGCGGCGGAAACGTCGATGAATAGCAATAATAAGAAGAGGCCGTTTGACGATGAAGATGATTACTTTGAAGGTGATGAGTTCTACAACCGAAAAGACGACGATGATTGCACTTTGAAGCATTTCCATAAGAAGAGGCTATGGCGCAATGACAAAAAGTTCAAGCACGTTCATGAGCCAAAAATGTATTCAACTACCCAAGATCTTGACGACGCTCTGTACTCTAAACAACGGGGAATCAACAGCATGTGGAACCATTGCCCGCTGGACGACTTGGAATGGGAATATTGGCAGCGGGACATGGACTACAAGATGAATTTCTACCCTATTGAAGAGGAGCACATCTACGCCATTGAACATGAGCAGAAGTACATGATGCTTGTCGAAATGTGGTGGAATCGTCGAACGGATGAACTCCACCCAGATGAAATAACAAAGTTTTTCATAAATAAAAAATAAATGTTTCCCAACACCTTAGCCTCCACCTGATCCCACCATCATAATCGGCCTTTTTCAAGGCCACAAAAGCTTTTCATGTTAGGGATTAGAAGGAAATCTTAGAGGAGATTTCTTCTAAGTGTTGGTGCGGGCCTCTAGACAAAAGTGTCACAGACGAGACCTCAGGGGGGGGGGTTAAAAATTTCACAGACGAGACCTCGGGGGGGGGGGGCTCCTCCTGATTGATGTACCGGGGGGGGGGGGGGGCTCCTCCTGAAACGAAAAAAAAAAAAAAATTTGCATATTAATTAGGGTAATTAAAAAAAAATTTGCATATTAATTAGGGTAATTAAAAAATTTGCATATTAATTAGGGTAATTAAAAATTTGCATATTAATTAGGGTAATTAAAAAAAAAAATTTGCATACTAATTAGGGGGGGGGGGGGGCGCTCCTCCTGGCTCCTCCTGAGCCAGGAATGTCCATTTATCCCTACTTGTGGTTAATCGCTTGAATTATCGCAAGTTGTGTTCCCGTTGGGTTCCGAAAATGCTTACGGATGAACACAAAAAGAAGCGACTTGGCAGTGCATTGACATTTCTCACTCGTTACAGTGATGAAGGAGAAGAATTCTTAAACAAGATTTTTACAGGTGATGAAATTATAGGGCGCCGTACAGCCCTGATCTGGCACCTTCTGATTTCCATTTGTTTTTGCACTTGAAACGGGATTTCGGAGGGCGCCGCTTTGACAGCGATGACGACGCTCAAGACGGTGTTCGGCAATGGCTCTCGTCAATGGCGGCATCTTTCTATGAAGAGGGTATAGAAAAGTTGGTTCCTCGCTACGACAAATGTCTAAACAATGGTGGAAACTATGTAGAAAAATAGTTTAAGATATCCTCTTTCTTGTAGAAATAAATTTTGTTGAAAAAAATAATTATTTGTATGTTTTTTTCCAAAACGGTACTTACTTTCTGGACAAGCCTCGTACATAGTTATTCTTTAATTTATTTTATTTTACTTTGTATTAATTATACAATACTCTCCCAATGCGCCAAAAATTTATCAAACTGGATTTTGCTGTTTGTATGTTTTAAATCAATAGTTTTTATTTACATTGAAAGCAATATAATTAATCAGTCAAGCAACTTAGGCAATTGATTGATTTTCAAGTAATTTTTAGCTAATTCCTCCTTTAGGGAAGAAGCTATTACCGTAGTCAGCATGGGAAGACCTAGGCCCGGGACCATGATAACTTTTCCTTTTGAGGTCCCCATATGCCAAAAACACCATTCGTTCAAAACTGTATATATATATATATATATATATATATATGTATATATGTGTGTGTGTGTGTGTGTCCGTGGGTGCGATAACTCTCGTAAAAATGGTCCGATTTTGATGAAATTTTGTACAAACCTGTAAAGCAATATTTGTGACTTTAATTTCCAAAACCAGCCTGTTCCCCTCTATCCAAAGGGGTATTTTGGGGGGGTTTTGTACCCCAAAAATGGTTTTTGAGTTTTTTACATATAATATTTTAGTGAATCCAATTTTAGTTTTCACCATTAAATTCAGCTTAAAAAAACAATTTGGTTATTTGATCATTGCTCTACGTTAATTGGTTACCGAGATATTGAAAGTGATTAACACAGTACGTTACATATTCCGTAATTTTTCCCACTTCACATGGCAAGATGATTGTGATTTCGGAACTCTCAGGATTTGTGATTCCCACAAAATATGTTTGATTATTTTAAATCTCAAACATAAGTAAATAACAAATGTACGACGATCAAGACACTGATTAGTGACAAACCATTTGGGAACAACCTTTAAAATGTCTTCCCGCGTCAAATCAGAAAGGATCGCTTTCACCCCGCACAGTGTTTTAACACGGTCAAAGTTGTTTACAAACACAGTGAGAATAGTGTCAGTGACCTTGACCATAAGGGGCAAGGGCGCTTGTAAGTGACTCACTCCCTCTGCGGTGGCTAAAGTTCAGGATGAGAAGCTCATCCTCCTTGTCCAACCAATTTTAAACAAACATCTTCCTCCAGTGTTATACTTACCTTGTGCAAGTGCTACTTTGACAGTTTTCAGGTTAATTTATTCATTCACAGCTGTTATGATCGTTTTGTTTTGATTTGAAATTCCATAAGCCCAATGTTAAAATTTCAAATTTTTAAATGAGATCTTCAACAAAATATGAATTTTCCTGGGGTTGAGGTTTTTTTTACCAATCATATTTTTAGGTCCAAAAGCACCTAACTCCAAAGTTTTAACAAAATCTTTCCGCTGGATTCCAAGATAAACTTTGCAGAAGACAAACATAGCTCTTATTTACGTGTCGGATTATATTGATGGTTTATCAGGTTAAACTAACATACTTCATTAAAATACATACTTTTAAACAATTGCATTATTTTACGCAATCAAGAAAGAACGATTATTTTTATCCATATCAACGAATACATTTTAAAGACCTTTCTACAAACTGATTAGAAAAATAATTATTTAAAAGTTGAAGTCAGATAGCATTTTTCCCTTTGAATAAAAGAAGATGTTATTGTCCAATTATCTAGCTTATAAATTTGTTGTGTTAAAACCCGTAAATCTATAGAAATAGCTAGGTAGAAAATTATCCTCACCCGTGTCCCAATTCTGTAACGTACCAAATTCCTTATGCTTTAAAAGTATGTAATTTAAGAACGAATTGTAAAGAAAACTAATTATTAATATTTTCATTGCCCTAGATGTTTACGGAAGATATAGGAATGACGACGCACTCTCATATTAGTTGTTCACAGGGAGACAGAGAAAGAGAGAGAGAGAGAGAGAGAGAGAGAGAGAGCGTGAGAGGGGGGAGAAAGTAAATTATCTCCTCCTCTCTCTCTAACATTTCTGTTGTAATGCAAATATGGCTGTGTAAGGTCGCCGAGCAACCTTAATTATTTCAATTTATTTTTATATTTTTAATATAGAAAAACAATAAAGGTTGGCTGTAGACTAGGCCTTTTGGTAAAAACAATGCCAAGCGTATTAAAACATATGGTTGTAATGTATGTAATGCTGTACTATGTATTGCTCAAATGAAGCATTAGTAAATATTAGAGAGCTGCCATTAACAAACAATTTATTGTTATTAAAAGTGAAAACAAATAGTAAATATTGTTTATATTCTAATTTATTTATTAATTACATTAAAAGTCCTTTCTATCAACAATCATAGTTGAAGGTAACAGTAATATAACCATTTTGAAATCGTACAATGCATGGGATCACTCTCGAGATTTGCAGACGTTAGAAATGCTAGAAACGTTAGATTTGCTTCTGCCTCCGCACGTGCAGTTCTGGGCTGCTGGCGCTGGCACTGCACTGTCGCGTCGCTGAGCCGCGCCGTGGTCGTGGTAGTGCAAAGAATTGCCGGTAGTATCAGCAGCGAATAGTGTATCATTTCAGCTGATTCTAACATCTGACGCTAGTTTGGGGGTCGAGCAACCCATCACAGGTTTACCTATACTGTTGTCCTTCAATACTCTGTATATTCAATGGCATTACTCAATATTTTTTTATGATACATACAAATTAATGTTTAGTACCGTACCGATCTGAAAGTTTTGGTACCGCAGACCCCTAGATTGTGCTATTGCCAGCCACCAGCCACCACTAATGGGTGCGTTGTCAGTCATGACGTGCATTCCATCAGTGACAGCCAGCCCCACCTTGCATTCTAGGGATTGCACCCCCACATCTGACCAGTTTAAAGACCTCCCATCTACATCACCCCATCCCCCACTAAAGTTTGAATGTCAGTTGTATGAATGACTTAACACATTCGCTGCGAAAATCTTATATTAAGCGCAACCCAGTGACTGAAAATTTTTATTTCATAAAAACTTTTCTTTTTACGTTATAAAGTTAGGAATAAGTATCATAATCCATATTCAAGACTCTTATCATTGGTTTTGGGCGTCAGAAGTTATATGTCACCGGTGGGCCACCCGCAGATTAGTAACTTTTATAAACGTAGTCCCCACCGGTGGGCAACCCGCACCCGCCGAAACGCACACGCCGAAACGCAAACAAAGGATACGCAATACGCAAACACGAGTCTATAACCTCAAAACTACCAAAACAACAACTTCGCGGAGGTTATCGACCGGTTATCAACCAGTGGTTGCACCACACTGGCCAGGTAAACAAAGGGATGCGCCCTCCCCCTCCCACGGTCGTCCCGCCCCCACCGCGAACGAGCAATTCTCGAACCAATGGTACCTTACTATGACTCACACTCTACGGAACAATGCTGTAGCAGTTCAACCTTCCCGCTCGAGTAGCTGAACCACACTGAGTCCACAAACACGAAATGGCGCAATATGTCACCGGTGGGCAACCCGCAATTTGGCGGCGAATTCTGTATGTCACCGGTGGGCCACCCGCAGTGAATGTGTTAATGTATCTCCCCTCTGTTCTGCCCAACCACAGGACTACCCCAAACTGTCCCACTACGTGCTGCTGGAGTGTCTGGCCCAGGACTTCATGAGCTTCCTAGCCACTCTGGAGCCGAGTGTGTTCCTCTACATCGCCCCATCACCCACTATAGTGTGAATGTCCATTGTGTAATGCGTCTCCCCTCTGTTCTGCCTTATCACAGGACTACTCTAAGCTGTCACAGACTTACTACGTGCTGCTGGAGTGTCTGGCCCAGGACCACATGAGCTTCCTAGCCACCCTGGAGCCGAGCGTGTTCCTCTACATCGCCCCATCTCCCACTATAGTGATAATGTCCATTGTGTAATGCGTCTCCCCTCTGTTCTGCCCTACCACAGGACTACCCCAAGCTGTCACAGACCTACTACGTGCTGCTGGGGTGTCTGGCCCAGGACCACATGAGCTTCCTAGCCACCCTGGAGCCGAGCGTGTTCCTCTACATCGCCCCATCTCCCATTATAGTGTTAATGTCCATTGTGTAATGCGTCTTTTCTCTGTTCTGCCCTACCACAGGTCTACCCCAAGCTGTCACAGACCTACTACGTGCTGCTGGAGTGTCTGGCCCAGGACCACATGAGCTTCCTAGCCACCCTGGAGCCGAGCGTGTTCCTCTACATCGCCCCATCACCCACTATAGTGTAAATGTCCATTGTGTAATGCGTCTTTTCTCTGTTCTGCCCTACCACAGGTCTACCCCAAACTGTCACAAACCTACTACGTGCTGCTGGAGTGTCTGGCCCAAGACCACATGAGCTTCCTAGCCACCCTGGAGCTGAATGTGTTCCTCTACATCGCCCCACCCCCCACTATAGTGTGAATGTCCATTGTGTAATGCGTCTTCCCTCTGTTCTGCTCTACCACAGGTCTACCCCAAACTGTCACAGACCTACTACGTGCTGCTGGAGTGTCTGGCCCAGGACCACATGAGCTTCCTAGCCACCCTGGAGCTGAATGTGTTCCTCTACATCGCCCCACCCCCCACTATAGTGTGAATGTCCATTGTGTAATGCGTCTTCCCTCTGTTCTGCTCTACCACAGGACTACCCCAAGCTGTCACAGACCTACTACGTGCTGCTGGAGTGTCTGGCCCAAGACCACATGAGCTTCCTAGCCACTCTGGAGCCGAGCGTGTTCCTCTACATCCTGTCCTCCATCTCGGAAGGGCTCACGGCTCTAGGTGCGCACCTCAATCACTTCACAGGTACAGCCCGGAGCCCCACGCGCATGTGCGCACCTGCATGTCTGCTGTCTCATGGCACTATACCAAACTTTCAGTCAAGTTTAAAATCACTCTATCTGCAATCAGGATTTGCGATTACAATTTTCAAATTAATTTTGGGTTTACTGTTGAAGATATTTACAGAGTGCTGCCTATATCTCAGTAAACCTATTTCTCAAAATATGCTCAAATAACTGAAACGATTTCAAAGTTTGACTCGTACTTGGATGGAATCGATTTTGCTTAAACTTGACTTTGAAACTAAATCAAATTATGAGATGATTGTAGTAGCCGTTTTCTCGCAATGTAGTTGAGTAGAGAGTGGCTTTATGACTGAGCGTGGGGCTCAGTAGACTGCTAGACCCTTGCCTGTTGTGGAATTGCTGGACGGCTCTGGGTCTAGAAGTCCCCAGGGCTGTACCTTCTTGCATGTTCAATACACTCTTAAGGCATGCTT
This sequence comes from Allygus modestus, assembly GCA_963675035.1. Taxonomy (NCBI): domain Eukaryota; kingdom Metazoa; phylum Arthropoda; class Insecta; order Hemiptera; family Cicadellidae; genus Allygus; species Allygus modestus. The sequence goes on along the minus strand of OY776111.1, from coordinate 95,828,455 downwards.
GATATTTCACAAAAACACAAATTTAAAAGAATCATGGTCTTACTGATTCATGATCTCATTGATGGTGTTTTATTTGTTCTAACTTATTTTCTACCGCAGCTAAAGATAAGTATTTAATTTGTTCATGACCTAAAGAGTGGCAATGTGTCAACTTTATTTTAATTTTGTTCTCAACCGCCAGTTCTGTGTTCTGCGTAGCCAGGGAGGAGAATGTCAGGATACACCCCCTTCCCGAAATCTGAAAAGTTAGGGGAAAATGTTATATGTCAGTTAACACGTCTGGGATTTTTTAAACATAAGGGAATTGCAAAAAACTTGTTATATAACCAAAATTTTTTCCAGAATTTTTACAATGCTAACATTTTTGGATTGGCAAACCTGTATATCACCTGTTTAACTGTTTGTTCTGTATCGTTCTCTAACAAGGAAGTCTGTTGGATAACTGGAGGTAACACTGATCAACTGTGAGGGATCTTATGTACCCTCAAGAGTTTGCTCACAACATTGTGTATTTCCACCCAGTCGATTTAGCTGATACAAATGAACGAGCCTCAATAACAATACAAAATGGTGTGGAGAACGTCAGTTTTTGGAAGTGCTACGAAAGTATCACAGTATGTTGAGTCAAGTAACTCCCCTGATCTACTGTCCACGCTGTCCCTGGCCGCCAGCAGCCCAGCAGCAAGAGATCCTAGCCTCAAAAACAGAAGTGTCAGTGTCTCTGTGCCAATTGAAACATGGAAAACATCAATCCTATATAGACTCAGGAAGAGTTTTTTTTTTTTAAAAACAATACAAAACATACTTGTAAATAAAACATTTATATATGTTCCGAAAACAGTTTTCCAGGATTATTTCTACAAAATGTCCTAAAAACAACAATAATCCCCTCTTAAAATTTATGGAGAATGTACGTGGTCTTTTTTATAAATTAAATCTAATAGAAATATTTATTGATTTAGGCCTAACACATACGCTACCAGTGAGTGCTCTAGTTCCTTGCCAAAATGCTAGGCGCTCACTGGTGAGTGCCAGCGTCGCATCTATTATGCGTCCATCTGGGTTGTGCTGCTACCTGTTGGCGTTTTGTGTCACAGTTCCAGTTCCTACTTCCAGTTGTGTTGTAACATAGTACAGTTCGTTAGCCGGGAGTTCAAAATTTGACCGCGCTTGTTCATTATGTTTTTTCCAATAACTATAAAAAACAGGTAATATATAACTAAAATATCATTGTAAAGGAGTAAACAAAAGAGCACTTATCTAGAAAATATAAGAATTTTAATTTATTATTAAGTACCGAGGCTTGGGATTGTGTACCAATCCTCCTTTGAAGATAAGTTGTTAGCACTCAGTGAATAAAAACCCATTATAACAACTGTGCCTAGACGGTTTGATTTAAATGACGAAGATCCGTTACATGAAGAAATTAAAGTTTTAAATAATTATCTTAAATAACTTGTGGTCCGATGAATTCACTGTGGGTTATTGATTTGGATGAGCTACACAGATCACCAAAAATGGCTTGCACATTAATAACAAAGGAAAAAACAAAGTAGCTTATCTAATAACAAACATGATTAGAAAATGTTTTCAGTGTGACTCTAGGATTAAAATAAATGTGATTGCCACACACATGGAAAATGTAATACATAAGTATAGAAAAGACAAGGTAGTTGTACTAGCCCATAGTATATCGTCAGACTTCAGTGATCCTCGTAACATAAGTGCTGGAGTAGCCGTGGTATTTAGAAAGATTTTTGACAGACCAGCACAGTCACAGTGCCTTACCAACCATTTAGCACTACAGGAGAATCACAATGGACCCTCTGTATTTAGTTTAATAACGAAGACCCGATATTATGGCAAACTCAAGCCACATGATTATAATATAGCTTTTCGACAACTGACTGATAATTTTTTGAAAAAGGATTGAAACACCTGATAATTTTTTGAAAAAGGATTGAAACACCTGATCTGCTCCCTGATTGGTTGCGTCCGGGGTAAAATACTTTTGTCTCATTTTATATCCAATGTAATGGAATTCCAACGCACAACAGAAGCCTCAGTCACAATTGTAGATTATCTTCAAGAATCCTTCAGGATTTTGAGAAATGGAATTACTCATGAGAAATTTTTAAAACAAATGATAAAACTTATCGCAACTAAGACAAACTCTTGCTATCAGGATATCGACAGTATCAAAGATAGTGAAATGGCAGCAACATCCATAGCCGAAAGACACCAACCATACTCTACAGGTGACAGCCAACTAAAGGTGCTGCAGACTTCCACAGAGTTGTCCCTTCCCACACCTTATGAGCAGGTGCCGAGCCCCAGCATTGTAGCACCATCGCCAGTGTCCAGTGAGGGTGAAGTTTCTCAGGTTTCTCGTGAAGTGAAAAATCTAAATACCAATGATGGTGCAATTAGTGAGCTGGGTAGCTTAGAAACAAGAGATGTAACAGAGGCTTTGCCTTTAACTTCCCTTGCAAACACTCCAACCGCCAAATTAGATAAAACTGTAAATCGTGAGCTTTCATCAAATCAGTTGATGATTTTTTTTAAACAAATTATAATCTGATAATTTTTCACCAGAGTATACAAAATTTAAAAAATAGTAAAGAACCTTTAGAAATTATTGTCGAGGAAGTAAAACCAAAAATCATTATTTTGACGGAACACAACATGTCTGAAATTTAACTAAAAAGATTTAAATTACAAAATTATTCAATTACAAATCAGTATTCAAGGACCACAACTTCAGGGGGAAGAGTTGTTATTCTGTCAGAGGTTGGTTTGAAGGCAAAGCTCTTAAAATGTATTGAGATTGAATCCTTAAGACAAGATAAACTTGTTGAATGTTGTGTAGTTAAACTTATAATTAATGATAGGAAAATTATACTTGTAGGTATTTACAGAAAACCCCAGGTAGAAACATCTGAATTTCTAGGCAGGCTATCCTTAGCATTAGATATTTAAAAAATAAAAATCTGTAATTATGGTAGGGGATTTTAATATAAACATTCTGGATCAATTATCTTCTGACTATAGAAACTTAAAAATGTCCTAAATAGTAATGGCATGTATTATTTGGTATATTTCCCAATAGGGGTTACCAACACATCATCAACAGGAATTGATAATTTTATCTCTAACATTGAAAGATCTGAAATGAATGTGTATGGTTTTACAACTGCCATGTCGGCCAGGTCCTGGAACAAGTTCAAGCCCCCCATGTCATCCAAACTTAAAGACAGTGGTAAATTATTTGTTAGAAGTAGAAATTTTTCAAAACGTTACATGGAAGCATTTGTCAAAATAATACAAAAAGAAAACTGGGAAAATGTATATAATGCAGACGTAGATATGAATTATTCCATTTTTAGTAATATTTTGAAATACTACTTTGATTTAGTCTTTCCTATCCAAAGTAAAAAACACATCATAGGTAAAGCCCAATGGAATATCCAAGATCTAAGGAAAGTAAAACTAATTTGACTAAGCTTGCCAGATCAAATAGTGACAAAGGTCTTTCCGAAGAAGTTAAAATTAGAAATAAAAAGAGTTCAAAATTAAATTGATTGATTGTAAGAAAATGTACTTTGACAGTAAAATTACAAATTCTTATAAAATGGGAAAGAATTAGAAATAAAAAGTACAAAATTAAATTGATTGATTGTAAAAAATGTACTTTGACAGTAAAATTACAAATTCTTATAATGTGGGAAAAAAAATCGAATACTTGGGATGTTATAAATAGTAAAACAAATAGTCTTAAGGATAGGGTAACTGAGAATATTGTTTTGAAATTGAATGAAGAAACAATCTCAGACCCTTATGAAGTTGGCAACTTCCTCAATCTACAGTTTGTAAATGCAGTGCAACATATTTTAATAATTTACAAGCAAATCCAATGAATGTCAATATCAGTAATGAACACACAAATAATACCTCCGGAAATGTTTTTCAAGATCTTTTTAAGTGCACCCCTGTAGACAAAACAGAAATTCTAAACATTGTGAAAAACTTTAAAAATAAATCATTAAGTGGTTATGACGACATTCCTTTGAAACTAATCAAGTTTGCAATTGTACCACTCCTCAAACCTATAATACACTTGGTAAACTCCTGTTTTGTATCAGGAATTTTCCCTTCTAAGCTTAAAATCTCTAAAATTGTGCCAATTTTTAAAAAAGGAAGCAGACAGGATCCTAATAATTACCGCCCAGTTTCAGTTCTGCCACCCTTATCTAAGATTTTTGAAAGAGCTGTCATAATAGATTGGTTGCATATTTAGAAAGAAATGAACTGATTGATACTGAGTAACATGGTTTCAGGAAAGGAAAATCTATTGTCTCTGCCTTAGCTGAATTTACTGAATCAATAATTGAGTCCATAGATCAAGGACAAAGGCCTATTGGAGTTTTGATGGACCTCTGTAAAGCCTTTGAATCGATTTCTCATCCTATTTTGCTTAATAAGTTAGTGTCATTTTGAATCAAGCGCATAGCTCTAAAATGGTTTCACTCATACCTTTCTAATAGGTTTCAATTTTTTGGAAATATCAAATATTTTAAACAATAAAATCGCCAAAAATGCATCAACAAAAGTATTGATAAGGAATGAAGTTCCCCAAGGTTCAATTCTTGGACCTCTATTATTCTTGTGTTATATCCAAGGACTTCCAAAAATTCTCGCTAATATAGAAAGTGTAAAAAGTCAGTTTATCCTTCATGCTGACAATTCAAATTTAATTGTATCAACTAAGGAGTTTAATTACTTGGAAGAAGCGAGTCATACTCAGCTTGCCATTATGCAAAACTTTTTCAAAAATAATTCTTTGTGCCTTAATAAAACCAACTTCATAAGTTTTAAAATCAAACAAAACAGGACATCTGTAGAACCCAATATTCTTATTGAAAATGATAAATTAGACCAACTTTATAGTACAAGATTTCTGGGCTTGGATGTGGATAATAATCTGAGCTGGGAACGGTCATGTAAAAAATGTTGTGAAAAAAATCAATTCCGGAATATATGTTTTGAAAAGAATGGTAAATCTGTGCAGCCTGGCAGTCTTGAAAATTATCTACAATGCTCACATACATTCTCACATTGTGTATGGCATTGCCATTTATGGGAGCACATTTGATAACAATTTGAACAAAATTTAAATTTTACAACAAAAAAAAATCAGGGTCATGCTGAAGCTTAGACATGATACACATGTTAGAGATTATTTTAAAAGCTTAGAAATATTAACTGTTTATAACCAATATATATTTGGATGCATTATTTACTTGAAAAATAATCCAAAGAAAGTAACATGGCGCTCTAATTTACATAAATATAACACCAAGACATAAAAATGATATTGACATTCAAAAACATAAGTTGTCCTTTTTTAACATAAAACCTACATATATGGGATCAACATTTTATAGAATGTTACCTTTAGAATTGAAAAATGAAACTAATGTAATTAAATTTAAGACCAGATTAAAAACATTTTTGTTTCAAAACCCATATTATTTAAATAAATTTATGCTTTCAAACCATTGAATAAAGAAGATTGACCTCTGCAGGTTTCATGGGGGTCTGTTGGGTCTCATTTTTTATAGGGATCGGCTGTGCTTTTGCATATATTTACTCTTACTTGCCTTGCCTTACTTTCTATATGGAATAACCTTATTGTGACACAATTTATGTATAGGATTTGTACTTATAATAAAGAATATTTTGATTTGATTTGATTTGATACTTAATACTGCAGATGTAGGATGACAAATTGATTTTCACTATCAACACAAGGTATGAAATTACTTGCACAAAGAACATCAACACAAGTAAAAAGAAAAAATGTGTGGAAAAATACATTTTCAGGAAGCCTTTGACTGTGTGAATTCATATATCTTATTTGATACACTTGAACATTATGTAATCAGTGGCACTGCACTTGAACTACTGAAGCCTTCGATTTAAAATATAATCAACAATTTGATTACTTCCCCGCACCTACAATAACGTTAAGAAAAGGTTGAATGACATCAATGATGCCTGTTAACCCTGCTTTAGCATAGAGTCACGAGCTGGTTCCGTGTTAACTTGTCACTTAAAACCTATGAATTGGAATAGGAAAATGGTATTTTTTAAATCTATTAATGGTTTATTTTATTTAAAATATTGTTTTAATTCGGTTTAAAGACTTGTAGTGGCACACATACAGTAAACATAAGTAAAAAAGTAGTAAAACCAGGTTGACCATGTGCAACTCACAAAGGATTTACCAATCTTGTCAACGAAAGCCTGACACTTTTTATAATTAACAGAGTAAAAAAGTAAAATTTTTCCTTTCCAAGAAATTTTGTGACAACTAATTTATAAAGTCAATATCTGTTTATTTTCAGCCAAATTTTTGCCTGACTTATTTGTTTTTAGGATTTCCTAATAGCAGTAAAGCTTAGTAGAACATGTTCTGCACTTAAAGAATATTACCTTTAGTATATAGTCAGGTTTAACAATTTTCATTCAAATAATTTGATAATTCCAAAGATGTTCTTCTAGAGATCATTGTACTTTTGGTTAGTGCAGCGGGCATTGTTGCTTGGTTATAACTACTTTTTTGGATAGGTTTTGTAGCTTCCTGTCTTAATTGATACATAGTGAAATATTTTTGAAAGTTAAACTAACACTAGTATATGTGCAAAACAAATTATTAGTGCTGAGTCGATGGTTTATTTACTCAAATACTATTTAAACAAGTGAATTTGTCTAGTGATTTAATAAGTATGAATTTACTATGGTTAAGTATATTGACAGTTTTCAATGATTAACAATTATTTATTAAATATTTTTGTATATTTTTATTTCAGAGCAGATTTTTAAACCTGGGAGTTATTGGAAATCAAGGCAGAAAACTTTCCAAAATTGGCAAGGAATCAAAATATTCTGTCCCAACCACAAAATCCAATCCCTTCAAAGTATAAAGTATTGTTATTAAAAATTAATTATAAAGTAAGAAGTTCTGACTTCAACTAATGTGGATTTCAAATACTTGATTCATTTAGACGAGATGAAATGCAAAAAGGCGTTCAAAGAGTCATAATAAGTTCAGTTCTCATTCCTTTTTTCCTTGCTAACATACGTCAGCACCATCTATCAACAAGGCTTTGTTCTAGTATTCAGTGTGTTATTAAAATTTACAATTTGTTTACAGATACAATGGTGTGTACAGGATGCTGTGCGACATTGGATCACATAGTAACCTACCTGTTTAAACAGTTGTCACAAAAAGGTAAATTATGTTTAATAATATAAAAGTCTCAATTACATTTAAATTATCCTTTAGTAATTACAATTTAATTTTAAACATTATTAAAGTGGAAACTGGTATTAGAGATATTTTTTGGTGAGAAAAATCTATTTAACATAATAAACTGTGCGCTTCTTGGGAATTTTTATTTTTGCATACACCACTTTGATTAGCTACAAAATAAAGTGATTGCACCACAAGTGATTACTCCAGCTACCACAAATCGATGCTGATTTACCTAATGCGCTTAAACCCACTACTGTTATATGCATTATGGCCCACTACTAGGGATGTGTCGGTTGTTAAAGTCGGTTGTCGGTTTTATCCAAAAAACCGATGGTTTAATGTCGGTTTCGGTTTTTCACTGTCAGTTAGTGCTCGTGTTGGAAATAAGCATTATAATGTTGTACAAATATCGAATGGCAAGCTAAACAACTTTTAACCCATTGACTCACAACCCCGAGTATACTCGTGGCCGCCGAAAGTAGCCCAGACGTGCAACCCCGAGTATACTCGGGATAGCACTTTTTATAAAAAAAAAAAAAAAAAAAAAAATTTAATTTTTTCCTTTTTTGTTAATTTGTTGTTTTAACTTGTTTTCATTTTTTGTTTGAATGTATTTTTTATGCATATGCCCATCCTTGGGGAAACTTGGTCAAATTTAGGAAAAATATGATTTTGGAAAATATGTTATATCTAGGTCAAATATAAATGTATCACTAACATTTTTTTATTTTCTCGTAAAAAAATAAATGACCCACAAGTACATAATAGTTGTTGGGCTGAAACATTTTTTGTTTGTTTTTTACATGTAACTCCTTTTAAAATTTATGTTTTTTATAAACTATATATATATATATAAAAATATATAAATTGAGCAATAATTGTTGCTATAGTGACAGTGTTAGTAAAAGTCTACATTTATGTAATTTTTCTTAGGAAACTGAACGGTTTGTCAGGTGGCAAATTTCAGGTAAGCCAATGGGTTAACAAAATAAGTGGTTGAAATAAGACTCCTCCCGACAATTAATCACTTCCTTTCTAGTCCCAAAATGAATGAGGAAAACAGGTAAGGAAACAAAGCTAGTGGCCTGAGTCGCAGAGTGACCCTATATTTTTTGTCCCATTCTTAATTGCTGGTCTATTGTTCGACTTCCGGTTCCGGTAATTTATTCAAGAGATAAGGAGTTTCTTGTTCAAAATGCTAAAACCGAAACTATTGACTATAAATACTGAAGTAGACTTTTCATTGCCATTGTAAAATGTGTCCCTAGTTTTGTGTATGCCAGGATTGAAAGAGGTCGTAGTTTACACCAATCACCAACAGAGTGTACTGCTGTCAACTATTACTTATCCTCTCAAGGAGGGGATAATACAACAGTTGGTGTGTCAGGAAGCAAACATAAGTTGATTATCACTGGCTTTCTGGGATTTAGATATTTTAAAAGTTAACGTAAATAACTAAAATAAAAAGTTGACAGCAGCACAATCTGTCGGTGACCCAATCAAACTACTTCAGTTTTAAATTCTAGCATACACTAAAAGTGGGACAGCTGGGCCATATGGATGGGATGTCTCCTTCAGTATTTATAGTCAGTGCCAAAACTAATTGTCGTACTAAGACAAATGACGGCTCATTTTTTCGTCTGATTACCACAGATAAAATAAAATGTCAATCAAAGTTGTGCGACTTTCGGTTGAAAGGATAATGGATAATACAATCACTGTTTATTAGAACTTTTATTTATGGATGTACGTGAATGGAGACATCAGATAAGGAAGCAAGGCGAGGGGGGTGGGGAGGGTTTGGTTGCGACAAAAAATTTGACCTTGACAGGTCCCGAGGGCAATTATCAGTCACTTTTAAATATATTTCTCTCAGAATACGGTAATGTAAATTGTTTTATAATCGTACTCTTTTCCCATTATAAATTTAAATTAAACTGATTTTGTTTATTTTATATTATTGCAGGATACTGGTGAAATCAGTATTAAATTGCAATTGACAAGGTTGTAAATTAGGTTAAAAATTAACCATAAAATACCTACTAAATAATTGTAAAATGGCTACATATGATTTAAAATTGTATACGTTATCTAAAATAAAATCACTTAAAACAGGATAGAGCCAATTAGGAATTTCGTATTCTTCTGCTTCAACAGGATTCTTTGATTTCATAAACTCTCAGAGGCATTGAATGACAGGTACAGATAAGTGATTTATTACTCTCTATTCATGAAAGATGCTAATGGAAGACGTCTGACAAGCAAAACCCTACCTGGAGCCTAGACACAACAAAATGCCGGTCTGTCTATCTGTCTAGGAGTATTATTTGTGATCACTTTCTTCTTTAAAATGTTCTGGTTTGGTTTTTATAAACTAACATGAAATCTATAAACTGTATTATTTAAGATTAGATTCTGGGTTTCCAAAGTCTGCAAAACCAAAATATCAGCAAAAACAGGTAACTTATTTTGTTTTTAAAGTTAGGCCTTCAGTAGGCTAAACTTAAACCTTAACATTTTAACAAAGTTTAAGTTAAAGATTATTTAGACTACGTTATTGCCCTAGGCTAACTTGTTATTATTTGGCAAAACAGGGTTTTAAGCCTAGGTGATTAATTAATTTTGTAATGGCCTATAATATTTAATTTAAATTAATTTGATTTGTCTTTTATTGATTACTTGTGACTTTTTAACCAACTCTCCTGCATAGTGTCTCTGCAGCAGTATTTATGTAAACCAGTGAAACAAAGTATGAAATAGGATTTATAGGTACCAGTATATAATCAATTAAATTTTTTTTATAGAATTTCAGAATCTAGGTAGAAACTTAAATTTAAAGTATGGACGAGACAGATATTAGGTAAGTTCTTTGAAAAATAACTGACAACCGTTTTTTGTAAAAAAAAACTGAACCGATAAAAAATGCAACCGAGCCATCCCTACCCACTACTGCTATATGCATTATGGCCCACTACTGCCCGTGAAGTGATCAAGCGGAGGTCTCTTTCTGAACAGTCCTTGTAGGTATTAATTATTAGAAATAATATGTAGGTATTAATTATTACAAATAATATGTAGGTATCTAATTATGCAGGTTTGCTGGGACTGAACTATATATTTATTTTTCATATGGATTAACCGTCCTGAGTTTTGGACAAACTTATCTTTGTTCCCTAGTGGTAGTGCAGAAACTACCACAAACTTATCTTTGTTCCTAGTGGTAATGCAGAAACTACCACAAACTTATCTTGGTTCTCTAGTGGTAGTGCAGAAACTACCACAAACTTATCTTTGTTCCCTAGTGGTAGTGCATAAACTACCACAAACTTATCTTTGTTCCCTAGTGGTAGTGCAGAAACTACCATGAACTTCTGTACAGTGGATTTCAATAAACATCCCCCCAAAATGGATAGATTTCCTTATAATATGGTTTATTTATTCATTCCAGTCATCACGCTTGAGCCATTTCAATTTTGCTGAATTTATAGTATATCTAACGGATTATGCGGGTAAGCGACCCACCCAATTTCATCTTTTGTTTTTATAAATTGCAAAATAACACCTTTTATTTCACGTAATAATCATAAGACGACATCTATATTCTAACTGATAAAAGAATTATTGACAAAATGTTCCTAGACAGCCCAGTACATTAAATGAACAAAATGTACACACAGATCTTTGCCATCACTATACTTATCTGCTTTGACAGCTTAAATGATTATGAATTACCTTTTTTCTAATGTTTTTAAAAATAAGGTTGTTGGACAAAATTTAAAATTCCACTACTTAATACCATGGCTGTAGTTTCAGCTTGAGTTCAGTTTAAATAAGGAATTTTGAAAATGTGCTTTATTGTAGTTTTTTTCGCCCTGAGATACTCCAGCAGATCCTCAGCACTGTGCAATTTCTATATATGACAATATAAGCTGCAATGAGTATGGTTATGGTTTGTTTCAGGCAAGAAGTCTCGCAGGAATGTACAAGTGAACAGTGAGGTGTTCCTGCAGGTACTGGAGCTACACCCTGAGATACTCCAGCAGATCCTCAGCACTGTGCTTAATGTCATTATGTTTGAGGATTGCCGCAACCAGTGGTCCATGTCCAGGCCTCTGCTTGGTCTCATCCTTCTCAACGAAGAGGTATTGTATATCACAACTGTGAAATTCATGGGAATCTTATTGACTTACTTTATCCTTTCTTCCCAAATAAATCATAGTAGGAAATACATAAAGTTATATAAAAGGTCTTATACAAGGAGTATAAAAAATCCCCTTTGCAGCTTTGTGGCGATAGGTACTCAGCAAATTTCAAATTGTACGTTATGTTACGTTATGAAGCCACCAAGTTTCATCAAAGCATATTTATAATCAAGCGAAATGTAACATGTTTCTTATTCTCCATAAGAATAACATCAGAGCTGCTGAGTACGCAGGTTTGCTGCCATAGGAACTACTACAAAATATTTACTTATTGTAATACACACAAATTTATTTCTTGATAATTTGTTGTGGGAAATATAAGTCCACCACTTCACAAGCACACTTCCCTAAGTCTATAAATGCAAATAATTTAAAACACAATTTACGAAAAGTAGTCACTTTAAAATAAAACAGATTAACAATAATAACAATACAGTAGAACTTTGTTAGTTCGACACTCGATAGCTCGTCAGTCTGTATACTTCGACACGGCCCGGACGACATGACATGACAGTAGCGGCGACCGATTGTGTCCTTGACGGGTTCGCCGGTCAGTGATGGGAGCCCGCTTATTGTTTTTGCGGACGTGCGCTACCGCCTTTTCTATAAATAACTTATTCTTCCTACCCCCTACCTCGTCCTATCCACCCCTTTCCCTGCCCATCCCAATAAGTAGGTCAAGTCAGTTCGCTCAAGATGCTGCAGGAGTTAAACACGTTTTTGATTCTTTCGTGAAACGCTATTGTTTTTTGCTCATAATACTCCCTGTGTTAAAATGTTCCATATACTGCCTATTGTTCGACATTTCGATAGTTTGACACCCCTTTAGTCCACAAAGTATCGAGCTTTCAAGGTTCTACAGTGCCTTTCTTAATAATAAATTAAAACTAAACTACCACTCATCACTCAGTTAAATAATCAAATCAAATATGTATAAAATACCTTCTAGGAATATTTAGAAAGAAGAGTTATGAACTATATATATTTAGTATGGCTTACACAGCTGCCTTGTATTTCGGAGTTTAAAACAAACCAAAGAAACTTTTGGTAAGATTTACCTGCGTTAATTGTTCAGAACATAAGTAAAGTAATAAAGGAGCTCCCATCACAGAGCTAAATCCAGGACTCGAAGCTATTGCAGTCCAGAATCACTAGTTCCATGCAGGCCGGCCAACCCTTCAGAGAAAGCGCCCAGGGAACAGTCATTAACTATGTGGTCCATTGTTTGACGCTCCGCCCCACATTCACAAGACTGACTGTGTGTCATATCCCATTTGAATTTTCAAAAATTGCACCTTCCTACCCCAGTGCGAAAGCGATTGAGTGAAGCACACTGATTTTGAGCAAGGTTCATTCCACCTACCGTTGAAGTAGGGTTGGATTTCAGGAAGCTATTCCAACCATTGAAAGATTCCAAGGAGGAAATCCAGTCAGCTTGCAAACAAAAATTTATTGTCCTCAACTGGGAGGCTGTTCGTAGGGGTGGTTTTCGGGACTTCAATCGACGTAGTTCCTGAGGCAGGTAGTCACGATGGGTAGCTGTGGGTCGAATAGATCTTATTGTATTCCCTCAGCAGAGCATCCTTCTGTCTGATCTCAGGTGGTGCGATAGTGCACAAGACTGGGAGCCAGGGGAGAGGGGTTGCCAAAAGTTTGCCAGCGATCGCCCTATTTAGTTGGACGTCGATCTCTCAAACATGGACGCTCTTCAGCCACACGGATGCTCAGTATTCAGCTGTCGAGTAGACCAGGGACAAAGCTATAGTGCACAGAACTTGTTCACTGGCTCCTCAAGTAGACCCAGCAAGCTGATGTACAATATTAGCCCTGGTTCTTACCTTATCTGAAGTCTTTTTAAGTAGCTTTTATAGGTCAGAGATTGATTTAGAGTGACACCTACTTCGGTTGGTCATTGTGCTTGAGTTCTACACTGTCGAGTACGATTTTAACTTTTAGGTTGGCCAACCTGTTATTTAAAGGAAAGCTTGAGACTTTAGCATTTGTTGAGTTTGAATTTAGATTCCAGGTTTCAAAGTCAAAGTCAAAATTCTTTATTGCCGTAAGCAAAATGAAATGCGATGACAAAAGTCGGTAATATGTACATAGAATTATAAAAATGTTTGACGATATGTACAATACTAAACTTATAACACAAACTTATAACTAAACAATTGAGTCATCGTTTAAAAATAAATGTACACTGTAATATTCTTTAACAACTAAAAATTCTTTCACGCTTTTCCTGAATATTTTTAAATCATTTAACAATCTAAACTTATTTGGAAGGCTATTGTACATCTTTATTGCTGAATACAAAACTTGCTTCTGAAAAAATGTGGTGGAATGTGGTAGGATTGCCAGGCGGTTGATAGGGCGAAAATTGTATGAGGAGGACCTTTTTTGAAAATATTCTCGATTTTTCATAATTAAACAGGTTGATTCCAAAATATATAGACAAGGGAAAGTCAGAATTTTATTCTTTCTAAAAATTCCTCGACATGACCTAGACGATCTCAGCCCGAATATGACTCTCAGTGCCTTCTTTTGCAATTTGAATATGCTTGCAGTAGCCGTTCTTTCATATCCCCAGATAGGAACAGCATATGCAAGGTGTAGATAAAAACACCCATAATATGCTGCCATTAAAATATCAAGATTAGAGAAAGTAGATAATCTACGCAGTATAAAAATACCACAGCTCAGTTTCTTAGACACTTTATCAATATGGGATGAAAATTTCAGATTTGAGTCAATTATTAAACCTAGAAAATTAGTTTCGCAGCAAGAATTAAGTTCAATATCACCTATTAAGACTAACTGATTAGAAGATTTAGATCTTATACAAAAATCAATGTACTTAGTTTTATCACCGTTAACAAGAAGATTATTTGAGTCCAACCACTGCAATAAGGAACTACCCTGAATAAACATCTCAATTTCAAGTTGATTTCTGCTTTTGTTTGACACACAAAATTATGTATCATCTGCAAAGAGGCAAATATTACCTTTACCAACTGAATCAGTTATATCATTCATAAAAAGCAAGAAGAGCATCGGACCAAGAACCGAACCTTGAGGAACACCAGAACTTATCAAAGTTTGAGTTGATTCATGGTAACGAAGACATCCAGAAGGGTCAATGTATGGCATTGTTACAGACTGAATCCTTCCCTTTAAATAGGACGATATCCAGTCCTGTGCGACTCCTCTTAAACCAATACGCTCTAGTTTTGAAAGCAATAGATTATGGTTGACAACATCAAATGCCTTTTTTAGGTCCAAAAAAATTCCCATTACATGTTCGTGACTATCCAAGGACGAGACAATATTCGAAATAAAATCAAACATAGCATCAAGGGTAGACTTACCCTTCTGAAAACCAAACTGCTTGTCAGACAGAACATTATTTGCATTCAAAAAATTGTTTAAGCGGATTAGAAAGATTTTTTCCAATAATTTAGAAAACGTGGATTGGATTGCTATTGGTCTATAATTTTCTGCCTCGTCAGTGAGCCCTTTTTTAAATACAGGCTTAACCAATGACATTTTTAAAGGAGCCGGGAACTCACCACATTGGAAGGATGCATTAATCAAATGACACAAAGGAGGGGCGAGTACCTCAACACACTCTTTCAGGACCTTAGAAGATATGCCATCTCTACCCGCAGAACAACTTGAACGGAGAGAACGTACAACCTGAATCACCTCACCTTCAGTTGTAGGCAACAAGAACAATGTTTTATCCATGAAAGGTATTAAAGTTCCATGGTTTGGAGAATTACCGTCCTTAGATCCACGCCCTATTCCAGCAAAGTATGAATTAAAGAGCTCCGAAACAGACTTTGCATCTGTAAGCAAAACTCCATTTTCATCCTTCAAAGATACTTGTTTAAAAGGCTTAGGTACTTTACTAGGATTGAAATCATTAATCACTTTCCATATGGTTTTAGGTAAGTTTTGGGAAGAACTTAATTGGTCAAGCACACTTTGCGCCTTGAATGACTGAACACTATGTCTGAATTCCTTTTTCAAATCCAAGTATTCTCTCCTGAGGTAATGAGTTGATCGAAGGTTCCTAGTCAATATGAAATTAAAATTGAAGTAGTACGCATTTGCCTAGTATTATTAATTTCTATTTAGGGTTTTGGGTCTACATGCATCACTTTAATGTGTATTTTTGGATCTCGCCTAGACCTACAAGGTCTTTTAATTAATATGTCTTCCCAGGTAAGGTCCTGCTTAAAAATTTATGAAACAAGCGACAAATTTGCAATATGCAGTTTATGAAAGTAAAATTGTTTAATACAAATTTAAAGCTGCAGGCATTCAATCAATCAATCAATAAATCATCTTTATTCATAAAATTGTACATGGTACAAGAATAGTGTAATTTCTAATCTAATAAAGAAATTATAATAAATAGTTCACTTCTGTATAGATATTAATAATAATAATATAAAATAGTTTAGAGCTGGTGGATCAGTTGTGCCTAATTTTTAAAAACTCTTCAAAAGGTTAAAGAGGAATGCTCAACAAGTAATCTCTTAGCTGTTTTTAAAAAAAAACTTTAAATTGTGTTTTTCCACTCTACGATTTGGGCGGTTATTGTAGGAATGAGTGTTATTTTCTAACAATGGGTTAAAAAACTGTTTTACATAGTTAACTGTTTCAAGGATAATTAACCCATAAACAGTCAAAATGCCCAGCTCTGCAAATATTTCCTTCATAGAAACTGTAGCTTTTAACTTTAGCATGACTAATTGCTCTTTTTTGTTGAATAAGTAATTTGTCCAAATTCTTATTTGATGTTGCCCCATAAATGCCAATTCCATAAGACAAATAAGAATGAAACATAGAAAAATACATTGTTTTTAAAGTTTCCAAACTACAAAATCGTGACATTTGTTTAGGGCAAAGATGCCGGAGGAAATTCTACCAACTACATGAGTGATATGATTATCCCAGCTCAAATTTTCATCAATTATTAGCCCCAAAAGTTTTGTGCTTTGAACTTGATCCAGAGAATCTTCATCTATGTAAATGTTAGGTGAAATTAGGTTTTTTGCTTTTTTGGTAGAGAAGGAGATAAATTTTGTGATTTGCTGGAATTTAAAAGAAAATTTTTGCTGTTGGAAGAAAAACCATTTTGCTGTTAAAAGAAAACCATTGGAAGACCCTTTATGTAACACAGGAAAAGCAATGGGCCCAGAATGGATCCTTGTGGGACACCATGTTTTATTGTTTGTCATTTTGAGCAAAATTTGTTTACATATTTATTAGAGATGTGCGAGTACAGGTTTTTTAAGTCGAGTTCGAGTCGAGTAAATGGCAAAAGATTTGAATCTCGAGTTCGAGTCGAGTATACAAATAAAAAAACACATAGGTCGAGTTAAATTGGATCAAAATAGTGTATAGGGTTCCATTTATAAATGTTGTCGTTAAAATATACTTTTCTAGTCACTATGACCTGAAAATAACAATAGTAAGTCAAATAAATGGATTCCTGCTTCATTGGAAAAAGATAAGTACATTTATTTGAAAATAAATCATACCAAAGTTATTGCCTAACATTTTGCCATGAAGGTCAAATACTTTTAATATTTTGGTATTAAGGTTTTTATAACCTATATGGTATTAATTAAAAGTTACATTAAAAAATTATTTAAGTTTTTATTTTATTTCCTATTTTTTATTTATCCTACGTTTTATTGTATATTATGTTTAGGCCTAAGCTACATCTTTCTACAAATGGAGGAAATAAAATTACATTTAGGCCTAAAAGTTAAAATAAACTTTATGTTAATATTTAAAAGGCCTATTACATGGTAAAGCATTAACCTACTTACTTACCACACAAAATATATTTACTAACATATCTTAGCATTAATTTTAACACTAATAGTCATAATAAGAACAATCAGTTAATAAAAACATGAAGATACTATGTTTGAAAGTGCCCGGCAAATCAATTGATAAAATTGAAGCCATGTCTTAAATAGAGTTTCAAAATATTAAGAATGATTTAAAAAAATCATTAATGAAACTTAAACAAAGCCTAAACAAATCACTTGTCTTCAAAATCAGCTCAATGCCAAAGGACAATAGTTGAGCCTAAAATTAATGGATGGAATTTTGTTGAGTCTCTTTTGACTCAATTTCAATTACTATGGAACAAAAAACAAGCACAAACTTCTTATACTTACCTATTAAATTTCATTACAGATTTGTTTTTGATATTTTAATTTTTTTTACAAAGTTAGGTTAACCTAAAAGTGGACTATGACTATACAGGCAGTGTTCATACAACTCAATCTGAAGGTCCTGGTAAATCTTCCTTTTTGGTGTAAAGATACAGATACAGATCTTTATTGTATAAACATTTTACAATGTGTACAATATAAAAGGTAAACATGTTGTTATAAAAGTAGAGAACAAAATGTAAAAAAGTTCGCAATCATGCTGGCACTTGGTTATTCGTATGAGGTTCTTTTGTTTATAGTTGGTGGAAATCATCATCAACGTAATAGACGGGGTTTTCAAGCAAAATTTTTTTAAATTTATTTAAATCTTTTCTTGATTCCATTGCTAGGTTGTATTTTTTTTATGTGATTAATCAATTTTCCAGATGTATATGTAATTGATCTTTCGTACAAAGTTGTTCTATGAATATGATGTAATATTAAAGAATTTTGTTTTGTATCATATTTGTTTACTTGTTGAGATTCAGTAAATTGGCTTTTATTTTTTAAGAAAAAATTTTAAGAGTAGGCTAACACAAATTTATAAGCCACAACATGATTATTTATTAATAAAACACTAAAATTCACATCACAACTAACTCTTAACACCTCAAATATACAGGCAGTGTTCATACAACTCAATCTGAAGGTCCTGGTAAATCTTCCTTTTTGGTGTAAAGAGTAGGCTAACACAAATTTATAAGCCACAACATACTTATTTATTAATAAAACACTAAAATTCACATCACAACTAACTCCTAACACCTCAAATGCGTTGACACTCAATTTTAATTTACAGGCGACGTGCGGCCGCGGACGACCCGTGGCCGCGGACGACCCGTGGTAGCGCGGGTAAACGGCGGGAGTAAACTCGCTCGAAATCTTTTGAGTTTCAGTAAAACCTCGAGTTTCAGAGCCGAACTCGGCTCGAACTCGAAATTTCGAGTACTCGCACATCTCTAATATTTATTGTAAGATTTAGATGCAAAACTTTCTGGAATGTGCTCTAATTCAACATATTGCTGTCTATTTGTTAAGTATGATTTAAACCATGCAATTTATTTACATTTTACCCCAAGATTACTCAAAGTTGTAATCAATTTACTGTGAGATACACTCTCAAAAGCTCGTGACAGATCAAGGAAAACGCCAATCACTTTTTCTCTTTTGTCTACAGCATCAATAATTGATTGAATAAAATCAACACCTGCTGTTACTGTAGATTTTCCTCCACTAAAACCATGCTGCTCTCTTTCCAATATGTTGTTGATTTCCAAATAATTAATTAGAAAATTGGTTATAGATTACTCTCTCAAATATTTTTTTAAAAAACTGGGAGCGTGGTTGTTGTGAGAAATCAATTAAAGTTTGATACAAATGAAATTTCTGAGTTTTTTATGACCCTGTGATGTACAATATAGGCAACATTTCATAATCTAGGTGTCAATAACTTAAATTTAAAGTAGGGATGAGACAGATCCTCAAGTCAGTTCTTGGTTCTTTGAAAAGTAACCAAAACCAAAAACTGGGAATAGTTTTTATAAGAAAATAAAAATGCAATTGACTCATCCCTAAAATGAACCTTGCAAGACGTTAACCAAAATAGCTAAGCTGAATTCAAGCAAAAGTTTGTTTTGAAAATGCTCTATTTAGTTACAATCTATTTTACAATCTTAATTATAGTTTGGTAATAATTTTGAGCGCTAATAAGAGAGATGACTTTTGTTGCAGTATTTCAATCAACTTAGAGAAAACATAATTAGAAGTCAACCGTCCGACAAACAAGCTGCAATGGCTCAGTGGTTTGAAAACCTGATGGATGGCATTGAAAGAAATCTTTTAACAAAAAACAGAGACAGGTGAGTCTATTTGTAACAATAGTGGTAATAAATAAATTCAATTCAATTCAATTCAATTCAAAATTCTTTATTCATAGGCAGTACACAGAGTATACATTGAATAGTGTCAAGTGTATTTTCTTACATCTAATACATATTTGCAACAAATTAAATCAAATTAAAGCTTTGACTTAAGAACTATCAGTTTCTTAATATCTTTGTGTATTATTTCTTAAGGATCCTTTTTTGACGGTAGGCCATATCTCTCTTAGCACTTCATCAAAACCAATCATTGAGCCCTCATTTTGAAGATTACCTTCATCACTAAATGTAAAAACTGAACAAACATTTAAAAACCAAAAGAATGATGATTTAATGGATGATTCTCATTTATTTTTCATTTTCAACATACTGGTGGCACCATCTTAATGTTTCAATGTGCAAGCTGTGCATAGGCAATTCTAGTATCCATTTTTATATTCAGGGTCTAGAATGAAGTCCTGAAGTTAATATTTTGTTTCTGTTTTTATAAATATTATGTATAATATTAATTACATCCTCACTTGTACTTGTGTTAGCAGCTGTGGCAAATTCATTTATTATATAGAAAAAGCCAAAGGGAAAAGTTTATTCTTATGTGCCATTATTTGAATGGCAATTATTCAAGCCAAAACCCCGTTGCTTAACCTGTAATAGTTGTCCAAACTATTTTTGTATAGTCTGATGTACCGTATTATTAAACACAACAGCTCTGAACCTAGTTTGAAATAATTAAATCCCCAATTTCAACATCTGTAATTTTACAAGTTCTGCATATATCGTTGTTAAATTAAAAATATTTATATTTTGCATCAAAAACTAAGGAAGAGCCAATTTTGATTATACCCGGTTACCTTGTATCTGTTAAATTCTTGAACACTAATTCAAACTAATATTTGGCCTGTGCCATACTTGAATTATTTAAAAAATGGGGAATTTCTGTTTTTTTTATTCATAAATAGCCTATACATTTTGTACATGAATAGCTTCACATAAAATACTTAAAACTGTAATATTTACAATACTTCATTTAAGCCTTAGGCGAGAGCCTATATTATGAAGAAGTGCTTCTGAACTCATCTAGTGAGTAAAGAGATAGGCCTATCAAGTATTCCTTGAGTTTTTTCTTAAATAGTTGAGGCTTCTGTTCTTTTTTAATGGTTGAGGGATATATTTTAGAAATTTTATTTCCTGCATGTACTGTTTTTTTGTTTAGAAAGTTCTAAATTGTGGTTTTTAATGAAATAATCATGTTTATAGCGGGCGTTGTAATTGTGAGTTTTTAAATATGCTTGATTTTGTAAATGGTTTTTATCAAATTTTATACAGTCAGAAATATTCAAGCCGTTAACGGTGAGAATGTTGAGTTCGCTAAAGTACGCTTTCACTGACTCATTGTAATTTGACTTTAAAATTGCTCTTTGCTAACTTTTGCACTTTTAAATTGTATTCATGTTTTTATGTTTTGTGGCTTTATAAATACATATACTGTAGGCTATATGCAATGGCAGGGTCCCCACCCAACCGTGAAAACCGTGAAACCTTGAATAAGCCGTGAATTTTGTATACCGTGAAAAAACCTGGAATAAGCCGTGAATTTCGATGTCAAACCTTAAAAATATATCTAACTTGAAAAACAATAACTAAATATCTTATCAGAAAATATCACATTTGTTTTCAGATAGGGAAATGTACAACAGAATTATTTAGTACGTTGTTAATATGGTGAATACCGCGTCGTCTGCCTACTTTAGATTGCAGCTGTGCAGATGATTTAGGACTGGTTCTGGTTTCCACGGTGCAAAGGAACTCGGGCGACAGTTGTTAAGTTGCTGGTGTTTTTTTTCACTTTCAACTGATTGCTGACTGACACTTGTGTAAGACCGTTTATGTGTCTTCTTTACTGTATGTCATTTGCCTATTGTTTTGTATTAGTCGTTGACAGTAGACAGCTACTGTAACTAGACTTTTAACTATACAACTGTCGCGTCAATAACTCGCAAACTCGCCCATTCCGTTTATACGGTGCGTACTGCGTAGTCAGCGTTGCCAATTCGAGAGAACTTACCCTTGCCAGTGATAATTTTGAACTTCGAGGGCAAAAAGGGGTAATTTTATTAAAGACTTTAAAAATATACAAATTTATATTATACACTGTTATATACTTATTATTACATTCATTGATGTTTATTTATGATTAAATTAGGCCTACTACATTTCCCTACTTTATCGACCCTTCCGACTTTCGTTACTCTGACGAATACTCCCTAACTCCATGACAGGAATCAAGCTTGAGTAAGGATTACATGTAGAGTGATCGTCTCATGTTAAAAACGTGGAAGAACCGCGAGTGCCAGGATGACAAGAAGTCCTCTAAGTTTCAGTAATGTCTGCAAGATTTAACATCAACCAGACAATAAATAACGAAAATAGAAAATGGGGATTATTGTCACCTGTCTCCGCCTACCTAATCCTAGCAGTTGATATACTGAAAGATAGAGAGCGTTAGCTGTTTTATAATTGTTGTTTATGGCTGTAAACAAAATTGTATCAGCTGTTAGTCATTTACATACTGTGATTTTTTAAGCAGTAAAATAAATTCTGAGAAAAATCCGTTATATCTCGCATGAAAAAATTGAGACTAAAACTGGCTGGCGTGTGCAACTTTTATTTTCATTCTTTATTCTAAACTTTAAAATTAATTATACATCAGTGACATCTATAGGCGGCTCCTCAAACCTATCAAATTTCAAGCTCTTTTCCTTTATTTCATTAGCACTCTTTACTCAAACACAGGAGTTTAGATTTTTAAGGTAATTTTGACGAGGATCGAGGGTAATTTGGGAAAAAGTGATTGGGAACACTGAGCGAAGTAGAAATCAGCAACCGATAACTGATAAACTGGTGACATGACTCACGACGACACTAAAACAATAAGAAACTCTAAAATAGTTCTTATTTTTTAAAAGGTACTAGGGATGTATGGTATGGTTTTATGGTTCTGTGACATCGTAATTGGAATGTTGGAAAGTTTTAACTAGTATTTGACCTTTGCGCCGCGTCTGCGTTGTTGTTTTGCGACCGGTATCGGTTATGTTTTTTAATATTTCGACCGTGATATTGACAATTTTTAGACCTTGAAAACCGTGAAAAACCCGTGAATTTGATTATTAAGTTTGAGTGGGAACCCTGAATGGGTTTAAAAAACATAACCTATACCTGTCGCAAAACAACAAAGCAGACGCGGCACAGCGGTCAAATACTAGTTAAAACTTTCCAACATTCCAATTACGATGTCACAGAACCATAAAACCATACCATACACGTCCCAAGTGAACCTTTAAAAAATAAGAACTATTTTAGAGTTTCTTACTGTTTTATTGTTGTCGTGAGTCATGTCATCAGTATATCGGTTATCGGTTGCTGGTGATTTCTACTTCGCTCACTGTTGCCAATCACTTTTCCCCAAATTACCCTCGATCCTCATCAAAATTACCCTCAAAATCTAAACTCCTGTATTTAATGGATTATCATCTGATTCAATACATCATTATAATACAAGAAGGCAAACAGTAACACATTTAGATAAACATAGATTAGAATTTTACAAGAAAAAAACACCTATATTGGTAAACAGTTCTTTAAAGCTCTACCAGATGAACTATAACTAGAAACAAATATTAATAAACTAAAATATAAGTTGAAAATTTATTTGACTGAACAAACTTTGTACTCCCATGAAAAATTGCATAATAAAACCAAAATGTAATCTGATTTTATATTTGTTATAATTTTGTATACTTATGTTTAGTTTAGTTTAGTTTAAGGCTGACACCATATATTGTATACAATGTACAAGAACAAATAAAGAGTTGTTATTTGATTTGATATATGGGATTGTATGTGAGACAAATAAATTAACTTCAGAACTTTAATACTGCACAGGGATGACATTCTTATGATTGCAAAAAGGCATGAGTTTATTTTGTTTAAAACTCAGTATTCCTTTTTTTTATTGTTAGTGAAGCAATTATACAAAAACTTCAAGATTAATTGAGGTGAAGTGGACATTTCTGTGTAATCAAACCAAACCAGTATTATGTACGATGCATACGGTTTCCTCATATGCAAATTTCCATTGGGATCGAATCCAGATATAAAAAGTTAACTAAATTGTAACATCGAAATCTGAATAGAGTAATTTTGGAATTAGCCTATTTCAAAACCAACTTTGTTCCATAAACATGGTCATCGTAAAAGGTTGCAGCTATTTAAACCATCTTACCTCCCTATGTAATTGATGTAAAGTAATAATAATAATTTGATCTGCCAACTAATCAGAAAATCATAGAGTTTTTCTTTAAATGTGGCTGTGCTTCGCCCATGATCTTGAGCCCATGTGCAGAACGTGTTTGCTACAGGAAGATGCCACCACACTGTCTCACTAGTCAGTACGAGCGCAATGACAACAGTTCAGCAGACAGCACAGTGCGTGTTGTCGTTAGCGGAGTTTAAATGTGGCTGTGCTTCGCTCATGATCTTGAGCCCATGTGCAGAACGTGTTTGCTACAGGAAGATGCCACCACACTGTCTCACTAGTCAGTACGAGCGCAATGACAACAGTTCAGCAGACAGCACAGTGCGTGTTGTCGTTAGCGGAGTTTAAATGTGGCTGTGCTTCGCCCATGATCTTGAGCCCATGTGCAGAACGTGTTTGCTACAGGAAGATGCCACCACACTGTCTCACTAGTCAGTACGAGCGCAATGACAACAGTTCAGCAGACAGCACAGTGCGTGTTGTCGTTAGCGGAGTTTAAATGTGGCTGTGCTTCGCCCATGATCTTGAGCCCATGTGCAGAACGTGTTTGCTACAGGAAGATGCCACCACACTGTCTCACTAGTCAGTACGAGCGCAATGACAACAGTTCAGCAGACAGCACAGTGCGTGTTGTCGTTAGCGGAGTTTAAATGTGGCTGTGCTTCGCCCATGATCTTGAGCCCATGTGCAGAACGTGTTTGCTACAGGAAGATGCCACCACACTGTCTCACTAGTCAGTACGAGCGCAATGACAACAGTTCAGCAGACAGCACAGTGCGTGTTGTCGTTAGCGGAGTTTAAATGTGGCTGTGCTTCGCCCATGATCTTGAGCCCATGTGCAGAACGTGTTTGCTACAGGAAGATGCCACCACACTGTCTCACTAGTCAGTACGAGCGCAATGACAACAGTTCAGCAGACAGCACAGTGCGTGTTGTCGTTAGCGGAGTTTAAATGTGGCTGTGCTTCGCCCATGATCTTGAGCCCATGTGCAGAACGTGTTTGCTACAGGAAGATGCCACCACACTGTCTCACTAGTCAGTACGAGCGCAATGACAACAGTTCAGCAGACAGCACAGTGCGTGTTGTCGTTAGCGGAGTTTAAATCTGTTACAACTGTTCTGCGCATTTGCCGATGTGTTTGTGGCACTGATCCCCTCAGTCCGTGTGCTTTCTGCTGATGTGTCGTTATTGCCCTCTTACTGACTAGTGAGACTGTAGCACGGCGGCTTCCTGTTACGCACCCGTTCTGCGCATCGTCATCATAGGTTCAGTGCACACACATCTAAAAAACCTCAGTGATTTCCTAATTTGTTAGTAGATTGAATTATTACAAAAGAAGATGTGATGTTTTGAAATTACTGCACCCTTTTTCGATTACATACAGACGTTAAAGCCACTTTGTGAAATCTTATCAAGTAACATAAACGCACACATATCAACATCATCTCGCAAATAACATTTGAACATCGGTATAACGAGTTTTTGAAAAAATATGTCTTAAAATCCTGAAGCTCTTTTCATTAATTTTGTTATTTAGAAATTCGTGTTTGTTATTTCAGTATTTTACCATTTCATCACATTTACTATATTTTGCAATATTCTTATTTACACTCTGAATGAGTTCTTCTCTTAAAAGGATAACCTTTTTTGTAAACATAGAATATTCATAAATATAATAAATAACCTTTTTTATAGTTTGATAATTTAAAATATATATTTATCTATTAAAATTATAGTATAATAGTTTTGAGTTTGTGTATATACAACAGAAAATAAGAGTAAGAGCAAACAAATAAATAAAAATAAAAATTTCAAAACAGCTGAATTATTTCAGGGAGTCGAGAAAAATATATAGTGCATATATAATTAACTCATCCATTCCAGGTAAGATGGTTGTTTGATATCTTCATGATGAATATGTGTTGGTTTGTTTGACAGGTTTACACAGAACTTGTCAATGTTCAGGAGAGACATAAACGACTCACTAAAAGGGCCAAACATGACCAGCAGTCCAGGGTCAGCCAACGACATGATGACCTCTTAGTGGCACAAGACTGAGACCAACTCTGTACAGAACTCTTCTCCTTGTGCATACTTGACCTTGACTCTTTTTTTATACATTACTTGTACAGAAGATCGATGCGATGTCGGGTGGAGAGTGTTTTGATAAAGCCTTTTTAAAGTTTAAATATTGTTATCGGTTGCGAGATGTTATGTTTCCATTGTAAATGCGTTAACTTTAAGATTAGTGTCCAAGCCATTGTACATTGTCACCTGTGATGTCATTAGTGTTCTAAGTTGTCATTTTAAGTGCGTAAGGATTGCTCTTCGCACGTCTCAGTTTTATTATTTAGTAAAAAATAAAATTATTTTCCTGGTTAGTATTTGGGTTTGAAGTTGGTCACACGTATTTTACAAGTTGAGTATGAATCGACATAACAAGTGGTTGGATCAGTCAATATGACACATAAACAACAAAAAAACAAGCTTAATTGTCAAAACTGTTATGAAAACTTAAATTTTCTGTAAATTGTGTTCAAGTTTTGTATTTAAGAAGGCAACTAACTTGAGTTTTGGTTATAATGTTGGTTATTGGACTTTGCAGAAAAGCGTGGATATAGGCTCCACAGGCTCCAAGGTTGGCTCAAAGATTGCTTTGTTAGCCAAAAATAATATTTAACCATTTTGGTGGTTAGCCCCTGAACTGGGATTGAACTTGAAACATAGTTTTACAATACCTGTTCTGTCCAGTTTGTATGAGTAATCATAGAATTCTATGATTACTCATATGAACCGGACAGAACAGGTATTGTAACACCATATTTCAAAAGTAATATGTTTATGTATGATGTAATAAGAAGAACAGTCGCTATTGAATCAGAATCAATTTTCTTTGTTGTATTTTTCGTTGGGATGCATGGTTCCAATGAGGTTGTCCCTTCTCTACCGACTTCCCATTATGTTTATATTAACAGTCCAATGGATCAAGTAACCTGAAGTTTTTTATTTCAATTATAATTTTCTTTCTTTAATATTAGTTGTATTTGAAATTTTTATTTTTTTGTTCCCTTAAAACATGATAAATTTATTTTTTAGAATACATAATAAACAACTTACGTAATCACTGGAAAACATTAGACATAATAAATACAAAAGGAATCATAATCAACGACCAAATACTTTGTTTCTGTTAACTTTGTGATGACTTAATATAAACCTTGTAATGACAAAAATAGTTTTGTCTCAAATAAAATAGTGGTAAAACATCTTGCACATGGAACAATAGAAATATATCTACTTTTTAACTGTGGTTAACATAGTCTTTCTTGTTTAAAATGTTTGTTTTTTTTTACTTGAAAGTAACCCTTAAAAATCCACATAGTTCATAAGGTAAACTATTCAAGTATATTTTTAAATGTAACCTGTCATAATCCAAAAGTGTAGTTATTAATTTTGATTTATTCATCGTTACTTTGCTGTTTAAATTTTCCATTTCGTCAAAACAACATAAAAGTTATCAAAATAAATATTTGTTACATTTTACTTTATGAAAAATAACTGTTTTACTTTTTATACACTCATACTATCATAGAATGTTTAGATTCGATACCAAGGACACTTTTAAAATTGTATGTATTTATCATGTGTTGTGAATTCATGTGTTAAATGAGGCTGTAAAGTGTAGATTGCAGATGTGCCTTTCTGGGACCCGAGATAGCGCAAAGGGTTCAAACAAGTATAGGAATCTCAAAGGACACTTTTATCCATCTAAAAATCATTGAATATTTGATTTTACTTCACCTTTTTCATCATCCTGTTAGGAAGACTGAGTTGCTTTTAAACAGCTTAACCATTGAGTTTAGTATTACAAAATATATCAGATCACTTCACAAATAATTTTATTTTGTAAGCTTAGTAGTTATAACGTCATAAAACATTTGTGTTAGTTTATACAATAAGGCAGCAAACATATCCTAATAAACATAAATATAATATCTATATACATTTTTACAATTTTAGCGAAAGGGAGCAACAACAAAATTAAATTTGTGAAAAATCTAAAAGAGTTACAAATACTGTACAAATTTTAAAATACTTTAGAAATTAGAACTAAATTGTTTGATACTAATGTTCTCTCGGAGACTAGAAGTTTGATAAAAAGAATCTAATTAATCTATGCCAGTTAACAACCATTGTACAAACAAGAATATGGCAAAAAAGACTTTGCAGTGGAACAAATTTCTGGGTTAGGTTTTTCAGACTCTTATACCTAGACCAACACGTGAGAAAAGGCATTAAAATGCCAACATCCTTAGCCCTCAGTGTTCTGTTCAATAGTGGACAGTCATATGATATTGTTGGTGACCATTCAGAGTTGCCGATGCAATCTGTCAGTTGCAGTTTATTTACTTAGCTGTATATTTCCTTTGTTAACACGTTCGCTACCAGCCGCCGCATATATGCGGCGGCCGGGTCACTCTGACAGCCCACGAAAAAAATCATAAAACTTCCCTGTAGACTGGTCCTAGTCCTAGCTACAGACCAAGCGCCACATATATAAGGCGGACTATCCTGTAGACTGTGCCTAAACCATCTAACCTTTAAAATTGACCGTTGCGAAGAAATTTCTCATTTAGTATCAAGAAACCAACGCCGCAGTTTTGCGGCGGCCGTCTATTTTAATGAACCCAGCCGCCGCAGATCTGCGGCGCTGGGCTGTGAGTAGACCACGCCCGCCGCAAAATTGTGGCGGCAGTCTGTGGTTACGATTTTTTTTAACATTGTGGTAGCGAACGTGTTAAGTAATTAAATCTAGGGTCCCTGAAAATTGGATTTATACCAGCATTTTGTATTAATCATGCCTTATTTTGACTTATTTTATAAATGACTGATCAATTTGATTTATTAATAGGGTTTTTTTTTCTTAAGCTATAGTTTATATCAGTTTTCTTTAATTTAAACTTGTTTTAGTATAGTCATTGACTATAGTCAATCGTATAGTACTTTAATAAAACTAAAATTATGTAAAAATGTATTAAATTTAAAGTGAAAACAGAAGCTGACTTGAGTGTTGAAGAGTGTAAATTACTTTGAATCGATGTTATTAAATAGTTAGTTGTGTGTCAAGTTTTTTTTTATGTAGGAGTGCAAGATTGTAAGTATATTATTTATTGTTATATTTGTGGTGGGTGACTGATTACTTGTTTGCGTATTGTATGCTTCATCTCACAGCTTCTAGTTTTTAATTATACATATTTTTTATCGATTGTGTTCGCTCTGTTTGTTTGCAAAAGTTACTTTAAAATTTAAAGAGAAGGTTTTGTACTCTGGAAATTATCACAAGCATATTCTGTATAAGTATATACCCCAGAGATGTTTATGATAGTTGCCGTAGGGTATGTTATTTAGTTGTACTATGTGGTGAAATGTAGAAAAAGATTTTTATCATTTAACTGTGACAAGTTATAAAATATGGACTACTTAATTTTAAATAAATTAGTTTAAACCTAAATAAAACTTTTCTTTTCAAAACTCTTGAAAACATTATCTTATTTTTAGTCAGGAATATCTAAGATCATTCATTGAACATTGTCCTTGGAAGTTGTCTCCCTGAATCATAATAAATAGCTTGTGTTCAAGCAGTTTAAATGTTTTCATTTTAGTGCATTTGTAGTATAATGTGTAGGCAATAATTATTGTATCATTTAAAATATAGGCTATCTATTGATTTTTGCATTTTTGTATCAAACTGTTAAAAACTGTAAAAGATTTCAAAGTAACTACAAAATCATCCCAACTATCCAAATTTATGAACAGCTATCCAGATTTGCTAAAGTTCATGAAAAATATTATTGTATATTGTATATTCCTGTATTATCTTTGTGCAGTCGAGCAAACAGCCAATTATAATTCTCTTACTTAAAAAAAATCTCAACTACATTGAATTTGAACACATTATTTACTTAACCATGATGTTTCATAATCTGTTGTCGTTGGTTTATCTGGAAACTATCTACTTGTGATGTTTATGATTGCATCTCATAACATTTATGGATATATGATATTTTTCAAATTATTAAAATTAAACATAGAAATTTATTTAAATTCTCATTTATTTTTAAATGTTGTACAAACAATGTAAAATAATTAATTACATAATTAAAGTGATGATTAAATTAAGTTGTGTTCTTATTATTTATTTTTATCGCAAAAATCCTGAAATTGAGTAATACGATTATTTATTCTTAATCTTTATTAAGAAAACAGAGGCACAGTTTGAAATTTAATTCTTATATGATATGTTAGTCACATAAATTTGTAATTCTGCTAAATGGAACAAAAAAAATTTGTTTTCCACTTAAATTTCCTCATTTAGAACCGTAGGTAAATAATCTGTGAGTGAATTTAAGGCAATATTGGTGTTTTGTAGTTGTGTATCTTTTTACATAGTTTTATTACCTTATATTTTTATACTATAACAGATATTTGTCTCTGTAACCCATTTTTTAACTCATCATAACCATAAATTATTTAGAAAAAAAATACTACAAGGAATGTAGTTTTGTTGAAAATTTACAAAATCCCAAGGGAATTTGATTAGGGCAAGAGGTCCAGATAAATACTTCTAAACACAGTTTTACACACAATTGAATCATTGGTAATATTGAACACTGAAAAATCTTCATTAAATGAGATCACACTGTTCAGAATGCGTTGTGCTCTTGCGTTAACAGTAGGTTAAAACGATGTGTTATGAGTTACTCAATGACTCATGATGATCTAGTCCTTTGAATAAGAGTGATGGACTTGTGTTGATTGACGTAGTGGTTGAGTCGAGAGGAGGAGGTGCTTGATCAGTCTTCTCATAGTTCTCAGATTATAGGAAATGAACTATAGTCGGATAAGCTGGAACGGTGGAACAATGTTTGAACTCAAAGGACACTGAAGCTGCTATCACTGTCGCAGTTTAATTGGTTACCAGTGAATACCTGTTAATTCAAACTACTGTGACTAATAATGCATAAGTTTATACCTTTAACCTGTAGCATGAATATTGTTCGTTATACCTATTGAGTGGACATCACATGTTAATGTGTGGTCACACCGCAGGTGGTAAGACAATCCTTGAGGTAGCGCTGGTAACCTGGTTTTAAAGACACCTTTTGTTGTTGACCGTGTATTCACAAAATGATGCGTTACGTCATGGCTTTATTGTATGTTTGGCAGATGGGAGAATTGAATGGTTTCAAACTTTATTTTATGGTCATAGCTAAACAATGGTGGTATGTGAGCTACACCAATGCCATCTATATGCAATACCTCAAACTGATAAAAATCCAGCAGTATTTTTCATATCCTAAGTCCATTCTGGAGTCCTTACATTGGATTTTGAGTGAAACTATTTTCAATGAGCCCTATAACTTTTAAGGTGATTTGTACCATCAGTGCTTGCGCTGCTTGAATATACCACTTCTAAATATTCCTCTCTTTTTTAAGTGTTGGTACATGAGGCCATAATAGATCCGAGAGGAACGGACTCTGAATGTTTTGTGGCAGGAGTTTTGTTATAGGGTTGAAATGTGTCTTTTGTCACGTCGTCATTAGTGTCCTGTTTTGTGTAAATCTGTGTTGTGTACTTATCCCTGGGACTTTCTTCTTCTATTAGCCCTGCATATGTATCTGGTATTAAATACATAATCAGATTATACGTTTTGTTATAAATGAAATGAATGCATTATATATTTTCAACTGGTTGTGATGCTAGACCCGCTGAATGTTTTTTTATTGTTTTTTTTTCTAGTGTAACATTTGTTATTAGGAAAATATTACAAAACGTTTTGTTAGATATTCGTTTAAAACTACATAAATATTTAGTCATAATAGTTAGCATTTTGAAAGAGCAAAAGGTTCCTATGTTGATACCTCTCAAATTTATATGTAAAAATGGTATGTTTATATATAAGCTGTGTAGATAAGAAAGGGGCTGCTAATGTCCACAATACCATATTTATAGACTTATAAAAATAAAACGACTTGCACTTTAGTTAATTTTATTTCCCTTCTACCTGGTAGAATAAACATAAAAAAAACCATAGCAGCAAACCTGCGTACTCAGCGAATTTTCAATGCATATATATCTATCTTAATCAATGCCACATAAAGCCACATACCAAGTTTCATCAATATACATTCATAAATAAACTATGATATTTTAATTTTTCTCCATAAGAATAACATGGCGGCTGAGTACGCAGGTTTGCTGCTACAGGAACGATATGAAGGAATATACCAAGTTTCGTCAGGATAATTGATAAATAAGCGAGATCTAAAATTTTTCTTATTCTCCATAAGAATAACATTGGACTACGTACTGTGTTAAGCACTTTCAATATCTCTAAAACTAATTGACATAGAACAATGATCAAAACACCAATTTCTTTTTTAACCTGAATGCAATCAATGGTGAAAACTAAAATTTTGATGTACTAAAATACTATATGTGAAAAACAAAAAAACCCATTTTTGGGATACAAAACCCCCCAAAAATACCCCTATATATACACACAGTTTTGACGACTGGTGTTTTTGGCATCTGGGGATCTCAAAACGAAAAGTTGTCATGGTCCAGGGCTTAGGTCTTACCATGCCTACTACGGTAATAGCTTCTTCCCTATAGGGAAAATTTGCCAAAAAAAAACAGTTTAAATTGGTTTTGTCCAGGGCCATTCCCAGGTCTAGAGAGACCTTGAAATGAAAAAAGGCTTTATTTTAATCTAGTAAGAAAATATTAAACAAATGTAGGTGTTTTTTAACAAGCATATAATTCTACAAAGCCTTAAATGCATGGCACAGTCACCGTGCCTCAGAAACTGCCTTAATTATCTAACCTAATAAGCTTATGAGTTTTGTTAAAGACTGAAAAGTATATTTTAGCACAGTATTGACTAGACTTATTTTTTGAAGAGAATGGTAAATCTGTCTAGCCTGGCAGTTTTGAACATAATATCCCATGCTCACAAATATTCTCACATTGTGTATGGCATTTTGCCATTTATGGGAGCGCATGTGATAAGAATTTGAACAGGAGCCTCTTCTATATAGCTACAGTTATACATTTTTTTAACTAGATTGCATACGGATCGAAACAATTTTTTATACAATTTGACATAGTAAAAGTAACATCGACAGACTCCTTGGCTAATCTACTTAAAATTCTTTTCCTATGACTAGATATTTGTATTCCTAACGTAACCCACTTCTTTTCCGCTATTTTCATTTTGGTCTTCACTGGTTTAAAAGGAAAACATTCCTCAAATATCATTTGAAATAAGCCAAAGAAATTATCACAGTTGTGCTTAAGGTCATTATTGTAATTAATACTCCATTGTACTTTACTTATGGAACTGATAAAGTTATTTACATTTTTTTTAGAAAAAATCCTATGTTTTAAAGAAGTTTTAAAATGCTTTTTCTTATCATCTACGGTTTCACATAGTGAAATAAACACAGATCTGTGGTCAGATAAACCAGTTTCAATATTCATACATGTTTTCATACCTATGGATTTTACTTTAAGAGTAATTATATTGTCTATGCAGGAATTCTTAGTTGGCGTAATTCTTGTTGGCGATTCAATATTAATACAAAAGCCAAAAATCTCTAATGTATTCAAAAAATCAGTTCTTTGTTGTGGAAAGGTACATGTATCCAATATGTCGATGTTGAAGTCACCGACGATATAAATATTTTTTGAACTTATTTCTTTCTGAAGTAAAATGAACAAATTTTCTAATTTCTAGTTTTTTTTTATGGACATCAGGTACATCAGTAATAAGGTTGACCGGGCACAAGCTACGAGAAAACTGCTCATCGACTGAAGAGCCATCGACAGAGGTTCCATGGCTGCCAGACTGGAAACGGGGCTGCAGAGTAGATGATGTAGCCACAGCAACAATTGGTGAAGTCAACAGAATTGGGCAGAGGGCCACAGATAAGTGCACAGGTTCAGTAGGAGAATCCAGGGTCAACCCTTGGCTCTGCTTTTGCACTGTAACCACTTCACTGGACTCCTGATAGTCTGGGACCGCTGAAGGGCTGACTGGAGTCCGAGGAATAGGACTTGAAGTGGACATCAGGCTGTCTTCTTCACTCTCTCAAGGGTGAAGTGGCTTCTCCGATGGTGTCTTTAATTCTTTTGTAGTGATCTCTGCATAGCTGACACCACCAGGCAGTGAGTCTATTGAGGGCGGCATTTCTACAACCTTCTGGTTGTCTTTTTCTGGAGATGGCAAAGGTGGAAATGTGTCCAGGCTATGGAGGTTAGGGTCCTTGGAGGGATTTTTACATCCTCGAATCAAGGATTGCAGCTTCTTAAAAAAATCTTGATGAGATAGTCCGTTTCGTAACTCTCTGTAGCTTTGCTGATCGTAGGACACTATGACAACCTTTGCTTGAGTACTTTTTTGGAATTCCGCAATGTTTTTCACAAAATGTTCAAGGGTGATTAAGTCGCGGACGCAACCCATTGGCGAACAAAAAAGCGTTTTCAGGTTTTTTGCTTTAAAGTCGTCCGTAAAGATCTTGAAAGCGTCATTGTATTCTTCTTCCGTAGGTTTACCGTTTACCGTAGTATTTTGACTTAGTCACCAGACCATATACAGCAGCCCCATCTGGTACACACTGGTAAGTCAGCCTCTCGTGAACAAGTTCTTTGGTTTTAGGTCTTCCAAATTGCTGTCTAAAAATTACAGCTACTCCCGCCGACATATGCCTTTTATCATCAAAGTCTGATGAAATAGTGTGAGAGAATGATGAATCTGATTTGTACTGATTTATGACATCTCTCATGTTAGTTTCAATAACACTGATATCCTCACTTTGGTCCAGAGCAAGTCTTCAAAAAGTATAAGCAAGTTCCGACGTCTTGCAGTATTTCGGATGAAACATTTCTTTCAACATGTCAGCAATTTTCCATTTTCCTTGTCGGTTAAAATGCAAACCATGCCGCGTGTAGAAGTGGCGGTGTAAATTGCTGATTAGTAGGATGGTTGCATGTTCATGGCTCAGTACAATTTGTTCCAAATCTATATTGAGGTAACTTATCCTATTATTTATACCTGGTTTGTGATGTCTGTAAGGAAGACTTGAAACAATAACATTTGTGTGTTTGGTATCACTAAGCAATTTTTTAAATAAACCTGGAAAGTTTTTTTCAGCATGACCTATCTCATCATTAGAATTGCCTATCACTACTAAAGTGTCATTTTTTGAAAAGGATTTTACTAAACCTTTTATGTCTTTTACCACTTCTGACATACTTGCATTTGGTTTGAAAATTGTAGTGATGTTATATTCATTATTAGGCAACATAGATTTCAAGTTTGAAGCTAGATGTCTCCCATGGCTATCTGCTAAGATCAAAATATTCTTCTTCATTACTTCAGGGGGATAATTTTGTGGAGAGACCAGGCATGTCGGAATGTGTAAGTCAAGTTTTATTCGTTTATAATAGTCATCAATAAAAAAAATCACAGTTCCATAATTTGTTATTTGTTATAGATGCACTTGCAGTTATACATGAGCAAACTATTTCCAAGTTGTGTAGAGCATGCACACCTCACTCCTTCCCCCCAAGAATATAGAATATAAAATAAAGAATATAATTTATAACAATAAAGATGTTCTTATTCAGAAAAAAAGCGTAATACACTGCGCAAAATGTTTAAAATGCTAAATTGTTTTTAGCTGTTTTATTGGAGGTAATAAAGAAATAAAGTAATGATATTTTGAAAAATTACTGTAAACAAATTGATAACCATTTATTGTGGTACAGTGAGGGTAACCATCTGTTCCAATTTATGACCTTTTTGTCCCCTGTTTCAACACAGTACTCATCACATACCAATTATTTACAATAATAAAGTATAAACTGAATTTACAAAATAACAACAACAAAAAAAACAAATACAAATCAACAAAATAACTGTGTTAAAAAATTCTCATACACTACACATTTATGAATAATCTATATTCAACCTGTATTTAATTGTTAAGTACCTGTTTAACTTGTTCTAAATTCCCAACCATTGATGATGGTTTATGTTAACATCAATAGCTGATTGTAAATTATGGATTCATGCAATGCCAGCCAAACTGTTGTTTTGTGAAACGTGTACATGAAACGTGTCTTATTACTTTAAAACCACTTTATTTGACATCATACTTATTTTAATTTAATTAATGATTTGTATAATTAAATCATTTTACTGAAGTGAGAGACAAATTTAATTTTGTTGTGAGGAGTTATGTTTATTTGTATGATTACCACCAGAGTTCCCCTGAGCTAGATAAATTGTTATTTTGGAGCGAAATAATTTCATTCATACCATAAATTTACAATGAGCTCAACAAGTATAAACATTTTACATTTTTATTGTATGTAATGCATTTATGTCAAAAATATTGTTCATAAACTTATAAGAATAGTAGTTAAATGCTGTTTCAGTGAATTCTTTAGTCTCATTGCCACTCCCGCTTACATTGTTTTACCACTACGTACTCCTATACAGTGCCAAAAAATAATCATAGCAAAATATACAGAATTGGATTCTCAATGTAATAAGTCAAAAATGTTCAGTAACTATTTTTAGCAAATTTCCCCTATAGGGAAGAAGCTATTACCGTAGATCTCATGGTAAGACTTAAGCCCGAGACCATGATAACTTTTTGTTTTGAGGTCCCCAGATGCCAAAAACACTATTCGTTCAAATTTATATATATGTATATAGATATGTATGTGTCCGTGAATGCAATAACTTGAGTAAAAGACATCCGATTTCGATGAAATTTGGCTCAAATGTGTAAAATAACATTCATGGCTTTAAGTTCGAAAACCAGAAAAATCGGACCATGGGAAGAAGGGGGGTTTGTGGGGGTTTTAAATTTTACAAAAATCAGTTTTTTGCATTTTTCACCCTAAAATTTAAAAAAAACTTAATTTTGGTTTTGACCATGTTATAGAGCTTAAAAAAACAAATAATATAGTATTTTGAATTATTAACCTAGGTTAAGTGGTTGCGGATAAAATCAAAAAAACCTACTCATAAAATCTCCCATGTTAAACTTATGGGAAAAAGGTTTTTGGCTTTTCCTCAGTTTAATTTAAAGTAAAATTCACATTTGCTTTTACCAATCTGTTCATTTCCACAAAAAAATCATTTTGGTGTTTAAATTGTGATTCTACGCCCAATCGTTGCAGAGATATTCAAAGTGCTAAACACAGTACGTTGTCCAATGTTATCCTTATGGAGAATAAATAAAATTTTATATCCCGATTATTTATGAATGTATAATGATGAAACTTGGTATGTGGCTTCACGTAGAACTGGTATATTGATATTTGGACAAAAAATTGATTTTTTGTTGATTATTCCCATAGCAGCAAACCTGCGTACGCAGGCCCCATGTTATTCTTATAGGAAATAAGTAAAATGTAATGACTCCCTTGATTATGAACATAAATTAATAAAACTTGGTATGTAGCTTCACTTGGTTGAGTTATATTGATAATTGCTTAAAAACCCATATTTTTGGTCCTTGCTACAGCAAACCTGCTTACTCAGCCCCCATGTTATTCTTATGGAGAATAACTAAAGTGTTATATTGCGCTTATTTATGATTGAATATTGATGAAACTTGGTATGTGGTTTCGCCTAGTTAAATTCTATTTATATTTGCATAAAAACCAATTGTTTGTCTTTCTTGTTTCAGCAAACCTACGTACTCATTACCAATGTTATTCTTATCGATAATAATTAAAATCGCTTATATGTGAATATATTTTTATGAAACTTGGTATGCGGCTTTATGTGGTATTAAAACATGTATTATGCATTGGAAATTCGCTGAGTACGCAGGTTTGCTGCGACAGGGGTATTTTATTTTAACTTAGTTTAGCTTCACCATTGCCATTGGTTTTTGTTTTTTGTTTAGAAAAAAATAGTATTTCAACAAGGTTTTTGAATTTTTTTGAAACATGAAAAATGTATACTGAGATCTGAGCATACTGTTAACTGATATCTTTAAGGTGTTCTAAATTTGTTACCAAGTTCTTCAGATTTAAATATGGAGGTCATTTAAACATTTATACGTCAAAGTTAATGACAATCAGCAGCTACAAAATATTTCCAAGGAGGAACAACAATTTAAGAACTTTTAAATACAAATGCAACAAAATCTTGTTCATTGAAATTGGTTAATAAACAAAGAAGTTTTGGTTTGTTTATAATTTTTAATTCATTAATCTCAAAATTATGTTTTATAAAGTTGACACTTTAAAAATTAAAATAAGCAAAACGATTTGTTTATTATTTTATTTCAATAAACAAGGCATAATTTAAGTTATTTTTCTCAATACTTTCATTTAGCTATTAGTTTTCCTGATATTTAACCATCATTTTAAAACATTTTAGAGATTTTTACAAGTATGACATTTGCAATCATACGATATATAAAAAGTTTGATAGTAATAACTTAAAAGGATTTTTGAAATGATAATTTTTACTATGAAATAATAAATGGCAGATTATAGGTAAACTAAACTGAAATAAAAACTAAAAAAATTGCTGAACATTTTAGACTGATTTTTGTCAATAGAATCCAGATCTGCGTATCTATAGTTTTTGTGGAACCCTATATAAATACTGTTGTTTACTATGTCTATCATTATGTTAATTTATTATTCAGAGTTATTGTTCTTATGGATGTTGTCATTTGCAGTAGTCATTTGTTTATGCACATAGATTATTCAAACTGTGTTGATCTATATGCGAGATCGGTGAAATTTTCCAGGGGCACCTGTGTTATCTGAGAGCAGCTGATGTTTTCATCATATATTTACATTTTAGTGCACTTTCCAATCTCCTAGATATGCAAGATACCGACTGAGGACATAACCATCATGGCCGATAGCAGCTCTCTACTCGACTGATATGGTGATCCCTTCTCAAAGAGGAAGGTTAGAAATGTTATTATTCAAAAATCATGCTATGCTCAATCTCATCTTTAATAGGATTTGAAGATGTATTTGTCATCAGTTAAGTATTCAAAACTTATTTATTATATACAACTTTAATTTTATTTAGTATTTAATTGTCAAATGCATTTACAATTCAAGAATAATTTATTAAGGGTCTGCTTAAGGGTCTTGACCCTTTAAGCAGATTTTACAGCAAATCTTTGTATTGTACTACTGTAGTTTGTTAATTTTCTCTGGAAAGTGAGCTAACATTACGACCCACATGGTTAAAGTTAAGCCCAGGATCAATATAGAAATTATTAACAAGACCCCTTGAATACGTTTTGTGGAGTCGCTAAAATTATATATATACATATACATATATATGTATGTGTGTGTGTGTGTGTGTGTGTTTGCACTCTAGCGATCACATTTATTGTCTGATTTACTTCAAATTTGCTAGAGACATTCCTTTCTACAATCAGTTGGACAAGTTCGTTGATCATAACAAGTGAAAACCCCTTTTTTGGGGGTTTTAAATTTAAGTTTGGGGTTTTTGGGCCCAAAAAGGATAAACAAAACTTTATTTCAATTACAATATTTACAAAAAAGTAATGGACACTAAGTAAATTGTAAAGAATAACAAAACATTAGTCGCCTTAAACCTCTGGAAAAGCCAACAAAAGTACTGTATAACGACATATGAATTTTAAATTAAATTGACTGGCTACCAATAAATGCTTGGTTTTTAATTTATTATGTAATAAACGGTGTCATAAAACTGACATACTTTCTCTTTTTTAGCCCCATTTTAATCAATAAATTATTTTACATTTACTAGGTATAGAATATAAATCAGACAGTAAAATGTGTTTTACTGTACACATAATCACCCACAGACTATGAAAAAGAGTGTGTAATAATCAGTTTCTAGGTACATCAAAGGCATTCTCGCTTTATAACAAGTTAAATTTACATTTTATAGCGAGAGAAAGCAGGTAATATCGACTCCCTTCCAATTTTATTTACGGTTTTAATTCATTACGGAAGTTTAAAATTACTTTGCAACTTCCTTCCGCCTGATTTAAAAGAAATGAGGTAAAGGTTCGTAAACATTTTAACTGTAGAAAGCCCCAGGGGGAAATGTTCCCTTAACTTTCAGGTTGAGAGGAAGCGCTTTATTTATTTGCACAAGGTGAAAAACAAATTCGATAAATTCTAGTTGGCTCGGAATGTCATACTCTCGGCAGCCGGGAAACAATCACTCACTCATGTTCATAGGCCTAGGTAATAAATGTGCATAGTTAGCATCGGTAAGGAAGAAGAATAATGGTCTAAACAAGCGAAAGAAGTTAGTAGGCCAATCCGCCAGTAGAAAAATGCCTACAAGGCGCTTGGGCTAGTTATAGGTAGAAATGTACTGATCACGTCTGGTGAGAATGCAGAATGAGAATCAGTCATGACACGACTCGACCGCACAGACTCGCGCACGGACATCCACAACTTCTAGGTAACTTGTTCAAAATGGAATTGAGCTTACGAGGCATTCTGCACCTTTCCTATCTTAGTGCTCAACGTAACGGATGTGTATCATTGTGTCCAAGGATCATTCTGTCCAGAAGTAAAATTACTGTTCATTGTGTCCAAAAAAGTAATACATTCTGTGCATTCTGTCCAAAACAAAATAATGATTATAAAATATGCTGTTCATCGTGTACAAAAGCAAAGACAAAACAGAAAACATTGTTGTTTAATATAATTTGGACAAAGTATAAATGTTTAGAATAAAATGCACAGTTTTTATTTAAAAATATAAAATACTACATATCTGTCCAAGTTCGTTCGGTCCAAATTGTATTAACTAACCATGTTTTATGTTTTGACTTTTGGACACAATGGTCAACCTTCTCTTTTGGACAGAATGAACAGCCTATTTTATAATTATTATTAAGCTGTAGACAGAATGACCCTTGGACACAATGATACACCACCAACGTAACGTAATGGAAGGTGGTTAAAAGGAGCGTAAATTCCAGCACTATGCGTAATATAATTAATCAAAATCTATTCTATGTGTCAAAGAGTCATTTACAATCAACGAAATCCCAGGATTTGTTAAAGATGTCAATGTCACACACAATTCAACAAGACATGATGACTAACCCTTCATATGGACCATATTTTATTAAAATTGCTAAAGATGAGAGGCATTGCAATCAATATTATTTTCAAAATAATACCAACGCCCGGTAACTTACTGCATGTTGAATAATGAAAATTCAAACGATAAAATGTATCAGATTTTATGGTGTTAGATGATGTACATTTATTTTTTACGGAGGAGGAAGGAAACGTAGTGCCAAAGACGGCTTTTTAATTTCAGAATTCCTAAATAACGAAAATAAAAACGCGAAACATTTATAATATCGCGAAGTTATACCTCCATATAAATTTGTGTATAAAAGTCGGCATGGTTTTGTTTTTGTTTGCACACAATTAAAATAACAGACAAACATCCTTTTTTCTCCAGGGTGCATGAAAACTAAAGCATTTAACAACAACTTATGTTCACAATTTAAGAAATCCCTAATATTGTATAGAGTGAACGCAATTTTTAAGCAAACGTTTAGGGACTGCCTAGAATAATCTTGAACAACTGCAGGTGGTAATTAAGCCTATCTAAGTGCCAAATTTTGGTCTGATTGCAAATTTTTAACAGGTTATTGCTTTGTTGAAAACCAGGGCATTCGTTAAGGGTCAGTGAAATATGAATCGGAATTATTGCAGTTATAATTCAGGACTGTATACAATGCTGGAGGTCGTTCATTATTTCCGATAACTCATTATCATCCCAACCTCAGGAAATTAAAAAAAAAACTCGAGAAATCGATATTGGGTCGGAGAGTCAATTTCCCAGGGATCAATCGTCGTAAGGTAAGAATTAAGCACTTCTGCAAAATTTAAAGCTACAGTAGGAATTGAAAAGTCGGTCACACTTTTCAAATTTATCCACGCAAATTAAATTTGTTAACGTTTATTTTAGTTCCCTAGTGACTGATTTACCAAACAAATACTGGTTTAAATTGGTAGTTCCAAAACTGTTTATTGGAAAGTTGCAAAATTAACAGTTTACTGTAATATTGTAAATATAACAGTTCATTTTTTATTACCTTCGACTGTAGTATACAAACGATATTTCCCGAATCTCTCCTCATTCTTTAGCCTGAACTTTACCAAATTAGCCCGAGACGTTTTAAATTTCGAGCGCCGGTTTACAAAAGAATGACCGTGCATTAGAGGACGTGCCTCGGCCGGAACTGCGACAAAGGTGGCGCTGTCAGACGCACAAGTAACTCATCGGCGGGTAACTTACCATGAGAATCGCGGGTAACAGAGTGTTTAGCGGGCACAATCCGCGACCCGCGACACGCATGCAGCGGCATTACCATCACAAAGGGGGAGAAACCGGCCGGCCGGTGCGGGGCGTCCGAGGCGCGAGAAAAACTGTAAAGATAAAGGGGAAAGTAGATGGGTCCGATGACAAACCATAATGTGAGAATAATAATCGAAGAGAGGTGAAAGCACACATGTTAATGTCGGTGGCCCCGAGCGGTAGCGATGTTGCACATGACATAACAGGCAGGTGACCCACTGCAGGTACAGGGGCTCAGATCTGGAAATGCGCGCTGTCGTCAGGTTCGGAGCATATTAATATTAAGAGCGGAATTCTCAAACGTTCCTCTAACCTCCCTCAATTTAACCTGTCTTGGACAGGTCTCAACTGACCTCAGACATCGGACTTCTTAAACGTTCCTCGATCCTGCCTCCAAGTTCAACGGTGGCATCTTCTAACAGAGAAAAATCTCTGAATCGCAATAGTAATACATATGACAAGATAAGTTATAATGATAATATTAGGCGCGGATACCCCCCTCCCTATAAAATTCTCAGATCAACAAATACTTTACTCATCGTTCACCGAAAAGTTTATTTTATTTTATCAGTTGATCGTTCTTGGTATTCTTGTGAGCGTTTTTAGTATGCATGAAGAAAACAGATTTCACTCATGAACACTGAATAATCAATGCGTCTGTAGCTGTTGCAGTGTTGGCAGTAGGTGTTACGAAATTACTCTCAATCTTTTAAATGAATTTTACTTCACGTTTTACTTCCCTGTAACAATATACAACACACCCTCCGAAGCAGTGTGTCTTTTAAAGTTTAACTTATAATACCCCCGCCTCAGCAAACCTGCGTACTCAGCGAATTTCCAATGAATATATATGTCTTAATAACACATTAAGCCTCTTACCAGGATTCATAAGAAATATATTCATAAATAAGCGATATTAAAAATATTCATTATTCTCCATAAGAATAACATTAGGGATGAGTACGCAGGTTTGCTGCAACAAGGAACACAAAATAA
The DNA here is from genome assembly GCA_963675035.1 of Allygus modestus. Taxonomy (NCBI): domain Eukaryota; kingdom Metazoa; phylum Arthropoda; class Insecta; order Hemiptera; family Cicadellidae; genus Allygus; species Allygus modestus. The sequence goes on along the minus strand of OY776111.1, from coordinate 95,785,055 downwards.
TGTGTTTTTATGCAAATATCAATAGAACTCATCTAAATGAAGTCACATACCAAGTTTCGTCCATATACATTCATAAATAAGCGATGTATAACACTCTTATTAATCTCCATAAGAATAACATGGGGACCGAGTACCTAGATTTGCTGCTATGGGAACCATAGGCGAAAAATTGTTTTTTGTATAAACAACAACAAACCACAACCAGATGAAGCGATATACCATGTTTCGTCAGTTTATGTTCATAAATAACCGAGATATTCAATTTTTCTTTTTCTCCATAAGAATAACATTAGACAACGTACTGTGTTTAGCACTTTAAATATCTCAGTAACCAAATGACGTAGAGCAATGGTGAAAATACCAAATTGTTTTAAGCTGAGTTCAATGGTACGGATTAAAATTTGATCTAAATAACAATTACATGTGAACCCCACCCCCAAAAAAAAACATTTTTGGGGAGCATAACCCCCCATAAACCCCCCTTCGGATGGTGCGATTTTTCTGGTTTTCGAACTCGTTCAAATAAATGGTACTTTACATATTTGTACCAAATTTCATTAAGATCGGACCTTTTTTACGAGAGTTATCGCGCTTACGGACACACATATATGCATATCTAAAATATATAAAATATGCATATATAAAAATTTGAACGAATGTTGTTTTTGGCATCTGGGGACCTCGAAACGAAAAGTTATCATGGTCTCGGGCTTAAGTCTTACCAAGAGACGAATAATATCAGATCTGGAAATACCACGGTAATAGCTACGGTATCTACTGTGGTATCTACGGTAATAGCTTCTTCCTTATAGGGGAAATTCTCTAAAAGTGACATGCTTATATTTTGCAGCACCATAACCTAACAAAAATAACCTAAAATTTCCAAAGAACCTTTCAAACTTAAGTTACCTAATAAGCTGTGACATAAAACACCTGGAAACCAACACTGCAGACAATACATGTCCTACTTAGACCAAAGCTGCATTTAAAAAGCACGTTTCGATCAATTAACTTGAACAGTATTCAAGACTGTTACAAAACGATAAATGTAATATACAATAAAAGTGATGAGAAAAACTTTAAATTCAAAGATGTTTAAGTCCTTGGGAATTTATAAGTTTATCAAATTACAGAGCGATTTTCATTTCAATAACAGTATGGGCAGATATTTTAACACATCGAAGGAGGTAAAAAGATAAACCCATTTAGGGATGGGGTGGTTCGTAATTCGCTTGTGAAAAGGTCAAATAAATTACCACGTTAGCAAGAAACGAAATCTTTGTTACAGGATCATCGAAACACACACAATTCATCGTAACACAGTCAATGCTAGATTTATCTTAACTTAAACTAACTTAACTAACTAAAGTGTTTTCTTATTTAAAGTAATGAAGTCGATATAGTTTATGATAGAGAAACGTGCATCAGCTTTATGCGGAACACCGATATATTTTACTGGCACGATTAAACATCGTCCCCCTGGCGGAAATATTCTCTTTGGTTGGCCTTGCTTTGTTTAGGTACCGACTTACAAGCCGAGCGGTTTCCCGGGATCCCCAGGTGACGATAGCAGCGAAGTGTGTCAGGGCGAGAGACTGGTGACACAACCGCGTGGGCCGGACCGAGCTAAATCTATTGTTGGGCCTTTCCATTTCAAGTACACTCTCGCTAAGTACACGTAACATCGCAGGTCAGAGCTGCTAAAAGGTCCAGTGGGCAGCAGTTACTGCAATAAGCGTGAACGTTTTATATGTCAATAACCTTGCGTCTATGGGGCACATTCCAACTGATTTTGACGTTTGTATAGTATCGTGATGTGAGTTTACTTTCTAATTGTTTCGAAAAGTACAACTCCGTCAGCTACGTAAAGTTAGTATGAACATCCTAAAACCGTATGTTTGTCGCCCGGTACGTCAAACATATTAAATAAAACATCATCCGTGAACTTAAAATAGTATTAATAAATAATTTATTAGCACAAAACGTTGTGGGATTTCAGAAAGCAAACTTTGTGTTAGAATTGACTATAAATTACAGTACAATTTTTGAACACGAAATTGGATTCGTTCGATTACAAAGGGCTAAAACAGATGGTTATGCAGAGTCACTTTGATGCGCGAGGTGAATTCACGAGCAGCGAGGTGAGGTCAGCGAGCGGGCTTTTATCTAGTTTCCATTTGTAATAAAACCCCGTTTGAAGCGGCCGGTTGATGTAGCGAAATATTAAAGCCATAGAGGATTCACTTTTGCGACTGCATGCGAGTTGTTATTTAAACTGGACGAGAGCGTTGTAGTTGTCTGTAACTCATAACGGGGCCCATGTGGGTCACCGTGGATTGAAAATTACGGCAAAACGACGCATTACCGTCAGATTGCTGCAATATGCGGTGGCGACCGACAATGCCACCGCCACTACGCCAACCGAGGAGAGAAATCCGCGTATTTGACTTTCTTTTGTAGAAATGCTTACCTTGAACCAGTCAATTTCAAACATAAACGTAGGATTATTTATGATTCATTGGCATAAACATGTCTTTGGGGACGGGATACTCCCTCAACTATTGATTTATACATATTTCTGCCTATAAATCTTTGTACACAGAAGAACAGAAAACTACCTGTGACAGAAGTTACGTAGCAACAGGGAAGTGTAATGGCGATTGTACTCTCGAATCACCTGTGACGGAAGTCACGTTGCAATAGGGAAGTGTAATGGCGATTGTACTCTCGAATCACCTGTGACGGAAGTCACGTTACAATAGGGAAGTGTAATGGCGATTGTACTCTCGAATCACCTGTGACGGAAGTTACGTTGCAATAGGGAAGTGTAATGGCGATTGTACTCTCGAATCACCTGTGACGGAAGTCACGTTGCAACAGGGAAGTGTAATGGCGATTTTACTCTCGAATCACCTGTGACGGAAGTCACGTTGCAACAGGGAAGTGTAATGGCAATTGTACTCTCGAATCACCTGAGACGGAAGTCACGTTGCAACAGGGAAGTGTAATGGCGATTGTACTCTCGAATCACCTGTGACGGAAGTCACGTTGCAACAGGGAAGTGTAATGGCAATTGTACTCTCGAATCACCTGAGACGGAAGTCACGTTGCAACAGGGAAGTGTAATGGCGATTGTACTCTCGAATCACCTGTGACGGAAGTCACGTTACAATAGGGAAGTGTAATGGCGATTGTACTCTCGAATCACCTGTGACGGAAGTCACGTTACAATAGGGAAGTGTAATGGCGATTGTACTCTCGAATCACCTGTGACGGAAGTCACGTTACAATAGGGAAGTGTAATGGCGGTTGTACTCTCGAATCAGTAGTTATGTACGTTCGTATTTACTACTATCTCAAAAAGGTTAACTCGATCTACTTTAAAGTTAGAAAAAGTGTACACTGTAGCCAATCTGGGTATAATTGTGGCTAATGTTGGGAACCACCAGACTATTGCGTTCTACAACCGACGTGGCTCAGACAGAAAAGGTAAAGAATTCTCTCTGTATAAGAGTAGCCGGATTGAATTCGCTTTTTTGAGAGAGAAAAAACGTATAATTAAGAGATAACGGCTAGAGAACGAAGTGAATTCATTCATTGTTGAGATGCCTTGGTAAAATAAGACTTTAGGTCTATTGAACAAACCGAGCTACTATCTATGAGTAAAGCTTGACCCCTTGTACATAAGATAAATAAAATCAATTGTAGCAATTATACTTCAATTTGTTATAACAAATTATGTATTGAACTTGAATTGATATACAAAATTAAATATCGTATAAACATTTTTAAAGTTGTATTATTTTTATTAAAAATGTACTATTTCATACAAATTGTTTGCCTTTTCAATAGAATTTTAAGTATTATTGTGTAACCCTAAATATTCTTGTGGCACTATGGACGACTATTTATCAGTGCATGTAAGACTAGGTATGCCATCTTGATGAAGTTTGTACTGTTGCATGTAAAATTGAAGTGTAATTTGCCTTGCTTGATGATGATTTTTAGTTAGTAAACATGTGACTTAGCTTGTATTCTGGCATGTTTGTATATATTTAGATTTGAAATTGACAATGTGCATTGCATGTAAATGTCTACTTGACTGAATAAAATATTTATTATTTATTATTTACAAATGGTTAATAAGCCTTTTACATTATTAACTAAATCAAAATGTAATGCTTTCCTCTAATGGTGTGGAAAGAGTACAACTTAATGTAGAAGATTGCTATTTATTGTCACACCATTTGAAAATTACATAATTATGCCATGCCCAAAAGAGTATAATATACTTAATTTGGGAACTCGAGTGTCAGACTGAGGGGATCAGCAGTTGGGCAGCTGCGCGCTGACGCCGCGCTGAGTCGCAGGAGCGGCGCTGCAATATGGGGGAAAGCCCAATGCTAATACAGTCTCAGCGCTCGGGAATGTCAACTTAAAACTTATAAAGCGATGAATCGGCATTTCCCGATACAGTCCACGATTACGACTGCTCCTAAATACCTTCGTATTATCTAACTCAAATTTATTTTTCTTTCCCAACGCATAAATCGAATAAATATCAAACCGCACAGCAACTTTGAATACAAATTAAACCATTGTAAAAAATAATGAAACAAGCAGCTAACATAATACTTGATTATTACTCTTAGAAAGTAATAAACCGTAGCATATTTTGAAGATATCCATCAAGCGGAACACATTTATGCGTTGTGTGTGTTATCTACCGTACCACTTACATACTTACACAATCGATTAGCATGGCTACTAAATAGTACCGAAAGGACGTGGTGTAAACCACGCTGTAATTGTATGGGTAATGGGTAACGACCAGTGATAGTGAGTTTGTGCGATTGAAAAACATGTTGCTCAGATATACAAAGGTTTTATGGCTATTGCCAACCTTCAAAGAAAAATCTTTTAAATAACTCAAGAAAATAATGGATTTTTTTAACTGCAAGTCCGGTTACTTGTAGTCACACTGTTATAATCTTTACACAATTATAAATTATTGTTTCATGAACTCAGATTTAGGGTGTACAAATATTTGGCTACAGTTAACGCCAGAAACTCTTGATTCTCCTAATGGAATTTCCAAACATGATTTGTAATAATAATTGTGCAAAGTTTCAAATCACTACATAAAACAGTTCCATGGATGTGGCCAACTAAATAATACACAGACAGTGATAAAGCATAATAAACCATAGTAGTATGAGGTTTGTCTAACCACGGATTTCCCGAAGTTGAATCATACTTTTACCCCACGACTTTTTAACGAACGACCCTTACTGGGAAGCGTTACATTCCTTCACTTGAAGGTCGTATCATATTTCGGTTCAAAGGTAGCATTACACAACGCCTCAAACTGGATATAGAAAGGGCAATTGTAACGGATAAATTAACATTTAAAGTTTTGCAAATGACAGCTCAGTAAAGGTTTTACTGACTGAATTTTAGGATAAGTGGTCCAATTTAGGTCAGGTTTGTGGAACTTTGATGTTCTAGTTAAGCCCTTTAAATGGATATACAGTTTGACCTATACTTTTGTTAAACAATTTCTTCATCCTCCTTGCAGTCCGTCAAAATATCGACAATTGACAATATTGAATATTGAATATTGAATGTTGACCATTTGTTTTGTGAAGCTTACCTGTTATTGAAATCAGACGAGTTATGTCCACTGTCAAAAGTCTTACACGAAATTACAAATTAATCTACTCTATAACTAACAGAGCAATACCATATGCAAAGCATCTTTAGAGTTTTGTTCAAGTCCTTGTAGGATGTAGTCAAATTGTTTTGTTTTTTTTGCAACCCAGGTCATCCTTCAATTATTGTGAATCAGAAAAGCCGTGTGCAAAGTACGCCAATAGTCCTGGGTTCAAGACCCTATAGCTGGACAACTCTTTTTTACAATTCAAGTCCAATACAAAAACAAAACAAAACATTTATTAGTTAGCTAAGCAATTCAAGTACGAAAATCATACTTTTTAATTTAATAATGCTCATTAGCACAGTTTTGAATAGTACATACTATATATGTTACTGATTATTGTACAGTTCCGTCCTCAAGGCGAGATACTACTGGTCAGTCCATACGTCCCATGAGCGGGATTTTACATGATTTTTGTGCAAAAGACATGTTTAAAGAACCATGCCTTTATTGCTGTATAATACTCTTTCTGATGCTATATAATTTGTAATACTCTCTTTTAAATATATCTTATCGTTGTATTGTTGCAAGTTAAATGAAACGTTATTTTCTTCACTGAGAAATACTTTTTCCAGTTTTATAATAGTATTCCTAAACTTATACACAAAACAATATAAATATATTAAGCAAAAATATGAATAAGAAAATATTTGCTCGTGTTCATATAGTAATACTATACCGTCATACTACAAATTAGTATCTATATTTTTTAATTTAGTGACAGTTGTATGTAATTAAATATGTTACCGGATGTTCGTACAGATATTATTAAACCTAAAAGCATATTGTTGTCAAACTTAATGTTATACTCGTAGTTGGGGTATCTATAGTTTTAAAAGAAAAATCCGTTCTAGAAAGGACAGGAACTGAATAGTTTATTGAAGTCTCAATACTAAGAAAATCCGGAGTCAGTTTTCTCCGATGTTATTCCTAAATTTGCTTCGGTTGAGATCCCGTAGACCTCAGCTCAATAAACAGTCGACCGCTTATTTACTGTGCTCGATTTCCCGCCTCTCGCATTTTACTGCAGTCGTTGATATAGCTGACTAAAACCGCTCGCCATATCGCTGCTGAACTGTGCAATGCTAAATGTGGACAAAAACCGCAAATCGATTGAAATATCGTAGTATGAAATTATCGTAATTAACGTAAAATAAACACATCCGTCGCAAAAAACCCTGCATGATAAGTAGCACAAGTTAATTTAAATAAATAAATAAGTATATTAAACAAGCTATAACAAGCACATTTAATATATCATATTTGCCTTTATACATCACCGGGCGAGATTACCTATCTCATGTATCCTTCCAGGTTAGTGTGTCAGTATGTTTCTGTTTTTTAAATAATTAAGTGTTGCTGAACAACGAAGTATATTATAAATGTGTACCAACACAACAGAACATTAGACGGAATGTTAGTATCTTAGAGCATGAACGTCAGTTTCGTCTCTGGGGTGTTCTATCAGACAAATATTGTACTTAAGTATAATTAATGTCATTATTCCATGGAATTTCACGTTGTTAAATTTAATATGAAACGAAAAATATTTTTCCTGAGAATAAGTAAGTGAAATAATAGGTCTTACTTTGCCTTGAAAAGTGTAACCTCTATGTATTATTGTAAACAAGTTTTGTGTCGATAGCTGTCAACCAAGCAATCGGTAAGTCTGAATTGTGAATAAGTAACTCTTACAAACTTGCACTTTTTAAGCCGTCCTTTCTGACCTCACATGCAATGCTTATCACACAAATTTGTTTAAGCCATTAAAATATAAAAATATACATTAATCGTAATAATAATATTAAACGTAAGGCTACAAATTAAACAGCCTTAATAAACTAAAAACCACAGTACCGACATATACCTTCTTCAATCAAAGTTCCCTCTTTTGTTAAGAAAGTCTATGGCTGCATGCAACTGCAGATCGCTCTACGTGGGAGAGGAACGAAGCTGACCCCTGAACGCCGCAATTAAGGACATTTTTTAAAGGACCTGATGCCAATTAGAAGCGCGAGAGGTGTAGCGCGTGCGCGTGTGTGCGTCAGGCGTGCGTGCGTGTGCGGCTCCTGGTCTGATTCCTGCACTTTCCCCCCAATTACCGCCGCCTCCCATAACGCGTTTAATCAGTGCATTAGCGATCTAGCAGAACACTAAACAAATATTGGGGAGAAACTGAGTCTATCGCGCGCAATTATCGAGGCTGGTGGCTACTGCAGCGTTGTAGCGTTGTCACCGTTGACTTGGCTACTTTAGCGTTGTAGCGTTGTGAACGCGGGTTTGGCTACTATAGCGTTGTAGCGTTGTCACCGCGGACTTGGCTACTTTAGCGTTGTAGCGTTGTGAACGCGGGTTTGGCTACTGTAGCGTTGCAGCGTTGTCACCGTTGACTTGGCTACTTTAGCGTTGTAGCGTTGTGAACGCGGGTTTGGCTACTGTAGCGTTGCAGCGTTGTCACCGTTGACTTGGCTACTTTAGCGTTGTAGCGTTGTGAACGCGGGTTTGGCTACTATAGCGTTGTAGCGTTGTCACCGCGGACTTGGCTACGGTAGCGTTGTTACCGCAGCATGGGTACAGTAGCGTTGTAGCGTTGTGAACGTGGGTTTGGTTACTATAGCATTGTAGCGTTGTCACCGTTGACTTGGCTACTCTAGCGTTGTAGCGTAGTGAACGCGGGTTTGGCTACTATAGCGTTGTAGCGTTGTCACCGCGGACTTGGCTACTATGGCGTTGTAGCGTTGTCACTGCACAGCGGACATGGCTACTATGACCTTGTAGCGTTGTCGCGGGTTTGGCTACTGTAGCTTTGTCGTGTTGTCACAGCGGACATGGCTACTATGGCGTTGTAGCGTTGTCACCGCGGATTGGCTACTGTACTTTGTACTTTTGTAGCGTTGTTACCACGGGCTTGGCTACTGTAGCTTTGTAGCGTTGTCACCGCGGACATGGCTACTATGGCGTTGTAGCGTTGTCACCGCGGGTTTGGCTACTGTAGCTTTGTAGCGTTGTCACCGCGGACATGGCTACTATGGCGTTCTAGCGTTGTCACCGCGGATTGGCTACTGTAGTTTTTGTAGCGTTGTCACAGCGGACATGACTACTATGGCGTTGTAGCATTGTCACCGCGGATTGGCTACTGTAGTTTTCTAACGTTGTCACAGCGGACATGACTACTATGGCGTTGTAGCGTTGTCACCGCGGGCATGACTACTATAGCGTTGTAGCGTTGTCACAGCGGACATGGCTACTATGGCGTTGTAGTGTTGTCACCGCGGATTGGCTGCAGTGGTTAAATATTTTAATGTGTCCCTTCCTACACCCCTCTCAATTCAAATCGTATTTTATTTATCGCAAGTGTATAAATTGAAGTATGTTAAAATATGCATAAAACCAAAAAACTAATTTTTATTTAGTTTTAATTATAAACCAATTTCTTAATCAATATGTTTGTTGACAAAACAGAAAATTTGTTTATATTGAGACCTAAACCAGTTAATGAACAGTCTTTGTGTTATAATCAACACTATTTGTCTCATTATATTTTATTCTCTTTATTTTACTGTCTACGTCAGTGGAATTTTTATTTATACATTTTGTTAGAGAAAAACGTTCCAAATATCTAGAGATGTGAGCACCCCAGTAATCGAACCGTGACCTCTTGCAACGAAATCAAGACACTAACCGTAGGGCTAGTAAGGCAGGCACCCTCGTCACTTTTCATTAGGGGGTATTTTTACATATTTTCTTTGCAATAGAAAGGTTGAAAAACACTATTTTCCTTCAGCCGACTCAAGACATTATAACTGAGTTACTGAAGGAAGGTAATTTATAATTTTCCATAAAGGAAGCGGAGTTGAGGCGCAATGCCGTGGGTGGATCAATCGCCGGGGTAAATATTGAATCCTCCGACCTGGGGCGGGGAAACGAAAACATCGCCAATAAACAGATCAAAATATCACATTCATGTTTTATTACATTTCTTGTTTTACAATGCAAACAATCTTGTAAATATGAAATTCTCCTTATCTATATTCAATTGTTATCCGTTTCATGACATAACTTAGGATTGAGCATAATTTTTTTAATCGCTTCATTGTTGCCAAGCGAATGAATTTGCATATTGTGATAAAGGATTCTGTGTACCGGCCATTGGAATGTTAAGATATTCTAATTAGTAGTCGTCGTAACGATATTAAGTGATTTATATTATTATGTCTTTTCATTTTAGTCAACGTATTATTGTTTTGAATAATTTCACAAATTATACAGGTATTGTAAGTGTAAATACCACTATCCGTATCTAAGCCTACAGGCAATTGTTAATTCGTCAAGCATTCACTTAAAACTCTCCTCAGTACTTGAAATAGTCCGGCTGAACCTTCCTAGACACTCCTCACACGCCCTGCACGATTACCTTCCCCACATCCACCAAACCTCCCAGCATCTCAGTTGACCACAGAACACTATGAGGGACCCACTTCATCTTCTCAGTAGGCCTATGCTGAGTCAGGCAGCAGACAGTTTCTCTTTTACAGGTTTCTGCTCAGCAGCACATTTACTACACTTTATTGCGGATTTATTATATTTAATAGCTTGGAAAGTTCGTTTCTCCGTCGAACGCAGAATAGTTCCAGTTCTCTTCTGGGATCTTCAGCTGTAGTTTCTTTGTGACATTTGCAATTACGTGTCGCACGGCATCATGTGTCCCCTTTCAATTTAGTAAATCATTGAATGTGCCATCTAATAATCTGTAACAGAGTATGTTTCAACCGACGCGACACCCACAGAGCCGTGAGATAACTTTATGTCCGTTATGCTACAATACGAACAACTTCATAATATGCATTTTCTTTGTTTCCTGCACAAACTATTTAGAATATCGCCAACAATGTTATGCTGCACCCTTTATTCTATGACAAATTTCAAACGATTAAAATAACACTACATATTTGGTCATGTCTATTAAAAAGTATCGATTACACCTCTAGTTCTATAGCCGTGGTATAGCTAATGGCAAATATCTCTGCGTGTGTATGATTTATACTGCGGGCCCTTAATTATATTTAGTTTTCATTACTGGCTGGGAATGTTATTTAGGAACATGATGCACTTAAATCCTTATTAAAGGAAATATTTTGTTTGCTGTTTTAAATGCAAGGCAATAATTCTTAATTAATATCTATAAATTGCCTTTAATTGACAAACAAATTTCACAAAAACAGGGTATTCTTGGAATATTTACGATTTATGACTAAAAGTGTTGTTAAAATGTAAAAAATTATTTATTTGTGTCACAGAAATATCAAATTATTCCAATTATTTTTTATTGGTGTCAAAACTTTTAACCGTATGGTGTTATGCACAACTAATATTTTTGTTAGAAAAACTTGTAATACTTGTTTAAGAATTTTAATTCAAAGGTAAGTTTATACAATTTTCTTTGCAGTGATATGTAATAAATTACACATCCCCCCAATTACAATTATAATACTAATCATCAATTCCATGTGACATCTTGACTGTCAATTTAGTTGATCACACAATCCATATTGTACAGATCCTGATGGATGGGCATTTATCTCTTAAGTAATTGGTGACAAGACACCATCAGCTGCCTTGTCGTACAAGTAGTCGACACTCACGTACGTCGTGATGAATGCAATTGTTGTAAACATTTTCTTTTTAAATATAAAGCGGCATTAAGATTCTTTCTTCGAAGATCCTAAACGGACAACGATTGAGAATGATCTTCAACGGACAAAGGTCATTGTTTTGAACATAACATCACAATCATCATAACACCTGTATTCGAAAATAGCCCATAACCATACAGCTGAGGTTTACGGAAATCATCGATTTCCTTGTAACAAAACAAAAAATGACCAGCTGACTTTGCCTGTCCTAAACATTACTTTTCCTGTCCAAAACACCCGCTGCATAAAAACCGCTGCTTGAAACAGTCCGGGTGAACCCACCTAGACACTCCTCACACGCCCTGCACGATTACCTTCCCCACATCCACCAAACCTCCCAGCATCTCAGTTGACCACAGAACACTATGAGGGACCCACTTCATCTTCATGCAAGATCCATCGCCTGTCCCAAACAAAACTTTTCCTGTCCTAAACAATTGAAGTTCCCGTTTTACTCAACAGCAGCACCAGTGTGATTTCGTTATTTTTGACGATTCTGTGTTCAAACAGCTGCCATTAACACTAAAATGAATTGTAAAACCATGTTGTGTTTACTTATACAAAATTAATAGACTATGAAATATCAGATCATTTTTGTTTAAGCTTAATGTGTTTATTTGCATCGTGATGAAAAATATCGTTCACTACTCGTCACAAAAGTCATATGGCGCTTCGCCTCGTGCGTGAAATGCTATCTTGCCCCGAAATAGGCCACTTTCTAATAGTGAAATATACTATTATTTCCTACTAATACAAAATTTTACTACTTTGTAATATCCTATTTTTCCTATTGGTCAAGCGTGAATGAATTATGTCTTTGTAAAAGTAAATGAATAACTGATGTTCCTCATGTCAGAAGATTTCGTGAAACTTATTGCATGTAGCTCAAAGTTAGTAAATACCTTTTATAAAATGGACTTCTCTAAAACTTTGCCTATGTATATTCCCGACTGAATAGTCAATTTCACAAGTTAGTTTCATGATTTAACTTTATGATGAAGTAACCTTTAAAACTATAATCTAAGTTTTCTTTGAAGACTTCTAAAATGTTTGTTTAATTTATGTTATTTACAAAATGTAGTTTATGTATAAAGATAAGACATAAACTTAATTTTCACCAATTGTTTTCCAAACTAGTCAGTGCTACAGGGATGTTAAGGTTACACTTAATATGCATTGTATAGGGAGATTCTCCCGAAAAAATTGTGATCTTTTTTGTACACATTTGATGAGTGATTTTACTTTTAACAAACTTAGTTGGAATAATACTATTATTACAAGCTATATCTTTGTTTTAATTTGTTAAGCAATACTGGACATTATAGTTTGTTATCACAACATCTAAATTTATTATTTATATAAATAGCTAATGTAGCTAATGTGTAGCTTCCTTCACAGTTTTTCGACTTAAAATTGTACCTACTGTATTAAAATTATATAATTTTGGGTAAAAGTAAACCAATGTTTTTAAACGTTTACACCTTCTGGATCTGAATTATTACACTCAATATTCATGAAATTAGCCAAAGCCGATTTTTAAAAATTTAGATCTTTGTGTAGATTAGGAAAATAAGGAGCCTTTGAGAATAATAAGCCTTGAATGTCACAATTTCTAAAAGGTAAAATATAAGCCTGAGTGTATTGGAGGTATTACATGTCAGCCAGGTTTGACCAAAGTCGGACTTGGGATAGTCTCTACCCTCTAAGGCAGTCGTCGGTCTCTGCATTGCTCATTGATAGACTCAACATCACCTTGACGGTCTCTGCATTGCCCATCAATAGACTCGACATCACCTCAACGGTCTCTGCATTGGCTATCAATAGACTCGACATCACCTCAACGATCTCTGCATTGCCCATCAATAGACTCGACATCACATCAATGGTCTCTGCATTGCCCATCAATAGATCGACATCACCTCAACAGTCTCTGCATTGTCCATCAGTAGACTCGACGGTCTCTGAATTACCTATCAAAATACTCGAAAACACCTTGACGATAACGTTTCTGTGTCCAGGAATCAAAGCGAACGTTTACACCAACATATCAAATGAAACATATATTAAATTTGAAAACCTAACTGCAGTTACAATTGCTTATAGTCATCTAAAACTTAAGTATTGTATTGTGTTTTAGAACCTCATTGAATAAGTGGTAATATCCGGATACTGTGTTGTAGTTGTCCGGTATATGATCTGGGTATATAGTTGTAAGTATATGAGTGTGATGTCTAGCACAGTTTCATGATGATGACAAATTTAAATTACTGTCGTTCCCAATTGGGTCGACCTATTGAAGTCCGGTTTAAAAAGCAATTCTTTAATGTCGCTTTAAAATAATATGATAATTGACCTACGCTTCTACTTCAAAATATCCTCTAAGTTCTTATGGGTCATCACCTGAGTGAGGTAAAAACCCCAAAAATCGCTTAAGGTGACCGAGGCCGTCCACTCGCCTCGGGACTTCCCAGCATCTCTGTACTGTAACACCTGTTCAACGCACGCTCATCTACCTAAGCCTAACACAGTGTCAAGTCCCAAATGTCCCAATCTCCCAATGTGAGTCAACTTCTGAGAGCTCACTGTTACATTAATGTTGTATGTGGGGACCACAGACTGGAGGTTCCACGAGCAGCCAGCCGGGCCACAATTAAGCCCCTGGTCTCGCTCGTGTGGCTAGCTCGGTTAGTGGTGGCGTTTCCGTAAAATGAGAACTAGTTTTCTCCACTTTTGCTCCTTTACTTTTATCCTCTACACCCACTTGGTTTATCCCCTAACGAGCCGCTAGCAAAATTTATTAAGGTGTGAACAATATATCAAATAAGAAACCAGAACGGAGGAAAGTATCGTTGTATAAAAAGCTTTCGGGGGGCGTGTTTTGTGAAAATTTATATTTTATGAATGTTGAACTACCGGTCAAAGTTTCATGACCAAGTCGTCGTATTTCCGAGTTTCTTTGAATAAGATCCTGATTATAAGATCTTTAAAATCGAGATCTTTAATAATTTCCAATTACTAAGAGGGCAAGAATAATGACATAATTTATAGTACAATTTAATATTTTGCTTATCATTGTTTCTTATTACTCTATCATGGAAATTTTTCCTTGACTCATTACTTATTTTTCAACTTCCAGATATGCTAAATAGGTGAAATTCGGTAAAGAGAATATTCATATGTATATGTTTTTCATAGAAGATATCCAACAGGAGAGTTAATAAATAATTTTGACGGTGCATATTTTAACCACTTAATTAAATAAAAAAATGGTAACTAAATGCGGTACTCGTGGAAGACTATCCGGAGGGGGTTTCCTTGTCAGTAGCCGTAGTCCAGCGTGCGATAGGGGTGGCGGACCTACTTGAAGGGGATGTGGATGGTGTTATACAGAAGTTTCATGGTACCCACTACGACCTCTGGTACTCGTGGAAGACTACCCGTAGGGGGTTTTCTTATCAGTAGCCGTGGTCCAGCGTGTGGTAGGGGTGGCGGACCTACTTGAAGGGGATGTGGATGGGGTTCTCAGAAGTTCCATGGTACTTACCTTAACCTGCGGTACTCGAGGAAGACGTTCCGGAGGGGGTTTTCTTATCAGTAGCCGTGGTCCAGCGTGTGGTAGGGGTGGCGGACCTACTTGAAGGGGATGTGGATGGGGTTCTCAGAAGTTCCATGGTACTTACCTTAACCTGCGGTACTCGAGGAAGACGTTCCGGAGGGGGTTTTCTTATCAGTAGCCGTGGTCCAGCGTGTGGTAGGGGTGGCGGACCTACTTGAAGGGGATGTGGATGGGATTCTCAGAAGTTCCATGGTACTTACCTTAACCTGCGGTACTCGAGGAAGACGTTCCGGAGGGGGTTTTCTTATCAGTAGCCGTGGTCCAGCGTGTGGTAGGGGTGGCGGACCTACTTGAAGGGGATGTGGATGGGGTTCTCAGAAGTTCCATGGTACTTACCTTAACCTGCGGTACTCGAGGAAGACGTTCCGGAGGGGGTTTTCTTATCAGTAGCCGTGGTCCAGCGTGTGGTAGGGGTGGCGGACCTACTTGAAGGGGATGTGGATGGGGTTCTCAGAAGATCCATGGTACTTACCTTAACCTGCGGTACTCGAGGAAGACTACCCGGAGGGGGTTTCCTTATCAGTAGCCGTGGTCCAGCGTTTGGTAGGGGTGGCGGACCTACTTGACGGGTATGTGGATACAGAAGTACCATGATCTGCGGTACTCGTGGAAGACTACCCGGAGGGGGTTTCCTCATCAGTAGCCGTGGTCCAGCGTGGTAGGTGGTGGATCTACTTGAAGGGGATGTGGATGGTGTTATACAGAAGTACCATAACCTGCGGCATTCGTGGAAGACTACCCGGAGGGGGTTTCCTTATCAGTAGCCGTGGTCCAGCGTGTGGTAGGGGTGGCGGACCTACTTGAAGGGGATGTGGGCCGCAACACTTTCCCCAGTGGCTCAGTCTCAGTCCGAGCGCGGTGACGGCAGCGTTGTGTGCTAACTGCAGGCCTCTGCAGTATGTGACAGTGAAGTGTCTATGTAGTGGTGAAGTGTGCTCGACGGCCACATGGGACAGCGGACCCCAAGCCGCTCAACAGGTCTGCTCCTATATAGGCCTACTTATTTTAAAGATTTTTTAAATATTTAAAATTTTGAATAAACAAGTTGAACAATTTAAAAATAATATAATAATTTGGGTAAAAACACTCTTATTGCATCGTCTCACCATTGAAAGAGAAACTACGTGCGATACGTAATTTATTTTAAATTAATTTCCATATAACGGGGAATTGTATAGTTTATCAGAAAAGTAATTTTAAGACTGTCTTTAAAGATATCTGGCAAATTGTAAAGCTATTTTAATTTTGTACAGTCAGTTTTGTAAACGGTTTTTTAAAACCTTAAATACAATATTATTTAGAAATTAAATACAAGTATCTATCTAAATATTATAATGATTTGGCTTAGGGCTTATTTTCGGCTCCAATGTAATATTTCTGATACGATTATGATAAAAAAATAAGATTCCCTGAATATAAAAGGATTATTTATATTGAATTACATTGAATGAGTTGAAATAAAACTGTTCGATTATTAATAATCTGTAATAATAAATATTATTTTATAGTTGTCATTATAAATTGTTTAAACCAAATCATAAGTATACCAACACTTTACAGCCTTTGGATTTCTCAGAGGTTACGAGGTTTTGTCTCAATGTCTTACTTGGTTACTTTTTAATTTATTTTCAGTTTCTTTAACCCTTGCTTTAAATACAACGGTGTTCAATGTTATCTGCATTTACTTCACTCAACGAAGTGTAATATCAAAATTGTACTACTTTTAGAGAATTTAAATTTTCCATGTTTTATTTTAAATACTATAAATACAAATGTGCATTGCAAATAAATCTATCAATAAAGATTAGCACACATTGATAAATGTAGTAACCTTATTTTTTATTTCGTTAATTTTATTGTATCTTATTTATAAATATTGTGTAAATATCATAAAAAACATTATTGAAAAGTAGGTACAATTATTTTATTATATATGGTATGTCATTCGTGTGAGGGTATCACTTCATTAAATATAAACAATCTTATATATTGATTCGCTAAAGAATTTCGTTTTCGGCACACTACGTCATTATTTCTCAACCAATATGGACAATCAATGTGTCATTTTAAAGTTTTTACACTACAGATTAACAGAAAAATGTAAAATTAAAAAATACCGCTTTTGTTTTTAAAATATTGACATTTGTTAAAAAGTGCTCCATGTTATTTAAATGGGAGAATATTTTGGGAGGAACTCGTTTGAGAATACTAGGTAACGCGTGGTCATGGAATTTGTACCAATTTGAAGTTTGAACATTCCTATACTCCCCAAAATTGTCAGTTTTATAATTTCCTCCCTTGAAGTTCGTTAAATTATACAAACTATATAGTCCTCAGATTGCTCCATGTTGGGGGACTTTTTGAAGGAACTCGGCCTTAGTTTGAGAAAACCAGGTTATGTGTGGTCATAGAATTTGAACCAGTTTGAAGCTTAAACATTCCGATACTCTCCAAAATTGTTTGATTTATCATTTTCTCCTTTTTAAGTTTGTTTAATGATATAAAGTGTAAAGTCCCCAAATTTCCCCATGTTATTCATATGGGAGAATTGTTGACCAGGAACTCGGCCTTAGTTTGAGAAAACCAGGAAACGTGAAGTGATGGGATTTATACTAATTTTAAGCTAAAACATTCCGATACTCCCCAAAATTGTCAAATTTATAATTTTCTCCTTTAGGTTTGTTAAATGATTATTTAGGTACAACAGTTGATTATAACCCTGACTGTGATTTTTATTAGACAGCTGATCAGCTCATGAAGCTTTTGATTTATTTTCGTCTGTAGTAAACATCAACTTAACCATCAAATGTAACCTTCGAAAAGTAACTTATTTTTTAAGTGTTAATTTCTAGTTTTGTGATTTTGTGACTTTTTAACTGTATCGAGCCACATATAAAGGTGCATTTTAATAATTGGTAATATTTTCAGAAGGTATGTATTAAAAACTGCAGGTATTTCATTGTTGGTGATTGTTCCTACATGGTACCGTGTGATTACTCAACGTTGATACTGTAGCAGTCGAATTTCGACGGGCACCCACTAGTACTTAAAGTGCTACAATATATATAATTATTATGTATAAAGAATACATTGTTGTGTATTTAAAGTGAGAAGAAAATATTCCACTTTACAGCATTTCCGTGAATAAATTAATCTTATATCATTAAATACTTTTACCCTACAAAGTTTATAATTAAAACGTATCTACCTTATTCTGTTAATTACTATAGCTCGATATAAATGATCTCATGTTAAAACAGTATTAGTCGAAGTGATAGGTACCAAAAAGGTATAATTTTCTTGCCGGCCTGAAACTTATACAGCTGAATTAGATGTTCAAAAGGATGACAAAAATGCATATTATAAACTTTTAAACTGGAGTTTAACAAGATGGCGGCCATTCAAAGATGGTGGATTTACATTTTTAATAAATTAGTCATATCTTGGTTATTCTTTATCCAAATCTGCCAATTCATTTTTTGTTGAATAGATAATTTAATTTTACAAATAAAGTGTTCTGACAATATTATCTGTGTATGGCTTGGTTTTCAATTTATTTAATAAAATATGTAAGAATTACAGGGCATTAATTGCTTTAATCCTGTATATCTCCTAAACTATACATTTCAGTTGAAATACACTATTTGTATAAAAGATATAAAATATTATAAGCTTTGCAATGTCATATAACATAAGGGGATTTAAAATACATATGCAAATATAAGAGGTGCAGAACTGCTGGATGGCAGCGCTCGGTGCGATGTGGTGACGCGGGCCGGCCTCAGCCTAGTCCAAGGCGTTATAGGCCGAAAATATTTCACTTCTGGCTGCCGGTACCAAATTTTGCTCGTTGTTTCTTCATCTAATTAACTTTTAAAATCCGCTGGGAGACACTATCTCAGAGCTGCCTAACCCCCTGTGTTGACGTCATCAAGATGGCGGATCGGAAACTATACAGGATTTGCTTTAAACGTTTGTAACTCCTTTACCTGTTGCTTGATTTTGACATTAAAGGTGTCATTTTAAAGAACATAACCTATTTAACATTCACAGTTATTATCAAGATCGTTAAGTATTTATTAGTCTGTTTGTTCAAGTGTTAATTCTACAAAATTCAGATTTCTTTCGAATTATTCTGAAACAAATACGCTATTACTGTAGTCGGCACGGTAAGACTTGGACCCGTGACCATAATAATTTTACTTAAAAGTGTTTTATATACCTGCATTTAAGTAATCCAATTTGTTGCTTCATACAACCGGTTTCAACTCCGTGGAGTCATTATCAGGCCGTTGGTACAAGGATAAAACAACCTCTTCATTTGAAGGTCGTCATGACGTTCATCACACAAACGAAAACATATACATCGAACAGACAACGGACACGGACATTTAAAAAACACTAAACACAAAAGGGGGCACCATTCATCATTAATTATTTAAAGAAACAACGAGCAAAATTTTGTACCGATAGCCAAATGTGAAATATTGGCTAGACTTCACTTCCGCCCGGTTCGCATCGCACCCCCCTTACTGCAACTTATTGCAACTGTATACTGTATAGAGAATGCACGTTTGATGCTATCAATGATTAGCACATCAGAGGGGACACTATGTAAACGAAATTATGATTTAACCTTATTTATCATATAACATAGCTCTGTTTGCGCTGCGTGTACTAGTTTTACCAACGTAGCCTAAATATTTGCTAAGTGTTGTTAATTTTGCTTGGTTTTACGCACTGCCCATTCTGTAAACAGGTCATTGGTGTAATAATAAACAAGTTACAATTCGCAATACTTTCTGACGTACGCCTTTCAATACAGAAGAGTATACATTAAGCTCTATATTTGATAAGTGAACATTTAAAAAGGTAATAACAAATTACGTAATTGAATATTTATAATGAGTTTGAAACACTCTATAAATAGAATCAGGCTTTTCTGTTAGTTTTGATGAAAATAAATACGATGATAAAGTCATTCAGGATTAAAGTATAAATAAAAAACATTACTGAAATCGATCGATTTTGATAAATCGTAAAACAACCGAATAAATAGCCCCACAAGAGTTTTAGTCTGGCTCTAGTCCCGGTGCTCTCGTAGCTGAATGATGAACGTGGATCATTAAGAACAACTATATTTATTATGAAAAGACTCTCTGTTTTTTCATGAACATAACACAAGTTACGATTTCTACGCATAAAAAACTTAACAGTTTTCTTTTCGCAAGTACTGTAGATGTTTTGTTGTCAGTCATGTAACAAAACCAATTGATTGATAACAAGATTAAAACCAGAGTTATGTTATACTTTTGACTTGTTGCGGAAACATATTCTAAGCGAAAACCAATAATAAGTATATTATTTATTATTTACAGTTGAGTCCAAACATATTAACCGTTTTCGGATGTTTTTATGCGAGATATGTGCACAGTGCGAGTGACCAGTAAGTTTCAACTCTCTGGTGTGCTCATTATCCTTGTTCCAAAATACCGTGAACACATGTTACACTCGCCCACTTGCTGTGACATGTGTTGCCAGTGCACAGTGCGAGTGACCAGTAAGTTTCAACTCTCTGGTGTGCTCATCATCCTTGTTCCGCTATACCGTGAACACATGTTACACTCGCCCACTTGCTGTGACATGTGTTGCCAGTGCACAGTGCGAGTGACCAGTAAGTTTCAACTCTCTGGTGTGCTCATTATCCTTGTTCCGCTATACCGTGAACACATGTTACACTCGCCCACTTGCTGTGACATGTGTTGCCAGTGCACAGTGCGAGTGACCAGTAAGTTTCAAATCTCTGGTGTGCTCATTAGCCTTGTTCCGCTATACCGTGAACACATCTTACACTCGCCCACTTGCTATGACATGTTTTGCCAGTACACAGTGCGAGTGACCAGTAAGTTTCAAATCTCTGGTGTGCTCATTAGCCTTGTTCCGCTATACTGTGAACACATGTTACACTCGCTCACGTTCTGTGACATTTGTTGCCAGTACACAGTGCGAGTGACCAGTAAGTTTCAACTCTCTGGTGTGCTCATTAGCCTTGTTCCGTTATACCGTGAACACATGTTACACTCGCCCACTTGTTGTGGCATGTGTTGCCAGTGCACAGTGTGAGTGGCCAGTAAAGTTGAACAATCTGGTGTGCTCACTAACGTTGTTGCGCTATGCCCTGAACACATGTTACATTCGCCCACTTGCTGCGAAATGTGTTGCCAGTGCACAGTGTGAGTTGCCAGGCAAGTTCAACTATCTGGTGTACTCACTAACCTTATTAAGTTATGCCGTGAACACATGTTACACTCGCCCACTTTCTGTGACATGTGTTTCCAGTGCACAGTGTGAGTGGCCAGTAAAGTTCAACTCTCTGGTGTGCTCACTAACTTTGTTCCGTTGTGTCGTGAACACATGTTACACTCGCCAGCTTGTTGTGACATGTGTTGTTAGTACACAGTGTGATTGGCCAGTAAGTTTCAAATTTCTGGTGTGCTCACTAGCTTTGTTCCGTTGTGTCATGAACACATGTTACACTCGCCAGCTTGTTGTGACATGTGTTGCTAGTACAAAGTGTGATTGGCCAGTAAAGTTCAACTATCTGGTGTGCTCACCAACCTTGTTTTGTTGTGTCGTGTACACACGTTGTTCTCGCCCATGTGTTGCTAGTACACAGTGTGATTGGCCAGTAAAGTTCAACTCTCTGGTGTGCTCACCAACCTTGTTTTGTTGTGTCGTGTACACACGTTGTTCTCGCCCATGTGTTGCTAGTACACAGTGTGATTGGCCAGTAAAGTTCAACTCTCTGGTGTGCTCACCAACCTTGTTTTGTTGTGTCGTGCACACACGTTGTTCTCGCCCATGTGTTGCTAGTACACAGTGTGATTGGCCAGTAAAGTTCAACTCTCTGGTGTGCTCACCAACCTTGTTTTGTTGTGTCGTGTACACACGTTGTTCTCGTCCATGTGTTGCTAGTACACAGTGTGATTGGCCAGTAAAGTTCAACTCTCTGGTGTGCTCACCAACCTTGTTTTGTTGTGTCGTGTACACACGTTGTTCTCGCCCATGTGTTGCTAGTACACAGTGTGATTGGCCAGTAAAGTTCAACTCTCTGGTGTGCTCACCAACCTTGTTTTGTTGTGTCGTGTACACACGTTGTTCTCGCCCATGTGTTGCTAGTACACAGTGTGATTGGCCAGTAAAGTTCAACTCTCTGGTGTGCTCACCAACCTTGTTTTGTTGTGTCGTGTACACACGTTGTTCTCGCCCATGTGTTGCTAGTACACAGTGTGATTGGCCAGTAAAGTTCAACTCTCTGGTGTGCTCACTAACCTTGTTTTGTTGTGTCGTGTACACACGTTGTTCTCGCCCATGTGTTGCTAGTACACAGTGTGATTGGCCAGTAAAGTTCAACTCTCTGGTGTGCTCACTAGCCTTGTTTTGTTTTGTCGTGTACACACGTTGTTCTCGCCCATGTGTTGCTAGTACACAGTGTGATTGGCCAGTAAAGTTCAACTCTCTGGTGTGCTCACCAACCTTGTTTTGTTGTGTCGTGTACACACGTTGTTCTCGCCCATGTGTTGCTAGTACACAGTGTGATTGGCCAGTAAAGTTCAACTCTCTGGTGTGCTCACCATCCTTGTTTTGTTGTGTCGTGTACACACGTTGTTCTCGCCCATGTGTTGCTAGTACACAGTGTGATTGGCCAGTAAAGTTCAACTCTCTGGTGTGCTCACTAACCTTGTTTTGTTGTGTCGTGTACACACGTTGTTCTCGCCCATGTGTTGCTAGTACACAGTGTGATTGGCCAGTAAAGTTCAACTCTCTGGTGTGCTCACTAACCTTGTTTTGTTGTGTCGTGTACACACGTTGTTCTCGCCCATGTGTTGCTAGTACACAGTGTGATTGGCCAGTAAAGTTCAACTCTCTGGTGTGCTCACTAGCCTTGTTTTGTTTTGTCGTGTACACACGTTGTTCTCGCCCATGTGTTGCTAGTACACAGTGTGATTGGCCAGTAAAGTTCAACTCTCTGGTGTGCTCACCAACCTTGTTTTGTTGTGTCGTGTACACACGTTGTTCTCGCCCATGTGTTGCTAGTACACAGTGTGATTGGCCAGTAAAGTTCAACTCTCTGGTGTGCTCACCATCCTTGTTTTGTTGTGTCGTGTACACACGTTGTTCTCGCCCATGTGTTGCTAGTACACAGTGTGATTGGCCAGTAAAGTTCAACTCTCTGGTGTGCTCACTAACCTTGTTTTGTTGTGTCGTGTACACACGTTGTTCTCGCCCATGTGTTGCTAGTACACAGTGTGATTGGCCAGTAAAGTTCAACTCTTTGGTGTGCTCACTAACTTTGTTCCGTTGTGTCGTGAACACATGTTACACTCGCCAACTTGTTGTGACATGTGTTGCTAGTACACAGTGTGATTGGCCAGTAAAGTTCAACTCTCTGGTGTGCTCACTAACCTTGTTTTGTTGTGTCGTGTACACACGTTGTTCTCGCCCACTTGCTGCGCTGCTCGCGTCTCTTCTTCTTCTGCTGCTCGGTTTGTTTATGGCAAACCGACTCTCTCCCTGCTTCTTTTGGTTAAGTGAATCACTTCTGTAAGTGAACTCTTCTGTTTTCTCTGGATTAATTTCTTTTTCTTTTTCAAGTTAAATCATTAGCAATAAGTCAATGTTAAATAACAGTACTTTAATTATTTAATTATAAAATACATCTGAAGGACATATTTTGTAATTAATGATTAGTAATTGCTATTAATCATCAATGGTTAAGATAATTTTATGATAAGTTAACTTATAATTTAAGGTTACAAAATTGACTGATAGTAACTCGGATTTACTTTAAAAATACAAGTCGTTTACGAATTGCAATTTTAGTACTATGTGTTCATGGCTAATACAGCCAAAAAGCGGCAATTTGTGCTTGAGGTATGGCACTTTCTGTGGTCATAGTTGATGCCAAAATGTAACTTTTCAGATAGGGAGCCACTTCAAAATCTATGCTGGACACCAAAATGGTGGCCATTAAACATGGCTGTCATTGAAATTATAAAATCTGTCATAACTTGATTAATAGAATCCGAATTCAGTGAAGTTGTTTTTTTAAAAGGCCTTTTTAAACAAAATCTTTTTATTCAGACTTTTTACGAACAAATAGTGACTATCCATATATTGAAGATTATTGATTAATTGGCCAAATTTGCATATATAAAATATATAATTTTTAAACACTCCCGTAGCAGCAAACCTGCATACTCAGTTAATTTAAAATGGTACCTCACTACGTTACGAAGCCACTTACCAACTTTCATCCACGCATAATCTTAAACAAGCAAAATATTACATTTTATTTATCCTCTATAAGAAAAACATTAGGATTGAGTACGCAGGTTTGTTGTATTAACGACCACAAAAATCGGGGGTTTATGCAAATGTCAATGGATCACCACCAGATGAAGCAAAGTACCGAGTTTTAACAATATATGTTCATTAACAAGCAAGATATCACATGTTTCTTATTCTCCATAAAAATAACATTATGGCTGCTGAGTATGCAGTTTTGCTGCCATAGAGTACACAAAAAATGAGTTTTGTATGCAAATATCAGCAAACGCCAACCATATGAAGCTGCATACCAAATTTCATTAATAAATGTTCATTAATAAGCGAGATATAAAATTGTATTTACCCTCCATAAGATTAACATTGGACAACGTACTGTGTTTAGCACTTTGAATATCTCAATAACCGATTGACAAAGAGCAATAGTTCAGGGTACTAAATTGTTTTTTTTAAGACGCATTTAATGGTGCAAACAAAAGTTTGGGTTTACAAATATTATATGTGAAACGTTAAAAAACACATTTTCTTGGTACAAAATCCCCTCAGAACCCCCATTAAATGGTGCAACCTGTCTAGTTTTTGAACTCATGAAAATAGATACTGCCTTAAATGTCTATAAAAAATGTCATCAAGATCGGACTTCTTTACTAAAGTTATTTTCCCTACGTACAAACACATATATTCTGTATGTGTGTGCGCCTATTGAAGGTGGGTGTTTTAAAAACTGAATCAATAACTATTCATCTGTGACTTGACATTTTGAATATTTCTTTATGTATTTAACCTTAATCAACTTCAAAAATCATCGGATAATATTTAATGTTTAGAATTTTAAGCCGTTTTTAGAAATGATATAAATTTTATTTCCAAATTTGGTCAATTAATCAATAATATTTAAATATCTAGAAAACCAATATTTTTTCGTAAAAAGTCTAAATAAAAAAAATTGGTTTTAAAAGGTCTTTTAAACAAAACCAATTTCACTGAATTCGGATATCTATTAATCAAGTTATGACAGATTTTATAATTTCAATGGCAGCCATCTTTAATGGCCGCCATTTTGGTGTCCTGCACGGATTTTCAAGTGGCTCCCTATCTGCAAATTTATCTTTTGGCATCAACTATGACCACAGAAAGTGCCATACCTCAATCACAAAGTGCCGCTTTTTTGGTGTACCCGACGTACTATTTGTACCTTGTAAAGTTTCAAAGAATATCCTAACCTTTAATTCATGCCTTATCGAATTAAAAGAATAATATCTTACCGAGTAAAAACACAAAAACTGTAATAATAATGAACCTTTCTGACTATTTAATGTAGCATTAACCTGTTCTACATACCACTTTAATAAATAATACTTTTAACTGTCAATTCTCTCCTTTAAAATGCACCATTATCAGGCAAGAGGAAGCCATATATCTTATCGCCAAACACATATGAGATCGTAAACATACATAGTTAAGTGCAGGATGTTTATACTGGGAGAAAACACGTGTAATTAAGTAGTCCTAGGTCATAACTATAACCCACTAAATGATGGAAAGTGAGTCTGAAGATTGCACACGGTCAATCGGAGCTGGCCTGGGATGTGAGCAATTAGGGCTTAGTGAACGGAGAAAAGATGCCCATTAAACTGGGAATGTTCCAAATTATAAAGGCGAGGAGGGGATGGGGAGGGTCGTCATATTTCCCAGGCTTACGCCCGCCCACAAATTATTTGAGCGACTGTCGGACTTGCGGTTCCTTTACTTTATTAAGTCAAATTATCGTTTTTGCCACGTTGTAATGCTGGCCTTTATTTGTGGCCGACTTTCTCGGGTGTTTAAAAAATGTCACCCTTTCAAGCTTTTGGTGAAGTTTTCCTCGTCACTACGTATTTTCACACGATTGAGTCAGTTTACAAGTGAATCAACAAAGAATAGGGTAAATACTCTCCACTCAAACGTAATTGGTTTTATACGATTGATTATTTTTTAAATTGTTAATGGAAAGAATTGTATATATTTACATAAATCAGAAGTGCTTCATTTATTCATGTCAGTGTCCAAAGCTGCATTTTAAACCGCACTATTTTTTTACTGAGCCAGAGATTGACCCACGTAAAGAACAAAAAATTACACTGACACAGAAAACATTAAAAACATATGTCGAGCTAATATTTGCGGGTAAAAGTATTTACCTCATTAAATATCCTCACTTAACGAAAACAGTTTTAAGTACGCAGGAACCTGTCGTTGACAAATGCCTGTCAATCTTGTAGTTTTTACTATTTTTACATAGTTAAAGTAATATGCACCTTCTGGTTTTTGTTTTACAACAAAAGATTTGTAAACAATAAATAAGGTTTTTCATAATCTACTTCAGGGTTAGAGTATTAAGGGTTTTAGTTAGATATGATTATTAAAGTCAAGTCACATGCTGTCTACACAATGTCAACACAAACATACAATTTCCATAGCCTACACCATTAATGTGATACGAAGGTCATAAACACCGTAGGTTTCATTCCAACAAATGTTATTTATCAATCATCTGTATGCAGCGATTTAGGTGTTCTGATGTGTAACTCTTATCAATGTAATGTTTATTGTAAAGTCTCAACGATAAATAATGAACATTTCGAAGGAGAAATGCAATACGGTGTAAGTTATATAGTGTATGGCGACATCTAGTTGCATGGTGCGGTCAACAGCGCACGGGTCAACACGACATAGTGGGCTCGGTAAATGTTGTCGGGTACTTTCTGTAAATGTTGATTTACTTCAATCCCTAATTCGGCAACATTAATTTACCGTATTTTATATATTTTTGAGGGTAACGTTACAAATGTATTTACAATAGCAATAGCCTTTAGCATAAATGTTATATTTTATTAGATTCACCGGTGATAATAATGTGAACTTTGCAGTATAGTTATTATTAACGAATTTCCCCTATAGGGAAGAAGCTATTACCGTAGGTGGCATGGTAAGACTTAAGCCCAAGACCACGATAACTTTTCATTTTGAGGCCCCCAGTTGCCAAAATAACCATTCGTTCAAATTTTGTACATATATATATATATATATATATATATATATATATATATATATATATATATATAATGGTACTTTACACATTTGTGCCAAATTGTATTAGGATCAGACCTTTTTTACGAGATTTATCGTGCTTACGGACACACACACACACATATATATATATATATATATATACATATATTTTAGCAAACCTACGTACTCATCCCCAATGTTATTCTTATGTAGAATAATTAAAATTGTATATATCGCTTATTTGTGAATATATTTTAATGAAACTTTGTATGCGGCTTTATGTAGTTATTAAGACTTATATTATGCACTGGTAATTCGCTGAGGACACAGGTTTGCTGCGACGGGGGTATTGAATCCAGAGGGTTCAGTAGTTGAATGTGCACAATGTCTCTTGAGCACATATTTTTTATTCTAAATAACTTGTCTATGAACCAGTTGTTTTATTCTTGGCAATAAATTGTAAAATAAAAAAAGATGATTACCTGTATTAATTTATTTATTCCATTACAGATTGGTTGTCATGCCATAATAATTATATTCATTTGCGAGCCAGATTACTAAAAGATAGAGAAACGATTTCAGTTTTTACAGTTTCCTGTAAAAACATATTAACCAAAGAACTGCTCGCTTGTTTTCGACAATGGTCTATTTATATATAAGTGGAATAAGGGAGATGTGTCTAAACCTCTCTAAGTCCGCTGAGCAACCAAGGAATCGAACTCGTGACCTCTACACTTCGATAGCAGAAGCTAACCGTTAGACTTAGGCCGGCATTGGCAAAGCGGTTCCAAGAGGACTTTTTAAAAATAAAAAGATAACAACAGACATTTAACAACTATTGTAAGATACGAGTATATCCTCAGAAGCACAATGCTAAACCAGGCTGCGCTATTAAAAATCGTAAACAATTTAATACGTTGATTAAAATCAAAGTAATGAGTAAAAAGTTATCGAGTGTAAAAACTTATACAAAACTACAATTTTTGTTTGATTTCGAATTACAACATTTAAAAATTTACTAAACACAAATCAAGTATTTGTATTAAAGCTTTTAAATACAACATTAGAGAGTGTAACCATTTAATAAATAAACCTTCAATTAATTATTAATTCCTCTCTATAGGAATATTGTCTAAAACAGGATTGTCAGTAAAAGTGAACTTTCTATAATACTATAACATATTCGGTAAATATTTTAAATAGGAAGCGTCAACCGCAAAAGTACGATGGAGTGAACAATTACCACTGTGATTTTCCAAAAGTTCATAAATCATGTCGACACCGTACGACATTGCGGCAAAACAACTGCATCATTTTTCCGCCTCGAAACGCTATCAACAAAAGGTTTTTTGTGAATAATAAAATAGATTAACGCGGGAACGTTGTCGTGTGTGTATGAATTACGCCTCTCGGGTGGTTTAGGGGCTGCGAATTGAGGACTGGCAGGTAATATTGTCCTATGAAATATCTACACGCCATAAAACCCGGCGTCATTGTCGCGCCGTAGATCAATGACGCTTCTGCCAGTGATAACGCCACAGCAGCATACTAACGGTATGACACAACACACTGTACTGAGACCAAGTCAAGTTCTTAAACACATACCTGTTCAGAGAGCTATTGTTTTAATCAAGTTTTATTTTGAATATATTAACTTTGCTACTTACTAAATTTAAAAATAACTTTCATGTTTTACTTTTACAAGCTTTTTTATTTAGTTTCTATTATCCTAAAACAAAAACTTTCGTCGAACACATATTTTCTTTTAAACTTATTTTGGTCCTCCGTTTTCTCTTAGATGACAGATAATATGATTTAGTAGTTTGTATCATATGTTGTCATGGCAATATAATGGTTTAAAGTCATAAAACACACAACAAATTGTGGAAAAAATGGCGGAAGAAACCCTCGATTTCCCGCCATATAATATATGAAAGCACATGAAAGCATTTAGGAAAAAAAACAATATTTAAATAAACTTTTTTTGAAAATTGTTATTTGCCTAAAATTCAAAAAATATGAAATGGTGTTCAATGGTATGCAGAGCATTCCGTCAAAAAATATACCATTGAAAACATCTTATGAAACCTAACAACTTTATAATCTACACCAACCTTGTATATCTTTTCGTTTTTTTGCAATCAGCAAAAAAACATAATTTTTTGGAAAAGGCTACAGAGTTTAAGCAAGTGTTATGTAAATTTGCATGCATTTCATATGGGAAAATTATCTTTTTTGATGATTGCAAAAGAACAAAAAGAGATCAAAGATTGGTGTAAATTATAAAGTTGTAAGGTATCACAAGACCTTTTCAATGATATGATTTTTGCCCTGCATAACATTGAACACCATTTGACCTTATTAGAATTTTTGGCATACAAGCATTAAACAAAAAAATTATTGAAATATTGATTTTGTTAGAAAAAGGCTGTCATGTAGCATACCAGAGAAAATCTGAGTTTATCATGAGTAAGATTTTTGAAACGGAAAAAGTATATGAGTAGTGGTTTAGAAAATAAAGGGTGTATGTCAATGTTTTACACACAAATGGCCACCATTTTGCAACGGATAAAGATAAAGTGAATTCTGATTCCACCTAAATGTCCCTTTTATTGAGACCTTTAAAATGATGTATTATGTGTCCTATTTTAACAAAATAAAATTTTGAGATTCGAACCCGAGTGACCTTCAGTTTTGGAGCCCTCTGTACATAGATTTTGATGAAAATACTTTTATTATATTGCCCATATGCGTTTTTAGTTGGGAAGAATTTTGTTTGATGACTTTATACACAACCGTTCTCCTGTTATGCATGCTGGACAAGTATGGTCTGACTCACCCTGTATATTTCAAGACGGATGCCATTTAGGTGGTGGGATTGAGTGGATCCTACTCAAAACTCAAAGCTTATTATGTAACTAGTACGTAAACCAAAATTGGTGCTTTTGTCCGGCGAGTCCACATGTACTAATCTGCCTGAGTATAAAACCCCCAACCTTACCTTGTGAAGTATTAGACTAATGTTTCATATATAACTAAATACGAAACCACTTACGATTATGGCAGTTGTCTGCAAGTCTCGAGTATGTTATTGTCTTGAACTATATATTAAATAAATAATAAATATAAATATAAAAAATAAATATAATAAATCTATAAATCTATTCTATTCTATTCTATATTGTTTTCTACAAATTAAAATAATAATGGCATATAATCTTGCTTGATAATCTCGAGTTTTAACCTTACCTGTACATTTCAGCAGGAGAGTTTTTAATTCATTCACGTTTAATGTAATGAAGATGCACAACTTCCCGGTTTTGTGAGCTAGATACGTTGCTAATCCTTCATATACTACATTAAACATTAATTCGGTATCCGAATTTGTCTCTCTGCACATCAATGGCATATTCACTTATAGTTTTGAAGACAATTCTGAAGACAATTTTGAAGATAATAATGTGTTTAGATAATACTTATGATTCGTTAATTCGCTTGATGATATATGAGTCAAATGAAGACATATACCATATGAAATTTGACCAATTAATGTAAGAAAACGTTAGTTTTATCTTGTGATAACGCGATGATGGTAGTTCTGTATCCTAAATGATAAACCGTAAAATGTTGCAAGAAAACATAATAACACATGTGAATCAAGCTTTTACCATGTAAAAGAGCAAATTGTACAAACCAACAAAAAACTTATTGGCTATGTCTATTATTACTTAATCTGTTCCCCAGATCTTGAATAACAAGGTGAAAAGTTAAAAATTGATATCTAGAAGTTTAGTCATAACCAATCTGATTTTTTAACTTTAAAAAATGTTAAATTTAGTTCAATAAACCAGTTGCATTACCATTAGGAAACCTCAGTTTGTAATAATTTAGAGCGGCGATTCTGCACAAATATAACTGGAGTATGAACACGAATGTTTTGCTTCAAATAAATCAAATCTTTTTGACAAATGACTACAGCAAGTGATACGGTCTGAAAACGATTTACATCTCATTTACATACCATAAGCTTCGATACCGCCAGTCGAGACAAATGGTACTGTGTCTGTATAAATTATAGATCTTCATTGAGTATTTTGTAGTGTTGTACTACGTTCACGGCTTTTACAAGAATTATTCCTGGGAGAGAAATTAAGTATTATTGTTACTGTATTTATAGCATAACTTAAGCATGTGGCTTCTCATACTAATGTGTAATTATTTCAATACATATCGAGCTGGAGCAGGTAAGTAAAACAATTACAATTATGTTGATAACAATAAATATACAACTCTTATTATTCATTTAAATTATTCAGTTTCGTTGATCCAAGCTATAGTAATTGAACTTTAGAAGTACTCGTGGGTAAAGTTAGACTTCATAATACTCTTCAAAATAAGCAGTCAGTTTTCAATTAAATGTCCAAACACTGGTTTTCTAAGAAAAGAGACAAAAGCAATTTCAGAGCAAGGTTCTATATTGGAGACATTCCGAAGATATTGATCTTGCTCGCTGTTTCCTGCTCATCAAACTGGTGTTGCGAACAATGCGATGGATAGATAGACAGGTAATTTAAGTAGCTTTGCCTAAAGCAACGGTTCTTGTTAAATCGTCGTGGGTCCTATTCGTATTGGAAAATTACAACAAAAATTAAGAATATTACTGGAAATACCTGTATTTTTACTAGACCTAACTTTTAGTTTTTCACATATTTTATTTCACATCATAAAATTCAACATACAAGTTTTCAATGAACTTAGATCAGTCTCAATAACTCCAAATATAGCGGACTTGAAGATTCTCGAGTTTTTTTAATTTAAAAAGCTCAAGCCAAGAGATGGTTTTTATTACATCTTCATATTCGATTATAAATAAATGTTATTTCATTGGTAAAAACGATAATGGTAAATAAAATAAATAATACGAGCATGACACAGTCTGGTTCATGCTACCGGTACTCAACTGAGGGCTTATTGGAGCCACATGTACTAATGCATATAGATATACCGGCCGTCAACTTCCCCGAAGCGTCAACTCTGACAACGTACACTTTTAACACGTACACTTTACTCTGGTCACGTTCTCTGTTATCGCTACAATCGCACATATTCTACGTTATAAGGGTTTCAATTCATACGCGGTACTAGACACTATTGACTAGGTAGCACAGTGGTTAGCGTACTCGCCTCATAATCTGAAGTTTGCCGGTTCGATCCTGATCAAAATCCTCATCAAATTTTGTGAAGGTTCGATACTGGATCGAGAGATTGGCAAATTATTAAGTAAGTAATAACAACAGTGCCATATGATGACACTGAGTAACTTAGCATTAAATTATAAATTTATCTGATTTCTAGAACTAGTGTTAAGATCATGTACAGTTAAATTTATATTCATAGCTATGTAACCCGTGGTTTATGATGTCAACTTTATGATGTCTACATACTGCGTTGCATACTTGTCACATTGCCAGATATATTTATACCCTCTGAAATATTTTAATTATTTACATTTTCCAAAACCGCCGGTTGTTTAAAAGTACCCTTCATAGTTCGTAGAGCTACGTATTATGTTGATATAATGAATATACGTAATCCTAACACGGTATATGTAACCAAACCATAATTAATTAATTTAGACAAAATTAATAAATACCATTAATTCATCATTTCTTAAAATTCATGAAGACGGATTAGCTCTTTACTTACACATCCTAAAGATTTTAAAATGTTTGTATACGTTATCATACGAAACATATATAAACGTAATAAAAGGTAATCACAACAGTGTAATTAATATTCAATTATAAAGGTATGTATTACAAGGAAAACGCTATCGTAACATTTACATATAAGATGATAAATTAGTAAACAAGCTTTACCCAAAAATAATTATTTTGTATTGTCTCGTTGATATAAGGAAGGGGTGAACGGCCAGCGGAATGCTATTAATCTAGGCGCGAGATATTGCGAGGAGATGAACGAGCTGAATCACTTCTTGCGCTTTACACCTCAGCAGCTTCTGGTTTAGTTAATTTATTACCAAACAATCTCTAAATTGATCTTGTAAAACACTTAAATATTAAGTTTTGTTTTTCGAAATAGACTATTGGAGTCCATTTGTGCGAATTTCATTATAAATTCAGCATCGACTCTTATGAACCATTATTAAATAAATATCCCCGTAGCAGCAAACCTGCGTACTCAGTGAATTTCCGATGAATATATATGTATCTTAAAAAAATATGGTTATATGTATCACATAAATCCACATACCAAGTTTTATCAATATACATTCATAAATATTGACATTTTTATTATTTATGAAATTTATGACATTTTTATTATTCTCCATAAGAGCAACATGGCGGCTGAGTATGCAGGGTTGCTGAAGCAAGTAACACAAAAAATGTGGTTTTATGCAAATATCAATATAACTCAAGAAGGTAAAGCCACAAACCAAATTTTATTAATTTATGTTCATAATTAAGGTAGATAACACGTTACTTATATTCTCCATAAGAATAACATGAGTACGCAGGTTTGCTGCTACGGGAACTATCAGCCAAAAAATTGTTTAGTGCAAATATCAATAGACCACAACGACATGAAGCAGTATACCAAGTTCATCAGGGTAAGTTGATAAATAAGCGAGATATACAATTTTTCTTAATCTCCATAAGAATAACATTGGACAACCTACTGTGTTTAGCACTTTCAATATCTCTGTAACCATTTAACGTAGAGCAATGATAAAAGCACAGTAGTGGTGAATTAGGGGGGAGGCATCACTTCCGGCGCTTTTTTCCCATGTTATTCTTATGGGGATCAGTTTTTGCACCGACGCCCGATCCTACCCTACACAAATTTTCTTTTTAGCCCCTGCCTTATTTTCCCCCATTTTAAAATTTGCATTAATTTTAATACATCCTTTGCAGAAATCCACGAGTTCAAAAATAACTCCAGACTAAATAAACAACACATGTAAACAACTTAGAAGTTATTGTGTAGTAGTGGTGAAACCAGAAAGAGGCCCCACAATCGGCGCTTTTTCCCCATGTTATTCTTATGGGGATCAGTTTTTGGACCGACACCCGATCCCGCCTATAGAGCTCCCGCCCCGCTGGCCTATATTAAATATACCCTTGCCTATATTAAATATATTGTCCCCATCCCCATCCCTCCTCTATATTTTTAAAAATTAATTTTCAAATTCAGGCTAAAAAACTATCTTTGGTGTTTACTGTCCGATTTGTCTGCAATTTGGATATGTTATTGTCCTAGGCAAGTGTTTTAATAAATTCCACTTACATTTCCCAAATTCACTATAACGGTCAAATTAAAAAATATTTTTGAAAATAATGTAGTGCCAATTGCCAACTTCTTTATTTACTGCCCGATTTGTCTGCAATTTGGATATGTTATTGTCCTAGGCAAGTGTTTTAATAAATTTCACTTACATTTCCCAAATTCACCATTACAGTCAAATTAAAAATATTTTGGAAAAATACTGCCAATTGCCAACTTCTTTATTTACTGTCCAATTTCTTTAAAATTTGGATATGTGATTGTTCTAGGCAAGTGTTTTAATAAATTCCATTTACATTTCCCAAATTCACTATTACGGTCAAATTAAAAAATATTTTTGGAAAATACTGCCAATTGCCAACTTCTTTATTTACTGTCCGATTTGTTTAAAATTTAGATATGTTATTGTTGTAGGCAAGTGTTTTAATAAATTAGACTTACATTTCCCAAATTCACCATTACAGTCAAATTAAAAAATATTTTTGAAAATACTGCCAATTGCCAACTTCTTTATTTACTGTCCGATTTGTTTAAAATTTGGATATGTTATTGTTGTAGGCTAGTGTATATGCACCATCCACATTTTACAAATTCACTATTACGGTCAAATTAAAAAATTTGGAAAAAATACTGCCAATTGGCAACTTCTTTATTTATGGTCTGATTTGTTTAAAATTTATATATGTTATTATTCTAGGCTAGTGTATATGTACACACCATCCACATTTGACAAATTAACTATAATGGTCAAATTTAAAAAATATTTTGAAAAATATACTAACAATTTCAAACTTCTTTATTTACTGTCTGATTTATTTTCGGATATGTTATAGCTCTTATATAGGTAACAAGACCACACTACCACACGTTCCACCACCCCGTATAATACATTATTTTGTCTGTTTTGTTTGTTTATTTTGCTGTAATCCCAAAACTGACTTTGCTGTTTATTGTCCGATTTGCCTACACTTTGGATATAGTTGATGTGTTGTTTGTTTTGCCGCAACCTAAAAACTAACATTGGTATTTGTGTTTTTACAAAACTATATTTTGTAAATTACTACCAATAACTCCTTTTTTACTTTTCGACTTGTTATATCCTCTTATATCTAAATTTACCGTATATTTTTTTTCTCTTTTAGTGCTGTTTTGTCGTAACCAAACTTTGGATATGACTGCAATATATTACTGGCCATTGCATAAGTAAATACCCCATTTCCAAAAGGGGGGGTGTATCGATACACCCCCCCTTTGCAGTATATGTTCAAAGCATTGCAAGCTTATTATATTCGCCACAAGCTTATTATATACATCCAGCTGTTATATTTGCCCCATTTTCAATATTGTTGTGACCCTCTCAACTACCTCTCATTGTAATAATATAATAAGTAATCCACAAAATATTTATGGTCAGAACTGCCTAAATTTTGGATATGTTGCCAATGCGATAGCAAAAAAATAAATTTTTAAAACCCAAAACAACTAAACACAAAACACTAATCTTTCTTTGTGCTTGTTTGGAGTAGTCTTTATTTTATCCAACTTAATTTTAATTTTGTAGTTAAAATCAAACTTCCCACATTCTAGCTCCCTTTCCAGCCAGTGGTTAGAGACATAAAGGTTACGAATATTTTCAAACTGTACAATATATCTTTTTCTACCCCTATGTTGGACTTGTTTAATAGCGCCTATTAATAATTCCGCACCATCTTCCAAATCCTCCAGTCTACTACATTCTTTAAATTTAATATTGCCTTTAATATCTTGCATCTCTATGTCTTCTTGTCCATCATCCCACACATTGTCATGGAAACTTAGGTTTTCTATTTTTGGAAAGGAATTACCATAAAATGTTGTGGTTCCGTTAGTGTTAAAGCTTGCAAGTGGCTCGTTGGTAGGTAGGTAAATAATGTCCAAATCACCTCTATATGGCAACACGCTATAACCTTCCCTATTCTTATTTATCTCTATAAACACAGTTTTACAGACACCTTTAACATAGTATACACCCCTCTGTCCATCCTTTTCTGCCAACACCCCCACAAACTTGTTGTTTACTACAAACGCATACACTATATAATGTCCATAATGCTCTAGATCCTCCCAACGTCGCAGGAAGTAATCTTTTAATTTATCCTCTCTTTCCCTTATTTCTTGTTCTTTAGCCAACTGTGCTTTGTATTCCTCTGCAACAGTATTTTCCACCAATTTACGCTTATTACTGTCGATGTCTTCTAATTCCAATTTCCTCTTTTTGGAACACCTCTCTAAGAAAGGCTTGGAAAGTGGCTCTATTTCTTTAATAGTGTATGGGTACAGGTTATTGGTCCGGCTTCTTAAAACGTAGGGAGTAAGGTTAGGACTTTCCACTAAGCCTAATTCTTCTAAATTGATGTTTTTAGGTATAGTGGAGAAAGGTGTATTTGATTTTGTAAAACACGTGCCCCCAGATTTGATGTAACACTTATGCTTTACACTTATGGCATCAGGAAATTCCTCTATTACCTCCACGTAGTTAGTTGGTAAACAGTTAAAGCTAAATGTAGATAGAGCATACTTTATTAACTTTTCCCTTTGTGTGCTATCTTTTGGCAGTTTTAGTTGTACTCCAGTTATCTTTTTCGTATTACAATTACCCCAATACGCGTATTGTAATAAATCGTTAAACACTAAACAACAACTGTTTTGTAATTGATTGGCAACTTTCACCCACATCTTATGCAGAGGGACAGCATAGAATGGAGCATTTTGGAAGTACCGTTTGTTGTCTTCTATTAGACTTAAACAATCTCTTAAAGGTTCAAACCCTTTACCAAAACCTCTACAATAGTTATAGATTGTTGCCTCTAACCTTGTTATTCCATTCTCTCTAGCTAGTTTAGACGAGAACGTTTCTTTTAGTCTCGCATCTGGACAGTTTATAAAGTTTATTATATGGTTTCCTATACTTTTAACTACTCCAGGGCTTGTAATCTGGCATATAAATTTATTATATATTTTTACCCTGCTATTTACATTAAACCATGTTAAACAGTCTTTACTAACATTATCTACAATAACATTATATCCATTCTCCCCTTGGTAGCAAAAGTCAAAGTTTTCTGTAAGATATTGGCACATTTCCTCTTTATTAAATATTCCAGCCAAATCTAGTGTTATATCGAAATCCATAAGATAGTACATTTCTTTTTCCAGATCTTGCAGCATCTTTGGAAGGTCTTCCAACAAATCCTTAATTTTAACATTTGCAAGCTCTATTTTATAGGGAATTGCTATAGGATCATCGTACTTTTGTTTAATTTGGTCAATATCTTTCTTTATTATTTGTAAGACACCCTTGCTTTGGACCCCAGAGGACCTCTCCAAGGAGAATGGTAGTTTGGCTACAACACCATGTCGAGCTAAAGAGAACTTTTTAAATATTCCTCGTAAGTAGCTATTAAACGAGCCACATATTTCCTTCTTAACTTTAAATTTATTCCGAACATCCCCATCACAATCCGTAACATTGGTTATCTTAACTAACATTATGTTATCACAAAACGCATCTGTTATAGATGTTAAGTTATTTAATTTTGGTTCGCCCTCGCAATAGTTTATATTACCTATGTCTGTAAGAAGGTTATTATTACGGAGATTTTCTAATAAAAACCATATACCGAATCTTTCATTAGTAGGTTTAATACAATTTCCCAATAAATGGCTAACAGAGTACATTTCTTTTATACAGAAAAAAGTAGCGGAAACATGTAAACAGGAGAGATTACACCATAAGCATATAGGTGTTGTGGAGTAAATATATTGTATATAAACACAGGCGAGCGGTAAGTGTAACATGTAAGTGGACACCCATGTGCAAATATGGAATACCCACTATTAATATAATTCCAAATTCGACTAAATAAGTTTATAGTCTCAAAATAATTAACATATTAACTAACCCACCCCGCATTAGTACCCAAATTGTCGAAATTCTATAACTGTCTATTCTTAGTCCTTGTATTAGGTTTTGTACTATTAAACCCTACATTCCGTAGAGTAATTTATGCGTGTTATTTAATACAGATACGCACATTCTACAAGACCTGTACATCTGTTGTATAAGCAGCAGAATAGACGTCTCATTGTGTTGTTGTAAAGTAAAACATAAATGTAAATTGTGCTGGATAAAACTGGCCAGATATTAGACAGGAAATGTGTTGGAAGTGTATTGTCAAGTAAGACAAACACCACATAGTGCAGCATGTACGCAATCCATTACTAGACAAATGTATAAGGTATTGGTACAACATCCGATATATTAGCCAAATCCACAATCAAACAGTAAAAAATAAATATTATAGTAACAGAAATAGTAAGAGTATAAGGACATAGTAATATTTAAAGTTTATAAGACAACACAAATGTAGAGACACAATAAATAACACACTCCAACACATTACGACACAGGCACAGATACTGGTTTACAGCCATTTAACACAACTTTACAGGTTCTGTCAACCGACACAAAAATAGTTTGTAAATTGTGTAAGAAATATATGTAATATAAACAAATTTAACACAATCATAACATTTTCAAAATGTTATGATTGTGTTAAATTTGTTTATATTACATATATTTCTTACACAATTTACAAACTATTTTTGTGTCGGTTGACAGAACCTGTAAAGTTGTGTTAAATGGCTGTAAACCAGTATCTGTGCCTGTGTCGTAATGTGTTGGAGTGTGTTATTTATTGTGTCTCTACATTTGTGTTGTCTTATAAACTTTAAATATTACTGTGTCCTTATACTCTTACTATTTCTGTTACTATAATATTTATTTTTTACTGTTTGATTGTGGATTTGGCTAATATATCGGATGTTGTACCAATACCTTATACATTTGTCTAGTAATGGATTGCGTACATGCTGCACTATGTGGTGTTTGTCTTACTTGACAATACACTTCCAACACATTTCCTGTCTAATATCTGGCCAGTTTTATCCAGCACAATTTACATTTATGTTTTACTTTACAACAACACAATGAGACGTCTATTCTGCTGCTTATACAACAGATGTACAGGTCTTGTAGAATGTGCGTATCTGTATTAAATAACACGCATAAATTACTCTACGGAATGTAGGGTTTAATAGTACAAAACCTAATACAAGGACTAAGAATAGACAGTTATAGAATTTCGACAATTTGGGTACTAATGCGGGGTGGGTTAGTTAATATGTTAATTATTTTGAGACTATAAACTTATTTAGTCGAATTTGGAATTATATTAATAGTGGGTATTCCATATTTGCACATGGGTGTCCACTTACATGTTACACTTACCGCTCGCCTGTGTTTATATACAATATATTTACTCCACAACACCTATATGCTTATGGTGTAATCTCTCCTGTTTACATGTTTCCGCTACTTTTTTCTGTATAAAAGAAATGTACTCTGTTAGCCATTTATTGGGAAATTGTATTAAACCTACTAAT
Organism: Allygus modestus; assembly: GCA_963675035.1. Taxonomy (NCBI): domain Eukaryota; kingdom Metazoa; phylum Arthropoda; class Insecta; order Hemiptera; family Cicadellidae; genus Allygus; species Allygus modestus. The sequence goes on along the minus strand of OY776111.1, from coordinate 95,744,842 downwards.
GAAAGATTCGGTATATGGTTTTTATTAGAAAATCTCCGTAATAATAACCTTCTTACAGACATAGGTAATATAAACTATTGCGAGGGCGAACCAAAATTAAATAACTTAACATCTATAACAGATGCGTTTTGTGATAACATAATGTTGGTTAAGATAACCAATGTTACGGATTGTGATGGGGATGTTCGGAATAAATTTAAAGTTAAGAAGGAAATATGTGGCTCGTTTAATAGCTACTTACGAGGAATATTTAAAAAGTTCTCTTTAGCTCGACATGGTGTTGTAGCCAAACTACCATTCTCCTTGGAGAGGTCCTCTGGGGTCCAAAGCAAGGGTGTCTTACAAATAATAAAGAAAGATATTGACCAAATTAAACAAAAGTACGATGATCCTATAGCAATTCCCTATAAAATAGAGCTTGCAAATGTTAAAATTAAGGATTTGTTGGAAGACCTTCCAAAGATGCTGCAAGATCTGGAAAAAGAAATGTACTATCTTATGGATTTCGATATAACACTAGATTTGGCTGGAATATTTAATAAAGAGGAAATGTGCCAATATCTTACAGAAAACTTTGACTTTTGCTACCAAGGGGAGAATGGATATAATGTTATTGTAGATAATGTTAGTAAAGACTGTTTAACATGGTTTAATGTAAATAGCAGGGTAAAAATATATAATAAATTTATATGCCAGATTACAAGCCCTGGAGTAGTTAAAAGTATAGGAAACCATATAATAAACTTTATAAACTGTCCAGATGCGAGACTAAAAGAAACGTTCTCGTCTAAACTAGCTAGAGAGAATGGAATAACAAGGTTAGAGGCAACAATCTATAACTATTGTAGAGGTTTTGGTAAAGGGTTTGAACCTTTAAGAGATTGTTTAAGTCTAATAGAAGACAACAAACGGTACTTCCAAAATGCTCCATTCTATGCTGTCCCTCTGCATAAGATGTGGGTGAAAGTTGCCAATCAATTACAAAACAGTTGTTGTTTAGTGTTTAACGATTTATTACAATACGCGTATTGGGGTAATTGTAATACAAAAAAGATAACTGGAGTACAACTAAAACTGCCAAAAGATAGCACACAAAGGGAAAAGTTAATAAAGTATGCTCTATCTGCATTTAGCTTTAACTGTTTACCAACTAACTACGTGGAGGTAATAGAGGAATTTCCTGATGCCATAAGTGTAAAGCATAAGTGTTACATCAAATCTGGGGGCACGTGTTTTACAAAATCAAATACACCTTTCTCCACTATACCTAAAAACATCAATTTAGAAGAATTAGGCTTAGTGGAAAGTCCTAACCTTACTCCCTACGTTTTAAGAAGCCGGACCAATAACCTGTACCCATACACTATTAAAGAAATAGAGCCACTTTCCAAGCCTTTCTTAGAGAGGTGTTCCAAAAAGAGGAAATTGGAATTAGAAGACATCGACAGTAATAAGCGTAAATTGGTGGAAAATACTGTTGCAGAGGAATACAAAGCACAGTTGGCTAAAGAACAAGAAATAAGGGAAAGAGAGGATAAATTAAAAGATTACTTCCTGCGACGTTGGGAGGATCTAGAGCATTATGGTCATTATATAGTGTATGCGTTTGTAGTAAACAACAAGTTTGTGGGGGTGTTGGCAGAAAAGGATGGACAGAGGGGTGTATACTATGTTAAAGGTGTCTGTAAAACTGTGTTTATAGAGATAAATAAGAATAGGGAAGGTTATAGCGTGTTGCCATATAGATGTGATTTGGACATTATTTACCTACCTACCAACGAGCCACTTGCAAGCTTTAACACTAACGGAACCACAACATTTTATGGTAATTCCTTTCCAAAAATAGAAAACCTAAGTTTCCATGACAATGTGTGGGATGATGGACAAGAAGACATAGAGATGCAAGATATTAAAGGCAATATTAAATTTAAAGAATGTAGTAGACTGGAGGATTTGGAAGATGGTGCGGAATTATTAATAGGCGCTATTAAACAAGTCCAACATAGGGGTAGAAAAAGATATATTGTACAGTTTGAAAATATTCGTAACCTTTATGTCTCTAACCACTGGCTGGAAAGGGAGCTAGAATGTGGGAAGTTTGATTTTAACTACAAAATTAAAATTAAGTTGGATAAAATAAAGACTACTCCAAACAAGCACAAAGAAAGATTAGTGTTTTGTGTTTAGTTGTTTTGGGTTTTAAAAATTTATTTTTTTGCTATCACATTGGCAACATATCCAAAATTTAGGCAGTTCTGACCATAAATATTTTGTGGATTACTTATTATATTATTACAATGAGAGGTAGTTGAGAGGGTCACAACAATATTGGAAATGGGGCAAATATAACAGCTGGATGTATATAATAAGCTTGTGGCGAATATAATAAGCTTGCAATGCTTTGAACATATACTGCAAAGGGGGGGTGTATCGATACACCCCCCTTTTGGAATTGGGGTATTTACTTATGCAATGGCCAGTAATATATTGCAGTCATATCCAAAGTTTGGTTACGACAAAACAGCACTAAAAGAGAAAAAAAATATACGGTAAATTTAGATATAAGAGGATATAACAAGTCGAAAAGTAAAAAAAGGAGTTATTGGTAGTAATTTACAAAATATAGTTTTGTAAAAACACAAATACCAATGTTAGTTTTTAGGTTGCGGCAAAACAAACAACACATCAACTATATCCAAAGTGTAGGCAAATCGGACAATAAACAGCAAAGTCAGTTTTGGGATTACAGCAAAATAAACAAACAAAACAGACAAAATAATGTATTATACGGGGTGGTGGAACGTGTGGTAGTGTGGTCTTGTTACCTATATAAGAGCTATAACATATCCGAAAATAAATCAGACAGTAAATAAAGAAGTTTGAAATTGTTAGTATATTTTTCAAAATATTTTTTAAATTTGACCATTATAGTTAATTTGTCAAATGTGGATGGTGTGTACATATACACTAGCCTAGAATAATAACATATATAAATTTTAAACAAATCAGACCATAAATAAAGAAGTTGCCAATTGGCAGTATTTTTTCCAAATTTTTTAATTTGACCGTAATAGTGAATTTGTAAAATGTGGATGGTGCATATACGCTAGCCTACAACAATAACATATCCAAATTTTAAACAAATCGGACAGTAAATAAAGAAGTTGGCAATTGGCAGTATTTTCAAAAATATTTTTTAATTTGACTGTAATAGTGAATTTGGGAAATGTAAGTCTAATTTATTAAAACACTTGCCTACAACAATAACATATCTAAATTTTAAACAAATCGGACAGTAAATAAAGAAGTTGGCAATTGGCAGTATTTTCCAAAAATATTTTTTAATTTGACCGTAATAGTGAATTTGGGAAATGTAAGTGGAATTTATTAAAACACTTGCCTATAACAATCACATATCCAAATTTTAAAGAAATTGGACAGTAAATAAAGAAGTTGTCAATTGGCAGTATTTTTCAAAAATATTTTTTAATTTGACCGTAATAGTGAATTTGGGATATGTAGGTGGAATTTATTAAAACACTTACCTATAACAATAACATATCTAAATTTTAAACAAATCGGACAGTAAATAAAGAAGTTGGCAAATGGCAGTATTTTTCCAAAATATTTTTAATTTGACTGTAATGGTGAATTTGGGAAATGTAAGTGAAATTTATTAAAACACTTGCCTAGGACAATAACATATCCAAATTGCAGACAAATCGGGCAGTAAATAAAGAAGTTGGCAATTGGCACTACATTATTTTCAAAAATATTTTTTAATTTGACCGTTATAGTGAATTTGGGAAATGTAAGTGGAATTTATTAAAACACTTGCCTAGGACAATAACATATCCAAATTGCAGACAAATCGGACAGTAAACACCAAAGATAGTTTTTTAGCCTGAATTTGAAAATTAATTTTTAAAAATATAGAGGAGGGATGGGGATGGGGACAATATATTTAATATAGGCAAGGGTTGGACATTAGTATTGGCCAAGGCGCGGGAGCTCTATGGGCGGGATCGGGTGTCGGTCCAAAAACTGATCCCCATAAGAATAACATGGGAAAAAAGCGCCGATTCTGGGGTCTCTTTCTGGTTTCACCACTACTATACAATAACTTCTAAGTTGTTTACATGTGTTGTTTATTTAGTGTGGAGTTATTTTTGAACTCGTGGATTTCTGCAAAGGATGTATTAAAATTAATGCAAATTTTAAATGGGGGAAAATAAGGCAGGGGCCAAAAAGAAAATTTGTGTAGGGTAGGATCGGGCGTCGGTGCAAAAACTGATCCCCATAAGAATAACATGGGAAAAAAGCGCCGGAAGTGATGCCTCCCCCCTAATTCACCACTACTAAGCACAAAATTATGCGTCTTTTTAAGCTAATTCCAATGGAAAACAACTAAAATTTGACTTTTTTTTAAATTATATGTAAAAAACTCAAAAACCCTATTTTTGGGGCAAAAAACCCCCCAAAATACCCCTTCGGATAGGTCGATCTGTCTGGTTTTTGAAGTTAAAGTCAGAAATGCTGCTTTACATATTTATACCAAATTTCATCAAAATCGGATAATTTTTACGAGGGTTATCGAGCTCACGGACACACACACACACACACACACACATATATATACAGTTTCGAACGAATGGTGTTTTTGTAGTCTGGGGACCTCAAAACGAAAAGTTATCTTGGTCCCGGGCCTAGGTGTTACCATGCCGACTACGGTAATAGCTTTTCCCTATAGGGGAAAATAAATGTAGCGTATGTTTAGCTTCGCTAAAAATAAATGTAACGTTGCTACAGGAGAAAAAAGCTGTCGGCAATCAAAATTCCGTAAAATTAAATTTTAAATTGTAATCCTTCTGAACCAAAACATAGATAACCATAAAAATGAAACGTCTTTCCGTCCCTTGGACACCACTACTACAGGGCTTTCGTCGGGAAGAAATGCTGTGGCTTCATAAAAAAAACAACAAAAAACAAACTTATCATCAATTTTGTTTGTTCAAAACTTCGTCATCAATTTTTGAACATACTGCACTTGCTCAAGAAGGGCAATTTTATGACGTATACTTGTTTGATAAAATTCAGTTTTTTTGTTCCAGGTATGTGTATTGCTTCAATGAAAAGTTTTTATTTAGCTTCAAATCAGTGAGTATATACAACTTTTTGATTAAAATTACGTATTTTTACTATTTTTAAGTGCTATAAGACGTCTTTTATACTCCCGTGAGTATATTCAGCAAATTACTACAGTTTTAAGTAGATTGTATTGCAATATCTGTGCCCGTAGATAAATAATTGAAAAAAGTATTAAAATTGATAGTAAATATCGATGTAATAATTCATGGTAAATATATTGTGATTCATCGTCGTTAAGTTTTTTACTAAACATAAGAGGACATTATTCAAAGGAGTTATTGTTTTAAAATAACGGCAAAGAAATAAAAAGCTAAATAAGTTATTCCAAACATATGAGTATTATTTTAGTGTCTCAGATATCACATGCGATGGTTTTTCAATCCACAAATTAAATCGAGGATACTGAAAATATTAGAGGATTTAGAATTAATATTATGATATACCTAAATTGTATCAAGAAATTCTCACAACATTCATGTAAAGGATTGTCTTGCATAAGTACGGGATCTTAATTTAGAATTATAAAGCCCATTTATATTTATAAAAAGTTATTTACGCTTGAAATAGTCTCCCCGTCGAGAGCTCTCTGATTAGCGACATCATTATCGGATGGATAAATCATTAGTTTCCAACTTCTTGTTAACTATCATCAATGAAACTGGATCGAGTAAATTTCATCGGCAGTGGAGCTAATATTTTATTCCTTACGATGGAAGAACTGAACTGAAGAAAAGTTTTAATTGAATTTTTATCCGGGAGAATACTTTCAATAAACAGTGAATTACATTATAAGCACGAACTTTGTAGCTACATTTCGTATTTTTCTCAGATCTTAAAAAGCCACTGCATTTAATCGGACTCGACAAGAGCAGCGTTTGAATAAAATGCACTAACTAAAATAGACCATCTTATGGAATCATATATATTCAATTAGTCAAAGTGTCTATTATTTAATTGACATTCGACTTTTACAGTTGCAAAAAATCCTACAATGTAAAGGGCATAAAAAGTATTGTTATACAAATATTTGATATGTGGTGAATCGTTACAAAAATAACTATAATAGTAAACTATTATAAATTAACTATAATAGTTAATGCAAAGTGTATATGTAAAAAGCTGTGTTGCGACGAAAGTGGATGACGTAGGTATTTATGGAATCGCCGTGCTAATTGCAGCTGACCGAACCCTCAGTCTCAGTGGCGTATAAATGAGCAATGATATAAGTGAGAGAGGTTGCGTCTCCCTTGTGGAAGGCACTCGGCTCCGAGCGATACATAGGCCAGGATCAAGTGGGGTTGAGCATGCATACAAGTATGACACAATATTTTTTTCTGATTATTGTTGTAGCGAAAATACTTTCGTCACTTTCCCAGGTGGTCGAAAAAATGAGGGAAGGGGAGTACAGATGGAGGGGGGGGCGCCACACGTAAAACGACGATATCTCGGTTACATTATGAGAGATAACATTGTTCTAAATATCGTTATATTGACACAAATATGGACAGTAATAATTATGTCTGAGAACGTATCTCGTATAAAAAATAGGTACATCATAAAAATAAATTTTAATGTTGCATTTGTTATGGAAATGTAATAAATCAGTGAGCTTTCCCTATTTTTATTAAATATGACATAGGACACGAGTTAATTGGTACATAACAGTATATAGTTATATGAATAGTTTATCAAGACATGTAAAAAGTAAGACAATTCGCGTTTGTTTTGCAATTATGTCCTATTTATTAGTGTCGCTCTATAAGCGATCCCACTCAACATCGCCGCATCAGTTTGTGCATGATTACATTTGGCTTTGCAGCTGCAGTAAAAGCAGCAAGCCACTTCACGATTTCAATATACACGCAGGATTTGCTTGAACAACTTTGTCATGTGCAAGGTTTTTAAAGATTCCGGTAATGGCTGCTTTGACGTTAACTAAGGAAGTAATTTACTTTATTTGTCTATGTAAAAGCCTTATTCCAGTAAATTTAAAACTTCCACAATAGATAAGGTAGCGTTTGACCAATAATACATTTGTGCTTTGCATCTTAATAATATGAGCAAATGAAGGCAGTCATACGTGCCTGGTAAACACCCAATATCACTCATTGCTGCGGGCGTTGAAATACAAAAAATACATGTTTTTATCGCCTGAGTTCCCTTATTTAAATTTTATATTCTAGTAAAGAACTTAATTTGTGGTGAAATTTGGTTCACTAAGAATCCGGAGTACGTCCAAAACGTCTTCTGATGTTTTAACCAAATCGTAAATATTGGTAAATATTTTACTGCATATTTTAGCGAATAACAGCTATATATATGAAGAACTGAGAAATTGCTTGAAAATTCGCTACCGAGCGTTTCGGCTAATAAGGTATACACACAAAAATAGTTGTTACAAGAATAAAATGAGGAATAATTTTATTTATTATTTCAGAAGTCATATTTTTCATCATGCTAATCCTCTTTTCTTTTCTGCACTGCATACAACCATCCATTAACTTATACAGTACAGGTACACTCGTTTAGCTCTGACGATTTTGAGGCTGCTAGAACCAATACCTCCGTGTCTGGGCTGTGCAAGGTAACGTTTGTTATACCTTCATCTTCATTTGAAATTGCTTATTACGTGGACAATATTTTTGTTTTTCTTCTTCATTATTGCTTATTACAGCCTATTCTTGATCCGTTTTGAAGCATTTATTTTTATTTTTTTATTTAGTTAAAACTCAGAACAGCCAAATATATTTTCCAGTACATCTTAAAGGTCTAATTACAACATAATATGTTATATTATGTCCTCAATAAAATGTCATAAGTTGGCAACCCGCCTCCCCCCATTTTGTTATTTTATGGACGTTGAGTGTTACATTATTTCAAGACTATTTATCTATATTCCCCAAAGCAGAATAAGAGGCAACAGTGCGACAATATCGCAGAAAGAAAATTAGACCTGCAGACGATGAAAAGTTTAAAGTGAAAATTGTTTACTCTCATTTCGCACCTACCATATTTGGCATATAAAATATATGTAATTTTGTAAATATTTTGTTTATAACATATTTTTAACTTTTGACTATAATTATCTACATACATCAAAAGAGAACATTGAACTCCGAACGACCCGAGACCCGAGTAACATAATAAATAAGCAGTAGTTCTCAATTTGGCGATTAGTAAATAGCGCACCGTCCAACCCTGCGAACCTAACATAGTCTATTCCTGCATAGGATTCACGAGTTTAGTAACTCACCTGCATACAGGTCTTGTTTCGCCGCAGCTGTAATAAATGATTCCATCGAGCAAAAACTTCACCCGGGTTCAGTGTAGTTATGTAAATTGCGTTGCATGAATTAAACTGGAATCGATATTAGTTTTTGCTTATCTACTCCTGACTGAACACCTGGCAATTTCAAGTAGTTACTCACTTATACAGCAGTAATAGTTTATCATGCCAAGAATTTAATTCATGTCAGTAGTTTCTGAATGAATGTTTAAACCTCAAACCTACCGCAGTAGATCGGCGAAACGCTACATTCTCTGTTATAGACTTTACCCTTTTTGATACAAAGCATACGTTCTCTTTGGTAATATACGTTTATTTACAAAAAAGTTGACAAATATAATGTAGACATTTTTTAGTTTAAGTGTAAATAAACAAATTGAATTAGTGAAAACAAACATTAAGTTTAACAAATCGGTGTGCAAGTTGAATATGAATATACAAAGTAAAACTACTATTAATGTGGGTGAGTATAAAATATAGTGAACTGACGAAATACTCTTGAGTCTAACTTAAAATATTTTGTAATACTCTCCATGTTGTTTTGATTGTAAAATTTGCTTATTGATTATCAGTTATGTTGTTTGTAACTAGTAATGCATGCAGTTAAAAATATGTAAAAAGTCAGAGATATTACATTATATAGCAAACAATAAGTAGGATCTTATTAGATTAACATATGCATATTAAAAGTACGTTTATATATGCATGAAACTGTTTATTTATACCTTGAAATAAGTCATAGTTATATACTTGTATCTAATTTACTGTATCGGAATGTACACTTTGTTCAAAGTTGTGGGAGGTAAAATCAGTAGTAAAGGCAAAGCCGTGTTGTGCTTTTAAAACTCTTGGCATATAGTCAACCGTGCAGATAAAAGCAAAGTTTCGCCGAGAGAAGCTATTATTAAGTTTAGTTGCCTGAATCAATCACCAAAGTTTTAATTGAATTTTTATCTCAGACATGGGAGGAAATCCTTTCCGCAAACTAGGGTCGGTACCTGTCCGGCATCCCAACTGCGACGCGACTCACCGCTCACGACTCACCGGCTGTCAGGCCGCGCTTGGGCGTTTCAAAAGTGCTATCGGACGACATCGATATCCCGAGCAAGTGTTGAGATTTACTAACTAATGATAATCGCTTGAATTTAGGTTCCTCCCGTAAAGATATAGGGTCTATTTAACCAAGTTCCATGGCCTAATTCTTTACAATTAATCTAATTGTAAATTTTTTCCTGAGTGTCTTTCATAAACTTGGGAGTTTATGACCATAATTTTTGAAATTGTTTGACTGAGACAGTTTAACTCTATAACACGGCTAATCTCTTTAATTATTTAAAAGTTTATTTTTTTATATATTGTGAACAAATAAATCAGTGACAGACTTACTAGACGATCATAGGTGAACAACTTTTTTATTAGCATATTACGTGTTGTTATTACTTACGAGATGTAATAAAAGACTCTTACAACACTTAAGATATATTTACACTTATACTATTTCACATACAGACGGTAAACATATATAAAAGATGGTACTAGGCACCATCTTTTATATAGGTACTAGCCTAGTACCATCTTTTATATATGTTTACCGTCTGTATGTGAATCAGTATAAGTGTAAATATATCTTAAGTGTTGTAAGACGTCTTTTATTACATCCCGTAAGATCATAGGTGCAAACTAGCTTTATTACATGTAATACATCAAACAAGAGCCCACTGTCACCTAATGACAACTCGACTTAATTCTTAATCTACTGGTTTGTAAACAGTTTATATTTGTTTGCATTTTCTGTTGTGAATAGTGATTTTCATAAAGCATCAAGCTGACCAAAACTACGTAATCCCAACTGTCTTCATTGTAAGACCAATTACGTTGTAGGCAGATTTTATTGATTACGTATGAAAATTCAATGAGTTTAAAAAAGTAGATTTGTGAATGTTAAATCCCCTGATTATCGAGCGGGAAATTAAAAATAATAATAATTTACGACTGCTCTCTCAGTGCTGTGTTTGAAACTCGCCGAAAACCATCCGGTACAAAAAATATATCGAAGTCGTTGGCCGAGGGGACTTTGGTATTATACGACCGCAAAACTTAATTTTTGTTATATTCTTTGTAGTGATGAATTTATGATTGATTTAATTTTATTTCCTTTCAAAATGTTCATTAGAGCTTATTTAATGACAAAATTATGGTAACCTGACCTAACATAACTCCGCAGAGTGCTATGGCGCTTTTTCTTATGTCTTCAAGCAGCGCTCTGCGGACTTAGGTGAAGTCAGGTTACTGTAACTTATTGTATTAACGTTCCATTCATTTTGACTACAATCTAAAAACTGCCTTACGCTGTTATACATGTTTTAAAACTAACATGGCAAACTGCTTGACCCGCCACGGTCCGAGGGGAGGGGTAATTAAACTTACTGTGACTTGCTTGAAGGATGTTTTTCAGGGTTTTAAATGTTAAGGATATCCAAACCAATGTTAACCTTATTGTTCTTCAAGTTCCATATTTACATAAATTTGAACAACAAAATTATTAAGCTTCAATAAAAATTGGGGCCTCCCAGCGTAACGCCCAGTAATACAACAGTTCAAAAAATAACCATTTCAATAGCACCTGGGACTGATTGTGACCTAATTGTCCTCCAAATGTTGCAATTATTATAGCCCTTCCCCCTTGAGCCTGAGGGAGTTTATTGACTTAGTAATTTCAGACCTAATTGTTCTCCAAGTTAGGAGTTTATGTTTTTGAAAGACATTTTTAAGCTGCAACAACAATGGAGTTCTCATGAAGTGTCGGTGATTTGAAACATTTTTCGGTAATGACAGCTGAGCTCCCCTTACGCGAGAACAGGGCGTAGTCCTAGTAGCGAGTTTCCTCTATTGGGGAAAAAGATATTACAGTAGTCGGCATGGTAAAACCTACTAGTAAAGTAGGCTCGGTACCTTAATTACTTTTCGTTTTGAGGTTCCCAGTGCCAAAAACACCTTTCATTCAAAACTGTATGTTGCTTCACCTAGTTGAGTTATATTTATATTTGAATAAAAGCTCATTATTTTGGGTTTCTTGTTACAACAAACCTTCCTCAGTCCCAATGATATTCTAATGGAGAATGATTAAAATAGTACATCGCCCTTTTTGTGATGTATTTTTATGAGACTTGATAAGTGGCGGTATGTGGTATGAAGATACATGCATTGGAAATTCAGGTATGGAGTATGCAGGTTTGTTGTGATGGGGGTGTTTATTCGTAGATATGTCGTCAATATTTTAAACCATTGATGTTGCCTAGGTTTTTATCACATTAATCTTCAAAACTTACAGTAATTCTTTTGGATACATTAAGATTTTAATTCAGATTCGGATGAAAATTTATATTGAAATGCTCAATAAATGTAATGTAAGATAGCTCATAAAGTCCACAACAATTTGTTCTATGCTGAAGTTAACGCTTCACGCAGGCTCTCCACCGGGGAAATTCAAGTGTTTTAATTTTTATCAAAACTTATGTATGTTACCTTTCCATCTGCTATGGTAGGCTATGGTTGTGAAAAACTATGATCTTCAATCCAGTTTCAAAGCACACGTAGAAAATTGAAACCCGCTTGTAAATTCAAACTTAAAGTTTTTGCGAAAAATCTAGCAGACAAACCATAACGTAAATGGTACCAATAGAGTTCCACTGACAAAGAAGCATATCAACTCAAAACAATGCATTTTTAAGGAAGTGAACGAAGCTGTTATCAAAATATAAAAGGCAGGTGTAAAAAAGCTGTTAAGAGGATTGTCAATAATCTGCTTAATATAAACATCCTGAGAGGGCCAGGCTTTATTGCGCTATGGCATTTTCCTGGAACATGTTTTGGTAGAGCTTAAAATCTTCTTAAACAGCACAATTCCCTATCTCTCTTTAGAAAAACTAAATATTCCTTGAAAACATCTATCATCGCAATGTATTTTTAACTACGACGAGATTGGCATTAATACAACAACTTTTTTTATGTTTTATATTTTTATATGTAAAAATAGCTGTGACTCTAAACAATTTTATATATACGTAATTGACTGTTTAGAATTAATTAACTGCGTTTATTTATTTCTTTAAGTTCGTGTTTTGTACAGTAGTTTTGTCTAAGTAAGATTTTTTTTAAGTTCACATTATGAATAAGCATTATCTTCTCGTAAAATGGCATCGTTAAAATAATAACTAAGTTTCGGCCACTCAAAAAATCTAAATGTATCGTTTTTTCAACGAATTTCAACTTGGTTTAATTTAGAATTTGAACAGATTTACTATTTTTCTACAATTCACATGAACAATTTATTGTTTAGCGTTAAAAATGATGTTTCAAATAAACTTGACTTAATGAACTACGTCTTTGAATATTGCAAGTACAAATCATGTCATGCAGCGAGACCATATTTATCTTTCTAAATAAAAACCATTTGTAAGTGTTTTAAGACTTAGCTTATGCTGTTGTATTTATACACCCTTTAACGTAGTAACGTGTTTAATAATTATTATACTATAAACATCTATTAAACAAAACAATTCTTTAAAAACTGGAACAACCTTACTAAATTAAAATATTGACAAAAGCAAAACCTGCGTGCGGGCACCTATTCCCTATCTCGCTGAAGAAAGAGAATGAATTTATATATAAAATTCTGTTTTACTTTGATTTTACGTCCGGACCATGATCTGTCGATCAAACACCACTGACAAAAATATGATTACATTTAATTCGTATCACCAGAAGCTATAAATAAGAAAGTAGACCAAACGCGTTAGGGGGTTAAAAGGGTAAAAATATAATTCACCTGAATTATTTGAGCATTTCTTTTCATGTGTCTGTAAAATAAACTGGCCCTTTGTCTGCGGTGTTTTATTTGTAATTCGACGTATAACTGGCAGTTTTACACGGTAGTGAAAGTAATGACTATTCGCCCACAAAGGCAGAAAGCCTCAGATTTATTTACTCACGCCGCCCATTGTTGTGAGCCCATAACTCGGACATCGCCACAACGCTCCATTACAACCGTTCATAACACCCCAAAACACGTGTTGAACTTTGGTTTCATTCCTTTCTCGTCATTTCGTTGTTTTCGATTTATTATAATAAACATCTTTTATATAAAATACTCCGTGTTATCAAAAATTACGTAAATCTCTGGACTTGTGTAACTAACTTGATTACTTTAACACATCAAAACGAATTGATTTCAGCGTATTAAAATAAATCATTTATATTTAAATAAAGGTAATATATTTAAAATTTCTTATATAAATATCGATGTGTTCCATTGACAAATTAAGTGTCTTTAATAATTTTCATTGGCAGATATATGTTTAGATAGGACATTACTATCGGTACATATAATAGTCCTTGCTATTTTGATATAAAACTGCAATGAAACCTTATTGCAGTTCCATCGGAATGTAAAGGATTCCGAGTTTGTCTAATATAATACACTGCTCCCAGCTTTGGTAGATAAAAAAAACAAGTATGATATGAATATACCACGTGTATCAATATTAAAACGTATTGGTGCATTTCAATGAGTGTTATTAGATTTTTTGGTATTTTTTAGTTTTTTTCTGGCCTGAGCAACAAAACTATATTGGCTAGTTGTACATTACTGGCTTGACTTTGACAGAAGTTCTTGATATATTATCGTTCTTAATATTTACATTTTAATTACTGCATATTTATTAGGACCAACATCAATGATTTGTTCGTCCTGTAGATTAATAAACGTAAACGTTTTAAAGAAAACTTATTACGCTTAAAGATAACACACTTTAGCATCCGTAAGTATACACAATTTTATAAAAAAATACTGTAAATTTATTTTGCTTACATCGTGATTGCCTTTTAGACTATTGTAGTAGGCACTTTCTTTGGAAACACCAAAATGAATCAACTTTGTATCTATTTAGTTTTAAAACCAAAAGTGCGAGAAAAAGGAAGGCAAAAACGCCGATTTCATCAATTTGTCGCCAAATGTGTTTGTTATCACTTTGTATTGACTTTTAAGCGTATACTTTACTGAATAAAAATAATTTGTCACTTAATCCGTAATATATTTTTGAGATACTAAATAAGCTTTAAATAAAAGTAAACAGTGTGTCCATGATACTTGATAAACATTCAAGGTATCTCTATTGAATTAAAAATCTCTCCGGTATAAACGTTTCCTTTCCGCGCGATGGAAATTGTCGTTCCACCTGTGCAGCCGTGTTTTCAGCATTCGGGTCAGTCTCGTCTACAGCGAATGTGTTCAACACTTTCATGCAGGATAAGTGAAAGTGACAGGAAGGAAAACGTCCATGACAGCGGGTATAGTCAACAAACTATTATAACAGTTTTCCAGGTGGTATAAATAGTCCGTGGCCCACTTGTCAGAGTTGTAGTGAAACCGATGGCGCTGCGACAGAGAAGGTGATCGGATGTAAATAGTGGCGATGTCCGTGGATGTTATAGATGTGGCGTGACGATGGGCCGGAGCTACAATGTGTGGCCTGTGGCAGTGGTGGCTATTGTAGGCTGAGCTAGTTGCAACTACTGTAGATTGTTGTAGTAGCAGCTACAGTACCCCGAGGAAGCTACTCTAGGTTTTTGAAGTTATAGCTACTCTAGGTTGTTGAATCTATAGCTACTCTAGGTTGTTTAATTGATATCTATTGTAGGCTATTGTAGTAGCAGTTAATCTAGGATGTCGTAGTGTTGTAGGTTGAGGTTGTGTTGTGAGTTGTAGTCATCGGAGCTACTGAGAACACATTGTACATTGCTACATTGAACTGGAATCTGTGGTGTAAGGTTGCTACTAAAGGCTGCGGTCGTATCAGTTACTGTAAGTTGTATTGTGGTACTAGAAGCTACTGCAGTCAGTGGACGATAGCTTATAGCTGCTAATAAGTGGTTGTAATTCGGTATGTAGCAGTAGTGGATAAACAGGAAAGAGGCGCCACTTCCGGCGCTTTTTCCCCATGTTATTCTTATGGGGAGCCGTTTTTGCGCCGACGCCAGCTCCCGCCTTACTCAAGTTTCCTTGTTGGCCTGTACTAATGTCCAACCCTTGCCTATATTAAATATATTGTCCCCATCCCCATCCCTCCTCTATATTTTTTAAAATTAATTTTCAAATTCTAAAAAACTATCTTTAATGTTTATAGTCCGATTTGTCTGCAATTTGGATATGTTATTGTCCTAGGCAAGTGTTTTAATAAATTCCACTTACATTTCCCAAATTCACTATTACGGTCAAATTAAATAATATTTTTGAAAAATACTGCCAATTGCCAACTTCTTTATTAAATGTCCGATTTGTCTGCAATTTGGATATGTTACTGTCCTAGGCAAGTGTTTTAATAAATTTCACTTACATTTCCAAAATTCACTATAACGGCCAAATTAAAAATTATTTTTGAAAAATACTGCCAATTGCCACCTTCTTTATTAACTGTCTGATTTGTCTTCAATTTGGATATGTTATTGTCCTAGGCAAGTGGTTTAATAAATTCCACTTACATATCCCAAATTCACTATTACGGTCAAATTAAATAATATTTTTTGAAAAATACTGCCAATTGCCACCTTCTTTATTAAATGTCCGATTTGTCTTCAATTTGGATATGTTATTGTCCTACGCAAGTGTTTTAATAAATTACACCTACATTTCCCAAATTCACTATTACGGTCAAATTAAAAAATATTTTTGAAAAATACTGCCAATTGCCAACTTCTTTATTAAATGTCCGATTTATTTAAAATTTGGATATGTTATTGTCCTAGGCAAGTGTTTTAATAAATTTCACTTACATATCCCAAATTCACTATTACGGTCAAATTAAAAAATATTTTTGAAAAATACTGCCAATTGCCAACTTCTTTATTTACTGTCCGATTTATTTAAAATTTGGATATGTTATTGTCCTAGGCAAGTGTTTTAATAAATTCCACTTACATATCCCAAATTCACTATTACGGTCAAATTAAAAAATATTTTTGAAAAATACTGCCAATTGCCAACTTCTTTATTTACTGTCCGATTTGTTTAAAACTTGGATATGTTATTGTCGTAGGCAAGTGTTTTAATAAATTACACTTACATTTCCCAAATTCACTATTACGGTCAAATTAAAAATTATTTTTGAAAAATACTGCCAATTGCCAACTTCTTTATTTACTGTCCGATTTGTTTAAAATTTGGATATGTTATTGTTGTAGGCTAGTGTATATGCACCATCCACATTTTACAAATTCAATATTGCGGTTAAATTTTAAAAAAATTTGGAAAAATACTGCCAATTGCCAACTTCTTTATTTACTGTCCGATTTGTTTAAAATTTGGATATGTTATTGCTGTAGGCCGGTGTATATGCACCATCCACATTTTACAAATATTGCGGTTAAATTTTAAAAAATTTGGAAAAACACCGCCAATTGGCAACTTCTTTATTTATGGTCTGATTTGATTAAAATTTATATATGTCATTATTCTAGGCTAGTGTATATGTAAACACCATCCACATTTGACAAATTAACTGTAACGGTCAAATTTAAAAAATATTTTGAAAAATATACTAACAATTTCAAACTTCTTTATTTACTGTCTGATTTATTTTCGGATATGTTATAGCTCTTATATAGGTAACAAGACCACACTACCACACGTTCCATTACCCATTTGTCTTTTTTGTTTGTTTATTTTGCTGTAATCCCAAAACTGACTTTGCTGTTTATTGTCCGATTTGCCTACACTTTGGATATTGTCCTAAGCATTTATTGTCTGATTTATTTTTGGATATGTTATAGCCCCCAACTATTATATCTAAAATTACAATATTATTTCCACCTATAATACAGTTGATGTGTTGTTTGTTTTGCCGCAACCTAAAAACTAACATTGGTATTTGTGTTTTTACAAAACTATATTTTGCGGTTGGATTAAAAAAAATAAATGCAAGCTTATTATATTTGCCACAAGCTTATTATATACATCCAGCTGTTATATTTGCCACATTTCCAATATTGTTGTGACCCTCTCAACTACCTCTCATTGTAATATAATAAGCAATCCACAAAATATTTATGGAACTGCCTAAATTTTGGATATGTTTTAAGCCAATGCGATAACAAAAAATAAATTTTTAAAACCCAAAACAACTAAACACAAAACACTAATCTTTCTTTGTGCTTGTTTGGAGTAGTCTTTATTTTATCCAACTTAATTTTAATTTTGCAGTTAAAATCAAACTTCCCACATTCTAGCTCCCTTTCCAGCCAGTGGTTGGAGACATAACTATGTTGGACTTGTTTAATAGCGCACCATATTCCAAATCCTCCAGTCTACTACATTCTTTAAATTTAACATTGCCTTTAATATCTTGCATCTCTATGTCTTCTTGTCCAACATCCCACTCATTGTTACGGAAACTTTCTATTTTTGGAAATGTTGCGGTTCCGTTAGTGTTAAAGCTTGCAAGTGGCTCGTTGGTAGGTAGATAAATAATGTCCAAATCACCACTGTATGGCAACACGCCTTGCCTATTCTTATTTATCTCTATAAATACAGTTTTACAGACACCTTTAACATAGCATACACCCCTCCTTTTCTGCCAACACTCCCACAAACTTGTTTACTACAAACGCATACACTATATAATGTCCATAATGCTCTAGATCCTCGTCGCAGGAAGTAATCTTTTAATTTATCCTCTCTTTCCCTTCTTTAGCCAACTGTGCTTTGTATTCCTCTGCAACAGTATTTTCCACATATTCCAATGTCTTCTAATTCCAGTTTCCTCTTTTTGGAACAACTCTCTAAGAAAGGCTTGGAAAGTGGCTCTATTTCTTTAATAGTGTATGGGTACAGTTTATTGGTCCGGCTTCTTAAAACGTAGGGAGTAAGGTTAGGACTTTCCACTAAGCCCAATTCTTCTAAATTGATGTTTTTAGGTATAGTGGAGAAAGGTGTATTTGATGTGCCCCCAGATTTGATGTAACACTTATGCTTTACACTTACGGCATCCTCCTCCATTACCTCTACATAGTTGGTAAACAGTTAAAGCTAAATGCAGATAGAGCATACTTTATTAACTTTTCCCTTTGTGTACTATCTTTTGGCAGTTTTAGTTGTACTCCAGTTATCTTCCCCCAATATGCATCGTTAAACACTAAACAACAACTGTTTTGTAATTGATTGGCAACTTTCACCCACATCTTATGCAGAGGTACAGAATGGAGCATTTTGAAAGTACCGTTTGTTGTCTTCTATTAGACTTAAACAATCTCTTAAAGGTTCAAACCCTTTACCAAAACCTCTACAATAGATTGTTGCCTCTAACCTTGTTATTCTCTCTAGATAGTTTAGACGAGAACGTTTCTTTTAGTCTCGCATCTGGACAGTTTACAAAGTTTATTATATGGTTTCCTATACTTTTAACTACTCCAGGGCTTGTAATCTGGCATATAAATTTATTATATATTTTTACCCTGCTATTTACATTAAACCATGTTAAACAGTCTTTACTAACATTATCTACAACAACATTATATCCATTCGCCCCCTGGTAGCAAAAGTTTTCTGTAAGATATTGGCACATTTCCTCTTTATTAAATATTCCAGCCAAATCTAGTGTTATATCGAAATCCATAAGATAGTACATTTCTTTTTCCAGATCTTGCAGTATCTTTGGAAGATCTTCCAACAAATCCTTAATTTTAACATTTGCAAGCTCTATTTTATAGGGAATTGCTATAGGATCATCATACTTTTGTTTAATTTGGTCAATATCTTTCTTTATTATTTGTAACACACCCTCGCTTTGGGAGAATGGTAGTTTGGCCACAACACCATGTCGAGCTAAAGAGAACTTTTTAAATATTCCTCGTAAGTAGCCATTAAACGAGCCACATATTTCCTTCTTAACTTTAAATTTATTCCGAACGTCCCCATCACAATCTGTAACATTGGTTATCTTAACTAACATTATGTTATCACAAAACGCATCCGTTATAGATGTTAAGTTATTTAATTTTGTTTCGCCCTCGCAATAGTTTATATTACCTATGTCTGTAAGAAGGTTATTATTACGTAGATTTTCTAATAAAAACCATATACCGAATCTTTCGTTAGTAGGTTTAATACAATTCCCCAATAAATGGCTAACAGAGTACATTTCTTTTATACAAAAAGTAGCGGAAACATGTAAACAGGACAGATTACACTATAGGCATATAGAGGTTGTAAATATATTGTATATAAACATAGGTGAGCGGTAAGTGTAACATGTAAGTGGACACCCACATGCAAATATGGAATATCCACAAATTCGACTAAATAAGTTTATAGTCTCAATATAATTAACATATTAACATTAGTACCCAAATTGTCGAAATTCTATAATTCTATTCTTAGTCCTTGTATTAGGTTTTGTACTATTAAACCCTACATCCTGTGCAGTAGAGTAATATATGTATTTAATACAGATACGCACATTCTACAAGACCTATGCATCTGTTGTATAAGCAGCAGAATAGACGCCTCATTGTGTTGTTGTAAAATAAAACATAAATGTAAATTGTGCTGGATACAACCGCCAGACATTAGACAGGAAATGTGTTGGAAGTGTATTGCCAAACAGTAAGACAAACACCACATAGTGCAGCATGTAATCAATCCATTACCATTTAGCCAGTATTGGTACAACATCCGATATATTAGCGAAACCCACAATCAAACTTGGAAAACAAACAGTAAAAAATTAATATTATAGTAACAGAAATAGTAAGAGTATAAGGACATACTAATATTTAAAGTTTATAAAACAACACAAATGCAGAGACACAACAAATAACACACTCTAACGCATTAAAACACAGGCACAGATACTGGTTTACAACCATTTTACACAACTTTACACATTCTGTCAACTGACACAAAAATAGTTTGTAAATTGTGTAAGAAATACATGTAATATAAACAAATTTAACACAATCATAACATTGTGGACAATGTTATGATTGTGTTAAATTTGTTTATATTACATGTATTTCTTACACAATTTACAAACTATTTTTGTGTCAGTTGACAGAATGTGTAAAGTTGTGTAAAATGGTTGTAAACCAGTATCTGTGCCTGTGTTTTAATGCGTTAGAGTGTGTTATTTGTTGTGTCTCTGCATTTGTGTTGTTTTATAAACTTTAAATATTAGTATGTCCTTATACTCTTACTATTTCTGTTACTATAATATTAATTTTTTACTGTTTGTTTTCCAAGTTTGATTGTGGGTTTCGCTAATATATCGGATGTTGTACCAATACTGGCTAAATGGTAATGGATTGATTACATGCTGCACTATGTGGTGTTTGTCTTACTGTTTGGCAATACACTTCCAACACATTTCCTGTCTAATGTCTGGCGGTTGTATCCAGCACAATTTACATTTATGTTTTATTTTACAACAACACAATGAGGCGTCTATTCTGCTGCTTATACAACAGATGCATAGGTCTTGTAGAATGTGCGTATCTGTATTAAATACATATATTACTCTACTGCACAGGATGTAGGGTTTAATAGTACAAAACCTAATACAAGGACTAAGAATAGAATTATAGAATTTCGACAATTTGGGTACTAATGTTAATATGTTAATTATATTGAGACTATAAACTTATTTAGTCGAATTTGTGGATATTCCATATTTGCATGTGGGTGTCCACTTACATGTTACACTTACCGCTCACCTATGTTTATATACAATATATTTACAACCTCTATATGCCTATAGTGTAATCTGTCCTGTTTACATGTTTCCGCTACTTTTTGTATAAAAGAAATGTACTCTGTTAGCCATTTATTGGGGAATTGTATTAAACCTACTAACGAAAGATTCGGTATATGGTTTTTATTAGAAAATCTACGTAATAATAACCTTCTTACAGACATAGGTAATATAAACTATTGCGAGGGCGAAACAAAATTAAATAACTTAACATCTATAACGGATGCGTTTTGTGATAACATAATGTTAGTTAAGATAACCAATGTTACAGATTGTGATGGGGACGTTCGGAATAAATTTAAAGTTAAGAAGGAAATATGTGGCTCGTTTAATGGCTACTTACGAGGAATATTTAAAAAGTTCTCTTTAGCTCGACATGGTGTTGTGGCCAAACTACCATTCTCCCAAAGCGAGGGTGTGTTACAAATAATAAAGAAAGATATTGACCAAATTAAACAAAAGTATGATGATCCTATAGCAATTCCCTATAAAATAGAGCTTGCAAATGTTAAAATTAAGGATTTGTTGGAAGATCTTCCAAAGATACTGCAAGATCTGGAAAAAGAAATGTACTATCTTATGGATTTCGATATAACACTAGATTTGGCTGGAATATTTAATAAAGAGGAAATGTGCCAATATCTTACAGAAAACTTTTGCTACCAGGGGGCGAATGGATATAATGTTGTTGTAGATAATGTTAGTAAAGACTGTTTAACATGGTTTAATGTAAATAGCAGGGTAAAAATATATAATAAATTTATATGCCAGATTACAAGCCCTGGAGTAGTTAAAAGTATAGGAAACCATATAATAAACTTTGTAAACTGTCCAGATGCGAGACTAAAAGAAACGTTCTCGTCTAAACTATCTAGAGAGAATAACAAGGTTAGAGGCAACAATCTATTGTAGAGGTTTTGGTAAAGGGTTTGAACCTTTAAGAGATTGTTTAAGTCTAATAGAAGACAACAAACGGTACTTTCAAAATGCTCCATTCTGTACCTCTGCATAAGATGTGGGTGAAAGTTGCCAATCAATTACAAAACAGTTGTTGTTTAGTGTTTAACGATGCATATTGGGGGAAGATAACTGGAGTACAACTAAAACTGCCAAAAGATAGTACACAAAGGGAAAAGTTAATAAAGTATGCTCTATCTGCATTTAGCTTTAACTGTTTACCAACTATGTAGAGGTAATGGAGGAGGATGCCGTAAGTGTAAAGCATAAGTGTTACATCAAATCTGGGGGCACATCAAATACACCTTTCTCCACTATACCTAAAAACATCAATTTAGAAGAATTGGGCTTAGTGGAAAGTCCTAACCTTACTCCCTACGTTTTAAGAAGCCGGACCAATAAACTGTACCCATACACTATTAAAGAAATAGAGCCACTTTCCAAGCCTTTCTTAGAGAGTTGTTCCAAAAAGAGGAAACTGGAATTAGAAGACATTGGAATATGTGGAAAATACTGTTGCAGAGGAATACAAAGCACAGTTGGCTAAAGAAGGGAAAGAGAGGATAAATTAAAAGATTACTTCCTGCGACGAGGATCTAGAGCATTATGGACATTATATAGTGTATGCGTTTGTAGTAAACAAGTTTGTGGGAGTGTTGGCAGAAAAGGAGGGGTGTATGCTATGTTAAAGGTGTCTGTAAAACTGTATTTATAGAGATAAATAAGAATAGGCAAGGCGTGTTGCCATACAGTGGTGATTTGGACATTATTTATCTACCTACCAACGAGCCACTTGCAAGCTTTAACACTAACGGAACCGCAACATTTCCAAAAATAGAAAGTTTCCGTAACAATGAGTGGGATGTTGGACAAGAAGACATAGAGATGCAAGATATTAAAGGCAATGTTAAATTTAAAGAATGTAGTAGACTGGAGGATTTGGAATATGGTGCGCTATTAAACAAGTCCAACATAGTTATGTCTCCAACCACTGGCTGGAAAGGGAGCTAGAATGTGGGAAGTTTGATTTTAACTGCAAAATTAAAATTAAGTTGGATAAAATAAAGACTACTCCAAACAAGCACAAAGAAAGATTAGTGTTTTGTGTTTAGTTGTTTTGGGTTTTAAAAATTTATTTTTTGTTATCGCATTGGCTTAAAACATATCCAAAATTTAGGCAGTTCCATAAATATTTTGTGGATTGCTTATTATATTACAATGAGAGGTAGTTGAGAGGGTCACAACAATATTGGAAATGTGGCAAATATAACAGCTGGATGTATATAATAAGCTTGTGGCAAATATAATAAGCTTGCATTTATTTTTTTTAATCCAACCGCAAAATATAGTTTTGTAAAAACACAAATACCAATGTTAGTTTTTAGGTTGCGGCAAAACAAACAACACATCAACTGTATTATAGGTGGAAATAATATTGTAATTTTAGATATAATAGTTGGGGGCTATAACATATCCAAAAATAAATCAGACAATAAATGCTTAGGACAATATCCAAAGTGTAGGCAAATCGGACAATAAACAGCAAAGTCAGTTTTGGGATTACAGCAAAATAAACAAACAAAAAAGACAAATGGGTAATGGAACGTGTGGTAGTGTGGTCTTGTTACCTATATAAGAGCTATAACATATCCGAAAATAAATCAGACAGTAAATAAAGAAGTTTGAAATTGTTAGTATATTTTTCAAAATATTTTTTAAATTTGACCGTTACAGTTAATTTGTCAAATGTGGATGGTGTTTACATATACACTAGCCTAGAATAATGACATATATAAATTTTAATCAAATCAGACCATAAATAAAGAAGTTGCCAATTGGCGGTGTTTTTCCAAATTTTTTAAAATTTAACCGCAATATTTGTAAAATGTGGATGGTGCATATACACCGGCCTACAGCAATAACATATCCAAATTTTAAACAAATCGGACAGTAAATAAAGAAGTTGGCAATTGGCAGTATTTTTCCAAATTTTTTTAAAATTTAACCGCAATATTGAATTTGTAAAATGTGGATGGTGCATATACACTAGCCTACAACAATAACATATCCAAATTTTAAACAAATCGGACAGTAAATAAAGAAGTTGGCAATTGGCAGTATTTTTCAAAAATAATTTTTAATTTGACCGTAATAGTGAATTTGGGAAATGTAAGTGTAATTTATTAAAACACTTGCCTACGACAATAACATATCCAAGTTTTAAACAAATCGGACAGTAAATAAAGAAGTTGGCAATTGGCAGTATTTTTCAAAAATATTTTTTAATTTGACCGTAATAGTGAATTTGGGATATGTAAGTGGAATTTATTAAAACACTTGCCTAGGACAATAACATATCCAAATTTTAAATAAATCGGACAGTAAATAAAGAAGTTGGCAATTGGCAGTATTTTTCAAAAATATTTTTTAATTTGACCGTAATAGTGAATTTGGGATATGTAAGTGAAATTTATTAAAACACTTGCCTAGGACAATAACATATCCAAATTTTAAATAAATCGGACATTTAATAAAGAAGTTGGCAATTGGCAGTATTTTTCAAAAATATTTTTTAATTTGACCGTAATAGTGAATTTGGGAAATGTAGGTGTAATTTATTAAAACACTTGCGTAGGACAATAACATATCCAAATTGAAGACAAATCGGACATTTAATAAAGAAGGTGGCAATTGGCAGTATTTTTCAAAAAATATTATTTAATTTGACCGTAATAGTGAATTTGGGATATGTAAGTGGAATTTATTAAACCACTTGCCTAGGACAATAACATATCCAAATTGAAGACAAATCAGACAGTTAATAAAGAAGGTGGCAATTGGCAGTATTTTTCAAAAATAATTTTTAATTTGGCCGTTATAGTGAATTTTGGAAATGTAAGTGAAATTTATTAAAACACTTGCCTAGGACAGTAACATATCCAAATTGCAGACAAATCGGACATTTAATAAAGAAGTTGGCAATTGGCAGTATTTTTCAAAAATATTATTTAATTTGACCGTAATAGTGAATTTGGGAAATGTAAGTGGAATTTATTAAAACACTTGCCTAGGACAATAACATATCCAAATTGCAGACAAATCGGACTATAAACATTAAAGATAGTTTTTTAGAATTTGAAAATTAATTTTAAAAAATATAGAGGAGGGATGGGGATGGGGACAATATATTTAATATAGGCAAGGGTTGGACATTAGTACAGGCCAACAAGGAAACTTGAGTAAGGCGGGAGCTGGCGTCGGCGCAAAAACGGCTCCCCATAAGAATAACATGGGGAAAAAGCGCCGGAAGTGGCGCCTCTTTCCTGTTTATCCACTACTTGTAGCTACTGTAGATTGTGGAAGTGTTGTAAGCTGTGGTAATGTGTTAGCCACTGATATCCGTGGTGTACGGTCACTACTGTAGGCTGTGGTGGTAGAAGCTACTGGGGCCGTGCCGGTCACGCGCGTGCCGTGTGCGTGCGTGCGTGCGTGTGTCCACCACATCCACATTACACCGCCTGTTGTTGCTTCTCATTATTGCACGGCTTCTGTATCTTTCATGAGAGTTTTCTCTCGCACGCGCTGCAACTGTGTCAAACGAGTCTGTTTAATTTAATTGAAGTTTATAGTTTCTCCTCGTTCTCGAGGCACGTTTCATATATAAATCTCGTGGAGTATGAAATGTCTGTTTTAATTTAATGTTCTGCGCTCTTCATCTTAGTAGCTTTATATCCCTTATTCATTTATAACAAATAAATACGTCCGTGTCGTGTTATGAAAATGAATATAGTGGGATGTTTAAATTGTATTGCATTACACCTCATCATCCATAGTCACCCTAAAATTTAAAATAAAGCTTAACGTATGTGTGTTTTGTTTATGGGACAGTTCGGTTTATCTGTGAATCAATGGGTATAAAAAGTAAACAATTTCCAAATGTGATTCACAGTAAAGGAAACTGCATTACTTTATCAAAGCTTCCTATTTAATTTGTTTTGATGTTTCATGATAATATTGCTAAGTATAGACAGCTGCATCATGAATGAAAAAAATATTGGTTTCAGGGAGCAATAAAACAGCATAAGATATTCACATGGTAGTAAGTCGGAAAACGCTAGAGAAATGTATGTAAGCAATCCTTTATAAAATCACGATCTCCTGCTTAAATTTGCAATTTTTGAAACCAATTTCACAATCAAAATGATTTCCCGGTCCAATTTTTATACTGAACAAATTGATTCCACTTAATTTTACTGTGATGCTATTCCTTTAAAATGCACAAACACTAAGCAAAAACATTCCTCCTCTGTAACCTCTGTTTTTTCAAGCAATAAAAATACGGTTTTGGCTTTTCAATTTGCAACTTAAGTATGCATAAATTGATGAAGAAGTCGGAGAAATCTGAAACTAAATTTGCAAGAATTAATCAAATATTCTGACCACGCACGAAACAAGAATTTCGCGTTGTTAAAATGAATCAAGCGTCGGGTTGGGTAAAGATACCATCGAATTCTGGCATAAAGCGGAGAGATGTCCTTTATGAAAGTCAAAACACCATCATTTTTCAAAGAGTTTACTGCCAATAAAAGAGTCTCGGCGGACTCACAATCTCGGCCGCGGAGTTGCGAACCGGGCGTCCCGCCGTGACTCGACAACCACGATCATATAACTCTATTGGGCATAGAACTCTATTTATGCCCACGATACAAGACACCAAGAGATGCACATGTGCGGGTTTTAACGTAACAGTCAGATATTGTCTACTGGAAGACCACTGTACTAAACTGAGGCTCTGTGCTTAGTAGTTACTTTTATAATACAAATGAAATATAATATCAAGAGTTTAATTACACAAAATGGCAGAAACAGCACCTAAAATTCATCAGTAAAACACTATGTAATGTATGGAAAAAATACAATTCATATTGTTTTATTGTGAGAAGCTCTTAGTACAGAAGATGCTCTAGTTTCATTTTTATAACAAATTTATGATGGATTTAATGAAGGCAAAAAATGTGCAGCATTATATATATTCATATAACAAAAGCCTTTGATACCGTTGACCATGAAATATTATTGAATAAATTAAGGATGAGAGGCGTCAGAGGGCTACTCCACAAGTGGTTTGAGAGTTACATAAAAAACAGAAATAAATATGTCAAAATTGAAAATAATCGTAGTTATTAAATTTCGGAGTCCCACAAGGTTCAGTTTTAGGCCCAATTTTATTATTTATTTATGTTAATGATCTTTGTAATGGTGCGTTTAACGGTAAAGTTCCTGCTTTTGCAGACCATACTGCATTTACTTATGTGGATGTAAACACTGGCAATATATACGACAAGATGACCGAAGACTTAAAACTGCTAAATTATTGTTTTACTAACAATTTTATGAAATTAAGTGAAAAAAAACAAAATACCTGGTATTTAGTTTACGAGGAATACAAGACTTTCAGAACTAAGTAATATATTATAATATTAATTGTTTAGATAACGATGACTGTGGATGTTTAAGAATTGGTAAGGTAGATGCAATGAAATATTTAGATGTTCTCATTGATTCCAATTTATCGTGGAAAATTCATGCCAGTAAACTTAAAAATGAACTGCTAAAAAGTGTACGTATTCGCACAATCTACTTGCTACGTAGACTGTGTCCACTCAAAGTACTGATTAAGGTTTACCATGCTCTTGTAGGTTCAAGACTGAGCTATGGTCTGGCATGTTGGGGAGGAACCTATGTCACTATATTGAATCCTTTAATAATACTCCATAAAACCTTCATCCGTATCTTATCTAATTCCGTTAGAACCAATCATTCCTGGCCACTTTTTCAACAATTCAAAATTCTTTCGATTAGAAATTTATACATATTTAAGGTTTTAAAGCTGTTTTATATAAAAAGTTCAACAAATTTATTTGCAGAAAATAACAGATATCAACTTAGAAATGTTTTTGTGGAAGGTCCAAGACCAAATTTAACTCTTTTTAAGAATTTGTATACTTATAATGCGCCTCGTTTATTTAATTTACTATCACCACAAATTGTAAACTATAGAATGGTACAATGTTTTTTGCGTGGATTGAAATATATTTTACAGTCTTTGGAGAATTGTGATAACTTATTTCAAACATTGCAATAGCAATGTAATTCCCATTGTCTCACTACTAAAGTGCAATAATTTGTTTACCAGCCAGAATGGGATTTTTCTTTTCTTTTTTTTTTGTAGTCAAAGATGTACTTTACATATTTTTTTATTCTCACCAGCCCTTTTGTTATTTGTTAGAATATTGTTAAACACAAATTTATTACGTACTACACTTTGTAATACACTTTTTATTCTGTTGTTTATAGTTGTAAATGTTTATATTAAGTAGCTCATATTGATTATTAACGTATTATTTGTTAGTACAGCAGCAAGTAAGTTTCTTGTTGTTCTTTATTTTTATTTTTATTTTATTTTATTTGAATTTTGTTTTGAGCAACATGTCTTCCCTCTTTGTCATTTGTTTTTAAGTTTTCTGATGGATATCTCACACGAGCTTTGAGCTTTTGGGATGTTCCTAATTTATTTCACGTTCATTCTCTCTCTCTTTAAAAACCTTTTTACACTTTAAATATTCAAACTGTTAACAATGTTTTTTATCATACAGTAGTCATATCCTCGCCTTAGTTATTAGAAAGTGGTTATCTACGTTAGACGTTTATCACTCCAAATCAATACAATTTTATAAATGCTAGATTCAAATAGGAGAGCCACAATTTTTTGTTTACTCCTGTCATTTGCTTCATTACTCATAAGTAAGCCGTGAACTATTTGGATAAGTATGTTTTATTTTATAAACAAAATTGATATGTGTCGACTCTACTCTAATTACCCACTGGTGTCAGCTCAAGCTTCTTTGACTAAATTCTATCGAGTAAAATTTAAAAAAAAAATATATAATTACGTTTGGGCAACGGAATTCAATATCTAATTAGTGGGTCAGGGCTAGAAAACAAACGGAACTTGGTACAGACTACGAATGGGCCGGCTAAACGGCATTCCAGGAGGATGCGTCGCTACAGTGAGGTAGAAAGTTGCGCTAGGACCGAGCGACCACGGGCGCAAGGCACTGTTCTAGAGTCGTTAATTGCCGAGTAGGCGCAATAAAGAGCCGCAGAGTGTAAACACGGGGGCGGGGTGGCGTTAACGACGATGGACGTCGCCTCATTGGCATGCACTGGCCGGCGTGGCGGTCGTACCTCTCGGCTGATTGGGTTTGTTAAATTAACTCGTCATTACTCGTAGCAGGTGTGTGGCTTACATCAACAATTAACTTCTCTTGTAATTAGTGGTGCGTGTAAATAACACGGTGCGAATAACGAAATTGTCTCTGAAGCTTGCGAGTTGTTTTGCGCTTTGTGCTTTGGTAAAATAAACACTTGACTTTCAAAGTGTTTTGTGAAGAATTATATAAATGTGCGATGACATTTTATCTGATTTAAGCAGATGTAGCGATACAGCTTATTAATTCCTCTGCCAAAACTCAGAACTGCTATGATGGCGTTCTCTTCTGTATGTAATCTACGTAAGTAATATGCCAGTACCCTAACTCACAAAAATGGCTTTGTCTAAAACGTGATTAAAATTTTATGTTAATATTTTTGAAAGACTTGAGGTAAGAATGAGGTTAACATTACATTCCAAATCTTGAACAAATAACGTTGTATACTCAAAATAACTTGTCAATGTCCTGTCATATGCAGTAAAGGGGAATATCACTCAATCATTTCCCGCCAGATTGTGTTTGTGTTGACACTCGGTGGAACGATGCTGGGGATCGGCTCCGGGATGTGAGCGGCATCGGACAACATTCTAGGCTAACCATCGCTACTGACCACTACACTTACCCAACCAAAAACTGCCACTAACTACGAATCAATTACAACGCCTATGTCCAATCTGTTCCCTGTTTCCTTTGGAATCATAATTTAACTTAATTTGATTTCGCAAAGATTTAAACCTTCTTGAAAAATTGTACTGTATTACTATGTTCGTTAAACGGTGTTAATATAACATTCATTATGTGGGGTATATCGCAGTAAAGGTTATTCATAATCATAATATGTAATATGAAATAGTAATTGGTGGTTTTTAACATCAGGATAAGATAAAGCTGGTGTCTGTCCGTAACTCAAGTGGTTCCTAATATATATGTTGCATTGACTTAAAACCACATATAGACAGACAGACGGAAAACGAAGCGATTTACAAAAACGTTTACAGGCTGATTTTTGCTCCTATTGATAAGTTCTACCAAATTCTGTATTTTTGTGTCAAACTCTCGTGGACACTCTATTAACTTATTTGGCTAAAAACTCGATAAAATCAATTACAAAAATATTTTTTATATTTATTGGTAAATATTTTGGAAACTATGACATATACATCAAACATGAATATATGAATTTTTGTTGGGAATTTTATTCTCTTTATTTTGTATAAGAACAGTTTTTATCCGTACGATGCACGCTTTTCAGTGCAGAATTAAATAGCTAAAAAAGGGGGTATTTCCCCCTCCCACCAATGAAGCAGCTGGGCTAGGGGAGGGGACTTAGTATTTTTATCTTACAATTACCCCCCAACACATTCCCGCACTGAAAAAAAACTCCCCCCTCCATGTCCTCTACACCCTCCTTTTAAACATTCATTGACTGAACTATACATTTATATATTATATTATTTGTAATTTTATTTTTAAACCAATTACTTTTGATATAATTTGCCAAGAAACAGCTTTTAATGTAAATAAATTTTCTGTGTATATATATATATATATATATATATATATATATGAATATGGTTAGTTATTCCAACAGTATTTTATACTGCTCAGGCATAGATTGGAAAAACTCCAAAATCTTTCTTTCACTAGACCATTATTATACTAATAGAACATGATTATTCACTAATGATCGACAATAGTCATGTTGATGGAATTAGGTTAGTTGTAATATCTTGTATTGATCGACGGCTCTCCAGCTAATGATACTCCGGGAGTGTTGCTGTGAGAGCATAATACGAGATTGTCATGAGCTGACAGCTACATTGGCCCGCCTCGCTCTGCCCTAACTACCACATATACCCTCCAGATACACGTGCAACTACAGACATGTTGTGATAATACGGGTGTTCTCATCAGCTGACACCTACATTGGCCCGTCTCGCTCTGCCCTAACTACCACATATACCCTCCAGATACACGTACAACTACAGACGTGTTGTGATAATACGGGTGTTGTCATGAGCTGACACCTACATTGGCCCGTCTCGCTCTGCCCTAACTACCACATACACCCTCCAGATACACGTGCAACTATAGACTTGTTGTGATAATACGGGTGTTGTCATGAGCTGACACCTACATTGGCCCGTCTCGCTCTGCCCTAACTACCACATACACCCTCCAGATACACGTGGAACTACAGACTTGTTGTGATAATACGGGTGTTGTCATGAGCTACAACCTACATTGGCCCGTCTTGCTCTACCCTAACTACCACATACACCCTCCAGATACACGTGCAACTACAGACTTGTTGTGATAATACGGGTGTTGTCATCAGCTGACACCTACATTGGCCCGTCTCGCTCTACCCTAACTACCACGTACACCCTCCAGATACACGTGCAACTACAGCCATGTTGTGATAATACGGGTGTTGTCATGAGCTGACACCTACATTGGCCCGTCTCGCTCTGCCCTGACTACAACATATACCCTCCAGATACACGTACAACTACAGCCATGTTGTGATAATACGGGTGTTGTCATGAGCTGACACCTACATTGGCCCGTCTCGCTCTGCCCTGAATACAACATATACCCTCCAGATACACGTGCAACTACAGCCATGTTGTGATAATACGGGTGTTGTCATGAGCTGACACCTACATTGGCCCGTCTCGCTCTGCCCTGACTACCACATATACCCTCTAGATACACGTACATCACTACCGACATGTTGTGATAATACGGGTGTTCTCATCAGCTGACACCTACTTTGGCCCGTCTCGCTCTGCCCTGACTACAACATATACCCTCCAGATACACGTACAACTACAGCCATGTTGTGATAATACGGGTGTTGTCATGAGCTGACACCTACATTGGCCCGTCTCGCTCTGCCCTGACTACAACATATACCCTCCAGATACACGTACAACTACAGCCATGTTGTGATAATACGGGTGTTGTCATGAGCTGACACCTACATTGGCCCGTCTCGCTCTGCCCTGACTACAACATATACCCTCCAGATACACGTACAACTACAGCCATGTTGTGATAATACGGGTGTTGTCATGAGCTGACACCTACATTGGCCCGTCTCGCTCTGCCCTGACTACAACATATACCCTCCAGATACACGTGCAACTACAGACATGTTGTGATAATACGGGTGTTCTCATCAGCTGACACCTACATTGGCCCGTCTCGCTCTGCCCTGACTACAACATATACCCTCCAGATACACGTACAACTACAGCCATGTTGTGATAATACGGGTGTTGTCATGAGCTGACACCTACATTGGCCCGTCTCGCTCTGCCCTGACTACAACATATACCCTCCAGATACACGTACAACTACAGCCATGTTGTGATAATATGGGTGTTGTCATGAGCTGACACCTACATTGGCCCGTCTCGCTCTGCCCTGACTACAACATATACCCTCCAGATACACGTGCAACTACAGACATGTTGTGATAATACGGGTGTTCTCATCAGCTGACACCTACATTGGCCCGTCTAGCTCTACCCTGACTACCACATATACCCTCCAGATACACGTACATCACTACCGACATGTTGTGATAATACGGGTGTTCTCATCAGCTGACACCTACATTGGCCCGTCTCGCTCTGCCCTGACTACAACATATACCCTCCAGATACACGTACAACTACAGCCATGTTGTGATAATACGGGTGTTGTCATGAGCTGACACCTACATTGGCCCGTCTCGCTCTGCCCTGACTACAACATATACCCTCCAGATACACGTACAACTACAGCCATGTTGTGATAATACGGGTGTTGTCATGAGCTGACACCTACATTGGCCCGTCTCGCTCTGCCCTGACTACAACATATACCCTCCAGATACACGTGCAACTACAGACATGTTGTGATAATACGGGTGTTCTCATCAGCTGACACCTACATTGGCCCGTCTAGCTCTACCCTGACTACCACATAAACCCTCCAGATACACGTACATCACTACCGACATGTTGTGATAATACGGGTGTTCTCATCAGCTGACACCTACTTTGGCCCGTCTCGCTCTGCCCTAACTACCACATATACCCTCCAGATACACGTACAAATACAGACATGTTGTGATAATACGGGTGTTGTCATGAGCTGACACCTACATTGGCCCGTCTCGCTCTGCCCTGACTACAACATATACCCTCCAGATACACGTACAACTACAGACATGTTGTGATAATACGGGCTTTGTCATCAGCTGACACCTACATTGGCCCGCCTCGCTCTGCCCTAACTACCACATATACCCTCCAGATACACGTACAAATACAGACATGTTGTGATAATACGGGTGTTTTCATGAGCTGACACCTACATTGGCCCGTCTCGCTCTGCCCTAACTACCACATATACCCTCCAGATACACGTACATCACTACCGACATGTTGTGATAATACAGGCATTGTCATCAGCTGACACCTACATTGGCCCGTCTCGCTCTGCCCTGACTACAACACATACCCTCCAGATACACGTACAACTACAGACATGTTGTGATAATACGGGTGTTCTCATCAGCTGACACCTACATTGGCCCGTCTCGCTCTGCCCTAACTACCACATATACCCTCCAGATACACGTGCAACTACAGACATGTTGTGATAATACGGGTGTTCTCATCAGCTGACACCTACATTGGCCCGTCTCGCTCTGCCCTAACTACCACATATACCCTCCAGATACACGTACAACTACAGACATGTTGTGATAATACGGGTGTTGTCATGAGCTGACACCTACATTGGCCCGTCTCGCTCTGCCCTGACTACAACATATACCCTCCAGATACACGTACAACTACAGCCATGTTGTGATAATACGGGTGTTGTCATGAGCTGACACCTACATTGGCCCGTCTCGCTCTGCCCTGACTACAACATATACCCTCCAGATACACGTGCAACTACAGACATGTTGTGATAATACGGGTGTTCTCATCAGCTGACACCTACATTGGCCCGTCTAGCTCTACCCTGACTACCACATAAACCCTCCAGATACACGTACATCACTACCGACATGTTGTGATAATACGGGTGTTCTCATCAGCTGACACCTACATTGGCCCGTCTCGCTCTGCCCTAACTACCACATATACCCTCCAGATACACGTACAAATACAGACATGTTGTGATAATACGGGTGTTGTCATGAGCTGACACCTACATTGGCCCGTCTCGCTCTGCCCTGACTACAACATATACCCTCCAGATACACGTACAACTACAGACATGTTGTGATAATACGGGCTTTGTCATCAGCTGACACCTACATTGGCCCGCCTTGCTCTGCCCTAACTACCACATATACCCTCCAGATACACGTACAAATACAGACATGTTGTGATAATACGGGTGTTTTCATGAGCTGACACCTACATTGGCCCGTCTCGCTCTGCCCTAACTACCACATATACCCTCCAGATACACGTACATCACTACCGACATGTTGTGATAATACAGGCATTGTCATCAGCTGACACCTACATTGGCCCGTCTCGCTCTGCCCTGACTACAACACATACCCTCCAGATACACGTACAACTACAGACATGTTGTTATAATACGGGTGTTCTCATCAGCTGACACCTACATTGGCCCGTCTCGCTCTGCCCTAACTACCACATATACCCTCCAGATACACGTGCAACTACAGACATGTTGTGATAATACGGGTGTTCTCATCAGCTGACACCTACATTGGCCCGTCTCGCTCTGCCCTAACTACCACATATACCCTCCAGATACACGTACAACTACAGACATGTTGTGATAATACGGGCATTGTCATGAGCTGACACCTACATTGGCCCGTCTCGCTCTCAAATCAAACTAACGAATTAAACTTAGAGATATCAACGGGGTAAATCTATCGTGGGTTTTCATGAGTGTTCTTCGTGGGAGAGTAAAAGTCTATTGTTGAACATATCTGATTTAATGTTTACAAAATCTTATAATATAAAATGCAATGCCATCTGGTTCCTGTCTTTATCAAACAAATAACGTACTATAACAAAATATTGAATTATTTAAGAGTTATAATGGTATAAATTGATATATACAGAACATACCCCCGCCCGTGAACCACTGTGGGGTTCACTAAATAATAAAATCATTAGTTAAAAGTGCATTTAAAACTGAACAAAAAAAATTGATAAATTGAGAAAACAATATAAGCAAATTGAGAGAGAGCACAATAAATAAGTTGGGAGAAAGTTCATTGTTTAGTCTTCCATGGGTAATGGGGATAATTTTGTAATGGGACGAATCATTTTTCCTGATTGTGTTTTTATTTCAATAGCTCTTACTAAGCTGTCTTTGCCGGGGATTTTTTTCACTACCCTACCCATTTTCCACTTCAGAGGAGGTAAGTCTGGATCATGAATAAGGACGAGTTCGCCAATATTTATGTTAGTCTGGGGGTTAAGCCATTTAGATCTTTGCTGAATAGTATACAGGTATTCCCTGTTCCATCTTTTCCATACATTTTGTGTAAGGGATTGAACCATTTGCCATCTATTCAAACGATTACTTGGAATATCCTTCCAATCAGCTTCCAGAATTGCGACTAGTGGAGCACCTATGATGAAATGACCAGGTGTCAAGCAGTCCACATCTGAAGGGTCGTTTGACATCGGCGTTAGGGGACAAGAATTTAAGATAGCTTCCATGCGAGTAGTCAAAGTTATAAATTCCTCTAGGGTTAATATTTGATTCCCTATCACTCTGGTGAGATGGTGTTTGACGCTTTTAACCGCTCGCTCCCATAATCCACCTTGATGGGGAGCCGCTGGTGGTATGAAGTGGAAGCGGATGTTATGTTGCGTAGCAAAATTGTCCAATTCCTTTTTTACCTCAGTTTGCTTTAAGAACTGTTTCATTACCTTATTTAAAGAATGCGAAGCACCAATGTAATTGCTACCACAATCAGAATATATGCTAGCGCATAAGCCACGTCGTGAAACAAACCGGGTGAGAGCAACAATGTATGCTTCGGTAGAGAGGCTCGTTACCACTTCTACATGGATAGCGTTTGTGGCAAAACAAATAAAAATACACAAATACACTTTCATAACTTGAAGTTTTCTCAGTGAGTGGGGTTTTACCAGAAACGGTACAGCGTAGTCTGTTCCACAGTTAAAGAAAGGTCGCACAGCCTGTAACCTTGCTGCAGGAAGATCTCCCATCTTCTATTGAACCGACCTTGGTTTAGTGTGAAAACATTTCATGCACTTGAATATTCGCTGTCTTATAATATTTCTTGAGGAAATTATCCAGAACATTTGAGAAATTATGCATTGGAGAAAGAATACATTGGAGAAAGACTGGGCCAGCATGCAAATATTTTAAGTGAAAATGATCAACTATCAAGTTTGTAATGTGACACTTTGCAAGACGTATGGGGTTTTAGCAGCATTTGGTTGCTGTGGCGAGTACGACCTCCAACCCTTATGAGACCATCTTCATCGACAAAGGGAGAGAGTCGTTGTAAACGCAATGAACAAGGTTTTCCAGATTTTAAAAGCGGTATATCTTGTTGAAAGAGAGATTGCTGTGTTACTTTACAAATTACATTTGTAGCTTTCTTTAGTTCTGATGATGTTATAGGTCCATTTTCTTTAAGTTTCCTCCTACATCCATTAATGAATCGCAATATGTAGCACATTACTCTTTGAAGTTTAGTTCATGACGAAGACTTAGCAAGAAAATCAGGTGTTGTTTGCACCTAAAATTAGGTCATCTACATATACCTGTTTTTTTAATGCTTCAGCGGCTAGTGGGTAGTTCTTGCCTTCGTCTACAGTGAGCTGGCGGAGAGTCCTTAGAGCTAGATAGGATGAACAGCTGAATACGAAAACAACAGTTGTTAAGCGATAAACTGAAAGAGGCATGTCTTTATTATCTCTCCAATACAACATCTGGTAATTCCTATCTTCTGGATGGATCATTATTTGTCGAAACATTTGTTTAATATCACATGAAAAACTATAGGAGAGAATCTAAACTTCGGCATGCCGTGTCGGCGCTGTGCGGTGCATGCTGTGACGGCGCTGTGCGGTGCATGCTGTGATGGCGCTGTACGGTGCATGCTGTGACGGCGCTATGCGGTACATGCCGTGACGGCGCTGTGCGGTGCATGCTGTGACAGCGCTGTGCGGTACATGCTGTTTCGGCGCTGTGCGGTGCATGCTGCTACGGTGCTGTGCGGTGCATGCTGCTACGGTGCTGTGCGGTGCATGCTGCTACGGCGCTGTGCGGTGCATGCTGCTACGGTGCTGTGCGGTGCATGCTGCTACGGCGCTGTGCGGTGCATGCTGTGACGGCGCTGTGCGGTGCATGCTGTGACGGCGCTGTGCGGTGCATGCTGTGACGGCGCTGTGCGGTGCATGCTGTGTCGGCGCTGTGCGGTGCATGCTGTGACGGCGCTGTGCGGTGCATGCTGTGTCGGCACTGTGCGGTACATTCTGTGACGGCGCTTCGGTGCATGCTGTGACGGTGCTGTGCGGTGCATGCTGTGTCGGCGCTGTGCGGTACATGCCTTGACGGCGCTGTGCGGTGCAAGCTGTGACAGCGCTGTGCGGTACATGCTGTTTCGGTGCTGTGCGGTGCATGCTGCTACGGCGCTGTGCGGTGCATGTTGCTACGGTGCTGTGCGGTGCATGCTGCTACGGCGCTGTGCGGTGCATGCTGCTACGGCGCTGTGCGGTGCATGCTGCTACGGCGCTGTGCGGTGCATGCTGTGACGGCGCTGTGCGGTACATGCTGTGTCGGCGCTGTGCGGTGCATGCTGCTACGGCGCTGTGCGGTGCATGCTGCGACGGCGCTGTGCGGTTCATGCTGTGTCGGCGCTGTTCGGTGCATGCTGCTACGGCGCTGTGCGGTGCATGCTGCGACGGCGCTGTGCGGTTCATGCTGTGTCGGCGCTGTGCGGTGCATGCTGTGACGGCACTGTGCGGTGCATGCCGTGTCAGCGCCGTGCGGTGCATGCTGTGACGGCGCTCTGCTGCGCATGCTGTGACGGCGCTGTGTGGTGCATGCTGTGACGGCGCTCTGCTGCGTATGTTGTGACGGCGCTGTGCGGTGCATGCCGTGTCGGCGCTGTGCGGTGCATGCCGTTACGGCGGCGCACTTTGCGGCTGCAGTCTCAGATCCCTCGCTGATTTATTTCGCTTTCCTCACTTTTACTCGATGGCCTACAACGATCCTGTCTCGAGCAGGTTAACACTTGTCTGGTTGCTCGTACGGCTTGATATATCGTCGCGATCGAGCAAGACGTATTGAACAGTGCTACGGTGGGAAACCAACTTGAAGATGTACGGTTCAGTTGTACTGGAACCGTTGACTCTTTTATGCAAATGGTCTTGAACTGATTTTCATATTCATGCTGCTAAAACTCACTTGAAAAATATCTGTACTCGTAGCTACTTTGGGCAGATAAGACTACCAAAATCACAGATTATACACCTTCTATGTACATCCCCACATACATACAAACAACTACTCCATATACACGCAGATTTGGTCAGGGGTCAGAGGTTCTCCCTGGTGTGTTGTTTTTTACATTTATCAAACCAAAAAGTTTAGCAAAGTAATTAAATGAGTAAAATTTGTCAAAGCGAAAATAAAAAAGTAAATCAAATTAAAGATAAAGGAAACTTACAAGGAATCGGAAGAATTAAAATTAAATTGAACTACGCAGTTAAATCTTACCGGTTAGCAAAATTTGTTTTTAAATTCCAGATTAAATGTTAAATAATGGTCGTTACACAATATAAATACCACTTGATACTGTACAATGTATGCCTTAGCATGTGTGTACATTGAGAGTCTTAGACTGTCAGCGAAACAATAATAAATGCCTGGGTTTATTTAACAGGTAATGTTTAGCGAACAAAGGGGTTTCAATACGCCTTAATAATAATTAGCTGGATTTATCGATACAAAATGAGATATAACTCAAGTGCAAATACGAATAAACCGAGGCCATAAACCGCCGTAATGGCGTGCGATGGCGGTAAATCTCGCGGTTACGGTGGCGCCGGAATGACCTGTCTCGTATTTTAATCAAAGGAAAAGTTCTCCAGTTCTAGAAAGTAATCATTCGGGTATTTAGCTCTAAGTGATAAATGTCTTGTTTCATGAAACACGAGTCAGCTGAATATCTCGAACTGATGAGTCACCGAAAATCGAATATTATCTATATATTTAATCCTACTTATTTGTATTATTTACCTTATAACGGAACTAGTTTATTGAAGACTCAGTAAACTATGTTACCACTAGCAGGAAAACCCTCAGAGCTAGTGGTAGACCCTAGCCTCTGAGAAGTTATATTATGTTAGTGCCTGTGGAAAAAATCAAATCAGTTTTAAAGTGAGAATTGGTGACAGTATAACATGTTAATGTGTATTTGTAATGGAAATTTTAACTATATTTTGGTTATTAATTTATGTTATTGTGTAGTGTAACGTTATATAACAAGTTTATGAATGTATTTCAAATAATAAGTTTCAGTGGATATTACGTGAAACGTAATTTAGCACTTTGAGAGGTAAAATTTAAGCTTACAAACTGAAATTAATAATTATTTAATACTAATAATAATAGTTTTTAACATAAGTTATAAATATAGAGCAAATATTCTTTATGCTATGTAGACTAAATCTAAAATATGCTACATCATTCGTCAAATCGTTAAAATCTGTGGAATTCCCGAGATATCACTACCTAAACACCTACTTCATTAAGTCATAATCCGATTAAGAATATAACTTCTAAGGTCATAGGGGCAGAGAACCCTGAGTAAGGGATAGTACTAAACATCCGATACACGTTTACCACATTCTTCTTAAGCATAAAGTTCAACCGTTTGTAGTGAATATTATAAATATCGTAACATAAATTATTATGAATATAATACCCAAATATTATGTTATTTTTTGATAATGACAATCCAATATGGCTGATACTGTCGAATATTATCCGGCCCTGAAGCAGTGAGCCGCCAAACTAATCCGGTGTGTGGGGTAATCGGCCGTGGTAATTAACAATAGCCAACACCTTCAACCCTCGCCCTCGCTATAACACTATTTATAAACTTCCCACCGCATGTTTTAGCTAAATACCTTAATTAAATTAGTTTCCCAAGCAGAGCCATTTCAGTTGAATCATTATCCTGATCACATTTAAACTAAATGTTGAACATTGTTTCGTTTCATGGTATCATTTGACCAGATTTAATTTGTAAATTGGGTTTAATTTGGCTCGCTACTGAATAACTGATGGAATATTCTTGTTGAAAACACCATTTATGGCTTATTACTATTTTCAAATGTTGCATGTACACGTTAAAGTATTCTAGAGGCTGTTAAAATGCCTCTCGAATTACTTAACTTAAGCTGCCAAAAAGTCTGAAAAACATTTAAAAACCCAATCAAATAAAAACTGTATAGTGTATAGAGCACTTATATTTTAATCGTAAAATCAACTATACTAAACGCTTTATTCGTTTCAAACACATAATGCATATTAAAAAAGAGGGCAGGGTTTTCTTTCTGGTGAACAATGTTGGTTAGGGGTCGTGCTTATATCTTACTCTCTTACTACGATCTCTATTTCAAAATATTGACCCTATTTTAAGACTACTTTAATTCTATTCTGTTGCTTAATGAAAAAATCATATCCTATATCAACTTTAATTGTAAATCCTTATGTCTTCCATGGATAAATTACTCGTAAACATGATATATTATCTCATTAAAGTAATAACGTTTAATATTGAATTTAACCTCTACTGAGGATGATATCGGACATTGCTCTTGTTTTGAGGCATGTGTCTCATTACAAATACAATCAATATCATATTTAAGTATCGTTGGCTAGGGTCCATGGCTTGTTGGAAAGTGGTTGGCCTGGACACCCGGGCTACCGGCACCAGCATTACTGAAATTACTTCAATCATAAGTTTACCCACCGAAATGATATCCAGAGGCCATGAAAGCGATACCAATAATTACAAGCAATCGAAGGCCGTTTCTTTGTCATACGGGAAAGTGTGCCAGTGGCCAGCGCCGCCCCGGACCGAGCCCGCCCCAAACCGGCCACATAAGCTTCGGTTAGCCGGGAAATAGGAACTGTGCTGCTGGGACTAGGTTACTATGTGTTAGAGCTTATCCTTAGAACACGTTTTAAATACTGTATTGCCTAGGTGTAATGCAAGTGCGGTTACCTTCCTCGTCGTTCGATACTAACCAGCAGTCCTGGAACCAGAAGATGCTCACTCGTGGGGCTTCCTGGTGCTACAACAAGTTTGACCAAACAAAATCGGCAATCATTTGTAATATCTGCGTTGATGAAATTATAAAAGTTAAATATAGTATGTTTATTATATGTATATTATATTACATGCATTTCCTGTATGAAAACCTTTCCCTTGAGATTACACACCTCTCCTAGTGTGGAAGATAATTTTAAATGTTGAATGAAATAAAAAATTACCATGTTAAAGGGGTGAAATAAACCGAGCAGGTGTGTTTGAAATGCAAATAGGTTATTATAGTTATAGGTTAACATTTTTGCTACTTAACTTGTTTAAAGAAATATATGGGTAGGGTTAGAACAAAAACATTTTTGTTCTCCGCTATCAGACTATATAAAGTAATAAGCAAATTTTTCTGGCAACAGATATCTTCATATCGGAAAACAGTTAAAATCAAAAATTCCGTACACATACAAAAATAATTAGCATGATAGGAAAATTCATAACAAAAAAGTTGTAATCAGTTATTTATCATTGCACATATACAAGACAAACGTTGCAGACGGCTTATCAAATATCAAACGTTGCAGACGGCTTATCAAATAACAAACGTTGAAGACGTTTACGTAACACCTACTAAAATCATAAATATTGTTTATCAATGCGAGCGAAAAATAATAGTTTTATACGATTACAGCCTAATCTAGAACGTTAGTTTTTACTCCATGGTGTTCGTTCTCCAATGCAAGCAGGCCGTTAAGGAGTTTATCCTGCCATTTACCGCACGATACGAATAGTCGTAAAAGATAAGAGCTTGTTGTTG
The DNA here is from genome assembly GCA_963675035.1 of Allygus modestus. NCBI lineage: Eukaryota > Metazoa > Arthropoda > Insecta > Hemiptera > Cicadellidae > Allygus > Allygus modestus. The sequence goes on along the minus strand of OY776111.1, from coordinate 95,702,241 downwards.
CTGAAAGAGGAAGTAACGGTTTAGCTTATATGCAGCGATTCAGGCTGTAGTGCAGGTGTAGTTAATATAAATATTAATGTTATTGATGGGATACAAACAGCTAGACAAACAGCCATGAGCTTACTAATCAATTCATGTTGATCTTGCATGCTACATTTTGGTCACACTGTTATTCCTTGCTGATGGTATAGGTATATTTATGATGTTAGCTGTAATATTAAGAAATAATTGGTATCATCGAACAAAACTTATGCCATTATAATATACATTTGTACACTGCCATCTGTATCTTAAAATATAGTTTTAACTTCCAATATATTTATAGTAATTACGTCTTCGGTCCCCATTACGAGAAATGTGCGCGTTTAAGAAGGAAATATAATTATTACTTTAAGGCAAATAAAAATAGCGTTAAATTTAATTTGAATTAACGTTTTCCTTTATGAACTCTTACGAAAGAATGTAGAGCATATTTACATTGCAAATTTAATTAGAATATATCGTTGGCTAAAATAGGCCAAGCAGTAGGCAGATGTATTTGCCAAGACGCACAGTTTCCTCAGTTGTGTGTGGCGATGCAAGGTGCGCGTTCGGAGCTCAGATGTGTGCCAAGACGCACAGTTTCTTAGTGGTGTGTGGCGATGCAAGGTGCGCGCTTGGAGCTCGGATGTGTGCCAAGACGCACAGTTTCCTCAGTTGTGTGTGGCGATGCAAGGTGCGCGCTCGGAGCTCGGATGTGTGCCAAGACGCACAGTTTCCTCAGTTGTGTGTAGCGATGCAAGGTGCGCGCTCGGAGCTCGGATGTGTGCCAAGACGCACAGTTTCTTAGTGGTGTCTGGCGATGCAAGGTGCGCGCTCGGAGCTCGGATGTGTGCCAAGACGCACAGTTTCCTCAGTTGTGTGTGGCGATGCAAGGTGCGCGCTCGGAGCTCGGATGTGTGCCAACACGCACAGTTTCCTCAGTTGTGTGTGGCGATGCAAGGTGCGCGCTCGGAGCTCGGATGTGTGCCAAGACGCACAGTTTACTCAGTTGTGTGTGGCGATGCAAGGTGCGCGCTCGGAGCTCGGATGTGTGCCAAGACGCACATTTTCCTCAGTTGTATGTGGCGATGCAAGGTGCACGCTCGGAGCTCAGATGTGTGCCAAGACGCACAGTTTCTTAGTGGTGTCTGGCGATGCAAGGTGCGCGCTCGGAGCTCGGATGTGTGCCAAGACGCACAGTTTCCTCAGTTGTGTGTGGCGATGCAAGGTGCGCGCTCGGAGCTTGGATGTGTGCTAAGACGCACAGTTTCCTCAGTTGTGTGTGGCGATGCAAGGTGCGCGCTCGGAGCTCGGATGTGTGCCAAGACGCACAGTTTCCTCAGTTGTGTGTGGCGATGCAAGGTGCGCGCTCGGAGCTCGGATGTATGCCAAGACGCACAGTTTCCTCAGTTGTGTGTGGCGATGCAAGGTGCGCGCTCGGAGCTCGGATGTGTGCCAAGACGCACAGTTTCCTCAGTTGTGTGTGGTGATGCAAGGTGCGTGCTCGGAGCTCGGATGTGTGCCAAGACGCACAGTTTCCTCAGTTGTGTGTGGCGATGCAAGGTGCGCGCTCGGAGCTCGGATGTGTGCCAAGACGCACAGTTTCCTCAGTTGTGTGTGGCGATGCAAGGTGCGTGCTCGGAGCTCGGATGTGTGCCAAGACGCACAGTTTCCTCAGTTGTGTGTGGCGATGCAAGGTGCGTGCTCGGAGCTCGGATGTGTGCCAAGACGCACAGTTACCTCAGTTGTGTGTGGCGATGCAAGGTGCGCGCTCGGAGCTCGTATGTGTGCCAAGACGCACAGTTTCCTCAGTTGTGTGTGGCGATGCAAGGTGCGTGCTCGGAGCTCGGATGTGTGCCAAGACGCACAGTTTCCTCAGTTGTGTGTGGCGATGCAAGGTGCGCGCTCGGAGCTCGGATGTGTGCCAAGACGCACAGTTTCCTCAGTTGTGTGTGGCGATGCAAGGTGCGCGCTCGGAGCTCGGATGTGTGCCAAGACGCACAGTTTCCTCAGTTGTTTGTGGCGATGCAAGGTGCGTGCTCGGAGCTCGGATGTGTGCCAAGACGCACAGTTTCCTCAGTTGTGTGTGGCGATGCAAGGTGTGCGCTCGGAGCTCGGATGTGTGCCAAGACGCACAGTTTCCTCAGTTGTGTGTGGCGATGCAAGGTGCGTGCTCGGAGCTCGGATGTGTGCCAAGACGCACAGTTTCCTCAGTTGTGTGTGGCGATGCAAGGTGCGCGCTCGGAGCTCGGATGTGTGCCAAGACGCACAGTTTCCTCAGTTGTGTGTGGCGATGCAAGGTGCGCGCTCGGAGCTCGGATGTGTGCCAAGACGCACAGTTTCCTCAGTTGTTTGTGGCGATGCAAGGTGCGTGCTCGGAGCTCGGATGTGTGCCAAGACGCACAGTTTCCTCAGTTGTGTGTGGCGATGCAAGGTGCGCGCTCGGAGCTCGGATGTGTGCCAAGGAGGCGATAAATCATAGACTTTGTAAGTTCCAGGTGTAAATCAGCATTAACATATCTGAAACTTTCCCCGTTGGTTTTGTGACTATTCCATTATGTTGGCCCACATTGCGCCTATTAGTCAATACCCGGCGAGTATCTCGCCTAATCTGGCAATCTTTAGTGCATCTTAGACCGATGATCGGTGAAAGCAGTATTGCAGGAAGTCATAATTTGGTATGCGAATTAATTGTCGGCTGTTTCTAGACCATAGCTTCCTTCACCGGCCTTCACCTAATTGACTGGGTCACTGGAGTATTCTTGCCTATGTATAAACATTGTATCGAGTTAGAGAATTACAGTTCCGCGTAAAACTTATGGTGTGACACTTCTGGTAAATATTTCAGTTTCCTCGTAATAGTATAAATAGCCGTTATATATATTTAAGTAATTAAAAAGTAAAAGTGTGTTTTGATAGTATTTGTATGATTACGAAAAAAATCACAGGGACAAGTAAACTAATAGAAATTTCATCGCAGCTCTGGAACTAATTAAAGCCATCAAGAACAATTTGCCAGGCAAATGTAATATTTTCACTTATGTATCTAAATTATCAAAACCCTCTTTTGAAAACCCCATCGAGTTAAATATTGTAGACATCTGTATTTTTTTACAATTTAATTTAATCCATTAAGTAGTCGTTAATATGACCTAAAAGGTTTTTGATATTGACACCGATGGCAGCTTCTGTGTGCTCCTGTGGCAGCTTTTGGTAGGTAGGATCAAGTAATTTGCATAAGACAATTTTATGTTCTCGCGCGTTTGTATTCATGAAGATAACGTTGCATGTTTACATACGCCACTTGAGAACACGCCATTATATGTCAACACTTGGAACACTAGACGGCATACGCCACGATCAGTAACATAGAGTAAGATGCTGATCACACAATACTTAGTTACGCTACATGACTTAGCTTTACAAATTTACACTATCCTTATATAAGTTACTTATGTGAGGTTACTATGATATCATCGTGATATAGAAGTTTTACTAACACGCTAACGTTTAACATGTAAACCATATAACAGATTAATGAAAAATACTTGTCATTGCCGAAATAAATAAACGGTATCAGGAAACTGACACATACTTTCTCCCTTTTAGCCCAACTTTAATGAATAAATTACTTTTTATTTACTAAATATAGAATACAAAGCACGTTCGAATGTACATAAAATCTTGTAAACAAGTTGTTTCAAAAACATCCACCCAAATCCCTGCTTTGGAGGCACTACAGAATCAATTGCTACACTCGTGGTTTTAAGCGGGGAAATGTCCCTTATTCCCCCCCCCGGGTTATTAAGGGGCAACATATTTCGAATTTCCTCTGTTGGTCAATGCTAACTTCACAAGCATATCAAGGTTGAATGAAATTGATTGGTAAATAAGAGAGAAATAGTAATTTTGTTATTCCCCATAAGAATAACATTGGACAACGTACTGTGTTTACCGCAAAATGAAAATTTAAATTTTCTCCGAAACCAGCAATCGTAGAATAGTAATTCAAAATACTAAATTATTTAGTTTTTTGAGCTCTTTTTAATGGTGGATATTATTTTTTTTATTGTTATGTCTTTTTATGAAAAATCCAAAAAACTGAATTTTTGATGTTTTAAGTCCTGTAATTTCTGAACCCCACGCCTACTTTCAGTCCTGACTGGACCTTCCCCTAACCTTATAATGTGCAACATTGTTATCCCAGCATTGCAGGTAAAATGAACCAGGAGCATCAGAACAGCAATTAAAATTAAATGTTTAAAAATGTCCGTAACAATTTGAATAAGTCTATGTTTTGGCACCGATAATGATTTGTTAAAGTTTTTTATGTGGAAATTCACTTCCCTCACGTCAGCGTGCTGAGTGCGAACTCGTTTCTGATCCTAATGGATTAACTCGTTTTGTTAATCTTTCAAACAAACAAACAAATTTTAACCAGGAGTAAGTTAATATTGCATTATAAGGCAACAGAGACTTAAATAATATTCGAGTCTTAAAGCTTTAGTGGAACAACTTTAGTTTGAATTTATGATCCATACTATGGTTAAAGCTACCATGTGTATCGGAAATCTAGGAGAAAATCTCGCAAAATCAACATCAATCTAATGTGTTTATTATTACTGGAAAATTTCAGTTCCAAAGGTGCCAACATGTTGTGAGTAAGATCGCATGATATGCTCGCGGGAGTGGGTCGTCCAAGAATGGATCGCTGCTTGTAGATAGCGCTGCTGTGCCTAACATGGTCAGTTCGAACAACGCATTGTTTTATTCAGCAACTCCTTGTGGATGTGTAAGGGACTAATATTGATATAGGATCTCCATGTAGAATACAATGCCTTTCAAACTATTCTGGAGACGCCACTTCAAAACATCTGCAAATAACTGATAAACATCTAGGCTTTTACAGTATTAAAGGATATTTCTTTAAGTATTTTTACTGTTAAATAACCATAGGTCTGAAACACATTTTCAAACTAATCACTAGATACGAAGATTAGTGGGTAGTTTAAGAGGTATATGAATGAACTTTGATTGTTGAATGAGTTAAATACCTTATTTAGCCTTGTTACTAAAACCGTGAATCATTTATCCAGTATTAATAGCCTAGTTACCAATGGAAGCTGAATCCAGTTTCGAAAATAACAAAGCTTTGCTCAGGACGATCTGGCAAACTTCATTTTGTGAGGCGAGCGCTCTTACCACAACCTCCACATAAACATGGGTCTAAACGGTGATCACATACAAACAAGTGGTAACTTTGATCGTTACCACAAACCGAGCCTAAGTATTCAATATTGCCAGGTAAGAGGTAAACTACAACTCAAATAAAACTACAAATTTGAAATTAAAAAGAAGTAGAACAAAGTTGAGAGGACATTGATCACGTGATTTAAAAGATTCTTTAATACGACAATTATAAACATTTATTAATTTACTGTTAGCCAGTTAGGCCGTCCACGGATGAATGTCACACTATATTTTGAGCACTCGCCCGTACGTTGCCGAGATGAATCGGAAAGAACTCATGATGGTCCTGAGATTTCGCGCGGCTGGGATCGCAATTTAGCGAGTCGCACATTCCATTGTTTCCGCTGTGATTAGAGAAAGTGGCGACGACACAGTTCTCAATTTTCGCTAATAACCGGGTGTTATTAAGAGCCGCCATCACCGCGGTTCCACGCCCCTCCCATCCCATTAACCATTTGTTTTCCTCATCTCTGTGCTTTGTTTCTAACTATTCAGCTCTGCTCTTAGAGGATTATATTGGCGGTTGAAACTCTCGGGCTCATATTGTTTCTCTCACAATTTGTAGGAGATTATGTCTGATTATATTTAAACAATTGGTTGAATTGTAATGACTAAGGAGATTTTCTAAGTAATATCGCAGTAGATTCAACTCAACTATTACTTTAAAAAATCAAGTTGTGGGCAGAATCTGGTGAGAAAGAAAGTCTCGATTGAATATATAGTAAAAGTAACAATAGTAATAATCAATAAAAAATATTTCGATAGCACATAACTAAGCATTGTCTTTTTAACAATTTAGACTCTGAAAAACGTGCCATGTTATGAATTTCTTCGTTGATTTGGTCTTATAAAAAACATCAGACATTTAGTTAAATAATAGTTCTTTTATATGAGAAATACTAACACTCAAGACAGTTTCACTAGATTTTAATATTATAATTTTGGAATTCCATAGTACAGATCAAGCTTCCAAATAAGTAATCTTTCAATAATAAGTCAACTGAATTTACTAATTCTAAAATAAATCAACATATATGGATACATTATATTATATATAATAAACACTAATCTTATGCATATAATATATTTTAAAAGCACATTAAATTCGAAAGAATTCTGTTATCATTCAAGTCATCATAGAATATAGAACCACGTTTGATAACAGTCGGTCACATTCTGTATCGGCAGTGTAAAAGCGTGCTTAGTGCATGAAACTCGTCTTAATTTCTAAATGGACAGTGGAGCGGGACCGAGGTTTGTCCACTTTACAGCGTGATTGATCTTTCCGAGAGCGTTTCTTCCATCAAGGCTAATGACTCGTTCAATCAAATTGAATGCGTTTATCTTGCGGAGACTGTTTGTGACAAAGCCTCTATTGTGAAACTGCAAAAAACACTTTTTGCAAACATCAGCTGCAAATAATTAGAGCTATCGATTTCTCCTAAATTAATTATTCTCTTGAAAGTTATAATAGCAGAAAATACCGAAAACAGTTTTGTTATTTTGATCTTTGACACAAAGGTTTTCATTTTAAACAAAGTTAAGTGTACATCATTGAACTGTGAGTCGATCTTTTGACAATTGTTTTGAGATACAGGTACCTAATTTACGATTTATATAATTGAATTCACCAAAAGCATAATGAGTATTTAAGTTTAATGTTGCTTAACAAAGTGAGAAAAAATTGATTAATCAGTCAAATTTTAATTGGTTCATAAGAGGTACTGTAACATCAGTTGCTATTTGTTTGTCTATCTTTGCCACTGACAGTTGTTTACGTGTTGATAGGGAGCGGTCCAAACCCGTTTATGTTATCAAATGTGTATCTCAAAGCTATAGTAGATAAAAAATACCATGACTAAAAGAAGTTATATGTCTCAGTTACCAGTTCATGTAAGCCAAGGCTGAGGCCTACGTAGTAGGGGTTGTTGTTATAAATACCTATAATACGGGAGGATACGGATTGATCCCCCTGCCAACCAGGTACGATTTTAACGAGCGATAACATGCGTATTGCTCCCCCATGGCCGTGCTGAAATGCTTGTCCATATTTCTGGATCTGACTGTACCTATCTAAACCAGAGACCGAAGCAATGTCTAACGTTTAAAAATTAGTTATGTTTACATAAATATAGATTGCATTTACAATAAAGAATAGTTTCTCCATGAGAATGACGACTATTTCAAATTCTTTTAAAAAACATGTAATAGCCAAAAACAAATTCTAGCCTCATTTAAAGTTGTAAATAACATAATAATTGTCATATTTAAATTCATCAACAGCAAATTTAAATTTATTGCAAGCGATCAATCACAAATAAAGATTGATATGAAATTATATGAAATGATGAACGCAATATTTAAGTGCTGTGGCTTTAAGAACAGTCAGGGCAAAGATTCGACTTGGTTGTTTCACCACGATTAGGGGGGAGCAATACGTAAGTTGTCACTCGGTTAAATCATCAAACCCGGTTTGGCAGGGGAGTAATCCGTATGTCACTGGCGCTACTGGCCATGGGGGAGTAATCCGTATGTCGCTGGCGCTACTGGCCATGGGGAGCAATCGTATGTCGCTGGCGCTACTAGCCATGGGGGAGTAATCCGTATGTCGCTGGCGCTACTGGCCATGGGGGAGTAATCCGTATGTCGCTGGCGCTACTGGCCATGGGGGAGCAATCGTATGTCGCTGACGCTACTGGCCATGGGGGATCAATCCGTATGCAGCCCTATAATACTCATTTCTTGTAATTTAAATTACATTTTTATATCCAACTACTGAGGTTAGGTGGTAGAGACGACTTAGGAGTCCTAACTTTGCCCAAGAAACATAAAGCGTGTTGCTGCTGTAGTAAACTATAGTATGCAACACGCCAGTGATGAAGCTACCGTGTCGCACCCCCGGGCTGGAAGCGCTCTGTCATCACCGGATATACGAACAGACCGCAGGCAGTTAAGTCACACTTCTTCGTGCTCAGTAATGGCCGTTATTCAATGTTACGGACGATCAAGTTCTAACTGCAAACCTGCCGGCGTTTACTTTAGTATTTTACACCTTCCCTCAGCCATTATCGTAACCACAGATATTGAAAATCAAGTACATAATACAGGTAGTGTCAGGCATCACTGGTTACGACTTGCAACTCTCACACGTTAGTTTTAGTGGTGCTTGCAAAATATGTTCGAATCATACACAGATTCAACTAAGCATATATACAACAATGTATAAATCCCAAATGAGTCTAATCTGGTAGACATGAACTTCAAGAAAAATACTTCAATCCAGCAATCAGTTAAGTTTGATAGTAGTCTATAATAGTTAACTATGTGTTTTTGCTTGTGATGTCTACAAGCATCACAAAAGACTTGTGTTTTTATTTTACATACGAAACTAAGAGTATGCATTTATGATATAATTATGAACACGTTGAGTATTTTTAGTAAACAAGTAACCTTAATCTTGAATATTATAATTAACCTTTAGTTACACTCTAACTGTATTTTATTTGTGATTATCCTAGTTTTAATCACTTGCAGATACTACATTACGTATATATTATACATAACTGTGGTTGATATATATTAAGTTCTATTTAAAACTATTACTAAACGTATTTAATGTAAATCGTGTGTTTAAATGTTCTACTAGGCCTAGATTAACAAAAGATAATATAATACAAATCATCACGGAAAGCTTTAAGTAATTTGATTAGCTTTATGGCAAAATTAATTTAAGCTCAGGCGAAGGGAGAGCTGTAACCATAGCCATTAGACCTGTTTGTTGGCGGGGAGCGATAAATTAGGGGATCACATTTCGGCGATCATAAGCAGGGCTGGGTTGGAACGGTAACGGCGGCGGCGTTTGGCAGCCCTTACCTAACTAAACCCGTTGTTGATGAAGTTAAACCTAATCCTCGCAAAATTATTTCGTAGATAACGAGGGTCGTTTTGTTTTAATCTGCTTACAGTAATTTATTTTTATTATCACTTGGTGCATAGTGTGTGTAAGGCAAATTTGTTTTTTTAGAGGAAAACAAAATGACAATATCACGAGTAATGCTATGAACTACATTCACGAGATTCATAAATGTAATATCGCTCAAAGAATGTTTCCATGAATGTTTGAGACACTCGGTTGATACGACCGTCGCGCCCTCTAAGCCGCTTCTCCCTGGGTAATCTGGACAGATTTTATTCGACTGAGTAAACGAACAATGTCATGATTAAAGTTTAAATTGTAGTGTTCTTGGAAAATCTACTGTCAAACAATAAGAATGCTGCTCAACTGATTCAGGGATAACTGGATGAAATCGAGTAAGAACTATTAGTTACGTTTTGAGGGAAGTGTTCAAATCAATTAAACATGTTCAGGCTAAGCTTTTTACGGGCGATTATTATTATCTCGTCATCCACCCCCACAAATTATCAGATACTAAATTTATTTGTTGCGCAGTTGAGCCAGTTTACGACGAGGCTACCGCCAAATAATAACTTGACACGTATCCTAGTCCGTACCATCGCGAAAACTTAATTAATTAATTATGATTTCGTTAACCGTTTTTGGATTCTAAAACAAAGCTAATATTTTCTAAAGCAGCACGAGTTTTTCACGTATTCAATTATGTACTGCATGGTAAAACCTTTTGACTCTGTCTTAAAAATTACAGGTGACACTACACACATACATTACAAAGATACATTATCCGGTAGAACTCATGACTGCATTTACTTTGACTGCCTACTAAACTGGGCGCAGTCAACTATCGACCAGGTGCTGCTATTAGTAAAAACATCTATCTGGATAAGGCAAGCCGAAACCCCCAAATTAATTAAGATTCGATGCAATTTATGTTTCGAAAGTGTTTATAATTGATCATAAATCCGACCAAGCTTGGGGTGGCCGGCAGCTAGCAGCTAGCTAACAGCTACTGGCGCGGCGAGGGGGATTACAGTGCGGCAAGAGGTGAATTCATTAACACCTGATTGGCCGCCTGTCGTCCATTTGACCCGCGCTGCTCGCCCACCGCCGAATGTGAGGCTGCCCATAGCCACCGAATGCCATAGTATGTCTGGTTCTAGCCTACTGACTGCCCATAGTCTACACTCACGGCTGTGTCCAGGAGTGGCGAACCTCATGAGGTCAGAATGGGTTGACAGGTTTAGGCGCATTTTGTGCCACACCTCTTTCTTCAACTGCACATGTAGTCTTTACTCCTGGCACTTTGCTTAGGTCGTATGAAACAATTCTAATACGGGAATAAGCGGCTCAAACATTCGATTAACTTGCGTTTTTACAGTAAATTCTGAAAAATCTTTAACCGAGGCATTAAAACCACTATCAAAGTAGCGTCATACATTATTTAAGCAGAAGTGTGTAGAGTATTTAATGTACCAGTATTTTCCAATGACCCTCAACCGTCATATTCCTAGTGACAACGTTAACAGATCAAACGCAATAAATGTCTCTATAATCGACTACCATAAAATATAACTCTATAATCGATTAAGTGCAGGAAAATAAAGGGTTTATTGTTAGCGCCAGACACGGACTAATCAAAGGTACATTGAAACAAATGTGGCGCCTGTCAAGAATTATTGCACATGGTTTGCCGAACCTAATTTCGTGACAGGCAATAAAAACACTTACGTATGCCATGAATGTTTTAAGAAACAAGTTAGTGTTTCATTTTGTTTGTCAAGAATAAAAACTACAAGAGCAGGTGGTATAACGTGTAACAAGCGTACGTTGCTCAAAGGCCCCTTGATCTGTTAGTCCCTTCTGACCCCCATCAACCTGGGTTACCACTAGTTGGAAGACACCATTCTCGTGATCCTCGGTATTCTATTGAAACAAGATAGGCGAATATTTATGTTAATTGTCCATCCTCCGTTGTTGCCGGCTCGTTTTCACCAGGGACGTCACTTGGTAGTGAGTTTACGAGTGGTGAAAAGGTGTCGTTCTTTGTGTTGAGGAATGCTAGGTATTCCGTCTTCTTTACAGTTTACCTACTTTTACGGTTATCATAACTGATTGGAAGGTTATCAGAATCTTAATTATATACCATACATATTTTGTTATAATCACCCGGAAAGGTTATTAATAGTTGAACTGTTAGGATTACTTTTATTTTGGGTTACATTAAATTAGATAATAATATATTTACCTGCTAACTACTTTACTCTTTGGCAAAATTCTGTTACTTGGCGGTTACTTTTGAACGCTAGGCAGACTTGTGTATGTAGATAGATGTCCGTTTATTGGGAAACCCTAATAGAGAATTAATTATCTGAAAATTCGAAGGCAGACAATGCTAATTACCACTATTCTATCTAGAGTAAGGCCGTAAATAGTTTCAAGATGTTGGGGTCCAGCTCACCGCAACGCTCCTTCTCAAACTGTTCTGTATGTGGTGGCATCATGATTTCCCTCGTGAGGGTTGGGCTGTGATTAAATCACTACATGAGCGAGACGGGCCAACGCTGACGTAAGGCTAATAGCGAAAGATAAGAAACTCTTGGTGTAACATTTTAATTTTATATGTATAATAAATAATTTCTTAGTAATAATCGATTAATTTTTTAATGATTCGAGGCAATTTTATAACTTAAATTTTACTGAGAAAACATTTCAGTACTGTAGACAATTTTGGTACAGACCAATCAACAATGACATGAGTGTTGAGGTTAGGATGTTCTGCATGACATCAACACTTTATAATGTTATCATCCCACTGTTATTCCTCTTCACTTGTAGTCATAGGGCCAAATACTGACAAGGAAAATGTTTGGCTTGACATGGCACTATCTAAACATCTGCCTCATCCATGGTCTCATCTCGTTTCACGCGTTCTTCATCACTTATCAAACTGTTGTATTTTTTTATTTTACACTCACATAATGTAAACGAGTACAATTTTAAGTTATTGACACAATAATTGTCAGCAAAGGAAACTTCTCATACTCATATGAAACGTTATAAAGACGCTGGAATATTGTTCTCTTGTTATTTATAATACTGTCAACCAGGCTCTACGCTGCTGCCAGCGGGGTTGATGCATTCGTGTGTCTACTTTTTATTAACTCTTGTAGTTTCATGTGCTCCCCAATACAAATCTAATGTAATTCTCAATCCTAAAATACATTCACAGCATACAATATGTGGCGTAATAATAATATGTAGTTATTTTTTTGCTATTTCTTACTATACATAAACTAATATTATCATAAAAGCGTGATCATTTGGATTTTTTCGATGGAATGAAAAGGAAATAATCATTACAACTAGAAACTCTCTACGCAAAAAACAACACGTCAACATGCGGGGATTAAACTGTTTTAAATAGTGAATTCCAATGAAGTCTGTACGATAGGTAAAATATTTAAATGTAATCATACAATAAAAAAAATTATGTAAGAAAAAAGTTGGACATTGAAGGCCGGTGGGATACAGTCCTGAAGAAAAATTACTGTTGAAATTCCTTTTGGTATAAATACTTATAAATGAAAAGTAAACAAATCTTTCTATTTCACCCGCAGCCTTTTAAATTATGCGTGTTTTCAAGACTGAAATAAATAATGTATACTAAGTATGTAATTTTCAAATAAATATAGCCACAACTAACACTTCGAGATAAGTGCTTCTGCTTGATTGCATCAAGATGAGAAAAAAAATCAACATACGATGAGTCAATCATAATCGGCGTAATTGATTGGCCTGTAATTTGAGAGTATAAGGCAAATAATTCCTGCACATTAGTTACTGGCGACGCTGCTGAGTTATTGGTTGATAAACGTTAATCTTACAAATGTCCAGAGATGGCATCAATCTCCACGGCAGAGCAGGTTTGAGCGCATACATTACCGCGGACTGCACACGACGGGCCGACACACCCGCACACGCACACGCACATGCACGCTCGCATTCAGAGGGTGAAAGTGAGGCCGGGGGCGTGTGAACCCAGTGAGTTGGCATTAATAATTCATGTAGGAGTTTATGATATGTTTAGCCGGTGTCTGTTCGGCCTCATGACTTATCGTTGCTCGCCGCTTGTTTCTGATGCAAATCCCCCAGGACCCCTCGAGCGGCCTTCACTTGTGCATCACTCCACCAGTTTTAAAAATCTACATGTTGGGAAACTTGACGTTTGAATAATAACTTACACTTACACACTGTATTAATCATTATGTTGTCATTATTATTGCTTTGATTCTATAACATCGGGTTATTATCTATAAAATGTCAACTGATTTCCCTTATTTAAACGAATTCTCAATTTGACTTTCCAGTTTTAACCTAAAATCTTAATAATTTCAAAAAGATTTATAACCTCATTTAATTAAATTAAGTCAACACAGATGATAAAATGAAAAACAAAATCCAAGAAAAGTCAAATCAAATCTTTATTACAAAAATAGTTTCACAAATGTTGAAATTCATATAATTAGAGTCGTTCAAATCATTACATAATGAATACAAAGGATTTTCTGGAAAAAGTTTTTAAATTTGTATAATATCGTTTTGGGAATTTATGTCAATGTTATATTTGCATTTTACTTTATTCTGTAGTTTTCCACTAATATAGTGAAGAGATTTTTCAAACAAAGTTGTTATGTGCATCTTTTACTGGACGCTCTTTTTATTTCTGGTTTTATAATTTGAAATATATTTACCTAATTTTAATTCCTAGTGAGTTTTAAAAATATAAATTTAATAATTACAAAACATACCTGCTAAATACTGTTTTTATTCTATTATTTTAATAGTCATAATAATCATCCATGGTTCATAAAATGGAATAATATTAAATGGAATAATATATTTATGGAATAATAATGCGTAGTGCTTGTTTTTGAAAACATGCTTATTTTGCAAAGATGTTCTGCAAATTCCAAATAGGAAAACAATATGTCAGTTTATTATAAAATAAAATAGTGTTTGGGTTTTTTTCAATTTGGTTATATTAGGTTAATTTGACAACAATAAAAACACCAAGTAGAGTTGTATTAGGAACTTTTTTAAATTTGATCTTCATTTAATAATGTTAAAAAATAGTTTTAACTCAATATCAGTTTGATTTGTATGTATTTAACGCGATGCCATTTATGTTAAACTAGGAATCTAATTCATTAAGTAACTAGTTTATTTTCTTATCCATGCTCTCGACGTTGTTTAGTATTTGTCAGGTGGGTTTGAAGAGAAGTGTTTCGGTTTAAAACTAACATGCTGGAAAATCAATGGTTTTATCCATGCTATTATAGAATGTTCAATAACCTTTTTCAATACCCGTTTAAGGTTGAGCTAAGGGTTGTTACAAAAATTATCAGCATGAAAAATAAGAGTTTTTATTTCAAGCCCTTTATAAAAATGAGGGTAGTATTGTGTCCTTCGGTTGGTTACATTTACATAGACCCTCTACTTAGCATCATTTCAGCTCTTAAATATGTTCAAGTTCTATCTTATGTAATGGGAGTTTATTCACAATTTCACCAAGTAATAAGTAGGTATTAAACTAAATATTCGATTTAGGTGAAGTGAATTTATCATTATCTTTGTCCGGTACATTACAAAATACCTGAGATAAAACATTGTATGTGACTATAAACTGATTAAACCCATGTAACTCGATATCTTGCAAAAACAATTTTAGTGAAATAAAAAGAACATTGTCCTCAAAAAGATGTTTTGAAAGGATTCGTAAACAACTGTTATAACAGATTCAGATTTAAGCTATATAATGGAATAGGTCTGACGGTCAGATCCCCGTAGAAGTAAATCTTGGAAAAAGTGCAAAGTTTCTTGAGCGATGTCTTAGAACTTTGGACACTAACTTTTAGGGCTTTCAAAGAAGGAAATGGGATTTGCCGTTTCCATATAAAAATAACTGCCATACTGCCTATGAAACAATTATATTTACAGCAAAGTATTATGATTACATAGTTAACAATTACAAATTACTTACTGTCAGCAATTTTATTTAATTCAACGTCAATATATATATATATATTTATTTATTTATTATTATTATTATTATTGTACCTATCACACCATGCTTCTAACTGTACTGTGAAACTATAATGATAAATTTACTGTTAAGCAATACTGTCTACTGTACGGACAACTGTATTGTACTGACACAAAATATCGTGGTCTGTATATTAGTATAACCTTGACTTTGATTCGAAACAATATAATTTGTGTACAAATTTGCATTTTAAACCGTGTATTTCATAAACTGCTTTAGAAACAAGTGTAGCAAATTAAGGCGAATATCTTGAAACTTTTATTGTGGAAATAATTTAAAATGAAAAGTTAAAGCATTTAATAAACTTAAATAGGACTTTTAAATGTTCAGTTTGAGACGGTATATATTGATTTCAAGAGGGAAATGTTTATTCTTAAAAATAATATTTTTAAAAGTACAAGTTCATTTAAAAGATGAATGTAGAGTACAGAGATGGACCTCTTGAACAGGAGAGCCACTAATGAGTATCGCTGCTAAGTGGTGGGCCCCTTGAGAAACAATCGATCAGGAGCTTCAGAGAGCCTCCTCATAAATATTGGACGGGAGAGGGTGGCCTCATTATGCACGAAGTGTTACAGTGTTAATGAATTATGCCATTACTCGGGTGGTCGTCCTCTCCCGCACTCCTGCCGCCGCCTTCGACCCGCCTCTCGACACCTAACTATCCTCCGTCGTCGTCGCGGCACCCTGTGTCGCGATGTTTGTGGAGTAACATGTTTTTGGATGTAACTTTGTATTGAAGGTTAGCGTTCTCTCAGAAAACTTGGAATACTTAAAACCTGTTTTGAAACACTTCTCCAAGAGCCCGAGTTCTAATTTATGTATATTAAACTAATCAATTTGTTCTTATTTGCATTACATATTTTTTTAATCGTTTAACTAGTAAAAGTATATTTTATAAAATAATGTTCTTATAGTAATATAAATACTTTTTTGACTCTAATTGCGAATTATTGCATTAAAACTAGTTTTAAACTAGATTTATATCGGAATAAATTCCAATATGAAACACTAATCTCCATCGAAATGCAGATTCTGTAACTACCGTGTTCAGATAGCTCTCGCGTATTGATCCCCCACATATTCCAGCGCTGACATAAAACTCATTAAGAGCCAATCGCTGATGTGCGGTTCTCGAGGGAACGCAGCTGTTTATGACCGCCACGCTGGAGCTGATTATTATAATGTAATGATAATGCATCCTGTTGTGCTCACTTACCGTAATGACTTAATCGTCGACAATTATCCGCGCTGCCAAGTTGTACCGGCTCTCTATAGGAAGCTGGCGGAGCTTTCTACCGCTACTCCCGACCATGCAGCGTCAGCCTGGTGCTACCTGTCATTTGCCACTCACTTTTCACACTCCGTCCATTCGTCCAAAGTATATCCACAAATTGTGACGAAAGGAGAAACAAATTACAGGATGTTATACATAGCGGTTAGTTAAGTACCTACATATATGTTTATTGCATGTATGTTATTAATACAAAAGTTTCGTAATCAGTTAAAATAAATTCGTAAATTAATTTTTTTAAATATAATCAGTTTATATACAGGGTGTTTCAAAAAGAATCATCCGATTTTAAAGGTTTATAATTTCAAAACTAATGATCATATGGACATGAGGTTAATTTCATATTAAAGGACAACTAATAAAGTTTTTTTACATACCATTTACAGGTGCTCAATATGGCCCCCTTTAGATGCACAGCATATGTCTATACGATATTCAAATTCGTCCCACACCTTAGCTAGCATATCTTGAGTGATGGATTCGATGGCTGCTCTAATGCGGTTCTTCAGTTCAACCAATGTTGTTGGAAGGGGAGGGATATAAACATTGTCTTTTACAAACCCCCACAAAAATAAATCACAAACAGTAAGGTCCGGTGACCTTGGAGGCCAGTGACTTAACGCGGAATCATTAGGTCCAGTACGGCCGATCCATCTTTGAGGAAGCCTACCATTTAAAAACTCTCTCACATGAAGATTCCAGTGTGGTGGGGCACCGTCCTGTTGGTATATGAAGTCATCAGAATCTGTTTCCAATTGAGGGAAGAGATAGTTTTCTAACATATCGAGATATGTTATTCCCGTAACAGTGTTCTCAGCAAAGAAAAAGGGACCATACACTTTATTCCGTGAGATTGCACAAAAAACATTAACTTTTGGGGAATCTCGCTCATGCTGTACAATTTGGTGTGGTTGCTCGGTCCCCCATATTCTCACATTGTGGCGGTTAACTTTTCCACTCAAATGGAAAGTTGCCTCGTCACTAAACACTATGCGTGATACCAAATCTCGATCATCATTTTCCTCATCATCTACTGCCATCTGGCTTTGGATAAACTCACAAAACTGAACACGTCGTACTTTGTCACCTTCATGCAAAGCTTGTAGTAATTGAATCCTGTACGGTTTAAAACGCAAACGGCGGCGCAAAACACGCCATACAGATGTCGAAGGAATGTTAAGTTCCCTACCAGCACGGCGAGTGGATTTTTGCGGGCTACGGGTGAAACTCTGGCGGATGCGCTCCACGTCTTCATTGGACACACGGGGACGACCTGATGATTTGCCTTTACAGAGACAGCCTGTATCACTAAATTGCTTATACCATCTTCTTATGCTCTGGGCTGTAGGAGGATCAACACCATATGTGGTACGAAATTCACGTTGCACGGAAATCACAGACTCGCATCTAGCAAACCGTATAACACAAAACGCTTTCTGTTGTGCAGACGCCATTTTGACAACTACTGAGCTGGGCGTTGACAGAAGCGCGCTACTGCTACCTGGTGGAAACGACGTTAAACTCCAGAGCTTCCTCTTTCTAACAGTACATTGTTCGAGCACATCGGATTCACAGATGAATAGCCATGATTTTTCTAAATCACACCCTGTTCTATGTATATAGAACATGAGTACTGTTTTGTATCAACGTAATCAAAATAAAACACATTATACCAAATGGATTATGTTGGATACATCATGTAAAATGATCATGGAGTAATCATGCTGTATTTATTAAAGGTTTCGAATATCAATATTATTAAATAATATAATAATCTTATAAATTTCGATAGCAGTTGTTTTAAATGGTATTTTAAAAACATGTTCCCTACTTTTGGCATTTTCTTTAACACAGCAAAATATCAGCTCAATATAAATAAATGAGTTGCCGTCATATACTTAAACATGTTTGTCTAAGAATCGTGGGAGAATGGAAATCAAACTGAAACGTTGCGTTTAAAGACAAAAGAAAGATATTGAAAAACCCTGTTTGTTTCCTAATTCTGTACAGTCTGCACAATGTTAAAAAAGGAAAAAAAGCAACGACTATTAGTTTTACATTTATATATATATATATCGTATGAAATTTGCTCTCTCATCGTAATATATATTTGTGTGGACAAACTGTCTCAATTAAATCAAGGCTTATCAACTATTAATAATTAGCTATAAACGGTTTTTGTTATAAATCTCTTTGATGAACAAGACTGATCGTAAATATTAATTTTAGCTTTAGCTGGCGATTCCTATTATTTATTCATATTTATGAAATGATTAGGATCTGTCGTTTAAAAAATGCAAATGTGTCACTCCATCATTCATAATCAACTGAAAGTGTATTATAAATTTGACAGGACTCCGATTGATACTGATAAATAATTTTTAATTTAATCTTCCAATCGCAAAAATCTGGAATTTGCATTTCGTGACGAGCTGTAATAAGCGAACGCGCCATAATGACCGGATTGTCGTGTTGTTTCGAGTGGATTATTAGTTTAGTTTGTCACAAACCTAATCCCAGCATCGAGCTGTTGCAGATAACACGCGATCGGGTTGTTCACTGATGTTCATTTAATGCCAGATTACAACTGGTGTGCTCTAAATCAGTCGTTTTGATCTTTTGCCCGTTTAATGATTGGTTCGTTCCCATCGCGCTTCGCAACAGTGGACGATGTAATTACAGTGGGCAGCCGGGTTGTCACCGGCTCATATCGTTAATCTGATTAAACTCTGTGATATTTGACTTTTTGTCGTAGTTAATTTTTAATACAATGATGACATCATTGTATGCGAAACCCATCATTTTTTAACAACTCAAATAACAATTATTTATATTTTAATTTTGCATAGCTGAATTTAATTGTATTTTTCATAACGCAAATTTGGCCTTCCATTACAATGAATTACCCTTTAAATTTTTGTTACATTTTTATTCAGGGGAAAAACATTCTCATATTTAAACAAAGAAAAATCATTAAATATAGCTATGACTTATTATTGACATCTAATCGGGTAATCTTTACTTATCTCTTAATACAGCTGACTGGAGCCTGTGTAATCTCTTTTATTAGTACGGTCAAATTTACTAATTAATATAGTACGTAAAATTTTCCAAAATAAAAACGTACAAAGATAATAAAATCAGACGTGTGTCAGCGAGGTTAACTACTCTAAGAGCAAAACTTACTTCACCTTATCCACGACGAGGATGCGACTTGTAACCACAAGTGACAGGATATGTGAAAGCAATGCGACATAAATGCCTAACCCGGAGATTTTATTGGCCGTGATTTGGGAAACCAGGCGGAGAAACTTGAGAGTACTCGTGAGAGGTGGCGGTGAAAATGTTAAGTAGCCGAATTCCGGACAAAACAGGTGTGTTTACGAAGAGGTCAAACCGTTCAGCAAACAGCCCGAGGACCGAGGCCGCGCGCTGACCCAGACCAGACCACTGAGCACTGAGCACAGCGGGGCGTCGAGGGCGATGGTCTCTGAGGCAAGGGACAGCCCTTTACCGAGGGCTGAGTGTTGGACGACTGCAGTTTGAGGAATTAAAAGAAATTTCAACCATGTTCTTCACTATACAATGTTGTTCAGCCATTGCATGCACTGGCACACATTGCAATGGCATACACTTTCAATGTTTTGAATACTAGGCATAAACCCCAAGCGGTATTCAATAAGAAAACCCATTTTAGTCGATTAATTATACTGTAAAGAAAACGTCAGAAAGGCCATAATCGAATGGAAACGAAGTTATACTTAAGGTACTGATAATTATTATGGTTATAATAATGGTCCAACACGTTAACGTTGAATAAATTAAGTAACGTCTTGTATGTAAGTACAGTATAAGTGTAAATATACTTATAGTGTTGTAAGACTATTTTATTTATCCTGCTTAGTAATGGTTATCATGGTCTCTATAACTGCGATCATACAGTTAAATCGAACATATTTAATTTTATGGGAAGATCTAATTATGATCGTGTTATATAGTTTGATTTAATGCAAAACCTACTCTCTAAAAAAGTATATATGATAACCTATTACTAAACAGGAGGTTTGATATGAAATGGGTGAATGAAGCACAAATTAACTATGAGTCTAACTGCATGCTATCAGACGATCTGAAAGTCACTACAATTGTTAGAGAAATAAATTATGCAAGCAATCTATGCAAAACAATCGCCTTTGCATGGAGCTTTCTTTTTCTGTTGTTCATATCAGTTTCTTTTGGAGATATACATTTACAAAACGAAAATTACTACACTTAAAAGCTTAATCAATTCAAATAAGAACAATAATAACTATCATACTGAATGAATCGAATTGTTTGCTATTCAAATTAATTGCTGTCGACAAATCATCTTAAAATCTTGCTCCATTTACCTGACAAGTAAATTTCTGTTTCACCCTTTTTGGCGTATATTTCAAAGAATATTCCAAGGAAAGAAATATATTATCTGCCTTGACTCACGAGGGGGGGCGTATGACGGGGGTAAACTTGCCTTCACATATTATGAGGCGGCCGAAGAATGGTGTAAATCTACCATGAATTATAAGGTGGTCGCATGATAAAGGTAAATCTTAGCTTATGAGGCGGTCGTATGATGGTAGAAGATTGCCTTGACCTATGAGGCAGACGTGTGATGGCGGTAAATCTACTTATAAGGCGGTCGTTTGATGGTAGAAGATTGCCTTGACCTATGAGGCAGACGTGTGATGGCGGTAAATCTACTTATAAGGCGGTCGTTTGATGGTAGAAGATTGCCTTGACCTATGAGGCAGACGTGTGATGGCGGTAAATCTACTTATAAGGCGGTCGTTTGATGGCGGTAAATTGTCCTCATACTTTTACTTGGCGGGATTTATAGACGTTCTTTTGTTTGATCGTCTCTTAGTTTTAATATTGAATACTAGACAAGAATCTTCTCGTGGACCATTGCATAGGAAATATTTCGTTTTAATAGGATATAGCAAAAAATAATGTTTTAACAAACATGTGAAACATGTAGTTTTCGACCTATATTATTAAACTAATTTCGATGTAAGAGTTTATACACAATTGAAGTTATAAAAAAATAACAGACGTTCAAAAATTAAAATTACTTTACTTGCAAAACTATATTACCTTAAATTTTAAAGTAAAAACAGTTCTTTTGCGAATTCAACAGGCAGTAGGTTAAATGTATTATAACTTTACACGATTATTTAATTATCTTGGCTTATTTACCTAATTACACCAAACTATTGGTTTTTTTTTCATATCAAAGGAATAAAAAAATTTTGAAATATATAATGCTGGAATTTGTGCAAAATATTTAGTAACTAGTTTCGGTTCCTGCATTTCTTCAAAAGACGTTTCGTCTAACTGTTATTTGTTAACTGATCTTATGTATAGCTTCGGCTGCTAGATATTTAAAAAAATATTGATGGTGTGGTCTATGTCATTAAATCTAAGTTCCAAGAAGAAGTTAAACATTTGGTTTCGGAACTTCCTATTGGACCAAATCACATTGACTAAAAGAAATTATTCTTTTGTCATGTGTCTACATAATCGTGTCAATCAGAATTATATATGCTAAGCATTAACCATTGTTATTGGTGGGTTGAGTTTGTTTTAAATTTGAATTCAAACTTAATAATTATCAATCATCGCACGATTTTGATTATCAGTTTGAGTAAAACTGTTAATGAGATTTGCACAATAGCATAGTGTTTGTAATAAGAACTGTAATTTAATATAACACATTCTGACAACTTCGTTTATCAATTATATATTTTTAAAACAAAATTTCATCGAAACCAGACAATAATATGAAAATATCTAAGAGCAAACTACTACCTTTGATTAAAGAAATAAGCACAAAATTATTTTAAAAAGACAAAATTGATAATTTCCTACATTATAAGGGGAAATCCTACCAGTAAACATGAAATAATAATCAATATTTTTTCAATACATGTAGAGTAAAACAGGTCAATAATAATTTTATTTAATAATATTAAAAGTCTATTTAATAAAACCGGTTTATGTATTGATATTACCCAGCAAATTTATATACTAATTACATTTTGTATAGCCATACACATGTTTTGAATGTTGATTTTCAAACCCGATGAGTGTATGTGGTTAGCTGGGATGTGGCCGGTGCGCATTGTGCGGAAAAATCTGAGTGGGGCTTAGAGGCGATCTCCTCAACGGCTCTCAGCGTCGAGAGGGTTCTCCCCCAACCACCAACTTATACACCCGTCACCACCTATACCAAGATGCTCAGAAGTGATCCCCTTAACGACCCTCAGCTTCGAGAGGGCTCTGCCTTAACCACCACCTCCTACGCCCGTCACCGCCTATACCAAGATGCTCAGAAGTGATCCCCTTAACGACCCTCAGCGTCGAGAGGGCTCTGCCTCAACCACCACCTCCTATACCCGTCACCGCCTCTACCAAGATGCTCAGAAGTGATCCCCTTAACGACCCTCAGCGTCGGGAGGGCTCAGCCTGAACCACCACCTCCTACACCCGTCACCGCCTATACCAAGATGCTCAGAAGTGATCCCCTTAACGACCCTCAGTGTCGAGAGGGCTCTGCCTCAACCACCACCTTCTACAGCCGTCACTGCCTATACGAAGATGCTCAGAAGTGATCCCCTTAACGGCCCTCAGTGACGAGAGGGCTCTGCCCTAACCACCACCTTCTATTCCCGTCTCCACCAGTACCTATATACCCAGAGATAATCCCCTAAATGAACCTCAGCGTTGAGAGGGCTCAGCCCTAACCATAACCTTCTACAACCGTCTCCGCCGATACCAATATACCCATAGATAATTCCCTTAACGAACCTCAGTGTCGAGAGGGCTTAGCCCGAACCACAACCTTATACACCCGTCTCCGCCCATACCAATATACCCAGAGATAATTCCTTAACGAACCTCAGCGTCGAGAAGGCTCAGCCCTAACCATAACCTTCTACAACCGTCTCCACCTATACCAATATATCTCCACTTATACCAAGATGCTCACAGTAGAAGTAGAAGGTGGGTGCATCAATATACAAAAATAGGGATGCTATCCTATATTTTTAAACAAGTTGGTCCAAGTATTATTATTATTATTAATATTATTTTTAAATTTAAAATATTTAAATTTGCTCCCCTTACGTTAGCTTTCTGCGTTCGCACTAGATTTATTTTAATTAATTCTACAATTACAACTTTATCTTAGCTTTGTAGTTGTTTAAATTCAAGCACTTCATATTAAAACTGATTTGGTTCAATCAGGACCTGGAAGCGTTTTCTAAGCGATCATAATATGATATAATACTCAGATAAAACAATATTATAATACTTTGAGTGTCTGAAAATACACTCGAAGCTAGGCAACTGTTCAAATAATAACATCCAGCGTAACATAGCTGCCGGTGCATAAGTCAAGTCACTGAATTCTGTTGAAGTCACTGAATTATAGGACGTTAAATAATAATAACCAGGTTCTGTAAGACTCTATAGACTATGTAGAGGGTTTTAGTCTCTAAAGACGGGTATTTTAGGCTTTGATTTAAGTGAAAGTTAGTGGTGTTCTAGACTTCTGGCAATCAAGACAAGTCTAACTGATCAGAGATCAATATTCCTTTACTCAAAATTATAAAGTTGCCAGACAGGATCGTGTCAGTTATTTTTGTTTACTCTGAGAATATTATATCGTAAGTCACTTAAACGTATGCTGCAGTATTTTTTTTTAGTTGGGCCTAACGTATAATTTAAAATTTGTTATGATATTTACTTTAATTTGCTCTTAAAGTAATATTGTTTGATCAAATTGCAGATTTTTAATGTACGTGATGGTTATTACCGATTTTCTTAGGTAAACCCGGTAGTTAGTGAAAGTAAGAGTCGGTTGGACAGGACTGGCCGTAATTGCAGAGGTATAAATCTCGGTTATCGGACATCTCGCTCTCGCCGGCCGCCTTCTGACCGCTGGCTGCACCGGTGGAGCTGACCGCCGTGCCTATTTGTCGCTGATCTCAGCACTTCACTTATGTAGTGTCAATAATGTGTTCAGACCGCTGGCTGCACCTCTTAGATGACCGCCGTATCTCTGTATTGCGCTGAACTTTGTTCTTTCCTCCCGTAGAGTCAATAGTGTATTCAGGGGACGACGTCAAAGTCGGACACCGTCAAAGTTTGCACCACACTGAGCTGATCGCTGTGTCTGTGTTGCGCTAAACTTTGTCCTTTCCTCCCGTAGAATCAATAGTGTATTCAGGGGACGACGTCAAAGTCGGACACCGTCAAAGTCTGCACCACACTGAGCTGATCGCTGTGTCTGTGTTGCGCTAAACTTTGCCCTTTCCTCCTGTAAATTCAATAGTGTGTTCAGACAGCTGGTTGCACTAGTGAGCTGATAGCTACCTCTGTGTTGCGCTGAACTTTGCCCTTTCCTCCTCCTGTAGAGTCAATAGTGTATTCAGACCGCTGGCTGCACCCTCGGATGAAATATAAATGGATAGCGCTCTCAATGGACGAAAACCGAGCCGGTCCCCGATGCCGCTGGGTGGCAAAAAGACCCGAGCTGGCCACCGCACCGAGTTACATTACCTTCACTTATTAGCCCTAATCCACTAAACCTCTAATCGATTAAAAATTATATAAAAGGAAAGATTAACTTCTACAGAATCTAACGGTATAAATATTATTGCTGAAGTTCAATGATAACATTATTTTTTTCTTTAAATTACATTATACTTCACGCGGCGTGACATTATTTTAATTAAGACTCGAGGTAAGCGACTGTTAATATTTAAAGCGGTTAAAAATTACTCTAACGTAAAAAAAAGCTCTGAAAAATTGAATACGGTAATTTTGCTTTATGAAATAAAATAAAATCTATATGTTTTATTTTTAAAATTTTGGGATTTGAGCTGCAACCATAGCCGCAACGTTACATCTATTGAGACTAGCTGAGGCCAGCTGCTAACACTATGGGTGATTAAAACATTTTAAAATAGACGGTAAAAATTCCAACATTTCTATCGGTCTTTCTCATTGTTAAAATAAAAATATAACATCGTTTTTTAATAAATAATTTTGGGTTTAACAACAATTCTAGTAGTTATTGAAGAGGCGTTTTTGTTTTTACATAGATAATGGCTGTCATCATGTATAACGACTTAATCAACTACCTACTGATAAAACAGTTAAGTAAAACTGAAATAATTGAATGAGCGAAATAATTATTACTAACCCTTGCCGCTACAGTTGACAATTGCTACTCTTGTAAATTATTTGTAATAAAACAATTACCCTATGAGTTTAACTGCAAATTAGGTATAATTAATAATCAAGGGAAACAATATAAACTATAAATAAACAGCACTACATTAATTGAATCCCACAGTCAAGATCGTTCCTAGTACTTCTTCTGCTCCTCGAATTCAGTTCGGACTTCCTCGTAGAGCGGATTTCGTGGAGGCGCACAATTTGTACGGATAACGATTTGTCCTACGAAAAATTGTTCAAATAAAAATTAATCTTCAGAATTATATCTACAACTTTCCCGCTGATAGTTTTTAACTGACCAACAAATAAAATATTTACGCGCTTACTACTTTTTTATGCTCAATCACGATCGGGACTAAACATATTCCGTGTTTAACTAATTATAACAAATATTTATATTACTTCTTAAAAATTTTAATGCATGCTGTTTGATTCACCGTTTCATGTTATAAAATTCAATGTAATTTTAGAATTATTATTTCAGTTTTTTGTGGATTGGATGTCAGTTTGAGCGAAGCGCTGTTTGGTCGTCTGGACATTGGGGTCTCGTGGATATAGACTCTTTTGCCACCCAGCGGGCTTTACGACGGCACGGTTTTCAGCTCTCCTTAGCATTTCAATGCGCGATACATTTATATTTCATCCGAAGCTGCACCACACTAGCTGTCTCTATGTTGCGCTGAACTTTGCTCTTTCCTCCTGTAGAGTCAATAGTGTATTCAGACCGCTGGCTGCACCACACTGAGCTGATCGCTGACTCTGTGTTGCACTGAACTTTGCTCTTTCCTCCTGTAGAGTCAATAGTGTATTCAGACCTCTGGCTGCACCACACTGAGCTGATCGCTGTCTCTGTGTTGCACTGCACTTTGCTCTTTCCTCCTGTAGAGTCAATAGTGTATTCAGACCTCTGGCTGCACCACACTGAGCTGATCGCTGTCTCTATGTTGTGCTAAACTTTGCTCTTTCCTCCTGTAGAGTCAATAGTGTATTCAGACCGCTGGCTGCACCACACTGAGATGATCGCTGTCTCTATGTTGCGCTGAACTTTGCTCTTTCCTCCTGTAGAGTCAATAGTGTATTCAGACCTCTGGCTGCACCACACTGAGCTGATCGCTGTCTCTGTGTTGCGCTGAACTTTCCTCTTTCCTCCTGTAGAGTCAATAGTGTATTCAGACCTCTGGCTGCACCACACTGAGCTGATCGCTGTCTCTATGTTGCGCTGAACTTTGCTCTTTCCTCCTGTAGAGTCAATAGTGTATTCAGACCTCTGGCTGCACCACACTGAGCTGATCGCTGTCTCTGTGTTGCGCTGAACTTTGCTCTTTCCTCCTGTAGAGTCAATAGTGTATTCAGACCGCTGGCTGCGCCACACTGAGACGATCGCTGTCTCTATGTTGCACTGAACTTTGCTCTTTCCTCCTGTAGAGTCAATAGTGTATTCAGACCTCTGGCTGCACCACACTGAGCTGATCGCTGTCTCTATGTTGCACTGAACTTTGCTCTTTCCTCCTATAGAGTCAATAGTGTATTCAGACCTCTGGCTGCACCACACTGATCTGATCGCTGTCTCTGTGTTGCGCTAAACTTTGCCCTTTCCTCCTGTAGAGTCAATAGTGTATTCAGACCTCTGGCTGCACCACACTGAGCTGATCGCTGTCTCTGTGTTGCGCTGAACTTTGCCCTTTCCTCCTGTAGAGTCAATAGTGTATTCAGACCTCTGTCTGCACCACACTGAGCTGATCGCTGTCTCTATGTTGCGCTGAACTTTGCTCTTTCCTCCTGTAGAGTCAATAGTGTATTCAGACCTCTGGCTGCACCACACTGAACTGATTGCTGTCTCTGTGTTGCGCTGAACTTTGCTCTTTCCTCCTGTAGAGTCAATAGTGTATTCAGACCTCTGGCTGCACCACACTGAGCTGATCGCTGTCCCTGTGTTGCGCTGAACTTTGCTCTTTCCTCCTGTAGAGTCAATAGTGTATTCAGACCTCTGGCTGCACCACACTGAGCTGATCGCTGTCCCTGTGTTGCGCTGAACTTTGCTCTTTCCTCCTGTAGAGTCAATAGTGTATTCAGACCTCTGGCTGCACCACACTGAGCTGATCGCTGTCTCTGTGTTGCGCTGAACTTTGCTCTTTCCTCCTGTAGAGTCAGTAGTGTATTCAGACCTCTGGCTGCACCACACTGAGCTGATCGCTGTCTCTATGTTGCGCTGAACTTTGCTCTTTCCTCCTGTAGAGTCAATAGTGTATTCAGACCTCTGGCTGCACCACACTGAGCTGATCGCTATCTCTGTGTTGCGCTGAACTTTGCTCTTTCCTCCTGTAGAGTCAATAGTGTATTCAGACCTCTGGCTGCACCACACTGAGATGATCGCTGTCTCTGTGTTGCGCTGAACTTTGCCCTTTCCTCCTGTAGAGTCAATAGTGTATTCAGACCTCTGGCTGCACCACACTGAGCTGATCGCTGTCTCTGTGTTGCGCTGAACTTTGCCCTTTCCTCCTGTATAGTCAATAGTGCGTTCAGACCGCTAGTTGTAGAGCTGAGTTGTCTGCCTCTTAATTTTCTCTGTACCATATAATTATGACTAATCTGCTTATTATTAATATTGTTGTAATTTTTTCAGGTAATTTGTTGGAATCAAGTCTCTTACACGAGTAAGTTTTTATGAATTTTTAAGTACTAATATTTATATGGGTTTTCTCTATAACGAATGTAAATATTTCCAAAGGTTAGTTTGAAATAAAAGTGATGATTTTATAATAACGTCGCGTCGTTACAACGTACTCGCTTTAATAAAAATAGATACTTTCTTCACTTATTGATGTTTTACTGTTTGAGGTTCCACTCAAGCAAGACTAATATTTTGGCTCTAATTGTTATTGCTACTAGCAATGGACCTTTACTAATATATATCGTCTTACACATATTTTGTAAAATTTACATTAGTGACTTAACGAAGTTATTTAGAAAAAAATCTAATTTCAACTACGTAAACGCATTGTAAAGTTTTTACCACAGAATATTAATAACTTTAACGGTCCGTTATGGTAAAATCATGACACAAGTAATAATTGAAGTTTTAATATTTTAGTTGTGTTAAGCAGTAAATTTAAATTACGAAATTGTTAACAGGCTTTAACAGGTCTACCTTTGTTATATATTATAATTTGAAAATCTCAAGTTGTTTATATTAGTTTCAATTTATAAACGTTCTTACTTAAGTGTGAATTCAGTAGCTGCAGTTATAAATCTTTGTAAAATGAGAAGGGTCTTCGGCATAAGACGTGTTCAGTAATTACATCTTAATCGCATTTCCGTTCACAACAAGCTTAACAAAATCTCGAGGATTCTCCTTTTCTTCAAGTCGTTTACCAGTTTTGTGTATTACAAGATATAAGTTTAAATGGATCAGCTACTAAAAAATGTTGTATTTCTTTACTAAACCAAAAACTTAATAATATTTTAACTTACAAAGTGACATTGTGGGACATAAAAATGCTAAATATATAGTTTGTTGTGATCCTTGCACATAGGACTAGTATAACACTCCTAACGTGAGAACCATAAATAAGAGATATTATTTTCCAACAAGGGTATTAACGTCTAATTCCTTTTAAGCAAATTTAAAAGGACTATCAAGGGCAGACGAAGCGTCAAATAAGCAATGAAATAGGTCCCTCTGAGTAGCTTTCGATTTAAAAGTATGTTATTTTATAAAAATAGGTAATGTTTAAATTTAAATAAATGTTGGTTTTACTGCCAATACAGTAACAAATCAATTGCTTTTATATTGAAACCCTTATGAAAAGTTATTTCTGGCCAGATCTGTCCAGGTTCTTATATGACCTTTTATCTGGGCTTGCTGGCTAAATATGTCCCCTATACCTGGGATTTTTGTCACGATATGGCTCCCATATCTTGAATAATTGTCCAGCAATATCCATAAATCCGTATATGTCATTTTTGTCCAGATATGACTCACATATCTGAGGTTGTTTCCAAATACAGCTTCCATATCTGGGGTTGTTGTCCAGATATGGTTCCTATACCTGCGATGTAGATCAGATATGGTCCTAATATATGTGTTATGTGTTTGCTTTCCATATACTATTCCTACATGTGGCCAAAAAGTACAGATGTAGGCTTTATGTAGGGCAGTTATTGGCTTGTTTTCCACGAATTAATCGTAGGTACCAATCTCCTAATCATTAAGGCTCCGGTCTGCCCCTTCCGTGCAGCGCTATAGGAAAGGGTTTACAAGATCGCTCTTTACAGCTGTTAAATAAATACTCTAACTAAAGTTAAAGTATAATATTAAAGAAGAAAATATTATTAAATATTACAAAAGTACCTTTTTTATTGAGTTGCATTTACGACCTCTTTTAAATTGAGAAAAATGAGCTTTATCAAACTACAACAACTTAAGACAAAAACATTATTTTGAAATTCTAAAAACGAGCATGAGTAGAATAACTTTCTTTTATCAAATTACGTTTATAGTATGTTATAATAGCCGCAAACAGGGGTCCTGCGGACCTCCGCAACGCTCCTTTTCCCTATCTTAACAATTAATTTTCACGCGGTGGCGCAGATTTTTCCGTAGGGTAGATCGGAGCCTTAAACACTTTTTTGACAATAACAAAATATAAGTATGGCTAAGTTTATTTTAACACACAACATGGTTCACACCTTTATTTGGTATTTGGTTACTGATTCCCTGACCAACACAGTTCTGGCGGTACTCGAATACGGCACCAAATCTGACCATCGTTAAAGTTTAACCAGGCGTTATTAATTCCACACCTTAATACGGCACCAAGACAATTTACAGGTAGAGTAGAGAGGTTCCCTCTCCACAACCCCATATAAAAGCTCGGTTACTCATAGTATAAAAGCTCTTGTTTACATGTGAACACAGAATAATAATAAAACTAACATGACTTTTAAAAAACAATACCGAAAATGTCCCCATATCCGTCACAAAGGTTCATTAATTCAGAAGTCTTTTAAGATGAAGAATACCACCACTTTCAAATTCAAACGTAAAATCAAATAAACTTTAAAAAAATATTCAATGAATTAGAAGGACAACATTGTTTTACTTGTTCCAAATTAGGTTAATTAAAACATTAAAACTTGAGTAGGACTAAGGTTTTTAGGTTAGAAACCGGAGATCGACAAAAATATTGTTGTTATAAGACTCATAGACCATAGATATGACGACAAAGGTAAGCTGTTATTATTTTAGTTTTGTCATTGTACTTTTAGGGTTTCCGAAGAGGTAGGAAAAACGTCCTTTTCACGTAAGTGAATATTTGTAGAGGTTTTCCTCGGGTAGCGTCCTATGTCAACTAGTTCACGAGGGCATGAGAATGTCCCGACGTATATGAATGAGAGGGAGAGGGTGAAGGAAGGGTGTAAGTGGAATGGGTAAGAGGGGTGGTTAGTGCCGCGTACATGTGTGTCATGGCGGCCAGTGAAGGGTTCGGTGCCGGATTAATGTGTTTTTTTATAACTTTTAAGGGATGGTGCCGTATTCGTGAACCCCGAATGTTTTATGTCTTTCCCTAACCAAAATAGTTATTCACCCCTGTCCCCTTTGAAATGCATAGTTTATTTATAGTAGGTACCTAATATGTACAACATTTTTTCATCAGCCTCCATATTTATCATAGCCATCCAACCCTACTTATTTTGTTTTTTATTTTAATGTTTACAGGTTGTTGTTTTCCAATAGATTTATTGCCTTATCAGCTTAAAGGTAAGCGGCTATAAATGTCATGCTTTATTGCATGGAGGGGGGGTTTCACTTCCTCTTCGATACACTATGAACACCGATTTAACAACAATCTAATAAGTTTAGATTTTTGTACAACATTGCTTTGATTAAATTAAAAACGTTTTCTGACATGTATATATTTCATACTTATATCCGACCGAACCATGGGTCGGATTACTAAAACGGCGGTTAAAGCAAATAACACCTGGGTATTTTCATACCAAGCACTAAATATAATCTTAAGTAGTGAGATTATCAAAGGAATGTTCCCAAAGAAACATCAATCCGGAATGTGGTTTTTCCTGCCAATACAAAAAGGTGTCAATTGCCTCGACTTCCGGAAACCACAGAGCGGATAGAGGCTAGCGAAGCCACAGACCGGGTGTCTTAGGAAATCAGCTCATTTTCAGAATCACTCTCGCGGAGTGGAGTGATGCATCGGCAGGGGATGTGGATGTGGATGTGCGGGGAAAGTGGATGACCTGGATGTTGTGTGGATACAACGCCAGTAACGAGCGTAGTGCGGTGTCCACTATCGGTTTGTGTGTCATTGCATGTGTTAGATCGCGGTGTCGCGGGTTTCGCACATCCATCACCGCGCGGACCGGTCCCGCTATCAGTCGTTATCTCGCTGACCTTGGTGATCGATGGATTGGCCGTCCACTTCATCCGTCTAACGGACTGGCTCTGTGACACAGCTTGTGATTATCGGTCGTCAACAGGCTTCGTGTTGCCTTGAGTGGCGAGTTATTAATTTCAATAGTAATAATCTTGCGTTGCATCTTTTAATAGATACATTCTAGTATCTTCTCCATAGAAAATATACGTTAAAGAAAGGCATACCCGAGAAACAGATGTTATAATCCATTAGCAATAAATTCCCCTCTAAAATATTAACACCGGAACTCAGAGAATCAATTGAGCAAACCCCTGAGAAGTAATAACAGTCTAGACGTATTTTAACATGCATGAATATCTAGGAATTATCCTTAAGAAGGTTTTTTGTTTATTGAAATTACTACAAATAACTAAGAAACATGCAATTTTGTATGAGATAACAAAATCATTTCGTGGTTTCGTTTTTAATGAACAGTTATTTTACTGCCATGAGGTCTCAAATACGAAACTAAAATTCAGAACCAGTCTAAGGCTCTCCCTCCATTTACAAGCGACAATACAATTCAAATCGAGCCTAACGCTGCAATTACAATAAAAACGAAACAAAACGAGAGTCGAGAGGTGTAATAAAAGGAAGGGGGTCAGAGCGATGATTGTGGCGGCTGCCACACTGCCACACATGGTGCGAGATGCACTTGCAGATGCAGATGCAGATGAGCGCTGATGAGCGGTCGCAGGTGCAGCTGCAGCTATGGACCACTGAGCCACCGGTAACCCACATCCCCGCACATTAAATGCACATCGACACACATTTCTAATTGTTCCGACTGTAACTACCGGTGTTTACAATCGGTTTAGCGGTGACCGGCAAGCCGTTCCCTATGAAAGCTGCTGCCTTTCCTCCGCTTGCCCAGTACGATGCTTCATGCTCATGCCTGCTGCTGTTAGAACTGCTGTGTGTTGAGAACTGTAATTAAAACTAGCTGTACAAAGAATTTAAACTTTTCCCAAACAAGGTAAGTTTATTGCAGACTATTGTTGCTAACGCGAAGGAACCCTAGAATAAAGAAACCGGTTAAATGATTTTTGTAATTTGTTTTATCCTAATATTTTTGTTATTCGTGTTATTATCCTGTCTTTTTACGTTGGGTCTAAAATTAATAATGAATATTCAGTCTTTGTTAGGGTGAGGTTGTGTTAGGAGTAATATTCAAAGAAAAGTTTGAAAATTTCATAACGAATTCACTATAATATTTTTTTAATATGAAAGAAGATTGCAAGACAATTGTTTGCAACACAACTAAATAACATATCTTTAATCTTTAACAAATTGATAACTGAAATATAGAAGAGTTGCACTCCTGTTTTATATAAAGCAATAAAAAGTAAATGAAAAGATAGTTCGAGACTTGCAGCTAAACTGAAGTTAGACTAACTTGGGCACAACTTTACGTGAATAATTATGTTTCACCCTGGGTTGAAGTGTTAAGCATTTACAACCACTTGGATTTTATGTTATGATAGTGTGTTCTTAAACTGTCGATCTCTAAAAGAATGAACCGACATCGGGAGGTAGTTGCTTACATTTTTATAACGTTCATTATGCAGATTATTATAAAAATTAGTAAACGATGGATAGAAAAATGACACATAGTTCATACAACCGTTACTTATTAACTATTAGTTCAATTCATTATATTTTCAGCATTTACTTGCAAGAGCAGACTCGCAGAGTGATATAAATTCCCATTTCGATGAGTCTTCTACCGTCACACCCCACCTTTATGAATGTATTAATGTATTATTGTTATTGCTCAGATTTTATGGGCTCATGAAACGGGTGATTTTATGCGCTACGACCAAGTAACTGTTATATTACTCAACGTACCTGTATAAATATTTACTCCTTCAGTTTAATGCTTAGTTATAAGTGTGGTGTCTACTTTGACGATAATTCCTGTGCAACAACGTGAATCTCCACGCTTCACTACTTTGCAGGTTTTGAAATGATTGAATAGCATTCCTCTAAATTATATTTAGTGTTGTTTTACAGTTGAAAGTCGATGTTTCGTTGATATTACATTGTTCAAAATTAATTTGAAGAAATAAAAGGAATTAGAAGATTTTTATAATATTCAGTCAATAACCATGAACTGGATTCTTTTGCCAAGTGTTTAATTTCAACATTTCACTATGTTGCATTCGATTGACAGTAAAGATACAGCCACACCACGTGTCACTAAGTCACATCTCGTGGGCCAATAACTAAATATTAGACCATTGGTTTAGAAATCTAGTCCGAAATGCCGAAATGAGTTCAGCACCAACACATATTTAAGTTGTAATTCTTTTTTCAGAGTTCACTTATAAGTTTATAGGAAATAAATGTCAACAAACATAAACTATATGGGAAGTGTAACTATTCCCAACTGCTTTCACACGACAGCAACTCCGGCGTTTTCAGTTGACGGCCGATGTGGACCAGTGGTTGGCACTGCGGCACTGCTGCACTCCTCCGAGACAGTGACCGGGGTGTGAACGAGATATTGTCACCTCAAAACTCTACAATTAGAACCCAAGTATGGGAACTAAGCCGCGCCCAGTTGTGGGAATGGCTTTGGAGATACAGTTATGATGACAAAGCTTTGAGAACGAGGACAATCCAGTCGCAAGTAATCAGTGCAGTCGTTATTCCATTACACACGTGTGGTTGCTACCATGTCGGCGGATGTGCAGTTTCGGAGGGGTACCGAATGTCTCCGAAAGTTTAATTGGACTGGTTTCCACGCTAAGAATGGGCATGAGCCTAAAAATTATGTACAAAACATAATACAATTTTATTTCAACTGTAAAGTTATTACACTAATTACTTTTTTAAGTGTTGATTCTGTTTTCGTGTTATTTTTTATCGAGCAGATTAATTTATTTAATAAGTTTCAAAAATGAGATCTAATGACGATGACGAAAAGGATATTTGTCAATGTTATCACGAAGTGTGGGTTGTATGTAACAGGTGTACTGCGGTGTAGTTGCAGTATCTTATATTGCAGAAGCGGCTGCTACAGGAGGTTGGACGCTATTGTTTCGATTGCAAGGATGGTCTGCAAAATGAAATAAAGTTAACACGTATGTGGAGTCGAGGGAAAAATATACATATTGCAAATTATATAGGTTAAACTTAACATAAACCATCAATGCGAGAAATAGGTTTTCTCCCAAGTATCATTAAACATAGAGAAGTAATATATTACTTCTCTGTGCATTAAATTAGTTTCAGTATGTTTGAGTTTGGTTTTATGGAAGAAATATTAAATAAAGTGTATTGTATTTTTAATCAAGTAAAATATGTTTTGCATGGTTTGGCTTAGGAATATATTTTTTAATTCCATGAACGGATGCAATAATTTGTAACTATCATCGTATTTAACCCTATTATTGAAAGCAGGTTAACAGTATCCAATCTCGTGGTGAGATCCGGGCGTTACACAACACTGGACCAGTCCCGGAGCCGGACATCCCCGTGGTTAGCGGGGAAACCAGCATGAGTCATTAACATGCGTGCGTGGGTTCGTGATCTGCGATTTAGCGGCGATCTGGTAGCGATCCGTCAGGCGGGGCTCAATTTGTACTCATAAAGCTTCGACTGTATAAATCTCCACGTCAGTGAAAGTACGATCTCAGAGGGTGGTCTTGAATTTTGAATGGTGACCGATATGCCGCGCGTGAGTGCGATATCATCTCCCGAGCTTAGGCATCAGCGGTCAAGATATTCTGGAACGAGTAACTTGCATATAAAGATTTCACGATTTGAATATAAATATGTTCTTTAAAACTTTTTCTGAACAAATATATGGGTTTGCTTTTGTAAATTCCAAATTCCAGATTTTCCAAATTCCCATTAGGTTATCATTATTAGTATTTACATGCCAGATATATGGTACCATATTGTAAAAATAATATCTACAAAAAATCGCCATTCCTGAATTTTTCTTTACTTTAATAAAAATATAGTGTGTATATATATATATTACTCAGAGCAGCGCAGGATCCATATTAGATTCACCTTTACTTCTTTAAAATCAACTATTCATGCTAGGTGGGAAATTACACAAATATGGGACACATTGTCGGAAGTAACAATAGTTGTAGAAACCAAACATCCTCCAGCACTGACGTAACGTGTTTGAATCTTGCGACACGCGAAGCGGAACTCCACAACAAAGTGAGACAGTTGCATAACGCAATGGTCGGGGGAGAATATGAGTTTACAATTGCAAATAGAAGTGGGTCCACATTAGCATAATGACATCGTGGGTCGGTCACTTTCACTGTCGTCGCGGAGGCGCCAAGGCCGCGTTACCGCATCGCACCCATCTCGCGGTCCCGTTGGCCGCGGTCGGCCCTGAAATATGACGAGCAATAATCAATCGTTCGAAAATGTAGATTCTGATTGACCTAGAGCTACACGGTTGGTCGATTGATTTTCGTAAAATGATCCTAATCATTTTGGTGAAACTTTCAGTGGAAATAGTGTAGTGGAATTTATCGTTTCTTGACGGATTCAAAATAAATTCACCCAAGTATTTGTAAATTAACAAAAGTAAGCAAAGAAACGGTGTTTAAAAAAAATGTGTCAAGTGTATGCCTTCTCATTTATTATCAGAAGTTATGGTCAATTACGAAATAAATAAAAGCAATAACGAACTTATTGATAAATATCATAATGTAATAGGTAGGTTTTAATTTATCTTCTTTTGCAATATTGCTTTGTAAAGCGTTGGATATAATATATTTTAATATAGTGTAAACAAAAATGGTCAATGTCCTATTCAACACCTTCATTGAAAAGTGCTAACTTTGCTAATGGAGCAACAGCTGTGATGCTCTGAAACTAGATATCTCCATTCATCGATGTGAATTCATCTGTAATGCAAAAAAAGGTGGTGAAGCTACTGAAGCTGACCCACTTTGTAAAATTGCTGCGGTAAAAGAGTCTTTGTCCACTCTCTTGTCGGAAGAATGAGGGTACGCTTGGATCAATTTCTCAATCTTAACTCAAAGTCAATCTCAATATTATATCGAATGTATTCAACATTTAAAGTGCCATATTAAAACGTTGCGAAATAGCACAGTTACTGTCGTAATTGGTTATGTTCACTAATTACGCCTTGATCCCTCCACTATCAAGCAACATTAATTGATGGCTAATGATGGACTTACATGTTACTTCTCCTACATGTAATGTGATGGTAATGTGATTTGAGTTGCAGGTCTTTACTGTGGTTTCAGTTACTAGTTCTCGCCCTATATTGAGACTGGTTTAGAAATAAATTTTATAACATAGAGCTAAAACAATCTCATGCTATCGGACAATTAAGTATCTTGATAATATTTGATATCTAGTTAAAATGAATAATTGTCTTTATTCATTTTAGGTTATTTAATTATTTGTATACATTTTCCTTCAATAAAATCCTAGCTTAATCATAATATGCTGCATTTAAACCTGACTAAATAAATTCAACTACGTTACATAATTTGTTTCAGAGATACAGATATTTAAAAAAATATAAGTAGATAAAAAGTACTGCTGCAAGATAAGTATTACACTTTATGTATTTAAAACCCAAACAGAATATCCATAATATTTTTATACTAATAATAATATAACAAATGCAGTTTACAACCATTTGCCAGGCGTGGCGGTGTGGGGGGGGAGGTAGTGCGCTGCAATCTAGCTAACGCTAGTTAAAATCATTTCTATGTGCCATAATAATCATAAGTAGTCAGTTTTATCACAACTATAAAACTCTTAGGTTCGATTCTACCGCCAACCGCCAGTAGCAACTCTACCTATACCTATTGGGCCTGATAACCTGTTAAGAATGTAGACCCAATAACGTATGCAATAATGTAGTTCTACCTGTGATTTTCGTTAACTGTGAAAAAGTAGCAGTTCTGTTTTTACTACCCACAAATATTTATGGCGAACATTCCTTCAATGAGTTTTTCAATAAGGAATTCCTACTCAATCATCACACTTTCATTTGTCTGCATTCTTACAGAATCTTAGCATATTAACAAATACTTAGATCTGCTTTCACTAAACCAATTGTTTCTAATTTGAAGACACAGTCGAGCATGTTAGTCGTAGAAAGTTAAACCAAGTTATTATATTCCGTGGAAAATCTCACAATTCTTGTAACATCGCTAACGCAACTCATTCGACCCTTATCGATAGTTCCATAACGGATGCAGGTGATTCGTACACTGATCACATAATCGTCAAATCTTTACAGGTCGGAAAACATAATCCACTGTAATTATCAGAAGAGGTAGGTAGGTTCTTATTTGCTGTGAGAGAACCAAAAAAATATCGGTCACCTCTTATTAATTACTTAGGGGGACGAGCTTTGCACGACGAAGGTCAGTCAGTATATTTTGATGACTTGGAGTAATCTTTCACCACGTCCTACTACCGTCGA
Organism: Allygus modestus; assembly: GCA_963675035.1. NCBI lineage: Eukaryota > Metazoa > Arthropoda > Insecta > Hemiptera > Cicadellidae > Allygus > Allygus modestus. The sequence continues at coordinate 95,663,493 of OY776111.1, read as the reverse complement.
TCAGATTTCATTTGCCTCTTTTCTGCATGTTTAAGGTCACTCGAGTTGTTGTTATAGCTCAGTGTCAATTTGGTTCATTTTGGATATGAAATGACCACAATGTATGTAATCTTCATTCAATGATTTTAGTCACTGCTCTAGGAAACCACATGTTAACACTTAAACTGCATGAGTATTTCTTTGAAAGTTTCACTGGTTGATATAAATAGCAATTATAATTAATTTGTTTTGGAACTCCATAAGGTCAATGTTACCTTTGTAACTTTTCAAATTCGTTTTATTACATAATTAGGTTTTCCTGGGTATGAGACCTGTCTAGAACTTATTTTAAACTCATAAATTAGTTAATTACAACTTTTGAAGGAAATCGTTGGAGCAGTTTTTGAGATCAGAGTTGCAATCAAGCTCGTAAGCAAACCTTACTCATATTAGCGTATTGAGTAGGATTTGTAAACATTTAACTTTTGTATAAAGGCCCTAGTATACAATAATGCGATAAAAATTAATGTTTCGTCATGAAAACAACGGTTATAAAAGCGCGAAAAGTTGCACAACCATTGCTACACTATCTCCAAAATGTCCAGTTTCATAAAGCAGGAAGTTTCCTGAAACCAGACAGCCAAGTCACCGTAGCCCGGATCTAGAAGGGTCATGATGCACACCAAGGTCGTGTGTCCCAACGCTCCCTGTCATCTGCTGCGGCCGTCGGCACTTTCACTGACGAATCTGCTAATTGTATCCGAGTCATTGTCGCGGCTTCGGTAATCTTCAAGGTCAATATTCATTGAGTAATGGGCACTAAGCGACCATTAGCGGGTATAATCTCCTACTTACAATTTATGAAATGTTTAACAATACAATTTATAACAATGTAGAGAACATATTTGTATTTTATTTGATTACATTTGATTACAGTGAAGTAAATACAAATAAAGTGAAGGCTACAATACTATATGTTCAGCAAAATCTGAAGTTACGTTAAAACTGCGATTGCTAAATATCAGATATTACATGGATCTACAGCTACTACAGGGCTGATTGTGTACACGCAAACTTTAACGTGTTAGGCATATATTATGAAATACCACCATTATACTCAGGACAATATTGCAACGTGTCCATTAACTGATCTCTGTTAGTACAAGTTACATTGATATAGTTCATATGTTAACCATAAAACAGTACATATAATTACGCCTTGCCTGAATGTTTAATTAACTGCACTTTTACACCAGCTTAGTTTTACTTAACATGACAATATATTTTCGTCTGAAATATTTATTGATAAATCACACGACGCAGTGATTCCTTGTGGGAAAATATGTATTTTTAGTTATCTCATTACTTAACCCTGGACCATGTTCATATTATGATGCAATAATGCTACAAGCTTGTACATACCTTGTAGGAGTCCAAACCCTCTTCTTCCTTCCTCGCTGCTGGATGCGCCCGCGGCCACGAGGATTGCGGAAGGAAGTGACGTCATAAGTCTCGGTGACAAAGCGCGACAGGCGGTAATTGTCTCCAACATTAGTGTGAGGTGCAACACAATACACTTTCCCCATTGTGGCACTCGGGCCTTCCGGGCTTTCCATATATAACGTACGGTAATTTCTTTACCCCAGGGGAAATGCAAAACTCGTTTCGAAAACCATTAAAATGAAACATTTGTAATAGATGTTGATATTTCACAGGACCAGCTATAATTTATAGCTTAGCAGGTGAAAGTTTAACGAGCTGTTCAAATCTCCAGCAAAATAAATATTTAAGACTAGTATTATCTGTGGGCGAGGGACTGCAACAGAACAGATAATCTGACCAATAATGCTTTACTTAAAGGCCTCAACTGCTACTAGCGGCGTAACTTGTTGGTTATTATCTATGTTGTATCCATTAATGTTTTAACGTAACTCATGCAAGGCTTAGTATTCTAGGGCAGGTCCCTCGCAATTCCACCTCATCCATCCTGATCGCAGAGTAGAGACGTTTAAAGCTGAAAAAATGATTTTTAATATTGAAAACAAAAGCCGCGCTGGAACCACATTTATAATTTAGTTGTTCTTACATTTTCTTTTAAGTTTGAAATCAGGTGGTTAATGAGATGGTTATCTTTTGAGATATTAAGTGGGTTCAAGGGTGTCATTAGTCACCGTAAAATTTGAAGGCTATCGAAGCCGACGATCGGGTTAAAGCGCCGATAAAATGAGCATAATTAAGAGGCGAGACGGGGATGTAAGATGCGGTTGATAGCGGGCAGGGGCAGGGGCAGGGGCACTGGGCAGCGAGCTTTCCCCGTCCCCGACATTTAGACGTAACTCTCGCCTTGTCTTGTCCCCGCGACTCTAATGACCTCACCGCGCTCGGTAATTGGTAACACTGTAGGAAAGTATAATGGTAAACCTATACTTTCGCTCGACATACACTTTTAATTAGGGGGCAATTTACTACATACATACAACAGTGTTGCAAATTATACCGAGTGTAAAACGATTATAAAGAGCTGAAACCTTGTAGGAAAGTGGTCTAGTATGTGAACTGATAGTGAATGATATGATAAGAATACATTGTATATACTAGCCGTGCAAATGCCATCCTTTCAGTCAATTTGTATAAAAACTAGTAGTTGTGATACAAACTTGAATAAATAATAGATTCAAAGCTATACAACCTTTTATAATATAAAATATAAGTAAAACCCGATTAAGTAGAAAAGGCAAAGGGAATCGAAAACAATACATAAATCTAAGTGTATTCAGTGCATTATAACATTTACCTAACATACTAAGCAATACAAATAAATCCAAAAAATATATACTTGAAACATTTTACTTGGAACTATGTGGTTTGCTTGGCTTCTTAGAGATTCAGGAGAGGAGAAGGTTAGGCAGGAACTATGCAGTGATGTGGTTTTATGTGTGCCGAGACCAACTGCACCTGCATCACTTATTCATTACCTGCCGCACTCCCCTCGCCAATGTGGCAGTATCAGTATCATAGAACTCAATTGTGTTCGTAAGCTGTGTAGTTCTTTCATTTATAAATGTTGAAATTGGTATTTTAATAAATATCAAAGTTACATCAAACAAATGATACTTCATTAAATATAGCTTCTGTTAACGATTGATACTAATAGGTCATCCATTTTAATATTTTTTCACGGTAAAAACATAAAATATCCGTACAACCTATGATAAATATAACACGAACTATCTAAAAAATACGGTACGACAAACAAAGGTTTAGACCATGTTTGTGTAAAGCCATGGGGACAGAGTACCAATGGTGCAGCAATAGGCACATGATTTGGGTAATACCTATCTTTCATCCAATCCTTCCTACCTAATATCTGCTCAATCACTCCTATAGTTTGCACGTGATGAACTGACAAACATAAATAATTCAGCTGTATAATATATATCATGATGACTACGATAGCAAATAGAGCATCAAATACAATTCTCGAGGGACGCATGTGTTCCATGCCCAATGTTCCCTACGACGCCATTACTGTATGGTTTATCATGCCTTTGTAGTGTTGAAAAACAGGAATGTGCCCTCCATTATGTTGTGAAAGCAAACTGTCTGTCTAAATGCTCAATAGAAAATAATGTTATCCACGCTGTGATGAAATATTTAATAAATCATTGATTAACGTCAGAGCATCGACAGACTACGGGACAGGGCCCTGATGACGTTCGGTTTCCCACAGTTCTGCACGGCAAAGGGGCCATAAGAGGCGTATTGTAAAATTCATTACAACTTTTTTTAACGAATTTCCCCCATAGGGAAAATGCTATTAACGTAGCATACTGCCATGGTAAGCTTACACCCGAGACCATGATGACAATTTGTTTTGAGGTCTTCTGATGCCAAAAACACTATTCGATCAAATTATAAATATGTATATCAGTTATTGTCTGTTAATACCATAAATTTTGTAAAAGAAATCAGATTTTAATTACATTTTGCAAAAATCAATTTCGTAGGGTAAAAAATAAGTATTTTTAATCAATAATTCAGGTTTTAGTAGTGGCGGAGAAAATCCAAAAAATGTATTCGTAACATTGTCCATGGCAATCTTAAGGCAAAAACGTTTGTTGCTTTTTCGCAGTTAATTTTATTGAAAACCCTTTTTTTTTAGTGAAAACTCATTGATATGTTCAGCTCTAAAAAACAACCATTTTGGTGTTTGAATTGTTGTTCTACGTCCATCCATTTCAGATGTATTCAATGTGCTAAATACAGTATGTTGTTCAATGTTATTCTTATGGGGAATAAATAACAATTTTATATCTCGCTTACTTGTGATTGTATATTTATCAAACTTAGATGTGGCTTCACCTGGCTGTGGTCTAATAATATTTGCACCAAAATAATTTTGTTGTAGATGGTCCCCGTAGCAGCAAATCTGCGTACTCAGCCCTAGTGTTATTCTTATGGAGGATAAGTAAAGTTTGATAGTTAATTATGAATAGTTAGTTTGAAGTTTTTCCCTTAATTATAAACATAAATTAATAAAACATGGTGTGTAGCTCCACCTGGTTGAGTTATGTTTATACTTGCATATAATACTTTTTTCTCTACTCAGCTAAGCTGTTGTTATTTTGATGTAGGAAAAATAAAATTGAATACATCGCTTATTTATGAATTTATTTTTATGAAACTTGGGAAGACTTTTTATATAGTAGTAAGTCACTTATATAGGATGTTCACTGAGTACGCAGGATTGTGGCTATACTTTTCTAACATGTGCAAAATATGATTTTTGAGCAGGTCGGACGCATTTCTTAACACCAATTCAATTTCTCTGATGCATTAAACAAAAAATATTGTAATCAAATTTCCTTACTCGATTAAAATTACAATTTTACTTAAATTACTTACCATGTTAAACTTATGGGCAAACAATTTACTTTGAGGACAGCTTAAAACATTCAGGATACAAATATTGAAAACTTTTTTACAAAGACGAGTCAAGACAAACATTTTAACGATCTTAAAATCGGTTCACAAATAACAAACAAATTATCATAGCAGAAATCACCATAGCTAAATTAAACACATTAATATTTCAAACCGTGTGTTATACTTTAGCAAATATGTATTTATACAACGTTATCCATATAATTATTTCAGACTTATAGCTCATTTAACTCATTTAACATTTGTATTCATAAACACACTTCATATAAATCTGCAGAAACGACTGCTTCCAGTTTGCTCAAGTCTTAAGCAAGATAAGTTTTCAGTTTGTTGAAGCAACAGCAAGTAAACTATTCGTTACCCTCACCACGGCTTGTGTATTAGCAAGAAATAAACTCAGATCACGAGTTCCCCCAGGGTGGGGAATTAGCAGCTGATTGTTTACACTGTTATTGAGTTATCGCTAAACCCCCCAACCCCTCAAACCCTCCAACCCCTCCACTGCCTCCCCAAAACATCGTCTCCTCCGGTCTCAATCACAACTTTTGTTATTTCCCTCCAGCCATAAACTAAAAACTCAATAAAATACCAAACTTTTAGATTAAGAATTTATGGATTTTCCTTTCCCTCAGAGTATTATAATAATTGTGCTTCAAACTGTACAAGTTTTATACAATAATCTTCATCAAAATTGTAAAAGCTAAAACATAAACGCGCAAACACATGTGTTATAACTTATTCCATGGTAATTCTTTAACTTTGAGGCTATCGGGCTAAATACTTAGTCAAAGTAATTGTACCTTTGATGTTCCCTATTCCTGCACGCTTGATAACTGGTTTCCCCTCATAAAATACTCGTTATTATTACCATGACTAAATACTTCTCAACCGTGTCTTTTGATCTACTTGTGTAGTTTCTGTTAAAATTTAAAACGAAAATCACCGACGACGTCCTTAATTAAATAAAACATAAAAACACGTTTTATTAATGGGATTATTTTATTAGGATATGTTATGATTGAGGAAGGAGCGACGGACCTTGAATGAAACAATGCTGGTGAGATTAAAAACTTGACAAACTCATCTCGCAATCGCGGAACCGGTTACGAACAGCTGTCGCCCACCTCTGTCAAGCGAAGCTAAACACTGCACTGCAATTAGCCAGTAATTCATATTACTATTATTATATGGTAAAATATTTACATTAAAATTAAAATAACGTGAGGCATGAGTCTTCGTTGTTGTATTTTGGTTTAAACAACTGATTCATACATTCAAACAACTGTTAAATAACATTCACATACGTTATGTACGAGTGATCAATTGTGATTAAATTAGTCTGAAAGGCTACTAAATGTTGTATTACTATACTGTAGTTTCACAATGCGGTGAAGTATAACAAACATCAATGATGTCTGAAATAACGCAATAATGAAGTGGTGGGTTATAGCTAAGTGCTAATGATCTTGCTTGTTGACATCTATTCAAATAGCACTAGTTTATAGCCAAATCACTGCATCCATAAGTACCGGAGGAGTAGTTTTAAACCCTGCATAATATGGAAGCGAATACCCACGTGTGAGACATTTGCCCTTTCTCATTAATACAACCACAGTCTTCTATGAGCCACATCATTGGTCCGCAAAAAGTCTACACGATTATTATACATGGTGTAAGACGAAAAAACTGATTTCGATATGAACCTATTGTTCTGATTGAAAGTTTATATAAATAATATAAACTACGACCTTTCATATCATCCTGCATTACAAATAGCTTTTAACTTTTAAGAGTTATGGATACTGCATACAAATAATTTTTAGGGGATCAGCCACTATCTATAGCTTGAATTCTTGATTTTTTTCATTTTTAAAAAGTTATATTTTTAGATTCAGCATTTAATTATGAACATTTCTATGCAATTTTATGCCAACCCGCCAAGTTTATATGAAAAATATATAAGTGTGGGCGATTTATAGAGTGAAGATAAGACTTGTCAAACTTTGAGAGCTGTTGTCTCTGAATTGTGTTTTTCCTAACTCTGTCCAGCGGAAGTTTGAATAACATTGGAAATACTTCACCTATTGTAATTAAATTGTTACCAGATAACCGTGATACCATTTAAAATAGTTTGGTGTGTAGGTATCACAACACAGGCATATTTAAAATAAAATTTAATAATATTTTATAAAAAAAGTGTTTTTTTTATTATACAAATATGTTATTGAAAATATGCTCTCCTCATCATTGTTTTTTCATTTACCATGGATTATGCACACCAATTTTTCCCTTTTACTTTCGCCCCTTATATATAGTATATGGAGAAAGAATTGTTTTCGTAAAAATTTTCGAATTTGAGTTGATAGTGGAAATATTCGTTTTGGTGCTCCCTGAATCCAATAAAGTGATTTTTACGTGATGTCTGTTTGTCTGTCTGTCTGTCTGTATGTATGGATGTGTACAGAGCTAGAGACGACACCAGTCGACCGATTTTGATGAAATTTGGTATGCATGTACTAATCCACGATATCTCCAGGCGTTTTTCCATTTTTTTAATTTTTAATTTTTAAGGGTAATTATTCCCCAAAAACATTAAAAGCCAAAATTTCTCAAAAACGGCTCTAACGATTTTAATTAAACTTTAGTCGTTTAAAGAGCTTTCGTTTTCCAACAAAATGACACCACTTCTGTAAAAATACGTTTCATAAATTACAGGGCTTAAAACATCAAAAATTCAGTTTTTGGATTTTTTATAAAAAAACATAAATATAAAAAATATTACTATTCACCATTAAAAAGAGCTAAAAAAACTAAATAATTTAGTATTTTGAATTACCATTCTACGATTGCTAGTTTTGGAGAAAATTTAAATTTTCATTTTGCTGTAAACGCAGTACGTTGTCCAATGTTATTCTTATGGGGAATACAAAAATTAATATTTCTCTCTTATTTGCTGATCAATTTCGTTCAAACTTGATATTCTTATCAAGTTAGCATTTAACAGAGGAAATTCCAAATATGTTGTCCCTTAATAACCCTGGGGGGAATAGGGGGCATTTCCCCTCTTAAAACCACGTGTGTTGCAATGGATTCTGTAGTGCCTACAAAATAGGGATTTGGGTGGATGTTTTTGTAAACAACTTGTTTACAAGATTTTCTGTACATTCGACCATGCTTTGTATTCTATATATTTATTAAATAAAAAGTAATTTATTCATTAAAGTTGGGCTAAAAGGGAGAAAGCATGTGTAAGGTTCCTGATACCGTTTATTTTATGTTAGGAATAAAATGGTAACTTGGTTTTTACAACTGGTTGATTATTACAAAAGTTATAACAAATAAAATAGAAAAAGATATTTTAAAACTTAAAAACCGTATATAACCGTGAATGTTTATTTGAATAAAACCTATATTTCTTATCATATGCTCTAATTAGCCAAGTACTCATCAAAGTAAGCTATTAAAGTAATTAAAAAGTTGAAAATAATAAAAAAGTTGTAGATAGTAGCGGATCCCCTTAAGAATAAGAAGCTTGATATTGTCTTTTTAATTTCATTATTACTTTACTTGAATGATAGCTAAGTTAATTAAATGTTCATAAGCCAAACAAGGCCTTCAGCTGATATTACTTAAATATCAACATCTTTCTAATAATAAATTACGATAAAATATTTAGCAAATTTCTCATATAAAATTCTTTTTAGTTTATACATTTAATTAAATTTAAACATTATAACGGTGGTGTTGTAATATTTTTTATTGCAATAAATATTCTTAATACATAAATTTGTGTAAAAAATAACTAAAAAAAATGTATGGTTGTATTTATATCCTTAAATCAATATTTTTATATTTGGCTTTTTTTATCTGAGCGTCGTTATGATTCATACTATCTTCCGTTGTTTGTGTAGCAACCTCTAGCTCACAGTAAATCAAGTGATAAGCGTTCGCAAGAAGTAGTCCGAGTGTGTCAGATCCTGCAACGCCCAGCAGATTAGTTAGGCAACTGCAGAAGAGTCCGAGACAGGTTCAGTAGAGGCAGTAACGAGGCTCGCGCTGATGTCCTGTGTCGCTATCTGACGCGATCAGCGCGCCGGCGCACATCTGGTACATGCGCATCAAGCACCGCGCACGGCCCGGAACATTTTACTGTACCCTCTTGTTCCACTTTCTGAATATACCTCAACTGGAGAGTAATTAATTAGGAGCCGTGACTGTCCACTTGACTATTACCGGTGAGAGTTTTGGGCTTTGCTACGCAGTTTGTGAGTGGGAAATATTGTTTCGCCGTGAACACGAATCAAGAGGAAAAAAATGAAATAAAATACCCCCGTTGCAGCAAACCTGCGTACTCAGCGAATTTCCAATGTATGCATGTTTCTCACTACCACATAAAGCCACTTACAAAGTTTCATAAAAATACATAAATAAATAAGTGATCTATAGCATTTTATTTATTCTCCATAAGAATGACATAGGGCTGAGTACGCAGATTTGATGCAACAAGGAACACAAAATATGTGTTTTTATGCAATTATCAATATAACTCAACCAGGTGAAGCTACATACTAAGTTTTATTAATTTATCTTCAAAATTAAGGGAGATATAACAACTTTACTTATTCTCCATAAGAATAACATTAGGGCTGAGTATGCAGGTTTGCTGCTACTGGGATAGTCAACAAAAAAATCAGTTGTTTGTGCAAAAATCAATATACCAATACTACGTGGAGCCACATAACAAGTTTCATCAATCGACATTCATAAAAAATCAAGATATCAAATTTTATTTATTCTCCATAAGGATAACATCGGACAACGTACTGTGCCTAGCACTTTGAATATCTCTGCAACGGTTGGTCGTAGAATCACAATTTAAACACCAAAATGATTCTTTTGTGGAGCTAAACTGATTGGTAAAAGCAAATGTGATGTTTACACTAAAATGAACTGAGGAAAAGCCAAAAACCTTTTTCCCGTAAGATTAACATAGGAGATTTTATGAGGAGGTTTTTTGGATTTTCTCCGCAACCACTTAACCTATGTTAATAATTCAAAATACTACTTGTTTTTTAAGCTCTATAACATGGTCAAAACCAAATTTAAGTGTTATAAAAGTTTTAGGGTGAAAAGTGCAAAAAACTTATTTTTGGAAAATTTAAAACCCCATAAACCCCCCTTCCCATGGTCCGATTTTTCTGGTTTTCGAACTTTAAGTCATGAATGTCAGTTTACACATTTGAGCCAAATTTCATCGAAATCGGACGTCTTTTACTCAAGTTATCGCATTCACGGACACACACACACATATATATATATATATATATATATATATATATATACATATACATATATATAAATTAGAGTAAATTTAGCTAAGGAGAGATCAAAACATTGAAAATATATTTGCTGTAAATAATAGGAATAGCGCATACTGATGTGTTCACTACGAGATATGAGATTAATATAAATACAAAACGCTGAATTTTACTGTAATTTACAAAAATGACAATGAATACAAAAAATAAAAATGAATAATACTCAGAGGTTATTGTATCTGATATATTTCCGAATACTAATCGTTAGTATGATAGCTGATGGCAACAGAATAATGAGGTGTTACACATGTTGTTTATGCTATAACAAATCTCTTGGTAAATACTAATTGAATATTGTGAAGATTACCAAATGAGAACTGTCATTTAAATTGAAAGAATATGGGAACAAAATTATTTACGAATTTCAACAGTGTAAAACCATACTTAGTTATATATTACAGTACTAGACAAAAAACGGACTTCTGCGCAATACGAGTGTCCAACGTGAAAACAATATTCCAGAAACCGTAAATAAAGCTATAATTGAAATATTCGTCGGCGCATACACCCAACACCCGAATATTAACAAATCAAAAATGTATGTGACTACCGTTGAAGAACAATGGTTTTTAAAATTATTAAATAATAGTGAAATACGTTCATGTACATTCAATTTATGTTCTTAACTGATTGTCAGAGAAAATAATACGTATAGGAAAAGTATCTTATAAATGATGGATATTGAAATTTTACTCCAGCTAACAATTGTAGAAGTGCAGTAAGTTCCGAGCTGGGATGTTATTAATGACGCCAATTTTCAACGCTTTAAAGGCTCTTTTCTATTGGGATCGAGCGTATAAAATATGAAGCGCTTCAGCATGCAGCAAGGTATTCAATGAACAAGAGCCCGGAGCTTTCTCCGTCCACCCATCACACAGCGGCGTCATCACGGCCATTGAAAACCATCCGACAAAAACTGGCCAGATTTGATTGTATTGACAGAGGGGAGAAAGCACTGGCCCGGGCTACCGTTCGTTGGTCCCTTGCGGTCCATGCATGGGGCTCCGGGACACTAGTTACCTTAGAGGGTCCTTTCGAGTAAGAGACCCTCGAACAACATCGAATGCGAATAAGAGACGGCCCAATGGATTTCTCTCATCGTAACATCATCAACACTGCGTTAGGATAGTGACATGAAACAATGTAGAATAACCGCTACGCCCAGGGAATTAGGGATTTCAGACAAACATTTGAGAAGCAGCGAAATAATTGTAACTAGAGACGACCCAATGTTGAAACAAGTTTAATATCTAGTGGGTTCTATTGCGCTCATCTCTCTCTCTCTCTCTCTCTCTTTCTCTCTCTCTCTCTCCATCCCTCCCTCCCTCTTTCCCTCTTTCTTTACGCTATTCCCACCGTAATTTGGTTTAATGTGGAGTTAAAACGGATAGCAGAAGAGCGTTACCATTCCAGTAGTTAGTACCGTTTTTATTTAAACCTGAAACCCCTCCATCTCCGTCCCTCATCCTCACCCCCTCACAAACAGGTCTATTCTTTAAATGCGGAGTTAAAACGGATAAGAAAAGAGCGTTACCATTCCTGTAGTCAGTAATATTGTTTATTTACATTAGTCCTGAATTATCTGTTCTTGCTGCTGTGGAGTTAAAACTGATAAGAAAAGGGGGTTACCATTCCAGTAATTAGTAGCCTTTTATTTATGCCTGAAACCTCTCCACCTCATACTCTCCCCAACCCTCATCCTACCCCCTCACAAACAGGTTTAATTTATTTGAATGTGGAAATAAAATGGGTAAGAGAAGGGTGATACCATTCCAGTAATAATTAGTCTTCTTATTTATGCCTGAAACCTCGCCACCTCATCCTCTCTCTGTTTAATGTGGGGTTAAAAAAGGTAGCTGAAGGGCGTTACCATTCCAGTAATCAGTAGTCTTTTTATTTATTTCTGAAACCTCTACACCTCAATCCTCTCTCCGTCCCTCATCCTCCCCCTTCCAAACAGGTTTAACTTTTTTAATGTGGAGTTAAACGGATAATAGAAAGTTGTTACCATTCCAGTAGTCAGTAATATTTTGTATTTACATTAGTCCTGAATTATCTGTTCTGGCTGTTGTGGAGTTGAAAAGGAGAAGAGAAGGGTATAACCATTCCTGTAATTAGTAGGCCTAGCCTTTTTATTTAAGTCAGAATCCTCTCCACCTCATTCTCTCCCCGTTTAACGGATAAGATGTATGTGTTGCCATTCCAGTAGTCAGTAAAATGTTTTATCTATGAATCGTCTGTTCTTGCTACTGTGCTACATATTTATTTGAATAACGTAGCTTTTTATTAATGAAATTAAAAGTATAAACAAATACGAAAAACAGAACGCATGTTCCCATAAGGATAAAGATAAGGATAAGGATGGCACTTTGAAAGCCAGAAGGGCATAACCCTACACGTCCAAACACAAAATTATTTACATTCGACAGTTCTCCTAATAGTACTAAATATGTGTGCCAAGTTTCATAGTTCTACGATGCCGCATATCCAAGAAATCGGTACCACAAAAATTCCCTTAGCCGATTAATACATAGAATACTTCTGTGTTTAAATTAGAATAATTTAAAACACCTACGATCAGGCACTTTCATAATAAAGATACATCTACATAAAACATTAATGGAAACTTAATAATATCAAGAAAAAATAGAAGTTGTAAAAGTAGTCTGGGTTCGACAAAAATTGTAGGTTTTTATCTTGTAGTTTATAATGTCATTGTTATTAATGATTCCCGCAAAAAAATGTGGAGGTGTAGGTGTCTATGATAACAGTTCATAAAGCTCCCAATTATTCTTTACGTTCGTTCATTGTTGCTCTAAAATGTGGACGGTGTCATAAATATGTCCCAAATAGGGATTTTGGAATTTTTGTTTATCCATTGTAAAATAAAAGAATCATTGAAATAACAACAAAATCAATGAAAAATGTTATATCTCAATAAATCTGTGATAATTTAACGTGTTATGGTTAATTCTGAGTAAGGTGTAATGAGTATTTTTTATATTTTCATTACGGGAGTAGCTCCTGTTAATATTCTACAGTCCAAGCGAACACATGTATAGCAATATAAACTGACAGCCTTAACTTTTCCTGAAATAATATATATAGTAAAACTTTACTTTAAAAAAATATTCAATTGAAAATTAAATGCTTGATCCGTAATATTAAATTTTATCCTCTGTATTTAGAGACTCAGTGCAGCATGTCAGACATGTCAGCGTTACTGAGGAGATCGTCCTCTACTACGCACTTGACATCAATCCATTCGATAATGACCTTCATTGGGAAAATAGGTCACTGTTAACTAACATAACGGTTAGATGCGGGTGGCAGTATACTTCATTAGATCGCCCACACGCACCTACCAAATAACCTACCTGTAAACTGCAATTACAAATTCAACAAAGATTTACCAAATGATAACTTTGAAAATCACATCAGAAAATTATTAAGTAGAATTGAATATAGCTAACCTTAAATAAATCCTTGTTGCCAATCTCAGTCTTAGAAAGTACAAAGAGAGCACGGCCATAATCTAGAACCTGCGCTGCGGTAGAATCTGATTTGGTTGTAACGTAAAGCTAATGCCACATTCGGTATAATGTTATCTCACACATTTTTGAAGTACCAGCGGTTCCGTTTGGTCGTGGCTGCATCGAAAGCAACAAATTTGAATATCTAACTGAAAACATAAATGGTGCAATGGCCAGGGAAGTGGGCCGGCGGCGGGGCAGTAGCAGTGTCACTCTCGATTAAGGCCACGTCTCATTCTTGTTGTCGAAATAGAAAGTTAACGAGGTAACTGTTGCATTAATTCTTTGCCCGTAAATATCTGAAGGTTTGAACTTCGATTTGATACAAAGTGCGAACTCACTTATGAGGAATATGAAAACAATTGATGTTATAATGGAACAAATTAAGATTTTATCTCATTGTCAGACTTATGTTACAGGTTGTTCAAAAGGGTTATGAGTGATTTATAAAGATGAACAAAAATTAAAATAACGAATTATTATTAGATCATCTTTTGAGTAATGATTTACTAGTAGCCCGTCGCGGCTTCGCTCGCGATCACAGTACAGTGTTATGTTAGAAAAGTTAGTTACATTAGTTAAAGTACCTGGGGGCCGCGCTTTGCTCGAAAAGCCAGTCATTTTTTTCATAATACCTAGAATACTTATCTATTATCTTTACGTTCCGCTCCAAGGCGAGCATATTTTCTTAGCTTATTTGACTTTTTTTATTTTAGTCATAACATGTCATGATTCAATCTTCATTCTTAATGGTTCTAGAATTTTATACAAAACCTAATCTTCTATATATTAAATTTATGTATACATTGGTTCTAATCACTATTATCTAAAAATCACATGCTTATACTTTACCAAGTGATTGTTATTTTTACAATTGACTGGTTTTTTTTGGACAGCTGTTATGATTATTTTACTTTTATTTACAAATCTGAACCTTAGATACCAATTTAGTACGAATAACTTTTTATCCACAACTATATTTTTCCGGGGATGAGGCCTGATTAGAACGCATTTCTTTACCCATAAATTCGATAGCTCCAATATTTGGAGAGCCCTTAAGCATTTTTGGAACAGGAGTAGGCAAAGGTTTTATTCTGATGCATTAAATTTCTTCCTAACAAATGTCTGCTCAATATCGGTCCAGTTAACTAATAACGACATTGTTTATTAAATTAAAATGTGAAAGGCCAACGGAGCAAAGGACCTAACGGACAAAAAGGCCTGTTTCTGCTTATGGTGCCTTGTATGCTGCCTTTCTATCAAGTTTTTGCTCAGTAGGTTTAGGAAGTATAGGGTTCATGGACATTTTTAAGGTCATTAGGGCCAAGCCTCACTGGAATTGGAATAAGCCCATAACTTTTTTTTAGGATGGACCCATCTTCTTCCAAAAATCTGCTCAATAACTTATGTAGTTTTATAGTAGTGCTTAAAATACATAATAAATTCAGCATTATAATCACAATGAATACCAAGACAAACTGAGCTTTAAATACCATGTTTCAGGGCTTTGTGTTCCTTACCCGATGTTTCAATGCTGTGCCGTTATTTTATATTGTTTAGTAAAACGTTGTGGAGTAGTTAAAGCACGTGTTTCCTCCACGTGTATTCTACTGTGAAAGGTGGAGTAACCTGCACCCATAACATCTACATTGCAGCAGTGACGGGCCAATGGGCATAGGCCTAAAGACGTACGTAATGGTTTGAAACAGTCTAAAAGTTTTCAGCTCCACACAAAAATGAGCAACATTTTTTATTTAATTCAGTACAGTTTTTTTTTTTAACGCGGAACAAATATGGTTTATAAACAAACTGATAGATAAAAAAAGTTTAACACATATTTAAATATCCCCGCTTTGACATTTCACTGCCCAAAGCGATTCTGAAACTAAACTTATTTTACTGATATAGATAAATAAGTGTAATATCTGGTATTGCTAATAACTTTTTCCTAATGTATTATCACCTGCAATTCAAATCAAATTATTCCCCATGTTAAGCTTATGGACAAGAAACAAACTTTGAGGGCGGTCCGTGTTTAAAAAAATTGAAATATCGAAAAATAAAATCCTTTATACACAACTACAAATTAGGGCGAATATGTTGGTACCCCAATCGTTAAAATCGGTTCAGAAATAACGGAGGAGTTTTCTTAACAAAAATTAGCTTAGCGTATTAATATGTAAAGATTTAAATTAGAATCAGCTGACTAACTAAATCAAATATAACTCCATAAGATTAACATTGAAACTTTGAAAGATTGCAGTGTGGAGCTCTGAAAGTGTAGGTTTTTCAAACCCCCAAAAGTCACATCTAGAGAGTAAGAGCTTTCGATTTATACCAAATATGTATATAAAATAATATTTTTAGGGGTCCAAAATCGCCGAACAAAAATCAAGAAATTCTTTTAATAATATAGACTTTGTAATATTTGTTAAAGAAAATAATCCGTTGGATCTACACTACTATAGTGGTGTATTTTGGTGGAAAAATGCTCCATAATATTACCGTTGAACCGAATTTTAATTGAACCATGTAATTAAGTTGACTTTATCTAGAATATTCTTAACTTTTCAAATCACATTCACAATGGGGTTTTCCTATACATTTGAACCATCAAAGTAAATATATAAAATGTAGCATATTTCAGCGGAACACTAATTATATTTAATGTATTCGAAAGGGTTTTATAAACTCTCGCCATTAACAAGTGATGAAGTACAGCGTTAGTTTTACAGTGAAAATGTAAGTTTCAAGTCCCTTACTCAGTTTTCCTCAGGGGAAACTTCAAACGTATCACATAATGCTATTTGTTCCCTCGTGAGTATATTCATATTCATATTTGCCCTTCTTTACATCATAAATATTGCTCTTTTCCTTGTTTTCGTTTTTGTGTGATAAAGAGGATCCGGTGGATCCTCCTAGGAATCTGTAAGAAAGTGTAGCTAATTTTACATGTGAACGTAAACAAATAAATCATTCACTCTAAACCACAAATTTGAAATAGTCTTTTATTAAAAAATATCTAGTGTTTTATTTTTGAATAAGTGACGTTTTACGGATACAATCTATTTTATAGGGAAAGCGCTGTGTAACCTATGTTATTTTTAAACCACATATTTGTAACCTAGTGGTAAAGCACGTCCCTTAGGAATATAATTCAAAGGTAAAACTTTGAGTAAGTTAAATGAAATATTGTTTTCTTGATTGGCAATCTGATTTCCATTTGCTGTTGTTAATTTTATCGTTTCTGTCAGCACTAAGATTCAACGTTAAAAGAATCAATTAATCTAAACAAATACAATGTAAGCGAATTTATAGAGTAACGTTTATGAGTCAACAAACTTTTAGGAAAATTATAAAAGTTGAAACGTGAACATTTAAATATAGTTATTATCAATTTTATAAGTGATTTAAGAATTTCGTTGCGCGAAGGTTTTTTCGTTAGTATAAAGTCTTTATTTTGTCACCTCAAACACTTAAACTAAAAATTATTTTCCTTAAGTTTGGACGTTTGTTACCGTTTTAAAATATAAGTTCGTTACTGAAAACTAGTACATATAAGCTCTTGTGACTTGATGAAGCCTAATAGTATCTATATTATTAAAATAATTTCTTGATTTTTGTTCGCCGATTTTAGACCCCTAAAAATAAAATTGTACATACACATTTGGTATCAATCGAAAGCTCTTACCCTCTAGGTATGTGCCTTTTGGGGTTTCTATAAACTCTCGACAACGGGGCTTTACCCCACGAACTCTCAAAGTTTCAATGTTAAACTTATATTTTATTCAGTTAGTCAGCTGATAGTTATGTAAATACACGTCTAATACGTCTGGCTCTTTGCCCGCTAGATCCCCGTACGGAGAACGGGACATCTGCTAGTACTTATACTAATATAACTCTCAATAATCCTATTAACACATTTTCACACCAAAGTATTAATTTCAGGGGTGTTTGATTTCAGGAATAAGTCATAAAACATGATACTACCTATTTCATCCCTACCCGAGAGTAATAAACATTATTTTACTGAGCACATTATCTCCATTGAAACATACTAAAACGCTTTATCTTTGTAACAGGTTCATGGATTCCACTAAGATAATAGATATCCTAAATAACGGGTAAAAGCATTAAATAACAGACTACGTTGAAAGCGAGGAGAATGGAACTTATTTTCAATAATAGTTTTACGAGTGCAGACCAGCGAGGTAGAAACCATGGAGAGCTCGCCAAATGGACAGAAAACGGTCTGCGCATCGTCAGGCTAGACCAAAAGTGTAGGGCACGGCAAAATTGAGTAATCACGAGCGGTGAGCGCGTTGTTATTTGCACGCTTCTGTACATCTTAATAATAATAAAACTACAATGAAACTTATATATTCCTTTTCTGAATGAATTTCTGCATCTAACAGGATAAATATATGTTAGTCTAAATTATGTGTACTTTTTAATAATGAAAGTATTAGAGATTTGTAACAGCATGACATGAAAAAGTAAGTAAACGAGAGCTTTTTTTATTTTTGATGTAGAAACAAACTTACAGCGAGAAATTTGTAGCTAATTAGATAGTCTTAAATTTTTATTCAAAACTATTTTCGATGGAACTTACAGTTTGTTTGATAATCCGATGTAAATAACCACTATGTATAGTTCTACGCGCGCCGCCGTCGCGTCGCGGACCACGGCTCCACGCTGTTCTACCATATCCAGCAGTTAAGTGCTCCTCCTTTTACTTAGATCTTCACCTATAAAATGTTAATTGTGTAAATTTTACGCCATATTGTATTAAGATTATTGTTTTTTAACATTTCGATTTTGTTATAAAATTCAGTTATCGAGATGTAATTTAGGCTCATGAGGAATCTTATAATTTGATATGTCAAGTAAATAAGGCAGTAAATAATAAGAGACTTATCTTTTAGGAGGGATAAAACTACATGATAAGATAAACATATCTGATTAGAGATTATATTTTACTCGTGAAGAAATAACTTGTTTGAATCAATAATAAAATAAAATACTTTAGTAAGAAAACATAACCTTGCCTTTTTATATGAACAAAACCTACTTCCTTTTGAACTATCTGTTACTTAAACATTCACCCCTCCAAATGCGAAGGCTTCTTAGCTGAAAGTGAATTGTTGTAGCTAAAAATGTAACTAAAATAGTAAATATGTGTTTATATCAAAACTCAAAACTAATCCTCTATATCAGCAATATACACCAATCCTATAAAAATATGTTTGGTATTAAAAGCAGAGGAACATATAAAGGAACTTGAATAAGAAGGATACTTAGTTGTTAATAAACCTTCCTACCGAAAATATAAATTAAATAATGCAGAATCAATGTTTTCATGTAAAACCTCGAAACTAAACCTCTCCAAAAGCCTTAAAATAGTTGTTATATCGTTTGGTTTTATGTCAAAAATTGATTAATGTATCGAGGAAAGCAAATATGGCAGCCATTGAGTCGTAAATTATTTCTTTTCGATAAAAATCAAGGTTAAGTAAGTGAAGATTGAGATTTTTATACTAATATTGAAAACTACACGTGTTTTAAATCATATTTAAGTACATTTGAATTTAGTACCAAAAGATAAAGAATTTATTCAGTAACACGATTCCGAAAACTATTTTACAATTTAAAAAATTCCACGCGACGGAAACCTCATTTAACTGTGCACACGTCGCCAATAACCTTAAGAGGGGGCCGGACCTAGCTCCGCCAGCCGCCGCGCCGGCTCCGGTCGTCTTTTAACATGGGACGCTACTATAAATGTCTTATTTTATTGAATGCCCGCCTTTAAATGCAAAAATGATTGCAGGCCAAACAATCTGATAGTTGTTTGCCGTATGACCTTAAAATCAAAGTGTATTATTTTCAAAAATAACACCTAAAATATGTAAACTTTTTTTCCCGTAAGAAGTTCTGTACTTTTGAAACAATTAATAAAATTACAAGTTTTATATAAATTAAATTTAAAACGTCATAATAGCAGTCATGTTATTGTTAATGTTTGGCCTGAGTATTTTTTTGTTTTAAAATGTGAAATTGTTCAAAAATAAGAGTTTTTTGAAGTCTTACAAAACGAGTAGGCCCACAGACTGCAACTGGTTCACCGTCACCCCGATAGATGGCAGCAACGTCGCTTACCGACCAAAGATCCCGCTTCCGCAACCGATTTCGCGCGGCAGATTTGATTCTCCTCCTGAAACCATTATCACCTACTGCTCGAAATCCAGGAAATTTTGTCTCATATTTTTTAATTTACATGGCTCCTCATGACATACTGTCTGTCATTTCAGTAATCATTTATTATTTAATGTCCCCTTAGTAATTGGTGTTCGTTTTGCTATGTTGGTACTGTAGAGGGGAGCTATTGTTCTTCCAGCTGCTTTTCAAACACGGCACGGTTTTTGTCATAAACTGCAAAGCATTAGTCTCTCCTGATTGACCACAGCTCACCTAGCAACGCGCCGGAAACCCCTAGTATTAATATTCATAAAATATAAAAAAATTTAAATTTATAAATGTCTGTCAGTCATTTAGCCAGTCCAAACCTAGGTAAAGTGTGATGGAAATCAGTATGTCACAGGAAGTGTTGCCCTCTTAGGTGCAGGTAAAATTCCGTGATGGTCGCTTATTTCACTGGTCACTAACTTCACTGAAGTGTTGACCTCACAGGTCAAGGCCACACTAGTGTGGCCTTGCACAGGTGCAGATAAAATTTCGCAATTGTCGCTTATTTCGCTGGCCGCTTTTTCCCCGACACCTTCACAAAGAGAGTAATTTATAATTTTGAGTCTGTGTAGATGTTCCGGAACAATGCACTGACCGATTCTAAGACGTGAAATGATTTGGAATTTTTTATCTTGATGTCTTGAATTTTGAAAACCAAGTCGGAGTCGTAATTTGAGGTTTCAGTCCAAAAACTCTGCTGACTCAAACTTAGGCTTTGTAGGCCTAACTGATGCAGCCTCCCAATCTTCTTCCCATTATACATTAGCTTTCTTGGTGACTAACGAATTCGTGTAATTGAGACAAGGTAGAAACGAGTTATTAATATTGTTTAAATGTAAATCACCTTTATCAAAAGAATCCGGTAACTCGTTCCCTTTTATGCCAATGCGGGAAGGTATCCTAAACAAAATTACTTCGTACTTCAAATTTAATAATTTTGTAAACTGTAGTCTGATTTCATATTCAATGTATGCAGATTTGGCTACTTTTGGAATCAGATAGAATTATTATTATTTTACTTGGTGGTAACGTTTCTACGAACTTCATGACAGTAAAAATAGCTAGAGCTTCAACATAATAACTCGAATAGTGTAAGGTTAATCTGAATTATATAAGCTTATTGTTGGTTTTATCATACACACAACAACTTGCAAGTCTTCGTTCGTCAGGTTTAGAGCCGTCAGTGTAGAGTTGGATGTAAGAAAACCATTGTGATCGGATTTCACACTCGATGCAATTTTTAAACAAACATAAGAGGATCTGTCATTTTTAGAAGACTTAGAAAATACGAAAAATATACTGGGATAGTTGTAAATAAACTATTAAAACATATGTAACAAAATGCACATAAATATAAATATTTAATATCAATTTCCATTTACACGTTTTGAGTAAATAACTGATGGAAATTAGCAATTGAGTATTATTGTTTGTCCTATAAAGACTCAATTGATTAACATTGTACAAATTGTCAGTCTTGTTTTTTGTTAATGTTTCAACAGCTGTTAAATCGTACACTCTAAATATGAGCAAGATTTCCTTGCTAAGTTTGTTGGTTGCTTGCTTGCAACTCTGATCTCAAGAACAGCTGCAACGATTATCTTCAAAAGTTGTAATTTCTGGGTTAAAAATAATTTATAGACAGGTCTTCTCGAGGGGAAATATCTAATTAAGTAAAATAAAATTGACTGTCATGGGTTCGAAAACCATCGAGAATAAATCATGGGAATAGGGTTTGACGCGATTGACCTCAAATAACCTTATTCAAACGATTTTTACAATTTCGAATTTTGGCTTTGACTGTTCATTAGATCATTAAAATACTACGCTAAGCCGATTTTAGTTAAGAGAATTCCTCTGTTATTTCTGATCCGATTTTTAGACCTGAGCGCACCGTTGTGGGCAGGGCTTACAGCAGTAACATATGTTATAAATACAGAGATACTTATAACATATGTTATAAGTACAGAGATAAATACAGATACACAAACCACTGAAATGATAACAAGATTATTGTCTGATTATCAAAAGAAAGTGACTGGCGGAGCGACCGCGCGGCGACCGAACATTCCATTTCATAACCTCGTGGGACCTTAAAACACATGGGTAGAAATCTCCGATAAACCTTATTAAAATGCTCAGTTAAACACGTTTAGAGCACTTTTTTCAAATATTTTGTATTTTATTCCGATGAGTTTATATGGATAGTTATATTTTAAAAAGCATGAATTTCAATTTTAAATTTCTCAATTAGTGTTAAAAAAAATAAAACTATCAATATAAACTCATCGGAATAAGGTGCGAAATCTTTGACAAATTTACTACAAAGGTGTTTAACTGGCTATTTAAATAACGTTTATTGGAAGGTTATGTTTTCTCGAGGTTATAAATAGAATGTTCGGTTGCCGCACGGCCGCTCTGCCAGTCACTTTCTTTCGATAATCGTAGAGCTTATTAGCAATAACAGCTTGATTTGTAGCAAAAGGAGTCATTATTAATTAATTTTCTAGTAAACCGTCGATAAAATGCAGGCTAAACAGAAGGTTAGAAGTTATAATCTCTACAAGCTACTAGCGTTTTATATCCTGACTATAGCAACAAAGTCCGTTGGAACAAAAAATACGACGGTCTATAGAAAATAGATCACAAATTGTGTTAATGAAAATTGCTAAACTCGACTATAATAGTGAAAAGTGATATTCTTAAAGCTTATGAAATTTTCTTACTTAATATAATAAAATACGTCTTACAACACTTAAGAATATATTTACACTTTCTTTAAACAATTTTCTTTAAATTGATATAAGGCAGTGGCTAAAAAACTGATACTACAAAGACAAATTTTGACCAGAGAAATTAATAAATGTCTAAAGTATTTCTTATAACTTAATATTTTTGCTAGTAATTTTTATCAGGCATAAGATTTACACGAAGTTGCAACATATATGATCAGACTTTACACCAAACAGTTTTTACAAGAATTTTGGGTTTAGTCCCATGTGTGCGGGACGTGCGAGAAGCCGCCAGTGACAGTGAACCCGTCATTCTAGGAGTTGTAAATCACACAAGACAGTACCGATCCGTTAACTGAAGGCTGAGTCTACGCACGATGCCGGTCGGTAAAGAAGAATTATTTGAAAAACTGCTAGCGCTCTAGTGGCCAAACTCCAAACGAAATTATTCTGACTCCTGAGCGCTGCGACGGGTCCTACACTTTGAGATGTGACCTTGAGCCCGGCCTGAAAAAATTTTGGTGTATCCCGACTTTGGGGGCGAGCTCTCCATGGTTTTACCTCGCTGGTGCAGACACGCGGGAAGTGGGACACATTTCATGATTGACGTGGGGTAATGACACGAGATACGAGCGCTCCTGCCACTGCAGCCTCTCGTATCCAACTCATTCGTCACCAATTGGCTAGCAATCACCACAATGCAATGACACGAGTTACGATCGCTCCTGCCACTGCCGCCTCTCGTAACCCACTCATTCGTCACCAAGTGGCTAGCAATCACCACAATAAAATGACACGAGATACGAGCGCTCCTGCCACTGCAGCCTCTCATATCCCACTCATTCGTCACCAAGTGGTTAGCAATCACCACAATAAAATGACACGAGTTACGATCGCCCCTGCCATTGCCGCCTCTCGTATCCCACTCATTCGTCACCAAGTGGCTAGCAATCACCACAATAAAATGACACGAGATACGGTCGCTTCTGCCACTGCCGCCTCTCGTATCCCACTCATTCGTCACCAAGGGGCTAGCAATCGGTAAAATGTAATGACACGAGATACGATCGCTTCTGCCACTGCCGCCTCACGTATCCCACTCATTCGTCACCAAGTGGCTAGCAATCACCACAATGCAATGACACGAGTTACGATCGCTCCTGCCACTGCCGCCTCTCGTATCCCACTCATTCGTCACCAAGTGGCTAGCAATCACCACAATGCAATGACACGAGATATGATCGCTTCTGCCACTGCCACCTCTCATATCCCTCTCATTCGTCACCAAGTGGCTAGCAATCGGTACAATGTAATGACACGAGTTACGATCGCTCCTGCCACTGCCGTCTCTCGTATCCCACAGATTCGTCACCAAGTGGCTAGCAATCACCAAAATGCAATGAAACGAGTTACGAGCACTCCTACCACTGCAGCCTCTGGTTTCCCATTCATTCGTCACCAAGTGGCTAGCAATCACCACAATGCAATGACACGAGTTACGAGCGCTCCTACCACTGCAGCCTCTCGTATCCCACTCATTCGTCACCAAGTGGCTAGCAATCACCACAATGCAATGACATGAGTTACGATCGCTTCTGCCACTGCCACCTCTCATATCCCACTCATTCGTCACCAAGTATGTTATATGTTGTAACCAATATTTGTAATGCTAAGTGACTGCGACCCCATGTTGTTGTAGTTGTTGTTGTTGTTTTTGTTGTTATTGCTGGGTTAGGAAACCCCAGCATTAGCTGCTAGGCAAGTATTCCACAAGCGGGAATTTTGCGCAGGTTACCGGAAGGATAGGACATAGCAGGAAAGGAAAGGGTCGGATGGGACAGGCAGCCAAATTGGCCTTTCAGAGGCCCGTGCTCCACTGACTGCTGTGATCAGGCTCAAACAGGTGGACCCGCTCTGCTCTCCAACTGGCCAACTCAACTGACAGGGACCACAACTATCCATGTACAACAGCCAGGGACACATTCTCAGGTTGGATACCAAACTCGGGATTTCCGTTCCCAGCCACTGCAAATGGAGTGACCAGAGGTGAAAGGGAAGATTGTCATAATGGACAGCCAAAAGACTTACCATATGTAATGACAACTTAATTTGCTGTGCCCAATGCCAGCCTCAATACTGGAATAGAACAGTTTTAAGGTTGTCCTGGGACACTGCGACCCCTTTTATTTCTTTCTATAACAAAACAAGATCTTGAAAGTGTTATAATAATCAAGGTAAGTCTGCTTAAATGATAAAAATTGTTGTGAATATTATATTTTAACAAATTTGATACGGGCGAGCCTAAAAAGTAATATAGGGGACGAATTTATCCAAGTTATAAATTAGTTGACAATTCCTACTTGGTAGGCTGCTAGTTCCAATCCTTCATTGACCTGCAAAATGCTGTAGTGTGGGAAACGCGTAGTAGGTTTCGTCATGGTAAACTGATCCGATAAATTCCAACAGTCATACTTTACTGTAGTTCCAGTTTCCCAGACACGTATAAGCTAGTAGAAAAGGGTTATATACCTTGATAGCTGTCCTGTGACTTTATGTGATCAATGATTTTACGCGTTTCGAAACATTAAAATACCTTCTTCATAATCCTACACATCAAAGATTTCGATTATTGATGGCCTCGACATAAGCGAAACGTATTCACTATGTTATCGTATTCTTAGTTCCTGAAGCAGGGATATTAATTAATGTCCCGAAATTCTTAAAATTATTGATTTTACAAGTACACAGGACGGCTATCCACGTAATGTAGCCTTTTTACACTAAGTCGCCCTTTACAGGTTTTTTCAATTAGCGTAACACGTGTCGAGCGAGGACGCCCCGTCGCCTGGTCTGACAGTGGCGTGATCTGGCGGATGTGGGTCAGTCTGGCCACGCGGCGGCGGCGGCGGCGGATGAAACAGAAAGTCCACGGCCTTGATCCTCTCAAGGCTCCTCCATCCGTTTATGTTTGGAGACACCTCCTCTTTTATTCTACAAATATCATATGAAATATATACCCGATGATACATAAATAAACTATTTCTGTTTATTTTTGGTTTCTTAGTAATTTTCTAAAAATGTTCGCAACTACAAAATAATTTATTTAGCATTTATATTTACTTTGCGAACGGATAAGAAATAAATACTAGGAAACGCGTTGATCGTAATCGAAAGAGTTCTATAGCAATAATTATAGCCTGTATTGTGTATATTTAGCTCTAAATCTGCATTATCTTAGCTATTATTTATAGTTTTTGGTGATTCCTATCTAGAATCTCAACGTACTGGATTACCTACTAGAGGCCTACAATCTCAGCATATTTACAATATAGAGAAAGTAAACTAATTTGCTCTTTATTGACTTGGGGGTTTAAAACCACTCGCTATCTCATACTCATAACATTATTCTAATTGTGTTGTCATTTCACGCACACACAATATTTATATGTTCAAATACAGATATTTTAGTTCTTACTTTAAACGTTTTCCTGCTTATTTTGGTATATTTTAATTAATTTCATCCCAGTAATGTCATACACAAAGTATTACACATTGAGGGCAGCTATGGTGCATGCTTCTGTTATATTTTAACCTTTTGATATTAGTGCGGAAACAACTTAAGCTGAGTTCTACATGACGACATCAAAATTATCGAAATCGTTTAAAAAATGTAGTATAAATTCGGCAACATAACTCCTAGAGTGATAAATAAGACAGTATAAAATAAGTACTTTCTTTAATGAAATAGTATATTTCATAATAAGTATGGAAAGTGGGATTTTGCATGTTCGAGACCATATGTTTGAAGTACGAGACTTGTCGAGCACTTCAAATGGTCGAGAACATGTAAAACACCTTCACTTGAGTTTTGAACGATATTTTTCACTGCACTACTTTGCGATCAGCTGTTTTCGTTATGTGTTTATCATATGAGTTTTTGCTTGTGGAAAGTTTTCCACAGTAAACATAACTTTCCACTGTAAACATTAGACATTTGTATGTAAATATGAAGTTTCTCAGGTGATAAATACGTAACGAAAACAGCTTATCTCAAAGTATTGTGGTGAAAAATTTCATTTTAGCGAATTTCCCCTATAGGGAAGAAGCTATTACCTTAAGTCGGCATGGTAAGACCTAGGCCCGGGACCATGATAACTTTTCGTTTTGAGGTCCCCAGATGCCAAAAACACCGTCTGTTCAAAACTGTATATATATGTGTGTATGTGTGTGTGTGTCCGTGAGCACGATAACTCTCGCAAAAATAATCCGATTTTAACGAAATTTAGTATAAACGAGTAAAGCAGCATTTATGACTTTAAGTTCGAAAACCAGCCAGATCGACCTATCCTAAGGGGTATTTTGGGGGGAGTTTTGACCCCAAAAATGGGTTTTTTGAGTTTATTACATATACTTTTGATAAAAGTCAAATTTTAGTGTTTTTTCAATTGGAATCAGCTTAAAAATACGCACAATTTGGTGTTTTGATAATTACTCTACGTCAAATGGTTACAGAGATATTGAAAGTGTCAAACACAGTACGTTGTCCAATGTTATTCTTATGGAGGATAAGGTAAATTGTATATCTCGCTTATTTATTAACTTATCCTGATTAAACTTGGTATATTGCTTCGTATCATTGTGGTCTATTGATATTTGCACTAAAATACATTTTTCGGCCGATAGTTGCTGTAGCAGCAAATTTGCGTCCTCAGCCCCATGATATTCTTATGGAGTATAAGTAACGTGTTATCTCCCTTAATTATGAACATAAATTAATAAAATTTGGTATGTGGTTTTACCTACTTGAGTTATATTGATATTTGTATAAAACACTATTTTTTGCATTCCTTGCTTCAGCAAACCTGCACACTCAGCCGCCATGTTATTCTTATGGAGAATAATTAAAATGTCATAAATCGTTTATTTATGAATTTATATTGATGAAACTTGGTATGTGGCTTTATGTGGTATTAATATATATATATATATATATATATATATATATATATATATATATATATATATATGTGTGCATTGGAAATTCGCTGATTACGCAGGTTTGCTGCTACGGGGGTATTTATAGTTTTACTTGTAGGCAACCAAGACGGAGAAGTATTCTCGAAGACGGAGTCCTTGAATTTTCTCCGTCAGTAAGATGATCCCATTCGAAGCATCATTGTAGGTTTTTGTATTGAGACAACGACTACATCATATATGGTTGTTAACTGTCAGAGACGGAATTGCACTCCTTTTAAAACCGCTCCCCGCTCTTCAGAAGAAAAAAACACGTTTATTTATGGGCCGGTTTAATTTGTTTTACAGTATTTTGCATGGTGAATTAAAGGAAAATTAACTTTGATGTTGGTGATAAAAATAAAAGCAATCTTATGCTTTATTATTGCATCGTAAAATTAAATGGGGTTTATTTGAGTGAAAGGTGGCATCATCAGTCGCTACGGTCGGCTGAAGGAGTGACGCGAAACGTGGCGGAGGCATGTGGCGAGCACTGCTGCATACTACTTGGATTTAATAATTGCTCGATTTACGTTGTTAGAGTATTGTAATAGTTTAGAATCTCACGAGAAAAACAATATAATGTAATGCAATACTTGTTTTATTCGTACTAAACTAAATAATTCAGTAGCTCAGTCATTCTCAAACTCGCGACTTAGTCGTGGAGGTGTGGAGTTCAATAGCTCAGTCATTCTCAAACTCACGACTTAGTCGTGGAGGTGTGGAGTTCAGTAGCTCAGTCATTATCAAGCTCGCTACTTAGTCGTGGGGGTGTGGAGTTCAGTAGCACAGTCATTCTCAAACTCGCGACTTAGTCGTGGAGGTGTGGAGTTCAGTAGCTCAGTCATTCTCAAACTCGCGACTTAGTCGTGGAGGTGTGGAGTTCAGTAGCTCAGTCATTCTCAAACTCACGACTTAGTCGTGGAGGTGTGGAGTTCAGTAGCTCAGTCATTCTCAAACTCGCGACTTAGTCGTGGAGGTGTGGAGTTCAGTAGCTCAGTCATTCTCAAACTCACGACTTAGTCGTGGAGGTGTGGAGTTCAGTAGCTCAGTCATTATCAAGCTCGCGACTTAGTCGTGGAGGTGTGGAGTTCAGTAGCACAGTCATTCTCAAACTCGCGACTTAGTCGTGGAGGTGTCGAGTTCAGTAGCTCAGTCATTCTCAAACTCGCGACTTAGTCGTGGAGGTGTGGAGTTCAGTAGCTCAGACATTCTCAAACTCACGACTTAGTCGTGGAGGTGTGGAGTTCAGTAGCTCAGTCATTCTCAAACTCGCGACTTAGTCGTGGAGGTGTGGAGTTCAGTAGCTCAGTCATTCTCAAACTCACGACTTAGTCGTGGAGGTGTGGAGTTCAGTAGCTCAGTCATTCTCAAGCTCACGACTTAGTCGTGGAGGTGTGTTTTCTATATTGAAAATACGGTTTTGAATAAAGCTATTTAATCAAACTAAACTTGTTTAACATGATCCCAAAATAAAACTAAACAAAACAAAAACAAACAAACAACTGTTTTATAATCACACCTGATTTTAAATCTGTAAATTAGAGGAAGTATGCAGCAGAGTACGTTAGTACTCTTCACCTTCCCACTGAGATTGTTCACATTTCTTTCTTTTTTAAATTCCTGAATTGTCCCTTCTTTGTCTGAGTTGGTCAGCATGCTTCTTTAGAATTTTCCCATTAGCTACTATTTTCCAAATGTTCTTTCCAAGTCTCTTTAGAATCTTACCTGGTTTCCACTGAATATTACCATTTCTTGTTTCTTCCCAGAAAATAGGTTCATTCAATTTGAAATTTTTAACATTTGAACCTTCAGTAGTTTGGTTCTCTTCGTGTTGATCTCTCTGCTGAGGACGAACCAAATCCAAAATACATCTAAGTTGACGTCCCATAAACAATTCAGCAGGTGAATACCCAGTAGTTACATGTGGTGTAATTCTATACTTGAATAAAAAATTATTTAAATCAGCTTCTAGTCCTTTTGGTGATACTTCAAGGCAAAGTTTCTTTAATGTATGTTTCATCGTACTAACATATTTCTCCACTTGTCCATTGGAAGATGGATGATGAGTGGGAGTAGTCACATGATCAATTCCAAATGCTTTGCAAAACTGTGCAAATTCTGAAGAAATAAAACAAGGTCCATTGTCGGTTACTATTGTCTTCGGAATTCCATACCGACAAATCATTAGTTTAATTTGTTTCACTGTCACTGTGGTCGTCATTGAGTTTAATTTTACTATTTCTACCCATCCCGAATAGGCATCCACAACCAAAAGAAACAGACTGTTTAGGAATGGTCCCGCAAAGTCAATGTGAATACGAGACCATGGTTCGTTACACTTGGGCCATTGACTGAGGAACTTCTTTTGGGGTTCTTTTGAAGCGTACAAATTACAAAGTCCACAGGTTCTAGCGATATTTTCAATATCGCTATCCATTGATGGCCACCAAAATCTTTCTCGTGCTAATGCTTTCATTTTTACCATTCCTAGATGAGTGTCATGTAGATTAAGCAACATTTTTTGCCTCAATTCGGTTGGAATTATAGTTCTGATTCCCCACATCAAGCAGCCTTCATGAATAGATAAATCATTTTTTCTCATTTCATACGGTTTTAACTCAACAGAATTGGAACTGTTTGGCCATCCATCCAATACAAACTTTTTTACTTGACTGAGACTTGTATCGTTTGATGTTTCTTCACTTATTTCTTTTGCCGTGACTGGAAGAGTTTCAATATTACCTGAAAATATTAAACCAACAACAGTACTGTAACCTCCGTCAGATTTGTCAAAATCATCACCCCCCTCTGTAGGTAATCGACTTAAACAGTCAACCTTCCCGAACAATTTGGTAGAAACATATTCAATGTTGAAAGTGAAATTCGTCAGAAATAAAGCCCACCTTTGTATCCTGCAAGAAGTAGTTACTGGCACTCCCTTAGTTGAGCCAAATATTGATAACAGAGGTCTATGATCAGTTTGAATAAGGAAATGTGACCCCCAAAGGTATATACGAAATTTCTTTATTGCGTAGATTATTGACAAGGCTTCTCTCTCTATTTGTGAATAATTCTGTTCAGCTTTAGTGAGGGTTTTGGATGCATACGCGATCGGTTTCTCTTCTCCAGTGGGATATCGGTGATAAATTGCACATCCAATACCAACCGATGATGCGTCAGCTGCTACAATGATAGGCAAATTATTGTCAAATGGTACTAGTACAGGAGTACAAACTAAAGCTTGTTTTATGTTTTCCATTGCTGTGGAACATTGTTCAGTCCAAAGCCACTGAGAATCTTTTTTTCTTAATTTGTTTAATGGTGCACAAATATCAGAAAAGTTAGGAATGAACTTTGAATAAAAATTGGCCATTCCTATGAATGATTCTAGTTGCTTAACGTTTTGTGGTTCAGGCATTTCTAATATTGATTTTGTTTTGTCAGGATTTGTGGAAACGCCATCTTTCGAAATAGTTAGACCTAAATAGTTTACTTTTTCCTTCATTAACTGACATTTGGTTCGATTTAAACAAAACCCATTTTCTGAAATTCGTTTTAAAACTTCCTTTAGTGTGTCGAGATGTTCCGTGTCATTTTTCCCTGTGATAATTACGTCATCTAGAAGAAAAGCTACTCCCGTTAAACCGGAAAGCATAGAGTGCATCCTCTTTTGGAAAATAGCTGTGGCGGGAGCCACCCCGAAACATAGACGGTTGTATCGCATGAGACCAAAAATAGTGTTAATTACAAGTAATTTCTTCGATTCTTCATCCATGGGAATGGATAGATAAGCGTCGGTTAGATCAAGTGTAGTAAATTTTTGACCACCTCCTAACTTGGTAAATATTTCATCTTGAGTAGGTAAGGGGAATTGTTGAACATTTAATGCTTGATTAAGACCCGTGGAAAAGTCCGCACAAATCCTAATGGTCCCGTTAGGTTTACGTACTATTACGCACGGTGCTGCCCACTCAGAATGGTCTATTTCTTCGAGTATGCCGTTGTTTTTTAAACGATCTAGTTCCTCTTTAACTTTGTCCCTAAGTGCTAGTGGTACCGATCTTGCTTTTTTGAATATGGGGACTGCACCTTCCTTAAGGTACAAGTGAGCCGTAGTTTTTGAACACTTCTTTTCGTTAGGTTGAAAAACATCCGAAAACTCATGAAAAAGCTCACTTAGTTGTTTATCAGAATCATGTACGTGTAAAGTACGTGTGTCAGATTCAATACTCATTCTTTGCAAATCACACAATGGTTTCTTGTGTAAAAGTAATGGGAAAAACCAATCTCTCCCTAAAATATTTTGTTTAACTTCTGAAGCTACAAAAACCTTGAGGTTAGTCTTAATGTTTGCGGATTTCACGTCTACAAATACCTCACCCAGTATTTTTACACCATGACCCGTGAAAGAAGTGAAATTTTGAGCGCTTGACGTAAGAGGAGGTTTATCAATTTCTTTCCAGGTTCTTTCGGAAATGATTGAAACGCAACTACCTGTATCAAGTTGCATTACTACTAAGTGATCATTTATTGAAATATTCAAGTTCAGTACTGGAAAGTAATGTTTGTGTTCAATAGAAAAGATATTATTGATTCCACCTACACGATCTGGATAAATTGAAAGGACGTCTTGTATACTGCGTCTTGCTACTGCGTTTGTTGTTTGTTCATCATCAACCCTTACTTATACTTCCTTCACTGATTTGCTCTGTTTACACACCCTAGTTATATGATTTTTTGCACCACACTTGTAACATACTGGTTTCTTTATGTGACAGTTTTTTTTAAAATGCTTACCTCCACATATGAAACAAGGGCCTAGAGTTACTACATTGCACTTATCATATTGTTGACTAGAGTTTAAAGTTGCAGCGTCTTTAATGGAAAACAGAGAGTTAGCCAGTTGTATAACTTCAGAAAACGAATCGTAATCTTTCCCCATAAGAGTGGTTCTAATGTTGGTATCACAAATACCCATGATAAAGGCTGTAATTAGTGCTTGTTGAAAAAATTGGATTGGGAACATGCAATCATTGACTTTACGTCTTAAAATGTTCGCAAAGTCTGTGAGACTCTCACAACCTTGGCGTAGTGAAAAAAACTTCACTCGTTCAGCCACAGCTACTTTTTTTGTTCTGTAGTTTCCTACCAAAAGTTCATAAAGGTCTTTATATAGAATATCATTTATATTTCTAGGTTGGCAGAGATTTATAAGAGTTTCTAACGCTTTAATACTTAACGAGTTGATAAATAACAAACGTTTAGTCTTTTCATCATCTTTGATTCCACTGAGTTCTATGCACGCGTTAAATTTTACCTGCCAGACGTCAACGTCTACTGTGTCCGGATCGAACAGTTCACATTTGAAGTTGGTAATGACTTTATTTAAATCTGTTACCTGTTGATCTGGATCGTTTTGACGGTTTCTAGGCATTCTTTGTCTTCGTCGCCACTTTTCTATATTGAAAATACGGTTTTGAATAAAGCTATTTAATCAAACTAAACTTGTTTAACATGATCCCAAAATAAAACTAAACAAAACAAAAACAAACAAACAACTGTTTTATAATCACACCTGATTTTAAATCTGTAAATTAGAGGAAGTATGCAGCAGAGTACGTTAGTACTCTTCAGTGTGGAGTTCAGTAGCTCAGTCATTCTCAAACTCACAACTTAGTCGTGGAGGTGTGGAGTTCAGTAGCTCAGTCATTCTCAAACTCGCGACTTAGTCGTGGAGGTGTGGAGTTCAGTAGCTCAGTCATTCTCAAACTCACGACTTAGTCGTGGAGGTGTGGAGTTCAGTAGCTCAGTCATTCTCAAACTCACGACTTAGTCGTGGAGGTGTGGAGTTCAGTAGCTCAGTCATTCTCAAACTCGCGACTTAGTCGTGGAGGTGTGGAGTTCAGTAGCTCAGTCATTCTCAAACTCACGACTTAGTCGTGGAGGTGTGGAGTTCAGTAGCTCAGTCATTCTCAAACTCACGACTTAGTCGTGGAGGTGGGAGTTCAGTAGCTCAGTCATTCTCAAGCTCGCGACTTAGTCGTGGAGGTGTGGAGTTCAGTAGCTCAGTCATTCTCAAACTCGGGGGTCACTAGGGGGATTATAAAATGTAACATGGCTATACAATATTTGTTATTTCAGATGAGCTATTTTTTTATCAAGCTAATACAGATTGTTCGTTAAACATTTATTATATCATTAAAAAGTAGTGCAGCACTTTGCGGGACGTAAATGTGATATATTGAGACGGAAGATGTTCTTGAAGGTCAAAAGTAATTACTTATCTTATAATGTTCCTTCCTTAGGATCAATCTTTCTAATCAACCTTAAGAGGTAGGTGCTAAATAGCACAAAGGGAAAAGATGTACTTTAGTTTTATAACTATTGTTAACATTTGTACGGAATATTTTGTTCTTGAATTTGTGGTTGGGCAAATATTACAACGACGCTTTATATTAACTTCCTAATTTTACAACTTTTAAATTATCATACTATCTCTTTCTTCATCAAGAAAATAAGAAAACCCAGTTAAATAAATGAAGTTATCAGATAGAGGCTGTGCCAATACGCTCAGGGAGCGTGTTAGCCGCCAGTGTGTGCAGTGTTAAAACCGCCGAAATCTGACAACTTTATAGTAACTGGTTTTATTATGAATAGTATACAGTGACAACATTATTGATTTCATTAGTTCCTCACAGAAAATGCATTATTTTTAAATTTTAAATGTTCATAATATTTGTATAAATGCCAATATCCAAATATTTTATCACATATTATGTGAAGTTCACAGTTAATTTTGTAGTAATTTGTTTGTTTTCACAGACTATCCAAACTTAATAACGAGCCTTTCTCATACGCATTAATAACGATATGTTGTAATTGCCTAAACCGAGGCCGAAGCGACCCGAGGCCGCGCCATAAACCTCGGAGACATAAGTAATGGGAATGAGGCAGGAGGACTTTCTACCGTGAGTTACCGAGGGCCCGTGCCCGCATGCAAGCACCTTGCCGTGGGGAGCCGCATGCCAAACTGCAAGGATTTGTAATTAGTCAATAAGCTAAACCAGTTGAACGTCCATATTATTAGACTTTTTAGAAATAATTGTTTAATAATTTTTATATGTGAGCGCTTTGAAAATTTTTAAAAAGTGACTTGACTGCATGAATATCAATGTTGGCGGTACTGCTGAAGCCCTGTTGTACAGGCTGTCTCGTAACTCTCTGGACGGTATATAGCATTATTCCTTGGGCCAATATAAACTCATTTTACCATATAGGCAGGGATCTCCCGTGCCTATTTTTGCGTTTGTCTGTGTTTTTCACTTTAAAGTCTATATATTTAAAAACTACGAAACCGAATTCAATCAAACCTAAGTCAACTGTGTATGGTGATATGATCTAACAACACAAACCTATGGTGAAATTATCTCCTATACTGTCAAAATGGCGGCCATTTAATAAAATATGTACAATATTAAATTTGTTTGGGGAATTTTATTACAAATCTAACGATACTTAAGTTATCGAAATCAATTAATACAAACCGAGCTATTAAAAGTTGCGTGTGACCGGACAC
The DNA here is from genome assembly GCA_963675035.1 of Allygus modestus. Taxonomy (NCBI): domain Eukaryota; kingdom Metazoa; phylum Arthropoda; class Insecta; order Hemiptera; family Cicadellidae; genus Allygus; species Allygus modestus. The sequence goes on along the minus strand of OY776111.1, from coordinate 95,628,089 downwards.
AGTCCGCCTTCGGTTTCTCTACAGTACAACAATGGAATAAATAACAAGAATTGCAACTGCTCAGGGCTGTTAATTACTCAATTTCAATACAGTCATTAAAATGGTTGGGAACTGGTTGTATTAACCCCTGCACAGTCTTTATCGAAGTAATGCATGATAGTATCGACTCTAAATATTGAAATATTAAAAAAATCTAGAATACTGAATATAGTTTCTCATTTCCATTGTAAAATCTGTTCCTAGTTTTGTGTATGCTAGGATTCATGGAGGATGTAATTCTCACTAATCACCAAGAGAGCATACTGCTGTCAACTATTACTTATCCTCACAAACTATTACACACTTGGTGTGTCAGGTAGAACAAATAAGTAGACTATCATTTGCTTTCTGGGGTGGCGATCTTTTTAAATTCAACGTAAATAACTAAAATAAATAGTTTACAGCAATACAATCTGTTGGTGACCTAATCAAACTACGTCCACTTCAAATTCTGGTAAACACTAAAAGTGGGACAGCTGGGCCATATAGATGGGATGTCCTCTGCAGTATATGTAGACAATGCTGATATATAAGTTTATATTATCTAATTGCAATTTTATCTAGCTTACGAATTTTAAAATCTATCTACTTTCAAAGGATTTGGTATTGATACAGTCCAAACACATGAGTTAGCTTCAATTTTGAGTGGTCGTTACTGAGATTCGTTTCGTGCAGTGGCAGTCGTAATGCCTATGATTAGAAATAGCTTGATTTTTCTTTGAATAACATAATCATCACACATTGTAAGCACAAACAATAAAAAAGTTACAATTTTAAACGTACATCTTAAATTTAATCTTAATGTGTTAAAAATAAAATAATTGCTGGGATAAATACTTCACTTTTTATTACAAAACTAGGCCTACTTCAACTCTCATCAACTTTGCTGACTAAACAAAAACTCTATTTCCATACACGGTGTTTGGAGATAATGTTACTACACAGTTTTCCATCGGAATTATAAATTTAGAGAGATATTTATGGCAACTTCGTAGGAACGAGAAGCCTCCAGGGTAAATCATGTGTCAATATTCTACTGCAGCTAGTGTGTGAAATATGACCTTTTCTTAATGTATACGAACTTTAACTTTTAAAATAAAAATAATAAAACAACTGCTATTCCTCAACGAACATCCTCTCAATAACGGGAGATACCAAATTATTGAAATGCATTTTTGTGTATGTATTGTATTACAGTAGTCTTAATATACAGGTTACGTTTTAAATTATATAGTTTTTAATGTTTTATAATTTTTTAACAAACACAATTTTAAGTGATTTTAGATTTTATATTTCTTGTTTTACTTTATAGAGTGACAAGATAGATCATTGGAGAGAACGACAATTGACACAAAGCCCTAAGTGTCGCTACATTTTTGTTATTAGTTACTTCAAACCTTGGCGTTCCTAAAGAAAATGTCAACATTCTTTATACAAATGTGTATTAATTAAATCAGTTTTCAATTGACACGTCCATTATTTAAACAATAGGGGATAAATAGCTTTCGTTCAATAAATACTATAAACATAACAGTTTTAAAAACCTGATGACAATGACGTTTGCCTGTGCGCATGTTATGACCCCGAGATAACCTGTTATCACGGCTCCCTTATCAGTGCCGCGGTCCCTCGCCTTGACTGCCGCTAGAGCGCGCCGTGTTCGCCTCCGCCGCCGCCAGTCGTGGCTCGGCCCTCGCCCGCTCCGCTACATCCAGCTACCCGCACCGCAGTGTTACCATGGGAGACACCTGACGCCGCGCCCGCACCCGCACCCGCACTGTTCCACCCACGCGCCCACAGGTTCATTCATAATTAGTTTTTTAATTCGTCTTAATTTAAAAAATATATACAACTTAATGGTTATGTTATGAAGAGACTTTAACGCTCGGTTGTAATGAACTGTTCTGAGTGTGTGCGCAGTAGTACTCTATGTGCAGCAGCGGTATTGCCAGCGGTGCCACACAATAATAGGTGCTGCACTGTCCTCTTGAATTGACAACCTCGAGATCAAAGGTTACGGCTTACTAACTAATAAATATACCCACAGAGTAAGGATATGCAATGTAATGTACTAATATTGTTTTACTGGTAGGTGATTGATGGATCCACCACTATTTATTCGCCATTGCCGACTAGAGTTATTTATGTACAACGCTAACTCTTCCAGTTATGAAATAATGAATAATTGTACTGAGGTTTAATAGATTTCATTATTTCATCATATTCGTTATATACTCTAGCTAAGTGATACTAGGATGGATATAGTTTATAAGAATAACTTTTCAAGGATCTGCATTTAAAAGGATTTTATGGGTATTCATGTATTTTGACTACACTTGTTCGAAAATTTATGGTAGTTATAATGGCATTGCGTGGAGAGAAATCTATTTATTACATTTTTAAATAAATACTCGTCATTTCATATAGACCATTTATTTAGATGACACATTTAAGACACAACTAGCCATGTCGACATATCTAGTTCTACGATTACCTATGTTGGGTGGTTTAATTATTCACACTCAAGTTTAACTAGGTTTATGTATACCTAAAATGAGTATGTCATGTTTTACGTAAGAAAAATTATAAAATGAGAAAAATAATTTTTAGAGTTATGCATGCATTTGGCATCTTGTGCACGTCAATGGCAAAATTTGAACAACTAACTACATCACATTTATATTAGAAGTATAATGGTTTTTTTATGTGTAAACAAATTCTGGACAAAGCACATAACAATGAAAAGTAATTATTAAAATAACCCCGTCGCAGCAAACCTGCGGACTCAGCGAATTTCCAATGCATAATATTTGTCTGAATTCCACATAAAGCCGCAAACCAAGTTTCATAAAAATATATTCACATATAAGCGATTTTGATTATTCTCCATAAGAATAACATTGGTAATGAGTATGTAGGTTTGCTGAAACAAGGAACAGAAACAATTGTTTTTTATGCAAATATAAATAGAATTTAACTAGGCGAAGCCACATACTAAGTTTCATCGATCTTCAATCATAAATAAGCGATATATGACATTCTAGTTATTCTCCATAAGAATAACATTGGTAATGAGTATGTAGGTTTCCTGAAACAAGGAACAGAAACAATTGTTTTTTATGCAAATATAAATAGAATTTAACTAGGCGAAGCCACATACTAAGTTTCATCGATCTTCAATCATAAATAAGCGATATATGACATTCTAGTTATTCTCCATAAGAATAACATGGGGGCTGAGGAAGCAGGTTTGCTGCAACAAGGAACAGAAAAATGGGTTTTTATATACTTATCAATATAACTCAACCAAGTGAAGCTACATACCAAGTTTTATTAATTTATGTTCATAATTAAGGGATTCAGTACATTTTACTTATTCTCCATAAGAATAACATGGGGGCTGAGTACGCAGGTTTGCTGCTACGGGAATAATCAACAAAAAATCCATTTTTTGTGCAAATATCAATATACCAGTACTACTTGAAGCCACATACCAAGTTTCATCAACATACATTAATAAATAATCGAGATATTAAATTTTATTTATTCTCCATAAGGATAACATTGGACAACGTACTGTGTTTAGCACTTCGAATATCTCTGCAACGGTTGGGCGTAGAATCACAATTTAAACACCAAAATGATTGTTTTGTGGAACTGAACAGATTGGTAAAAGCAAATGTGAAGTTTACATTAAAATAAACTGAGGAAAAGCCAAAAACCTTTTTCCCATAAGATTAACATGGGAGATTTTATGAGCAGGTTTTTTTGGATTTTCTCCGCAACCACTTAACCTAGGTTAATAATTCAAAATACTAAATTATTTGTTTTTTTAAGCTCTATAACTTGGTCAAAACCAAAATTAAGTTTTTTAAAAATTTTAGGGTAAAAAATGCAAAAAACTAATTTTTGGAAAATTTAAAACCCCCATAAACCCCCCTTCCCATGGTCCGATTTTTCTGGTTTTCGAACTTAAAGTCATGAATGTCATTTTACACATTTGAGCCAAATTTCATCAAATTCGGACGTTTTTTACTCAAGTTATCGTGTTAACGGACACATATATATATAGAGAGATATATATATATACATATATAAAAATTTTAACGAATGCTGTTTTTGGCATCTGGGGACCTCAAAACAAAAAGTTATCATGGTCTCGGGCTTAAGTCTTACCATGAGACCTACGGTAATAGCTTCTTCCCTATAGGGGAAATTCGCTAATAACACATAATATATATATATATATATATATATATATATATATATATATATATAATGTGTTATTATAATAATTACTTTTCACACGCGCGCACACACACACACACACACACACACACACACACACACACACACACACACACACACACACACACACACACACACACACACACACACACACACACACACACACACACACACATATATTAGTAATTTGATATGTGATTTTATTATAATTATGTGATTTATGACTTTTATAGAACCAAGACAATTATACTCCCATAAATTATTTGATTTAGTGATCAAATCGACAGCAATAGTAATTATACTAATATTAACCGTTGATCAACTAAATAAGGTAATAAATAGCAATGTAAGCATGCTACATTGTTAAAAATTACTTTTATTTTACTATTTGAAACATTTAGAAGAATACAAATCGCTATAATTATCTAATTAAAAAATAACCCTGCTTGCTGATGCGTGTGACTCATTGATAAGGTTGTATTTATATTTCTTATTGGATTTAAAATTAAAAATAAACTAGTTTAATGTTGCCATTCATAAAATAAGCAGGAAATGAGTTTCCTCCCAGTAAAAGTAATAATTTATACACGCATGAACTGCGTTTGAAAAATATTTAACATAATTAAAACTAGGCTTTTGAAAATCACCCTATCTTTATAATTGACTTTCAAAAAACATTAAGAGGGTTCCCTGCCCCTACCAAAATCTGTTAAAAAACCGCTGCGCGCGGTAATATATAGCATTCCCGGTAGTCAAAATAAATTTATGTTCATTATACCTTTTTGAAGATAAAGAGTTCTATAACTTGTGTTTGAGTTTCTATGTTTACGCAGTCCGACGCTACGTGACGCTAAAGTTAAAGAACTTGTAGTTAAATCCTGGGTACATTAATAAAATTATCGAGTTTTTCATAAAGCAATATCAGCGGTTGCTGTCTATTGCAAGATAAAGAGCATTTAAAGATTTGTATAGTATAAATAGGGCAAAAATACACACTTATACAAGCTATACATTACTTAAATGCTGTCAAATTCCAATTAGGGTGAAGTGGGGTAAGTGCAACCAGGTTTATTTATTTTTCAATTTTGAACTGTTACTGTGAAGTGACTATTAAGGAGAGATAAATAAAACTCAGCACACAGTATTAGGGTTTATCTAGCTACAATATCCTACAATTAGAATATTTTTACTGTTTACCATAAATAAAAAAAAATAAAATAAAAAAACATGTCCACTGGTTGCACTTGCCCCATGCATCCGGGGTAAGTGCAACCACAGCATAGAATCCTCCATAAGAGGCAATGCAAATGACAACTGGGGCAAGTGTGTTATAGCTTGTTTTTCACTGATTCTGTCAATATTTTTTTAATTTTTTTATCTTAAACCGTTTGGGAGATACGAACTTTGTCGTGAGTCAACGCGCGATAATCGGGAAAATGGGTACTTATCAAAGATAAGTTTTTTTACGTTATTGCTTGAATGAAAATATATAGGATACTTACATGATTCACACCTGGTTAGAACATCATTTATACAACTTTTCATGTTTTTCTTGTTTTTAATTGTCTTCTTTTTCTTATTTTTCCTTAATTTTATACTTTTGACAAAATATTAATGTCACAGTTTCTCATATTAATTTTTTTATCATAATGAACTAAACGAAAGTAAAGCAATTGAATTTGAAAACTTAAATGTTCTACACTCTAAAACACTAATTTACAAAACCATTTTTATAATTTGGCCTATTAGGAGATTGTAGGCGCCTAATGTTTTTTCTTGTTTTAACGGTTACCGGTACTTTTGTTTTTTCACACTTTTGACCAAATTAATTAAAATTAAAATACAGCAACTCAACTTTAAAACTTAAACTGTTCTACACTTTGAAACACTATTTACAAGAAGAGTTTTTGAGAATTTATTGAAGGTTGTAAGAAGAAAAGGCTACCGGAAAGGTTGCACGGTTGCATGGTTGCACTTACCCCAATTTCGGTGGCTGCACTTGCCCCGTGTGCAAAAACGACGAGGCAAGTGTAGCCATGGCTCTCATTTCAAAGTTATTAATCCAACACCAAAAAAGGCATATTTCTGAAAACTACATATTAAACTTCATAAAATTACCAACTTTGGTTATCATAGGTTGAAAAAGAAAAATTTAAAAAAATGTCAAAGTTTCAGGGTTGAACTTGCATTAAGATTCAAAATGTAAGCATTTTCTAAAAATAAAAAACAAATGCATGTAAGCTGATTTTTTTCAAACATTTTGCTGAATATATAAAGAAAACATTCTAAAATTACAAACCAAGTGGTTATTTCTCAAAAATAATAATTTTTTAGCTACATAAGCAGCCGTGGCCATACTTGCCCCGTGGTTGCACTTACACCACTTCACCCTATATCATGCAATTATTTAAGTATTGTATTAATTTATTGAATTATAAAGTTTAAATATAATACATATAGTTTACTTCAGTCCGAGTTTTAATATTAAGAATGTTGACTAAGTTTTTGATAATTTTCTATTTTTATTTTAAATGATCATACCAAAGTATATTTGAAAACGTTTGGTAATCATGATAACGTGTTATTACATAGGAATATTTACAGAGAAAGTTGAACTATGTTTTGGGGAAGGTACATATAATAATCAGAAAACGTGTTTATATTTAAGTTTTTCTGCAGCGGCGATTAAATAGGAGTTTTTACTTCTCCAAAAGTAACACATCGAAACTTCAAACAATATTTTATGCAAATAGCGGAGACTGTGCATACAATGTTATAGTACTGCGGGGTTCATGACGATAGAAAACACGTTTTTTGAAATCCTTATCCTTACTAATAAAAATAACCCCGTCGCAGCAAACTCGCATACTCAGTGAATTTCCAATGGATATATAAATATCTTAATACTACATAAATCCACTTACCAAGTTTCATAAAAATATATTCACAAATAAGCGATATATACAATTTTAATTATGCTCCATAAGAATAACATTGGGGCTGAGTGCGCAGGTTTTCTGCATAAACGAACACAATAAATGGGGTTTTATGCTAATATCTATATCACTAAACTAGGTGAAGTCATATACCAGTTTTTATTCATTTATATTCATAATTAAGGGAGACATAGCATTTGATTATCATCCGTAAGAATAACATGGGGCTGAGTACGCAGGTTTGCTGCTACGGGAGCCTTAGGCAAAACATTGTTTTTTGAGCAAATATCAATAGACCACAACCAGATGAAGCCATATACCAAGTTTTGTCAATATACGTATATAAAATTTGTCTTTTCCTCAATAAGAATATCATTAGACAACGTACTATGTTAAGCACTTGCAATAGCTCGGTAACCAATTGACGTAGAGAATCATCAAAACACCAAATTGTGTGCTTTTTAAGCTGAATCCAATGGTAAAAACTAAATTTTGACTATTCCAAAAATGATATGTAAAAAATTCAAAAATCCCATTTATGGGGTACAAAACCCCCCCATAATACCCCTTCGGATGGAGCGATCTGGCTGGTTTCGAACTTAAAGTCATAAATGTTGCTTTACACGTTTATACCAAATTTCACCAAAATCGGATCATTTTTACGAGAGTTATCGTGCTCACGGACACACACACACACACACACACACACACACACACACACACACACACACACACACACACACACACACACACACACACACACAACACACACACACACATATATATATATATATATATATATTTATATATATATATATATATATATATATATATATGTGTATATATATACAGTTTCGAACGAATGATGTTTTTGGGGTCTGGGGACCTCAAAACGAAAGTTATCATGGTCCCGGGCCTAGGTCTTACCATGCCGACTACGGTAATAGGTAATAGCTGCTTCCCTATAGGGGAAATTAGCTAAAATGGGATGGTGTGTGTCTGTCTGCCTATCTGTCTGCTGTGTGTTCCTCAATCACTTAAAAACTACTGAACCGATTGGCATGACAATTTACAGGAATTTTCCTTATATACCGAATAAACGCATAGATCTATTTTCGTCTTTAAAATCCTATAGGGCTCTGCCCCACGGGACTTCCAAGTTCCTATTTATTCCTTATGGTCATTCATTTTTGTTTGAGCTAATGAAAATACAAACAGCTGATCATGATTCGTAATAGTTCCACGGGTTAACCACAAACTACAGCACACACAATGGCATAGTTTTTTTTATAAATCCTTTGCGGGGCGAAGCCTGAGGAAAAAACTAGTGCTTAAAACAAGTATTGAACAAGCATAAAAGCTAAGGCCCAGGAATAACGGGAAATTATTACTGGGGATTAGTACATTTTACTTTATTAGCAATTTCACTTTAACTAGTATAGCGTACAAAAACAATAAATTTCCTATGGTAGAAATTCCTTGCACTTCATCACAATGACTGACGAAGAACACCCGGAAATAACAACAACGAAAGTTCGGATTTTACAATGTGAAAAATAGTCTCAATAGTGCGTCAAAATTTCGTTTGTTAACTGTTTCAAACCCTGTAACTAACGAAAGAACTGTTTCAAACCCTGTAACTATCGAAAGAACTATTTCAAATCAGGGTATTATCAGGCTGTTCAATTAATTTGATGGCCCAAACACGGTCGATGAAACAATTAGGACACCAGCTTCGCGAGCGTTTGCAGCAACAGGTTGGTTTCTCCTATTACCGATTAGTATTGAGTATACATTTTGTATAATATACTCAATACTACCTATAGTTTGTGTACTTTTCTTCATTATTTTTGAATAACTGAAACAATATGTTTAATAAATACAAATTGTGCACGAGTTGATTCACCAACGGCTTATTAAGAAAGAACGGCCAATCGTCTTAAATTTAATACTACCCGACGATTTTGAATAAAATAATCATCGGATAGAGTTTTCAATATTTTAAACTTTCACTGGCTTCTGCTAGTTTTTGCTAGTTGGACCTGTAATGTGGAGTGAAAGTGGTGCTTGTGAACAAGGCCGGTGGCCCCACAATCGCAGCTAATTGTGGTGTTCCAATAGACCGCATTGTGGTTAGGTTATGATTGATGGTCGCCTCATCAGCCGAGAGGCGGATTCACACTCTCCATTCGTTACATACTTGAGGGCAGTTCTGGTAATGGACGCGGACACAAGAGCCCCATTTACTCATGAGAGTTATTGAAGCTGTTACAAACCAAAAGACAAATAAAATACAACTTATGGAAAAAAATCTAATCATTTTTAGATTTAAATAGCTATTATTTGGATATATTATCTGTATTTATTTTTGTTTACGCTGTCAGCTATGTTGTTACTTTCTCTCATCTAGATATTTTAATGGTAGCATATTATGGTTGTTTTTATATACACTTTGCATATGCTGTTCCTATCTGGGGATATGAAGGAACGACTACTGCAAACATTTTCAAATTTCAAAAGAAGTCACTGAGAGTCATGTTCGGGCTGAGATCGTCTTGGTCATGTCAAGGAATTTTTTGAGAAAATAAAATTCTGACTTTCCCTTGTCTATATATTTTGGAATCAACCTATTTAGTTATGAAAAATCGAGAATTTTTTCAAACAAGGTCCTCCTCATACAATTTTCGCCCTATCAACCGCCTGGCAATGCTACCACATTCCACCACATTTTTTCAGAAGCAAGTTTTGTATTCAGCAATAAAGATGAACAATAGCCTTCCAAATAAGTTTAGATTGTTAAATGATTTTAAAATATTCAGGAATAGCGTGAAAGAATTTTTAGTTGTTAAAGAGTATTACAGTGTATATTTATTTTTAAACGATGACTCAATTGTTTAGTTATAAGTTTGACTTGTATTGTACATATCGTCAAACATTTTGATTGTAATAATTCCATGTACATATTACTGACTTTTGTCATCGCATTTATTTTTGCTTACGACAATAAAGAATTTTGACTTTGACTTTGAATGAAATTATTTCTATAAGCGCTTTAATCTTATTGTAGCAGACACTTCTTTATTAATATTACCATTGACTATAAATACTGAAGTAGACTTCTCAGTGCCATTATAAAATGTGTCCCTAGTTTTGTGTATGCCAGGATTGAAACAGGTCGTAGTTTACAACAATCACCAACAGAGTATACTGCTGTCAACTATTACTTATCCTCTCAAGGAGGGGATAATACAACAGTTGGTGTGTCAGGAAGCAAACATAAGTTGATTATCACTTGCTTTCTGGGGTGGAGATATTTTAAAAGTTAACGTAAATGACTAAAATAAATAGTTGACAGCAGCACAATCTGTCGATGACCAAATCAAACTACTTAAATTTTAAATTCTAGCATACACTAAAAGTGGGACAGCTGGACCATATGGATGGGATGTCTCCTTCATTATTTAGTCAATGATATTACTCAGTATAGCGGCTATTCTAGAAAATAAGAACTTAGTTTTAGCTTAGTACATTGTTATTATTTGTTTAAGGTGTGCAGCCTAAAATATACCATAAAAAATCTCCCAATGGTCGTTTGTTTTTGGGGAAAATTAATTTCGGTAATTTTATGACACACTTTTAGTATCTGAGACCCGTGACTATATCGGTGATAATACGACCTCATTGATCTGTTCCAATCTAAATGACTTGTCAGCTCGAGCTACTGCTTATAAGATGGTCCACGTTTTCTTCTGACAATGAACACGGATGATAACCTTGCGGAAATTTTACTTGCTGACTCGAAATTTCAATGGAAACATCTTGAACATTTGAATACAATAAAACTCTTTCGCCCCTCCCGAATAGATAACTGTGGTAGCCTTCATATGCATACATTTCATAAAAGTTCAACCTTAAATAATGTGTAATTAGACCGGAAATACTCGCGGTCTCTCTTGACTTTTTATTAGTGGCTTTCCCTTTTACGCTGACCCCTAAATCTTTGTAACCTGTGAATAATAGTCCGTAGCCCGTAGTTGATTATAAACGCCCTGTCGATAAGATAATCAGCCTTTACCGATAAAACATGAGTATCGTCAGAAAGGATTAACTAGAAGTCCCGTTCTGCCTACCTTTAATCTCTTCAAATGCCTCCGCCTCCAATGGAAACATCCCTGTTGAAAATAAGATGTGCTTGGCGGCCTTCTTTAGTTTTCATAACCAAAAATCTATTGACAGGACAACATTTATACTATATAAGGACTTGTTAAGAACATTTTAAGTGATTTTAGGGAAATCAGCCCAAACCCCATTTTAAAACTTGAAATTGAACCGACGGTATATTCAATCGATGTCAAAGTCGCTAAGCGTTAATCTTCCATGACCAATGAGTATTAAGAGGTTATATTTTAATGGATTCAACCACTCAGGCGTCATATTCGCAGTCGATTGTTGAGCGGCGAGAAGGTCCAGGCGCGAGGAGTGGATCTCGGCACTTTACTTTTATTTACGGTAATGTGCTGGCAGATAAGCATCGTCCGTGGCGCGTGTCTCCGCTCGTGACACGCGGTCGTGGCCCGTTACATTACACCCGTGTCAGATGGGCTCTGATAGCCTGATACTGCGCCATAACACTCCTGATATCCTGATACACTCCCCACACTTACCCTCCGATAAGCTTTAGATGTCTTTTCCCTCTCGGATTATATCTGTAGAAAGAAAAAAGCTGATAAAGTTATATTTATATCTACAGAGCAATCAGGGAATACCGAACAATATGTAATTAATACGGTCTGTACGAGAATACTTAGAAAGGTCTGTTCATTACATTACTTAGACTCGTGTGTATTCATATTACAAACTTACACATTTGTAATTAAAATAAATGAATGCCAAATATAAGATTTAATTTACTGCCAGATTGTGTAGAGCGAACAGGTCCCGGAGGGTTGTGGTTATTTCATTAATTAAGGGTTTAATAAAACGCTGTTATTCGGAAAAGTAGATTAGCTTAATAAACATTGTGGTGAGGTTTTACAAATGAGTACAAGCTTTCAGCGATGTAATAAAGCACAATAATCCAGCGTCAAATATGTTGGCGAGATTACTTCCGCAGTCACTAAGGGCGGGAGGCGACTATCTGACACTAGCGGACGATGCAACAACGCGACACGCTCAACTCACTTTCCATTGTTTTTACGCAGTTTTATAACGGGAACTGGATCATTATTCAGTGTGTGCCCGCGATAAAAGGTGTTCGCAAAACAAACAATAAGAACCACATTGTTTGTCACTGACAATGAAACAGATTTCTATTTCAGATTCGCGAAAAAACGAGTTTATTGTTGAAACCGCTCGGTGAAAAGAATGACATGTGACATAACTCTTGTTTTGTTCTGCGTAAACAAATAATATTTTCACCGGTATTATATTTGAAATATTACTTCATAATTACTCTGCACATTCATCCATGTGTTTGTTGCGTTAATGAAGGTTTGAATCAATGTACACAGTTTACCTCGATTTCATTTCTTCGAAATAACATGGAAATGCGACGAACGTGTATTTTATGACGAACATAAATGTAACTCTGTATTCATTTAATTTACTCTATTTTAGTGATTGTTGGAAAAATTATTTAGTATTCCTTTATTGGTTCTGTTAATTGCAATTTAGGGTTTTTAGAAAGATTCCCGTTTTTTGTTCAAACTTGTCTATAACACATAGCACAGAAATACAGATAACCAAAGCACAAAATATACCGACGCATACTCAGGGTAGCTTATCACAAAGTGCGTATGAAATCTGAATGTAAAATAAATTGGACGCATCTTATTGACTGTTTTTTATGTGGAATTCCTATGGAAAAATGAACTAGCATGACCCGCATGGTAAAACTTAAGCCCGGGACCACCATACAAGTTCATAACATGACCCTCTTAACACGTTTTGGGGGTCGTTAAAAACTATACGTATACATATATATATATATATATATATATATATATATATATATATATATTTATTTATATATATATATATATACATACAGGTGAGTTTTAAATGAGTCCTCCCCCTACTTTTTTCTACATTTCTTAAGATATCGACTCCGGACCACTCCCGATCATTGCTGACCAACTTATACTTCATTTTGACTTATTTAATATTTTTGGCCGCCATCTTGGATCCGCCATATTGGATTCAACTATTTATTTTTGTTTATTTATTTAAAGGTGGGTGGGGTTGTGACCCATCATATAGAAGTAATTTTTTCTGGTAAAAACAATGCCGCAATCAGTTTAAACAAATCATTATTCGTTCTTAAGATATTGGCGAAATAAAAAAATGAATTTTGAAGAGAGTTTTAAAGGTCCCAACCTTAAAACATGTCCATATTCTTACCATTACATCAAATAACCAATAATTGTTAAGCGGCATTCGCTTCATTTTGACAAAATTAAAATTTTAGGCCGCCATCTTGGATCCGCCGTTTTGGAATAAGATAATTTTTTCAACTGTAAAGGTAGGGTTGTGACCCATCATCTCCAACTGCTTTTCCACGCTGAAATAAATGCCGCCATCCGTTTTCAAATATCACCTTTCGTTTTCTTGATATGGAAAGATTTCTGTTTAACATTAAAAAAAATTGATTGTATCATGAGAATGACGGGACCTTTAAAACTCTCTTCAAAATTCTTTTTTTTTAATTCGCCAATATCTTGAGAACAAATAATGACTTTCAAAAACGGATAGCGTCATTGTTTTCACCGTAAAAAATTACTACTATGTGATGGGTCACAACCTCACCTTTACATTTAAAAATAAATAGTTGAATCCAATGTGGTGGATTCAAGATGGCAGCCAAAAATATTAAATGAGTCAAAATAAAGTATAAGTTAGTCAACAATTATGGGGGGTGGTCAGGAGTCGATATGTTAAGAAATGTAGAAGAAAGTAGGGGGGACTCATTTAAAACTCACCTTGTGTGTATATATATATATATATATATATATATATATATATATATATATAAATGAGTGTGTGTGTGTGTGTGTGTGTGTTTGCACTCTAGCGGTCGCATTTTTTGTCCGATTTCCTTCAAATTTCGTAGGGACAGTCCTTTCTATAATCAGTTGGACAAGTTCGTTGGGCAAAATAATCGGAAAACTCTAACCCCTTTTTTTGAGAGTAAAGGGCCGCCATAATCTGAATAGCTGAGTAACTGCCACTAATCTGACTAACTTGAGGGCAGGACCACCACTAATCTGAGTAGCAGAATTATAGTATCGCCACTAATCTCGGTTTAGCCTCAGTATAAGGGAGGTTTGGCTAAGTCTTTTTATGTATTTATTCAATAAAAATAACAGGAAACACACAATTATTAGACTACTAAAGGGTTATGTTTTGTAATAAATTAAACCCTTTTATAAATCTCTGTAATTACAAGCTATAAGTTTAACGAAACTATATTATAGCAACATTATTAATCAGAGAATAGGAATTCAGAATGTCCCGTACTTTTCAACTAGAATTAATTCTATTGTCTGTACTATTTATCTATATTCCCTGTTGAAGGTGCTTATATTAATATTTGAACCGAAGCTCATTGTTTCCAGACTCGGTAATCTCCTGGAGTGGACGCACGTAGCCAGTAAGTGACGTTGTGGTTTACACTATAGCCGCCTGAGGGGCTAAGTAACAAGGCGGCCCGGGTCTGTGCCCAGCGGAGCCCCGTAAAAACTTGAACTAGAAAACTATTACGTTGACCAGTTACTGGAAGTGTTGAGTGGAGAGCCGGTCGCTAACGGTATGGGCTGCCCCGCGCCGCGCCGCGCCATGGCCAGACCTTTGCTGCATTATCCAACTGTCTCACCATCTACTAACATTTTGATTTCGGTATGAAACCGAGTAAAGATGATTAGGCAAGATTTTAGGGGTTCATAGAAAGATGTTCATCAATTGTCTGTACGTGAGGTGAACCTTCGGTAACCCCAGCGTTCGTGAGTGGCGAAATGAACTCACTCACGTGGGCGTTGGTTCGTGGGACTAGGAACTCGCTCTGGAGTAATGGTTTGGAGTGTAAATTCCACCTTGAACGGGGATGATTTTATTCTTTAATCGCCGATAAATATCCGTCAAGATTAATGATTATGACTAATTCCTAAAAAGCATAACAATTTTGTTTTACAAATATAAAATGTTGTCTGTGGATATATAAAACGGATACAACGGGCTTGGTGATTTTCTCTTCCTTTGCGTCCTCGTTGCGGCCTCAGTACACCGTCATTCCGTACACTTGGGTGGTTCAATGGTCTGACAATAAGGTTAATGAGATATCTAATCCAGCAACACTCTTTGCTCACCCATTCGAATGAGCAAATAGGCTATAAAAACAATTTTAGAAATTCACAATTATTACTGTCTTAGCACTAGAGTATAAAATGATTAATCACAATATCGTATTCATATAAAATGAATTACTCGTATGTGAAACTTAAATTATATACTATTATCTGTATAGCTACAATTAATTACTCTTTTCTAACCCCGGCAATTACATATTTTAATTTCTGATTCATTTAATTAGGGCTGCTTTTCCATTGATATAGTTTGTAGTTTTCTGAGCGAGACTAACGCAACGTGCTTCAGGAATGTCGGCTCAGGTTCAGCGTTTTACAAATAAGGAAGGTGATAAATAACTGCATCCGGTTTAGCTAAACTGCATATTTATATGTCTCTATAAACCCAAGTTTCTAAAACCGATACAAAAACCATCCAGCGGTAAACTCAAAGGAAAGGCCAACCATAAATCGAACCAGAGCTGTTTAATTTGCAGGATTATGATGAAGATAGGGATATCGTTTTCCTTCCAGGTTTTTAAATAAATAAATCATTAGTTTTACCATGGGTGCATAAAACGTACTTATATGACACGAAAATGCGTGCTGATACTTAGACATTACTTTTACCCTACCGTTATAATATGTATTCTGTCATCCGATTTACCATCGTATTACATTATTGCAATTATTAGAAACAATAAAAAAGGAACACCGCAAACATTTAGTTAACGGAGACTTCAAAATCATTTACGAACAGACAAGTTCAGTATATCACAGTACATTGTCAGTAATACTTTAGGGATTAAGTGGACGGATGAGTGTAGAGTGTAGCGTGAAGCGTGTAAAGCACGTCGCCATCCGTTGGTCCACATGAAGGTCACATACTTACCTACTGACACTGACACTCCCATCAGCTTCCGTCATCTGCGGTGAGGTGGCCAACTGTCATTACCGACACGAAGGTCCACGGGGAGGCGCTACCACTGACACAGTCAATAGCTACTGTATCCCCCCCTACTGACATTGACACTTCCATTAGCGTCGGTCCTCCGCGGTGAGGTGGCCAACTGTCATTACCAACACGAAGGTCCATGGGGAGGCGCTACCACTGACACAGTCAATAGCTACTGTATCCCCCCCTACTGACACTGACACTCCGATCAGCGTCCGTCCTCTGCGGTGAGGTGGCCAACTGTCATTATTGACACCAAGGTCCGCGGGGAGGCGCTACCATTGGCACAGTCAATAGCTACTGCAGCCCCTCCCCCCTACTGACATTGACACTTCCATTAAAGTTGGTCCTCCGCGGTGTGGTGGCCAACGGTCATTTCCGGCACGAAGGTTCATGGCGAGGTGCTACCACTGACACAGTCAATAGCTACTGTAGCCCCTCCCCCCTACTGACATTGACACTTCCATTAGCGTCGGTCCTCCGCGGTGTGGTGGCCAACGGTCATGGCCGGCACGAAGGTCAATGGCGAGGTGCTACCACTGACACAGTCAATAGCTACTACAGCCCCTGCCCCCTACTGACATTGACACTTCCATTAGAGTCGGTCCTCCGGTGTGGTGGCTAACGGTCATTGCCAGCACGAAGGTCCATGGCGAGGTGCTACCACTGACACAGTAAATAGCTACTGTAGCCCCTCGCCCCTACTGACATTGACACTTCCATTAGCGTCGGTCCTTCGCGGTGTGGTGGCCAACGGTCATTGCCGGCACGAAGGTCAATGGCGAGGTGCTACCACTGACACAGTCAATAGCTACTGTAGCCCCTCCCCCCTACTGACATTGACACTTCCATTAGCGTCGGTCCTCCGCGGTGTGGTGGCCAACGGTCATTGCCGGCACGAAGGTCAATGGCGAGGTGCTACCACTGACACAGTCAATAGCTACTGTAGCCCCTCCCCCTACTGACATTGACACTTCCATTAGCGTCGGTCCTTCGCGGTGTGGTGGCCAACGGTCATTGCCGGCACGAAGGTCAATGGC
This sequence comes from Allygus modestus, assembly GCA_963675035.1. NCBI lineage: Eukaryota > Metazoa > Arthropoda > Insecta > Hemiptera > Cicadellidae > Allygus > Allygus modestus. The sequence continues at coordinate 95,610,535 of OY776111.1, read as the reverse complement.
GAGGTGCTACCACTGACACAGTCAATAGCTACTGTAGCCCCTCCCCCCTACTGACATTGACACTTCCATTAGCGTCGGTCCTCCGCGGTGTGGTGGCCAACGGTCATTGCTCACACGAAGGTCCACGGCGAGGTGCTACCACTGACACAGTCAATAGCTACTGTAGCCCCCTCCAAACCTATCATACTCCCCCTTCTCCTGGAGGGCATCATTACATTTTTGTATGATATCGATACATTCAGTTTGTTTCCCTTAGATAATGCTTTTAACTATAATTTTCTTTAATTTGCATATAAACAAGAACGGATTTGATTGATTTAATTCCCATTAAAGTTATCCATCATAAACATAAGTAGTACTTTTAACGTGATACCTTCCAGAATAAATATCCTGAACTTATGAAATTTTTATTTAATTTATTACCTTAATGCAGAATAAAAATTTACATCAAATCAATGTCGTCCGCTTAATGTTTAGGGACTTTTTCTATTAATGTATTCAAGATTAATATTAGGCAGAATGTTTTGTTTCCTACTTTATAAGAGATTACCTGTGTATAGGATTTTTTTACAATACAATTATTTTCGTTTGGTTTATGTTGCAGGTGTGTACCTTTTTCGGTCCTTTGAGAATGGAACAGCTCAAATATTGGTCAGCAGTAAGTAGAAATCTTTTTAAAAGTTAATCTTGTATTTTTACAAAAACTTGTTAAAAAGCATTTGAATTGAAGTGCTGACTAATTTGTTCTCGATACGAGAATACTTTTGTAATTTTTACGGTATTATAGTATGTGTTTGCTAATTTAAAAACAAAGATTAGAATTTGAAAGGAATTAAATATTTTTAAGTGTTCGTAATTACGAACGATTTATACTGGGAGGCCTATTTAGAAGTCTGCAAGAAAGGGAAATATACACACAGATTTGTCCAATTTAATTTTCATAATATAAATATTAAAAATAAGTTTTACGATAATAGTTTAACATTTGAAAATGTTGCATTCATTAATTAAATTAAGATAATATACAAATGTGTACAACAAAGTCTTTCTACATTATAAAAACATTCATCACAAAATATTATGATTAAATGCTACAACAAAAGCTAAGATGGATCTCCAGAATGTTGAAGCGGATTCAGAATTATGTAGTGCTTTGTAATAGGTTACTCAAATAAACATAAAAAACATCCTTTTTTGATTAAATCGCTAATTAGTAACTAACCATAATTATTCGAAGGGTTCCTCAGAAATATAACATTAAAACAAGAAGTCTAATAAAAGTCAGGCTATATATCACAGTGATTTATCTAATTTACTGACAATAAACGAAATGTCTGATTTATCTCGGCCACTTTCTTCTGCATAAATTACCTGGTTAGAACTGGAAGCGGAGCGAAGGGGAAATTCAAGTGTGAGAAGTGACGGGAGACGCGTGCGAAACATCGCTTATCACTCGCATGTGTTTACCTGATAAGACGTAACTGCTGTAGTGCTAGCGGTACAGACACACACACACACACACACACACACACACACACACACACACACACACACACACACACACACACGCACGCACACGTTAGCAGCCACTCCCTCTAGCGGTGCTTCTGATAATTACACCTCCTACATTAACGGGCGTCGCGTCGCGTCGGCTGTCACGCTGATAAGCTTCCTGCGAGGTCAATGTTACTTCCACAACAAACAGTAACAGTTAAACAATACCTCCAACTAACAAAGTATTTTGAGGGAATGAGCGGTGACGAAGCAGCTTTTCGTTTATGTTTTTAGTTGTTTTGCATTGGCAACAATATATTTTGTTATTGGAAATATTTACAACAAATATTTCACTCTATAAAAACTTAACAATTGTCTAAGTAACGCAGTGGTTAGGGTACTCGTTTCATAATCTGAAATTCCACAGATCGATCTTGAGCAAATCTGGAATTTGTTGTGAAGATCCGATACTGGACCCGGCTGCCATTTATCAAGATCCGATACTGGACCCAGCTGCCATTTATCAAGATCCGATACTGGACCCAGCTGCCATTTATCAAGATCCGATACTGGACCCAGCTGCCATTTATCAATATCCGATACTGGACCCAGCTGCCATTTATCAATATCCGATACTGGACCCAGCTGCCATTTATCAAGATCTGATACTGGACCCAGCTGCCATTTATCAAGATCTGATACTGGACCCAGCTGCCATTTATCAATATCCGATACTGGACCCAGCTGCCATTTATCAATATCCGATACTGGACCCAGCTGCCATTTATCAAGATCTGATACTGGACCCAGCTGCCATTTATCAATATCCGATACTGGACCCAGCTGCCATTTATCAATATCCGATACTGGACCCAGCTGCCATTTATCAAGATCTGATACTGGACCCAGCTGCCATTTATCAAGATCCGATACTGGACCCAGCTGCCATTTATCAAGATCCGATACTGGACCCAGCTGCCATTTATCAATATCCGATACTGGACCCAGCTGCCATTTATCAATATCCGATACTGGACCCAGCTGCCATTTATCAAGATCTGATACTGGACCCAGCTGCCATTTATCAAGATCCGATACTGGACCCAGCTGCCATTTATCAATATCCGATACTGGACCCAGCTGCCATTTATCAAGATCCGATACTGGACCCAGCTGCCATTTATCAAGATCCGATACTGGACCCAGCTGCCATTTATCAATATCCGATACTGGACCCAGCTGCCATTTATCAATATCCGATACTGGACCCAGCTGCCATTTATCAAGATCTGATACTGGACCCAGCTGCCATTTATCAAGATCTGATACTGGACCCAGCTGCCATTTATCAAGATCCGATACTGGACCCAGCTGCCATTTATCAATATCCGATACTGGACCCAGCTGCCATTTATCAAGATCTGATACTAGACCCAGCTGCCATTTATCAAGATCCGATACTGGACCCAGCTGCCATTTATCAATATCCGATACTGGACCCAGCAGCCATTTATCAAGATCCGATACTGGACCCAGCTGCCATTTATCAAGATCCGATACTGGACCCAGCTGCCATTTATCAATATCCGATACTGGACCCAGCTGCCATTTATCAATATCCGATACTGGACCCAGCTGCCATTTATCAAGATCTGATACTGGACCCAGCTGCCATTTATCAAGATCTGATACTGGATCCAGCTGACATTTATCAATGGGCTTTTGCATAATGATAGTTTCTAGTAACAAATCGACCTGAAATAGTAAAAAACCCAGAGTTTGGACAGTTCCATATCAAAGCGTTAGAAAATGTCAAGCAGTACATAATAGTACTCATGGATGGTGTACGTGTGATTGATTGTTATCGCGGCCTAAAGAGCGAGTACCAGAGGGAGGACGAGTCACGTGAGCTCGATTGTATTCTATTACGTCATTAGGACTCCCCGCGTCATGTAGGTTTCCTCGTGGGCGTCTCGCTAGCCTAACGGTTAAGGGGTCACGGGTTCGAATCCCGGGATGTCCACACAAATTTGAGGGGTGTGGACCGTTTTCCCTTGAAAGCGTTTGTAATGTGCTTTTAACAAAAATGACTTTGGCGTTGGAATAAAAAATTTTAAAAAAACTAGTACAAATCAGTCTTTGAGATAAATTTTCCCACTCACAACTCCGTAAGCAACACAAGGTAATGGATTTCCGTCGACAGTTTTACCATTTTCGCTCCATAAAGGTACGAAACCCACCCCACTAACTTCTACCTGAATCAAATAGTACCAAAACCCATGTTTTTTCCAATTTGTTCTCCGATTTTGACACTTTTCCACTAGAACCCTCAAATTAGATATATTTTCCGTAATGAATGTCGTGTTTTAACCCAATTCCTAGAGTATTTTTCTCCAACATTTGATACACCGTTATTATTCCTTCAAGTTTATTTGGCTGGAGAACTTTTCAGTCGAAACCCAAATACGGTTCCAACTTCCAATATAAGTTGATTGCATTTAGAACGAGGGCGATAAAAGTAAATACTGCAAAACTCGACTGGAAATAAGGGTGGGCGAATCATTCACCCCTTTCAGTTTTTCCCCGTCCAATGGAACCCAGACTGAATGCGGCAAAGTCAATCTGCCCTATCTGCCTACCAGAACAAATTAACATGAAGAACTAGATACGAAGAACTGGTAATTTTGGCTTTTGGAGTTAGATCTTACCCATTTTGAGATCCACCAATTTTTCATTTGTATTTTCTTAAATGTTTACTATTATGAATTAAATCACCTAGTCTTAGGAGTATCAAATAGTTGATTTGTTAACGCTTGTCATTCAAAAACCACAAATAAACTATCTGCTAAGCTTAAGACCCAGTGTAATGTAATGCATGATAGTGATAAATTAAAAAAAATACAACTGGAAATTGGTATATCCCATAATGGGCCAGTCCTACCTCCAAAATGCCCATGACGCGCGTTGACAATGGTCGTTCTACCGTAACTAGCGTGGATGACGTTTGTACGACGCACGTTGACAATGGACGTTAAATTCGAGCACACTGACAAACAATTCCAGTTACCGCGGTCCATGAGGTTCTTCGTACAGGTGGATAAAAGGCAGACTGACTTTGCTGCATTCAGTGTGGGTTTCAGTTGCGTTGACAACACTCAGAAGGAGCGAAGATTTGCCCACCCTTATTTCCACTTGAGTTTTGCGATAGTTACTTTTACCGCTCCCATTCTAATGCAAGTACGTTTTATCGGAAATTAGTAAACCCCAATTTGGGTTCCGATTTAGAAGTTTTCAAGCCAAAAAAAATTAATGAAGAATTGCGATTTTGCAAGTATTGGAGAAAAATACCGTAGAATTTGTGATAAAAACACGATTTATTAAGGAAAATATTTCAAATTCGAGGATTTGTATTGAACAAGTTTCAAAGTCATTGCAAGAAAGTCGAGAAAATCTTCCGTACATATATTTAGCAAAAATGGAAACATTATCGACGAAAATTTACTATATTTTTTGCACAGACATTTTAAGCATGAAAATTGAACTCGAAGACTTAATTTTACATCCTATTTGTTCTTTCGCGGGCGCTCAGGGAATCCCACTGACGTCATAGAAATGTAATCGAAGTCGCGATACATGAATCACTACTACTCCAATGGCGTAGAAAGACTCACAAGTACGTACAAAAACATACCTCGAAGAACAAAGCGATGCGATATTTCTTGGACGAATTTCAATCCTTGACTTGTCTATAACTTTCGGAATTTAATAAAAGAAACATGTAATTTCCCTGGTTTCAATAAATATAATAGTTCCTTACTATTTTTAAGATAAGCTATTAATTTGTAGCAGCAACTTTAAAACTATGTCTCATTTCTACAGTAGATGGTCTGAGAGTTTAGACGCTTCAGGTTTATAGTTTTGTCATTCATTCGACTTGTCACGCTGTTATATAAAACCAAGTTTCCAATTTATAATAAAGACTATTGAGGAGTACTTGAGGATTCTGGTTGCATACTGCCAACTAGAACTAAAACTGAAAACTGTATATAACAGTCCAGAGTAGGACTAAATAAAAAATGAAAACAAAACAAATTCCTAAAATGTTCTTATTAAACAGAATTATTCTTGACCCCTTTTACTACTAGGGGCAACCTGCTCTCTAAGTAGGGGGCATTAGATGGGCGTGAACCAGCAGCAACAGCAGTTATCCACTGTGGATCAACCCCCCCCCCCCCGTCACGTGACCTGGCGGAAACCTAACATAGGCTGGCGAGCACAGGCGAAGTGAGGATGCGAGGATGCCCCCCCCCCCCCGTCACGTGACCTGGCGGAAACCTAAATAGGCTGGCGAGCACAGGCGAAGTGAGGATGCGAGGATGCCCCCCCCCCCGTCACGTGACCTGGCGGAAACCTAACATAGGCTGGCGAGCACAGGCGAAGTGAGGATGCGAGGATGCCCCCCCCCCGTCACGTGACCTGGCGGAAACCTAACATAGGCTGGCGAGCACAGGCGAAGTGAGGATGCGAGGATGCCCCCCCCCCGTCACGTGACCTGAAACCTAACATAGGCTGGCGGAAACCTAACATAGGCTGGCGAGTGTGAGGAGGAATGAGGACCTCCCCCCCCCCCCCGGTCGTCTGCAGCACTTTTCGTGATGAGGAAAAAACTTCCGAAAATGAATAACTAGCCTATTTACCCACCGATTCCCACGGGACTTTTTCCAGAGTGTAGACCTATCCTAGAGGAAGCGAATGACGTAAGAACCCCATAGATCCGCCATTAAACAAGGCCGCTATTAATTTTTAAACGCGTTTTCCTTATGGGATCTCAGCTGTTTACCGACCGATTTTGATGAAATTTCACCACATGTCAGGCGGCAGCCTAAGTAAACCATCCCTTAAAGAAAATTGAAAATCCACCGTTAAACGGGCTCGCTATTAATTTTTAAACGTGTTTTCCTTATGGGATCTCAGCTGTTTACCGTCCGATTTTGATGAAACTTAACCACATATCAGGCGGCGGTCTAAGTAAACCATCGCTTAAAGAAAATTGAAAATCCACCGTTAAACGGGCTCGCTATTAATTTTTAAACGTGTTTTCCTTATGGGATCTCAGCTGTTTACCAACCGATTTTGACGAAACCTCACCACATGTCGAGCCATGACCTAAGTAAACTATTGCTTAAAGAAAATTGAAAATCCACCGTTAAACGGGCTTGCTATTAATTTTTAAACGTGTTTTCCTTATGGGATCTCAGCTGTTTACCGACCGATTTTGACGAAACCTCACCACGTGTTGGACCATGGCCTAAGTAAACCATCGCTGAAAGAAAATTGAAAATACACCGTTAAACGGGCCCGCTAGTAATTTTCGAACGCGTTTTCCTTATAGGATCTCGGCTGTTCGCTGACCGAATTTGATGTGACTTCGTTACACGTTGTATGCCGGCTTGACTAAACCAAAACTGCGAGCGGTTCCGCGGCGTCACGTGTCGAGGTGCGTGCTAGGGCCTACGTGACTGTCCCAGCCTGTTTACTCCTCCTCCACTCCACTATCCCTCCACTCCTCCTCCACTCCGCTACCCTTTCACTCCACTACCCCTGTTGTGGACCGTGGTGACATCATCTCCATGCCTACGTGACCGTCCGGGCCTGTTTACTCATTAGCGGTTCCGAGAACTGTTTACTCATTAGCGGTTCCGAGAACTGTTTACTGCTCTCACCGTCTACTGTACGGTACGTAGCAATGTTACTTCAGTGATTGTCATCGCTTCCTTCATTCAGTTTGTGTTTGGAGCCCAGTGTGTGTAGACGTTCTACTTCAGTGCTGTGCTAGTCTGTACTACACCATATTCCGAGATCTGTTAAACGTAAGTATATGTAGTCTTATAAGTTGTAGTGTGGACCACCTCAGGCTGTTTACTCATTAGCGATAATTACCGCGATTTTGAGAATTGTTCACCGCCTTCTACTGTACGGTACGTAGCTATGTTTCTTAAGTGATTGTCATCGCTTCCTTCATTCAGTTTGCGTTTGGAGCTCAGTGTGTGTAGACGTTCTACTTCAGTGTTGAAGTTGTAGTGTGGAAGACTATTACATTCCCCTTTATAGTAAGATTCTCATTTAAGGTATGATCGTTCAGCAACTTTCAAGTCATAATGTGCAAAGAGAGGTCTGGCTTGTTAATAGAAGTTGAATAATTTTCATTATGTTTTAGGGAAAACTATTCGTTATTGCTATAGAACAATTTACACGTCATTCCAAATTTCTTGGAGGAAACCAGTGTACTAACATAAAACGAGGAAACCTGTGTACTAATGTTAGACGTGTCATGGTTTCTAAATCATGTCTATCACGCATCAATGTAAAGCTTTCATTCTCTAACTTACTATCTTTTCTTTCGTTTTATATAAACTAATTTTAATAAAGGAGGAAACCCGTGCACTAACATTAAATTTGTCATGGCCTTGACTCTTGTCTACCAAGCATAAAGTATGTGTTATGTTACCAATGAAGTGTTCTCGTTGCGACTAATTTGTAAATGCAAGAGACTTATCATATCCGTTGTTGTAGATGAACAACCAACACCTGTGCGAGGTCTGCGACCGAGCCTTCAGCCTGCTCGGAAACCTGAGGCGACACGTGGAGTCCGCCCACAACGCCAGACGTCACGACTGCCACGTCTGCGGTAGGCGCTTCACAAGAGGTGACAGCCTCCGCCGCCACGTCGCTACGGTTCACGGACCACACGCCGCGGCAGAGCCCCAACCGCAACGAGTGGACCATCCCTGCCGACTGTGCCCGACCATCTTCGCCAGCCTGGAGGACGTGCGCCGCCACATGCAAGCGGCTCACTCCGCGATGCCAGCAGCAGCTCCTTCCTCCTCCTCGAGTCCCGATCGCCACGTGGAGTGCAAGCGATGCGGTAGACGCTTCGACCGCGACCTGGAACTGAGACGACACGTCCGGACCGTCCATCCTCCCACGTTCCGTTGTGCCTACTGCGACCGCGGGTTTACCCGTCGCTTCAACCGCGACCAGCACGAGTCTCACAACTGCCCTGTTGTGAGGAACCTGGTTCAAGAACCATCCAAGTTCCGCTGCGCGTACTGCGACAAGGGGTTTACTCGCCGCTTCAACCGTGACCATCACCAGTCTCACAACTGCCCTGTTGTGAGGGACCTGACCCAAGACCGACTGTCTAGGTTGTCCTCTCCTCCTCTTCCTCACAACAACCAGTCGCTGCGCCAAGGAGCCAGCGCCGAGCCCCGATCGCACCAGATGCCTAGCGCCGAGCCACGACCAGGACCGAGCACCGAGCCACAGCCAGGGCCCAGCACCGAGCCCCAGCCCCGCCCAGGACCTAGCGCCGAGCCTCAGACCATCGATGACGAGATGGAGGGTGGCGGCCGCCCCATGTTCCAGCTCGTGCATCGGGCCTTCCGGAGTCGCCTCCTCACCTACCGCCTGGCCCGGCCGTTAGACGCCTTGCTGACCGTTGAGGATGCGCTGACCCTGTTGTTTGACGAGGTTCTGGACCTGATGGAGAACGTCATGACCCAACATCCGAGCATCAAGGCGAACATGGTCCTGGAATGTGAGTTCTCCAACATTCACGGGGCCACCTGCCTGCGCTCCTTCAACACAAAGAACGTCCCACTGACCGAGGCCTCCGACTTGGAGGCTTTCCTCTCCGCGACGTTCGAGACGATCGTGAAGAAGAAGGAGCAGTGTGAACTGGTAGGTAGCGGCTGGACCTACCTGCGTATACGCGACTTAGAGATCCGCATGAACCAGTATACGCCGCTCGGAGGCAGAGCCTTTATGCAGCTGCCAAAGGCTATCGCAGATATACACGCTGTTGTCAATGTGCAAAACGCTGATGACATGTGTTTCATGTACGCCATCCTGGCCAAGTTCGTTGCACAACACGCAGCGAGACCTGCAGCGTATACACCGGATGTCATCGCCCGCTACGACTGGACCGGCCTGCGTTTCCCCGTGACGCTCAAGGACATCAAGATCTTTGAGGGCAAGAACAACATCAGTGTAAACGTCTACGGGATCGAGCGAGCGATGGTGGGGAGACGCCCCGATGGGACGCCAGAGTTCAAGGACCGCGTGTTCCCGCTGAAGATATGCAAGCGGGAGCGCGAAGACCACAGAGACCTGCTGTACATGACCATCGATGGGGACAGCCACTACGCATACATCAAGGACCTGGGTCGACTGGTCCGGCCCCAGCTCACCAAACGTGAAAATAGGATTTACATCTGTAAGCGGTGCTTCGCTTACTTCGACAATCAACACAACAAGCTAGGGTTGACGGGCGCTCAGCGTCTGGAGGAGCACAGGCGTTACTGCTACGCCAAGGCTCCCCTTCGCCTGGACTTGCCGAAGAAGCAGCAGATCCGCTTCACCCATCCAGAGTACACTAGGCGGGAGAGGTTCTGCATCTACGCGGACTTTGAGTGTGCTCTGCAGCCTGTCGCTGTTGACCCGGTGGAAGCGCCGCCACCCGGCACGACGCCCCTGCAAATGCACGTCCCGTACGCCTTCGCCTACCAGATCGTGGATTCGCTCGGCCTGGAGGAGTTTGAGCCGCGTGTATACTTCGGAGCTGACGCGTCCAAGGTCTTTATGGAACGGCTCAAGATGGACGTGCTGAGCCTGTGGGAGTTCCTGTTCAGCACAAGAGCTCTGCACCCTTCTCTGACCCGGCAGGAAATGGACGAGTATCTCGCAGCGACCCGCTGCTACCTCTGCGACAAGGAGTTCACTGAGCTGGACGTCAAGGTGCGGGACCACAACCACGCCCCGCCTTACGAGTTCCGAGGAGCGGCGCACCGCTCGTGCAATCTGCGGTACAGGGAGCAGCGGGTCATCAACTGCTACTTCCATAACCTGTCCAACTACGATGCCCACTTCGTAGTGCGGGAGCTGGCCATCGACCCCGGCGATGTGGACGTGCTGGCGCACACCGAAGAGCGTTACATCGCCTTCACCAAGCGGTTTCATTTTGGCCAGCCCGGGGACAACCCACGACAGAGCAGTTTCGCGGTGCGGTTCCTCGACACCTACAGGTTCTTGTCCATGAGCCTGGCCAGCCTGGCAGCGGGACTGCCCACCGACAAGATGCGCGAGACCAGGAAGCGGTTCCCCGACGACCGGCTGTTCGACCTGGTGCGCAGGAAGGGCGTGTTCCCCTACGACTTTGTCACATCGTACGAAACGCTGTACAGGACCAGGGAGCTGCCGCCCAAGGAGGCGTTTAGGAACACCATGACCCTGGAGGACGTCAAGGACGAGGACTACCAACACGCCCTCAACGTGTGGCGAGCCTTCGAGTGTCGCCACCTCAAGGACTACGCCGACACGTACCTGCGCTGCGACATCACGCTCCTCACCGACGTCTTCGAGCAGTTCCGTGACACCTCTTTGGCCGAGTACGGACTGGACCCCGCCCACTACTACACCCTGCCATCCTACGCTTGGGACGTCATGTTGAAGACCTGCGACGTGGAGCTGGACACGATGCAGGATTTTGACATGTACCTGTTCGTGGAGCAGGGGATCCGAGGAGGGATCTCTCAGGCCGTCACCCGCTACGCCAAGGCCAACCACGACAGGTGTCCGGACTACCGCCCAGACGAACCGACACGCCACCTACTGTACCTGGACGCCAACAACCTCTACGGCTGGGCCATGTCCCAGTGCCTGCCCACCGGGAACTTCCAGTGGCTCAGCCGTGAGGAGATCGACTCCTTAGACATTGGTGCGCTAGATGCTGAAGCGGAACGGGGTTACGTCCTCGAAGTGGACCTCCGCTACCCCGCCCACCTCCACGACCTGCACAAGGACCTCCCTTACTGCTGCGAGACCAAGCGTCCGCCGACAGGGAAATACCCCAAGCTGATGACCACCCTGGATGACAAGATGCATTACGTCTGCCATTACAGGGTCTTGCAGCAGGCGTTGAACAACGGACTGGAGCTTGCAGCTGTCCACAGGGCGATCTCGTTTCGCCAGTCTCGGTGGCTAGAGCCCTACATCCTCATGAATACCGAGCTGCGGAAGAAGGCCAGGACCAAGTTCGAGCAAGACTTTTTCAAGTTAATGAACAACGCGGTCTTTGGCAAAACCATTGAGAACGTCCGCAAGCGCCTGAACGTCAAGCTGGTCTGCACTCCGGAGAAGTTCTCCAAGTACGTGGCCAAGTCCAATTTCCTGGACCGCACGTATTACACGGAGGACGTAGCTCTCGTGCACCTCGCCAGGGTAAACATCGTCCTGGAAAAGCCCATCTACGTCGGCATGTCTGTCCTGGAGCTGAGCAAGTGGCTCATGTACGAGTTTCTGCGGAAGATGAAGGACCGCTACGGTGACCGCTTAAACGTAGACTACATGGACACTGACAGCTTCGTGTTCGACATCCTATCCCAGGACATCTACAGGGAGATGATGGAGCACTTGGACGACTTCGATACTAGCGCCTACCCAAGGTCTCACCCCTGCTACAGCCCCACCAACGCCAAGGTGATTGGCAAGTTCAAGGACGAGTGTAACGGCAGATCCTTGTTCGAGTACCTCGGCCTGCGCTCAAAACTCTACTTCATGGACGTTGAGGACGAAGACAACGGATCCAAGGCGATCAAGCGAGCCAAGGGAGTCGCCAAGGGGGTTGTTAAAAACGTCCTAACCCCTGACGACTACAGGGAATGTCTGTTTGACGGGGTGTTGAAAACCACCGTCAACACCCGTTTCCAGTCGTACCTGCACCGTGTCTTCACCGTACAAGTAGAAAAGCTATCCTTGAGCCCGGCCGATGATAAACGCTACATCTTGGCTGATGGTATCCACACCTTACCTTGGGGGCATAAGGACATCCCACCACTGCCCGCAGCAAGAAGTCGAGACAATCTCGAGGAGCAGCAAGGCGGACCTATGGAGGTGGATGAGGAGGAGGACATGGACGAAGAAATCCCGGTGTAAACAGAACTAGGCTAATTTTTTTTAAATATAATTAAGTATATTTTGTAAATAGTATTCGTAAGCAAATATAGTCAAACAGTTTAGTTTACAGCATACATCTGTGTTGTTACTACCCCTTGCATTTCCCTGACATTTACTTTCAAAAGACTCTTCTAATGCAAACTGAATTTTGTAAAACTATCATGTTTTCAAAACAAAACTTTCAAAATTGTTAAAAATTCGATATTCTTTCTTAAATACTAAAGAGAAAGACAAGTGAAAACAACAGTTAACGAGAAACAACAACATTTATTGAAACACAATAAGAATATACACACAAACATATTACAATCAAGAACTCAAAAAGGTATTTACACAAAAATAGACTTAAGCGAAGATGGAGTAGAAGAGCCTACGGACCAGTGCTTCGTTATGGTGGGAGCGACCGGGTCGAAGAGCTGCACGTAGTCGCTGAGTGGTATATCGAGGACCGCCCGACAGTACAGGTAGGTGAGGCAGTAGTGGTCATAAACAGAAGTACCGTAGCCCTGGAGTCGATACCTGTTGTAGAGACTGCCACCAGGCGCTTCTCAATCTGGGTGGTGTTCATCGCGGGCGGAAGCAGTCCCCGCCGATTGTGTGATACCCTCATTACTACCAGTTGCACGCTTTATCACCACCGGCTTCACTGTATATGTCAAACCAGTGACTCTGGGGACTCCTGAATAACGGTCCACCCAAAGGTTTTCCAATCGCGTTATAATGTTCATAATCATAATATAGATTTCATAGTCTTTATTTTCATCCAAATATAAGTTGCAACCATGTGTATACTGACCTCTATGATGTAACTGGATGTTCAAGAACACATTACCCTGATTGGCGGGATTTTGTACTGTATGTTGATAACCGGAATCTACCCAACTGACAGTCGGTGGAGAATCGTTCGAATCTTTTTCCACAAGCTCCAAGTCTCCAGGTAGTTCCGGGTGATTGACACTTCTACTGTTGTCGTTTATGCAACTGCTATCGGCACATATGCTGACGTTCTGGGAACCTCCCCCTTCGGTTATTTGGTTGGATGATGGTGATGCAAAGTCTTCAGATATCTCCGGAGCATTGCCACTTTCAATGTCGTTTATACAACTGCTATCAATACATGTGTTGACTTTCTGCGGACCTCTTCCTGCTGAGGTTTGTATGAACGATCTCGGTTGTGAGGAACGATTGTTTCTTCGCTTCCTTCTAACACAGAGGTGGTGCTGACGATGATGAAGACGAAGTCCATCTCGCGACGTGAACGACTCCTCACAGTATGGACATTTCCAGGTCGCCAGCTTCGATGGTGTGGCGACTGACCGTTTCAGTGATGGTGCTGGCGGTGGTTGTTCAGGACTTCGTGGAGAAAAGTACATGGTGCTGTAGCCTTCCATCGCTTCCAACTCCTTCAACAACGTCTGGACTGATTCATCCACTTCAATTGCACTAGCCATGTTTGTGTTTACTTTGCAACATCACTAGACAAACTGAATGAAGGAAGCGATGACAATCACTTAAGTAACATAGCTACGTACCGTACAGTAGAAGGCGGTGAACAATTCTCGAAATCGCGGCAATTATCGCTAATGAGTAAACAGCCTGAGGTGGTTCACACTACAACTTATAAGACTACATATACTTACGTTTAACAGATCTCGGAGTATGGTGCGGTAAGGACTAGCACAGCACTGAAGTAGAACGTCTACGCACACTGAGCTTCAAACACAAACTGAATGAAGGAAGCGATGACAATCACTTAAGTAACATAGCTACGTACCGTACAGTAGAAGGCGGTGGACAATTCTCGAAATCGCGGCAATTATCGCTAATGAGTAAACAGCCTGGGGCAGTCACGTAGGCACGGGGTGATGACGTAACCGCGGTCCACGACTTCACTACTTAAGGTAGGCCAATGCGTGCGTTAGGTTTACAGACGCAGGTTTAGGTTAGGTTTAGGTTCGCGCGCGCGACGTTCATGCATCCCCAAACCTAACTTAAACCTGCGTCGCGACGTTCATGCATCCTCAAACCTAACTTAAACCTGCGTCTGTAAACCTAACCTAAACCTGCGTCTGTAAACCTAACGCACGCATTGGCCTACCTTAAGTAGTGAAGTCGTGGACCGCGGTTACGTCATCACCCCGTGCCTACGTGACTGCCCCAGGCTGTTTACTCATTAGCGATAATTGCCGCGATTTCGAGAATTGTCCACCGCCTTCTACTGTACGGTACGTAGCTATGTTACTTAAGTGATTGTCATCGCTTCCTTCATTCAGTTTGTGTTTGAAGCTCAGTGTGCGTAGACGTTCTACTTCAGTGCTGTGCTAGTCCTTACCGCACCATACTCCGAGATCTGTTAAACGTAAGTATATGTAGTCTTATAAGTTGTAGTGTGAACCACCTCAGGCTGTTTACTCATTAGCGATAATTGCCGCGATTTCGAGAATTGTTCACCGCCTTCTACTGTACGGTACGTAGCTATGTTACTTAAGTGATTGTCATCGCTTCCTTCATTCAGTTTGGCTAGTGATGTTGCAAAGTAAACACAAACATGGCTAGTGCAATTGAAGTGGATGGATCAGTCCAGACGTTGTTGAAGGAGTTGGAAGCGATGGAAGGCTACAGCACCATGTACTTTTCTCCACGAAGTCCTGAACAACCACCGCCAGCACCATCACTGAAACGGTCAGTCGCCACACCATCGAAGCTGGCGACCTGGAAATGTCCATACTGTGAGGAGTCGTTCACGTCGCGAGATGGACTTCGTCTTCATCATCGTCAGCACCACCTCTGTGTTAGAAGGAAGCGAAGAAACAATCGTTCCTCACAACCGAGATCGTTCATACAAACCTCAGCAGGAAGAGGTCCGCAGAAAGTCAACACATGTATTGATAGCAGTTGTATAAACGACATTGAAAGTGGCAATGCTCCGGAGATATCTGAAGACTTTGCATCACCATCATCCAACCAAATAACCGAAGGGGGAGGTTCCCAGAACGTCAGCATATGTGCCGATAGCAGTTGCATAAACGACAACAGTAGAAGTGTCAATCACCCGGAACTACCTGGAGACTTGGAGCTTGTGGAAAAAGATTCGAACGATTCACCACCGACTGTCAGTTGGGTAGATTCCGGTTATCAACATACAGTACAAAATCCCGCCAATCAGGGTAATGTGTTCTTGAACATCCAGTTACATCATAGAGGTCAGTATACACATGGTTGCAACTTATATTTGGATGAAAATAAAGACTATGAAATCTATATTATGATTATGAACATTATAACGCGATTGGAAAACCTTTGGGTGGACCGTTATTCAGGAGTCCCCAGAGTCACTGGTTTGACATATACAGTGAAGCCGGTGGTGATAAAGCGTGCAACTGGTAGTAATGAGGGTATCACACAATCGGCGGGGACTGCTTCCGCCCGCGATGAACACCACCCAGATTGAGAAGCGCCTGGTGGCAGTCTCTACAACAGGTATCGACTCCAGGGCTACGGTACTTCTGTTTATGACCACTACTGCCTCACCTACCTGTACTGTCGGGCGGTCCTCGATATACCACTCAGCGACTACGTGCAGCTCTTCGACCCGGTCGCTCCCACCATAACGAAGCACTGGTCCGTAGGCTCTTCTACTCCATCTTCGCTTAAGTCTATTTTTGTGTAAATACCTTTTTGAGTTCTTGATTGTAATATGTTTGTGTGTATATTCTTATTGTGTTTCAATAAATGTTGTTGTTTCTCGTTAACTGTTGTTTTCACTTGTCTTTCTCTTTAGTATTTAAGAAAGAATATCGAATTTTTAACAATTTTGAAAGTTTTGTTTTGAAAACATGATAGTTTTACAAAATTCAGTTTGCATTAGAAGAGTCTTTTGAAAGTAAATGTCAGGGAAATGCAAGGGGTAGTAACAACACAGATGTATGCTGTAAACTAAACTGTTTGACTATATTTGCTTACGAATACTATTTACAAAATATACTTAATTATATTTAAAAAAAATTAGCCTAGTTCTGTTTACACCGGGAACTCTTCGTCCATGTCCTCCTCCTCATCCACCTCCATAGGTCCGCCTTGCTGCTCCTCGAGATTGTCTCGACTTCTTGCTGCGGGCAGTGGTGGGATGTCCTTATGCCCCCAAGGTAAGGTGTGGATACCATCAGCCAAGATGTAGCGTTTATCATCGGCCGGGCTCAAGGATAGCTTTTCTACTTGTACGGTGAAGACACGGTGCAGGTACGACTGGAAACGGGTGTTGACGGTGGTTTTCAACACCCCGTCAAACAGACATTCCCTGTAGTCGTCAGGGGTTAGGACGTTTTTAACAACCCCCTTGGCGACTCCCTTGGCTCGCTTGATCGCCTTGGATCCGTTGTCTTCGTCCTCAACGTCCATGAAGTAGAGTTTTGAGCGCAGGCCGAGGTACTCGAACAAGGATCTGCCGTTACACTCGTCCTTGAACTTGCCAATCACCTTGGCGTTGGTGGGGCTGTAGCAGGGGTGAGACCTTGGGTAGGCGCTAGTATCGAAGTCGTCCAAGTGCTCCATCATCTCCCTGTAGATGTCCTGGGATAGGATGTCGAACACGAAGCTGTCAGTGTCCATGTAGTCTACGTTTAAGCGGTCACCGTAACGGTCCTTCATCTTCCGCAGAAACTCGTACATGAGCCACTTGCTCAGCTCCAGGACAGACATGCCGACGTAGATGGGCTTTTCCAGGACGATGTTTACCCTGGTGAGGTGCACGAGAGCTACGTCCTCCGTGTAATACGTGCGGTCCAGGAAATTGGACTTGGCCACGTACTTGGAGAACTTCTCCGGAGTGCAGACCAGCTTGACGTTCAGGCGCTTGCGGACGTTCTCAATGGTTTTGCCAAAGACCGCGTTGTTCATTAACTTGAAAAAGTCTTGCTCGAACTTGGTCCTGGCCTTCTTCCGCAGCTCGGTATTCATGAGGATGTAGGGCTCTAGCCACCGAGACTGGCGAAACGAGATCGCCCTGTGGACAGCTGCAAGCTCCAGTCCGTTGTTCAACGCCTGCTGCAAGACCCTGTAATGGCAGACGTAATGCATCTTGTCATCCAGGGTGGTCATCAGCTTGGGGTATTTCCCTGTCGGCGGACGCTTGGTCTCGCAGCAGTAAGGGAGGTCCTTGTGCAGGTCGTGGAGGTGGGCGGGGTAGCGGAGGTCCACTTCGAGGACGTAACCCCGTTCCGCTTCAGCATCTAGCGCACCAATGTCTAAGGAGTCGATCTCCTCACGGCTGAGCCACTGGAAGTTCCCGGTGGGCAGGCACTGGGACATGGCCCAGCCGTAGAGGTTGTTGGCGTCCAGGTACAGTAGGTGGCGTGTCGGTTCGTCTGGGCGGTAGTCCGGACACCTGTCGTGGTTGGCCTTGGCGTAGCGGGTGACGGCCTGAGAGATCCCTCCTCGGATCCCCTGCTCCACGAACAGGTACATGTCAAAATCCTGCATCGTGTCCAGCTCCACGTCGCAGGTCTTCAACATGACGTCCCAAGCGTAGGATGGCAGGGTGTAGTAGTGGGCGGGGTCCAGTCCGTACTCGGCCAAAGAGGTGTCACGGAACTGCTCGAAGACGTCGGTGAGGAGCGTGATGTCGCAGCGCAGGTACGTGTCGGCGTAGTCCTTGAGGTGGCGACACTCGAAGGCTCGCCACACGTTGAGGGCGTGTTGGTAGTCCTCGTCCTTGACGTCCTCCAGGGTCATGGTGTTCCTAAACGCCTCCTTGGGCGGCAGCTCCCTGGTCCTGTACAGCGTTTCGTACGATGTGACAAAGTCGTAGGGGAACACGCCCTTCCTGCGCACCAGGTCGAACAGCCGGTCGTCGGGGAACCGCTTCCTGGTCTCGCGCATCTTGTCGGTGGGCAGTCCCGCTGCCAGGCTGGCCAGGCTCATGGACAAGAACCTGTAGGTGTCGAGGAACCGCACCGCGAAACTGCTCTGTCGTGGGTTGTCCCCGGGCTGGCCAAAATGAAACCGCTTGGTGAAGGCGATGTAACGCTCTTCGGTGTGCGCCAGCACGTCCACATCGCCGGGGTCGATGGCCAGCTCCCGCACTACGAAGTGGGCATCGTAGTTGGACAGGTTATGGAAGTAGCAGTTGATGACCCGCTGCTCCCTGTACCGCAGATTGCACGAGCGGTGCGCCGCTCCTCGGAACTCGTAAGGCGGGGCGTGGTTGTGGTCCCGCACCTTGACGTCCAGCTCAGTGAACTCCTTGTCGCAGAGGTAGCAGCGGGTCGCTGCGAGATACTCGTCCATTTCCTGCCGGGTCAGAGAAGGGTGCAGAGCTCTTGTGCTGAACAGGAACTCCCACAGGCTCAGCACGTCCATCTTGAGCCGTTCCATAAAGACCTTGGACGCGTCAGCTCCGAAGTATACACGCGGCTCAAACTCCTCCAGGCCGAGCGAATCCACGATCTGGTAGGCGAAGGCGTACGGGACGTGCATTTGCAGGGGCGTCGTGCCGGGTGGCGGCGCTTCCACCGGGTCAACAGCGACAGGCTGCAGAGCACACTCAAAGTCCGCGTAGATGCAGAACCTCTCCCGCCTAGTGTACTTTGGATGGGTGAAGCGGATCTGCTGCTTCTTCGGCAAGTCCAGGCGAAGGGGAGCCTTGGCGTAGCAGTAACGCCTGTGCTCCTCCAGACGCTGAGCGCCCGTCAACCCTAGCTTGTTGTGTTGATTGTCGAAGTAAGCGAAGCACCGCTTACAGATGTAAATCCTATTTTCACGTTTGGTGAGCTGGGGCCGGACCAGTCGACCCAGGTCCTTGATGTATGCGTAGTGGCTGTCCCCATCGATGGTCATGTACAGCAGGTCTCTGTGGTCTTCGCGCTCCCGCTTGCATATCTTCAGCGGGAACACGCGGTCCTTGAACTCTGGCGTCCCATCGGGGCGTCTCCCCACCATCGCTCGCTCGATCCCGTAGACGTTTACACTGATGTTGTTCTTGCCCTCAAAGATCTTGATGTCCTTGAGCGTCACGGGGAAACGCAGGCCGGTCCAGTCGTAGCGGGCGATGACATCCGGTGTATACGCTGCAGGTCTCTCTGCGTGTTGTGCAACGAACTTGGCCAGGATGGCGTACATGAAACACATGTCATCAGCGTTTTGCACATTGACAACAGCGTGTATATCTGCGATAGCCTTTGGCAGCTGCATAAAGGCTCTGCCTCCGAGCGGCGTATACTGGTTCATGCGGATCTCTAAGTCGCGTATACGCAGGTAGGTCCAGCCGCTACCTACCAGTTCACACTGCTCCTTCTTCTTCACGATCGTCTCGAACGTCGCGGAGAGGAAAGCCTCCAAGTCGGAGGCCTCGGTCAGTGGGACGTTCTTTGTGTTGAAGGAGCGCAGGCAGGTGGCCCCGTGAATGTTGGAGAACTCACATTCCAGGACCATGTTCGCCTTGATGCTCGGATGTTGGGTCATGACGTTCTCCATCAGGTCCAGAACCTCGTCAAACAACAGGGTCAGCGCATCCTCAACGGTCAGCAAGGCGTCTAACGGCCGGGCCAGGCGGTAGGTGAGGAGGCGACTCCGGAAGGCCCGATGCACGAGCTGGAACATGGGGCGGCCGCCACCCTCCATCTCGTCATCGATGGTCTGAGGCTCGGCGCTAGGTCCTGGGCGGGGCTGGGGCTCGGTGCTGGGCCCTGGCTGTGGCTCGGTGCTCGGTCCTGGTCGTGGCTCGGCGCTAGGCATCTGGTGCGATCGGGGCTCGGCGCTGGCTCCTTGGCGCAGCGACTGGTTGTTGTGAGGAAGAGGAGGAGAGGACAACCTAGACAGTCGGTCTTGGGTCAGGTCCCTCACAACAGGGCAGTTGTGAGACTGGTGATGGTCACGGTTGAAGCGGCGAGTAAACCCCTTGTCGCAGTACGCGCAGCGGAACTTGGATGGTTCTTGAACCAGGTTCCTCACAACAGGGCAGTTGTGAGACTCGTGCTGGTCGCGGTTGAAGCGACGGGTAAACCCGCGGTCGCAGTAGGCACAACGGAACGTGGGAGGATGGACAGTCCGGACGTGTCGTCTCAGTTCCAGGTCGCGGTCGAAGCGTCTACCGCATCGCTCGCACTCCACGTGGCGATCGGGACTCGAGGAGGAGGAAGGAGCTGCTGCTGGCATCGCGGAGTGAGCCGCTTGCATGTGGCGGCGCACGTCCTCCAGGCTGGCGAAGATGGTCGGGCACAGTCGGCAGGGATGGTCCACTCGTTGCGGTTGGGGCTCTGCCGCGGCGTGTGGTCCGTGAACCGTAGCGACGTGGCGGCGGAGGCTGTCACCTCTTGTGAAGCGCCTACCGCAGACGTGGCAGTCGTGACGTCTGGCGTTGTGGGCGGACTCCACGTGTCGCCTCAGGTTTCCGAGCAGGCTGAAGGCTCGGTCGCAGACCTCGCACAGGTGTTGGTTGTTCATCTACAACAACGGATATGATAAGTCTCTTGCATTTACAAATTAGTCGCAACGAGAACACTTCATTGGTAACATAACACATACTTTATGCTTGGTAGACAAGAGTCAAGGCCATGACAAATTTAATGTTAGTGCACGGGTTTCCTCCTTTATTAAAATTAGTTTATATAAAACGAAAGAAAAGATAGTAAGTTAGAGAATGAAAGCTTTACATTGATGCGTGATAGACATGATTTAGAAACCATGACACGTCTAACATTAGTACACAGGTTTCCTCGTTTTATGTTAGTACACTGGTTTCCTCCAAGAAATTTGGAATGACGTGTAAATTGTTCTATAGCAATAACGAATAGTTTTCCCTAAAACATAATGAAAATTATTCAACTTCTATTAACAAGCCAGACCTCTCTTTGCACATTATGACTTGAAAGTTGCTGAACGATCATACCTTAAATGAGAATCTTACTATAAAGGGGAATGTAATAGTCTTCCACACTACAACTTCAACACTGAAGTAGAACGTCTACACACACTGAGCTCCAAACGCAAACTGAATGAAGGAAGCGATGACAATCACTTAAGAAACATAGCTACGTACCGTACAGTAGAAGGCGGTGAACAATTCTCAAAATCGCGGTAATTATCGCTAATGAGTAAACAGCCTGAGGTGGTCCACACTACAACTTATAAGACTACATATACTTACGTTTAACAGATCTCGGAATATGGTGTAGTACAGACTAGCACAGCACTGAAGTAGAACGTCTACACACACTGGGCTCCAAACACAAACTGAATGAAGGAAGCGATGACAATCACTGAAGTAACATTGCTACGTACCGTACAGTAGACGGTGAGAGCAGTAAACAGTTCTCGGAACCGCTAATGAGTAAACAGTTCTCGGAACCGCTAATGAGTAAACAGGCCCGGACGGTCACGTAGGCATGGAGATGATGTCACCACGGTCCACAACAGGGGTAGTGGAGTGAAGGGGTAGCGGAGTGGAGGAGGAGTGGAGGGATAGTGGAGTGGAGGAGGAGTAAACAGGCTGGGACAGTCACGTAGGCCCTAGCACGCACCTCGACACGTGACGCCGCGGAACCGCTCGCAGTTTTGGTTTAGTCAAGCCGGCATACAACGTGTAACGAAGTCACATCAAATTCGGTCAGCGAACAGCCGAGATCCTATAAGGAAAACGCGTTCGAAAATTACTAGCGGGCCCGTTTAACGGTGTATTTTCAATTTTCTTTCAGCGATGGTTTACTTAGGCCATGGTCCAACACGTGGTGAGGTTTCGTCAAAATCGGTCGGTAAACAGCTGAGATCCCATAAGGAAAACACGTTTAAAAATTAATAGCAAGCCCGTTTAACGGTGGATTTTCAATTTTCTTTAAGCAATAGTTTACTTAGGTCATGGCTCGACATGTGGTGAGGTTTCGTCAAAATCGGTTGGTAAACAGCTGAGATCCCATAAGGAAAACACGTTTAAAAATTAATAGCGAGCCCGTTTAACGGTGGATTTTCAATTTTCTTTAAGCGATGGTTTACTTAGACCGCCGCCTGATATGTGGTTAAGTTTCATCAAAATCGGACGGTAAACAGCTGAGATCCCATAAGGAAAACACGTTTAAAAATTAATAGCGAGCCCGTTTAACGGTGGATTTTCAATTTTCTTTAAGGGATGGTTTACTTAGGCTGCCGCCTGACATGTGGTGAAATTTCATCAAAATCGGTCGGTAAACAGCTGAGATCCCATAAGGAAAACGCGTTTAAAAATTAATAGCGGCCTTGTTTAATGGCGGATCTATGGGGTTCTTACGTCATTCGCTTCCTCTAGGATAGGTCTACACTCTGGAAAAAGTCCCGTGGGAATCGGTGGGTAAATAGGCTAGTTATTCATTTTCGGAAGTTTTTTCCTCATCACGAAAAGTGCTGCAGACGACCGGGGGGGGGGGGGAGGTCCTCATTCCTCCTCACACTCGCCAGCCTATGTTAGGTTTCCGCCAGCCTATGTTAGGTTTCAGGTCACGTGACGGGGGGGGGGGGGGCATCCTCGCATCCTCACTTCGCCTGTGCTCGCCAGCCTATGTTAGGTTTCCGCCAGGTCACGTGACGGGGGGGGGGCATCCTCGCATCCTCACTTCGCCTGTGCTCGCCAGCCTATGTTAGGTTTCCGCCAGGTCACGTGACGGGGGGGGGGGCATCCTCGCATCCTCACTTCGCCTGTGCTCGCCAGCCTATGTTAGGTTTCCGCCAGGTCACGTGACGGGGGGGGGGCATCCTCGCATCCTCACTTCGCCTGTGCTTGCCAGCCTATGTTAGGTTTCCGCCAGGTCACGTGACGGGGGGGGGGGGTTGATCCACAGTGGATAACTGCTGTTGCTGCTGGTTCACGCCCATCTAATGCCCCCTACTTCTCTAGTTGGGTATAAAAACTAACCACCTCTTGCCAAACACCAAGGCAAGACAACAATGGATTTTCTCGATCGGCTTCTTGTTTGCGTTAAAGGTATTTTCAACTAAACTAACTTTTAAGATTGTAGGCTACGTAGTAGTGATTTAATATTATTACTAGCTTACATCAACACATGTAAAAAATTTCTTTAAGAGATCTAAAAATAAATCAAAGGTGTGCAAATTAATGGTGTGAGTTAGGATTATAAATTCATAAGCAACCCCGTACACAATACAAATCCCAGCGAATCCATCGTAACCAATTCTGCCCTACTGTGGTAACCCTTTTCTTTGACCATATTATTGTGTTATTATTTATGGAGAGGGGAATGGTGGCCCCAATGTAGGCTTTACTTGTTTACCCCAGACGAAGGCTCTAGATATATTAATCTCGTTATTGCCAGTATATAGATAATTTTAGCCCATAGCATATCAGGAGTTTTCAAACTCGTCAGTGAGTTGTACAGATTTCTCGAGAGGGCGGCTCGGCGGCCGCGGGTGGAGCAGAGAAACTCCAGACAATGGGCGATAGTTCACGAGCGGGGACTCCAAACTCGATCAGATCAGATGAGGGCCAGATGTAACCGTGGCCGCTCTCACACGTGAAACAATCCTCTACACCACTCCACTCTCACTGGCCCTAGGTCAAGGCAACACCATCACTCTCGGTCATCTCATTTCAATGGCTCCATTGGACGAATCCACCCTCAATTGGACGGCTGAAAGTCGATTTTTGGAGTTGTAGTTGAGCCAGTAAAAGTGGTAATAAGCTGTATAATACTACTGGTGAAAACTTGAAGCGAATATGTACAACATTCTTTTCCAAGGGAGACCCTTTCACATCGGTGACTAATTTCAAACTTCCGATGGAAATCAAACATTTCTCGATTTTTATGGAATCAGTTTACTAGAAAATAATCCTGTACAGGGATTTAACGTGGTCATTCGATTAAACATTTTAAAATAATAAATAAATGACATATTTTAAGTAATTCTGTGCTCTCAGGTCTCAGAGATCAATCATTCGGGCCTTAAGAGTTTCAATATTAACTCACAATTAATATTTTTGGCGTATTTTATTGACAATATGGTTCGTTTGATCGGCTAATTATTTGAATCTGGTGTTAGTCTACAACAGATTGTAGTACATAAAATCGATGTAGGGTGAGAAGAATTTGTCTTTTCTATGTCAGCGGATAAAAGGTGACTGAGCGCAGCGAATTTCCTCACAATTGTAATTTACCACATATTTAATTATGTTAAAATAATTCACCCGGACGAAGCCGTTACGAGAACGCTAGTCCGATATGTTTAGCAATAAACCTTTGGAGCTATATACCATTTGTTTATGAGTCAAAGCATACAAACCTTAAATTAATAACGTGCCATAAATGTTCAGTGCAACATGTACAATTCTAGTGAACATAAACACACGACAAGAAAGTAAGCCTAATCGAGCCCATCGGTAAGTGGATAAATAGGTCAGCAACGAGCGTAAGTGATATGAGAGGTATTGACTGGGACTGATCGCCGCCCCATCAACTATCGGCCGCATCCTGGATACCATCCGGGACAAATTGATCAATCAATCAACTGAGGATATAATGAATTAAAGACGCCGCTGTATCCTCCGCCTAGCTAGCAGCCCTGGCCGCGCAGTACTATGGGGGTACCAGTTTGTATATGGCCAAGACTCGCGGCCGGTTCTACAGTAGGTTCCGCGAACATCGCCTCACCGGCTCACCGCCACCGCCTCCGGAGGGACGCTGAACCGATGCTACAATTTGACTCAATCAAATTGGGACGGTTTGGATTAATCAAATCGAATCAGTTTGAATGATTTATTCACCTTCAATCGTTATTCCCCTGTCACATAGTCATAAAGAATTAATCGAATATCGCATAACACCACTCACGTTTATTTGACTCTTTATTGAATTTGCATGATACAGGTTTATAATTCGATATGAGACTTAGGAAAATATTTATGAAATACACTAGTGAGATTTAAATGGTACTTTATTGTTGGAGTTTTACACATAATGGAACAATAAACGTCTAATATTTACTAAACAATCCAATTTTCAAATGAATAATTTTTAATATAACATATCCGTCACTTAGTTGAGCGTAAGAAGAGATGATTTCATATTGGAACCTCTAACAGGCTTAGTCTTTAGAGGCCCTATTTTTCTCAGAATGTAATTGATATTGTTTTTTGTTTGTTAATATATTTTTAGTTCTACTATATTAATCAGCAACAAAGAGGGTCAGTTCTGGCAGGACCATAAGTGTTATTATTTTTAAATTATGAACTGTGAACTGAGAACAACAAAAATAATGTTTATTTATTTTGTTTACAGTGAAATTGTAATTTGAAATATTTTATTTCTGAGAAAATAAATCTATTCTATTCTATCCTATTTACTAAATAAATTAAAGCACTACCAACTACGTCTCTGCTTTCATGTTCTCCACTTATAAAACCAACAAGTTGAATTTTACATTACCAGATCTTTATTCAGTTAAAACATTTTTAGTTTAATATATTTCATCATATTATGAAAATCATCATACAATTCATTGATGAACAATTCCTATAACTAGGCTGTCGATTTCAATGAGCAGTGTAGTTAAGCATTAACAATCAATCTTTACGGTGGTTTAAAACTATAAAAAAAGTCTTTATAGAAGAGCTTTTATGTTAATAACATTGCAATTAATATCGACTGATTGGATTTACACAAAAATAATGGTTATGATTACAAATGTTCCAGTAAAGCATTTTTACAACAAGTTTTTACCAACTGCATTTTAAACTTGTATGAAGGTAAAGCTCATTCTCGTTTACTTGTATATAAAGTGCAATTGGAGATTTAGTTCAGCTCATGATATCAGTAGGTTTCCAAATCATGTGTTCATAAACTATTCCCACCCCCACTTGTTAGTGGAAGTGGGAATACTATCTTGTTATTGAGTGGGTCAATAACCATGACTCGTGCACAGTGAGTTATTTTTTTCAAGTAACCCAAGTTTTCCAAGTTAATTGTGATTACTGTTTCATTGAAAAATATGTTTAAAAGTAATAAATTTAAAAATTGAATTTTTCTTCAAAATATATTCATAGAAGTTTTTGTTTCATTGTCAAACATTTTGTTAATACTCATATTTCTCAAAATTCAGCAGACTTTAAAAAATATTCTTATACATAATACACTATTCATATTATATACAATGTAGTAAACTTATACCTTCCACGTGTACCACCACATATCAGTCATAAAATGTATCAAATACATATATCTCTATAAATGTTATAATGATATGGAATCCTTAAAAATTGACGAAAGGCATAGTATATGAAAAAACTAAACGTCAAATCTATGTAATAGTATATGAAAGTGGCCTATTTCGGGGCAAGACAGCATTTTACGCGCGAGGCGAAGCCGAGCGTGGAAAATGCTATCAAACCCCGAAATAGGACTTTTGTGACGAGTAGTGAACGATACTTTTCACCACAGTGCAAACAACCATACAAAACTTAAACAAAATGTATCTGTTATTTCATAGTCTAGTAATTTTTTATAAGTAAACACAACACAGTTTTACGTTTAATTTTAGTGTTAAAGCCAGCTGTTTGAACACAGAATCGTAAAAAATAACGAATTCACACTGGTGCTCCTGTTGAGCTAAACGGGAACTTCAGTTGTTTAGGACAGGTAAAGTCTTGTTTGGGACAGGTAAAGTATTGTTTGGGACAGGTAAAGTATTTTTTAGGATAGGTAAGGTCAGCTGGTCATTATTTGTTTTGGTGTATGGAAATCAACGATTTTCGAAGATCTCAGCTGTATGGTAATGGGCTATTTTCGAATACAGAGTGATGAAAAGGTCAAAGCGTTAAAAACGAATTTAAACTTTTGATAAATGTATCAAAATATGTTATACACCGCGTGTTATGTTTTATACGATTTGACATCTCGGTAGAGGTGGGAGATGGAATTTGACGTACTGGTGCGTGATGTCTCTTTTACCACATGAACAAAACAAAAAAAACTCAGTGATTATCTTTTTAAATTAATATGTAATTGAACATAACTAATTAATAAGCGTCACTTGTCACAAAATGGCATCTCTATGCGTGGTACTATTTGACAGTACATGCAATCGATCATGGAAAGTATACTCACATTAATACTTACATTGTGGGTATTTATCTTATGAACAAAATTGTATCTCGTCCGAACGCCTTATTTTCCACTCAGTTATATCTTTTAAGGCAATATTGTTTCATAAATTGTTCTAATTCCTAAAGGTTTGTATTTGTCGTGATGATGGTGATGATTATTTATACATTATTTGGCAGAGTAAATAATAGAACAATTTGAAGGATGTTATATATTTTGAACCTTTATCGCGGTCCTTAATGATCGTATCACTAGAAAAGTAATTATGAAGTAAACAACGTTTTAATTTGAATAAAAAACGTAATGTAAAATTGTTAAACTGATGTATAATGTTGAGAAGCATCCACCTTTTCACTTTTCCCTGGAGGATAAATCTTCGAAACGTATTTTTATATTGATGTTTTTTGTTATTTAGCAAAAGTCGCCAAATAATTATATACACACAACAATACGAATATAAACATTACGGATACACCGACCGATTTAACGTAACTACTGTCAACTTGTTTGTACACTCCATAAAGTTTGACAGTGGCACTCCACAGATTGTTGGCCAGCAAGCTAGAAAGGGACGGAATCAAGGGGACAGCATTAGCCTGGGTAATATATTTTCTCAGAAACAGGAGCAAAGCTTGAAAATTAAAAATAACCAAGGTGCATGTTTTAACTCTTCCTAGATAAATATGAAACATGACGACCCTCAGGGCTCATCATTAGGTCCAGTTCTGTTTATCCTTTATATTATTGGTATGAAAATAAATGTACCAGAATCTAAAATTACTTTCTTTGCTGACGACACAAGCGTTGTGGTACAAGCTAAATGCGTACATCAATTAGAAGAGAGACTGACGAACAGCTTAGAACAGATATCTCACTGGTATTCAGTAAATGGCCTTAAGTTGAATGTAGATAAAAACAAAACTTACAATTTGTTTGAATAGACAAGAAGGCCAGGAATTACGGCAAGTTAACGAAGTAAAATTCGTATATACAATCAAATTTCTGGGCCTAAATTTAGATAAGGATACTAAATGGAAATACCACATATGGAAGCTGTTTAAGAAACTTGGAACAGCATGTTTTACTATCAGAGTTATGCGTCCGGTAGTTGATAAAAAACATCAAATCTGTCTATTATTCAAACTTTTATGGCCACTTGAAATATGGTATTGTGTTCTGGGGTGCCTCGCCATCAAATTGACAGGGTATTTAAAATGCAAAAAGAGCGATTAGATTAATTGTAGGAGTAAGAGGTAGATACACTGATAGACCCTGGTTTGAACGGCTTGAGATCTTGGCACTCCCTTCCTTGTATGTATATGAGCTAGTGATGTTTTCCAGAACACATCAACATCTTATACTGGAGAGCCAGCATGCTCATGAGCATAATACAAGGAACTGAGGAATGCTCCAATACCCGATTCGTAGACTATCTCGCTTAGAAAACGGCCCTTATTACACTTATTACAATGGGGTAAAGGTTTATAATAAGTTGGCCGTACGAACCAGTGATCAAATTAAAACAAACCTTGAAAGGAATTCTTGTAAAAAAGGTTTACTATAAGTTAGAGGATTTTTTGATCATGATAACTTGATGTAAATTTTATGTAATGATATTAGTGCAACCATTGAACTGTTATTCCGTTTTAAATGTTGTATTATATGTTACCAATTAACTGACATGTAATGCATTTACTTATGTAAATTTCAATGTGACGAAATAAATTAATACTGAATACAGTTCAAAGTGAATATTGAATGTGGGCCCATAAAAGGTACAGTTTATAATTACATTAACAAATATTTAATGTCTTCCCAGTTAATAATTAAATAAAGCCGGTAACCAAAATGTCCAACAAACACACTTGAGGGATATTTGCAGTTGAGCTAAAATGTAATGAAAACTACAATTAGTGTCCAATCACGTTTTATTTATGCTGTAATAAAGTTTAATAATGACCAATAACAATGAACGTATTCCCAGAACGAAGATACGTTTAATAGTGAAAAACATGCGGATTTTCCACTGAGATAGTGCAAGAACAGAGTCGGGAGATACGTTTAGTTTTAGTGACAAGAAAAATACATGCAATGAGCTTAGATAGTTTCAGTAAATATTGTATGCACGTTAAGCGCCCAGAGGGAGGATATGCAGCATCAAATGTAGTATCAAATGCATGGGGTAGCGTTTAACATTTCTCAGTTAATGTTAAATTCAGGTGCAAGGGTGCATCAGCTGCTACGTTCCGCTGACAGGGTATAGTGGAACCCGACCACACTTAAGTATACAGTTTCCACATGTCCACATGTCAGTGCAGTTTATAGTACGACTTGCATACTGTTAAGTTTGATTGTTCACAGTAAAGGTTAACTCGGTTGCAAGGCCGTAGAGGGAATGTCCTTGAAGTTTGTAGCACGACAATACTACGTCAGTCGAGTATGCCCCTTCACAGTAAATGTTGACTTCAGGTGCAAGGACGTAGAGGGAATGTCCGTGAAGTTTGTAGTACGACTATACTACTTCAGTCGAGTATGCCACTTCACAGTAAATGTTGACTTCAGGTGCAAGGACGTAGAGGGAATGTCCGTGAAGTTTGTAGTACGACTATACTACTTCAGTCGAGTATGCCACTTCACAGTAAATGTTGACTTCAGGTGCAAGGACGTAGAGGGAATGTCCGTGAAGTTTGTAGGACGACTATACTACTTCAGTCGAGTATGCCACTTCACAGTAAATGTTGACTTCAGGTGCAAGGACGTAGTGGGAATGTCCGTGAAGTTTGTAGTACGACTATACTACTTCAGTCGAGTATGCCACTTCACAGTAAATGTTGACTTCAGGTGCAAGGACGTAGTGGGAATGTCCGTGTAGTTTTTCGTACAACTTGCAAGAGGTTGAATTTGACCGTTCACAATAAATGTTGACTTCAAGTACA
The DNA here is from genome assembly GCA_963675035.1 of Allygus modestus. NCBI lineage: Eukaryota > Metazoa > Arthropoda > Insecta > Hemiptera > Cicadellidae > Allygus > Allygus modestus. The sequence continues at coordinate 95,580,018 of OY776111.1, read as the reverse complement.
AGGACATGGAGGGACTCCGTACAGTTTAATGGACAAATTATGCATGCACTCGAGTATGCCACTTTACATTAAATGTTGACTTCAGGTGCAAGGACTTTATCACAATGTCCGTGCTGTTTATCAGTACGACTTGCATGCGGTCGAGTTTGACATTTCACAAGAAATGCTCGACTTCAGATGCAAAGACGTGGTGGGAATATCCGTACAGTTTATCGTATGACTTGCAAGCGGTCGACTTTGACGGTTCCCTGTAAATGTTAAATGCAGGTCCAGGCATGCAGTGGGAGGATACGTGCAGTTTATAGTGACAGGGGTGAAATCCGTCCAGAGTTTATGGTTATGGCGGGCCGGCCGACTGCAGGGAACAATACTTTGCCGTAACACTTGCCGAGCCTGCCCCCACACTGCATTAGGTCTTTCGGAAAGTATCTACAGATATCATTTAAACTACTGCTCAGTACATTTACTCACTATTGCGTTAAACTTATCGATGATATATTTTACTTGTCAATGGATTAGGTGATTTCAGTAAATATAATTAGTTTTATAATGCCATTACGTCGATATTTAAGTGTTTACTTGCGTGTTTTGACTGTTTGAAAACAACTCTAGTTACGTTTGAGGTGACCCCAAATAACAGTAAATTCCATGCACTAAATATAAACTTTTATTCAACATTACGATATGATTAAAAACAATTTATTCATATTGAATAGCCTCCAAAGCTGATAAGATAAAAAAAAAACATATTCAGTATTTATAGAATCACACAGTTATACGTGCATATTTGAAGGAGTACATACATTAAATTCGTATCGAAAATAAGTTAATATATCTGGATCAGATTGTTGTCCATGCCATGAGATGGTCGGGTTTTGGCTTAGGCTAGCAGTCATTCTCTCCAGTAGTAGTAGGCTTGATACACATCTCGACCGAAACTAAACAAATTAGTGTCATACAGTTCTACAAGTCACCCTTTTCTATTTAATTTATTTGCCCCATGGTTTGTTCATTTTATAAAACGACGCTTTGGTTTATAACCTCTCTTCAATAAATCACCACATTTATTAGTTTGTAATCAATTATTTCTTCTAGTTACTATAACCAATATAGTAATAAAAACAAAGCATAATACCGAAGGTTTAGCACTTTATTACGTTTATTAAAGCTTGATATAAAACATATATATATATATGTAATATATAAGTAGAATTTACCTCTTAGCCACAATGATGGAGAATTCATTTATTTGTTAGTAATGTAATCAACCAAAACTATTAAGTTTACATTGAAAAAAGCACGTTAATATATATATATATAAACGTGCTTTTTTCAATGTAAACTTAATAGTTTTGGTTGATTACATTACTTACAAATAAATGAATTCTCCATCATTGTGGCTAAGAGGTAAATTCTACTTTGACCCCATTATTAGTTCCTCCTAAGACTATCTGTTGGCTTAAATATTTGTAACCCATGTAGCCCATGTAACCCATGTATACCTTATGGAACACTATAGGTTTAAGAAATCAAAAAAACCATGAAGCTGCGCAAATAGACGATTAAAGCTGAGGTGTATAGATGTTTCATCTGCTTCATAGTTCATTGTGACGAAAACAGTCTCTCCATACCGTTAGACACAGTTCATTTTTGTCGTTTTACCGAACTGAACTCCCTTGGGAAACATTTTGATTTACATTTACATTTTTTTACATTTTGAATATTTAGAGGAAGGAGGGATTAAAATATAATACCTAAACCAAATCAAATGTGTGTATTAGATTGTCTGGAATATAGTGAACACCTAATAAACCCTAAACGTTCTAAGTGATTAATCTGAAGTGTAACTCTACAACCGACAGAAGAACTTTATTACTGAATGATTAAACGTTGATGGCATAATTTGAAAACCACAATGGCATAGGGAGAAAGAGAGGTCGGGACATACATTTTCATTCTAAATAAATCAGTAAAAACCCGCTGTAAAATCAATATCTGCTCGAGGGTAATTTCTATGGAAATCCATTACTGACCTTCAATCTTCAATCGGAGTCTGACTAGTCAGATGTCGTTATTATGGTAATTTTAACATTAATTTTAGTTCATACTTTCCAAGTTTAATTACTTGTCTACTAAATGTCACTTAACCACTAATTACAGGGGACTCGTGATGGTCGTGGGCCGCAACTGGGACAGGCAGACGGACGCTCTCACTCTCTCCGACATAGGCACTGTTCAATCAACAACAATACCTCTGTATTTACTGATCGATTGTGGTACCATGGAGGCTTAAATACTGCCACCAAACTTAATAAAGAGTATGAAATTCAAAGCAAGCCGTGTCATTGTTATTCTAGTGTATTTTGATCCAACGAACAAAACTAAAATTTAAGAAATTCACAACAAAAATTCAACATTTCTGTACAGCATGTACGTAAGTTTAAATCTCAATGGGTCTTCGCTTTCTGTATTAAACTAAATCCAAAATGCACAGGCATCTTTATCAAAAACAGATCAAACAGAATTATTTCATAAAATGTTTTAAATTGTTGTCATACTTTGATAACTTAGTTACCTCCTGAGGAAAACGAATATATTTACACCAACATACTTTTTTAATAATTATAGTAAAATAATGTTACACATAACAAAGAAAATTGTAGTAAATTATGTTACATATAAAAAAGTCAATTATAAAAATTAAAGTTAACTCCAAAGGTATATTTTAGGTGAAAATTGTAAACTTAGAATTACATGAAAGCGTTGAGCTCGGTCAGCCACATTGTTTTGAAAGTCAGACTAACAAATTACTCTGCGAGGTTTACAGCGGTTACACCCTCGTGAGAGGTTTAGTTACTAAAACACCACTTGAAGCGACTTGAGTTATTATTACATGAAATCCGACGGATTGAGGGTTTGAAGTACGTTCTCTTTAAGTTGATGAATTATAACCTTCATATACAACGCAACATTTAGCTATGAAATGCTCAGTAACCATTGACCTTTAGAGTTAAACTAATACCTTGTATTTAATCAAATGAAGTATTTTAAAAACATATTTCCAAATTGCTTTACATATTAGTAGTAAAAATTGAGCTACGCCCCACAATGTCAAACCTTCTTTTCGATTAATTTGTTCAATTTTATCTTACTGATTTCCGAAAACAAACTGTCATTCAATTTACACAAAAATAATGTTAAACTAGTAGAAATTACAAGTGAAAAATGTGAATTTGAATAAATCAAAATATATGGGTTGAACCTATTTATTTTTAATACTAATATGCATAATTAAACATCGAAGAATTGTGATATATAGGATAAGTGATGTCGAGAGCATAGAAACTTTTCGATTGAACTGAAGATTTTCTAAACGCTTTATTTGTATTCACGACAGTAGGATGCGTTTGCACGCGTGGCACTGCAGGGGCACTCTCCTTATCACAAACGTGATCTTGTAGCCATAACTCGAGACTACTCCTTCTGTCACTACACCATACACCTCTCTTGGTATATGCCCATAGTATTGACATCAGTTGCTTACAGTATCAGACTCATTATCATGGACGTGACATTGTGGCCACAACACTGCTCCTATCCGTAATTACACCTCCCTTTTTATTTCTCTATTGTATTGACATCAGTTGCATACGTGTGCACGTGCGATACTGGAGTAACAGACTCATTATCATGGACGTGATATTGTGGCCAAAACACTGCTCCTATCCGTAGTATGTCTAGCTCCTCATTGCATGTCTCTATAATATTCACGTCAGTTACATTCGTGTGCACGTGCGATACTGGAGTAACAGACTCATTATCATGGACGTGATATTGTGGCCAAAACACTGCTCCTATCCGTAGTATGTCTAGCTCCTCATTGTATGTCTCTATAATATTCACGTCAGTTGCATTCGTGTGCACGTGCGATACTGGAGTAACAGACTCATTATCATGGACGTGATATTGTGGCCAAAACACTGCTCCTATCCGTAGTATGTCTAGCTCCTCATTGTATGTCTCTATAATATTCACGTCAGTTGCATTCGTGTGCACGTGCGATACTGGAGTAACAGACTCATTATCATGGACGTGATATTGTGGCCACAGCACTGCCCCTATCCGTAGTATGTCTAGCTCCTCATTGTATGTCTCTATAATATTCACGTCAGTTGCATTCGTGTGCACGTGTGATACTGCAGTATCAGACTCATTATCATGGACGTGATATTGTGGCCAAAACACTGCTCCTATCCGTAGTATGTCTAGCTCCTCATTGTATGTCTCTATAATATTCACGTCAGTTGCATTCGTGTGCACGTGCGATACTGGAGTAACAGACTCATTATCATGGACGTGATATTGTGGCCAAAACACTGCCCCTATCCGTAGTATGTCTACCTCCTCATTGTATGTCTCTATAATATTCACGTCAGTTGCATTCGTGTGCACGTGTGATACTGCAGTATCAGACTCATTATCATGGACGTGATATCGTGGCCACACTACTGCTGCTATTCGTAGTATGTCTAGCTCCTCATTGTATGTCTCTATAATATTCACGTCAGTTGCATTCGTGTGCACGTGCGATACTGGAGTAACAGACTCATTATCATGGACGTGATATTGTGGCCAAAACACTGCTCCTATCCGTAGTATGTCTAGCTCCTCATTGTATGTCTCTATAATATTCACGTCAGTTGCATTCGTGTGCACGTGCGATACTGGAGTAACAGACTCATTATCATGGACGTGATATTGTGGCCAAAACACTGCTCCTATCCGTAGTATGTCTAGCTCCTCATTGTATGTCTCTATAATATTCACGTCAGTTGCATTCGTGTGCACGTGTGATACTGCTGTAACAGACTCATTATCATGGACGTGATATTGTGGCCAAAACACTGCTCCTATCCGTAGTATGTCTACCTCCTCATTGTATGTCTCTATAATATTCACGTCAGTTGCATTCGTGTGCACGTGTGATACTGCAGTATCAGACTCATTATCATGGACGTGATATCGTGGCCACACTACTGCTGCTATTCGTAGTATGTCTAGCTCCTCATTGTATGTCTCTATAATATTCACGTCAGTTGCATTCGTGTGCACGTGCGATACTGGAGTAACAGACTCATTATCATGGACGTGATATTGTGGCCAAAACACTGCTCCTATCCGTAGTATGTCTAGCTCCTCATTGCATGTCTCTATAATATTCACGTCAGTTACATTCGTGTGCACGTGCGATACTGGAGTAACAGACTCATTATCATGGACGTGATATTGTGGCCAAAACACTGCTCCTATCCGTAGTATGTCTAGCTCCTCATTGTATGTCTCTATAATATTCACGTCAGTTGCGTTCGTGTGCACGTGTGATACTGCTGTAACAGACTCATTATCATGGACGTGACATTGTGGCCACAGCACTGCTCCTATCCGTAGTATGTCTACCTCCTCATTGTATGTCTCTATAATATTCACGTCACTTGCATTCGTGTGCACGTGTGATACTGCACTATCAGACTCATTATCATGGACGTGATATTGTGGCGACAACACTGCTGCTATTCGTAGTATGTCTAGCTCCTCATTGTATGTCTCTATAATATTCACGTCAGTTGCATTCGTGTGCACGTGTGATACTGCACTATCAGACTCATTATCATGGACGTGATATTGTGGCGACAACACTGCTGCTATTCGTAGTATGTCTAGCTCCTCATTGTATGTCTCTATAATATTCACGTCAGTTGCATTCGTGTACACGTGCGATACTGCAGTAACAGACTCATTATCATGGACGTGATATTGTGGCCACAACACTGCCCCTATCCGTAGTATGTCTAGCTCCTCATTGTATGTCTCTATAATATTAGCGTCAGTTGCATTCGTGTGCACGTGTGATACTGCAGTATCAGACTCATTATCATGGACGTGATATCGTGGCCACACTACTGCTGCTATTCGTAGTATGTCTAGCTCCTCATTGTATGTCTCTATAATATTCACGTCAGTTGCATTCGTGTGCACGTGCGATACTGGAGTAACAGACTCATTATCATGGACGTGATATTGTGGCCAAAACACTGCTCCTATCCGTAGTATGTCTAGCTCCTCATTGTATGTCTCTATAATATTCACGTCAGTTGCGTTCGTGTGCACGTGTGATACTGCTGTAACAGACTCATTATCATGGACGTGACATTGTGGCCACAGCACTGCCCCTATCCGTAGTATGTCTAGCTCCTCATTGTATGTCTCTATAATATTCACGTCAGTTGCATTCGTGTACACGTGCGATACTGCAGTAACAGACTCATTATCATGGACGTGATATTGTGGCGACAACACTGCTGCTATTCGTAGTATGTCTAGCTCCTCATTGTATGTCTCTATAATATTCACGTCAGTTGCATTCGTGTACACGTGCGATACTGCAGTAACACTCATTATCATGGACGTGATATTGTGGCCACAACACTGCCCCTATCCGTAGTATGTCTAGCTCCTCATTGTATGTCTCTATAATGTTCACGTCAGTTGCAATCGTGTGCACGTGCGATACTGCGGTATCAGACTCATTATAATGCACGTGATATTGTGACCACAACACTGCTCCTACCCGTAATTACACCTCCCTTTGTATGTCTCTATAATATTCACGTCAGTTACATTCGTGTGCACCTGCGATACTGCAGTATCAGACTCACTATCATGGACGTGATATCGTGGCCACACTACTGCTGCTATTCGTAGTATGTCTAGCTCCTCATTGTATGTCTCTATAATATTCACGTCAGTTGCATTCGTGTACACGTGCGATACTGCAGTAACAGACTCATTATCATGGACGTGATATTGTGGCGACAACACTGCTGCTATTCGTAGTATGTCTAGCTCCTCATTGTATGTCTCTATAATATTCACGTCAGTTGCATTCGTGTACACGTGCGATACTGCAGTAACAGACTCATTATCATGGACGTGATATTGTGGCCACAACACTGCCCCTATCCGTAGTATGTCTAGCTCCTCATTGTATGTCTCTATAATGTTCACGTCAGTTGCAATCGTGTGCACGTGCGATACTGCAGTAACAGACTCATTATAATGCACGTGATATTGTGACCACAACACTGCTCCTACCCGTAATTACACCTCCCTTTGTATGTCTCTATAATATTCACGTCAGTTACATTCGTGTGCACCTGCGATACTGCAGTATCAGACTCACTATCATGGACGTGATATTGTGGCGACAACATTGCTCCTATCCGTAGTATGTCTACCTCCTCATTGTATGTCTCCATAATATTCACGTCAGTTGCATACGTGTGCTCGTGCGACACTGCAGTATCAGACTCACTATCATGGACGTGATATTGTGGCGACAACATTGCTGCTATCCGTAGTATGTCTAGCTCCTCATTGTATGTCTCTATAATATTCACGTCAGTTGCATTCGTGTACACGTGCGATACTGCAGTAACAGACTCATTATCATGGACGTGATATTGTGGCGACAACACTGCTGCTATTCGTAGTATGTCTAGCTCCTCATTGTATGTCTCTATAATATTCACGTCAGTTACATTCGTGTACACGTGCGATACTGCAGTAACAGACTCATTATCATGGACGTGATATTGTGGCCACAGCACTGCCCCTATCCGTAGTATGTCTAGCTCCTCATTGTATGTCTCTATAATATTCACGTCAGTTGCATACGTGTGCTCGTGCGATACTGCAGTAACAGACTCATTATCATGGACGTGATATTGTGGCCACAGCACTGCCCCTATCCGTAGTATGTCTAGCTCCTCATTGTATGTCTCTATAATATTCACGTCAGTTGCATACGTGTGCTCGTGCGACACTGCAGTATCAGACTCACTATCATGGACGTGATATTGTGGCGACAACATTGCTCCTATCCGTAGTATCTCGGTGTTATCTTGTTCTAAATGAAAGACTTCTCTTACCAGTTGCTACGCCTTTAGTGATTTATACGTTCTTTGATTAGTTTTATTAGCCTTATCACAATCGTGATAGAATTCATTGCCTTGCAAGGATCTATAAAGTCGGACTATTGAAGTTTTTACTACCTCCTTTCCTTTATCTGGTATGGTGCGTGCGGCATCAAATTCGACCACTTTACAGTCTGTCATTTTAAAGGACGCGCAAGGCGTAAAAACCGACTACTTTCATTTCGGAACACACGCATCACAAAGTCAGATAGCGTCAAATCAGGACTAAAATGTAGACGGGATTGACACAATCCGTCTTTGGTACGGTTCACTTTTGCTACAGATAATACTAAAGCATTTTAAGATTTTACTAAACTAAGATACGTGAAGAGGTTTTCTTTGCTCGTATTTTATCTACAAGGAACGTCTTAAAAGACAAAAATCAATTAATTCATATCAGACCTCAAATATTATTTTCAAACATCTGCCCTCAAATGGAGTTCCGAGACGGAAATGGGAACCAGACAAACTTTGCATTTAAATGCTACTAGGTAGCATTAGCACCGGGATTGTTAACAAATATATCTGAATAAGGTTGGCAGCATTCTTAAACGACAATTGTTTGTTGCTACCATTTGGTTTAATCACATTAAAATTTGTTGTTGCCAACATTTATGGGTAAACTCGCCTTAATTCCTTTAAAGATATACAAATTTTATTTTAATAACAGTACATACATATAGTAGTAAGTAAAATAAATATACTTAAGCAATAAAACAATTCAAATCTTAATTTAGCATTCAAGATGTAATACATAATTAAGGAATCTTTGACGTGTTTGGCAGGATAGTTAATTATTTAAAAACACAACTTTACTAACTTTGTAATCTCTAAAAGTTGCAAAAATAATAATTAAGCCTTTTACCTTGTTTTATATGAGTTTGTTGGGTTGTACTATAGGCGTACTTTCAGTTCCTAATCATTAAATCATACCATAGAGTTTAGCAATATAAGAACAAATGACGCCGTACTAAATAAATGCTATCCTGGGGTTAGTTTTAGAAGTTAGGTTTCCAAGTCTAATAGTCAAATGCAATTTAAAAAAATGACATAATGGTCAGATAAAATGACACAGAATGTATTTGTCTTCAGAATCCTTGGTGGAAACCTACCCTAGTATATTCATGGCTCTTTGAGGACAAATATTTGTTGACTATATAATTATAATGTTTACATCTTTATATCCTTAAAAATAGTACAACGTGGTCTTAGTACATCCGTTGCATCAGTCATCAACAGCATCAGAATAAGATAGGCGTTCACAGTAATCAAATATATATATATTATAGCGATTTTTATATATATATTTGGAAATCTTGTACCCATTTGTTAACTTAAAGCAAACAAATAGCTATTACAATAAAGTCCTGTTTTCAATATCTAAAAGCACTATCCGATCAAAATCCAGCATTGTTTTGGAATCTCACTTGTCATCTACGAGTATTAACCATTTCGCAAAAAAATCATGTAACTATATCCATATTGAATTTATAAATAAGAAACTAAAACAAATTGAATGCGCATTTGAAGATTTATTGGTCAAACTTACACGTTTTGCCACTAAAGACATTTTCAAGAAAACATCTCCCCAATAGCAACCGAAGGCAAAATGAATTTCCTCTCAATAAATCTTAGGTATTCGTGACTTTTACCTGTGCCCATAAAAGAAGCCGAAGCCTGAAATATGCCACCTATATTTCGGAATGTTGTTGGCCAAACCCCAACAAGGCAAATTTTACGAGTTCGATGTCCAAAATCGAAAAACAACTGTCCTAAATGCGAAACATATTTATGGCACAAAGACAGACTAAGTGGAGAGATAATCCCGCGCTTTCCCTCGCCACAAAATTCATATGCCACAGACGAATTAGGCGGGATTTATGCAGGAGGTACGGTGTCGCGACCTGGCGGCGGAGGAGGGCCTGCGACTGATCTCAGTCTCCACTCTCCATTTGACGTAGTGGCCGAGGAAACGCTGCAACTGTAATTAATGTCAGTGGTTACAACACCAGACACAGTCTCTGTTGATGTAATTGCACTTCTGACCGTAGAGCCATAAGCTACGAGGCTGCCTCTTTCTCAGTAGATACTCAGGCGCGCGTTGCTTATAGTTAAATAAATAAAATGAGCAATAATCAATTTTTTAAACATACAATTATATAACAACACGAACAACATACATTTTACGTAAAACAATAATAACATTTTTTACAACTGTCTCTAATCAGTCTTCTGCTCACAGGTATAGCGAGTATTCATGAAAAACAGTAAATTATTTATGAATCTGTATTTTTGTATAACATATGGACGGCAAACAATTTCACCCGGCCATTCCAATTGGACTTCTATTTCATTTGCGAAATTGCCATTTTGAAAAAAAAGTTACGTCAACTATCAGTTCCAATCTGGATATTTGTATTAAAACTAAAAATTGTTACTAAACGGTGCCAGCGGCATTATCAGCATATATTAATTAGAGATTATTTTCAAAAATATATATGACCTTTAAAAGTTAAAAAATAAGACATTTGTCAAGACACTATTACATAAAATTAACAGATTGGGATAAGGTTTCACTAAATTTACGATCATATATTCATAGGATATATTTTAAGAGGAAAAGTCATTTTTTTAAATAAAGAATAAAGTGGTTGGTTGGTATATGGTATTGACCGCTTCACTTGTGAAATAAACTGAATGCTTAAATTTCTTTTATAATTGCCTGATAAATGTAATCCTGATAAAATAGTATATTTTATTTATTTAAGTCAAACTACTTAAACAAATCTAAAAAATCCAGCAAAATCGATTACGTTTAAGATTGTTTATGGCTCACAACTGGTAATTAAACTGCATAGTAATATTAAATTAACCAAAACGCGTTTACAATTGGGGAAAAATAATTAACTAGTTTATATAAACTATGTAAGGTACGAATACGTTTATCAAAGCATTTTTCATGGAATTGGATGGTTAAGTGGATAGATCCGTAGTTATTTCATAACAATAATATTAGTTGTATTAGAAACAAATCAGATGTTTTAGTAGTTGAAACATTACAACATTACATTTACAATGACACATGAGAATTACGTTTTTACTGTAGTATTGTAATACTGTACACGAAAAACCCTATACAAAATGTAAGTAGGCTATTTAGTGATTTAATATCGACTTTACATGTTAACCAATCAAATGTTACTAAAGGACTTTATGTATAAAATTGTCTTTGTTCATATGCATATGTAGATAGTAGGGTAAAAGCCTAACTAAACTAAACTAAACTAAGCAAATCTTCACGAACACAGCAAGTGTTTTAAAGTGCACGAAAACATATATATAAATATACGGTTAAGTTTTCAATGCTTTTAAAATGATTAATTTTAAGGCCAAAGTACTTGAGTAAACATTCCTCAACAATAGTTAGAAGAGCCTCACAATTAATCGTCTTTGTTAGTATTCGCCGTTATACGTGTCCACAGAGGTGGAGTCCGGCCGCGGTCCCGCACAACTAGAAAGAAGAGATAAGTGGCTGTTTAATTGTCCATTAAGTGAGAATGTGCGAGTGAGTCAGACGAGACAGGTCTGGTTGGCGATCAGCCAGCGCCACCTGTCTTTCGTCTGGCCAACTATCACCACCAGCACACGGGGCGAATGGCCAGGCCACCTGTCCTCCGTCTGGCCAACTATCGCCGTGAATCCATGGGGTAAGTGGCCAGCGCCGCATGTCCTCCGTCTGGCCAACTATCAATGCCAGTACATGGGGTGAGCGGCCAGTGCCACTTGTCCTCCGTCTGGCCAACTATTGCCGTCAGTGCACGGGGCAAGCGGCCAGCGCGACCTGTCCCCCGTCTGGCCAACTATCGTCGCCAGTACACGGGGCGGGCGGCCAGCGCGACCTGTCCCCCGTCTGGCCAACTATCGTCGTCAGCACATGGGGAGAGCGGCCAGTGCCATCTGACCTCCGTCTGGCCAACTGTTGTCGTCAGTGCACGGGACGAACGGCCAGCGCCACCGTTCTGCGTCTGGCCAACTATCACCGCCAGTACACGGGGTGAGCGGCCATGTCACTTGTCCTCCATCTGGTCAACTATTGCCGTCAGTGCACGGGGCGAGCGGCCAGTGCCATCTGTACTCCGTCTCGCCAAATATTGCCGTCAGTGCACGGGGCGAGTGGCCAGCGCCACCTGTCCTCCGTCTGGTCAACTATCAACGCCAGTACATGGGGTGAGCGGCCAGTGCCACTTGTCCTCCGTCTGGCCAACTATTGCCGTCAGTGCACGGGGCGAGCGGCCAGCGCGACCTGTCCCCCGTCTGGCCAACTATCGTCACCAGTACACGGGGTGGGCGGCCAGCGCGACCTGTCCCCCGTCTGGCCAACTATCGTCGTCAGCACATGGGGAGAGCGGCCAGTGCCATCTGACCTCCGTCTGGCCAACTGTTGTCGTCAGTGCACGGGGCGAACGGCCAGCGCCACCGTCCTGCGTCTGGCCAACTATCACCGCCAGTACACGGGTTGAGTGGCCAGGCCACCTGTCCTGCGTCTGGCCAACTATCACCGCCAGTACACGGGGTGAGTGGCCAGGCCACCTGTCCTGCATCTGGCCAACTACCGTCGTCAATGCACGGGGCGAGCGGCCAGCTCGACTTGTCCTGCGTCTGGCCAACTGTCACCGCCAGTACATGCGGCGAGTGGCCAGGTCACCCGTCCTCCGTCTGGCCAACTATTGCCGTCAGCGCACGGGGCGAGCGGCCAGCGTCACTTGTCCTTTGTCTGGCCAACTATTGCCGTCAGTGCATGGGGCGAGCGGCCAAGACCACCTGTCCTTTTTCTGGCCAACTATCGCCTCCAGTACACGGGGCGAGTGGCCAGTCCACCGTCTGGCCAATTATCGCCGTGAATCCATGGGGTTAATGGCCAGCGCCGCATGTCCTCCGTCTGGCCAACTATCACCGCCAGTACACGGGGTGAGCGGCCATGTCACTTGTCCTCCATCTGGTCAACTATTGCCGTCAGTGCACGGGGCGAACGGCCAGTGCCATCTGTACTCCGTCTCGCCAAATATTGCCGTCAGTGCACGGGGCGAGTGGCCAGCCCCACCTGTCCTCCGTCTGGCCAACTGTTTCCGTCAGTGCACAGGGCGAGCGGCCAGCTTGACCTGTCCTGCGTCTGGCCAACTATCACCGTCAGTGCCATCAGTGACGGGCGAGCGGCCAGTGCCATCTGTTATCTCTGTAGATGGCTCGGATTTATTTATTTATATTTATAAGCCATATTTAACAACAAGTAGACCCAGGACAACCTTAAAACTGGTCTATACCAGTTTTGAGGCTGAAATTGGGTACAGCAAATGAAGTTGTCATTACATTTATAGTAAGTCTTTTGGCTGCCCATTATGTCAAACTTCCTTTTCACCTTTGGTCCCTCTATTTGCAGCGGCTGGGGACGGAAACTCCGGGTTTGGTCCTTAACCTGAGAATCAATGGTCCCTGGCTGTTGTACATGGATACCTTGTCAGTTGAAATTAGCAGTTGGAGGGCAGAGCGGGTCCGCCTGTTTGAGCCTGATCACAGCTGACACAGGAGCACGAGAGTTGGCCCTCTGAAAGGTCAATTTGGCTGCCTGTCCCATCCCACCCTGTCCTTTCCAGCTATATCCTATCCTTTTAGTAACCTGAGCAAAATTCCCGCTTGTGGAAGACGTGCCTAGCAGCTATACTGGGGTTTCATAATCCAGCAACAATGAATGAATGAACAATAAGTATCGTTTTAACTATTATCATAAATCAAACCAAATATAAATGGTAATATGAGCAATTATAAATTTGGAAGCTTATTATTAAGATTTTATACGAACATTGTCTCTTTAAGTCAAAACTAAATATAATGACAATTCTTTGAGGTTGAATGTTTTAATCTCAATTATGAAATATAGTTGTTTACTAAAAGTACAATTTACTGTCACAGGGGCGGGAACAGAATAAGGCACATAAATCCTTGTAATATAACCGTCCTAGTACTCAGACCGATCACTGTAGCAATAGCAACCATTAAATCTGGGCGTTTACGTCTCCATCGATGCAATTTAGATTTACAATCAATAATGCAGCCAAAATAATTCATGCAGATCATTCTTAATCCTTTATATTTATAGTATTAACTTGTAGTAATACAAATGGGGCATGACTTTGATATGAACTTTGAAAACCTCGTAATCTCAAATAGTTGAGTACGATTATGTGTATTTATATAAAAGGTGCTACGTATGACACTTTTGTAATTTTAAAGGAATCAAAGATTTCGAAAACGTAGATGAAATAAAACAACATATTTTGAACTCATGATTTCAACTCGCCCTTCACAACATTTGTTAACAAACTAATCTTCCCCAACACACATAAATTTAAATAACTAAAAAATATACTGCATAGACATAAATTGAAATCAAATACTGTATATAGTTCATTAAAAATTACAGACTTACAGTAAGCCTAGGTAAGGTTATGATTCACACTTCTATAATACGAACATGTTGAGACCGATGAATTGCCATCGATTTTCTAAAAAGAAGTTCTCATTGTACAAATGCGGTCAGGTTTGCTGAGAAATGTTTATTTCTCCATTGAAACGGTTGTTCAGATATTTGAAAGCTGTTGAGAAATGAAGAGAGAAAAGGAAGAGTGTATGTTTGCGCTAATGCTGCTGCATCATGACTGGTATTGTGACCATTGTCTAAATTTAAGGACCTGCTATTTCTATTGAAAGAGCGCTCGAACAATGCAAACATTCGCAATCAAATGTGTCCATTGTCAGTGAGTTTAGAAGTTAGATCTTTTGCCTCCCAGCTCTTTTTTGGCAAGTTCTGATGTCTATATTAATGAATATTAATATTTATTTTTATTAATAATTATGACGACAACAATTTAAGTCTTTATTTGAAATGTTTCAATAGCTTTGTATGTTGTCCGATCTACGAACACAGTAGTGCTGATATTTTAAACATCACCAGGCAATCAGAAGGTATACTGTTAAGAGTTTATTATTTACCTATCTAATACAGGAAAGTATATTTGATTTGTAACACCTGCAAAATATCATTGTTGTTCCCCGGAGTTACACAAATACACAATTTATTGTGTTATACGACGGAAATAATTTGGCTAGTTACAATGCACTATCTTACTGAGCTTCATAATCTGCTGGAAAGAAAAAATTGTTGTATCAGTATCCTCCAAAGATACACGGTAAACGCACCCTTGTGTTTGAGGAAAATTGATTGTACTCGATTAATCATATACACGTTTAAGAAATATGCAAAATACAGGACAAAGCCTCACCAGTCAGGTTGTTGTTTTACAAAGGTGTCGGCTTTAAATCCCGTGATTGAATTAACTTATTTCAATTTGTCTTACATTCAACGACGATACTAACAAGTATAAATTCAGATTCCAAAAGATATACTATCTCTTGAATTTTCCTTTAAAATCAGGTGAGCTATAGGTATGTTTTGACAGTATTAATACGAAAGAAAACTTATTCAAAATTCTCCTCAACTTTCAAAAACTCATCACTAAAACCACAAGATATCAATGGTCTTAACTAAAACTTACTCAGTTCAAATAAGTAGAAAACAGACAATGTAACAAATGTAATTCAGTCAAATACAATAGATTTTAAATCTGTTAGTGTAAAACACTTAAAACAAAATAATTGTATTCTGTTCTGTGTATGATTTGTTTGAGGATTATGTAATCCAGTGTTAGATTCTAGGAGGAACATTCATAGTTATGCAGCGTAGTCAGTGTATTGGTATAAATGTGGTCATCAGAAATGTATTAGGCCATTCTCCAAAAGATAATAAATTGTCTTTCATCTTCAGTGAGGAACCATAATATTGGTTTGATAAACTAATTTTAAATTAAAAACATTTGCCAATATTTAAAAATTTGGTAAATTTTTTCATTTTAAATTAGTTTGAATTGAATTTGGGTTACCACGTTTTAGGCTGACATCCTGTATACCCACGAATTTATTTGAATAACTAAATTTACCTTTTCTCCCTCTTTTGATGTATATACATGTTAATAAGTAAAATTGTAGCTATTCCGCTGTTTAAAATTTCAAATAAAATATTGTGGACATACTTTAGGAGGCCGACAAACCCAAATCTACAAAAACTGTTCACCTGTGAGATAATAGACCCTCGATAAAAACTTCGCTGCGATATACATATTATTTACACTTATTTGTTTGTCCTTACAAACATTATCAAACAATAAACGTCCAGGAAATAGATTTTAGAAATTCTAAAACTCGAATCCATTTGACTTTTAATTTTTTTTAATTCGGGTTGATCTGACTTCAAATAACTGATGACAACAAACTTGAACAATTTTGCGTTGGAAAATATGCACTATCACCTTCGCATAGAGCTTGCGGGACCTGCGATGCGATATTTGCATAAAACTGCATTCTGGGATTAACACCGCGTAACGTACTCCTTGCAAACATTTGAACTGAAAAATCACAAAATTATGTTCATATTAAAATTAAGTTGGAATGAGATCGTGTAGGTTGCAGTGCAACGAACTCTGGATGATGTGAGCCCATGTAACGCCCGGGTAGCTGACCGCTCTCCTCTCCCGCCGTCGCCGTCGACGATGACTTACTCTACTCGGCTGTCTCTATAAACCCGGCCCTGTAGTGTTTATGGTGTATTGTCTGGCCTGTAGGACTCGCTCGTACATGGAAATAGTTCAATCCCCTCCGGACTGACCCCGGCAAAACGTTGTTCTGAGAAAATATTAAATGTGATTATCAATCACATCGTTCAATGATTTTAAAAGTACAATAGGATGCGAAGAAGTTATATATTTTTCGTAATATGATTAATGGATAGTAATAATGTTTTTAAAGGATCCTTTTTGTGATTATAGAATGATTTTAGTTTTTATTTGTCTTACAATTACAAAAAGAGTTTATTTTTACTTTAGAATATCATTGTATTTTAAAATTGTGATGAGATCCTACTGGGTAATCGGGATCAGTAGTAAAGTTGCTATCTTCACTAAACTGAGTAATCATTTCGGTTAAGCAATTAATTGAAAAATCTCTTTCATAAGAATTTTGTATGAAATCACTTTGACAAGAGTTGCGACTGACAACGTCATTTTTTGACAAACATTTCTTGAATGTGTTCTATAATGTACATCCATAGGACTTTATCCTTATCCAACAGATCACTTATCCAGACTAATTTATAATATAAGTATAATTTCGAAAATATTTGTATTAGACAAAAACACGGTAAACATTAGCAATGTACGGATTTAAAATTATACTTTACATTCTGAAATTTGTTATATACTAAAATGGAATACGTTGTGTATAAAGACAAATTACTCTAAATTCTTTCAACGTTTCATATTTATATCAATACGTAGCTTGAAATTATATTATGGAACATTAATATTGTTGAAAGGGGTATTCAGCGCTGGTAAAATGCATTTTAATAAAACCAAAATTGTGGAAAACTTTGAAATTTACAAATGGTAATTAGTTAAAGGGAAACAATAGTCTTTAGGAATGTGGTAGATTTATTATAAAATCATGTTTTAGTAAATCGTTCAACGTCGTAGAATCCGTCTTATTTACACATCCGTTTTTTTGTCATTATTACACGCAAGCATTAGATACATGTAACACGCTTCAGACATCAGATAAAACAAAATCATACATAACATTTTCTCTGATCAATTCGATTTCACTTTTAAAACCGTGTTTGATTGGCACAACTTAATATAATTTTGTTGATTTTTTAAAATGTCCATTATGCCCGACATTACAGACCGGAAAAGTTATTATCCAGTAGTTGTTAGTAGTTGGTTGTTGTTATTGGTTCACTGTTGCGCTTTAAAACATGAGTCAAACTAAACTTTTAATTGTTATTGCGAAATTGTTTGCAGTTTCGTTTGTTGATGTATAAGAAAGATTGAGTAGTGCAGCGAACAAAGTGAAGGATGGGTCTTTGCATTATTGAAATATAAAGATTCGAATTGACACACAGCTTTTTGTAACTTTTAAAAAGCTTTATAGAACCGTATAGAAGAATTCGTTAAATGTAATGTAAAGACACGCACTATATAAAGCTACATTTTTTTAAAGTTCCCTCACCCCTAGCCCCTAGTGCCTAGTGCTTCTTATGCTGCTGGGCTGCAGTCCTGTGGTGTTGTGGTGTTCCCTGACCCGAGGCGACCAACGCTGCTCGTCACCATCACTGATTGCCGCCAACGCCAAACACTGGGGCAAAGGTTTTTTAATGCGGTAACGGATTAAAACGACACAACTTCTTCGTTACTAAGTGTTACTGTAAATAATGAAGGTATTACCTTCATATCAAAGGTTTTGCCTTTTTAATTGATCTGCATTTAAAGTTGACTAACAAAACAAACAATGATATGTAATGATATGTAATGATTTGTAATTAAGCAGTTTAATAATTAGAAATAAAGATCTGCAAGTAATTTTGAAGCTGAGAGTTAAACAAATTAATATTAAATAGAATAATCGATGAGAATTCTTAGCGTCTCTTCCCTAGATGTTTACACTGGTGAAGACACTCATTGTGGAGTAGCAGTGTTATACAAATAGTTAAAAATGCTTATATTCTAGCTGTAGATAACAAGCGACTTACCTTGATAAAACTAGAGTGGTATTAATGGGTTTAGTGAAGTTATATAGCGTATATAAAATACATCAACTATATAACATATAAAATAAACCGATTTACACTTGTTAATTGTCGGGTGGTCATTGGAACCTGAAAGCAAAATGCAGAGAGATTCTGTTAATGTCTCAGAAAAGCGGTGAACAATAGATGACATGTAGTGGCGGCCACAAAAGCCAACCCCAGTTAGAGGTAATGTTTCGACCGTCATCAAATAACGCTCGACCCGAGCTGAGAGCAAACATCGTCGTTTCATTGAGCTGTCCCGAGCACGTTAACGTTACGAGGCTGTGGCGGCGGCGACGCCCGACGTCCCTACCTTCCTCGTGACTCTGGGGACTTATAACCATTTAAAGCAAACTAAACATACGAGCTGAAATTTATGGAATAATGTGTTACTGGATATAATTAAAATACCTTGTTAAAACCACAGTTAGAATTTATTCAGGCCAATGAATGAAACTCTTGTTTTGTTTTGGACTTGGCACCATTTACTGTATCCGTTAGCGATAATTTGCGCCAACTCCAAAACACACACTTTTATACCTTTATGTAAGTAATTTCCTATTCTGTTTTAAAATGTAATATGGTTATTTATAGGAAACCATTTTCTAGTAAAATATGATTTAACTGATTTACGCTCGTTTGTTTCATATTTAAGTTCCGTTAACTTTTTAAGAAACAAACTAAATTATTTTTTGTGAAATACAAGAAAATGAAGGTATTTTGATCTTTCTGGTGGGTCTGACGATTTACCGTCAGCAACCTGAACGCGTATTTGGTAGGTTTTCCTTTTACAGGTTGATTAGCCCTGTAAAGGTTTAGAATTTTGAAATAGGTAATGAGTACCTTTTTGAAAATAGATTGATCTTTAATATTGTAATTAGTCTCTGATTTCAGACAGAATCAACTGTCCCACTGAAGTTTTGATTTCCGTACAAGTGTAACTTTTAGGAATCTGTTTTACACTAAGATTTATTAGAAAATGTTAGGCATGAGGAAAGTGTACAATAAACATTATTATAGGAGATTAATTTAAACAACCAGTAAACTAAGAGAATATCTTCAAACTTTAAATTATTCTACTGTTTAGCTGCAATTTCGATAATGATATGGTGTGAATTACAATAAGATAACCCGAATTAACGGATGGATTAGTACACCACAAATTGATTATGTACTATTTATTGACCTGTAGGTTAGCCCGCTTTCAGGTTGAACCTATACCTCCTAATTTTTTGGTAGGATACAAAAACTTGAAGAGAACTCATGCAAAATGATTGGCGTATCTAATATAGGAATGAAATGCTTTTGAAAACCAAAGATAAATACAATATTGTGTTTAAATACTGTTCCGTTTTAATAAATTAAAATGGGTGGCCTAAAACCAAATCGAGCCCCATTTGGTCTTAAAATTAAAATTAACGTTTAACTTATAAATTAACTTTTAAAGTTTTTGATTTACTCTATTTATGTCAAATGTATTTGTGTCAATTACGTTACTTACACACTATACATTACCGAAACAGACGAATACAATACAAACATATATTTGTTGCTATACAAAAGTTATGAACGATAAACATTTTAAAATGTAAAAACAATACTTTTAAGCTAAATTAATCTTTTACAAATTTTAAAGAACGTTCACTCGAGGCCAGAGAAACTCTTCATCAAATTTGTAGCGACATTTTATAGCAACTCTGCACAATAAAAAACCTTTATTAAATCATTGTATGTCCCAACATTGTTTAACAGCGTCCTCAAAATAAAAAAAAATAAATTATCTAACACGCTCCGATGGTTACGGGGGATCAGAGAAGACCACTGCAGCTAGCGAGGCGCCATTACTGGTGCAGACCGTTCAACAACAAACGTTGATTTACTCTGCGTATTAGTAATTTCCTAAATTGAAGAATTATAGTGGCTAGGCTAACATAATGATTTAAGTTAACGTAATAAAAAAAGTAAAATTTAACATTAATAACATAAACGATTAATATCCAATAAAATCCTCCACTGAACGATACGGTGTGAAAATGTTCATATTGAAGGCTCTTGTGTCAAAGCCAAATCTTCTTGTGCGAAACTCTCGTAATACGATATGAATCCTTTACCATCAAAGTATCTCTTCATTTTATCAATAATTCCCACATATCTTTATATTTTTATCACTAAATTTAGCGTTCTTCTAAATGAGGTAGGTTTTTTATACGAAATCCATTCTCAATTGGTTGTCAAAACTTAAATTCTTGCATTTAAAGGGCATTAAATTACTTTTAAACTATATACTGCACATTCATTCAGCAACGTTGAACTTGCATTTGACTCAATACAAAAACCCCTTACGAAGATAAAAACAAAGCGTGGATTTGGATTCTCAACCAGAGATTCTTGGCATTGTTCTGAGTTTAACTCGATATAGTAGCTAGTTTTTACTATGCCCTGTCTTTCCTCGAAACTCGAGGTTCATTGATAAAATATATAATATATTTTAAAATTATGTATATTTTCAATTCTTATACTCATAATCTTAACGGTAGTTATGTGAATTGTTGTAAATAGTACATTTACAATAGTCGTGTTTTTGTGAATATACAATACCATGAATACACAATAAAAGTACACGGGATTTAGATTTTATCAAATTAAATTTACCCTATACCTTTTCAACTCTTGAGCAAATACTGATAACAATTTATCCTCTGAACCCACTGTTTTTAAACTTAGTACGTCACAAATATATTACTATTTGTTTATGAGAAAGGTCCCCACAGATGTATTGTCTATGTCGTGGCTAAATACATTCTATACGTTAATGTTGTAAAACTGCACTTATATATTATTTTATGACAAATAAATAAATGTAATTTAACCGAACGGATAACAACAATAAAACGGTTCAAATTCATACGGCAATAATACATTAATTATACTGGGTCTGTGATTGTGTTTAGAGCTACATCATGTCATACAGAATCGCTGTAATCAATGTAACATGTAATCTAGTACAAACTGGTTTGTTACGAGCTTTCCCATTCATGATTACTCGAATCATAATAGTGGATTGAATGCAATGAATAATCCATAAATATCATTTGACAATCAAGCAAATATCCTATACGATCCTATATTCAACTGTTCACGCTACTTAATTGCATCGGAAGATATAAACCTACATTGGAAGAATATTATAACAAACTGTTGGTATAAAACATATTTATTAATTAGCTGTGTTTAGTAATAATATGGTAGTGGTATAAACACTTAAACATTAACTAGTTATAACTATATTTCCCTAAACTCTTACAGCTGCGTATATCAAAGATCTACGAATGTTTTGAAACTTTCCGAAGTTACATTTGTAGAATAGTAGAAATGTTTAAACTGGGAAGGAAACTATGAGGTGAAAAGCTAAACGATTTTTTTATAGGAAAACACTGTATTCTCAAATAATAAAACTAATATTGAAGGTAATTTGATAACATCACTTCGTCAGGCTTAAAGTAGACTCATCCCGTTCAGGCCAAACTCATGGAGCCAATTATATCCGGAATTGATAACATAAGTGAGGACGTGACCATCGTTCAAAGAATCAAAGCACAACAATCAGACGTTACATCCAATGAATGCCGAAATCTTGTCGTACAGAACTGTTAATAAAGGTTCTCTAACGCTTGTTACATACTGTATCCAATGACAGCATTTGTCTCATATTGTAATCTTTCAAGAGGTCACCCCTTCTAAATCGGCCCTTACTTGGGTTGCACCGCCAAACAATATATCTCGGAGTTCATTAAGTAATGTTCTATTTGTTTACAAGCAGGTGGCACATGTGTTGTGGCCTACACAAGTATTGCAACTTCTCTGTCTGGTCTATGGTATGGTACTGGTACTCGTCAATTTTACGATGTTGGGACTGAATCTTCACAGGCAGCAATATCCCATTCAGTTGTCCGTTTGAAATCGGGTTTGTGTATTTAAATTTAATTCAATGAGACCTTTAATTTTATTTAAACGAATCATGCTTGTCACTTGTCATTATTCTGACTATTTACGAGACGATACAAAATTTAATCAATTAAATTAATAAATACCCCGTCACAGCAAACCTGCGTACTCAGCGAATTTCCAATGCATATATATGGCTTGATAACACACTAAGCCATTTACCAAGATTCATTAAAAATATATTCACAATTAAAATATTTTTTATATATGTATTATTTTTTATAACAATAACTAATTGGGGATGAGTTTGCAGGTTTGCTGCAACAAGGAACACAAAATAATATTTTTTTATGTAAATATCAATAGAAGTCAACTTGGTGAACTCACATATACCAAGTTTCATCCATATAGGACTACATTCATAAATAGGCGGTATATCAAATTTTAATTATTCTCCATAAGAATAAAATAGGGACTGAGTACTCAGGCAACCAAGAAAACAAAATATGTATGTTTTAAAAATATCAATACAACTCAAATAGGTGAAGCCACATACCAAGTTTTATAAATTTATGTTCATAATTAAGGGAGCCATAATATTTGACTTATCATACTAATATTAAAAATGTGAAAGTTTGGATATTTGTAGTTCCATCACGCAAAAACTACTGCACCTGGTGAATACTTCATAAAAATCAATCCACAAGAGTGAAAAAATATACAGTATCATTTGATATATTTATTACAGATTTGTTTTAATATAACATGTAAATAAACAAATACAATTTTGTGTTGGTCATATCAGTCATGATTAATATAATGTCTTCATATTATTTATTTTATAATTATATATTTTAATTCAACTTCACGCATCATCCAGTACCTTTAAGCTAAAATTTTGGATGAACATAGCTTACATATCGCATTAACATATAGACCTGACCACATCCAACCTTAGTCTGGCTACTTAGTGTTTTTTCTACTGTCATCTGACTGTTGACTTGCAGTTGTCTAGGGCCGTTTGTACGTCCTCTTGACTGTATGTCAGTTGCCAAAAGTTTTGTATTAGTCGGTGTAAAAAAGTGACAGTAGACAGCTACTGTCACTATACAACTGTCGCGTCAGTAACTCGCACATTCCGTTTGCATGGTGCTTAGTAGAAACCGCCGGGACAACCCATCAAATTAATGGACAATGCGTGGATTTGCCAAATTTCCTCAGAATTCACATTTCTTCTTAGGGCTACGCCCCACAGCCCTTCAAAAGTTGCAATATTAATCTTATGGAAGGATAGCAATCATTGAAATTGAGCATTTTTCAGCTGTTGAATGTAACAAATCACAGTACAGAAGCAAGATCAGCTGCTTTAAGCTAGGATCTAACTACTGCTGGATATGCAAGTACATAATTAAATCACAGTACCACAGTTTGTAGGTAATTTTCATGTTTCTTACCAAATTTATTGATTGAAATATTGAGGAAAATAAAATTGCAAGGCTCTTAGTGAGTGTTGAAAAGTTTTATCTTGAAAATCAAGAAAGACCAAAATGGCGTATTGTGTGGCAGCTTATCTTCGAAAATAATGAAGAGAAGAGAAATGTGTGTGGATCTTATAGTGATCTTATTGATGTTCATGACCGACATGTTTTCTGTAGTAATTCATTCAGCCACTAATTTTGTTTACTACTTTATATTTTGTAATGCTCTAATTATTATATATCCCCGTCACAGCAAACCTTCATACTCAGCGAATTTTCATTGAATATATAACATGACACATTAAAACACTTAACAGGATACATAAGAAATATATATTCACAAACAAGCATTATATAAAATATTAATTTTTCTCCATAAGAGTAACATTGGGGATGAGTACGCAGGTTTACTGCAACATGGAATAATGGGTTTTATGCAAAGATCAATAGAACTCATCTTAGTGAAGTCACATACCAAGTTTCATCCATCATGTACATTCATAAATTAGCGATATATAAAAATTTCATTATTTTCCATAAGAATAACATGGGGACCAAGTACCTAGGTTTGCTGCAACGGGAACCATAGCCGAAAAATTGTTTTTTTTTGTGCAAACAACAATAAACCACAACCAGATGAAGCCATATACCAAATTTCGTCAGTTTATGTTCATAAATAAGCGAGATATACAGTTTTTCTTTTCTACATAAGAATAACATTAGACAATAGACAAGTGTTTAGCACTTGCAATATCTCAGTAACCAATTGACGTAGGGCAATGATCAAAATTCCAAATTGTTTTATTTTATACTGAATTCAATGTTAAAAATTAAAATTTGATTTAAATAAAAATTACATGTGGAAACCCCAAAAAACCCATTTTGGGGTACAAAACCCGCCCAAAACCCCCCTTCGGATGGAGCGATCCGTCTGGTTTTCGAACTCGTTCAAATAAATGGGATTTTACACATTTGTACCAAATTTTATTAAGATCGGACCTATTTTACGAGAGTATCGTGCTTACGGACACATATGTACAAATTTGAACGAATGGTGTTTTTGACATCTTGGGACCTCAAAATGAAAAGTTATCATAGTCTCGGGCTTAAGTCTTACCATGAGACCTACGGTAATAGCTTCTTCCCTTTAGGGGAAATTCGCTAAAACAAAATAATTCATGTCTTAAACTATCAACTTTCTATGTTTTCCATAATTTGTCCCGATAAAATAAATATTGATGAGATTCGGGACTTAATTCTCTACTTTTGATTAAAAGTTATGAAAGATCGTTTTGTATTTCTATAGTAAAAATGTATAGTAAATGTTTATCTAGAAAGTAATAATTCCAATGCTAATTACTGCTACTGAAAACGTTATCTGGCTACAGCAGCAACGCGATTAATTTGAACTACCGCGATCGAGTGTCGGGTTTTATAATTAAATAACCACAACGAGCACAATATCCATCTTGCAGCGCATTACCCGCGAAAAGGGAGATGAGATAACAGCCAACGGTGTCAGTAGGGCAAGGGCTCACGTGTCATAAACACCGTCGCCGACTCGGGAAAATAACCTTACATTTTAGGGTGCCTAGCCACAACAAACTACTCTTCGGTACTAAGGAATACTTAAACAAATATCTTTATAACAGCCAACATATACTAATAGTAGCTTATTATAAATAATTTGGGTTATTATAAATCCAAAGTACTTACTGTAGAAATGTTATAAAAGTCTAAACGAGTTATATTTACCTGGAAAAGGAAAATTTAAGAGATAAAGCTTGAAACAATTCATAAACAGTTTAATGGCAGGAGATTTTACAATAAATGTGTGTATAGTATGTTTTAAATATTATAAGTTCAGGTCCCTCGCACATTTGTTTATAGGTTAAGACGCAAACTGAACTGTTTTAGGTTTAAAAAGACTTAAGAAGGTTCGTTATTTGTTTATTAACACACATATTACCATTTACCTCATATCACCATATTTGACTCCGAAGGCCCCGCCCTCTATCGAACCACACCAGTCTAACACACACCGGTCACTTATCTCTTAATTTTTCAAGAACTATTGGTCTTTCTTAGCATTTGTTATGCACTAAAGTATGATGTGACGCGGTTTATTTCAGGAAAGTTGTTATTAACAGGAAGTAAATATAAAATAGTATAAATGTAAATATGGTGAATTGGTAAATGGGTGAGCTTGCGAAGTGAGTGAGACCTCAAAAATAACTTTAATGCTTGTACTTAAAGGAAAGGGCTTCAAATTGGAGTGTCTATGCGCTTGATAGCTCGAAAACGCCTCCACAGTTCTAATTTAAAATGCTGTACTACTATCGGCCGTGTTCGTTGTTGGAATGATTTTGTTCGGTAATAATAAAATTATCTTGAAAACAAATCCATTTTTTTCTCCCGCAAGATTAACGTTGAAAGCCATTTTAGTGGTACTTGAATCATTGACATTTAGCCATCGTGCATGTTTCAACAATAGAGTAAAGACTCGCCCAAACTAAGGCGATATCCAGGGGCAATTCAAAATCTGAAAAGATGTGGGGGGAATTTTCATACCAGTAATACGTCTGGGAAATTGTAGACGTAAGA
The DNA here is from genome assembly GCA_963675035.1 of Allygus modestus. NCBI lineage: Eukaryota > Metazoa > Arthropoda > Insecta > Hemiptera > Cicadellidae > Allygus > Allygus modestus. The sequence goes on along the minus strand of OY776111.1, from coordinate 95,553,226 downwards.
TGATTGCAAAAACGTTTTCTTTGAATACATAAATAGCCTTGACACCTTAGATGTGTAGTATTTTTCAAAAACATTTACTTAAGTTAACAGCCTATAGATGTCAACTGCAGCTTGTTAGTGCGTTTTCACGCTGAACATGTTTCGGACGAATTACCGTCCATCTTCAGCAGCTGTAATTAACACGACTGTAAGCAGTAAAGTTAAGGAAATGTCAACCACTAATGGACAAATTCCGAAGATAAAACCAATATAGCCTTCTGAGGTTTAAGTCATAAAAATGTAAATGAGTTTTTCAAGAGTTATGAATTGGTGGCAAAATTTAATTACAGGTCAGAACCCTCTAAAATTGATTTAACTTCAACTTTAGACCTTAGGTTATGCGTATAAATGGCTCACATACTTTGTCGACAAAAATCCAACCGTATCCTAGGATGACTTAGTTTAAAACTTAAGGAGAGCTTTCAACTCAACTGGACTTTTGTTAGACTTGCATAATACACTTGAATCTAGGATCAGTCACCATTGCAGTATGTTTATGTGAATATCTATGTTGTCAGATTGATCCTGCCAAGTCTAATGAATCCGTTATTTAACATACTCTGAAGGGGTTACATCCTAAGTACTTTGACCAAATTATAATGCATGGTGCCAAAAACTTGAGTGAGCTAAAAGACAACTTAGCTAAAATTGAGGCGAATTTGGAAATGAAAGGATAAAATACTAGAACATTTAGTTTACATTTTGGACACAGTTATAATGGTACACGTGTGAAAGGTAGTGTAGACCCAAATGTATCTCATTCCTAGGGCAATGTTCATTTTAAACCTTTATCTAGTGCAGTTTAACGGTTCCTCTTTTGATTGACAAAACGGATCAGGTGAAAAATAAATTGGCTCCGTCAAGGGTTTAACAGGGATCGAGTACTAGAAAGTCTAGATGAGATTTTTCATCTTACTCCCCTAGGAACAGTAGTTTTTACCGTACCTCAAAGCCGCCTTTCACCGTCTAAACGGAAATCACCAGGAATAATATTTTTAATATTCCAAGAAAAAACCTCGTAAAAGTAGTGATTACTCAGATAGGAAGAGTTTCAATACAAAACATCTTGGTAGGACATGTAAGAAAATCAATTATGACATTTTCTTCAGAGACATCCACTCAACAATTGATTGTTATTTTTTCAATCCAAGAAATATGAATAAGTCTCGCCCTATGGCCATGTCATATTTTTTGGCGATAAACTTAGATCTGGCTGACTTGCTAACTTAGCACATAATAATTCCCACGAGAATTTATAAAAACCTAGTTTCGGTGAAGGGAGGGGGGTTGGGACGATGTAGTTAGACCTTCCCACCGATCAGGAGATCTTTCAAGAACAGAAGGAATGTATATGTTAATTCATTCAAGATTAACAGACCTAAGCAAAGCATTAATAAGAGTTCCGATTTCAACAATATATCATTTATGTCTGCAAAATTTAAAGGCGGGAACAAAGTTTTGGCTAGATATGTCGTTATCACTGCTGGTACATTGGGTCTGCAATCCCTTTATAATACAATAATAACATTGATGGTAGGGAGGACAGTAATTTGGTTATTTAATGCTGTCTATAGGATAAAGATTATGAGGATGTTTTATGTTTTGAGAATAATGTCCTAATTTAAAAACGCAATACCAGATAAATTTTCCTACCTTTCAAGAAGTGGTGAAATTTAAATGTCCGAAGACTACAAACCATTTAAATATTAAAACATGTGACGAAGTGATGTTTTCTGATTTTCTTCCATCTAAGTTTTATTGTTTTGAGAATACATGTTTAATTTGACGCCTCTTAGCTTCCTTTCTAGTTTAAACATTTATAATGTAACTTCGAAAAGTTTTAAAAGTTCTTAAATTTCTGTAATACAGATGTAAGAGTTTAGAGAAATATAGATATAACTAGTTATTTTGTTAAGTGCTTTTGTTAAGTGCCGTATTATTACTAAACATGGCTAAGAAATAAAAACGTTTCATCACAAAATGGTTTAATAATGAACTTCGAATAGAGGTTTATATCTTCCGATACAATTAAATAGCGTGAACAATTCAATACAGGTATCGTAACTGTATAATATTTGCTTGATGGTCAAATGATGTTTATGAATAACATCATTGCATTAAATCCCCTTGCATTAAATCCACTGTTGTGATTCGAATAATCATGAATGAGCAATCTCGTAACAAATCAGTTCGTATTCGATCACATGTTACATTGATTACGGCGATTATGTATAACATTATATAGCTCTAAACACAATCACAGACCCAGTAATAAATGTATTATTTCCGTACGAAATTGAATCGCTTTATGGTTGTTATCCATTTAATTCCATTCAATTTATTTATTTGTCATAAAATAATAAATACATGTATTTTTACATTACGTATATAATTGATTTTGTCCCGACACGGACTATCTGAAGGGACCTTTCTCTTAAAAAATAATGAAATAATTTTCACGTACTATGTTTATAAACAGTGGGTTCAGAGAACATATTTTTATCAATATTTACCCCTAAGTTTAAACGGTATGGGTAAATTTAATGTTATAAAATTTAAATCCCGCGTACTTTTATTGTGTATTCATAGTATTGTATATTCATTAGAGTGATACTTTATAACGTTATATAGCTCTAAACACAATCATAGACCCAGTAATTAATTTATTATTGACGTATGTAATTGATTTGTTCTATTTTTGCTATCCATTTAATTCAGTTCAATTTATGTATTTTCCATAAAATAATACATATATGCAGTTTTACATTATTAACGGACAACCCCTTACGACTTATCACTGTATATTACGTTGCAGGCGTGAGCATGGTGTGGGTGCCTGTGGTCACCATGCAGTGCTGATTTTCATAGGTCTTTGCCCCCACTCCCACCCCACCAATACAACACCTTAGACTTATCACTGTATATGTTGCAGGCGTGAGCATGGTGTGGGTGCCTATGGTCACCATGCAGTGCTGATTTTCATAGGTCTTTGCCCCCACTCCCACCCCACCAATAGAACACATATACAACACCTTACGACTTATCACTGTATATGTTGCAGGCGTGAGCATGGTGTGGGTGCCTGTGGTCACCATGCAGTGCTGGTTTTCATAGGTCTTTGCCCCCACTCCCACCCCACCAATAGAACACATATACAACACCTTACGACTTATCACTGTATATGTTGCAGGCGTGAGCATGGTGTGGGTGCCTATGGTCACCATGCAGTGCTGATTTTCATAGGTCTTTGCCCCCACTCCCACCCCACCAATAGAACACATATACAACACCTTACGACTTATCACTGTATATGTTGCAGGCGTGAGCATGGTGTGGGTGCCTATGGTCACCATGCAGTGCTGATTTTCATAGGTCTTTGCCCTCACTCCCACCCCACCAATACAACACCTTAGACTTATCACTGTATATGTTGCAGGCGTGAGCATGGTGTGGGTGCCTGTGGTCACCATGCTGTGCTGGTCTCCGCAGGTCTTCGCCCCTCACCCCCACCCCCACCACACCAGTTCCACACATCTACAGCCGGCCGATAGAGCACTGCGTAGTGAGTATTTCATTTATGTTGGAGTCGCATTGTTTATGGGTTTATTTTAAAATAATTAAAATATTAATACGAGAACAAAAGTTAGTTTTCGGTCGTATTGTCAGTCACAACCGGTCGTCAACAATTCTCATAAACATCACTCCCTTTTTGTTAAGCAAGTTTCATTTTGCGTCACAGTTTGGAGGGATGTGAATGAATCTGAAGGATGCCAATATATGAGCTTTGTAGATTCGGGTATGGTATGAGGGAGGCCCATGTAGTGTTCATCCATGTAGTGTTATTATTGACCTTTCCCCAGTTAGCTACAGTCATCTCTAGAAAATATCTGACAATCATAAAGACTTATATTTATATACATTTTTTTCTTCCTAATACACACATTGTCTAAAGAATATAATCTTTGAGCAAATTTTTCAATTGAAGAGAGGAAATTAATATAATTAAATACTTTTTATTGATGTAGTTTATCGTTGGTCGTTGAGGGATTGCATTGCAGTGTTAATTTATAATCGTACAATTTATTAGCTAGTTAATTTAAAATTAGCTCCATTAATTCCATTCATTAGAGCAAATAGGAATGGATTTCTCTCCGAATGGAGGGGTGGCAACGGTTAGCGAAGATGGTAAGAATACTCAGGCCAGCTATATATGTTAACAGGGGACTGTCTAAAGAGTTCACTATTCGTCTTGAAATTTAAGCCTTCTTTTATCTGAATGATAAATTTTGATTCCTACACCAATGCTGTACTTAAATTTGAACCTATTGTTATAACAGTCCGAACTAGAACGTAAGTTTCCTGGAGTTGGTCGGACCAGTAGCTTAGCTCCTCCTAGTGAGCTGACACACGCTACGGGGTCCACTTACCGACCAAACCTCCCCTTATGGTCGGACCAGTAGCTTATCTCCTCCTACTGAGCTGACACACGCTACGGGGTCCACTTACCGACCAAACCTCCCCTTATGGTCGGACCAGTAGCTTAGCTCCTCCTACTGAGCTAACACACACTACGGGGTCCACTTACCGACCAAACCTCCCCTTATGGTCGGACCAGTAGCTTAGCTCCTCCTACTGAGCTGACACACGCTACGGGGTCCACTTACCGACCAAACCGCCCCTTATGGTCGGACCAGTAGCTTAGCTCCTCCTACTGAGCTGACACACGCTACGGGGTCCACTTACCGACCAAACCTCCCCTTATGGTCGAACCAGTAGCTTAGCTCCTCTTACTGAGCTGACACACGCTACGGGGTCCACTTGCCGACCAAACCTCCCCTTATGGTCGGACCAGTAGCTTAGCTCCTCCTCATGAGCTGACACACGCTACGGGGTCCACTTACCGACCAAACCTCCCCTTATGGTCGGACCAGTAGCTTAGCTCCTCCTACTGAGCTGACACACGCTACGGGGTCCACTTACTGACCAAACCTCCCCTTATGGTCGGACCAGTAGCTTAGCTCCTCCTACTGAGCTGACACACGCTACGGGGTCCACTTACCGACCAAACCTCCCCTTATGGTCGAACCAGTAGCTTAGCTCCTCCTACTGAGCTGACACACGCTACGGGGTCCACTTACCGACCAAACCTCCCCTTATGGTCGGACCAGTAGCTTAGCTCCTCCTACTGAGCTGACACACGCTACGGGGTCCACTTACCGACCAAACCTCTCCTTATGGTCGGACCAGTAGCTTAGCTCCTCCTACCGAGCTGACACACGCTACGGGGTCCACTTACCGACCAAACCGCCCCTTATGGTCGGACCAGTAGCTTAGCTCCTCCTACTGAGCTGACGCACGCTACGGGGTCCACTTACCGACCAAACCTCCCCTTATGGTCAGACAAGTAGCTAAGCTCCTCCTACTGAGCTGACACACGCTAAGGGGTCCACTTACCGACCAAACCGCCCCTTATTATTACTCGGTCTTTAGTTTGCCTGTGTAGGCACGTTCCTATGATTTCCTATACTCCTAAAATATTGCCTAAAATAGGAAGTCGAAACGATCACCCAATTACCATTACCCTCATACAAATCAGTGGTTTTTAAGCACACTTGGTCTTTAAGCGTAGTACTTAAATAAAAAGATAGTAAATAGTTGATACTCTGGTTGAAAATAATTGTAATCATAATATATACATATATATTTATATAATGTGTAAACATTCACTCAGTCATACTTTTAGAAAATAGGGGCTAATATTGACTGACTGGAATGTTACACTTTTATTGAATTATATATCAACTTTCATTGTATTATTATTTTATTGTATAAACTCTGATCTACGTTTGATTTTACCTTTAACTTTATTTATTTGTTAACGCTTGATAATGTAACGTTTCTACCACACATGTTAGTAAAGACCAAATCACCGTAAATCAATGTTTCTCAAAGTGGGACCCGTGACGATTCTACTAACAACAAAAATACTATTAAAAAGAGTTTTTAAACGTAAATGGTCTTCAAAATATTTTCCGATTCCCCAGGCTCTCATTCACCCCCTTGGGAGTATGTTAGGCTATATGTAAGGCTATGTTCTGAGGGATACTAGTACATCTGCCATAAGTAGGCCTAATTCAGTTCAGGAATATCTCATAACAAGTACATTAAACCAGGCACTCAATGCATTTATAATATAACAATAATGTATCAGTAAATTAATTATATTTAGAACCTATACAATAACCTATAACCCTATATCATGAACCTATATTTCGGACCTGTAACATGAAATAATAAAACCAAAGGTTGTTCCGTCAATTCTTTGACGAATAGTAGATTATTTGTATTAGCTTTGAAAAGCAAATTGATTAAGAGTCTTCATTACAATGGAATCTCAGAAAATCGATGGATATTTACTGAAGGAAACAATATCACGGAGAAATATGTTGTCATTGTTAGTTCATCGGTTGTTCAATCGCAGACAATTGTTTATTCTGCACTACTGCTCGGAGCATGATATTTATCTACCTTCGATTGAATTCCACTCTATTTATTCTTCCTAAATGGAGCTTTAAATGTTCATTGAAGCGCTTCTTCCGATCTATATTTTAACTTATCGAATTATTCAACTTGCCAACTCTGATGAAGAGCGAATGCCTTATTATCTTTTATAACTATGGAGAGTGATCTAAGAGCACTTTAATTGTTATTCCGGGGGAAAGTTTAAATATTTTTCCGACTGAAATAAATATGAACTTCGCTGAACATTTAGTCAAAACAACAATCAACTACAAAAGTATTGATGACAACACAACCATCTTATCACAAACAACACATATGAGTATATATATACAAACTACGATAAAAACACGACAAATTTTTAAAGACAATGAACATTAGCCAAAGAATCTAATTTTCTAGGACATCTTTAATATTAAAAACATATCTAGACATTCTAACAAAATATTATATTCAAGAATATTTTCCATGTACTACAATCAGTTCAATTTTAACATATATTTTTAATTTGTTTATAATTTGTTGAATTTATATGATATGAGTTTACAAAACATTAAGATATGACTAAGACCTAACAGATCGAACCTAATCGTCTAAATAAATCCTATCTATTTATTGATAGGGTACTCAGTTTATGATAAAACAAAAAAATGTTTGTTCTGTGTACTCCGTTACACAATTATTTTTAAAAATTACTTATATGTATACATTATATGAGATAATTTGTATTCACTTGTTAGGATTAAAAAAACTGGGTTTTGTTATTTATAAATATAAATAATATCATTATAATAAACTGAGTGTAAGGTTAGGATTTTTTTTATTATGATAATGGCCTCAAGAGCCGAAACATGTCGTCGAATAAATAACTGATTATCAGTAAAAAACAGGGTACGCAGTTTGTTATAATGACATTATATATATAAACTGACGATATTATATATTTGTTACAAAATGCCATTATAAAATTAAGTTTATAAACATATCCATGTATGATTAAAACTTAGAAAGTCAAAGGGCATGCAAAGCCCCCGAAAAACCCAACTAATATAATCAAGTTAGGAAAATATATTATTTTATGAATAAACAACAATTTAGTTTCCTCTTTTAAACCTTACTGTGAGTAAAAATGAAAATACTAAATAATTTCAAGACAATAAGGTGTAACTATTAATATTTGTATTACAGCGAAAATAATAAACTAAAATTAACTATTTCACTTCAATACAACGTATCTCTTCAGTTTTACAATACATTTTACGCGTAATTTATTGCACGAACACAAGCAATATTTCACTATGTCAATAGATAAAATATTTATTTTCCAATGTAAATACATGTTTATGACAACAAGATCGTGTACACGTCACGTTGTTCTGTATGTGAGAGCTATACAAAATTTGAAAATGTCAGTTTTGAAAAACGTTGTTGATGCCTAATAACGAACGTTATAGTATGTATCGATTGATATTAACCAGGTGAAATCGAGAGTTTGTACTTCTCCATCATCGGCTATCAGCTTTCCTTTTCAAAGATTGTTATAATACGATGATATCAAGATCAGGTCGAATTTACTTTCATAGTAATCACGATGGGAGAAAGTATTACGGCGATCATTGCATATAAGGGAGTATCGCGCGCCTAGTGTGATCAACAGCATTACCAGCTATCAATTAGTATTCAATTACGGGGAGCCTCCGCCACCCCGATACGTTCGCTCGCACTGAATAATCGCCGCCGCCGCCGCCGCTCAAACACGGGGATTATCTTATATTAAGTCTAATACATATGAGATCTAGCAGCACGTGTTAGGAACAGGATCTCTCCAAGCGATTATATCTTCTAAGTACAGGAGTTTTTACTCTACTTTCTCCTAAGGTTGTGACCAATTTTTATTGAAAACGTGTTACGAAATGAAATTTGAATTCAATTGAAAGTGGTGGAGAGTGTAAATCAATCTCATTTGCATATAACAATCGTTATACTTTAAAATTTGTGTGAGCTCTCTTGGTTTAGTTTCGTTACTAACCTAAACGTACTTTCAATATTCTATTCTATTAAGATGTGTTGGTTACATAGCAATTAAAATTACATTTGTTTTCCAGGAATAGATCATATCATTCTTGCAATTATTGTAATTATTCTTGAATTGAATGTATTAAAATATTACAGCGTACCTTAACAATCCAAAAATATTTTTTCCAAATCGATTTTAAGTCCGAAGACTCACTATCAGTTAGCGTTATCTGTTATCTCTTTGTATTCCTTTACATTCCACTGATAACGGAATTGAAATCGATTTAAAAGGAAATTATTGTTACATTCTAAAGGTAACTATTTTAAGGCCTACTATTGTAATATAATTAAACAATCCAGAGCATGTTCTACTATAATCAACTTTCTATCGAGTTTAATTTTTGGAACATTTACTGTCTAAATGTGTGTTATATAGTCCTGTTGAAATGTGAATATTTCTGAAGAGATTCCTCTAATATGGTGTTATCACATATTTTGTTGATTCAATGTTTAGAAGTAAACAAGTAAATTTAAAAACAAATGCAATGATACCAATTATTTTGATAGTTTAAATGTAGATGTAACCATCTTCAGCAGCAAAATACATGTTTTCACAGTGGTAGAAAACTGATCAAGATATGACACTTTCCATTAGTTGCCTTTTGATCAAATAACACTGTGAGGTTTGGTAACTCGAAGCTCTACACAGCCTTCACCCGTTGCTTGTAGCGGTTGCAAACAGTTTCAATAATGTCGTACATTCTTCAGCGTAATTTTGCTAAACATATTGGTTTTAAGTTTCTTCAATATAGTCATTCAAAAATCTAAAACAACTTGTGTTAGTGCAATTTTAACCTGGTTTAATACATTATTCTGATGAATAAGATTTTGAAAATGTTTCCTATACCTACGTAGCAGTTTCATAAACGTAAATCAAATTGTACCAAACCATAAATAATGAAATCTGTATACAGTAAATACTGGCTAATTAATTGCACAGTTTACGAAATATTTACGAGCCAAGCTCCAACATAGAAGCACATAATGCAATTATGACAGAACAATTAGGCCAAAGCAAGGATTAAAATAACTAATCGACACTCATTTTGGAGAAATTAGTTCGATAGCTAGCGTACAATTGCCAACATACAACCGGTACTAGATACATTTGCCTACATCTTAATACATATAAATATTCATATCATAAATCGAATGTGAACAAATAATTTAGTAAACAAAATTAATCAGGGAGTTCGTTTAGTTAAATCCCTTTCCTAATCCCTGTTTGTTTAAAGTAAACAAATGTGGTATACTTGTGTGATAATAATTAATTAACTTTATTAATCTTTTTGACAAAACTTATTACTGTAGGTTACTCTTTATATGACACCGAATTATAAACTTGAACATATATTCTTATAGTTGGTGGATTGATGAATTTAATTGGAAAAAAGGCAAATATCGACTCATAATTATTGTTCAAATAATATTTGTTGAAATCATTTTACTGTTGGAAGACACTCGGCTGATAATATATTTAACAATGTTTTGATCTGACAGCATGTTAACAATGTTGTCAAATGTTTTATCAGTTTATTTATCTTTCAATTACAATGGAATTTCGAAACTTTGTACATGTGATCCTTCCATGTTCAAAATGAAAACCCTTGTGTTACCTACGCGGAAAGCGAATTCGTTATAACAAAAAACCCTTACCATTTTGGGGGAGATATCCGTAAAATTAAAACAAAAATAAAAAGTATAAATGTTTTTATTTAATTATATGTTTTTTAGAATGTAGAAAAACATAAATTGTTGGGCTTTGTTTACTTAAATTAATAATTTATTGAGTAGCATAATGCGTCTCACAACACCCCTCCCCCCACGTCTCCCCTACGTCTTAGAAGCATTTCTCTAATTGGGCCTGATGATGACCGGTGTGACTGGTTCAAATCCACCTTCTGACCTTGTATCAGAGGTTTACTTTTTGTACGTTTACTGTATTTTTTGTAACTACAGTGTAAGTGTAAATATATTTTGTAGTGTTGTGAGACGTTGTTTATATGATCCTGTTTACTTAACATGATTTACCACAGTTAGGATGATGAAATACTCCACAAATAATATATTTCTAGGTTGAATATGCGACTTTATACTGATATGTTTAATCTTTTTACAGTAAAACATTTGACCATTCTCAAAAACTTACACAAAGATGTACGGTTGCAGGCTACCTGATCAGCGAGCGGCCGTGCGGCGCCCAGTACGGGCTGAACGGCACCTGCATGTTCATGTACGACTGCGAGAAAACCAACGGCCGACACATGTTCATGTGCAAGGACTCGTTCATCTTCCGGTCGTGTTGCGGCCACAACCTGAGCCCCGAGCAGATCAAGCGCCTGCCGCTCCACACCGCACCCTCGCTGCCCCAGCCCAGCCAGTCGCGGCCCGTGGAGCAGTCTCACCCCCCCGGGCCCTCACAGCCCCAGCCAAGCCAGTCGCGGCCCGTGGAACAGTCACGGCCTCCCGGACCCGCTCGCCCTCACTTCATGACCTCACCCTCCTCCACTCCTAGTTCCTACATGCCCCACATCACCATCGTCCAGACTTCGTCCCACAGCAGCCCCCGCCCCGCCGCCCCTACCAGCTCCACCGAGAGGTTACTATTGCCTAGAGTTATAGTGGGTAGTGGGTTTTATAGTGGGTAATGCAGCAATTTTGGATTTGTGCTTAAATCATTATAAATTATGGCAAATTATAAATCAAAGTTTAAAATAAGGATGAGGCTAATCGCAATTTAGATGTGTCGCCTTGGTGATTCGCCAAGTGCGCAAAGCCGATCGTCCGCTCCACATAGAGCTATTCATTAATATTTCACTATTACACTATTAAATACTATGCAGGTACCTTATGTAGTCACAAATATAGTCTTACAATTATCTCATCGTTTGAAAACTTTCTACTATAGCAATCGAACCACATAAGCAAGGCTATAATACTTCTTGGACGAGTTTTAGTAGAAATAGTAAACTTCTGTTGACAAAATAAATGTTATATTCCGAAGAGGGCTCCCAACCTTATGACATGAGGTATATTGCGCTGCACGCAGCCACAACGCGGTTATACGGGGAGACGCAGGATGGCCCTCTTGAGCCCAAACAGACTCTGTACTGCCTTTTCTATTTATATGAATTTCCCCTAAGTAAACCTTTACTGATTTAATGAGTAGTTTGACTCTCACTACTCTCTTCTACTTTCCCGTTTCACAATTAATTTAAATTTATGAAACGAGCATTAAAAAATAAACAACAACATACTATGGAGCTAATTGTATTGATCGTAACATGATCGTAACTCTTACGTATATTGTTGATCATCTTCGACTAACCCAACAACACTTTCACTGGCTCTGCGATTAGACGTGTAGCGCTGAGATGGGATTGATCGAATGATCGTTTCATATCTAAAGGTCATCGGCTCGATTCCAATCAGTCTGAGAAAAGTATAATTGGACTTCGTATCCATTTTTCACAATGCTATTGATTAATAGCACCTTAAAACTCTCTGCCAGTAAAAAGTTATAAGAACACTTTCTCACGCTCTCACATGTGCACTTTCGTTTGAGGCATCTAGGTCTCGCTACTATGGAAAATATTAATGTATGTCAGAGGAACTTCCTCTGTGAAGATTTATAGCTAAACCTAAAGAAGTAGTGCCTAGACAAAATGCATCTTGTTTTTACCATAAAATAATGTAGTAATTCTTGAGGCATTTCCATCATTTGCTTATCTTGTTTGTTTGTTTTGTTTATTTTTTAAACTTGTACACACGTAACACTGTTTTATCTAGCAGGCGTTGTCCTGGAAGCAACAATATATTTTATACTTTAGTAGTTGACGGTGGTAACATTTTTAATCCGCACTAGTCCAAACTAGCAACAACGGGAGTGTTAAATCATGTGGTATATTATTTTATTTGGATTCATTATCTAAACAACTATCTGCACTCCAATATGTCGACAAACCTAATCAAATATTCCAGTCAGTGTTAATTTTATTTAAAGATTAATTACATTGAAAGTAAAAAGGAATCAAGCTCAAATGGAAATTAAGTCTTTTTGGGGTGTGGAGTAAGAGCAGCAGTACACCATGAATATAATATCCATGCAGAATGTCAGAATATCTAGCACTTCTAGGAGAGAACGTGTAATAATATTAAGTTCCACAATATTTTCTATCTGAATACTAAGAAGACAGCTTATAAAATATCTTCATCGAGAGACGGTTTTATGTCAAACAAGAATAAACGTACAAATGTTTTACTTTAATAACGCACACAACCCCTTATATATTCAAGTGCATCTTCCATTCGTGGTGTTCAGGTGGGGCCACCAACACGGATCGGGCCACAGCCACACGGTAGAGTCGGACCTCAGCAACATGGTGGACTCGACGTGGTCCAACAGCCACCACTGGCCCACCTTCGTCACCAAGCCGCAGGCCCAGGCCAGGCCGAGACCCTCACTGGTGGTTACGTCCACTACGACCACCACGTCCACCACTACCACCACGCCGCAGCCGCCCACCACCACCACGGCAGCCACCCCAGCGCCATCGCCCCCAGCACAACCACAGCCGGGGCCGCAGCACAAGCCGCACAGCCTCTCCGCCAACAAGACCTCTGATGGTACGCACTGAAACTAACTAAATATAATAAATACCTACATGTTTATTGTATAATTTAGGTATAGCGAATTGTATAATTTATATAAGACAGTTCAACATACGTAACCAACTCCGTATGTGACAGAGTGCGGGGTGCCGATGGTGACGCCCCAGCCTGAGAGGTCCAGCGGCATGAGGATCGTCGGTGGCAAAAACTCGCAGTTCGGCGTCTGGCCGTGGCAAGTAAGTCACAAACTGTTTATTTTACGTAATATTACATTTTGCAAATTACTTAATTTTATATTGAATTCCATGTATTTTCGCATTACCCGTTACGCTTCCATATCAAGTGCGGGTCATTAAGTATACAGAACAATCGATTTTTCAACTAATAATAAGGACAACCGTGCCTTACGTTCTACTCTATTGTGCCCTTCAATTTATAATTTTTGCACCTTGTTAAACATTAGCACGACGAACCTGTCGATGTAATTTTCCCTCCCGTTCCATTTTAATATTAGAATCGCGTGTCGGAATAATTATCACATATAATAAGAAAAAACATTGTCCCGATAAATACACATACATTTTTACAAATTGTTAACTCCTGACACGTTATCAATATATGAGAAGAGTTTGTACGGTTTATCATCTCACTTAGGCAAATGCCGGAATGGTTTCCCAAAAAGGGTCGTACCCCGGCAGGAAGCGAAAGAAGACTCAGGCCTACCTTACCCGGTTAAAATATTCCCCCATAAATTAACTATTTTGTTGTGAATTCCAATACATTGTTAATCGTTGTCACGAAATTAAATATTATTACTATTACGTTTATGAATCACTGGATATACATGAAAAATATCAATAATTACTTTAAATTAGTAAAGCTGTATTCAATATTCTCTAAGAAAAGTTTAAAAGCACGGAGTTTTGAGCGTATTAGACCACGAAATAAGTCCACTATGTTTAAATTATTTGCTTTCTTAGGTGTCAGTTCGTAGAACGTCGTTCTTCGGGTTCTCGAGCACGCACAGATGCGGGGGAGCGCTGCTGAACGAACAGTGGATCGCCACAGCAGGGCATTGCGTCGACGAGTAAGTAACTGAATAGAACAGAAATATCTATGTTATCCGTCGTATTTCTCGAATACTAAGAGTTCTTCTAAAACTAATTATAATCTTATTTTCTAATCTCTAATGATTAAATTACTACTTTCTAATTCCTAGATTAAACTCTTAGTACCGGGGAGACCGAGCCATGCTCGTTGATATTTGATTAGTTTCTTGGGTGAAAAATAAGTCTATATGCAACCTTTATTCAATGGTTCTAGTTACAGTTTCCAAGAAATCAGGTGTTGATACTTTACCTTGCGTAAGTGCTACTTTGACAGTTTACTGGTTAATTTATTCACAGCCGTTATGATTCTTTTGTTTTGACTTGAAACTCCATAAGCTCAATGTTAAAACTTCCAATTTTCAAAAGAGATTTTAAACTAAACTAGTAGCCTGTCGCGGCTTCGCTCGCGATCACAGTACACAGTGCAATGTTATGTTTGAGATGTTAGTTACCTGTTAAAGCACCGGGGGGACCGAGCTTTGCTCGAAAAGCCAGTCAGTTTGTTAAAAATACCTAGAGTACTTATATTCACGATTCCTCTCCAAGGCGATCGTTTTTGTTTGCTTATTTGCTCGTTTCTTTTCATTTTGGGCATGTCCATTTTATATTCAATCTTCAGTTTGAATGGTTCTCGCAATTTATACATAACCTAATCATGTATATTTATATAAATATCTCCGATGCATACATTTCACTGATCAAAGCGATGTACAAAAACAAACTTATTTAATTTATATAGATAAGAAGATTCCTTACCTGAAAAATCTAGTATTGCTAATAACTTGTTCATAATGTTTTAACAGCTGCAATTCAAATCAAATTATTCCATGTTAATCTTATGGGAAAAAAGGAACTTTGAGGGTGGCCTGTGCTCTCCAGATTAATAATATCGAAAAATGAAAACCGTTATGCACAACTACGATTCAGGACGAATAGTTAGGTAGGCACCTCAATCGCTAAAATCGGCACAGAAATAACAGAGGAGACCTTATAAAAAAAGTCGGCTTAGCGAATTAATATATAAGATTAACATTACAATCAGGTGAATAACTAAATAAAATATAACTCCAAAAGATTAACATTGAAACTTTGAAAGCTCGTGAGGCAAAGCCCCTTAGTCAAGAGTTTATTTATGGAAACCCCAAAAGGCACATCTAAAGGTTAAGAGCTTTCTATTGACAGCAAATATGTATATAAAATAATAGTTTTAGGGGTCTAAAATCACCGAACAAAAATCAAGAAATTCTTTTAATAATATAGAAGATATGAATTTTCCTGGGGTTAGGTTTGTACCAATCAAACTTTTATGTACAAATGCATAATAATTCCAAATTTTAACAAAGTCGTTCCGCTGGGTTCCGAGATATATTTTGCAGACAGACATTGCTCATATTAGAGTGAGTATAGGATAGGTTTACTTTAACCCAATAGTAGGTCTAATCACAAATAATTTAATTTAATAAATCACTCATTTGAGTGAATTAAGTATACTTTATCTCTAGTTTTGTTTACAGCCTACTAACGTCACAGATTCGGATCAGAGTGGGCGAGTACGACTTTTCTAGCACGATAGAGCCGTACCCTCACATGGAACGGGGTGTGGCCAAGAAGGTAGTGCACCCAAACTACAACTTCTTCACGTACGAGTACGACCTCGCACTGGTGAGGCTAGACGCGCCACTGGAGTTCGCACCTCACGTACTGCCAATCTGCCTACCAGGCAGTGACGACCTGCTGATAGGCGAGCCTGCCACGGTTACGGGCTGGGGACGTCTCAGCGAAGGCGGCACTCTGCCATCCGTACTGCAGGAGGTAACACACAATGTAGATAAGTTGAGATTATGGTGGGGTTCGCGTCTTACGTACTTCCAATCTGCCTGCCAGGCAGTGATGACCTGCTGATAGGCGAGCCTGCCACGGTTACGGGCTGGGGACGTCTCAGCGAAGGCGGCACTCTGCCATCCGTACTGCAGGAGGTAACACACAATGTAGATAAGTTGAGATTATGGTGGGGTTCGCACCTCACGTGCTTCCAATCTGCCTGCCAGGCAGTGATGACCTGTTGATAGGCGAGCCTGCCACGGTTACGGGCTTGGGGCGTCCCAGCGAAGGCGGCACTCTGCCATCCGTACTGCAGGAGGTAACACACAATGTAGATAAGTTGAGATTATGGTGGGGTTCGCACCTCACGTACTTCCAATCTGCCTGCCAGGCAGTGACGACCTGCTGATAGGCGAGCCTGCCACGGTTACGGGCTTGGGGCGTCTCAGCGAAGGCGGCACTCTGCCATCCGTACTGCAGGAGGTAACGTAAAATTCAGATAATTTGAGGATACTCCCAAATGATAGGATACATCCCATCTGCCACATTTGTAATAATGTTTTTCATACATTAATGTCACAGTGGGTTTTGTGTTATGGAGAGGCTAACCCCTGAAAATACCAAAGCTATACTTGTATGGACACCCCGGGAATAAAACAGTGACATTTTGAGTGGAAGTACAGTGCAACACCAATCGGTTGGGTGGCGAGATATCATTGCTTTATCTTTTCTACCACTTTATTGTATGTATTTAATTTAATGAGCAACTCAATACAATATCTTAATTTGATAAGACAATGGTTAGTGCAATATGTTATGAGTGAATTTTTCAACATAAGACCTGTTATCAGCATTTTCTCTTATTATGAAGACTTCAAATAAATTTTAAATTATTTAAGGATGTAGTTATTATAAACATGTATTATTAAAACACACCACAGTATAAATAAAAAACAAAACATACATACAATACAAACAATTATTCATATATACTGCAGAACGGAGCTACATTTAAATGGACACAAATATGTGAATTCTCATGTTTACTCTAGCCTGGTTAAAAATACAAAAGGTTTAAAGCGTTCTTATTTTGTAATCATAAAATAAATTTTAAACAGTTAATTTACCTGAAGTATCTAATTAAACCGTTTACGTTTTAATCTTGGAAATGAACGCTATTCTTGATATAAATAACTTCGCCTCATTCTTCCACTAATTGCTCTGTAAAAGCTTAGAAAAGATAACAAATTCCAGTTTATTGACGAGCTATTTGTTTAAAATAATTTTTTAATCGTGAAGTTAAGGAGAACACATAAAGTAAATAGATTAAAAATTGCGTATCGCCAGATAAAAATAACACGCTATAGGTAAGCACTTGTGTTTAAGTAGGAATTTTTCAGTCTGGTTCATTGTGAATGTTTTGTCTTAGGTGACTGTGCCGATCGTGAGCAACGACAAGTGCAAGAACATGTTTCTGCGGGCGGGCAGACACGAGTTCATCCCGGAGATCTTCATGTGCGCGGGCTACGATGGCGGCGGCCGCGACTCGTGCCAGGTAACCCGACAACTACGCCTTGAGAATAACAAGACAAGTTTAACAGATCTTTCATACAAAACACTCGATTAACATTTTCTTTATTCCTTCTTTATAATTTCTGTATAAATTGAAGTTTTTTCTGGATATAAGAAGAATTATATCGACTAAGAGAAAATATTTTATTTTATTTAAAGTAATATTGTAGAGTGGTACGTAATATTCCAAATTAATTTTACCTTACGCTTCTTATTTAGTATTTTACTTGTTTTAAGAATACAGTGTTCAGCCCCTATTTTGTTAAATTGTTGGACTCCTAGTTTCATTATTTAGGTGAATTGGTAAAACCTAGAATTATAGTCAACATCTTCTACATCCAGTATTATATTCTTGTCTATCTTTCAATTAAATACATAGATGCAAATAATTTATTTTAAAACTCGTTGCTTTTCCTTATCCACTATTCTCGTGCTCGTGTCCAGGGTGACTCCGGCGGCCCGCTCCAGGTAAAGGGCAAGGATGGCCGCTACTTCCTCGCGGGGATCATCAGCTGGGGCATTGGATGTGCTGAGGCCAACCTGCCCGGGGTCTGCACCAGGATATCCAAGTTCGTCCCGTGGATCCTGCAGACCGTCACGTAGCTACGTCAGCACTGGAGCCGCTCGCCCTGCATGGCGTCAGCGCCGTGAGCTCTCAGCTGGTCCGTGGAAGCTACGTGGAAGCTTCGTCATCAGCTACGATCAGAGTTCGACCCGTCCCCCATCATTAGCACCTCTAGACACCAAAAGACTGTTACGTTGTGCATGTAGTGATATTTTTAACTGACCTATTTTCGTTGGCATTAATATAAATTTAATTAAGTGAAGAAACAAGGTTTATTCGTTTGAAGTGATGAAGTATTAAAGACCTTTCAAAATGAAACTACGAGGAGAAGCGCTTGAATAGACCCTTCATTAAAACGTGTTTAGTTCCTGTTTTCGCGAAACGTTTAGCCTTCTTTCTAAATGCTACACTTCCTTAAAGGCTTCTCTAATGGGCTCAGTTGTTATGTACTCAAAATATTCAAATAATATGCTATGCTTTTGAAATTTAATATTTGTGGTAATTATAGTTAAACGACCCAGCAAAGTAAACGATATTTCTATTGGAAATAATTTTAAGTTGTAAAATTATCATCAATGTGTTTTTAAAATGCTAAACAACAGCTTTTTTGTTACTTAACAAACAACAAGGTTATAAATAAAACTATATTAACAGGCCTAAATTAAGATTAATGGCCGGTTTTCACTAACTGATTGTTTAGTTAACGTCAAATAAGCAGCTCGGAAAGTTCTAGGTAGTCTGAAGATTCAGATAATCACTGGCAGATTTACTACGTAGTAGTTTACTGATACATATATTTGTAACAGTTTCTTTCTCCTTTCACTTTGAACTGTATCGTACATGAAATTATTTATTTTTAACATTTTTAACAATACAATTACTGTAGACATGTTATGTACACTTTGCACATACTAAGTTTGTTTATCATACTCGAAGAAAGATTAAACTGATGCTTTTTAAATCCTCCATATAATTATTACTACTACGTGATGAAAATTTTATTATATGTGATAGTATAATTCTGAATCAGGTTTGTTATAAATGTAACATTTAAACTTATAATATGTTTAGTGTTCAGCTTTCTTTTGGTAACAAATATAAAAACTAAATATCGGCAAGCCAAGTTATTTGATGCGATAAAACCTGTGCTTAAAGTTTTCAATTTGCATATTAATTATATATAATCCTCTTCAATACTTTTTCTTGATATGACCCTTGTGTAAATAAATCAAAATAATTTGAGGTAGTATTAAAATGTAATAGTAGTTATGTTAAAAACAACACATGTATATGTTTGTACATGAAAAGATAACGTTTTATCTTGCTATATAGTGATACCAAAAGATTAAATAAATGTATGTTATGAATTCGATGTAAAAATGTACACTAAGGGATTACATGTAGCATAAGTTGTAATAAATGTAAATATTGTATTATTGTTGTTTGTATCAAATAAGCTATTTTCATTATATTTGGATTTAATTGATCCCCGTATTACTTTCAAACATTTTATAAACTAAATATACAAACAGTTTAAATAAATAAGTAGTTTGCTATCGTCGGTGTTTAAAAGCAATAAAACACAGTTGGGATTCTGGATATAAAACGTGAACTCAAAGGTTCACGTGGTATTTACACGGTATACAATAAACACATTCGAATATTATCTATGCTTGATAATTTAAAGGGGTAGATTTAGTGTGTGATATGTTACTGTAATTAAAAATGGGAGATCAGCCCAATCAACTCTTACTAATATAAATTTTACGAAGGAACAGCGAACGATTCGAATATTCTGCATGTGTTTGCATCGTAGATTCTGTCAAAAAAAGAACATAGAATGTCTAAATTTTAACTTCTTTTGAGAGTTATCAATTAATTTTATGTTGCTAAATTTGCCTAAACATTTATTTGTGCTATTCCACGATACATTTTAACTATAAACTAAATTATTTCACACAAATGTTAAAAAACTTAAAACTTAATCACGAGGTCAACGTGACTTAATAGTATACAAAAATACAAAAGGGTTGAATTGACGTGCAAGTAATTAAAGAAAGTGTATGACGTGCATGTACTGTAAGTAAAGAAAGAGTTACTTATGAGAAATATCAGATTTTGTTAGTTTCAATGTAGATTCCTCAGTATTCATTTAAGTTTTAATCATTACGCAATGATTAAATGTATGGTTGCTTTTCATTGACGACCGTAAAAATTACCAGTATTACTCGAACAGCTATAAATAAATCAAAACGAATTTATAGCAAGGATGTTTTATAATTACCTCATGAATCACGATACATGTTGCAGGAAGCGACTGTCAGATTTGAGATTAAGTTGGCAGCGTTTAAATTAAATTCCATAAACTGGTTCGGAAATGAAGCTGTGCCAAACGATGACTGGTAGTAGGTTTGCTAGTAATTCTCGCAAATCGTTTGGAGAGGGTGAGTGGTGGTTTGGTTACTTGAAACATGTTTTAATGATTCAACATATCTTACTGAAGATCAAAATGATGTACCTGTTATATTCAAATAAATAGGCGTTCGTGCTTTGTTAAAGTTGAAAATGTCTCAAGGTTAAAGCTATTATTTCGAAATAAATTATGAACATATTAATATCGAGCAACGTAATCGAGAACATAAATATAACAGACAGTAAAAATAAGATATTATTAGAGACAAGTAACCTGTAAATCTGACATGTTCACGGTCATTGTCCAGTAATACTTATTATTAAAACAAAAATCATTTCAACAACTCGTTAAAATACAATATTATACTTATTAACTGATATGGGTATTTAACAGGTTATCTAAATATTTTACTTTATCTGTGCAACAAACTTACTAAATACAGGTTTACAACATTAGTTCAATGTTAGTTAATAATCTGAAATAAGATATTCCGTTTGTTTTAAACTAATGGTTTGGGTAAATGCAATTATGACTTTTTGGTCAGGAAAAACTTTGCTTTTCTGGGTGAATCGTATTTAAAATATTATTATTAAGTCGCCATTTTAGAAAAAAACTAAACAAATAACACTATCTGGAAACATTGCAGCATTGAAGTTCAAAAGAATGTTACTTCCTTGGGTAACATACATTTTGTGTCAAATTAAATCTGAGACATTTTAACATTTCTCAAAGTTTTTCAGTATTCATTTGGGTTGTAAACGTTTGTTAACTTACCATAAACCATACTTTAAAACACTATACAATATTATAAACCCTATAATAAAACAAAAAAATATTTTAGGGACATAATACTCCCCAAAAATCCTAATAACCATGCTCATTGGTACCTCCCTTAGTTATAGTTTTATTTTTTGAAACAGCTTTAACATTTACTCGTATATTGATTTTATATGTAGTTTAAAAGTTCAAATGTATACAAGGCGTTGCTTACGGTTAAAAAAATGTTGTTTCACTTTATAAAACCCTCTCGCTTAACGCTCGCTTTAACCGCCCATCGGATTAACCGCCCTCTTTCCAGGAAATAATTCACGTCTGTTGCCGCAGCCAAAGACGAACCGATACTATAGGGCCTACCTTCAAAAACGTTCAGGTCACATCAAGTCGATCATATGATTCCATAGCCACTAAGTATTGCATCTTGGTACCTATTTTTAAACTGTCGTATAATTGTTATAATTGTTAGTGATCAATACGACAATACCTAGGTGTTATTTGTTTTAATCGCCCTTTTAGTTATCCGACCCAAGGCTCGGTCCCGTGGAGGCCGGTTAAGAGGGCGTCTACAGTATAATATGAAGTTGATTTCCAACGAAACTAAGAAACAGAGTAACTACAGCTCATACATGTAACGAGATCGCACGCAGCATGCTGACGTGAGGGAAGTGAATTTCCGCATTAAAACCTTTAAAAAATCTAATAAATGATTTAAAACAACACTGGTCACATTTTTTTGGAAAATTGAAAATGTTATTTTTGGCTGTTCTGATGCTCCTGGTTCTATTTAAATTGACTATCAGGATGGCAATATTGTACATTATAGGATTAGTAGGAGGTATAGTCAGGTTAACAAGTTGGTATAGGGGTACTGGGGGTGATAAAACTACATCAAGATATGAAAAACAGCCTTTTCCGTGTAAAATCCCCATAAGACAACGTGTTAAGACAACGTGTACTGTGTTAAGACGATCAACATTTTATTTAATAACTCGGTACATACTCGTGCTAGAATGATGAGGGAGGGCTTACAATTTTTGGCATTTTACGTAAAATAATTTAATATACAATAATGTTACATTCGGGGCTTTTCTGATCATTTTAGGGACCAAAAACGCAAATTTGAAAAAATAAAATCCCAAAAAAGGGTGTTAAGAGTTGTCCGATTGTTTTGCCCAACGAACTTGTTTAACTGTTTACAGAAGGGAAGGTTCCTGCACATTTCAAGTAAATGGGACAAAAATTGCGACCGCTAGAGTGCGAACACACACACACACACACACACACACACACACACACACACACATATATAAATTTTTAGTGACACCCCAAAACGTGTTTAGGGGGTAACGTTAGGAACTTCTATGGTGGTCCCGGGCTTAAGTTTCACCGTGCGGATCATGCTAATAGTTCACTTTTCCATAGGAAATTCACTAACAAGACGACCACTGCGGTCAGCCTCGGAACTTTACCTGAATTAATATCGTTGCGTTGCCTTTGACATAAATTAATCCTTGGATTGGCTCCTGTAGGATAAAAACCTTAAGTCTTTAAGGTTGACCAACATAACGTTGTTTCTAAACGTTATTATTTAGACTTTCAAGGTGTTCACTTATTTTCAAATGTTAAGATAATATACAACAAATTAATACAATAAATACTTTTTCTGTGGTTGAAAATTATAAATTATATTTT
Organism: Allygus modestus; assembly: GCA_963675035.1. Lineage (NCBI taxonomy): Eukaryota > Metazoa > Arthropoda > Insecta > Hemiptera > Cicadellidae > Allygus > Allygus modestus. Next base: position 95,530,032 of record OY776111.1, on the reverse strand, counting down.
AACTATGTGTTAACGTTTGAAATTAGAAATTATAAGTATTTGTTGTTCATAATTTTGTTAACACTATTTTAGTTCAAACTAACTCCTAATCATTAACGATTTTAAATTTAGCGATTTTTACAATTGATTGTGAAAATAAACAATTATATTATTTATTTGATTTATTTTGACTTTAAAACAGAATATTTTACATGAAATATATTGGAAACCGGATTGTAAAACTCTGAGGTAGAAAATATTCTGTTTTTACCGATGTGTGTAACTACTTCCGCTTTTATTTATCTCATCTAACATTGAGCGGAATCCTCCTCTGCAATATTTTACGGAAGAAAAGTCAAGAAGCAATTTTATATCAATTTGAGATCGTAAAGTAGAAAGGATAGCGGGGCGAAAAGGAAGGATTGAGATGCCATTCCGATTGTCACAAAGGTATTGGGATCCAGCCGCACGGAGCTTTACGATGGCAACTCCTGCACTGCACAACACGTTCCGATATTGGCTGGAATCTATCAGCCGGATTGCAGTTGTACTCCTTTATTAAGGTACGAAAAAGCTAAATTAATGTCAAGCAAGACATCGGTGGTACGCCGATGACAAGTATTGTCATAAATATGTTTATGAGAAATAACAAATAATTTACATTAGCTTATTACTAATGTTTTATATGTCAGTATTTTAAAAACAGAATGTACATGAAACCTCCGGTCTCGTTTTGGCTCAAATAAAACAAAGAATATTAATGAATGAACATATACTTAGAAAATATGTATTTATGCCTGTCACAGAGCAAACAAACATACTGACAGACGCAATTGTTGGAATTTTTATTTTAATCTAAATTAATGATCATATTTATTTCTGAAAGTCAGTTCCTAAGGATAAAAGATCAATTACTTTAATATCAGTTTCCACCATAAACTCTTTATATATGACAATACCCCCGTCGCAGCAAACCTGCGTACTCAGCGAATTTCCAATGCATAATATATGTCTTAATACCACATAAAGCCGCATACCAGGTTTCATACAAATATATTCAAATATAAGCGATTTTAATTATTCTCCATAAGAATAACAATGGTAATGAGTACGTAGGTTTGCTGAAAAAAGGAACACAAACGATTGGTCACTATGCAAATATAAATAGAATTAACTAGGTGAAGTCACATACCAAGTTTCGTCAATATTCAATCATAAATAAGCGCTATATAACAATTTAGTTATTCTCCATAAGAATAGCATGGGGGCTGAGTAAGCAGGTTTGCTGCAACAAGGAACAAAAAATGTGGTTTTATGCAATTATCAATATAACTTAACCAAGTGAAGATACATACCAAGTTTTATTAATTTATGTTCATAATTAAGGGAGTCGTTACATTTTACTTATTGGATTGAGTGAACGAAGTGAATCAAAATCCTTAAACATAACGTTACTGCTTAGACTGGTAAGAGAATCAACTCGAACTGGCGTGTCTGTGACCAAAATAACCCAAAAACGCCTCTACATATCCACTTCAAACTTTAGAGATAGATTCTATAGTACGAAATCTCGGTCGAGTTCGTTATTGGGAATATTTGGTTAAGTAATAATAAAATTATCTTTAAAACAAATCTATTTTTATTCCATAAGATTAACATTGGGAGTCATTTTAGTGGTACTTGAATCAGTGATATTTAGCCAAGTCTATGTTTCTACTGTAGAGTAACGTAAGTATTGCCATAGATTCACTACAGAACTGTAGTTATTCATGTTCATGTTGACTAGAAAAAAAAAAACTTCTTTTCGTAACTTGAAACACAAAAACTAAGGTTTAAATATCATTAGTTTTTAAAAGTTTTATGACTATTTTATTTTATACTAATTAAAAGATGCATTATTATTTTAAATACTATTATAATAAATAACTTTATTGGTACCTTACTCTATGTAAAAAAATGCAGGCCGAGCGCTGGATTATGGGACTTAGACCTCTTCAGACTCCAGACGACAAAATGACTGAAAGGAAACAAGTAAAGTATTATGGTGATAAACCTCCTTCTTACGTGATTAAAGTGATTAAACGCTAATATATGTAATTATTTACAGTATAATTTCCACTCATTAACAGTAAAAAGCCTTAATTTGTTCAAAAAATTATTATCTCGCTAATAAAACGTACGGTAAGTTACCAAATAAAATTAGATATTTTTGGTTATTTATTTATTTATTGACGCTAACACCAATGCAACTTTAGAATATGACAATAATTAACGTTTGTAAGAACAGAAAAAAGATCAAACTACAGCTACCTATTCATCATGCTTTTAACTATGATGATATGTTATTAAAACTTAATGTGGCACATTAGTTTTCACCATATTCTGGGTCTAGCCTATTTCCTTTTTGTCAGATTGAAAACTTAAGTTTAATATAAATTTATTTTTCTACAAAAATGAAAATTGCATTACCAGAACTACCCTAGACCTCGTGCGGATCTTCGTGAAGTCTGGGTGTTATTGGTAAAAGTGGTTTAAACCGGTTTTTTAGGGGGGAGCGATTGATATCTATTCTTAGACTATTGACTAAAAAAATCGCTTGTGAGAATCATCTGTTACGTGCCAAACCAAAAACATTGCAAACGCGAAGTGATTGTTAAGCAAAGATCGTATATAGGTTAAGTCTGTCCCACACATCTCGCGACCAGGCCTAAACATTCGACCGAACATCCTCCTGAATGTTCACTGAACATTCCGTCCCATATTCTTGCTACCATATTCTTTACTCAGTGTGCTCGTTTATGTTCGGGACAGTTCACCTCGCCATGATTCGTGTTTGCCTGTGCTCCGTTTTTGTCAGGTTTTTGGCACGACTCAAAGGTTACGAGCGGAAGCGAATGGGCGAGCATGGTATTGCATGGGATTGGGCGAGCGTGTACTGGTTAGTTCACTGTGCAACACACAACACACACACACACACACACACACACACACACACACACACACACACATTCGTTTACATTTGGTGCAAAATTCGTTGTCTCGACTCGTTCCGATCATTCGGTGGAGCATTCGAGCGAATCATTCGGGGAGAGTGTACTGATGCCAAAGAGTTTGTGCCAAAGGGTTTGTGTTTCTCGGGATTACTCCGAACATTCGGAGTTCGGCCGTATTCGCGAGAAGTGCGGGACAGCATTTATCGATTAGGCCTAACACAAATCATTTTAATTTGCCTTCAACCTAGCGAGTTCACTGCTGCGTCCATATGTTTAAACATTAGTTCAATATGAAAAATATTAAAATTACAAATAAACAATCAGCATCAGCAATAAACTTGTTTAAGACTAAATACCTCCGTCGCAGCAAACCTGCGTTCTCAGCGAATTTCCAATGCATAATGTATGTCTTAATACCACATAAAGCCGCATACCAAGTTTCATAAAAATATATTCACATATAAACGATTTATAGAATTTTAATTATTCTCTATAAGAATAATATTGGTGATTAGTACGTAGGTTTGATGAAACAAGGAAGACAAACAATTGGTTTTTATGCAAATATAAATATAATTTAACTAGGTGAAGCCACATACCAAGTTTCATCAATATTAAATCATAAATAAGCGCTATATAACATTTTAATGATCCTCCATAAGAATAACATGGGGCTGAGTAAGCAGGTTTGCTGCAACATAGAGAAAAAAAATTATAATTTTTATACAAATATCAATACAACTCAACAAGGTGAAGCCACATACCAAGTTTTATTAATTTATGTTCATAATTAAGGGAGTCATTACATTTTGCTTATTCTCCATAAGAATAACATGGGGGCTGAGTACGCAGGTTTGCTGCTACGGGGATAATCAACAAAAAATCAATTTTTTGTGCAAATATCAATATACCAGTACTACTTGAAGCCACATACCAAGTTTCATCAATATAAATTCATAAATAATCTAGATATCAAATTTGATTTATTCTCCATACGGATAACATTGGAGAACGTACTGTGTACAGTTCGAATATCTCTGCAACGGTTGGACGTAGAATCACATTTTAAACACCAAAATGATTGTTTTTTTGGAGCTAAAGTGATTGGTAAAAGCAAATGTGAAGTTTACACTAAAATGAACTGAGGAAAAGCCAAAAACCTTTTCCCCAGAAGATTAACATGGGAGATTTTATGAGGAAGTTTTTTGGATTTTCTTCGCAACCACTTAACCTTTTTAAGTTATAATTAAGTTATAATTCAAAATACCATATTATAACTTGTTTAAGCTCTATAACATGGTCAAAACCAAATTTAAGTGTTATAAAAATTGTAGGGTGAAAATGCAAAAATCTGATTTTTGGAAAATTTAAAAACCCTATAAACCCCCCTTCCCATGGTCCGATTTTTCTGGTTTCCAAACTTAAGTCATGAATGTCACTTTACACATTTGAGCCAAATTTAAACGAAATCGGAGTTTTTTAATCAAATTATCGCAATCACGGACACACACACAAATATATATATATATATATATATATATATATATATATGTATATGTGTGTGTGTGTGTGTGTGTGTGTGTGTGTGTGTGTGTGTGTGTGTGTGTGTGGGTGTGTGTGTGAACGAATAGTGTTTTTGGCATCTGGGGACCTCAAAACAAAAAGTTATCATGGTCTCCGGCTTAAGTCTTACCATGAGACCTACGATAATAACTTCTTCCCTATACGGGAAATTCGCTAAAAACAGCTGATCGTACAATAACTAATGTCAGGAGCGTCAAATTAGGCGGATGGGGTATTTTGCGTTGTTGCCATATGTGGTTATGGCATAAAATGACTAGGTCGAAAATCGTGGATTTTGGGGCACGAACTGGCAACGCTGAGAGACCCATGATGCCTAGCGTCTGTAATTTGGCCATGCATACGTTTAAATTTATAAAGTCATATGTTTTTGTCTTTGTTTATATTTTTGTTTTGAGAATAAGTAAATATTGAAGTTCATAACTAACTGCGATAATTATTTTAAATAGTTTCAAAATATATAATTATTATAACTTACTACAACTGTAATATTGTTCTAGTAAATGTTCTATTATATTCAATCCTTTGTTTAATATGTGATTCCCTGATTATGTTTTTCCTTGTTCGTGTGTAACATTTGTAAATTATACTGTTAGTGCAACATGGAGTCTTACCAAATTCAGTCTGGACCATCGTATGAGCAGTTTCAAGTGGCTGATAAAACGTCAGTTAAAAGATGACGGTTAGCTGGGATAATAAATAATTATTTAAATTATCAAACAACAAGTGTTATTGCGAACGTTTTATCATTTGTATATAATAAATAATATAACAAATATACAATAGGTCTACTAATATAATATAACAAAAAATATCTACAGTGTGTAAAAAAAGTGCGTCCCCCCCCTTTAATTTGTTTGTTTGTTAAAATAAACAAATCACCTTTGAGGAACGATACTAACTGAACCCAAAACATCTTTTGACGTTATCAAAAATTTTGAGTGTCCCCAAAATGGGGGATTTTGGGGACAACTCAAAATTTTCAAATGTAAACCCCTTTTGAGTGACCCCTCATTTTAAAGAGCTTTAAAAAAATAGGCGACTGTTGGAGGTCTGTAACGTATTTCTATCCAAAATGGCAGCTTGTCAAAGTTTTGAATACAACTCATTCTTGAAACCTGGCGTCTTAGACTTTTGGAGTTTTAATTTCACCTTTGGTGACTTAAAATGTGACGACTCTTGTAGAAATGCTATTAAATGAAGAAGTGGTCTCTTTTGGTGATATTTAAAATTTTGGGTGTCCCGCAAAAATGAGTGACCCCTCATTTTAAAGAGCTTTTTAAACCTAGGTGAAGGGTGTTGGTTAAAAGTAAATTTAACCCCTTCAAAAGGGGTTTGGATTAGGAAATTTTGAGTTGCTCCCAAAATCCCCCATTTTTGCGGGTTCTCAAAATTTTAAGTATTACCAAAAGAGCCCAGTTATTCATTTAATAGCATTTCTTCAAGAGTTGTTTCAGTTTTAAGTCACCAAAGGTGAAATTAAAACTCCAAAAATCTTAGACGCCAGGTTTTAAGAATGAGTTGTATTCAAAACTTTGACAAGCTGCCATTTTGGATAGAAACACGTTACAGACCTCCAATTTCCACCATTTGCCTAATTTTTTAAAGCTCTTTAAAATGAGAGGTCACTCAAAAGGGGTTTAAATTTGAAAATTTCGAGTTGCCCCCAAAATCCCCCATTTTTGGGGGACACTCAAAATTTCCGATAACGTCAAAAGATACTTTGGGTTAAGTTATTATCGTTCCCCAAAGTTGATTTGTTTGTTTTAACAAACAATAAAATTAAAGGGGGGGACGGACTTTTTTACACACTCTATAAAACAAATTAGTATTTAAATTAATTTATTATGTATCTTCCTTCGTCATTGGATTTGTTGTGTATTGATGGGAAAATGGCAAATGTTGCCTTGTTACTTCAGTGTAAGGTTGACCTGTTCTTAGACAACATAATTAAATAATAGCCAATTTGAACTTTAACTTACATTCTACTCTACAAGTATTTCTTTCACTAAGCTAAAGAAAATCAAACCGTTCATCCCATTTCATTTTATTAAACTAAAAAATAGTTCTATTTCATTACTTCATAAGTTGATTACTTCAAAGGATTACCGACAAATTATTATGACTAAGGTTACGTGCAGTTGTGTATGTAGCAACTCAAATTATACGCTGACGTTAGGGAAGTGAATTTCCACATACAAAACTTTTAAATGTTAAAACCAGTGTAAAAACATACGTTTATTCCAATCTTATTGCAATCTGAAAACATTGATTTTTTGGCTATTCTGATGCTCCTGGTTTAACGTACCTGCAATGCTAGGGAATACAATTTTGCGAATTTTAAGGTTAGGACTTGAAAGTACAGTCAGGAGCGTCAAATTAGGCGGGTGAGGGATTTTGCATTGTTGCCATATGTGGTTATGGCATAATATGTCTAGGTCGAAAATCGTGGGTTTTGGGGCACGACGGCACGACTGGCAACGCTGAGAGACCCATGATGCCAGCCAGATCTTGGGTCTGTAATTTGGCCATGCATATGTTTAAATTTATAAAGTCATATGTTATTGTCTTTGTTTATATTTTTGTTTTGAGAATAAATAAATATTGAAGTTTATAACTGCGATAATTATTTTAAATAGTTTCAAAGTATATAATTATTATAACTTATTACAACTCTAATATTGTTCTAGTAAATGTTTTATATTCAATCCTTTGTTTAATATGTGATTCTCTGATTATTTTTTTCCTTGTTTGTGTGTAACATTTGTAAATTATACTGTTGGGTTCTACATGGAGTCTGACCAAATTCAGTCCGGGCCATCGTATGAACAGTTTCAAGTGGCTCATAAAACGCCAGTTAAAAGACGACGGTTAGCTGGGATTATAAATAATGATTTAAATTATCAAACAACAAGTGTTATTGCCATCGTTTTAACATTTGTATATAATAAATAATATAACAAATATACAATAGGTCTATTAATATAATATAATATAAAATATCTATAAATTTGCCCTTATACTTTGGGGTTACAGCCATTCATGCACGGTCGAACATTGCCGGACGCCGACGATACCTTTGACCTTCGCCAGAAAACCGACACAAATGGTTTGCGTCAGGGCAACAATCCACCATAGACGAGGTAACATTCGTGTGATTGTTCGTGTGATGTGTTAAATGCTCGCCCGTGTATATGGCGGCATGGCGGGCTTTACACAAAGCAGGTTGTTTAAGCGAGATTGATGTGGAAAACTATTTGACTAAAGCATCTGCCGAGGTGTTCAAATTCAAATAAAATCAATAAATCAGTTGCTTATTTACATCCTCCAATAGAAAATTATATGACGATACTTTAGGATAGATAACTTTTATCGAACTTAAAACACAATAACAGAACCACAGAATACAAAAGCATTAAAGTAAAAATGTATTAATTCGTAACGTAATAGTAATGAGTCTGGAAAGGCCTTGGACATTTTGTAACAATAAAGTCAGCTCTAATCATTTTACTAAATATTGGTACAGTTCAATCCAATTCTGATAAAAATTAAGATTCATTAAATCTGACAATACTTGTGGATAATGGTGGTACATTGGTCATAAAGCCTGACTCACTGGACCGGGCCCGCATCGGAAGCGGGGTTAAACGCCGGCGCCGTGATTGCCGTGGTGTACCATCGGGTGTACCCCTACGCAATCTGATGGTTTCTTTGGGTACTAGATCAATATGTTAAATATACAGAATATTGATACGAAATTACAGTTGTAGTTTTATTAAACAAGCCAGCTGATCATCTGAGAAAGAAAAACCAATAAGAGTTCTGTAAACATGTGTTTCTAAGAAATCCCCCAAAATGTTAGCTTGCACTAACTGGCAACATTGCAAAATCCCCCACCTGCCTAATTTTACGCTCCTGACTTTATACTGCCTACACCAGGGAAACAGTTCAACGGCTTGTGTTGACGATTCCATGTGGAAAAAACTCAAGAAGCCTAATGTAATCATTTACAATTTGTTAAGACATAATTTAAAATACAACACTCAAAAACATAAAGAGTGTATTGTCAATTATGGTTTAAATACCATCCTCGTTTTTATCAAGACTGTCATAAAAACTTAATTACCATACGTTCATCCAGTAAAATGTATTTAATATTACACAACCAAATTTTTCCGCAGGAATAGTAATACGACATATGGTATTGTGATCTTCTCCTCCAACGCTGATCCCCCCCACTCTTCTGCTGGCACCCCCTACTCAGGCTTCACGAAGATCCGCACTAAGTTGAAATAAGTTTGGTCCTTTTTGGAGGTTTTTATTGGTGACATCGTTAATGGGAAGGCACTATATAACCTAAAAATATTAAAAAGTGTCCGGGTCAAGCCTGTTTTACGGTAGGCCTAACTGAAACCTAAATAACCAAAACCATAATAGGCCTAACCGAAACCATAACCGAATAACCTAAATAATAATAAGGTTTTTTGGATGTTCTCCGCAACCACTTAACCTAGGTTAATAATTCAAAATTCCATATTATTTGTTTTTTTAAGCCCTATAACATGGTCAAAACCAAAATTAAGATTTTTAAAAATGTTAGGGTGAAAAATGCAAAAAAAAAATGATTTTTGGACAATTTAAAACCCACATAAACCCCCCTTCCCATGGTCCGATTTTTCTGGTTTTTGAACTAAAGTCATGAATGTCATTTTACACATTTGAGCCAAATTTCATCGAAATCGGACGTTTTTTACTCAAGTTATCGCATTCACGGACACATATATATACATATATATAAATTTGAACGAATAGTGTTTTTGGCATCTAGGGACCTCAAAACAAAAATTTATCATGGTCTCGGGCTTAAGTCTTATCATGAGACCTTCGTTAATAGCTTCTTCCCTATAGGGGAAATTCGCTAAAACCTAAATTTTAACTATCAAAGTTGTATTTATCTACTGTATGTGCCACGTACATGCAGGGTGGGTTACCAGGCTAACCCACATTGTTGTGTTGTGTTCCTTATTGAGAGCAGCTTTGTTAATTGCATCTCTTTACAAGGAAACTTCATTACAGCGGACCGACCACGGCTGGACGGTGCGGCGCCTCGGCGGCACCACGTGATAGTTCGGCTTCCAATATTATCTTCAAACATACGTTTTACTTACGTATTTTGATACAATTTTCTCTACGTAGTTTTATTATATTGATTGTCCGTAGACAACAGAAAATTGATAATTCAAAATCAATTACATTCAACATTAATTATTATAAAAAAATTGTTAAAATACCTTTACTGTCAAAGTAATTCTTCTTAGTCCTGTAGACTAACACAGTTTCGATTCCTGTGATATATTCACCAGGCGTCGGATGTCAAATTTCGTTCTTGTTAAACACGCCAGTTTTTTTTTTTCAAAAACCATTAAATATACAGACACATATGACGGCATGTTAATTTTTTCACGTTTTGTCCGGTTGCCCGTGTGTTCGTTTATGTGTTTGTGTGTATAAAAAAAACTGACCTGTTGAACAAGAACGAAATTTCACATTCGACGCTGACGGAAATTCCTCAGTAATCGAAACTGCAGTAGCCTTAGTCTACATGTAGGGCCAAGGAGGATAACTTTGGCAGTAAAGGTATTCAAACCATTGTATTACCTACAAGTGATTCAGTTGCTGATACAGTAAAATGTTAAGTATTATACCTTTCACATAGGAAATGATTGTTATGTTTGATACAATGAACAATTTACTATACAAGTTAATGTAACTAATAAAAATACACAATTAATTGATTCCGGTATGTGTTTTTCGTGATGGTATTCATACTAACATAACTTAATTCGTTTATCATCACTAGTGTAAATAAAGTACCAATTATACTCCAAAATGCACATTTCAATTCAATGTTGAACTAGGCTGAAGATGAGTTCAAATTTGCCTTTTTGGACTATAGTTGGTATTTTATTTACTCAGTGATGAGGAAGGATTTAAGTTGTGATAGTACAAATACACAATTTAAACTTAAAGCTATAATATATTTTTATCACACAATTTTATAGTACCTGAAAATTTCTCTAAACAGTTTGAATTATTTGTTACATTAGTCAAGATTCAGCCCAATCACTAAATAATATAAGAAAACAAAATTGTTGAATTTATTTTGTACCCACGTCCTCAGTACTAACTTCAAAACTTTAAATAAAATATGCGTTAAATCCCTTTCATTTCATTTAAATTAAATTAAATTTATGAGTATTAATTCTTTTGATAACAATTTACCAGGATGCTGTTGTTGCCGAATTACCTTCATCTCCATTGAATATGACAAGCGTACGCCTATTATATTTTCTGATTCGTGATACTATGACTAGTTATTAAATTTAAAATGTAAAACTAATCCTGAATTCAGACTCGCATTTCATAATTATTATGTCCTTATAAATGTTATTCAAACTCTTGGGTCACGCAATAAACAACAAATATTTAAATTATATTAAATAAATATGAAAAATAAATACCGATTAAAAACTTATTTTCCAGGGAAGAGGTTCCCTGTAATATTTTCAAATGTTTATGACTCGTAAAATTTTCGCGTTTAATCACCACCTGAAATCCAATTACATTCTTCGCATGGAAGTGACAGTTCCGCAGTTATTTGCTCGTTCTAACCGCTTCTCAAATTTTCCATCGTCAAAGATTTATGATTTAATTTTGGTAAGTTGTTAAAAGGAGAGTCATCAAATATTGTGGGATTAGACTTTTAACTCACTCTGTAGCTTAGTAAAATATTAAAGAGTGATGGGCACATATACTAGTGTAATTAGTATAAGTTCTCACCACAGCCCACAGCTTGAAATTTACATATAAAAACGTGTACAAATTAAACATTATGTTTAATCCAATTTCAAATCCAATACTTACACGTGACATCTACAACAAAAATCGTCAAGAATTTAGGTTCTGGCTATTCTTGCAAAAACAAAGAAAAAGGTGAATATGAAGGTATATCTTAAACTAGGACGTCTTTTATTTTCGTCAAGAATCAAGGTTATATAGCCTTCAATACCCTTACGCTATACCCAAATAAAAGCAATTAGTTTTTAAACTATTATTTTAACAGTTACAGACCTGTCCTTTATGTAGAATTTTAAAATATGTTTATATTTATCTAACTATGCTTTAAACCTGTCTATGTATTTTACTACTATGTTATACTAGGTAGCTAGGTCCGAGCTTTCGATTCATTTACCTGATTTCAGTTTTTAAATTAAATCAAAACAGCTGATTTATTTGCAATATTTTTTAATGAGTTTTTGTATTACTACTATTTCATTTATTTCCGTAGAAAGATTTTGTAAAAAAACATGGAATGGATGAAATTATAGTAACAAATAATATCTTGGTAATTTGGAGGCTAACAATCAGAAATTGAATCATTCTTAATTTGACTCTGACTGACATGTTACATTTTATGCATAACAGGCGGTTTAGTTTCTTATATCTCAACCTTACAAAAAACCTGATTGCCTGTTAAATATTAATCTTGTAGTGTAATACCATAATGTTACCTCAATTTTAAATTTATGAAAACCTTAGTAACTCTGTGTAATAAGAAATGACTTAGTAACATCATAAATTCGGTTATTTTAGTCATATTTGTTTTTAGAAAAGTTTAAATGGAAAACCCTTCGGTTATATATAGCTAAATAGTTATAATTGTTAACTTGTTTAAGCATATTAAAAATGGAATGTTAACCATTTGTTATATTATTAATAAATTCACTACAATTATTTATCCTTTTAAAAGTAGGTTATTACAAGTAAAGCTAGTTTCATTAAAAGTATACTGCATATAAATACAAAAAGAATTAATTTTCCTGCTGCTGGATATTTATGTTAAAATCAGTAATAAAATAAACGTGTTACCTTTCAATATCCTGTTGTGTTGCAACTATGCTACATGTTTCGTGGCAACAACCACATCTTCAGGCAGCATCTTCAAGATTTGTCATATAAATTTAAAATTGAAACACGAACACATATTATACAATGACACACAAGACACAATTAAAAACAAGACCGGTCATTTTGTACTACTATGGCTTTGCTAACTATAGTTATCAAAAATGACGGGTCTTGTTTTTAATTGTGTCTTGTGTGTCATTGTACTAAATGTGTTCGTGTTTCAATTTTAAATTTATATGCCAAATCTTGAAGATGCTGCCTGAAGATGTAGTTGTTGCCACGAAACATGTAGCATAGTTGCAACACAACAGGATATTGAAAGGTAACAAGTTTATTTTATTACTGACAAAAAAGAAGACATAAAACCTTGTTATGTACGGTACACTTTATATTAAGTCTATTTGAAGATGAGATATATGTGTTTTCTGGGAAGTTCGTAGGTAAGTGTGGATTTAAAATATTCAGAAAAATAGTATACATTCATGCGTAGTATGTGTAGTATACTGCACATTTTGAAAGTATGACTGCAGTAAAGCTGTGACCTTATCGAGCCGCGGCCGAAGCGACCCCGCATATGCAAACAGTGTTTAACCCCACCTCTATTACCATACAGTGGCGTGATATACGCCCTCAGCAAAAACATACAAACTCTAGGGTTCCTTTAATGTGAGAATGTGCCTAGAACTTGGGCCTTTAAGAACAAAATTATGTCAACAAGTTTAGTCCTTGAATGAGATTGGTAGAATAACTGACGTTTTATTTGTTAAAAATTGTATTTATTAAATTATTGCGTACATTTTTCATTATTGTCGTTTTCTGCTGTAATATGGCATTTTCAGGTGGCCACCTGGGTGACAGCGATAATTATTTTTGCAGTATAAGATGCATATTTTATTTAACATCTGTCCATAATCTGGTGTTGTATAATTATATATCAGGGTATTTAGATGCCCATGATTTATTTATTTTATAATCTTGGTCCTGTATGGCTTCACATTTATTTGCTGATTTAGGTCTGATAATACAAATGAGCTGATAAAGAAGTTACAGTTATTTATTCCAGTACATTACTTGACAACTATAGGTACAATGTCTCAAAATAGTCGCCTTGACACAAAAAAGTTTATAAACTTTACTTTAGAACTTAAAACAAACTAACATAATAGCAAACAAATAAAATAATTGATATCTTATCCAGAAAACAATTAACCAGCCTATTATTAGCACATATTAAAGTCAAAATAATGCACTAACAAGAAGTTTCAATCTGACAGGAATATAAACAAATGTCATGATGGCAAAGCCTCCGAATCACTTTGTATTACCAAACTACCTAGTAAAACTGCCGAGTGATTCTAAGTCATGCAACAACTGCCACTGGTTACAAACTTCAGGGGATGTTTTCATGTTATTTTCATTAATAACTTTGACATCTTTGCTCACCACCTATGATGAAGAGGTGAGCAAATTGACTGAAGAATAGCTTGATGTCAAAGTAAAAATGAACCCCTGAGGTTTTATACCAGTGCTAGTTGTACCATGACATAGAATCACATGGCAGTACCATCAGGTAATTTTACCTTTTTGGTAAATAAAGAAATAACATTATAGTATAGAGAAATCATTACTTAATTATGTGTGAAAATAAAACTCAAAATAAAACTCACGTAAATTTATGAAATTTTGGATTTATAATTTTATCTTGTTGTTTTCAATTAAGAATATAAAAACACCTGAAGAATATAAAAATAAGTAGATATTTAACTTTCTTATGATCATAACTGATCTTGTTTCTTTGAATTATTATTTTTGAGAAATTTGGAAATTTTTTAAGAGTACAGTTTGAAAATGTATTATTGTAAACTTTCCTCTTGATAAATTTAGGGTCACATAAAAGGTGTAATGGCTATACATTTTCGGATTCTACCTATAAAATTGAACATAAATTGATGACTAAGTTATTATCTTAACTCAGCTCTTTTTAGCGTCAGTCTATATGTAATTTTGACTAAATAAATTATAACTCGTTGATGACGGAACGAAGTGAAGGAATCTATATATTAGCAGAGACAATGATTTGCTGTCCATCAGTGTGTGTGTGAGTGTGTTTGTGGGTGTGTGTGTTCGTAATGCAATAATGTGAAAACGGTGGACGGATCGCTTTAAAATTATGCACAACTGTTTTTTAGTACACTTTACTCTTCCAGTTTAAAAATGGATCACGTTCATTTTACCGTTTTAGCGAATTTCCCCTATAGGGAAGAAGCTATTACCGTAGTCGGCATGGTAAGACCTAGGCCCGGGACCATGATAACTTTTCGTTTTGAGGTCCCCAGACCCCAAAAACACCATTCGTTCGAAACTGTATATATATATATATATATATATATATATATATATATATATATATATATATATATATATATATATATATGTGTCCGTGAGCACGATAACTCTCGTAAAAATTATCCGATTTTGATGAAATTTGGTATAAACGTGTAAAGCAACATTTATGACTTTAAGTTCGAAAACCAGCCAGATCGCTCTATCCGAAGGGGTATTTTGGGGGGGTTTTGTACCCCAAAAATGGGTTTTTCGAATTTTTTACATATATATTTGGAAATAGTCAAATTTTATTTTTTCCCATTGGATTCAGCTTAAAAAAACACACAATTTGGTATTTTGATCATTTCTCTACGTCAATTGGTTACCGAGATATTGAAAGTGCTAAACACAGTACGTTGTCCAATGTTATTCTTATGGAGAAAAATAAAAATTTTATATCTCGCTTATTTATGAACGTATACTGACGAAACTTGGTATACGGCTTCATCTGGTTGTGGACCATTGATATTTGCTCAAAAAGACAATTTTTTACCCAAGGCTCCTGTAGCAGCAAACCTGCGCACTCAGCCCCATGTTATTCTTATGGAGAATAAGTAACGTGTTATCTGCCTTCATTATGAAAATAAATTAATGAAATTTTGTATGTGGCTTTACCTACATGAGTTATATTGATATTTGTATAAAACCCCATTTTTTGTGTTCCTTGCTTCAGCAAACCTGCATACTCAGCTGCCATGTTATTCTTATGGAGAATAATTAATATGTCATAAATCGTTTATTTATGAATGTATACTGATGAAACTTGGTATGTGGCTTTATGTGGTATTAATATACATATATATATGCATTGGAAATTCACTGAGTACGCAGGTTTGCTGCTACGGGGGTATTTTAATAATTAACTTTTAAAAGTTGTAACATTTCCATTAGGTAAATCATTGAACAAAAATTACCTTTAGTAAAGTACGAGATGCTAACAAAATATTGTTTCGTAATTATCCTATTTATAAGATTTATGATTAAATAATTAAAGTAATCTTCGTTTAACATGAGTCATTTGAATTTATCAAAGGTTTTTGAAATTTTTAGATTAAAAAACGAATAACAGTTTTTACAAATAAAGATTACGTTCTCCTATACTGTGAGAAATCTGAGTAAGTTAATAGTTTTTCCGCTAATTTCAGCAGCTATTTATTTCGTATTTACTTCTGCCAGTTGTGTTATTTTGTCAGTTTATGATATCTAAATACCCCCGTCATAGCAAACCTGCGTGCTCAGGTAATTTCCAATTTAAAAATAGAGGCACACCTCACTGCATAGGCATCTTACTGTGTTACTTTTTGTTGAAGAATAATTTCTACCTCTATATAATTTAATATTTTAAGAGCGATGTATTAACCAAGACCTAAAATTAAACAAAATAAAAGTAGATATTTTCCTACAGAGTTCCCAGGATCAAAGACTATTTATTTATTATTTTGTGATGAAATTTCGGTTAAAGCTTACGTTAACAGCAGCAACTTTCATCTACCATTTCTGAGTTCGGTCAACCCATTACGCGAATATTTGAGTGTACTCCTAGTAATATTAAACAATTACAAAATCTCAGAAATATATTCGTTTTAAATTTGGCATATGATAAAACAACATTAAGTGATGTTTTGGTAATAAATTTGAAGTTTATAACCTTCACAGTTTCAAAATATCGTTCATTTTGGGTTTCCAACGCTAAATATCTTAAAAACTGTAACTTTTAGGAAAAGAGTGGAAAGGCCACAAGTTTATCCCAAAATAAATTTTAAATATCAGATTACAAACAACTGATGAATTGAAATTTATATAAATAAACACTTGTTTTTTAGTGTTAAATATATTTATTATTGATTGAAGAAGCAATTTCTCAGTTACTTGTAATCCGATATGCAAATTCTTTATTCTGTTATCTTTAACATGAAAGAATACAACTTTTGTAAATACTATTTAATTATTTTTATTATCTTTATAAATGACTTGCTGTCAGTACCTCATTTACGACTACCACAACGTGTTGTCCACGCTAAACGTCAACCGGCATAGCCGTTATACACAATGGTAAAATATTGAACAGCTCATGCGGAGGAATTGTGATTAGATTAATGATAAATTACCAAATGGTATTTTCTTCTTCGATTACAGGCACAAGTATTCGATACTGTGGTAGGAAGGAGTCAGTAGTTACTCTGTTTATAATAGTTACTTACAGTATACAAACTACATATAACAGCAACTCGACAAGTGTACACTAGCCCATTAAGAGCCAAAAACTCGTCCCAGTGTACCGCTCGCGACTCTATTGTTGCCATTGTGCGACCAGATGTATCGCGCCTCCTAGCCGACAGTTAATGCCACAACTCGTTACCGCCCCATGACTTATTCTCACACTTCCTTTCTACCAGCCGGAATTCATTACTCATCTCATACACAGATAAAGTGGAATTAAACTTTTATACAAATAGCGTAATTACTTCAAACCATTCTAATATGTAAAACCTTAATGTTTTAGGTTTTCAACATATATTTTTCTGAATGCATTTGAGGTATTATAAGTAATTATAACTCAACTATAAAGATTTATTTATACATTTTGTTGTTTGAATTTATTTATATATAGAATCTCAGGAAGTTGGTCGATTACCTTTTTCATACTAATAAGTTATAGACAAACAAATAGGAATCATTTTTCTCGTTTCAATTTAATTAAATGTATCGATAGTACAAAGACAATAAAATAGGCAATTTTAAGAAATTTAATTTACAAAACTTATCATGAGTCACCGTAAAGCATCTATGACGGATAACGTGCCAGAGAAGATGGATCCAGTTATACCTAATGCCACTTGACCTGAGATTGTGAGATGGTCCACCGCTTAACTGTTAGTGCACCACTACTGTCCACTCTCCACTCGCCTCGGCTATTGCGGATGACAGTAACGGTCAGTCTAATTGCAACAATACCTGAGTGTTGCTCATCACTTAACCATTTCATGCTACATTTATCATTATGCCTTTCGTATGCAGTTCCTTCGGTCTTCTCTTCGACACGGAAGAAATGTCGTGACGTTTCTTATTCAGCAACGCCTCGTTGTAACATTGGTTCCTTGCTAAACTACGAAATTAATTTCTTCATCAAAGTCAAGTCTGAAACTGCTTTACAATAAAGTTTTAAAATTATGATAGTGGTTTTTCAATGAAATCGGTCTGCTCTAAATTTTATTTTACTCAAGCACTGTATAAGACGCCGACACAACCAGGGAATATTTTAAGGCAAATATGAATGAATGATGAGTGTAGAATGGGTGAGGTGCCTTGTGTAGCCTTGTTACTGAGTAAATCCGACTGAATTCTTTAGCCAGGATAATTAAATAATAGACCAATGACCAATGGTAGCTGATTCAGTTTCGAACCTTTACAAAGGATTCTCAAGATTTTGCTTAGGATCGATCTGGCGAACTTGAGCCTATGAAGCGAGCACGATACCACTGTGCTACCCAACCAATTTCACTAGTAAAATCGTTGTTTCACCCCATCTAGAATACTGTTAGCTCGAAATTGCGTTTAGCGTAATAGATGTATCACGATAGGTTCCTACAGTAACTGGGAGAACGCTCTTTAATCGCAAGAGATTGAGCTCCGAACATACCAGCTATACATTTTCGGATTCTACCTATAAAATTGAACATAAATTATTGATTAACTTATTTTCTTAACTCCGCTCCTTTTAGTAAGTGATTTTTAGTCTGTATGTGATTTTGGCTCGATAAATTATAACTTGTAATATTAATTAATTACAAAAACATCAACTGACGAAGTTCCACAGCATCTATTAAGACATTTTCAAGTCAAAATATATATATGTGTCCGTGAATGCGATAACTTGAGTAAAAAACGCCCTACCAATAGATAATAAATACATAATAATAGATAATACATTACAGAGAAATTATTACTTATTTATGTGTGAACATAAAACTCAAAATAAAACTCATGTAAATTTATGAAATTTTGGATTTATAATTTAATCTTGTTGTTTTAAATTAAGAATATAAAAACACCTGAAGAATATAAAATACCCCCGTCGCAGCAAACCTGCGTACTTAGCGAATTTCCTATGAATGAATATATTTCTTACTACCACATAAAGCCACTTACCAAGTTTCATAAAAATACTTAAATAAATAAGTGATATATAGCATTTTATTTATTCTCTATAAGAATAACATTAGGGCTGAGAACGCTGCAACGAGGAAGATAAAAATGCGGGTTTTCTGCAATTATCAATATAACTCAACCAGGTGAAGCTATATACCAAGTTTTAATGATTTATGTTCATAATTAAGGGAGATATAAAGCTTTCCGTATTCTCCATAAGAATAACATTAGGGATGAGAATGCAGGTTTGCTGCTAAGAGGATAATCAACTAAAAATCAATTTTTTGTGGAAATATCAATATACCAGTACTAGGTGAAGCCACCTACCAAGTTTCATCAATATACGTTCATAAATAATCGAGATATCAAATTTTAAATATTCTCCATAAGGATAACATTGGACAACATACTGTGTTTAGCACTTTGAATATCACGGCAACGGTTGGACGTAGAATCACAATTTAAACACCAAAATGATTGTTTTGTAGAGCTAAACTGATTGGTAAAAGCAAATGTGAAGTTTACATAGAAATGAACTGAGGAAAAGCCAAAAACCTTTTTCCCATAAGATTAACATGGGAGATTTTATGAGCAGGTTTTTTTGGATTTTCTCCGCAACCACTTAACCTAGGTTAATAATTCAAAATACCATATTATTTGTTTTTTAAGCTCTATAACATGGTCAAAACCAAAATTAAGTTTTTTTAAAATTTTAGGGTGAAAAATGCAAAACACTGATTTTTGGAAAATTTAAAACCCCCATAAACCCCCCTTCCCGTGGTCCGATATTTCTGGTTTTAGAACTTAAAGTCATGAATGTCACTTTACACATTTGAGCCAAATTTCATCGAAATCGGACGTTTTTTACTCAAGTTATCGCGGTAACGGACACATATATATATAAATTTGAACGAATAGTGTTTTTGGCATCTGGGGACCTCAAAACAAAAAGTTATCATGGTCTCGGGCTTAAGTCTTACCATGAGACCTACGGTAATAGCTTCTTCCCTATAGGGGAAATTCGCTAAAATAAGTGGATATTTAACTTTCCTAAGATCATAACTGATCTTGTTTCTTTACGACATATATATGCATATATATATAAAACTCTACAGATTTAATTACCTTTAAACCTTCATACATACAATTCCAACCCCACCATATCCTCACCAACGTGTAACTACTGTAAATTTCTATTACAGTAATTCTATTCCACATGCTGTCACCACACAATATCCGCACACATATAATGACATTCATGACTTTAAGTTCGAAAACCATAAAAATCGGACCATGGGAAAGGGGGTTTCCTTTCCCCATAACGTTGCGTACATTAACAATGTTGTGTTATGTAACAATGTACATAACACAATTGTATTAATGTTGTTTGATTTCAAAATAATTTTATCTCACTTGTACTATGATTTAACATGAAGTTTTGCCTTGACTTCGGACCAACGTTCAAGCTGTCCTTTAATGAATTGAGTTTTTATGGAACTTACGTACGTGCATATTAAATAGTTGCATTAATTAGCCTAACCTTCCATATAGGTTGTAACTATATGATCGTTATGTTATGAATTTCAGTGTTTTTAGTGAGCGAAAACCCCTGTTTACTGTGCCTTTTAACAATTTATTGAAGTCCGAAAGCCGAGTCTTACTGGCACAAAATTGTGTTCGGTTTCGAGAATAAGTCCCTAATGTTGTTTAATGTAGTTCATCCTGTTCCTTGCAGCACTTCCACTATCATCCACCATCAAACACAGTGCCTCAGGTCTCGAGGCATCGGACTAACATGTAGTTACCTCTTACCCTCACCTCTCACTACTTATATATTCTTATATATTTTTTACATATATATAAATTCCTTTGCTCATACTGTAAACATATTATGAACATCTAGTACGACATTCATAATGTTGTCTTATTCTTAAGTCTTTGTTTTAATTTAAGCTTTGCGTTAAATTAAAACGGCCTTTCCTAGTCTAGTCTTTCTTTTCTGTCTAGTGTATATGACCTCTCCACTCGCCAATGTTATGAAGATTTAAAAAAATAAGGCATCAGACATCTAAAGCCTTGTCAGCCTCTGCTCTATAGGCAGCACGAAGCCAACTAAGGTACACAGCTGCAGGTGTTTAAATGCAATGCTTTGCGTTAAATTAAAACGGCCTTTCCTTACAGTTAAACTTAACGTACTTACTTCGCACTTCCGCTTCTCGCTGGTGTATCATAACGATCACATATGTTTTCATTACAACTGACCAAAACCGAGCATATATACCAGTAAAGTAGCGAATGTCTTTCATTATCGAAGGGTCCAAGGTTGTTTAAAATGTTCTGCTTTAAAACTAAATAATATTCAAATCACAACATAATAAATATAGCCCTAAAATTCAAACACTCACAATTTAAACTACATCAGAATAAATAAATAGCTTAGTAACGAAAACAAAGATAACAACACATCTTGTTGTTTAACAGTGGTTACATTTATTTATGTAAGAAAAATCATATACTAGCTGAAATATTTTAGAAACAACCCTAGCCAGTTCAACGACTTAAAACCAAAATAGATGCAGCTTCTGAATTGTTTTGTCAATGCAGCGACCATTAACATTCTTTTAATAGTTATTAAAAATCCTAAATAAAATATTGCTATAAAACACCGCTTGGATATTAACAAATTTATTCTTACGAAACTCATTCCAACATTTTTTGACATGATTAAATTTCTCAAACACGAACACACGAACGAACGAGGGATTCACATCGCTCATCCAATTATTTTAGTTTGAAAAATAATATAATTCTCAAGCAAATACTTATGATAGTGATAACTATATGATCGTTAAGTTATGAATTTCAGTGTTTTTAGTGAGCGAAAACCCCTGTTTACTGTGCCTTTTAACAATTTATTGAAGTCCGAAAGCCGAGTCTTACTGGCACAAAATTGTGTTCGGTTTCGAGAATAAGTCCCTAATGTTGTTTAATGTACGTTCATCCTGTTGCGGGAAGAATATGCACTCCTAGTATTTAAAATTAGTAGTATTCATTCAATAATTATTGGGCTAAGACATTTGTTACAATTGCAACAAATTCACGTTGAATTTTTAAATTGTGCAAAATAAGTCTTCTTTGTTTTCTAAGGACCTTGCCAGTAATATCCGCGAAAATCTAGCTCGTTTGTTTAATTTCAAAATAATTTTAACTCACTTGTACTATGATCTAGGAAAACGGCACCAAAGGTTCCGAAAAAGCTTAGTAGATGATATTTTCAAGGTAAAACGTAAAATTAAACTTGATCAATCGTTCAGGTGGATTTTAATTCAGTTAACTAATGGGTTTGAAATGCAGTCAATATTTTAGATTGAGCTTCTATAATTTAAAATACAAAATATTGAAAATAATTTTACACAAATTTGTGACGAATAGTCAAATTGACCGACCGGAGGTTAAATAAAGACAAATTATTAAAACAACTAATTAATCTGGCCCCTTGGGCAGATTAAAGCATGGCTTCCAGGCATAATGATAAAAAATATATATAAATTCCTTTGCGCATACTGTAAACATATTATGAACATCTAGTACGACATTCATAATATTGTCTTATTCTTAATGCAGATAATTGTAAATGTATTTCAGTGAATAGTATAGTGTCATAAACTTAAAAAACAATAATTGGCTGATGAATTGTCATTGTCATTGAGCCTATTTGTTTCTATGTGCCGCTGTCCCGCTCACACTACCATAAATACTCCAGGTACAAGGGTGCGAACATGGTGCCTCAGGCTGCGTTGGCATCGGACCAACATTTAGTCACCTCTCATCCTCACCTCTCACCACTTACCAGTCGCTGGTGACAAAAACCACACTTGCACTATCATCCACCATCAAATACAGTGCCTCAGGCCTCGAGCCATTGGACTAACATGTTACCTCTTACCCTCACCCCTCAATACTTACCAGTCGCTGGTGACACAAACAGCACTTCCACTATCATCCACCATCAAACACAGTGCCTCAGGCTGCGTTGGCATCGGACCAACATTTAGTCACCTCTCACCACTTACCAGTCGCTGGTGACAAAAACCGCACTTCCACTATCATCCACCATCAAATACAGTGCCTCAGGCCTCGAGCCATTGGACTAACATGTTACCTCTTACCCTCACCCCTCAATACTTACCAGTCGCTGGTGACACAAACAGCACTTCCACTATCATCCACCATCAAACACAGTGCCTCAGGCTGCGTTGGCATCGGACCAACATTTAGTCACCTCTCACTACTTATATATTCTTATATATTTTTTACATATATATAAATTCCTTTGCTCATACTGTAAACATATTATGAACATCTAGTACGACATTCATAATGTTGTCTTATTCTTAAGTCTTTGTTTTAATTTAAGCTTTGCGTTAAATTAAAACGGCCTTTCCTAGTCTAGTCTTTCTTTTCTGTCTAGTGTATATGACCTCTCCACTCGCCAATGTTATGAAGATTTAAAAAAATAAGGCATCAGACATCTAAAGCCTTGTCAGCCTCTGCTCTATAGGCAGCACGAAGCCAACTAAGGTACACAGCTGCAGGTGTTTAAATGCAATGCTTTGCGTTAAATTAAAACGGCCTTTCCTTACAGTTAAACTTAACGTACTTACTTCGCACTTCCGCTTCTCGCTGGTGTATCATAACGATCACATATGTTTTCATTACAACTGACCAAAACCGAGCATATATACCAGTAAAGTAGCGAATGTCTTTCATTATCGAAGGGTCCAAGGTTGTTTAAAATGTTCTGCTTTAAAACTAAATAATATTCAAATCACAACATAATAAATATAGCCCTAAAATTCAAACACTCACAATTTAAACTACATCAGAATAAATAAATAGCTTAGTAACGAAAACAAAGATAACAACACATCTTGTTGTTTAACAGTGGTTACATTTATTTATGTAAGAAAAATCATATACTAGCTGAAATATTTTAGAAACAACCCTAGCCAGTTCAACGACTTAAAACCAAAATAGATGCAGCTTCTGAATTGTTTTGTCAATGCAGCGACCATTAACATTCTTTTAATAGTTATTAAAAATCCTAAATAAAATATTGCTATAAAACACCGCTTGGATATTAACAAATTTATTCTTACGAAACTCATTCCAACATTTTTTGACATGATTAAATTTCTCAAACACGAACACACGAACGAACGAGGGATTCACATCGCTCATCCAATTATTTTAGTTTGAAAAATAATATAATTCTCAAGCAAATACTTATGATAGTGATAACTATATGATCGTTAAGTTATGAATTTCAGTGTTTTTAGTGAGCGAAAACCCCTGTTTACTGTGCCTTTTAACAATTTATTGAAGTCCGAAAGCCGAGTCTTACTGGCACAAAATTGTGTTCGGTTTCGAGAATAAGTCCCTAATGTTGTTTAATGTACGTTCATCCTGTTGCGGGAAGAATATGCACTCCTAGTATTTAAAATTAGTAGTATTCATTCAATAATTATTGGGCTAAGACATTTGTTACAATTGCAACAAATTCACGTTGAATTTTTAAATTGTGCAAAATAAGTCTTCTTTGTTTTCTAAGGACCTTGCCAGTAATATCCGCGAAAATCTAGCTCGTTTGTTTAATTTCAAAATAATTTTAACTCACTTGTACTATGATCTAGGAAAACGGCACCAAAGGTTCCGAAAAAGCTTAGTAGATGATATTTTCAAGGTAAAACGTAAAATTAAACTTGATCAATCGTTCAGGTGGATTTTAATTCAGTTAACTAATGGGTTTGAAATGCAGTCAATATTTTAGATTGAGCTTCTATAATTTAAAATACAAAATATTGAAAATAATTTTACACAAATTTGTGACGAATAGTCAAATTGACCGACCGGAGGTTAAATAAAGACAAATTATTAAAACAACTAATTAATCTGGCCCCTTGGGCAGATTAAAGCATGGCTTCCAGGCATAATGATAAAAAATATATATAAATTCCTTTGCGCATACTGTAAACATATTATGAACATCTAGTACGACATTCATAATATTGTCTTATTCTTAATGCAGATAATTGTAAATGTATTTCAGTGAATAGTATAGTGTCATAAACTTAAAAAACAATAATTGGCTGATGAATTGTCATTGTCATTGAGCCTATTTGTTTCTATGTGCCGCTGTCCCGCTCACACTACCATAAATACTCCAGGTACAAGGGTGCGAACATGGTGCCTCAGGCTGCGTTGGCATCGGACCAACATTTAGTCACCTCTCATCCTCACCTCTCACCACTTACCAGTCGCTGGTGACAAAAACCACACTTGCACTATCATCCACCATCAAATACAGTGCCTCAGGCCTCGAGCCATTGGACTAACATGTTACCTCTTACCCTCACCCCTCAATACTTACCAGTCGCTGGTGACACAAACAGCACTTCCACTATCATCCACCATCAAACACAGTGCCTCAGGCTGCGTTGGCATCGGACCAACATTTAGTCACCTCTCACCACTTACCAGTCGCTGGTGACAAAAACCGCACTTCCACTATCATCCACCATCAAATACAGTGCCTCAGGCCTCGAGCCATTGGACTAACATGTTACCTCTTACCCTCACCCCTCAATACTTACCAGTCGCTGGTGACACAAACAGCACTTCCACTATCATCCACCATCAAACACAGTGCCTCAGGCTGCGTTGGCATCGGACCAACATTTAGTCACCTCTCACTACTTATATATTCTTATATATTTTTTACATATATATAAATTCCTTTGCTCATACTGTAAACATATTATGAACATCTAGTACGACATTCATAATGTTGTCTTATTCTTAAGTCTTTGTTTTAATTTAAGCTTTGCGTTAAATTAAAACGGCCTTTCCTAGTCTAGTCTTTCTTTTCTGTCTAGTGTATATGACCTCTCCACTCGCCAATGTTATGAAGATTTAAAAAAATAAGGCATCAGACATCTAAAGCCTTGTCAGCCTCTGCTCTATAGGCAGCACGAAGCCAACTAAGGTACACAGCTGCAGGTGTTTAAATGCAATGCTTTGCGTTAAATTAAAACGGCCTTTCCTTACAGTTAAACTTAACGTACTTACTTCGCACTTCCGCTTCTCGCTGGTGTATCATAACGATCACATATGTTTTCATTACAACTGACCAAAACCGAGCATATATACCAGTAAAGTAGCGAATGTCTTTCATTATCGAAGGGTCCAAGGTTGTTCCTCTCACTACTTACCAGTCGCTGGTGACACAAACCGCACTTCCACTATCATCCACCATCAAACACAGTGCCTCAGGCTGCGTTGGCATCGGACCAACATGTAGTCACCCCTCATCCCTAACCCCCCCCCCCCACTCGTCAGTCGTTAATGATGAAAACCGCACTTCCACTATCATACAATAACGAACACGGTCCCTTAGGCTGCCTTGACTTCGGACCAACGTTCAAGCTGTCCTTTAATGAATTGAGTTTTCATGGAACTTAAGGAAGGTACATATTAAATAGTTGCATTGATTACGCCTAAACACAGTACGCTATCATATGACCTCTCCACTCACAATGTTATGAAGATTTAAAATACCCCCGTCGCAGCAAACCTGCGTACTCAGCGAATTTCCAATGCAAATATATGGGTATCACTACTACCTAGAGCCACTTACCAACTTTCACAGAAATGCATTCATTAATAAGTGATATATAGCATTTTATTTATTCTCTATAAGAATAACGTTATAAATGAGTACGCAGGTTTGCTGCAACAAGGAAGATAAGATATGTGTTTTTTTGCAATTATCAATATAACTCAACCAGGTGAAGCTACATACCAAGTTTTATTAATTTAGGTTCATAACTAAGGGAGATATAAAACTTTACTTATTCTCCATAAAAATAACTTGGGGGCCGAGTATGCAGGTTTGCTGCTACCGGGAAAAATCAACAAAAATTTTGTTGTGCTATTATCAATATACCACAACTATTTGAAGCCACAAACCAAGTTTCATCAATATACATACATAAATAATCAAAATATAACATTTTAGCGAATTTCCCCTATAGGGAAGAAGCTATTACCGTAGTCGGCATGGTAAGACCTAGGCCCGGGACCATGATAACTTTTCGTTTTGAGGTCCCCAGACCCCAAAAACACCATTCGTTCGAAACTGTATATATATATATATATATATATATATATATATATATATATATGTGTCCGTGAGCACGATAACTCTCGTAAAAATTATCCGATTTTGATGAAATTTGGTATAAACGTGTAAAGTAACATTTATGACTTTAAGTTCGAAAACCAGCCAGATCGCTTTATCCGAAGGGGTATTTTGGGGGGGTTTTGTACCCCAAAAATGGGTTTTTTGAATTTTTTACATATAATTTTGGAAATAGTCAAATTTTAGTTTTTACCATTGGAATCAGCTTAAAAAAACACACAATTTGGTATTTTGATCATTTCTTTACGTCAATTGGTTACCGAGATATTGAAAGTGCTAAACACAGTACGTTGTCTAATGTTATTCTTATGGAGGAAAAGAAAAATTTTATATGTCGCTTATTTATGAACGTATACTGACGAAACTTGGTATACGGCTTCATCTGGTTGTGGACCATTGATATTTGCTCAAAAAAAAACAATTTGTTGCCAAAGGCTCCCGCAGCAGCAAACCTGCGTACTTAGCCCCATGTTATTCTTATGGAGAATAAGTAACGTGTTATCTCCCTTAATTATGAAAATAAATTAATGAAATTTGGTATGTGACTTCACCTAGCTGAGTTATATTGATATTAGCATAAACCCCATTTTTTGTGTTCCTTGCTTCAGCAAACCTGCATAATCAGCCGCCATGTTATTCTTATGGAGAATAATTAAAATGTCATAAATCGTTGATTTATGAATGTATATTGATGAAACTTGGTATGTAGCTTTATGTGGTATTAAGATAAACATATATGCATTGGAAATTCGCTGAGTACGCAGGTTTGCTGCTACGGGGGTATTATTTATTCTCCATAAGGATAACATTGGACAACGTACTCTGTTTAGCACTTTGAATATCACTGCAACGGTTGGACGTAAAACAACAATTAAAACGCTAAAATGATTGTTTTGTAGAGCTAAACTGATTGGTGGAAAGAAATGTGGAGTTTTTAGTGAAATTATCTGAGGAAAATCTAAAAACCGTATTCCCATAAGATTAACATGGGAAATTTTATGGACACATTTTTTGACTGTTCTCCACAACCACTAAACCTAGCTTAATGATTCAAAATACGAAAGTGTTTGTTTTTTTAAGCTCTACAAAATGGCTACAACCAAAATCTAGTGTTTTTAAAATTGTAGGGTAAAAAGTTCAAAAAACTGATTTTGGACAATTTTGAACCCCATAAAACCCCCTTCCCATGAACCGACCGACCTGGTTTTCGAACTTAAAGTCATAAATGTTACTCTCCACATGTTTAACAAATTTAATAAAAATCGGGCGCTTCTTTAAAAAGTTATCCCGGTAACGGACACATATATAGTTTTATATATATATATACATATATATAAATTTGAACGAATAGTGTTTTTGGCATCTGGGGACCTCAAAACAAGAAGTTATCATGGTCTCAGGCTTAAGTCTTACCATGCCACCTACGGTAATAGCTTCTTCCCTATAGGGGAAATTCCCTAAAAATAAGGCATCAGACATCTAAAGCCTTGTCAGCCTCTGCTCTATAGGCAGCACGAAGCCAACTAAGGTACACAGCTGCAGGTGTTTAAATACAATGTTTTGCGTTAAATTAAAACGGCCTTACCTTACAGTTAAAATCAATTGTTTTGAAAGTTTAGTACATTATTCTTGTATGGTTTATCTTACACATCCAAATAAGGAAATCTTAGATCAGCGAATGATACAGTTTTATCAGGAAAATCTTTTGGTTATATTTTATGTACATATGTCGTCAGGCATTTAAGCTATAATGTTTCCATTGAAGGTCCTACATTATCCTATATGAGAATAGTATTTGTTCATTTTGCTAACTAGGGATGATTGATTTTACCACAGATTGCATCTCTGCTGATACAACTCTTTCACTACCGGCTAATGTTTTGAAGCTGATTTTTACACACGGGGATATTTTCGTCATTGTTAAAACCTATTTCTTTAGAACTAGCTTAACTTAATGATCGTTTTGATTTGTTGTTTGAAATTAAAATAAATAAGTAAGCTACGTTTCTACATCATGTATGAAAATTAAATGCTATGTTTTAAATTATGTCAAGAACACTCCCAAATATCCTTTTTACTGATATTCTTATAACAGTTGAATAAACAACGAAACATTCAGTTCATAAAATGTATTCGTAGCTTCAATCTTAAACTCAAACTTGTACGTCAACATTATGATATTTTTAATATCCATCATGTGTTGCCCTTTTATGTAAAAAGATTTTTGCAAAGAATAACTGTGAAAAAATTGTCGTTTTGATAAACATGACCTTCATTTCCTTTCCTGGTTTAGTTTATTATAAATGTGTAGCCTGTAATGACAACGGATAACATGCAGGGTATGAACTTAGTGCCTATTTCTGTGAGTTAACACAAGTATTATGAATACAAGAAAAATAAAAATATAATTGTACTTAGCACAGTAATCATGTTTAATATATCAGTTTATAATTATTGGTCCTGTGATCCCGAGTATTATTGTTCGTGAAACAATAATAAAAACATGGAACTGAGGGAAGTACCATTCGGAACTATTTGAAGCCTCTGATTTTATCAAGAGATAAGCTAATGCAGTGGCAGGTGCCGGAGGACCGGCAGTAACAGTTAATGTTAGTGCGGTTCTCGACCACCGGGCCTGCATAGCAATGTTGATGTGGCCGCACCGCGACCCCTCGCTGCGTTATGGGCTCGCTAACTGGCGGTAATCTCACTTTACTGTACTTGTTCACAGTAATTGTTGATTGAAATAATAATGACAACTATGCACGATATCTTTGTCTAATACCATAGTACGCGTTGGGACAAATACTGTTAGTTTTCCTTATTAGTGAATTTCCTATGGAAAGTGAACTATTAGCATGACCCGCACGGTGAAACTTAAGCCCAGGACCACCATAGAAGTACCTAAAACGACCCCCTGAACACGTTTTGGGGTGTCGTTCAAGATTATATATATATATATATATATATATATATATATATATATATATATGTGTGTGTGTGTGTGTGTGTGTGTGTGTGTGTGTGTGTGTGTGTGTGTGTGTGTGTGTGTGTGTGTGTGTGTATGCACTCTAGCGGTCGAATTTTTTGTCCGATTTACTTCAAATTTGGTAGGGAGATTCCTTTCTATAATCAGTTGGACAAGTTTGTTGGTCAAAACAATCGGAAAACTCTAAACCCCTTCTTTGGGGATTATTCTTTCAAATTTCGAGTTTTTGGGCCCATAAAGGGTCAGAAAAGCCTCGGACGTACAATTAATGCAAGTATTAAGATAGCAATTAGTGAAGTGAAAGTTTTAAGCTCTCTCTCGTCATTCTAGCATAAATATTTACCGAGTTATTAAAGAAAATGTATATCGGCTAAACACAGTACGTTGTCTTATGGGGTTTTTACATTATGTCATTCATTTGTTGGTGTACTTGTTTCATCCCAAGCAACCTCGTGCCTACTTTTAAGCCTGACAGGACCTTCTAACCTTATAAGGCGCAAAATTGTATTCCTAAAATTGCAGGTAAATTGAACCAGGAGCATCAAAACAGCCAAAAAATCAATGTTTTCAGATTTAAATAAAATTGGCATAAATGTATGTTTTTACACTGGGTTTGAGTTATAAAAGTTTTGTATGTGGAAATTCACTTCCCTCACGTCAGCGTGCTGCGTGCGAACTCGTTTTAAGTTGATATTATGTATAACATATATTACGCGTAGATAGTAAACTTTGTGGAGGAAAGGGAGTCAATCTGGGATTCAGATAAGACAAATTAAACCTGAATCGATTCTGAAAAGTCCAGTGATGCAAAATTAATCATCAACAAGGTTCTCTATAAGCCGGGTCTGGTCCGCCACAGGCGCTAATTATTGGAGGATTAATTTATATCAAAGGTGGCGGAGATAGCTGAAGTAACGACCTATTGATTGCTAACATATTAGTTAAAACCTTCCTTCAATTTTTAGCATCATCGTTAGCTTTTGCAATTATTTATCTAATAATAATTATTATAACAACAACTTCCCTGACAGCGAGGTCTTATTCAATATTACAGTACAATTACAATTTACGCATGAATACCAGATTGCTGCATGTTAGTTTAATTTTTTAGGCTCTAGTGGGCATAATCAAGCCCGTCGATTTCTGAATTTTTTAAACATACATTAAATTGATTGCCAAACTCGTGGAAACTCGCTAAATTGCATGTATGAATATTAACGTACTGTAGCAATTAAGATATGTTGGTACTCTACCACAAATAAACTGGTTTCATATTTTCCCTTAAACGATTCATAAATCCTTATCAGATGATGGTTATTTAATGAAACATAACTAAGCAACTTAGTTTTTAACAATTTGCAGATAATATCTTATTCAAACAATTTTAATTTGGGTATTTTTTAATACACTTTTTTCTCTTGAAGATTTGAGGAAAATAAAAACTAATCTTCCATAAATTACTCTTAAACATATGTGTATAGCAAATAATAAACAATGCAGTGGAAAGACCAACTGTAGCAGCCACATACTCTCAAAGACACATACAACGAGGGGTTTTCCTGTCTGCGATTGCTGCCTGATGAAAAAAGCAAGGTTCTTAGCATTATCGCCAAATATGTAACTATACCAACACAGTTCGCCTTGAAATGTCCTGGTCTAGAGAGAGTGTAGGTTGGAAATAGGTTGAGTATAGGTTTCCTGGGCTTAGTTGGGAAATTGCATTTAATATTTGTAATGAGTCCTTCAATGGGTAGGGTGATTCACTTACTTATTTCTCCAAGACATGTAAGGGACCGTTATCAGCGGATTGTTTAACAGCCCCTTGTGCACAGATATGATTGTCAACAGCTGAAAGTTTAGCTATTATGTCTTCTAATGCAGCTAAATGCCAGGGAATCACCTTGAGGAGCGGCTAATATAGTGAGAATTCGATATGGTAATCGTCGCATGAAAATTAATTTAAAGAAATGACCAACCCAACAAGGTCCTCATTTCACGAAGAGCAGTAGTCTTCATATCACCAAGAACAACTTAATTTTTCAGTTATTTTAGTTTCGCGAGTTCTCAGACCTCATATTCTGTCTGTGCTTCTAGTCGGAGTGGGGCAGTGAGGAAAGGAGTTGGCAATGAAATCTGAGAAAAGACTAGCAACTTCACTATTGTATTTTTGAAACTCATAATAGCGATGGATTTGAATTTATTTTTTGATTTATTTGGACTTTACCTATCGCTTCTAGTGTTTAAAACTACTCTACGTTTCGGGAGGTAAGGAAACTCCTCCCATTATCAAGTGAACCCTACTTACATCTAAATATCAAGTTCTTACGCCTAACTAACCTAAATTTTGTTGGATTTTCTTAATCTTTTTCTTTTATATTTTAATTTATACTAACACAAAAATAACAAATACATATACAAAAAATCAAATACAATACACTAACACAACATTCAGCGTAGGGATGTGGCGACCCCACCATCCGGTGGCTTGTCCATTGCAGCTAGCCTCTCTAGCTCCCTACTCTTCATCTGTGTCAGAGACTTTCCTATTGATCCATGTTCTTTCCATCTATGTACACACGGATCAGCTTTCTTCATCTTGCTATCTCCAACCTGCTCTTCACCCCAATTCTTCCCTTCCCCTTCCTCTATCTCTGTTACAGGCCAACCCAAGGTGTGACGTGGACCGTGCTGATGGGTGGATGGCACCTGGCCTTTTGTAAGGTGTCACGAACGGTACCTGCAGGATACCAGGCGCCCTCCTGCAGTTAACAGCCTTGCCCGGGCATGCGGGGCTGTGTCCGGGTCGACTTCACTTCCCAAGCTACTCGTGGGAACCACATGGACTGCCAAGAGCAAACAAACCAGCCAGAACCAATCCTCGAGGCAACTACAGAAGTTGCCTTGTCCTCAATTCCACCAGTATCTGCCCCATCGGGGCAGGTTCCTCAACCTGAAATGAGTACATCAGGAACACAGGAGGTTCCGATCATGAGGAGGCTATCAACAATGAGAAGGCGTCTACAGATTTCAACATGGACGGTGTGAGCTCAATCACATCAGCCCCCCTGGTGGGGGAGGATGAGCTTCTCAGAAGTCCAGGAACTTCTAGTCCAGGAGGTGAAGCTTTTGACCCAGCGAAGTTTCGGAGGGGCAAAAAGAAAAACCCAAAGACCAGAGATGGGTGAAAATCCGGGCACGAATGTGGGTCCAGAAGCTGAGTCGAGGGCGGCCAAGCGCCCTAGAGGCAATATGGCCACCCCTCCCTCGGCGGAAGGACCTACAAAAAAGGCCAGGAGTGGAACTCCCAGAAATCCTTGAATCCAGGGACTTCTAGCAAAGGAGTCTCTTACAGGGACATTTAACTTTGGAAAGTGTGACAATTCGTCTGGCTAAAGTCCAGCTTCCGCAATCAGCTCTTGGTCATGAGCCCCTTTCGCTGTTGCCGGACATGCCTAAACAGTCACTCTCAAAAATGAAATCCGGAAAGTGAGCCTCAAGGAGAAGTTTGAGTCTTCCATCAATTCCAGTGGTACATTGCCCCCCTGGTGACCTCAGGGATCCCAGGAGGCCAATCGGGCTTGAAGCTAAAACACGCTGCAGTCTTGCTACTGCGCTGAGACTGCTTACCTCCTGTGTAAACCGTCTCCAAGAGTTCTCTTTGGCTTTTTTGATTGCAAGGCTATATTCTGTGAGTGCCTTATAGTATGGCTTCCAGATACAGCTCCGTTTGCAACAGTTATGAAGCTTCCTGACAACCGTCCTTTTGCGGTCAAGGTCAGCAGTCCATCACTTAGTATTAGTGCGACTCTTTCCCAGCCGCAATGGACAATTGTTCTGAAAGCAGTTTACGATTGCGTTCTGAAGATCAGAAGCAATCTGATCCATGTCTGCAAAGCAGCTGACCCTCCTACCTAATGATCCCAGTTGAGACAGGAGGTCAGACTTATAGTGACCAATCTGTTTTCCTGGGATCTCGATAGCAGGGCGAGTCGCCCTCACTTTGCAGGTTAAACCAGATGTACCTGTGGTCAGACAAGGAGGCCTGGTGGCTTACGTGCCAATTGTCAATGACTCTAAGGACTGCTTCTGAACAAAAAGTAGTGTCAATAACCTCA